>JAWZSL010000003.1:0-4800000 GCA_034769285.1 Lutjanus argentimaculatus | reverse complement strand
AGTTCCTGATGCTGACATATTTTTATTTGCACATTCTGCCATATTGATTCTCACTGTTTAAATTATTTAGCATGTTTTTAGGCAAACAGGTAATGACTTTCCCATTACCTTCTGTGACTTTTTTCACAGAAAAGATAAACAAAACTCTGACTGTGGAACAGCAAAAGCTTTCTACCAGCTTATATTTCTGGGTCTGGCTGGAGAAACTAGATGGGTGTCACCAATTAAAATTAATAGGACAGTGCTGAAAATCAATTAAGCACACTTTTTTTTTTTTTACATATATATTAAGTTACTGATCTAAATTTTTATCATGCGATGGAAAACCAAAGCTCAAAGCTGCTCCACTTTTATAACAAATGCACAGAGAATTATTAATTCAATTCAGTTCAGTTCAGTACATCTTTATTAATTCCACATGGGGCAATTTGTTGGAGCAGTTTGTTTTACATTAAAAAACACACAGTAACATGCACAAGAAATCATGATGCCAAGGAGGTGAGGTGGAATAGAATCTATAAATAATGCATAATAATAGAGTTGCAATCTTGCACGATAAAACTGGTAAGAATGTGTCCTGAAAAAGCCAAACTGCTGCTTTTTGTGGGATTTCTTGCAAAAAGAATTTCATTTTTTTACATGTTACATTCAAATGATGATTTCTGTCTTTTACAGTGAGCTTGTTAAACCAACAGATAAAAGTACTGAATGCCTCTGATGTTTCCCCCAATTCTGCAGAGTTGTAGCATTTTGCAGCTCTTGATTCTGGTTTTACATCTCGCATCTGTAATGTTTCTGTTCACTCTCATAGTTCTCATAAGTGTTGAGCTACAGATTTCACCAAAGTCTCCAGACAAACCAGAGCTAAAAGCAGAGTGACTATAGGACTAACACCAACTCCAAATGAATGCTAATGTTGCTCCATGTCTGCTGGATGTAACGGCTAATTTTTGCCAATATGTTGGCTAAGTCAACTCATCGAGGTGATATATCAGTAAAAAAAATCAGTAAAAGAAATTTGTTAATGCAGCTTTAAATATGAACCATTTAGCCCACATTTGCAATGCAAATCACCTATCTCTCAATTGTCTTGGACATTTCATGAAAAAAAAAGACCATAAACAGACAAGGGACTGTGATTCGCAAACGGCAGTAAACACCCAGCTGAGACACATATTCTGAATGCAGAATGACCAGAATGATACCAACGTATCCCAAATGTTTTAGTCAGAATATGCTCCATTCAGGAATAGGTCTAATTTAGAATCTCCAAACAGAGTATGCTGTTTATATGACCTATATCAAATTCAGAATATTGCCATATTCTGAATAATAGTACAAAATTGGCATGCATGTAAACATATTGAAAAACAGTTGACAGTATGACACATAGATGTTTAGAAGTGCAACCAAAAGACTGTACTTGCAGTGCAGGTTTGCATAATGTACTCACATTAGTTGTTTGCTAATTCGTGGGCCAAAAAAAAATTGCCCTGGACCCGAGGTCCTGAGGCAGACCTGATGGATATCTCAGTAATGATGGGATGAACTGGATCGTGCTGTGTTGTGTAACCACTGTGTGTTTCAGCTCTTGTTTCACATTCAGAAACCCCTGATCTCGTCTTACAGTCCGCCCCCAAACGTCTTCTCTCCTACCCACGTTCAGATTTGCCTCTTTATTTTCGGCTGCTCCCGTCTAGATCAAAGGAATTTTAGAGCAACCTCAAAATATCTCCCTTCAAACACTGGTGGGGGAAGCCGTGTGTATCTTTGTTTGTTTGATGGGCCCTCTGACTCTGTAAAGTCTCTGTAAATTGGAATAGATGTATGTGATGGGAATACTCTACTTTTCACTGCACTACTGTCTCTTATCCTGACATTCACCCTGAGGGGACAGGTGCTAAAACACCTGGGTGATGCTGAGGCACAATTTGTATGCACACAGGCAACATATAACACACACAAAGACAAACTGAATGTAAATATGCCCAGAGAGTAATGCAAGGAGACAGAAGCTTTGATAAACACAGCATGTTTGTATGTTTCTAATGCAGTTAAAACACTGTATCCGTATGTGAGCCTTAACTGACCAAATTCCAATTCACAAATTATGACCACTGTCCACTAAAATTGAAGTGATATTGCAGTAGTTTTGTCATTGACCTTTGACAGATGTTGACATGACTGAAACATTGCTTTCATTGAGTGAAACAAAAGATCAGCTTCTTTGCTTTGGTAGTTTTTACTGTGTAGCCTATGATTGTTTCTGAACACTTCATATTTTTCCCAGCTACCGTCTGACCTTTAACAACTGTTTCACAACTGAGTTTTTTCTCCTTTAAATCTCAAAATTGTTGCTTGGTTTGTGCTCTTACACAGATGGCGGAGGCCCATAGCCAGACATGCAGAGTGCTTCAAGCATTGAATTTTGAATACAGGTCATGGATCCCTGTTTTTGTTTTCAATAATACAGTATCTGTTTTAAAATTATTGTAAATATTTTAGTTTTACAACTAGCCTCCAATAATAGTTCTAAATGTAATCATTCAAATTAAAGCAGATTTTTACAGTATCTTCAAAGACAGTGATCATATGGGGTTAAAAGATGAGTCAGCTGTACCGTTTGTGTTTGTGGTTCTGAGAAAGCATCATCAAAAACCACACACCCTGAAAGTGATTTATTCAAATTCATATTAGCTCTTGTAATTTGTCATATTTGCTGTCTCTGTGGTTCTGGTGGGAATGGCCTCCATTACTTAATGAAGAGCCTGGATCCACCCCAGGTCTCTGAACTGTTAAAAGAAAGTTTTTCCTCACCACAGTCGCCTCAGTGCTTGCTCTTGGTGGGGTTTACAAAGAGCACGGTCAAGGCCTGCTCAATTTGAAAAGTGCCCTGAGATAACTTTGTTATGATTTGGTGCTAAACAAATAAAATTGAATTGAATTTTGAAAAATTCCATTAAAAAAAACAACAGCATTGGTATCTGTAAAAGTGTGACAAAAGTTTTGGTATTGTATCAAATTTGAAAGCTTGGTATCAACCATCCTTTTTTGAAGCAACTGTAGGTTAGTACTGTAACGTTGCTGTTGCAGGTTAGGGCCTGTCTCTTTAAGAGAGTGTTGCATTGCAGACAGGTTGCCAGGTCCGCGGGTTTCCCTCGGAATTGGGTTACTTTTGAAGTGTTGCCACGGGTAAAACATTTTTTTGTCTGCGGGTTTGGCAGTCCTATTTTGTACGCAAATGACAAGAATAATATCGATGCATAAAGATCCATATTTCGAATGAAATTAAATGTGCATACCCCCAATCCTATCAAACTGACTCCAGTCCAGATTAGTGAAAGAACTGTTTGGGGAAAATCGCTTTAAATCCTTTCACACATAACATTTATGATCTTATTTTGTAGATAATATATAATACATTTCGCAATGATAGCAATGCGATTGGACTTCTGATTTCTGGTATTGGGCCGTTCTTTTTTTTGTGCTGATTTAATTCGCTGGTTTTGGGCTGGTTTTGTCACACACACACCTGGCAACTCTGATCAGCTGTTTATTAGTATTTTTTTCTTAAACCGACCATGAATGTTTTAAGCAGCCTATTAAAGATCCAGGGAATCGATACCTGAGAAGAAATTGGACTTTTTCAAACCAGCGCCGTTACGCAAGCTCGCGCGCGGTGCGTCCACAAACCTCTGCAGTGCGGCGGTCGCGTGCACCCTGCGCACAATCCCAACCGCCCGTTAACTGTCGAGAGACGTCAAACAGAGGCATTTAAACGCAAATGATCTGTCTGTCTTTATGTTCGCTGCCACGGATATGAAAAAAAAAACAGATTTTCTGATGGAGAGAGGAGTCTCTCAACTTCATCACCACAGAAAGCGACCGGAGAGCAAAGTTAGCTTCACGTTTGTCACAGCCAAGAGCTAGCTAGCCTAAAGTCAAGTTGCTAGCTTAAACCATGGAGTGCGGTTAGCTAAAGGACGGACAGGCTGATCCTTGGAGGAATTTAAAGTTCGTGACCGTTTCCATTTCAACATAACAGACGAAACAGTAAATCACAAAGTAAACTTGCTTTTATCCACCTTATTCCTGCGGGCGCTACCGTAGAAATGATTATGGGCGTAACTTCCTGTGGGACACCGGAAGTAGCAGTAAGCCATTAGCTAACCATGGTTTATTTGAAAGTAATTTGTTGTTAATTGTTGTCGCTATGTGTTAATTTTGTTGTCCTGACTAGACACCACCGTATTCGTATGGTTATCGAGAGTGTTCATGTGACAAGAGGTACAGCTTTCATCGCCTACCTGCAGAGGAGGAATCTGAAAAAATTTGAACTCGAAGAGACCACCCGAAACACTGTATGTGTGTTCATTTCACTTTGTCGACAAAAAACCAACGGCCATCAGGGGAAAGCGAGAGAAAAATACATAATTCTATTATATTGTAACTTATTCCCAGCATGCTGCTCTGACTGAGTAATCTCAGTCAGCGTCTCTTCCTCTCCTCTCGTGCCAGTGTGCACACAGGCAGGAGCGTCAGTGAGTTACTATGGTTACGGGAAGCGATATTGTTTTTCCCAGGACGGAAGGTGAAGGTCCCGCCTCACTCTGCCTCTGATTGGCGGTTAGGTTTAAGCATGATGAATGGGACTGGTTAGGGTTAGGGTTAAGGACAATCAGAGGCAGAGTGAGGCGGGACCTTCACCTACCGTCCTGGGGAAAAAAAATATCGCTTACAGGAATGCTCTGTGTCTCTGTCGCTTTCTCACTATTCACAACACTTTTTGTGTTAGCAAAAGTTGGCAGCCCTGTGACAATGATTATTAAAACTACCAGAACAATCAACATTTACCTTCCACAGTATTGCAGCAGCGTGGCTGCAAGATCTGCCTTGTCCTGCGACACATGAACACCCTGCTGTTTGTATTTCACCTGACGTTGAAACTAAAACCCAGGCTCGGTGATGTGGGACTTTAAAGGATAAGTTCGGTTTTTTGACACCTGGACCTTATTGTTAGGATTAAATACGCTCGTAGACTCACCCAGACAATTTTGGTGGAGCTCGGAGCCGTTTTCGAGCAATTTAGATCCAGCCGACGGCGTTTTTTCTCATGCCATAGTAGCGGACGGGGCCAGAAATCGAAGCCCCTAAATTAGACATTATCTGCTGCGAAACTCATGCAATGTCCACAACAACACCACCAGTTAACCCCCATTCGTGGATGTGCAGTGGTTGCTGTTCTCTGGCCAGCTGTTCGGCTCTTTCCCTCTGCATCCTCCTTTCAAATAGCTCCTCGTCGGTGTATTCTGGCTCAGAACGATACGGGCATCCATTATACTCAAAGTCGTCGTCAGACACTTCTACATCGGATAAATATTCCGCCATGCTGCTCAAAATAGCCGTGTTGCCGTGTAGCCTAGCAACAACAGCGTCTCTACTCAGCTGCAGTCCTGCAGCGCACGTCTATGACGTCACCAAAAGTTACCCATCCTTGTAAAGCCCCGGATGACCATAACAACGAAGTTGAGCTGACATGGTGATAACACTGGCCATTCATTTATAACATGTAGGTGAAATGAGCGAGTTTCGCAGCAGATAATGTCTAATTTAGGGGCTTCGATTTCTGGCCCCGTCCGCTACTATGGCATGAGAAAAAACGCAGTCGGATGGATCTAAATTGCTCGAAAATGGCTCCGAGCTCCACCAAAATTGTCTGGGAGAGTCTACGAGCGTATTTAATCCTAACAATAAGGTCCAGGTGTCAAAAAACCGAACTTATCCTTTAAGGCTTTGGCTTGGCTCCACGTCTGCTTTAAGGTAGATGAGATTGTGTCCCACCTCTCTTAACAAAACATGACTGACCTTATTACTATGCAGATACTGATACGCCTCAGAGCTTTTCAGATTTTTCATGGCTTCACCGTCTGAAGCAACCGAATGAATGAAGTAGCTAAATATGTTGGTGTAAGTTATTTGTGGCCACTTTTTCAAGTCGTCCTGCCATCCCTCAATAGCAGTAGGCAGAGGTATGATTATATCGTCCTGTTTGAGCTGTGAAAGGTGATGTTCCCACATATTTTATGTCCCTAACGCTCGAAGAAAGAGGATTAGCACTGCTTTTAGCATGTAAACAAGCGCCGGTTCCGGTTCGCGCCGGAAGTCGCGCCCATAATTCACGCAAGGCATTATGGGGGCTAGGAATAAGGTGGATATATGCTGTGGTTCACTGCTTACTGCTACAACTTGAAGTCGCTACTGAAAGTGGGTCTGAAGATAACTCACTGTTAATTGTGTAGCGTTATGGGACAATGTCAGCGTCCTGCATCCCTTATGTGACATGGTTTTGCATGGTATTGTACCAGGAAAAACCAGTAATCAATAATCTGACACAAAATATTCATTTTAAAACAATTCTAGTGATATAACAATGATTTTAGTGTTCCTCCAGAGTCTGTGGTCAAAACTGTGTCCATAGTCATTATCTGTCATACGTAGCAACGGTCTACTATACAGAACTAACTGAATTTATAATAACAAAATCTTAAGCAAATTTAACAGTTAAAAACACCTGCTGTTAATTAAAACAAAAAAATGTTTTGGATATGAATTATGTCCATTGTCCCCCTAACTGTCCAAACTGTGAAAATGGTATGTTTTATTGATAAGGCACTGTGGCTGTGTGCTTTTAGTAGGGCAGAGCTATATATTGATGTTATAATGATACTATGATATGAGGCTTGATTTGTCTTACATATGACAATGGTGTTGTATTTTCCTGGTTTTGAAGGCTGTATTACAGTGAAGTGATGTTATTATCAGAACCAGACTGTTCCAATTTTTCTGTTATTTGCCTTTACCCATTTAGTGACTATAACCACATTACTGATGATTATTTATCAAAAGCATCATTGTGTTGATATTTCATGAAAGCACCAGTTGTCATCCCTACAATATTGTCGTAATATCAAGGCATTTGGTGAAAAAAATTGTGATATTTGACTATGTCCTTATTGCCAAGCCCTGGCTTTTAGTGGAGACTTATTGTAGTTTGCAGTATGATTTCCCCCTTAGCTAAAGTAATCTATGCTTATGTGTCTACTGCCTTAATTAGATTTTGGCACATTTCCTCCAGTGATCACTAAAGAACTGTTATGTTGAGATCAAAATATTTTTCCATTTTTAAAAGAAATATGTCTCCCATATACAGTACATTTCCTTTTCCATTAGCTTTTCTCTGCTGTCCACACACATGCTACTTTCACTATGCATTATTTACAACTTGTCAGTGCTCTCGCTTCAAACGGCATATTACAAGTGGCCTCTTCATCCCTTCCTCTATTTATTCTTGCTCTATATGTGCACAAAGCTCCCCTTGTGATTTTGTTGTTGTGTAGATAAATGTTTCCAAGCTCCATCAAGGTCAGGCTGTAGAGTCTGCTCTGTGCATTACTCACATATCCCAGTTCAACATTTGTACTCAGCTGAGGTCCTGCAGTGATGTCGCCATGTAGTGCCATGTGTCATATTAAAGGGCAGTGAGTCAGTCATTAAGTCGGGCCAGTTTGAACTTGCTGACCACTTGTCTACAGAGGCTGAGCATAAGGGAATCACATGCATGTAATGAAAACTGCCTTCTCAATTGATGGTGGCTTAAAAAAGTAACATGCTCCTTTAGCTCAGTGTCAACGTAAGGTTATTACAAGGAGTTTTTAAAATGGCTATGAAACAGTCTCAGTTTAATACAAATGCTTATATTTGACCTACACAAGCAAACAAGACCATTAACAAAAGGACTGGGAATTTCTATACAGTGCTTTTTATGATGCTGAAATTTCTAACTTTGATGCAGTCAGTACCTTGAAAAATGATGATGTTCAACACCATTTTTGATACCACATGGAAAACCTGGCACAACATTGAGGACATAAAAGTTTAGTTTAAATATAATAAGGCTATAACATGATGAGAAACTTAACCTTTTTAGAACCAATGTTTTCCTCATTAGACCAGGCCTTCAAAAACAACTAAATTATCTACTAAAATTAAGTAAAGTGCTTGGTGTCAACTCATAGTAGGAAAGAAGAGAGAGTGAGAAAACATAGCTGCTACCGGTGTGTCACTACTCCAGAAGATGAGAATAGGAACCATTTAAAATATTCAGAAATATCTATTGATAAGTCACTATTTTTGACAACACTACTCTATAGTTATTCTTAATATCTGCCACCAGGTCTGACTCTCCTTGAAATCAGAGGAAACAAGCCTATGTTTACATTTTCTCGGGCAACGACACAGTTAGTAGTACGTTAGACAGTTAAAATGAAGCAGGAGGAGATCTTTATTTGTATAATTTTTTACAGGAAATCAAGAAAACAGCTTTTTGTGGTAGCTTTAAGTGGATTTAGCAATTATCCTTCACTGCCATAAATATAGCAATCTCTTGTTCATATAATCATATTTTTACCTAACTCAGATTAACATTTTTCGCTGTTTTTGGGTATTTTATTAATGTTGCAGCCCTAGATTAAACATGCCAATTAACTTTAGTCTTTGCTATTTGATAATCGCTAATAACTAAAACAATTTGTACTGGAGCGAGTAAACATTGACTTGGGCATCTAGATTTCTGACCCACTTGCCTGACTGGGCAAGTGAAAAAAAATGTTAACATTGAATTCATTTGTACTTTAGTCTTTGCTGATAAGAAAGCACGAAGAGAGATAAGTGTATTCAGAAAAGATTTGTTAACCTCAGAGTTTTGTAAATCCGGGTATTTGCCAGAGTTTAGAAGTAGTGATTCACACATTCACACACTCTTAGGCACTTTTTGCATTAAAAAAAAAAATGTACAGGATATAGAGTGCTAATACTCAATACCATATGGTCACATTATTAAGTACAGTTGTCCATATGTTGCTTCTATGTTTAATCTACTGTTGGGTGCAGTAACTGTTTATTCAGAACTGGTAATTCTGAGCCAACCCACGTGTTGGTGGTATATTGAAGAGAGCAGTGTGCTTCAGTGGGTTGGTCAAGTGATGGACTATGGTTGTGCGGTGTATTTACTTTCATTACGAGTTATCTGTGCATCACTGAAACAGAAAACCACAACTAGACATAAACATCCAGCTGTTAGTGTTACTGCACAACAATTGGAATACCTTTATACATTGTTACGGCAAGGAGATGAAGTAAAAAGCATATAGGGCTGTAACTGACGATTATTGTCTTTATTGATTAATCTGTCAATTATCTTTTCAATTAAACAGTGAGTTGTTTGGCCCATAAAACATCAATTTACATGATGTAAAATTACTTTTTAGCTTAAGGTGATGGTGATGTTTTATTTTGTCCACAACCCAAAAATGTTAAGTTGACTGTCACCCGGGATTTACACCAGGTGCGGCTGTGCCGTGTCACGGCTGCACTGTGGTTTTGTTCCATCATGCATGCGACTGCAGTTCCCACCAGCAGTGTTTCAGAAGCGTTTCAGCAGCGAAGTGTTTTGCCCGCCTGATCATGTTTACTTGCTCAGATTTTGTTAACTAGGTCCTCCTTCCTTGCTCTTTGTGCTTCTACCATGGATAAGCAGGCTACGTAGTAAAATAGTTTCTTTTCTGTCTGTCTTTATGAACGTGAGTCTGCACGGGGTCTTTTATTTTGAAAATTAACCGGATTCTCCTTTCCTTTTCTGTGTCTGACTTCCTGCCCATTCGATCTACTGTGTGCTAATTAACGCGGCATCCGTCAAAAATAGACTTGCTGTGTATTCTCCGTGGGGTGGATCGCCGAGCCGCTCCTGGGATGTGTCTGACACGCGCCCCAGCGCATCTGGTGTAAACACGAGCATTGACTAGAATGGCTGCGTATCACCCTGAGTGCCGCAGCGCAGCCGTAATGCGGCGCAGCCGCGCCTGGTGTAAATTAGGGGTCATAGAGTGGTAAAGAAACCAGAAAATGATCACACTTGAAAAAAATGACTCAGAGTGATCATTTGATTATAAAAAATCATTAGTGATTAACTTAGTAGTTGACAGCTAATCGATTAATTGAGTAATCGGTGCAGCTCTAATAGTGTGTCAATCATCTCTCAGTTCTTTATTTCATACTCTTGTGACACACTAGGGAAAACCTAGTGACAAAGAACTTGCCCCTAGACTGATCATATTCTTATATCAGCTCCACTACATGCTACAAATATGGAAGATTTCATGATCTTGAACGAGCTGCAACTCACTAGTGTTAAATTATTGTTAGCTTGTGTACTTCTATACCCATGTAAATGTTACAGACAACTGCTGTAATCACATGAATATATATTTAAGAATTAAACATCATATTTCACTGTGTTGATCCGTGTTTGGAGATATTGGTGCTCAATGCACAATTTGCGAGCAGTGGTAGACATGGGTGCTGCTTGCTATTTATAGAACCGGGGGTCTAGACCAGCTCTGCAGCTGAACGCTGTGTGGAGAGAGAGGATGGTGGGTGGCATGAGGTGGTATTAGTCTTTTGGGGGGTGGGGAGGTCTGTGTGGGGTTATCTGATTGAACATGAGGCATGTGTGCGTAAAGGTTGTGTATGTGTGGAGGAGAGAAAACAACACAACAGAAGAGGAGAAAAGGGGAGGAGGTGGATGGAGAGCAGAGTTGATGTAATGCAGCCTCTGGCAGCCATAACGCAGGTCCCTTGCAGCAGGTTAACAGTTGCTACACGGCTGACTGCGTTTCTAAATGTACATCTTGACTGCTTCGACAGAATGAATATACATTAAGAAATTCCTTCGTGTTTATTTTCCCTTGTTGACTTTAGGACTGTTTCTGACTGGGGACTGATCACATCATAAGTTGGTAATTTACATTTGTAAACAGCTACCTAATCAGACTTTAAAATGTTACTGACTGAATAAAACAGGTACCTCTATTTTAGACAATGGCAAACCACTATAACATTGGATTGTGTTACTATAGATAGATAGATAGATAGATAATAGATAGAGGTTGGAGGTATGGGTGGACCTGGTCACACACACATACACAGGACACACATATACTGCATATATAAACACTCTCACTGAAAGAGGGCAAAAAATGGCTTTATGGCTTTGGCCTTAAAATATACATGAGGCGCTCTGAGATTCACCAGTGTAAATGTGTTTCTCATCCACTTCTTGGCTCTCTTGTATGTATACGTGGGGGGTGGCTCTCCTGTATCCCAGCAACAGTGCATCAGGGCTGGTCTGGGGAACCTGAAGGGACCTGGTGGTAAGACCTCAAGGATGACTGTGAATATATGCATGTTTGGCCAGGTTATTCCTCAGATATGTATGTGTTTCCACATGATGTTTGTGGACAGCCATTATATATGAAAGATTTTGTGTAGAGTGACATGCTTAGACTTTGACTTTCAGTTTTAATGTCACGATTTCATTCAGTTTTTTCGATTTAAACATTTGTAGCACTTATGGTTGTGCTGTTGTTAGACTGTTGAGCCTTGATTTCGTAAGATCAACAAATCATTGGTTTTGTGCTCTGACAATTGGCATTATATTCTTTCTGAATAAGGAATAACGAGCACTTATTTTTTTTTTTTAGCTGCAATACTTTCGATACTATCAAATGTTAGTATTGTATTGTTTAAAAAAAAAGTGGTATCGGATATCCCTATTTTTTGGAGAGGAAAAAAGTAGTGAGAGAGAGTCATCGATTCTGGCTTTGATTTTGATTATTGAAATTGACAGATTTTTGATTTAATATTGACATTGTGACACCTCTACTCAGAATCATTTGCCTATACAGTTGGGCTGGTTAATAAAAATACCCTTTAGATCACAGTCAAAGTCAAAGAAGGGTTTTTGAGTGTCAAATTGAAATTGCCAGTATCACTGGCAGTTCTCTTTGCTTCCAAGAGCTCAAACACTTACTGCGTGACAACTCAAACACTTGACCTTCCTCTTTGTCCTCTCCAATAAATGGGGGGAATGGTGGGGAAAGCAAGTGTGTATGTCATTTTGACCACTTTGACTTTTGTACCACTTAAAGTGTAGGCACTTCGACATCAAGTCATCCCTTTTCATGCAAGGACATTAAGTTACATTAAGTGATGGAAGAGAATGACAATGTAAAGCCATTTAATTTCAGAATTGCTTAAATGTAAACGTATGTTGAGGTAGTGGTGTTGGAGTTCATGGTGCATATCTTAATGTTACAGGCTAATGCCTTCCAGATGCATCAGGTCCAATATAGTGAGAGAGTTAGGTACGTGCTTAGCACATTTATTAAATGGCCATATAAGGGAAAATATATGTATTTAGATATTTTTTAACATTCAAGCATCATAAAATAAAAGTAGCATATATTTTCATTGTAATAATTCTGACTAGCTCAAGTACCCGGAAGAGCCCTTGTGTGCATCATGCTTTTGGACCATTTGATTTGGTTAAAATTCAGTTTGTTGCACTTCAAACTGCAGTGTGAAGATTGCTGGCAAAAGAGAAACAGAACAACAAGCATTACAAAATTGGCAATGTCCAAGATTTTGAATGAATGTTTAGTATATTTGGAGTAAAACAAGTGACATTACTGAAAATAAAAAGTGTTATAGTATATATATAGTTATAGTTGTGCACTGTATGATGCTGGGTTTGCTGTTTTTATGTCTTCTACAAAGGTTATCTGTATTTTTGTTTACTACTGCATTTGTATGCAAGGCACTCGTTGGCCTGTATGTAGCAGTGAAACCCTGCTGTGTATGTATTAGTCGAATGATAGATGTATGTGCATCTGAAGGTCAGGTACTCTTAATTGGTATGCTGCAGCAGTACACACACACACACACACACACACACACATAAACACACACACACACACACACACGCCTTTACCATAAACATATTGTGAATTTAACATGACATGCACCTTCATAATACACTCATAAATATGCAATATGTGTAAATAATAATAATAGTATAAACATTTAGGCCCAGCCCATGTAGACGCCACACACAGAAGCTCTTGCTTACTGAATATGATTGGAAATATGTGCAAGGCATACACACTTACAGCACACACGCACACAAGCACTCACACTCTGTCCTGTGGTTGCAGTGGGATTCAGTCTGTGTTGTTTCTTGTTCTCCTCTGTCGAGTCTGATCACCACCGAGTGATTCCATGTGTTTTATAACCATTTAATTCATCCGCAGACTGTCATTCTATCTCTCCAAATTAAACCCTCTGCAGTATTAATGACAACACAAAACCTCTGTTAACAACACTTCAGGCAGCCAAACAAAGGTGTTTGTGCTTGTGATGAGGTGGGGTGGGGGGATTGGGCAACATGGGTGTTGTATTATTAACAAACAAGTCACTGATGACTTCATTGTGGGTTCAGAACTGGAGGTTTATTATTGCCTGAGTTCTTTTAAGAATCTTTCAAATGAAATGAAATTATCCGTCCATGATGGTTATGGGCCTTCTCTGAGAGCTAATGGGCATTTTTCTTTGCAGTGCACAGTCAGAGGCTTTCATTACTACTAATGTTGACCAAGTTTAGTAACTACAAGGATATATTATGTAGTGCAGCATTAAGTTGCCTTTATTAGTTTCTGAAAGGCCCTGCACACCCACTCATCTTAGGTGTTTTCAGTGGTGGCTGATTAGACCTCTGCTCAGGCTGAAGGCGAGCAGGGATTATGTGTGGTTACCAGAATCTTTGTGTCTGAAATTACTATCTTGTTCACTCATTCACTATTTTTTCTCCTATTAAATATAATTTGACACTCAGTAGTTACTCTGAAGTAGGGCTTCACCATTCAAAATCGAAATATTATCAAAATCGCATCATGGCCAAGTGCAATATCCAAATCACAGAGGCTGCAATTTTTTGATAAAGGAAAAATGTGTGACAAAAAAGCAGTTAATAGCATTTTGTTTGGTACAGGCCCCAACAAACCTCACATCATGACAATTCTAATAGTTTTTTCAGGGAAAATGAAAATCTTGATGCACAAATGAACTAAGTTAAATAAGCACAATATGACTTTGTTCACATATTGTGCAGCCCTACTCCATACTAAGTAGTAATTTGCAAATTCCGGCATTTATAGATTATCATCAATGTGATATTCTTTGCAAAAATCTTATTTAGGAGGGAAAAAAGACAGGTTGATTGGAGAAATGGTATTGCAAAAGCAGGGCCTCTGAAACCCTCTGTGAAGGATAGTGACTATGATCTGAAGTTTTTATTTTTATCTGTAGCATTGTTACTGTTCTTAAAGATGTGTAAAATGTATGGGAATTTATTGGCAGAATATGGCAGAAATGGGATATAATATTTAGAAGTATGTTTTCATGTGTAAATATTGTCTGAAAAAGAATTGTCCTGCACCTTACAATGAGCTGTTTACATCTATAGTTTGTTTCTACTAGCCCAAAATGGGCAAACCAAAACCTGGCTCTAGATACAGCCTTTTGCGTTTTGTGTGAGTTTCGAGGCCCCGTAGGTTCTCCCGTAAGCTTGGAAGGGGAGGGCGAGATGACATATTTGCAACGTGCAAGCTCATTGATAGACGGCTTTAAATCTGACACAGTTGTCTTTTAAAACAGTAATTTCTCATTCTGCAGTTTGCTGGTAAAACAGTAATATTGTTGTAACATTTCCATCAACACTGGTGATGTCCATGTCTTCTACATCCCTCCAGAGCAGATAACTAAGTGTAAGTGAAACACTGCTGGGAAATTTAACATGACTAATGGCAGACTGCAGGGAATGCAGAGCACCTCAGAGTGGGAGTGTGAGAGACAGTACCGCTTTGCCTAGTCAGGCCTTGGCATATGAATGTTAAGGCTAGTTCACTCTAGTTCGATCCAGATACAACATTAACAGAAGCTACAGCTACTTCGCTAATTACGCAGGATGAAGTATTCATGTTTTATTAATAGCAGAGTGTTGACCTTGTATAGGTTTTTAAGTTTTTGAATTTCAGTAAGCTATCAGTTCATTGAAATTCAGATGCATCTTTAATGTTGTCAGTATAAATAAATGTTACAACAATATGATGCATTTGTTTTTCACAGTTATCACTTTTTGTTATAGTGGTGGTCTACAGTAGTATAAGTAAATACATTAGTTTTAACTCACCTGCAATCTGCAGTTTTAAACTGAAGCCAAATTAGCATATCAGACACCAGAAAAACTTTTTTTTAATCCATAAAAGCTTTAGTTTTTTTATGGCCTCAGTCTATAACCAATAAATTCCTACAAATATTTGTTGTCAGTTAAGAAACTGTTTGCTGACAATAAAAAGTAAACACCCCATGCAATGTCCTTGGTGTCATTAGTTATTTTTAAACCATTTATTTAGAAAACAGTAACATTTCAGAGGATTTAGTTATCCATTTATTCATCAGAATTAAAGGTCACAGTTTTAGAAAATGATCTTTTAGCTTTTCAAAATGATAAAGATTCAGCTGGATTCAACACACACTAGAATGTCGTAGGGGCTGGCAAAATCATCAGATGATAAAATCATTCAATTACCCTGTAATCCTAAAATGTTTATCTTGTTTCATCAAAATATTGTTCTTTGTTTTTTCCTTGCAGACGGTGCGTCATGGTTTTCCTTATCAGCCAACAGCTTTGGCTTTTGACCCTGTGCAGAAGATCCTGGCCATCGGCTCCAGATCGGGCGGCGTACGGATGTATCCTTTACCCCTCATCTGGTCACCTCCTCCCTTCCTTTTTCTGAGACACACTAGAAAACTATATCTACATAAATACATGTTTATGTCCTAGCATAAGTACATTAGCTGGCCTTTTCCACTGTTTATTGTTGTTCATTATACAAAACAATGAAACAATCTATCACAGTAAACATTAAAATATTTGTCACTGATGTTTGTCTAAGTCAGGGGTCAGCAAGCTTTTCTATGAAAAGAGCCATTTTTGACCAAAAAAAAAAAAAAAAAAATCTGTCTGGAGCTGCAACTATTAAATGTCTATTTTCCTCCAAGACTTGTATTTGGCATCCATTACTATCTTGGGGAGACTACAAGACAAGCCACCAGCAAAATTCAAAGGAAATGGCACTGAGCCATAGACTTAGGCTATGACGCACATTTTAGTTGTCGAACTATTAAAACATTTCTTTTATTTAGTGTATAAGCTACACATATTTACAGTTGGGGAATGAGAACATAAGAATCACTTTTGGCCTACAACAATGATAAATGAAAATTAAACAAGATTATTGATTTCCATATAATTTCTTTCAAAGACACAGGGAACCACTGGACACAACCACTGTTGACAGAAATAGTGCACAATATTGTAAGCTACTCCTACACAGACCTGTGGCACTGCTATAGTGTGTCTCCAGTCAGGGGCCTTCTGTCCTCCCCCCTCCGCCCTCATCCTCTAATTCTCATCCCACTTCTAACCCTGTCATTTCATGTGGCTCGACTGTCATGTCGCAGGCTCAGAGCTGTCCATCCAACGACCTATCCCATGGGTCACCCGGTCACAGCGATGGGAGAAGACATGTGAGTGCAACCCAGGTAGGAGATTACACCCTCATAAATACCCAGAGTTCCCAGTATGCCTGTAGGGAACCAAGGGCCAAGGCAGCTAACAATTATTGATGCTGCTGCAGCCTCACTGCCGGTGCTGCTGAGGTAATAGATAGACAGGCAGAGTGAACAGAGGAAAAAAAAGAGATAGTGTAAGAGGGAGATGTGACATTGTTTTGATATTTGAGTGATAAAGAGTGTGAAATAAATGGAGAATAGGAAGCTGGATGTTGAAGAGAAGGGTAAAAGTGCACAGTGATGTTTGATGTCACAGGGAATAGCTGATGAAAAGAGACAAAAATGTGACTTGATTATGTGATAAGCTCAGCCAAATGTATATGTTTGATATCCTTTACCTCTCCCTCTTAATCTACCCCTTTTCTCTATATCTCTCTCATGAATGCCTGACTCTGAAGCAAGGCTGAAATTTCATGTGGATGTAAGCCCTTGAGTGACTTAGCATTTGTATTGACATGCTGCACACACCTTCCTCTCCCCCATGTGGCCTGTCACTGACTCTCTTTCTCTCTCTCTCAATTGCACGCTCTCACATATACACACTTCTCTATTTCGCTTTTTCTCATTCTGCCTCACCTTCCATCATCTTTTGTCTAGAGAACCCTTTTTCCTTCCTTATTTCTGCTTTTATTTATTCAATTCACCCTTCCTCTGTCCTTCACAGCCTGTCTGAATGTTCCATGTTTTCTTCTCAGGGCTTTGAACATCCACCTGTCATCCCCTGTCATGGTCTCTCTTTGTTTCTCTCCTCTTTTGCTTTTCTCGTGCGTGTCCTTTCTTTTAAAAGTACTGCATACAGTGGTAGCCATCGCAGAAATTTCTAATGCTCAATTTCTAATGCTCAATTTTTCATAAGTGCTACAGTAGTAAATCCTGCCTTTTGCTTTTGTTCTGTATTGATACTGTGCTAGTGCTGTGTACACAACCAACTAAGGATAGATTTTGCAGAGATTTTCATTTTTTCTCATTCATTCTCTCCAGGGTTGTGCACCATGTAAAAACAAGCAATTTAAAACCATCACCCCATCTCTTTCTCTTCTGTTTGTGTCATGTGACTGACCAGTATCGTAGCTGCTGCTTTCTACTGTAGCAATACGTAATTTTGTCCCTGTTAAGATATCTATATTGATCTCTGGCGGCTCAAAGTTAAACATTAAAATGACACTATTGATTGTCTGTGTGGGACTGTGGTTATGTGGGCTCTCTGTGGGAGGTGCTTTTTCAGTGTGTGGTGTGTAGGCATGTTTGTCTCCCTGAGTGCCTAAGTGTATGTACGGTATGTGTGCATCAGTATGGCCAGAAGAGTGATCAATATATCTAGGTTTCCATGGAGTCTGGTTGCTTTGTCAGAAAACATTTTGTTCCCTTTTAAACATGTATGTGACTGAAAAGTTAGTTATATTTGTCATATGGTTTGTTTGTATGCATAATACCTGGATACTGGCTCCAGGTTTAGGTACAGCAGTGATTTATCTCGTGAAGTGAGCTGGGTACAGCTACTCTGAGACAGAGCATGCTCTATCTGAGACATGTCTACATTAGGGGTATGTCCTTTTTTTCCAAAATATATTGCTACGTTTTTTCATGCTAAAAAAGCCCATATTGTAATAATGGTAATATTATAACTTGTTGACAGAATGATACCATTAGACATGGTGCGTTTCAGACAACATGGAACTCGAACATTTCTGACCTCCTACCAGAAAAAATACAATGAAACACCACCAAAGTCAGAGTTCCTACTTGTGAACCCACTGAAGCATAAAATAAGACATATTCTCATATAGTAAATCCTATTCTGCATGGAAATGGATGTCAAAATAATTTGCCAATGTTAGCTAGTGCTGTAAAATAAAATGTATTGGTATCTGTACCTTATGCCTCGTTTTCCTCCTCTGTGTCATTAAAGCAAGGTTCACTTGAGTGTGCACTTACCAATGAAACTCATCAAATTGTCAGGGGCAGCCATGTTTTTTGCTTACTTTTGGCATCATGCACCTGAAACACTTTGAGGTTGGATGTTGGAAATTTCAATTGGGAAATTACAACCTCTGACACGCTGAACAAAAGCAACAAAAAGCGAAAGTAAAACATTGTGACACGGTGGAGTGGTTTCTTCCAAAAAGGGGAATGACCTCAGTTGTGTGGAAGTGGTTTGGTTACAAAAGATCAGATGTACAACAAAATATGTGAGAAGCTCAAGAAGATTGTAACAACAAAAGGGGGCAATGGAATTAACCAGTCAGATTCGTTTTCACTCCAACGCCTCAAAAGTGAGCGGATGTGGAGTGTACATTTAAGAAACACTCCTGCCTTTAATAATATAATCTTATAATTCATACCATATAAACTGAAAATAAATGGGTAGTAGAGGTTTATAAGTAATAATAACCATTTAACTATTTACCTTGTCCAGATTTAGAGCTTTACCAAGTTTTTGATAACGTAATATTTGTTTAATGATTGAGGAGTTAGGGGCAAAGCAGTTCAACAGTTCAGCATATTGTGGAGTTGCAACAAGTCAGTGCTGATATGTGTTTCAGGTGTAGGAAAAAATGGGCTGAAAAATGAGTGAAGGAAAGAAGCAGGTAGAGAAATACATAGAGTTATAGGAAGGGAGAAAGAGATAAGGGTATCATTAGAACACTGAGGAGGAGGAAGGCAACAGAATTGTATTATTAAGGATAGAAAGAGTGATGTGATAAAAGAACATAGCAAAAAGTAGTTGAAGATACTAGTGTGGGCAGAAAAGCATCTTCTGAATAATAATGACCTGAATAAAACATCCTTAAATTATGTGAACTAACAACTACACACCCACAAACCCAAATCCACAAAATTTTAACACTTAGATTTAGGGCTTCACAGTACTGAATACCCATTACACTGGTGTTTCTTTAAACTCATTTGTATATTTACTGTATTCACTGTTATGCTTACAGTTATTTTAGCTGCATGGTAGATTTTATCAGAGAAGTCTGCACAGTGGTTTTAACATCTAATGGTGCAGTGTGTTGTTTTCCAAGAACATATGAAACACATCCCAACAAACCATATGTCATAGACTTGTATAACTATAAAACCTAGTCTAGTATAGTATAGTCTTCACTCACTGTTGGCTGAGAGCGAGAGAATCTGATTTGTGTGATAATTGCTGGGGTCATCAGATCTCTTTGGTTTTAAAGAAATATACACCTAAATGGAAACACAGTAGGATTTAACACATAACAAACAAAGAAGTTTTTAACTGGTTATGAAACAGTCTCAGTTTATTACTGATGCCTCTATAATACCTACATAAACAAACAAGATCATCCGCCGCAAGATTAGCTATTTCTATGTAATTATTCTTTAAATATCACTTGTTTAAAATGATGCAATATCCAATAGTTACAGTATTGAAAGTACTGAAACTATTAAAAAATTCAAAGACCTTCTCCAGGACCTCAGTTCAGCTCAGTCTTTATTGTCCTGCCTGAAATTTGGCTTGCAGCATAGCAAAACCAGACAGCGTTTAGGAACTATTCCTGTAACGGCAATGTGCAGGTTGTTAATATGGGCCTGGGACTTTTTTCCTTTATGCTGTGGTACTGAAAGAGGTATCAAATCATTTTTTATTCTTGTATTGTATCAAATTTTAAAATTCTGGTATTGTGACAACTCTAGTGGGAACTGTAGATTCTCTCACAATTCCTGTGTCTTCTCGTGTGGCCCCTACCTACCTACAGACTTTGTCCTGGCACAAATTTAATTTATTTATGATTTTTCAACAGCTGGAACTTAAACCCCCCATAATGATCAGGAAACACTAAAGATTCACCAGCATACTGACTATTGACACCATCCATTTTGATTCAAGTGATTTGTTTTGGACAGTATTACTAATACCTGCAGTGTCACATATTTAATATGAACAGCTGAGGCAATCGCAGTGGGACAGGTCCTGCTCTGGTGAATGGTGCATAGTGACGATGTCATCAGGGTTGGCGCAGTGGGTTGGCAATGAGGCTCTCTGCAGTTGGCTCCTAGGACACTCCTCCTGCTGCTTAGGGCGACATTACCAAAATATGCTGAGATTTGGTTTATTGGGAGCAAATGGAACAGAGAAAGAGCATGTTAAGTGTGAGTGTGCATCCATGAGTGCCGTCTACCTGTGTCAATATTGTGTGTGCGCATATGTGTTTGTCTCTTACTGGTGTTGGTTTGTGTGTCTGCGCAGCGAAAGTGGATGTAGTTTCAATAAAGGGCTCAGGTAATGGAATTGCCCCGAGTCTGATTGACAGTCACTTCTCATAACAGTCAATCAGATCAGAGAGGAGAAGAGCAAGAATGAGTTGAGAGACGGCGAGAGAAATGGAAATGAACAGTGGGATGGAGGAGGAGGACAAGAAGAGGGTTCATATTGATATCAACAACTTGTTCATAACACACAGGACAGTTAACAGCAATACTATAAATCATTGTCAGATTCTTATTGAGACATTGCTTAGGCTGGTTGACAGTTTAATATTATGGTTTATGAACTTTCAGTTCAGTCGTATTGTGCAGGTTAATGTTTTATAATTTGTTGTCAAAATTATTAGGATTCCAAGCAGTGCTAGAAATTAAGCAATAAAAACAGCACCTGAGACGCGAAGATATATTGCTGGGACAGCTGACCCTTCACTAGGCCCCACCACCCAATAATAACTGTCCAATCATAGATTAACAACCGTAACTAAGGCACTGCAGGCCTATCAAGCCTTGCATTTCTCTACAGTGACAATAGGGCTCTGAGAAGTGTGATACTTGTGAGTCTCGACAGTGGCGTCTTTTTTTGTTGTCAAAAACATGAAACACAAGAGCAGACATGGGGGATAGATTAAACTTTGTCATTATCTGCTCTAACGTAAGCTGCGAACATTAGTGTGTCCAGCTAACACTAGCTGGCTAGCTGCAGTAACTTCAACTCCAGCCAAATTCGATAGACACCGCTGCATTTGAGATTGAGGAGGATGTTGGCTGCTGCAGGATCAAAGTGGGCCGACGACAATGCATCTCACTCTGGCTCGCTGTCTCAGGTCTAAGCCGGGCTAGCTTAGCTCTTATTCCCGAGGCGATCGTGGCACGGCTGGTCTGGCTGGCTGTCTATCTTAAGGTCTGCTGCACTTAATCTAGTCCCTGTGCTTCCTTTTTCCTTGTTAATGACTGTAGTTCTGTCATCTATCATGTAGATATATGTGTTGTATTTCACCACCCAACCAATGTATCCTGAAATGTAAGCTAGCTTTACCCTCAGTCTTTTTCCACCTGATACGTTTTAAAATGTGTCAGATGGAAACATTAAAAAATAAACTGGAGAAGAAATTCTAGGCTGACTCAAGGAGTCAGCACTAGCCTGCATTAGCCAGCTGTGCTTATGAAATGAGACTCATCATTTTAGCTGACAAAATCCATGTTAGCCTGCTAGAAATGAGAAGCTTCTTTTGTTTACTTCTCTGTGGATTCAAAGACATGTTTTAAGAATTACTCTGCCACTGCATCACTGTAAACTGCATATATGCAGTGCAAGAATGGAGAGCTTGACAGGCATAGCAACAGTAGCTAAGGAGGGTGATGCTTAGTGAAGGGTGAATTAAGGGTCAATTCTGTGGTAGTAGAGAAAGTTCAGAGCAAATTTCCAAGTAGGCGTTATTTGGATAAATTGACAACATATTTGGAATCTATATGGTTACTTTCTCGCCTGAAGAAATATTAAAACTTAATTTAGTGACATATCAACAGTCCTTCAACAAATGTAAATGACCAATAGCTCATGTAAACATTCACAATCAGTCACTCACATAGGTGTGCTGGTTTTACGTGCAGCTGGGAACTTGTAAAGCTAAATATCTACCTCAGCTCTGAATTTTCACTTGTCCCACAAAACATTTGTGTAACATCTAAGTTAAAGGGATAGTAGCATTATTTTTAAGTGGGGTTGTATGAGCTACAAATAGCCCCTAAGTACCGTAATTGCAGTAGAAGACTCTCCACACTCCTCCCGTTAGCGACGCCAGCCCATAGTCCTGCTCAGAGATTTTCAACATACAGTGTTGTGAACGGTCCCAAAAAAACGGCCTATTTTCGCGGCCTAGAAGAGGTTTTACCGGAAAAAAAATACACAGTTCCATTGTTCGCTATAATAGAATTATTCTCAGCCCCTCAAAGTGCAGGGTTAGCGCCCGCTGATCAGCCTGCTACACAGTGTAGCTACTACGCAGAGCGCTGTAGTGCTCCGCCGATCAGCTGTTTTGGTCAGTGTCTTGGCTTTTTTGAGGAAGAGTAGAGATATAATATACTTTTTAAAAATGAGTGATTTTGACAGTGACAGCGAGAATGAAGTGCCATTCACTTTGGAAGCAAGCGATATCTGTATGAACCGGAGTACACTGAAGAAGAGCTGCTGCAGATGGAAACTGAACGGGCGAGAGAGAGAGAGGGGAAACATCGGTGTAAGGTAATTCAAGAATCAGCCAAATTCATTTTCATGTTCACAGTTCCATTGTTCGCTATAATAAAATTATGCTCAGCCCCTCAAAGTGCAGGAAAAACGCAGTTTTTATTTGGACCTAACCAACTCACGTATCCCTCCGCCCAGGGTTAGCGCCCGCTGATCAGCTGTTTACACAGTGTACTACGCAGAGCGCTGTAGTGCTCCGCCGATCAGCTGTTTTGAGTCATTGTTGATTGCGATTTCGAGGACGGAAGATGGTGAAACCTCTTCAAACATTTTGAAAATGGTTCGTGTGTGTTGCTATCCAGGATGCAATAACAAAGCTGTGTCCCATAGCCCTTACAGCTTTCACCGCATTCCTTTGCGTGATATTGGCCTTCGGCAGCTAGTTCCTCTAAACTTGGATGTCAACATGCCACCGGCATCACTAAAGGATCTCCGTGTTTGCAGTCACCATTTCGCTGAAGAGGATTTTGTGAGAACACTTTCACTGCTGTGCCCATCCATCTGGTAAGACAAGTGAAACACCTGTGAAAGAGTGTAATGTAGCCTATCACTGCAGTGCAACATTTATCACATAGGTGAAAACGGAGATGTAGTGCTGTAACATGAAAATGAATTTGGCTGATTCTTGAATTACCTTACACCGATGTTTCCCCTCTCTCTCTCTCTCGGCCCGTTCAGTTTCCATCTGCAACAGCTCTTCTTCAGTGTACTCCGGTTCATACAGATATCTGCTTGCTTCCAAAGTGAATGGCACTTCATTCTCGCTGTCACTATCAAAATCACTCATTTTTAAAAAGTATATTATATCTCTACTCTTCCTCAAAAAGCCAAGACACTGACCAAAACAGCTGATCGGCGGAGCACTACAGCACTCTGCGTAGTAGCTACACTGTGTAGTAGGCTGATCAGCGGGCGCTAACCCTGCACTTTGAGGGGCTGAGAATAATTCTATTATAGCGAACAATGGAACTGTGTATTTTTTTCCGGTAAAACCTCTTTCTAGGCCGTGAAAATAGGCCGTTTTTTTTGGGACCGTTCACAACACTGTATGCTGGAAATATCTGAGTAGGACTATGGGCTGGCGTCGCTAACGGGAGGAGTGTGGAGAGTCTTCTACTGCAATTACGGTACTTAGGGGCTATTTGTAGCTCATACAACCCCACTTAAAAATAATGCTACTATCCCTTTAATATCATATAATGTTAGCTGATATAAGAATGTTTATCATGTAATGTTAGTTACACATCAATGCTGCATGTGTATATGTTTACATATGTAGCAAGTTTTTGAAAATAGTGTTATGTTTCATTGCATCTTTGTGCTATTTTTAGCTCAGAGAAGGTGTACCCATCAAGCTAGCAGCAGTGGGCTCGAGGGCAGCCCAGTCTGTATCTTCCCAGTCTCAGAACCCATCTAGAATCCATGCATTCCCATATGACTCAATATCTGTAGTCATATGCAGATATCTGTTTGTAGAAGTTAATATTTTCCCCACATGTTGCACCCTTGGTAAGCAGATCAAGGTATGTAACATTTGGCTCTTTGTACAAATAGTCACGAAAATTGAACACTGAAAGTGTATCATGCAGTGTTATTCAAGGTTACTCTGTCATATCTGTGCCACAAAGGTTGCACATGCTAATTGAACTGTACCATTTTGGTAATTGTCAATTCATGTGTTCTCTTACATTTTTATCTAATATGTGGTGTATGAAAGTGTCTAAATAATAATTACACTGTTAAAATTCATGTAATTGTCTTAGGGAAAGGTTTAATGAGCAGCAGTTACAGGATGAAAATAAGAACTTCTATTTTGGACAATGATTGTAAAATATGGGACAGTTGAAAGTAGAATTCAGTACAGTTCCAGGACACTGGGACAAAAGTTATTTCAGAAGTATTTCAAGCCCTGATTCCAAGTAGCTTTTGATTAAAAACACAGTTATTTAAGTTTAATTTTCTTATAGTAAAAATTCTGTTTATGTGATATATAACAGTTGAACATGGTTCATTTCAATCAGCATAACACAAGATGGTGACAAAGTGGGCAGACATTTTTTTTGTCTCTGAGCACTTATCTTGATTTAAGATAAGTTATGACACACTCACTGTATTTTGTCTGTCTCAATATGAGCACAGCTGCCAGTTTATTAGGTAAAGTGGTATAATGACCATTAAGTTGAATCAGCACCTCTCAGTTTCAACAGACACTGAACATTACAACCTTCAAGAAGGTAGGATATATTGCAGGGATGTTGTATTAGACTGCATTAGCTTTAGCTAGTGTATGTGTACCTAAAAAACTGGGTACTAAGTGTAAATAATGCTGAAACATGATACTGTAAGCTGTGTTAAATATATTTGATCCTGATTTCTAATGTCTCTGGATGTGGCATCAACACAGAGTGAATCAATAGGCTTGACTTAAGCTGATATTGCATGTCCTCCTCTATCAACTCAAGGCACTGCCAAGACTTTTGCCCTGCCAGAAATTTGTTGACAGTGCTGAGTAATCGAGATGAGTTAGCCAGCGTTGACAACAGCCCTCTGCTTGTTGCTAGGTAAGAAGGAGACTGCAGCTTTACTTTTGGGGATGAATTCTGTCATCCGCAGCCACATGTTTATTCAATGACCAGCAGCAAGCAATTAGTGAACCTAATTTGGTCAATGGACCGCGAGCGGGCAATGGGAGGAGGTCAGTCTGTGTAAACACACAGCTACTGTTACAGTCCATTATTAATCACACAGTCTTTTACAGTGCGTGTGACAGGACAGTTTTGCAGTGCTAGTAAGACAAACAGCACCATCAGATAGTCATCAATTAAGCATTGTTGTTACCACACTTTGTCATTGGCTTTGCTGACTGTGTGAGCAAGCCTGCAAATATAACGACTATTTTGCCATCAGTTGTTCAACTTCTACAGAAGGTGGTCAGTGCCATAATCAGATGCTATTCAGATCAAGTGTGGTTGGTGTATTTGCACACACCATGCTGCACACACCATGCTCTATTTACATAATTTCTGTCACCACTGTTACCACAAACTCTGTTTCCAAACTTAAACTCATTATCAACATGCCATGGATATCAGCACATACACTCATAAGCACAATGAAACATGTACAGTCGAGCCTAGTGACTCACTTGGTCGTGATTGAATTGTACGTAATAGGATTTGCAGCCCTCTATTTGTAAACTAGAGTAATGGCAGTTTTTACTGGCGCCAAAGGTGAGCAAGCAAAAGTGCTGCTCTGGTAGCGGGACAGAAAAGGGATGAAGCAGCAATATTAAGCTGCTCATGACCACACACTGCACCCTATCCTTACTTTACCCTTGTAGAGTGCACGATAATAGAATTAATGGCCTGACTTTGTAGTTTACCCCTGCATTAAAGGAAAAGTAATATGAATATGGCAGTTTATTGTGAATCAGAATTAAATGTTTTATGAAGGCAGTTAGGACTATTATTATTATTACTATTATTATTACTTTCATTTCTAAAATTCCAAAATGATTAAATTTAAAATGATTTGAAACAAAGAAAAGGTGCAGATCTTCACCTTTGAGTGTAGGAGCCGCCTTAAGTTTGCATTTTTCAGTGATTAATAAAGCAGTACATGGATTTTTGATTTCATTACATGTCTGATAATTCAGAAAATAAGACATTTAAAGGGATGGATTATTATATGAAGTGGGGCTGTATGAGGTACTTCTCCATAGTAAGTCTATTACAAACAGCAGATGGCAGTTGGCATGCCTCCAGTTTCAAGAAGCTGCAGGAGTACCGGTTTAGGAAGCTAAGCAATGTACTGCTGTGGACAGGGTCAGCAGCAAAATGTATTTTAGCTGGTTAAAAAAAGCCCACCCTAAAAGATCAATAACAGTTCAAGTGTGCACTGTACTATTTATTACGTGTATAATTTTCACTGCTTTACCTTGCTGTCAGACAAACTTTTCCAATGGGAAAAGGTGACGTTGGTGTTTCAAAGGGTTAGTTTGGATTCACTGAATATAGCATGCATGTGATTTTTTTAGGTGGGCTTTTTTTTAGGTGGCTAAAATACATTTTGCTGCTGTGACCCTGTTCACGGCAGTACATTGCTTAGTTTCCTATACCAGTGCTCCTGCTGCATCTCCAAATTGTTGGTGTGCTGACCGCCATCTGCTGAAGGTAATACACGAACTAGGGATAAGTACCTCATACAATCCCACTTCAAATAATCCTGAACATGCTTGCTCAGTTAATGAGCAAACGGACCCTTAGAAACTCACTTCATGCTGTTTTTTCGTTTTCAGCCTTCACATCTGTTTAATGATTTAGCCATGTTTTCTGTGATTTTATTCACACAATGGCAGATGTTGACTGCTCCATGTTTGCCTGTGAGTGTGGAAACTTCCATGTATGTTGAGGTCACATGCATCTCCGGGTACAAGAAAAGGGGAGGGGGCAGTGTTTTGTTCACACAGTGCTTAAGTCTGTCTAAACATGATCTGATTTTCCAACCTGCTTAATTATACAGGTGATGTTCAATTTGTATTGGGACCCAGATGCTTCATTCCACCTTATTATGTAAGAATCCTCATAATTCGGCCACATCATTGTCTTCCATCTTGTGTCCCCTCTTCTACATCCTTATTACTACCAACACTTTGTATTTTATATAATGCATCTTTAAACCTCTTCTTTTTATATTACTTTACCTCCAACATTCTTCATGATATGCAGAGAGTAGCTGGAGGTTCACTGCTGTTGTATCAGTATCATCTTACCTTAACATGTTTTTGCTTGTAGGCTGAATCTGGAAGCTAGCAACTGTGGTGTTTTAGTGATCTCATTTTGTCCTTTTGGTCCGCTCCTCTTTTAATTAGTCCTCATTCTTCTTTGGGGTTCCATTAACACTGGTATTTCTGGTTTGGTTGGAAGACCACTCATTTCCTTCCTGCCATGTAATGATTCCATCTACAGTGCCATTCAGAGGGGAAAGGAGAAACACCCAACGCCCCATGTTGCTCTGCAGTTTGGTGGTCTCTGTCACATAGACAACCTTTATCATGCTGTTTTTTGTGTCCCAGTGACTTTAAATTTCTCGCTGTAAAAAAGAGGAAACAATGAAGACAGGGAAGGTGTGTTGTTCCTCTGTTCTCTCTCTGTCTTTCCCCTGTCGGGCTCCATTTTTCTACGTTCTCTTGACTTTTTTCTTCATTCATTGTTTTCTTCTTGATCGTCATCTTTTTCTTCTCCTTTTCTCCTCCTCCACACCCGTATCTCTTACAGTCTTCTCTGCCTCTTTCTGTCTGATGTTTGTCCCCATTATCTTTCTGCTTTGCATTGTGTGTACAGTACTTTACTGACAGGACACAAAAACCCATCTCCTGTATTCTTTCTTTGTGTAATCTCTAACCCTCACCACTTTCTCTTTGTGCCATCTTTACTTCTCTCCTATTAAAATGATGGCCATCTTGCGAGTATGTTGATGTGATTTATGCAGTTCACTTCTCTGCAGCTCATCTCCTCTCATCTTGTGTACCCATTACACACGAACACACACATACACACATTTTTGAAGACAGCTATCTGCTCTGAAGTCTCTGTGGCAAGTGCATGTAGTCTGAATCTATTGCTTTCTTTCTTATAGTCATAAAGATGCTGTATCTCTGTGTTTGTGTGTGTGTGTGCTAGAGAGTGAGAAACTTGATGAAAAGTTGTTTATAAGAATCTGCCCAGACTGCATAGGGAAGTCTGTGGACAGTTGCACTGCACTCACTGCAATCATAACTGCTAAGGCCCTGAACTCTTCGTTGTGAGTCACATAATGATATGGCTTCCTGTAGCATTGTACATCATACAGTCTGTTACTGTCAAAATAATCATGATTCATGGTTGTAATTTGTGATAGTTTTACTCTAATTGCTATAACACACTAGAACAGTGTGTGTCCACAATGCTTCCTGCGCCCCTGCCACCTCCCTGGTATTTTGGATAAAGTTACGAGGGATGTAATGATACATTAGTCTGGATCAATACTTTGTGATTTCTGTAAATATCTTATCATTGTCCAAAGAATCCATAATATTGTGTATCATGATGAAACTTAATTTGGTGGAGTAGTTGACTAAACGATTAAACGTTGCTACCTTTGCTAGGCTGCACCAGAAATGCCAGTCATTTAAACTGATTATTGCATGTTTCTCATCAAAGATAGTACAGAGATATTTCACATTTTGTTGATTTTGGAGGCCCCTCTGGACAAAAGCGGTAGTCTCGAAAAAGAATCGCAAAATATGACGTCAAAATGTTACACAATTTTGAAGAACCTGTGGGAAGTAGGACAGTGGATCAGTCTTCTATGTGTGAAAATAATTTCAGTAGAGCTTGATTGTATTAATTTCATCTTTAGTCACTGAAGTGTTAAATAGCAGCTGGAGGAGGAGAAGCCCTGTTGTCTTTAGTCCTGATGCAAATTAGGATACTCTGTGTAGAGAAAATTGAACCAGAAGCACATAACATATAATACTTAAAAGTCCCAGTGCCCAGCCTACTGCTGATCTGTTGTCATTAATTATGGCATTTCCAGTCATTTGGGGTATGTTTGGTGTTGGTTTTGCTTTTGGACAAGCCATGTTTGCAATGTTTCATCTTTAAAGCAATTGTCACTATAAAATGGTTCCAGTAATTATTTACATCATCATACATCATGTTTTTCCATCCTTGTCCTCCTTATCCCCTTGTTTGCTAGTCTTTGGTCTTTGGTCCTTTGTGCACTCTGCCAGGGATGGCCAGGTAGTTGAGGAATGAAAGGTCAGCTGCCTATTAATAGCAGGACTAAGAATAGTCCAGGAAATGCCACTGGTATACACTGATAGTCCACTCAGTGCTAAATGATACATTGAAAAATGCAGAAAATTTGTCAGGAAATGTTTTCAGTTCATCAGTTGATCAGTTCATTCAAAATCTGTTGGCTGCTTAGAGTCAAAATCACATTTTCAATGCCATTTGCCATTTTTTGAGAGCCTGCTGGTTGGTATAGGTTGGTTTCAACCTATACAGGTTGTTTGCTCTGTCTCAAGTAGCACTTTGGCACAGGTTTGCAGAAATATGTGTTTATATGTCAAAGCTGGTAAGATAACCAAGCAGGAAGAAGGATTTTTCTACAAAAATTTGTGGGGGTTTTTTTAAGAAAAAGGGTGTCACCTTGGCTTGAGCAGGCAGGCTGGCCTTTGGCTTTATCTGATGTCTAAAGACTGTTTGCCAACCTTTAAAACACAAAGGTCACTGACAGCTTCTGTGATTACTGTGCTGTGGGATTAGTGAGAGTGAAAAGTCAGAAGATGTGGGGATAGGAGAGTGGCAGATAGGCACAGGAGAACTGTTGGAGAATCACTGACCTGCACTAGAAGATAATATTTTATCTCTTGGTTGAAATATAGATAAAAGTTCATTTTAACCATATCCATTGCCACCTAACTTTCAGTTGCCTACTCTAATGACTTGTTTCTCAAACATGGATCATTTTGCAAGACACTGACTAGGTGCTGCCTTTGATGTTTAGGTATGAGGACTTGGTGTGTAAATAAAATAGTATTTTGTTTCTGAGTAAAGACAGCAACAGTGTTGCTGGGATGTGTTACTCATTGGCCCTTTGGCTTATGATGCTGTGCACACTCACATGTGCCTACACACAAACAAACAAAAACAGTCTACCGATCCTATGGACTGAGCTGTACCCTCTAGCTGAGAGGAACTTCATATGAAAAGGAGAGGAAATGTAAAAAGAAGCCTGTATTCAGTGTCCCTGCATATATTTGTGTGCATGCACGTGCCCATGCATATATTTGAGCCTTCAATATCCTACCATAACAGCTGGCTTGACTGGGTAGAAAGCACAAGGTGCCAAGAAGGAGAGACTAAAATGAAGGTACCACAGAAGCTGAAAATCGAAAATGCATAGCTCTGTTTTCCCGAAGGCACGCAGAGCAAAGCGCAGCGCAAGGCGCAACGCAAAAGTCATTTTCACAGTTACCTTGCTATGTGAGGGCATTTGCCTTACAGCTTCTTAACACTAGGACCGCCAGCATTCTAGCACCCCCTCCGACCGCCGCAACGGTCAGCCAGACCGTCATACATAATTCGATTGTTTTTGCTCAGAAGCACAGAAAGAAGTTATTTTTTTTTAAATAAATGTACCAGAAATTAAGATAAATAAACAAAATATCACAGTCAAGAGGATCAGCAAACCTTTCAATGCCTCATGCCAATATACAAGTCAGCTTTATTTTATTTATTTAATTTTTTTACTGTGCGCTTTTTTTTTTTTCCGCTGCTTCACGTCTCCCATTGAAATTGACAATTAGCACTCTAACACACTCTAAATAATAAATGGTATATAACTTTTGGTCTACTATATTGTTGACTACATAGTGTATTTTTATAAAATATTGCAGAATAAAAGACATAAAGACCGAAATAATGAGAGGATTTTTTTTTTATTTATGCTGCTGCTCCCCGCCTCTCTGCAACTCGGGAAATTCGTTTCACTGAGGAACACACACACACGCACACACACACACACAGGCGTCATCTGCAGGGGGGCATTGGGTTCAAGCTTTGTGTGGAAATAAATATTAAACAACGAATATGCAAATTGTGCGCTGTGCTGGAAGGCTAAAATCCGCTAAGGACGTTTGGAATATCAGGAAAGTTATGTTCATTATAATGTTGATTATTATTGACATGACGTTCTTCTGCCTCAATAATTAATAATTAATTAACAATTACTTCTACCACCAGATAATACACTAAAGTGATCAATTTTTGAAACCTACATACATCGGGATAATGTGCCCGCCCCCAAATGATCAACCCGAGTTAGCGCCTGTGCGCACACACACACACACGCCACGCGCACACGGACATATATGAATGGATGATGGATGAACAGCTTGAGGTTATTACTACAATACAGATTAATACAAAAAGGAAAAACACTTCAAACAAACAGGCTAGCTATGGGCACGAACTAGTGCAAAAATAACTGCAGAAAATAACAGTACCCAACAAACAAACGAATGAACAAGGGCAGGATCAGCACCTTGGAAAGCGCCGCGATGCCTAAGGCATACACTTCGGGCAAAAGCTCTCAGTCTTTACGGTGCACTTCCCACACACAGGCCGCTTGCATCCCTTGCAGGAGACCAAAGTCTTATTTTGTTTGCAGTGGCTGTTGATCTGACACTGCCTCCGTTTTGCTGGCTCTGCTGCTTCTTGTGGCTGCTGTGGCCTCATGGACACCGAGGTCAGACTGGCCTTGCTACGCATATGTTCCTCCCGCAGCTCCTTCGCCAACTGCAGGATGAAGGCTCTTCTTGGGATTGTGGTGGAGGTGCATGCCTTGAACAGGACATGGGCGTTTATCGCAGCCATGTCCAGAAGATTATAGAACACAGCAACAGGCCATCTTCTAGTTGCGCCTTTTACTGTGTACAGACGAGCCATCTGGTCCAGCACATCAACCCCGACCTAATAACAATGATAACAACAATAGCATAATATTATCATCATTACTACTACTACTACTACTATTACTAATAATAATAATAATAATAATAATAATAGCAGCACACCTTCGTGATGTTGTAGAAGGTCACAGTCTCTGGCTTTTTCTTCTTGTCACACCCGATGGAGACAGTCGGGTGCATGGTGCTGAGGAGTCCGACGCTTTTTCGCGGTTTCCCCTGATAAATGGTGAGTGTGGCACGCTCATGCCTCAGCACCTTGGTGGAGAACAGCTCCCCTCTTTGCTGCTGGATTGAAGGTGGGAGCTCCCGCCTGGCCTTGTTCATCGTGCCAACCAGGCTGGTGTTTTTTTGCAGCAGGTTCTTGGCCAGGGTGAGGGACGTAAAAAAATTGTCTGTGGTGACATTTCTTCCTTTTCCCAGATATGGTTCCACCAGCTTCATCACCACACTCTCTCCCAGCCGTTGGTGTGCTGGTCTCGTTTCATCTTTGCCCAGGTATGGGAAGCCATTCAAAAAGTATTTGGTGTCGACATCCGCAGCTAACCAGAATTTTATGCCAAATTTGTCTGGCTTGTTGGCCATATACTGGGTGAAGCGGCACCGTGATTTGGTGGGGAACAGCTGCTCATCCACAGTGATGCACGCCCCAGGTTTGTAGCAGGCAATGCTGTTGTTGACAAAGCCGCGCCACACATCGGACATCAGGGCAAATTTGTCATGGCACAGACGGGAGCGCCTGTCGTGCTTCTTGTCGAAGCGCAAGTAGCGCATGATCTCCCTGAAGCGGTTCCTGGGCATAGTGGTTCTAAAAAATGTCAGCCCCCATTCCTCAGACCAAAAGCTCTCCATCTCGATGTTTTTATTGTACGCTCCTCTCACGTACAGCAGGGCAATGAAGGCCTTCAACTCGGCAACGGAGAGATCCCATGACTTGTCCTCTTCATTGCGGTGCGCCTCTGCCACAGTGCAGTCCCGTATGTGCTGCAGCATTTGCCTGTCCAGCAAGCACAAAAAAGCGCTCAAAGCGTCTTCGACATTGCGCCTAGCGTGAGCTGTGGGGCCCGCGGGTTCTGTCAATACATTTTGGGACTGCTGTCTCCCCGAGTGCGCACCAGGCTGGACAGCTTCCCAGATGGTCCCATCTTTCCCCTGCTCATATGGGCTTGGGACTGCAAACATAAATAATTATATACATGCCTGGTAAGTAGGCGGCAAGATTTTCAATATTTTACAAAATAAACACACAGGAAAATAATGCGAACATTTAGGAGCTACAAATCACCATTCTTCTCTCAGGCTCTAGAGCACATTTACTTATTTAGAGAAATATTTTCGTTTTCAAATAAATATTTGGAAACGAAAATTTATGTATTGGTGTACTTTGGCAGAGTTTTCTGATATTTTTACCTGAATTTGTAGATGGTGCATCTGGAGACGGCGTGGGCGCGCTCCTGCTGTCTACTGGTGTTTTCACTGTTGAGATTTATTACATTAGGTTTTTATACACCATTGTCTGTTGTTCGCGTTTTACATAGATAGATGAAAACTGTTTGACAGTACAACAATTGTTCTACCTGGAGTTGACGTGCGAGCTCTTTCAGAGACCAGTGTAACGTCTGCGCTGGACTGGACAGCAGCTGTTGGGAGGGGATCGGTTCGCACTGTTATAGATATTTTATCAGGCAACATTACAGTTTCTTATTCGTTGTTAGTGAGGATCATTTTGGATATGGCTTACTGTTTATAGCCTATACTATTTATAGCATCAATATAGTTTGTAGATCGTATTCATTGTTTATCAACGGTTGCGCTGCGCTATAACTTCAATGTCATCTTTGTTTTGTCCCACACAAAATAACTCATAAAAAACAAATAAATAAATAAAAATAAATGAACAAAATTAACAGCCATGCCTACCTGAAGTTGACACATCAACAGATGGGGCAGCCGGCTCATATCTTTTATGTTTGGGCCGTGGGGGTTCAGACTCAGAGTCTGAACTTTCCTCCTCTTCACTCCAGTCCACATCACTGATGTCGGACACTTCTCCGCCATCTGACTCCCCCTCACTAATCTCCTGAAGCTTTGCCAAAGCCTCTTCCAGAGAATATCGTTTTGTCGATCCTCTCTTCATTGTTGTTTCCGTTTTCGATTTGTCTTTATTCGTCTTTTTGTCTGTCTGTCTGTCGGTCTGTATTACTCTGTCAGTATTCCTCTCTCTGTCTCTCTATCTCTCTCTGTTCAGATTTTCCCGCGTATGAATATGGAATATGGAATATATAAGCATAAACAATAACAACAACAAAAAAAAAGTCATATCCGCGGGAAAACAACCCCGCGAAATGTATCATTTTCACCAGCGGTCTGTGTGACCGCTGTGGCGGTCGGAGGTATAAATGCTCATAAATCTTATGTGTTTTATTTTAGGACCTTATGAGCTTCAGAAAACGTACAAGACACATATTTAGGAAAAGTCATAGAAGGAGAAGATTGGAGATTTTTTTTTAACAGAGTTATTTGAATTATAAAAACCCAAACGGTCTGTCAGACCGTCTTGGCGGTTCTAGTGTTAAAGGCAGGTCTGTGATCCATCTGTGGTCTCTAAATGGAATGAGGCACATTGTCAAGCTGCAGTTATGCAGGGCAGATCCGCCGGCTGAATTTGTGAGACTAGCATCAGACTGTTGCAAAATAAACACACATACATCTGTGCCCTCTACACTAAATCAACAGCCGTGTTGGGGACTGACACATAGTAAACAATTATACATTTTCATGAAAAATTGGAGGACAATGTAACATTATTTTTTCACTAAATCCCTTAAAGGGACAGTTCACCCCAAAGTCAAAAATACAGTTTGTCCTCTTACCTTAGTGCTGTTTATCCATCTAGATTGTTTTGGTGTAAGTTGGTAAGAACTATTGTCTTTCTGGGGGAAAAAAATGTTTAAAAAGGGATCAAAGTAGCAAATGTTAATGACACCATTGTTACTGCTGGAATCACCTCCACCTATAATATATGATAATATCCTTTCCAGTATCATCGCAACGGCTGGGTTATGCTTGTAAATAACTACTTTATGTGGTTTGTTGTCTGACCACGTCAGAAGGCATAAGCTCTGTTCTGAACGGCTGTCCAACCATCTGACAGGGACTTCTGTTAAAGTATACTGGTACCTGAAGTGTGCCACAGGCTACTGGTATCAAAAATACCAAAAGTTTACCTGTACAACCTCAACTCACATCTTACTTGCTTCATGTCCCGTGCATTGATTTACAAAAATGGAGGTTGATAACTAACATCAACACATTTCTCTGTTGTTGGCTGTATAGTTTCTGTTTGATGAACCTCTTTTAATCCATTTAGAATTACAGTAAACCCTAAGGATGCAAAATTTTAAGATGCCTTAGTTTTAATTATTACACTGTGTATTTCAGCTTCAAGGTGAATGTATAAATATTCTGGTATTTAGCCACTATGCTCTCTAATCCTCTTGCAAATGAAGCCAGGGTCTGACAGGATGGTGGTCATGCCGTTATCAGAAGCTGCAAAGAAATTCTGCAAATGCAATTAGCTGTGCTGCCAATGCAATGGTACATGTAATCTTTAAGTCTTTAATTAGATCAGATTACACGTCCCTTTGAATTATATGATTTGGCATGTTGGGACTTGATGTTTGCATGTTTACTCCACGTGATGGTGAAGAGGTGTGTGTGTGTGTATGCATACTGAGCATGGTTTTGCCACTGTCACCACGTGTAGACACATTACATAATGCGTAGCTCACTCCATCAGAGGCAGAAAAAGCATAAGGAGAGAGTGACTGAAAAAATGGAAGGATGTTGGTGTTTTGGAGTCTGTGTGACAGATAAGAGACAAAGAGCCTCTCTGCATTCTTATCTCAGCGCCCAGTCATGTCACGTGGAAAACAGTGTGCATTGCAGCACAATGGAAGATAGGACTGTTAGATCTATGTCTGTGTTGCATTACAGTGGAATTAAGAAGTCAAGAAGTAATACAAATGATAACAAGGGATAGCTTTTGAACAATACTTCTCCCTTTTTGAGCAATCTAATAAATTTTAGGAGATTGTTATGCTAGGTTTTTTTGGGAGGTTTTGTTTTGTTTTTTTTTCATGGGCGGCACTTTTGCAAAATGAGGGGAGACTAAAGACCAGTTAATAAACATTAAGAATATTTATCAGATAGAACGAATAAAAATTACAAGGAGCATAACTAATTTTTCTTTCAAATTCTTTATTGTGAAATACAATGACTTAAATTATCAGTGTATTAATTTAGCACAGAGATTGACACTAGGCCTATATATTACACTAAGAGTGTCTGTTTATGAGTCATAGCAAATCATTAGTAATGTGGTAGAAGGAGTAGATGTTTATAACGATTAGATTGAGCAAAATGTTAATGGAGTTTGGCAGGCAGTAAGACAGTCAGCCACTTAACTTATTGTTCAGAGTGTGTTATTTCAGAGCAGTGGTCTTTTATTTTCAGGATAACAGGCTTAACTTTACATTGACAGACAATTGACAGTTATAAAAAGCCGATCAACTTACAGTGGAGGATTCTTCATCACTTTATTTTGTCAATATACTAGAGATGCACCAATTCCAATTTTCTTTTCGATTTCCAATTTTTTAAGGGTCTGACCTGCCGATTCCGATTTTGGCCGATCCCGATTTTCAGTCTTTCCAAGAAATATAACTGACTGAGCATTCACAAAACATTTTTGCAACTTTTCTTGTAAAACTAAATTGGACTATTAAATTACTTATATATTTTCTCCAAAAGTGATCCAGATTACAGCGAAGCCTTATTAGAAGATTAAATTAATATTATATACTAGAAGAAACGCGATCTTCGCAAGATTTCGCGGGCCACAATTTCACGTGATCTTGTTTAGAAGCCGATGTAAACAAAACGGAGACTGCGCGGTGCAACAGTTTGCTGTAGTAAAACTTTGCAGTGAGAAAAACAGAAGAAGAAGTTTAATGAGTCTGGATGAGAAAATGTTTGAGGAGACGCAGGTTGTTTATTCTTCACCCAGAACAGGAGGTGAGATTTTAACTGTCAGTCTGTTAACAGCAGTCTGCTCTGGCTAACATTAGCATGAAGAGCTACAAAGTTTAACGCTGTTTGGCGACACCGTCAGCTGTTCTGTCTCGGTGTAGACTGTCTGTTTTCTCTTTATCCTGTTCTTGGAGTCTGTCGCTAACTCTGATTTCATGCGAGCATGTCTGAGTGTGTGCTGCTATGATCAGCACTGTGGTGGGTGTGACATTACGGTCAGTGTGTGCTGCGCGCATGATGCGACCATCGTGCAGAGTATATGTACAAATATGACGGGCACAGAATCGGATATGTAGCGCTGACTGGCTGGTCACTGGTCAGGGCCGGTCACGCTGAAAACCGGCCAGTTCCGGTCAATCGGTGCATCCCTACAATTTACGAGGTTGCGTGCATCTCTGCACCTCTTTGGAGTTGCTGCAGCCTGCCTATCACTGTTGTGTCTGGGGAGGAGGGGGCAGGGGAAAACAACGTGCTTCAACAGTACATTGTATATTAAATAGGATTACAACCTAATTAATATGCAGTTTATTGCTACAACTCATTATTTGGACTGCAGTACTCATTTTTGCACACGCTTTGCTACACATTGCACCCTCAGGAAAGATTAAATCGAAAGCAGCTAAAAGGAAAATGTCTAAAAAGAAATGTGAGCCAGCAATTGTAAAAAAAAAAATGTTAGTAGTTAGTAAGAGTCACAGCAATTGTAACATTTTTTACTTTTTACTCTCTTACTGAGAATTTTTTTTACCCACATATGTAATGTCTTCAGGCAAACAACCTACATGTGTCTGCTCTCATAAACCACTTAAAGTTTTTCAGTAAATAAAACAAGTTGTGAGAAAAAAAGTTGACACTGTCTGAAGCTACAGGTGAAGGACGTGAGTCTGAATTGTAACAGTATGAGCTATAGTTGTAACACAGCTAAAAAACATTTAAAAACAGTTTTCATGCCTAATCAACAATATTTCAGTAAGTCAACAATTTCTACATTGATTTCATACCATGGGTGTAATCAAACAATGTATAAAACATAATGATATTATTAAAACTTACCAGATGTACCAGTTGGCACATTTGTCCTTCCTTGTTGGCAGTATATTGATTACACCACCTACACAGTTAGCAGATAGCAAATTTGATTGATGGGAGTTAGAAAAATACTATACAACCCTATCTGATTTAGAAATGTAATTGAATGACATGTGACTGATCACAGAGTAACCTATTGGCCAATACAGCTCATGATTTTGCATAGGCTTTGCTTGATAATGCACTGACCCCGTGTTACTAATGAACTGCTGGTCGTACACATGCTTTGGTGTTCCTCACAGACAAGACCTAGCATGTATGACTTATGAAAACTGTGCTAACTGACAGAAAACAGATACCTGCAGACAGCTATTTGGATTTTAGCTCTACAAAATACGAACACAACTTTATATACGAAAAATACCCCTGATCTTAATTTTTGCTTAATTTGTGCTATACTGGTTCTCCAGCTGCCATTCCCTGCAGAGTGGATGAACCCTGTTGATATTTCTCAGGGATGTACTACACTGAACATATGCTGATGTCATGACATCATGATGGCATTCACATAGCAAGAAAAAAACATGCGTGTTACAACTGTAACATGATACAGTTAAGGTGATTCTCCCCTGTTGAACCCCTGTATTATGTTTTGTTTTATTAGGCTATTTATAGACACTGCTGCTGCTGATCTTCCTAAAAGCATTTCCAGAAATTTTACAATATACTGTATATTGTTATTCTCATATAACCTCACACATCATTAAATAGGATCATTCCACACCAGCATTATGGTTTTCTAACCTATAGCAAATACCAGAGTGTTTTCACCCCAGGGGGCAGAAATGAGCTCATTCTATGCTTTCTTCATACCATAGGGATACAGGTTTGCTCAGTGCATGCCTATCTTGTCTTCTTCTTCTTAACCAAAAGAGAACTAGAGACTCTGTGAGGGTGTATAACTTGTTGTTCTGAAGGCATGTTCAGTGTTGAATTGAGTCTGGCTTTATGATGTTGCCATGGATAAGTGTAACACAGATGTCTCACATGGACAGCCCAGATGTACGTGACCATCAATTTCATTTATCAGATAAAATGGAAACTCTGGAAATCATATGCAGAAGTTATTTGTCCCATGTGACCACTACGTGTAATCAGGGTCCAAAACTAACTTTTTCACTTACCAGCCAGGCTGGCTGGTAAGTGAAATTTTTTACCAGCCAGGCAGATATTTTACCAGCCAACAAAATAAAAATTGCTTTTAAGTGTTGTAAATTGCTATCAGTATTATTTAACATGTCATTTGGGTCTTATATGCGATTCTCAATCAATATTTTAATAGTATGCACTAATACTAGCAAATGTATGCTAAAATATGTTTCAAAGGTTAAGTGTAATATCTAAATTCTGTAGTATTCTTACTACAGTGCAAAAAGAACCTTTCAGTACGGAATTTTACCTGAATCACTGACCTTATTCTCCTTTGGAAAGTTGAGACATAAGATTTTAGCTCAACCAGACTGCAACAGCCCTATATAAACATGAATATCTGACCAGTGGTGGACAAAGTATTCAACGACATGACTTAAGTGAAAGTAAAAGTTGTTCACTTTTTTTAATTGAAGTAAACATGGCTGGGCAATACAAATGAATCAATTATAACAATGGTTTTGACCAAATACCTATGGACATTTTGACAATATTGCAGCAATGGCTTGCTGCTGCAGGTGGCTGAGACTGGGGAGCGGCGGCGGCGGGGATGCGAGCAGGGGGAGCGGGAACAGCGGCGGGAACGCGGCGGGAGCGCGTTAGCGGTAGCAGCAGCATTACCCTCCGTCTCTTGGTCGTGGCACTCGTGGGTCTTCATAACTCCAGCCTCGGCACGTTCTTTTGCTTTTGTTTTGTCTTTTTTTGCTGGAGGCTCTACAATATCTGGCCAGCATCGCCACATGACTTTTATTTTTACCTACTTTTTTTCCCGCTCTCACTATTTCTTCTTCCTCGCGTTCTTCGTCTGCTTCTTCTACACAAATGGGTACGACCAAGGTGCGACGATGCTGTGAGTGACGGCATGACGCACTTACGTGACCAAAGATCGTCTCTGCTGGAAAGACACATTACTCTGTCAGGAAACCAGCGGATACCAGCATTGTTCTCCTCCAGTAACGAAAAAATGAAATTTTCGCCGGTAAAAAAATAACTCGCCAGAGTGGTGAGTGGTCTTAAAAATTTACCAGCCAGAGACGAAATCTACCCGTAATTGGCAAGTGGCGAGTGTTAGTTTTGGACCCTGTCGTGTAATAATACACTAACCTAAGCTATCCGTACTTTTACACACTAATATAAAAAGTACATTGTGATAACAAATTGTGTTCATCCCAGTGATGACAGTCTTGGAAAAAAAAAAAAGAATAGATATGCATCAATGGGCCAAAACAACAAAGGTTTCTTTGGCTTATTTTTCAAGGACATGCAGTCCAAATGTATAATACTGTTGCTTGTCAAGGCTCTAATGAAGAGGATACAAAAGATGTGTCCTTGGTGAGCACAGAAAAGGTGCTGTGACCGTCATCACAGTGTAACAAGGTGAGACAGTGCAGCGTAGCACATCATATCTCATTAATTCATCCTGTCTATCACCAAAACAACAGACCCTAGCCAAAGGGCTTTACCGATGCCAGCTGCCTCCCTTGTTAATTTGATTCCTCACCTCATCGCTCGGGCCTGGAGCAGTCAGCCACTGAGCTGTCCAGGCGTTTTGTCTAGACATCTGCCTCTGAAGACAAAAGGACTTTTGTTGTTGGTTTTCTGGTTTTCCCTCTCTGTCACAAGTCTGTATTTGTTTGTAAGATCTGGGCAAATGGACTGCAGGTGCTAGAAATAGATACAGTTTTCTCATCACCTTTGTAGGAGAGAGGACAGATGAGAGGAGATACTGTAGAGATGGCAAATTATGCAGTATTGAGGGCAATTAGGGGCTCATTTAGGCTTGGCGATATGGCTGATAAATAATATCTTGATATTTTTGATATGTTGATATATACATTATGTCTAAAATAGCATACCATGGGCGAGACAAAGTTAAATATCACAGTATTTTTGACCAAATACCACTATCAATATTTATTAATATGTGACAATATTGTAGTGATGACTGTTGGTTCTTTTACAAAATATTAACACAATGAGATTTTTGATAATCATGAGTAATGTAGATATTGAAATAGTTTGTAATTCCTGTAAGCTTTTAAATCATAACTTAAAACTGCATGCAGTTGTTTTGAAAAGGTTGTGAGTTCAACCAGTTGATGTCGACCATTCAGTGCCACGTTTGTTTTGATCATTTTGATAGGCTTCATCGTTACCAACAAGCATCCTCCTTGCAGCTCAGCTGCTGCTGTAAAAATGGAATTGTGGGTGAAAAACATCCAAAACCGGACTTGTGTTTTTGGGCGACTTTATAAAACATCCTGCTGATAAAGAACGTTAACAGAGCAGTCACAAACAGTGAGAAACATAGGAGGCAGGCCAGGGTGTAGGTGTGTGAGTCAGGAAAATAGAAGGGAACAGGAGAAAAGCAAGGTGAGCAGAACAAAATAGTTTGTGACTAAACACTAAATTAAAGGGGAAAATGAAATGGTGAAATTTAAAATAACCTACTAGAAATAGGGTAATTATGGAGTAATGCTATATTTTTTATATAAACCCCAGCCACAACATTGGATAGTAAATTACATTTTTACCTGTAGGTTCCACAGGATTTAAACCAACTGTGCAATCAGTATATCACAAGTCATTCATTTAAAATTTCTCTAAAGTCTTACTGAAATGGCAGTTAGAGCATCTTTGGCTTCTGTAATGTGACTATTTCTGAGTGAAACGGATTATGCTGGCGGGATGTAATTTCGAGGGATTTCATTAAATTTCTCAGGGATTTGATCTCTCAAAAGTGGCCATGCCTTGGTGAGCATGGGGCCTCTGGAAAACCACAGTGATTTGGAGCAGGATACCACCCACAATACAGTTGGACCGGGACTGTTGGCCTTCTCCCACACCTCCCCACCTGCTTTGTTGGAGCAGTAGGCGGAGGATGTGGGAGAAATGAATAAATTAGACCACGCTCTTTTGGATATGTAAACAAAGTTTTTGCAAGCTGGCAATCCAAACACACTCCTCCGACTTAGATATTGGTATGCTAGCTACTAGCTATGACACAAGGCAACAAAGTTAAGTGTGGTTTTATATGATGTAGAGGTTAGGTTGTCACCTGAAATCACATTTGATTTGAATATATGGATAGGCTATACCTCTGAGACCTTTCAGGTCAGTGAATATGATGAAACAGTGATTTCTGAAGACAGTTTACAAAGTGTAGTGGTGAAGTGTACTTACACTAACTGCCAAGTAAGGGATAATGCACTGTAAGGTGTCCCATTATTCCATGGAGGCAGGATTTCTTGCCTTCAGGTAGTCCATTTATTTCAGATTATGGACACCCAGAAGGACATTGTCCCACTTATACCATAGTCACTGGTTGAAGAAAAAAAAATGTGACCATTAATTTATATTTTATGTTTTTTCCAATCAAAATCTTTTTTGTTTTTTCACATTTTTTCAAGCCATAACTCTGTTGCCCTGAGGGTGTGACTAATAATTGGAACCACAGTCCTGCATGGATTCAGTTTTGTAAAACGCCGCCTGCCTGCACCCACAAAGCCAGAGCCAGAACCAGCCTGTTAGCCACAATTACCTCTAAGTCAAATCCATACCTGCCTGGAACTGTGGATATAAGCTCCGCGACCTGCACGTGATTAAACACAGATAAACGGTCACTCACTCGTGGTCTCAACTGGCGCAGCAGCTTGTCCTGTAGCTGTTGATGTGTTTCCATAGTGATGGCTTGTGATTATTTAAAGCTTATATGTTTTGAAACTTTTTACAAGCAGCAAAGCCACTGATAACATTGTTCTCACAGTCTTTGAGTGCTAAAATCCTCCCAAACATCCAGTTTGGCCTCCATTGATGTTTTGTTTACAATTTGCTAGCCTTCGCTTGCTGTTTTTACCTTTATATCATCATTGTTGCCAGCGGCTAGTCTACATCATCAAACAATGACGTCCCATTGTTTGGCAGGATGTGGGGACAGAGGTTGTGTTGAAGGCTTTCACAATAAAATCCTGCTGGCTGATTAGGCTTGATATTACTATATTAGTGGATATAAATGGTAGAAATACTGCAAATCATTTTCATTTCTGATTTCTCTAGGGATAAAAACATGTAGTTGTGCTCTGTGTGTTATAATTTTGTTGGTACCCAGTGCAGGACTACCTAGAACAATCATTACCGTGCCATTAGTTTGTGAAGCAATGGACACGTTAACTGTCATCGCTCCAGTAAATTGGACAAATCTTACATACAACTTGGCAACAGATGATATTTCTCTTTTACTTATAGAATCCTTTGGTTCAGCTATAAGCTGGAAAGTTAATGTCATGTTAGCAAGATTCGAAGTCAGTAACGTTGCGTATGTTTGACAGACAAATTTACAATATGTTTAACAACCAGACTAGTTAGCTTTCCAGCCATGATGTTCAATATCAGATTTTCACAAAGACATGATTGGACATTTGTGCTGCTGGCTGCAGCCTGAACTAGCAAGTTGAATACTTTAAAGGGATGAAAGACACTTATATGTATAAGACTCAGTAAGTTCAGGGACAGGGGAGGCAATGAACTTCTTGCACCTAGTGTGTTACAGTTGATATCCAGTGGTGTTCATAGGATGAGGTGTTAACTTCTTGTATGGTTTCTCCCTTTTCTTTTCAGTTTCACTTTCCACAGCTGCATAACATTCATCAAAGTTGTCATATTTACCAAAAAGGTTTAAAGAAATTACTGATTGTTGTAATTAGATGTTAGCTTGTTGACGTGTTTTAATATATTGAAGGCTTTGACTGCGTGACTCTGTTGCCATGGTTACTCATTCCAGTGCATTAATTTAGAACGGTGAACAGACAGTTTCACTGGAACTACTTAGTAGGTGTCCATTATCAGGACACCCTGCAACTTAACAGAATTGATTATGCATCTAGGTCATGGTTGAACCAGCATGAAAGGGGGTCTGGTATAAAGTCACAAAACACCTCTGTCCTGCAGATCCACTGAAGACAATATTTCGGGCTGTGGTCAAAATCACAGCTTGTTAATGCTAACACACTAGATAGTTGTCTGACACTCTTCTTTTATACGTGTACTATATTACTATACTTTTCTGTACTATTAGCTGTGCTTTTCCCCTGTACTTGTATCTCTGTTTTCTGGATTAAGCCTGTATATATGTATGTTCTGCCTTTTGAGTAAGGGATTTTTGTGACTTTATATCAGACCATATTTTACACTGGTCATACCTCAGAGCAGAGGGTAGATAGGCAAGAACACATGGCAATTGCTGCTTTTTCCATTGGCTCCCTTATCTCATGCTCGGGCTGATAGGTGGCTATTTTATCTGCTCTTCTGGCCCCTGAAAGATGAGGAGGAATGATAAAAAGGGCAGATCAGGGAGAAACAAATTCCCAGTGACAGATAAGAGGATACTACAGGGTCAGGCTGTGAAAGAGGGAGATGTAAAAAGGAACTTAAAAGAAGAGGATTTAAAGAGAAGCAAGAGAGCGAAACAGAGGTGTGGTTGATGCGGGCAGAGTGTGTTGAAGAGCAGAGGAACTGTGTTCAGAGTGATTTCCTTCTAAATGGAAATTTCTGTGGGCTGCTGTGTTTCTGACTGATTAGATTGGACGTGATGATCGTCTGTGCCCATAGCAAAGAAGCACGACAAGCATGCACACAAACAAATATTGATCCACTTGTTTCTTGCGCCAGTCAACTTCCTGTTTCCTGAATGAAGTGTCAATTTGGTAATTAGTGCAGTGATCTGATGCATTTGGACTGTAAAACAAGTGATTAATAGAAAAAACAAGTAAAGATTTGTTACTTAATGTCTTTTTTTATGTTGTCAGTTTTTAATTAAAACAATCTTCTACATGTGGTTTAAAAGGTTTAAAGGTCAGATTTGATTGACTTTGGATCTAATCAGCATGTCACTTGTAAGTGATAAGGACCAACGTCATGAGCTCTTCCATGCTGTATCAGCAAGGCCATCTGGACAATAATGAGCTATCAGTGCTACTGGACTCACTGTCATTACCATCTTGGCTGATATTCATCACACTTACCATGTAAGCTGATGTCATCCATCATCACCATCATAATGGTGTACTTCCATCTTCTCGTTTGAATGTTAAATATGATGGTTTTAATAGCATAATGGTAACAGGGTGCATAGTTTTCCTATTCCATTTTCCCCCATGCTTCCTTTTCTTTTTGTCCTTTTCATGCCTTTTATATTTTTCACTTCCAAATTCTTTTTTATTTTTTATCCCAAATGGTAGATTCCTACATAGCATTCCTGTGCTCAATAATGATTGCCTGATTGCCCAGGGCAGAATGCCATGGTGGACTAGTAAATCTAGCAACTCACTTGCCCTATTGGGCAAGGGTTGAAAAAGAATTAAACACATTGATTTTTTTAATGGAGAAGACGATGGATGTAGCTGAGGAATGAGCAGTGTCACTCCTTTCTATCCATGCTGAAATTTGTACATATGCTGTGCCGATCAGGCACTCGTGAGAAAATGTTGGTGGAAAAGTTTATTAGCTGAAGCACAAGCAGGTATTTCAGTTATTCTGGAAACAGGGGTTTAGCAAGCTGGTGCTAGAGGGTGTGGACGAAACTCCAACTATGTATCCACAGTCTCCCACAACTTTGAGAGCAGGTAATTTTTCAAAGACACGTCCATTTTGTGAAAACTGTGGCTGGAGTGCCATTGCAAGAGCTTACAACGTCTCGCTTGTATAGCAGCTAAGCAACTACAATGACTGCCAACAACAAGCCTTGCTGGTGCTTGTATGACACGATTGCTGAGACAAGTCTGGTAATGGCAAAACTGTATACCACGGTGTACCATGTTTCAAAATATGTTACTAGTAGGACTGACACCTTGTGGTTGGCTGGTCGATTGGTGGTCATTATGATTGGTTGTCCGGTTATCCATTATTCTCATTCTCATTCTTATTCTCTTATTGATTGGCTCGTGTTACTTAATAAGGAAAGAAACACTTCTTAATCCATTATTGTCGGGGGGGCTTACTTGGCTCCAAACTAATTGACACCATGTCAAAATACCAGCACAAATTGTTACATCAGCACCCCACCTCAGAGGACAGAAGAGTTGAGAGGATAAGAAGTTGATTTGGCAAAGGCAAGGTGTCTGAATCTTTCCGTCAGACTGCTTTCTAATGGATAATGCCTGTTTGTGACCTGTCTTTAAACTTGAAAGCTGTAAGTATTGCCTGTGAGTTTAATTTACGCTACGCTATGCACACAAACCAGTGTGACCCTTGTCATTGATGGGCGCGTAATGCATATGTGTGTATGTTTCTGCTGTATATATGTATAAAGATATACATGTGTTAAAAAAATGGTCACACTACAGGAATTCTTGTCTTCTTTGCTTGGCAGTGTTGTGTAACTAGCACCCATTTTGGCTACCAGGTGGAGTCCCTCAGTGCTCTTTCCTGACCAGTCAATTGAAAAAAAACAAAACAAACATTAACATTAAACCCTGTATTCTGTTTCCTTGAATTAGTGGCATATTATTTCTAGCTCTCTGTCACTGTTGAGTGCTTTTGTCTCACTTCCACTTCTTGATTTATTCCTTTCGATGTTCCTTCCTTCCTTCCCTCTTGTTTCTCTCCATTTAAATAGGATATTGGATCTCTGGTTGTTCTGAACATTTGTAGTTTCTGGGGTGAATGAGTCATGCCTCGAAACAGCAGCACTCTAATCTCTTCCGTAATACTGCCTGCAGCTTTATAAGACTAAAACATGCAGACGTTACAAGCTCAGTATTGCATCTGTGTGTTTATGTGTAGCTGTGCACACATTCAGAACATGTATTGTGTGTACACTTCAGTGTGCCAGCGAGTGACAGAGAAAAAGTGAAAGAGAGAGGTTGGAAGGGGTGTTGTAGGCTCTTTTGAAAAGGATGCACGCCTCCAAGTGTAAGCAGGCGATTGGTGTAGGTGTGCATGTGTGAACACAAGGGTGAACGCAGAGACGCCTGCAAGGAGAGGAGGAGAGAAAGAGGATGGAAGAGAGATAGGTTCTTGGCAGCGTTGCAGAGTTGGGCTGATTTATCTTCCCACATTGTGACTCACCATTTGTCAACCATACAGTTTACATTTCAAAGCAGCTACTAAAAGACACAGAGAAAGAGATAGAAAGAGAAAAGGGGAGTGGGGGTGGGGGGAATAGGAGAGGAAAAAGAGAGAAGAGGGAGTAAGAGAGAGGCAGAGAAAAATATTTCAGAGAAGAATGTAGAAAGTAGGACATCAACTTTTGTCTTGCTCTAGCCTGCTAAAAAACAAAGCCAAAAAAGCCTCTATAATTTCAATAAAAATGATAAGTCAGGGTTTTTTTTGTTGCAGTACACAGGGTTTTCCCTGGATTTTTTGTGATAAAGGTGGCAAAGTCTGAAGAACCTGTGTGGCATGCAGCAGTTTGGGTGTGCACGTTCAGAGTGCCCTGGACCTAAGTAAAAAAAAAAAGGAAAATCACTTTCATGAATCCCGATCTCACTTTTTGCCTTGCAGCTTGAGGGCAGACAAAGAAACTGGAGACAAGAAGGTCAAAAGGACTCAGAGCCAGATGTTGAAATAAAACCATGAATCTTCTATAAATATATTAATATAAAAAAGAAGACACACAAATGGTGTGTGTCTGCTTTGTGCAATACAATTCAGTTTTGATTTGGAGTCTCTGGGTCACATGACATGGAAGCTATTGAAAAAAAATCAACTAATATTTATTCAAATAATTATGTAAAATAAATAAACAACATATGAGCAAAAATAGGTGTGCTACATGAGACCAATTCAATTTGATTTTTTATACCATTTTCACAAAGTCGTTACAAAGGTATTGAAAATAAAATTGGTCCAGTGTCATTCAAATGGAAATTTATTGATGGTCCCTCAGTGATCTGACAGGAGTTTCTGCTGCACTTGTTGCACCTGATAAGGTTGAGACAGGACAAACAGGAGGCTTATTACTGTGAGCTCGTTGTTGCACACTTTTTAATGGACTAAATAGACAAACTACCCGTAGGAATCAGGCAAAACATCTGCGCTAACATGAAAAGTGTTTTCTAAATGATCTGTCAAGTATCAACACTCAAACAGTAACATAGTGGTGAGTGCTGTGCATAACATGCACATGCTTGGTATAAATTCACTAAAGCAGTTGCTGATAAAAGGCACAATAATTTTGGCTTAAAAAATGTGTTTGAGTAAGATAGGCAGGGAAAATCCTAGTATATGGTAGTTTCTGTTCAGTCGTTGAAATCTACTGTGTTGAATCTACTGAATGCTGGCCTGATGTCTGGTTGAGGGCATCTTGATCCATTATGTGAAGAAATCCATTACCATAAAATCTTTCCAGATTAAGCCTTATGAGGTAGTGCAAATCCATGATAGGCTGCCAATATCACATGGTGCTGTTTTCAATGTAATTTGATGAAGCTTCCAGATCAGACTGTAGATCCAAGAGTACAGTGTAAGGACTGTACTGATAGCGTAATATAACCTTGTTACACATGGCTGTTTGACGATGTGTACGTGGGAGGACTGCAGTGTTTGGGCGACTGCCTTAAGCGATCACCATCATGTGAGCCAAGTAATTATGTGTCACTATTGGAAATCAGCACAGTAAATACCTGGCAAAGATTACACTCATGTTGTATCATGGTCTGTAAACTTCTGTGCATGCAATACCGCTGTATATGTTTACTGTAAAACATTAAACATATCTAGAAAACATGTAGGTTTCTAGATGATTGTCTGAGTATCAGTCTGTTTGTATGTGAGCAGTCATGGAGGAGCTTATTTTTCTGTCTGAGTGGTCATGATTTGAATAGTAACATCATGTTACTATGATTTGCTGCCCTGTATCCTATTCATGTATCAGTCACACATGATACATTAACACAATTATGCATTCATCCTCACATGTGCCTGATTACTTCTATATTTCCCTCCACTCTGTGTCTCATATCTGATCTTAAAAGCACATGATGAGCACAACAGGACTTTATGTCACCAAACAAAAATGCATGACTACTGCTACATGATTGCCTCTTACAACCGTTCCATTTGCCTCACACCAGCAGGGTTATTCAGCGTATTTACATATTTATGCGATGTGTGATTTTTTTTTTTTTTTTTTTTCCTCTGCCATGATAAAACCAGGGCCACACAAAGGGAGCAGTTTGTCCTCTTTGCTAAAAAGGTGAGAGCAGGTGTTCTGATACACACCTGGTAAAGAGCTGATGGTGACTCATGACAAAAACAAATCCTGCAGTAGCTGATCAATTAAACCTAACAAAATGTGACTGTGTACTGAATTTCCAGCACAGGAAAAAAACACAAGAAGCTAAATTAAATTTGCTTTTATGCTCATAGGCGTTGGTATGACTAAACTGCATACACACAACACAAGATAGGGGTGCACACAATACAGGGAAACAAGGACAGTTTATATTCATAATAGCACAGATGAAAACAACATCTGATTGGACAAGCTCAGTCATTGGCTGAGCTCTTCCACCAGGCGACAAGCATTACTAACAGCATGAGCTTCTGTTATTGCCACAGCTTTCTCACTGCTGTTTGGCCTTGGAACAGAACCATAGATAACAGTCCTGACAAGTGCAAAAACACTGTAGATTCTGGCCAATACTGCGATTTTGACACCTGAAGTGAGTATCAATATGCACTGACATAGGCTTGGCTCATCAGTGAGCCAATCACAGGAAAATCGAGTCCCAGAAACTCGAGCCATTCACAAGCAATAGACGAAAACATTTATGTATTCAGCGGCTGTGATGGTTGAGGGGAGCCGGGTTGGAAATTAACTTTTTAAAATGTAACATCTACTAGCCACTGACAGAAAAATGTTCAAATTCACAAGTCAAAAATAGTAAATCATTATTTTGTGTGAGCCAGCCACTTCATATTTTACCGCATTTGGCCGGTGGCTGGTTCTAATTTTCAACTGTGCAGAGAAACCATGTAATAAATGTAATGTAATTAATACTAATGATTTTGTTGATCACTGGACTTTTCATTAAGGACCAACACACATCAAAACTTTCAGTCATCCACTGAAAATCTAAATACTTTCTCAATGGATTTGCATTAAAGTTGTCTACAGTTATCAATGGTTCCCAGATAAAGAGTGCCACCATTGGGTCAAAACTATAATTCATCCAATACAAAACCATTGTCATTCCCATAATTCTCAGTTTTAGCCTACTTTGTGTTTAGTGGTAGTCTCACAAAGCACTTATCTCCACACTTCAGAGGGTTCTACCCAGAACTCAACACAAAGGGTTATACCTAGAACCATCTGTGAAAGGTCTCCTACAAAACCCCCTATGAGAGGTTCTACAGAAAACCTATCTATTGGACTGGTTTCAGCCCGAACCTTCTCTGGGGGTTCTGTCATGAACCTTTCCACCCTCTAGTTGCTAACAAGAAACCACCTGGGGGTTCCACGGAGAACTATTATATATTCCAAAGATTTTATCCATGAAACACCCAGGGGGTTCTACTGAGAACCATTTTTTATTCCAAAATTTTGATATAGGACCCACCCAGGGGGTCCTTTTGTATTATGGTACAATGAACTCTTGACAAACCTTTGACAAAAAAGTTCTTCAAGGATTTTAACAATCCTTGAACTTCGTCTTTCAGTTTTTTTGGACGAAAAGGGTTCGTAATGGAACCTTTAAAGAACCTTTGATGAAATATTTCTTCAACAAAGGGTTCTGCAGAAGCAAATGGCTCTGGGTAGAACCTCTGCCTTTGGGAAGAAACTTTTTGGAACCCTTAATTCTAAGAGTGCAGTGCTCGAGAAATGGCTGAACCCTCTATCACTGTGGTATAGAGGAAAAAATGGGCTTGTTTGTATTTCTTTAAACCAATCACAATCGTCTTGGGTTGTGCTTGTTTTAGGGGCACATTTGCACGTGGGGAGTCGAGCCCTGGTATTAAAATGGCGAAATCCCTGCAAAACACCACATGCAACAGTAAGACACATGGTGGCTATGTGATATGACTTTTACTGATAAAAAAGACAAACATAATTCAATCATCAGTTCCCTGGAGGTCAAGCCTGCCTATTCTTTAGCTCTGAAGGGAGCTCACTGGACTCGTTAAAACCACGGACGATTTAATAACTGTATGTTGCTCTTGCATAATGTTATTAAACTGTAATCGCAGAAGCAGACATACTCCCAAAGCAACATAAATGATCCCGTTTCCTTTATTTATTACTGTATTGCATATGGCTTGAACTATACTTTATTTTTCTTAGCTTGTTCTCTAGACCCTCATCTCACGAAGCAACACACAATCCTTTTCTTTTTAACTCTGCCTAACTACAGCACAACTACAACTACAGCATCACAGTGCTGCTAGCATGACCGTAGACTCATTTTGTTATTTTTAAGGACACACATTCCAAACATAATGTTGTCTGTCATTACTGATGAATACTGAAGTGTAATTGGTGGGCAGAGGCAAGCTATTGTCTGCATACATTTGATCATATAGTGTGATCATAAAGTTTAGCCTCCATAGGCCTACATAGTGTTTATCCAAAAAATGCATGCACGGTCAGTGGTCCTCAATAGGTCCAAGGGCAAGCAAGGCTCTGGCACACAAGAGGTCAGGATTCAATTAAAAACATCTTTTTATTTTACTTGATTAACACTCTCTTCGTCTCCTTTCTCAGTTGGAGCTGTTTACTGGTCAGCCTGTCAGCAGCTATTGATCACCTGGCAGAGGTCCGATTGAATGACTAAAAACAGGACATACACAACCGTGGACGGATCACATACATCTTACAGATTAAGACCTAGCCTCAAGCAGAGTTGTTGGAAACACACACGAAAATACACAGAAGTAAACATGATCTGTGGCTTAATAATCAGACTAAATTGCCATTTTCGTATATTATTTATTGGCCTTTTGCTAACCGAGGCAATGTTATAGTTAGCAAGTACATACTTAGCACCAATGGTGTGCATACAAACACAATTTTTTTTTAAAGAGGTGATAAATGCATAATGAGGTGACTGGAGAGTGCAAAACAACAGAAAAACTGGAGTAAAATATCCACAGAATAAAATATGGTTCTATTTTTTTCAATGAAGAGGTTGTTGTTTACGAACTTAAAATAAATTGAGGTAGTCAAAAAGTCTGACACCACTATCTGTCTGCTCCACCTACCTGTTGTGGTTTAGCAGACAGAGTGCAGCGAGCCAGATAACTCAGCTAACATATTTAGTTAGTTAGTCCTGCTGTGACCGTGTCCATATGTATACTGTGTTCATAATATGATCAAAAGATCCGTTAAAGTAACTCCACGACAAAAGAAAGTTAGGTAAGAACACAACTGTTATAGCAACATGTTAGCTAATTTACAGGTAGCTAACAAATTTGTTGGGGTGGGAGAAAAAAATCAGTTCTCTTAAGTATTGTGTTTCTTTTTAATAATAGAGATTCCAATTAATGTGCTAGCGGGCATTAGCATCACAAAGTAATATTATCTCAACAAATGGATCCTTTTTACTTCACATGCTTAACGTAAAACAACGTGTGCTATGGTGCTATTGTCAGGGGCTCTATACATTTTGGCCTAAAATGTTATCTATCGTCTAATTTATTATTATTATGGCACTAGCTCGCTGAGCCAGATTAGCTGAATGTAGCAGTTTCCTTCAAAAAGTATTTACTTCACTACTTCCATATGCAGTACAGCAATGATGCTGCTGGCATTGAATTTGAAGACTGACTGACATGTGATGTGCATTGTTCTGGGAAACATGAATCATGATGTACAGTTTCTATGTATGATTAAACTTTGTCACACGTTCTGTTGTGAAAAAAGCAAACAGTAAATTGGAATATCGAACTGCAGTACTCGGAGAATTGCAATACATATTGAATTACCACCCAAGTATTGTGACAGTGTTAAATCAGGAGATGAGTATATTGTCCCAGCCCTACAACTTAACAAGCAAACAAAGCCAGGCTGTCCTCATTAACCCATGTCTGGTGTTAGCTACTATATCACAGACTCATTTTAGGAAAGAATGTGATCAGGAGAAAATTTAATTTGTATTCTTTCTGTGTGGCACGCTCTTCAGCTGATACATCCAGAACAGGGAGGAAGGCAATAGTGATTTGATGGTTAGGCATATTACATGTACATATTTATATTATATTATGTCCCAATTTGTGTGACTGGCTCAGCTTGATAACATCACCAAATTAAATCCCAACCTCAAAGATTGTTATTAAAGATCAGTTTATGAGAACAAGCTCTGGCTCATGTGCATTCAAACTAATAAATGAGTAAATGTAATCAAGCACAAACTACATATAAAACACACAGCATGGCAGCATGACTTGACTTCTGAAATCTTATGGGTACATGTCACTCCCCCGCACATTTGCATGCACACATTAACTAAGCTTAGTCCCTGCATTTAGGATTATATTTGTACATTTGCATTTAAAAAATGTAAGTAGCAGCAAGAGGCCCCTAAGCTGTGTTTTGAAAGGTATTAAAGACATGTATTAATTTTCTGCTTTTTCCAACACTGAGGCAGAAAAGTGATTATGGTTATGTTACCTAACATTATGTCTTAAAACCTTGCTTAAGCTCTTTATAATACCTCAGCACATCACAAGAGTTTTTGCCTGAAATTTATGCAAGTTTCTGTATACAAGCATAACCCATAGCACATTTTGTGTTGTTTATTCATTATTTTTTTGCTCAATTTAACATTAGCCTCTTCTCTCTTTGCCTCACCTTTTTATTTTCTGTGCAGACAGTTAACAGTGGCTCATGTTTAAACATTTCAGCTTTCTATATCTTTACACCCTTCTTGAAATCTTTGACAATATAGCTCCCTGAACCTTTATTCTTTCATCATCCTTCTTTCACCCTCCATTTTGTTTGCCACAGCCTGTATTGTTTTCTCTTCTGCCTGATCCCCTCCATCTCTTTCTGTCTTTCTTTCCCATTCTCCTTCATTTAACTATGTTTATGATATCCATCATTATCTTCCACTCTCTTACCCCAACTGTCAACCCCGCTTCTCTTTCTCCACACAATGTCCCTGCCTAGATGGAGAGGCATTAGGGCAGGCAAAAAGGCAGGCTTGGCTGGGTTACGAGTCGTAATGATGGTGCTGGCTTCTATAAAAAGCCTGCAGGCAGCTGAATCGATATCTCCTGTTGTCAAATTGCACCTTACCCAGAGAGAGCGACAGAGGGTCTTGAGTTTCTACTGGCTGGCTGGCTGTGTCTGAGCTCTGTGTGTGTGTGTTCCTTGTACCTTGTATTTGCTGCTGTTACGACCCCAAGTTCATCTAGGGGAGAGGGGAGTAAGTTTGGGCACTCGGAGCCAATTTGTATTTCAGTTATTTTATTTTTGTTTTGCCAGATATAGAGATTTAAAAAGCCCTGGCCAAAATAACAAACCAACCTGCCCTGAGTAAAAATGAAATACAAAATAAACAATCCTAAACCTAACTTTCTTTCAACACAAGAAAATATGGGTGTAACAGTACGTGTATTTGTCCCGAACTGTTTCTGTACAGAACATTTGGATTTGTATGCGACTTCCTTTGTTGGGCACACATTATGAACAAAACTGTCAAAATTGGCTATTTATCTCTACACCACCTACACATATGGAACACAAATTCCATAGTGCAAGTTTGTCTGGAATATTTTGGAAATGCAGCAGTTGTGTATCAGCTGTAGCATGACTCTGGCTTAGCCCAAGGTAAGGTTGTCATGATAGCACAAATTTTCAAATTTGATACAATTCTAGTATTAAAAAAAACAATACCACTGCAAAAAGAAAAAAAGTCCTAGACACACAAAATAGGATAATTTTTCTTTTTTCAAAAAATGAACAGCCTGCAAACAGCATCACTGAACACTGTTTGGTTTTGCTATTGCAAATTTGCAGGAAAGAAAATAAAGGCTAACTGCACTGAGGTCTTGAAATGAGCATTTACATCTTTTCTTTTTTGAAGCTTTTGTGCTTCTGATACAGATGTTAGTATTTTATTGTTTTTCATCATGTGGTATTTAAAAGTATTGAAGTTTCAGTACTTGTACAAACTTAGCCCCTCATGTTGTGCTGCTGTTATCAGAAGAATGAGACAAAAACTGAGTGGAAGGTGAGTCCTTCTCCCCACACAGCCTCTCACTGCAGATGCTAAATGGCACTCGGCTTGTGCTCAAAGTCCCAAAAGATACATTTGAAAAACTCAACGCCAGTATCTCTTTCCATAATTCATGACACAGTCACCCAGGATAATCCACACACCAGTTCATGTAGGAACTACTTTCTTTCTGTGGTAGAATCCAGATCCAGAACAAACTTCTCTCTAGAAAGAAAGTAGTTCCTACTGTAAATCACTGCTCACAGCAAGGTCTGTGGATTATTTTGAGTAAACCAATCATGATTTCTAGAAAGAGACACTGGTGTTGAGTTCTTCAAATGTATTTTCACATTTTGTGTACCACAAGCTGAGTTCCATTATATCTGAGAGAAGGCAGAGATCTCTATGACCAGTATCTCCAAAACTCTGCAGCTCACAACAGAACTATCCACTTGGACAAATAGGACTTCAGGCCAGAGGAAAAATATGTATTTTTGATTTTGGAGTGAACTGTCCCTTTCAACAGAAATCTAAATTGCAAAACCATTCCCTCTCCGACATTAACCTGACAACAACATTCAAAACAGCATGGCCTGAGTCCTGGCAAATTAGCTCACAAAACACAAACCCAAGTGCCCAAGAGGCCCAGAGGTGCAGCTTTCAGCCTTAATACAGTATACCCCAGATGAACTGTGATTGGCTGCAGGTCCCCAGATTCACCAGCCAGTAGCACAAGGAAGGAAGAACAGGAACTAGAGCTGAGGCCTGTAGAAGCAACACAGCTCATATTAACACATTTTAGCAGCTACACCTTCACCCAAGGGGGGATGTAACAGCTGCACTTAATTCTTTGGAGCAGAAAATCTTTCTGGGCTTGTCATTGTAGTACTTGACAAACAGCTCAGTTCTGCTTTTCACAGACACACCTACTGTATCTGACATGTAATATTGTTGGAGTCGTTTTTTTAAAAGAATATAAATTTTCCTCTGTCCTTGCACTGCTCATATAATATGTTTAATGAAAATATGTCATGCACATGCACATGCTTAGCTGAGCTTGTGTTAGCAGAGTAATTTAAGGTCTTGTATTGGTGACTGTGACTGCAGTGCTAATAGTGCCATGAAAGGCAAAAGAGTTTTCCCCCTGGGTTAGCTTTGTCAGGAATCTTGGTTTATGGAGGGTTCAGATCGAGGGCAGCAAGCTATTTCTAACCCACCATGCCTGATAGAGGAGCTGATATGTTGAAGCTGTGGTGTCAATTTAATCATTACTGCTCATAAAGGAAAGGCCACAACCTTTATCACAATTCATTTGTCAAGCCTTCATCACTGCTGAATTCTATACAAGAAGCTATGGAAGAGGAACGACATATTCAATTGTTTTTTGGTGCTATACAGATAATTTCAAGGGCTGTAATCAGCCAAAGAAAATCTGGGTCGAAATTCTTCCTACTCCTCAGCCAATCGATTGGTAGATGGGGGAAAAAAATCACTTCACGTTTACCATTTAGATGTTTTACCATTTCTTTTTCACACTATGGGCCCTATCTTACACCTGGCACAAAGCAGTTGTGTTGGTGGCGCAGGTGGCTATAATGTCTTACACCAGTTGCCGTTTTTGCCACGTCTGCAAGATAGGAAATTAACTTGCGCTTGTTCTCTGAGGCCTGGGCGGGAGGTCTGAAAAAGACAGCAAAACAAAGGCGTGGCCTTGTACATTTGCTATCTGCTCGGCGAATTGGAGTAAAAAACACTTGTGCTTTAGACTGGCTAAAACCTGGTCGAAGCACAAAGTCTATGGAGCAATAGGTCTGAATGAACAAGATAGTATCTAGCACGTTTGGCTGAGTCACAGACACACATCTGGTCAAAATCAAAAACCTTCATTTATGTTAAGTCTTTTCCCCCGCACAGGAGTGTGGATTAGTAAAGTGTCATTTGAACATATTTTCTATCAGCAATGAAGTGTAAATATTGAAATTAAAAGTGTGTGTGTGTGTGTGTGTGTGTGTGTGTGTGTGTGTGTGTGTGTGTGTCTCATGTTTGCCTGAGGCATGCACTCATCTCCACAATCATAAAACACCTGTCCACCTGACTGTCCAACCACTGAGAAATTGGACCAACTAACTGACCAACCGACCAGAATGTGCCAGCCATAATTTATGAGATTCTTGTAGGCTTATGATGTTAATACAGGTTTTTGTATGAGCTTGTTTGTGTCTGCTTAGATATATGTGTCTGTACATTCTGTAAGTGTGTATCTACATCTTAGAAATATTTTGTAAACACCATGGCCAGCAATCAAAAACACAGTATTAGGGAATTAACAATACCAAAAGCCTGCAGTACGGTAAATACCACATTAAAAGGTCCATGATATGATATTTATTGCAATATTTAAAAAAAAAGAAAAAAGAAAATGTCCTGCGTTAAATAATAAGTCTGATGTGTACCGCATTTTTTGTTCTTAAACCTTGTAAAATTAGTTTTTCTTTTCAACTTAAAGAGCTTCTGCTTTCATTCTTTAATAAAATAAAATTAGCCAGCCATGACCTCACATGAAACAAATGGCATGAATTGTATTTGGTGTAGAATGTTTGAATTGCATAAAATAAAAATAATCAAATAAATGAATTCATCATATCACAGTGGATATTGTCACAGTCTGGTATATGCGCTATAGCAATATTTGATATATTGTTACATCCCTATACATTTGGTTTCGACATAGTTAGAAATACCAGAAATATTTTCATCTTGCTAGCTCGTTCATGGGTTCGATTTGTCAAAGATTTAGATGTTAATCAGGAATTGGATAACATTTGAGTTTAGATGCAGGATTAAAAACAAGATGAAGTGTAGTTTAGGGTAAGGATCAAGAACCAGCATGTATTTTATTTGTCTGTTTTTTTGTGTGTGTCAAATACATTATAAACCTACACAACCATTCTGTTGGCTCATTTGCTGCTTCACAGCGATCAATGTGGAGGCTGATGTGTCCAAATTCAAACTGCGCTGAAACTGAAAATTTGCCTGAAAGCTTTCCATTTCATCACCTGTTGTGTGAGCATTGCCCAGCAGGTGTGGAGGTCTGACCATTAATATTGCATTAACAAACACTGCATCCTCATTGGCTGTTGCATCCTTTTCTAGGCATCCTCACAGTTGTACAAATATTCAGCTAATTAGAAACTGTGACACTAATTGTTTTTTCACTGAGAAGTAAATTGATTTATGCCCTTACAGAATCAGGGAGATGCTAGTTTTGCTTATTTTTTTAAAACTGGTTATTTTGTTGTGAAAATCCGTAACTGATGCTCCCTGAAAGAATAAACATACCTTATGTCAGATCAGATAAACTGACAAACAGCCAAACAGATGCCAAACACACGTCAGTTCACATCACTGTTGTTAACAGCACCGGATGCATGAAAAATAGGTCATAAAACATTACTTGTCTTTGTCATCAAGGCTGAATGTACCTCAGTACAAGAACTTTATTCTGTAGATTCCTTGTGGTTTCAGTACAGAAAATCATAAAACTTTACAGATTTAAATTACTTACATGTAGTTGCACTGATGAACTAGTGCAGACCAATCACATTTCAGTTATTCATACGTCCCGATTAGTTATGGCCTGTTGAAAGAAAATTACACTAACAAGAGCTTTATGTAATCAAAATATGTAAATTTGTACTAACACTTCAAAACAAAACAAAATCATGTTGTTTTTCTACCATCAACCATAACACTATGCGTTAGATGTCTGCCACAGTGTTTCCACACATGGGAGCTTTAATCATTCTCAGTTCAAGAAGTGACACTTTGGACACAATTGCTTGAGGCTTATCCCCTCTCTCTGACTTGCTTGAGAAAAACCTCAGTTTGGTGTGTTTTCACTCATTTTCTTTGACCTGTAAGCATCTCTATACTGCAGACATGTTTCCGGGTTCTGGAGGACCAATTGCATTGCCTCAAAGCAGGTTATCTGCAGGTTAATTACTCACTGAGCTGCTCGTTAAGATGCAGCCAAGAGTGTACAAATGGTGCACAGCCTGTGTGTGTGTGTGTGTGTGCGTGCATGTGTGCGCATGTGTGGTGTGTGTTGCTTATACACAGTAGTCATTCTTGGCAGTATTTTAAAGCAGTGGCCCATGCAATACCACTCAATTGGCATGTGGTGGATATAATTTTTTACTTCATTTTATTATTTTAAGCTAAATATGTTCTAAAATATCATTCAAGTTGTACTAGAAAAAAACAATAGTAATACAACAGAAAACTTTAAAATATGTGCATTTTTATTGGCAGCAAATTAAGTGTCATACGTTGAAAACTAGCTGATAACTGTGATGATTAATACTTATTATCTAAACACTAAAACTGTCATAACTCTTCATGTCCTTGCCCTAAATGATGGATGATGAATTTTTTTAACTAACCTGTTTATTCCACTGGGCACATCACATCTGTGCCATAGTTTTAGATAATTGTTAAATAGTTTCTTTCTGTCTGTTTTTATGATCACGAGTCTGCACAGGGTCTTTTATTCTGAAAAGTGACTGGATTCTCTATAGCGTTTCTTGTCAGACTTCCTGCTCTGTGCAGATTGGCACAGAGGTATGAATGCTGACTGTGGTTACACATTGCCCCAGCTGAGTGATTATATATCAATTTGTTCTGTCACAGTCTACAATCAATGTTATTTCCATTTTCTAGATTAAAATACTGCCGCACTTACGGCATATGGCGAGGGTAGCAACGTCTAATTGTGTAGTCAACTAATTTTGTTTCCATTTGGGTTTGTCATAGTTTGCATTTTGTGTTTCTGGTTCTTCTGTAAGGATTGTATTAGCAGTTTGAGTAGACTTAGTAAACCCATACTTCATTTTGCCAGACATATCTGTAGCTAGTGACCATTTACTGTTTTGTGAAATGTTGAACCGAAGGGCATCAAGGAATCAGGATGTTTGTGTTGGTGAAGGCTCTCTGTATGGAGATAAAACTTCTGGGCAAAGAGGGAAACCTACATGGAATATTTGGTGGCCACAGAATATGTTTTTATGGTCAAGGACCTTTGTGACATAGTTAATGTCAATCCTTGATTCCATTATTATATTACATGTTTTTGTGCAAGTAGTAATAAGTCTGCCAACTGAATGTAATGATTTAAGATAAGTGCATCAGTGGATATCTGGCCTGTGCAACCAAAATAGCTGGAAACAGCCCACTCAGTCCCTCTGCAACTCCCCCAGTTTAGATTAATAGCAATAACAGCAAGAAGGAAGGGTGAGAACACCTGATGTTTTTGTTAATGTTGGTCCAACAGCGCTGAGTGAAAAAGTATTTTGTGAAATGGACTATAAATCACTTCTTGCCTCATACCTATTTAAGAGCTTTGCCAATCATTGTGGCGTATGAAGAAAATGGCTCAAAATATGGAGAGCAGAGACAGCATTTCCAAGCAGAAAAATCATTATTACACTGTGCACAGTGGCAAGATTGCGCAGCACCACACATCTGCAGCTAAAGGCAATGGTCATGTTGGAAAGTCCTGTCATATTATGTGTTCTGAGTATAGTGTTGCCAGTCCTTAATTTGTGCTGCTCATAATAACAAAATAAACAGAAGCAATAATACGTTTTAAGATGTTTATATGCTCATCCAACAATTACACAAATAACTGTGCTTTATCACAACATATTGCAATTAAAAATTTAAAATATTACACCACTTTTTTAAGTTGAAACGGAGGTCATAACAGGATTATCGTTTTTAGATGAGAGAGAGCGAGAGAGAGAGAGAGAGAGAGATGGAGAGAGAGAGATATAGCGAATTAGCGTGAATGAGAAGATTGAAGTTTTAATTGCTCTTTGTACATCTGTAAAACTATTTTGCTGCAGCCTAGTGTCATTTGCACATGAATAGTAATTGGTTTTGTGATTTAGTTCACCATGAGATAAATTTTGGGGAAAATACTGAATATAATAATGAAAATAAAATGAAGAAAGAGAGATGTACTCAAAACTACTACTGAAATATTGTACAAGGCAGGGAATTAAAGTTAATAGCATTAGAGTTAATAGCCCCAAGTTTATTAAAGGATGTAAAAGTGCAGATTGATCTACCAAAAGCTAGAGTTTGTAACAAGATTTAATTCTACAATATTGTCTATATGTATTCTATATAATCCTCAAACAACAATCTTGACCTGTGAAAATCATCTGAACATTTATTTAGTACAGCCTGTGGCCTATGTGTCTCTGGAATGGAAGAGGCAATGGGCAGAGAGCAGATGTGCTTTGGCATTTTAATCACAATGATGTGAGGCAGTCAAACAGCCAATTACATGCACATATCTTTAAATTATGGGAGCCTGAGCAAGACAGATGCCTCCTCTCTCTGCTCTTATAACATCAGAGAAGAGCAGCGAGAAGATGCATCTGTTTTTTGTTAAAATAATCATAGCCTGATCTTTACACAAATCAGTATGTTTTTTTAGTGTGATAGATGTATTTCTTTCCCAACAAATCACATGTGAACTGACGATATGAGCAGTCTGGATTGTTAATTCACAAATTGTTCAAGAGAGTTCTGTTTCTTTTAAATGGTTTAAATGATCCACTAGCAAAAACAAACAGAAATTTCAGCTGTCAGCTGTCCTCTCCTTGTTTGACTGAGCAGTAGCTTACAAGTAGGGAAGAAGCTCTTCTCCGCAGTGAGTGCTGCTTGGCACTGTAGAAAGTATAAGATGCATCCAAGCTGCAGTAAACACTAAATCCCATGGGTCTTTCCCAAAAGAAATGTTGGGGGATTATATTCTCACATACTCGCTATATGACTAAGTCTCACGTACACAGTCCAAAATAGTACTTCAGTCTAAAATCAGGGATTTAGAGCTAAATAATCAAGATTTAAATATATTTGGACAATCAATATAGAGTCTGTGGGGGAACACTAAATATTTTCACAATGTTTTTTTTTCACACACCAAGTATGAGCTTACATCTACATTTTTCAAGATACAGTATGATCCGATAAACCCTGTGATTTTATTATCTGTGCAGGTTAGTAAGTCATGACTGACAGCATCACCTGCATGCAAGAGATCAAGGCCATTTGAATTTATGAGACTGTGGTGGATTTGTCAGCCAACTATGTTGGCTGACAAATCTGTATACAGTAGACTGTATACAGTATGTACCAACACAAACAGCCAGCCAGCCAGCCAGCCACCCACACAAATACACACAGACACAAACACACACACCCTTTTCTGTATCCACTCTGCTGTGAGATGTTTTATACTCAAATCTAAATTGCCCAGCTGTGTCCCCACTGCTCCACCAGCATTACTAAATACACACAAAACAGTTATTATACACCCCCTTTATACACATACACCACACACACACACAAAAGAGGGGAAGAGGGAAAGAGAGTCAGTAATGGAGGCAGGACGAGAGTAATTCATACGGGATGAAGGAGAGATTGTGAGTGTGGATGGGGGAGATGAGAGAGGATGAGTGGAAAGCAGGTCAATTAGATTGAGAAACCAGGTCTCACATTGGGATCAATTCAAAAGAAAACCACTGTGGTGTAATTTTGAGGAACTGCAAGGCTTCGATGGACATTCAACTTAAATGTCAGCACTTTGAACAACAATCCCAGCCCAGGGTATTAAAACTACTGCCTGTAGAAAAACATGGTCATAGCATCTGTAATGCCATCCAGGGGTTTCTGAAACATTTTGAAAGCTAGATTTACTGCTTATTTCGATCTTGGAGCCAGAAAAACTATATTTGGGCCAAGGATAACACACCTGGGAAGAGGTGTGATAAGCAAGTGGCCACCACAGCAATGATGATAGGCTGATAAAGCAAACATAAGCCAAAACATAATTCTCTTTAATGTTTGGTAATGTACTGAATAGAAAAACAATTCTGAAATTGCCACTAGAGACGTCTGTAAAACAAATCTAGGTTCTCGCAGCTGTTAGAAGAACTCCAACTTCAAGTGTTGCCAACTTTGACTTCACCACTCACACTCAATTCATAACTTCATCACATATCGTGTACAGTGTGACAGTGACAGTGTACTGTGGTGGGGGTTATTTTGTCGGTTTTTTCTTATCTTGAAGTTTTATTTTACTTCTCCACCTTATTTAAGTTTTTAATCACAAACTACTCTAATCTGCTCACCTTGCTTTTCCCATTTATCTTTCACTTTTCTCTATACCCACACAGTCACACGCCTCTAATTACTGCACGCATCCCAGCTTACCCCACCTGCCTTTCTCCGTTTCTCTCCCTGTATGTGTCTGATCTCTTGACTTTCTTTGTCAGCAGTATGTTTTAAGTGGGCCCGAAAAACACAACTTGTGTTTTGGATTTTTTTTCACCCATGATCCCCTTTTCACAACAGGAGATGAGCTGTTTGTGGAGGGGGCTTGTTGTTTATGACGTTGCCTATTGTAAGGATTTAAACCAACTTGATACCAGCACCAACCAGGTGCACAAGTTGTGGGTGTGTGTGTGAGCGTCTGTGATTGTCAGTAGATAGCAGCAGCAGAGTGAAGAGGTGAGCTAGTTGCCCACTAGGCCTAGTTAATCGATCTTGGATGGTGTCATTCACTTGATGGATAAAAAAATAAAAATTGCCAAATGGGTAGCCAAATAAACTTGGGTGGCCGTTAATGTACCTGGGTGGCCTGCCCAAGTAAAGACTACGTGTGGGAAACACTGGCAAAGAGATTCCTACCTCACAGCCCACAACTCTGCACAAGTCAGCTATATAAAGCATGAAAGTATCAAATGTGTTGCTGTTGTTAATAATACGTGAATGTAAACTCCTGCGTATAACTATTGACATAAATAAATATGGACAACATGACATTTCCCCAAAAGTCAATCCAAAACATCTCAATTGCCCGCTGGTGGCTGGCTGCAATATACGTAGGTCATACATCCCGCCCCCTCAATGTTAGCAGATGGGACAAAGGCCAAACTAAAACATCTGTACAAATCAAATTAGTTCTCAAACATGGTCAAACAGCTATTTTAAGTAGATTTTAAGTAGTTCTTATCACACTGATATATGTGTTCCTTTTTCAGATGGGTTTGATTCAATTTATTTATTTAATTTGCTATTTAAAGGGGGTTTCACATCATGATTGAGAGCACTGTTAATCCAGTTTAACACTGAATCCAGGCTCATATTGTTGATAAACAAACCTTTGACTGAGTTACATAACACAATAATTAAGCTGAATTATGCAATTATCACATGTTGGCAGTTAATTCCCAAACTCGGAGACCTATACAATTAGCAATGTCTCTACCATAGTGTTGTGGCAATCATCTCATTACACACCACATTATTCAGTGAGTTTATCTCAGGCATGGTTGTGATTGCCAATGTTTGAACTCCACCCCTCAACCAAACAGCAAAATCAACAGTATACATGCATACAGCTGGAAGATGCTGGCTTTCCACTGTTTGATTATTTATTGTAGGTACATCAATCATTCTTGGAAAGTAAAATTACAAAGAAAAAAGCAGTAATCACAGTCTAACAAAATAATGGAAGTTGGCTATTACAATCACTATCACAATCACAGAATTATTCAGTCATTATAATAGCTGCTCTCAATCAGCTCAAAAACACATCGCAGCCCGTTTTCTTATCTCCGGCCATTGTTTGACATAAGACATAATAACAGTGAATTATAGTTTAGATTAAAAAAAAGTAGATGTGATACTGTATACAAAAAGCAAAATGATAAATATAAGTGGGAAGGTTGTATTTATCTTCTTCAATAGCAAAGTTGAGATGTTCAGTTTGTGGAGATGTGGAAGCTGTTAATGGTAAAAGTGATTTCCAAAAAAAATAAGAATTATTTATAAATAATTAGTTGTTATTAGTTGTTTATCATATAATAATTAGTTGTTAGTTGACAAATCTACTAGATATACCATATAACCTACACAGAAAAACCCCATTACATGCTACTGACAGCTCACAGCTCACAAAGTATATAAGTAGTAATGAAATGCCACTTGTCTGTAAATGTAAATGTAAAATGTAGGCCTATTAAAAATCAACAGGGATTTGGACAGTTAGGCCTAAGATTGCATACTTTTATCTTAGTAAGGTTTGGAATACTGTTCTTTTACTTGTAATGGAGAATTTTTTCTGTGGGATTGGTGTTAGTACTTACAGTCTAGCTAGCTACGTACCTGACTCACACCAGTGCTACTGGTTATCAAGCTGCGTACCACAGTACAGAACTAACCGCAAAGAGATTTTGCATGTATATTGCAGGAGTAGATCAACATAAGAGGAAAAATGAAGAACTCAGTAGAAGTACAGTTTTAAAAAAAAAACAAAAACAGAGAAAAGGCACTTAACAGACAAGGCGGTGAGGAGAGTTTTTAATGAACGATTGAAAACATTTTCAGTTTGTAATTTTTTTCATGTTACCACCATTGGCTGATGGACCAAATAAGTAGATTTTGGACCCTGGACGCACCACACGCACGCACGCATGCACACACACACACACACACACACACACACACACACACACACAGAAGGTATAGATATGCACACACAGATATACCGAAAAGACACACATTTACAGTCTTAAACGCAAACACTGTGCACATGGGATACAGTATATTCATCATGTGTTCCATGTGTTATAACACTAATCAAGGTGTTAAATGATGCTGAAAACACTTGGCTAGCTATCATGTCACACCACATATCCATAAGGTGTTTTGACATAAGAAATAAAATGTATTTATATGCTCTGTTTTTCTTTCTCACTTACATGCAAATCATTGGAACATATGGACGTAGCTAATTTTAGTTGCAATATTATAAGCTTTTTACCATGAAGTATCCACACTTTTATGGATACTGCAATTATCAGATATTCTAGTTTCCTTCCTATGTCAAATCCTCTTTCCACTTTGTTTTTAAAACAAAGACATGTAAGTGATGTGGAGCTGACAGAACAGGATGAAAATATCAGGTGACTGCAGAGAGGTCTGTCACAGTCAGATTCAGCTGTCAGTGACTCAGGGGAAACCGGACATGGCAGACTATACCTGACTGGCTACATCAGCCACAAAAACACAGCATGGCTGATCTTTGATAAAATGTGTCTTTGTTAGTTTGGTCTCTGGTTATCGATTGAAAATGAATACTGAATTCACACTGTCATGACCTCATCAGTTGTCTCTACGTACAGTTTCTGTCCAACTGCTGTCTATTGAATGAGTCCAATGTCACCAGTATGTCGTTGACTCATTTAATCTGATTCAGTTAGTCCCTGTCAGTAATTAAATATTACATAAAGGAGGTGTTGAAGGGTTGTTTTTTATTCACTTAGTCATCGTTATCAACGTCATTACATATTTTTAGCTTTTATATGCTTGAACAAAGACTTGTGCAGAGCTGTGGGATAGAATATGTTTCAGTATTGTGTGGTAAAGTTTGTGAAAATTTAACGAGTGATGTCCATTATGTAAAAAGGGAAAAGATTCAGCTGGAAATGAAAGGTGCATTTGGTTGGATATAACACAATGCTTATGTGAAATGAGTGGACATAACATGTTGGGGACTAGACCCCTGAAACTGGTTTGTTGGAAAATGGACAACTACAGAGCTCCAGTCTTGCAGAATGGAAATTGCACTGTAGAAGTAGTACAGACAGTATAGTAGTGGTGCATAATTCTGTAGTCTCTGAGAAACAAAGTGATGCATATCTGAACAGTAATACAGGGCAAGCTAGTAGGCTTGCCAGTTAGCTTAACACTTAGTGAGGTTAATTTCCGAACCGGCTAATTAGTGAAATGGGTCTTTACAGATATTACAGCAGTACAATAAACATACTTAATATTTATTAGACAGTGCATCATCATGAAATACAGGGAGTGAAACATTATAGCTGTAATACTAGAATTTACATTGCCCCTGTAATGATGCAGAAACAGAAGATGAGCACAATGAGAAGGAAGTAAAAACAAAACTACATAACAAAACAAAAAACATAACACAAATAAAATATTTTGTTTCTTTCAGTTATGCTTCAGAAATTCTTTTATTTTATTATTTTTTCAAACATTGGTTCCCTCAATTCAGACAGAGCCAGACAAAAGCAGACTTGTTATTTCTAGACAACTGACATGACAGCTGTTGTTTCAGTTTTAATCAGTTGTAGCTAGGTAACCTATGAAGCTTACCTTAGCGTCATAGGTTGGTTGTCTTCAGTCAGCTGACTTTTTAGTATTTCAAGTGTGCTAGTTTGGAAATGAGAATCCCTTACAGTAAATCTTAAAAAAAACAGAAACAAAGAAAAGCATTGTTTTTGTGTTGAAGGATAGAGCTAGATTTATTGTAGTATTATAGGTATTATAAGTATATGAGATCTGGTGTTTTATTCTAACATAACCTTGTCAGGCTGTTTAGATTACATACCTGGACAAGCAAGACAGAGGTTATATTTATGCTTATGTTTATATTTTTAAACAGTATTTTTCACTTTAACTTTACAAGAGGAACGTTTTTAAGGATGAGGACTAACTAGTGTGTTTTGCAAATGTTGTGAGGTAACATATTTGGCCTGGTCTGCTAGTTTGTAAAATCCTCAGATCCAATAAAGCAGACTAGAGCCACTAACATTAACTCTGATAGGCTGTTTGAAATGGCCTTTTTACTGTATAGTGCACTGTATTTACTGCCAGCCATTTTATTTGTGTAAGTGAATTCTGAGTGAGAGACTTATACACTATATACGTCTCTCCCACCATGACATAAAAGTTGTGCTTATCATGTACACTACTGTCTGCAGTGCAATATGTCATTTGATTGATGGGAAAATCACCGTCTTGCAAGACTACACCTGTCAATGATGACGCAAAATGACGACTGGCGAGTATGAAGTCTCAGTTTACTGCTTACGGTAAATAAAACTACTGAGGGTCTATTATGTAGAGAGCAGGGAAGTAGTGAATGAGGAAGTGATTCCAGACACATTCTGAAACGGGCTCACACCTGGAAAACAAGAACAACTTGTCAAGAGCGTAAATGTAATTTCAACCAACTAAAAAAAATTCCCAGGATGCAATTTTTGTCAACACAGAATGCACATGTTCAAACCCAGCAATTATTTGACTTTAAAGAAAGGTTTACTTGTGAATAGAGCTGCTACAATTTATGGATTAATTGATTATTAATTGAGTATGAAATTACCTGCCAACTATTTTGATAATTGATTAATTGGTTAGAGTAATTTTTCAAGAAAAAAAATCGAAATTCTCTGATTCCAGTGTTTTAAATGTGAATAGTTACTGGTTTCTTTACTCCTCTGTAATAGTAGGACTTGAAATATTTGTTTGTGGGCAAAACAAGACATTTGAGGATCTTGGGCTTTTCACCTTTTTTTTGACATTTTGTAACAACTAATTGATTAATGAAAAAATAAGCAACAGATTAATCGACAATGAAATGATCATTAGTTGCAGCCCTACTTGTGAGATCAAAGAACGGTTAATTTGTCCCTTGCTTTGTCTTCATATGTGGTTGGATGTATAACGGCTGTACAAAAACAATGGAAGAGTGAACAAAGCTCCTCATGCTTTATTATGTTTGTTCACCAAACACCATGTGGATGAGAGCCCTCTAATGTTGATTTACCATTGTAAGTTGCTGACTTGTTTTTCCTTATTTAATCCTGTTGGCTTAAATGTGTACATAAGTAATTAAGGCATGGGCAAATTTAGTCCACCGTACAGCGATGCAGTGTTCCCCTCCCCATCCCTTTCAGTGTTGTCTGTGTTTGTTACCATTGCAAAGCAAACAAAAACATTTGTTTCTTGCGATGGACTTACTGTATGTGTGTCTTCCCTAGTGGGATAAATACATGCTTGTGATTGGAGCCTATTTTGTGCAGCTCTAGATTCATGTTTGAAATTAATTTGGCTGTTTATCCACAGCAGGGAGAGTAAGTGATAATTTAGCGAAAATTGTGCTTGTTTTAGTCCTGTTGTTTTAGCAGTGCACTATGCAGGTGTATTATTATCCTACAAAGAGAATGTGCAAACAAAACCCTCATGCAATCATACCCCAAAGTGAAAACCACTTCCTTCACGCCATGATCATACCCTATAAAACAGATGTGTGCCTTGTTTCCTTGATCACTATTATGGGTATAAAGTGTTAAAGAAATATTTTGCATAATTTGTGGTTGTATGAGGTACATATTGATAGTCCATCTTAACCAGAATAGATGGAGGTCAGCACACCCCCAACTGGAGAAGCAGAGAGGAGTACCAGCATGGAAGCTAAGCAATAAACTGCTGTGGACAGGGTCAGCAACATATTTAAGCCACTGAAGAAAAGGTCCACCCCAAAAAATCAATACCAGTTTAAGTGTACGCTATAATAATTTCACAGGAAACTGCCGTTATATAGGCCATAAGCCAAATATCGCTCTCTCTCTCGCTCAAACAGATTCCTTAAGGAAAAACAATAATTTTACTTTGCAGAACATGGGCGTTGCTGGACTACTGTTGCCCTGATTGGTAAGTTTGATGTTATTGTGTGACTTTGGTGTTTTAAAAAGATAGTTAGGATTCACCAAAGTCACATAATAAGACTAACTGATAACTAACCGATTAAGGCAGCGGTAGACCAGCAACTCCCTTTCTGGAGAGAGTGATATTTGGCTTACCTAACACTGGTTTCCAGACAGAAGAGGCGGTCTGCTGTCAGAGTACTGTAAAGCAGGGAAATATTTTAGACATAGTATCCACTTACACTGATAGTGATATTTTGGGTAGACAATTTTTTAAGAGGCTAAAATATGTTTTACTGCTGACCCTGTCCACAGCAGTTCATTGCCTTAACTTCTACTGCTCCTCTCTGTGTCTTCAAACTCAGAGCATGCTGACCTCAATCTACTGTAGGTAAAACACTGACTATTGATAAGTAACTTGTGCACCCCCACTTCAAATAATCCGAACTATCCCTGTAAGTGTAAATGTGTTTGGCCATTTACAGATATTAGCAGTTTTCGAAGTTACAGTTAATGTGACTATGATTTTGGATAAATGGATCTTGAACCCACTTTCACACTACTTTTTGGTTTCATTATAGCTGATCATTGCAACTGTAACAGTATACAACAATGATACACAAACAAAAAAAAAAGATAAGCAATTATACCACATAAACCATATATTTCAGCCAGCTGTCTCAAATAACAGGCTGTTTGTTGGTTAAATGTGAATATATGCTGTAACTGATTTTCCTGTTGCACAAGCTATGAAGCATAACATCACCTCAGATTCAGAAATGATTAAAAGCTGATTCTTACTACGTGTCCTCCACTACAATGTAGATATAAGGAAGGCAAAGATGAGGAAAGCTGATCCAATTGATTCACAATACTGAACATGACTGGTCTCACTCACATTGCTAGGTTATTGAACATTTGTTTTGATGGTTAATGCTTTCCCGCTCTTTCTTTGAAAAGCTCACCATTCTAGTTACACCAACACTTCTGACACTTCAGAAACTTCATGGATGTTGCAACCACATTACTTTTAAGATGTTTTTAGCATTGTGTCAGTTGAGTACCCCAGAGTCAACTTTGCATGTCAAACAACACATTTTAATTTAAATTCATGACAGTTATTGGCTGTCAGTTAATCGTTTTCACTGCAAAAATCCCCAAATACAACAGGCAGGTTCCAACCATTTCTCATTGGCATTCTCTCCTGTCAGCTGGCAGCAATACAGTGTTTGTCTCCTGTATGGATGTAGGCGACTTCACCTTCACATCAGCTTTGTGTTTTGACAGCGTCTTACGTGTTTTTATGCAGTCCCGAGTGTGATGTGAATTTGAATAGGGTGTGTACAAAGACTCGCCTGTCAGGGAGAGAATGATCCAGACTGACAGAGAGATGATTTAAGTCTGTCGCCAACCATTCCCTTTCAAATCAGCCCTTGAATCAGACATACACCCACCAGCTCCTCTTCTTGAGTGAGTGACTTGACTCAGAGACGGTTATTGCATTTTAATTCATCCCCCCTAGATTCTCAGGCCATGGTGCTGATTAGATGATCTTAGCCTTCTGCAAACAATCAGTGCCATTCTTTCTGTGACAACATGAGTCAGAATCAGACCAGAGCAAGAGAATACAGAAAATTATATAGTAGTATATATATATTCTCTGGAGCAAATGTAAAAATACACTGTGCACTTTATAAACACACTAGTCTTGTTGCACCGAGAGAATTTTTAACTTTAATTTTTAAGTTCTCAGACAATACAGCAAAATGCTGTGTAAACTGCTTCTGTGAGACTGAGAAGCTTTGTGTAACATTTTAATTTTCAGTATTTTCTATCCATGGAAAGATTTAACAGAAACAGCAAAATAGGGGAATTAATACAAAGTCATAGTCAGGAATATTTTAATATGTTATAAAAATGTCTGGGTGCAGATTAGACTGTAAAACAAGTGATTAATAACATTGACTTTTCCTTAGATATCAGGGAAACAAAAAGCCGGCCCTACAAAACTTTGCTTGATGCTTATCCCAAATTCCTGCCACCAGTGTCCGAAATTAACTTTTTGACTCAGCTGCCAAGGAGTTTAGATGAAAAAAAAAAAAAAAAACACAGTCCAAGCCTATTTTTTACCAGCTGAAATAATAAATTGCCTTTTGTCATACTGGCAACACACAGAGCAACTCATCACCACAGCCTCAGCATCAGCTGAGCCAGCCTCTTACAACTCCTTTATCTCTAAACTTCCATTTCTCACACAAATTTCTTTTTGTCTGTGCTGCCTTTTCCGCACCTTCCTTTTCATCAGTGGGTTTTCAATTTTAAGGGTTTAAAGGGTGGCTTTCTCCTAGAGCTGTAGTGATTAATCCATCAATCCATGAGAATGTTGCCTTTATTTTCTTAAAAAATTACTTAAACCAATTAATTTTCAAAACAGTTGGTGATTAATTTAATACCGCACACTAAAAAACTTGTTTCATTTGGCCATCAAATTCTCTGCCCTACTCTATCTGATTTGACGACATATCCCACTTTCATATACCAGTTCAGAACATGTGTAGAACTGTGATTATAGGGCTGTAATCATATGGACTTTTTCTAATTGTGGTGAAAAAGCAACATATTCCCAGGAGATGGCAGTTTTCCATTACTGCTGAAGGACTCTATTGAAGTATACTGTGCTAAGAGTAGTGTAACTCCTTTAAGGAAATAGGCAGTGCATAATGTAATATGTGTAATGTGTGTGTGGCGAGTAAGTGAGGTCGAGAGAGAAGCAGAAGAATGATGGGGCTGCCAGTGGAACAGAAACTTGAGCTGTCAGAGAAACTATGAAACTAAGCTGTCAGTCTGGCAGTAAATGTACAGTACAGTTTATAGAGTGTCAGTTAGTAAATGCGGCAGCTTCTCAAGACCAAGCTAAGTCTCATCTATTATTTCCCAGCTACTGGAAAAGTGACGGGAAGTAAGCTGAGCGGGAAAGGCAAACTGTAGCATTGTACCTTTACATTGCTGCTTCTATCCCTTTCTGAAGCTCTGTAATCCAGTCTTGAACTGCAGTGTCTGTTTGGAAGATTTTTTAAAATATATCCATAATGATAAATCCAACACTGAATGTCTTTGACAATTTATCATTTTTCCGTGTTTAAAGCGGTTGTTGTTGTTAGCATATTCTTAGTCGTTCACTGGCAATCCCATTATACCTTAGGTTGAGTGTCAATCAGAAGCTTTGTTCTTGACTTGTCAGCCAATCACTTGGTGTATTCCTGGCCTTGATCCATAGATGCAGAACATGACACCAGTGGAAGCTTGTGCATCATAAAGCACCTGCTATAGCATCCACTGCAACAAGCCTAACTCAGTTAATATTGACAATTTGTAACACTCACAAGCTGCCTCCTCTGACTTTAAGCCTTTTGTACTGGAAGTCACCTGCTGTGTGGGTATTCAAAAGAGAAATACATATAGACTGCTTGACTAAGCGGAGAGGCCTGTTCCTTGTGCTCAGTGTATTGCCACAGGTCAGAAAATGAATTTTTCTTTTAGTTTGGTGGCTCAGTGTGGGCACATCAGCACAAAAGGCCTCTCTTCTCCAAGTGAGCTTGAATATTTGGTGTTCAACTTTTTCCCCTTTTCTGTTATTTTCCTGACTGATGTAGGTCAGTTGATTTGGATGAGAGTGAATCAGAGTTGACACATGGAGAGACAGGGCACAAATCAATTGGAAAATTCCTTTTTTCTAGCAACAGTGGTGTTCTGTGCATGTGTCTTTGTGTGCATACAGTTCCAAACCTGCTGCATAATATACTAACACTCGGCTATTTAAAACTTTAAATTTTCATGGACTTCAGTCTTAGCATGCATCAGAGTAATATGAAATTTCTTTTCTGGAAATTGTGGTTTTCCAAGAACCCAAAGTAAACATTTGAATTAATATCAACATTAAGATAAACTGCACTGGCTGAAATGTAAACATCAATAGACAGTGTATCACTGAAGCACAGTGGAGACTGTAAAGTATTTGAGTTCTTTTCTTTTCTCAGTATCAGTGGGTGGACCAGACAAAACATTTACGCACTCACACACTAACACATGATATTAACACGAGAAATAGAGATCTGCAGAACACTTTTGTGTGTTGGGCTGAGTGTGTGTGTTCTCATGCCTATTTTTCCATTGATTATCCATTATTTTGGGCATCCTTGCCTACAACGCTGCCTTTCAGCACTCTGAGTCAATAGACATATAGGGGGTGCAAACAGAAACACATACAGACATGTAGACAGCTGTCTGAGTTTAGACAGTGACAGTTTTAGACAGTGTTCTCTGTATCATGGTGTCTCTTTGAACTATAAATTTGTGAAATTAAAATTAAGTGTGATGCTGATAAAGTAGCCTTTGACGAATCTCTTTTTCGAGCATGCATGACAGTATTTCTTATACGAAGAAGAATAGGGGCTTGCAAATTATGGGAATTAAGCCACACAAATGTATTTAATGCATCTAACACAACCACCCAGGGGGTTGTCAAGCTAACTCCAGTTACTGTGCTGTTTCCTAATTGTGTGAAATGAAATTCTCAGGGTAGTCACCTTGTTGAACTTTAATGCTACAGTAACTGTTTGGCACTGGGCACTAATTAAAGCCCGTTTCCCCTGTGGAACATATATGTATATATAAATATACATATTCACATGCTTAAAACCCACTACATGGATAAAACCTAATGCACCATACAAGTGCAGCCATTAAAAAATACATGTTCCATAGTTGCTTTTTAGACTAATTTTTGTAAAAGTTAAGAATTACTTTGAAAACAATACTGAAAGTGAACTTTTCCAAGGGTCATAAGCAGCATTTTGAACCATGAACTATCTGAGTCTTTCCTTCCCAGTGCACCTGAGATCCGCAGCCCGGTTCAACAATTCACCACATCAGAGCCCATGGCTCTGCAGTAGATGTGATAAGTCAGTCTAGCAAGACTGTCTGGAAGTTTCTGCCCTGTTGGTTTCAGAGTACATTGTGAAACTGAAATGAGATGTGCTCACTCTGCATACTGTCAATCTGTTGGATTTCTGATTGAGTCCTCTAGCATATCTGCTGTATGTAACACATTACTGAACACAGCTTGTGTTCTTTGTGTGGAGTCCAAGCTTCATATGCGCTTGTTATCATTCAGTAATTGTACTTTTCTAATTAATGATAGTGCATTAAATTTAACTTACACTAATTAATGTCAAATGGGAAAACCAAAAAAAAAAAAAAGGGGGGGGGGGGCAAAGGGGCCAAAGGGGGACATGCAGCATGATGTCAAGAAGCAAATATTTCAATTTAGCATGTTTCCTTAATTTCATTTTATGATTTATTACAGTAAATATATTACAGATTTCTCCTTCCTTATCAGTGTCAAAGAATTTACAACTAGATATGCTGTCCACACTAACATAGATGAATCTGAAGACATGTATTCGTGAAAATATCTTGCTTCCACACCTCTGTTTCCCTGAAATGCCAGAACATCAGGAGAACATATTCGTTGCTTGTTTTTCATTTCTTTCTTCCTCCTCTCTTGTTCCAGTTGCTCTGCAGTAAGATTGTCAAAATGGTTGAAGTATAATGCCATGTTTAAAACAATACAATGCTTACTAACTAACTAATTAGAAAGTATCAAAACTATGAAAGCTATAGAAAAAAACTTCAGTTCAGTCTTGAGTCTTGTTCTGCCTGAAATTTGTCTTGCAGCAAAACCAGACAGACTTCAGTGACTTTTTCTGTGCCAGCAAATTTTGAAAATTTTCCCATTTCATGTTTCTTTTTGCCATGGTATCAAAAGAGGTATCAAATATTAAATTTTTAAATTCCCAATATCATGACAACGCTACTCTGCAGCAGGTTAAACATTTGTTCTTGTCCGTCTCTCCTTGTTTACTCATATATTGTTTCACTAAACCGAAAACACATTCTGTTCTCACTGACAACTTTTTTTTTCTGCACTGTCAGACAGCTGAACAAATATTTGATTTTGGCTCATAACTGTTACACAATCATCTTGCCCTGAGCTGTTTGCAAGGTGTGGGAGGCCATTGATGCCTAGTGAGGTGGACAGAAATCCCCGCAGGGAGAAGTGGGGGCAAAGGAGCCCATCCTAACTTTTGTATTGGAACACTACTACATTTCATATAGCCATACAATCACAACACACAGAATAAAAACACACAACACAGAAAAGAAATTGAGTAAAAGTTGTGGAAGAAAGTAAAAATTTGAAAACTGACTGAATAACAAAATAGTATTTTTTTTTAATTTAATCACACTTTTACAATTGCTGATTTGAAGGTAAAATATGTAGACTTATTTTTTTTTGGATTTTTTAAACTCTATAATGTCTAATGTGGCTAACAAGAATAACAAAGTTGGGAATAAGTGACATCCATTTACTTAGTTTTAATTTGTTTTTACTGCTGTAGCATTATGACCAAAAGCTGGTTTAGGATGCTAAAGAATTTCGAGACACAACAGGGTTGTTTTGCTTATTGCAGACTGATCTTATGTACGTCTGTGCTGTACCTCGAGGAATGTTTACAACGTTATGAAGCCTATAGTGATCTAAATAGCATCTCCTGTATCAGATCCAACTGGCTCTGTTTTCATGTTGTGTCATTTCCCCCTCCTGCTGATTTCCACCTGCTTTGAAAGATGTGCTTGGGGAGTTTACTTCCTCTGCTAACCCTACTTGTTTTCTAACCAAACTGCACATAGATTTATTGGCTGATCACCAGGCTATTCCTGGATACATGCAGTAAATATAGTCTTCAGCATGGGTATAATGTTGGATATGTTAATGGATGTTGTGTACTACATACAAGACAGACCAACACTCCCATTTACAGTGTTTTGCTTTTCATACTGACCATTCCGTCTGAGGGCTTCCAGGCCGTTGCTCAGAAGTTTAAAATGTAGCCTGATGGTGAGTATTTTGGATGGCACAACCAAGCCAGAGGTGTGGCTACTGGATGAAAATCTAGCACGGACATGTCTGCTCTGATAGTGAACTGTGTGTATTTCACTGGTGTGTCAGTCGCTGATCTTGTGCTCCAATCCTTTTATTGAATTATGAAAAGTAATATAGATGCACTTAATGCACAATTAATTACAGTATTGACAGTATTTCTTTACCCTCTAGCAAACCTATTGGAGCCTCTCTGCCTTTGGAAACATGTGAGGCCAGCTACTTGCATTTGTATATTTATAAATCTGTCCTCTCAATAACCTTAAATTAGTGTTATTGTTTCTGCTAATTATAATAAGCCAGTTATAATTTTGTACATCTGATCTTTTTATTTATTTTGATTATCTAACTTTGTTACTGGATTAGGCCTGATATTAGAGGAAAAATATTCATATACTTTGGTGATATAATGTGTTGTGATACTGTGTCAATTCTCAAAAACACTGTACGTGATATTTTGATGCATCCAAAGATTTGTGACAGTGGTTCATGTTGTTTAAACCCCGACCATGAGATAGTAGTTTTTTTTAAAATCTATTTTCTTGCGGAAAAAAAAGGAAACTTTTAACTTGGATTTTATGCGTATGGTGCTGTTCTTTATACTACTACACTTTACCTAAAATTAGATCAATAAGTATCAATATATCACCTTGCTTACAGAATAGCAGTCTATCACAGTATACTGAATTGTAACTCTGTATAGTGTTATGTATCGTGATATGTATTGTATTGCCAGGTTCTTGCCAATACACAGCACTTCCTGATATTAGAATAATATCTGGTCAGTTACTACATGATTTGCATGGCTGGTAACAAGAGCTGCAACTTAAGATTATTTCCATTGTCAGTTAATTTGTCAGTTATTTTCTTTCTTTTTTTTTAAAGTTATTTTTTTGGCCATTTTTGCCTTTATTCGATAGTGCAGCTGAAGTGGAGACAGGAAAGGGGGCAGAGAGAGAGGGGATGACACACAGCAAAGGGCCGAAGGGGAGTCGAACCAGCCGGGGTGCTGCAGAGGACTAACAGCCTCCATACATGGGTCGGACGCTCTACCCACTGAGCTAAACGTCCACCCCTGTCGGTTATTTTCTTGATCAATCGATTAGTTGCTTGGTCTACAAAAAGGTGTAAAATGCAGATCAGTGTTTTCAAAAGCCTGAGGTGGAATCCTCAAGGTTTTGCCAACAACCCAAAGATGTTCAGTTTACTGTTGTTTTTCATTGACATAAATAGGCGACATAGAAACATTCCACCATCAAAGCATCCTGATATAAGTGGTAATTCAATTTAAAAGGTTGAACACTGACAATCACAATTTGAAAGACAATAGTACATTGTAAATTTCTGAACTCCATTTTTGTGACAACACAGAGCAGAGCCTCTGTGCAGGTGAAATACAAAGTCAGGAGCACACTGGTTTTGCTCCTCACCTGTGCTTGCATGGATGTTTTGCTTCGAACTTGACTTCCCCTAGGTGGGAGGTGAAGCACAGCAGGGGGTGTGTCAGCAATCACTAAGCATCACAATACACTTTTTTCAACTCCAGTCATCCTTTATAACAGGATTTGACACTGCACCACCTGCATGCTTAAACTCGGCCAGTGGCACAAGTCGCTTCTAACGTTCTGTGTTATTTCAGCTTCGGTGCAGGTTCATTGTAGAACAAAGATTAGAATGCAGGAACTATAGTAGTTTAAGACTTTAACTTATTTCACCGCTGTCAGAAGATGATTATTATTTAGTTATCATTTATATCTTCAACTGTGCAATACTGATCTATTGTGGTATAAAGGACATATTTTTACATATTTTCTATACTTATTATTTCTTAATATTATTATCGAGTGTTCATTGGATGTTGTCTTTCTTCTTTTCCCACCACAATCACTGACAAATAATATGTACTGTTTTCGCCTGTATTGTGCTGATATACCCATAGTCCACTTCTGTACACTTCCTTGACTTTGTGATGTCATCAGACTGGGACGACCCGGGGTGGACTGCTACTGTCAGCATGAGAGTGGAGCAGCTGTTCTTCAACTGCAGTTCCTCATCAACGAGGTAAGCCAGACTCCATTATAAAGGTGAAATTTTTAAAACTGTTCCCATCATAGTTGCATGTCAACAGCAACCTGCCCACTCCCTGCTGTGGCTGTTGTGGCTCCCCACTGCCTCTCTGATGCACGACCTCCCTCTCGCTTCTTCCTGCTTCACGCCTCTCCTGTACCTGCTTTCTGTGTTCATCATCCCTGGAGACAGAATCCTGATCAGAGCCGTTGTATATTAGCTTGGTACAGTATTGCCTGTTGTCAAGCTGGTCCCTGTCAGTCTCATAGCCGGTGTTGTTCCCAGTTCGGGTGTGTTCATTCTGAGTTTCCTGTGGTATAAACATTAACACTCTCCTAGCTATCTAAACTAATGACAGCTAGTAGTTAGGCAGAAAGTATAGTGAGCAGCAGTTTGCGGTTACTCTGGTGCTGCGCTGCTTCCTTTTTATTGGGAGTTGACAGGTGGCCATATTTTACATACCACTCTTTCAACCTTGAGGGTTTATATAGCAAGGTCATTGTGCGGAAACCTGTGTTACTGTTGATGCTATTGATGACCTGTCTATCACCATTGTTTTATTGCCCAGGCCTAGTCGATAATAATAAAGACAAAATAGGCCATTACCAACAGGTTTTTCTAATGACACCCAGTGTTTCCCCTATAATTGAACGGACCTGGCAATCCCCCAGGCCAGGAAGCATCCCTGCCAGGCCAACAAAGTATCTTTTTAAATGCCAAAAGTAACACCAAATATCAATTAATTAGGATATCAAAGCAGAATGTCCCTACCATCCCCTTGGGGAGGCAGCCTGGACAGAGTATAAAAAAATGCCTAGTCACTCATATTCCGACACACAGTTTTTCTTTTCTTTTTTCAGTCAAAAGAAAAAGACTGACTGTTGCTTTAGTCTCCTCTTTATTATTTCTGTGCAATTTACTATCCAGCCCTGTGGAGTTCTTTTCGTAATCATTCATTAACTCTCAGTTGTTCCATGTGGAGGGGCTGATGTACTTAAACTCATACACACTTCTTTTGATAGAGAACAGCAGGAGCCAATACATTATGAACTATTAAAATGAAATCATAATTGTGACCATTACCTGCTCAAGGACTTTTTTCCTCTCTGCTTTCAAAACCATTATCCCTCACTGCTCCCTTTTCCACAGACAGACCAGTACTGTGTGGGCTGACACATGGCAGTACTCTGCGTCAAGTAGTGGATTTTAGGACTTAAGCAGCAGCTTTGTCAGTGCGCTGCAGTTGGATGGCACATTTTGTTTACCAACAAAGTACTGTAGGTGTACTTGAGAATAAAAAGAGCTCTCCAAAGAGCAGAAGTCGAGTCACGAGGTCTGGAACACCGAGCTGGTTCTCTTTCTTGTTTCTCCTTTTTTCTGCTGTAATCTAAGTGGTCTTTGGGCCTCTCTGCTTTTTTCCCTTACTGACTCTATTTCTTTTAAAGCCCATTGGCTCTTTCAGCCCACTTCTCCATCACTCACTGGCCTGCTTGTGATGTGTCTGAGGCAAATGGAGGTGGATGAGCGTGAAGAGGGGTGTGCGGGTATTTGTGTGACACGTATTGACTTTGTATGTGTGTGTGCATGTGCGTCTCGCTATGTGTGTTTGGGATTAAATGTTTGTAGAAGAATATCTCTGCAGTTTGTATCTGGTTGTGAGCATTTACACCACAACAGTATCTGGGTTGAAACATGCCTGTCAGCTACGTTGCTTTTGATTTCAGCTAAGCTTGTTGCTGTGTGTAACGGTGAGACGTCATTCTGTCAACAACTGGAAATGATGCCAATATCATGATAAGATTTTTTTTTATCATGAAAAAAAAAAAATCATGAATGCTAGGATTTCCTCATTGTGTTAATATTTTGTAAAAGCACCATCAGTCATCCTTACAATATCATTGAGATATTTATATCCAGGTATTTGGTCAAAAATATTATATTTGATTTAGTCCATATGGTCCAGCCATAACAGTATGTTATTTTAGAGAAAATGTGTGTATTGAGATGTGTATAGTATATCATAGAATAGCCTTAAAATATTGAGATCTTATTTATAAGCCACATCCCCCAGCCCTGTATTGTTATTGACATAAAGCTTATCACAGTCCTGTCTAGAGATGTTTTATCGCTCAGCCCTGCATGTGTGTGTGACTGACACAGCTGTTTGTGCACATATGCTTATTGTAGTAACAAATTATTCCTTTGACATTCATATTTATTTTTGAACTTTATTTTGATAGACTTCAGCATACAGCACATACATTTGTGTGCATGTGTGTGTGTGCATACATATGTCCAACAAACTTCCCGACAGGTCTCTCTTACATTAACAACCCCTCAGGCCATGTCAGGTTTTGTCATCGTTCGACAGAGTGACTAATAGCATTGCTGTATGTCAACGCCCTCTCTTGGAGTCAGTGTGTGGGCTGTCGGCTGCCCTGCTAATGGTTCACTTGCATATTCAGAGCGGCCTCTTGACATTCAGTGAGGTGTAATGACTTATTACTATTAGACGTCTGAACCCATAAAAGAGGCCACCTCTTGCAGGTGGTCCTGTGAATGATCCATGCATGCATTAAGGACATCTGTCTTCTCCATATCACACAGAAGTCACACAATTCAACACATTTAGCTGTCAACTGTTTTATTATGTTGTCAAAATTCATACCATGTCATCCTCATAAGCCTCTTTCTCTCTTGCTATTTTATTTTTCTGTCACTGTGCCAGTGGAGGGTATGAATAGGCTAATTAATGTGTTTGTTTGCCTATTCTGAATTCATTATCTTGCTTGATGAATAATACATCTAAAGAGGCTGAGGGGGTTGCTGAAGGTTGCTGTAAGATGAGGTTGCTTAGGGAAGGAAGAGGTGAGAAGGATTGTTGGATGGTTTGGAGGAGCACTGTAACAATGTACAATGTACACTGACAGTTATGCCATGACTATTGAGTTCTGATTTGTAAAATCAACAGATCGGTTTTATAGACAACTCTATATTTCCAAATTCTTTTTTAAAAAGGCTTACGGTATCAAGTGATACAATGGCTGATAAGGTACACTGGGTCATCTGCAGCTGCAAGTAGGTGGGAATGGAGCGAATAAAAACTAACAATTTGATTATTGAAATTACAAGATCATTTTGATCAATTTTTGATTTTTATGTTTTTTATACTAATAAGTACATAGGTCACATAGGCTGGTGAATGTACCTGTAGGAAAAATATCAAAGAAATATGAGATGATTGATTATAGTTCCAAAAAACAAACCTGTTTTGTAAAGTTTGGTTTTATCAGTCAACGCATCAATCAGTCTACGCTGACAAACAAACATCAAAAAGAATTTACGATGTCCATGTTTTAAAATTGATGAAGGGGACAAGAAATTATGTCTTCCAAGCACTTTACCATCTGCTGCATTAATGAGGCACATAGCAACAGAGACAAGTGATGGAAATTTATTTAAGGAACATACAAACTTTCCATTCCTCCAACCTGTATGTTGGCTAATGTATTTTGTAATGGTTTTTAAGAATGGCAGAGAAATAAGGTACAGGGGAAACAGTGTTAGATATTGTTAATAGAGCCCATTTTCCTTAAAAAAAATCTTGAAACACAGACTGTGCAAAATGTCTCACCTCTGTAGCAGAATGATTCATTTGTTTTAAGAGGAAAGTGTTTAAAGACCTGTGAAGTCTTTGTCCTAGTAACTTTAGTCTCATATTCGAGATTAAATCATATTTTCTCTGTGTGCAGAGAAGTAGGGAGGACAAAGAAGAGCAGTAGGAGGAAGATAGACTGAACAGACATGAACACATCTACGAAATGAAATGTTAAGGGTTTGTAAGTGATTAATCAGCCAATAATAGATTCACTGATGCACACAGTGTTTGTGCTATAGACGGTGATTGCCAAATCTATACAGAACTTATAGACAAATATAAAAATGTTCACTTTGTGGGTTTTAAAGCGATATTCCACCCCAAAATGATAATCCACTCAATATGTACTCACTCATATGCTGATGTGAGGATGGGTTCAGTTCACAAAACAATCCTATTTTCAGCAGAAAATAGCGTTGCAGCCAAATCCAGCCAGTACAATGGCAGTGAATGGAGACCACGGATAAAATGTAAAAAAAAAAAAAGAACACAAAGCAAACACAAAATGTCTCCATCCCGCTCGTGTGGTGTAAACTAAGTGTCTGCGAGCTGCGACATTAAAATTCAACCACAAAAGATGCTATTTACACCATGTTTTTAACCAAAATGTCAACTGTAGCCTCTCAGACTCGAGCCAGATACACAAGAGATCTCGCAATATTTTCACACATGCATCCATTAAGAGATATACGAAGTCTCGCGATACATCAATGACATTTTTACATGCTACCTGGGAGGCTACAGTTGACATAGGGGTGAGTACATATTGAGTGGACTATCATTCTGGGGTGGAATATCGCTTTAAGAACATCCTCTTTGTTAGAGATATTAAACACAATATCTTTGTAGGTATAAATTGTAGAAAATGTAAGTAACATTCAGTTTACTAGTTCAGTAATTTGTTGAACATAAATACATATAAAAGCACCTAAATCCATGTTAAAGATGTTATTGTAGTGCAGTTGTCTCTCTGCCTTGTTGAATGTCATTTTACTGTACCTGCACCCAGTTGCCTCGCCTGTGTTTCCATCAAGACATCAAGATAATTATACGTGATGGTGTCGCGGACCTGGCTCTCACCCTGTCTGTCTCTCACGCGCTCTTTTCTTTTTGTCTGGTATGATGATTTCTTCATTAGCTGCTGCTCCACCTCCTCTCACTTCCTCAGGCGACAGAAACAAACACCACCAGCACAGACAGAATCTTCAAAATCATCCTTTGATAATTGTGCAGTGATTAACGGGGATGAGTGATTATGGATTGTGATGATGAGTAATGCAAGCAACTCTATGTTGTATTATCTCTTATTTAGGTCCATAACAGCAGATCTCGGCTGAGTTAGATCTACAGTATCTCTGTTCTGCAATCCCATTTTGTTAAATCCAGTCTATCTACATTTTAAAGGGACAGTTCACTCCAAAATCAAGAATCAATATTTTTCCACTGGCCTCTATTACTATCTATCTGTCTAGATAGTTTTGGTGTGAAAGCTTTAGAGGTATCGGCCTTAAAGATGACTGCCCTCTCTCTAGGAACTAGACGTGGGTCTGTGGATTATCTGTAATAACTGGGTCATGATTTCTGGGAACAAACAGTGTTGTTTAGTTTTTTTTTTTTTTTTTTTTTTGTTTGTTTTTGCACTTTGAGCACCAGTCGAGTGCCATTTGGTCCCATTATATTCAAAAACAAGGCAGATGTCTCTAGGGCCAATATCTCCAAAACATTTCAGCTCACACCAAAACTCTTTTAAATGATGAATAGTAATATTGGCCAGATTTTGGGGTGAACTGTCCCTTTAAATGACCATTTTGCCAGATTTCCTTCACAAAACAAGGAACAGATTCATAGTGTCAGTTTAACAGTAATAGTAAATAGAAAAGTTGCAGCAACAAGAAAACAAACACTATCTTGCTACACTAGAGATTCACTGATCGATCAGCCAGTGACCAGAATTAGCTGGTTTTCAGATTGAGTGGCCATGACCAGTGACTAGCCGGTCTGTGTCACATATCTGGTTCCGTGCCGGTCAGATTTACATATATGTGTCGGATGTCATGCACTGTGACACAGACACTAATATCACAACCAAATTCACATGATATTCATATATTCATACATTTATATCTTATCCATACATTCATATATGAAGAAAGTACAAGTACATAATGAATGTCCTTGAATCTTTGAATATTTAAGGTTCTGATCTCTGCCCCCCCACCCACACCCACACACACATATACACACACATATAACAGCATGTCGTTGGCGTTAAGAGGAGCGATAGACTCCACAAACAGGATGAACAGAAGAGAGAGAAGTCTACTAGTGTTGCCCCATCGAGGGTATTTCACGATTCGATTCGATTTCGATTATGGGAGCCTCGAGTCTTCGATTATAGCGATTATAATGTTTGTCGATTCAATTACAAATAATTTAATAATCTAAGATAATACAAATAAATAAATGGCCTATCAATTAACTCAGCGTTGCTCTGAACCTTCACTCATAAAATAAATACCAAGGTTTGTTGAACATTTGACTAGTCATATTCATATTATCTTAAGTTTCAACACACAGCTAACTCTACGGTGGGTGCTAGCCTAAATGAGAGCATCTCTCCCAGCCCCGACCGCAGCGCTTGCCAATCCCCTGCCCCGGTTAACGTCGCCACAAGTAGTACTAAACACACCTGTTCCAGCCCTCCCACCGAGACACGTAGTAAGAAGCTGCAGACGGGTCACCACCGTCAGTCTGGCTTTGATCCAGCAGATACTGCGCATGGCTGTAAAAGACTGAACTTGGTGAGTGAATTAATGAGGATGGATGGATGGATGGATAGATGCATAAATCAATAAATGAATGAAAAATGAATTGACTAAAATAAAAAAAAAAAAAGTGAACGCGGCAAAGCATCGAGGCTAATTAATCGATGCCACATCGTCACATGACCCATGTGATGCATTCCCGGATCGATGAATTGTAGCAACACTAAAGTCTACAAGGCAACAGAAAACTCACCTTCAGTTCTGGCTGAAGGATAAGCAACCCCTGTTGACAGTGTCTTCACAAACATTTTCTCATCTAGACTTGCTTAGCTTCTGTATTTGTTCTTCTCACTGGAAAGCATTAGTACAGCAAACTGTAGCACCACGTCAGACTCCATTTTGTTTACTTCTGCTTTCCCATGAAACTGTTAAAGTTATTTAATTGTGTTTTATTATGAACACCCAATTTAATTTCCCATAAAAGAAAAGTTACAAAAACATTTGTGTATTCTGTCAATTATAGCTCTTTAGAAAGAAAGAAAATCTGGGTCAGACTGTTTAAAAAATCTGAAATCAGAATCTTCCAAGAAAATTGCAATTAGTACATCTCTGTGCCTGAGTAAATACAGTGAAAACAAAAATAACTAATTGAATTACATTACAATTAGATGAAGTCAAATTGTAGGCCACCTAAATATACACAAAATAACAAAATAGCTTGTTTTATTCACCAAAGCCAATAGTCAACTCCAAGTAAGATTAAGAAACATTCAGATTAGCAACAAATACAAGCACCAGTGTCATTAGAAAGAAATGATGAGACAAACCAACACATACTAAGATCTACTTATTCAAATGAGCTTTGTTTAGGATGGTGCTACCAGAAATAGAGACACAAAATATATTCCCCGTGAATGTTTGGACATTTTGTCAGGTAACAAACATCTGTTCAAACTCGCCAAATTACAGAAATTCAAGAAACATAAAGATTTCACCAACATAAAAAGGTTTTAGAGTGTTCCAATAAAGATTTGGGGTAACATGAACAAAAAAGAAATTAAATCTCATATCAGACATTCTAATTTCCTCTAAGTGCCACATAATCATCAGTACAGTACCCTATCAGTCAAATCTGACATGTCTAAGGAGCAGCATACCTTTATTGTGTGGAGAGAGAGGGGCATCAAACAAAATGGGAGGTAGTAGGTGGAAAATGCTCAAATAATTAAGTTGTTCATTAAATCTTTCTTTCCTGTTGAATTCATTTATGAAGTTCAAATATGTGTCTCATAAACAAGGCTTCATTGCTCATGCTGCAAATAGGCTTTTGTGAACTAGCTGTCATGTTGTTAAGTGAGATGTAAGAGTCAACGGCAGCACTGAAAAGTTAAGGTCATTTATTCATATTTAGAAATTGGATGTTGATGGTATAAAAGGAGATTGTCACAGATGGGTTTTTGCCAGAAAATACTAAATTATATTATTGTCTGACTGTAATCCATCATTTCCCCTTCAAAAATAGTTAAATTCATGGCTAGATTTTGGACAATTTCAGAAAGTACTGTCAATGTCTGTGTGTTTTTTTATATGAAAACAAATTGATGGCCCACAAAATGTCAATTTACAATACGGTGTTATTCACCTGGTTTCATGTTTAATCTTAAAGCGATATTCCACTCAGAATGATAATCCACTCAATATGTACTCACCCCTATGTCGATGTGAGGATGGGTGAAGATCTTCAGTTCACAAAACAATCCTGGAGTTTCAGCAGAAAACAGGGTTGCAGCCAAATCCAGTACAATGGCAGTGAATGGAGACAGAAAACACAAACAAAATGTCTCCATCCTGCTCGTGTGGTGTAATCCAAGTGTCCGTGAGCTGCGACATTAAAATTTAACTACAAAAGACACCATTTACACCATGTTTTTAGCCGAAATGTCAACCAGATGCACAAGAGATCCCGTGATATTTTCACACGTGCATCCATCAAGAGATATACGAAGTCTCGCGATACATTGACGCCATGTTTACATGCTACCTCACGGAGGCTCACGGACACTTGGATTACACCACACAAGCAGAATGGAGACATTTTGTGTTTGTTTTGTGTTTTTACATTTTATCCGTGGTCACCATTCACTGCCATTGTACTGGATTTGGCTGCAACCCTATTTTCTGCTGAAACTCCAGGATTGTTTTGTGAACTGAAGATCTTCACCCATCCTCACGTCGGCATAGGGGTGAGTACATACTGAGTGGATTATCGTTCTGGAGTGGAATATCGCTTTAGCTTTTTTATGTACATTACCTCCCTGAAAGATTGTGCAGCTAATATTGTTCCTGTTCAAACTGTTCAGTGAGTGAGGGGAACATATTCACTGATATGGAAATCAGTGTGAAGCAATGTTTTCATCCTCCCTTGCACCGTGCAGTCTTTAATCCAGTGATTAAGTTTGTAATCTAAAGATAATTCTCCCTGGGCTCCTATACAGTAACACCCCGGGTAGCAAAGCCGCACTGGGAATTTCACTGTAATTACATTCCTCAGAAATAGGACCAATACCTGCTGAAATAATTTGAAAATGGTGTGTCATCGTCCTCTCACAGTTTTCATCTAATTTGATATGTCTGTGTGATTTTGCAAGAGCCAAGATGGTCAGAGAAAAATTAGGACTACATTTTTTTCAATGTACTGTATCCACAAGTGGAACGGTAGTCTAAAATTGTCTATGATTAAAATTATTATAATTAATAATATCTGGCAGTATATAGTAGTTTAACACAAAATTATGCTTTTTGAGAGACTGGTTCCATGTAATAATGTATTAAATACCTAAAATAATGTCATTTTGTTTGTTGTTTTTAATTTCATAGTTTGGATGAACTACCTCTTTACATGTCAGCGTGCAAGCCTTTTAGTTTAGTTAAAGATGGATAACTGGTTTGACCAAAAATTGTATTAAATGTGATAAATAATATTTTTTTTTTTACATACACTAAATTACTGTAATTTTGGGTCCTCTGCTGTGGTGGGTAGGCTTTAGAGTAAACATAATATTTTTACAAGACAGAAAGATTGTCTTATATTTACCTCTATACATGGGATGGCTTTATATGTGTCTGTCCTGGCGACAGCCGTGGCCAGAGGGATTATGTTTTTGGGCTCTCCATTGTCTGCCTGTACGTCCTATTCTCATGAACATACCGAATGTCAGGAACACCTTGTGGGAATTTCTTCACATTTGGTACAAATGTCCACTTGGGCTCAAGATGAACTGAAGAATTCAAATTACGACAACATTTTACACAAATGTCTGAGGAAAAAATGATGCAGTAATATTTTATATCTAAAAGGTCAAAGGTCAACTGGAACATTAGAATATTCTTTAAAGACACTTGGACGCTCTCCTCTCTCCAGTTCTCTGTACTGTAAAAATAGTTGTTTTCCACTGGAAGTTATTCACTGGAATCATACATGTCACATACTGTTTGCAAACAAAAGTCTATATTGTAATATATTTTGTACCTACTAACTTTTTACTTTTGTACCTACTGACTTTTTCCTTGAATAAAAAGAACATTTCAAAAAGAAAACAAAAATCCCTCAAAGTCTTACTACATGTTACTGTATGTATAAGGTCTGGACAAACAGGTGTAAACTGCAACTTGGCTGGATGGCTGAGGCATACAGTCGTGAGGCTATAATTCCAGTTTTACATCATTACGTATCCTACATTTACAGTTTATAGCTCTAAATTGTGTAAAATTGATTGTGGAATTTAACTTTAACATACAGCATGTCTCATTACAGGAGTGTTTATTTGTGAGGTTTGTAACTTAAACCTGACTTATCTGTTTGACTTATATGTACCCTCATTGTGTCAGCACAACTGTACTAATATGGTAGATATTTACATCTCAGTTACAGTTGAGATTTGAATAGCTGGAAAGCTTTCAGAACAATTATGCATCAACTCTACCCAAGAGGCTGAAGAAGCAAAGGCACCACTTCAGTTGTTGCAACAGACCAGAATTCAGTACAGTCACAAGGTGTTTAGTGGAATCAGGGGAGCAACTCAATTTTCCTCAACCGTAAACTTCTTCTCTTTCTGTTTTTGTGCTGTTGGCAATCTGTCTCTGCACTTATATATTCTAAATAGTATAAAACTGTCGCACAGGCACAGCTCCAGCATATTCTCCATTAACTGTCAAAGGGCATTCTGGGAAATGCAGAAAATCAATTTTGAGTGAAATTTGGTTGAGGTAAGTTGAGGGAAAGCTGATTCACAAAAAGAAAATTGCAACAGTCTTGCTGTTTGAGTGCAAGAATTGCCAAAAGTTATGAGTTTTTCTTTTAAAATTTGAGTGAATTCTTCACCCCACATATCATCTTGGGCAATTATGTTATTTTCTAAGCCTCCTTTGAACTATTTTGGATCTTACATGTGTACTTCAAAGCCACTGTACTTCATTAAGTTGGATATGTTTGGGTGCCCTACAACTGAAATCTACTGTGTTTTCATCCTTTGTCCTCCCAGTCTAATCAACCAGGACTACAGGACTTGGGTCAATTCCAAAACGCCAGGTGTCCTAGTAATGATTCTGTACTCATATGTGGTTTTTTTGTCTGTAGGGGGCGCTGGTCACAGCCTGTGCAGATGACACACTACATTTGTGGAATCTCCGTCAGAGGCGGCCGGCTGTCCTGCATTCACTCAAATTCAACAGAGAGAGGTAAGCATGGATTCCAATAGGTAAAACACACATCCTCACACTGGTACACACTCACACACATCATGCACACACACTCCACACTTTGCTCCAGCAAAAGATGGATGTGACTGTCAGAGGTCAGTGTATACTGTTTTATATACTGTGATTCTGAATCATTACTTCAAGCATGTAGTACTGGAGATGCAAATCCCTGCCATGCTGGGATGGTGTGCCAAGCCAGCTCGTCAGTAAAAATCTGTAAAAATCCCGCCACATCCCAGACTACCCAGCAGATACAGGTCATTCTCTCAGCTGCAGCATCGGCAGCCATCAGTGTTCTCCCACCAGGAAGGCACATTTAATCAGTTCAATCTGGAAGATGGTGTAGCAGGGTGTTGACAGGATGATGCCAGCTCCTCTGTCCTGCCTCTGATCCTTTTTCACCCTGTCTGATAAACCTGAGAAGGAGGACCTGCTGGCTGGAACCTCAGCTGGCGACACCTTCTGCCTTGTGAGACCCCCCCCTCCCCCCCGTCCCCTGCCACAGGCTGTGAAAGCTGACTTCACAAATGATTATTAGGTGCCTCAATCTGTCTCCTTTGACATGTCGCCGCCTAAACCCCTGAGACACTTAAGCTAGTTTTCACATGGTCGCTACAAAAATTGCATCAGCTGAGAGAGCTTGTGGAACCTTCATGGTTAGTTGGCCTGGGCATGAAAGTTGATGAATTGTATTTTAATTTTATTACTGTAGGTCAAATGAACAACATCTGTCAAGATTTTCATAATGCCAGAAACCATGTCATGGTTCACTTTATTGTTGAAGTTTTGCTGATGTGGCAAGGGCCATTGCCTCCTCCACTCTGACACCACTCAAGGGTCCCAGAGATCAGAGGAGAGGTTGGTGCTGCTATGCAGCTTTTCCCTGGCAGCTAAGGCCTTACCTGCGACACCATTTGAAGAACTGGTACATGAGTGCTCAGTGGGCTGGGAAAAACATAACCACTGCAGAATCCTGGCTGACAGGTTGAGAGGACAAGCCCCAGTGTGTGGGACTTGTTGATGTTGTTTATTGCTTTTAAATTTGAAAGATCCCCGACTGGTCACATTTCATCAACTCCAAGTACCCTGTACTTATCCCTTCCTTAAAACAGACGTGATGTCTTCCTTGTCTCTCTCTCTGGATCTCCATGTCATATGTGGCAGTGCCACACCCTCAGCCCGCTGCTTCTTTCCATCAGCTGCCTGACTCCCCGCCATGTAAATGTCCACCTCCTCTTCTGTACAATAGCAGTCTGTGGGATGTGATGGTAACAGGGGCTTGGCTTTTTCCCTTTCCCCAGCAGAGACAGCTTAATCTCTGCTCTCCACCATTAAACTTTAATGGCAAACAATGGCTTCTAGATGCTAATGCTTGGTTTTGGAAACTTTTCCCCTGTTTCTTCCTTAGGAAAACCTTTTGGGCCCACACACAGAAGTGGAGAAATCTGTTGATAAAAATGCCTGGTGTTGTCCCAGTTGGTGCAATATTCTCAATGTTCTGCCTGAACATTCTCAGAAGCAAGGTTGTTCAATTTGCAGGTGTCCACTGGTTTTGTTTTGCTATCCAGAGTGCACATGCACAGTCCACCATTTCTGTTTACAGGGCAAAATAGCAAGCCAGGTATGTGTGGATAATGGAGCAAAGATCCACTTCAGTCTCATCAGCATTTATTGAGCTCCTGTTGTTTCTACTGTGCCATGGCAGGGTTGTGTAAATAGAATAAACCTTTTGCATTGTGCCTACCCTGGTTCTAGGTACATTTACAGCACTTTTCATTCTACAACACAGGGTTGTATAGCAAAATACAAGTTTTTGCCCTTTTATGCTACCATTTATGGTAGATGCAGTTTTGCTGGGTGTTCAGCAAGTTTGAGATTTATTTATTTTTTAAAAATGGGACATACATATTAATGAACATTTTCATGTAAATATGTTTGAGATTGTAGCCAAGGCTAATTTCCGTCTCTAAGTTCATCCTTGAACCGCTGATTGTGTACGTAAAGTGTCAGTGCACAATAGTGCAATATTGTCAAGCCTACAGATCATCATGGCAAGGCTTTGTCTACTTGCAAGGCACAAGGCTTACAATAAACATGTTTAACATTCACCTGAGTGACATTCTCACCTTTGAATATCTGAATGTTTTGATCATTATATATTTAATTACAGCCGACACAAAAGAGATTTTTTATTGGTGTTAAGCAGCCATTATTCGAGAATAATATTATCATAGCTTGAGTGCTGTACCAAACAAAGGAAGATTCTTCTGTCTGAGCTGCAGCCAGATTTTCAAAGAAAGAGTTCAGACTAGCTGGCAGGAATCGATTGAAGAAATCTTTGAATACAAAGGAAGTATATTTGAAAAGATGTATTCACAACAAAACACAAAAGACAGAATAATGCAACATGAATGATCCCACTAACTTTATGTTGAATATATCCTCTTCCTGTACTTTGTGAAACTGTTCAAGTGGTTCATATTTAATTTGAACTTAAGGATAAGATTTTGAGACATTTTGTTTTTATTTTCTGTCTTCTTTCAAGAAAAAAATGTATTGTAATTCAGTAATTCAGTAAAAGTTAATTTCCACCGTGTGGCAGCTGTGTCATCATCTGCAAGGACATTTAGAGAATATGACTACATTCGCATTCAAAAATCACATGAATCAAAGTATTTTATCTTTTATTTTTTCATAGAAATGCAGGGTAACTGTGTCAATTCAGGTGTTACTTTTGAAGAGGGCATGTGATAGCTAACTCAGCCTGGGTCCTATTACAAGTCAAGGACTTCAGATGAATCAAGGATGTTTTCTCTCTATGGAAACTTGTCATCACAAGAGAGCAATAAGCTTTCTCCCAGAGACAGAAGAATCTCAATCCTGCTACAAAAGAGCACATAGAACATAAAGCTCGACCAGTGGCACTTTCATAATGCAACAGCGCCTTAAAGGATAATGGGCTGGGGGAGTTTTTTAAATCCATGTACTGTCTGCTAGTTGTTAGGGGAAGAACTCGGTGGCTCTCTAATGCAGTGACAGAGTTCAAGTCATTAGCAGAGTGTGCAAGAACTATTTTTATAATTTTTTAGCATATTTTATCAAACCTTATTCAAATTTTAATGTCTGTTAAACTGAGGACTCATGTAGTCTAAAGGTTCTTTCAGACAGAAACGGGTAGCGACTCCTTCCTCTATTGTTTTTAATGTGAAGATGTTCCTTTATTTTATTGAAGCTGGGGCAATGGACATTAAGTAGCATAATCATTTAAAGCTCCAGTAGGCAACATTGTTTTGGTATAATTGAGAAATAATTTCATAAAAACCTTTAAGCATATTGTAAATCAGATGTTCTGAGAGAGAGCTACACTTCTGCACCTCCTCTATGGCTCTGTTTTCAGCGTTTAGAGAATCTGCCCCGTGACGGTACATTTAAACCAATCACAGGTCTTTTAGGACCTGGGGGACTCCTCCTACTAGAGCAGCTGCACGTTCACGTTCCTTCGGTCAGACCCTGAATCAATGACGGAAACTACCGCAGGAAAAGTCGCTATAAAACGGCATTATAATAAAGAGAAAAGAGCCAAATGAGTCAGCTCACTTGGTTACTTTTGAGTTCACCTTCAGTTGTGTTCATTCATTTTGCCGAGTGCCGAGAGGACCGGGCGGAGCTGAGACACAGAGCCGACAGACAGCTGCTCAGAGCCGGGGAGCTCTTCAGAGGAGGGTCTACAGCAGACTGGCGCTTCTGGAGGAGAAAACCACGGGAGTTGCTGTGATGCTGGCTACTTTACTGGCAGGAGAGGAGCTCATAGTGTGTATTTCAAACTTTTGGGATTAAAAAGAGGATTTATCTTCACTCCTGCTTCAACCTTCTGCAGCAACAACGAAGAAATGATAGAGCTGCAGACTGGCCAGACGAGAGCTCAGTATTTGTTTTTTAAACTTTTGGGATTAAAAAGTTGATTTATCTTCATGTTTGCTTGTAAACCTGTGTGCAGCAGCACCATGGAGGAGCCCAGTGCGCTGTTTACATGAATGACACCGTGCTTTTGTACTGACATTTTTGGCCGCTTGAGTCAAACCGTGTTGCTGCTGAGCTGCATTTTCATGACCGGTTATATCGCGGAGAGCTGCGCCCGGCATGAACCACGAGCCCGACTCATCTCCAAGTGGGCTGCAGTCATGTCACGCTGACCGCGGCCCAGCGGTGTCGTGCCTCGTTTCTGTCCCCCTCCAACAAGCGAGTGTTGTGATACTGAACTTGTGTGTGCAGGAGAGCAGAGAGAAAGACGTTTTTAAAAGTCTCTATGTTCAGATCTCAGTACTTTTATATCTTCACACCGAATCTTCATGTTTTTAAATGTAGTTTCTCTCCTCTGTCGGTGTTTTTTACTGTCAGGTGTCTGTTTTATTACACACAGTTGATGTCTGTCGGCCTGTGCTCGCTCACGAGCCTCGTTAACTGTTGCTTGCGCTCATGAAAGGCGTGCTGCTCATCTAGTGGGAGGGGGCTGGGGACACAGAAAACGAAACCTAACTCAGATGAGACTCAAAAATCAACTGTTTTCAGCCTTTCTACCTACTGCAGCTTTAAGTCCATTCATGTAAATGTGCCAGATTTAGCTACACAGGGTAATTTTCATCTGTAGTCCCTGGCAGATTGATGGTATATAATCGTATATCAATGATGCCAACCATGCTGCCAAAGACAGGCAGTGTGGCTGCCACTGTTGTGAACACACACAGGTAATATTGATATTATTAACAAAAATTATAGTAATAACCTTTAATTGTATAGCTTGTAAATCAAAGTTACAAAGTGCTTTACAAAAAACAGGATTAAAACAAAAACCAAAAACCAAGCCAACATAATAAGATGGTTGAACTGCACAGTGTATTGCCAGTTTTCTGAATGATTTTTTAAATGTGTGTTTGCTTCATACTTACATTCTTTCTAATGTTTTTGTGTCTAAGTGACTAATGGGGACAACAGTTTTTTAAATTAGTCCAGTTTTGAGGGAGAGCGCTGCAGTCGGACGATGCAAAACTGGGCTGCAACGTGATCCCTCTGTGCAACACTGTCAAAGTATGTCCACTCAAAGTGCTTGTTTTGCCACTGACACTGGCCCTTATTCTGAGTGTCTGGCAATGTTATGAGATAGACCTTTTTTAAAGTTACTTTCTGTTTAACCACAAACCGTACTGCTCTGTTTAAAGTGACCAGACTCCACTGACAAAAACAAATTTTTCCTCTCTGTTGTCTTAATCACTCGGTTTGTTTGTGTTGTTGTGTGACTGGTGTTTTTAAAACTGATCAAGGCAGCAATAGACTAAAGAGGTAAATTTTAAGTTTTGTCAATCAGGAACCCAGTATAATATCTACACAACATACCCTCACAAACCTTCATATTCTATCAATTTAATTTGTCTTTTTCATATTTTCGAGTCAGAGCGTACCAGTTGTACCTATCACTATGTGGTGGACATGCCCACACAGACACACAGAGGTGAAGGTTGAGAATAATGTTTTCTAACAAAAGTGTTGAACACCTCTTTCAGTAGCTTTCCACCTGTCTTGTGGTGCGATGAGGTAGGAAGCAGAAGCGCTTTTTCTCAGCGGCAGAGGAGTGAATCATGCTTTAAGATAAAAGTAGAAAAAGGGCATCATGAGTCATCCTTCGATGGTTGGGCAGTGACTTGCCATTTAGCTCTGAGTCTCTAGGCTGAACCTCTGATAATTAGCACCCTAACACCCCCTCACAGTCCCCCATGAATAACGCATGAATCACTGTCAACTGTGGAGAGAATTGTTTTGTGATAACTGTCAGTCAGTGTCTCGTGCTTACCACCACTCCTCAGCTGAAGCTGTTTGCAAAAAGAATTTGAAAACTTTCAGTCCAAACAAAGTACACACGAGAACACATGAAGTTTGGGCTCTTACGCTTGTGCACTTGGGGTGGGGGAAATACTCAACTCTGGATGCATTGCAATGTGGAGTGGAAGATTCTGAATCGATTCATAAAAGTCAAAAATCGATTTTCTAAACGTTAATGAACATGATGTTGAAGGAGCAAAAAAGACAGAACTTGAGGGCAGTGCAGCACCTGGACCGTCTACAGTGTGCCACACGCGAGAGTTATCAGCAGTTAACGAGGTGAAATGTACTTCATCAACAGCTGAATGACACACACTGCAGCATTACACAACTTAAAACACTGCTGTTGTTGAAGAGAATCACTCTTTGTTCAGCCTGTTCACTTCTAAAACTCTGCGCCAGCTCTGCGCGCTGGGCAGCATGCAGAGCTGGTGTAGAGCTAACGGTGTAGCAGAGAGGCTCTACACAACACGTTAATAACAACGCACACAGCGAAACACTCCCCCGCCCTCGCTCCCCCCTCATTTTGTTATTCTCATACAGGCAGGAGACTGTATGATGCTTCCAAAACGATTCATTCATTCATTAATGTAGTCTTTTAAATAAAAAGGCAGACAAACCCCTAACCACCCCTAAATGTAACATGTGCATCATGTTTACTTCTAAATGATGCTACTTCTTGAGTTTTCGTGAGGATGGCTGAGCATGACCATTGCAGATAAATCTGATCCAATCAGCATCCCCTGGCTTAAAGCTCAAGATTTTGATGCATCAAGATACATCGAGAATTGTTCTATCATCAAATTGTAGCCTTCTGAATCGTAATCGAATCGTGAGGTACCCAGAGATTCCCACCTCTATTGTGCACAGTAAATGGTGGTATTTGAGCTAACATAATCATTTGTGATTTTGAATTGTCCTGAATCTTTGCTGGTCTTTAACCATTTAGACCCTAATAGAACTCTAAAATTCTACTGGGGAGTTCAATGAGAATCCATCCATCCATTTTCTGTAACCGCTTATCCGTGAGGGTCGCGGGGAGCTGGAGCCTATCCCAGCTGACTTTGGGCGAGAGGCGGGGTACACCCTGGACAAGTCGCCAGTTCATCGCAGGGCTGACACACAGAGACAAACAACCACTCACTCTCACATTCACACCTACGGGCAATTTAGAGTCACCAGTTAACCTGCTGCATGTCTTTGGACTGTGGGAGGAAGCCGGAGTACCCGGAGAGAACCCACGCGGACACGAGGAGAACATGCAGACTCCACACAGAAAGGCCCTGCTGGCTCGGGGATTCGAACCCAGGACCTTCTTGCTGTGCGGCGGCAGCGCTAACCACTGCGCCATCGTGCTGCCCTCAATGAGAATCCTCACCTGAATAAACATTTTCTTACTTTCCAATCCAAACGAATAGCTCTATCTCAAAATCTGAACACCAGACAAAACAAGTTGCACTTAAACTGCTGTAAATAGCTGTGAAATGAATCTTAGTCTGCCTTAAAGAAGACAACAACAGATCCTTAACTTAATAACGCTGGGCTTTCAAAATACAAGTGAAATGAAGTGGACAAGTCACGACCCTGTCAGTTGTCCCTACAGACTCTTCGTCACACTTCCCCTTGGAAAACAGCCTCCATGTCTGGCAGTGAGAGCTGAGTAGGTCCCACTGTTGGACTGATGGTGATTATGTAAAGTGATTTCCAACAAAAAAAACCACTATTATGTTGTAGGTAGTGTTTTTTGCAACTCATATGAGAAAAATTGCTGATTTTATATGTGGAAAGGTCAGTCATCCCTACCAACTCTTCATGCCACTTGCTCCCAGAAAACAGCGCCCATCTTGGAAGTGGAAAAAAAATCACAGAATTCAATGTTACAATATATCCTACTGGTTCTGGTTATTCATGACAACTTAAAGTATCTACAATACAAAGATCAGGACTTTTATCCATGTTTTAATACACAGGGAATGATTTTATTATGACAGCTGCTCCCTGGCGTTAAAACGAGTTATAGAATGGGCACTCTGGGCTGCTTTGGGGTCTAGATATCACATCTCTAAGCAGGGCAGATGGCAAGGTCATCAGTTTTCCAAATTATGTCAGCAATGTCTCTCCATATTTTTACTTCAATAATGGTATTTGCCCCCTACAGGGTCTTACAGCGGCTTGTCAGCTACCAGATCAACCCACTGCTCCTCCTGCCCTCTTTGCTTGATGATTATAAGGCTGTATGGTGTCAATTTAACCACACCTTTGACTTCGTCCATATTGCCCTCTGGATCTCTTTTCATCAATAGTTACTTTCTCCCCCTCCCTGTCATCTTCTCATCTTGTCTTCCATTGATTTTCTCCCTTAAACCCTTGTCTTTCATTTGATTCTTCCTGTGATATTTTATGTAAATGGTCAGCTCATGGTAGAGGCAATTAGCGCAAAGAGTATTTTCTAAAGAGGCCTCATTAAAAAAAAACAACTAAAACTTTGTTCACAGGGAAAATATCATGACTCACTGGGTTATTTCTTTTTTTAGATATGGCAATTTAGATGAGTGACTATCAACATTTTTACACAACGATACATGATTTGCACAATTCTGCTGCTCTGTATGCTTAAGAATTAGGCCTAATAGTCCACAAGGGTTAATCAGGACATGTTCTTAAATGAAGATATATGTAAATTTGGTGTGTTAAGGCTAAATAGATGTCATAAAAGACAGAAGACTGTATAATCCTCTGTCTCTCATGTAACAGTTCTATTCCCATTTCCCCCCGCCAGTTTGAATATTGTCATCTCCCCAAGCCCCTAAAATCCTTATTGAATTGTCTGCCATCTCATTTGTCTTCCATCTAATAATCCTGCCACTTGCTGGGCGGGTGGCTGTGGGGCTGCAGCCCAATGATCTCCCCTCCACACAAGGTAATCAGCATGGACAGGAGTGACTTAGTGTGTGCTGATCTTTCTTCCCTGGTTAAGATGATTATAAAGATGATAGATGCTAATACCAGAGCAATAATGGTTTAAGCAGGCTTGGATCACATCATGATGATGTTTGTGTGCCACTTGAATACCGTGCTGGGTTTTGTGCTTATTTATTGATTTGCCAATAGCAATTAAGGCTGGGTATCAGTACTCGATACCTTAAAGGCAGTGGTTTCCAAACAGTGTGCCGAGGTACACTAGTGTCGTAAGTCCAGGTGTGCCTTAGGATTTTGTGACAATAATAAATTATTACTGCAATACACAGATTTACAAAAGGTTTTGAATTAATTTACTAATTTAATTTACTTTATCAATATGTACTCATATCCCAATTAAGAGGCAAATTCTGTACTCTAAAAAAAACCTTCCTTCAAAGTGAACCTCTTTTTTTAGCTGTTTGCTCAATTTGAATGGGAGGAATTACCAGTGTGACATTTCAAAGCCCCTGACTTTTGTCACACCTGCACTCTGATTCTAGTCAAGCACTCTGAGGCTAGTCAAATAAGTCAAATTTTATTTTATATAGCCTAATATCACAAATCAATTTGCCTCAGGGAGCTTAACAATCTGTACAGTGTGTGGCATCGAACAACCCATACAGTTTGTGGTGTGGTGGAGTGTGGTGTATTTGACAGAGTTGGTAGTTCAGTGTGCCGAGATGTCACCAAAAGATTCAAAATTATGGCTATACTACATGCCTGTGGCATCTGATAAACATAAATGCATAAAATGTGGGGCAATAATTTCAGGAGGCAGGGAAAAAAAGGTATCAAATAAAGTACTCTATTGGTATTGGTATCACTATAAGGGTACTAGTATTGTATTTTGTTTAAATGATACCCAGCCTTATTAGCAATCAGACTTCATAAAGGCAGGAAAAACCTGGAAAAGTCATGGAATTTGAAAATTGCATTTTCCATACCTGGATTTTTTTCCCAGTCATTCAGTGTCAGAACAGTGTGAAATACAATCACTCAGGTATACTCATATAGGCCACAGTAGTTCCCTGTCTTACCTGGAGTGATCCCACACATAGACACTATATACCATTATATACCAAATATTTGGCATTTGGACCAGGGGAGAAGCAGCGCTTTGGATGGGAACTGGAAGAGTTTGTGAAGTAGTGAGTTTAATACAGTGTCTACACAGGAGACTCAGTGGTCAGCAGCAACAGCCTCAGTGCTCTGTGTCTACACAGGAACAGTGTTAAGTATAGCCATTGTGCTGTTGACTACACTCCGCTCTATTCAACCTCCAAACCGTGTTCAGACCCTACACCATGGCACAACCATTGCAGTCCTCTACCTCAGCATGTTTAGCTGTCCCATCAAAGGACCCTGTGGTCTCATTTAAAAAAACAAAACAAAACAAAACAATGCTTTATAGCAGCACTGAACATGTTTTTAGTTATTTGTTTAAAAGGTATACACTCCCAATTTTGGATGATATCGAGCTCTTGCTCCTATGTGGTTTCAGTGCACTTATTGTAAGTCACTTTGGACAAAAGCGTTTGCCAAATGAATGTAATGCAATGAGTGAAATGCGAGCCATCATGCAGCCCGTGTAGACAGCTTTATTGTTTAAAATAGGAGCATATCTGCTCTGTCAGATGTGTGTGAGACAGACAACTGAAAAATGCAGTTGAAATGCTTCCGCTGTATACAAGCTGTTACACTAAACAGCTGCTTTTGTCTCTGTTTATTGCTTTTGCACTTCAGCTTTGTGTTACAATAGAATCTTTCTCTGTCTCTCTGTCAGAGCAGGGGTCTGTTCTTACTTTTTCCTTTGCTTCACTTGGATTTTTTTTTTTTTTTTCTTCACATTTTTGCATTATTGAATGAGATCCCCATACAATAGCTTTTCATGAACCCAGAGAGAGCAATGCTAGAGGAACAAAGAGGAGTGAGCCGCTCCACTCTTGCTCCAGCGGACATTGACATATTAAATAGACTGCCTGCGGTGGGTTCCGGTAGCTGTGGCACTGACAGTGCTCCAAAGCATTGTGACGCACACTGACCAAGCTGCTGCTTTGAACAAAAACCTTTTTTTTTTTTTTTTACTTTTTAAATCAAATATTTCCTGTGATTCATTTTGTTTTGTATTCTGCATACGATTGGGTAAGAGGGCTGACTGATCCGGAGTGCAGTGAACCGTGCTCCTCTGTCTTCATATCAACGGCAGAAGTTTATAAAATGTTAAGCTGATATGCTAAGAATTATTGTGGTTAATTGACATTTTTCATGCATACGGAGAAATCAGTGTTATGAAAATTAGTCATGGAAAAGACATGAATTCTGATTAATAATTTAGATTTTATACTATTCAAAGCTTTGAACAGAGGAGTATTGAGTACATGTAAAATGGTGGACCAGTTTAGCCTGTAGTATGTCTATAGGCGACTATGTAATGTAACAGAACACAGCAAAAGTTCATCCTTCCACTTTTGGCAGCTATTCTGAAGGGCTCTCTGAGTAACTATTTATACCCGCTTAGAGTGAGCTTAGAGGCTGAGTGCAAACGTTTTCTGTCAAGAGAGAAGCAAGAGTGGGGCAGGAGGAGCGAATGTAGGCAGTAATACCCATGTATATGCAAGGTGCTACATTGCTGAGGACAACAGACTTTCCTGTCAAGTGCTAAATTAAACCTTGATTAAGACAGTCATTAAAAATGAGTCAGGCCATGACTTCCGTGAATGAGTCAGGGTATGACGTCTGGGAACACTTATTAGGATTAAACGCTGTCTCATGATTATGGCTCTGATAGTGACATAGTAGGTCAAGTGCCATGTATAGTACTTTACACATTAAACGTTGCAGAATGCGGCCATTGTTAAACGGGTAACAACATGGCTGGAATGTAGTTTTATCACTTTATCTGTTGTCCAATAATTGTTTCATTGAATAACCATATCTTGGCTCATTTTTGTTTGATTGCTTTTGTATTGTGCCCAATATTTGATTTTTTAACACATCTTACAATTGTCACACTACTGAAAACGAGCATTCCAGTAAAATGCCACAATCTTTAATTTTGGAAACAGGAATCAACAGAAATTAGAATAACTCATCATCCATTTTTAGTTGACTACATCATATGTACTGTGCACATCACTAAATTCTTTACACTATACTACCCTAACTATAATAATAAACCGCTTGAAATGCTTATGGCTTGTCTGGAAGCAGAATTGTGCACAATATTCAGAGACGTGTACTGCAATAGTTGTAGATCAGTGTGTATATTAGGACTGTGATGGCATTGATCTTTTCTGACTGCGGTGAGGGGGGGGGTTGACCACTACATGGCTCCAACCAGACATGGCTCCATCACTGCATATCTGTGACTTGCTATTGATTGCAACATTAACTCAAAGCATTTTAGGACTTCAAAATGAGATCAGCGTACTCTCTGTGTGACTGTGTGAATACTAAATACTAAACTGTTCACAGTAATGCAGGGCAAGCTAGGTGCACTAGCCAGTTAGCTTATGACTTGGTGAGGCTAATTTTGACATGGTAATTACTGAAACAAGTCTTTACTGACATTCCAGTAGTCCAATAAACACATTTTACATCAACAAGACAGAGCAACATCATGAACAACAGAGAGAGAATTCAGTTATTTTGCTACATCAACCTGATAGCACAGTAGTCCACAACGAAGGCAGAAACAAAACAGACAGCGGAGCAACAGGAGTGAAGAAAGGTCCTATAGGGGGATGGTAGGGAAAACAATGGTAGGGAAAACACTGGACAGAGAGAAAATGGCTGGCAGTAAATGTACAGTTCAGGTTACGGTTTATCAATTATTAAACGCTGCAGTTTCTCAAGACCAAGAAAAGTCTTGTCTGTTATTTCCCAACTGCTGAAAAATTAAAGTAGGCTCAGAGGGAAACATGAAACTAATGCTAACACTAACAATGTACTTTTACAATGTCAGCTCTGGTGCATTGGTCTCTCTCTCAGAGCTTTGTAATCCAGCCTTAAACTCCAGTGTCTTTTTTAGAGACGTGGTAAAATAACCCATAATGATAAATCCAACACTAGATGTCTAATGTGGTTATTTATATATTTTTTCCATGTTGACAACAGTTGTTGTTGTTAGAATGTTGTTAGCATGTTGTTAGCTACCTCCTGGCAATCCCATTGTGCCTTTGGTTATGTGTAAACCAATCAGAAACCGTGTTCTTGACTTGTCATGTGAGTAGCTCTGATCTCAAATGCATTGCACAATAGAATAACGTGAGCTTGAAAAAAAATACAAAATTAAATTTGTAACAATGACAGTAATGAGCTCAAATCCAGAAGAAGGCATCACATGGCCACGCTAATGAGGTTATCGTCACAGCCCTAGTGTATACATACAAAAGTGTGAGAATACATGGATAAGGAACATACCCTGCATAGAAATGCTCACATCCACTGATGGCAAAAACTGAAGAACCCTTTGTGACTGTTGATGTCTAACATTTAGTCTTTTTCCTCCTTTGTTTCTTGTTCTCCAGGATCACGTTTTGCCACCTTCCCTTTCAGAGTAAATGGCTGTATGTGGGGACAGAGCGCGGGAACACACACATCGTCAACATCGAGTCCTTCATTTTGTCTGGATATGTCATCATGTGGAACAAGGCCATAGAACTGTAAGTTACCCCCTGCTCCAAACACTGGAGTTAAAAACAATTATCAGTGATGACATTGATGATTTTATTGTGATCATGATGATGCAGGTCAATGCCAGTGGGTCTGGCAGTCAATTGATAGCTTAATAATGGGTGGTAATATACTAGATCGTGAACAAAGTCTTAATGCATTGCAATATGTAGCCCCTTAAAATGTTATCAATTGTGATTTTCATGGTTTCATCATCATCATTTATTTAAATCCTCACTCTCATTTACAATGATGCCAAAGTACAGACATACTATAAGAAATAAAGGAAATAAAGGAAGAACACATAGTTAAAGCAAGGTAAAAAATTAACAATGTGTATAGGTGAAGGTACAGAAATTAGCAACGAGAAAAATAAATAAAGAATAAGAGCAATTAAAAAATTAAAAGCAATAGCAATTACAATCAGGAAAATGAGCAATTAAGTCCTAGAATTGTCTCAGTAGTTTATGTGGACATCTTAAAGCTGTTTTGAAGCAAATTCCACATATGTGGGGCACAATAACAGAGAGCACATTTTCTTAGCACTGTGTGATTTTTTTTTTTGGATTGCGAGCCATGTCTGTGAGCGGGTAAAATGGTTACCAACATTACAAGAGAGCAGGGCTGAGAGATATGGTGAGAGTTTCTGTAAAATTGCTATATAAATAAATAAATACAAATGGCTCTTCTTGTTGATAGAGCAATCAAGGCAGTTTTTTTGGTAAAGTAAACATTGGTGTTTCCCACAATTATTTCCAGTAATGAATCGTAGGGCAGAGTGATATTCTGCATCCAAGGGTTCTAGTGTTGAACTGGCAGCTCCATAATCCAATGCAGAGAGGAAAACTGCTTCAACAAATATTTTTCATCTAAATAAAGAAAAGCAAGATTTATTCTTATTTAGAAAATAGTTTTGCTCTCAGCTTTAATAAACACGTCAGTATGTACTTTAAAAAGTAAGTTTTTCATTGATCCAAATACCCAAATATTTATAATGATACTCTCTCCCATATTTCTTGTATTTGAAAACAACATCCATTTTGTCTTGTAACAGTTAAGGACCAGTTTTAGGTTATAAACGGTGTTTTTGGAGGAGGTTAAATGATGAGCTCTGGGTTTAGAGTGAAGGCATGAATTATCTAATCAGACAAGGTTTAGTTGATGGTATTTTTAGAACAACAAGGTGAGTTTTCACAATTAACTGTGAACTTCCAGTGATCCTAGTATGATGAAAAATGAATACATGGATTTCAATGAATATGTGAATATGTGGATGGTTTTTTTTGTGATAATGACAAAAATAACCTGTCTGCCTCCTTTCTCCACTTCAAATAGCAAGCACACACACACCCCACACACACAGAGTAAAATATAGACCTCGTGTTAAAAATTACTGGGTGGTAGAATCGATTTTGCTCTTGTGATGTTAAGGTTTGCCCATTTCTCATGTGTATTCATACATTGTTATTCAGCCACATTTAAGTAAACAAATGGACCATGCTGTTACTTGTTAGATTGAGCCTTGTTCAATCAGCCATGCTTAACATCCTGCTGCTGTTGCTATAGCAAACTGAGCCATGCACCATCTGACATTTGGACTTTCCTCTGGAAAGACTGGCTCAACACTGGCCATTATGAGGGAGGAAAATTAGCATCAGCCACCAACCAAATGATGGTAAAATATGAAAGTGGCCGGGAGAATTCAGACATAAAAATAATGTTTTACTATTGCATGGCTGGTTAATCTGAACATTCATCTGTGAACATTCATCTACCAGTGGCTGGTAGAACACATTTCAAAAAAATTAATTGCCCACCCTGGTCATTAGTAAGATGGTTGTGACATTTTAAATTATATATACACATATATATGTATATATATGTGTGTGTGTGTGTGTGTGTGTGTGTGTGTGTGTGTTGTATATATATATATATATTATATGTATTATGTATATATATGTGTGTTGTGTGTGTGTACATATACATATTATTATATATATATGTATATAGTATATAATATATATATATATATATATATATATATATGTAGTATACACTCTAATGATACTTTGCCGCTCAGTCTGCTTCCAGCTGGCTACCTGAGGCTGCTGCTGAATTCTCATTGAAATCATGACTGGAAAAGAAAGTAATTCTCTCTCAATGAAAAATGTTGGCCTAGTCTCCTTGAAGCTTAGGACAAACTCTTAAGAACGAGCCAATGCAGCAACAGAACTTAGTGTTCCTCATGTTACCTTGAATAGCCAATTCAAAAATTGATGGAGACAGAAAAGTCATGTAGTGGCCCCTTGAGTGGGCCCATGGTGATGGCGAAAGCTAACTAATTACTGTAACTATTCAGTTACAGTAATTGTCTGCTTATAGCAATCAGTTTGGCCAGACTTGATCTCTGTGCATGAATTCCACTGCAAGTGTACATAAAAGAAATGAACAGAAAATGATGGTAAATCAACTTTTCTGTAACTTCAAGAAAACAAACCTTTAATGACTGGTTAGAAGACTAAAAGAGTTGTTAAGATGAATATTTTCAAAGTGCATCTCACACCAATTATAGAGAAAACAACACAGTTGCTTTGCAGCACCAACCTTTAAACTTCCATTGTGGTAATGTTCCCGGTTGGCAGTAACCATTCACCTCACGTTTGGGTGTTAGACTACTTCTCAGCCTTTATTAATTTGTTTACATGCATTTTTCGTTTGTTGCACATGTTGACTGGGTAGCTGACAACAACTGATTGACAACTTAAAAGTGCCATTAAATACACAAATGATGAAGTTGCATTGTGGGCCCATTTGTTTCCCTTGGATTCACCCACCTACGCGCCGTTCTTCTGGTGTTACCCTGACAAGTCCCCTGCTGCCGTGTCAGTCACAAGTCACCCTCATACCAAGCCATCTTGTTGCCGTGTGACAGCCCACACTATAGTGAGCAGTCATAACACTGATGTGTATGTGTGGGAGGGTTGTCTGCCAATCATTGCTAAAGTCTGGAAGGCTGAGACAGTGGTTGTGATTTTAACAGATATTTGGTTTGTTGATTTTTCACCACAATGTGAGTCAACACAGTGAACTTTTCATTTTTTTTCCCACATCACATGTCAGAACTATCCTCTAAAACTGAGTGAAAGAAAATTGTTTTGATGTATTTTCTGCGTTGTTCTCAAGTAATTTGAAACTTGATGACCATTACTATGCATTATTCATAATACGGATAAATGAGGGTGTCACAATTTCAACATTTAATCGAAAATCGATTGAAATGAGCTTTCATTTTCAGTAATCAATATCAAAGATCTCCCAGTACTCTCCCAGTAATTTTTCTTCACTGCATCCTTGCCTACTAGTGGTGTCTGGTGTGTGTCCGAAAAAAACAAAACACACAGAGACAGCACAGTGTAGTTTATAGGCTGTCATATCACACTTGATAACAATGTAGACTAAAGAATAATTTTAAAAATGCAAATGACAGTTGTCAGGGAAATAAAACCAATGATCTGTTGATGTTTACAAATCAAGACATCTAGTCTAACAATGTCATAGCCAACAGTGCTAAAAAAAAAGTAGAATATCATATCTGATATCAGTGGCATGGAAACTATAGCAAATGCACAGTAAGAATATGTGTAGTGCGCTGTTCTGACTAAAGTCAGGAGAGCACACAACAGGTTTCTCTCCACTCCATATTATGTTCTGTTTGAGCATACACTATAATATATTCTCTTTTTTCTAACAGTCAGCACTCTGCACCTTTCTGAAGTGGAGTTCATGAGAAGTTGAACTAGTAGAGAATGAATCTTCTCTCGTCAACACACACACAGCGACTGGGGAGTTTCATAGTTTGGCTCAGGAGGTTTTCCACTGAGCATGAATAGGGATGAGGGGGGACTGTCTTTTTTTCCTGCGGTAGAGCGTTCAGTGAGCAAGGGAGAGCTCATACACTCTTTCTACTGTGTACAAACAGCACAGTGTGAGTCACAGTATTTGGTGTGTGTTTACATTTGTGTGTGCATTTGTGTTCACACAGTGTTTGTTTGTGTGACAGCCATTCACAGATGAATTAATTTGATACAAACCAAAGTATGCTCTCTTGAAAAGAATCTGTTATAGCAACAATTCAATGGGGGCCATTGTGCCCAAACTTGAAGGGCCAGGCTCTCATTGAAATTCAAATGGTTTTGTATCATATGTAATGCACAATTTCATCTTCAGGAGATTCATTCCAAAATGAGAGATAAAAAAAATTAGATGCAAGAAATGGGAAAACACAGCAGCCCAGTACACACACTGCTGCAGTTCATAGAGCCCTGTGATGAACAAAATTGTGTTTACGCCTGGCATCGTGTCAGCCGTAATCAACATTGGCATGTTTGGATATTTCTGTTATTTAGATAGTAAAATAAGCAATGAGTTTTCAGCTTCCCACAACTGTTTCACAATTAGCAGTTTTAAAATGCAAGCGCATGCTCGAGAAATATCTGGCAACAGAAATAAATGGCAACCAAGAGCAACCTAAAATCCTAAAAAATACCACAAATTTCCAAATTTGGTAAGAAGTCTAATTCTTCCTGAATTTACCTTTTCCTGGTGCTCTATCAGTGTAATAAAAAGACATTTCTAATGAATCTGCAAAATGTTTATACAGAGCATTCTGCAAAATGGTCACTGATACCACATTCCTGTTGTTTTCTGACAGTATCCACTTTGGTTACTAAATCATATCAACAACTCAGCATTTGATTTGAAAATTTTGATTATTTCAAGTGCTTTAGGTCAGATATATACTAATGACTGTGATGGATCGACTTTTGCATTACCACAGCCTATCATCTTAAAATGATCAATTTCCACACCTTAATCATTTGTTTTACCATAAAATAAATTAATTCTTATTAATTCTTCTTAAAAAAATTAAAATAATTTTCCTGACAATTAAAGTTTAGTTTGTCTAAAAAACAAAATCAAAGGCTTAGATCTCATTTTTTTACAACTTTATTATCAAGTTATAACAGTGTACAGTAAGTCCACTACTGTACCTTAAACAGAGCACACATAAATATGAATGCAATTTATTAAGTCTTACCTTAAAGATTCTTTATGATAAACAAAGTATACATAAATGATTTGCTGTTATTAGAACCAAAGGAAGTTATCAAAAAACTGCATTTGACAGGCAAGTGGGCATAACATACATGACAGTTTCATCATTACCAAGGTGTTTTTTCGTCTGCATGCAAAGCTTCATATTAAGCTTAGGTGACACTGTCAGTGTTTGTCGCTGACAGCCTGTAAACCTGCAACTGCTGATGGATTCTGTGCTGTTAGGATACATGCAGATACACAGATGAGTGATAAAGGGGTCGTGTCACATGGCTCTTTGATGCTACATAAATTACTCCTTTATCTAGCATTATCAGTTAAGCCAGATAAATCCTTAAAATCCTAGAAGTCAAAAATATTTTCCTTACAAACCTCCCTGTTAGCACTACCATTGTATCCGTTCAAGAAAAATCATTAGTTTTATTTGTCCAGTTTTGTACATACCTGTTTGAAATTTCTGCTTTTACCCAAACACGATGGGAGGCGGCAATGTGAGGTGAATAAAATTTTGTTTGCGCTGCTCACAGCATTGAACCATGACATTTAAAACTGTCACCTGTAAAACCCATTTCAGAAACCGTGTCCCTGATCCATACAACACACTGAACAGTTTTTATATTTCTTCATTAGAAAGTAGTTCATTTGTTGTGTAGATTATCCAGAGTAACAGGGACACTAACTACTTCTGGAGAGGTAAGTTGATGTTGAATGTTTAATTTGTGATTATTAATACTGTGAGCAGCACATCTGAATTCAGTTCATCTTCAGTGTATTGAGGCAGAGTCAGATATCTCAGAGACAATATCTCAAAATTCAGCTTCGGCTTGGAATTGAAAAATGTATGTGGTTTTGGAATTTGGGTGAACCTACTTTTTTTAAAAGGTTCAATCCTGTATATTTCTTTGGTGGTCTGAGATATTCCTTGATCAGGTCATGTGCATTTTCCACCAGGAGGAGGCTTTCAGGACGCACTCTCTCCTTGAATGTCAGTAGTCCAGGACGAAGTATCTAAGATTAATTTTAACATTGACTTAGCAGTGCATTGTCATTTAGACCCATTTTATTCATTTTAACTCATGTGGACTATATGATTCATCTGTCATAATTAGGTTACGTTAAACAGCTGAGAGTCACTATCTTATTTCAGTCAGACAACTCACGTTTTAAAATGTTTATTGCAGCAGCAGAACATAGTTAGAGATTGGCATCTAGGCTCCAACGTCATCGCTCCACGCAGATTATGTTTACAGAGATATAGAGGAGAGATGAGCAAATATCTTGCACCCGAGTCTGTAGATAGATGCTGGGGTGTTGGTGGGGCTAAAAGAACAGGCACCAATGCATTGACAGGCAGAGGGACAGATGGGAGGTTTTAGCAGTTTAAATAGACCGCCAAATTCGAAGGGTGCACTCGGTATGTATTACAGGGAGTGAGGCTTGTCACATGTGATTGGCGGTGCGACTCTAGTTGACTGCCTGAACTAGCTCACAGGCGTTGCTACATTAATTCTTTTCTCTCATTTTGTTTCTTTAGGAATAATGTCTTGTAAGCCTGATGTACTGCTAATCCTCAAACTAAAGTTTGTGATTCACTGAGTCCAGTAGAGGAGAGAATGAAAACCTTAATAAATTATACATTCTGTTACAGATTAAGTCTGGTAAAGGATGAAATATGGAGGAGGACAACCACATTTTAAGCTCTGTGGTGATATATTGTTGCTTTTTGTACCAAAGGAAAGAATGAATACAGTTATCTTTTAGGATTATCTGCAAAATAAAAACTTACAATGTAAAGTACTCATAAAGCAAGGCATTAGAGGAAAAATATAGGGAGCATTCTGAATTTCTTTGCCACTAGGTAAAAAGAGTTGAGAGTAGACAATGGGCTCAGATGCAGCTTGTTGGATGGAAACCTAAATGTTTTGTAACAAAACAGTTAAATATCTTGAAATCATTAAATTATATCCAAAAACTCTTTGCTTTGTAAGTTTAGAAAATTTGCTTAGCCAGTTTAGGTCAGTTAATTTATTTGTATAGAGGGTATAAATGTGATGTCACAGTATTAAGAGTCAGTGCGGTTACATCCACTGTTGTAGTGGCAAGAAGACTATAAAAAGTGGCAGCGCTACCTTCCGCTTGAATGCCACAAAAAAAACCACCAAAAACGTGTGTCTAAGATGAGAACAAGCTGTTGTGTGATGGACTTTACAAATAGATTCAACATAAAATCTGAGTGAGTTTTCACAGACATACAGACAATCAGAATATCCTTTAGTGTCCTTGTCACTTAAATTTCGGCAACAAATCAACTGATGACCAAGCGTCGTTGACCAGGCTTTTGTATGCCTTCTTTGCTTTGTGTATTACCAGTGTTGAAATCAGTTACATAGAAATGTCAGAAAACCCAATTCGAAAAGTTAATGTCCCCAGACCACTGTTTCTTTGGTATGTTCTAAGGATCACTGTCAAGTCCATAATCGATTGTTTTACTCCCAGTTTCTCAGTTTACCTTACTAAATGCAGCATGTTGCAGGATATTTTGTTGGTACACTGTGGAAAAATCTTTGCACCCCAACGCATCACATGCCTTTAAATTGGATCATTGTAAATAAATTACAGCTTCCCTTTCATCCCTGCAGATATGTCACTCCTACCACTCTTTTCTCGTTTTCTTCTCCGCCTGATTTACTCTGCCAAACATTTTCAAAGCTGTTGGATAAAGTGAAAATTAGCCTGAAAATATTGAATACTCCCGACAGTCAGTCAGCAGATTGCTGACTCCCAGTGCTCTCTCCACTGAACCACAAAACACTATAGGGAATACTCGTCATGGAAGCTTGATAATTCAGGAAGATGATTAATACATAAGAAAACACTCTTCCTGCCATGGGAACTCAAAGATGCTGTTGATAATATTATGCAAATGTGTTATACTGTGTACAGAAATATACACACATTGTATAACACATTTTATAACAAGGTGAAGTAACAAGGACTAGCATATCTCACTTCAAGAGATAATGCGAAAATAAATGAAAAAATGCTTTTTTCACTGTGATTTCTGATCAAGGACAATTTGTCGCACATTCCAACCTGGATTGAACTCACTGCATGCCTCAACTCACATTTGTCCTCCAGTCAAACGCACTTTCAGTCCTCTAGATCAGGTATTTGTACAAAATATCAATACCATCCTAGACTTAGATTCAACAAATTACACACGTTTATTTTATACTTAAAAATATTTGGACTCTCCACTCTTTACAAACTGCAGGACCAAAAGGGAAAAGCACACACACTGAGTTTCCTTCACAACAATAACAAAAACCTGGGAAGATGTTCTGCATCCAAAAAACAAAACAAAACAAACAAACAAAAAAACAAACCAAACAAGCACCATAAGTTTGTTGATTATCCATTGAACAGATATTTCATTTGACAATTTATTTAACCTTTTTGATAGCCTCTGAGCATGTGATACTATAAGACATTTCATGTCTCTGCAGCTGACTTGCTATTTCCTGCCCTGCCTGCCTTTGGTGATTATTAACACAAATGAAGATGAGATGAATCTTTCAATTCTTATTTACTCTTTTCTAACAGTAATGGGTTGCTATGGCTCCACTAGTCCTGCTGGAGCTCAAGGTTTCTTTGCCTTTGTGTTTGTGATCTCAACAGCTGTGCTAATCAATCTCTGAATGACTTTTATAAAACAAATCCTGATTTCTCTTTCTTTGTACACTCAGTAAACTCAGGTATTTAAAACATACTATTTTTTGCTGTTATTTTCAATTCTCTCTTTGATTCATCTGTTTCATTTTAGTGTTGTCATTTATGCAGAGTATGTACACCTGTTAATCAACACAGTGCGGATTGCTGGACTGGAGCCTATTTTAGCATTCAGTGGGCAACAGGCAGGGAAACTAGCCTGATTTCCAGATCCCTCGGGCCCCAACAGGCTGGCTTGTTTAACAGTTGATGTTTTTTGGCACCGTTTTTTTGAGATGATTTGGTAACATCATTGCTTAACAAGAAGCACAGGGACACTAGTATGTTTAATGAAGCCTTTTAGACTGGCTAATTTGCTCATCTGTTAGATTAACAATACCATTTCATCTGGAAAACACAAAACAAAACAAAACAAAACAGAATAATCTAATTAAGCTGGTTGCCCTAAAACCACAACACTTCACCAGCATCATATTTTCATTTCGTTTGTTGCCTAGATTCTTTTATGGCATGAAAGAAACCCATTACTACCTCATAAGACCTGGAGCCCAACCACCACAGAGACACAAATCGGACCAAATTGGATAACTGGCGCACCAACTGGTTCCATTTGTTTTATGAAATGTTTCAAGACAGAAGACCAGTGTGGAAAAGCATCCAAATTTTAAAGAAGAGTTATGGGGAAATCCTAATAGTACACTGTTTTAAAAGTTTTGTATTCTAAAGAAAGCAACATTAAAGTGATGTAATATATCACCTTTAACATAGTATTATATCATTAAACATTATCCGAGTATTAAAGCAGAGCAGCCTCACGTTGGTAATGCAGTCTTTATCTTTAAAAAATGTAAAAGTTATGTTTTATACAATTCAGTCTCATAACTTCTCAGAATATATTGCTGTACCCAACACTGACAACCTTATTCATCAGTGCATTCATCTTTTTTCAAAACATCCTGTCTCACTTTGTGTGCATTTCTAATACTGGCCTTGTTAGCTGAAAGGAAAACTTTAACAGGAGTCACTAAGTCAGTCAGCAACTCTCTACAGATCACATATTTGTCGTCACTGTCTGAAAGCTTTCTTCAACCACAGGAAATGGCTTTCCACATAAAATAACAAGCCTTCACCCTTAGTCATAGCCCTCTCAATCCAAAATTCAATAACTGCTGTAAATTTTTCCTCCTAAACAACTTAAGAACTTGTTTCAATGCTAATAAACCTAAAAAGAACTTAGTGCCTTCATAGCACTGTGTGTGTGTGTGTGTGTGTGTGTGTGTGTGTGTGTGTGTGTGTGTGTGTGTGTGTGTGTGTGAATGGTGTGGGTTTGTTGATGAACAAAAGGTCTTAGGTCAAAAGTGCATGTGCATGTTATATCAGAAAGTCTATTTCAGCATAGTGTATTATTTGTTCTGGACAGCTGCTGTAGCAAGATTAGCACCCATTGTGCCACTTCACTGATTGGACAGGTGTTGTGTTGTGGATGGTTTGTTGATACCTTGGCTTATTACTGCTTCAACTGCTGAAATAAATATATTGAGCGCTTGCAAATGGTTTTATATTTTTATCGCCTTCAGGCAGCAGGCATGACTAAATGGGCCCATCTGAATGTGTCAGTCACACCTCAGCCTCCCAGATCAGCTCACACTTCAGCCACTATGCCAAAATATCATGATTGTGACAGCTACAGCAACGTCTGCTAGTGACCAAGTAGTCCTTGTTAAACTGTTCGGCTCTGAGATACAGTGGGCAATGGCAATACAATGATTTTTACAGCTGCAAATTTTGGTTGGTAGAAGACTTTATAATAACCATCATTAATAAACGGTAAATTGATTTTTAATGAGACTTAGAGTTAATAGTTATTTTACTATTAACAAATATCAGATAATGTTATTAACCATTTATTAAGCAATTGTAAAGTTTTAGAAACATCACTGATCAGTTGCAACTTTACGATAACATCCAAATAATGTTCATAGATGCAGAACACAGTATTTATTATCCATTTACAAAGTATTATAAACATCAGTTAAACTTTACTGTAATCATCCAAATAATGTTTATAGATAACACGTTTTCACACCCAACTTGTCAAATACGGCAGCCTGGTCAGTAGCCCCACACCTCAAACTTTTTTGCACATGCAAGACTCTGTGATCATGTTAGCAATAATAAATATGCAACATCCAGGTAGATTTTCAAAGTAGAGGCACAAAAAACTACTTGGGTAGGTTTAGGAAAATAAGTACGTACTTCCATAAGTTGTATCTAACATAATGCTGCATTACGTTACCTAATGTAAGAGCACCGGCTTTGCATAATATTAGACATTCGGCATACTGCTGGGTGCAATTGAATGGAGCTCTTAATGATCTCTGTGTGTAGCCTCATTTCTTAATGCACCACAGCTATATTTCAAATAAATACAAAGTGAAATTGCACTGGAGGTTGTAATTTCTGCACCAAAACTGGTGATGATCAATCGGTGAGCAGTAATGTTGGATAGTAATGTTGATTGCTGCTGCTGTCTTTTTCACCTTTCTCTTATCTTCCTCTCTCTCCTCACAGATCAACTAAAACTCATCCAGGACCTGTGGTTCATTTGAGCGACAGCCCAAAGGATGAGGGCAAGGTGAGTGAAAGACTAAGAGAAACACCAGCAACACCTCCTGGTTCTGACATTACCACAATCTACACAGACTCCTGTTTTTTGCCACCTCTCTGCCTTGAATTAAATCTCTGCTTTGTTTTTCTCTGCCACGTATCTGTCCTCCAGCTACCCCTCTGATCTTTCTTTTCTTTCTTTCTTTCTTTCTTTTTCTTTCCTTCCTTTATTTATTAATGCTTCTGTCTTTCTGTCTTCAGTTTTTCTTTTTAATTTTCTCACCTGTCAGTCTCTCAGCCTGGCTTTCTTTCCAGCTCACCAATAGAAAGTTGTTCTCTATACATTACACCTTTGCTCACATGGTGTTTTTCTCTGTCCCTCGGCTTTTCACATGTACACACAAAAGAAAAGAGGTGTGAGAGACTTGCAGGTAATATATCCTTTGAGGAAAGTTGAGCCTTTCAGGGTCAAGCTGCAGTCAGATTGGTAGGAAAAGCAGGCAGGTGGAGGTTGCTATAAAAAAAGAGGTCACTGAGGGAGCATATTGATTTTCCCAATGGATTTTACTGCCTGTGTGTGAAGCCAGACTTGACAAGCTGTGAAGACATAAAAACGAGACACAAGTTTACAGCTGCTGTCACACACTGCCATCACTCACTGCACGAAGTTCTGTATGCAGCATTAAAAAAAACACAGCTTGTAATGTTGCCACAAGAAAAAGGAGGAACTTCACCTGTAGGTTGCAATGACCAGAATGCAGAGAGATGGGACAGGGGATCATACACATGTTTTTATTTATCAAGGTCTTTGAATTTTGGGCTTATTTCTCTCTCCATGTTGTGATAAGTAAATAGTCTACAGTACCAGCTACGTAATTATCAGTAAGACAGTAAATCTGACTGCTGGGAGTAGTGATTATGTTAACAAAATTAATTCATCTGCTCCATGAAAAACTATACACTACTACTGACCACCACTGCAGCAAATAATGCAGGCACTTTTGTTTATGTTAGCCTCATAGGTCTGATTGTAATTTGAGAACCTCAGGATACTGTAAAATAAAGAATAAAGAAAAGATATAAGAAACAATATAGGAAGAAGAATATAAGGTGATAACTGGTTTTTGAAAATAGGCTTTTCCTCACACTTTGCAATCAATCAATGATTGCTCACACATGGTTTGGAAAAACAACTAGAAGGTAAAAATGAGAATGAGAGTAGAGTTTGAGATCTGTGCCCGAACCCGACAGAACCCGACAGAACCCGACAGGACCTGACGGATTCAGGCCGGGTCAGGTCGGGCCGGGCCTTATTTCTTATATATTTCACGGGCTCACGTCAGGTTCGGGCTATACTTTATTTGTTTGTTTGTTTGTTTGTTTGTTTGTTTGTTTGTATATTTATTTATGTATTTTCATTTTCTCCCCACTGTAGTTGTTGCCATTTCTGTTGTTCCTGTCATTGAAAACTCCTACTGTTTGGGAAAGAAAAATGTCGGGCTGCAGTCGGGTTCAGGCTGAAATATGCCAGTGAGGGATGGATTAGGGTCGGGTCCGGACAGAATTTTGTCTGGCTTTGGCCTTTGCATGCTCAACTTTTCAGGCTCAATTGACGGAACATTTACCCTGTCAATAGAAAGAAACAGTTGACACAGGTGAATACCATACAAGGCTGGCTTTACAGGATGAAACTTTCATGCAGTTTAACAGTTAATTTAACTGAAATTAGCATTCTTTTGTTTAAATAATAATTGTTTTTTTTTTTTTTATGCTAGATTATATCAAGTGGGTATTGTTACTTCATTTGCATCTTCCAGTCTTATTTCATATCATTTTCTCACTGGACAATATAAATTCATATTGTAGCATTCTTCCTTCTGGCACTGGCTGCCTACTTTGTTTCATAATGGCTGTCCCAGAGAATAGTAAGAGAGCTATCAGTGCATCAGTGGTTATTGATATGCTGAAAGAGAAAACATGACCTACTGGCTACTCAAAAGATAGACCAATGGATCATTTCACGCTCTATTCAGTGAGCCTCCCATGAGTGCATTTACCCTTTGATTCAAAGAAAATAAATAACTGTCTCTTTGTTGCCACCTTCTGATATAAGAATGAAATTGTATCTTGATATACGATTGTATTTTAGCTAACAGCTCTGATTCTCATCAACACTTTATATTGAATCATAGTTAAAACTAGCAGTAACGTTACCTGCAAGCCTAGCTCACATTTTTTTGTTGATTACCAACATTGCATTGCCAACCTTGCATGCAGTCTGTCTAATGATAATTTCCCTCTGAAACAACCAAAACCCTCTGTTTTATTCATTTGTCCATTTTGGTGACAAGCTGTTGAAATCGGTTAAAGTTAGGTGGTGTGTTTGGATTGTGGAATGTTTGATGTCATCATCTTGCATGTTATCAGGATTTTGATTGGCTGTTGCATGAAACTAGTTTCACAAAGTTGAGTTTTGTAGCTATTGCAGCTGAATTTCAGACATATTTTAAGTGTGTTGCAGAGGGCTTTACACCATACAACTCAACTGCAACTTAGTTTCACCTAAGTTTCAGCCAACTAAAGTTGTGTGAAAGTTTCACTGTGTAAAGCACAAGGACAGACTTTGCAGACTCCCCAGCCAGTTATGAACACCATTTAGTTTATTAAAAATTCAGTTTAGCCAAATTAAAAAAAAGCAAAGAAGCCCTCCATTTCACTGACAGTAGTCAGGTGGGGGTTATGTTTTTTCCCAAGTCTGCTCTGCATACTCCTGCCCTACTGTTCTCTGATTGGATAGTTCTCATTTTTTCAATGACACATCCTTGTAATTGCCAGACATCCTGTGTAATGATGAGAAAGGGTCTATTTTAACCAGAAACCTTAATCTTTTTCTAAACCTACCCAAGTAGATTTGTTCCTAAACCTAATTAAACTGCAACTGAAAACTGATTGTTGTCTCTCTAAACTGAAAATAACAAATCAACAAAGTCTTTAGAAAAGGTAACAGCAGCCTTTAGCTTCACAGAGGACATGATGCCCAGTCTGGTACCAGACTTTTGTACCAGCTCTATTGAAGCCTATGGGAGAAGCACACTAAAACCCAACATATCCACGTATGACCTTTGATGAGGATATGCCTCTAAAAATATGAGGACAGACTGATGTGTGCACCTTTTTATTTGCTGTTCTCCAAAGACCATAAATTCTGCAGCATAGATTGTTCACTAGTGATTTAATCTTCTTCTTTTTAGTTTCTTTTCCAGGAACCTGGAAATGGCTCACCTAAATTGAATGCAGACATTAGCCTATTAACATTGTATTCATTATTAATTATGCTTTTGTTTTCTGTGATGATATTTTAATACATGGAAAACTCTGCCAGTGCAGTGAGGAAATTAACTTACTTCTTATGCAGTTTTGTTTTAACTGCAAGTCTCGCATTAAGAATCTGGTCTTGCAGAGAGTATAGCTGTTTATTGTTTAAGTAAAAAGACATTACAGATTTATTCTTTGCATGTCATGTCAAGTAAATCTGCACTGACTTACCACATATCTTTGAGGATATATGCATGTATGCTAATGCATTTGTAGCTGTACATCCTCATTCATCTTACCGTACCTGTTTGTTTACATTCGTGACGGCAGGTGTTACAAATGCGAGAGGCAGTTTTTCTACCTCTACTGCCCTCTTCTTATGATTTGAGATGTCACACAGCCTTTCCTCTCAGCAGGAGAGCTGTTTCCTCCTCTCTGTCTTAAAGGCTGCACTCCTCCAACATCACTCCCCACATCCTCTGAGCTGTGATCAGATCGTGTTGACTTTGCTCTCCCCTCTTATCCTGTGTGTTCTTGTGCGTGTGTGTAATCGTGTTGTAGTGTGTTGGTGTGTTTGTGAGGTTTTTATTGTAAGGGCATTTGGGAACTGGGTGCCTGTCTAGATCCACAGCAGTGGTTCTCAAACTTTTTCTGGCATGCTCCCTTCAGAAGCCAGAAAAAAGTTCACCCCACCATTTTTTGGTAAGGGAAAGAACTAACAAAAAAGGATCCAAGTATAATTTTAGAGAAAATTTCCTTGCATTAATATTCATTCAGCTCATATTTACTCCATATTTCCCTCTGGTCATCCATGCGCCCCCGACGGTCCCCCCGGTCATCTTGGGCTTTGGGAAACAATGATCAACATTTTTCATATTTTTTTGACATTTTATAGACCAAATAACTGATGAATTAATTGAGAAAAAAATCAACAGATTCATCATCAATGAAATCAATCGTTAGTTCCAGCGCTAAAAGACTGTTGTCATGATTATTTTCAACTGCTGCAGCCTGCTTACACCTTAGAAATCTTACTGATATTTGACATTCTGTTGCAATGATTGTAATTGATTTGTAATTTTGGATTCGCCCCCTTCATGAAAACTGCCTTGTGCTTTGGCCTTTGCTAGAAAAATGCAAATATTTAAATAAAAGTTACTCTTTGAATCATCTGTCTCAGAGTCAAGTCAAGTCTCAAGTCATGAATACTAAGTCAAAGTCAAGTTGAGTCTTTAATCGGTTTAGTCAAGCAAATCTCAAGACCTCAAATTTGTTAAGTTTGACTGAAGTCATGTTACTCAAGTCCCCCACTTCTCCCAGTAATATCAATACCAGTAACAGTGTCAATTTAGGTTGTGCTCATCATGTCACATTTTAGGCTACTGAAAATAACTCATGTTTGAAATTCCCTGTCACTTCCCTCTACAGCTGCTTATAGGGTTTGAGAGCGGGACAATCGTACAGTGGGACCTCCGGGGCAAGAAGGCTGACTTCAGAATCTACTACGATGAGGTGAGCTCCATGATACTCTTCTGCATCATGAAACTTGACAAGTGAAGCGAAAATGCTCTCATATGAAACAGTTTTGTTTCATTGACATCCATGTCACTCTGACATTTTCAGTTGGCTTTCAGAGTTGTGTCGTAATATTTGCGCATATTCTATTCAGTTACTGCTATCCATCTCTGTGGGGTCTCTTGTCATAGCAGCAGGAAGTAGGATGTAAGAATGTGGCAGACTTGAGAAAAGTGGAAAAATTACAGAAACAGAAATGAGTCATGTTTGCATAGGTGGGTCCATGATTGCAGTGATTGAAAATGTACTATTTTGACACCAAAGTTCTGTGTAAATATAAATGCCAGGACTTGATTAATATCTTATTTATTACAATTTTCAGGAAACTATGAGTCAGATGTTGTAACTTGGTTGCTTGCGGTCGTGTAACTGCAATAGTAAAAGCCCTACACAGATGTGAAACACTTTGTTTCATGCAAACGTAAACGAAACATAAGCCTGTATCTTCAAGAAAATTGAGATCTGAGATCCAGTAATTATAAAAGCATGGTTCAGTTTAAATAGAAAAGGAAAAATGTGCTCTTATATGAATACATATTTGGGCTTTAACAGCCTCAGTCTGATCTTTTCATCTTCTTCCCATCAGTGACAGAAATTAGCTTTTTGTGTCTGCCAATATTTTGAATCTCAACAAAATTGATGGCAATTTTCATCTTTGAACAGCAGCAACTTTCTTGTTTTCAGTGATGTGTCTTTGTCATAAAGTGCTATATTGTCGTGCCTGTTTGCCTTTCCACCAATTACTGCAGTAATTGGAGGACCCAGGCATGCACATACTGGTCTGCCTCTGACAGCTCACACAGCAGTCAGCTCAAACAGGTGAAGACGACACAGCCTGTTGCCATTTCTCCAATTTGCAGTGGAGAGTAATATGAGACGGTGTTCATGGTGTTGTTCCATTTATGTGTTCTCCCTGCCATGTGCCAAGGTGTGTTCTTGTTAGTAACAGGAGTGGTTTCAATATGCAGTGGAACTCTTAGAAATAAAGGCGCTAACTAGAAGTAGTTCTTCAGCTTGTCCCCATAGGGGGACCCTTTTTGGTTCCTGGTAGAACCTTTTTATAAAGGTTCGATTTTGAACCCTTTCAGAGAGTTCTACCAGGAACCCAGGATAAAGGATTATATCTCAAGCCACCTGTGAAAGATTTCACCCAGAATCACCTAAAGCAGGAGGTAAAGGAGAACCTTTTTATGGTGTAATGAGTCCACCCAGAACCCTTTCTGGAGGTTCTATCAAATTTTTTTCTACCATCTAAGAGTGCAAAGAAAGAAATACCTCAGGTTTTTTTTATATATTCCAAGGGTTTTATCTAGAACCCACCAAGAGGCTTTCATAGTCCAAGGATTTTTTCAAGAACACACTTGGGGGCTCTACTGAGAACCTTTTTATATTGCCAGGGTTTCATCTAGAACCCAACCAGGGGGTCTACCAAGAACCCCTTTATATTACAAGGATTTTACCTAGAACCTTCCCAGGGGCTTTTATATTCCAAGGGTTTTATCTCAAATCCACCCAAGGGATTTTACTGAAAAATTATGGTACATAATAAACAGGGTTCTTTGGATAAAAAGAGTTCTTAATGTAACACTTAGTCTTCGAAAGAAACCTTGACCAACCCTTTCTTCAGAATAGGGTTCTTCAGAAGCAAATGATTCTGGGTAGAACCCCAGCCCCTCAGAAGAGCCCTTTTAGAACCCTTATTTCTAATTTCTCTTATTTCTAGTGTGTGATGAAGGTTAATTACTGGCTCGTGCTATACCAGCCATCAACAAGTCATCTTAAATGATGCACAGTGTAAACAGAAACAGACACAACTGAAACTACAAAAGCATATTTTTTTCACAGAATAACCTTAAATTGGTCATATTTACCACATAGATCCAGAATGTCTTTGGGCATTTTATCCAAGGTCAGTTTGAGAATTTCATGCATGCACACACAGACACAAACACACACAAATACACACATGACTCTTATTTAATGTTTTTTTTTTAAACCAGTGTGGCCTCAAACCCAATTTGCCCAGTAGAGATATTTTCACGTCGTGGCCCTGATCCTCTGCATCCGCCGCCAACGCTCATCTCCTGTCCTCTCTCCTGTGAAGAGTCACATCCTGCTCACATTCATTAATGTGGTTTCATGTTCATCACCTCTAGCATGGCATGACAGCTCTGTCTCACACCTCTTCAGCCGAATACAATTAAACCCCAACACCAGTTACATCTCGCAAAGACATGAGGGTTTTACTAAATTTAGTCTTTCTGTTTTCATCTGTAATGTTGTACACCTTTTATTTTCTTCAAAAGCACTGCGTCAAAGTCACACATATGCAGTATGTGAAGGAAACTCACTGTAGTAGCTGAGTTATGGAGACCTCAAGCAACCTATGACCTTTGTAGACCGATGTTAATGTTGTTGTTGTTGTTGTTAATGTTGAGTGTAGCTAATTAGGACAAAACAGAACAACAGAAATCTGTGATGACTTTTTAACCTTGTATGGGAAAAAAAGGTGAGGAAAGAATCAAAATTCTTCTGCTTTCCTGAGAAAACATGTAACTTCAGCTGCATTATTTATGCCAAATACTGCAGGGTGGCTCACACAGGATACGCAAATCAGGTAAGGTTAATTTAGAACAATATAAGGCCAAATATCTGCAGAGGTACACTATTAGTTTTCACATTAGATGCAGGTGCAAATTGACTGTGGCACCAAAAAAAGTTGCTTACCCTTACAGCATTCCCTAGTTTGATAACCTCTGTGCCTTTGACATGAATAGCTGTGAATTATGGTTTTGAGGAGAAGTAGATACAGTTAATGCAACAAGGTATGTTTAAGATGGGAATTATCTTCAGTGTGGGTAAGATTTACCCTATTATAGGGTAGATCAGCTTGGGAACCAGACAAATCTGTCAAGCTCGTGTTTTAGTTGCTCTTGCAGATAAATCTGGTGTCCCTTCCATTCAGAAAGAATTCCACCAGCCTTGGATCTGGTCAGGCCAATCACAACCATTTTCTCTACGATGATTGACAGAAGAGCATCACCGGTCCAGATCTGAAGTCACATATCACATCCCCTCAGGCTCAAACTAGGCAGTGCTGATCAAATATGAATCAAGATTATGCTAGGGCATGGTCTATTTCTCAACTAAAATGTTTTCAGAAACATATTTTGGTGTACTGTTTAGCTGTAATACTAGAAGGATTGTAGCCCTGTAGCTAAATTGCACACTCTGCATGAAAACGGATCAAGTACTCCTGTGTCACACATTTTGTTGCTCTCACTGGCTGTAGGTCACGTTTCATTGCATTCTGAGTTGTTGTGGCCTGCATCTGTCGATAACGCCCCATGGAACTCATAAATGAACTGGAGATGTTCTGGCTAATTAAAGATGAGACATTTGGTCAAATGACAGTTTAGTTAGTTTTTGGGAATTTTCTGCTAAGTATTCAGTCAAATGGTATATGGAACAGTAGAAAATTGTCTAATAAAATTATATATCAGCAAAGTGGATGAACTATTGTCAGTATATTGGCCTGCAGGGTTGACTGGGCTCATAACACAGAAATCTGTCTGGCAGAAATAGAACTACATCTCAGAATACTAATGGATGCATATGTGATCCCCACACATGTGGTGTGCTGTAGTGATGGTGAAAATCATCTCTACAGTTTTCTGACATATCTCCCGAAGACTTTTCCAGCTGTGACCTGAGTCATTCCTCTTGAGAACATGGACAGTGGTGGGTGTTGACGTAGGAAAGGTATTGAACCAACAGCGAACTCACAGAGAAAGGGGATCATCAGGTTGGCATGTTTAAATAGGTGGATAAGCTGATACCAGGCTGTTTGACAAACCATGTGATGTGTAGATTGAGGGCTTAAAAGACGGCAGCAGATAAGCAGTGAATGCAAGATAATGAAAGGAAAGCATCCTGGTGCTCCGAGCTTCATTACTGCTTTGTCACTTTTTGTTTTGGCTTAAAAATGACTTTTTCCACCTGCGCCTAGCTGAGGTGTCACATCACTGAACAGTAAGTATATAAAGTATAATAGATAACAGTATAACAGTATATAAAAGTCAGTTTAAAAGCTAGAAAGCAACCACAGAGCCATTAATAACTTATCAAAGAGAATGAACATCATCTGCACAACAGCTTGAACTTCACTGCAGCTGCCAAGTTGATTACCTGTGAGCTGTCGCTGTCTGACTGAACAGCCTCATGGAAATGATATTTTACGATTCTTCGAAACGAAATTCGTTAAATCAAGTGATTTGGTGTTTTCAAAGTCAACCTGTTAATGACTGTGACTCAGACAGAGTCAGCTCGTGTTCAGAGCCGACTGGTGCGCGAGTCCAGCAGAAGACTGGCACCGCGCCCATCAGATACAGTCGACCTAATAAATGATCATAAAGTTAAAAAGCAAAGCTATAAAAGACTGCTGACTCACTTGATGATAGTTTTGGATGGATTCTTGGGAAGCTCATGACTTTTTTCACTGCTCTGAGAAAGGTGCATTTTCGCTGCAGCCTACTGTTGAAGGTAAATCCATCATATGCAGCTACTTCTGCCCGTCGGCTATTTAACCCAGAAGTATTTCGGATAAAGTATAATTCCAGTGTTCTTGCATGCTTTGGACTTTTTTTGTTTGTGGCAGCAAACAACTTGTTGAGCAGTGGCACATTTTATGCCTCATGCACAGGGCGTTGGGACAGTATAGACATAGTTGTTGTAATAGGCTATTGAGGGACATTTAAGAGAAATTGGGTGAATATTAAGCCTAATTTGAAGCCTCTTAAATAATCGGAGTTGTAAGCTGATGTGGAACATCACATCACTTTTTGTGAAACCTCATACTGCAGCACAGCTCAACCGGTTTTGCTGTTAAATTAAAGCCTCTCTGCTGTGCCGTTGTGTGTGTCTGTGTGTGTTCTGCTGCTGTATGTAAATGTATGGGCAGACCTGCCCTGTGCTACACGCACTATTGTACTTACATTTATATACTTTGGATGGGGGCAGACTACTCCTCACAAAAGGACTGTACCTCATTTTCATTTCTAACACATTTGTTTGGGGGTTTTTTTGTAGGTAGAATCATGTTTTGAGCATATGTCCTTTATTATATTTGTAATACTGTGATATAATACCGTGACTGTGAGTAACAAAAAAAAAAAAAAAAAAAAAAATACTGTGATATAAATTTTAGGTCATATAGCCCATCCCTAGTTTGTTTTATGCTCTTCTCTTCTGTTCAATATTTACATTCTCCCACTAGCTCAGATTATGGAAAACAACAAAATATGTTGCCATAGTTATGCAGACAACACACAAATTTATATAACCTTATCACCAGGGGAATATAAGTTCTTAGTAGTTTCACTGAACAAACCAACAGATGTGCCAGAATTTTTTCAATTAAGCAAATATAAAACTGAAGTAATTGTTTTTGAACCCAAGAAGAATTCACACCCACATTAAGATAATTACAGCCTACTACCACCTGAGGAATGTATCAAGAATTAAAAGACTTATGTCTCAGCAGGAGATTCAAGTTTTGAGGTCTTTACACTGGCTTCCTGTCTGCCATAGAGTTGATTTTAAAATACGGTTGTTGGTTTATAAAGCACTGAATGATTCAGCTACTTTCTGTCCTCAAAGTCAGAACGAAACATGGAGAGGCAGCATTCAGTTTTTATGCACCACATATCTAGAACAAACTCCAGGTCTGCTGCAGTGCTCAGTTCTTTTCAATCAAGGCTGAAGACGTTTCTGTTTGCCTCTGCCTTTCATTAAACCACCTCTGAGGCTTTTGATTAATATCTTAAACTTTGCTATAACTTTGACTTTGCTATTCCTGTTTCCTAATTATTGTGTATATGGAATTATGTTCCTTTTACATTTTGTTTTATCACATTTGTATAAATCGGCTCGCTCTGTCTCATTGGTACAGGCCATCCATTCAGTCGGCTGGCATCATGAAGGGAAGCAGTTCATGTGCAGTCACTCAGACGGCAGCCTGACGATGTGGAACCTCAGAAACACCACCAAGCCATTCCAGGTCACCTTCCCTCATGGTGAGACGCTAACCAGTTTTTTTAAAATGACTAAACAAACTGAAAGTTTTATAATTCCATGCTGGAAAAACTGCCAGGGTCCTTTGGCTATTACTTAATACAGCAGACGTAAATACAGCAAATAAGGCAAAACCTCTGATCTTTGTAGATTTAGACACATTGTCTGTGGGTTGAGTTTCAACAGTTACAGGACATGTTGGAAGAAAAGAACTTCAGGTTAATGTTTATTTAGTTCTGAGATGTAGAATTGCAAATGTTTGTGTTTTATGTGAGAATATTAGTTTAGAATTAAAATAGAATATTTGGCTGCCAGGTCAAAGTACTTCAGCCCTGGTTTGACTGAATGACTTCCAAGCCACATGAAATTCTATGTACTCTCCCTCTGACCAGTCCTCCCTCTGTTGCTCTCCTATTATGTTGTGGTTTGTGTGCTGGCAGGGCATCCCGACCTTGTCAGATCTCTGGTGATGAATGTCTCCTTGCTATGAGCTGTGATCTCAGGCAAAATCACAAAACAGGAAGGCAACAGCAAAGGACGTGAGCGGTGAATGCTTGGGACAGGGCAACAGGCCTTAGGACATGTTTAAATATCACAGGTTGTTTATGAACCAGATATTTGTCAGATATTTCGTATTACGAGAGTGAGAAGAAGGGGAAGGAACTAGACAGAGGGAGCTGTAACGGTATAGAGTTGAACTAAGAATATGTAAGAGTAAACATGTCATCTCCTTGATGAAAGCCTATCCCTCTGTTCTAATAGTAAACAGATAAAGTTATTCAATTACAAAATAGATAAATGAGCTGATTCTGGCGGGACAGTGTGAGTCAATTATCACACCACCAGACCCACTTTAGCTTGCTGCTTTGCTTGTTGGCTGCTGCTGTCACTGGCTGTGCTATTTGTTTTGCTCGGATGTCATGCTGTGAGCTAGAGGAAGACTGGAGGCCTGCTGTCCACCTCGGTCTGAACTTGCTGTAGGGGCTTTCCACCGAGAACATAGAATATCTGTGTTACCACTAACAAGCCTGATAATGCCACAGCAAAGCCCTAAGCTGTCACAGTCATCCAGCCTCACATCCATGTACCATTCAGACTAACATGTTAAGGGTGTAAATCAGAAGTTTCATCATGATACAATATAACATAAATTCTTTGTACAACGATATGATATTTGCTGATATCACATAGTCTGCCATGATACAATTTCAGTTCAGTTCAATACAGGTCAAGGTTCATAGACAAAACAATTGTTTTTTTGCTATTCACCATTATTAGCTTATGCCTATGGCATTTTTCATGGCATAAATTAGCCCAGCAGCTAGCAGACTTTTCCTCTAGCCATAGTTTAACAACTTACATGTATTATTTAAAAGTTTTCTTCCTCTTCGCTGGTTTAACTACTTCTCTTAACAGAAAACCAAGGTTGAATATCAGTCAGCCTAACACTGAGGAAACAGAGCAGCTAATGTTGCAGTGGCAAAAGCAAAAATTTTGCAGACCAAGTGGCATATGCTCCGTCTGTTGACCATCTTTTCTCTAAAATCCTAAATATTCCCATACTGCTAATTTATTCTTGAGAAGTGAGTAAATATCCTCATCATCTTGATCTTGGCTGCTTGCCATTATCTGCCAGGCACTAGCACTGTTTGAATGTTTAGCAAGTGTGTTCGGTCACACGTGCCATGGGAATTTCTAAATATTGAGACGATGATATGGATTGATGTTTTCAAGTTGCATCAATGATATTAGATTGTTGGTCATTAAATCAATATAGTGACCCAGATCAATGGATTGTTACAACCCTTGTATACATACAGTATTTTACATATACAGACAGTTTTTTTTTCTAAATGAAACCAGAAAACATTACAAAAAGTACTGTGAAATGTATGTACTGTATTCTCCATTCCCTGTTGTTGCAAGAGAGAGGATCCTGGAAGTACAGCCAAGTCAAATTGTAGAATTGTGTCTATACGATGTGAAGTGAATGTTCCTGATGGAAAATAAAAAGCCACCAGAAGATAATCCAGACTGGTTGAATATCTATTATGACAACAATGTTGTCACCACAGGAGAATTTATAGTGCATTTATACTACTTTGATTTTAACATACACTTTGTTTGGGCATTAGATCACAGCAGTAAAGGTTTTAGTGTGTGTCTTTAAGAGGCGAATGAACAAACAGATGTTAGAGCTGATGCTCGCACTAATTAATGTGCACCGTTGTGTAACCTGAAGGAGGAAGGCGGAGAGTGATGGCTACAAGCTAAAAGGACACAGAAGGTGGAAAGTGCAGGAAAGGGGAACAGGCACATTCTTTTTGAAAAGGAAAGACAACTGATTGGACTGAAAGACGTGAAAAAACAGGGTGACAAAAACAGGTAATAAAAAAGGGTGCAAAGAAATTGGAAAAATAAGACAATATGGAAATCAACCATAAATCATCCTGTCTCGCAGTTAGTCATTATGATTTGCCTCTGACACCTTAAAGAAGATGATTTTAGGTTCCATATGACTTTTCTTTCATGTGTCCACCTGCACAGATTACCTAGTAAAACACAGATTGGTATCTAACAATAGATGCTTGGACCATGTTATGTGTCACTCAGAGTTATTCTTTATACAGCTTTGGGTTTGCAGATATCAAAGCATTACCAAGAGGTTTGGCCATTTTTCTGCTTCCCTCTCCCTTCTCTCTGTCCTTTCCTGCTTTGACATTTCAGTATGTGTTGTAATCCTGTTCCTTTGAGCCTGTTCAGTGATGATAAGTCACCCTTATCCAGAGCTTTGGCTGCCTAACAGAGATTGTGAATAGGAAGCGATGTGTAAACAACTTAAAACCACCTCAGATCACATGTTTGTAAAGTATATGTACGTATATGTAGGAAATGCAATGCCACCCAGATTGTATTTCATAATGGCCAAACTTTTCAATTAACATGCAGACTTTTCGTTGCAAACTCCAAACATGTATTCTTAATATGTTTGCAAAATGTTCAGTTTTAACACGTTTAATTTGTTTTCCCCACAATATATGTTTCTGGCAATTAAAGAGGGTTCTGTCGAGTGCTGGAAATCCTCGGAAACACTTGAATTTTAATGTAATGTTTTCAAAGTGTTAAATAGTGTGATAAAATAGTTGAATCTGCTTAAAATTGTAATTACATGGCTTTCATAATAAATCACTCTCTAAGTCAGTAGTTTTTTAAATAAAATAAGTCAGAGAGAGCTTAATTGCTTTTGGCTTTTACACAAAAGAAGGTTGTTTCAATGAGTGTTGGCTTGAAAATGAAAAAAAGAAAATGATTTCTATTAGAATTAATTTTTTGAGTGATTGTTTTATGTTGTCTCAGCCATTTACATGGATGCCAGGTCTACTTTCAGACAGTCATTCTGACCATATAGGCTATATGTATATAGATAAGTCATTTACCACAGCTATAATGTACTGGAAAAGCTTGAAAATGCTTGAAAAGTACTTGAATTTGATGAAACGTGTAGGAACCTTGACTAAAATATGGTAACTGTGCCTACAAAGCTGACTTAAATAACAAGCGAAACCATCATCTTTCTCTCGACAACATGTATTAGCAGCCTGCACTAAAAGCATGTGGGATGCAGAACATAAACCCTGGTCGTCAGTGTCATAATCCTGTGATTTGTACACCAACCATCCACGCTGACCACTGTCATATACCTTTTGTGCTAAAATTATGTTTCCTTAAAAATGCATCTGGCAAAACCACATGCAGTCGTACACAGGCCTTGTATTAATGCTTTTCTTTATTTGGATTCACTGGATTTCTTTTCATTAGTAATAGAGTCCAAAATATTTTCTTTTAGTGAAAAATAATGTGAAAAATAATTTTAAAAATGGAAATTGCTTGAGAAATAAAGAATATGATGAAGCTCATGCTGCTTTAGATGGATAGATAGATAGAAATGTTTCTTTAGCTTTATTGGTGTTGAAAGCTGGATCTATAACAACCAAGAAAATGATCTACCCAACCATGATAGCTGGTATATCGATGATAAATGCAGCACAGGTGCATCAGTAGGCTTGTTGGAGGCATGTGAGGACAAAAATGTAAATAGCTGTATTCTATTTTGTAAACACAGGACCTGTGAAAATCCTGCATTTAGAAATTCTGTTTCTCTCATGTTTTCTTCGTTTTTCAGAATCGTTTTTGTTCAGATCACTATGCCCAGGCAGTGAAATCCAAGGTTCTCTTCAGCCAGAAATGTTTGAAACGCATGAACATATTGAAATAAAATGCACTACAGTTTTCTTATGATTTTGTAAATTGATTTCTTACACATAAGAGAAATTGACACCAGTCTAATGTTACACAAAAATAACCTGATCAAACTGCTTCTATGCCAAAATGTGTGAATCAGTTTCAATAGAACTAATAGGAGATGTTTCCTGTAAATGTGGTAATTTCTTAGTGTTCCATTCTTTTGCTGTCTCCTCTATTTCAGGAAAGATACAGAAGGATGGAAGAAAGGAGTCATGTAAACCGATACTCAAAGTGGAGTACAAGACCTCGAGGAACAGGTGTGTACTTGTTAATTAAATGTTCAGATCCAGATTGCCAGATTTCATTAATTCTCCAGTTTCCTGATTGCTCTAAATTATGATTTAAATACAGAGGAGGGTTATCCCGCAGTTATTTAATCATTTAGTGAATTAACAAGAAGGCTGCTTAAGACACCCCGCTTGGTGATACTCATAAGTTACCAACAAAAAAAGCATTTATTTTTGCTCTTACATTATTTTCTGACTCAAGGAGGGGGTGAGTGAAATACATTTTAATTTAAATAAATCATACATTTTATAAGCATTAGTGAAATTGACAAACAAAATATTAAATTTATATGGACAAACAGATTTCATTCATTTTTTCATGCATTTATTTTATTCAGTCGGTATCCCATAATCTGTCATGTAATATCTGTAAATAGTTTAACTGACTGATTAACTGATTTATTCATTCATTCTGTCATTTATTTCATTGTGATGCTGGTCAGTTTTGATGACTAGCATTGATACGGACCAACTCTTCCTAACTCCTGTTCTCTCTCCACAGCAGCGAGCCTTTTATTATCTTCTCTGGGGGTCTTTCATATGACAAAGCGGGACGGCGGCCAACGTTAACCATCATGCACGGCAAGGCAATCACTGTGCTGGAGATGGACTATCCTATTGTAGAGTTTATGGCACTCTGCGAGACTCCGTACAGCAACGGTGAGTTCATACAAAGCCAATGACAAAACTGTTGTCAAACATTTTCTGGATCTCTGGATATTTTCTGAGTTGCCGCAGTGAGAGCTGTGGATAAATGAAATATTGTCCTAAATACACTTTATAACGCCTATTTACATGTGTGGTAAATGTGGATTAAGTATTATCCTCTTCAGTTTGGCCTTGTATCTTACAGAGGTCCAGGAACCGTACGCAGTGGTGGTGCTTTTGGAGAAGGACTTAATTGTGGTGGATCTAACGCAGAGCAAGTATGTGTTTCAGTTATGTATTATATAAACACACCTTCCAGCAGCTAAGCTGCATGAGAGCATCCAATCATAACATGTCAGCTTTTGACAAGAAATAATATCACCTGGCATCACTTCAGGGGAAAACACAACTTGTACCATTTACCCATAAGCCAAAAGCTTTCACGGTCAATAACGAAATGAAAGAGTTAAAGAACTAACCAGTGTCACTCACATCTACACTTCAGGGAGAAAGGCCAGATGTTGTCCTTTCAATAAAGACATGTCACTTTGCTCTCAGTGTGAAAATGCTACCACTCCAGTTAAATAACCTTGTTATCACTCCACTGGAGAGATTGAAGGTGAAGTTGAAAGGTGCTGATGTGGTGCAGTTTTGACTGATGAACACCTAAGGCCTTTGAAAAGCAGCAAATCACTATTAAGTAGGCCTGCAGTGTGAACGTAGAAATTAGGTAACCTAGTTAATTAGGTTATGTAATTAAAGCTGTTAGATATAAATATCTCCTGATGCAGCTTAATGTGGTTTTAACTTGTCTAGATTGTCTTTGTTGACATTGTCAGCTCACTGATCAGCTGCTAATTGTTTTTAAATTGTTCATTATAAATACGTCAGTGGCCTGCACCCACAGGATGTAGAAATTGATAGCTAATACATACTATACACCCTCATACTTATTTCATAGTTTACTAATGAAGGAATAATTAGCATTTGAAATGTAAAGCCTGTAAACCTGTAAAACTTTCAGTCATATTTTCATGGTGGCACAGAGTAAAGATAAAAAGGGGAATTTGCAAATTCTCATACTTTTTTGTGATGCTTTTAATTCAGGATTTTCTTTAAAGTTTGGTGAAATTTTCACCAGGAGATCTTAAAATCTAAATAAAGTCTTCAGCTTTAATGGGCATATGATTAACAGACAGTGCAGTGTACATGTCAACAAGTGTCTCCTTGATGTTATGGTGGAAGTTATACTGTAGTTTATAATATGCATGTATCTTGCAGCTTCCCTGTCTTTGAGAACCCTTACCCCATGGACATCCATGAGTCTCCAGTTACCTGCACAGCCTATTTTGCAGAGTGTCCGCCTGACATAATCCCCATCCTCTACTCTATAGGAGCTAAACACAAGAAGACCGGTTACAGCCAAAAGGTAGGTAGGTTAGGGAAAATATGAAGGAGGAATACGCACATCTCTTAGTATTTTTTGTCACTTTCAGTCTTGTTTGGTAAGTAATTCTGCCTACATTGGAAAAAAGCAAAAAATTGTTTTTAGTAATGTTTTTGGAGTGGTTTGTTTATACATTGTTGACAGATAAAGGAGTTATAAATGTGCTTGTATAAAGGTGTGCTTGTGCTCCATACTGCTTTGGCACTTTTATAGAAAAAAGTGTTTCTGGTCTCACAAGGTTATCAATTGTAATGTGAATAATATTCAGAATTTATGAAAAAAAAAATCAAATCAGCTTTCTAAAAATAATTACTAATATTACTACTACTATTACCATTACTATGTAGCAAATCACGGGTTAAAAAAAATCAGTACAGTTCGTATTTGAGTATCAAAGCATATGTTTTTTGGAGTAAAATGAAACCAAAATAATCAAAACTCTCTCTGTAATCGTGTCAGGAGTGGCCAATCAGTGGAGGAACATGGACGTTAGGCTCCCACACCTACCCAGAGATTATCATCACAGGGTAAGCCAGAAAGCAATATTTTTGAAGGCACAGAATGTCCGAACACATGGCGACCATTTACTCAAGCTGTTAGGAGAAAAATGTTCAACATTAAAAGGAAATCTACGGTATGTGCGTGTCCTCACTCATGCCATGACAGGAGCAGATGACTGTGATTTTTTTTTGTGTTTATACGTGCTTTATACATTTGATTAGAGTCTGTGCCAACCCAGCACAACGCAGCCAATGGCCATACTGGATTGTAAGGGGTTGACAGAGATATTAACCTGTTTTGAAGCATGCACACTGGGTGGGGTCTACTTCTAGGGAACACTCACAGATATCAGCAGCAGTCTAGAAATATGAGGTCAACATGGAGATATTTCCTTTTAAATAAACCTACAAATGCTTAAATTCTTTCTCTTTGTTCAGACATGCTGACGGATCAATCAAGTTTTGGGATGCATCTGCAAGTAAGTCCACTCTCAGCTTTTCTGTTTCTCGTGAGTTGCACCGAAGTGATACATTTTGTTCAACACAGCCAGCTTGCTCGAATAAACAGTATTTTTTCATGAATTCCGTGGTGAGTAATTTCAGATTTGCTAAGGGCTCTGAACTGAAAAGTAAATTAATAGCACCATTGTGATATGAGATGCTCCACATCAAATTAGGCACATGGCTCATGGTCACATCCACAGATGGTTACAAGCTAAAAAAAACCCAGCATGTGAATGTCTCTTTTTTTCCCAAAATCTTTTGAAAGAAATTGTATTGACAGCTGTTGTCTGTGGATGACATTTACATGCTTTGCTAACAGACCATACCAGCCTAAAGCTACTGTATCTTGCCATGCTATTTAGCTAGTATGCTAACTTTCTGAGATGATAATAATATATCAGATCTCTCTATATTCATACATGTTAAACAATATGCTGGCATTCACACACTGAGACATCAAACCATTTTATTTGTATTTGCACTCCTTTCAAAAAATGCAAGAGGTTATGTTTTTGTGTTTTGCAGCTTGCATAATATTTTTTCCATCTTTTATCATTATTTTTCATTATTTTTTTACTAAAAATGACTCAAGCCCAGCCCTCTTTGATCAACACACACTTAAAGTTAACTGTACACCAACAATGAGGTGCATGTTTTCAAGCACCTTAGTTGTCACCTAAGCTAAGCTAAGCTAAGCTAAGATGAGGTAAGATAAGATTAAAAAAAATCACTTGTTAGAACAGGATCAAGTACAGCTAGAAAAGAGTGAGTAATAAATATGAATACAATACAAATAAAATAAAAATATTATCTTCTTGTATGTATGTATATGTAGGCAGATATACACATACAATATAAAAGGATATATATTTTGGTTGATAATTGTATTGAGCAGAGATGAAATCTAGATATATGAAAATAGTATTGTTTGGATAGTAGAGAGTATCAAGATGTAAATACCTCTGCAAACTGAATCCAAAGGCAGATGGTGAGGCTTTAAAAGGATAAGCTTGCTGTTTATTTTAGGTATCTATAAATTTGTGCAGCCACAGTGTGATAAAGCTTATAAAGCCGTACCACAGATGTCCACTGAAATCAAACACCACAGTCATACTGTGCCGTTACACTGGGAGACATATTCCCTCCAGTATTTCAGACATATTCCAGTATGTTTTGCCTTTACAATATTTTCTTTAAAATAACCATTTCTCTAACCAGTCACACTACAGATGTTGTACAAGCTGAAGACCTCCAAAGTGTTTGAGAAGCCAAAGCCAGGTGAAGGCCGGGCAGCTGAATTGGTGGAGGAAGACCCCTTTGCTGTTCAGATGGTCAGCTGGTGTCCCCACAGTCGCATCTTCTGTGTGGTTGGCATCTCAGCCCACATCATCCTGTATCGCTTCAGCAAATATGACGCCAACACTCAGATAGTGGTGAGTGGGATAGAATCCAAATACACAGAGTGAAATCCTGGCAATTTAGTGCATCGTGAGGAGAAAAAGTAGAGTAAGGAGTAATTCTTACAAACTGCTGCTCCAGAATCTTAAGTGTTTGCCTCTCAGAAATACTATGTTAAGCTGTGAGCTTTCTGTTTTTTTAGAGGAAGAGCTAATGGAAATTCTTGTAAAATGTCACATTTCATTTTCGGGAACCTGCATCTGCATAACACTAATTCAGTGGATAAGGTTATTATAACCCAGTGGCTATTATGATTAATCCATGCTTCTGTATCTGTGTCATCCTCAGTCACTAGAGGTGCGCTTACAGTGTGAGTCGGAAGATGTCATCTCTCCATCAGAGAATGAAAACAATCCCTGTTTCTCAGAGCCCGGCTCCCACTCACCCCAACCCCACCACCAACACCCGGCGAGCCCCAGCAGTGGGACATCTGAGGGTGTTAAAGACAGCATCCCCTGCCTTAAGTAAGATCTCCTCACTCAAATCATAATTTCTATTGTCACAATTACAATTATTGGCATATCAGTAAAACAAACAGCTTTTGCACCTCTCTAAGATTATTGCATTTGTTGCAGATTTATATGTCAGTCTGCCAATTCAACTGCATTTACATTTACAGCACTCGAAACAAAGGAGGTTCCATTGTCCCGGGGACTATAACAATAGCACCTGGGACTCAAAGATACAGTGTCTGGGACAATTCTGGTAAAAACATTAAAAGAAAAAGTTTTATGCACCATGAATATATATCATTATAAATGTTTGAAAAATGAGGTGGCACCGGCATAATCACTCTACGCTCTGTCTTGGGCTCGCTTACACATTGTCATGGTATTCAAAATAGAGTTAATTTACTATGAGGTATTTTCAAAGTGTATGTATGTCAATTTCCATTTCTGTATACCAACAAACAGGTTTGCATTTGCTCTGCAGTGATGCAGTGAAAAAGGATGACTGATGATACATTTTTTTATTCAGATACAAGTGCAGGGAATAACAAGGAGAGCTTCTGTGGCGGAACAGAGTGAATCAATGCAATGATGCAAGTTACTTAAACAGAGACGCTGAACTATATTTATTATCTACAGCAGAATGAAAAAAAGGACTTTGGAACAATGCTTGTTAATTCTGGTGCAGTTGAACATAGAATTCGGGACTGTTGTGGGACACTGAGGAAAAAGTTAACTTCAAGCGTTGTCCATGGGTGCTAGCCATTCAGCTGTTAGTTACCTCACTGTTCCAGTGAATTTTCAAGATGGAAGTGAACATGTTTGTGTGTCTCTATCTCACCATGCCCTGAATGTATATCACACAGTAGTGTAAACTATTATTTAAACTCGTTTGTTCCAGGGTGAAGGACCGGATGGTTCGGGTCCCCCCTGGCTACCAGGCAGAGCTGGTCATCCAGCTGCTGTGGGTAGATGGAGAACCTCCACAACAGATCACCAGCCTGGACATCAACTCTGCCTATGGCCTGTAAGTCTCCAGATGCATGACATTCTGTCTGTCAGCTGGTCTATCTATCCATCTGTGTCACTACTCATTTATCTGTCCAGATTAGGAATAAAGACAAGGCATTTGCTTCATTATTTATCCATGGTGCTGATCCGTTCCATGTCTTTGCTACTCTGTACTCAGCAACAAAAGCACAGTGCACAGCAATCATTCATATAGTTTGGAGAATTTTGCACAAATTGATTACAGACAAAGAGAAAAATTATTACACCTGAAAGACAAAGAAGCCTTGACAGCCGATGAACTGTAAATAGCTGGTTAACATCACAGCTTTAATCCAACTGAGCACCAGTTAGTTGTGTTTATCAAAGTTGTAACAAAGGAATTGCATGCAAACCTCCAGAATTCATTTATATAGTGACTCTTACAAGCACACAGCATGCTTGTGTGTATGCATAGTTCTGTCTATTTGTCCGTGTGTATCTGTCTCTCCATTGGTCTAAAACTTACATTAAGAAATGTTTAGTTTTCTGTAGTATTGCAGACATGCTTAAGAGGCTAACTAACTGAATACCGCCACTGAATAGAAGTTAACAGCAGTAGTTAGCAACACCAAGCAGATATCACAGTAGCATCATCAGTTTAGCCATAGCTCAGCAAATAATAATCCAAAACAAGCTGTTCTGACACATATAAATTATTGATAACTTTAGACATGAAATATAAAGTTTGAAGTAAAGTTTGAAGATTTAATCTTGCATGGTTCGGGTTAGTATTGATGCTGTTTTGCCTGCTGTTAATATACCCTGAACACAAGGAACAGTATTAAAACTGTTTTCTCTAACCAGGTTTGAGCTGTCTTGACATACAAATTTAACACGTGCCAGCCAATCAGAAAAAAAAAAACACAACATCATCCTTTCAACACTGGATATGTGGCCAGCGAGTAGCAGTTGTCAGCAGCTGTAGCAACAAGATACACGGATATGGAAGGTTAGATAGGTCAGTCTGTCATGTGAGAGTGTGTGTTTTATTGTACAAACCCCAATTCCAAAAACACTGGGACACTGTAAAGTGTAAATAAAACTAGAATGCAATGATTTGCAATAGGGTTGTGCCAATTGGTGATCCGATCATATATTGGCGATTGAAGGGATGAACAATGATCGTTTTTTTCCCTTGGCAATATTACCAGAGGTTGTGGCGAATGCGCAGTTAAGAGAGAGAGGGAGAGACAGACAGACAGATAGGCAGAGAGACAGAGAAGAGAGAGAGAGAGAGAGAGACAGAGGGGGAGAGAGAGAGAGAGTGTGTGTGTATGTGTGTGTGTGTGCGCATGCCTGCCTGCGTGCATATGACGGCGGAGCTTATTGCAGCTATAATTAATTGATTAACAAGAACAAAGCACCATGAATTCAAACACTTTTGACCCTTAGTGCAGTTAGGAGAGTAACTTGTGGCTCTACCATCTAAGACACACAACACGATGTCTGCCACCAGTTATTTCAAAATATTAAATGATGAGTATGCAAAGTATGCGCTGCGCTGTCAAACACACCAACTGAGGCTCAAGGAGAACTTTGGTGACACATTTAAATCTCAGACAAAACTCCAAGTGAAAGCCCAGATCTTCAAGAACCCTGGATTCATACTTTTCCAAATTACTTCTGGGTTAAATTCTGTCAGAGATGGCAGCATACGGACAGATTTACCTCCAACAGTTGGCAGTAGTGAAATGCGTCTGTCACAGAAGAAAGACGCTAAAATCTCCCGAAGAATTCAATCCAAACCTCTGTGAATAAAAGGTTGTTTTTAAAAAAAAAAAAAATATATATATATAATATATGTATATATATATGTATACAATTCTAACTTGTGATCACTGACTTTATTAAGCCAACTGTATCTAACACCGCGACACGCACCGTGCCAGCCTTATGCTGGAGACGCAGCACCAGCGTCTGACCGCAAACAAAATAAGGGATCCGTGTCAGCTTAATATCATGACTTTAAAAGCATTGAATTACTTGCCTTAACGAATTTTGTTAGAATAAAATATGAAGAATTGTAAAATATCATTTCTATGAGGCTGTTCAGTCAGACAGCAACAGATCACAAGTAATTAACTTATATCATCCTGGCAGTCTAGTGAAGATCAAGCTACGTGCGGCTTGTTCAGTCAATATTGTGTTCATTATAATGTTGATAGTGGTGAAATGACATTTCTGCCTAAATAATTAATACCTCGATAATACACTACTCTGAGCCTTAAGGTGGAGCAGCCATTCAGTACATCATGTGTTGCGAAATGCACACACATTAATGTGGCGGCTGCGGAGTCGTCGCGGCTGCGGACTCGTCCGTCTGTCCGTCCGTCCGTCTGTCTACCGTCCGGTTTGGAATTGGACTTGTACAATTTTAACACTTGCCAGCCCAATCAAAAAAGAAAACAGAAGTTTTGATGGATACTGAATACAGTGAGTGAGAGTTTAGCAGGTGGCCAGTGGGTAGCAGCTGTTGGCAGCTGTATCAACAAGATACATGGAGATGGATGGTGAGATTGGCCAGTGTTTCATGTGAATATGTGTATTATTGTACATGTAGGGAGAGCAGTACACACCTGAAGCTAACGCTGACTGGTTATGTTTATGTATTCATGAATTATAGTGATGGCTATGAAAAGTTAGGGCTTAAAGGGACAGTACCCCTCAAAATAAAAAAATATATACATTTCCTCTGACCTGTAGTGCTATTTATCCTGCTAGATAGTTTTGATGAGTTACAGAGTTTTGGAGATATCAGCTGTAGAGATGTCTGCCTTTTCTCCAGTACAATGGGACTTAGGCGCTCAGCACTCAGCTTCTACAGGAAAGAAAGTAGTTCTTACAAGGTCTGTGAATTATCTTATATAACCATAATACTTTGTAAAGTGACTGATGTGAATTTTTTTCAAGAAATATTAAAACATTTTTTATTAGTGTTAAAGAGAAGTTGAATGACTTCCTGAACTCCAGAATGCCTTGAAACCACTTGTAAGGTTTTTCTGTCAATAGAATTTCTGTTGGCAAAAACCAATAAAATCACAGCTCTTTCTAAAAAACCTCTTTATGGGTCAAGGCAGGGCATCTTTTTTCCCTCTCTTCTCTAAAGCTACCCACAGCTTGAATAAAATTGTGGAAATTGATTTATTTTGTTTCATTCTTTTTTGCATTACATCTTCCGCATTAATGTCCTAAAACAGTATTATTGAAGTCACTTCCAAGACACAAAAGATAGGTTCACTGTCTTTTATCCCAAGCCTCTCTAAAATGTTTTGTACTGTTTATGCAGCAAATATGCATAGGGCATAAAACCTCAATGACAACATAAGTTTCAAGAAATTCTCACTGGAGTAATGCTATTGCATTGATTGAATTCCTTTTGGACATTCTACAGTAATTGTAAGCAAAAAGTTGGAGATGTTTAAAGTTGCTATGTATCCCCTTTATGACCATAATAACACAGATAACTGGAGTCTTTTCTTTACCACCATATTTCTCCAGCTGTCGAGCCTTAACTTTAATTTATGAATGTTGTGGTTTCCTGGTAATGTCTGTTTTGCTGTTGGTGTTGTAAAGCTCAAGCTGTCTTTAAGTGTCTCTTGTACTGAAAGCCTGGATAAGGATAGGGTTTGGCCACTGCTGCCTTTGCACTTGTCAGTTTTCTAATGTATTCTGAGTGATGTGTTTTCAGAAGTGTCATCATGTTTGTGGTATTGAAATTGCTGTTTACATAGAGTACATGACAAGCAGCGCTTTCAGACTTTTAAGGAAAAATTTTCTAAATTAGACACAGCACTGTGGTTGCTGTTGTCACGACCTGAATCATCAGATCATATACAGTAATGTAAACTATTCATAAAGCTTCCTAGTACAAAGAGGTGCTCCTAGAGACAAAATTCCAAGAAAACTCTTAGAATAAGCTAACCTTAAAGTTAAGCCTAAACCCTGGTAAAGATAAAAGTTATCCACAAAGCATCTTAGCTCTTAAGAAAGCTCCTAAGGTGAAAAACTAGAGTAGGGAGGAGGACTTTCAATAAGCCTAAGAGTGTCTTAAGCTGAGGGAAAAAGGGCAGAAAGACAAAGAGGTGGAGAAATATTCTCCAAACCCTGAATGACTGAGTTAATGAAAAACTACAGATTAGATCGTGCAAGGATATTGTTTGTGGTCAATCTCATTAGAGATGCACTCACGTCTACCATGCAACACCATAATGCCAGAAATGAAAGTTATCATAACAGTGAGATATTTGGAAAAATGCAATAATTAAAGCACTTTCACAGTTTCATATTCTGATGCATTAAACTTCATTTCCACTGGATATCCATACCTCACAGGCACACAAAAGGGCATTCATGGACAGAGAAGGCTTTCTTCATTAATATCAAATATATTAAGTACTAAAATTACCAGCATAGTAATGGTAACTATAACTATAACTATCAGCATGTGCATAACATGTGGTAATACACAACACAGGTAGGCCTATTTTTACAAACCACTTGTAGGCTACTTATGAAGTATGTTTACAGTTTATTCCACAGCGATGTTAATTACATTACAGTATTATTCACAATTTCAATATTTAGATATAGACTAAATTCTGTCATTAGGCATGATTGATTGATTTCACTGTCCACTCTGTGTCCCTTATCACTAACAGTGACTTTTTTTCTTATTTGGATCAACTAATCACATACTTTAAAGGAGAAATCTGTAATATATTTACTGGCTGGTCAGCATCACATATCCGATTCTGTGCCCGTCATATTCACACGCATGTTCTGCACGATGGTCACGTCATGCGCGCAGCACACACTGACCTAACATAACTCCCACAAAAGCGCTGATGACAGCCAAACACACTCAGACACATGCTTACATGTCGATTCCAAGAATAGGATAAAGAGAAGACAGACAGTCTACAAGGAGATGCAGCAGCAGAGCAGCTGATGATGTTGCAGAACAGCCATAAACTTTCTCACCCTTCATGCTAGTGTTTGCCAGAAGCAGACTACTGTTCACAGAGAGACAGTTAAAGTCTCACCTCCTGTTCTGGCTGAAGAATAAACAACCTGTGTTGTGTCTCCTCAAACATTTTCTCATCCAGACTCGTTTAACTTCTGCTCCTGTTTTTCTTACTGCAAAGGTTTACTACAGCAGACTGTTCCGCCGCGTCGGTCTCCGGTTTGTTTACATCTGCTTCTATGTGAGATCACATGAAATTGCATCCCACGAAACCTGGAGGACTTTTGGAGAAAATGTGAAATAATAAATAAATTTAATAATCAGTGTTTAATTGTGAACATCCAATTTAATTTTACTAGAAAAGTTGCAAAAATGTTTGGGAATGCTGTCAATTATAAATCTTACAAAGACTGAAAATCAGAATTCATTCAGAACCAAAATCGGTATTGGCAGGTCAGGCCTTTAAAAAAACGGAAATCAGAATCAGCCAAGAAAATTGGAATCGGTGCATCTCTATTAATATACAGTCTATAGCTCCAACTCACTATTTAGACTGCTGTACTCATTTTTGCACATGCAGTTGTTGATTGTTCCTTTTAAGGTATGTTTCATACATACCAACAGGGTCAACCACACCTCCTCACTGATAAGTTACTGTCCCTTCCTTGCTCAGTGTTGATCTGAAAAGTTTCTTAAATCTCCCCTAAACGAGGACTCCTCGCTACAAATTTATAGGCTAAATTAGGAGCTCGAAATGGGAGAGCAATGATGGACTTGGCAGCAGCACTTATGAGCAACATTTATGTATTTTCTGATAGAGTCATTTGTTCTGAATGTCGTCTAACTCTGGTTAGTGTGTGATCAACTGGAACATCTCTTTACGAAGACAGACAGAAAAATTACAAGTTTCTCTTGATCAGTTGAGCCAGATGCTCCAATGCAGCCATGTGTGGCAGGTGGCAGTGGCAGTGGGGCTTATGGGAAATCTGGTATTAATATTCAAAAACAGCAGCATTAGCAGTACAAGATAGACGGGCTTTTGTTGACAGTAACTACCCCAAAATGTCACAGTTAATTTAACACTGTTTGATAGTGCAACATGTAGCGCCTTTAATTTCAGTGAGAATAAATTTGTCTACAATGTAAATGTCTCAGCTGAATAACACTCTTTCTCCTCCATGTAAATGCAAATGTCTGTGTGTCTGTGCATGTGCACGTGCCTCCTTGCTGTGTTTTGTGTGTCCAGTTTGGCGTTTGGGAACTGTAATGGCCTAGCGGTGGTGGACTACTTGCAGAAAACCATCCTGTTGTGTATGTCGACACTGGATCTATATGGAGCCGCCGACCCTTACCAGCGCCTTACCCGCTCCCCCCGCAGGAACAGACAGTCCACCTCAGGTAGCACACACACACACCCCTGGGATCCTGACACACACTCATGCACGTGCACAACTAACACTCACTGTGCAGCCACACAATACAGTGTCAGTAATGTAGTCAGTGCATCGAGACTATCATCTGTTTCCTATTCTCCTGTCCTCTCTCCCTCTATCTGCTGCTGTATCTTCTTCCTGTTTCTTCTGTCCTCTGTCTCTGTCCACTCCATCTGTCCTTCTCTCTAAGGTCAGACTGATCCATTTATTATAAGATAATAATATAAAAATATTAATATTAATTATTGTTACAGTTTAAACTGGAAGCTGCAACATTAAACTTTATATTACACATTAATGTATCAATAAAAAAGATCCAATAATATGACTTAGTAGTAGTTAGAGGTATGTAATAATATAACTAAAAAGGGACATTTGGCTGCATACTTTTGCTATTGATACTTTAATTATATTTTTCTGATAATACAGTACTTTCCAACGTTTTGCTTATTAAGATGTTGCATGCAATACACCTACCTGCAGTTAAGTTTATCGTGCTGTATTGCTACTTTTACTTAAAGCAACAGTTCACCCCCAAATTAAAAATACATATTTCTCCTCTTACCTGTAGTGATATTTATCCATCTAGATAGTTTTCATGTGAGTTGCAGATATCTGGAGATATCGGCAGTAGGGATGTCTGCCTTCTCTTGAATATAATTGGACTAAATGGCGTTCGGCTTGTGGTGCTTAAAGCAGAAAAAAAAATACATTTGAAAAACTCAACAGCAATATCTTTTTCCAGAAATCATGGCCCAGTAACTCAAGATAATCCACAGACGTTGTCAGCAGTTTCATGTAGGAACTATTTTTTTCTAGTTGAAACAAAGTAGTTCCAGTAGTATGGTAGAATCTAACTGGGTTTCTGGAAAGAGACTCTGGTGCTGAATTTTTTCAAATCAAGCCCCAAAAGCCAAGTGCCATTTAATCCCATTATATTTGAGAGAAGGCAGACATCTCTTAAGCTGGTATTTCCAAAACTCAGCAACTCACACTGAAACTTTCTATTTGGATAAATAGCACTACAGGTAGGAGGAAAAACATGTATTTTTGATTTGGAGGTTAACTGTCCTTTTAAGTAGAGGATCTGAATACAGCTTACACCACTGGTTATAGTATAGAAAATATCAAATATTGCACTGTAAAAGGGGCCATTCTGCATAACGAGCATGTTTACTTTTGACGCTAAAGTACATTGTGATAGCACTTGAGTTCTTTGTAGCTACAAGACTTTTTCATATTGTGTTGATTTTTGATGCCCCTGAAAAAAGTGTTTCTATCATCAAAAATAAAATTATTACTGTAACTTTGCCTGGGAAAATGTAAATGTAGGCTATTTCAGTCGGCATATGATCTAATTTTAAGGAGAATCCCACCTGGTGGCAATGCATTAAGAATAACTACATAGAAATAGCCACAGTATAGTCTTCTCACTGGTGGTCTTGTTTTCTTATGTAGGTCATATAAAGGCATCAGTACTAAATTAACTCATTCATAACCAGTTAAATACACCTTGTAGTACGTTTAAATGAATGTTTGGATGCAGGACTTTTACTTGAACTCTTGCACTCTGCAGTGTTTCTGCTTCTACTTTAGTAATGGATGTGAAAATTTACACCACTGCCAAAGTTTTAGTGTTAATGTTAATGATCTAAAAACTGTAGGAGAAGCCTTTGTACCCTGATACAAATGAACCTCTTGTGAACACCAAACATATCTACTCTTTCGTATAAGCAATACATGAAAACAGTCAAATTTAGAGATATTCACTATTTTCTGATAATATAAACCATCGGCAAGTAAAATCAAAAAATGTATCTGTCTTTATTAGTATTCAAAAACTGTATCAGTCCAACCTTAGTTCTGTTCTCTTTGCTCTTTAACTCTCACATGATAACATATGAAGAAAAAAACACCCATACTTCACAGTATGCCTGTCACAGATTTGCACTATGACATGAAGTGCATGTTAATAGGCTGCGTGTCATTCCACGTTGGCATTTTTGTGCATGTTGTCGTTGGATCTCTGTCATTTCTGTTTTTAGTCTTGCTTGAGTGTAGATCTGTAGTCAAAAGCCACAGAGGTCTCGTTGTACTTCCTGACCCCTGCCTCCCTTTTCTCCGCCACTGATCTTGGCTGGTGATGGTCTCTGAAGCCTCTTATTTACACTTATCTGCTCTAAAGATATTCAGCCCCTTCGTCCAGGAATTAAAGTCAAAAAGACATTCCTTATTTCACCCTACTCTAACCTCTGGATTTGAGGGCACAGCAGCTCCAGTGGTTTAATATTTTAGACGTCTAAGGTCCTTCAAGCAATTTAAAGTACTGAGCTTTCTTATTACATAATTCCCAAAAGTGAAAATGCTGCACCTGTATTCAGGACTTGTGTGAAGGAGAGAATCAAGGTAGATGGAGGGATGACTTTGAGCTTTAGAATCAACTCTTTTCATTTCCTGTTGCATAAGTGCTTTTATTGACTACCACAGCACTTTGTTGAAAATTGTTTAGAATTTCCTCTTTTTTTTTTTTTTCTGTGTTGGGTCTTTAAAATCAATTTGGAGACGGAAGGAAAAATAAAAACGGGGGACTGTGCCCTTTTTCTGTACCCCAGGTGGTGGTGTTATGATCTTGAGCACCTGCTATGCTGGAGTTAATCCAATACTGAAGACAAAATGGTAGAAACAATCTAAAAAGGCCAAGTGAAATACACGGCACTTGAAACCACGCTAAATCTTTAAGCTGCTGGCCTCCTCTCTTTTTGTAGTTTTCCACCCTTTTAGAACATAGTTTTCTGTCCCTGCCACGACATTTTTAGCTGTTGTCACCACACATATGTGTATGTGTATACTATATATATGTCAAATCATAGTTAGTGTATTCATTTCATAAAATGATGCTTAATTACTTATCATTTTAGGTGTGGATATCTACAACCCCAAATCCAACAGAATGCAATGATTTTCAAATGCTGTTCTTACCTATATGTGAAAGTAGTACAAAGACAAGATATTCATTCTGAATATGATGCCTGCAACACGCTAAAAAAGTTGGGAGAGGACCATGTTTACCACTGTGATACGTCACCTTTCTTTAGATATCACTCAGTAAGCATTTGGGAATTGAGGACACTAACTGTTGAAGTGAAAGTGAAATTCTTTTCCATTCTTGCTTGATATATGACTTCATGTAGTCAACATTCTGAATTTTCTGTTTTTGTATTTTGCGCATCATAATGCACCACATATTTTCAATGGGAGACCTACCTGAACTCTTTTCCTATGAAGCCATGCTGTCACAGGCAAAATGTATCTTGACAGTATGTTACTGAAAAAAACAGGGACATCTCTGGAAAAAATGTCATCTGGATGGCAGCATGTGTTGCTCCAAAAACATGGGAAATGGGAGACAGGTCTGGAGACACGCTGTTGTAACACATACAGGATGTGTCTTGGCATTGTTTTGCTGAAATAAGCAGGGACGTCTCTGAAAAAGACATCATCTGGATGGCAGCATATGATGCTCCAAAACTTGTATGTGCCTTTCAGCATTAATGGGGCCTTCTCAGATGTGACAGTTGCCCATGATGCAATTGGCACTAACACACTGCCATACCATCACAAAACTGGCTTTTGAAGTTTGCGCTGGTAACAATGTGGATGATCCATCTCCTATTTAACCTGGAGGTCACAACGTCCATGATTTCCAGAAACAGTCTAAAATGTGAACGTGTCAGACCACAGCACACTATTCCATGTTGCATCAGTCCGTCACAGATGAGCTCGGGCCCCAGAGAATTTGGCAGCATTTCTGGATGTTGTTGATATGTGGTTTTTGGTAGAGTCTCAACATGCATTTGTAGATGTGTTTAAAGACAACAGTTTTCCAAAGTGTTCCTGAGCCCATGTAGTAATATTCTTTATTCCATCATGTTTTTATTACAGTTTAAAGCATTACCACCTCAGCTGCTGAAATCATAGACATTCAGTGTTGGCTTTCAGCCTTGTCCCTTACGTGCAGAGATTTCTCTGGCTTCTCTGAATCTTTAAATGATATTATGGATTGTAGATGGTGAAATCCCTAAATTCCTTGTAATTGTGCATTGAAACATTGTTCTTAAACTGTTGGACTGCTCATGCAGTTTTTTCAAAGTGGTGAAACTCAGTCTATCCATGAATGTGAACAACTGAGCCTTTCGAGGATGCCCCTTAGATACCCAATTATGATGCTGTCACGTGTTACAAGTTAACCCGTTTACCTGTCAAATGTTTCAAACAGGTGTTTTTTGATCATTCTACAATTTTCCCGGTCTTCTGTTGCCTTGTCCCAACTTTTTTAGAATGTGTTGCAGGCATCAAATTCAGAATGAATGTATATGTTATGTATATGTTATTTATATGTATATGAATGTATATATTTACAAAAACAATCAAGTTTATCAGCTTAAACATTTAAACAGCTTTGTCTTTGTACTTCATTCAATTAAACAATTCAAAAATTATTTGCAAATCATTGCATTCAGTTTTTATGTATGTTTTATATAGCGTCCCAACTTATTTGGAATCAGGGTTGTAGTTATAGTGTGATACACTATTAATACCAGCCTGAGTATGTTAGGAGGGTAGGCCTATGGCACAAAGTGTATCACCGAAATGCAATGTAAACCAAATATTTAATGCAACAAGATATTTATTTTGGTGCTTCTTTGTAAGTATTGATATGTTGCCTGTTAACACAATAGTTTACTTCTTGTACCAATGACCACATCAGCGTTTCTGGGGTTTGCAGCAGTAGTGGGTATATCTTTTCTGTCTTCCCCTGACACTAACTCAGTTGCTGCTTGCTCTCACTTTCTTTTCCACTCTAAGCCTGTGTGTTCTTTTCTCTCCCCCTTCCCTCCCTTTTCCTTCCCTCCCTTCCCTCCGTCCTAAAATTTCTGAACTCGATTCCCTCCCCATCCACCCTCCCTTTCTTACTTTACCTTCACATTCTTTCCTGTCTTGACTTGTGCCTCTCTTTTTTCTCCTTTCACCTATCTACCTCATTTTCTCCTCTGATACCGTGCTCATACACCTCTCTGCCACCTCTTTCTCTTTCCCACCCTCCTGTTCTCTCTCATCTCTCCCTGCCCTGAATCTCTAACTCTAACTTTTCATTCTTTATTCCGGCCCTCCATCCTTTCCATCACTCCTTCCTTCCCTCTCCTCCTCCTTCCTCCTCCTCCCACCATCTTTTGGTGACTCTGTGGCTGCTGGTGTGGGCATGTGGGCCTGCCTGACAGAGTTTTGCATGCGTGGCCTGTCTAACTTTTATTCAGATTCAAAGAAAAGGATCCGTACATCCTATCAGAGTAAGTCGAGCCTTTCTAAAGGCTGGGGGACACTGTGTTTGTGTGCGGGGGGTTGGGGGGCGGTTGGGGCAGTGTTTTTGTGGAACATACTAGAACAACAGGGTTGGATGGTAGCCATAGGGACTGAGGAGGGATGGTGTGGATTTAAAGCAAAGGACAAACCAAAGACATGAAATTTGGAATGAAAGTGGTTGTTTCATATCTGTGCTTCGGCATATATAAACCAGAGCTGTCCTATTCCAGTCATGTCCAACAGTATGTCCTTTGCAGAAAGAGAGCCACTCCCTTGAATCTGTTAAGTAAGGGCAGTTCTAAATATTTTATGATCCATGTGATGTATATTTTAACTGAAGCATAGTTAGTGGGATGAATAAAGCCTTGTTAATCCACTGGGCCTTGAAAAAAAAATGTGCGTCATTAGATGATGATTACAAAGGAATTCTTAATTTCATACTACAATAAAGGTTTAATCAGAATCCTTTTCAGTGTCTTCAATCATTTGTAAAGCAAATGAATTGAAGGAAAATTTTCATTAAGAAGTTTTGCTGGAAACTTTTACCGAAGAGAAATAATTAAATTAATCAAAATTTTTTGAACTGTGACGACTCAGTGAGGCTGCTAATGAAGCTGTAATGAACACAGCTTAAACACCCCACATTTGTAGTCAGAATGAAACTAGAAATTAGATTCATTAGAAATTTCAGCGTTTGTTAAAAAGGGAGCAGGTATGACTTCTCTTTCTAGCATGTGCTTGGTGCATGTGATCAGATTTGATCAGATCATGATCAGATTTGTGTTTGTTCTGTTTTGTATTCTGATTGTATATTCTGCTTTATCATGGGATTTGCACTACAGACTGTAGATATCTAACCATGTTATTTTAATTCAACCTGTTTGGAAATTCAAAATAAAAGTTTGTAGCCTATATTTTGAAACAGATTGTAGTGCAGGTCACATCAGGTTTCAGCCACTCTGGTCCTGGAAGCAAAATCCTAAGAAACATTCACAGGGGGAAAAGTAAACAGCAGATGTCAAATATGAGTAAAGACCTTGATCCCCATAAAATCACTCCTTTGCAAATAATAATTAAGTACTGGAGATTGATTTTTCAGCCTATCAGAGAAACCAAAAGAACCAAAGATTGTTGATAAACTGTACTCTGAAGTCTTTCTTGGCGCTCTGCGTGGCTGACATCATCCAAGTTGACTTCTGTTAAGTCTGTGCAACTGACACGGTGAAAACAATCTGACAGACTGTGTGTACTACTTTTTCTTCCTCTCGGCTGCCATTGGCTGCGGCAGGCCTTACTGAACTCTCTGACAACCAGCAGTCCATTGACATGGAGAGAAGCAAGTCGCCCACCTCAGGTAACCCACTGCCACACACACACACACACACATACTCACAGACACACGCACTGCCAAATCCACCCTCCCCTGTACGGAAATGTCTTTAGTGATTGGCACTGTGATGCTGTTGTCTTTAAACGTGAGCTGTACCTTCAGTATGCAGCCTGTGGACACCTCACCCATCACCAGAGTATCTTCACCTGATGAGAATGGCAGCTGTTTAAAATGGAAACTCACATTTGATGTTGTAATATGGACAAAGGTTTGAAGTGCAGGAAATGCTGAAACACTTTGAGTGGAAGGTTTTTGGTGAGAACATGTAATGTCATCATCAAACAGTTTGATTGCTGTATACTGGGGCCTAACTGATGCACTTTGCCACTGCCTCCAGATGGTTTCCTCTATTCTAATGTTGTGTAATGATTGTATGTTTTACAAATGTAAGGGGAGACTACTCTTTTCATTTGCTTCTACCTTTTTCTTTACACCTCTTTGACTTTCTTGTTTGTCCAGCTCTTTCTCTTCTCTTGTCCTGAGTGATATATCCTGACACTGTTGTGAGGGACCTGGGATAGTAGAGACAGAGTAAAATATATGGGTAAAGAGGGCATGCACAACAGCATGTTTACCTAACAATAATTGTTGATACAATAGTTCACAGCAGTGGTGATAACCTGTTAATAACATGTGGCAGTAACCTGCATAATTTCATAACATCAAGGCCTAAATATCAGTCTGAGATGAGATCAGAACAGTTCCCATAGCTGGTTAAATATGTATTTGTTATCATTCGTAATATATTATAAAAAACCTCCTGTGTACTGCTGTCAGTTAAATATTTGCTAGCATGTTACTGTGAAGCAGTGCTTGACTTGCATTAAATGCTACAGGATGTAAAATGAAATAAACATAACTCTTTAGAGAGGGATGAAGCATATTATGCAAGTGTCCTTCATGTGGATGTCAGTCAGTGTTGATGGTACATGTAGTTATTTGAGGCAATAATTTCCGTAGTGCAAGCTATATTGACAGAGAAAACTGAGTTGAGAATGTTGAGCAAACTCATAATTTCAAGGCAGTGGCCTTCACTAGATTTATGAGTTTTGAATCAAACTCTGAAGTTTTGAAATAAACTAAAACTAAAGTTTTGCTGACCTGTGAACTTTTGTTGAGATAATTTACTGTTTTCTGTTCTGAGTTTTAGAAACTCCAAAACATGTTTATTTCAAAAATTGTTTACAGTGAGCTGTGGACCTGATTTGTCATTATTTGAAGGCTTGAAAATTAAATGGTTGATATTACATTATCAACAATTGCTCAGTTTAATTTCAATGAGTTTACTTTATGAGTCAATTTTTGAAATGACATTTTTTGGGTGTTTCTAAAACTTTATCTAAAGAAGAAACATAAATTCTCTCACAACAAAATATTATTAATTGGTAAACTTTTTCAAAACTTAAAACTTCTATTGAAGTAAGTTGCCTTGAAATTTTGAGATTTCTCAGACTCTTGTTTTTACAGTGTGCTAGATTGACCAAGAAAGTGTGTTTCCCTGCTTGCGAAGCAGTGCCCGAAGTGCCTACGTGTACCAGGATGCATTGCAGGCAAGCTTTTAACATCCAGGCCTATGTTACTGTGTCTCACTGCCGTATCACCGCTGTAGTCTATAACTATTACATATTGTAGCTATTACATATTTGGCCAAAACTAAGTGTTAGGTGACAAAAATACTCATCTGGCACGCCCCCTGATCTCCCAGGAGGAGACTAGAAATCTGAGCTGAAATAGTCTGTAGGACATATACATAAAAAGTAGTGAATTTTCCCTTTACATTCATTCATTATGTTGTCACCTGTGTCTGGTTTCAGGATCACACTTTGAAGATACAGTGCAACGGTAGATATGATGGTGGGAAAATTGAGTGCAAGAGATAAGCTGCGGTATGAGGAGACTGTGGTTTATGATGAATGTCATAGATCAGAAGATAATCTAAGAGGTCTAAGAGGTGTTGTATGCAGTGGATGACAGTTTAAACTAGAGGATTGTTGATAGCATGTTGTGATCTGTGGCTGGGGACAGGGCAGATAAAAATGGAGTTTGTGATTGCAAAGATGGAAACACAAATGCATAATGGAGGGAGAGAGATGAGAATATTTCCCAGCAGGTGCTTTTGTATCTGTCAGGGGAAAATCTCAGCAAATTCAGAACTTAAAGGTCAAATGGAGAGAACGTGTCATGGTGTAATTCTGTGCTTAAGATGCTGCCAAGCAGGCATGATGTGTCCTCAAGGCTCTATGTGCTGAATAAAGCTTTAGTTTCCAGACGGTTCATTTTAGAATGAAAGATTTATTGGTCATGTTCTTTCTACATAAAACCTGCAAGGTGTACAAGATGAGCCTCTTCCAATATCAGCACCAACACAGGCCTGAAACATTTCTGTCTAATTTTTGTCTTGATGACCAATCTGTGCTCTTCAGATGGTTTTCAAGGAAAAGCAACACAATTTAACTGTATCATTTTGAATTGCCAGAAATAATACTATTAAGCCTGCCAACCGAAAGAGAATAATTTTAAACTTTTAAACTCTTTAACAAAAAATGTGATCCTAACAGGGACTTTTGCAAACTCAAAACTAAGCACAGGTATAGTGTGAAACATATTTTTCCCTCAACTAAAGGTTGGCCACCGCTGATCTTTGTGTAATAAGACATCATTAGCTGATGATAAATTCACACATTTATCCTGAGGAGTATGTGAATGGTGCAGCATGAGAGTGGTGCCATTATTCATTTAGTCTAATGTGTTTTACAGAGAATAAAAGCTTTTTGGGATTTTTGCCAGCTCTAAGGCACTTTATATGCTTCTGGAAAAATAATTTGACAGGGTTCAGGCCACTAAGACCCCTGCTGTGTCCCCCTACCTAGCTGGCATTGTGCCAGAGCTTTACCCCTGTCCTTACAGGTGGCTTTGCATTGTTGGACTGTGCCCAAGTCGACCTCATGGGTCCAAGCCTTTGAAAGACTCTTAAATCCCCTTCACACATGCACTGAAACTCCGCAATTATCCACACACTACCCTGAGGAGCTGTATGTGTAAACACAAATGATCATTTGTTGGCCCAGACTTTCCCCAGCCAGTATCGTTTCATTTTCATACAGACTATATTCTGATCAGTATCAGCCTACAGGAGACTAATATTTTTTGAGCTCATGTTTTTATGCCTTTCTACATCATCTGTGATGTAAAATAACGAGATTACAGACAGAAAAGTAAAAGTGTGCATCCAGCAGAGCAGCACACCGTGAGTGTCTCTTTTGCAGGAAGGCAGACTAGAGTCAGCTGATCTCTGTGTCTGTCACTCTTCTCCTCTTCATCACAGTTTGTTCATTTTGAGAATCGGTTTGCATTTATATAAACGTGAAATAGTCATCTGCTGCGCGCTCTGCAGACGCCACCCTTCACCTGAACCATATGGAGTATTTCCACCATGTGTGAACATATTTGACTCAGACACCCTCCTATTGCTTGCTGCATGTGTAGAAGGGCACACTCAGATGCTGTCCCGACCTGATTCTTAGAGAATAGTTTGGAGCGCATATGTGAAAATGTGTTATTCTGCCCACTCACCCACTGGTGGGATGTCCATGGAAAATCTTTCCAGAGTTACATGGACACACACATAATGACACACACAAAGTTTCCCCCCAGTAATCTGACAGTTACTACAGGGAGGGGTGTGTAAGCTCTCCCTTAGAGCCAGGCAGCTCTGGCATCCGGCAGGAGCGCTAGAATGTATGTGTTCAGGATGCCCCCTGGGCTCCTCCCTGTGGAGGTGCTCGGGGCATGTCCAACTGTGAGGAGACCCTGTGAGACCACAGTACACTGAGGGGATTACTTATTTCCCTTGTGGCCTAAGAGTGCCGCAGTTTACCCCAGGAAGAGCTGTTCATACAGCTGTTAATAGATGGACTGATGAACGAAGATATAAAGTCCGTACTGACCTTTGTTCAGTGCAGTGAACGCACAGACCCTTGTTCTGCTGCAGAAAATCAGTAAACGTTAACCTTTATGCAAGATCTCAGTAAGATTCCATCTGGTGCTTATTTGCAGGTATGGCACATAAGCAAGCATCTTGTTGCCAAGTAGCGTATAAAGACCAATGCACTGTATCTGCAGGAGGCTGAATAGTGTGACTCAACAATGACTCACTAAGTCAAGGATTATTCTGTTCTGTCAGGTCCTGAGATTTTTGGCTTTCAAAACATTCAGCTGCTTCGTGATGGAGGACTGCGCTACAAGCAAGCAAGCAGTGTTGTTTAATTTAAACCATGAAGAAAAAAAAACATCATCAAGCCAAATGAAATGTCAAAATCAGTGGAAAATCAGGCATGTTTTACTTTTACATTTGTCCTCCTTTTCTACGGTTTCTTGCACACATGGAAAGGGTGTTATGTTCTGTCACAGGTGAAGCTCAAGCTGAGACAGTTTTTCCTGGCAGTGATTACAGGATCTACAAATAAACTGGACCTGACTTAACTAGATGTCTCTGCTAGAGACCTGTCCATGTTGCAAGTCCTTGTTAGAGCTACAAAGTCACATATTACTCTATGTTTGAGCTGCTTTGACAAATATTAATTCACCACAAATTAAGTTGCAGTTCCATGATTACCTCTGTCAGTATTGTCCAGGATACAGAAATTGGTTGTCTCACCTTTGAGCATGTCTTGTTAAAAGCTGTCCTTTTTGTCTGATTCTCACATTTCTGAGAACTCCCCAGCCTTGCCTTTTGTGCTTCTTATGGAGAGCATAAGAACAGAGTAACAAAACCAGGACAAGATGTTCCGAGCTGTCTTGGCAGAGAGTCTTTCAGCATTGTGAAGTGGACTAGGTCATGGTCATCTGTCGCATTACAGGCCTGTCATTTGCTAATTAGAGAGATGGAAGAAAGACAGAATTATGGAGATGGATGAAAAGCATAGGGACAGACAGACACAGCACGACACAGTGTGATCAAGTGTCTGATTTGCTTTAACATTCACCCAGAGAGGGGGAAAAAAGGCAGATTGATGGAGCTGTTATAATAAGTGGAGTACGTTTTTAGAATCACAATCTGCAATCAAGATGGAGATGTTAACAATGGCTAATAGCAGAATGACCTAGTTTGTCAACTTAAAAAAAAATCTTAGATATTAATGCAAGAGTGATGTAAAATGCATTTAAACTGGTTACGGCTGGAGACAAATGAGGAAGCACAGCTGTTCTCTGCTGGATAGGCAAAGAGTTCATGGTTTGTTTCCTCCTGCTGAATATCAACTTCCCCTTCTTTCTGGCCCCTAGAGTCTGTCTGGTTGTCCCTGTGTCCATTCAAGGCCATATACAGACTGTAGACAGCTTATTAAGTGAGTCAGCCATCGTCCTGATTCACCCTGTGTGTCAATAACTGCAGGCATCTCTCCCACCTTTCCTCTACACATCTTCCCCTCTCTTTTTCCTGACCTTTTTTTTATCTTCCTTTACTCATTAGGCCCCGTAATTGCCTTTTTTCTCCTGTCAGAAACTTGTCTTCCTCCACATTCTTCCTATTTTCTTTTTTTTTATGTCTGTTGTTTTGGTTTGTGGGTATGCGTTACATTTCCTCTGGAGCTTTTTATGCCATGCGTGGCTGTAGCTAGGCTTACTTGACCAGGCCCAGTTGTGAGATAGACTAACAAGCTGAGATGCCAGTGATCGGTGTCTGACCCGTCAGGATATATTTAGCGGCGAGCACCTCACGGGAGAAAGGGAGGAGGTGATGACTGAAACTTAACAGCGTGCCGAACTGATGCCACCTGCTCAGCTCTTTGCAACTCAAGGAGGTTTGGTAAAACTTAAAATAAGCCCAACAGTTTTTCAACTAAACCCTGCTGGTACACTTACAACAGCTACCATGTCTGTAATACACATGAATTATGTTACTACTCAGTAATCAATTTCACTTCTGTGCTCAGGCGTTACTTTTCTCAGACCAGTTTGGTAGGTAGGAATGACGCACAAGGATGTGTCACCACAGTGACTCTCTCTTTTTGGACTGGTGGGAAAAGGTGTTATTATCAAGAAACTTCGTGAACTCTTCATGATGATGATGTCACTATGAGGATGTCACCATCTTCAGCGCTCTTGATGATTTTTATTGTGTAAAATTAAGCAAGAATACAGACTCACACCCTCTGATGATATACTGGAGTGAAAATGCAGTATTGTGAATAATAATAGAGTAGTAACAGAAAAGTGTTCACATTTTTCTGTAAATCTTGTTGTTAGACCAGGGGTTCTCAAAGTTTAGATGACTGATAGGTCTTTCTACTAATGTGGAACCAGCCCTGTTTCAGTTTACGCCTCTAATTTTATATTCCGCTATGATATTCTACAGGTCGTTGTACATTGTGCAATGCTCTCTTTTGAGTATGTCGCTGATTACAGTGGTTCTCCTCAAAACTGGTTTGTTAGATAGCACCATGGATCCAAGAATCTTGAATGTCTTCTGGGCCACTGTCGAAACATCAGGGTGCAACATGGCAGCCTCGTGGAAGAGTACTTGTGCCCTCTATAGAGATAAACCGCTCCTTCTAAGGCAACAACAACACGTCAATTCTTATTTTAAGGTAATTAGAAACTAAGGAAAATATGCTTTAAAATTTAAATATAGAATATTGAAAGTATTGAAAAAGACCATGAATATAATGCATGCTTTTCATGTCATGTTTGGGGGCCACACAAAATGTTTCTGAGGCTTGCCAATGGCCCACAGGCCACACTTTGAGAACCCCTGTGTGAGATAATAAGTTGAAGTTGTTGTAATAAATAGCTCAACAGGAGACTTTCTTTGATCTTGGAATCTATTTGAATTGTGGTCTGGTGGTAGTGTTGAGGCTCTGATATCAGGCATAGTCATACTTTTGAATTCCCTTACAAACGTAATGATGTAGAGGTTGCAATGACACTTAAATGAAGTCTACACTGTGCTGTGTCACACCAGCAGCCTGTCAGCAGTGCAAGTCCGCTTTTCTCACTTTTACCAGTGAGTCATGTTTCTGCAGTCCAAAGCATTTCAGCCACAGCCTCAGGTGCTGAGTAACAAACAGAAGCAAAAAGGGAAGAATATTGGCACTCTGCTGTTGGCTTTGCCAAGGTTAACTCACCACTGAATTTCTATTATGATCGTAGCTGATGACATTTCAATGAACATTTGTCTTTATCAAACCTCAGATATTTGACAGTAACTGTGAAACGAGGGGGTAAATAATTTGTTGTATGTTTGAAATTTATTAAAATGGTTAAAAAGCCTTGTTGACTTAAAAGTGGAGGTAGTGTATATGTGGAAGTAATTAAAGACATTAAAAGACACTTCAGGTCACAGTGGCATGTGATCAGAACTGACTGTCTGTATGGGACTGGTGGAGACAGTAGAAATACTTGTGGTGTTACGAGTCGTGGTGTTCAGTAGTAACAATAGTCGTAGTTGTTGTTGTGGTGCTGTTGTTGTTTGTGATAGTAGAAGTTGTTCCTGTTAATCATATTGCTGGTGGAATAGTAACCTTCCTATTAACCCAAATTTTGTTTTCATAACCTCTCAACTGTTTTCCTTCCTGTTACCTGCAAGTCTCTCTTTTCCCCAGTTCACCCATTGTGTTTGTCTCTCCCCTTCTGCCCTGAAAAGTCTGTCTGTTCTGTTGGATCTCCTATTCCAGTTCATTACCCAACCTCCCTTCACAATGACCCACGCGTCCTGCCAGAGCCTGTGGCCAGTCTGAGAGCCAGCCACTGCAGTCCAGTCTTTTACTTACTGGACAATGGTAAGAGGAGGGATGTCTCGCAGATCTCAGCCTCTTCATGGACATCTGCTTGTGGGTTTTACTGTATGGCAATAATGCAACAAGGGAGGGACAGGGGATAATTGGGTTGTTTTTGGACAGGTGGTAGGTTCGATGTTGCACCTTGCATGCTAACTCTGCTTCCACACTGTGAGCAACACCATCGTCAAAACCCCACATTCATAACTTACAGAGCTACAAAATAGGGAACTTTGTTTAATGAATTTACTTAAAGGTGGACTCAGTGATTCTGGAGAAAGATATTTATTGTTGAGTCTCATTCCCTGCTTGTTAAATACCAACTCTTTGACTTGGATCATAGACCATATATTAAAATATTGGACGGAGCTTCCGGCTCTGAAAAGTGAAGACAATGTGGAAGTACCTTAAAGCTGCATTCTTTGTTATGGCCAGCAGGGGGAGACTTCACTGGTTGCACAAAAAATTCCGATTGTATGCACCTGTATGAGAAAATTATCCTATTTCTCATTTGATGTATTAGTTAGTAAACAGTTTCAGATCACAACCAGGCAAACCGCCATTATTTCCTGCTGAACAGACGAGCCAAAACCAAGCACCACACAAGTAGCAGTATGTAACCTACCGGTTCCACGCTGTCGTCAATACTGCGCATGCTCTGATTACGAAAAAAACAAGCTGGCAACCCCCTTAATACCAAACTCAAGGCCTCAAAACAGTCGTCCACAAACCAGTGGGTGACGTAATGGTTGGTTCACACTTGGGTTGGATTGATTGTTGAATCTCATTCCCAGGTTGGTCAGAGCCACCAACCCAAAGAGTTGGCATCTGACAACCTGGGAATGAGGTTCAACAATCAGCAGTCTTTCTCCAGAATCAGAGTGAGTTACTCAACCTTTAAATTTATCTGTGATGAAAAATGTTAGATATTTTTATCACTTAGAGAGGGCAAAGCAGATTTTAAGCTTAATTTTATGAAGAACAGATGTCCGTGGCAGGTGCAGAATGGATGAGAGGTTGATTACAACCATTCAAAGCTTCCCTGTTTCACTTTAACTTTAATTTTAAATGGTACATATCTGAAGAAAAAATGTAAAGGATCCATCAATCATCAGGGTCTGATAGAAAATTTTGAATAAAAGTAGCACCAGCTGTCAATGTGATATGAAAAAAAATACAGGGGTACACAGGTGGCAGGTGGGAAGAGGGTCCTCATCCTTGTTGCTGCACTGGTGACTCCTACTGGTTGGTTAGCAGTTAGCAGTGACAAGGACTGCAGTGCGTAGGGACTGGGCCATTTCAAAGTGGGAGAAACCAAAGAAAATCACACAAATAAGCAACATACTTATCACAAAATCACTGAAAACACAATAAAACATATCTCATTTTCATTATCAAAATGTTGTAGGAGCAGTTCGCTACACAAATGCATTCAGACCCTCTCACACTACGATCGGTCACCACAGAGTGACCCGTCAACCAAGTTGCTTGCAGTGTAAACAAGCTGACAGGGACTGTGTTTCTAGGAGTAGTTTGTCTCTCGCTGGTCTGTGAGTGTGCTCCATGCTTTTGTGCGGACGACTGCTGGTGTTGCAGGGGGATAGACACTGTGATGTTTGTTGTATGTGCCAGATCTGGGCTTTGAACTCGGAGCCATCATCATTCGGCATTGCTGCAAAGCAGGCAGGCTTGGGAAGAGGAAGGGATTGTATTCCAGCTGGGTACTTCTCTTCCTCACTCGTCTGTGCCTCTCATGCTTCATTCTCTGTGATGTTAATCATTGTGCCTCAAATGGAACCACACATCTTTGTCAACAAAAGACAACGTGCTATTTTAGCCGACTGTGGCACTCAGAACTGTCTGTGTCTGTCTGACTGTGTGTCAATGAACCCACAATCTCATCTTGTTGTCATTTCAGCTAACATTCATCTCTGTCTCGACTCTTACTGACTGCATGGTGCCCACTGTGTGGCTAGCTGCAGTGCTGATATATGACTTCAGCTTGCTTTGTACGTTTATCAGTGTTGTGGCCTGATCAAGTCAAACATTAGCCCCATTTGTGACCTCAGCACTCTGTATTTTACTGTGATTTGGTTACATAAAGTTCCCTATGAAAACCATTACTTTTACCATGCAGCAGTGCGGCTCAAGAGATGGCAATGTCTCTGTTTGTCCACCACTTTGGTCCAGACTGAAATATCTCCACAACTACTGGATTGATTGCCATGTAATTTGGCACAGACAAGTATGTTCATCTCAGGTCCAAGTATTTATTTCTCCAGTACTTTGGTTTATGATCAAATACCTACAAAACTAATGTCCGCCTCAGCTGTACTTTGTGTTTAGTGCGAATTAGAAAATAGCTGCTAGCATGGATGTAGATTCTTAGTCTTGTTTACCTCTTAATCTAACATCTTCAAAGGTATTTTCAGGATTTTACAAGCATCTATTGTCTGCCTGGAATGGTAAAATGTTGGTCTATGAGACCAACATTTAATTCCAACATATCCCAGGCTATCGTAGCAGAGAAGAGCAGAGGGAGGCAGTACACTTTGTAGAAATGTTGAATTTAAATGGTTTCACCTCAAGCAAACGTTTTCTCATTCCAGCAAGACAGTAGATATAGATGGGATGACAAAAACACTTTTCAAGCTGAAATAAGTGGCAAAAAAAACATTTTAATGATAGATTTGCAACGGGAACACTACGTGACCAAATCACAGAGAAACGCATGGACTGCTGAGGTCACAAATGGGGCTAGTCGAACATAAACTGTTGTCATAAAAGTGTCTTAATATTGTCACATAAAAATACCAGAATCAAGATACCAGCTTGGAGTGAGTCCAGAAAAAATAAAGTACATGAATTACAATACTTAATAATATCATTAATAAACATAAACTAGTTAACATTTTCAGATTTAGAAATTGGGATGTTGTTCAACCTGCACAGGTTCAGTGAACATGTCTTAAAAAGTCAGACACTTTAGAACATACTAATGAATGGAAACACATGCAGTCTTGGTTGATTATTGTTTATATTCATAATAAGCAACCCTGCAGGACCTTCGATCAATCCTGCCAGTTTATTTTGATTAAAATATATTTTAAGCAGCCTCGGAGATATAAAACAGAGGAGCAGGTGTATATAACAGGTTTATTATGCAGACATTTTCTCCCAAACACTGCACATTTTAAATGGTTGCAGCAGCATCTGGTCACTACTGTTTATTATGACACACACACAAACACACACACACACACACACACACACACACACGAACACACAGAGCCCATCTATTATCTCATTTGCAACACTAATCTGAAGGGCTTTAATTGTTCCTGGAAAAATTAGAACAGAAATTCATTGATTACGAAATTCAATTAGAGCACCATAACACTCAATTTCCTCTGCAATACAGGAAATATGTTTTTCTTCAAAGTGACCTTCAATACTGAACTGCCCACATGGTCTTTCACAGTAAATGTATACATGGAATAAACTTTATTACTTTACAGGCAAAAAAAAAAGCCCTGCCATTTTCTCCAGTAGGTTCGATTTCCTCTGCTGTCCTCCTTTCTTTTGTACTCTATGGCAGAAGGGTTGAAACCTGAGTCTTTTTAAAAGGAATCATCAATGAATCCTTTGATGAATTTTCCAAATCTGAAGTACGTGGTCAGAACTGTAAATAATTCATGGTCATGCCGTTTTCCTCGTGGTCATGAAATTTATCAAGCGTCATGTAAACACCATCCTGTGTCTTCCACATGTCAAGTTAATCCTTCAACACAAAGAAACAATGAAATATTGCCTTCTTTTTGAGGGGGAAACTGACTCATAACATCTCAAGTTTGACCTTTGCAGTTCTCTACTTACTGCAAAATGCTTGCAAAATGTTTCAACAAGTTATTTTGTTGCCACCAGTGTCTGACTGTGATTTTTGTATTGACACCCTGTGGTGTCACCCTGTTTTTTTTTTGTTTTTTTTGTGCTTCCATGTCAGACATCCCAGGCCGCAGAGAATCTGATTTTATTGGGACATTTAAGCACTAGATAGAGATCTTTGGCAGGTTTGATCAGATTTTAGAGACTGGGGCTCAAGTTTGACATCTAGAGTAAATTTAATATGTTACCTTGTCCAACAAGACAATAACATTTGTAAGAAATTTGTTAAGTAAATTCACTGGTTAACTCCACTGGATATGTTTTTTTTTTTACTCTGGCCTAGTATAGGTATTATTGATCCTGGACAGATAGCTGCGAATGGCCTGGGACAAGAATGGAGCATGCATTTTGAGATATGCCTGCCGTGTGCAACTGCACCAGTTTGCATGTTCTGGTCCTTTGTTTATTTGTTCATTTTGTTTGGTTTGAGGTCTTTTTTGCACTTTTGTTTGTCATTGTTTGACTTAGATTAGACCTTCTTTATTATTTTTATGATTTATCTATTATTTTTTATTTAAAGGGATTAACTGGTGCTTTGTTTCCTATTCTTTTGTTTCAGTAAAGGGACCCGGCAGAAAGTTAAGTCTGCCAACAGATCTTAAGACTGATCTTGGTACGGTAGGCGAAAGCCAGCAGTTTTCTCTTGATTTCCTTTGAGTCATTTAGTTTCTGCTTTTGTCATGTTTTCTAGGCTTTTATGTTGCTTTACTAGTTTATATTCTCACTCAGACTTTCTTCTTTCAGTTTACTTGTCACTCTCTACTCCTGTTCAACCAGCATATGAGACTGTCCGGCTGAAGTGTTTGTTCATTATGTCCCTAAATGTGTTTTGATTTAAATCTTCTGTATTCATTTCTCCTACATTTTGCAAGTGTTTATAAAGGTGATTTGTACCTCATGCCCATGTTTAAATTTGAGGTTTTCTATCGCTTTATCATGATTGGACCATCTTCTGATTTTACACAACCTTTCCTTCATTGACAGCCTTGCTCTACGGTGATTGGCTCACTCGCTACCTCTCTCATCGTAACTGGATCATTTCTCTCTTAAACAGTCTTTTCTCCATTTTGACTTGGATCATCTGTATTGCAGATACTGAACGCCCCCCTCCCCATACATTTCTAACTGCTGTACATACACATCACAATCTCAGGTTTCCCTTTGCTCTGCTTCTGCAGTGTCACACATGCTGTCCCTTTCTTCTGCTTCTTTAGCACTGTGACTTGCCTCATCTAATGACCTTTCTTTATCTGACAGGTATAAAAAAAAGTATTTTGTCAGCCTTGTGTTATATTTAACCCTGTGACACAGTTTCTGAGACCTCGACAAACATCAATATGATCACTGCTGTATTGAGAAACCTGTTGTATCAATCTGAGAGCTGTCTTCTGCCCTCTGGTGGAATTTCAGTGCACTGCAGGCAGCAGCCAGCCTCTGAGTACAAAATCCAACATGGCTGCCTTAATGTAGTAGCTTGCACGTTTTTGACAGAAAATCTTGGCTAATTTTGATAAAGTTATGGAACAAATAACAGTTATACTGTTACTAATATTTTGATATAAATATTTTTTGTAATGAATCAGCTAATAATAACTTATTATTATCATAAAATAGCGTTAAAAATGTGTGTATCAAGTGTGATACAGCAGGTATAGTAAATGATAGTTTACCTGTGAATCTCTCAGTCATTATGCTGTTGAATTTCATGACGCACTAAACTAATCACAAACGAACTGTTAAATAAAGTAATTAAAGTTTGAAATGTCATCTTAAGATAAATTTAGAGTGGAAATGGAGATCTTTATATGCTTTTTTTTTTACATATGAAACCTGCTCTCATTTTACTCATTTGGATAATGCAAACAATTAATAGCAAGTGATCACTTGCAAATAATTGTCTTCTTAATTGATTTTCCCCAAATCAAGTCCTTGGTTATTATAATCTGTATGTTTGACCAATTCAGATTACATTGACCGAGCTGTTTTTGCCGACCACAAGGCAAAATAAAAAGGTTCTTGTTGGAAAAAAGATCCAAACAAAATGAAATGTACCAAGTTTTCGAAAAAACCATTAACAATATTTTTTTTTGTTTCTAAAATGAAAATGATTGTGATTAATGAATTTTCATGAATGCTGACAAATCAAAAATGGCACAAACAAAATATCATATATGCAAAGTATATTGAAAATTTCTGTCAAATGGTCCATAAATACTTCATTTAAAACAAAAATAAAATTTTCTTGCAGTTATTTGATGTGTCATGTTTTTAAGCAATAGTGAGAGTGAGAGCACTAACCCAAATGTGAAAATTCAACGTTAAAAGATAAACTTTGTTGCCTCATCACACATTTAATATGATCAAAATTCAGAACATTTTAAACTCATTAAATTTCCTGTGAAGATCAAAAATGCCCCTGAAGGATGAGGTCAGTAAAAGGGTTAAAATACTTGTTAATGAATCTCTTATCTTCTTCATAGCTACAATATGAACCTCTTAACATCTGTGGGTAATGACAGCAAATATTTTGTTGCAACAGTCTGTTACGGAGTTTTACTCTGTTTGTTTGTGTGCGTGTGTGCGCGTGTGTGCGTGCGTGCGTGGTGTTCATGTGCACTCTGGATCAATAAGTGCACTACCGTGTGTTGGGAGAGTGTGTGTGTGAGGGTACAGTGCCATTCTTTCTGCCTTCTACCAGTTTCCTGCAGCACATTTTGGGGCTAATGACTGGTTTTCTGCAACTCTATTTGAAATTCACAGCAACAAAACATTAAGACAGATACACAGCTGTGTCGTCATTGGTTGGCCCAATGTGACCTACGGTTTTCAATTGCTGCATTGCCTCAGGCTGTCCTGCTGTGAAACTGGGCGAGTGTTGCACGCGGACTGGGTGGCACCCTGGAGTTTTTCATCTTCACTTTGAAATGGAATCATTTGTGCGTCAGCTGGCTGAAAAGAGGACTTAGATTTGATATGACAGACATATGATCAGTGCCAAATACTAAGAGGCCAGTGACAAGAAAACACTGTCTAGTGTTTATAGTAATTAGCACAATGCTAATTATTCTCATGCATCATGAGGCTCTGCATAGGAGAATTTCAGAGAGGAAAGTGAACAAAAAACAAGGTAAAAGCTACGATCAGACCTCGCTGCCAACCCCAAATCGTCTTAGCTTTGGTTTTACTGCCACAGGGGTGTCATTAAAGGAAAGGGCACTGTTTTATTTACTCGTCTCTCAACATAAGTGAGAATGAGAGTATTCGGGCGTAGGTATCATGAAGCTGTTAATTATGGCCGTCTTGGCAGCTTTTTAGTCTTGCCAACTAAACTGCGGGCAACAAAGAACCGCAGAGTGCACCCGATCCACACAGTCCTGCTTTGCTTTTCTTTGTCTCCCTAATAAGGTTTGGCTCTAAACAAATTATTTTGCCCGCACACACAAGCAGCGTACATTAAGTGAGGACAAAGCTTCCAACAACACACTCAGTCCCTGAGGGGAGGCCATGTAAGGCTACAATCCCAGAAAGTAACAACTGCTTCCTGTCAAAACCATCTGTGGCTGTTTGTGTGGCCCTACAAACTTAACTGGAGGACTCATTTGCATTGCAATTAAAAAGCGGATATTAGATTTATTATGTTCTTTTTCTGTTCTTTTGATCCTCACTTGTAGCTTTTTTTCATAGCCAGTGATGTCATGAAGCTTCTAGTCTTAAAAAGAAATAAAACAAGGTTTTCTAACAAGTCAAAAAAGGAAAAAAAAGAAACAAAGTGGAGATGAAACAAGCCTGTTTTTGTTTCTTTTGATTTTCATATCTTATTTCCTGGCACAGACTGGATGAAATTGCACTCATAATTTTCCTCTGCATTTTCCTCTCTTTTCTGTTGCCCCAGCATCTCTTTCTCCTCCCTGCTCATACTTACTTCAAAACACTTTCCAGCCCTTTGTCACTCACTCTAGCTTTCCTTTTTCCCTCACCACCATCTTTCTTTTTGACAATCTGATTTTCAACATCGGCTTGCTCCTCTTGCACTGCAAAAATATCCATCTTCATAAGTCATGTAGTATAATATGGAGTTGCAGTATTACCTCTGCATTCAACAGATAGCAAAATCTCCAAATAGGGTGAGAAAACTCACAGCTACTTCCTTGAAACAGATGAAACTGCATTATGAATAAGTAAAATTCTCTCCCCTCATTTGAAGATTTCATGATTAATCTAGATTTCATCCTTCATTATTAGACTAAATGACTTAATTAAGATGGATATTGCAGCAGTGGATTACAATATCTTTGAAAGTTTTATTTCCCTCTTTGTATTGTTTGCTAATGCTCTGCCGTTGTTACAGATCATGTCAATGGACATTGCACTAGCCCCACCTCCCAGCCATGCTCGGCGGGGAAGCCCCGCGTCCCGATGGGTCCTGAGGGGCCACGGCTTGCCCGCAGAGGCCCTGGCCGACCGCCCTTCCGCAAGGCCCAGTCCGCTGCTTGCATGGAGATCTCTTTGCCTGTGTCCCACACTGAAGGTGTGTGCTTGTGTTCCCAGCTCCCATCCCTAAACCTCTTTAACATACCCTCCCTCCCAACAAGTGCATGCCATCCTCTCACCCTGGGGTAAGTGGATTAAAGCTTGATACATAGTTAACACAAGGCAAGCGTATGCTAATGCAAGTTAGCAGCATAAAAACCTAAGTCATGCTTTAAATCATGTTTTAGTCACCAGGAGTGGATAATGTAGGCCAACTGACAATGAACAGTTTGCAGAAAGGTTCAGTAGAGGATATGCACTGACTTCACTTTCTCACCGGGACACGACCTACCCATTGAATTAGTGGCAGAACATCCTGCAACATGGCTGCCCCCTTTGGGGAATCTGTGAAACTGGGTGTAAAACAATTTATTATCTGCATAAATTAAAGCCAGTTGGACTCAACAGTGATCTTTAAAACTTACCAAAAACACAGTGGTCCATAGACATTGACATGTGGACAGGTGTCAGTTTTTCTGACATTTGTATGAACCTGATTTAGACGCTGAGGAAATTCACAAAGCAACGTACAAAAGTGGTCGCTTGGTCGTAACGTTACTTCAAGACAGGATTTGTTGGCGAAAATTCAAGTGACAGGCACATCAATGCATATTCTGGTTGTATGTGTACAGATTAGTGTAGATACTTTTATTTTATTACATTATTAGAGGGACATGTTTGCATACAGCATGTTTGCAGTTATGCCTGAAAAGACAAGGATGCATGATACAATGTGCATTTTGTAGAACAAAAGGCTCAGTTACACAAAGTATAAACAAAAGATACTAAATATTTAATTGATGAGTAATGCTGATCAGTACAGTACATAACCTATGATTTTACCCAAAAATTCAACACATGTGACCTTCATATTACAATTATAGTGACCAAAACTATCACGGTTATCAGTATTATCACAGTATTGTTAAAAGTTTGAAAGTGTTCAAAAAGTGCTGGTGCACATGGTTAGCCATGTTAAAGTATCAATATATAAAACTCTGCAGCTTGCATTAGCATCACCTTACAACATTTGGACTACAGGTTCTGCTTCTCTTGAATGCAAGAAACAGCACTTGCATTGTGTCCCTCAATACTGTTGCTTGTGTCGACCATGTCCCAGGCCTGAAGGTTGGTGCAATATTACTGTACATTTTAACCAATTGATTTTTACTTCTCCAGTGCCTTTCTGTCTTGTTTTTTCTCCTCTGCATCAAAATCACCAACTGTTCACCTTTAAAAGCAGCACTAATGTGTTTGCAATACGTCTCACAGTATTTTTTCCACAACAAAATAAAGTTTTCTGCCTTTTTCTGTTATTTTATACTTATTTTTCTTATTCTGATGAATAGATTCTGAATGTTTTGTTCTCTGAAAACTAGATAATGGAGCACACAAGGTTTATGTAGTGTGGCCACACCTCCAGACTTTCTCATATTTCACAAAACTTTGAGCCGAAGGAAACATTTCATCAGTTTTCATTTGGTTTATCTGTTTTGTTTTGATACTTTTCAAATAGCCCTTCTCACCTGAATGCAGATAAAATAATAAGTCACGTACAAGTCAACTGTTCAAGCATGATTTGCACTCTGGCACTCTGACATTTTCATTGACAAATATGACATTTATTTTCTTCCATTTGAACTCCTTTAATTCACACACTGACATTGACCTGCACCATCTAAAAATAGAATGACCCAGCAGGCTATGAGTTTGTGTTTGTGTATGTGTGTGTACATGCGCCTTTGTGTGTGATAGAAAAGGAATGTGAGCGTTTGTGGGTGTGCAAATATGTTTCCGTGTCTGTGCGTGCAATGCCAACAAGTGTTTCAGTGGTTTTATAACTATATATCTCTATTATCATCTGTTAAGCAGAATTAAGGCAAACACTCCCTGAAAGACTTGATAAAACATCTTCCTCATTTTCACCATTTAATCTACTGACCCATTGTTGAAGATTTGATTACTATTTTAAAGAAGTGTGGTTGTTGATATTGGGTATATTTTGCATGTGACTGCCAAAGCGAAAAAAAAAAAAAAAAAAAAGGTAAACGAAGAATGTGCTGTCAAGTTTTGACTTAAAATGGCACTTCCAGCTGCATAATTTTGAGATATCGACCTCGGAACTGACAGAAAAATGGCCACCGTCACATTGAACGTGAACATTTAATTACACAACGCGTGTATGAAATCTTGCACTTAGTCTGTCACTGCCAGGCAACAGACATCAAGACACCAGTGCAGGGCATCGATTCACTTTGAATAAACAACATCCTCCCACTCAGACAAAGATGAGACACCCTTTCATTTTAACAAGACTCCTGACATTCTGTTGTCAAATTGGACATTGTATTTCTCTATCTTGACCTCAGGACTAGATATTTTGTTCAAGTGGAAAAAGAAGAGGCACAGCAAAATATCACTGGTTATGTCTGTGAGCTGAACTTAGCTGCACTTTGAGCCTTTACAGTGATTCACGTTGCTGGGTGATTTTCTGAGGGTGGTGGACGCTGGCCGAAGAGACTCCAGCGCTGCACTCTTCATCATATAGTGCTGATTCATCGTACATATATAAAGACTTATAAAGCTCGGACAGTGCAGGTTGCTCACTGAAGGTTCAGTCTGTATTTGCTTTTAGTCTGGGCTCTGGCAGATGAACAGAAAGCCTCCGTCAGGTCACGACAGATTAATCTCTCCATAGGAGCCTCAACACTGTGACAGTTCCCAAAATATCACAGTTACTGTAGCCACCTCTGCACGCACATCAGACAAAAAGAAACACATGCTTGTTGAAGTTGAAAGTAAGAGTCTTTTCACATCTGTGCTTTGTAGGGCTGCCCCAGACTAATGATTTTCCCAATCAACTAGTTGTTCCACATTTGTGATATTAATTAATTATATCATAGAATTATTATAATTATTTAAATCTATATTTTAGGGGTACGAAGTGAGCCACCTGAAAAATGCTAATGGCAAAAGGGTAATGACACTGAATGGATCTGAACAATCAGTAATCTGACTGAACATTTAGTTATTTCAGCATAGTGTTACCTTACACAAGTGTTATTGTTCAAAACATGGAAAGAAGTAACTTCCAACTTCAAAAAAACAACTTAGACAACTTATCAACACAATGTGTACTTACAAATTATGTCACTAAATTGGTTTTAATCCAAATTCAAAATCCATTTAACTTCCATTTAAGTTTTTGTACTCTTTCCTATATTGGGTTTGAATTGGGCGTGCTTGTGCTCGGACATTTATTATGAAAATTATGCAGTTAATTCCACAAACCAATCATAAACAAATCTATGTCAGTTGCTAGGTTGTTGTGCAACAAAATCCCTCTGCTCCCGCTTGCTTAATCTGCCCTGAGCCAACTCAACAATGGTGAACTGAAGCCATCGCCCCAGTCTCATTTGACAAAAACAGTAATTTCGCCTCTCAGAAATCAATATCAGTTTAAGTGTTTGCTATATTTAGAGCATTTTCACCACTTTACTTTGCTGTCAGACAGCCCTTTCCAACAGGGAGCTGAAGCCACCGTCTCTGCTCTCTTCACAGGCACCAAGACTCCTTTGAGAGAACAGTAATTTACCTTGTAGGACATGGGAGTTGCTGGTCTACTACTGAATCAATTCGTGGCAAAGTAACGTTAACTTGGATCTGAACTAACGTGTTAAAACACTGAAGTCGCACAGTAATGCAAACAAACAAACAGACGGCAGCTTCAGTTCCCTGTTGGAAAATATGTCTGATGGCAAAGTTAAGCAATGCAAATGTTTTAAATATAATGCACACTTAAATTGATATTAATTTTTTAGGTGGTCCTACATCGGTCCACAGCAGTACATTACTTAACTTTCTAGTTGGGTCTCCTGAGGAAACTGTCAATCAAAACATGATCTGCCGCACCCAAGACAGAAAGAATTGAGAAATGGTCTCAACAGCAAAATGTGCTTTTTGTAAACTAGGTTTTCTAATAGTTATGGATGTTAATTTGAACTCAGATCTTTGTGGAAGCTTAATGAGAAACTAAACTTTGATATCATGTATGCATCTTTCCGATCATACATGCATCTTTACATTTTCACAGGCTTTAACAAACATGCTGATGCAAAGTATTGATGCTAAATAATACACAGGATAGGTGCAGTGCTGCTTGTTGTGTCACAGTTGACCATTTTACACCAATTCAGCAATTAGATTCACGCTGCCATCTTCATCGACCTCATTATACAAGAGTGACCTGGAGAGCCGAGAGGGAAGCAGTTTTTCATTAGCATAAGCTGAATGTTTTATTAAAGCCACTGCCTGGGCTGCAGCTGCATTATCAACCAAACCGATTCAGACGGTGGTAGAAATCACTCTTTTCTACAGTTGATTTAATACCTACATAACCTCGGAAAATATTCAAAAGAATCCGTTTGACAGACTTTTTTGAGTAATTTAACATGAAACTTTGAATTAGGATTTGACAATGTGGCAGGTTGATATTTAAAGTAACCAAAAGAGAAACTCTCTCACAGTAGACAGAGACTGATGTTCCTGCATGGCCACCAGACTTACTGATTGAGTGACAGTGCTCTAAATCATAACCATGGGCTGTTTTAGCTTATTATTGTAATCTGTTAGCATGGAAGATGAGGTCAGTAGTACAACCAAGAGATGATGAACTTGAAACTTTTTGAATAAAGTTTGACTTCAGTAATTGTTCAGGTTTTTTTTTCAATATATTTTTTATATTGGGTTTTTCAAAATTATCACTGCAGATACACTGAAAGTTTTACATGCGCATAAGAAAATAAAACAAAACACACACACACAAAAAGGAAATCCTGCATTTCTCATAAAGCTGTTATGCTGAATAGCATTAAATTATCTTTAAACCAGTGTCCAACTGTAGGTGCCTCAGTGGTCTTCCAGTCAGTTGCTAGATGGTGTTTAGCCATAAAGTGTCTTTATTTGTACCAGTCAGTCTTAATGTAGGTGGTAGTAGTCCAAGGATAAATACCTGGGGGCAGACCAGCCACCTCATGGAGATAATATCAGAACTTTATGCTAGCAGCTAGCAGAGTTGTAAAAAATGAGAAAGAGTCTGTTTGACACTAAAGTAACATGTCATTGTCTGTCTAAGGGTTAACCACCTCACCTCTATGAGCCCAGTGTCCTCCTGCTCTCATAGTCCTGACATATCTTGGAGAATGTAGCTCTGGCTGTAATTCATTTACAGTGGTCATCACAGTGTCCAAACTTTGACATGACATGAAAACTGGCTCCGTTGTCTCTTGTGGCAAGTGTATTTAATCTGTGTGATAGACAATCTGGAGTTAAGAATGAAAGCTGATCTTCTCTGCTGTACTTTATCATGGTCATTTTGTTATGTGAATGCACCGAAGTCCATGGTACTTGATTCTACCCTATGAAACAGGCGGCCCCGGGGCCAATCCTCCCCCGCTCCCTCTCCCTCTGGCCCACAAAATGATGTCAAAACAATTTTTTTTTTAATGGTTTCTTCATAAAAACACAATTCTATTAAAAGATGATATTCGGTGTCCAGAGAAAAATTGAGTTTTCACCACCACACCACAGCATTTCACAAAAGCACAGACAGAACCGCAATGTTCAACTGGCCATTTTCATCAGGGGTATTAATGATCAATTTGAAGTGACAAAAGAGCTGCTGAGTGTGTTAGCATACAAACTGTAGAAACTTTTTCTGCATTTTGTTTGGTAAGTATGACAAAAAATATGTTCGTCGTGGAAACAAACGTTATATTTCTTTTAAATATTGTGCTTTCTTGCAACATCAAATCGGCCCCCCTATGAGATGACAATACATACCATCAGTAACCCGAGGTCAATTTGAGTTTGAGACCCCAGATCTAATCACTCATTTGGACGTCACTGGATTAATCTTTTCCAGTCTGGACATACCAGCCTCTCCCCAAAATGTCAGCTTGACACACATGATATTATATAATCTAATAGGCAACTTGCTGTGAAGTTTTTGAGCACACTTTCATCACTTCCATACCGTGGGGTGTAATGAATATTGTACCAGTAGTCTGCCACATGCAGGGTGTTAAAGCAATATTGAATATATCATTGTATGATACCATTACCTGTGAACAAATTTACTACAGAATAACCTGTGAATGTGAATGACATTTGCACATTTGTTGTGAATCAATCAACTATTCCCCAGTTCTGCTATTCATTAGACTGACACTATTTGTAGAAACCTATGCTTCACTGTAGCAGTGCATTCTGACATGATGGAATATACAGAAGCAACTGTTAGATTTCACTCTACAGTTTTTGTTAATATGGTTTGTAAGTATTTTAAGTTCAGTGTTTTCCCATCACAGTTCCCCTCTCTCTTTGTGGGGTTGGATCCATCACTTTAGATCCTCTGTGGTAAACAAATGACACACTATCATTTGTTTTAAACCATGAATGAGATGTATAACTCACTAAGAGATGCATGTGATAAGGATTAATTTCATAAAAACTGAGAATATCGTTAGCCTGCACCAGCTTTATTATCCAAGAACAGTTACTTCTCTCAGTGGACCGTTGCCTTTTCTCTATCTGTCTCCTACCTTTGGCACTGTTGTTTATCAGTCGCACTGGGTTACCACAGTGAAGAGCCAGCAGGATCACTGGAATAATTAAAGGTCAACAAGCGGTGCGAGAGATGAGGCCGATGTTAATGAGGCCTGCATGCCAGGAGAGGAGACAGAGGAGGGAAAATGGCAGGAGGGAAGCCAGACTCAGTGAACAGTAACATTTCCATGACCTCCCATCTTGGTTCGGCAGCACACCTATTAAATATTGAAGACCGAGTTTAGGATACTGTAGATTTGTCTGTGGATGGGGTCAGAAAATTGGCATGGTGTGTTTAAGACTGGGGGGAGTGGGGTAGGTATAGTTGTTTCCCTGCAGTGTAACCCTTAAATTAACTATAAAAAACATTACAGAATCCATAATATCACAAATTTCACAAGTAAAATAGGCAGTTAAAGCTTTGAAGCTTTGACTTTGAAGCTTTTGGAATTAAGAATCTTTGACTGCTGTAGTTATGCGGCATGTCGCATAACTACGGCATGTCGCGCAAAGTTAAGCATTTATGTAATAATTTAGGCTAATGGATTGTATCAGATTAAACTTTTTGTTTATCCCGACATCTGACCCAGCTGGACTGATACCAATTACTGAGTGTCAGATTGGCGCATCCCCACTCAAAACCTTCTTACATAAAAACAGCTGCATGTACGTGATATGAGCACACAGAACGTGTCTGCGAGCAGAGTAACATCCTTGTGAGGGAGCTCCACGTGCACAAATGCAATACAGTGAGCAAGGGGGCTGTGAAGGGTGAAAAGCTTGACCCTCCCTGTGCACTCACACCTGCTCAACACTCACTCACGCTTAAACCAAGTTGACTTGAAAGACTTCGGAGATGGGGACGGAATAGAGAGTAGTGAATGTGTCTTCTCCTGTCCTTGTCTTTCCAAGTTTGAGGAAAGTGTGGTAATTTGTTTGTTCCCAGCCTCTGGCGAATATTTGAATATTCCCGGGATCAGAATGAGAGCTTGTGTTAAATTGGCACCAGTTCCTGATTGGTTGCTACCAAATATTGATGATCTCCTGGACAAACGCTGCTGTTATCAGTATTTAAGTAGCTTGAATTTGTACTAAAGTAGCCACTAGACAAGAAAGACAGTGCGCGTGTGAGATGTTAATATCTGTGAGCGTAGTAGTAAAAGTGTAATATCTGTAGGCTACTTGTCGGTGAATAGATACTACAGTTCCTCAAGAACCAAGCCAAGTTCCTATTTCTTGCATGCTGCTGAGGGGGAGTATCTCTGAACTTTGATCCAGGCTCACATAAGGTGTGACTGATCTTAAGGTGGACCAGTTGGTCCATTTTAGTAACAAGTCGCTCCTCAAGTTTTGCTCAGCTGTGGATGTATCGTGCAGTGTGTGTACAGTTTAGGCTATTTGTCAGTGAATAAATGCTTCAACTCCTCAAGAACAAAGGCAGCTTCTGGTGTTTTGCATGCTGCTGAAGGGAGTTAGCTCAGAAGTTAGCAACAACTTTGACCCAGCTCACTTAAGGTGGACTGACCTTTAAGTTGGACCAGGCCAACTGCCAACTCGTTTTGGATGACCACAGCACTTAACCCCTGTTACCAGTTACACCAGTTAAAAGACAGTTGAATCTTTTCACATCTTTGCTTGTCATATCTTTATTTTTTTGTCAAATTATGGAAACATTACACCTTACTTACACGTACCAATAAGAGTATCAAAAAGTATCAGTATTTATCAGTATTAATAATCAGCATACAATCCTAAAGATGCCCAGCCCTTTTCACGGGTGGTTCTCTGAAGCGTCGAAGCACAAAAATGGTATTCAGGACAACACTAATAGAATATATTTTTCTGCAGCACAGAGCTGAGGTGACTCAGTGACTATCTGGCCAGAATGTGAAGAGGTCTTCAAAAAACACTCAAACTCACACCCACACTCACCTACAGTCACGTTCATGTTTGAGTGCAAGGTTGAAAACCAAATGCCGAAGCAGTGTGCCTGCTGTTTTATGGCTTTCTGATAAAGATGTCCCTGTTGGATCTTTGCAGTAATTTAACTAACTTATCTTAATTGTTAAAATGTTAATTTTGGTCAAAGATTTCTTAATTCCCAGTTAAGCACCTTGAATTCTGGAGACCCTATCTGATACATTTGTCTGGGTTTATTGGCATTAAAGCTATAAACCTGGCTCTAAGCTCATTTGTGGCACATAAAAATGAAAGAAAAGGAACAGAGCGTGGTCTCCAGGTGTCTGTCTTTGTCTCTCTACACTGTGTGTGGGTGTATGTGCATGTACAACTGTATAAATCTGGCTCTTTGTCCGTCTCACCGCTCCAGATTGTCTGCCTTCCCTTATCACCTCCCTGACACTGCCTCGCCTGCCTCTAGCTCCTGTAAGGGCCCCCCAGGGGTCCCTGTGTCCTGTCAGAGCACCACTGTGCCTGACTTTCATTAGCCAGCACCCCACAGGCTCTGGTCACACAGCGTAAACACACTCCAGCGAACAACGGCAAAACCAAGCTGCTGCCAAGAAGACTCACAGCAAAAGGCTATTTTGTTTTCGTGGCTGCCAGCGGCAATCGTACAGCAGTGTTGTCACGATACCAGAATTTTGACTAAATCATCCACATATATCGACATGTGTGGTAACCAAGAAAATAACAACCAGCATTTCTTTTGTGCAGGAGTTTTCATGTCACTTTTGTATGGAATTGGTTCTGTATTTGACTCCTTGTAGCACTTTTGTAACCAGTCTGTAAACTAAATTTTGGTCGTCCTGCAACAGTGCTGTATGGTCGCTCTTTACCAACCACAATGGACAGCATGTAGGGACGCTGGTATCAGAGTTGTTCATAAAAATTGAAGCGTAGAACCCTGCTAGTCCTGCCAGTAGCATTTAGTTGAGCAGACGGTGCTGCAAAAGGGTTTAGGGAGAAGGTGGATAAGCGAGTAGAGGTTGTGTGGCCACTAGAAATATAGACGAGCGGGCTCTTATTCAGTCGCACTCTCTGTATATACTTGAAGCAATCTCTCCACACTCAGCTGCATCTCTCTCTCTTCCCTTTTCTGTCATTCTCTGGTATTGCTGTTCATCTTGTCTGTCCTGTCCGTTTTGCTGCGCGTTGTGTGTGTGTGTGTGTGTGTGTGTGTGTTTCTTTGGGGCATGGCGGGTTGTGGTTTGTTTTATGGGGTTCATGTTGTGGGGCACGAGTAGGTTATGCATCCAGGAGGGCAATGCTTCAGCAGTTACACGGAGTCACTATGTACTCCCACGACGAGCACCACACCAGCGCCCCCTACTGCTGGAGCGAGAGAGGTAAGGGGGCTTCGGCCACAAAATCCATCAACTGCTGTCCTGATGATTATTCCACGTCCGTCCGTCAGTCCGTCAATCAGTATGTCAGTCCGTCCTGTGGCCCTGTTCCGTCTAAAACGTGCCTAGAAGCGGTTGCAGTTGTCCTGACGTGTCCTGCCGTGTAGGAGTGGGGTGATGCCTTCTTTATAGCAGTGCATAGTGTATGTTTTGCAGGCAGCATACATTTTAATATAACCCCCAAGCTCCCCATAAATAGTGGAAACATTTTCCTTAAAATTGCATACATTGAACATCTGTCAAATTTTTATTCACTCTAGCCTGACGTGTTCGCCGGGCTCTGCCCCCATCTGTATTTGCTGTTACATAAAGTTTGCACTCTGTGTAGCATTAGGCTGGGAATGCAGTACTGCACATTGCCTGACTCTGAATAATTCAGAAATGCGGCAATACAGAAATACTTTTATGAAGGAGGCTTTAAGTACACAATGGAGGACCTGAATGGGTAGCACTCAAACATAGTTAAAGGAGTTTTTGAATTTGGTGCAACTGCCAGTGAGTGTATGTGTGTGCATTCTTGTGTGTGTATGTCTGTAAATGTGTGTGCGGAAATACATGCAGTGTATCTGAATGTGGCACCAGGCTGCAGAAGTGTTTTAAAACCTGGTGCACTGTCAGTAAACACAGACAGAAGTGTGTGTCTGTGTGTGCGTGCGCGTGCAGGGTCTGGTGTGAAAACCTGTTTCTGTCCTGTTCTGTTGTCTCTTCGTGATGATCGATCACTTTGATTCTCACATCTTTTCAGTGGCATTTCCCTATTTCTCCCAATATTTTACATCACACAATCTGCAGACAAACCATATGTGACCTTTAGAATATTTTTTTCCACGCTTTTTGTCACTTTTTTCTTTTTAACGGCTTCTCCTCTCACACCACCATTCTTTCTTCTTTGTCCACCACATTGCCACAACTCCAACAACTCTGCCTTTCTCTTTTCTGTTCTCTCTCTTGCTCCCTCATTGCTTCATGTCTCTCTCCTCTTGCATCGTTTCTTCCTCTGCCGTGTGTCTGTGTTGCCGCTACAGAGAGTCGTGAAAACTCCTTCAGCCGTTCACGCAGCTCCAGTGTGTCCAGCATCGACCGGGACACCAAAGAAGCAATCACCACACTGCAGTTTGGAGAGTCCTATGGGCGCAAGAGTGACGTCGTGCCCACCCCGTGCCTGTGGGTGGGCACCAGCTTAGGCGTGGTCCTGCTCATCCCAATGTCCATTCCCATTGACCAGGAGGAGAGGATGGAGGAACCTGTGACCATCGGCCCCAGCGGTAAGTCCAGTGAAAATGGGTTTCAGGCCTTGTGTCCACCTAAGCATTTTTTCCCAGCTGTAAACACCAGGCACTCTTCTGAAGACACCCAGCTGGAAGAACAATATTATTCTCAATATTTAATTTACATCATGATGTATAGTGTGCATTTTGTTGCTTTTAAGTGTTACCGGTCAAGCACACTCGGAGTGCTTTAATTCATTGATTTACAAACACAAAGTGCCATGAATTCAAACACTTCTGACCGTTAAAACAGTTCATACAGGAACTCGTGGCTCTGTCATCTGAATTAGATGTCTACCTCTAGCTTTGTGTGGAAATAAGCTACTAAAAAAAGATTAAACAATGAAGGTGTAAAGTGTGTGCTGCACTCTGAAGATCAAATGCACTGGTCTGAGGTTAAACTGGTGGTTTGCTGCCACATTTGGTAATTAACCACAGACAAACTTGAAATGAAAGCACAAAGCGTGCAAGATCACTTGATTCAAACTGAACCACTGAAGAGAGGCGCCAAAATCTTCTGAAGTGAGTGAGTGACAAATCTTTCGTAACTTTACTTTTTAACGTAGAGTGATCACCTACTTTATAAAGTTGACCATATCTAACACTGCAGTGTGCACGGTGCAAGCCTGCTGCTGGAGTTGAAGCAGCAGCCGCTGAATGCTAACCGAACATGTAGTCAGTCTCAGCTCAATGGAATGTCTTTGAAAACACCAAATGACTTGCTGTAATGAAATTAGATCGTTTATAATATGAGGAACTGTAAAACATCACCACCATGAGGCTGTTCAGTCAGACAGTGACAGATCACAGGTTATAATCTTGGTATTTCATCCTCACAGCTGTGGCAAAGTTCAAGCTGTATGCGCAGGTTGTATTTATGTTCATTATAATGTTGATTAATGTTGAAATGGCGTTCTTCTGCCTCAGTAATGATTTGTAACACACTAAAGCAGTCAGGTTTGGAACCCACATCTCTCCCGTGATACACTGGGTTGGTGTGCTTCCAAGGATAGAAAATGTCTAATTTTCAGGAAGAATATTCATTCTTCACCACATCACACCTTTGAACCTTTATCATATGCAAAATACGTAAAGAGTCTAACAAATGTTCTCTGGACATTTTGTGCTGATGAAATGGATCACCATTTTGAGTCGGGTCAGCAGTTGAGGGAGGCTTCATTAAATTACAAATTGTGGTTTCATGACGAATAGTTTAACAACAGGGAAATGGACAACATACAGCGCAGCCCCTTTCTTCTGTTTTCATCAAGCACAATGAAACACTGAAAACCCACTGTAGGGTTTTTGTCTTTCATGTGGAGCGTAAAAACCTATTATCACAGCTTCAAAGCCACAGGTGAGAAGAAAAATTCAATAAAAAAAGGATACACGCTGAATTGAAAGTGCAGAACTGTTGAATAGGCTTATGGCTTGATTGTGGTGGTGAGTGAATAGTTTCAAAATGTTTCAAAATGATGGTAAGATTAAAATAATGAAGAAATTGATTTAATCTTTTTTGTTGTTCTTAATGGCTTCCCTCTAAATGTTTGGTTCATTATGTCTCCGTCTTCATTTTGCTGCTGACATGGCTGAAAGCAGTTTCAAACCCTTCAGTAGATTAGTTAATGAGATTTTGGGGTAGATGGTAGATTTCTATTTGAACAATTCTCATCTAGTACAACTTCTGTCTTTTGTCTTATTTTTAAAGTTGATGCCCTTATTTCTATCTGTTATGATAAGATTGTTCTCACCAGAGTATTATGGAGATCTGTTAACATGGTGACAACATTACCACAACAAGTAACAGTCAGAGGACAGGTTGTAAATAAAACAAAAGCTTAAATAATCTAAAATGCTTGGTGGTAAAACCAAAATTGAGGCACACTGGAAATGGTTGTAATCCCTGTTTGTGCAGGAAATTGCAGGGTTGTGTGCACCGATTACATTACATTACCAATTACACTGTTACATCACTGAAATATTACTCAACTACAAGTAAAACTACTGGTATTAAAAACTACTGAACTAAAAGCATTAAGTACTCTTTCTCGTTGGCCGTTCACAATCATATAGCCTTGCTGGCTACAAAAATGCAGATGAAAGGTTTGGATGTTGATGCTAATTGCAGGGTAATTTATGATACTCAGTGATTCTAAAAGTAACTCAGTAGATTACATACTGAAGTGCATCCTCAAGTATGTAAGTAAAATTACAGACTTGAAAAAAAATATGCATAAAAGTACAAGTGCCCAAAAAATGACTTAATTACAGTAATTTGAAACCGGCGGGTGCATTCTCTCTCCCTACAGGCTTCAGACTTCCCCACATCCAGAGCAACAACCAGAGCCAAGCAGGCTACGTGTGCCAATATTCTTTATTATGAATAAAAGTTTTAAGTGCAGTTCTTCTTCTTTTAGAAAAAATTTACCCTCAAGTTGCTTTGAAACAACAGATTCAACAGATATAGTTCTACATCAACGGCATTTTGTATCCAGAAATGCCAACAAGGTTACACTCCTCTGTAGGGTCAATGAATCAGAGCCACCCTATATTAAGTAAATGTGATTGGTCCAACCAGTATGAACAGGAGCGGGGCCAGACATACCTGCCAAAACGTGAGAGTTGTCTGGTTCCCAGGCTACACCTGGAGGACAGTAGTTAATCTTTTATAATGCTTTTCATTATCATGGCTCAGCACTGTGGCAGGAGGTTTTACGTTTTCGGGTTGTTCGTCTGTCCCCTACTTGCGAAGGCGGTATGTCAAATGTCCACTTGAACTCGAGGGTGGTTAAAATCACAGTGACCTCACATGTTTTTGGTCATGACTCAAGAATTCACACACTAATTATTAAAACATTTCACACAAATGTCTAATAGGATAAAATTATGATATGATGACATTTTATATCTATAAGGTCAAAGGTCAGCTTCCCTGTTGCGTCATAACCTGCAAAAACACTTGAAACTCTCTCAGACCTTTATACTTTTACCAAAAAATCCACTTAATACCTTTTATTAAATTCTCTCAGCACCTTCACAACACTGCTTTGTGGAGCCATACAACCATGAGACAGTAATTCAAGTGATGTGAACAATTTCACAAATAATGATATAGGGTGCACTCACTGAAAACACTCTGTGTTCAGAAACATTAGCTTTCATCTCAATTCCACTTGTATCTTTGACACAAAACACCCACTGAGAAGTGAGAAAATGCCTTATTGATGCACCCCAAGGCTTTTAAAATAAGAGCAGGTAATTTCCAAAGGAATTAAGTTCACTGTGTGAAGCTGTTTGAGCATCATTTGAAAGCACTCCTCTCGCCTGCTCTTTCTCATATTTTAGGACCTCTAAGACCTATTTACTACAATTTGTTGTCAATTAGAGGGAAATTTGTTGACACGGAGAAATTCGAAGGGCATTTGTGATGCATGATCTTGCATCGACTTCCTTCTGTCCTCAGGAACAAGGAGAGATTTTGCAGCCCCATCGTGTTTGTACTCTGACTAAACAAGTCTGAGTCACTCAAACATGCATTACCAGTCCGGAAACCCCGCTGTGTGAGGACGAGGGTCTCCAACTCAGAGTAAAAACATCAATAGACCCCAAAATCCAAGCCTTTTGAAGCAGCAGTTGTTCTCTTGAGACTGAACGTAAAACAAGCAAGCTTGTTACTGGAAGGTCACAGATTCAGTTAAAAGGAAATGTGGGTGAACAGAAAAGCAGAACAGAAGTATTGTTGAGTTCTCCATGTGTGTTCTCAAAGTGCTCCTCTGGATTTCCTGTGGATAGATCATCTCTTATGCAGTGAATTTTGTATTTGACCTGTCAGCAAACTTCACTGTATGTGTAAATAATGGATTACTTAGTAGCCAGCAGTAGATTACAGTAGGGCTGTAGTAAACCAAAGAAAATCTTGGTCGAAATTCTATCTACTCTTCAACTGATCAATCAGTCGATGGGGGAAAAAAAGCAAATTATCCCTGGATCAGGGGAGTCAATTTTATCTCGAGCCACATCAACACTATGGTTGCTCTCAAAGGGCTGGTTGTAAATGTAAGACTGTATAAATGTATGTACTTATATTACATAATTGCCTCTGCATTTGATTATTGATTTTAGTATTACCCAGCTCTGAAAATGAACGTCTGGAAAAAATAATGGCAAGCAGACATTCAGGTGTACAAATAATATACAATTTATTTGAAAAATGAAATATACAAAGTAGTATAAGTAAAAAAGTAACACTAAGGATTGTTTCAGTTTGGGTAGCCGACAAGCAGGGTTTCAAATCCAACAAGTAAATTTGGTTAAAAATGAAATGATGGCACTTTGCTACTCTACTACTATTAATGTTACATTACAGTACGCTACAGCTACGTGGCTCGAGTGCCACTGCTGGAAATGGTTATATGATACTGAGACAGTATCTTGTGCATCTAACAGCCGGACATCTTCAATGTGCAGATAATGAAAATCCACATGCATTCTGGGACATGTAGTCCATGGACACTGCATTTCTGTAATGCAACATAGAATTGTATTGCACAGGTACCCTGGTGGCTCGGTCGATGCGGCATGCGGCTCGTATGTGGGGGCGGCCATGGGTTCGGCTCTGTGCGTGTCATCCCCCGCACTCTCCCTCCCCCATTTCCTGTCCTCACTTCAGCAGTCCTGTCCATTAGGGAAATAGAAGCCCAAAAAATATATTTAAAAAAAAAAAAAAAGGTGCTGGGTCAGATTCGGCCTTGAATTTGACACATGCTCTAGATTAAAGCTATAACAAGGAGTTTTAAAGTGGTTATAAAAAAAATCTCAATTTATTACTGATGCCTCTTAATGACCTGCAAGAAGAGGTTATTTCTATGTAGTTATTAATGCCTGCCACCAGGTCAGGTTCTCCAAGAAATCAGAAGAAAGAAGCCTGTGTTTACATTTTTCCAGTGAAAGTTAAAGTAAGTAGTATGTTAGCCAGTTAAAAAGAAGGAGTAGATCATTTTATTTTTTTCCGCTTTTGTCTTCAGGGGCCTCCGAAATCAACCAAATATTAAAGTTCCTCGGTAGTAGCTTTGACTAAATCAGCCAGAATGCACACAGTGAACTCTACATGGTAATCTACATTGGTGCAAATCACAGTCGCACAAGGTTGCCAAGCAAATTAATTCCTGCAGTTCGACCATTTCTTTTTCACACGTAGCTACAGTATGTCTTACCTTCAGGACATGTTTATCAAGTAAATTTACATACAAATAAATGTTCAGTAAATAGCATCAATAATAAAATACATCAGGTCTGCATCTTCCCTCCATAATAATGGTTTAAGAAACGCTTCTCTCCTTATTAAAGTAACACCAGAGACTGTCTGACAAATTGACCAACTGACCAGAGGGTGTTAGCCCTAGAGGGCAGGTTATACAAGGCTCCTAACTATGAATATATGAACCTTTGTGGTTTCTTTTCAATATCAAGTATTCTCAGTCTCACTTAACTTTACATGTAATGTTCAATTAATCTCAACTTGAGAAAAGAAACAATACAAAATGACTGAAGGCAATAAAAAGAGACTCTTTATCAATTGTTACGCTTCAAAGGTCTGTTTGACCAAAAGCTAAAAGTTGGTGTTTGCAGTAGAGATCAACATCCAAATGTTTTGATATCTTTTCATTTCCACTATGTTTTTTCTTGCATTTAGTATTCTTGGCTCATCCCTCTTCCCTTTGTTGACTCCCAGGAGCGATTCTGATGCTGAAGGGCTCAGTGTTGCGCTTTGGCTTCTTGGACTGCATGGGAGCGCTCATTCAGAGCCCCTACGAGGTTTGGCGGGACCCCAACGCCCCCGAGGACCCTGACAGACCGCGGAAGCGCAAGCTGGTCCACTTTTCACCATCATCCTCTCAGGACACCTGCGGAGAGGGACATCTGGCTGTGGTGTGCTCCGAGAGGCAGGCCAAAGTGTTCTTGATGCCCTCGCAGTCTTGCCTCTTTGTCCATAACATCACTGAGTCATCCTTTGTGCTGCGAGCCGATGTGGTATCTGTGTGCAACAGTGTGTGCCTGGCTTGCTTCTGTGCTAACGGACACGTCATGACACTCAGGTATAACCTCAAGCAAGTGTGATGGCGTATGATGTTACCTGTTGACTTTTAGCGACTTTTAGAGCTAGTGGTAACTACATTCATTGTAAAAGAGATGGGAAAATTGCTAGTGTAGTGTCTCATATCACGCCAAATATCCAATGAGTGAATTAAGTCATTTTCCCTACACACAAAGGCAGCTGCAGCCAAAATCTGCTTCCATTTCTGCTCTGTTGGTCAGCTGTGTTTCTGCTTATAAATTTCCACCAGGAGCATGATGGGTAATAATTTCAATAGGAATCTAGTTGGAGTTTTGTAAATTGTAACCCTGCAAGATCCCCGGTCTTTGCAAAATCTTCTGTCAGTCTGTGACTTATGATGCATCGTCTTTAGATGTGAGACACCGTCAGACTTATGTCTTTAGAAGTCTTCTCAAAATCTTTTAATAAATGTTAGGAACTATCGGATGTTTGTGTAAAATATGTGCACACAATTAAACTGATGTTTTTACCTGAAATCATCAGGATATTCTTTGTTATCATTTGATGTATTTTCCCACTAGAGTTTCTTATGTATTCATATCTGAACATTCAAATTTTAGTCGAAGTTCAAATTACATAACCTGACGTAAGTTTCTGCATGATGACGTTGCAACTTATAAAAACCCCGAGGTTGAGGGAGAGGAGGGAAGAGCATAAGCGCTGTAACCTACGTCACTTCTTGTTGCCAACGACAAAGTGCGAGTTTCCATTCGAAAAACCCCAGAAAAGAGCGCGGATGTATTCGGTCTATAATGGTATAATAATTGATATCACAGCTGTGGCCTTGACAATTAATTCGACATAGCTGAGCTTACTGATGCTTTGTGTTTAGAGTGTCTGATGCATTAAATAAAGTGCTTCCTATTCACAGGTAAACTGGGAATAGAGTGATTAAATGTTTGATTGATTTAATTTGAGCACACTGTGACTAACTGGTCTCTGTGTCTCAAATGCCCCTCTGACTACAGGCGAGAATGTTTTCAATGCAGAAAAAATCTACACGTATCATGTAATTATATCGTCTATGTAGGAATAAGTCCTTTCTGCTCAGCTGGATGCTAATTAGTGGCACATTTGTCTCACAGGATAGACGAGGTACAACTGGTTTTCATGTGATTTGTGCATTTTAAGAAAGTTTTATTTAAAGTTCTATGTTACATTGGACGACTAAATGCAGTTTTTTACTTTGTTACGTGTTAAGATGGACAAAAAATTGTGGTAAACAAGCGTGAGATAAGATTATATAACGTAATTTCCCCAATCTGGCTCTGATGTGTGGTTTACTTTGCAGGCTGCAGTGTTTATCCTACAGAAGTTCCTGGAGTCTAACTCGTCTTTTGTTCTCTTCACTCTGCTCACAGTCTGCCCAGTCTAAGACCGCTGATGGATATCAATTACCTGCCTCTGACAGACATGCGCATTGCAAGAACCTTTTGCTTCACCAACGGGGGGCAGGCACTTTATCTCAGCTCCCCGACAGAGATCCAGAGAATTACGTACAGCCAGAGATGTGTGACAACCTGCAGGTCAGCACTGCCACTTGTGTGTGCTGTCTGTCTGTCTGTCTGTCTGTCTGTCTGTCTAAAAGTCATTTTTCTCAGTCACTTTGGCTCATTGTTTTTAAACTTAACATTCTCTAAACTCAAACTGCAGTTGTTACAGCTGTTTCATGGTGCAACAAAACTACATATATTGCATGTCTGTAAAAGGTAACAACTCACACCGAAACATTTCATTCATATTTAAAAACCGAGTTATTGTGTCAGTAAATCATCCAAAGCCACCAAAACAAAGTTATTTTGTCATCGTGTGAGCTGTACTGCTCAAAGTGTTTAGATGTTTCTGAATCGATTAGTTGTTTCATCCATAAAACGTCAGAAGATGGTGAAAAATGTTAATCACTGTTTTCCACGACTCTGTTGTTTTGTCCACAACCCAAAGATATTTAGTTTACTGTCCTAGAGGAGTAAAGAAAACAGAAAATATTCACATTTTAGGAGCTGAAATCAGATAATATGGATCTCAAAATGATCATTTATGAACAATGATCAATTTAATAGTCAGTTAATAATTAATCGTTGCAGCTTTCAACAGTAGATAAACATTACAAAAAATAATTCTCATTCAAGAATTGAGCCAAAGCAAATGAGAAGTACCACCACTCCACTCTCACTTAACAGACATCAGTGGAGCCTGTGACACGATGCTACCATAGTGCCACCTACAGGAAACAGTCGTCACTCAGATTATGGTCTGATTCTCCCCAGACACGGAGGAAAAGTCATCAGTGAATGAAAACCAACACCAACACACAATTTTCAGGTTTTCACAAAAGTGATAAAGCGAAGAGAAAGTAAAGAAATCTTTTACTCCAACCCAACTCAGTAATGACCAGTGTATGATTAACAAATATCTGCAATACGTCTGTGCAGCAGAATTGGAAAGAACTTTTATAGAAAAACTGTGTTTATCACTAAGAGTCTTTTTATTTTCGTTGATTTCAGGAGATGCTGGGGGAGCTGTTTACACCAATAGAAACACCAGAAGCCCAGAACAGAGGCTTTCTAAAGGGCTTCTTTGGAGGAAATGCCAACACCTTCGACAGAGAGGAGCTCTGTGTGTTTTTTATTTGTTATTTATTTTTCTATATATATGAATGTTCTAATCCTCCTAAAATTTAACATATAATTAATTAATCCTAATAAAAATGCACCAGAACCATAATATTCACCCGCCTTTATTTCTGTGCCTCCAGTCAGTTTCTCTTCCCTTTTTACGTGATGTTGTTGAACAGTTGGTGAGGCAGCAGCTGGGAAGGCCTCTCGGAGTCTGGCCCAGCACATCCCGGGGCAGGCGGGGTTGGAGGGCATGAAGGTGGCAGCTAGCGGAGCGGTGGGTGAGCTGGCGCGGGCTCGCATCGCTCTGGATGAGAGAGGCCAAAGGCTGGGCGAGCTGGAGGAACGAACCGCCCTCATGATGACCAGTGCAGAAACCTTCTCCAAACATGCTCATGAGGTAAAAATCAAGATTATTAATAATTAAAATGTTAAGTTACCACTAAGTAATGATAAAAAAAACCTGAATAATTTCCAACTTGGTATGTGATTTTTTTTCTTTCCACAGCTGATGTTAAAGTGTAAAGACAAGAAGTGGTACCAGTTCTAATGGCAGAACAGAGGGCGGAGGCTGCCCTTGAACTACGGGGAACTTCATGCCGGGACTTTCACTCTACAAACGAGAGCAATTAAAGGAGAGACTCAAGAGTGACTTTGTCTTTTCGGCTTCTGGACTGGCTCTATGTACGGCACTGTCATGTTGTTGAAGGACGGGGACAGGCTAGCTCCTTGTCGAGACATGTAGTGATGAGGAGAGACAGAGAGTGGCGCGTTTGATGGACTGAAGATGGAACTGGAAATATCCAACAAGTCTGTCTGTGTGTGCGTGTTTGTCCGTGTGCCTGAGTGTGTGTGTGTGTGTGTGTTTGTGTGTGTGGTTGGGTTTTCTGGATCTCACTGTGTAGATACTCAAAAAGTTAAGAAACCAACAAGAAATGCATGAAACAAAAATGGATGACTATTAAAAATATCCAACTGCCATATTAAAAAGCAGCATGCTACTTTAACAGGAGATACAAAAATAAAAAAGTTTTATTTAATGATGTAAGCCAACTACAGAGACTATGAAATACTTTATATTTTTTGAAATATTGACAAAAAACTATATATAAAAAGGGAAATGTATACCTGCATTGCTATTAAGCCAAAACTTGTGTTCCTTTCCCTTTTTTTTGTTTTTCTTTTTGTTTCTTTTACATTTTTTTTCTTAGTCTCAGCAAATATTACTTGCCACAATATAGATACGTAGTTAGCTTTCTCAACACACACTTAGAATAATGCTAAAACTGTATTCTTTCCAATTACTCTGGGCTGCACAGTGCAAACACGAATCAGAAGTATTTACACGTACCTCTGCACAGTCTAATCACACTGATTTAATTTCACTTTTCGGCTGCTGCTACCTACAAAAGCACTAATGAGGATTATCTCACTCCCCAACTACAGGTGTATGAAAACAGAGAGCGGATTGGTGTGAGACGAATGCAAAGGCTGAAGGAACTCTGGACACAGTGTGTTTATATCTATAGTATGAACCTATATAATATTCACGTGCCATAAAAAACAAGGTGAGTGAATCCACTCGCTGTAAACTAACTAACAAAGAGCTAATATGTGGTAGTCATCATTTGTGTCCTATTTGATCAGAACAGATGAGACGTGGTACTCGGGAGTCGGCCAGTCGCCATGTTCACACGGCAGCCATTTTCCTCTGACGTCATACGCAAGGTGTGACACTCAGATGTTTTATTGCTTTGTTCCAATTCGTATAAACAGAGAGAATCTGACAGTTTGTTGTAATTTCATTGCTTCCCGATTGATCATCAACTGAAAAGACGATAGTGAAAATCTGGAGTGACATCAGATCATATGTCAAGCTAAAAGAACATATTTGATAACTGATTAGCTACCATGAGACAACAGCTAACATTAGCACTCAGCCACTTCCTAGCTAACAGTACTGTTTGATAGTGTTGCATGAAAGGATAGGAAAGACTAAATTAACTCTGAAATATCAACACACATCTTGGATTCATTTATTTAATTTTAAGCCTGGAAGTAAAACGCACTGGATGTAATCAAGCAACTAATGTAGCTAACATTGAATGTCCTGCTGTCTCTTAAATGAAGCTTTGCTCACTGGAAGACAAATTTCTGTTTAGTATTTGTACAGATTACATCCAACCACTTGCACCAGAATAGGTGGGACAAAGACACTTTTTGTCCCCCCCGTCCAACAGCACCTACACATCCCAACAGCAAGATGCAGTGTCATGTAGTGATGATCTGAGTTCAGTAGTGAGAAATAGCCTGTACACAAATCAGTTATAGTGTCATTTATTCCTGTGCATGCTGAGAGTCAGCCAGCGGCTCTTCAGCACAACATACGGATAATTAGCTTAATGCTACATACTTGAACAAGAGACAGCAAGACAGTTAATGCTACGTTACAAGATATCAGTGCACGATATCACAGTCCAAGATGGGTGTTGGTATTTCGGAATTAATTTACACCTTTTCTATCATATCGTGTAACGCTGTGAAACAGCACTGTTAGCTAGGAAGCTAACGTTAGCTGTGGTCTCACAGTAACTAATTGGTTATCAAATATCTTGTTTTAGCTTGAAATATGGACGAATGTTAATCCAGATTTTCAACATCAATTTTCTTTTCAGTCGCTGATCAATCAGGAAACAGTGAAAGGATAATGATTCGTTAGATTTCCTACATTAATACGACCTGCAGCCTGGAACAAAACAGTACAACGTTTGAGCGTCTCACCCTGAATGTGACGTCAGAGGAGAAAGGCCACTGTGTGAATATGGTGAGCAGAGGGCATTTAAAGTCAAATTTAATTTATATTAAAAAAATAAAACTATATCTGAGGGTGTTTTTTTAGTTATGTTTTTGTTTCTTGCTGGTTCACCGTTTGAGTCTTTAGCTGCCTTTGTCAGAGTTTAGTGAGCCATTAGGTTGTGTGTGCGTGCGTGCGTGTGAAAGAGAGAAAGAGGTGCCACAAAATGTTAAATAAGCGGACTCTTTCTCTACCAAAGCAATCAAAAATGAACGACACACTCCCATCTCTCTCTCCACCTTCAGTCTTTTAAAGGTTATTTAAGCGTTTTCACCCGAGCGGTCCTCTTTTCATGATCACAAACCGTAATTCTAATGATTGTCACCGTCTTTGTGAGTGCGAGGAGGAGAGTTTGAATCATTTAATCGCTACCAACAGATGGTTCAAGAGTATTTTTTTCAGTGATGTTCAGATGTGAGTCAGTGAAGAAACTCTGTACATGTGTAAAACATTTGCAACGATTTCAGCTGAAGGCAAATATGTTATTTTTTTCGTTGAATATTGTTATTGATGACTATGATATCCTCTTGTCGCAGTCCTATATTTGATGGTGACGGCCTCTCAACTGAAGGCTCTTGTACGTATGTTTAAAAACAACAAATGTTTCATGATACATGGTCGTGTATCATATCGTGATTGTGTTGTACATGTCAACGGGCAAACAGCATTAACTGAGGAGGATATTTTGTACTTGTGTATTCGTCTGTACTTTGAATTGATCTGAAAAACCAAACAGAGGATTATTGATATCCATCTCGCACACATCGGGCCTTTATGCACACGAACATAACACATATGAAGCGTTGCGTCTTGATCATGTTGACACCACTCCCACATAATGTATGCGCAGCGACACATAGGCTCAAAACTACAAGCTACTACAAGGAGTTTTAAACTGGTTATGAAACAGTCTCAATTTATTAATGACGCCTCTGAATGACCCACGTAAGTGAACAAGACCATCTGCAAAAATATCATCTATAGTTATCAATACCTGCAGCCACGTCGGATTCTCCTTGAAATCAGATGAAACGAGTGTATTTGCATTTTCTGAGTGAGCTGGACATTAGCCAGTTAAAATGAATCAAATAAAGTTTATTTAGATCATTTTATTTTGGTGTAATTACAGAGGAACAGAGGTCACAAGTAACTAAGTGCAAATCACTTCATTACTGTACTTAAATAGAGTTTTCAGGTATCTGTACTTTATTTGAGTATTTATTTTTCTGATGACTTTTTACTTTTACTCCCAACATTTTAACACAAGTATCTGTACTTTATACTCTTTACATTTTCAAAACAGACTTTTTACTTTAATTTTAATGCATTTAAGTGGAATTATTAATTATTTTTTATTCAACCTACTGGGACAAGAAGACACAGAAAAGATAATTCCTTGATGTATCTGTTGGTGTGTATCAGGACGTAACAGATAATGAGACGAAAACCTTGAAAGAGAGGCAACAGAAAAACGACGTAAAAATAACCGACAAAAGAGATTAACAAAACGAAACTGTATTAAAGATTAACGACAAAAAAGATGTAATAAGATGAAAAAGATGTAAAAGACATAAGAAAAAAAGACATGGCATAAAATATGTAACAAGATGAAAACGACATAAAAGACCTAACAAGACAAAAAAGAGTATCAAGTCGAAAAAGATGTCATCGACATAACAAAAATCACACAAAAGATTTAACAAGATGAAAAAGACATAACAAAAAAAGACAAAGTGAAAACTACGTAAAAGACGTTACAAGATAAAATGACGTAAAAGACGTAACCAGACAAAAAAAGATGTAACAGACAAAAACAACATAAAAGGTGTAACAACGAAAAAGGCGTAATGAGGTGATAAAGATGTAAAAGATTTAACAAGACAAAAAAGGCACGACATAAAAGATGTAACAAGATGAAATCGACATAAAAGACAAAAATGACATATCAAGGCAAAAAAGACGTTAGCAAGATGAAAAAGACAACAAACAAAAAGACAGCAGATGAACACTACATCAAAGATGTAATGAGAGAAAAAAGATGTAGTAGACGTAACAAAAACAACATGGGAAGAAAAAGGTGTAATAAGATGAAAAAAAGACGTAACTACGTGAAAAGATGAAAATGTGAAAGAAAACAGACCGGAGGGAGACTCGAGCATGGAGAAAATGTTCAGTTAGCTTTGCTCAGAAACAGCAGATAGAAATGTCCTTCAGGTTGTGACTTTTTAGTTTTATACTTTGATTACATTTCAGTTGAAGCAGTACTTCTACTTTTAAGTGTTTTTTTTTACACGAGTATTTGTACTCGAGTTAAGACTACGTGAACTTTTGCCACCTCTGCAGAGAAAACACTACCACCTGTGTCCACAGGGGGCTCCAAAATCACAAAATATGAAAGTTCCTTGTAGTAGCTTTGAAATAAAAAAAACAGACACAGGTCAATCTAATCTGCATTGCGAGTAATTTCTGCTGCTGAGGCATTCTTTAGGCATAAATGGCCTTCAAACCCATTTGTTTCCACCTGAAATCCCGACACACTGATTTCAGGAATTACACATGATTTGATCCAATGAGGTGTCTTAAACATGTCATAACATAAAAAATAAATTTCTCTCCTGTCTCTGTACCGTCAATGAGATTTGTGTTCAGTGCAGTTCTTTCAATGGCAGAGAAAACACAAAAAAAACAAAAAACAAAACCAAAAGAAAATTAAAAAAAAAAAAAAATCTGACTTCTACTGACAGGGTGTTTTGTTAGTATGTTTTCGGTTTGTATGTTTTTGGTTTTTATATTAACTGTACAGTTCAATCTTGGGAGAAAGGTGAAACAAAAAGAAAAAAACGATAAAAGATAAAGACATTCTTGGGATATTTTTCTCTGTATATGTTGTACCTGTTACTGCTGGTACTGTATCTGGTATTCTGGCTCTGTCTAAATCACTGGAACTCTGTAGTTCTTCACACTGTAGTATCCTGAAAAAAGCATTTCTCTGGTTTTCTCAATGATGGCAGCAAAGTTTGTCTTATTTAAATGGATTCTACCACTTTTTGTTCTTATTGATATTATACTAGTGTAATAGAAATTACTTGACAAAAAAAAAAAGAACTGAAAATATGTTGATGCAAAAGCAAACTGAAATAAACATTGATTGATGTACACAGTGGAGAGCTCTGTTTCACTGGCCCAGAATCACAGTCAGCTGCTGCTGTTTGGCTGGTTTGAAGTTCAACGTGGTGTTTCCTGTAGCAGAGCCTTTCAGAGCAGCACCCTGACCCTTGACTTGACCTGAGGGGAACAGAACCTTAATTAGTCTCGTTGGTAGCACCTGTGTTTACACAATTATTTCAAATGTCATGAAAAAGATCTATTTATTAATTTCACCCTTCAAATGTCACTTAAGCTGTTTTATATATATAAAGTCAGCAAATTATCTCACTAGAATAATTTATAAGAAATATATCACGACAATTAATCTGTTTGTCCTTCATTTATATTGTCACAATTATATAAATCTCTCAAAGTTTATTTTGCATCCACCCAGATGCATCAACACTAAAGTGTTTAAAGGGATAGTTCATCCAAAAAATGAAAATTCAGTCACAGGAAAACAGTGTTGCAGAATCTCCTTAACAATGTAAAGGACTGGTGACCAGTATTCAAACATAAAAACAACTGGAAAAAAAACATAAAATCCCTCCATACTGCTTGTCTGCATGATTCAAGTCCCCTGAAGTCCCAGCATGCCGTTTGCAGACCATCACACCAAACACACTCAGTTCAGACAGTGTAGATGTGCATGTGAACGTGGCTCAAAGCTAAGGATCTACAGTGAAGATTCAGGCTGAAAAAAATATGGTGTTAATAACATTTTTTTAGTCAACTTGGCATGCTGGGACTTTAAGAGACTTGAATTTCACCTGACAAGCAGTATGGAGGCATGTTATGTTTTGTTTTTTACATTTGAAAACTTCCATTGTTTGGGAGATTCTGCACCACTGTTTTCCTGTGAAAGTCCGGCAGTGTTTTGTAGATTATAAAACTAAACGTGACCTTCAGTCGGCATGAAGGTGAGTAGATAATGACTGAATTTTCATTTTTGGGTGAACTATCCCTTTATCAACATTTACTCTGTACTACTGTATGAAATTTTCACTGTATGGAGGTGATTATTGTACTTTTTTCTTACTTAACTGCACTTGTTTTAAAGCCAATATTAAGATTTTGCATGCAAAACACTAACAATACTAAAATATCTATTGTTATTAAATTATGCAATAGTATGTAGGATAATTAAAATTAGCCTCACACCAACCAACTACCACAGTAAAATACTACAGACATATAAATGCATCAGCAGTAAAAAATTAAATGATATAAGATATAAAAGTATGACTCAAAAATGTGAGTACTAACTTAATTTACGAATATTTATGTAACATTTCAGTGCATGAGTTCTATTCTTCATAAACCTTTTTCACAGCAGGTGGCAGCCATATTGATATGAATGGTAGGGTGGACTCAGGTGTTACTTAATGATGGTAATTAACGTCCTGTTTAATTTAGCAGAGTGAGCCAACATGCACAATAACAGCACCCTGACTCAGTTTGACCTGAATTAAACAGAACCTTAATTAACATAATTGGTAACACCTGTGTTTACCCCGATATTTCATGTCAAAATGTCATCTGTGAAAAAGGTCTGTTTATTAATTTTATGTGCAAATGTAACTTATTGAGAGCCAAAAGTATCTAAGAACATTTATTCGATTTGTCCACAGTATTTTACTTCAGTATTTCAATTTGAAGCAACTTTATTCTTCTACTCCACCATGTTCAGAAGGAAATATTACTTTTTTACTGAACTACGATTAAGAGATTAAGAGTTTCCATACAAGGGATGAGACATAATATCTTGTAAAATATTATCTATTGTTATAATTAAATTATGTGATAGTATGTAGAAAAATACATATAATAATAATAATACATTTTCAATGCATGAGTATTTTTATTTTTATTTTTATAGTGTGGCATTGCTACTTTTTAGGAGATTATAAGAAGAATTTTTTACTAATAGTATTTTAGTTTTCTGTCCTTTTTTTTTATTTGATTTGTCTTTTCCGTCTGTAACTACTCTGTTAAGGTAATGTAATGATCTTGGTGCCATGATTATTATAATAATTGATAATAATTAATTGTACAAATGAAAATCGTTATAAAGTAAATCACATTTCATGATCTCATCCCATCACTAGGCGTCACGCCCAGCATGTAACCCAAGGCTCGAACTTCCGGGTTTCTGTCCAATCAGAATCAGAATCAGAGCAGAAGTCGAGTGCTCGTTCAACGAATCAAACCCAGATTCGGTGGAACGGCGCCCAATCAGATCACCGCATCGGGTTAACGTATCCCGCCCCCTGCTCGTCCAGCAGATACTTCACTGAACCGGACAAAGACAGTCTCACTGAGCTGACGGTAACTTTAGTCTGCATGTTTGATGACATATTTAAATAATAAAATGATTCGCTCGTGTTAGTCAGACACAAGCCGTCAGCAATGTTAATGACGTCATTTCACGTGGAAACGGAACAAACATCAACATCACACACTTCTGTTCGTGCTCTTTAAAAAGTTTTTTTGGGCTTTTTTTTAAAACCAACAATGGTGAGTTTGGGCAGTGAAGAGCTGTAGGGAGAACAGAGGACAGTGGACGTTGGACAGTCAGCTGTTATGTCTCTGAGACTGTCTTCATGGCTGCTGCTCGTCTGTCTGAATGTGTTCAGACACGAACTTCCAGGAGTTCAGGCGGACTCGGAGCTCAGTGCTGCTGAAACTTTGGTTTGGGGACCTGGACTGGAGGCAGACATCGTCCTGCCAGCTCGGTTTTTCTACATACAGGCGGTGGACAGCTCCGGCACAAAGTGAGTATAATGACAGGCCTGCTAACCGCTTTGTTTCAGCCAACACCTTTCTTTTTCCAGCCGCAACAGCCTCTAAAATTTATTGGCAAGCCGGTGCTGCTTTCAAGGACTGCTGCTTTCAAGGACCGGTGCTGCTTTCAAGGACTGCTGCTTTCAAGGACTGCTGCTGCTTTCAAGGACCGGTGCTGCTTTCAAGGACCGGTGCTGCTTTCAAGTACTGCTGCTGTCAGTAGCTCTGCGTAGCATCCCAATTTTGAGTAAGGTGGGACAGATCATATTTTTTAATTGAAATGACGTGACATGCGTGAATAGAAAAGAATAATTTGTCTTTGCTCACGTGTGCAGAAAAAAAAAACAAGCATTTTAAAAACACAACGTTTCACATCTAGTTAAACAAAATAATAATAATAATAAATACATGTTAAGGCTTCAAAAAGTGACTGTCCTTACTGATGAAGATGTTTATGGCAACAGGAATAAATGATTTTCTGTAGATGTTTTTGTTTGCACAGAGGACTCTTATTTACTGATTTTAAAATGCATTAATCGATTGTTAATTGATAGCATAGAAATGGCACTAATTGTGCCTCATTTGGCATTGTTTTGTCTGTCAGAGCCGTTTGTTGAATAAGTAAACTTAAACTCCAACTTTAACAAAATGAAAAACTGCATTTTGTGTCTTAATAGTTATTCATGATTAATTGATAGTTAGAGTTTTCAATTATTGATCAAGGACTATGCTCACATATTTAGTTGTTGTAGTTGTAGTTGTCAACTGTTAAATTAATCACCAACTATTTTAATAATTGATTAATCGTTATTAATCCTCATCCTCAAGAAAAAAAATGTCCAAACTCTCAGATTTCAGCTTCTCAAATATTTTCTGGGTTTCTTTAGTCCTCTCTGACATGAAACTGAATATGTTTGGGTTGTGGACAAAACTAGGGCTGCAACTAGCGACAATATTCATTATTGATTAATCTGTTGATCATTTTCTTGATTAATTGATTATTTGTTAGTCCATAAGATTAAAGTAAAAAAGTGAAAAGTGTTGTTTTGTGCACATGTTTACTGTGACAGAGGAGTAAAGAAAACAGAGTGAAATCAGAGAATTTTGACGTTTTTCCTTAAAAAAAAAAAAAAAAAAAAAGACTCCAAATGATTTGATTATCAGAATAGTTGGTGATTCATTTAATTGTTGATAGCTAATAGATAAATCAATTAATCAGTGCAGCTCTAGAGAAAACAAAACATTTGAGGACAACACTTGGGATTTCAGACACACTGATCGACATGTTTTTACAGACGAAAAAACTAATCAATTAATTGAAAAAAATGATTGACAGATTAATGGATATTAAAAAATAAAAAATAATGGTAATTTGCAGACGTAGTTTTGAGATGTCCTAAACAGTGTCACTATATTTCTGTTCTCACCTGAGGACTGTATTACTACAAAGAAAAGACAACAGAGTAAATCTTTTCAACCGCGCTGAAATTTTAGCCAAGACGGTCGTGAGAGAGCAGACATTTAAGTTTGCGCCCGAGGGAGAAAGAGTTAGAAGACCTGCGATGACCCCTTTCATCAAAAAGCTCCCATGGGCCCAATGAAGACACCCGGCTCTGTGTGGACTTATTCACCGGGTGTCACTTTCACACATGCTTTGGGTCTCAAGACAGATATCAGTTTCTCCTTCATTCATGCACACAACAAAAAACTACATTATTGTTGTCTGCTGGTACACAAGAGAGAAAGTAACAGCAAGTCAATACAGAGACGCCATCAGCAGCAACAGACTTCCTGTTTTTAACGCGCAACTTATTTTTAATTACAGCGTGGTCAGAAGGTATAAGTGAGGTGTAGTCAGTCTGAAATGACTGTGAGATTAAAGTGCTTTAATCTTTGTTTTAGGCTGTTTATATTATTCTCCTTGACTGTTAAAGTAAATATTTAGCCTGGCAGATATGAGCATGTTTTCCAACATGCACCAATATGAAAACTTTCTTTCATACGTTCTTCGTATCCGAAAATTAAATACTTGTGTTGTTGTTTCTCAAAGCCCAAGGTGACGTCTTCAGATGTCCTCTTTTGTCCACAACCCAAAGACAGGAGACTTAAGAAACTAGAAAGTACACTGCCCGGCCAAAAAAAAAGTCGCCACCTGGATTTAACTAAGCAAATAGGTACGAGCCTCCTATTGGATAATTACTGCATGGGCGATTATCTTTCAGCTGGCAACAAGTTATTTAACCCCAACTGGTGCAATGAGTTGCTTCTCATTTCCTAAACAATCGTGTCGAAAGACACATCCCGTGGTCGAGGAAAAGATGTTAGTCTGTTTGAGAAGGGTCAAATCATTGGCATGCATCAAGCAGAGAAAACATCTAAGGAGATTGCAGAAACTACTAAAATTGGGTTAAGAACTGTCCAACGCATTATTAAAAACTGGAAGGATAGTGGGGATCCATCGTCTTCGAGGAAGAAATGTGGCCGGAAAAAAATCCTGAATGATCGTGATCGGCGATCACTTAATGTTTGGTGAGATCAAATCGAAGAAAAACAACAGTAGAACTCAGGGCTATGTTTAATAGTGAAAGTAAGAGCATTTCCACACGCACAATGCGAAGGGAACTCAAGGGATTGGGACTGAACAGCTGTGTAGCCTTAAGAAAACCACTAATCAGTGAGGCTAACCGGAAAAAAAGGCTTCAATTTGCTAGGGAGCATAAAGATTGGACTCTGGAGCAATGGAAGAAGGTCATGTGGTCTGATGAGTCCAGATTTACCCTGTTCCAGAGAGATGGGCGCATCAGGGTAAGAAGTGAGGCAGATGAAGTGATGCACCCATCATGCCTAGTGCCTACTGTACAAGCCTGTGGGGGCAGTGCTATGATCTGGGGTTGCTGCAGTTGGTCAGGTCTGGTTCAGCAACAGTATGTGCTCAAAGAATGAGGTCAGCTGGCTACCTGAATATACTGAATAACCAGGTTATTCCATCAATGGATTTTTTCTTCCTGATGGCACGGGCATATTCCAAGATGACAATGCCAGGATTCATCGGGCTCAAATTGTGAAAGACTGGTTCAGGGAGCATGAGACATCATTTTCACACATGGATTGGCCACCACAGAGTCCAGACCTTAACCCCATTGAGAATCTTTGGCATGTGCTGGAGAAGGCTTTGCGCAGCGGTCAGACTCTCCCATCATCAATGCAAGATCTTGGTGAAAAATTAATGCATCACTGGATGGAAATAAATCTTGTGACATTGCACAAGCTTATCGAAACAACGCCACAGCGAATGCGTGCCGTAATCAAAGCTAAAGGCGGTCCAACGAAATATTAGAGTGTATGACCTTTTTTTTTGGCCAGGCAGTGTATTAGCATTTGAGAAGCTTAAATCAGAGAATTTGGACATTTTTGCTTAAAAAAAATTACTCAAAACACAATGAATCGATTGTAAAAATAGTTGAGAATTAATTTAATATTCAGTTAATAATCAATTAATAGTTGGAGCTCTAATTTGGAAATAAAAAAAGAAATAAGCAGCTGTCAAATAAGCATCAGAATAAATATATTACGGTGAGTTTTAAATATGTAATTATCTTCAGTAGAGATGAAACGTTCATCAGTTTCATGATAAACCACAATAAAATTCCCAGTGACTAATAATATCATTTCATTTTTTAATTATTATGAAAACTGTGTTTGACGACTGTGCTTTAAAAACTTTTGTTAATTACTGTCCAGAATCAACCAAAGTTTGCAGCAGTATCACAGACGCAGGCACAGCAGCTGCGTGTTTTTGTTTTACATCATTTCAAATTGTTGACAAAGTTTCAGTGTAAAACTTGGACTGAAATGATTTCAGTGTGCGTATCAGTACTTTTCTAACACTTTCAGCGAGGGTTGGGCGATGTCTACTGAACTGTCTGATGGCCATCGTAAAACATCATGATGGATGATGATCTCATTAATGTTGTTTTTATATACTTTGTTTTATTCTTTTTATATCTATGTATGTTGGATATCAATTACACAAATTGTGCAGTACTTTATGCTGTTTTTCATTTAGTAAATCAGATGCAAAGTGCTATTTTTAAAAACCCATCCTTGATTTTTGCGACCTGTGGCTGACAGTCCTTCAGATATAAATTCATATACATTTTCTCCATCCCAGTTTAACAACGTCACCTGGTGAGAAAACCTTTGAAGTGCAGATTGTGTCTCCAGTCGAGCCGTTCACCAGGATTTGGATCCAGGTCCTGGATCGTCACGATGGCTCCTTCCTGGTCCGCTACAGAATGTACGCCACCTACACGGACGTTCACGTCCACGTTCTGCTCAAGAACAAGCATGTCGCCAAGTCACCATTCATTCTCAAAGGTAGAACACAATCCAAGCTGCCTACGAAGCACATTTAAGGATGAGATTTGTCTCAGTGACTGATGAATGTGGCACATGTTTCTGTTTCTGTGTTTTCCTCTGCAGGCCCAGTCTACCATGAAGGCTGTAACTGTCCCCAGCCCAGTGGTTCTGTATGGGAGGACCACATGCACTGTCCTCAGTCTTTCCCCCAGATAGACAGAGATCTGGCTCTTTACCCGAGTGTCGATCCAGATCGCAACGCACAGGAGATCCCACAGCGTTTTGGACAAAGACAGAGCCTCTGCCACTACACCGTTAAAGACAACAAGGTTCCTCACACATATGACACCAAAAATGGACGAAATAAACATTAAAACATAAAGTAAATATGAAGGAAACAGCTAGTATCAACCTGACGTAACAGAAAACCAACATGAACTTCCCCAGTTTCTCTTTTATTTCACATATTATCATAACAAAGGGGTAGTATTTCTTTGGACTGAATAGTAATTAGGGCTGTGTAATAAAGTCGTCCAGGAGAGCCTGGAGCCATGTGACACACCTGTAAAAACAGTCGAGCAACCAGGTGTTCAAGGGTACAATCTTCTCAAAATACCACTGTGGACGTCAATCCAGGTTCCTGTAATGATGATACGTCTAAAGCTCTATTGTCACAGTGCTTGTATTACCTGGGAACATCTTGTAAATTATCAGTTGTCAATGTCAGTTAATACTCTATGTTTGTTCTGTGCAAAAAACTTTCAAAAACACACATTTTAATAGTGGTTAAAAGAAATAACAGAACTGTGAAATAACTCCTGGTCCTGGAAACACCAGTCTGACAGTCCAATAATTAGTTTTCAGCCTCTTCACGTGGCCTTTAAAAGCAAATCAGCATAAAACTTGATTCTTGAACTCCCGAACGCTCCTGTAATGTTTTAATGTTGACATAACTTTTCGTTCTCTTTAGGTCTACGTTAAAACCTTTGGAGAGCACGTAGGTTTCAGAATCTTTATGGACTCCATCCTCCTGTCACTCACCAGAAAGGTAAGCTTGTCCTAAAGGGAGAGTTCACCCCAAAATCAAAAATCTCCTGGCCTGTAGTGATCTTTATCTTTCTAGATTTTTTTTTTTTTGGGTGTGAATTGCAAGAACTGCTTTCTAATAGAAAGAAAGCAGTTCCTACATGAAACTGCTCACGAGGTCTGTGAAGTATCTTAAGTAACTGGGTCATGCTTTTTAGGAAGAAGCACTGGTTTTAAATTTTTAAATTTACTTATTTATTTTTTGTGCTTTGAGTTCCACATGCTGAGTGCCATTAAGTCCCTTAATATTTGCAAGAAGGCAGACATCTCTATGACCGATCTCTCCAAAACTCTGCAACTCACACCAAAACAATCTAGATAAATAAACAGCACTACAGGCCAGGGAAAAACATGTATTTTTGATTTTGGGGTGAACTGTCCCTTTAAACTACCTGTGTAATACAGAAATTTTAACAATTTCAAAGTTTAAGTTATTAAGTTTTATGCTTGCCTTTAGAAAACTATTAGTATTCAAAAATGCACGACATTATCATAAATTTGCAAACAAGAGTAGGCAGCAGTGCTTCTTCTAGTATGTGGTATAATAATCTGAATAATATTAATACTTTATTCATAAGTATAATCATCTCCTGTCCCTCTCTGCTGTGTTGTCCAGGTGCATCTTCCTGATATCGAGTTTTTTGTTAACCTGGGTGACTGGCCGCTGGAGAAGAGGAAACCCACCGAGAAGATTCATCCCATCTTCTCCTGGTGTGGCTCCAACAACACCAGAGATATCGTCATGCCCACATATGACCTGACTGAGTCTGTCCTTGAGACCATGGGAAGGTATCTAAAATGCAAACATGTTAAGAAATAAGCTAAAGGATTTGTAAATATGCAAAAGAGTTAGGAATATTATTGAAGGGACAGTTCATCCCAACATCAAAAATGCATATTTTTCCTCACACCTGTAGTGCTGTTTATCTGTCTGGATTGTTTTTGGGTGAGTTGTCGAGTTTTGGAGATATCAGCTCTGGAGATGTCTGCACTTGGCGCTCAGCGTGTGCTGCACAAAGCACCAAAACAAAAAAACAAACAAACAAACAAAAAAAAAAACATTTGAAGAAACCAACAGCAGTGTCTCTTTCCAGAAATCATGACTTGGTAACTCAAGATAATCCATTAATTGTTAATCGATTAATCGCTGTTAAGAATTTAACCATTAAGCATTTATTAATCAATAATGTATGTTTCGTGTGCCGTTTCTCCAGAGCTCACACGGTTTAGTTTGGTCCGCCTCGTTAGTTTAGAATTGATAATCATTGTGTCAAATTTGACACTGTTTTGTTTGGAATCGCCATTTGTTGGATAACAGGGCTGCAAATAACGATTTTTTTCAGAGTTGATTGATTGGTTGATTATTTTCTCGATTAACTGATTAATAGTTGTTTGTTTTAAAATATCGAAAAAATTATGAAAAATGTCAATTAGTGTTTCCCAAAACCTAAAATGACATCATCAAATGTCATCAGAAATTCAGTTTACTGTCAGAGAGAAGTAAAGAAACCAAAAAATATTCACATTCAAGAAGCTGAAATCAGAGAATTTTACTTTTTTCTTTAGAAAAGACTCAAACTGATTAATCAATTGCCAAAATAGCTACTGATTAATTTATTAATAATTGATTAATCATTGCAGCTCTGTTGACTAAGGACAGGTGGACAAGAGCAGCTGTTTTGTGTGAGAGCTTTATTGTTTTTTTAATTCTGTTTGTTTAAATTATTTGTGCTTCACATAACTAATGTACAGCTAGAATTTTTTTAAATATTACTTAAATTAATCAATTAATCAATTGTTAACATGTTAAACTATTGGTTGGAAAATGCACAAAAGGTGCAACACTACTTTCTACCAAACTACACTCGCCAACCGTATCACTGCACTAGTTAACTCAGTGGTGCAAACACGCCATTAATGTCTGCACCCTGTGCTGCCACGAGCACACATGCTCACATCCATGAGTAAATGCACGCTTCCCCGTGTGTGACAACACGGTCGGCAGTTGTACTTTGGTGCTCACAGCAAGGTCTGTGGATTGTATTCAGTAACCAGGTCATGATTTCTGGTAAGAGACATTGCTGATGAATTTTTCATATGTAATTTTTGAGGCACTTTGAGCACCCCAAGTCGAGTCCCATCTAGTTCCGTGGTATTTGAGAGAAGGCGGGTATCTCCAAAACTCTGCAACTTCCACCTAAACAGTATAGATGGATAAACAGCACTACAGGTAAGCACTGTCCCATAAAGTCAGAACAAGAGTCTACACGGTGTGTCACCTCTGTAAAACTAATCTACCAAAGTGCCAGTCACACCTCAGCCCCTTAAAGTAATACTCCACTGAAAATGTCGTCTTTCAAGTACCAACTATTATTACCTGTAGTTGGCTCTGAAAGTTTCCAGCTTTCTTCTTAGCAGAGGACAGGAGCTGTGGTCAGGACACATTTTATATTATCGTCATGATTTGAAATATGCTTTGCTGCTTTTCTTCTCTAAGGAGATGACAGTCAGGATAAGTCAGCTTGTGTACGCAGACTGCGCCATGACACTGTCACTGTGCACACTGAATAATGGAACCAAAATAAACCTGCGTCATGATGCTCATTATTTCCTCAGCGTTGCTTCATGCATTTTCATGCAGTGCACGACGGCCAATTGCTGGTTTCACGTCCAGACTGAGCAGCTCTCCATATCATGTGTACATTGACTTTTTGCCCTGCAGAAATTCTCTCCTTGTAATGAATGACACTGGTTCACCGGGTGTATCCAGTGTGACAGCACATTTTATTTACTGCAACAATGAACTGATAAGGCAGTTTTTCAGTGCAAAGTGTATGCACCAGGCTGCAAATAATTTATATGCACAGAGGCAAAGCTGACAGTTTGACATCAGTCCTTTACATGAGTAAAATAATAAGACAACATTATGTGTGTATGCATGACTGTGAGGTTCTAATTAAGGCATAATGTCTGCCTTATGACTCTACATGTCATCATCTGTGTATACATACTGTATGAGTCCATGACTGTGACAGATGCTGAGATGAATAACTTGGACAACATGTCGTGCATCCAATCAACAGGGTAAGTCTGGACATGATGTCAGTGCAGGCCAACACGGGGCCGCCATGGCCCGAGAAGAACGCCACAGCCTTCTGGAGGGGCCGGGACAGTCGTCAGGAACGTCTGGAGCTGGTCAAGCTCTCGAGGGCTCACCCCAACATGATCGATGCTGCCTTCACCAACTTCTTCTTCTTCAAACATGACGAGAGCCTGTACGGGCCGCTCGTCAAACACGTTTCTTTCTTTGACTTCTTCAAGGTGAGAGAGGCTGTTTCTGACTTAGTGAAAATATTAAATGTCTTGGGTTTTTTTTGTGCATTAAAGGGATAGTTTGGTTTTTTCAAAGGGGGTTTGTGAGGCACTTGTCATGTGGACAGTATCAGCAGCAAAACATATTTTATCCACGTAAAAAAAAAATCTGTTTAAGTGTACATTACATTTAGAATATTTTCACCTTTACATTGACATCAGACAGCCTTTTGCAAAGTGCAACCACCAGTACATGAGGTAAATTTCACTCTCTGAACCAGACTCCTTTTGCAAAAACAGTAACTTTACCTCACAGAACACAGGCATTACTGGCGCTGACTGTGTGTAGACGACATGTGAGCTCCCAAAAAGTGAAGCCAAAGCATCTTGATCATCCCCTTGTGACTAGCTGCAGTAAATGTCATAGATCTGCCTCTCTAATGTTAGTAGATTGGACATGAGCCAAACTAGAACATCATAGTACACGTTAAAACATTTTTTTCCAAAATGCAAATGTTAATTTTTCTCATAAGTTTGGTTTTATTTAGTTATTTGATGATGTGAAAATGGTTTTTCATGTCATTAATGACAGCTGAGCTCTGCTTCTGATCACATTGGCCAGCTGTAGGGGCGGGAACTTGAAAAAACCCCCTCCAACGCTGGTCACTACCAAAAACACATCAATGTAGCTCTGTGACATAGGCCTTGATGGTTCTCATTTTATTCTAATTTGCATAACTAAGCACCTTTTCAGAAGCTGATTTTAAAGAAAGTCTGTTATTTCTTTTCCATGTCCATCACCAGTACAAGTACCAAATAAACATTGACGGCACTGTGGCGGCGTATCGACTGCCGTATCTGTTGGCAGGAGACAGCGTCGTCCTAAAGCAGGATTCCAGCTACTACGAACATTTCTACAACGAGCTTCGGCCGTGGGAGCACTACGTCCCGATCAGGGCGGATCTCGGAGACCTGCTGGAAAAGATCCGGTGGGCTCGTGACCATGATGAAGAGGTGAGGCTGATTACGGACATTGTACCTTAAACATGCTATGATGTGGTCTAATTCAATTCAGTGGATTCTTTGCGCTTATCCTTTGAGTGAATTTTCTCTTTTCTGTGTTTCCTGCTGTCTGTCAGGTGAAGAAAATTGCACTGGCGGGTCAGCAGTTTGCCCGCAATCATCTTATGGGAGACAAAATATTTTGTTACTACTACAAACTTTTCCAGGTAACATTTCTACAGCTGCAGGGAATCTTTGTATAAACTGATGTATTGAAAAACATACAACAGAAACTATAATCAGCAGCACTATGAGAACACATTAGCCTGCTCTGTCATCATCCAGTCACACTGTGGTCAAAATATATTCTACTGCCTCTGTTTACCTTTTTTTATGTGACTTTGGATAAAATGGTTTCACACTGTGCAGAAATGTGCTGTAACTGCATATTTGCTGTCAGGATGCGTGATTCCCCTGCCTGTCACAATCCTCTTTGTAAATTCGATGTTCGTCTTGTAGGAATACGCCAAACTGCAGGTCACAGAGCCCCAGATTCGTGAAGGCATGGAGCTCGTAGAGCAGCCCAGTGACGACCTTTTCCCATGTTTCTGCAAAAGGACGGGGGTAAGGGACACCGTTTGTGACAAGTTTCTGTCACATCAGAATGACATTGTTTTGTTTCACCTCACCTGAACTTACAGCAGTGGTTCTCAAACCACTGAAGATGGGGCATGTATGACCAGGGGAAAAAACAGAGTGAAACTGAGGTGAATCTGATTTATACTGTGGGACATAAAAAAAGAGTTTGCTGACGACAACATTGTTTCACTAAAATTCAACAGGGATCCTTCTTTTGTAGTAGTTGCTTCCCAAATTATTCTTAATGATTGGTGAAAAATTACTTGAAATGTATGCAAAAATACACTTAAGACAACTTAGATGAATTGCTGGTTTGCCAGTCTACAGTGGATGAGTATTCCAAATACAGAGGGGCTGAATTATATATATTTTTTTTAATATTTTGACAGATTTGGCGATTGCAACTTGAGTCACAATTTTAGTGGGAATTGTAATTTTTGCATTTCATTTTAACTGAAAATAATGTTTTTCAAAATTCTGATATCTGATATCAATGTTTGAACTTTGGTGCCATTCAGCCTCGAGGCAGACCAGACTGCTCTACAGTGTGTGGCTCCCTCTGGTGTATGTTAAGTGCCACTGCAACTAAAGTATTAAAAATCCTGCACATCCACACAGGTGTTTTTAATTACACTTACTAATTAGAAGTGAGTGGATCAATGCTTGGAATGTCACCAAACTCTATGCATTTACACATTTTTGTTCATCACTAAAAATCTGTGCATTTCTGATGGTATGTGTGTCAGTTTACTTGTATTTTGGGGACCTGGCAGCTTTAAACTTTATTAAACTGACAAAATTACAAGTCAGCCTTATAGATGAGTTTGGATATGTATAGAAAGTTGGGAAAACTTTAGCAAAATGAACCTGGACTTCTGTGGGTTAAATATGATTAAAGCAAACTGAAAACTGTAATCTAAAAAGTTCAATTAATTTCCCTTTTTTTCATGCAGTTACAAAGTGAATGAACCACTTTGCTTGCTGCTCTTATTTAATTTTACAAATTATATCGCTCTGTTCCTGATGCCACACATTCCATCCCAAATGCCTTAAACAAAAGCAGCTAATAATTAGTTTTTCTTGTGACACAACTCCTGCTGATCCTAACATAAATCTTTTTGTTTGTTTTTCAGGCAAAGGATGAACTTTGATCAACCTGTCATCCAGTTACAGAACAATCCTCCATATAATGCCAAATCATTTTTCACTGTGTATTAATTGTCTGACTATGATATGAATGTCACATTTTGTCATTTTTGAATAAATATTTGTCATTTTGTATGTTGAAAGTGATTGTTCCTTTTTTTTTTTTTAACTCTAGAGACAGTTGTGTGTGGAAAGTTCATGATGTCCACATGATTCACTGATTGTATATTTGCAATACAAAGCAGGTGTACCTGATGAAGTGGCCACTGAGTGTTTAATCTCCAGGTACTTGAGTTACAGTTTCATGACATCTTATGTTATGCCCCTGTGCCACATGACAGGTATGTGTTAGGACCTTTGTGCTTAATATTACAGAGGTTATCAGACACGTTGGAGATGCTGGGGATTGATCCCAGGACCTTGTACATGCAAGCACACGCTCTACCACTGAGCTACATCCCCTGAAGTTGTGGTAATATTTAGGGTCTTGTAGACTGGCTATCAGCTTTATGTTCCACTGAATGATTTATCAAGTTTTAAAGTCTTTTAGCAATTACTTGCAATGTAAATACAGTTATACCAGATCAGTAAGTGTCAGTCTGATGTTTATATCATTAAAGAAAGGTGAGACACATCTGGAGATGCTGGGGATTGATCCCAGGACCTTGTACATGCAAAGCACACGCTCTACCACTGAGCTACATCCCCTGAAAATGTGCTCTATTTTTAGGTCTTGTAGCCTGGCTATCAACTTTATGTTCCACTAAAGTCTTAGCAATTATTCGAAAGAGGGCTTCTTCACTGTAAATACAGTTATACTGGGATCAGTAAGTGTTAGTCTGATGTTTGTATCATTAAAGAAAGGTGAGACACATCTGGAGATGCTGGGGATTGATCCCAGGACCTTGTACATGCAAAGCACACGCTCTACCACTGAGCTACATCCCCTTATGTGTGCATGAATGATGCCTGATGGATTAATTTATCAATGTCTACAGGCTTTAAGAAAATAGTAGACACGGGATTGATCTCAAGACCTTGTAGACACTCCACTGGGTGGGTTAATCCTCAGTTAAACTTGCACTATTAGCTTCTCAGATGTTGAGCACTAGGACCTACATGAGGTACAACTGCCACTTTAGACACAAGAACACTGGAGATGCTGGGGATTGATCCCAGGACCTTGTACATGCAAAGCACACGCTCTACCACTGAGCTACATCCCCTGAAAATGTTGTTCTATTTTGGGTCTTGTAGCCTGGCTATCAACTTTATGTTCCACTAAAGTCTTAGCAATTATTCGAAAGAGTGCTTCTTCACTGTAAATACAGTTATACTGGGATCAGTAAGTGTTAGTCTGATGTTTATATCATTAAAGAAGGGTGAGACACATCTGGAGATGCTGGGGATTGATCCCAGGACCTTGTACATGCGAAGCACACGCTCTACCACTGAGCTACATCCCCTTATGTGTGCATGAATGATGCCTGATGGATTAATTTATCAATGTCTACAGGCTTTAAGAAAATAGTAGACACTGGGATTGATCTCAAGACCTTGTAGACACTCTACCACTGGGGTGGGTTAATCCTCAGTTAAACTTGCACTATTAGCTTCTCAGATGTTGAGCACTAGGACCTACATGAGGTACAACTGCCACTTTAGACACAAGAACACTGGAGATGCTGGGGATTGATCCCAGGACCTTGTACATGCAAAGCACACGCTCTACCACTGAGCTACATCCCCTGAAAATGCTGCTCTATTTTGGGTCTTGTAGCCTGGCTATCAACTTTATGTTCCACTAAAGTCTTAGCAATTATTCGAAAGAGGGCTTCTTCACTGTAAATACAGTTATACTGGGATCAGTAAGTGTTAGTTTGATGTTTGTATCATTAAAGAAAGGTGAGACACATCTGGAGATGCTGGGGATTGATCCCAGGACCTTGTACATGCAAAGCACACGCTCTACCACTGAGCTACATCCCCTGAAAATGCTGCTTTATTTTGGGTCTTGTAGCCTGGCTATCAACTTTATGTTCCACTAAAGTCTTAGCAATTATTCGAAAGAGGGCTTCTTCACTGTAAATACAGTTATACTGGGATCAGTAAGTGTTAGTCTGATGTTTATATCACTAAAGAAAGGTGAGACACATCTGGAGATGCTGGGGATTGATCCCAGGACCTTGTACATGCAAAGCACACGCTCTACCACTGAGCTACATCCCTGAAAATGCTGCTCTATTTTGGGTCTTGTAGCCTGGCTATCAACTTTATGTTCCACTAAAGTCTTAGCAATTATTCGAAAGAGGGCTTCTTCACTGTAAATACAGTTATACTGGGATCAGTAAGTGTTAGTCTGATGTTTATATCATTAAAGAAGGGTGAGAACACATCTGGAGATGCTGGGGATTGATCCCAGGACCTTGTACATGCAAAGCACACGCTCCACCACTGAGCTACATCCCCTGAAAATGCTGCTCTATTTTGGGTCTTGTAGCCTGGCTATCAACTTTATGTTCCACTAAAGTCTTAGCAATTATTCGAAAGAGGGCTTCTTCACTGTAAATACAGTTATACTGGGATCAGTAAGTGTTAGTCTGATGTTTGTATCATTAAAGAAAGGTGAGACACATCTGGAGATGCTGGGGATTGATCCCAGGACCTTGTACATGCAAAGCACACGCTTTACCACTGAGCTACATCCCCTTATGTGTGCATGAATGATGCCTGATGGATTAATTTATCAATGTCTACAGGCTTTAAGAAATAGTAGACACCGGGATTGATCTCAAGACCTTGTAGACACTCCACTGGGGTGGGTTAATCCTCAGTTAAACTTGCACTATTTGCTTCTCAGATGTTGAGCACTAGACCTACATGAGGTACAACTGCACTTTAGACACAAGAACACTGGAGATGCTGGGGATTGATCCCAGGACCTTGTACATGCAAAGCACACGCTCTACCACTGAGCTACATCCCCTGAAAATGTTGTTATTTTGGGTCTTGTAGCCTGGCTATCAACTTTATGTTCCACTAAAGTCTTAGCAATTATTCGAAAGAGGGCTTCTTTACTGTAAATACAGTTATACTGGGATCAGTAAGTGTTAGTCTGATGTTTATATCATTAAAGAAGGGTGAGACACATCTGGAGATGCTGGGGATTGATCCCAGGACCTTGTACATGCGAAGCACATGCTCTACCACTGAGCTACATCCCCTTATGTGTGCATGAATGATGCCTGATGGATTAATTTATCAGTGTCTACAGGCTTTAAGAAAATAGTAGACACTGGGATTGATCTCAAGACCTTGTAGACACTCTACCACTGGGGTGGGTTAATCCTCAGTTAAACTTGCACTATTAGCTTCTCAGATGTTGAGCACTAGGACCTACATGAGGTACAACTGCCACTTTAGACACAAGAACACTGGAGATGCTGGGGATTGATCCCAGGACCTTGTACATGCAAAGCACACGCTCTACCACTGAGCTACATCCCCTGAAAATGCTGCTCTATTTTGGGTCTTGTAGCCTGGCTATCAACTTTATGTTCCACTAAAGTCTTAGCAATTATTCGAAAGAGGGCTTCTTCACTGTAAATACAGTTATACTGGGATCAGTAAGTGTTAGTCTGATGTTTGTATCATTAAAGAAAGGTGAGACACATCTGGAGATGCTGGGGATTGATCCCAGGACCTTGTACATGCAAAGCACACGCTCTACCACTGAGCTACATCCCTGAAATGCTGCTTATTTGGGTCTTGTAGCCTGGCTATCAACTTTATGTTCCACTAAAGTCTTAGCAATTATTCGAAAGAGGCTTCTTCACTGTAAATACAGTTTACTGGATCATAAGTGTCAGTTGATGTTTATTCATTAAAGAAAGGTGAGATACATCTGGAGATGCTGGGGATTGAGCCAGGACCTTGTACATGCGAAGCACACGCTCTACACTGAGCTACATCCTTATGTGTGCATGAATGATGCTGATGGATTAATTATCAATGTCTACAGGCTTAAGAAATAGTAGACACTGGGATTGATCTCAGACCTTGTAGAACTTACACTGGGGTGGTTAATCCTCAGTTAAATTGCACTATTAGCTTCTCAGATGTTGGCACTGGCCCTACATGAGGTACAACTGCCACATTAGACACAAGAACACTGGAGATGCTGGGGATTGATCCCAGGACCTTGTACATGCAAAGCACACGCTCTACCACTGAGCTACATCCCCTGAAAATGCTGCTCTATTTTGGGTCTTGTAGCCTGGCTATCAACTTTATGTTCCACTAAAGTCTTTGCAATTATTCGAAAGAGGGCTTCTTCACTGTAAATACAGTTATACTGGGATCAGTAAGTGTTAGTCTGATGTTTATATCACTAAAGAAAGGTGAGACACATCTGGAGATGCTGGGGATTGATCCCAGGACCTTGTACATGCGAAGCACACGCTCTACCACTGAGCTACATCCCTTTATGTGTGCATGAATGATGCTGATGGATTAATTTATCAATGTCTACAGGCTTTAAGAAAATAGTAGACACTGGGATTGATCTCAAGACCTTGTAGACACTCTACCACTGGGGTGGGTTAATCCTCAGTTAAACTTGCACTATTAGCTTCTCAGATGTTGAGCACTAGGACCTACATGAGGTACAACTGCCACTTTAGACACAAGAACACTGGAGATGCTGGGGATTGATCCCAGGACCTTGTACATGCAAAGCACACGCTCTACCACTGAGCTACATCCCCTGAAAATGCTGCTCTATTTTGGGTCTTGTAGCCTGGCTATCAACTTTATGTTCCACTAAAGTCTTTGCAATTATTCGAAAGAGGGCTTCTTCACTGTAAATACAGTTATACTGGGATCAGTAAGTGTCAGTCTGATGTTTATATCATTAAAGAAAGGTGAGAACATCTGGAGATGCTGGGGATTGATCCCAGGACCTTGTACATGCAAAGCACACGCTCTACCACTGAGCTACATCCCTGAAAATGCTGCTTTATTTTGGGTCTTGTAGCCTGGCTATCAACTTTATGTTCCACTAAAGTCTTAGCAATTATTCGAAAGAGGGCTTCTTCACTGTAAATACAGTTATACTGGGATCAGTAAGTGTTAGTCTGATGTTATATCACTAAAGAAAGGTGAGACACATTGGAGATGCTGGGATTGATCCAGGACTTGTACATGCGAAGCACAAGCTCTACACTGAGCTACTTCCCTCATGTGTGCATGAATGATGCCTGATGGATTAATTTATCAGGCTTAAGAGAATAGTAGACACTGGGATTGATCTCAAGACCTGTAGACACTCTACCACTGGGGTGGGTAATCCTCAGTTAAACTTGCACTATTAGCTTCTCAGATGTTGAGCACTGGACCTACATGAGGTACAACTGCCACTTTAGACACAAGAACACTGGAGATGCTGGGGATTGATCCCAGGACCTTGTACATGCAAAGCACACGCTCTACCACTGAGCTACATCCCTTTATATGATTCGCAAAGGTGCCTGATGGACAGATTTATAAATTTTTCAAGTCTTTAAAGCAATAGTAAATGCTGGGGATTGATTTTAGGACCTTGTATACACTCTACCATTGAGGTGGATTAATGTAGACCAGTGTTTCCCAACCCTGGTCCTCAGGGCACACTGCCCTGCATGTTTTAGATGTTTCCCTGCTCCAACACATCTGATTCAAAAGATCGGGTTGTAATCAGGCTTCTGCAGAGGCTTGATGATGAGCTGATCATTTGAATCAGGTGTGTTGGAGCAGGGAAATATCTAAAATATGCAGGGCAGTGTGCCCTGAGGACCAGGGTTGGGAAACACTGATGTAGACAATAGCTAAACTTGCTCTATTAACTTCTTGAGCACCAAGACCTACATGAGGTACAACTGCAAGATTGGACACAACAGCAGTGGAGATGCTTATCCTGTTGTGACACATGACAGGCATGTGTTAAGCCCTTTGTGCGTAATATTACAGAAGCTATCAGACATTTGGAGATGCTGGGGATTGATCCCAGGACCTTGTACATGCAAAGCACACGCTCTACCACTGAGCTACATCCCCTTGAGAAAACTGCAGTATTTGCAGCAATTATTGGAAAGAGGCCTTCTTCTGTTAAAATATACTTATCTACAACAGAACAAGAGACTCACTGGAGATGCTGGAGATTGATCCCAGGACCTTGCACATGCTAAGCACACACTCTACCACTGAGCTACATCCCCTTGAACATGCTGCTGTATTTAGGGTCTTGTAGCCTGGTTATCAGCTTTATGTTCCACTTACTACTACTTTATAGTATATAAACAAAATTACATTTTGATATCAAGGCAAATTCTACCAATCATTAGTGGTTGCTTCCCTAATTTACCCACCAGAATACAGCTGGAGATGCTGGGATGATCCCAGAAGGATCTTGCACATGCAAAACACAAAGTATGCAGGATTTTCCCAATAAACAACGTAGACTCATGCAAAACAAAAACCTCACTTACCAGTCCAATTCAATATTTGATGTCCTGAGAATGAGACTTAACTGTTTCTCTGCTTTTTTCCCCTCTATAGTTCCCTCTCACATCCATTTCTTTCTTTTTTTTCCTGTTAACAGTGAAGTGTTCCTGCAGCTGTCACGTCAACGTCTCAGCACACAGTAGATGATTATATGAATAGGCGGAGTAATGGCACAAAATGGACACAAGAGGGAACCATTTGCTTTTATTAGTATGGAGCACAGTGACCATCTACAGTGGCCCTGTATCCATAGAGATGGTAGGACAGCCTGAAAGAAAATGTTAATGAAGAAACACACCAGTCAAACCAAACAGATCAATCAGTTAGAGTCCTTTCATCTGCCTTGATTGATTTTTGGACACTATGTGGCAGAAGATCTGAAACAAGCTGACAGACGAGAGAACCTGACATGTTAGTGGACAGATGTGAGTCCATGCATTCACCAGGCTTTTACCTCTAGTTTGTCTTCACCAATATAAATATATGTCTCTTTAGATAGATAGATAGATAGACCACACAATGGTGCTCTGCAAATACATAATCAAAACTGAAGCTGCAAGCAGCAACGATGATTCTCACACAAGGTTTACTTCTTGTTGCCAGTAGGTGCCGCAGTGACTATGAGTTGTTGCATGTTGTCATCTAGATGTGTTCAGACCGGGACTCTTATCAAACAGTTTGGGGTTGTCTGGACAATGTGCACTCAAGTTCCAAAAACTTCCTATTTAATTGCAAAACATCAAAATTCAACACCACACCACAGAAACACAGTTTAACAAAAATGAAAATGATTTTAATAACTTTTCATTGCAAAAGTGTCTAGTTTCCCCACACTGATTTTGCAGTGCAGTTTATAAAAAAACAAGGCCTGGAAATTGCAAAAAATTACCATCATATTTTTAGGCTACAAGAGGCTTTTTTATATGTATGATACATGTGCCTATTGATTTTTGTGTATTTAGGTGAAACCTGTCGCAGCGGCCACAGTGGTCGATGCCCCTGTGCAAGAACCAAATCAGATGTAAATTTTCTCCACTTCTGACACGTGTCAAGTTTCATAATAGTTTCTGAGCATGTTTAGCCTCTTAAAAACATGATTCATTTGGTAGAGAAAGAAAAATGATTCCTTATATTTCAATATGGCCCTCGAACCTCCTGGAGTTTTTTGCTGAAAACAGCTGCAGCTGGAAAGGACCTAATAAGAAGAGAAAGACTCCATACACATATTTGGAAGCACCATAAAACCAAAACAATAAGCTAGGTAAGGGATAATGTAGAGTTAGCAGGTCATTATTGTGAAATAAACCCCGACAGGGTCATGCAGCATACCGATCCCACGCATCATAATCTTTTAGAAGGAGTAGATGTTTACCACTGTTAAACCGAGTCTGGCAGACAGTGAGACAGGCAGTAACCAAACTCAAACTCCAGAGTGTGTATTTTCAGAGCAGTGGGCTTCTGTTTTCAGGATAATTTTACATCGACAGACAAATAAACAGTTATAAACAGCTGATCAACTTAAAGTGGGGGACTCATCATCACTTGTTATTGTTAAATTGTTGCTTGTACTCCTGCAGTTTTCCTGCAGCCTGCCTGTGCTTCCTCGAGTCTGGGGAGGAGGGAGCTGGAGGTAAGAGCTCACTTCAACCATAGATTGTAGATTAAATAGGATTTCATCCTGTTTAATATACAGTCTGTAGTTCCAACTCACTGTTTGAGCTGCTGCACTCATTTTGTTTGTGCAGTTGTTTCATATTGCTCCTTCAACAGTGAGCTGACTGACAGTCACACTTAAAAACCACCAACTGCTGCTGCCACTTGCCTCAGATCTGCTCCACTCAAACCAGATGTCGGTGCCACAGAAACCTCCAGTGTGTTTCGTAAACGGGCTGAAGTCACACCTGCCAGTGTCGAGGATCAGCACCTGTGTTGTAACAAGAGCAGGGACCTTGTTTCATTATTAATTGATGCTGTAGTGACTCGCTTAATGACATCACTTGCACGGGTGTGACAAAGACACCTTATTCAGTATCTGTCAGAGCAGCATAACCACTGAATTAAATCAAATACTGTACATTTCAATTTTAGATTAGTAGAAGTTTCTGGGTCTTTGTCAGCCAAGTGAGGGAACATTGATGCTGATGCTGTATTTTTCTCTAAAATCTCAACTCATCACTCTGTGCACACAGAGAACCCCTTATATTGATTATACTTAGATTAGGATTTAAGTTTGGCAGCTGAGTCAGTGGATCTGCTGCATCTCAGTGCTGAGCAGAAGAAGTTATTCTCTCTTGTCATTTAGGCTGAGATGCATGTGTATTTGTGATGAAAATCACACACTCTGTAAGCAGAAAATGACAATAGCATATATTTTAGTTTCAGTGGCCTTCAACTAGATGTCAAAGCCAGAGGTTGTTTAGGGAAACACAGGAACTGCAGTGTGTTTAAAAAATATCAAACCTGCAGGCTTTTGTTTTGGAAAGACAGAAACAAAAGAGACAATGGAAGCTGTTATTTAGTAATATGGAAACAGGCAGAGTGTATGACCTTTAGGAGCGAAGGCAAACCTGAGGCAAGGCAGAACCTGCTGTCGAAGCTTCTGACAGTTGACAGATTCAGACGTTTTCATCAGCATCAGTGACAAAAAGATACACACGAAATCTTTGAAGTTAATAAGTGAAGGAGATGAGAAGCAACGAAAACAGCAATCTTTGAGGATATGGCAGGAAATGCATGTTTGTTTCTGCAGCACCATCCAATAAAACACCTCTGAAAGTCACACAGCCTACAAGAAAAACCCAAGAAATACTTAATAATCTTCATCTATTAACAGTTAGAATACTTTTTTCTTTCTTGTAATTTGTATGTTTTTTACTGTCATTTGTTTTGTTTTCTTGGTTTATTTTATTTTCACTTATACTGGGTTATGCCAACAAAGATTAATTTATCGATTCATTCTAATCAGAGTTTAGCAAAACCAAGTTTATTATGAATAAATCCAGATTTAAAATGAAGCAGAGCTCTGTTGCACAATTAGTAAATCCGAGTTTATTGATATAAACTGAAATTAGAGTTTAATCAATATGCATATGCTTGCTTACTCAAATTAAATAAATGAAAAGAGGGAAAAAACCTTTCGGCTGTGCTGTATTCCTTAACAAAATTAATGGGGCAATATGGGCAAATGATAAAAAGATTAAAGACGCAGACAAAAAGAGACTGCCTGGCAGCAACTGACAGTTTAAACAGATCAACAGGGATGGAAGAAACTGGATTTGTTGAGTCTGTCACTTTCTTCGAGGAACTTGATTATTTTGTTCGATCCATCTCAAAAACACAGTTTTAAAAGTTAAACCTCATCAAGTGTGAGTTTAAAGTTAATACTGGATCACAGTTTAAACTTGAGTTTAAAGTTTTGGTGCAACAGAATTAATTTAATAAGTAAAAAAGAGTAAAGAGTAAAAAACTAAAGGAGCAAACCTAAGGAGTAAAAACTAAACTGAGCTTTAAAGAAAGGTTTAAATAAAAGCTGCCTTAATTTTAAGCTAGTTTAAAAGTTTTTGGAGCCCCATAATTTAAAGTCAACATGTTTAATTATAATTTAATTATATATATGAATTGTTATTTATGTCAGCATGTTGTATAAACTGAATTTATTGTCTGTAGTGTCTGTAGTTGCCTCTGTTATTAAACTTCATAAAAGATTCCCCAGCTAGAACAATCTAAAATTTAATTAAACTAAAATTAAATTTTTAATTAAACTGGAATTAATTTGTATTTTCTGAACTGAAAATACAAATTAAATACAGATTAATCTAATGTTTTAATCACATTAGATTTTAATAGAAATGAATGGATTCTGGATTGCAGCAGTAAAGTCAGCTTCTACAGATCAGAGTTGGTTTGTAAGTTAAGTATAATTTCCTGACGTTATCTTATAAATGTTGACTCCATCTTACAGGCAGGCACTGAGGTCCAGCAGAAAAAGTTACTATTAAACCTCAGTTTGTTTTTTACTCTAAATATAGATCAAATGTAATTTATTTCACCAAATTTAAACTCCTAAATAGTTGTAAAATGTTGTCAATTAACTTTAAAGTGACACTTGAGGAGGTTTAACTTTTAAAACGACAGCTTTTTTCTGTAGATGGGTCGAGAAAAATAATAAATAACACGTTTGTTAGGGAATGAGTAGGCTAACTGGGCTAACTAACTTTTTTAGTTTGTTTGGTTTGGTTTTGTATATATATATATATTTTTAGCTAGCTAAGAAACAATGTATCATTTTCTTAACTGTACTTTTTAGCTACTTTTTTAATGTCATATTTTGTTAATTTTTTTGCTAGCTAGTGAAGCATCTCCATTTTGAATAACGATTAAACTTGGACTTGCTAAACTGAGATTAGTTTTTAATTGTGCAGCAGAGCTCTGCTTAATTTCAAGCCTGGATTCATTTCATTTTAAACCAAGTGTGCTAAACTCTGATTAGAACTAATCTTAGATGAAATGACTCTTTGATGGTGCAGCCCCGTCGAGGCGTGCTAATATAATAAGTGACCGTCTGTATCCTACAGTGAGTGCTGACATCCAACTCATCTGCAGAGAGAGCTGAGGGCCAGTCAGAGCTGCAGTTCAGGAGGTTCAGGTTGGCACGGCTTCTAAACACACACACACACACACACATTTTGGTCGTCTGCCCATATCTCAGCTGTGTTGGTCTGCAGAGAGGATGAGAGAAAGAGAAACGGAAGAGAGACAGACAGGGAGGGCACAGGAGAGAATACAAAGTAAGCGGAGAAGGAAGAAAGAAAGAAAGAGATATCAAGTCTTGTCACGTTAACCCTCTTACTGAAAATCTTCCTATTAGTAAAATGCAGAATATGCCAATGAGTGTGTGTGGATTCATTTAATTTAAAGATTAAAAACCGGGTGTGACTGTAATTCAGCTATAGCTAAACCTTTGATTCAGACTGAAAACCTGATAACCTCAACAGTTTTTTCTTACTGCTAACAAGCATCGATCAATCACTGAAGACACTTTTTCAGAACTCTTCATACAGTCTGTATTAACAACATGTGTCATGGCCTAACAGTTGATCTCACCCTCAGAACTTATTCAAACCACCAAAACATTTCATATACATCTTAAAATAAGCTTGTTCAACCATAAAAAAAAAGAAAAATGAGCCACAGTTTGGTCCATTCAGACTTTTGTTTTGCTGGCTGTGTGAAAAGTTTTGACAACTTGACTTCAGTTTTGACTAATGCAGGAAAAGTCTAATATAAACATCTTCAGGAAAGTTTTCATTTAGATTTTTATGAAGGACAATAAAGGTTTGACAAAGGGAGCAAACATGCAAAACAAGAAAGAAAGAGACTTCTGCAGCTGAAGCACCAAAAATGCCAAATCTGTCTGCTCCTCTTTCCCTGTTTCTGTGTTTTTCTCTGTCCCGTCTCCTGTCCTCCAGGTCCACTAACAGTGAATGAATGGAGGAAGGAGTGGAAGGAGGATACAGGGGGGGGGGATTATGGGTTATTGACCCAGTTACCTGGCGTGACTAAACACAGGCATGGCTGGTGCAGCGGCCTGGCCAAAGCCATCCGCCTCTCTGCCGTCACCATTCATTCACCAGTAAACACTTTCCATCTTAGTGAAATAAGCGCAGAGTAACGACGTGCCAGGGACATAAATGAAAAGGCAGAAAAAACTAAAAGGACATTTTCTTTCCACTGAACTAACACATGAAAATATGCACCTCGAGGTAAATCAGTTTTTCAAGCGTAACGCCAGAACATTTTTAACTGAAAAACGTTTTTCTTTTAGTGGCTTGAAACACTGGTTTCCAGCCTCCCGACCACATCACCCGCAGTCCTTCATAGATGAATGCAGACTGATTTACCAACTTTCCTGCTTCAAGCACATTAAATGTTATTTTCACCCCACTAATTTCAGATGTACCCCAAATCACTTTGTTCTGGAACTGGGCCTGTCGCTGTGCTAAACACTGAAGTAACTGATCGACTATTTTATCCTTTTTATCTATAAAAATATATTTTTAGATATAATTTTAATTTATCCTGATGAAACCTGCTTGGGGTACATGCATAATCCCATACATGTGCACGTGCATGACTGTGCTGTACACAAGTTTCCCAGTTTGGAGATTTACATTTCAACCATCTCATAGTTTAAAGTATTTACATTTGAAAATTTGCAGAATTTTTTAAATTCACTTATTTCACTTCTAAAATGTTAAAAAACTCAGTGACATTTGTACCATAGTTTGAGAATCTAGTTTCTAAGGGAAAGAAAAAACAATGATTCTTATTTTCAGGCGATTATACACTAATGAAAAACACACTTATGAACATTATATTCAATTTCTGACATATTCTGCCGATAAATCCCTGTATATCTTTACACACTGGAGCTTTAAAACTGAGGTAGGCAGTTGATTGTTTTGTTTTTGTTTTGTTTTTGGCATCATTAGGCAAAAATTCCATAATAACCTTTCATCATATTAATTCAGATGATCTGAGAGAAACTAGGGCCCTCTTGGCTCTGTTGTCAGGCTTCAGACTTTGACCAATCACAGGTCATTTTAAAGAGAGGAAGCTCCTCATGGCTATTCTAGAAATGCCTGGATCTGCTTGAGGTTTCTGCCTTTAAAAGGAGGTTTTTTCCTCAGCACAGTCACCTCAGTGCTTGCTCTTGGTGCAAATAATTGGATTTATAAAGAGTACAGTCTGGACCTGCTCTAATTGAAACGTGCCCTCAGATAACTTAGTTATGATTTGGTGCAATACAAGTAAAATTGAATTGAATTGGACTGAATAGATGCACATGCCTGTCCCATGAGATGATGAAAGCCTGATACAATGCTAGAAAATCCTGCAACTTAATATCACAAAAATTTCCATTAACTTCTTTGCCTACAATGTCATATAGTACAAAACGTGTGAACACATCCCGTCTCTGCACGGAGCCTCATTGTACCTTCAGACTGATATATACACAAATACACTCAGTTTGTTTCTGTGATGGAGGATGTTTGCTGTAGGGACACTTCATGCAACATTTTCCATCTGGGTGGAAACTGGAGTCTGTTTGTCTGCACTTCCAAGAACAGTTTAAACTGAAAACTCACATTTCCTCACAGCAAAGTTACTGAAAGCTCTGAGTCTTAATCAAAATTGTCACTTTATATCGCCTCAAACTTCACACAGGAGTCCTGCTGGGACGTTCGGTCACGTTTTTTCTCTTCTAGCCTGAGCCCCGTGTAAACGTCACCATTAATCTGCTCAGATATCTAACATTTTTGAGTACACATCCTGTATTTCATATATGTGTTGGTATATTTGAAAGTGGTCTGAAGGAATGTGGGCTGGTGTTTGTGAAAGGTTAATAGGAATGTGTACACAGACCCTAAACAGAGAATCTGTGTGTGTTTGTGTTTGTTTGAACAGTTTGGTCTGACCCGACACTGTGAAATACACTGAAATAAACTGAATTAAACCAAATTAAATTGGCATCTGAAATCACAGTCAACAGACTATGCATCCACATTAAAAAGAAACTCTATTTATTCATTAATTTATTTAATGTATATTTGTATAGGGACGAGTCTGTAGCATGAATAAATGCCACACACAACAGTGTTTATAGCCTAAGCTAATTTACGATGTCCAAACATTTCAAAGATTAAAACCACATGCATACATAAAATAAAAACTAACTGTCAGCATCATCTGTCCTCATAATGCACAGACTTCTGCCCTGCTGTTGTGCTGCTCTAAACCAGTTTACATAAGTCGATGATGGAGGCACTTTGATGTCCTTGTATACACTAATTTGAATTTAATGAAAATCTAATTCTGGCTCGTTACTGTTGTCCACCTGATTAAATTAAGTTTCCAATCTGACCTAGAAAATGATAATTTTTTGGGACACAGAATCAAACTCTGGCTCCAGATACAGACTTTCGCATTTTACGTGAGTTTCGTGGCCACCATAGGTTCTCCTACACGCTCGGAAGAGCTAAATGCTAATGTCAGCATGCTAACATGCTCAACATGATATTTATCATTGTCACCATCTTAGTTTGGTGTGTTAGCATGCTAACCTTTGCTAGAGCTGCAGCCAACCAAAGAAAATCTTGGTTGACTGAAGTTCTACCTACTTTTCAACCAATCGTTTGGTGGATGGAGGAAAAAATGCACACTATCTTTAGATCAATTAAATCAGCCACAGTGCACTGAGTGAGAAAAATGTGCAAATCAATGTCACGCAGTGTTACCAACCAGATGAATTCCTCAGTTTGTCCATTTCTTTTTCATATATAGATACGCATATTGTTATTTTCGGGGCATGTCTGTCAAGTAAATTTACATACAAACCAACACACACTACACACACACACACAATTATGCTCACAGTGGACACAAGGGTTTCACCAGCTGCTACAGTTCTTATATAAACAAAACTAAGCGTAACAGCAGCTCGTGCTGCAGTATAAATGTCCTAAAAGCAACATGTAAAAACAATTACCGGCATTGGACTTGCTGCTGTCATTATTTACTTGGTTTCAGGTGAGGTTTAAGTTTTACACAGTTTCTCTTGACTGTCCCTCAATATTACAACATTAGTCCAACATCGGCGCAGCAACAAATGCTAACACCAAATTCAACAGATAACACAGGGAATAAACACTAAACATGACAAAACTTGAAGGTTTCCAGTTTGAACTCAGGACATGAACGGCTGATATTTATCCATTAGTGAGTCGAAGTAAAAATCCACACATATATTGTCGTCAAAAATAAAGTTTTTATCCGCTCAGCTCTTCTGTCCTCTGAGACTGGAGGCAGATGAAATGACTCGTGCTGGTTTTTGTTATAACGTTCAGTAAACAGTCATCACTCAAAAATAAAACACATCAGGTCTGCGTACGTTCTCGACAATAATGCATTAAGAGGTTCTCTCCTTATTAAAGAACACCAGCAAAAAGAACATGTCGACCAACCAACTCGACCAGCTGACCAGAAGGTGTCAGCTCTGCTAATCTGCCAAACACACAGTACAGCTGAGGCTGATGGGAATAACACTGATTTAATATGCATTTGGCCATAAACAAAAGAACTGGACAATTTAAAATTTTTGATTAGATGATGGTGTTAGAGGAAAAAGTAAATGTATCACCAAAGTTATTACATTTTATCCTGAGGCGTATGTGAATGTCTGTACTAAAGTTTACAGAAAACAATCCAATATTTGTTGAGATATTTTATCTCAAAATGAAAAATGTCTCATGGTGACACTAGAGGAATCACCAAAAATTGATGGGATCCATTTTCTAGGCAACATGAATATCTGTACCAATTTTTTTTTAATCAAACCTTCCAGTAGATGTTAAGATATTTAACAGGATAAGAGAAAACTTTGACCTTTGACACGGGATTATCAGTGTCTTTGATAAGTTTCACAAAAATCCATCTAATAGTTGTTGAGACATTTCAGTCTGGAACAAAGTGGAGCACCAGCCAACAGACAGACATGTCCATCCCTGTGTTGCTAAAAATTAGCCAAAGTAAATAATATACAGTATATAAGTAATCTCTGTGAACTAGCTCAGCAGTCCTATTGAACATTACAGGTGGCATTATTGTCAAATAACAGTGACTCCTGCCAAGTCAATCACTGTGATGCAACACTTGTCTTTGTCTTCTTTTAGAGGAAATTAATGCTATTGTTAAAACAAAATGTTTATATTAAACATATTTGCAAATGCGATACAATATGTGTTTTATTTCTACAGCATCTGCTCCTGAGCAGCCAAAGGATATTGAATGTTTTTATTGGTATTTACGTGACTCAAACTGGCTGAGGTCAGGGCAACATCATGGTCTTGGGTACACTGTAGAAAGAAAGACAGGAAGAAAAAAAAAGACTGATTTAAAACACGAGATGGGATGTAAGTCATGCACTTTGTACGTCAAACTGACCACGTCAATGTTCTCCTTGTGAGGACAGAACATTGCATAATGTGACTTCTTCCAAAAGGAACAACGTAAGGACTTAAATCAGGTTTAGATTAGGGATGGCTATTTCATTTAAGTTAAACTTGTTAAACCTACACACCAGTAGCCGGAGGGCAGGGATCATCAACATGCTTGACTGGGAGACATTTACATAATGGCAGGAGGTAAGGGTGCCAATTAATAAACAATTACCAACCATTAATAATAATGATGAAAATAAAACAAACACTGACTGAAACGTGTTGGCATATTCCTGATTTAATAAAGGATATTAAAAGTTTCTCTCAGATTGCTTTGCATCATTCCAGACTGACACCCAAACAGTTGGCCCATAACTCATCTTTTTTAAATTCTTTATTTTCAAATTAACTGACTTATTAACTTGTGACAGACTGAAGAGCATATTTAAGCTCTTTTAGTATGAAACACACATTTATATTAACAGAATTATCCTAATTTCTGTGTAACTTTTATTCCTTTTCAGCTAATTGTTGTCTTCCCCTGCAGAGCTCAGAGTCTGATCAGTCTGAAAGTCGGTCACACAAACATCAGTCCTCGCTGTTACCAACAGACTCATTTATGCCATCATATAAAACCTCCTGGGAAAAACAGTGTGAATCAATATATTTTCAGAGTGCGCTCGGTAGAGTGTGTCTGGGGGCATGAGGGTAGAGAACATGGAGGGCTGGGCCGGCTGCGTGTCCGGTGTGAATGCATGAGAGAAGTGGAGTGAAGGTTAAATCATCAAGCTGTACCTTGGACACGATGTTCAGTGTTGTGGCCTGCGACAGACTGGTAATAACTTGTTTTTAGTGAGCTGTGGTTGTGGCTGTGTTCCAGGGCGAGAACACATTGATTAAATGTTTTGTTACCACAGAATAATAATCCACTAGATGGACTACAATCGTTTTTCTGGTGAGGTCAGCAGAGGTCATAATCAATGGGCTTGGTTGACCAGTTTGTCTGTTTGACAATCACATTTTGCTGCAATAAAAACCTTATCTTATTAATAAAACTGATGTTGACAAAGTTTTCCTACGGAGACATGATTTATGGTTGAACAAAGGTAATGAACAGCAAAAGATTGCAATTAATGTTATTGCAATACATGTTTAAACTTTCTATAATATCATATCGTGACTGAAGCATCATATCATGGGGCCTCTGGTGATTTCCACCCCTACTAATCAATAGGAAAAGATCACAATGTGATTGCTTCTGCACACAATAGTCGCAGGATATTTAAGAATAGAAGAAGAGAAAGAAGTCATGGTTTGGGTTAAAATAACTTGGGTCTGTGTTTGATTCATCCATCCATCTCAACCTCCTCCTCCCTACACAGACTATTTCTCTCTTTAGACTGTGTGTGACTGGTTACACACATAAGATACATAACTAACATGTTTATTTTAAGGCAGATTCTCTTTGCACATGGGTTGCAGTAGCCAAGGCAGCTATTTGTACCTGGATGTATACGTATAGCCGAGTATGGCAGAGACAAGCACCCAGGTGCCCAGAGAAAAACAATGCTATTTGGCAGAGTTAAACCGTGATCTTCCGAAGTAGTTTTGTTGCCTAAGCCTAACAAAACTGTGACTGAAAACTGAAAATAATAGTTAAAAAAAAATAACAGGTTCCACTGGCATGTAATTTCATGCTACTGTCAAATTACAGGTGTCCAGGACAGGTCTCAGTTCCCACTCTCCCTGCAGGGAAACCCTGTGCTTTACTCAGTCTGCACTTCAGTCTTAGCAGCAGTGAATTTATCACTTGTTAAAGGTTAAATAAGCAGCGGGGAACAGCTGAATATCTGTCACATGACTATTAATTCCCGGGTACAAATCGACACTCCGTTATTTTAACCCAAACCACAAAGATTTCCTGAACCTTACCAAGTAGTTTTGGTGCCTAAACCTACCCAGACTTTGTCCATTTTACAACATTAACTACATAACATACATAACAGTTACCACATCACGTACATAAGCTCTATTCTCATCATGTTCTCAGATACTGCAACTGACATAACCCTTTTTATCCACCTTTTCATACCGCCCGACCAGCCGGTTAAGAGGAGTGAGGAGTCAGCAGTCTGTGACGGTACAGAAACAATCAATGAAAATTCAATTCATAACAATCCAGGTTTTTCAAAGGATGTGAAACACCGCAACTATGAGAGGTCCTTCAGCATACAGTCATACATGTGCACACAGAGTGTTAGGCTGATGGGTTCAGTAGTGTGCAAGATCAGCTGCAGACAGATCACACACACACACACACGTCCAAACACATGATGCCCTCAAGGCTTACACTTGGCGGAGAAAATCAGATCAAATGTTCATTTAGTACGATATTTGGAGGCCTACGGTTATTAGAGGGCCACACAATGTATTCACATGCCCAGTTCAGGCAAGACAGGATAGATAACAGACAAGATAACAAGACTCAGGAAGTAACATCATAGAAAGTTTGGGGTTAAAACTCTGTTTAGGTACAAATATATGTTGATATTACACAGGTTTTGTCTTGAACACTTGTGGTTTTGGTTTTGAAGCTGTTGGTTACTGATAATTTGTAACATTTTAAATGTGTTAGTTGATTGCTTCATTGATATTTAGTTAGTCAGTCAGTTATTTAGTTATTTTTATTGATGTCAGTTGTTTGCTCCAGTTCTGTTCTTGTCACTGGTCAGACTGGAGTAATTTAAAGAAAGCGATGAGGGACAAAGAAGGACTTTCGTCAGCTGGTCAGTGTGCATTAATTAGCTTTTCTCACGCCATGTGCTCATTATCACCACTTTCAGCGATCACTTGGAGTGTCGTGTATCATTCCCACGGGACACACACACACACACACTACACGAGTGTGTGAGCAGTGTCATCTACAAGACAGTCTGCAGCCACAACAGCTCTTTGTCTGCCCAAGTGAAACTGAAGCACCTAAACATCACACAAAGGAAAAAGATGAGCCTGACAAGGCCCTCACAGAGCTCTGTAAGTATGTCGTGTTGTCTTGGTGTTGTGGTGTTTGTGTGTGTGTGTGTTGTGTGGTGTGTGTGTTTTGTGTGCAGGTAGCCTGGTGATTGTTACCGTACTATAGGACATTGCTTTGCAAGTAGTTTCAGATTCCTTGGCTACTGACTTATATAAGCCTAAGTGACATCTGAAACTACTGTTCAACAGTTGATAGTCACCCTTCAGAATTTCAAGACTTCCTTGAACGCACCATTGGGAAGAGTTTCCAAAATAGTCCCTACTTATAGTTACAGTATCACCCTATGATAATTACGTCACAGAAAAATAAAACACACTTCCAAACTGATAAGTTTCAAATCTCTGCCGGAACCAACAGGTGGTTTAATTAAAGCACGTTACAGTTGGACAAAACTGATGTTGCAGCTTACAGTGACAACATGTTGTCACTGTAAACATCCTTTCCATCTGAATGCACCATTAGACATCAGGCACCGTTCATCACTACATGTACGTCCTGCTTCAATATTTTCACCTGACCCACATCTTTAGTGCTGCCCAGGATTTTTAATTTTAACTAAAGCGGTCGAATATATCGGAATATGGAGACGATATAATTAACAGCTAAAACTTGATCTCAAATTAAACAGCAGAATTAAATTAAAAAGAAGATAAATGCAGTATTTCCCAAAAGACATTTTGAAGCCATTGATCTGGAAAACTTGGAAAGAACAAGGAAATTTGGGATGGCTGGGCCGTCTCATCTATTTTCAACAACAGAAAAAAAAAAAGAACATTTTTCAAGTAATGTTCTTAAGCACAATTTTGAGTATTTCCATTTTCTGTCACTACTTTTACTCCATTAGATTTATCTTACAACATTAGTTACTTTGCAGATTCAGATTATTAATACAAATCATAATCAACAAGATGTGAGGAAATTCATCCAACATTATAAATTATATTATTCTGAATGGTGCGTACTAGTAGGCCTTTAGTTCAGGCTCGTTAATTAATTACACAACTCTTTCTGTGATGTGGAGGCCTGATGAGAAGCTGTTTCCTAAAACATCCACTGGAATAAAACACTGCAGAAGTCCTGTACAGTGTCGCCTCCTCGACCGACACACTACGCACACTCGCATCCCCCGTGGAGGTCCTCCTTCACACCCAGATGAGGAATGTTTGACACACACACACACACACACACACACACACACACACACAAATAACCAAGCTAAATATTACCTCATAGGTGCCAGTGTCATCAATGTACTGAAGGACTGTCATTAATTTCTACCAAACACCATCACTCTCACAGAGGAACCAGTAATATCCTGGTACTGAACTTTTAAAGTTTGACACTGTGACAGAAAAAGAGCATCAATAGTAAAAGTAGTTTTATAATATTGAGGGTGTTTTTTTATATACTAGAGCATGTGATGTTTGAACAACAACTAAACTGAGAAACAGCTGTTGTGTGACTGACAAACAGATTCAACAAGAAATCAGAGTGATCTTTTCACAATCTGTCAAAAGCTAAAGAAAAGAGAAACAAATTGATCGCTGCAATTCGCAGACACAACTGGAATCCAGACACTGAAAAGTGGATTTGTGGTTGCCATTTTGTGTCACGTATGTTGGATTTTTGGGTAAAATCATACCTGAAGTATTGTACTGTATTGTAGCCAGTCCCAAACTTGAGAATGCCACGCTCCAATATGAATTCTTAAAATCTTCTGCTGTCCAACCAAACCTTTAATCAGAACTCAACAAAGACTAATTGAACCAATGATTAGATATAAAATAAGAATGCAGAATAACATATAATTTAAATCCCTGGGCTTTGTTTTATTAGTTCTGATTCTATTTTAAAATTACTCATAAATATTTTATGGTAGGCTAACTTCAAACTTATAAGATTGAAGCTTAAAAGTGTTTTTTATTTTTCATGACCTCTAAAGGTCCAGCTGCGGCCCAGTCTTCAGGAATCACTGGTATATTGACTAACATCACTTATCAATTAAATATTTAGCATCTGTCATGTAGATTCCATGTAACTGAGTGTTGTGTTGTGCAATCGTGCATCAAAGACAGAGAAAGGGAGAGTAACAAGCTGTTCAGTCTGACATCAGGCTAGCATGTCAGAGGAATGACACCATTTGTTGACTGGCATCTTTAGGGCTGTGATGTGCTTTAAGAGAGGGATAATCAATGAGTAAGTGAGCGGTAAATGGTTTGAAGGCACAACGTGGAGGCAAAGAACCACCTGACGCGAAACAAAGGGTGCCTCTGCTAAGTGACTTCAAACCATTTAACACACACCCACAAACTGATTATTCCACTTGTACGTGGTCATTTGACAACAATATGAAATAAAAGCATTCGTTTTGCACTCAGAATCATGACAAAGAATAATTCTAGTCCCTTTTACAACCAAACCCGACTAGAAAATGGCTTAAGAAAGACAAACCTACCATGAATGAGTGGATCGACTTAGTTTACAATATATACACCATGGAGAGAATCACATTTAAACTAAGAGTTCAAATTGATATCTTTGATAAAAAATGGTCAGAATGGCTTACCCATGTGTCAGCTGGCTTGGTCTGGCCTGCAGCAGTTGATAACGAGTAACACATCCACATTTACGGGTGATATCGCAGCGGCTCACTTGAGATTCCTCCGTCTGCAGATGCATAAATTAGATGTCTTTTATTCATTTGTTATTTATTCATAACTAACAATTTTCTTGAATGAGCCTTGTTTCTATATAGTTGGAAGACAGGTTATTTATTTGTAACTCCCAAAAGTTCCCTTTTTTCTTCCAAACCCTGTCATTTTTGGGGATATTCCCATAAAAAAAGGCTGCTGTGGATCATAAGAAAAAGGTGCTACTTCTTCTCAACCTCATTAATTAGTCTCTCGTCCTCTTTTTCAACTGCTTTGATGAGGAGAAACAGAAACATCAAGGATGTCACATCGATTTTAACCAGATAAAATAGGTTGGAGGTGGCGTGAAACTTGGGGTTGCAGATGAATTTTGAACATTGATTAAACTTGAGCCAAACTACGTGTGTATTAAATGGTTTTTAACGCAGACCAATCAGAGAAGAGAATTCACTCAGACCATCGTATAAAGTGTATAATTGTTAAATAGAGGAACTAATTTTTATGAAAACAACTCCCTGAAGTACTGCCTTCTATTCATAACATGTGGAATGTTATTGGTCAATATGTTGCTGCTTCTTCTGCTGGTTTTACTCGTCTGACACTTTCATCACATCAGGGTGTCTCTGCGGAGAGTGAAGGTCTGTGCCTGTGTCTGTAAAAGGAGGCATGACTGACTCTCCTCATGCACTCAAACAGGAGGACATCGAGGTAATCGGGACAAAACATCGTCCTCTGTGTGTGTGTCTCCTCGTGGTTTCTCAACAACTGCTGAACTTCCAAATAACACCAGATGAACTTGACTTCAACCCGCCCACACCTCTGAGGTTCTTACCACATGTTCATCTGAGAAAATGAAAGAAAAAGTGTGTCACATCCTCCTCGCTCTGTTGTTTTTTTGTTGCATTTCCTATGAAACTGGATGTCGATTATGTTCTCACAGAGTCAGCGTTGTTATGGCTGTGGTCACATGACCTCATTGTGGTCACATGATGTCAGTCAAAACACAGACTTTTGTACAGACTTTACTGACTGATGGAAAAGAAAATAATGAGCTCAAACAATCCACGTAGTGAAGTATTTATCCAGAGTTCTAGGAAGAGGCCTTTTTTTTTGACCCTCTACCACAAACTTTTGAATAAAGTTCTGAGGTGAACATTCATCAAGTCTGTCTGGAGGGTTTCTAAAGAGACAGTTTCAGAGAAAACACCTCAACAATGACTGTCGAAATTCCCCTGAAACAGTTTCAGGAAGATACTCAACTTCAGGGAGTTGTTCCATCATTTAATAGTCACTTTGCAAGGTTACAAAGATGTATGTTGGGCTGCTGCTGTTAACCAGAATGGGTTAAATGCAGAGAACAAATTTTCCTACTGGGATAAACAAAAGAGAACTTGTAAACAAGTTTTTGATGGTATTTTAAGATACTTTTATGTCTTCTAAATGTCCTGTAATGTAATTAAACGTTCTAAAATGTTCTGGGAACGTGACAGGAGGCAAAAATAGAAGCAAATCTGATTTGACTGAAGAAAATCTTAGTCATGGACAGCCCTTTAAAGCTGTTCTGTAGTCTGGTGGTAGGGCAGTGAATACAGGCTGTGATTGGGGTGGGTATTGTCTTTACATCCTCCTGTCTCCAGCTTCTAGGACTAGGCTGTCTCCTTTTTTGTTTTTGTGTTTATTTACATGATTTAGCCTTAATAATAATAATAATAATAATAATAATAACTTAGATTTATATAGCGCCTTTCAAGACACCCAAGGACGCTTTACAAAACAGAGGCAAAACAAATGAAAACAAGAGACAAGAGAACAAACAACACAGCTTAAAGAGAAACCAGCCTAGCTAACCAAGACCAAATGCCAGAGTAAACAGATGTTTTTTGAGAGATGATCTGAATGAGATCCAGGGTAAGGCGTGGCGTATCTCAGAGGGGAGGGAGTTCCAGAGGGTGGGGGCAGCAACGCTGAAGGCTCGGTCCCCAAAGGTGCGTTGGCTGGTGCGAGAGATGACGAGCAGACCCATGCCAGTGGACCGTAGACTCCGGGATGGAGTGTGATGGTGAAGGAGATCAGATAGGTACCGGGGGGCCAGGAGTGGAGGGACTTGTAGGTGAGGAGGAGGAGTTTGTAGGTGATGCGGAATTTCACTGGGAGCCAGTGGAGGTGGATGAGAGTGGGGGTGATGTGCTGCCAGGGCTTGGAGTGGGTAAGAACCCTGGCAGCTGAGTTCTGGACGTACTGGAGCCTCTCCAGGGTCTTACTGGTTGCCCCGACCAGGACTCCATTGCAGTAGTCCAGACGGGTGGTAATGAAGGCGTGGATGAGGGTCTCGGTTACTGTATCTGTGAGTGACGGCGGAGTCTGGAAATGTTCTTGAGATGGTAAAAGGAAGATTTGGTGACGGATTTGACATGTGAGTGGAAAGAAAGGGTGCATCCAGAATGACGCCCAGGTTGCGGACTTCAGGGGATGGGGAGATGGGAAAGCCATCGACCTGGAGGAGGAAATCCCTAACTTTCCGGAGCAGAGCCTTGGGTGCCACAACCAAGAGCTTGGTTTTTCTGCTGTTGAGTTTAAGTAGATTTGCTGACATCCAGGATTTTATATCTTGAAGGCAGTTGACAAGAGACTGGGGGGGAAGCTGAGTGGATGGGGAAGTGCTGAGGTAAAGCTGAGTGTCATCTGCGTAGCAGTGAAAATTCAGACCATGATGGCGAATGATCTGACCTAGGGGGAGCATGTAGATTGAAAAAAGAAGGGGCCCAAGGACAGAACCTTGAGGCACACCTTGATTGACTGGGGCAGGAGGGGAGCTGGAACGGTTAATGGTGACGAACTGTGTCCTGTTGGTGAGATATGATTGGAGCCAGGAGAGGGCAGAACCAGTGAGGCCAATGAGGTCAGAGAGGCGGTTGAGGAGGATGGAGTGAGAGACAGTATCGAAAGCGGCAGAGAGGTCGAGACGGATGAGTAGGCTGACATGGCCAGAGTCAGCAGCAATAAGGAGGTCATTAGTGATTTTTAAGAGGGTGGTTTCAGTGCTGTGATGGATTCTGTAGGCGGATTGGAGGGTTTCAAAGAGCTCATGGTTGGACATATGCTGGTTGAGTTGGGCGGCGACTGTTCTTTCCAAGATTTTGCTGAGGAAAGGAAGGCTGGAGATTGGCCGGTAGCTGCTCAAATCGTCGGAGTCCAGACCAGGCTTTTTAAGGATAGGAGTGACAGAGGCGGTTTTGAGACAGGTAGGTACATATCCGGAAGTGAAGGAGAGGTTGATGATGTCAACCATGAGGGGGCATATTGTGGGCAAGCAGGCTTTGACCAGGGGAGTGGGCAGGGGATCCAGGGAGCAGGTGGAGGCTTTGGACTTGGTGACCAGTTTGGTGATGAGGGGAGCATCAACAGTGGAGAAGAAGGAGAGGCAACACTGGGCGGGCACGTTGTGGGGGGAGGAGCGGCCAGAGACGGGGTGGGTGAGGGGCAGGCTCTAGTAGCTGGTGGTGGATGGACTCCACTTTGGCCTGAAAGAAGTCTAGGAACCTGGAGCAGAGGTCAGCAGCGTTTGGGGGTCGTTATCTTTTATCATTTCCACAGATACACGGTAAGATCACAGAATAGTCATAGGGAGGGCATTTTAGCACAGGGACTTTTATTATAATAATTAGCAAAAGTTGAAAAAAATAAGACTTTCTTAACCATAAGTTTATGGGGCCCTTGGTAGCTTGGGACCTATAAGGCAGTTGCCAACCTTTGCCCACCAGTAACTCCCCCTCTGAGGGTAAAGTTCAGGGTTGTAGACCTCTAATTGTTACTGTGAAGGTTTTGGGGTTAAGGAAAGCAATGTCAGTGTCAATGTTTAAATAAAGGAACAGTACCATCTTTTCGTGAATCATTGTTTGGGCTCTGATACCAACTAAATGGAAGAAGAAACAGAGTGTGTGTGTGTGGGTGGGTGTGTGTGTGTGTGTGTGTGTGGTGTGTGTGTTCCTTAGCTTGCCAAGTGCTGACCCAGTTTTCTCTGCTGTGGGTTGGCATCACCAGCAGCACACGGAGTCATTCACAGCTGCAGCGTGATTGTGTTTGAATCTGTACATCCACCAGAGTGAGGTGTGTCATAGAAAACCTGTTGTGAGCATTTTTATGCTTGTGTGCGACTCCAGTGTGCAAGTGTGTGTGTGTGTGTTGACCTTGGCCGTATGAAAGAGAGACTCAGCACTCTTGAAACTGTTTTGGACTCTTCTGTGGCACATATACTTCGCCAGGAAGAGGGCATTTTCCAGCATATTTATCCAAAACACACACACACACACCTACACACACACACACACGCACACACACACAGAAAACTCAATTTCTTGTGATAAAAATAAGCATGTATTGGTGCTCTTTAGTCCTTGATGATGATTCAGTTTGACTCTTGTTGAAATGCCCCACGCATGTATGTAATCTGAGTCATGGTTGCAAAAACGTGCACACACACACACGCACACGCACACACACACACACACACACACACACACACACACACACACAACACAAAACAAACTGTAGACAGGAATAACATAATTAATGAACACAGATATTCTTTCATCACAGTGTGTGTGGTGTGTGTGTGTGTGTGTGTGTGTGTGTGTGTGTGTGCGCCAAGCTTTTCCATATTCATGGTGGAATTCTTGGAGGAGGAATATTCAAACGCTGCAGGGAGATCAAGTAATAAAAGGTTGTTTTTTTTAATGTCACATTAAAATGCTAACTCAGGCTTTCATTTTTCTTGCTGTCGTCAGGGAGAACACTAACATGAAGGCTGTGATGTTCATAAATCAAGTGAAATCTAATTAAAATGTTTAGTTACAGTAGAATCCACTCAGGATACAAGAAATGTCACAGCAGATGAGTAAACCTCAGCACACCCATTACTGTTGATGCAAAATACCCTAAAATATTGTGATATTATTTTGGGCTTAATCGCCCGCCCTTACTCTGCAGCAGGCACAGGTGTGGAAAGGTGACATAGACCACCGACCATGGAGGAGCAGATTGTATTCCAGCATTATGAAGCGCATCGGTCTGTACACCTGTATGAAGGTGTATAGAAAACATAGAGAAAATAAGACACAGGTGGGTGGGAACTTCTTCAGGTGGAACAGGAAAAAAGAAGGACAGACGGAGGGAAGTGAGACTATAAGAGGAGACGCAGGACTGAGAGATAATGAGGGATCGCTGAGGGCAGGAAAGAAGAGAAAGAGGAGATGGGAGATATGATGTGAGGAATGTTGTTATTGTGGAAAAGACGGTCGGACCTCGTCGACTACAGACATCAGAGCTGTTTGTGTCACACACACAAACATTCATTTTATCATCCTGAGTCTTTTCATCTCAACTTTCACACAATGTACAATGTGGGGCTAGACACACACACAAACACACACAGACAGACACTTTAGAAGAGATTGAAAGTGTTTGCATGACTCTTTGTGGCTCATTTGTGGCTGGCTTCTGCATGTTCACCTTTTTTCCCACGTGTGAGTGAGTGTGCATGTGAGATTGTGTGTGTGTGTGTGTGTGTGTGGTTGTGGTGTGGTTGTGCATCCTTGCCCCCACACGTGTACTGTAAGTGTGCGTGTGTGTTCATGCAGTTTGCTCGTCGGTCTTGCGTTCTCTCGGGGTTTCAGGCTCGCCTTCATTGTGCTTCTTTTGTCTGTGGCTGCTTTGTTTAACCAGTGGTTGGTCAGTAAAACAGCAGCAGTTAGCTGCTAAACCAGCGCACTGGTTTTGTGCCTCGACACAGCAGCACAATATGAAGCGAGCTGCAGCTACAGAACCGCCAGAAGAGGCAAACAAAGAAGTGCTGGGAGCACTAATCGTCAGGACAAAGCAAAGATGAGCAACCACTTCAACACCAAACACCCAAACCTCTGCTGGCCCCTGCAGGAGATCTGTTTTCCCAAAGAGACAAAGACAGATGCTTTGGATTGACAGGCTCTGTGACGGCTTTACATTCAAAACATTTGTTGAATTGGTGTTGTTTAAATCCTAGATGATATTTTTGTATAACACTGGCCTTCGGTGTTTCATATGAGCAGGTTTTAATGTCGTTAGTCTTTGTGTTTGTCTGTTACTTACTTTTATTGTAACTGTGTTGCTGCCATCTCGGCCTGGACTAACCTGGTTAAATAAAGGCTAAGAAGAAGATTCCTTTCCTTCTTCTAGATTATGTGTTGTTAGGCGCTGTTCAGACCTGGTATCTCATCACAAGTGGACAGCTTTAAGTACAGGTGTGAACGTACTCAAGACGCATTTGAGATCCGATCACTCAGACCACATTCAGAGATGGTCTGTGAACACATTCTTTTAGCAGAGTTAACGTAATGTGTCCTGAGCCACTGGGACACAATGGTGGACAGCCTACTTAAAGGGATAATTCACCCAGTAATTAAAATTGAGTCATTATCCACTCATCTTCATGCAGATTGAAGGTCGGGTTTAGTTTTTTAGTCCACAAATCACTGCTGGAGTTTCACAGCAAAACAGCGTTGCAGAATCTCCCAAAGTTTTCAAACCTAAAAAAACAATCATAAAAAAAAAAAAAAAAATGCCTCCATACTGCTCGTCTGGTGTAATCCAAGTCTACTAAAACCCAGACATACCAAGTTGACTTGAAAGACGTGATTTACACCATGTTTTTAGCCTAAATCTGTGTAAAACTGCCTGTAAAATTCTAGCAGTGTTTTAAAACCTTCAATCAGCATGAGGGTGAATACATAATGACTGAATTTTCATATTTGGGTGAACTGTCCCTTTAACTGACATCCTGTGTGTGACTGTAATGCAAATTACCAACGGACTTCCTTTCCTGCAGTGAATGTATGTGAACAAACTAGTAACCCCAGACTCCCTTAAAAAAATATGCTATTTTGTGAGTTATTGGAAAAGAAACTTTATAAACTTTGTGAAACACTTTTTATGACAAATTCTTAATTATTTGGGCATTCTTGTGAATTTGACAAGTGTTACACATTAAATTATTTCTGTCTTTGGGAAAAAACCTTGTGTCTGTTTGTCTCAGCGGACCTCTGGTCTTATTGCATACAGAGGGGGGAAGTAAAACAGTTATGAAGAATTCTTAATCAGTTGTGCCTTCTTGTAAATTCGATATTAAATTCAACACATTAAGTTGTTTTTTCCTTGTAAAAAAAAAACATCATGTTGCTGTGAAGAGCAGACAGGAGAGAGGCTCTGTAGTGCTCTGGGAGGCACACTTTTACTCTGTCTGACTCTGTCAATATAATAAAGCCTTTCTTCATCATCTGTTATGTGAACACATCAGATTTCCACACAGTCAGAAAAAGCAGAAGTGTGCATCGTTATGATCAATGAGCCTCATGCAAGAACCGCTCGTATGAACAGACGAAGCAGTGTGTGTGTGTGACTGTGTGCAGCAGTTAGTCTGCTGTTATACAAAGTTTTTCACTAATTACTGAACATTTAATTAGTCTGAAGACATTTTAAGTTTGAAAAATAAATTACACTTTATAATTATGTTGCCATTATCTTGTTTGACTGCATTTCAAACTATGATACAATTGTAAATTTACACATAAAGCCTCTTATCATTAATTTCATGATGTATTATTACCTCCTGTCAGGTGTTTTGGCTGTATATCTTTACATGCAGGTTTATCAAGTTGCTCGCTTATCCTGTCCTCTATCTCCATGATCGGAAACTTCCCTTTGACCCCTCTTCTCGTTGCAGTCATCATCGCTCCTTACTGTAGCGAGGCGTTTCTTGTTTCCTTTAAAGTCATTTTCATATCCTGACATTTTTTCTTTATTTCAGTGACAGTCTGACCCTCAGGTAACATGGCGTTAACAGCACTCACTTTTCCTGTTTCTTGGCTTTAGCTGGTCCCTTAATTCCACTGCTGACGCTGTTAAAATAACAGACTTTCCTTTATTTTTCCAGTTTCATACTTTAAGTCTGTGTTGCTGGATAAGTTTCGCTACGTTGCTGCCATGCTTGTGCAGCTGTAGCTGTTTTTTGTGAATAAACACCACATAGTTTAGGACATCTCACCATCCCCCTGGCATCTGTCCACAACATCATCCAGCCACTTAAATGGTCCTTCTAACAGCAAAGAAAATATAATTTCTGCTTCTATCAAACTCTGTGACAACCAAGAAGACTCCTCCTGCCACTGATGAAGACCATGACATGCAGCTGAAAGCCCTGGAAAAACAAGCTAGTGAGAGAGGAATTGATTTAGGATTCTTTAAAAGTGATCCAGTTTGAATTTTAAGTTGTTTTAACAACATGCACATTTCTGCACCTCCACCTGATGAGCTGATGTTGTTGAAAGCTGAGTGAGTGAGAGGAAGTGATACTGAGCGTGACTCATCACGGTGTTTGTCACTGACTGGATTATATGTGAGGTCACAGAGAGGGCAGAGTATCATCTTTGAGAGCAAACCAGCAATGTCAGACTGAAGTCATGTTTGAGAGAGCAGAGTGCACATTGGGTCCACTAGTGAGTCAGCCAGTGTGCACGTCCGTCCCTGCACGTGGGTGTGTTTTTTTTGTATCGATCCAGTTTCGAGCTGCACTTTTCAGACCACAGAAGACTTTTTTGAACACAAGGATTTTAACCGGTGTTTCCACAGCAGGAGTCTGGTTGCAGATTTGTCTCCTGTGCTGCAGTTTTAGATTTTGCAGTTCTGAACATCAGATTATCACCTGTAGCCATCAGTGGAATGTAACTAAGTACATTTACTCAAATACAAATTTTAGGTACATTTCTAATGCCACTACTTCTACTCCACGACATTTGAGGGAAATGTTGTACTTTTTACTGCACTGCAATTATTTGAGGTTTAGTTACTTTACAACTTACAAAACATATAAAAATAAGTTGAAACGATAAGTCAATCGATCAACAACTAATTGGCTATTGACAGGTTATTGGCATGACAAACAGATGTTTACATTGCTAAAGCAAGTATGAGATAGAACAAGTTAAAAAAATGTACATGAAGACAAGAAACAGGATTTTATGAGGACTATATAGTATTGATAAATAGCTTGAAAGTTAAATGTTAATAAATGTATAATAAAGGATTTATTAACCTTAATAAAGTATTGTTCCCACTTTAGATCCTGTAGCTGCAAAATGTTTATAACTGCTAATGAATGCATAATAAAGTCTTAATATAAATAAAGTGACCAAAAAAGCTTAGTAAAGTTTAATTAAACTCAGAAAATGTGTTTGTAATGCCTATCATTAATATTACTCTTATTTATAAGTATATATAATTAATATTAATACTAAATCATGCTGTTTTTGTATTGGTTGATATTGTTGTATCTGTTTTTGTGGCACACTTTAAGTTCTTTATTCTTTCGCTTTTTATTATGCGTTTATGAGAACAGTAAGCTTGGAGACACACACACACACTCTCTCTCTCAAAGCAGTCCTTGAGTCTGGTGTTCAAAGTGGGTCACAGAGCTGAGGAGGGTGGGGGTTGGGTGCACAGCACCGCTACACCTCATTCTCTCAGTCTCTGGGGACAGTTGAACCAGTTTAGGGTGAATGTGGTGCCAGGATTTATTCTGCTGCTCCTGGTTTTCTTTGTCCTCTTCATCGGAATAGTGCACAACTGTATGGAGGTACTACAGTTTTGGAAAACAAAAACATAAAAAAAAATGAAATGAGGCAAAAGGTGTATATCACCTCCTGTCACTCAAGTACTGCACTAAAGTACAAATTTGAGGTCCTTGTAATTTACTTGAGTCTTTTCTTTTCATGCCACTTTCTACTTCAAATCCACTACAATTCCAGACGATAACACTGTACTTTTTACTTCACTGCATTTATCTGACAGCTTCAGTTACTTTACAGATTAAGATTTTTGCAAACAACTACCAGCAGTACTGTGGTAGAAAAGGTCTAAGGTTCTACCCAGAACCATTTGCTTCCTTTTCTGAAGACCTTTATGAAGAAATTGTTTGTCAAGAGTTTTTCTTTGTAAGACTAAAGGCTGCATTAAGAACCTTTTTCATCCCAAAAACGCTTTCTGGATTGTTGAAATCCTTGAAGAACTCTTTTGTTACCAAAATATACAAGGGTTTTCAGGAGAATCCCCTGACTGGGCTCTAGATAAAACCCTTGGAATATAAACAGGTTCTCAGAAGAACCACCACAGTGTGTTCTAGATAAAACTCTTGGAATATGTTACAACCCCCGAGTTTGGGCTAGGGGATGAGGGGTGTAACAATAAATAAATGTAACCGGGTGAAAACGGAATAAGGGAAAACTGAGGCAAAAGTGTAAACAAAGGTTCTGTTATTTGATAAATTAGGTGTAAAACTAAGTTAACACCAAATTAAGTAAAACAAAAGGCTTAATTTAACCTACTGAATTAAACAACACACACAAGACGAGTGTCCTTGCTAGCCTGATTGGCTAACAAAGACACAGACACAGACAACGAGTACTTTCGTAAGCTGGAGAGGCTTACAAAGCACATGGGGCACCCAAACGAGTATCCTTGCTAACTGAGGAAGCTAGCAAGACACATATCACACACAAACATGAGTGCCTTTGCTAGCTGGGAGCTAGCAAAGCACATACACAAAACTACAAGCAGTCCAGCCTGCCTCTGCAGGACTAGACTGCAGGCTTGCAGACCTCCGTCTGCTGAATGGCCCACTGGCCCTGTCTGGTTGCGCTCTCCCAGTTTTTAACCACCAGGCCCTGATTGCTGACTGACAGCAGCTGCTGCCAGTCACAACAGCTTGCAAGGGGGAGGAGGGGCAGAACCTGGGCACAGGAGAGTTGAGCAACACACACCCTGTGGCACGTAACATCTCCTCCCATAAGATCAAACTAGATAGTTTGATAAACACTACATAGATGCCACAATCAACACTGAACACAGAACATCAAAAACAAAAGGGTTGCCATACTTACTGAGTGATAAACTGTAGCATCAAAGCTATACACAACCCTGAAACCCTGAAAAGCCTGCCCCCGTCGGAGAATCGCATCCCCGCCCAGGATTCGCTCCGAAAATAAAAAAGGCAAAATAACAAAAGAGTGGCCGATGGAAAAGCTCAAGGCAGCTTAGCTGGACACTCACCTGACTTACTGGGGAAGCGGTACACACTAAATACACATGTGGCGAGCTGCGTGTCTACGCGTCAGCCGCCCCGACCGACACGCTCGTCGAGCTTATACAGCGTAGGCTCCACGCTGCATCCCAGTGATGGGTGGACAGGTGAAGGACGACACCCATCAGCAGGCCAGGTAGCACAGGAACGGGTAGTTGAGGTAGACCACGCCCCCTTCAGCTGGAGCCAACCACGGGCCGGAGATCACACACTGTAATTAACATAAAGAAAACTACACAAGGATTACACATGAGGAGGGCACGGCGGCAGCTGTAACAAAATATAAAGAGGTTCTCAATAGAACCACTGCAGTGGGTTTGAGATTAAACCCTTGGAATATGATAGGATTCTAGGTAGACAACCCTGGGTGGGTTCTTGTTAGTACCCTTTCAGGGGGGAACAGTTCTGTGTGTTGGGTGGAACTGTAACACCATACATGGCTTCTCTGTTCTCTCATGGGGTGTTCTTGGTGAAACCTTTCACAGATGGTTCTAGGTATAACCCTTTATGTTGGGTTCTAGGTAGAACTGTCTGTTGGGTTCCAAGTGGAACCTTTATGAAAGATTCTACCAGGAAACAAAAAGGGTTCTCCTACAGGGACAAGCCGAAGAACCCTTTATGGTTCTAGTTAGCACTGTTATTTGTGAGTGTGTAAAAACAAGTAGAGCTAAAAATGATTAATCAATCAAACATGAATTGGCAATTATTCATAATAATTTAATTTAAATAAAAACCTGTCATGGCTCCAGGTTGTCAAGTTTGATGATTTGCTGCTTTTCCTTTTAATTTATTCAATTTATTTGAAACAATTCAGATGTTTGAGGTATTGGTGAAAGAAAACAAGAATTGTGAAGGTTTTACTTTGAGTCCTGGATATTTATGACTGTTTGTCACTGTTTTCAGATTTTTTTACAAACCAAATAATCAATTAATTAATTGAGAAAATAATCAGCAAAGCAGGTTGGAGTATTTTACAGTGACGTCTGAGTATTTTTACTTAAATAAAGGATCTGAATACTTCCACCACCACTGGTGTGTGTACTTGTTTATCCTTCTGTGGAGCTGAACCTTCACATTGACATATTTTATTTTAAAGCATGGTGCTCTTTTCTATTTTTCTGTTGTCTCTATTTTCACCCCCTCCTCACACTGCATGATTCACCGCTCTCGTTTCGTGCCTTCCTGTGACGCGCCGCTTGCTCCTTTTTGAGAAACACCATATGGATTAACGTCTGTAGGCTAATGTGTGTAAGAGTGTCTACAAAACACAGCCAATCATCAACCAGGTAATAAGTGACTCAGTTCGACAAAAGAACACCAAGTGACCTTCATATAGCTGAATTAATCATTTTTCTCGTCTGTCCTCAACCGTCTCATTTTGCGCTGTTGCATAAGGCCAACAAAAGACAAATCAGATGTCAAAGTCATCCTTGTCTCAAAAAGATGCTGTGATGAAAAACTAACCAGCAATGTACTGTATAAAGTATTTCAAAGTGGCTCCACATTTACCAGCTGCAACATTTAAGTGATGAACACATCAGTGCATTAACAACTAAAGTCCAATAATATAACATATATTATACTCAAATGGGTCATTCTACACAATGGCTAAACCATAATCCATGATAGATCAGATAGATTTAAAATGTATGCAAACATATTTAATAAAGAAATATCTCATATTGCCTGTAATGGTCTAATGGTGGCTACCTATTGTAGCTGTGCTTAATATCTAATTTAAATAATTTCTGTGATTATTATGATTGATGATCAATAGCAGGGATGCTGGAAGTCAGTTACAGTTGGAGGGGCTGAGGGAACGTCAGTTAAATTAAAGAAGTCATCCTAAATGATGAGATATACCTGTTTTTTGTATTAATTTGAATATTAACAAAAGAATTTCTCAAAAGCTGTATCTCAAAATACTGTTTTAGTGTCTTAAAATGATAATTTTCTATCTTAAAATAATTAGAGTTTGAAAATATTGAGTTAGTATCTCAAAATAATGGCTTATACACTGAAAAAAAATTATTATGGGGGGATGTAAATGTAACACTATTAAATCCATGATGTTAACAAGAAAAAATTATGTTTTTATCTCTACATAAAAAAATGCAGTCCTGGACTTAATCTGCATTTATTTAAAATACAATAAATTGTGCATTTTTTCCTTTAACAATATGTATTTATGTAATCACAGCTAATCTTCTTTCGTACAACCACGCAACAAACATTTTATTGTTGAATTTACTCTGCAAAGTGGGCAAAGTCACGTGACCTCTTTCAAATGCGAGATGCCTTTCACTCACTGCGAGGTCCGCCATTTTATGCAGCCTCAGTTGGACATTAACCGAACTCCTTGACTGAGGACGGTGTGGTCTGAACTTCAAGGTAAGAATAAAGTTTGCAAAGTTAGGTGAGTTAGCTACAGTCTTTTCAGTTTTCAGATTTTTGCAGAAATAAAAATAAAGTAAACCAGAGGCTTTTTGTGAAGATATTTTTTAGCAAGTGGCTTTACATTAGAGGTCTGTAGTGTAATAAATGAAAGGCTGTACAGTTTCTGACAGTCAGTAATTGCCGGTTTTATCTGGTAAAATGTATTTAAAAAGGATGAAGTGAAAACTTGGTGGTCAAAACGTCTGGTAATAATGCTCAGTCATACTAACTTAGCCTGTAACACTAGCGAAGCCGCAAGCTGTCATGTGCAATTTCCAAGTGGGAGGATAGTCGGGGTGGCGGGCATGACAAAAGAAATCTGGTTTTTTGGTGGTCTGGTAGGCTGCCAGCATCGGCAAGAAAAAAATATTAATGGCCGCCAGGCCACCGACAGGCTCTTCATGGTGCCGGGATTTTCTTAACCTTATAACAACCCAGTGCAGCGCTTCCATGATTTTCAAAGCAAAAGAAAATGACCGAAATTATGTAAATAGTCCTCTACCACGTTTTGCTGTGTAGTCGCGCTAGCTTCTCTGTCCTCTCCTTTGCATGTTTGTTTACCCCACTTTAACAGAGAAGCTGCGGTTGAGACGAGGTGAGGTGAAATTTGCTTTATGAACAACTCCAGTCTGCAGCTGTAATTTCACAACCACAGTCTGGTTGGGCGACTTGATGAATATGTCCCTATGTTGATGGGCTGAATTCATAATTGCTTTAATTTTTTTTTTTTTTTTTAGTAATTTTTTTGGCATTTTTGCCTTTATTTGATAGGACAGCCAGAGAGTAGACAGGAAAGGGGGCAGAGAGAGGGGATGACACGCAGCAAAGGGCCAAAGGCGGGAATCGAACCAGCGGCCGCTGCAGAGGACTAACAGCCTCCATACATGGGTCGGACGCTCAACCAACTGAGCTAAATGTCCACCATTAGCCGATTTTTGGGGCAACATTTGTTTTATTTTGCTAATGTAATGGTGTGCAGAGTGACGTCGCTGCACTCATCCAACCGCTCAGTACACATCTCACTCCCATCGACAGAACTTATATCATACGCCGTTCGACGATACATCAAGATCTTCACAATGTAACATTACCATTGTCTTAAGGCCTTTCTGACCAGATTTGAGGTAGATATTGTCAACCTGCTTAGAGGAGCATATTATAAGTCCAAAACATGTCATTTCCTGTTGCCAGTCGGTGGCGCTGTGACTATTGTGGAATATTGTCATGTAGATGTGTTCAGGGCGGGAGTGTTATCAAACATGTGAAGTTTGGTGCAGATCAGATCATTTATACTAAAGTTATTACAATTTCGTGTTTCATGGCGAGACATCAGAATTCCACGCCACACTGTCCAACCTCGGTCGCAGCAAGGTCGGGTGCCCAACAGCCGCCAGCAGGCCACAGGAGACGCAGACCGAGCTGTGACAGTGGCAGTGAGGTCAGATGCCCAACATGCCACCAGGACTGCACTTAAAGGGGCGTGACCAAGCCATTTGGCCACTCCCATCAACAAAACTCATATCATATGTTCAGTCCTGGTTGACCATTGAATATGTGAAGTTTTAGGCAGATTCGACCAAGTAAACAGAAGTAAATGCAACTTCCTCTGTTTTGGCAAAACACTGACCTTCGCTGTGCTGTCATGGCAACGCCGTTTGACAATACATCAAGATCTTCACAATATAACATTACAATGGTCTTAAGGCCTTTCTTACCAGATTTGAAGTGGATATGGCAAACCTGCTTGGAGGAGCATGTCAAAGTCTAAAACATGTCATTTCCTGTTGCCAGTAGGTGGCGCTATGACTAGTGCAGTATATTGTCATGTAGATATGTTCAGGGCGAGACTATTATCAAACATGTGAAGTTTGGTGTAGATCGGATCATTTACAATAAAGCAATAGCAATTTCCTGTTTCATGGCGAGACATAAAAATTGAACACCACACCTTGGCCACACCCCCCCCCCAAAACTCGTCGCGGCGAGGTCGGGCGCCCGTCAGACGCCAGCCGGACCACAGGAGGCACCGGCCGAGCCCGCGACCGTCGCGGCGAGGTCGGGCGCCCCTCAGACGCCAGCCGGACCACAGGAGGCGCCGGCCGCTCTTGTCTTGTCTTGTCTTGTCTTGTGTCTCCTTCAATCAAAGTTTGTAGCTCACACATTTCTTTATATTTTACAACCACATATTTCATCAAGTAACATCTGATTTAATGTTTCACATAATATATATGTAGTTGTTGTTGTTGTAATTAACATTAGTCACAATTCTCCCAGACAACATATTAGAAATAGACCATTAATAGTCTGTCTACAAACATTACATGATAATCTGTTAATAATCTGCATGTTTATCTCTGGTGGAATGCACATTGTATGTCATTAATAAACCCAATTACAAAATTTACATTGCTTGTATTTCAATAAGTTTTTAAATGTCTCAGTTGGTTTCTCTCAAGGTTTTGTTTCCCTGCTTACCTGACTCACTTGTCACAGGTGAATATTCACTTAACAAAAATGGCAGCACTCTAACAAGCAGCAACAACTCAATATACATCAAATCATCTTCTTTAATCAAAGCACATAGCTATGAGGACAACAACATGTTACTTTTTTAAAAGTTCTTTATTTGTGAGAAAGTTTAAACAATATGGTCGTTCACCCAATGATACAAAGCAGTTACACTGATGTAATGATGTGGTAAAAGTCAGCAGGCTCTCTCAGGACACCTCCACTGTCAAAACAGGAAACAAACACCTTTTGTACGTCCCCCAAAGGACAGAACTTAGCATTCTTGGTTAAGTTAAATTCTGGGTCAGTTACCATGGTAACTGATGCCAGCATGAAAAGTTTACATGACTGAAATAAAATATTGAATGAAACAAAAACTGATACATTTCAAAGCTTCATCTCATGACATGTATGGAAATAAATATTTGATTAATTTACAAGATGTATAGTGTCATTCCTAAAGAAAATATGCAGATTTACAGATCATCATGTAATGTTGATTATTTACTGCCTATATATTTATATTATGTTGTCTTTGATAATTATGACTGGTAACATTTGTTACAATGACAGATAAAGACAGAATGTTAGGTACATAAAAATATTTAATATAGAAATAAATATTAAATTAATATTATTCAGTGAAATTAAATTTCATATATTATTTTGTTGTTTTGTCATTGAAGCACTTTATTATTAATGACTGACTTTGATTAGCTATAACATGAAGAACTGAGAACAAAGCTGGTGTATATTAAGAGGAACTTTTCATTGACCCCCACTGACCCAAGGGGCAAATGTCCAGCAACAATAAAGGAGAGTTCACTGAAAAATGAAAATTCAGTCATTATCTACTTGCCCTCATGCTAATCGAGGGTCGGGTTTATTTTATTAGTCCACAAAACACTGCTGGAGTTTCACAGGAAAACAGTGTTGTAGATGTGTTGTAGTAGTCCCAAACAATCTCAGTGAATGGTGACCAGTTTTCAAACAGGAAAAAACAACTGTCAAAAAAACACATAAATGTCTCCATACTGCTCATCTGGTGTAATCCAAGTTTCCTGAAGTCCCAACATGCTGTTTGCACATCATCACACCACACACACACAGTTCAGAGAGTGTGCACGTGCAGGTGCACATGGCTTCAAGCTGAAGTGACGATTCAGGCTAAAAACACGATGTAAATAACTTTTTAGTCAACTTGGCATGTCGGGGCTTTATGGGGCTTGGATTACACCAGACAGGCAGTATGAAGGCATTTCATATTTTTATTTTGTTGTTTTTTATGTTTGAAAACTGGTCACCATTCACTTCAACTCTTTGGGAGATTCTGCAACACTGTTTTCCTGTGAAACTCCAGCAGTGTTTTGTGGACTTAAAAAAAAACTAAACCTGGCCTTCAATCAGCATGAGGGCAAGTAGATAATGACTGAATTTTCATTTTTGGGTGAACTATCCCTTTAGGACATACGAACTCAGTGGTGGTTAAGAACTGAAAATAAAATCACATAAGGAAGCTAAAATGTGTAATTATTCAAGTAAAAACCAAAAGTCAAGCAAGATCCATAAATTCAAGCCAATAGTGCAGAACAGACTAAAAGTTAAATGATAGTGAGAAAAGTTGCAGCAAATACATATTATTTTTAAAAAATTAAACATTTTAAATTATTCCTGCCTTCCACATCATTATTTCATCTTTGTCTTCTGTAATTAAATGAAATATATCAGCTGATATTCTTTGAACAGCATATTTACATTAACACATTCTTTGATTCCTCAAAAGCAGTTATAAGTAATGGAGGCATTATATTTTACTTTATTGTCCAAAATGATATCAGGGCAATTAAACCATAAACTTTAACTAGGATTTTTAATAATTATAAATAACTATGATTTAAAAATGCAAATAGAACAAAACACATGTATATAATAAACCTTAATTAAGAATTAAGGATTGACTAAACACAGAATGCATTTGAAGGTTTGAAAATAATACCAACCACAATAATAGTCATTATTTTCAGAAATGTTTAATAACCCTGTGTTTCATAGTATTAAAACCAGCCTACCTGTGACAGCTGCTGACGAAGAGAAGCGACCAGAGTCAGGCTGTTTAAGTCAGTGATGACAGTCTGCAGCAAAGATCAACTGAAAGAATAGAAAATGTAGGTCAGTAGACTGAAAGAATATAAGAAAACGTCTAAAAAAAAAAAAAAAGATGAATGTGGGTAACTACATTTCTAATTGTGGGAAAAACTCTGTTGAATGAAGCCTCATCTGTGAAAAGATGTTTAGATCATGTTAGTTTGAGTAGTTGTCATTCGTCACTTCCACTCTTGCTCAACATTTTCAAGTCAGATCAGTAAAAATCAGTGAATTGACGAACAATTAAAACCACATTAAACCAGAGAGAAAGTCGTTTTCAATCAAGTCCAAAATAAATATTCTCTAAACTCTTCAGAGTTCAACATAAAAACACAACGTTTCAAGTCTTCAGCAATAAACAGCGAAAAGAACTCAGTTTGTTCAGGATCTCAAAATCTGGCCCGAGTAATACCTCTTCACCAAAACAAATCAAATTAGGATCTGTGAGAAAGTTTCAGTGGTTCAGTTTAGTTTTTACCCCAAAGAGTAAATCAACTCGCCACCAAAGTTAATTAGAGATCTCCACACACACACACACACACACACACACACACTATAAAACCTAAAACATCTCAAACAAATTAATAATGTATCTCTCAAAGCAAAATCTCAGCCATTGTCTCAATCAACTCCAGGTACCAGTTTGTCTAGTTCACAGGACAAATGGCCGAATCAGAATCAAACCCCACAAAAGAACAGACATACAGGTTTTAACACACAATAACACTAGAATTCAACCCTCTTTAAACAAACTCACACCGTCAGTTTAAATTTCAAACGTTATATGAAAGAAGTCTAGTCCAGTTCCATGTAATTCACTTCAGTTCACAAAACTCCAGTTCGGGATTTCCCGCTAAACCAAAGTCAAAACACGGAAGTGTACCCCATAGGAGACCCCAGAAAGATCTCGCGAGAGTGATCATTTCTTTATTCCAAACCATGATTTTCCCAACAACCCTAACCGAGTGTTTTCTGTCCGTAAACCTACAATATTTATTAAACCACAGCGCTCTCACATTTAAAATAAAAAGGTGCACAATGAAGAAACAAATGCACAAATCTCGCGAGAGTTACACAAATCGAGGGTTCCTTTCTAGACTTGACAGTAGTTCAGTTCAGTTCAGGTTCAAACAGAAAATCAAACACCAGAAGTTTGTGAAAGAAGAAAATAAACAGCAAAAAGGGTCAAATGAAGACCTGGCTTTCACCAACTCACCTGCTGTGAAGAGAGATTATTGATCGGCTGGTTCCGGAGATATCTGGTCTTTTCGGAGGACTCACTTGGCGTTTTTCCCACGCCAGCATTCAGACACCATCACTTCCCGTTTACCTCCATTATAAAGGAAGTGACGTAGGCCGACTACTCGAAAACCGGTCAGTGATTGGCTGTCACGTAGGTCAGGTGACAGGGGGTGGGGTTAATTCATTAAAATTCATTAATTTTTCGGGGACAGTGCATATTAATAAACATTACTATAAATATACCCGAATTAGCCACAAGGCTCGTTTTTATTGACCGGATATAAAGTTGGCGACCTAAAATCAATATGAAAATTAAGAATGAAGTAAATGAATTAAAGAAATCTGCCTGAGCACGAGTGTCCTGAGCTCGCAGAGTCACACTCTTTACACTCTTTTCACGCAGTGAATTAAGAAGTGAATTAATGAGAGTTGGAGGAGTGGACAGACTAACAAAGACGGTTTAGGGGAGTTTTTCCTGTTTTTCCGTCGAGTTTGAATGAAGTCTGTTTTACTGGAGTTAACGAGCCAGTTAAGCTTGTTTTAGTTCAGTAAAACAAACAAACCTGAACTCAGACGGTTTGCGGTTCTATCTTTCTGTTTAAGAAGGAAATATGTGTGAGGATGTTTAATCTTTTGTCACTTTATGAGTTTATTTTGTTTATTGGGCAGAGTGAACGTACTATTAAGGAAAAAGAGTCAAACTGTTGTAAAGTCAGCTGCTGGCTGAGGCAGCCCCCTCCTCTGTCTGCCTGCTGCAGGTTGTGAGCAGCACAGGGAGGATGAAGGACTGATGTCTGTGTTCTTTATTCTTCATAAAGTTCACTGAGGATTATAATGACACGTAGACTGATTGTTTACATCTTAGATATGCATCCAGTGTGATATTATCACGTGTATATAGTGACTTTACTGTTATAAACTTTGTTGCTGCTCCAGAAAAATATTTAGTTAGAAATCAATTCTAATCCTGCTCTGAATTAATTATTTTATTAATAATAATAGTTATAATATAACAATTTTAAAAAGAACCTGTCAGAGTATTGATAAAGAACCAGGCTTATAATGTAAAGATAAAATCCTGATGATACTCAACCAGCTGATTCACTCTGACTCTGAGCAAATCACAGTTCAGATCCTTCACTGTAAGCCTTATTTAACTACTGTTGTTTTGTGATTATTTGGTGCTCACTCTCAAAAATATGAAGGATTCTTTCAAGACACTAATTTTGCTTAATAAATATTGTAATGATGATGTGCTATAATTATGTGAAATGCATTGTTTTTAGTCAAATAACATCACATTTTATTTGGAGAGGAACCTCAAACCCCACTACATTAAAATCTGTCTTGTTTAACTTGTTTTTTGGGGGGTATCCATACAACCAGTGTGTTTAGGATTTTTATAGTTTAAAAGAACAAATAATTCCAAGGTCCACCTACCATAGTGTCACTAAATCCTCAGAGAGAAACACTGCATGAGGTCATACTGGGTAGAAATATGCACAAACACCAGGTTAGTTATAGTAAAGAAAGTGGGGCTAATATTTTTCAAAAGAATATTTAAGTTAACATTTGTGTTTTCTTGCATCGGTGTGCTACTAACCATGACACTGTATCCTTACCAGGTGAATTCTTCAAGTCTGTTTTGAAAAGTACACTGGATGAAGGTATGTACAGACACTTGTGGGGGATCGGGAAAATGGGGTGAAAGTTGAATTCTTTCAGTTCACTAATGGGCCAAACAAAAAGTTGGTATGATTTTGAGCGGCAAGGCTTCAGTTGTCCTGTTTTATTTTTTGAAGAAATGAGCAGTATGTTCACCTGATGAAGCTGTAAGAGAAAAAGCTGTGCCTGTCTTGATTATCTGTGGCTTATGTTGAAACTAAGCTCCTAATTAAACTAAACACAATCCATATGTTTGACTAAACTGATGCATCCAGTGTAGAACCCCTTATGAAATGCGGGGCCACTTAAACTACGTGTTCACTGTAGTTTTGGAGTTAATTTTTCTACCTCTTGTTCTGTTTCTCTTGCCCTGTGTCTCTAATTATTGTATTTCTGTATCTTGTGATGTTTGTCCATCTCTCTCTCTCTCTCAGATTGAGGATGAATTCTGATGGATCGTACTGAACCACTACAGTCCACATTCCTGGGGAAGCTGGACCAACGCACGCCAAAGCTGTTGAGCCTGTACAGGAAGAAGGGAGGCGCTGTTGGGCAGAAACTCGATGACACCCTTGACATGTTAAATGAGGCACGTACAATGTAGTGGTTTGTCTTCTGTAGTAGCATCCTGAAGTCTGTACTTAACAAAATCTCATATTTCATATTTTTGTAGGAAAACAGCTCTGAGCAACAGCATTGAGTCCCGAAAAGAAACTGTGATCAGAGGCATCATTCTCTACCCGGCCGGAGGAGTTCATCAAGGTCTGCAAGGTAAAAAAAAAAAACAGTGTACCTCTGCTGATTGTATTCGATGCTCTGCCTGTATGAGACAACGTTGTGCAATCGAGGATTGCTGATGGTTTAGTGGAACCATTTATATGTGTTTCTACTGAAGTATTCATAAAATCTTCAGGTTCTAAACTAGAGATAAACAATTATAATTTTTGTAAAATTAATATATACAATCCAGTAAGATGTTCTGTATAACAGCTGGAGATAAACAAAGTAAACACCATTTTAAAATGTATGTATTCACTTTACAAGACAGGATTTATTATAAACATTTTAGACGCAAAAGATTTTCCTCAATGTTGGAGAACTCAGAGATGAAGGACTTATTCTCACCCATCAGCACTGTTTATGCTTTTGTGTGACCCTAATGTTGGGACGAGTGAATGCTTGGATTGGTATTAAAAAGGTCTTAAAAAGTCAAAGTTAAATTCAGTTTGCTGATTCCTGCAGATACCATGTTTCACTCCCTTTGGTGTGTTTCACAGATTTTTGACGATGATGACGCCGCCGCTGTGGAAGAGGTCCCGTACTACACTTGTCCTCAACACCTTTGTGGTCAGCAAAGCCAAGGACGAAGGTCTCGACAAGCAAACAGGATCGGCCATCGAGGGAGCAGAGGTCCTTTTACATTTGAACAAATATTAATTCCTGATGTTTGACTGGTGAGTGTTGTTCAGAGTGTTGCCCTGTTGACAGGTGGAGTCATGGCTGTGTCCTTTTATCTGTGTTGTCATTTCTTGGCTCCACAGCAGATTGTCAGGATTTTTTGTGAGCATAGACAATAAACTCTGTCAATTTTTTTGGTGACTTTATGACTTTTCCTTTAGCACCACCATGAAAAACACAATTTTGTCTTGTACACAACAGCTCAAAATCTGTGGGGCAGATATTGAACCCTGTTAATTTTTATTATTTGATGACCAGAATGTCAGCTTTATACAAAAAGGTATCATAAAATGTAATAACTTGATTGCTTTTATATTTTACTGAAAAATATTGTTCATGATCTACTTAAAAAAATTAAGCTTTTGCATCAAATTATTATGTAGATCAAGCAAGACTTGTCTTTGTATGAAGAACTTATTTTTTTTTGTACATAAAAAAAATACATTTTCCAAGTTAAGTCAGCTTAATTTTTCAAGTAAAGTGAACTTAATTTTGCAAGTGTATTTAAGTTGAGTTTACTTGCAAAATTATGCTGATTTTACTTGGAAAATGTGTTTCTTGCATACAAAAAATTAAGTTCTTCATCCAAAGACCAGTCTTGCTTGATCTATTTAATAATTTGATGCAAAAAGTTGCCTTGATTCTCTTAAGTAGATCAAACAGAATATTTTTATCAGTGTATTAGTAATTCTGTTTCTCGCTGTTAACAGAGACTCCAGTCTGCAGTGTAGTTCAGACACTTCACCTCAACACCACAGGAGGCTTCATGATCAAAGACAGTTTCATGTCATGTTGACATTTCTGTCCATATTCACACCGTCTCTCTCCGTCTCGCTCTGCTGAGTTAATCAATTGATGGTTTTTCATAGTACTTCCCATTAAGGCTCCGTTCCATTTAGTGTAGCAGAGTCTTTCCAGTGAACCAACATGCACAATAGCAGCACCCCGACTCAGTTTGACCTGAATGGAACAGAACCTTAATTAGTATCATTAGTGACACCTTTTATACCCTATTAATTCATAACAATATTGGCTCTTGTGCAAAAGGTCTATTGTAAAATCTAAAAATATCACCACCACAATTGTGAAAATTGATTAAACCTGGAGGATTTTTAACGTATAGGCCCGACCCGGGTGATGCTTTGAGAAAATGGATGTGTTATTTCCACAGTATGTACATTTCTGAGGGGCCAAACGTATTGTGTATTTTGGAACTCACTGGAGAATTTAGTAATATTTTCTCAGGCAGGTTTTTCTTCTTCGGGAGTGGAAATCCTGCCCGTGGATTTGACTGTTTGTTTGTGAAAAAAAAAAAAAACATACGGCTGGAAGTAGCAGTTTTCCAGGGAGCTGCACGCTGAAGACCTGCGCTTATGTGGCAGGAGGAGCGTCAGTGCTGTTTTCACTTTCATGACAGCAATGAGACTGAACATCAACATGAAATAGACTGAACATAACAGAGCTACAGGCGTGAGTTACTGAAAAAGAAAAATCCAGAGGTGGCGAAAGTACACACATTCTTTACTCGAGTAGAAGTGTTTAGAAAAGACTCTGGTAAAAGTAGAAGTGCTGATTCAACTTCTTTACTTTAAGTAATAGTGGAAAAACTACTCAAACTATGAAAGTAAAAAGAAGCCCTGTGAAAGGACACTTTGGCAAACTGAGCCTCACCTTTTCTCTGTGGTCTAGTCTCCCTCTCTTGTCATTTTTGTCTTTATTTCGTATTTTACATTGTTTTTCTTCTTGTTAAGTCTTTTATGTGTTGTTTGTCTTGTTACAACTTTTTCACTATTTTCATTTTGTTATGAATTTTCTGTCGTTTTGTTTCGTTATGTCTTTTATGGTGCTTTTTGTCTTGTTACATCTTTTACGTTTTTTTTCTTCCTGTCTTTTGCATTATTTTTTCTTGTTAAGTCTTTTACATGGTTTTTGTCTCGTGATGTCTTTTTTATTGATTTCATCTTATGTATTTGTCATTTTTGTCATGTCACATCTTTTCATTTTTTTTCATCTTGTTATGTCTTTTGTGCTGTTTTTGTTGTTTGTACATCTTTGTTGTCTTCTTACATCTTTTATGTCATTTTTGTCTTGTCACATGTTTTACGTTGTTTTCACTCTGCTACATCTGTTGTGTGTGATATGCGCTGATGAATCTACCAAGGATTTGCCTTTTTCAAGGTCTTGATGTTGGGGCGGTGATGTGCAGTGATGCTAAACAAAAATAATCAATAATCAAATGTATTCAAACTAAAGTAGCGAGCCTGTTTTGAAGGTGTAAGGAGTGGAAAGTACATATATTTGTGTTGAAATGTGGGGAGTAAAAGTATAAAATTGTCAGAAAAAATAAATACTCAAGTAAAGTACAGATAACTTGAAAAATCTACTTAAATACAGTAACTAAGTATTTGTACTCTGTTACTTTTCACCTCTATAAAAATCACAGATGCAGCTCTGTCTGGCTCTGCAGCATCAAGGCCGGTGGGACTGCGTCAGCAGGGACCGAGGCAAGCAAACGACCCTGCCGATCAAAGGAAAAGAAGGGGTGCTTGTTTGGGACGTAATGAGTTTCAACCCTGCAACCGGCCTATATGTTTTCATACAGAGCTTTTTTTGTCCGTGTCACACCCTCGCACGCAGACATCAAACATTTCCTCTCCTCCTCCACCGCTCCACCCTCGTCTCTCTTTACCTGAATTCATCTCTCACGTTTCTGGTTTGTTTTGCCAGCGTTAACTACTGTTTACCCTCCTCTCGTGCTGTGCTTGAACTACATGTTTCTGCTCTACAGGGTGCGTTTCGACTATAATTAGGGAGAGAGCAGGTTTGAGGTAAACAAGCCAGAATTTAGGTCAAATATTCTCAATGTTACACTCTGAAAACAGATCCAAAACAGGCCTCTGGGTGGGGTTTTCTTACAGTGGAGATGCTTTGAAGTGACAATGGAGGATGGGTAGCTTTGCACCACAGGAGAAATTCATTTACTACATTATCTCATGTGTGTATTCCTGCATTGTGTTTGTGTTTGGATCCTGTCTTCCCTGATTCGAGGCTGACATCTCCGATATTTCCCCTGTTAACATCCACTACAGCTGCCGTGCACGTGTCCACGCTCACATTTCTGCATGCCATCCTGCAGACTTTTTGCATAATTGTCATCCAGAGCGGCTGTAAACAAGCCTCTCCGCCCCCGTCTGCATTTTGTTTGGTCTAAAACATATAGGTCGGTCTGTACTTAGATCGGTGTTACTACCAGCATGTTCTGTTATCTTCATGTGTAAATTTAAAACACAGTGTTTGAACAGAGGGAGAGCTTCTGCACGTCTGGTCCGTAAACTAAAATGTTACACGTTCGGCACGTTCTGCCTTTTCCCTTGCTGTTCCCTCTCACAGTCCTGCCCTATTTCTTTTTATTACTTACTGCATTAATTTAATTTCGGGGCCCGTTTGACAAGAATCAGTGGTTTTGAATACTGAAAACAAAAGCTTGTTCACGAGAAACATCACGAGTTTGAGGGAAGTTGTAAAAAATAATTTATAAGGAGACCAAAAAAATAAAAAAAATAAAAAAAAATAAACAACCCACAGAGCTGAGAGAATTTGACTGAATTCATACCAGGCAACAGAAACACATGACACTGGCTGTAAACCTTCATGGACCAACAAATACTAAAGATTTTTCAAAACTTCTAAGACAATCACACCTCTGTGCCGAGCAGCCATAGCCCAGAGAGGGTTCTGGGTGGAACCATTACTATAAAAGGCTTCTGCTTTAGAACCTCTTCATAGGGAGTTCTGTTTGAGACCTTTTACAGATGATTCTAGGTATAACCTTATGTGGGATCTAGGTAGAATTCTGTGAAATGGTTCCAGGTGGAAAAGATTGAACCAGGAACCATAAAGGGTTCTCATATGGGGACAAGAGTGCAGACTTTTCGTCAAGCACCGAATTGTTTTTTATTTCAAAATGTATATGAAGAGGTAGTTTAAATTTGTATGAAACAACTAGAAAAAAAGAAATAAATGAAACAAAATAATTTAGATTATATTTCTGACATTGTGTCAAACCATCAGTTTGAGGTCCCCGCCTTGGAAACTTCATTTGGATCAGGCAAAACTCTCCAAAAAAACTTTAACAGGGGTCCTTCCCTTGGACGGACAAACATGCAATAGATTTTGTGGTTACAGAATATCATAATCAACATAGTAAAATTAAAAGACGGACAATTAAGATGACAACATTCAAGGTAGGTTATAGATACATGAAAAATATAAATCGGGAAGGATGTCGGTCAACTTCAGGCGTCACCAAACAGACCTGAGCCACAGGCGCTCCTCTCCATCGTCGAGACCTGGAAGAGGACAGACAGGAGCAAAACTCAAGCTCTCCATTCACACAGAAAGAAGGAAAGAAACAAACACACAGTGATTCAGAAGAATGTATTAGTGCAGGATTGGAGCATTTCATTTCAGCTGAATACAGTAAAATACAACAACAATGAAAATTTCTGTCAGTCATAGATCCTCTCTCTACTCTCTCTTTCATTCATGCTCATTTTGTTCTTGGTTTACTGATACTCTACTTCCCTGCAGTAAAACTCTCTCCCTGTCACACACACACACAGAGACAATGGAGATCCCGGGGATGGGAAAGAGAGAAGCTTGAAATCCAGGTCATGCATTGATGGTGACTTTGAACACACAAGGACATTTGATCTGCAGCCAGAACCTCTGTTTACGTCCTCGCTGCTCTTCTTCACACTGTCTCTTTCTCACACGAAGACAGATATTAAAGCTATTTGTGCTTTGGAACATTTTCTCACTGACAGTTTCTGGGAACCTGCGGCTGCAGACGGAGACATGGCACAGAATTACTGGGTGGATGGATACGCTGCTGTTTGTCAAGAAATAGATCCACCATGTAACTCAGGCTAAAAGCAGTAATTGTAGTTTACTCATTTCTCCTTCTGTGTCGGTTTAATACAAAAAAGATACAACATACAACACATATTAGTTTTATGTGTATGTGGTAGGTTGGTTTACCTCCCTGCTTACTGTCTTTATGCTAAGCTAAAAACATTCTGGCTCTCTTCTGTCATCTTCTCATCTCACCCTCAGAAAGAAAAGTATATGCACATTCTCTAAAAATGTTTAACTATTCCTTTAATGAAGCAGTATAGCAGCATGTTAAATAATGCTAGTAGTAATAATTGTGCAGCTTTGTTGTTGCAATGGACCCTTCTTAAGTCCCGCCCCTTTTTGCTCTGTGCTTCAATAACAGGCAGTCAAGTTTCTCCTTTTTTTTTTTTTACTGTTTTAGCGTACTAATTAGCATGTTAGTGTGGAATTTTGGACTAACAGTGCATCAACTGTTAGCAAGCAAATTACTATATATTTGTTACCCCCAGCACATCTTTCAACCATCTTCAAGATTTGGTTTTCTTTTCAACATATACAACTCGAGAGCATAGTCTATCTAAGAACAGGAAAAGAGGGAGAGAAAGTTGACCAAGTTTCCACTCTGTACCAAGCGCACTCAACTGTTATTGGAGCACAGAGCAAAAAGTGTCAGGACTCAGTGAGGTTCAATTACAAGTGCTGATATTTACAGGGAAAATGCAAAAAAAGAAAAAGCCCTGGGGTCAGAAAAAGAAAAGCTAAAACAAGGTGACATACAGTATGACTAGATCTTTGCTTTTGGGGGACTTGAGTCAGCTGCTAATCTTTGGGATCCTTCCATCAATCCATCCAATCAAATTTCTATATCACTTATCCTGTTCAAGGTTGTGGGAAGCTGGAGCCTATCCCAGCATGCACCAGGATAAAGCAGACGTAAGCACAAATAATGACAGCAAAATTAAACATGGTTCGGTCAGAACTGAGCACCACGTGAACGATTGTTTTTGATGCATTCACACAGTCAAACACACACCAAGTATCACAAAGTAAAAAAACGTCAGGCTTCATTGTGTGTGTGTCATTTACTACATGTAATCAGTGCAAACGTTCAGTTGATCAACAGAATCCTTCCCTTTGGAGTCATGAGTCGGCTGTTTGGACTATAGTTGGACCATCTCTTCTCTCTCCATCGGTGGAGTTTGTGTGTCCCTCCCCAAGCAAACCCATTTGATGCAGTTGCTAGGCAACCTCTGCTCTCCCTCTCCCGCACTCTCTGCCCTCTTTTCTCTCTGAGCAGCAGATAGCTCGTCTTGTCAGATGGAGTGAATGATGTAAGTCAGCTGTAACAGATTCAGAAACATGTGCACGTCACACTGAGTAAAGCTGAGTTGTCGCTCACCATGGTAGCCTGCACTTAGAGTTTTTATAGGTCCTTTTTGCTTTAATTAGGCTAACATGGCCAGACTATTTGGAAGCTGTATGTGAAAAAAGCAGCAGCTTATCACTCTGACCTTAAAAGATTTTGCCAGCAGCATTTATCGTGCTGTAAAGGGTTGAGTCTCTTGGCGTGAAAACTGCTCTGACTGTGTGTGCAGTGTAGTGAGGAATTAGGACTATCTCACTGGAAATATGGGTTGGAATAATTAATACACACTAATAATTACGTCTAACAAAAAATATTGCACCGGGGCTGCAATTTTCCTAAGAAGCTTCTTTGTGGGGTGTAAATTTCTGCAATAAAAAGAACAATATCTTTGTAGCTGATGCTCCTGAGGATAATAACAATTTCTTAAGCTGCTAGCGAAAATAACAAGATGGCAAATAAACCCAGTTGCCAGTTTATTTATGTACACCTACCTCAGACCAATGCAGTCTAATACAACAGTCAATAAAACCTACCTTCATGAAGGTTTTGTTGAAGATGACCTGGTTTAGAGACCCGAACCATCATCATTAGTACTGAAGATGGAATAGCCAGATTTCGTACTCTGACTGTAACATTGAGAAGAAAATTAAAAATGTCTTTTTAACCCTGTTAGATCACATCCCCAGTCATATTGTGCACCAGTTTAACTTTAAATATATGACATAAAAATGCAAAAAAACAATTTCTTTTTTGGAAAATACATTTTTTTTTCTTTTTGAGAATAAAATATGACGCAGGCTTATGTAAGCTGGAACCAACAGGTTTCAACCGATGATATTGTGACATCCACCTGTCAATCAATCTTCAACTTTTAGCAGGACAGAGCAAAGGCTGTAAGATTAGTTAGCTAGATAGCAACAGTATGTTACATCAGTGCGCACTCCAAAATGTTCACCCCCCTCAAACCTTGTTCTGTTTCCCTGAAATACCGCTGTCACGTTGACAGCAGATTGTGCACGAGTTTCTGCTAACTTAGCTGCTGTTAGTGGGCAACTAAACCAGACTCAGCAGCCTCCCAGTGAACACGGCTGGACCGGGCACAACCTCAAAGACAGGGAATACAGTAGCTAACTGCTAGCTGCCATTAAACACAGCTAAGTTAGCTGACTCAACCCCGGGGCGTAACGAGCCAAACCCAGCAAGAAAACCACCGTTGTTCCATATTCCCTGTCATCAAACCTCCATCAGTCTTGGAGGCGGTGTTCGGTCCCAGTCTTCCTGTGTTCACTGGGACCTCCCAGACCAGGAAGGGTCAGCAGGTTAACGGACGTTCTGTAGCCGCATGGTCCGGGGAGCGCAGCGCTGACGCTTAATCAGCGCTACTGACCATTGCAACAAGTTCCTCCCCAGCTGGAAACACATAAATATGCAGAAGCAAATAACCCTCTGTTTCATGGTAACTTTTATTGTCTCTCTTTTCTCTCTTTTTTTTTTTTTTTAACTTTTATTGTTGTTATGTTATTGATTTGCTCTACTCTTTTCTACTGTTTTTTATGTGTATCTTATCATGGGGATATTTGTGTACTTAATATTTATGGTATCCCGGTGTGGTATCCCGGTACCAAAAAGAAAATGTCCAGCTGAACTAAATGACTACAGACCGGTGGCCCTTACTTCACACATCATGAAACCCTGGAGCGGCTGATTCTACGTCTTCTGAGGCCTGAGGTCAAAGACAAACTCGATCCCCTGCAGTTTGCCTACAAAGAACACATTGGAGTGAATGATGCAGTACTCTACATGCTCCACCGTTCCCTCTCTCATTTGGAAGAATCTGGCGCTTATGTAAGAACTATGTTTTTTGACTTTTCAAGCGCATTTAATACCATCCAACCCAACATACTCAAAAACAAGCTCATAGAGATGGGAGTGGTTTCTTCCTTTGTCTCCTGGATCACGGATTACCTGACAGAAAGGCCACAGTTTGTCAGGTTAGGGAACTGTTTTTCTGGGACATTAATGAGCAGCACAGGGGCTCCACAGGGGACTGTCCTGGCTCCATTCCTGTTCACATTGTATACAGCAGACTTTAAATATAACTCTGAGTCCTGCCACATCCAGAAATACTCAGATGACACTGCTATTGTAGCTTGTATAAGGAATGGACAGGAATCTGAATATAGGGATTTGATAAAATCCTTCAGTGACTGGAGTCATAAAAACTGCCTCATACTAAACACATCAAAGACAAAGGAAATGGTCATTGATTTCCGTAGATCCAAGCCCCCTCTTCAGCCTGTGAACACTTGTGGAGTGGACATCGAGGTGGTAACAAACTATAAATATCTTGGTGTACACCTGGATAACAAGCTGGACTGGTCCCTTAACACAGATGCACTCTACAAAAAGGGGCAGAGCCGCCTCTTTTTCCTAAGGAAGCTCAGATCTCTAAACATCTGCAGTAAGATGCTGCAGATGTTTTATCAGTCTATTGTGGCAAGTGTTTTATTTTATGCTGCAGTCTGCTGGGGAGGAAGTTTGGGAAAAAAGCAAGCAAAGGGCTGGATAAGCTTGTGAAAAAGGCTGGCTCTGTGATCGGAGTAAGGATGGACTCTCTGGAGGAAGTTGTGAAGAGAGACACAATGAGGACGGTGGAGGCCATCCTAAACAACATGGATCATCCACTGCATAACACCTTGATGGACCAAAGAAATAATGGTGGTGGAAGGCTTCTCTCTCTTCGTTGTAGGACAGAGAGATACAGAAGATCTTTCATACCAACTGCCATTAGACTCTATAATTCTTATACAAATAGATGAGACTACAGACAAATGAATTTCCCCTTGGGGATCAATAAAGTATTTCGTATTCGTATTCGTATTCGTATTCGTATTCGTATCTTATGGAAAATGTATGTAATTTGGATGCGCTTGTCCTCTGTTGGATTGGATATGGAATAGCAAGATTTGGCACTACACTGATATGTAATATTTTGTACTGTAGAATTACAGGCCTACTCGCTGTTTGCCTGTTACTGTTGACTTTTCAAGTGCATTTTTGTTGAAGAATGTGAACCTGTTGTAATCTCCGCTGATCAGCACCTGGTTATTACAGGGCACACCTGATGGCAATCACGCATTGCATAGCTCACTCCTTACTTATTTCTTATGTAACAGACCTTTTTCACTGAGCCATATTGAAATTAAATGGTAGGTAAACACAGGTGTTACCAATGATACTAATTAAGGTCTCATTAAATTTAGTGTGGCAGAACCTTTCCAGTGAGCCAACAGGTGGTGTTGATTTAACTTTACGATCATTTTGGAGGCTTCAGTTTTCTGTTGCTGACCTCCTTTGACCTCCTAAGCAATGACTAATGTAGCTAATATGGTGGTCGATTACACTAATATGGTCAGAACCTAATCTAGACGATAGCTGAGTTACATTCCACAGTGTACAAAACAGCACTCCCTACTACCTGTTCAGGTAATGTCAGTTCAGTGAACTTGGCTCCTTTTGGAACACCATGAAAAGTCACCAGCACCTCAACGCCTAATTCCTTCATATGTTATCCTGGTAACAGAAAAGACCTTGCACCTCTTGTTGCAACCGTGGAAATTTTACATTACTGAAATAAAATACTGAATAAAACCAAACAAACCAAAGAGATTAATAGTATGTATATATATATATATGTATATATATATATATATGTATATATATAAAATCTGGAAAATAAATATAAACATATTAAATTAAATGAGACATATGTAGTATATTTACTGTACTAAATCTTAAATGACCAGCCACAAGTCAAAACATCTTTTCTCATCCATACAAAATTACAGAAACACAATAAAATACAATAAATAAATAAATACACACAAGGACACTATATTGTTTGAGACACAAATAAGCATCCCTAACATTTGCACAAAGTTCCTGAACAGTCCAGCAAAACTCAGAACCCCATGCAAAGTTCGGTCAAAAAGAAAGAGAAAAAAAAAACAAAACAAGCCACAATAACAATAAAAAATGAAGAAAAATCCAAGGAATGAAAGAAAAACAATTTTGTCTCCTGTCTCAATTTGCACTTGTGGGCTATTATTGCATAAAGACCTACACATAGCAATATTTGCACAATTTAATTTGTATTATATATTATGTTTATAGGTTTTGAATGTTTTATAATAATAATAATAATAATAATAACAATAATAATTATTATTATTTCATTTAAAAATATTCTAATCCATTTACTTATATTTTTGTCTGTTTCTTGTACTGGTGCAACAAAGTTCCCACAGGGATCAATCACATTACAGGTCTTTTTAAAAAATATTCCTACAGACTACATTGTTGTTCTCTGTCTCCTGACTTTGTAAAACATATAATAGTGACACAACAGTCTTGCCATACTTTCTCCCTTTTCCTCTAAATGTAATCAATTAAAATCCATTATCGATTACCGGAGCCTCCTCTCCTCAGGTGCAGAGATCAGCTGTGTGAAGTAAACCAAAATGAAGCACGTAAGTTCCTGTGATGACCTTCGGAATAAAAGTTTTGGCAAGCAGTTTTGTTTTCTAAGTTGTTTTAAAAACGCGCCATAAACAATGCAAGACAACAGTGGTTCCTCTTTTTTTAGTGTATAACATATAAAATGTCTTTCCGCACGTCTTCTGAAGAGCCACATCGTTCGTCTAATATTTGACGCTCTTATTTTGAAAGCCAAATCGAGCGTGTTTCCGGTGTTACAGTGTCAGGGGTCTCCCAGCTTGATGCAGGGGTGCTGTCGACAGCCCGCAGCCTCACAAAAATAACACACAGACTAATTTAACCCGGGTTTAATAATCGTTCCGGAAGATGGTGGCTAAACAGAGGATCCGGATGGCCAACGAGAAACACAGCAAGAACATCACGCAGAGAGGAAACGTGGCCAAGACGCTGGTGAGCCGTTAACTGACAGACAGCAGCGAGACGCCAGCATGACATTAGAACAGATAGGTGACGTTCACTCTGGTATGAATACAGCAGCAGCACGATGATGGTGAGGATGATGATGATGCTGATGATGGTGATGCTGATGCTGATGCTGATGGTGAGGATGCTGATGATGATGATGATGGTGAGGATGCTGATGCTGAGGATGCTGATGGTGAGGATGGTTGTTCAGCCGTTAACTGTGTCCTGCTCATCACACGTGTACAGTTTGTCACACAGCGGCGCCTTTAAAGATGGTTCATTAACATCTGATTAATTCAGACTGATACTTCGTTACCGCCCTCAGTACTGTAACGTGACGTTACTATATTTGGAGTACAACAGCGGGAGTCAGAGATGAGCAGGTTATATTATTGAAGGCAGTGCTGAATAAATACCAAACTGTACAGTGAAGATGAAGCTCTTTCTTAAAGGTTGGCAAACTGGGAACTATTTTGATTGTAAATTAATTGTCTCAAGCTTTTTTTTAAGCTTCTCAAATGTAAATATTTGATTCTTCTTATATTTCTGCGATACTGGATTTATGGATTTTAGACAAAACCACTGGTGGAAGTATTCAGTGTACTTTGATATTATATCGATTTTTTTGGAAAACAATACGATACTTGTTGATATCACAAAGTCTTCAGCGATACGATTTTGTTCTGATTCAATGGGGGGGTCTGCGATCGATAACAGACGATATCATGTGTCCATTTAACGCAATAAATTAATTTAAATCAACTCACAAGGGGCAACTAAATTGTGATTTAACAGTTTTATGACTGAGCTCTGTGTTACATTTGTGACCCAGACATGTCATTGAAATTTCAAAATAAAGGCATAAAAATATAAATTATGATATAGATTGATATTTTCTCTTTGCATCGATAATATCGGATTGTTAAATATTGAATCGATATCGATAATTGATCCAGATCGGTGTTTCAGTGAAAAGTTTGGTAACATCATCTCATAATTTAGTGTTTTTTAGTATTTTTCTACATTGAAATATGGAATTATATGGAATTATTTAGAGCAAAAAATGTGAAAACAAGGCAAATACACACACATATATTCACATATATATATGCCAAGATCTGTGTAGCCTGAGTTCACTGACATAAAGACGCCTCATGTCACACCTATATGGCTGCGCACACAGTGACCAGCAAGCGGAGCTACCTTTTCATAATTTTTTACTATATGTATTGATTTTTTGGTGTCAAATGTGCTGTAACAACTTTGTAGTTGCCATTCTCATTCCCATTCAGTTGATTTGAGCTTGATAGAAGTCTCTGCAGGCACGTGGCACCAGCTTACTCCTCCCGTCTCTTTTTAAGTGTGCTACTCAGCTGCTGTAGATGCTTGAGAAGTTCTGAGATGTGCCAAACAAACATCAGTTTGCGTCCATGTTTTTGTGATTACATGCACCAGGGATACACTTACACTGGGAGTTGGGAATACGACTCAGAGCTAACAACTTCCAACATGCATAGGATTGCAGCTTTAAAAGAGACCTTTATGTCTACAGGGGAGCGTGCCCTCTTCCAAGGAGGGTGCCATGTTTCTACACTAAGACAGAACAGACAAACTAAACACTTGCTCTAGATGCGGCCCTTCTCAGGCCAGGCTTCCAAACATTTACTGGTTGTAAAATCAAAGAAATCCAGGCACAAAAATAAGTGGCAGGGAAGAGGAAGGAAGTAATAAATAAGACTTTATTATAGTGGCTAAGTAATGTAATATGCCGACATGTTTCAACCACTGCCGGTCTTCATCAACGCTTTAAAGGTTTAAAGCCTTTTGAAATGACGCTATAATAAAGGCTTTTTTAATTTCTTCCTTCCTCGTTGCTACCATTTAGTTTTCCTTGGAGTGTCTGGATTGCTTTTCTTTGATTGTTCTGTTTTTTTTCCCCGCTTTCCAAGAGCACCCAACCCAGTCATCTCTCTTCTCTCAGAGTACTGGTTGTAGCTTCTCAAATGTGAGGATCTGCTGTTTCTATTTGTTTCATATCATTATAAACTGAACGTCTTTGTTTGTGTTTTGTGCTGCAATTCACAGACATCACTTAATGCTCTGCGGAAAATCTCATTTTTGATTGTATCGCACGTTTGCCAGCAGATGGAATTTGTAGATGTTCACTCCAAGGACCCTCTCATAATGTTGGCTGAAACGCCGAGATTGAAAGTTCATTCTCGACCTTGGAAGCAGCAGTTGACAAAACGAACTCAGCACAAGGTCCATTTAGTAGCTGCTGCAAAGTGAAAAAGGAAGGCAGAGGAAGATTGTGTGACACAATCAAAAGCTCCAGAGCAGCGAACATTTTTCCATTTATCTCTCTGTGGAATATAAGAGCCCCTAACAGAGTGTGTTTTTCTGTAGATACTGTACTGTACATATATATAACTGTATTTATTTTCTCAGTTAGCATCTTTTTGTGTTATCTACACACCAATATCTAAGATTTACAAGGATTTATTGGTAGAATATTGCAGAAATGGAATATAAACTTACATAAGTGTGTTTTTCATTAGTGTATAATCACCTGAAAATAAGAATCATTGTGTTTTTGTTGCCTTAGAATGAGCCATTTTTCTATTGTAGCCCTGAACAAACAAACAAACTAAACATGGGCTCTGGATGCATCCTTTCACATTTTGCACAAGATTCATGCCACCGTAGGTTCTCCCTTAATATGTGGAAGGGGAGGGTGAATTAAGGTGTTTGCAATCTGCAGGGTCACCCCTAGATGTCACTAAATCCCACACACTGGTCCTTTAAAATGACCACATAGTGTAAGCAATTAACTTGCTCATCCCTTTGAAACTCGCTAATAACACAAAAAGTCCCAATGTGATTTTTTTTAACTTAATATTTCATTTAAGATATAATTGACAGATTAATTCATAATGAAAAAAATGTATTAACTCTGCCATCAAACAAATGCTTGATACTGTGTTCTTTCAAATAAACCTGGATATTTATTAAAATATTTCTTGCAACCCTGATTCCACAGAAGTTTGGACATCATGTAAAACATAAATATAAAGAGAATGCAATGATTTGCAAATCCTTCTTGACATATATTCAGTTGAATATGGTACAAAAACAAGATATTTCATGTTCAAACTGATAAACTTTTTGGTTTTTTGTAAATATAAACTTATTCTGAATTTGATGCCTGCAACAGGGAAGTTGTGACAGGGTCATGTTAACCACTGTGTTAAATCACTTTTTCTCTTAACAACACTCAATATGTGTTTGGGAACCGAGAACATTAATTGTTGAAGTTTTGAAAGTGAAATTCTTTCTCATTCTTGCTTGATAGACGACTTCAGGTGCTCAACAGTCCGAGGTCTCTCTTGTTGTATTTTGATTTCATAATGCACCACCAGGGTTTCCCCCCAGCAAAACTCTTAGGCCCGGTGGTAAGTATGTTTTGACGGGGGCCACAGCCAAGTGTCTTTTTTGACAGGAGCCTGGTGCCAGCGTGGCCCAGCAACAGATGGCAGCATTAATGAAAAACCTTATGGTTTTTGTGATAATATAAGGCCATAACACAGATTCATAGGGCCCTACATTAAGTCAGTCCTAAAAGCTGACTTGAGATTTGAAAATATTCTAAATATTCAATCCCCTGAAAATAAAATTCCCCAGTGCGTAGGCCTAGTAGAGGGGGGCGACTTATGCCTGGTGGACCACCAGGCTTGCCGTACAATGGGGGGAACCCTGGCACCACACATTTTTAGTGGGAGACAGGTCTGTTGCCTGAACTCGTTTACTACGAAGCCACTCTGTTCAGGGACGACTCTGAAAAAGATGTTGGTACCATAAGCTGCTCCAAAACCTGTTTGTGCCTTTCAGCATTAATGTGAACTTCACAGATGCAACAGTTACCCATGATGCCATGGGCACTAACACACCCCCATACCATCACAGGCCCCGGCTTTTGAAGTTTGAAGTATCCAATTATGTGGTTTTTTAACGCAGTGCTTTCACTGTTGTTTTTTGGCTTTGCCCTGTATGTGCAGAGATTTTTGTGGATTTTCTGAATCCTCTATTGAAATAGTGGATTGTAGATGGTGAAATCCCTAAATGTGTTGAGAAACGTTGCACTTAAACTGTTGGACCATTCGCCCACGCAGTTTTTCACACAGTGGTGAACCTCACCCCATCCATGCTTGTGAATGACTGAGCCTTTCGAGGACGCCCCTGTAACACCCAATCATGACACTGTCACCTGTTACCAACTCACCTGTTTACCCGTGGAACGTTCTAAACAGGTGTTGCTCCTGTTCCAACTTTTTGAAACATGTTGCACGCGTCAAAGTCAGAATGAGTCTATATTTACACAAAACAATAAGGTTTATCATTTTGAACATTAAATCTTTTTTATTTGTACTTTATTCAGTTGAATACAAGTCAAACAATATTTTCAAATCATTGCATTGTTTTTATTTACATTTTACTCAGCGTCCCAACAATTTTGGAATTGGGGTTGTATATGTAAAGATTATTATACACTTGTGCTGTTGTTGTCTTGAGCATGGATCCTCTATTATTATGTCCAACACACACACATGCAGATACAGACAGCATCACTTTGTAATTAGATTTACTGTGAGGAGGCCCACAGGGGAGGACTAAGTAGGGTTTAAATAGTAACATATACAGTCAAATATCAAGGCTGCTCAGGCTCTGTTTTCTTTCTAACAGGATAAATGCGCACAGCTGTTATTGTATGTAAACAACCACTTCCTGCAGCATCATTGAGACCACCACTGTATCACTGACTGCAGCAACCTCCCTCACCAGCAGCAGACAAACATGTCACATGTCCTGAGCTGCCGATGGCGGGTTCTCCCTAAATCAGTCTAGACTGACGACACGTGCCGTTCCAGTTCTACTCATCTTTTCCACATGAGCCACGATCTGAAAACCCCCAGCTCAGCAACTTAGTTGTGTTTGTTCGGTGCAGCCACAAAGTTGTTATTGTGAACATTCTGAAGAGCCACCTCACCGTCTCGTCTCACCATGAAAAACAAGATAATGGGTGGTGGCAGGTTTAAGGAGAAAGAGTGACCAAGCAAAAAAAAGCTGAAAGCAACAACAACCTGAACAGTGGTGGGAACAGCAAACCTCTTTGTAAATCTGTCCACGCTCAAGCACTTTTACTCTGCTGCATCTATCACATTTCTGTTGTAGCTAATGAACTGTGTGTGTGTGTGTGTGTGTGTGTGTGTCTTTCCCATAGCGACCACAAGAGGAGAAGTATCCTGTGGGTCCCTGGCTGCTCGCCCTCTTTGTATTTGTTGTGTGTGGATCAGGTATGAACCCTGTATACATACAGAATAAAGTAGTGTGCATAATGATTTTGCCTTTTTATTTTCATAGTAAGCCAGTGTGGCTAGTGTAGTGGTTGGTGAAGCTAATATAGTAGTAATCCAATGTAATATGGTGGTTGATTACTCTAGTACAGAGGTTTTCAGACTTTTCTGGCCAATGCACACCAAAGAGCCAAAATCTCAAGGCACACCTGTATTCAAATCAGTGCAAAATCGCTGCTTTAACCAACCTAAAAAATTAATTCATAACTTTTTGTATCATTGTTTATTCCAACGATGTTCCATGTTGTCACAAAATCCCACGGTACACCTGGACTTGCCTCACAGCACACCAGTGTGCCTCGGCACACCATTAGGGTACCACTGCTGTTATACTCTAGTTCGCTAACATGGCTAAATGGAAGTTGATTACACTAAAATGGCTGTAAGATAATGTAGCTAATGTAGTAGTTGATTATGCTAATATGGCAGTAAGCTAATGTAGCTCATTTAGTCGTTGTTTTATGCTAATATGATTACGGCAATCTGGAAAAAAAACACTAAATCGTAAATTAAATTGTAAGAAATTACAAAAAGCCTTCTAAAAGAAATTTTAAATGCAATCATGTGAGTTTCATGTGAGTTGTTTTTAAGGAAAAGCGACCACAGACAAAAATTTAACAGACATGGTCTGTTGCTCTCAGCCATATTTCAGATCATCCAGAGCATCCGTATGGGAATGTGATCCAGACGGAGCCTCTGGACTACTATCGTCTCCCCCTCCTCATGCCCTCACTGAGCCTTGCTAGCCTGCACCTGCACACCCCCAACCCCATCCAGAGGCCCAGAGACTGACGCCAAAGCTTCGGATCCAGCAGACCTCAGAGAGAGAAGCTTCCCTCCCCCCGACCGACCACCTCCTCCACCAGCCCGCCCTCGGGACGCGTTCCCGCGCTCGATCAGCGTTTACAGTGTTGCAGTCTGTGGTACTGACAGCTTTTCTATGGACAGTCTAAAACCACGCCGGCTGGAGAACATGTGTGTCTCATTACTCACTTGGCACCTTTGTGTGTGCGTGTGTGTGTATGAAGGTGTGAGTGTTGCTGTGAGTGTGTGTGCAGCCAGTGATTCCTGCTGACAATGTGCCATATCTGTCTGTTAAAGTATTCGTCAGTGTTAAGTGAGAAGTATCTTTTTTCAAATAAATGTCGAGCATTTAGGAAGCGTCCAGTTTTACTTCTGATTTCATAGTCTCCCTATTTTTATCAGTGCACGCACACACACACACACACACTCTGTATTGTTGTGGTTTTGTTTGCAGTAGATGAGGCCTTCTCAGGTTTTGAATACTGACCACAAGTGACGCTATAACCTGTCAAAATAATGAGGATGAATGTTTAAAATGTGCTCTATTATATTTGATTTATGTGCATCATTGTCAGATGAAACAGTTTATTCACTACAGTTTGTATACATGATCTCTCACAGCCTTCCTTTAACACTGAAGAGTTTAGCTGGTAACACTTTATATATAAAGGTATACATATTCACTATTAAACTAACTGCTTATTAGCATGCATATAAGTAGCATATTGGCTTTTTATTAGTCATTATAAAGCACCTATTAATGCATTATTTTGCATGACTGTATTCTACAATTTACTTGGCCATTAAGAATTTTCCCTCAATAACCTAATTACTTCTTATTGATATGAAGTAAGGAAGTTTACATGAATTACAAGCTAAAAACTACAAAGAGTTTTTAACTGGTCATGAAACAGTCTCAGTTTATTCCTAATAGCTCTATATGATCTACATAAGTTCAGCTGTTTCTGTATAGCTGTTTTCTAAAGGGACAGTTCAGCCCAAAAGCAAAAATACATATTTCATCCTGTCTATTAATGCTATTTATCCATCTAGATAGTTTTGGTGTGAGTCGCAGAGTTTTGGTGATTTCAGCCATTGTGATGTTTGTCTTCACTCTAATATAGTGGAATTAGATGGCACTCAGCTTGTGCTGCTCAAAGCACCAAAAAATACATTTGAAAAACTCAACAGCAATGTCTCTTTCTAGAAATCATGACCTGGTTAGTCAAGATAATCCACAGACCTTGCTGTGAGCAGTTTCATGTAGGAACTACTTTCTTTCTACTATCAGAGAGAGGGCAGATGTTCCAAAACTCTGCAGCTCACACCAAGACTTTGTACATGAACGAACAGCACCACAGGACTGAAGAAAAACATTGATTTTAGGATGAACTGTCCCTTAAAAGTTCACCTTATTAGAATCAGACTGACATAAAATCAAAGATCATCTGATTATTTTTACACACAGAGAGCAGTTTCATAACATAAAGATCTAAATCTATAAACCACAATGTGGTTAAACTTGTTTGTTTCAACTTTTAACTAGGAGATTTACTCTTTAACATACCAAAATTTGTTTGTTTATTTGTTTTTGTTATTAAATGGCAAGAAATATTATTGAAGTTCGGTACCTGGAGTTAGTTCATCCAGAAATGAAAATTAAGTCATTATCTACTCACCTTCATGTTGATTGTAGGCTGGGTTTAGTTCTTTAGTCCACAAAAGACTGCTGGAGTTTCACAGGAAAACAGCGTTGCAGAATCTCCCATTTAAAAAAATTTATATTTGAAAACTGGTCGCCATTTGCTTGCATTGTTTGGGAGATTCTGCAACACTGTTTTCCTGTGAAACTCCAGCTTTGTTTTGTGAACTAACAAAATAAACCCGACCCTCAAATCAGCATTAGGGTGAGTAGATAATGACATTCATTCATTTTTGGATGAACTATCCCTTTAATGTCGTTCACTGCGTGCTTGCCCTGCGAACAAATTATTTCATCTTTAAGGTGCTACATTATATAGAAACTTACAAGGAAACTAACAGGAATCTAAGTGTATTATTTCTGTATTTGGTTGAACCTTAAATTAGTCTAAATGGTATCAGAAAGTCACCTCATAGCAGCTTCAATCCAAACACCGCTTGGCTGCAGCTTTTATCTCACTTCTAACAAAAACTTCAGCAGCACAGCAGGCAACAGAGGAGAGCAAATTAAGTTTTTTAAACCAGGTGATGCTGGTCAGATTGTATTCATCTGCAGCTGCTCACATTCAGGCATCCAAAACTCAATGAAGCAGCCTTGTTTAGAACGTAAACACAACATACATGTTTACATCTCTCAAGGAACGTACAGCCCACCTTAGAAAATTGTTACAGTCATCATAATGTTGAGATTTGGGTTTTTAATTATCCAATTATCGACTCTTCTGCATCGATTCATATTTCAAGAGGGTATTCTCCATTAATCTAAGAACTGATTATTTCCCCGACCCCCAGCAGGAATTTATAACATCCAATAACGTCCTGAAGCAGAGAGGACTTCAGCTGCAGACCACCACAGGAAGAAAAAGAAACAGTGGTTGACCAGGTGGTTATTATTCTTTAAGCATGTTTATTGAAAGTTGTGAAGTGCAGCTGTCAAGTGCAATTGTGGTAAGTTATGTTACAATATCTCATCCGGTCTTTTGCAGAAACATGCACAGAACATGAGCATACAACTGATACACAGAATGAAAAAGAAAAAACATCTCCAGAGTTTGTATTTTTTTTTTTTTAAATGTTGAGTTTTAAGATATTGTTCATCCAGAAGTACATCACTGTCAAAAATTTAAAAAAAAAAAAAAAAAAAATCAGAAAGGTGCAATACTCCAGAAAGAAAAAAAGAGCCAAGTGAAAATGGTTGTACAGTAAGAGAGTTAATGTTGTTGCAGTAATATGGACAACGTTGTTGGCCGTGTGTTGTCAGTTAAATAACCTAAACTCCTGTCCATCCACAGTCTTGAAAATACAGCATTAAAAATAGACGACACAGACTGGGCAAGACCAGCACGTTCTTCGCTCACCCGCTTCAAATCTGTGCGACCAAGATAGCATCTGTTGTTTTTCTCACCCTCTCCTCACTATTTTACATGGTACTTACACTATACAGAAATATACATCATCTTCTGCCCATCAAACTGTATTTTTTTTTCCTTTTTTTTTACGAAAAGAGAAAATGCAGCTTAGCCCAATGTCTCAACCCTGTCGAATAAGGTTTAAATTACATGCCACTGCAGGGTTGAGAGAACAGCAATGATGAGCTTTGTCGAGGGCAAAAATGAGGAGCTTGAAAGTGAAATACTGAAATAGAATATCATCATCTCCGTAAGAAACCACGTTTTTTTTTTTTTTGTTCATCCCACCAACCCACGGGTTGAAGTAACGTCATCATTTCTGCCAAGTGTTGTTCAAAATACCCTCCCACCCAGTTCCCACACACCCACCCCGACTCCCCCATTCCAGATGGGGACTTTGTCATGATAATAATTGCTCACATTCTTCATTTGTCACTCTGAGAAGGCTTTTCTTCTTCTTCTCTCTCAAATCTCTCTACTTGGAACTTTAGGATCTAGCCTTTTGAGAGAGAACCACTTTTATTTACATCATTCAGCAAAAAAGGTAACAACCAATACAATCCTCCTCCTCCTCCTCCTCCTCTCTTATCGCCATCGTCAGTAAAATCGACATCACTTAAAATCCAGACACAGGCACAGTGATTTTTTTTAATCTATAGTTAAGTATATCATCGCCACTGATAAGCTGTTTTGTTTCTTCTTGGTAAGACATTCTAGTTGATATGTCCAAGGGTTATTTGGCAAATGTTCGATGATTTCAATCCCCCCATACATCATCTCAAGATTGTCACCACCTTGCTCTGCGCCGCTTGCCCCGCCCGCCGGCTGCATCCTTCTGAGAGATAAATATGTGCAAATTCTTGTCTTAACAGCGAAACCTCCTGCTGTAGAAGGCAAGGTAGAGCTCTGCTGCCGTAGCAGAGCTCGTAAAATGTCAGTCAGTCAAGTTCAGTCTGTGCAGGCCGGGCTACGCGGAGGGGCCGGAGCTGTGCGAGGTGGGCTGGACGAGGGTGGTGGTGCTCGGGGGTCCCGGTGTGGCGGCTGTTGGAGGGGCAGGCGGGGAGCCGGTCTGAACCTGCGCCTGGAACTGGGCCATCTGCTCTGGGCTGGCCAGTGTCTTCAGCAGGGTGTTCTCCTGCTCCAACTGGGAGTTGCGCTCGATCAGCTCCTTGATCTGCTCCTTCAGGACCTCCACCTCCTCACGCACAGCGTACATCAGGTGACTCTTCACCAGGTCCTGAAACAGACAGAGATATGACTATAACAACAAATTCACTTAAAAGAAATGTCAGTCTCAGCCTTATCAAAACTGTGACCCCTTTTTTTTTTTTTTTTACCTTTGATTTTTTTTTTATGATGGCAGAAATTTGACTACATATGAGAAATAAATTTAAAGTAGCAATAAGTAGCAGTCGTGTGTCCAAAAATGGGCATAAACAATCTATGGTTGAAGTGGGTTGTTTACCCTCCTCTTTGAGGAAGCTCAGGCAGGCTGCAGGAACACTGCAGAAGCACAAGACGAGCATAACAAAGTAAACTGACAACAACAAGCGACGACGAATCCTACACTTTAAGTTGATAAGCTGTTTATAACTGTCAGTTGTCTGTCAATGTAAAGTTATGCCCACTTTCCTGAAAACAAAAACCCACTGCTCTGAAAATACACACTCTGGTATTTGAGTGGCTGCCTGGCAGACTCCATTAACATTTTGCTCAATTTGACCATTATAAACATCTACTCCTTCTAAAAGATTATTAATGATTTTTTACTACTCATAAACAGACACTTGCTCATTCTGCAAATATTCAGCATTAATTTGAACTCTTATTAATGTATAACTGTGTATCAAGCTAGCCCATAAGTGCCGGGGCCATAAAATCAGCATCATCCAAATGCTGGTTAAATTTACAAGTGATTCACTCATTTGGCCAGTGGACAGAAAGGTTCATTTCGCACCCTGCATGTGGGATCATGGCCCCAAAGGTGGGAAACAACACTGTTGTGACAATAAAGTACCCACAGATACTGTTCAATATGTTACAAATGGTTTAAATCTAAAACAAAAATCCTTAATTAGACTACAATGTATTTTGAGTTTATGAAGGTTGGATATAAAATATTTTACAAACAGTGTTGGTGAGAGAATATGTGGGGATGATGTTCTTCAATGCGTCTGTTACTATGAAATTAATGTGTGACGGGTCATTTTTATCTAAACTGGACTTAAGGTTTGTGTGCTCTTTAAAAGTGACCAGATTAGGAATGACAACGATTAATTGATGAGCAATTATTTGGTCGTTGAGAATTTGGTCGAAAGCAAAAAATTTAAAACAATGCACAATCGAGGTCTGAAAAATTATTTTTAAGATTTTTATGAGAACGCTCCCCATGTTTTCTGATATTCAAGTGTGTTTGTTTAATATGTAGGCCTTTACATCTTTATGCTTCATAGCCTATGTAATGCTGTCAGAGAATCTGTGGGAAAAAGCCCTGATATTGTTTGGAATAAGCTAAATGTGCACATGTCAGTTAAGCACTTGTACTTACTTATCACCATACAGGATGGAAAAAGATGCTGCAACTACTGATCAACTGAGTCGGTTATTAAATCAATTGCCAACTTTTTTGATAATCACTAAAACAGTTTTAGTAACTAAAAAAAAAGTTTCTCAAATGTTGAATATTTTCTGGTTTCTTTTTTCCTTTGTGATGGTAAATTTAATATCTTTGGGTTGTGGGAAAAACAGAATATTTGAGGACGTCATCTTGGGCTTTGTGAAACACTGATAGGCATTTTCACTATTGTCTGCATTTTATAGACCAAACAACTGATCGATTAATTGAGAAAATCGACAGATTAATCGACCGTGACCTATATTTGTGGCCTTAGATATGTTCATGCGTTATATGAATGATTAACAGAGTTCTGCCAATATAATAATTTTCACTATTGGATGATGTCATGTACAAATCAATATGTTATTGAAATACCTGACAACAAACTGCAACAAAGAACCATAAATGAAATGCAGTAGTAGTAGTTCTTAACTAAACACCTGACAAACTAAACATACAAGATAAGTGGAAACAGATTATCAAAAGGGTCAAAAAAATGAAAAAAAGTCTATCAAAACAACATTAAAATTAAGTATTATAGAGTGATGGGGATGTCCTGTTTTCCAGATGTGTTCTTATGGTATAGATCCTAACAAATTGTTTTTATATATAATTCTAATTTCTTGTAATTCTCTGTTTATATAGTTTTCTATTCTTGAACAAGAGCATCTGTAATGTGAGTTATTTCCCCCCCAGGAATCAATTAAGTATGTCTGATTCTTATTCTGAAATATCAAGTCATCATCATTTTTCAGTGAACATGATAAATATGATGCCAAACATTATTATTCCAACTAACTGTCAAACAATTTGCTGTCAAAACGGTCAAAATATGGTACTTTTACCATATTAAGCAGCACTGGTGATAATACAATAGACAAATGATAAAGAGAAAGCGTGAGAGAGCATATTCCCAGGATGCACGTCATAAACTCTGCCCACATTTAAGTGTGGGCCAATCAGAGGCCGAGATATTTATAACCAGGCGTGTGAGCTCTCCAGTTTGCCTAGCAACAGGGCTGACAGCAGCGACAACAACAGAAGTGGAGACGACAGAGCGAAACAGAAAACAAAACTAAAAAAAAAAAAAAAATCTATTTTCTGGGAAATGGGATCTAAAGTCTGAGACGTGATTTTGTACTAACGTTAGGAAACAAAATTATAAAAAAAAAAAAAAAAAAACTTTAATAAGATGCTCGTGACGCTGTTTTATACGGACTGAGAGCAATCCTTCAACATTTACAGAGATGAAAACTCACCATTGCTTGTTCAATCTTGTTGTCAATGGCCACGACGCTGGCTCCTGACGAACTGCAAGAAGAAAAAAAAGAAAGAAGAAATTAACAAAACATTTTCAACCAACTCTGTGCTGTGATGCACACACACACACACACACACACACACCAATGCAGAGCAACAGGATACAGAACACAGCCTTTCTCCCTTTTTTTTTAGAAATGTGGGTCGTTACTGGAAGCTTCTGGAAGTTTCTATAAAATCACCGCACTGGTTCCACTGGGGAACAATCCCCTCTCTCCTACAAAGCGTTTCTGGCAGTGTGGGCCTCTGAGAGCATCCACCAGCTCCATCACACGGCGGTGACATTACTGCTGCAGGTGATGGAGCTGAGCCGTGAACGCAACACGACACGCGCACGCTGAAACACAGTTATTTATTATTTACCTGTTGTCGAGCTTCACGTGCGAGCTCTCCGCGCTCAGTAACGACGACAGAAACGAGATGGAGAAATTTCTCAGCTGGCAGACGCCTAGGTCCATGGCCACGGTGTAACACGGCGAGTTCATGCTGGCCATGTTTTTTTCTTTCTTTACAGTCCGCTCACAAAAACAGCCTCGTGTCCCGTCTCCACCTCCACGCGACCAGCTCCGCGAGGCGCATCCACACGCGCTATTATCCTATGTCGGGTCCGTCGAGGCTCGTGCACCGACCGCAGCGGCACAGACACAATCCAAGGTCAGCTCATCCCGTCCGTGCTGCACACAAAAAAAAAAAAATCTGCAGCTCCGGGAGCAAGCCCCGCATAATTTATCCGGCGACACGCAGAGAGGCCGGCCCCTGATTGGTCGAGAGCGAGGCTGTTTGGGTAATTCATGCAGGAACGCCCCCACCTGCAGCTCAGCTGACACGTTTTTTTTTTGCATAAAATATTCGAGGAGCGGAGAGGAGGTGGATGAAACCGGGGAAAACCGGATGGGAAGCGAAAAAAAGAGAAAGAGCAGTACTTCTGAAAAACAGGCAGAGGAAGACAGGCAAGATTCATCAGCTCCTGTTTAAACGAGCATGATTAACACAGAAACTGTAACCTTATAGATGTGATATTGTTTTTTTTTTTGTTTTATCTCCATAAAACGACAGCTGAATGTTTTTCACCCATTGGGACACTTACAGTACAGGGAATCCCTCTGCTAATAAACTGGTCTTATCACAGGTATGTGCTCAGTTATATTTGTCCACAGCAGCTTTAAAGATGAGGTCACAAGCAAGTTTTGTAAACGAAGGCTCATGATTTTAATTTTTTTCAGTCAAGATAAGATGTTCTACTGTCTATTTTCCACCCGTGGAGTTGACATATTGCTTTACATGTACTTGATTTATTACCAAATACTGAGGATGAACAATTAAGTTGAAATTTTTTATCAAAATTGCAATATGGCCTGAAGCAGTTTTTGAAGGAGGCATACTTAAAGGCAAATGTGTGTCAGCATACCATTTTAAATTCATTATTTTTGTGCTTCAGAGATGTCTTGGCCAAATATATTCTAAAGACTTAAGAAAACATTTTGTTTAGTACAGATCACTCTAAAAATCACATCAGAATCATTTTAATGTTTTTCAATGAAAATGATAATTATGTGAACTAGAGCTGCAATTTTTTTTTGCATTTTCCTTAACCTACAGTAGAAAATGATTAATTAATCATGAATAATAATATTAAAAAGGCACATTTTTTTGTATCTTCTTTTGTTTTTTCACATGTTAAGTTTCTTAATTCAACAAATTGCTCTGCCAGACAAAACAAAACTACTGAATAATTCTGGATGGATTAATACAATTTAAATCAGTGATATTCTTAACAGTGATTAATCAATAATTAATCATTAACATCCTTTAATTTCCTCTAAAATCACAAATCAAATCGCTGTTGCGATATCAGTCAAAGTACTGCAGTTAGATTTTTTTTTTCAGAATTGTTCAGCCTTAACTTTTACATGTAATTTTATATTTTTGCACAATTTATCTATTATTTTAGGGTTCACAGAAGGTGTTAAATTGCCCAGTATGAAATGTTTATAACATAGTCCTTTCAGCAAAATTAACAGCCCTTTTTTGGGAACAATAAAATAATGTACAGAGGCACGCTGTCCTGGTTATTCTGACACTATGTAGGTATCCAAAAAATGATGCCAGGATTCAACACTGCCAATTTCATACATCACATTTTTCAGCACATTTCTGAAAATAATGAACATGATCCCCACTATCTACAATAACATGAGCATTATACACAGCAATCAAAATGCCTCGGACAACCATGAAGTGAAATCATGTCTATACGTACAGCGCCCACATGTGGCCAAAAGCAGCACTGCAGAACTCTGAGCAAAATTAAGAAACCCTGGAAAAAACAGGCTTCCAACATCTCAATTTCATTTAAATTATAGATTTTCTCAGCACAAAGGAAGGGAAAATGGGACTATTGGGAGATCCATAAGAAGCAAATTTAAAAACGTTGTGTGCACAGTAGATGAACAGAGTCCTAGTAGTGAAAATATACTAACAAGATATATGTTAATCCCAAATAGTTTATTTCTGTCAGAATCAAATATTGTTCAAAGTTTTTGTCAATCAAATCTCACTGGCTACCATGAATCTTATTGGCCTACTGGACATCTGACATGACATCTTTCATACAGCTGAAGCTAGATGTGGGTTTAAACAATGCAAAATAGTAAGCAAACATTTTTGTTAGAATAAAACACTGTCACCATCATACTCCACAGTAGCACCATCATCTGACTTCCAAAATAAGGTACAACGGGCAAATTCTTCAGTGATTTATCTTGGAGGCATGTCTGGACTGTCACCGACTTGATTAAAACATTTCTTATGTGATTTTAAACTCCCCCCACGAGTCCAGAGATCATTAAATTGGTGTTTGCAAAAATACCACATGACCCATTTTCCCCGAGAGATTACAGGTCTGTCAAATGTTTTTTAAAACAATGGAAGATCAATGAGGTCAATCTGACTCAAACAACATTATCACACAAACACACACACACCCAAAACTGTCTTCACAACACTTTATAGAGGGGAGTATCTTTGTCACACAGACACACCTAAAACAACTCCACCACACATCCTCTAAACAAGACACACACACACACACACCTCCCTACACACTCTGAAAGGTCACTCTCAGACATTCCATGAACACCCAAAACTCCCCAGATCATGTGTACACAATCCTGACATTCTTTCCTCTGATCTCACACACACACACACACACACACACACACACGCAACCCTCAGCATAAAATAAACAAAGATCAGAAATGATCAGGTGTGGCGTGGGGCAAACATGAAGACAAAAGGAGGGGAGGTCACAGGTACGGTAAGGCTTGGAAAATATACTGCAGATCATCTAAGAACTATGAAAAAGTACATACTAGGGATGTTAATGATTAATTGATTAATCGCGTTAAGAATTTCACCGATTAAAAGTTCATGTTTTGTGTACCATTTTTCTGGAGCTCAAGGTTTTCTCAGTTTGTCTTGTTCTGCCTTGTAAGTCTAGAAATGGCAGTAACTGCACTATACTTCTGATGTTTTTTTCAGACATTTGTTCAATAAGGACACTTGAACAAGAACAGATATTTTGTGCCAGAGCCTTGTTGTTTTATTAATGTTCATTTAGATGCTTTGAGCTGAGTTAATTATTAATTATTAATCAGGTGTTCTGATTTTCAACTATCTGTCAAGGAAAATGGACAAAATTTGTAACACCAGTGTGAGCGATGTGTAGCTGTTGTAGCCTGAACGAAAGGCAGCTTCCTGGGAGAATTAGGGCGTGTTCACGCTAAAGCTGCGATTAATTGTGCAGTCCTAGTTCACACCAGCTGAACCGAACCCCGGAGCATTTACCCCTTGTTGTGGTTCGTTTGGGTTGGTCTCGGACTACTATCAATTAAACTCATTTCTGATGTGAATGCCATTCAAACCAATTACAGAAGTGTTTCCTCTTCCTGTTTTCGTGACTGGTGGACTAGAAGCATGTTTACTACCAAAAATGTGGACCAGCAGGGTACAAACCTGGACCCACAACGAAGTGAGATAAGCTTGCATATCAAACTATTTAATATCCGCTGTCCTCTGACGTTTATATGCACGCTTCTCCAAAGTTTGCTGATATGTGCTTCAGAACCACACCAACGTGAACAGAGCCAGTGCAGATGGTGCTCCATGATGTACAATATCCCAGGAGAAACTGGGATATTGGTTATCTTTTTACCCATCAACTGTATAATCAATAATCAAACATTTACACCACATTACTTATGTGTACAATTTCTAAACTGTTTGAGTTTTGCATTTGTGAACGCAAACTGGACTAGTTGGGATTTGCATCGACTCTAAATAATAAGAAGTAACAAGCCAATCAGAATACAAGTGCCTCATGTAGACGTCTCAACTGGAAGCACAGGTAATGTATCGTCCTCACACCGATTCAGAAACTGCACCTTTAGGTGTGAGCCCACTGTTAAACACTTCCAGTGCTGTACTGTATGTAGCAGTAAGACAAGAAGCAGATTAAATCTCACAAATATCAGGAGACATATTCAAACCATACAGGATACAGGACGAGAACCTTCCAAGTGATTTAAAGTCAGTAACCGCATTTAAAATGGGGGCTTAGGCTAATTTGGGTATCACAGCAACGTCCTGGCTTATTAAGCTCCAGTACCTTGAACAGAGGATCAAACATAGCCTCTGAGTACTTGTTCTGATGCCAGCTTGAGTTCAACTCTGATCCCAGTCAAACACATTAACAAGAAGCCAAATAAGAGGCTCTAAGCCACACTGATCTCTTCCGGTCTCTTCTTTGACTGGAAGAGGGTTCAGCCAATTATCCAGACCCAAATAGCCAGTAGAACTGCACCTCTTGAGGAATAAAGCCCTCGTCTAATGTAGTCACACACACGAACACAGGAGAGGCTCGGTAGGAGTTATAGCTGGTGTACTTGGGGAGGAAAAAAGAACTAGGTGATGTTCTGAGAAAACGTCAGTGGTGGTCAGGGAAGATTTTCATGAATGAAACAACAAATCCAGAGTTAAAGCGTCAGACAACAACCGGATGTGACTAAAGCTGTTGAATATTTGTTTACATACGTGGGGTTTGTGAATGAAGGTTCATTTTTTTTTTTTTTTTTTTCTTTTTAGTCAAGATAAACTGTTGATGTTTGATTCTTCTGCAAAATTACCACATCTAGTTATCACCAGTGGAGTTTATACGTAGTTGACTTATTACCAAATACTAAGACTGAACAATTAATCGATTATGAATCAATTACTGAATTAAATGCCTTTTTTTTTTTGATAATGGATTAATCAGTTTGAGTAATTTCTCTGATTCTAGCTTCTTAATTGTGTTTTTTTTTCTGGTCTCTTTATTCCTCTGTGACTGAAAACTGAATATCTTTGGGTTGTAAACAAAACAAGACATTTGAGGACTCACATTAGGCTTTAAGAAACACTGAGCGACATTTTGCACCATTTTCTGTCATTTTTTATAGGTGAAACAACTAATCGATTTGAGAAAATAATCGATTATGAAAAAAATTGTTATTTGCAGCCCTACAAAATTGCAATATGCCTTACTGCTACTTTCAAATCATAGGCAATATTTGTTAAAGGCAAAATGTGTGTCAAAATACCGTTTTGAATTAAATATTGTCATGTTACAGAGACGCCCTGGCCTACACATGTTCTACAGACTTAAGAAAACATCTGTATCCGGAACAGATCCCTACAAAAATCAACATTATCATTGTAATATTTTTTCTGTGAAAATGTGAATAATAGATATAACAGATATTTTTCAAAATCATCCAGTCCTACCAAATAATAGACTGTTTAACTGTAATAACAGCAGACTACATCAAAGGTAGGTCAGCCAACTGATGGCCTTTCCTGCTTTGCTGTGAAACAGCAGCAACCCAGTAACCTACTGAAGCAGCGTAAGAGAGAAATGACCCAAAACTGTATGCAGACCAGTGGTCGAGGTTCTTTAACAGAGGTCTAACTGATGTTCTACTTTCTGCTTTTCTCCAGCATCAATTAGTAGCGTTGGCCCTTTTAAGTACATGCATACTATCTGAAAATCAACTGTTTTAATTTTTTTTCTCAATTAAAAAACAAAACAAAACAGTATCAACAAGGGTAACTTTAAAACAAAAAAAAAAACAACACACACACAAAAAGGAAATTATTAGAAATACCGCTGTCTAATACAACACTAACCACTAACTGTGGCCTAAAAAGGATGATGAAACTGTATCATGAAACACATGATACAAGAAAAACATAACATTTCACTAATAAGATTAACTAGAACAACTGGTACGTGTTAGCACCTCATGTAAACGTCAGCATTTCCAGTTATTCACTGCAGTTTCTTTTCCAAGTAATTAGAGATGCAGTGATTAATCAATTAATTGATAATTAAATTAACTGCCAAGTACTCTGATAACCAGTTAATCGGTTTGAGTAATTCATTAAGAAATAAACAAACCAAAAATCTCTGATTCTAGCTTCTTAAATGTGAATATTTGCTGGTTTCTTTTCTCCTCTATGACAGCAAACTGAATGTCTTTGGGTTGTAGACAACGTCATCTTGGGCTTTGGGAAAACGATCACTATTTTCTGACATTTTATACTAATTATACTATACTACATTTAGGCTAATCAATCAACGAGAAAATAATTGACAACTCAATGATGAAAACAATGATTAGTTACAGCTCTATAAAAAATACAAACATAAATGCTGCTGCATCGTAGCCATTAAGATCTGTCACAAAACACTAATAAAAAGGAGCAAGGCTTTTATTGGAAAGCAACTACACTGTGCTATTTATATGTTGTTTTAGTGGCGCAGAAGAGTGGGTCACTTCATGTGAAATCATGCACCAGATGGCAACAGAGCTGTTACAAAACCGCAGAAAATTGCGAGTGACAGAAAAAGAAACATGCTGTGAGTTTAATTTCTCACGGTCCACCAGAGATTACTAAGTGTCACAAATTGATACCACAAATCTGTGTCATCCGCGTCCACACTTTTCTACAGTTTACTACTACTACGCATGAACACAGCCTCTGATATTTTACCACAGATACTAAATTTAAATGAATGCACAGTGTGATGAGAACCCAGTAAGCCAGTTTAGAATATCTGTTTTAAGTATCCCTTCATGTTAAAGCTGCCCCTGAAGCCATGAATGACTGAATGAGAAGGACAATATAATCATGCAGCCCCTTTGTGTGCAGCTACTGTAGTGATTGGCCAGAGCGGCGTTACACTGTACCGACTCCCCGGGGATTCCCTGTCTTTATTTTACCTTTTGAGATGCTGCTCCAGCTCCCAGAACAAAAGCTTCATTGCCATCTCGTCATGGCCCTGCACTCGTACTCCCCGTACTCTCATGGAGACGTCCGTCAGCACGATCATATACAGTCCAAAGTAACCCAGCAGTGTGTCCCGAGCTTCTTTTGTTTAGTGTTTTCTGACACCCTCTCTGTCCTTCTTAAATTTAGTAAACAGATCTGGGTCGCGGCCTATGGATGCATTAGTGAGCGCAGCTGCAGAGGGTAATCAAAGGCAGCGTGCCAGCTTATGATGACTGTGTATGTGTGTGCTCCTCATTTTTCCTCTGTCGATGTCATCCATTTGTGTTTGAATGGCTGACTAGTGAGTGAATTACTGAGGACAGACAGTAGCTGAGCGGGTGGTGACGTGGGATCATGTGATACTGGGAGTTACATAAACCATCAACACAGATTAGCATGTGGCCCAGTGATTTCCCCACTCCTACAGCCCTCTGCCCTCTATACCCTGAGAAGACACGGATATATAATCAAACTTTGAGCCTCAACACTTCAGCATCATTAGGTCTTTGCAGAGCCGTCTGCCATCCCAAATACTATGAAGCACAGTATTTTAACTGATCAACATTCAAGTTTTCCTCACCATTGTTGCCTTAGTGCTTAGTGGGGATTGTTGGGTCTCTGTAAATAATACTGTAAAGAGTACAGTCTAGACCAGGCATATTCAACTAGTAGTCCGCAGGCCGGATAAAGTGAATTTTTCTATGGCCGGCAAGAGGCTGCTTGCATGTCAGGCTGGCATGTGTGTGAACTCATAAACAAACTAAGATTTGAGCTGCTTCTCGACACCTGAACTATGTACTGTATCTGCATCTGAACCTATATAGTATTGGTCAGGGGTGTCATAATTTCAACATTAAATCGAGACTTGAATTGACAGGCAGAATCTGCATTTCTCCCAGTAATTTTTTTAAGTGGCTTCAATAGGATTACACTCCGCACCTGCCATTCACTCAGTAAAGCCTCGTGTTGCACTCTGGTGCTGGTGGGCCACAGACAAAACTTGCATTAGCTAAGCTAACAACAAGCTTCAAAATGTCTCTCTCAAAGCAAAAGAGAGGTAAAGTTAATTGAGAAAATCACCAAATCCAGAGTGAATGGACTGACAAGTATTTACTTACTTCGTCAGCTTCAACAAGTACTAAACTAGCAATGTTTGACCATTAATCGCCATTACAAATGTAAGTGATTAAAAATTCTTAATAATCAGTGCTATACATTAACTTTTTTGCTCACCAGCCACTGAGCTAGTGGTTTTCCAAAGTTACTAGCCACTCAGCATTTTCACTAGCCATTGGGAAATTATGTTTAATATGATTAAAGCTGGCTATGGTGTGCTAAAGTTTACTTGAACTACATTTACAACCTTTTTAAATGTAAATGACCCTTGTACACACTCATATCAAGACTACATAAAATGTTTAACACTACAGGTCATTATCAATTATTCAGCTCCGATAAGGTTCTGTGTAAAGCTCCTTTTATGTGATAATATGCAGTGTACAAAGTAATAAAAGGTGTGGTTTCTTATTGCATATTAAAAGTGGTGCAGGGGAGTAGAAGATTAACTAAAAAAAAAAAAACCTAACAAGAAACACTGTCTGTTTCAATATTTATTTACAGCAGTAAATACTAACAGAGCAGAAAAAAATATCTGCATGAGATTGAGAATTCAGAAAACTCAGAAAAACATCTTTTCACCGCCATACATCCTACAGTCGGTGCAGTACATGACGTTCTCCCGAGTCATATACCAACCATTCTCGACCTGCTGTCTTCCACTTTTCGTTAAACGGCCTTTTCTTTTTCTTTGTCTCCCCTTCCTTCGTTTCATCGTCAGGTTTTCTTTTTGTCTGCTCTCCGGGTTTTCTGACACCTTGAATGTGCCGCCACATTACCACCCCACCGCTTCACAACTGTGTTCTCCACAGGGACCGCCTGTCTAAAGTGACGTTGGTCACAAATGGACCAATGAGCAAACACTGTGCACAGGCAGTGCTCATGGGAGTTGTAGCGTCATAGTCTCACATTGCAATTCGTTTATTATTTCAGATGCCATGTTGAGAAAACTACAATTAAAAAATGTATGTAGAATTCAACCCGCCAAAGTGGCTAGTCGGAGAGGCTGTGTTACCCGCCACTGCTGAAATTCACCCGCATTTGGTCGGTTGGCGGGTGTTAATGTCAAGCCCTGTTAATAATGTATATTTTGTGTAGTGTACCATTTCTCTGGAGCTCTTCGGAGGTTTTCTAATGGTTTGGACTGCCTTACTGGTCTAAAAATGGCAGTAATTGTGCCCTATTTGACATTGTTTTGTTTGGCACAACTATCTGTTAAATAAGGACAGGCGGACAAGAGCAGCGTTATTTTTTCCTATTTTTTCTGTCCTGTAATAAACTGGTGAATTTATCGTCCAACGAATGCATGCTGTGATGAAAGGATGTAACGTGAAGAGGCACTACACAACAAATCATTGCTGGTGTTCTGCCAGTTTTCCTGTGGGCTCGGATTATATACAATAACATTATACTGTATGAGTTATTTGTAGCTATTACTTGACAAAGTACTCTGTTTGGTCCACAAACCATGGGTATTTTCCTATGGAGGAATGTAGATGCACTAGAACATGCATAAAGTTCTAGTTGGGATGTGATATATGAGGACACTTGATGGTACAGCCTGTCCCTAAAGAAAGGGGGGACAGAGATTACCAGTAAGACTACATATTTTTCTTGTCACATCAAAAGATTGTCAGAACCACTGAGAGGTCAAAGTCATCAGGGTTTTTGGTTTCCCCCTCAAAACTGCAAAAGCAGCCCTGAAACTTTTAACTTGTTGGTTTAGTTGGCAGTTTCAAAATGAAGCACGACTTAGTTTTCCATGCCAGTGCCTCTGCGTGATAGACAAGAGACCCGGTGCTCCGGGGTCTTATCTTGTCATTTCTCATTGAAAGACAGCCTTAAGATGGCTTAGTGCCTCCATGGACAGAAAACACAACATACGCTCACAGAGGCTGCGCCGGCTTACAGACGGCCGGCCGAGCAACAACAGGTGAAGGAGGAGCACAATGAAGGGGATTTCACTTGTCCTAACAGTCTCGATGTGCAGCAGTGAATCAGTATCACATGACTTCTGGGTAGGGCTGTCAAAACTGGCCAAAAATTATGTTCAATTATTCCTTCTAATGAAATAAAAAAAAAACATGAACCAGAGGCCAAATCAGCAGCAGTCAAATGCTGGAAATTATGCAAGTACGTGCTAGATTTGCTTCACTCAGCAGCAAAAAAAAAAAAAAAAAAAAAAAAAAATCTATTGAGAGGCTGGTCAAATTTGAACATTCACTAACTATTTGGGAATTGAACAAAACAGTTAATTTTGGACCTTGGTTCAAATATTTTTGCATATTATATCCATGAGACGGCAAACAAAAACATGAAAGACATAACTACTTGTATAGGTATATTTGTTTTAACATAACCTTCAACTTTAACAAACTTTATCAAGATAAAGTTAAATGTTTTAGATCGCTGGGAGTGCAAATCACTCTCTCTGCAGCTGAGTTTTCTGTCATTATTACCATATGGTTGCTGCTGCTGTTGAATTATTTGCTTGCTCAGCTTGACCTACATTTTATTTTCAATCAATGAAAGTGACGTGTGACTGCTGTCATACGGGGCATTCAGGGCCAGGAGAGAGCTCACAAAGCTCACAGCCACAGTAGGTGCTGCTTTTTTTTCCCCACAATTGAACATCTGATGGTTTCTGTAAGAGTTCGATTACATAATCGAGTATAATAAAACTTTGAATATTTGTTGACAGACCTACTTCTGGGTGGGCCATTAGAGAAGCCTGCTTACAGGATTTACAAAGGCTCAATATTCTCTCTGTGGTGTTCTACTGACATAACATACCTGCAGCAGCAGAACATAATGTATACGGTGGACAGATCACCACTTGGACTGCAACGAATACAGCAATGCCATGTGTGGTGTGAACTGCAGCTCTTCAAAAGCAGCTGATGTTACAAACATTTTCTCATTTTTATCATAACATTAGTCTGTTTGATGCCAAATGTACAGCGTAGCACTGCACAGTTTTCAGGAAAAGCATTTGGCTACATTGCCAAAAGTGATTTGGGCAAGAGCAATGTGATTACTGACACACCACACATTCACTAGTAAACCACTCAAAATGGTGGCCATGTGCACCAACACGAACACATTAGTCTTTGCGTCTGATTTTTCAAATCTGAAATACATGATATTTTGACAGATTTTCAACTTTCCGAAAAAAAAAATTAGCTTTTGAGTAAATCTGGGGTTGGAGAACAGGCCATGCAGCTGCAGCATCATGCTTAATTTCATTTACCAGCTTTGATGGTTGTTGTGGAAATTCAGGAGTTTCAACAAACAGCAAGTCATCTGAACACTAACCACAGTTCATTCTATTATTCTCAGACTTACACTTGCGCCAAAAAAACACCGCTGTCTGTCATGACCAAGACCAGACACCAAGAACGAGGCAGGACGAGACTGAGTCAAGACCAGACCAGTGCATGTCCCACACTGCATACAATAAAATGAGGAACATGCAAACCACAGGGAGATTTCTTAAGTATTTTGTAATAGAGGCCAATTTCTAATATTAGCAAACTAGCTTTACTAGTGTCACTTACAGTTAGCTATTTTTTTCTTTATGCTTCCTTTCATAGTGCTGACAAAAAGTTTGACCGCAGCCTCAGTCAGCATTGCAGTGAAGAATATACACAGTGCTGTGTGCTTTCTTTTGGATGCTGTTTTGCAGATGAGCTCTTTGCAGTTTAGGTAGTCGAATTTTATTACAGATGATTTGGCTGACATCTTCTCCCACACAGCCAGAGCTTCTGTCTCCTGCAGGGGCTCAAAATGAACTTTTTTCCTTTAATGTCCCACACAAGAACCTGAATTCTAAGTTCTTTTTTTCACTCTGAAATTGCTGCTCATAAATAGGTTCCACACAGTTACATAAATCTTAACTGCAATTATTATTTCGACACTTTCATACACGGCACATCAGATGATGTGTAAGAGAACAAATGTATTGATTCTGACCAATATGGTGCAGCTAAATTAGCTTGTGCGACTTGTCTTGAGACCAAGACCGATCTCGAGTAAAAACTACCAACAACTAGACTGATAAAATGTAGTCTGGCTTTGTGAGGCAACAAAAAAAAGTAGTCAACATTAGAAAAGTGCATGCACACGCGCACATAATACCTAAAGACGCTGTATGTAACCAAGAGCAGGCCCATTTGATGGTGCAGGTTATCTAATAAACAAAAGCCTACATCACATACAATTGCAAACATCAACAAATGATAAACTCACACATAAGAAAGAGAATCTAACCAGATAAAAATTAAGTAAGCAGTTAACTACAGCAGCCAAAATGTTTATTTCCATGTTAATGTATCCTAGCTCAGCTTTCCAAAGCTCTTTGCCTTCACGGACTAAAATAAACATGCTTCTTTAGAACAGCTTGTTGTGATCCTGCTCCTATCCACTATTTTTTTTCTTTGTTCATTGCGATTATGATGAGAAATGCTTAAAGTATGTCGGTTTTATTTCTGGTGTAATTCCCATTCTTTGGAAAAATGTCTTACTCAAGAACAGGAACTGCAGTCACATTTGCTGTGTTTTGTGGGAAATGCAATCTCTAAAAGTTAATAAAAGGGGCCTGGCATGTCCCAGCGATGAAAAAAGAGGCCTATTGAATTGTTGAATTGTAAAGGCTTTTGGCTGAGCTGTAGTTTGATAGTGGAAAGCACACACAGACTTTACCAGTAAGCCCTGGCAGTGGTTTCCCATAGTCACACTCTGACTATGGAGAATGACAGAGAGCTACTGCGTGTGTGAGTGAGTCAGTCAGAGAGGCAGGGAGGAATGATGAGTGGCCATTTTGGCCTCCATACGTAAGAGACACAGGTGCTATTGGAGCATTTGGGCTGACAGCAGCAAGTCCTTAGTCCTCGCTCTATTACTAAACTCACACACATACAGACTGGGGGAGAGGCAGTGGGAGAGAAGGAGGCAGAGCCAGAGACACAAGAGCTAGAATGGCCCAGATCCACCGCCTCAGCATTAGTACTGTCTCAAAAAGACATAGATGGAGGGCAAGCAGATGCAAAGGCAAATATATGCTTCCACTAGGGATGCACAATAAAAGATAATTGCCTGCTTCTCATGGCCAATACTGATAATTTCACAATTTTGAATTTTAAAAGTAAGTTCATATTACCTGTAGTTTATGCACACCTGAGGGTAAGGAAGTCGAAGATATAGTGAGCAAAAATGGATGATTTAATATTGCACAGCCCTGACTGAACCAAATCTAACTGACACCTTTTTACAACATAAACAAAAACAGCTCTGACTATTCAAATGTTTGGATTTTTGTGAATCTCCAAGACAGATAGAGTCGCTCAGTGCACTGTGGCTGATTTAGTTGTAGAGATCATGTGCATTTATTCCCCCATCTACTAATGAACTGGTTGAAGAGTAAGTAGAATTTCATTCAACCAAAACTTTCTCAGGTTGGCTATGGCCGCCCACACAGGCGTCATTCTTCCAGGAACGGGACAGGACAGGAGAATTTTCGTGGAAGTGGGATGAGACAGACTGAAACCCAACTCCTGTGTCACACCCTGCTTCAGAAGATAAGGCCCTCAGTGTTGTAAATAGGTGCAAGTGTTGCAATGAATTGTAAACGGAGGCTTTGACTTCGTCCCTGTTGCTATGGTTACTCATTTTAGATACAGGCTGCACATTCATTTAGACAGAGTTTGACTGGAACTACTTAACAGGTGTCTATTATCAGGAATTAATGAACACCCTGCAGCCAATCATAATTGAGTATTCTCCCAGACCATGGTATAATCACGACTAACGGCTCTCTGTCCCTGCTTATTGCTTATTGAGTCACTTCACTACCCACTGGCAGGAGAAAGTAAACTGTTTCTGAATACATCCAAAGTCTCCCTGTCTCTCACAGTGACGCACTAGGGCTGGACGATATAAAGATATAATATCAATGTTATGATATAAGATTTTGGATATCATTATATCTCGATATGGTGTAAGTAACACACACACACGGTCATAGCACAAAATTCTGGACCCTGTACAGAGGCATTCTCTGTGGGCCCCTCCCTGCATTCACAGCTATTCATTCTTGTATCTTTGTGGGCCCTCCTCACATGAGGACCCTGTATACTCAGTCCCCCCCTTGATCCACACACACAGAAGATCCAGGTTATGTAAGTGTGTGTGTGAGCAGCAGGTTTGAGTAATGTGGAGTGAAACCTGGCATTAAAAGGATTAGCCGCCAAAGAACACACAGCGCTCTGGTTCCAGACAACAGAGCAAAGGAATGATGCCAACTGCAGCGCTACAGAGGAGGAGAGAAGGCACAGTGTGGGGCTGCAGGGTGACTGCAGTGAGGCAGATCTCCTTATAGAAATACTTCTACAGAATCAGCAATTGGACCTGAGTTTATAAACAGCCACAGAGTTTAATTCAGACCCGTCTTGATGCAACATTATGTGCATTAACGAAAAAAACAATATAATCATGCACTTTACTGTAGTTACACCTGATTGCACTTCAAGTCTAACTCCAGTGAGGATAATATCCACAATTACATGCTCCTCAATTTAATGTCTCCCTAACATCTACTTTGAAACAGAACTTGTTGGGAGTTGAAATAAAAAAATAAATCAACTCAAAATGTACAACCCCAATTCCAAAAAGAGTTGGAATGTTAAATAAATAAAAACAGAGTGCAATGATTTGCAAAACTTTTCATCTTCCAAACAGGTGTTTTTTTAAGCATTTCACAACTTTCCCAGTTTCTATTCATAAAACAATCAGTTAATGACATTGAATATTAAATATCTTGTCTGCCTGTCTTGCCTGTATTCAAATGAATACATGTCAAAAAAGTGCAAACCATTGTATTCTGTTTTTATTTGCGTTTTACACAGCGTGCCAACTTTTTTGGAATTGGGGTAGCATATTTCTGACTTGTGTTACATAAAACCTGACCTTACAGCTTTGTCTGTATATTCAAGGTTGTCAGTAATGGATTCTGAAAGTCATTGTGGAGTATTGTGATAGCAACATTAAAATCAATACAAGATACGCCTGTTGCCTCAGGCTTTCCAGAGAAACATGTCTCAAGTCAGCTGGCGGTTTATTTCCAGCTTTGGCCACTTTGAAGTTTTAACTACATCACAGAAAATGTCCTCGGTTTCAAGGTCTTCTCTTTGTGAGAACAATTTAGAGTTTATGTCCTCCATTTGAACTGAAGATCTCTTTTTTTCCTAGTCGGTCTTATTATCTTTTAAAGGCCGGTGGGGGAGGAAAGATTACTCACAATGATGTCTGGGTCATAAAGCTTTACAACACACACACACACACCTGCAGCACAGCCTCCACCTTACAGCTAACAGACTGATGTAAGTGTGTTTGTATTGGCTGGTGGGAGGCTGTTTTTCTCTTTACACTCCACAGAGCCACAAGAACAAGTGAGTCATCTCTCTGTCGTGCCGTTGATGGTCTACATTTGGACAAACCTCCCTCCAACACAATCGGCAGATCTCTCCGCCAAATCGGTACAAGCAGTGGGTGGATGCACTATACAGTTGTGTTTGGCAGACAAGATTAACAGCATCAGCAGGAGTGTTTCTATTTGTGAGATGATGAGATGTACATTAACCAAAGGTGTCCTTTGACTCGTCCGCCTAAAAACAACTTAACACACATTATCAGTCATCTAATTACAAGGTGTCCGATATTCACTTAACACCTAACAGTTAGAATGAATAGCGTTATGAGTTTTTAAGTATTAAGTGTGATAGCTACGTTGTGTCGTCTCTGAAATGATGTTTTTTCTTCAGACACATGCCGGATGCTGGAAGTAGGCAGGGGTAGAGAGATAAAAAAAAATCTGGGAGAATCGCAAATTATGCCTTTGCAAATTTCCATCAATTTTTGATACGCTGAAGTGTCACCATTCCCACTTTTTATGCAAGGTTAGTAAGAAAGACTAATCCTCCCTCAGTGTCTCTACAGACACCTTTGTCAAAATAAACAAAATAAGCAACTCACTGCCATTATTTGCCATTTTGTTACAGGAGAAAATCTATAAAGGGTTGAAAGTATAGCTTCCACAAGGGATGGCACGATACCAGAAATTAAATAGTCGAAACAAATACCACTGAATTTCCATGATTCTCAATACCCAATTCAATACCACGTAAAAAACAAAAACAAGAATAAAATTCAGCCACTATTATTTTTCTTTGCCACAAAACTCTTCTGAGCTTCTCGGACATTAGGACTGTTTTTGTTGACAGGACGGTAGCCCACAAGCTATGTTTACAGTGCGTTAGCCTTTGGCATTTAGCCACCGCAAACGTCGTGGAAAATAACTGGCAATACAGCAGTGCAGCTGTCTCAGAAAAATCTAAAGGTCACATTTAGATATGTTGTTGCTTTTAGTCAGTTGGAAGTGTTCACATTCTTACATACACCGTTTTCATACTGGTTATTGCAAATTTATTATTAATCCCTGATGATCTGCCTGGAACACAGTCTCCTACTTACATATACGATTCTGTTTACTATTTTTCTTTTCCATGAGTCAAGGCAGAGCTTTGGCTCCAGCTGCACATGTTGCTATCTTACACGTGTAGTTATTGTTCCACTGTATTTTTTTCTTCCTTTGACGGCAGGCTACAGCACTTGTTGGCGTATATGCTGTGTCTGTCAGGTCAGGAATAGTCGCATCACTGGTACGTTGGGTAACAGTAAAAAAAACTCATCTTGTTTCTAAAATTTTGGCATCGACTTGATACCTAAGTATCCATTCTCGTGATATCCCTAGCTTCCACTACAGTTCAGCTGCTGCAGAAAAGTGCAGATGTTAATGGAAAGATAATGCTATAAACATGCGAAACACACATAGATTGCTATAAAGTGGCTAAAACTGCAAGCTCTCTGTATTCTTTCTTAAGTTCCTTGAGAAGTTTTTGACCTTCTCTGTTGGTTATACAGCTCTAAAAATCCCGCATCTCCTCAGCTGATTTGCACTGCTCCCTACTACTGGACGGTCCTTGAAACAGGCTGAAGGGTCAGGGTGTGGCAGGATTGATCAGTCATTGACTGGCCAGGAAATTGATGGAGATGCCTCCATCCATCTTAGTTTGTTGTCTTTGGTAACTGCAGGCCAACAGAATCCGTATTTATTACTTTTTTAATGCCAACAGTGCCACCAAATATACGATCATACTTAAATGTATCTTAACATAATATTTCATAGACAAAAACAATAAACTGATTACATGAAAAGATCCATGATACTGTTTTGTTTTCTTTGTGTTTTAGATCAGCTGTTGAAACAGGTCAGTGAGAGTTCATCAAATCAATAATTTGAAACAATTAGGCTACAAGCCCTGACCCACTTCCCTGCCTTCACATTTGTGTGTGCGAGTGCGTGTACGTGTGCATGCAAGATTACAAGTGAGGAGAGGAGGACAGAACAGTGAGTGGATTAACTAATGATGACTCCACCGTCAGGGCCTAAATCTCTGACGCCAGCAGAGCTATCATGAGCACAGCTTAGCCACAAACAAACAAACTGTTGTTTCCTGCACAGCTTTACAGCCAGAAGGACCAGAATGGACCATCCTCACGACACCTTCACTCAGACAAACCTTCTCTGGGATATTCTGTTCATATATTCCGGATGCTTGAATTTTCTGTCTATGCATCATTGCATGTAAATACTGAGGCCAGGTTAAAGGTCATAGGCAACTAGGTGGACCCTTCGTAAGATCATATCATGGTGACACTTAGTTCAGGCTCAATCAAGCTCACTACTTCGATAATCATTTAGGAATCTTGTATGGGGCCTGGTTTTATAGCACTGATCAACAGAGAATATCTGATAATGAATGTGGTTCACATATACAGTCTTAATCCTTATAAACTGCTGGCAGACCCAATAACACCATCCTTAGTGACTCCGATATGTCCAAATTTATGTCAGGACAGTCTGGTCACTGCTTTTTGAGCTGGCGAATGAAGAAAGACTTTGAAAAAAGTGGTTTGAAATGTGGCAAGAAATGCCAACGTCTGATAGAACTTGTCCAGTATTATAAGCACATGCACAAAGAGTAATCAGCAGAGCACACCGCCATCTTCTGGTGACAAATCAGAATTCAATTCAAGAGTCTCCCATTACTGCTTTGAACTAAAAGTAGACCTACATTTTGTTTATGGTGCCTTCTGTAAGTTGCCTCAAGTAAAAGGAGCTGCTGATGTGAGATTCATGCTCTCTGCCACAGTGGACTTGACCTCGACATTAAGTGGACATTAATATTAAACTGGGACCTCCTTACATAGGATGCAGACCCTGCTCTTCCTTTATTCATATCTAAAATAGCAGTTAATCAAACTAGATTCTTCTCATTGCAGTAGACATACTTTAAACCTCTAGACCCCACAGGACCTGGGAGCGCCCATCATTTCTCAAGTTGTCATTGATAACTGGAAGTGGAAACTGCTTAAGTTCACCTGCCCTGTTGAAGTGTGAATACATTCTGTTTTCGCAGGCCGGTTGAATTTAATCAAGCGGAACACGAGTCAAAACAACAACCAAAACTTGCATCATGTGAGTTGAAATAAAAACAATAAAGTCTTACCTGTTACAGCAAAAGAGGGAGGCCACAGAGAGACATGAAAGACAGAAAAAAAAAAACAGATTAATGACAATATTCCAGGGAGGGTCAGGAAGTAACAAGCTTTTTTTCTTTGAGTATCACTAAAAAACATTTGATGGAAATACCCAGCTGATGTTTATCTTTGTAAATTTATAATGACAATATAAGATGGAAATTTATTGGAAATGGAAATTAGGAGGAAAAATTTAATTTACTACTAAATATATTTAGTTAAACAAATAGTTCCCAGTCCGCCAAAACCTCACAAATAACCTCAAGCATACATTAAAATTCCTCCCAAGTAAAACACACTGACACTGATGTTGCCACATTATGTCAGAAAATTTGCTTTAACAGTTGAGGCAGAGCTAAGCAGTTTTCTACATTATTTCCATAAGGCTATATTTAAACAAAGGAGTACACATAAAAAATTGCTGACTGAATCACAGACCAACCCTGTGAGGCAGCAGAGTTCACAAGGCAAACACTCACATGGCCTCATCTGATGCCTTTGAAAATCTATATATTCCTCACAGTGCTGATTTCTCAATGCACAGATGATGCATTGAGACTTCAGAGACGTAGGCTGGTGTATACTGCCACCTGGTGGCAAATACTAGCACCAATCCATGCCTTCCCACTAACTAAACTTGCACAAAAGAGCTGAATAGACATCCTGCTGTCAATTTCTGCCCGAACACCACCAATCAATCCCAAACTCCACACCCAATGTCTTTGTTGTGCCTTGCTTATCAGAGAAACGTCTGACAAGTCACAAAAATTCAGACACAACAAGGCAGCTGAGTCACTCACTGCTTTTCTTTGTACACAAAACCTCATTAAGACTGCATGCTTTCATCTCTGTCTGGTATTAGACAAAAGGAGTCTGATAAATTAGAAAAGTATAAAAACCCTCAGGGTTACCAACTGCCATTAACATGACAAACAATGAAGAAATGACAACTCTAACACTACACATTTTTCATTTCAGAATTCCAGACATTTCCAGACTCAAATTTTCTCCTCATTAAATGTGTCTAATTAGAGTACAGATGCTCAATAACATCGCACTTAATTAGCCCTATTGGAGTGGGTGGGTACAGTGTGTATCCCAAGCAAAGGTCATAACTCTAACTCTACTGCAAAAATAAATTCCTATTAAGATTCTGTACCGTGTATATTTGAGAGCAGCATAATGTGAGTTCAGGTCCTCGGTGTCACTGTGAGAAAAGAACATTGCCTTCTTTTCGCAGGAAGATTAATCTTTCCTTTCAGCACATAAACAACATCAATATCTATCTTCACAACGCCAACGCTATAAAGCAACCAAGCAATAAAGCTTGTTCTCACGGAAAACTTACTTAAAACATTATTTAGGGGTATGACATTTCACCACTAATTGGTTTGTCTGTTCCTTGGTAAGGATTTGGGGATTGGGGATCATGGTCCCACTTTAAAGCCAATCTGTATTTGGATGCAGTAGTAAAAAAAAAAAAAAAAAACACTACCTCAAATTATGGTCCGGAGCACAGAAGTAAGTATGCAAGTAAAGTAAGTATGACAATGCTTAATTTCTCTTTAGCTGAAGGAAGATCACCTTTTTTTTAACTATTGTCACATATAGATGTAAGATGTACGGTAAGAATCAGTCTCTGAATTTAACCCATCCTAGTATTGGGAGTAGTGTTGCACAGAATCCCTTAAAAGGTTTCCTTGGTTAATTTTTAGATTAGCACCCATGAGATTTTACAGCAGTAAAGTTCTACAGTTTCCATGGAGACTGTTTGTTTGCTTGCACTGGCACTTATTGTCCCAAAAAAAAAAAAACAACAACAAAAAAACAGACTACATACAAAAATGAATCCAACAAAGCTGACAAAAGTAACTTGAAACTTGAGGTTAGTGTTTGCATTGAGGTTAGGCTGTTAGCCTATATTGCTGACAGTGAAAGAAATCTCTGTACAGAAGTCGTTCACAACAGATATGACATCCTCCTCTAACAAGTTATTTATTTATTGTTGATTTTATTGTACATCAAAGTATTTGAACTATAAATATAAATTAGACTGACAAAAACTTTAGGTAACATTACAGCCTAGCTGGCTAACATGAAGAAGTAATATGACATAACTAGCCTTCTAATTGAATCTATAACCTAATGTGCTATAAAGAAATACTTTAACAGAATTTACTCAATGCATTATTAATTTAGAATCATAAACTTAGCCATGTTGCAGTTAAGTTAGAGTCAGAAGTAGCTTTTTTTATTACTTCACTGCAGCTTTTCATGTTTCAAGTTATCAGATTTATCACCTCTTTTATTCATCCTGCCACATGCCAACAGTTTTTTTTTTGTTTTTTTTTTTACATTTCTTTACATTTTGTTATGTTTTAGCTAACTAAAACAAATGGATTGCAGCACTGCTTACAAGTTCCTTCCCTAAAATCTACCCCAGTGGTTTCATAACATTTCACATCGCCATTTATTTGCGCTTAACTTCTCTTACGACTGCTTTGTGACTTGAATAACTCTCACATGACTGATTCTCAAGCCTCAGATGCTGAAGCACATGAAAGCACCAGCAAAATGAGTGCATAAACCTTTTCAAACCCATTCATGTTCAACTGCAGCAGCACAAATTAAAAATGTCATGTTAATGATTACAGTGATTGACTGCCTATAAACATACAACCCTCGAAAACTGAAATGTTTTTTATGGCTTAGTAATTAAAAAAAACACAGTGGCTACATTAAAGATGCCCAATAAAATATTAAAAATACCACAAACAATATGATCAGATTGGCAAACTGGCCAATAAGATTCAAAGTTAATCAGCCAAGAAGCTCAACAAGAACAATCATTCCAGGTCCAAGTAGGCTAAAAATGAAATTTACTTTCTTCCTGTTACAGGCAACTTGTGATCATAATTCTGTCTGGCTAACCCTGCATGCACTGAGCTGACAATGGACCACTACTGGGAAAACATGTATACTTGGTCAGTTCTTCAGTCAGTACCTGACCAGGGTGCTGCCCATTCGGGCAAGTCAGTCACAAATCTACTTGCCTAAAGTCAATTTTCTACTTGCCCTTGGACAAACTGTATCATTTATTAGCCATTATCAAATATCAAAAATGGCTAAAGTTAATTGCCATGTTTAATCTGGGGCTGAAATGTCTATAAAATGACAAAAATTCAAAGATATTCAGTTTAATGATTATAAATGAAGAAGAATGGGATATCTTCCATATGTCTGAGTCTGAAAACAGAATTTTCAACCATTTTGCATGAAAGATTACTTTAAAGATACAACAAGGAACTTACTAAGTAGTATGTTATTGATTTTTGAGGCCCCCCGAGGACAAAAGAGATAGTCTTTCCACCATAATGTCCACAAAATATAACTGAAAAAATAAAGTTATCAAAATAAAAATCTCCCCCTGCTGCCTTTTAACTGGCTAACATACTACTCTCTGTAAGTCTGCCTTGGAAACTGTAAACACAGACTCGATTAATGTGGACTTCACAGAGAACCCAACCAGTTATAACTATACAGAAATGGCCAATGTTCCCGCTGATGGTCTTGTTTGTTTATGTAGGTCATATAGAGGCATCAGTATTAAACTGAGATGGTTTCATAAGCAGTTAAAAGACAGAACACAGATTTTTATTTTGTCTCCAGTGTATTAATTTGTGGCACTGTGTTTCACCCTCCCTACCTCCCAGCATCAAGGCTATCACGCTTGAAAGGGAGCATTCGCAGCAGTGGTACTTCAGCACTCTGCCACAGCCATTTAAGCAGTCAATGTTAAGACATATATGGTGCTTTTGAGCCTAAAACCCTGACTCATCAGACCCACGCGCATACATATGATGAGCCTGGTGTATCTGAGAAGTTCACAGCTTGCCAGCCAGCAGGGGGTAGTACAGCACTGTTAACTGAGCTGAAAATGGTTTGCAGGCAGAGTATAGCTGGCATTAATGCTACAGTTTCTGTGCCGATAGAGACCAAAGGAAATGCATTAGGTGTGTTATGCTAAGAACAAATTAATTAATAGCATGTTTTGAGCAACTTTTGTTTTCTGGTGACTCTAAATAGAAGTGGGAGAGCTGGACTGCACACAGCAATGAACATACACAGTCTGCTTTAAAACTACAACCTATCAACAGCACCATTCCTTCAAACTGTTTTAATACAGATTTACAAATAAAAAAGTAGTACATATACAACACTACTTTTCAGTGGGGGAAAATCTATTTGGGTGGGCTACTTAAATAAATTCAATAAACGGGAAGCAATGAGTTCAGTACACAAGCATTAAAGTGCCAGACACACACACGATGAAGAGTGTCTGTGCTTTATTCATGCTAATAGCAGCTGGCTAGACTATTGAGGGGGAAAGGATATAAAAAAACAAAAAAAACTTCACCCCCTCCCCTCCAGCAGCCTTCCTCATTCAGCCACAGAGCATAGAGAAGAGGATTAGCTCACACAAAGCAAGAATGAATATCAAACCCCTATGGGAAAAGACACTCACTGGAAAGAGCTCTCACGTCATCACAGCTGAGCAGAAAGGCTCAAAAGTATCAGAATCCGGTAACTTGAGCAAACCAGGCATATGAACAGTGACACTTCATGATGATCATCCATGCGCAGACTGGTTCTAATATTTCAACAGGAAATCGCAATTGGACGGAGCATTTTTGAGCAGAGCCAGGCTAGCCGGTTCCCCCTGCTTAGAGGCGGTCTGCTGAGCTAGGCGAACTCTGTCCCAGGTCAACCTTCACAGGCATGACCGTGATACTGATCTTCTCATTTCACTCTCTGAAATAATTAAAACTTCTTTGAAAGCAGAAAGCTTTAAATGAGCTTTAAATTGCCTGCTGGTATTCATTCATTCAGAAACTTCTTCACAGTTATCCAAACCAAGGTTCATTTAGTGCCTTAACAAAGATTATTTCATCCTTTTTGACATGACATGCATTGATTCTAGCAATAGTCACTTAAACTACAACATTTTGATTATAAATTACTAAATTAAATCATATCTTTTTTAATCAAAAACTACAAAAATGTATTCCTTATGGCCTCTCACATGTGAACATTTGGTGTTTTTCTCAGCCTCTACTGTGCTAAATGGAACAAGTAATTTAAAGACAACACCTTGACTATTTGACCTAGCACCAGATCAAGTATAAGAATCAGACTAATCAATAATGAGCATAATAGTTTCTTACAATCCTAGCATTAAATCCGGTGAATAATATATAACTCAGATCAGGGACCTGCAGACAAATCGTAAATGCTGCACACAGGACATTCATCATAAATGAAAGGATGTTAATGATTCATCATTAATCAATTGATCACTGTTTAAAATTTGAACTGATTAAAATGATAACTGATCAATAGTAATGAAATGGCAGTAACTGCACCTCATTTGATGTTGTGTCTGGTGGAGCCATTTGTTGAATAAGAAAACTTAAACTTGCACTAAAAATGAGGAAAAAAAAACAAGAAAAAGATGAAAATGAGCTTTTTTTTTTGCATTTTATTAATTATTAACGATGAATCGATTGTTAGCATTTCATACATCAGTTAAGGAAAATGCACAAAACTTGCAAGGATCTCAAGATCTGGGGGCAGCACATGTATTGCTTTTTGATATACGGTCATAAATAAGGTTAGTTAAATAGTTTTGTGCACAGTAAGAAGAAACTGTTTAGCTGATCTGTTCAGCCCATCAGCACCAAGAACACGGATATGAATTTAAGTACTGCATTATCTTTATTAGTTATTTTCCTTCTACATCTATCCCAGGATGACCTTGGCAGCTTTTACCCCCGCAAGGCTGAAAAACAAATACGATGGACCAAACTGAGAGCGAAATGGAACAAACGATGTGAAAGACACAGAGAAGAAAAGCCGATAGCAAAGTCATCCGCTGCATTCTCTCTATTTGTGTGAGTGTGTGTGTGTGTGTGTGTGATTCCTGGAGCTGACTGGACAGTGTTCTGGCCACAGGAATGCCGGCCATGATTCAGCACATTGCCTGCATGTTTAGGGGGATGACAGTGGCAGCCCACTAAAGCCTAAAAATAAAAATGCGTGGCTGAACATGAAACCTTTATCAAGACCAATTCGTTGTGTCATACACTACACAAAGATTATGCCACACATGGTGGAGATGACAGGAAGTCTCAATTACCACAACATAATGAGGCTAATCCTCCTGTATCCTTTCTGTTCAATTAGATAGCTCCTCCAACAAATGTAGTTAAATACATCTATGAATCAGCGCCGTCACACACAAGGCATCTTGGGATTGTCAACGGGCTGCTAACAACATGCTAACAACAAGTGCTTGAGATGGAAAATGGATAACTACAGAAGACATTTAGTGTTGGATTTATTTCACCACGTCTCCAAAAAACACGCTGTAGTTCAAGACTAGATTACAAAGCTTCTCAAAGGGGTTTGGTCGCACCAGAGCTGATGTTGTAAAGGTGCAATGGTAGCATTAGCATTAGTTTAACATTAGCCTTTCCTGATCAGCTTACTTCAGGGTGACGGCCTTCAGGTTTCCAGCAGTTGGGATACAGATGAGACTTTCCTTGATCGAAAGAAGCTGCAGCATTTATTAACCGACACACTGTAACCTGAACTGAGATTTACTGCCAGATTGACAACTTCTGCTTAGTTTAAGTTTCTGCGCCGCTATGAAAGCACCATCACTCAGTCTGCTACTTGCTCTCCCTCACTTGCATGCTCCACACACTTACAGACTGCCATGTTCCTTAAAGGAGCTACGCTAAACTTTAACAGGATGTTGGTCCAATAAAATGTAATTATTAAGGCAGCTGTGGTAACTTGACATCCCACAGGAATAAGTTGCTTTGTCACCACGGTAAGAAAAAGTCCAGACCTTCTAATTACACCTGTTTTAACTTGTCAAACACCATGTTAACATGCAGGGAACTTTTTTCGCTTGAGTCATGGATGTTTCAATCTTTTGTACCAGAGTTAAGAACAAAAATGTGTCCACACACCTGCCTTATTTTTTAAAGAAAACAGTAGCCTTCTATTTTCTTTCTGAAGGTCTCTGTTTTCATGAGGACAATTTAATTTTTTGCTGCAGAAATTAAGCGGATGGGCATCAGGAATGAACGCTTAAAAAGCCAATAGAAAGGACTTCACTCAAAGCACAGTGATTAGTTGATTATTAGTTGTCAAGTATTAAATGAATCAATGACTTCAGCTTCTCAAACGTGAATAGTTTTTTATGACAGTATACTGAATATCTTTAGGCTGTGGTCAAAGGATGTCACCTTGGGCTTTGGAAAACAGTGACAATGTTTTTCACCATATTCTGAACCAAACACCTAATTGATTACTGGAGAAAATTAGCAACAGATTAAGCCGTAACGAAAATAATCAATAGCTGCAGTAAACTTGAGCGACTGAATGAATAAATCAACCGAGAGCTGCTGCTCAGGGCCCAGCTCTAATTCAGCTGAGGCAAAGGACAAGTTAAAGGAAAACAGCTTTTAGAGGCAGAATATTTTCACATCTAACGTGGTGAATTAAGGATTTATTCCAACCAAACCAGGGTTGGTGATTGTTGGAACTGTGGAAAGACTGACCAAGACAGTTTGGTGAGTTTTCATCTTGCTTTTCTGTCGAGTTTGAATGAAGTGAGTTTTACAGTAAGTTAACAAGGTAATAAAGGGTTTCTTAGATCGGTAAAAAAGAATAACAATAATTCCTTTTTTGACATTTTGTCAGTGTATTTCAGTTACTTATTGGATGTAGCGAACATACACAGAGTACTTAATGTAGCAAACTTTCCTGCAGCACTACCGGTGCCCAACCACTATAATTTAAAAAAAAAAAGCACTTTCTATATTTCGAAGGCAATACTGGCTTATCGCCATTAGCATGAGGCCAAAACTTGACAATAAAATAAAATGTTAGCATTAAGCACTGAACCAAATGATCTAACGGGGACACAAGGGATTTCAACAGTGATGCTCTTAGCACAGTCAGGCCAGTGGGTCAGAAATCTACTTGCCCAAAGTCAATTTTTACTTGCCCCTATACAAAATGTTTTATTTATTAGCAGTTATCAAATAACAACAAGGACTATTAAATTGTCAGAAAATAGGGAAACATGTCCATCCCAGCTTCTTAGAGTCTCAGGATCTCATGATGATGTCTTTAAAGGTCTCGCTTTGTCAGTCCAAACCCAAAAGATATTCAATTTAATAATAAATAATAATAAATAGAAAAAAGCAGGACATCTCCATATTTCAGAGACTGAAAAAAGAAATTTCTGCCATTTTGCATGAAATATGACAGCACAAATAGGTGGGGATGGAGTGAAAAAAAATACTGGGAGAACTGGAGATTCTGCCTTTGATAGGGTGGGACGATTTGTCGACATTGATTATGAAAATACGTCGATTTGCATATTGTGCCTCGAGGCATCCTTATGAACTGGTGCGCCCGGGCAGAGCATGGATTTACCCATAGATCAAGCTGCAGAGAGCAAGCCTTGTCACGATCACCTAAAGAGTGGGAGTATTTTAGAGAGAGGTGCAACAATTTGTCTCTTTTTAGCTCCACAAACTGGACATGACTTATCACAGCAGGACAGCTGCTCCTCACGAGCGCTGGAAGTGAAGCACCGAGCGACCTGCCCTCCTCCTGCAGAGATTAGTTATTACATAACACTCATTATAGCTCCTGTCGAATTTCAGGTTCAGAATTTTTCTGATCAGGCACGGGGTCTATTAAACAGGGTAGAAATTAGACTAACTTTAAAATATGCCACTATTACCATTATTCTAATGTGTCTATTTTTCAGGATTATGATTGAATAAAATAGTTAATCATTTTAAAAACAGTCTTTAGGCGCAGCCCTAGCCTTTGATTTCAGATATTTAAGCTGAAAGCTCATTTTGATCAATTTTCAATGTCATATTGTAATTGTGACTCCTTTAATGACTATCACAAAAAAACACAAACAATTTAGAGGCAAACACTGAACCTCATGAACCCAGAGGCACAGCCAGAGTTGAGTGTGATGAAATGAATGGTTTTTATAGGACTCATAATGTCGAACCAGCCATTAAAATTAATTATATTGTGATGTGACAACCAAAGAGACTCTACAGTCTATTTATTTTGATGCACCACAGACAAAAGACAATAAATAAACAAACAAATGAATAATATTTGAAGCAGCAGTCTAACTGCTTCTGCCTGTATTGCAGAGGTACTAAAAGAAACAAAATGAAAACAGCAGGAGCAGTTTTTCAACAAGGTTAGACTATCACAACACCGTGTGTGCATGTGTGTGTGTGTGTGTTCAGGGGTGGGAGGGCAATTTTCTCATGATGAAAGGCAGGCTAAAAACACAATCCATTATCATCCATTACAAGCCATTAGTTTTCCCACTGCACACTTAAGTGAAACAATCCTGTTTATTGATGGAAAAATAAACCATCAGAAAGAAGAAGGAGGCAGAGACAAATGAAATCAATGACGCATCTGCACGAAGCACACAAATAAGCGAGGGACAAAGTCACAGAGTGATTTATAGAGAGATGCACATGTGAGTGGTTTGTATTAACCTGTGCTTCATCAATATACAGTAAACTGCTCAGCATCTCCTTGTTTAGTTCCATTCTGCCATTCATGCTTTCACCGCTTGGCTTAGAAAGACATAGTAAATATTCAGTAGCGTGTAGCGAGAGCTCCCTCCCTCTCCTCGCTCATACACAGCATGTTGCTGCTCTGCTGTGTTCTGGTGTTCTCTGGCTTGGTCTGTGTGGTAGGAATGGGGGAGGTGTCAGCAGCATAACAAACAACAAATGCTGTTTACTTTTAGTGATGTGCAACTGTGTGGACAAACCAGAGCGCCATATAAAAAGGCAACAGATCAACAAGACCACAATATTGGTGCAAAATAACCATGATTGAGTGCGAGTTGTCTGTCAGGACAACAGTAAACAACTCTCACTGTTTGAAAGAGCACAGCATCTGTCCAGTCTTGGTACCTGTGCGCACATGAAGTCCACGGCCCTTTTCCAGCTCAAGTTTTGTAAAATGATTAAGAAAATATGGCAAAATAACAAAATCTCACTATTTGTAAGGCTTGATAAAATGGTTTTACAAGAGGATTGCTCTGATCAGGATTCAGCATCCTTTAATATATACCTTTATTGGGGACTGACTGGTTCAGACTTTATTATACTAAACATTAGCACAGCAACAATTAATCAAATAGTAAATTAATCACCAACTATTTAGATAATATATTAATTATTTGAGTACTTTTTTAAAAGAAAAATAAGTCAAAATTCTCTGATTCCAGCTTCTTAAACCCCTGGATCTGAATACAGGTGTGCCTTGAGATTCTGGCTTGCCCTTTGGCTTTGAAAACCGCTGGTACAACCAAAGCTCACACAAAAACCATCTACAGAGCACACTGACACAGTGAGGCAACACAATGGCAGGATTTGTCAGAGCCGAAAGAGTGATGCACAACTTTGCTCAGTCTGGTTCCATCTGGTCCAGTCTGCTGTGTCCTCAGTGGTCTCAACGAGCTTCAGTAGACCCGACAACGTTGGGTTAGGTCAGGTTGGGTCACTTCCTCTGTGTGTTGTGAATTTTGGGGATCTCGTTGATCTCCACACAATGACCAACCAGCCCAGCACACACTGGGTCTCTGCACTGCCAGGGGGAAGATTACATTCAAAACAGACAGCAGCAGAGATAGCCATCATGCTGCCAGCCAGCCAGCCTGCATTCCCCTGAGCCTTCACACATTCAAATACACACACACAGTTGGGCTGTGAAAAAAAAAAGCAGTATCCTCATTCATTTCAGTGAGACCACTGCGAAGCAGAGGCTTTGACATAAGGCTTCAAAAAAAAGTTGTACCTGGCTCAACTTTAGCCATTCATATTCATGCTCACTGAAGGAACACGGCCTCACCGCTTAAACTTCTAATAGTCAACATGATGTTGACGTTGAATGCTGTTTGCATGTGAGAATAGCACAAAAAAAAGAAATAACATATCTATCTGTCTGGCAAACACGGCCGCTGCAAGAACTACCATTCCTACTATATAGATCATATTGAGGCATCAGTATTAAATTGAAACTGTTTCATAACCAGTTAAAGTCTCCTTGTAGTAGGTTTAAGTGGAAAAAAAATCATATCGTAGCTTTTTTCATGTCTGGAACTTGAGGGCAGAAAAATCATGAGTTTTTAAAAGATATGTTGATATAAAAAAAGAAGAAGCAATACAATGTCCTATTTTTCCAGTGCAGCAATACAATTACTGGGTCACATAACATGGAAGTTATTTTAAAAAGTGCAATATTTTCTCTTCAATAATTATATTATTATAATTATAATATATTATAATATATATCATATTATATTATGTTAATTCCACATTGGCAATAAAAATAGAAGTGCTTCATGACACCAATTTGATATCATTTTTTAATCATAATTTTCACTAATATGGACAGGTCAGTGAAAGCAACATTGGGTTTGTGTCACTCAGTTGGTGATTTCTTGACGGTCCCTCAGTGAACGGACAGAAGTCAAAGCAGCACTTGTTGCATCTGACCCGGTACAGACAGGATGAAAAAGACGTGTTTTATTACTGAAGGGTTAATGAAAGAACGGTTTTTGACCTTTTAGACATGGAAAATACTGACGTGCAAGTGTTCACTAAATGATCTGTCAAGTACTGGTGCTCAGACAGCAGGCTGAGGTTTGCTATCCAGTCCAATTTACTTCTGTCTTATAAGATAACTTGGTTTCAATTACAAAAACACATTTATTTGTCTCATGATTACCTTAATCTTACAGAAATTATGCATGTGGCCATTCTTCAGTTCCCTCCAAACTCAAGTGTTGCATATAACGAGCACATTAGAGCAGGTGCTGATATAAGCCATAACAGTTTTGGCATAAAAAAAGACCTGAAGCCCACGTTTTTGTAGTTGTTTTTTCACAAATGCGCCCCACTTTTAGTTTAGATAGGCTATTTAATACCGTATCAGAAACAACTTTACAGCAGACGTCACCACAACACAAAAATGAGGAACTTTAAAATGACAGTACAGTATAGGCAGAACAGTAGGAGTGGGGTGGAGTCAAGATTCTATCTATCAATCCATCCAACACAAACAAGTATTTGATAATAACCTGTCCCTTTAAAAAAAAATGCAAGAAATGTTCTTTAGCATTTCAGCTCATAACATTTGTTTTAGGATTGACAGTCATTGAAGTGAAGAAGACTGTGTCAGCATGCTCCAACCAACTTCACATGAGGAAAAAGAGACACGGGCAGAGCAGAGCGAAGTGCTGGAGAGGTGAGGAGAGCTCAACAGCTATTGTGAGTTCTAAACCAAGTATTCTGTCATATCGTCAAGAACATTATTATCGCAGAATACACAAAATTATAGTGATATTATTTTAGGTCTATATTTCTCACCTCTATTATGCACTAAAGTTAATGCCGGCCCTAACTTCTGTCCACCACATAGGTATCACCAAACAAAGCCAGCTAATTTTGCTAACCAGACTGACATTACCACTCGTTAAAACACTGTCTTCAGTCTGAAGGTTTGAAACAAGAACTAAACTTCAGGACATCAGCTTACACACAGAAACACGCAGTCTGACTGCACAAAACCACATCCTGACATACAGTCATTCGTGTAGTAAGCTGCTTATGACCACGTTAGAATACCTGCTCTCACATTAGTTGTATTTTGCTCACGCCATTAAACGTTTGACACCCTTTTCTAATGAATGGCCTATAAACCCAAGCAGTCTGCCACACACACCACACACTAACAGACACACCCACCATCATCTTGAACATATTCCATTAATGACTTGTCAGTGCAGATAGAGCGAAGGCACCATTGACAACCTTCCTCATTCAAATACTCTCACACACGCATAAATACACATGCACTGACACTCCTGAAGAGACCCTGGCGTTTTACAGCCAAGCCTTAGGTGCTGATTTATGACAACAGGGTAATCCCACACATTAAAACGTGAAAATATGTTGACAGGAGCCACCCAGCAGACCACTGACATGGCTCACAGACGCCCAGCCAGAGCACGCTTGTAAATACATTCCTACCACATAGAGAACAAATAAGCTTTTATGAGAGGGACTGGCTCCTCTGCAATTAGTACACAAAGGAAACACATCCCAGGTCTTAGAAACGCTCCCATTTAAGTGACTTTAAAAGGTGCAATCAGTTATTCTTTACTGCCTCTTTGCACAAAATGACCCTCATTTTCAGCAGGAAAATGAAAGTAATCAATACCAGTCATTGCTATATTAGCACAACGAGATTTAGGGGCAATAATTCAGTAATATTAGACATCTGCTTTGAGTGCAAATTAAATCGTGATGATATGAAGATGCAGCATTCATCATTTTACACTATTCTGTGGTCCAAAATAATCTAAAAATAAAATAAGAAAGCACAAAACTTTTGAAGCCAAGCCTAATTAGAGTTCATCAAGTTAAAAGGTGACACAGACATCAAGCTTTCTTAATAGGCAAAGACAGCTAGGCAGTGTGTTTTTGTTGGTAATGGTTCAATGTCCCAGGTTCCCTGAACTGCCCACAATCCAGGTGGTTACGTTACTCTCTGCTGAACACAAGTCAACACTGGTGCAATGTTTTGAGTTTGCAAGCTCAAAACAGTTTCAAAAACTTCCACAGACTTTAATCAACACTTCTCTCACAACTTCAATAAAACTCAAAGATGAAGCTTCACAATATATAATATTTGTTGCTAATCAGACTGAGTGAAGTGTGAAATCTTCTGGTTTCGTTGTACAACTCCCCATTTTTGTCCCAAGAACTGAACCTGAAAATCAAAGCAAAGTTGGCCTACAATTAAAATGTATCACTCTGTGTCAGTCAAACTCGAGAGGGCTCCCGACTGTGACCATTTTTTGAGGGTGTGCAAGTTAACCTTTTACGTGGTCACATTTGTGCGAATGGCCCAATCCAGGAGAAACATCACCCTGCAGAGCGAATAGCCTCCAGACGCAGCAGTTCAAGACCCCCAGTTTTATACATACACAAGCGAGGTGTGACTACTGTTATCAGGGTAGTTTAGCTCCTTTTAGGAATAGGGCAGTGAATAGAATGTGCACATATCAAGTGTGTGATTGAGTAAGTGATAGAAAGCGAGTGGCAGAAAGTGACGTGAATGCGAGTGGAGCAGAGGAAAAGGTTGGCAGTCAAGTTGTCTAGGGGCAGTAAATGTGCAGCAGGGTTTGACATTTATCATGGTCTGATAAAGTTACTCTGTGGCCACCAAATATTCCATGTCGGGGGCCTCCAGTGGCCACCAAGTATTATCTCCATACTGTGAGCCTTAACAAACACAAGGTTACAGTTCCACAAATATTCCAATCCCAGTGACCGGTACTAGACAGCTAGCTACCAAATGTCAGGGCAACTGAAGTTTGAGTTTACTAACCCAAATGAAACTGCAATCCTTTCAGAAGAACCAGAAACTCATAAGGTGGACTATGAAAAAAACAGAATGGCAACAAAAATGTGACTACTTTGGCCAACAAATTTAGGGGCTTTGTGGGCCGTGGGACCAGTGCTCGAAAATATGAGCGTCTAGCATTGCTGTACAGTTAACCCATGAGTAAGCAATACAGCTGCTCAGTGCCCAAGAGATTATTGTGTCTTCCTTCCCGGCTGCTGGGTAAGAGTAAAGGGGGGTTAGCCACAAAGTCAGTACTGAAGAAAACAGTCTCCCCTGTGCTTCCTAACCACGGTCTGAAAGCTGCAGGAGGAAAAGTTAACACTACATTATCCCGAGAGCAAAGCAGAAAAATGGTTAGGGGTAACCTTCTCTCTGATCTGTGCTAATTTTGACTTTTAATGTTAACATTTTGATAGCCCCCTAGAGTGTAACTTAATGTTTTTAATCTAATGTTAGTTTGCTAGCTACCTTCAATATATGTGATCAGCGTATCCGTTTAAACACCCTGCGATAGCTTGGGGGTAGCAAGCTAGCTTCAGCATGAATACATTAACATTAATCTTATTAATACTAATGATGTAATAGTAAAGATTTCATTAATTCACTATTACATATGAATGCAAAAGTTTTCAATGGTTGGATTTTTCTTGCGGCATCTATATATCAGCATTCAAAGTCATAGATTAATACACTGCTGTACTCAAGAAAGGGGTGCAACCTGCGTGCTGGTTCACCCAACTAAGAAAGTTAGAAAAGCTAAGTCTGTTACTTAGAGCCCTGTTCTATCATCTATTATAGTTAATGTTTAAATAATGCACAGATAATGGCTGTTAACAATAATGAACAATGCACATTCACTGTCATGAGTCAGAAACTGATAATGGAAATGTTTAAAACCAAAAGCTAGAATTATTACAACTTATGTCCCTCCTCCACCCGCATTGCAAATTGTTAAGTAGGTATTAGGTAAGGAGGTAAGATTAACACTGAACAGAACAGAAGCACAGTTACTAAAAAGTAGGTTGATCTCAACAATAGTTAGACGGGCTAATCAGCTGCTGAAAAGCTCTTCGGATACTCAGTCTGGTCTCATTCATGTTGAGCACAAGGTTGTCTGGAAATCAACACTTTCTGGTTTAGTTATTGTTTTTTCATTTTATCAAACACAATGCTTATTCAAATGTATGCTCAGTTTACTCAGTGTGGTTTATCTACGCTCAAATGTAGTCTGAGAATAGAATATAACAAATTGAATTATCAGCAGATGATCAAATATTAAATGACTTGAATCTTGGGGAAAAGCTTGATGCCTGTGCGTTTGGATCAGCTGATCAACTCTGGGTTTGTGCCACATTTTTTGTCAATGGAGGTTAATTTGTTAAGAATGAGAGAGAAATAGCCAGCTCCAATTTCAGCATTCATTAGCAGGGAAACACAGACTTCAGCAGGCAGTGTCAACTACTGCTCTCGTGTGACAGCAGGTAAACCGGCGAGAAACGAACTGTGAGCCTAATTCACCAAGACAGTCTTCTCATTTGTACCAAGGGCTTTGGTTTCACCCAAATGCTACTTATCATCAAAGACAATAATCCACCTGATCCCCATAGATTTCACATTCCTCAGAGTTAAACGTCATGTGATAACAGTAGCCATCCTTCGGTATCCATCTAACCGGCCCATAAAGACAGGCTGAAACAAAACATCATTACATCTGTGTTACCCTTTACATCCCCACTATTGAATACCAGTCCTGTAATCATCTCATCTTGCAGTCTCCTCTCTACCTGTTTATCATTAGATTTCACTCAGGTATGCAAAACATCTTAAAAAACAGGAAAGGTGGCTTAAGATTGCAAGAAATCTGAGCAATTTCCTGCTGCCGTAAGGTGATTAAAGTTTCCCTGTGACTTGAAAATCAGTTCTTAAAATGTAAGTGTTTATTTAAGGGACATTCCTCAGGACATTCAGCCGGCTCACTGTATAAATCACTAGCAAACTATAGTGACTGGAGACTAGTGACAGGAGAGATGGAGGAAAAGCAGCGAGAGAGAGAGACAGAGATTAAAAAATCAATAAGCTTTTAGTGAAGGAAAAGGACTATGGAGCTACACTTTTCATGTCAACAAGTAAACTAACATCTCCTCCTTGTGAGCTCACTGAAAAAGATATTTGAAAGAGCTTTTATAAGTCTTGCTTTTGGAGATGGACTGTAAAACAATACTAAATTTGTCTGCAATATTTTGTTTTATCTGCAGAATTAGACAATTTAGCTTATTTCTATCAAATTTGCTAGTGATGCACAAATATCAGCATCATTGCGACACTGTCCTCACACACTCATCCTCATAAAACTACTCCGATACACCACACCCGATACCACTTTCTGAAAAGTACTCATTCAGCACAAGCAATCTGATACAATATCTAATGAGCCGACACGACTCAGAGTTCAATGAGTTTGCTGATGTTTACCATCCTTTCTTGGTCGTGGCGTCATGATTAGCGAGATACCAGTTGTTGTCGACGTCATCCACTAATGACCGCAGCAACTCTGGCAACTGTCAATGAAACTGTTCAACAACAGTCAATGTAAAACTGAAACAAACTCACAAAGTGCACCTGTAGACCGCAGCTGCTGTCAAATAAGTCCCACCGGGCGTAAACGAGCTGAATGCCTCTGCTAGTTAATCCAAAGACAAAGAAAAAAAAACACTGCTGTCACCAATCTATAACCCTCTTTTCTTGGGTGATAGCGTTTTCCAGTCCCTCTGGCTGTGGGTAATAAACGGGCTACAACTTTTATTTGTATATTATTCTTTAATCTCCAGTTAATCTACACAAAAATGGCCAAACAGTACAATGCACCCAACAATGGCAGATCGGATCTAATTAACTCAAAGGCAAGGGGGACACTAGAAGTAACTTAAATACTACACATGTAAAATTAATGAAAGTGCTGTAAATGGTAATGAAATAATTAACATATGTAACATCAGGGACCAGTTTCACAAAGATATTTCAGTCTGTAGAGTTAGACTCATCTTAATGCTGTTCATCGATTAGTCTGCTGCTTTTCACAAAAATAAAGACCGACTAACTGCAAGCCACAAAAATTGGACACTTTACCCCCAGGCTGACTCAGACTCAAGAACCATGATACCACGGTGACGATCAGTGCCACCACATATGTAACAGTAAACTTAATTCTGCAAGTCTATGATAATTAGGAGTAGGAGGAAAAAAGTATCAATCGAAACAGTGAGCGATTAATGTAATGATCAATTAATCAGTTTGAGTAAGATTTTGAGAAAACAAGACATTTGACGACATCATTCTGCACTTTAGAAACACTAATTGACATTTTTCAACATTTTCTGACATTTTATGGACCAAACATCTATTAATTGATTAATCAAGAAAATAATCGACTGTGAAAATAATCGACTGTGAAAATAATCCTAAGTTGCAGCCCTAATGGCAATAATGCTGCTGAAATAAAACTAAAATACTGACTGACATGTGATGGTCACTGTTTCTGAGAACATCAGTCATGATATACAGCTTCTAGAAGTGAATGATTCAAATTTTTCAATTCAATTAGAACAGTAACTTAATATGAATAACCCAAAAATGTAATGGGTACAGTAATGGTTACATTTGGAAAGTGAGGAACATCTGGTGAAAATAAAACATGTCTTAAAGCCATTGTAAAAACTGTAATCACATTCTTATTAAGTGCTTGTATTTGTACTCAGTATCAGCAAGTACCCAAATGTAAGTACTTGTACTCAGGCCCGACTATTTTAATACTGTAATAATCGTACAGCCTTTGCCTTGATTCCTGCTTTTAAACAACAAATGTGCTGAGGGGAGTGTGCGCAGCGAACTGTGCACCCAGCAGAAATTGTGCCCTGTAAGGCAGACGGTCAGGATTCAAGCAAGAAGGCCGGCTAGGTATAAAATGTCGAATCACTGCAGCCACTTGATAAAGACAGGAGACGTCACATCCAGCTGAGCCCTGCACTGTGTCCCACTGACAGAGGACAGACAGACTGTGGCAGCCTGGCCACTGTCTGCTGGCTATCTAGGAAAACAATAACACTTTTCTTCCCTCTCACAGCTGCCACAGCAACCAGTGAAATCATCCAGCTTTAGACAGACTCTGAATGCTAAGTTGGGCTACAAACACCCATTTACCAGGAGGCATCTCTCAGCAATCTATGTTGATTCCAGACTGGTGCTAAAATGTTCATCACTTGTGCCTGTGTTGCAGTTTTTCTCCACCGCACACAAACAAAAAGTGTAACTATTGAAAACATGAAGCTCGTCTATCAACAACAAGACTCCAGCGTGCTTACGTCTAAGCACAGACCCATTGTTTTCACTCAGAGAAAAATCCTAAAACCACATTTTCCAAATGTCTGAGCAGAGCAGGGCATTATGTTGATATTATATCAATATTGTGATATGAAACACTTTTTAAATTTTGGATATCGTTATATTGTGATGTGGTATAAGTGTTGTCTTTCCTGGTTTTAAAGGCTGTATTACAGTTAAATGCTGTAATTTTATGTTCTAGTTGTTGTATTATCTGCCTTTACCCACTTAGTCATTATATCCACATTACTGATCATTATTTATCAAAAATCTTGTGTAAATATTACAATATTTTTGCAAAATCAATAAACATCGATATCAAGGTACTTGGTTTATTGCAATTTGTGCTGCAACTAACGATTATTTTCATTGACAATTAAACTTTTGGTCATTTTCTTGATTAATCAATTAGTGTTTGGTCTGTAAAATGTCAGAAAATGGTGAAAAATACCCAAGATGATGTCGTCAAATGTCTCGTTTTGTCCACAACCCAAAAGACATTCAGGTTACTGTCTTTTAATATAAAATTACTCAAACTAATCAAAGATAATCAAAATTAAACAGTTTAAAAGTTTACAACTAATCAATTTATCATTGCAGCCAACTGTGATATTTGGTTTTGTCCCATGGCCCAGCCCTATTACATACTATTGTGTAGTTTAATCAACAGCAACGCAACATGTTGTATAAGATCATCATTGTTGCACTATTTGAGATTTTACAGTATTTTAGAGAAAATCTGTCTATCGAGATATATATTGTATACTGCAGCAGGGCCTAAAATTATAGATATTATTTATAAGCCATATTGCTCAACCTACAACTCACATCATTTGACACACTTTGTTCACCTGGAAAAACACTGGCCTTCAAGATGCCACACCCCCCACAAACATCACATCTCACCTGTCTAAGTTCAATTGGCAAAACACTTCAGTCACGTATCAGAGCACAAAAGAGGCCTGAGATGACCTCTGCTGTGTTGGAGGAAAAAATGGAGCAGCATGGAGAACAGAGAGGAAGAGGGAGACTGAGAGCAAGAGGAGGAGGGAGCGGAAGCCAAGCCAATATTTCTAATGAAACCTTGTGCACAGATTTCATCATTACATCTCCAGGAAGACAGTCTAAACATTTTCTTACACCGATACCATTTCTCATTTCATAATTCTCAAGTTCTGTGTCTCTCAACTCAATGAAAAATGCTGCATTTTCAACTATACTGTAAGTTTACAGTGTGACTGGGAAGTTGGGTTTTAAGTTTCAGCCAAATGGAGCTCATTGTGGACAAATGTGGACTTGATCCTATGCTGATAGAACAATTGTGTCAATGCAATATTTATATGATTTATGAGATCACAGTATTGTATTATAAAATGACAGCGGTCTTTATATTGCACCACAAAACTGCAACCTATTTTGGGACCCCAAACCCTAAACTTTACAGTAAAAACTTTGTAACTTAAATTTGTAATATGGCCTCATGAAGCCAAAACATAAATAAACAGTATTTTATGGTAGTGTTTTAAATTGATCACACCAGTGTTTTGTGAAGTTGATCAATAGTTTCAGGAAACGTGTTTAAACAGTTGGGGAAAACTGTAAAACACATTTCAGAATTTAAATAAATATAAAGACAAAAGTAAGAAAACTTGGGAAATGGAATCTCTTACCCATCCTCCTCTCCATCAACAGTCTTGAGACCAGCTGATGCAGTTAAGGCACTGGCGGGGGTGGCGGCGTTGGCCTCAGCTTCTTGACCCTGGCCAGCGCTGGACCCAGATCCAGCCTCCCCTCCGGACAGCTTGGGCAGCCCCAACAGAGCTGACTGGTGCTGGAGGAGCAGCCGCTGGGCGTCCTGCAGCTGGGTGGTGGTGAAGGTGGGCAGACTAGCGTAAAGGGCACTGGCCTGGGCAGCATGGGCCAGGGCCTGGGCACTGCTGTGGTCCTGGGACAAGCTGACACAAGACGGCTGGCTCTGAGGAACTCCCTGTGGGGGCATCCTCCCACTATTCCCAGTGTTGTGGGCTTGGGGTTGTGCCTGGGGGTCGCTCTGAGGGTTGGGAGGCACACTTGGTGCAGACACTTGGCTCTGGTGGACTGTCGAAGGCAGCTGGGTGCCCAGGCCCGGATTTTGGATTTGCGTTGGGAGTGACTGTGGCTTCTGCGCTGCTGGCAATCCAGATGGCTGGGGTGGCTCTGAGGCTGCTGGCCAAGACCTGGTACTCCTACATGAGAGGGCATACTGGAGGTGGCGGCCTGAAGGGAAGAGGGCTGCTGGGACTGTGTGTGAAGGAGTGCCTGTGGCTGCTGCATGGTCCCCATCATCTGACATGCTCCATTAGCTGGCCCAGAAGGAGCTGATCCAGCTTGGTTGGACAGAGGTTGAGAAGCAGCAGCAGCAGCAGCAGCCTGTTGGATACCTTGGTGTGGCTGGGTGTACTCAGGTGGCCTCACTTGCACCGGGGCTGCTTGGGGGGGAGCAGATGGCTGCTGTGGCAGGGTGGCATAGCCCATCTTCTGTTGCTGAACCCCCACTAGGCCCTGTGTAGAGCCTGTGGATTGATTAGCAACTGCCTGGGCGTAGGTGAGCTGCTGCTGCTGCTGGTGGTGCACAGCAGGCGTAGGGAGTCCAATGGTGGTCTGGTGGCCTGACATGGGAGCAGGCTGATGAATGTTTGTGGGAGCCGAGGGGGCCACAGTAGTCTTCACATGTGAATGGGTAATATCCTGGGGGTGCATGTGAGCTTGGGTTTGGGACACTCCCATGCTTAAGCCACTGGGGAGGATTCCTTGAAAGCCCTGAGGAGGGGAGGCATAATCCTGGGCCTGCTGGGGTACTGGGGCTCCCCCAGCTTCTCCACTGCACACACTCTCAGTATAATGGCTCAATGTACTCATAGTGCTACTCACAGAACTACCACTTGTGCTTTCCCTCTCCGAGGCCCCAGCAAAGCTCTCAGAGACAAACTGACGCATGCTGAGAGACCCAGTATCAGATGCAGAGGAGCTGGGAGCAGACGCCGGGGTCTCCTTGTCATAGAATTCAGTGCATGTCCATCTGCCCTTCTTAAAGGGCTCAGAACTAGAGTCCAGCTTCACCACCCTGAAGCGAGAGCTGGTGGTGGCCACCGTGGGGGCTGGAGTGGATGGTACAGGGGCTGCGGCCACAGCTGTGACAGGGGCACTGACAGGCTGCAGCACAGCAGATCTTCCCTGGATCCCACTGGAGAGCCCCATCCCTCCAGAGGCACTGACACAGCAGCAGCAGCAGCAGCAGCAGTGGTAGTAGTCATAGTGATGTTAGTGTTGATGTTTTGGTGTTGCTGGATCATGCCGACATTAGTGGTTGTTATAAGATTACCACCTCCACCTCCGCTCCCCCCGCTGCTGCTTATCACATTGAGAGGAAAGCCACCACTGCTACTGCTAGCACTCGTGCTGATCCCCCCTCTCACAGGCACGTTGGCAGAGCTCAACATATTCACATTACTAACACTGCTGGTCTGGGGATTAACTATGCTAACTGTAGTGCCTGTAGCAGAGCTGTGCATTCCAGGGACAGATCCCGGGGCCGCAACCCCCACAGGCTGAGCGACAATACTCGGAGGGGCGGCCTGGGAAACATTCTCTTGAGGGACCCCCGCGTTAGAAGGCATTTTCTGGGTGACACAAGGTAAAGCTCCAGGGGTGTTCCCAGGCCCAGACGACAGAGGGTAGACCTGGGCATGGTTAGGATGATGAGGATGGTGATGGTGCACAGTCCCGTTGACCATGGCTCCGCCGCCGCCGTGCTGTTGAGCCTGGCTCAGGGCATGGGGGTGTGAAGGCTGGTTGGGAGAGACAGCTCCAGGGGTCTCTGCATCATGGAAATTATTCAGTGTCTCTTCAGAGGAGCTTCTCTCAGCCCCCACCACATCATTCGCTCGGGAGAGGGAGACATCCAGAATTTCAGAAGAAGAGAGATCCTCAGTGTGGGACTCATCCAGGTCGTCATAGCTCTCTGTATCCTCTGCAATACTGTTGTTGGTACTCACAGATATTTGCGCCGGAGTCACACTTGTGATCTGGAAACCACTCTTCTTTTTTATCTGAGCTCCTGCCGACTGCGTGGGCTGGGGCTGGGGATGCAGATTGAGGCTGTGGGGTGGAATATGATGGGGACCCGGGGAGGATGAACCAGCAGGGGGTTGGCCCTGAATCAACAGGGAAGGTTGATAATCATCGGTCGGGACGTGGCTGTTATTGACCACCGGGTTGGCCGGTGTTGAGCCGCTGCCCGTGCTGCTACCCCTCCTGTGAAAGACAGCCGGGTGCGCCATCTTTCTAACACTGCCAGAGTCTCCTGCGGGGTCCGGATGATGCATTTCGAGAGGATCCGGGGGGTGGTTGCTCTCTGACAGTACGCAATAACGTTGCAGTTCGTTAACGGCGCCGTCTTGACAAAACCACGGTCGACACGATCAAAAATAAATATTTAAATCGGCTCTCGAATATCAGGCAAAGTTGTGCCGATATTTACAGCCTCTCGCACGCGATTCTCCGGTGACAGTTAGCGAGGCAGGAGCGGCTAAAGCTGAGCAGCTAAAGCTAACGTCAGCTGATGCCAGTTGTAATTCGCCGGCTAACCAGCGCTGTTTTCCGTCCGAGCCTTTGTTAAACACAAGCTAACATCTTGCGGTTTCTCTAACGGGGAAGCTGCGCTGTAACGGCCGCTCGCGCTGAGTACGTTAGCGTTACACTGACAGAGGAGTAACGTCAGCTAGCTAGCTGCCAGTCTCCATCACCGGCTAGCTAAACACAGACTGTAGCGAGAGTCGATTCAGCTCAAAAAGGAAATAAAATCAAAAGAAGCGACCTTTCGTCCGGTGCGCGGTGATGTAAAAGCGAAAACGATCACTTTAAAAGGATTAATCCATTCCGCGGAGTCCTCGTTTTCGTCTTGGTTTTGCTGTATCACTGGTCCTCCCCCAGCGGTAGACTAGCCTCCCGCACCGCTGCTGTGGCTCTGTGCTGTGACGGGGCTGGAGGGGAGGGGTGCTCCGTAATATGGCGACCGCGCATGGTCTCTGCTGCCAGACATAAAGCAGTCTGGGAGAGGCGGTGACGAAGCCAGCATCAACATCGCCGGAAAATACCGAAAAGAGCCGAACAGGGGAGAGGAGAGGCGCTCCCTCAAAACAGCAGTTAGGACATCATCACAGGTAGGTAGGTAGGAACCTGTAGTCAAGACCGCCTAAACCGAGACCAAGACACTACCAAGACCAAGACAGACCAAGTCAAGACCAAGACTAGTTCAGCTCAAGACCGAGCAGACCGAGACAAAAAAAAAAAAACCTATTTTTTTGTCATCTTGCATGAGTTGTAGAACATAAGCACCATACTGGGTTCAGCTGCTTAGTGTGCTATTAAGGACTGACATGACTATTAACTAGTCCCAAAGTCATCTAACAAAATAACAAGCCTCCAACGCCACCCTGCACCTCAAAAAAAAAGTCTAATGAATGGTAAATATGTCACTGATTTAAATTGTACTTAATTTGTAGATGAAACGTGAATTTTAAATATTAAAGATACACACAATCATCAACTTGAAATTGCATTATTTACCATTATAGTAGCCAATTACACTGTATAATATCAGCATCACTGAAATGGCATAGGCCTAATGCTTAATCAATCACAACGATATGCAAATATTATTCAAAGGCAATGATGCCATATATTTATTCAAACAAGGCCATTATAAGCACAATACTGTAATTAAATACATAGACACACATGCAGGTGCACCAAAAAATGCATTAAATCAAATGCAAAATACAAATAAAAAAACTGTACTTCAAATTGTACAAATCCCTTCGAGACCACTCGGCGAGTCCGAGACATTGCGAGACCGAGAGACCCGAGACCGAGACAAGACCGAGACCAAAGACTGTCGAGGCCGTGACAAGACCAAGACCACAAAAAAGTGGTCTTGAGACCGGTCTTGAGACCAAGACCGGTCTCGAGAACTACAAGTCTAGTAGGTAGGCAGATGGGATGGATGGATGGATGGATAGATGATAGATAGATAGATAGATAGATAGATAGATAGATAGATAGATAGATAGATAATTTGTTAGTTAGTTTGTTGGGTAACCACATTTCAGGGATCACTGCAACAAATGTGCGTTTATGCAGACTATACAGTATATTCTGTGTACTGTATAATATAATCCATAAAGAATATAAGCCAATATATTGATAAATATTGTTATCTAGTATCCAGTAAACGCCCTTGTCCAACACAAGGATTCCCAACTTCAAACATTTAAAAAATGTTTTAAAAGCTTGTGTTTAAAATATATTATTCCAACATAATTGAAGAGTAAACATCTAAAGATAGATTTTTTTTTCCTTTTTTTCTTTTTATGCACTATCAAGTCATATTTGCATGATCTTGTGCTGTCTGTATATCTCTATGCCTAGCGTGTGACCCAGAGAACACACACACAAACACCAAACAAATACAGTCTACAGTCTACAGAACAAGTATCTATAAATACAGCCATGAAAAACATTGCAATGATTGTATTGCAATGCTCCTCTGTTTACCTTTTTTGTGGTTTTGCAGCCTACTTTTTAATGTCTGAGGGCAATTGCAGTGACACAGCAACAGGCAAGTTAATATTAACATAAACAACAAAAACAAATTAAAATAAATACAGGAGTAAAAGCCAAATAGACCTAATGAGCAGGAATAAAAGAAAAACAAAAGAGACATCAACTCTTTAAGTCTTAATATTTACTGAAAGTACTTTATACTGTACCTCAAAAGCAGCCAAATACATTTATTCAAATACCATGCTCATGTATAAATTTACATTAATTTGACAGCAAACAACATTCAAATAATAATAAATAATAATATAAAGAAAATAGCCTATCTGATTATCTTGTAACATATGGTGGACTATGGTAGACCTATACAACCCAAATAAATAACAAAACATTGTGGCATATAAAGAAAGAAGTACTTGATCCTTCTTCATGTATTAATATCATTATTAGCCTATGGGAAACCTGATAATATAATATAATATAATATAATATAATATAATATAATATAATATAATAATCCTCTGTATTTGAGTATATTTATTATTGATTTGAGATCTGTCTATGCCGTGTCACAGCTAATCGAGGGATATGGATTTATCGCTGCAAATGCTGTGAAACAATACAGTAAATTAAAGTTCAATCTAAAAAGATATATGCCGAAAATATACAATCATTGAAGTCCTGTCCTCCTGCAGTGGTTGTAGCGGCTCGAGCAAAACACCAACATCACATCAACAGTGTTTCTGAAACAAAGGTAGACAGAGAGCTGCTAGATCTCTCTGCAGACACAGGTGTTACACCACACTGAAGGATTATTCTACAAACAGGTACTGGTTGGGGCCTCTCTCTCTCTCTCTTTTCTCTCTCTCTCTCTTCTCTCTCTCTCTCTCTCTCTCTCTTCTCTCTCTCTCTCTCTCTCCTCTCTCTCTCCTCTCTCTCTCTCTCTCGTGCGTGTGTGTGTGTGAGAGAGAGAGAGTGAGAGGCTGAGAGAAAACGTACACATTTGTTGGTCTGTAACGTTGCCACTCGGGGTCAGTGAACTCTGGTGTTAAACTGGTCAACTTTCTTTATTTTCTGTGTTCTGGTCTTTTCTGTTCATCTCTGGATATAAAGATCCTGTTCTGATTTTACAGCTGTAACCTTTTTCACTTCACATTTTCTCCTCTTTTCCCTCCTCTTCTCTCCTGTGTCTTAAAAATCTTCATCACAGTATAACACAATCTTTATGCTTTAAATGATATACTTTGATAAAAGCTTGTTGTCTGTTACATGAGGGCATCAGAATGGTTTAAATTATGATGGATTAAACAGGCAAAAATTCAAAAGAAAACTACATTTACTCACTGAGGAAGGGATAATGTACAGTGAGCAGGTCATTATCATGAAATAAACACACAGGACGACACTAAGCTGAGGGGCCTTGAATCACTCTGAATGTTTTTATTTTCGCGATAGTGACGTGCTCACATCTCAGCACGCTGAACTGCCTGCTGTGTCAAATGAACCTCACTCAACTTCATGACCAAAGACTGCATCTAGCTGCTAGCTGTAGCTGCAGCACCGGGCCAATCACACGTCACATCGCATTAAACGCTTGCAGTGATTGGCTGCAAGTAAAACCATACAACAAATCATCTTTTTTTTTTCTAGATCTGGATACAAAAATCATTCAGTGCAGGTTTTGTCTGACTAGACATTTCGATAATACTTGGTACTGGGTTATATCCCTCGATACTTTAAAGGTACTGACTACAGATACTCAGCCCTAATATAGCAACTGTCTGCTAATCAGAAATAGCAGAAGTAACTAATCAATCAGAGTCCAGTTTTTGACAAAGTCTTGTAATAAATTAAGCGAAATGGAACTAAATTTACATGTCTCCCAACAGCAAGAGGCAGACTCCACCACTCTATTCAGAGTAGTTCTGCAGAGAAAAGACTTCCCACCGAAAATGTCCCATTTGTCTTATTTTTGGCTTCATTGTCAAAAACGCATTATATATTTAACAATCACATTAATAGTTTTAATCAGTGGTAGAAAGTAACTACATACATTCATGCAGGTATGGTACTGTAACATTTGTACTTTACTGAAATATATCCATTTTACTTATGTTCAGCTTCATTAAAATTAGCTTCACCTTTACCCAATTAATGCATCAATAAATAAAATCCAATGATATAGGCTGATTTAAATTATTTTCAAATGGGGCACTCAGCATCAAGAGTACTTTTACTTTTGGTACTTTAAGTATATTTTGATGTCAATACTTTCGTATCAGAGTTTGATTATCATTGCAAAAATAATTCACAATAACAATATTATCACAATATAGTAAATATTGACAAAATTGAAATAATTGTGCAGTCAAATTCAATTTCATCTTTAACTTTGTTGATTTTGCTTTCTGTCACCTCTTTAAAAGATGAATTACACTCAAATATGGGTGCATGGAGCTGAAACTATAATTATACAAAAGCATAAAAAGTGGAATTATACTTAATAGATAGTTAAAACAAATAAATAAATAAAAAAAAGAGCATACAGTTTATTTAAGAGGCACTGGATTATTTATGTGTATTATTAACATGATATCAATATTTAATTAATCAATACCAGTATGTCACAACACCACTATTTTTGAATAGTACTGCTAGTATTTTACTATATTCCTACTTCTTTAGTAAATCTGTGTCCCTTTTCCACCTCTGGTTTCTTTAACCAGAACACTGAATAACATTTTATTTATCTGTTTAACCTTGATGCTTTGCACCTGCGTCTCTCTGTGTGACTGCATTTATCTGAGACTTAAGTGTGGGCTGTTTCAAAAGAAGTTAATAGAATGTCTAAAAACAGAACATGAATCGTGAACACCTTTCTTTTGGTAGTTAAAGTTAAAAAATATGAGATGTTCGGTTAAGTTTGTCAGTTTTGTTGAAAACATTAAATCCTGTGAATGCCTGTGCAGCCTTGAACAGAAAGACACACGAGGAGGGAGCTGCTAGAAATAGACAGAAGAATAGTTGAGGCAACTAATAGGGAGGAAGGACGGGGCCGTGGTTAGCGAGGGAGGTGGAGGAGCGAGAAGGGAGAGGAGAGAACTGACAGTCAGGCGAGCAGACGGGCTATATCCATCGATACAAATGATAGAGGACGAGAGACAGCAGGAGCCCAGTGCAGTGTAAGCGTCTGGTGCTGTCAGCAGCTTTAAATCACACTGGCACTCCACAACAAAAAAACACACAGCACTATTGTGCCGCCGCCCCTACAATAATGACCAATATACTGTATACTCTGGACTCTGCTGTCATTTTGTAAACACTGTTCTGCTCTGACCGAAATGAATAATCGACAGTGTGTTCATATAAAGAAATAACAATTATATTCTCTCTTTTTATAGCTGGTGGATGGGCCTTTCATTAGTTGTTTGTGATTTAATTCAAGAACAACTTCAAGGGTGGCTTTTGTTCAACGAAAACATTGCCCTTGCTTAAATTAAATGGTGCCTTTAACTTAGTTTATACCAGTCTTTTAATTTTACTTTTACTTGCTTACAGTTTCCAGCACTTTCTGCCCTTGTACTTGTTTCTTTCTATAATATTTACTTGGCTTTTCAGAGTAAGCTAGTGGCAGTAATGCACAACTTGACATGGTTAAGTTCTTTTACTTACTTTTTCCAAGGTAATCAATTTCCTTTTATTTTAAATAAGTTAAGTTTAACTTAACTTGTTAGACTTTACAGTGTAGTGGGTTGGCTACACTGTAAAAAAAAAGTTAGTGTCCAGTCTGCCTTAAATTTTTAACTTGACTGAATTTAAAAAGACAAGCTGACATAATTTTGTAATGACAAATAAACATTTGTAGGCAAATGAACTTGATATTAATTCAGTTGTACTTGAGAAAACATGTTCAATAAGCTTAAGATATTAAGTCAAACCAAGCAACTGTTCAGTCACACCAACAAACATTAGAAACAAATTTGATGCATTTTACATTTTCTTACATTTAACACTAAGAAACTCTTAATTTTATAAATAAATTCAAATATTAATCAAATATTCAAATATAATTAGCTTTTCTTCTTTAGATAAACTTGAATCTTTTAGTTTTTATAAACCCAAACTCTTAATTTAAAAAAAAGTGGTTGCAAATGTTTGAAAATATCACATTATTAACCATTATTCACTTTCACCTTAATGAGTTTACTCAACAAATTAAGAAAGAAAAAAGTACATTATCTCAGCAAAAAATGATTAGTTGGTAAAACTTTAGAGTTTGGCTCAAAACTCAAACATCTACATATTTTTCACAAGTGCATCAATTAAGAGATACACAAAGTCTTGCAATACATCGACGCCATGTTTACATGCTGCCTGGGAGGCCACAGTTGACATTTCGGCTAAAAACATGGCGTAAATGGCGTCTTTTGTGGTTAAATTTTAATGTTGCAGCTCGCGGTCACTTGGATTACACCACACGAGCAGGATGGAGACATTTTGTGTTTGTTTTGTTTTTTTTTTTTTTTTTACATTTTATCCGTGGTCGCCTTTCACTGCCATTGGCTGCAACCCTGTTTTCTGCTGAAACTCCAGGATTGTTTTGTGAACTGAAGATCTTCACCCATCATCACATCGGTATAGGGGTGAATACATATGAGTGGATTATCATCAAGGAGTGGGATATCGCTTTAACTTAAGCATTAAAGGAACAGCTCACTCCAAAATCAGAAATACATATCTTCCCCCTTGCCTGTAGTGCTATTTATTAATTTCTTTGGTGTGAGATTTTTTAAGATATCAGCTGTAGAAATGTCTGCTTTCTCTTGAAATATAATATTTATAATATTTTGGCCCTTGGGCCTAAATGGTGCTCAGTTTGTGGTACTCAAAGCACCAAAAAATATATTTGAAATATTCAAAACCAGCATCTCTTTTCAAAAATCATTACCTGGTTACTCAAGATAATTCACAGAGCTTGTTGTGAGCAGTTTCATGCAGGAACTACTTTCCCTCTGCAAAAATCTAAATGGATGAACAGCACTACTGTCCCTTTAAACTACCAGACATTGTATAAAGTCAGTAAACTACCTTTGATTATTGATACAGTTGAATTTTTCTGAAACTTCTGTACCCTTACTTGAGTAATATTTTAAAGACAACACTCACACATTTCTCCTGTATGTGCTGTGTGAATTTAGACTGAGAGTGGCTTTGTTTAGATATAGTGAGCCGTGGCCTTCTGAAGCACTTGTCGAGTTTTGAGCATAAAAAGACAGATCTGTCAGAGCGGAGTACTGATGACGGCGGTGAAACCAACCTAAAACTCTTGAAACAACAGAGGCTTTGGGCGTGGAGAGGACAGGGACATGCCCAGTGATGCGGGGCAGGGCGTCTGTGTCTCTGTCTGGGGCTTGTGTCCACTGAGCCTCCCTGCTCTGAATGGAGGCCAGAATAGATGCTGGCTTTATTTTTATTGGACAGCTCCCCCCAGCAGAAAATCACAGCGGTGTTTACTAGATGTCTAAACACCCAGGACCAGCTCATTCACGAGTTTTTCTTACCTCGCATACAGTAGGGGAGGGCAGGGACCAAAGCATAACTTTTTTGTATTTCCCTCTTTGCACAGAGATGCATTTTGTCACAGTAAACAATATGAGCAGCATACACACCATCTGCCAATACCAACAACTTTTAAAAACTTTAGATAAATGAGTCAGATGCAATCAGACTGGAAACTGAAGTTGCGCTTTATTATTTTGCCCCTTTCTGTCAAGACAAAAAAAGCACAGATGAAGAATGTATGTAAATGTTGAATAAACTGACCACAAAACTGGTATATACTTTATATTTCTGGCATATAAAACTCATTAAAGGAGCAACATGTAACAATTGCACATCCAAAGATGAGTACTGTGTTGGAATAGCGTGTTGGAGCCATAGATGGTATATTAAATATGTTGAAATCCTATTTAATATACGATCTATGGTTGAAGCGAGTTGTGTCCCCCTCCTCCTCTCGAAGAAACTCAGGCAGGCTGCAGGAACACGGCAAGAGCACAAGACAAGTGCAACACTGTAAACTGACAATAACAAGCGACAACAAGTCCTACACAAAACCTCCACTGCTCCGACAATACAAAATACATAATAACACATTGTTCAATCAAACCATTATAAACATCCAGACCTTGTTAAAGATTATTAATGATTTGTTACAACTCATAATCATTTTGCATTAACTTTTCAAAGGGTGACACTGCGGCTGCAGCATTATTTAAACTTAACATGTTTCCTTAATCTTTGATGGCATGTTAAGGTCAATTTTTGGTAAATTACAGTAAATATATTATAGATTTCTCCTTTAATGCTTCTGTTTCCCCTCTAAGCAAATGACTGCATTATTCTCAAATCAGTTTATCATGTTAAATGTCACAGTTGAAGGAAATTGGTGATAAAATGACTTTAGTGCAATCACCTCTTATAGACTGTCCCTCAGATGAAACAATCTGACACACTCTAACATCTGGACTGTTGGTCTTCCTCATCTATGTACTATGCATCTATGTACTCACCCCTATACTGATGTGAGGATGGGTGAAGAGCTTCAGTTCACAAAACAATCCTGGAGTTTCAGCAGAAAACAGGGTTGCAGCCAATGGCAGTGAATGGAGACCACGGATAAAATATTTTAAAAAACACACAAAATGTCTCCATCCTGCTCGTGTGGTGTAATCCAAGTGTCCACGAGCCGTGACATTAAAATTTAACTACAAAAGACCCATTTACACCATGTTTTCTAGCCGAAATGTCAACTGTAGCATGTAGCAGGTAGCATGTAAACATGGCGTCGATCTCGCAATATTTTCACACGTGCATCCATTAAGAGATATACAAAGTCTCGCGATACCTCAACAAACAAAGTCAACAAAGTCAACTGCTGTACTGCACTGCTGTACTGCACTGCAATATAAAAAGGAAATGTTATGAACCATATCTAAAAGCCAGGTTAAGTTGTAATGGTGCTGAACAGATCAGTTAGAGTCAGTCTGCTTTTCATTTATACGGTTTCACACATAATGTGGATTCCTTCAGGGCATCCCTAAAGCATCATGCATCCACTTTCCGAGTTCATAATTGATGATCCGCATTTTCAGCCACATCTAGGCTTACGTATTTCTGTGCAGATCACTTCCTCCAGCTCACCTCATAACATGTTCACAGGGACACCTCACCCAAAAAATCTAATTTAGACACATTCAGCTGTTGCAGCTTTTCCTTTCTTGCATGTTTTGTAAAATATAAAGAAATATTTATACTGAAGTGACAGGGTTTATTGACGTGCTTTCATGAGTCAGAACACCTTGCATATGTTCCAGGTAAATACCACACTGAAGCCCACACAGTCAGGAATGTATAGTCTTATACATAACCTTTGTGTGTTTGTTTTGGTCTTCTGACTGGATGAGGGTGAAGTCTTTCCTGACGTACAACAAGCAGCTGATTCACATAATCTCCCTTCAAACACTCGACTGTCGTGTCAGAACAGTCTGATCTCCGACTGTGTCGTCCGTCGAATGTAAACACTACATGACTGATTATTTTGTGGTAGTCATTTACTGTTTGGTGCTCACACTGTGGGATAATATTGCACAGTGTTTCCTGCGTGTGTTACTATAGGATGATGATACAGTGAGGGCTGGCTTGGCAGTTCCATAGGTGTGAATGTGTACAAGCATAAATGTGAAGCACACCATCAAGATAGTAATGTACGCCAGAAAAAGCTCTATCGTTGTAAAAATGGTTGTTCATGAATTCATTATTGCATCGACAGGCAAGCATACAGTCAGCACAATAAATTAATCAAAGCAGTAACCTTAGATCTGCATCCCCGACTGATGAGCGAAAGGGGAAACTTGAGAGCAGCTGGTGGAAATACTGTATTTAATAATGAAGGAGAGAATCTAAGATGGCACGGACTCACATTCAAGTCAACGGAAACAATGTTTGGTAAAAACAACTTTTGCCACGAGACAAGGAGATGAGTTTGTAGTAAGTACAGGGGTTCTGGATAATGTTTGTGTAAATCATGTTATGGTTTGTCTCAACCTGCTGATTACAGATATAAAACAGACTTCAGGTGTCACAGTGCCTCAGTTTCATATCGTTGTGAGAAGTAGTGACTACATTTATTCAAGTACTTTACTTGACTGCAAATTTGAGGTACTTGTGACTTCTACTTCACAGAGGCAAATATTGTACTTTTTACTTCACTTCAATTATTTAACATCTTTATTTATTACTTTACAAATTAACATTTTTGAATAAATATGATTTATAATACAAACCTAATTCCCAAAAAGTTGTGTAGAACATAAATAAATTCAGATATGCGATGATTTGCAAAAACGTTTTGACCTATATTGAATTAAATACAATATAATGATATAATTCAGTGTTCAAACCGACATTGTTTATTCCAAAATATTTGTGGCAGGAGCATCTTTACCACCCTGACGCTTTTAACAACACTCATAAGCCTGAGGACAGTAATTGTTGAAATTTAGAAAGTAAAATTCTTTCTTGCTTGATATACGTCTTCAGGTAATCAGCAGTCCGAAGTCTCTGTTGTCGTATTTTTTTGCTTTATAATGCACCCACACATTTTCAGTGGGAGACAGGTCTGGACTGCAGGCAGGTCAGTCTAGTACCCACAGTCTTTTACTATGAAGACATGCTGTTGTGCACGATGTGTTTTGTCATTGTCTCGCTGAATTAATCAGGGACGTCTCTGAAAAAGAAATTGTCTGGATGGCAGCATATGTTGCTCCAAAACCTGTATTTCAGCATTAATGAGACCACAGCACACTGTTCCACTATTCGTCAGTCCATCTCAGATGACGTCCCAGAGGCCCAGAGAAGTCTGCAGCGTTTCTGGATGTTGCTGATATTTCTCTTTCTCTTTCTGTTCTCGCTCTCTGTGTTTACCGACTACGGTTGATCCCGAGTATCCTTCATACAGTTGTGTGGGTTTTAAATGTAGTGCTGTGTGAGGGATCAAAGGTCACGGACGTTCAACGTCGGACTCAGGGTGTCGTGACATACTGGCATTGATGATAAATGTGATGTTTACAATGAAATACTGATATAATATTAATAATACATATATGATAATATTGTGTCAAATAATCCAGCTCCTCTTACACACACTGTATTCTCTTTTATCAGTTCATCTGGTTGTCTTTTCACTATCTACTAAGTAAAATTGCACTTTTTGTGCGCTTTTGTACGGTTGTGGTGTAATTCAGTGACCAAAAAAACAACAAAGCATACAATAAATAAAGTTAAAGATGAATTTGATTGCTTTTTTCTTTTCAAATTTTCTATATAATATAATCATCAAGTGAAAATCTGATATCATGACAACCCTAGTCTGGACTATAAGTAGCACAAGACATGCATAGTGAAGGTGTCACTTTTAGCTTTGGGTGGTTGTGATGTCATTTATTGCGATTTTCAGATTTTTTACAAACCAAATAGTCTAGAGAGAATAGAGAAAATAGCCAGGAGATCAATCTATAATGAAAATTATCACTAGCTGCAGCCCTATGCAGTAACAGCTTTTACATTAATGCACAAATAATAATAATCTACTGATATAATATATATATAAAATAACAGTCACAGCCATTTCTCTCATTGAATACTTTTACTTTTAATACTTTAATTCCATTTATATGTATATAATATAAGTAGACTTACATGTTGAAGACACACTTGTTGAAGAAATGTACAATAAGACAAAACAGCATCTGTCTGCATCATGCAGATTGTAGAAATACACAGGTTGAAATGAAATCTGCCAGATGGTCACAGTACTTCAAAGACGCAGCCCCTCCACCTGAGGGAGCCACTCTTCAGTGTACAAGTGTGCGTAAAAAGAGTTCTCAAGGGTCTCGTTATGAATACAAGCTAATTGATTAATCCTGCGGAGTATTCAGTTTTACAAAGAAACACATACAGTCTTTATAAACACACCTGCTCGTAAACAGCAAACATCCAGCTTATATAATATGATATAATTACCCACCAACACTGTAAGTGAATGACTGAAAACAGGCAAAACACAGTCCTGTCTGACAAATTTATCTCGACATTTTGTTTGATTAAGACTCTTTAATAAACAGCTTGAATCTATACTGCCTCATTTTAAAGGTACAGACGGCTGGTGGTAGACTGCTGTCTGGAGGGTTTTCTTGGTCCTCTTGTTACATAATGAATGTTATTTGAACGCCACACAGAGCCTTTATGTACTGTTGCATTTGGGCATATTATATCACATCACAAAGCGCTCGTCACCTCAGCATGACCCCAGGAACATGACAAATACTTAGTTTATCACAGCGGACTGCACAGTCTCCAGACATCAGCTCAGTAAAATACCTTATAATACCTTTGGGATGGAGTGAAAGTGGAGGTTTGCAGCATGACTGCAAGAACAAACAATCTGCACTGCATGACGCTGTGTGTGACAAGTCCCTTATTTTGTGTTGTTGATGATGATGATGATGATGGGGATGGGATGGTGAGGTACAGTATGTTATATTTGTAGTGCAAACCTTTATGTGGTGCATGACATGGACACTGGTGGACTTGGAGGGGAGGGCAGGTGGGTGGTTGCCTTGTGCCCCTGTGAATAAAAATATGCCACATAAGTGCCCTCTGAGTGCAAGTACAGTGCATGTAGAAAAGGAAATTCTTAACTCTTTAGATGCATAGGTGGGTAAAAGTCAACTTAAAGGGATAGTTTTCTTGCAATATCTTTGTGAAAAGAAAGGTTTTACTTAAAAGTAAAGTCTTAAACAACAGGTCATAAACCCTTCACAAAATATCTTTGTGTTTACTGGAGTCCGACACTCTTAGAAATAAGGGTTCTAAAAAGGTTTCCACCCAGAAACATTTGTTTCTGAAGAACCTTTTTTGAAGAAAAGGTTCGTCAAGTGTTCTTTCCAAGACTAAAGGTTCCGTTAAGAACCCTTTTCATCCAAAGAAACCATTTTGGAAGAAAGAAAAGAAGAAGGATTGTTTTAAATCCTTGAAGAACTCTGTCGTCAAGGGTTTGTTGTACCATAATATAAGAGGGTTGTTGATAGAACTCCCTGGGTGGGTTCTAGATGAAACCCTTGGAATATAAAAGAGTTCTTGGTAGAACCCCCTGGATGGGTTTTAGGTAAAGCCAATGAAATCTAAAGGAGTTCTTGGCAGAACCCCCAAACAGGTTCAAGATAAAACCTTTGGAATATAACAGGATTCTCTGTAGAACCCCCAGGGAGAGCTCTACATAAAGCCACTGAAATCTAAAGGAGCTCTCAGTAGAACCCCCTGGGTAGGTTCTAGATGAAACCATTGAAATCTAAATGAGTTCTTGATAGACACCCTCTGGGTGGGTTCTAGATAAAACCCATGAAATCTAAACAAATCCTCGATAGAACCCCCTGGGTGGGTTCTAGATGAAACCATTGAAATCTAAATTAGTTCTTGATAGACACCCCCTGGGTGGGTTCTAGATAAAACCCATGAAATCTAAACAAATCCTCGATAGAACCCCCTGGGTGGGTTCTAGATGAAACCATTGAAATCTAAATGAGTTCTTGATAGACACCCTCTGGGTGGGTTCTAGATAAAACCCATGAAATCTAAACAAATCCTCGATAGAACCCCCTGGGTGGGTTCTAGATGAAATCATTGAAATCTAAATGAGTTCTTGATAGACACCCCCTGGGTGGGTTCTAGATAAAACCCATGAAATCTAAATCCAAATCCTCGATTAGAACCCCCTGGGTGGGTTCTAGATGAAACCATTGAAATCTAAATGAGTTCTTGATAGACACCCTCTGGGTGGGTTCCAGATAAAACCCATGAAATCTAAACAAATCCTCGATAGAACCCCCTGGGTGGGTTCTAGATGAAACCATTGAAATCTAAATGAGTTCTTGATAGACACCCCCTGGGTGGGTTCTAGATAAAACCCATGAAATCTAAACAAATCCTCGATAGAACCCCCTGGGTGGGTTCTAGATGAAACCATTGAAATTTAAATTAGTTCTTGATAGACACCCCCTGGGTGGGTTCTAGATAAAGTCATTGAAATCTAAAGGAGTTCTTGGCAGAACCCCCAAGCAGGTTCTAGCTAAAACCCTTGGAACATAAAAGGATTCTCTGTAGAACCCCCTGGGTTGGCTCAAGATAACTGTTGAAATCTAAATGATTTCTTGATAGAAATCCTCTGGGTAGGTTCTAGATAAAACCCTTGAAATCTTGAAACCCCCAACTGGGTCTTTGATAAAGGTGAATATAAAAGGGTTCTTAGTAGAACCCCCTGGGTGAGTTCTTGTTAGCACCCTGATAAGGTGCATTACATCATAGAAAGGTTCTCTGTAGAAGATGGTTCTATGTACAACGCTTTATGCTGAGTTCTATGTAGAACTCTCTGAAAGGGCTCCAAGTGGTGCCTTTATAGAGGGTTTTACCAGGAACCAAAAAGCATTCTCGTATGGGGACAGGCTGAAGAACCCCTTCTTGATTCTAGTTAGAACCTTTGTTTCTAAGACTGGAGAGCATATTAAAGTGAAAACTGTGAGGCAGGAGCTGCCATGGCAACAGCCCTTCACTGCACTGAGCACTTACTGAAGAAATGACAACAATGGGAATCATGTTTTATGTAACATTAACGCCAAATCATGTCAGATTTTAGAGAAATGATAATTTCAGCGAGACAACTGCTTGATCAGACTATCAAAATAATATGAAGCTAATAAAGTGAGGATGTTTTTTTGAGTTTGTCAGTTCAGTATAAATCAGTGTGCTGGCATTTCATTTTCCGGCTGATTTATCTCCCTGTAGTCTGGCCCCTGAAATATACCCAGACCGTGGGCACAGAAAGTGCCTACCTCAAAGTGAGGACGACCTTGAGAGGAAAGCCAAAACCCTCCACCAGTCAGTGCCAAGTTCATTTTATCCCTGATGAAAAGAGGTTTCTGAGTCTTTCAACCAGCAGAGGACTGAGAGAGTTTCAAACTTGGGTAATAAAAGGAAGTTAGGCTTCATTGTCCTCACACACACACGCACACACACGCACACACTTTCAACACATTCCAATGATGCTGATAAAGTGCTGCCAGCCGCTGGGACACTCTGCCGGCTGTGTCTTGATGTCTTGATGTAGATGAGAGCTCCCTGTGTGTTCTGCTTTATGTGAATGTGCTGACGGTTGCTGGTCACTCCGAGTTTTTTCTCTCAGTGAAATCTTTGTGTTGCTCATATACGTCTGATTTGTTCTGGGTCGCGCTGCTGAGAGATCCATTTGGGGCACAGGAAGTTAGACTGATCCAAACCCAGAGAGCGGTGCCAACAGCCACAACTCCTCGCTGACCATTTTTTTATTAAAATAATATTCTGTGCGCTAGACTTGTCTATGTTGAGAATAAAAACACATTTTACAAATGGTTAAAAGAGCTAATCTACATTAATCATTAGCTAGCTAACATTAGCTAACTGAAGATGTGACAATATCAGTCCCTCCAGGTCACATCGCAATGTTACAGTCACAACAATTAATGCAAATTCAACCAATTCATGTGAGTTCTGAACGACAACTGTAATTTTGTTCATTCACCTTTTCTGCAAATTTGACCAATCATCGCAGCTTCCTGCAAGTTCCACCAAACATAGCAGTCTCCTGCGCAAATGTCACACATGTACGTCTCAGTGAACCGACTCAGTGTTTTATAATATACTATTTTTCATTTTTATTTTTTATTTTGTCGTGGGTGCTGAAAAGAGCACTAGGTTTGTCATTGTTACTGACATTTATCCAAACTTGGTGCACTTTTATTTTATAATTTTGTGTATAAGTTTTGATTGAACTTGTTTGTCCAGCACATCCCACAGATGCTCGATTGGATTGAGATCTGGGGAATTTGGCGGCCAAGGCAACGCCTCAAACTCGTTGTTGTGTTCCTCAAACCATTCCTGAACCATTTTTGCTTTGTGGCAGGATGCATTATCCTGCTGAAAGAGGCCTCTGCCATCAGGGAATACCGTTTCCATGAAAGGACATGGTCTGCAACAATGCTTAGGTAGGTGGTATGTGTCAAAGTAACATCCACATGGATGGCAGGACCCAAGGTTTCCCAGCAGAACATTGCCCAAAGCATCACACTGCCTCCGCCAGCCTGCCTTCTTCCCATAGTGCATCCTGATGCCATGTGTTCCCCAGGTAAACGACGCACACTCACCCGGCCATCCACATGATGTAAAGGAAAACGTGATTCACCAGACCAGGCCACCTTCTTCCATCGCTTTGTGGTCCAGTTCTGATGCTCACGTGCCCATTGTTGGTGCTTTTGGCGGTGGACAGGGGTCAGCATGGGCGCCCTGACCGGTCTGCAGCTATGCAGCCCATACGCAACAATATTCAACTTATTCAGGAATTTGAGCTACAGTACCTCGTCCTGTCGCCGGTTCACCACTGTTCCTTCCTTGGACCACTTTTGATAGATACTGACCATTGCAGACCAGGAACACCCCACAAGAGCTGCAGTGTTGGAGATGCTCTGACTCAGTCGTCTAGCCATCACAGTTTGGCTCTTGTCAAACTCGCTCAAATCCTTACGTTTGCCCATTTTTCCTGCTTCTAACACATCAACTTTGAGGACAAAATGTTCTCTTGCTGCCTAATATATCCCACCCACTAACAGGTGCCATGATGAGGAGATAATCAGTGTTATTCACTTCACCTGTCAGTGGTCATAATGTTATGCCTGATCGGTGTATGTCGCTGTTACAGTTCCCCTAGCAACATCTTTTAACCATCTTAGCATATCTGAGCACACGAAAAGAGAAAGTTGAACGAGGTTCTGCTCGGAACCAAGTTTGCTCGACTGTTGTTTGAGCACAGAGTGAAAAGAGGCGGGACTTAAAGGTTAAGTTCGGTTTTTTGACACCTGGACCTTATTGTTAGGATTAAATACGCTCGTAGACTCACCCAGACAATTTTGGTGGAGCTCGGAGCCGTTTTCGAGCAATTTAGATCCATCCGACGGCGTTTTTTCTCATGCCATAGTAGCGGACGGGGCCAGAAATCAAAGCCCCTGAATTAGACATTATCTGCTGCGAAACTCGTTCATTTCACCTACATTTTATAAATGAATGGCCAGTGTTATCACCATATCAGCTCAACTTCGTTGTTATGGTCATCCGGGGCTTTACAAGGATGGGTAACTTTTGGTGACATCATAGACGTGCGCCGCAGGAACGCAGCTGAGAAGAGACGCTGTTGTTGCTAGGCTACACGGCAACACGGCTATTTTTGTGCAGCATGGCGGAATATTTATCCGATGTAGAAGTGTCTGACGACGACTTTGAGTATAATGGATGCCCATATCGTTTTGAGCCAGAATACACGACGAGGAGCTATTTGAAAGGAGGATGCAGAGGGAAAGAGCCGAACAGCTGGCCAGAGAACAAGCAACCACTGCACGTCCAGGAATGGGGGCTAACTGGTGGTGTTGTTGTGGACATTGCATGAGTTTCGCAGCAGATAAAGTCTAATTTAGGGGCTTCGATTTCTGGCCCCGTCCGCTACTATGGCATGAGAAAAAAACGCCGTCGGATGGATCTAAATTGCTCGAAAACGGCTCCGAGCTCCACCAAAATTGTCTGGGTGAGTCTACGAGTGTATTTAATCCTAACAATAAGGTCCAGGTGTCAAAAAACCGAACTTATCCTTTAAGAGGGGTCAATCGTGTGCTGTGCTGAGGGTTGACCACCTGAGACCACCTGAGCACTCGTTCTACTTGACTCAAAGTTTAAAACTGTTCAAATACCAAAAACTAAAAGTTTAATAAAGTCTTGACCTCTAAAAGCTGTTTGTCTCAGGGCTACATTTTGCTGTTTTTATCATCCTACTGAGAGTGGGTGGTAAACAGAGTGGTGCTGCAGGAAAGGCCATGAGATTATTAAGGATTAAACAGAAATATCCCCTGGGAGCATGAATTTGTTCCTATGAGATCATGACAAATCTTCTATGTTTGGCCTGAGGGTGGTGCTAGAGGACAGGTCGGTGTCTGAGTGATCTAAGCGGAAACAGATTGATTCTCGTGGGAAGCATGCTCAGCAACTTGAATGACAATTTGCATTACTCATTTCTTGAGTAAAAATGGACATTTTATCCTGATGGTGGAATTAGAGCAAATGTCATTGTGTCCCAAAAAGAACAAGGATTCATCTGGGGAACACAAATGTGTGACAGTCTGGCCAGTCTTGGTCCAAAGTGCCGGATAAAAACCTGACCTGCTGACATTGTTATCTGTGACACCAGTGCAATCTGAATATGTAGAGTATCACCATCTTTTTTATATGAAGGCAAAAGAGGATAAGCTTGGTGACCCCTGTGGCAGGCTGATTTAAAACATCTCATTAGAATAATCAACCTCACACCTCCTCAAAACAACCACAGCAAAACGGCCTGAGAAGAAGACTGCAAACTTTAACTTTTACATAAATATTTCACCTCATTCTAACAAATCAAGGCACTACAGAGGAACGGGGTTAAGAGTTCACCAAACAGATATCACCATGAAACTTAAGAGATTTTTTGGTACCATATATGTTATGTTTGAAATATGCAAACAAGGCATGATATGATTAGATATGTGCTGGTTTGCAGAACAGAATTTTGTCAAAGGTTTTTACACAAGGCACTGACATCTACTGTGTTTTGTCATCACTCAAAAAAAAAAAAAAAAAAAAAAAAAATCATCATGTTTTGATGTATGTTGTAAAAATCAGGCTATGAATAATACATGAACAAACTCCTCTGTAAAATCCTTCAGAGTATAGAAGGAATAGAACAGGAAAGTTTTGTGTGTGGAAGTCCTACTGAAGTGGAGATTTCTGACTCAAAGCGCAAGAAAAAAATAATTTTGAAGATTTGACAAGACACTACAAAAAAAAAAAATAAATAAAAATAATATCACCGTGAAATTTCCCCAGTTGATCAAGACTTTTTTTTAAAAAAAAAACAAGTTTTCTGAAGTTTTATTATTCAAATATGCAACCGAAGCATTCTCTAATACTAACCTTTGGTTAATTTAGGAGAAATCTACATTTTCAATACTTTAATATTTACATATTTTTATACTTTTCTTCACTTTTTATATGTGTGCTTTATTGTTTAATGACACACAGAGAGAGGAGGGCAAAGGAAGAATGTTCATTGTACTGAGAAACTTTACTGTTTACTATGTTTTGGGGTGTTTTCTTCCTGCAAAGTTTGTCTGACAGAAGACATGCTATGGAGGCAAAAAGCCCCAAATCTCAGAGTGCATCACAAGTGCAGTGGTTCCCAAACTGTTTATTTGTCACATCAGTCCACCCACAATTATTATCACTCATTAGAGGAAGCAACTGATAAAAAATGATTCAAGTTGAATTTTAGTGAAATAACAATTAGCATGACGGCATCAGCAGACTCTTGTTTGGTTATTCCCCCTACATAAATCATACTCATTTAACTTTGCTTCACTCTGTATTTCCCCCCTGGTCACCCCCACCTGCAGGGGCTCTACATCCACCAGGAGGGGACTTGCCCCCCAGTTTGGGAACCACTGGACTAGTGCATGAACAAAAGGTGTTTTGCCTGTGGTGTCTTGCTATAGAAGAGAAAAAATGTTGAGGCTATGTGGAGTGTATAGAAATTGTATTTAATCTTACTTAATGTGATTTCATTCATTCATTCACTCACACTGGTACCATGTCCAGTTCTAGCAGTTGTCCACAAGGTGGCAGTACAGCTGCAGTAGTAAAGGGCAATGTTATACTGAGTTATTCCAGATGCAGCCCAGCCAGGAACATAATCCCTGTTTCTATTTTTTTTTTCTCTTCTTACAAACAGCTCCTCACTCTGAACACGAACTTCAGAAATAATAAAATGTTCATCCGGCTCTCTGCAGATTTAGACAAAGCCACAGGATTAGGATGGGGATGGTGAAAAATGTAAAACCAGTTCACTTATTCCCTTTTTTAAATATAAGATTTATTTGTGGGATTTTCAACACAGCAAACACATCAATACATATAATACAATATATAAACCCTCATATGCATGACTGAATAAAAAAAATATTCTGTAAAATGAGGTAAACATTGGAAGATAAAGTAACAATACAGCACAAGCACCAAAAAACCTAAAAAATCCAGTGTACAAGACCTTACAGAGACAATAACATACTAGACATATTGTGTGCTACTAGCATGTGGACAACAAGACTCGGACATGAGGTGCAGGTGTGTTAGTGCCGTACGAGGGCGCTCAGTCTTTGAGAACAGCATCCAGCTGAAGAACCTGACATGTTCTAAGAAGGGCAGACAAATTTCAGTCAATTTTACATCAGAGCCACGTCACTTATTCTCAAAACTGGCCGGCAATATTAAATTTCACCTCCTCAAAATGAAAAATCAAGACTGCAGTAATGAAGGAAAACAGCTCCATTCAAACGTCACATTGAAAAATCACATCAGTCTACAGAAACAAGAGCTCTTTAACGTGTGTGTTGTTTCAGGGGGACGACCAAAACAAAACAACTTAACCGTAAAATGACACAGATTTGTTCACTAGACTTTGATTGTGTTTAATCTTGATTTATTTATCTTGCAAAGAAGTTAACAAGTTAGAGGCAGATATGAACTTTTATTTAATATAAAGTAATATGTACACAATGTCAGCTATATATATATAATATTCTGTATACTCAGTCATAAACATTTTATTTTCCTTGTTTGTTTTTTTCTGATGCAGTCTTCAAGTGCACTAATTAATGCGGGTCGCACTCCAGTGATTCCTGTTAATGACCTCGAAAGCTAATCTTAATTTACTTTGCTCTCAAGCTCTACATGCATAATTTATTTAGTGAAATAATTAGAGCACTGTTGAACCGGCTTATCTCTTCATATGAATTCAAATCACAGAAGGCTCTTCAGCTATAATTTGGGGAAAACCAAAGTTTTTAACTAGAAAGCAGCGCAAGTTTTTAAGGAACTTTAAATGTATAATGAACAGGAAATGATACAAGAACAAGTGTGTGAACAAAAAGTCACAATTGTGTGTCTATCACCTCATTTACATCTGGTATTAAAATCCGATCTGTATTATCCAGATAAAGAAAAACACACGTCGTGGAGGAAGTCTGGCTTGAATTGTGTTTTATGGGTTTTATCTAGAACCAAACAAGGGGGTTCTACCTTTTCATATTCCAAGGTTTTTCATCTAGATGCCACTCAGGACATTCTACTGAGAACCTTTCTATATTCCAAAGATTTTATCCAGAACACACTTTAGGGATTCTACTGAGAACCTTCTTATACTGCAAGGGTTTTATCTAGAACCCGCTCAGGGGTTTCTACAGGAAATCTTTTTAAATTCTATGGGCTTTATCTAGAACCAAACAAGGAGGTTCTACCTTTTATATTCCAAGGTTTTTATCTCGATGCCACCCAGGAAGTTCTTTTTATATTCCACAGGTTTTATCCAGAACACATCCTGGGGGTTCTACTGAAAATCTTCTTATATTGCAAGGGATTTATCTAGAACCCACTCAGGGGTTTCTACAGGGAACCTTTTTAAATTCTATGAGCTTTATCTAGAACCAAACAAGGGGGTTGTACTGAAAACCCCTGGTGTAAAGAAACCTTAATGAAAAGAGTTCTTCGAAGATTTCAACAATCCTTGAGGGACTCTTTCTTCTCAAAGACTCGTTGACAAACCCTTTCTACAAAAAAGGGTTCTTCAGAAGCAAATGGTGGTCAGGTGGAACCTCGGCTGTTCGGGAGGAACCTTTTTTGAATCCTTCTTTCTAAGAGTGTAGTCAAAAGTCAACGTAAGAGAGTGCAGGTTTTCTGTCGATCCACACGGTGATGCTACCAGCCTCTGTTAAGAAAAGAAATTACACAGGGAGACAATGATTTCAATGGCTTTTCATTCAAAGAAAAAGACAATGCACTTTCAATAATACTGATAAATGACAAAGGGGAAAAATATATAAATCTAAATAAATTAGATAATTCCAATAAATCACAATTTATTTATAGAAAACATAAGAAAACAGCCTACAAGTGTGTTGGTACGTCTAAATCTTCAGTTTATGTCTTGTTGTCACTATGTCTTTATAAATTCAAAGATAAAATGTTTTTCTTTCATTTTCATTTTATCATTTCCACAAAGTGTTTGTGCTTCACTTCAGTAAATCACGAATGCAAATTGACTTGCTGATCTGTTCCCTCGGTCCAAATCCACCACGGTGGTAATAATTCTGGTGGTTAGTGTGTGAGCTCTCTGTTTAATGACGCCTCTTTTATATTTGCTCTGCACTCTTAGACATTTAATTTTTAAAGATGCTTGATGATGGTAATCGTGACTCATTTTTGATTGTGTATAAACATTAAAGTAGGGACTTTTTTTCTCTGTGCCATTATCATATTAATCTTTCAATGAATATCTAAAAAGACGCAGAGAATTTTAAACTGAGAGCGCAGCAATTAGAAAAGATAATTATTTGCAGGCCCTCACAGAGTGAGATTCTCTTTTAAGCTGTGAGTTTGGTGGTTTAAATGTTAACGATAAAAGGAACTTGTGGGCTACAGTCCATCTAGAAAGCCACCTACAGTACGGACACTCGTGGACATGCTTGACCCTGGACTTTAGTGGCCTGATAATCAGACTGAAGTACTATTTCATTTGGCTTTGCTGAATAAATCTGAGATGTGGGTGGTGATTTAGAGGTCCGCTTCAGGCTCCAGAGGTTAGAAGTTGTGTTCAGCCACTGTGGCGATATGACCTCAGTCCTCGGCCCTTTTTATTCAAATCATAATGAGGATATTTTGATAGAAGCCAGCAGCAGTTGCAGGTGGAGTAACAACACAGAATAATCAATTTGGCCATCGTGGTTTGATTGGGCTCCCTTTTAACCTCCCGTCCCCTCTCCTCTCTATGCACGGTGTTCAGTATTTCTCCGCTGGAATAATACACGGTCCAAAGCGTTTTTTGCAATGAAATTGTGGGACCAAGTGAAAATTGCAAGAAAAAAAAATTATAATTCATTAAAAATCAAAGGCAGCTCGTATGGAAAATAAAACCACACTCTGTTCTGAGAGTAAGTGTTTGGTGAGTTAACTTACAAAAAAGGCTCTGGATTACAAAAATTCTCACAAAATATTCTTTGTTTGTAAATGAAGCAGAGCACAATCTTTTTGGAGCTCAAACTCGGCCAAAACAGCAAACACAAAATTAGAAAATATGAAAGTGCACAGACAATTTCTAAATTTCTAAATGCCAACAACAAGGACAAACCTTGTGTCCTTTTCATGACCTGTGATTGAATAAAAAATAAATTAAAATACAAAAAAATACCAAATAATAAAACAAAACACTGAGTCAACTGAAAAACTCTTTAAATAGGATCTCTATTATTAATTATTTTTCATAATCTGAGCAGAAGATGGAGCGACTCTTTGCACAGGAAGTTAATGGAACTTGTGATCTTATTATCATTTTGTATCTTAACTATACAATATATCAGGTGTGTGCTTTTGGCTCATGGCCCAATAGCAAGTTTCAGTTTTGGCTCTTAAAGGGAAAAAGTTTTTCCACCCCTGATTTAGATATTACAAACAGTCCATGTTCCCTCACAAACAGCTGTGAGCCAAAGTTAAACCTGTTGGAAGTCCTGGAGCAGCTCTAATCCTCCATCAATCCAAAACAAGGTAAATATGATTATTGTAAGATAAAACCGTGCAAGTCACTTTGAATTAAGACAGTTTCAAACAGCGTTTTAGTTTAAAACTAGTTATGGGCCTTTAAATGTTTACTTATTTTTTCTGGTAAATAAAGTTATTATCAATGCTTGTTTATTAACTGGCCCCTAAAATATGAAAATAAAAGATTTACAAGTGAAAAAGAATAATAAAGAATAAAATAGTACAACTAAATGATAAAGAAATGAAAATAAAGAAATAAAGGAGAATAAAATATTACTAAAATTTAAAAATATATATGAAGAAACTCAGTTATGTGATAGGCCTATCTGATGTTTGCTTTGTTTAAATTCTTTATGAAGAAATGTATTGACGTTTTATTCATTTTCAGTTAATGAGTTCATGAAATTCCTATGAATTATAAACATTTTCTCATACCAGTTGTCTTTTCTTTTCATTTCTTCATGATGCCTTGTGGCATGTGACCACGCAAAGACCTTTTTTAGCAGCGTCCACATTTCAAAGCGAGCTGTCCCAGATTATCAGGCAGATTTCTTTAATTAATTTACTTCATTCTTAATTTTCATATTGATTTTAGGTCGCCAACTTTACATCTGGTCAATAAAAAACTAGCCTTGTGGCTAATTCGGGTTTATTTATAGTAAAGTTTATTAATATGCACTGTCCCTGAAAAATTAATTAATCTTAACCCCACGCCCCTGTCACCTAACCAATCACTTACTGGTTTTCGAGTAGTCGGCCTACGTCACTTCCTTTATAATGGAGGTAAACGGGAAGTGATGGTGTCTGAATCTCTCTTCACGCAGCAGGTGATTGGTGAAAGCCAGGTCTTCATTTCCCACTTTTTGCTGTTTATTTTCTTCTTTCACAAACTTCTGGTGTTTGATTTTCTGTTTGAACCTGAACTGAACTGAACTACTGTCAAGTCTAGAAAGGAACCCTCGATTTGTGTAACTCTCGCGAGATTTGTGCATTTGTTTCTTCATTGTGCACCTTTTTATTTTAAATGTGAAGCGCTGTGGTTTAATAAATATGTAGTTTACGGTCAGAAAACACTTGGTTAGGGTTGTGGGAAAATCATGGTTTGGAATAAAGAAATGATCACTCTCGCGAGATCTTTCTGGGGTCTCCTATGGGGTACACTTCCGTGTTTTGACTTTGTTTAGCGGGAAATCCCGAACTGGAGTTTTGTGAACTGAAGTGAATTACATGGAACTGGACTGGACTTCTTTCATATAACGTTTGAAATTTAAACTGTCGTGTGAGTTTGTTTAAGAGGGTTGAATTCTTGTGTATTGTGTGTTAAAACCTGTATGTCTGTTCTTTTGTGGGGTTTGATTCTGATTCGGCCATTTGTCCTGTGAACTAGACAAACTGGTACCTGGAGTTGATTGAGACAATGGCTGAGATTTTGCTTTGAGAGATACATTATTAATTTGTTTTAGATGTTTTAGGTTTTATAGTGTGTGTGTGTGTGTGTGGAGATCTCTAATTAACTTTGGTGGCGAGTTGATTTACTCTTTGGGGTAAAAACTAAACTGAACCACTGAAACTTTCTCACAGATCCTAACTTGATTTGTTTGGTGAAGAGGTATTACTCGGGCCAGATTTTGAGATCCTGAACAAACTGAGTTCTTTTTGCTGTTTATTGCTGAAGACTTGAAACGTTGTGTTTTTATGTTGAACTCTGAAGAGTTTCAGAGAATATTTATTTTGGACTTTCCTGAAAATGACTTTCTGTCTCTTTTCTCTTCTGTCTCTCTTGTTAAATGTGTTTTTTCATTGTCCCATCAATGCACTGATTTATACTGAGCTGACCTGTGCCATGTCACCCTGATTATTTGCTGTGATTATTTGTGTGCTGTTGTTCTGGTGGTTCATTTTTATGACAGAGTGTATTCATGCATCCATGTGGGGGAATGACCTTCAAAAATTCAAACAGTAAATTGTGAGATGAACTCTGACTGGCACCATAAAAACTGATTAAATATTTTGCTGACAGTCAGTGCATCATATTGATTTTTATAAAATGTTGAGCAGGGTGGAAGTAATGAATGACAAGTACTGAAACTACCATGATCCAAACATCTTTTCATAGATTAGGCCTCATTCAGCAGAGTTTTTCCCACAGTTTTAAATGTAGTTACCCACATCCATCTTTTTAGACTATTTTCTTCTATCATTCCAGTCTACTGACTACATTTTCTCTTCTTTCAATGATCTGTGCTGCAGACTGTCGTCACTAACATGGAATCAAACGGCTCAGTTCATCACTCCAGAATCTTTTGGGTCTCTTGACTTTGTCAGCAGTTGTCACAGGTGAGCTGTTTTTAATCCTATGAAACACAAGGTTATGAGACATTTCTGAAAGTAATTATTATTACTGTGGTTGGCATTATTTTGAAACCCTTATCTGCGTTCTGTCTATAGTCGATCCTTATTTCTTAATTCAGGTTTATTATATACATGTTTAGATTCATTTTTTTTTGGTGCATACTTATTAAAACACTGGATATGTTTCAGCACCCTTCATTTGGGACAATAAAGTAAAATATAATGCCTCAATTACTTGTCTATATATATATATATATATATTTTTTTTATTTATATAATATATATACTTTCTGCAACACTGTTTTCCTGTGAAACTCAGCAGTTTTCAGTGAACTCTCCTTTATTGTTGCTGGACATTTGCCCCTTGGGTCAGTGGGGGTCAATGAAAAGTTCCTCTTAATATACACCATCTTTGTTCTCAGTTCTTCATGTTATAGCTAATCAAAGTCAGTAATTAATAATAAAGTGCTTTAATGACAAAACAACAACAAAATAATATATGAAATTTAATTTCACTGAATAATGTTAATTTAATATTTATTTCTATATTAAATATTTTTGTGTACCTAACATTCTGTCTTTATCTGTCATTGTAACAAATGTTACCAGTCATAATTATCAAAGACAACATAATATAAATATATAGGCAGTAAATAATCAACATTACATGATGATCTGTAAATCTGCATATTTTCTTTAGGAATGACACTGTACATCTTGTAAATTAATCAAATATTTATTTCCATACATGTCATGAGACGAAGCTTTGAAATGTATCAGTTTTTGTTTCATTCAATATTTTATTTCAGTCATGTAAATTTTTCATGCTGGCATCAGTTACCATGGTAACTGACCCAGAATTTAACTTAACCAAGAATGCTAAGTTGTGTCCTTTGGGGGACGTACAAAAGGTGTTTGTTTCCTGTTCCTGACAGTGGAGGTGTCCTGAGAGAGCCTGCTGACTTTTACCACATCATTACATCAGTGTAACTGCTTTGTATCATTGGGTGTACGACCATATTGTTTAAACTTTCTCACAAATAAAGAACTTTTAAAAAAGTAACATGTTGTTGTCCTCATAGCTATGTGCTTTCATTAAAGAAGATGATTGATGTATATTGAGTTGTTGCTGCCTGTTAGAGTGCTGCCATTTTTGTTAAGTGAATATTCAACTGTGACAAGTGAGTCAGGTAAGCAGGGAAACAAAACCTTGAGAGAAACCAACTGAGACATTTAAAAACTTATTGAAATACAAGCAATGTAAATTTTGTAATTGGGTTTATTAATGACATACAATGTGCATTCCACCAGAGATAAACATGCAGATTATTAACAGATTATCATGTAATGTTTGTAGACAGACTAGTAATGGTCTATTTCTAATATGTTGTCTGGGAGAATTGTGATTAATGTTAATTACAACAACTACATATATTATGTGAAACATTAAATCAGATGTTACTTGATGAAATATGTGAATATAAAGAAATGTGTGAAGCTCCCGTGTGAGCTACAAATGTTTATTTTAAGGAGTTAGGTAAGTCTACAACGCAACGCAATGCAACACAACACGGGCTCGGCCAGCACCTCCTGTGTCCGGCTGGCGTCTGACGGGCGTCCAACCTTGCTACCACCGTCACAGCTCGACCTGCGCATCCTGGGGCCTGCTGGCGGCTGTTGGGCACCCGACCTTGCTGCATCCAAGGTTGGACGCCGTGGGCGTGGTGTGGAATTCTGATGTCTCGCCATGAAACACGAAATTGTAATAACTTTAGTATAAATGATCTGATCTGCACCAAACTTCACATGTTTGATAACACTCCCGCCCTGAACACATCTACATGACAATATTCCACAATAGTCACAGCGCCACCGACTGGCAACAGGAAATGACATGTTTTAGACTTTAATGTGGGCGGCGCGATGGCGCAGTGGTTAGCGCTGCCGCCGCACAGCAAGAAGGTCCTGGGTTCGAATCCCCGAGCCGGCAGGGCCTTTCTGTGTGGAGTTTGCATGTTCTCCTCGTGTCCGCGTGGGTTGTCTCCGGGTACTCCGGCTTCCTCCCACAGTCCAAAGACATGCAGCAGGTTAATTGGTGACTCTAAATTGCCCGTAGGTGTGAATGTGAGTGTGAGTGGTTGTTTGTCTCTGTGTGTCAGCCCTGCGATGAACTGGCGACTTGTCCAGGGTGTACCCCGCCTCTCGCCCAAAGTCAGCTGGGATAGGCTCCAGCTCCCCGCGACCCTCACGGATAAGCGGTTACAGAAAATGGATGGATGGATAGACTTTAATGTGCTCCTCTAAGCAGGTTGACAATATCTACCTCAGATCTGGTCAGAAAGGCCTTAAGACCATGGTAATGTTACATTGTGAAGATCTTGACGTATCGTCAAACGGCGTGGCCATGATGGCATGGCGGCAGTCAATGTTTTGCCAAAACACAGGAAGTTGCTTTAACTTAATTTTACTTGGTCAAATCTGCCTGAAACTTAACTTGTTAAATAGTCATCTGGACCTGAACGTATGATATGAGTTCTGTCGATGTTGTACTGAGCGGCTGGATGAGCGCAGTGACCGTCACTCTGCACACCATTACATTAGCAAAATAAAACAAATGTTGCCCCAAAAATCAGCTAATAAAACAATTCTGGATTCAGCCCATCAACATAGGACATATTCATCAAGTCGCCCAACCAGACTGTGGTTGTGAAATTACAGCTGCAGACTGGAGTTGTTCATAAAGCAAATTTCACCTCACCTCGTCTCTAAAATACTGCGACCCACAAAAGCAAAACGTGGTAGAGGACTATTTACATAATTTCGGTCATTTTCTTTTGCTTTGAAAATCATGGAAGTGCTGCACTCAGTTGTTATAAGGTTAAGAAAATCCCGGCACCCTCGAACCACCAAAAAACCCAGTTCTTTTGTCGTGCCCGCCACCCCAACTATCCTCCCACTTGGAAGTTGCACATGACAGCTCGTGGCTTTGCTAGTGTTACAGGTACAAGTTAGTATGACTGAGCATTATTACAGGACATTTTGACTGCCAAGTTATTACTTCATCCTTTTTAAATACATTTTACCAGATAAAACCGGCAATTACCGGCTATCAGAAACTGTACAGCCTTTTATTTATTACACTACAGACCTCTGGTATAAACTGCTTGCTAAATTATCTTCACAAAAAGCCTCTGGTTTACTTTATTTTTATTTCTACAAAAATCTGAAAACTGAAAACTTTGTAGCTAACTCACTAACTTTGCAAACTTTATTCTTACTTTGAAGTTCAGACCACACCGTCCTCAGTCAAGGAGTTCGGTTAATGTCCGACTGAGGCTGCATAAAATGGCGGACCTCGCAGTGAGTGACAGGCACCACGCGTTTGAAAGAGGTCATGTGACTCCACCCACTTTGCAGAGTAAATTCAACAATAAAATGTTTGTCACGTGGTTGTATGAAAGAAGATTAGCTGTGATTACATAAATACATATTTTGTTAAAGGAAAAAAGGACTGCGTTTAATTATGTATAAAAACATAAATTTTTTTTGTTAACATTGTAGACATAATAATGTTACATTTCCATCCTCAGATAATCATTTTTTTCAGTGTTGAATATTAAATTGATCACGTTAAAGTACAATGTCATTGATACAATCGATCTTTCTCATATACATCATAAAGTAGACACAGTGTTACACATGATTCTAATTAAAGTTTCCTCCTATTCAGCTCAGACAGAGTCAGGATGCTGCTAATGTGCATGTTGGCTCATTGGAAAGGCTCTGCTACACTAAATGGAATGGGACTGTAATAAGTATCATGGGTAACACCTGTGTTTACTCTGTTTTTTTCATGTCAAACTGAATTCTGTGGAAAAGGTCTATTGTGTATAATAACCACAGACTGGATACCACACAGTTATGTGATTGTCATACTAATGGGATGTCATGCAATTTTAATAAGAAGCCTGCAGTTCCCCAAAACCACATGCACGTTTGTCACTGTCATTTTGTACTCTCTTTTTACAATTGTTTTGTCCTACAGTTAAATTATGAACAAGCCTTTAATGTGACATAGGCTACTAGATTAGATAGGCCTATTGTAAGAATAGGCATAAGACCTTGGTGGTCCATGAACCTCTGTAATTTCTTTGACTAAACACTTGGGAAGCACATGCATATACATATAACTCGGGAAGGGTTTTCCCTCATAACTCAAGGACTACTTGAAGTACACTAGAAACACAAAAAACACACAAATACAGTTTGTGCACTAATTAGTAATACAATTGATATATTTTCATTAATAAGGACAAAACTATAACATTAAATTTGATGCAAGAAATCGGGGTGTTACAGATACCCCCAGTAGTAACAGTGGTTAGGAGAAATTATATGTATAACAATGACAACAAGACCTGCAAGCAGGTTTTAACAGGGTCCAAGCAGGTTGCAAAAATCACAATTTGTTTTTTAATTTTAGAGCAGAAGATCAGGTGCAAATGATGAGAGGTTAAAATGACAACAGAATGTCGACTCTTGGGCCAGGCTGTTTTTGAGATAATCCAGCATCGCTTTGGAGTAAATAAGTGTCATTATAAGTGCCGGAGCAGTCGGTATAATTTGCACCTCATGCACTCAAGTAGGAGTTGTCCACTTTGGGTTTTGAGCACTTGACCTGGTGTTTACAGGGCATGTGTTTAAACCACTACACCATCAGGCCAAAATAAGTGCACCTGACAACACTCGAGACAACATTAACTTAGTTCTGCATACAATGAATACAGTACTGCACTGAAGTCAATAGGACTGAATAATTTAATTTAACAGCAGTTAAATATGGCCAGGTAGCTCGGAGCCTGTGGGTCCTTTACTGTGTGTCATACCCCTCCCTTTACCTTCCTCTTTCCTGCTCTCACTTCAGCTGTCCTTTCTAAATAAAGGCACAAAAAGCCGATTAAAAAAAACAAAAAAACATGGTGAAATATTTTGCTGGCGATCGGTACTTCACATTGATATTGTAATTACAGCGTCCTCTTATGCTTTTAGAAGAGATGTACGAGTTCAACATCGGGGTCCTAACAGACTGAGGCCTAAATGAAGCAGGTGCAAATACTTTCCTGATGCCCTCTCTGACCCCGCCCATTTAACCTCACAAACAGAAAGCAGAGAGAGGGATGTCACAAAAATTTAAAAAATTCACAACAATTTAACTGCTGGTGATACAATTCTGAAAAAAAAAAAAAAAAAAATCAGACACCAACCAGCTTTTCTCAAGTTTATTGTGCTTAAAAATATATGAAATAAAAAATGTTGTGCATACACTACAAATTACAGCAAGATACTAAATATCACTGCAGACTCACCATTTCACCAATCTGAACACAATTCGAAAGACGTGATATGTACCGTCTACAGAATGTCTGCATCGATTTTGGTTGCATTTAAAAGAAAACAGTGTTTGTGTTAAAGAAATTTCAGCTCTGTAGGACGTATGGCTGATTTTTTGAAGTTTGGATTGTGAAATGTCTATAAATTTAGATTTGTTGTAATAAGTCATGGCCACTATAATCAATTATTATTAATAAAAAAATTGATTGGCTTGTAAAATCCACACAGATTGACATTCAGAAAGTCACTCTTATATCTCAAAATTAGTTTTTTATTAAAATAACGTCTGCAGAGGTGAAATGATCTCACTCTTTTTCCACAGGCAGTGTAAGTGTCCTCACTCTAGTGTTTTTTTTTTCTGTCAGAGCGATTGAGTGTTTACAATCGCCTGTTAATACAATTGCCCCTGCTCCCCCTTACATGCAATAAAAATGTGGTTTTATTTCACTTTAGAGGGGTAGGAGGAAATGGAAACGGAGAACTAAAGGAAGAAAGATGAAATGAATAAATGAGGTATAAATCAAATGCAGACTATTTTAGATGATAAAAGATTTCTGTTGTTTAAGATTTCTGCACAGCATGCTGTTTGTAGTCTTCCTGTCGTTGTTCAGAGTTTTATTTTGAAAGGTGCAACAGGAAGTCATATTTTGTCGCTATTCTATCTGATTGGTTTGAACTGACGAAACCGAGTCGTTAACACGCAGTTAGTTATTGTTAACCTCAGTTAAAATTCCAAGAATGTTTAACGAAATCGACACTTTCTGTAGCCTCACTGTCGATGTTCGGAGTTTTATTTTGAAAGACGTGACAGGAAGTCGTATTTTGTAGTTCTTCTAACTAGCTAATTGGAGCCAGCTGACCGAATTGAGCCGTTAACTACTCCGACTACATCCATTAAACCATGTCAGACAAAACGGAGGTTAATCTAACCGGAGTCAAGCACAGTAAAGGCGTTTGGCTCGTAAAGGTTTGTCCACCTGCATCTTGTTAAATGATCGAATTAATCGACAAGATTAATGAGGGTTTTATCGCCTTGTTTACCGGCTAACACCTGGCTAACACGACACTGGCTAACACCTGGCTAACGCTGGTTAAACTTGACTTACCTGCTCCGACAGGTGTTTCCATTGTGTTAATTATAAGCCACATACCAGCTGAGGTTAACCTTTTATTTCAGTTCTCTTTTTGTTAGATATGGTTTAAATCCACCGTGATGATGTCACAGTTATTAACAATTTCTCCAAATTCATTGTTTAAGCTCCTGTTGAGTGACATATTTAGTTTGTTGTGAAAATCTTTGATGCGCACTTTTTAAATGTGCTTTTCATGTATTGACTTGTTTCATCCATGGATGTGACGTTACTTTGGTTTCCATGCTGCAGAACTCACGTGGTTAATTGTGCAAAATGAAATATATCAAGACAAAGAACACACCATTAGGATCATATATAACTCCAATATCAATATTCTTTAAGTGAAAAATAAAAAATAAGTAAATAAATATAAAATAATAATAAATTGGAATTAATTTAAAGAGTGAAGATCATAAAAGTAAAGTAAATGTTATAATAGATTACACTCAGGGATCAACAATAAGGATTAAAGTTTTTCAGGCAGAAAATACTGTTATACATTCACATTATCTTTGGTTTTGGACTGACACAAGAAACATTCAAATATCGTCTTGGACTTTGAAAAAGGGGGCGTCTACAGTATGGCATCATAATGGTTTCCCTAATTCAATGTTATAATCAGATCTATTCTTCCTTGCACCAAAGAGGAAATACAGAAAAGCTTTACAAATGCAAGTACATGGTCACGACATAAATATACTTCATTGTAGTTCATCGTATGAGTTATGTGTCTTTGGTTTCTTTGGTTTTGGTCTCTTCTTATACATATGTGATTCTTTCCATACTATGTATTCAGTTGATCTTATCGCTCCATGTCTGTATTTGTGGCTTGTTTGTTTGATACCATTTGCATGTGATTACTTTAAGTGCAGTGGTTCTAAACGTTCTTGCCAAATATTCTGTCCTTTTTTTCTGTTCTAAGAAGTCGTGGGCTCATATCGAGAACATCTAGTGGGAAATTTACTTTCAGTATAATCTGAACTTCATTATGCATTACTTCCCAAAAGGATTTTAAATCTGGGCATGACCATAATATATGAGAAATATTAGCTTCCCCCCCCCCAAAAAAAAAAAAAAATTTAATGACCCAATAAAAAGTGACCTCCTAAATTGTCTCTCGCCAGGTTCCCAAGTATTTATCTCAGCAATGGGACAAGGCCACAGAAAAGGGAGAAGTTGGGAAGATTAGCATTGGAAAGTATGTTGTTGAAATGTTCATTTAGAAGCTTTTGATACATGTTTTTATATACACAGTATATGCTTAAATCCTGTCCTCATGATACTCACTTTTTTCTGTCTTCTCATTCACCTGACAGGAAGCAAGGAAAAACAGAGGTGAGACAGATTCATACAGCTAATAGAGTACACATAGTTTGTACAATGAACAACTACAGGTCAGTGGCAGTCTGACACATTCACTTCTAATCCATTTTTAATTATTGTTTTCACCCATTCATATTGCCTGTATTGTATAGGTATATTTTAGCAACAAAGTTATTCACAGCTTATTTGTTGGTGTTGTCTTCTCCCCTCACTTGTACTGCCTTGAGCTGTATTTGTTCCACTGTCACACTTGTTTTTTGCTCTATGATGCCACTCAGTTTTTGTACTGAATCGTATTTGGCAGATTTTCCCTTTTACTTTTTATTGTTTTCTTATTTCTTTTTTTGTTGTGTCCGGTTGTGGAATGTAACTAAGTACATTTACTCAATTACTGCTCAGTAGTTAAGAACAAATTTTAGGTACTTGTATCTTACTTGAGTCCATTGTTTGCATGCCACTTTCTACCTCTACTCCTCTACATTTCAGTAGGAAATATACTTTTTACTTCACAACATTAATCTGACAGCTTTAGTTACTGGTTACTTTAGATTAAGATTTTTTTAGGGCAGCATCTTATAATTATTTTCATTATCAATACTCTATTGCTTAAAGCTTCAGTTGGTAACAATTATTCAGTCATATTTGCTGGAACTGTCACTATATTCTGATAGTCGGACATTAAATGGGTAATTTAGGACAAAATCCAACTCCTCTGGCTCCACCTACAGCCTGTAATCGTATTTGCCGAAATCCACCGCGACCGAAGATTCTCCACCAGTCAGGTAGAGGGAGCAGGAGGAGCAGCCAATCACCGCTCCTACACGTCGTAGTAAACTGACAAAGTGAAAGTAAAGTCCGCGACTTGGTCGGACATTTCAAGATGATACACACCGTCAGCTCCCTCTTTCACCTCTGTCAACCCCCCTCCTTCCCTCCACACACGCAGACACACACAAGAAGAGTGTGTTTCATGGTGAGAGAGATGTGAGATCATTTTGGAGTCTCCGGTTGCTATGGAAACGGTACGTCGTCTGTGGGTGCGTTTATGGCTACTTTGTGTGCATGCGCCTGCACGTGTGTGTGTCTGTGTGTACCAGTGTGTGCCTGTGTGTGTGTGGGGTTCTTGGCAGAGGTTCATAAAGAGACCTGATGGAGTATTGTCTTGAAATTTCCGACCAAGTCGCGGAGTTTACTTTCACTTTCATCAACTTACCAACTGGAGCTTTAATATCTCGATTAATTGATTGCTTATTTGGTCCATAAAATGTCAGTAAATGGTGAAAATGTTCATCACCGTTTTCCAAGATGATGTCCTCAAATGTTTTATTATGTCGACAAGCCAAACGTATTCAGTTACAGTCAGAGAGTAGTAAGAAACCAGAAAATATTCGCAGTTGTTAAGCAGAAATGATAGAATTTGGACATTTTTTAAAAATTAAAAAACGACTCAAAACAAGTAATCAGTTAGATCACAGTAGTTGGCAATTAATTTAATAGTCAACTAATAATCAATTAATTATGGCAGCTCTAGATTTTTGCATACAAAATATGTGAAGAGCTCGTAAAATATAATGTTTGGTAATAATTTAAACTAACAAAGATTTTATTTTATTTATTAATTAAAAGTACATTTTCCTGATTATAGTTACATACTTTTAATTGTGTAACATTTTCAATGCAGTACTTTTACTTGAAAAAGAGTGTTTTCACAGTGTGGTGTTAGTACTTCAACCTCAGTAAAGGATCCACTGGTTGTATCCCATCACTCTTTGCTGCTGTATTGACTCGACTTCCTCACAGGAATCAATAGAATTTCATCATCTCTTATCATATTTGACCCTATGTGATGAATCAAAGTGGTTGTTAATATAGTCAGCGGGGCCTTGACTCAGCTGTGTGTCTCAGGTGCGCTTCAGCCTGAATGAGGAGCTGACTGCCCTGGGTGCTGTGGGGGAGACAGATGCATCACTGCAGGTCCCAAGGGATCATCCCTTCACTATGCACACAGTGGGTGGACAGACCATGGCCGTCTTCAGCCAGAGTGACACAGGTCAGTCTCCGACTCAGCTGTTCTGGCTCTCGTCTCACTGTTTTCTTTGTGCTGAATAATTTCATCTGAAACATATGTCTAATAGTGGCTAAAGGGTTCAAAAAGACATAGATACTGATGAATAGTGTATATGATTGATCTGATGGTCCACAGGGCAGTGTGGTGTATAAGCTAAACAAAAATCTATATTTTTGACAGCTCTGATCTAAGACTCTTACCGCAGGTATCTGCAGATTGGTACATCTGAGAAAGTGTTTTAACAAGTTCAGCAAAAATGAAGCTTTACACAAACATCTAAAAATTGATTTTAAAGGTCCAGTGTGTAAGATTTATGTGGATTTATTTGCAGAACATGACAGAAATGTTACATAATATTCATAACTATGTTTTCATTAGTTTATCACCTGAAAATAAGAATCGTTTTGTTATTGTTACCTTAGAATGAGCCATTTATATGGACAGAGGGCGCGGGTCCTCTTCCATTGAGGCCACCATGTTGCACTGCCATGATTCTACAGTAGCTCAGAGGAGAGCTGCTGCAGCTGTTGATGTCTTTCCATTTGTGACGACGAGCCTAGCTAGCATAACTTAAAACTTTTTGCAACTTTTTACGAGCAGCAAAGCCAGTGAAAATATTATTCTCACATTTTTTGAGTGCACCAAGTTCCTGCCAAACTTCAACTCAGCCTTCAACTATGTTTTGTCCACAATTTGGTACCCTCTACTGGCTATTTTTGCTGTGACGTTTTCCATTTTAGCCAGTGGCTAACCTATATTGCTGTCTGGTCTGTGACATTCCATTTTTTGGCAGGATGTTTATAGTTTGGGCAATTTTATTTGCACTTTGTGAAACATAAAGCGTTAGCTGTCCCTTATACTAAAATAGAAGAGTCTAGTGATATTGTTAAAACCTGCAAAGAAGTTTTAAATTGAATCATAAAAAACATTCTGTTACCTGCAGATAAAATGTATTGATTAATCTGGGTCAAGACAAAACTCTTGGAGCTGTTCTTTTTATAGTTAATTGAGAAAACCAGCACTCACAAGGAATTTACCCAGGATATAGTGACACATGACATGGCAGACTCAACTGCCCAGTTCTTGTAGTTTCTTATGTTATCTTGCTTTGAGAGGTGTGTGGTGTTGATAGATTCTGCATTGATTGCACTGTAAAATTAATGAGAATACTCAGAGTGGGTTCTGATTTATGGAGGACGTTTGCTGCCAGGCATGATGTGTCATACATATACATGAGCCAAAGGGATTTGCGGGGATTTGCATCAGACCCAGAGCTTAAAAATAGCTGTAACTGTGTGTGTCTATAAATGTGTGACTAGAGAATTACAGTATATTAGGGTGTCCCTTTTCATGGGATAGTTTGACTGTCATTTTCATGTATTAGACCAATAAAAGTGCATGATCATAAAGTAGATTTAATTATTCTTTTGAGACAGTCGAAAGGGTAATTACAGAAAATTTTAAATAACTTAATTTTTAATGAAAGCAAATCAAATAAACAAGAACAAAAAAAGTTCCCATAATTCAGTGAAAACTTTAATTAGGGAAATGGTAAATGAAAGCAGGGTGCACGCTGTTCAAATCAGCAAAATGTCAGAAGCAATTCTGTACCTCCCAGGGTGCCGGTGCTCTATAACAACGAAATCACTGCTTCTCATAGCAAAGGGTGCGTGTAATAGTGTTGATGTAAAAATAAAATACTGTTTTGACTATACCTTAATTATGACCAAAGTAGTTTGATGCACAAATTTTGACTGGAATGGCAAGTTACCTAAACTCCGTACAAATTGAAAAGTATGAAAAAGTGTAGCAAGAGCGACAGGGCTTTATTTAAAATATAACACGTTTTGCATGTATGTATTGCATTGTATTTCAGGATATATCTCAGAATAGTTCATGAAGTTCAAAATCTATCAACAACATAACTGACAAATCAGCAGTGGTTAAAATAGACGAATCCAGTGTGTTTGCAGTTGGCATGAGATGTGATCTCTGTAGTAGAACTGATGGTGGTGACACAATCATGGCTGCTCTTGTGGTATTTGTCAGTGGTGCATGTGGATGGCAATGACTGTAGATTTTTTTTTTTTTGCATAGGATGTTGAGCTGTTTCTTGCTCAGATGTTTTAAGTATTGATTCGTGGTTGACACGAAGGGGCCACTGGAGCCAAAACATAAAACCTATGGATGGCTACAGAGTCAGATGCCAGTGCAGTCAGGTGTTTAAAGATCCCCATCAGACATGTTTTAACATCTAGGATGTAGAAATTGCTCTACTTTCGACTTTATACTTAGTTTTTGGTTAAAAGAACAGATACAAACTTGAAATCTTGTGAATGAAATCTATTCTGCCTCATTTATTAAAAATTCAGAATCTGTAAACTGATGTTTAAACATCTGTTGTCCAGCGGTTCAACTCATGCTTGAGTCCATTTTCAGTGTTTGTGCGCAGGAGTCTTCCCAACACACGGACCCAGGAAGTCTTCCCAGAATGTTCCCGCTTCACACTATTGCAAGTTGAATATTGGACCACGATTGGCTTCCAAACTATTTGTGTTTTTATGACCAACTTTTTATAAAATTTGTCACATGGATATCACAGGGCACAAAAGATGAGGATTTTCGTACCTACAGTGTTAAACACAAACTGTATAACCATAGCCTTGCAAAGAAAGAGACAAGCCTTTACGGTGGATTCCTGTGCTGTATGAATTACAGCTAAGGATCTTTCAATGTCCTTAAAATGATTTAACCTTTCTTTTATCTATGGAGGTTCAGGGGAGAACCATGAGTGTATTATGGTCTTTTTGATAAGAGTTAAGCCTGCAAATATGACCTTACTAAGGGCTAGCGTGTTGTTATCACTGACAGGGGAAGTCATTGTTAGGTGTAAGTATGATGGGCTGTTAAGAAATGTGAGTATTTCAGGATCTTTTCAAGACACTTAGCCACTGTAGATCAGAAGTTATTCTGGATACATTTAGTACAGTTTGGACTGTGTGTTAGCCTTATTTTGAAGCATTTGTATGGTGTGGCATAGAATTTATGCACAAGTTTAGTGAATGAGCTGATGTGCATTTTAGCCCAAATATTGTTACTGTCAAGTTCAAGGCCCTGTCCGTCCCTTGAGGTCATGGGTCCAAGACTCAATCACACACGGAAATTGGCATTTTTAGAGAAAAAATCATTATAAAAAGTGGACACAGCTTCCAGACTATTTGTGATGACACAATCATGCTTGAAAGCATACCCCTGAAAATGAGGTTTTCAGTGATCTCATAGAAAGTTTACACTTTCAGCAGATGATTGTGAAAACACAGCCTGGAAACCAGACAAATCTGTTAAAGCTCATGTTTTCATTTGCTCTGGCAGATACAAAAAAATTAACATTTGTAAATTAGTCTGGTGATGCCAGGCTAGTGGAAAATATCCTCCTAGTGTGAAACTCTGCACATACATCATTCTGCACGGTGACGCTCAAACATTCAATGGTACGAACGAAAAGAAACATATTGTGGAGTGGAGGAGACTGTAGATAATGTTGACTAGAAGCACTTTAAGTACATCTTCGACCAACTTCGGTAGTTGAGATATTTAGTGCATCCAGAGTCTATTTCACAAATGAATATTGTGTTTTCAGTATTTGTTCTCAGTCAGGTTGCATGTTTCTAGGTGTCGAAGAGGGTCACAAAGCAAGCCACACTGTGTGAAATTTAAATTCAGTCATCAGTCTTTGATACTGTATTTGGTGTGTGAACTTTGTCCTGCTTCTACATACTTAAAAGCTTCTGTTGTGTGTCTTCTGTACAAGGAGCAAAGGGAACTTGTTGTGAGTCAACTATTATATTGATTGGAATTATGAGAAACAGCAAAGAGAAACAGGAAAACATTTGAGTAATTATCTCATTAAGTCGCTGAGCCGACAGTGTAACAAGACACATGAAAACCAAGGAGCACATTAAGTAGATTATGTCTGTTATCAGCAGAGCACTCAGCAAGAGCAGCATCACAAAGCACTTTATGGGAAAAGAAAACCACTGGAATACTTTTGTTTTGGTAGATGTCAGTTTTTTATATATATATTTTCACTAAAGTTGAGTCCAGTCATACTCACAACTAACTCTGAACTAATTTAACTGTGGATTTATTGTAAATGAAAACAAAGTCAAAAGAAAAATATAGAAAACGGCACCATCTCCATCTTTTTTTATTCTTTCAGCCCACAGAAAATTAACAGTTTCCAGTTCCTGATCAACCTTCTGTGTCCTTAATGGACAAGTATATCCTCCAGCATGAATCAGAGAATATAATCCAATCCTTTTTAATTGTCTTGGTTAAACTGTTTATAACTGTGTAGGCAGGGAAAATAAATTAGAGTAATGAAATATTTAAGTAGTAGAATAACTATTGATGCTTCAGGCGAGTACAAAGAATAAAATTTGGTACAAATCAGATTCTCTAGTTTGGATTTGCATTAAATTGATACTTACAGTATACTGTATTGTAAAGTTACACTGTAAAATCCTGGAATTTTCCCCCAGTATTTCTTGTAGATTATAGACTGGTCAACTTTACACAGTTAACTTGACGGTAGGGCTGCATTTTATGGTAAACAATTCATATTGCGATTATTTTGATTGAAATTGTGATTGCAATATGCAATACGATTAGGGAATGATATTTTTTTATTTGTTTTATTGTTTCTTTCATTTTGGTTCATAATTGTTCAAATCAAAATCAGTCTGTTAAAATTAGCTGGAATATGGAATGTTTGATATCATAATTAAGCATGTTATCAGTGTTTTGATTGGGTTAGGGTTGTGTGGAAAACCTTTTATAACTGTCCTCTGTAAATTTAATCAGAACATCCTAAATGCTGAATTTTTCCTCAGCACCATACACATAGTAGTTTTTTCCTGAAGCTGTTAATTATCCAAATCATTGTCTCATCCTCTTGTCTGTTTCAATTGTTTGTTGTCAGTTAGGGCTAAAATGCCAAAAAAAAAAAAAAAAAAAAGTGGTGAAAAACATCCTGAACATTTCCTCATTAAAACAACCTCACAGAAAGCTGCACAAAGAGATGATGCAGCGAGTAGCTTTGCTTTCATTTGAGCAGAAATAATTTGTTATTGCATCTAGGGGAATTAATTAACCGAGCCATTAGCTACTAGCCTCAAACAGACCACAACATAAACTGTGCGCTTTTGGTCGCCAACAATAGAGGAAAAAAAAGTTATCTCTATCTGAACCCCAGTGAGTTCAACTCATCTCCTGCAGTGTTGCTTCACTACGACTCATTGTTGGGTCTGGCCCGGTTTCCTGAGGGATGAGAGTTACTCACTCAGGTGGTGGTGTAACATTTATTGTGCCTCACTGTCCTGACAAGGACAGTTTCTGACTGTTCTACAGCACTGTGACTTTCTTGTGTTGTTGTTATTTCTTCCTCCTTTTCTCTTGCTGTCTGCCTTTGACTAGGAGCATAAGAAAATATTGATACACCTGAGTACCGCAATAATATGATACTGTATCATTTCTGAAAACACTGTATCCTGATATCATGATATATGCAAAGATTCTAGGGGCGATTGGTCGACATACTTGATGTTGATTATGAAAATACTTAAGTTTATATTTGACAACTAATCTTAGAGGTTTAATGAGAAGGCTCCAGCTGCAATTTCATAGACCCACTTTTATCCAAGATCCTTTCCTAACCACAAAGTAAGTCGCTTTTGGTGTGTAATCTGACCCGCTTTGAGGGGTGTATCATGTAGTAGTTGTGTCTTGTAGCTACTGTGAGGGTGCAGATAGACCTATGTGCATAAATAATGCATTAAATAAAACTACTTGGCTCCTGCGTCAAACTGAGCTCCCTGAACAAGCTTCTGCCAGGTTACGAATGACCACTTGTAGAAAGCTGCTGGCTGCATGGCAACAAGTGGCATCTCATGAGTGTTACAGGAATTATGTTCTGTTATCAGTTATTAGCTGAAGTAACCGATTTTGGTGGACAACTACGCAATTAAATGTGGAAGTGAGGCGGATAAAACACCACAGAGAAAATGCTGTATGGTTGAGGAGAAAAAAATGTTTTTCAGGGAAAATAAACCAACTCTTACTTTGTCAGACCCTCGTGGGATGTAGCCTTCAAAGTTATCTACCTCTTCAGATGAATTTGGTGCTCATGGATTTTTTTTTTTTTTTTTTAAGATTATTTTTTGGGGCTTTTTGCCTTTATTTGGATAGGATAGCTGAAGACATGACAGGAAGGGGGGCAGAGAGAGGGGATGACATGCAGCGAATGAGCCGCAGGCGGGAGTCGAACCTGTGGCCACTGCAGAGGACTGACAGCCTCAGTACATGGGGCGCGCACCCTACCAACTGAGCTATAGGGGTACCCCAATGCTCATGGAATTTTTAATGTTAAACTCCTTAAACTTATGAGACCAATCAGAAATCAATGACAAGTTCATGGGATTTCCTGTGCGGCCCTCAATCATATTCTGGCTCTCTATATTGGCACTTAGTCTCTTTGATCTAAGAGAATGAGAGAGTGATAGTGGATGAACCAGAGGGAAGGTGCAAGACTGGACTGAAACTGAGATCGATCTTTGTTTTATACATTTTTTATGTGGACGTTTAGCAGAGATTTGTAAGACTGTCTCCCTCTCTCTGATGTCTATTTTAATCTGTGACCTGAAGTCATTTATGAGTGAGGTCAAAGTTGCATTCAAAATTCATTTCACAGTGTCTCCTGTATTAAAAGATTCCTGACCAAAGGGGCTGTACGATGAAGTTCAGCACAGCTTTCAACACAGGCTTTCTTTGCATGAGCTAGCTCGACAGAACCTAAAAGCACAGTCAGAGATAACGGGTATCACGACTGTTGTTGTCAACGATCTTTGTTAACTCAGGCTTTCTTCTTCAGGCTTTGTGCGTGTTCACATAAACGGGGGCGTTTGGTGCGTCATTTGACTCTTGTGCATAAAATGGAGCGATCGCATGACACCCACTTTAGTCAAGAGGAACAGGTTGTTAAAATGTAGAGGTATGAAAAAAAAATATCCCAGCAAAAAGCAACACTGTTGCTGCAAATAAAGCAAGAGGGGAATGCTGGTAGAAAACTGTTAATTGGCTTAATGGAGTTTTTATGCCTCACAGTTATTGGAAATCACTTAAGTTTTTGGCCAAATCAAAGTGAAATGATTTTTTTAATGAATATTATCTGTGATAAATGGGATAGACTAATCAATTTTTTGAGCTGCAGTACCAGCAGTGTAAAACAGACTTGGCCGGCTTGACGGAATCAAGCATAAAAACGTCCACGGTGGTCTATAACTACTTCATCATTCTGTTAATGTATGGATGATCAGCTATGTAATTGTAAAGTGTTACTATGACGTGAAGCAAACGAGGAAAAAAAAATTCCCGCATCACCAACTGAAAGCATGTAGGTTTCCGTGGCAACGCAACGGATACAGTTTCCGCTGCTGTAATGACATTACACGGCTTCATTCAGTGACATACCAGTGACGTAACATTAATATAGCTCAGCAGGTTTGCATGGATATCGTCTTCCCTCTGCTGAGTATCTATAGAGAATGTCATCAGTTAAAAAGTAGCACTTTTTACAGCCAGTTTAATTCAAAACCTTGAACTTAACCTGCTCTGGACCAGAGGCCTCATTAGAGACATATTTCCAAGGTAAAAAAAAAATAAAAATCTTATTTTCCTATTACAGGACCAATTCCAAAACTCATGGCTGTGTCCTATCCTATCTCAGACCTTGTATCTTATCTTAACTTAGGAAATCCTAACCAGAGCTGTAAATATGATTCTTCAATCGGTACTCGTCCTGTCATGTCTTTATCTGTGAAGAATGTACACAAGATACTTATCGTTGTCTCCCTTCACTTGTGCTTGCTAGCTTGCTGTCGAAAGGACAAGAAAAGATGGATGTTCAGTTTTAGTCTTTAATGAGTCACAGCCATTAATCGGGTCAGTGCCTTTTTGGGAAGTTTTCTTCCCAATTATTGATCCACGATAAGAACTTAAATGGATGCAGCACATCAATAAAATCCAAAATTCATCATTTTGGTAGTCAAAATGAGAAATTTAAAGCATAATCATATGGTTTCAGTAGGCTGTCATTCATATTTGTGTACATGTTGTTCCCAGTCTTCATTGGCGAGTGGTCATGTCATTCTAATTTAGGATTTCTAACTTAGGAAATTATTCAGTTAGGGCAGTTCTGTAATGGCTAATTTACTATCCTAAGATAAGATAGAATTTTTTGCAATTAGGAAACAAGTTCCTATAATACCAAAAACCCTGAACTTCACCCTAAACTGAGATAACCTAGACTGTCGGACTTGGTTTCTGTAATGAGGCCCCAGGTTATGATTTTTTTCATAGGTTACATGGTGATCTTGCTTGGTTATAACAAAACCACCTTTGTGTCATTGAAAATTCTGGCTTTAGACTCAACATACCTCGCTAACCCATTAATCTCGCTTTGTAGTAACACCCCTCAGGGTTATCTTTAGTCCATGGTGCTCTGCTAATACTCAGTACAAGTTTATTAGGTACACCTAGTTACAACTAATGCAGTCTAATACAGCAGTCTTGCAGTAAATCCTACCTCCATCCCATTTATATCAATGAGGTTAGCTAAATAACAGACACGCTTGCAGTCAGTGTAACACAACAGTCCAACAGCAGCACAAATTACATCCTCCAAAATGATCATACAGTTGAATCAACAGAGAATAGAGAGAGAAATAAAGAAATAGTCTTGCAGGTACAGAGAGCATCACAGTCTGCAGCACATGACCCACATGACTTTAAACCCTTGTCCTGTCATTATCCATTTTAAGACACCATGCATCTTATAAAATTCTAAAAGTAAAAGTGAAGTAAAAAATATAAAAGAGGTATGTATTGTTACAAGGGTAAGGGTTAACAACTTGGGAAACAATCCAATAAGTTTTAAAGCGAAATAATGGTGAAGGAACCAAGCAGACTTTTGCCTGGATTGTAGGGATTAAAGGAGGAAAAACACAACAACAAAGGATCTACTTTTTTTTTTGACTCCATAAAGTGACTGTCATACATAGGAAGCCAGTTTTGACCATAACTTCTAAAACAGTTCAACAGTTTCAACAGGCCTCTTGTATTACACTGAATTGGTTTTAGCTAGGTGTACCTAATAAAGTATATAAACACGGCCCAAATGTAAGGAAATTTGAATTTCCGTGCCAACATATGACTTTTCATTGGCTACATCTCACGTAATTGTTGGTAAACTCTAAAAACTGAAACAAAGCTTTCTCTTCATCGGGGTGCATCCTACAGCCACAAGGTTTATTCTCTCACCACCCTCATGCTCTTTAGATTCACCCACACTTGCATGTGCATTAATGCCTCCTACATGTGATAATGGATTATTCTGCTTCTCTTTGTCAAGTTTTTTTTTTTCAATTACCCTCAGTCTTTTATTAACAGCAAAAACAGCTACACTTCAAAACGCTCTATCCATAAAGTGTCTGGCTAAAATGATGTTTATACAGGGTAAAAAATAAATCCTCACTCAAGTAGGTCTGGTGTCAGAGAGGATCACCTGTATAATATTCTTGTGTTTGAGAATGTGGAAACATGGCATTCAGGAGGCGTAAAAAACCTCTTGGTTTTTTTTTTTTTTTTCTCTCAAAGCTGTCAGTGCTCCAGATGGCTGGGTTGACTGTGAAAGTGCACTGGAAACAAGAAGCAAGATAATGTCCTCTGAGATGTGGTGGTGTGTAGTCTCTATTTACCTGACCGGCGCTCAGCTCCACCCCCACTCGCCCACACGAAGGTGTATTGTATGACACCGGTCTCCCACTCACTTTCCCACAGTCTCGCTCTTTCACACGCACGAACGCACACGCGCACACGCTGCGGCTTTCCAACATTACTGTACCTGCACTCACACACTTGCAGTGGTTTGATCTGCACTTGCACTCTCACACTTTTTGCCTCACACCTACTCAAATTTTCACTGATTCTTGACACCTCGGACAGAGCAGGGCTTTAGAAAAAAATAGATTTACATGTGAGAAATCTGGTGAAACATATCTTTATGTAACCGTTTTATCACCAAGTATAATACAATGCAATGTTATCCCATACACAGTATATTATATCTCTTATCACTATGCACCTTTTCACCCTAATATTCAATGTATAGATCAATGTTAGTCATTTTTGAATAGATAAACACTATTGGCTCTTCAGCTAGATTTTTCACATATGGGGAGTCGAATGTTAATACAAAACCAATAAAGTACAACATCAATACTACTGCTATTACATGTTGGTTACTTACCATTATTAACATAAGTAGACAGTCTCTCCAGAAAGTTGAGATGTTGCAATAATCAGTGCAGTTTCTACCATTCAACCGGTTTCACCAATCATAGCAGTCTCTCGCACAAACATCAAACATGTGTCTCAATGAACCGACTCAATGTTTTATTATTATTATTTATTTATTTATTTTGACACAGGTACTGAAAAAAAAAACTCAAGGTCTGTCATTGTTATTGACATTAGTCAATTCTCTGTGTACTTTTAATATTTTGTAATTTTGTGATTTGAGTTTGAGCTCCAAAAAGATTTTGCTTCTTTGTGTAAAAGCCCCCACGCTCCCGAGCCTCTGTTGTAAGGTTACTTAGAGCACTCACAACAGAGTCTGATTTTATTCTCGCCAGGACAATTTGCCTTTGATTTATAATGAACTGTACAAAAAACAAATTGCAACTTTTTTTTTGCAATAAATAATCATAAGCACCCGCAATTTCATCGCTAAACATTGTAACAGTTATAGCAAATTTTCAGAAAAGCTGCCATGAAATCCGGCATTTTAGTCTGGAACAATCCCAACAAACGGCTGCAAAATCCAAGAGGGACTGATTAGTGCTGCTATTCTGTCTCAGCACAACCATTTATTGTGCAAACAAACTAACTGTCAACTTTGTATTTTCGCAGAATAATGATAAAGAGTTGAGAGGAATATTTTTCTAATTTTTTGGCCACTATATGGTACAGCTACAAAAGCAAGATGTATATCATTGTCATAATTCCCTGATTTTGTTACATTAAAGTGGAACTAATGGACTCACCTATCCCACATAACTAACCTGAGGTATAATTAGTAGCACAGGGAAGCAAACTAAAAGTCTAAATTATCTTAGTTCCAATTTTCCTATTTTTTCATTTTTAAACCAAATATTAAGTAAAATTTTATGTTAGGAAGGCCAACAGCTTGGCTCTAAGGGATCAAAACAGTGTGTTAAGTTCACGAGAGGATACCTGTAAAACTAATAACCAAATGCCCTTCAGACTAGCTGCAAACAAGCAAATGTTGCGTATCACTGAAAACCTAAAACAGAAAAAAATGGGTTCTTAGATTAAATGTTTACTGGTTTGTGTTGTTGCTTTTCAGTTCACTAAATTCTTACTGTTGTGTTTAAGTATCACACAGTCATATTGAGGAAAACTTGACAGTGACTTAGAGTGACTTGAATTGTTTCGTGACCAAACAAAGCACAATCATTTATTCCTACTGAACAACCCAAAATGGGATCTACTGGCTCCGTCTCTGTCCATTTGTTAGGAAATATGTAATCCAGTGAGCCATGCAGTGCCTAATCCTTATAATCCAAACATGTCAGACTCCGTATAACTCATTCCTCCACCTCTCTTATGCAAGTATTCAATGAGCCAACAATAGCGAGAGGTTGCTAATGGAGACCGTCAGTGATTGATACGTACACGAGTGGTGTCTGACACGGCTTTTGTACTGTAAGGCTGCTAGCTAAATGTTCCACCATTATTTTCCCTCTCATTGTTCTGCTTTGTTCCGGCAAGGACCAGGTATTGATTAAGAGGTTGCTAAGCAACAGGCTTAGTTGCCACAGAAGCGTGCAGGGGAGAACAGAAAGCCAGATGTAATGTACTGCTCTGTTGCAGTATGACTTTGCTTCAGCTGCCTCTGTGAAGCTTTTCACCAAAACTTTGCAATCCTTGGCTCATTAGAACTCAAACCCACAGTGTCTGCATTCAGACTGTCAGTTTGTAAACAAAAGAATCCAGCTGTGACTTTGTGAAGTGCTGCAACTTTGAATACCTACTTTGGTTTTAAATGGATTGATTTTCAAGACGCCAACTTCTTGTTGAACACTAGGGTGTGTTTTTTTTTTTCATTCTTGTCTACAGTATAAAGAACACTATGGATAAAAACATTTGTATTTCAGGTTCTTCAGTGGATATTTCCTCATAACAATGTTCAACTTTATCTTTATCTGTACAACACTGTGTGCAGATTGATAATTTAATAAAATATAAATAAAATATATATTTTTTTTAAATTTAAAAAGCAATATTTTGTGTGCAAAGATTTTTTACATCGTTTATAGAGTGTCATCTTTTTTTAATAATAGTATCAAAGTTTAAAATTTTGGTATTGTGACAACCCTGGATTAGAGAAGAAACCATGAATAGAATTTTATTTGAGACCAATCTAATAACCAAAAAACCCGAGCAACCATATTCTCAAATGCTGCTGCTACTACTGCCTGTTACTGTTATCTTAAGGTTAGCTACTTACATTGTTTTTATCTCACATATTACTTACTTAGTGTTTCCTGAATATGAGCACAATGATTAATTCGCTTATATGTCCAAGACAAAAAAGACTCATCTAAGTGAATTGACTTGCCTCTCTGTTTTATTGATTAAATATCAAATACACAAGCCTGTTTACACAGAGACAGAGAGATTAAGAATTTTCTCAAGATGCTTTTATGTAAGAAATATCCAATCCCTGCCATTAAATGTCTGTTACATGCATACATATTACATGCTAAAGCCCTTCAAAACTTAAAAGTATTTCTCTTTAACATCAAGTATTTAACACTAAATAAACAACAATTAAAATTGTTGTTATTTATCAAGAGTTTAACACTCAAACCCTCAATTAATCTGCCTCATCAGGACTCTGTGTGGTTTGTGTGTGGCAACATAAGTAATTAACAATGAAAGTGTCATCAGATTTTGATTAAAATGTTACATCAACTTTTTCTATCTAAGCCCTGCTCACGTTATTTAACCACAAAAACACAATACACAAAACATAAGATGTAACTAAAACTGTTTTTGGCAGTAAATATAGTTTTTCTATAGGACTTCATCACTCATAGTATTGATTATTGATTGAGCATGAATTGAGAAAAATGTTTTCAGAGCCTTTAAAGATTACACAGTTTAAATCTGCAGCCTAAATAACTTCACTCTCAGATTCTGGGTAAGTTTCGAAGAATAATTTGGCAATTTTGGTGCTGTTTTATGTCCCCACCTGCATTCACGTATTTTAAATTTGCTACTGCTCCTGTTTGTGCCTGTGACAGGCATCTTCTCCATTGTGCCGCCTACCAAGGCTCTTGGGAAGTGCAGTATTTAAATATTAAAAATGGTTGGCACTTGCAAATAGTATTGTTACATTATCTGGCAGGCTTTTTGTGTTGAGAAGGTTGGGAACATCAGTTAGATCATTCCCACCCACCTATTTTCATGCAGTTTGTGCATCATAAATATAGAGTGGAAACACCAGATTTGAAAATAAGTACAAATATTGCAAAAAGTTTTTATGCTTGGCTGTGGTAGAAAAGTTTGATGAAAAAGAAAACAAAGTGCAACAGACTTGGTAAATAAACCATGGTGACTTACTTGTTACTTAAGCTCATGAATAGAGAAAACATAGCTGCAGATGAAAACATCAAATTTGTGTGAATCCGTAACATTTCTCAAATTAATACATTAAACAAACAGAAATACCTTATTACCATCACGTTTTCTACACCGTTTTGCTATGTCACCCTCTTTGTCTGCAATTAGCGCCACCAACTGTTAATCTTGATGAATAAACTCCTGATAATGCATAATGGTAGTAGGTGGATGGATTACACTGATCGCCAACTTTTTTAAAAATTGATCTTTTGAGTCAGTTTTAAGATGGTAAACTGAATACCTTTGGTTTGTGGATTAAACACGACTTTTGAAGAAGTCACCTTGAGTAACGAGTGATGAACAGTGAGCACCATTTTCTGACATTTTATGGACTAAACAACTAATCAATCAAGAAAATGACAGATTAATCGATAGGGATGAGAGAAAAATATTGATTTTTTTCCCTCAATTCCTGATTTGATTTTTGGATTACTGAGTCGTCCGAACAGAAATTATTATCGTGCTTGATGTAGCATGCAATATGTAAAATGGGTCCATTTTACTTCACAAACATAAAACAACATAATTAGAGGCTCATGATTCATTTCCTCTGTGGAAACAAACTAATCGCTGCTTCAGTGCTCCACATTGACCAGCAACAGCAACCTCAAGGGGTGAAAACTCACGTGTGTGCTTTGTGCAGTTTTCAAGGTTTTTATTCATTTTGCCTAAAATCTTATCTTATTTATTATTCCCTTAGCTGGAACAGCTAAATGTAGCAGTTTATTTCAAGAAGTATTTTATTTACTAATTTTATGTGCAGCAGTGATGCTGAAATAAAACTGAAAGACTGAGTGACATGTGATGTTGTGTGATGCTGTTTTTGGAAAAATGAATCATGATACACAGTCTGTCAAAGTGTATGATTCAACTTTTTCCCATGGTCTAGTGTTACAAAAGCAAGCAAAAATCACAATAACTTGTAATACTGAATCACAGTACTTAAGAATCACAATAAATATTGATTCTGCACCCAAATAAAATGGTAGTACTGACTTGGGAGATGAGGGTATCGTCCCAGCTAGGCTTGAGCAGCATAAAGGTATTACAGTATACCAGGGTATTAAGAATCCTGATGTTATGATTTTCAGTACTGTCATAAATACAGATATTCCTCTTTCTATTTAACTGATGGAAGACTCTGTATTGTAGTGTGCAGCTCGTGCCACCAGGGGTCAGTCTCAGTTGATGAGCAAACAAACAGCTTTCATAAGAAGAAGAAACGCGGCGTCTTGTGATAAAGTTACAGGACTGACTAATTAAGAAGAGGAAACATGCATCTGTCACTGTTCTGGACTATGTTGGATTACATAGGGCGGGGGGCAGACTAATTACTGGTGACAAAGTTATGATGAGTGCACAGTGAGTGGGGGGAAAGGTGAGCAGTGAAGTTGTCATTCTGGCAGAATACGCCAGAGACTGCACTGTAAATTTACAGTTTATGTTTGAGTTTGTTGGTGAAGAAAGGCTGCATCTTCTCAAGACTGAAGTGGAGCTCCTGCGTGTGTGTGCGCTGTTTCCCAGCTGTGTGAATAGTGCCACTATGACGATCGGCACTGCCTACGTTTTGGGAGTATTAAGTACAGAGGAGTGCAGTGTAGTTGAGCCGTTTTATACAAATACCGCCTAATACTGTATACCCCGAAAAAATGTCAGTATGGAGGAAAGTATGAAAAAATGGATACCGCCCAAGCCTAGTTTTAGCCCTGTTAATCGATAATGAAAATAATAGGTAATTGCAGCCCTAAAATGAAGCACATTTGCATGGAAACCTTTGAAAGCAGGTGAAACACTTCAAGAACCAGCAGCTTCTCACTTTGCAACCCTGTTTTTAAGACGTAGCTCTATCACACAGTGTGATACTGCGCAAGTCCACTAACAAATACTCAGCTGTTGTTACTCCAACCAGGAAACAGAACACACCATCATGTAGGCTGTGATTTAGAGGTCTGGAATCAGGCTAAATACAAGAAGGAGAAATTCAGTAATGTTTCTGTGGTGTGTTTAAAAGGGATAAACAGCTGTTGTCCTGATGTGCTATCATTTGAACTCAATGTTCTGTGGTAACATCGTGTACAAAACCATTGGAACTGTGCATGCTGTTGGATCCTGGGCAGACTGTCGTAGGTGTTTTATTGAAGGAGTTTGGCTGGCTTAACTTTGTAGGTTCATTCCAAAAGTGTGGCTCATGAATCGCTGAGGGTTTAAAGAGGAATCTCTCTTGACTGGATACCTCTTGAAAAGCATGACTTTGTAGTCAGACGACACTAACAACACATGCTTTCCGGACTATATCTGACTTCATTCACAGAGACTCAGCAGGCCCACAGAATGAATTGTTGGCATTCATCTCCAGCTTTCAGGAGTTTCTCTCGCTGCACTGGAAGTTGAGCACTAATAGCTGTGCAGTTGGGCTGTTTCCACAGCAGACGTCAAGGAGCAGTCTCGGTGTTTTGTAAGGAGAGCTGAGGCTGTGTTCTGCCTACGTTAATCCAATGGGAGGCTTCAGAGTTCCTAGCGTCGGAGAGCTCAAACCTCTTGGGCATACTCGCTGTCAGAGCTGGTTGAAGCTGTCATCTCTTGCCTGTTGCACTCCTCTCTTCTCTCTCAACCAGACATGGATAAAATACCATTCTCACAATATGAGCATCATTGGTATTGTTTGAATTCCTCGCCACCCTGACATTTGTTTTGCAGCCTGTATTTATCCATGGAAATTAGCTCTGTGCTCTTTTCCAACAACTCCTCTTCTCATATTTATACAGAGCCTCACTTTCACACTGGCAGCAACACTTGGAGAGTGTAAGAATGCGTTGTTTCTTGTCAGCACATCAGTTTTAAAGGCTCTGATGTCTTTAACCATAGTACAGATTATTGGCTGTACTGTCAAACTAACTGTGTAGGAATGAAAATCTGTAAGTAGAGGAAATGGTGACAGTACAACTTTATCGCCTGACACTCAGTTTCCCATCTATTAGATACACCACGGTAAAACTAATGCTGTATAATCAAATATTTCTTTCATAAACCCTCATGAGACTATAACTGAAACCATTTTAGAGAGGTTCATGTTTTTTCATTTTTTCATGAGGCCAGGCCTCATATTTACACTTCAGTGCACATAAAATGAATGAATCAGCGCTTCAAAATATTCAACAAGCAGTACGAAGGCCAGCAACACTTCAGTCTCAAGGATGGATCAATACCAGTTCGATACATTTCGTGACCAGACTTCAAAGTTGGAAGCTGTAGATTTTGCTGTTTGATGTTGTTTTAGTGTTTATTTAGTAGGTTAACATGTTGAACTTAGCATTAGCATCTTATTGGCTAGTGTACTTACTCCACAAGTTTGGGCAATGTTGGATTCATTTATAATAATAATAATATATTGAGGGACAGTCAAGAGAAACTGTGTGGACGCTAAGCCTCATTTAAAGATGACTAATGAGAGTGGTAGGTTGGATGCCAGTAATTGTTTTTTCATGTTGTCCTTGTGAGAGTTAATGCTGCAGTGCGAACTGTGTAATTGTTGTTCTACAGAGGCTGGACAGCTCTGCTCTGTGACCCTCATCTCTAGTGTGTGTGTGTGTGTTGCTGCTGTATGTAAATAGACTTCCTCTGGATGTAACAATATAGCTACAAATGAAAATGAACTGGTCAAACTGCAGGAATTCATATATTGGATAACCAATATTATCAGCCCGATACTGGCCTGTCACAGCTGTATCGATCTATATTGGTGTCTGCATATATGTTGACCAACATGTGCTGATATGAAAACTTTTTTTTTTTGTACGGGGTGTTTAACTCCTGAATATTGGTGTGAATGAAGTAATTTGCTAAAGCAAACAAAGAATGGCACTAATGCAGCAAACAGCGCTGTAGCCACAGCAACAGTCTTATGCGTTAGTGTTAACTATGTATCTAATAAACCGAGTGTATATCATGTGATTTAATGTGCAGTGAAATGGAACCTGTACATTTGTTTGTTGGATATAATGATCATATTTACTGTTAAATACCAAGAGGAGACAAATGTCCTCAGTTATGGTAAAGCTTAAGAATGTGTGGATTGTTTGCTTTTTTGATTCAGCATCTGTAAAAATCCTAAAGATGTGCATAGCCTCTTAGTCCAAAGCTTAACAAATAGGCCTACAGCTCTACTATCCATTACAACCACAGTCTTTTATCTGGCACTGTAAAACTCCACTGGTGCTTTTTGGTGTAGAGCACCTTGTTCAGAGGTACCTCGGTGAGAGGCGAGGAAGGGCCGCATGGCACTGGTCTTTTCACCACATGGAGAAAAGAGTCACCTGTCGCTTAGAAAAAGGAAATATAGTTGTATAGTTTTCCAGTACCCAGAGAGCATGATTATCCATTTACAGAGGGCAGGCAGATTGTTGCTGCTCTCTGGGTGTAAATCCATCTCTCAGTGCATTTTAAAATTTGCTTTTACCAGATCACAAAAGTCTGTTTAAAAAAAAGAGTCTGTGTTGTTTGCACCCCACAGGTTCCTCAAAAATGCAAATCGCACATTTGTTTTTCCCTGCAGTTACAGCGAAGCACGGGGCTGAATCACTGTGACTCAAGGCCTGCTATTCTTCTCAGAGATGCATGTTTGTTGTTGCCCAAGGTGAAAATAGGAGCGTGAGCCAGCAATTGTTTAGCAAGAGAAACATCATCTGCGTTCTCATTTCTGTTTTACCTCTTGAAAATGAAGGTTTGTCCAACCCCTGCTGTGCTCCCACACAAGGGACACGTGACACCCAGAATAATGATAGAGGGCTAAAACGTGATGCTCCGTCTCCAGCAGACATGATGCGAGTCTCTGTCAGTAGGTTGTTGAAAAACTGAAAAGGTTACAGTAAAGCATGGTGTTAGAAAATGTGGGGGGAAGTAACCTCTTTAAGTCATGTTTTCAATGAAGGTGCAGGTGGAAAGTGTTGAAGTGTGTGTCTCCATCATGACCCTTGCTGCTGTGTCTCCAGAGCCCATTATGTTAATGGTAATGTCGTGTCCTTTAACTGCAAGTACAGTAGGTTGCACAAGTATTTTCTCTGTTAACAGTATTTTTGTCATTGTCAGTGTATTTAAACTCCTCTTGGTCCTTTGGACTTTTTGACTCCTTTTAGACGGTCGTCTTACAATTTCTAACTTTATACCTTGAAGGCATAAAATGTTTGACTTTTATTAAAAGAAAGCAATATAATAAAGTTATAACATAACAAAGAGGAAACCAAGCCTTTTTAGACACATTTGTGTTTTTTTCTCATTAGGTGAGGCTTTGAAAAATAACTAAATTATGTAATTATGTATGAGCCATATGCAGAAATTGTGTGTGCAGAAATGAGGACTGCAGTCCATTAGCAAGTTGGAGCTATAAACTGTATAATAAATAAGTTAAAATCCTATTAGATATACAATTTGTGGTTGCATCGAATTGTTTGCCACTTCCTCCCCAGACTTGGGGAAGCTCAGGCAGGATGCAGGAACACTGCAGGAGCACAAGACGTGTGCAACATTGTAATTTGACAATAAAAAGCGAAGACAAGTCTTACACTGCAAGTTGATCAGGTGTTAATAACTGTCAGTCATCTGTCAATGTAAAGTTAAGCCCGTTATCCTGACAACAAATGTCCACTGCTTTGAAAATTAAGGTTGTCAAAAGTATCAAAGTATCGATACAATGTACACATTGTACATGTTTAAAAACAGTACAATATTAACACTTCATAGTACTGAAAGTACGGAAGCTCGATGATCTAAGTGTCTATTCAACACCTTTTCAGTCTTTATTGTCCTGCCTGAAATTTGACTTGTAGCAAAACCAGTTTTCTCTACGAGCACTGTGTAAAAGTGGGGAAAAATCCTATTCTGTGTGCGTAGGATTTTTTTTCTTTTTGCCATGGTGTCGATAGACTTTATCGACTATCGTTTTTGAATACTAATAATACAACTTTACTGAAAGTACACACTCATGGAGTTTGAGTTAAGTGACTGCCTGCCAGACTCCATTAACATTAGAGCTGTAATGATAAATCGATTATTAAATTAATCGCAGACTATTTTGATAATGGATCAATCGGTTTGAGTCAGTTTTTCAGAAAAAAAAAGTCAAATTCTCTGATTAAACTGAATATCTTTGGGTTGTGAGTAAAGACATTTTAGGACGTCATCTTGGGCTTTCTGAAACACTGATTGACATTTCTAATCATTTTCTGATATTTTAAAACAAACAACTATTAATCAGTTAACGTGGAAATAATCAACCAATTAACTGACTGTGAAGATAATCTTACGTTGCAGCCCTAATTAACATATTACTCAATTAAACCATTATAAACATATATTCCTCTGTAAGATTATTAATGAATTATTACGACTCATATAACGAAACTTAGAAATTCAGTAGACATTTGCCATTAATTTGATCTCTAATTAACATGAAACGGGCAAACAAAAACACTTATTCCAGCTTGGTATAGAAATTTCAAAGGAGGCCACAGGTAACTGTGTTGTTGTCACAGAAGCGAGTATTTCAACTTCCTTAATCTCTGATGACAGATCACGGTCACTTTATGATGAATTACGGTGAAATATATTATAGATTTCTCCTTTAACTAATGAGAATGAGAAAGCACAGCTGCTGTTGATGTATCACTACTGTAGAAAATGAGTATTGAATGTGTTTCAGATATTCAGAATCGATACGTATCAATGGATAGGTATTTTTGACAACACTAATCTCTTCATTTGTATTTCATAAGGCAACAGTGGTATTACACATCTCATTTTGGCAATCTGTGTTTTTGTTTGTGTCAGAGAGCGTTGGAGAGTTTGTTCTGTGTTTTATTTTCCTGCCATCACTGCTGCATTTCAAATGAGGAATCCAATTTGCTCTAACGGCCCATTTCTGTATTTAACATCCACAAGCTCAGCTGACCTGCACCAGGGGGTTTTTAGAGGTAGATTAGAGTTGGCTGTTGCCTTTGCAGGGAGTCATGCACACTGACACATGAATAAAAAGGATCACATTATTGTTAGAGCAAAGCATGAGCTGGCTGGATATTGGCTCTTTATTAGAAATGTAATAATAGCCAGTCAGTGTTGTCCACATCTGATATGATGGCGGTTCCTCCACACACAGGTCACACAGTCCATATGTTTATATTACTTTTGTGTGAGATGTCTGAGCAAGAAAATCATTTTAGTGTTGTGTGGGAGGATTATACTCGGCAGTAACAAAACTTCAGCTTTAGGAAAAAAGCTGCTCACCCACCATTAGTCTGGCTTTCACCGAGAGAGTTGCTGCTTTGCATTGTCCAAATCTGGCCTGAGCTGGTTACCATCGTGGTCAGCCTCAGCTCTGTGCACCGAGGACAAGCCCCTGCACTCCCAAATGTGATCTTATCTAAATATTCACCAAAGCCACCCTGCGTTTCCTTATAATATTCAACCAATGCAACCATGTATTTGTATATATCTACAAATGCAGCCATGTATTCTTACGTTTCATAAATACAGCCATATATCTTAAATGTAACCACAAATGCAGCCACATATTTCATATCCACAAATACTGCCACGTATCCTTAGTATCCCAAAAATCAGCCACGTATTCTTACCTATCACCAATTGCAACTACATATCCTTATATATCCACAAATGCAGCCACTGTATTCTAATCATATCCACCAATCCCGCCACATATTCTTATATATCCACAATATAGCTGTGTATTCTTACCCATGCATAAAGGCAGCCATGTATTCTTTCATATCCACAAATGCAGCCAGGCATTCTTATGTATCCACCAATGCAACCATGTATTCGTATATATCCAGAAATACAGCCATATATTCTTACTTATCCACAAATACTGCCACGTATTTCATATCCACAAATGCAACCATGTATTCTTATGTATCCACCAATGCAACCATGTATTTGTATATATCTACAAATACAGCCATGTATTCTTTCATATCCACAAATGCAGCCACATATTCTTATATATCCACAAATATAGCCATGTACTCTTACCTATGCACAAAGGCAGCCATGTATTCTTTCATATCCACAAATGCAGCCATGCATTCTTATGTATCCACCAATGCAACCATGTATTTGTATATATCTACAAATACAGCCATGTATTCTTACGTATTCATAAATACAGCCATATATCTTAAATGTATCCACAAATACAGCCACATATTCTTACTCATCCACAAATACTGCCACGTATTTCATATCCGCAAATACAACCATGTATTCTTATATATTCACAATTGCCAACACGTATCCTTAAGTATCCAAAAATGCAGCCACGTATTCTAAAATATCTGCAGACACAGCCACAAATTCTTATATATCCACTCACTATTTGGCATGTGCATGATCAACCTGTCAGAGGGCTGTGGGGTAAATGTTTGTTATATATATATATTGACCTCCCACTCCCTCTCACACATCTTTGTCGTGCGTATGTACCCTGTGGCCCATTAAGAACAGTGCACGCAGCACAACTACACATAGCAGCTTTATTGTTTGCCCAGAGACACAAACCAACCACTACTCCTACATATATGCTGGAAAAATACTAAATGGCCGCAGGTTTTCTGTGTCAGCCAGTTTATTGTAATTTTGGTGGAAAAAAATCACACACTCAAACTGGCACTGTGATATGTTGCTGTTCCTTACACTTAGAAACTGAGACTGCTTAAAAGGAAAGGTCTACTAGATGAGATCAAAGGCAAAAATCCTATTAAATCCATCTGCTGGTCATGACCTGTTCAGGAAATGTTCTTATAATTAGCCTCTTTAACAAATGTGTATATTTATGTAAATCATTTTGGTAACCATGGTAGCATGTATGAGCATCCTCACGAGTGCATGGATTTGTCCTTGATGAGATTGTCAAAAGGAAGTAAAAATTAAGTCTTCTATGTTTGTATCTTACTGTGTGCACTTTGGTTCTAGCTGTTTGTCATTATTCATATCATGTGGTTTAATAATAATGCTATAATGTTTGTCAAATAATAATGCCAATAATCAGTTGTTTCTACATGAGCGCTTTGTGATAAGAAGCATACTGTTAGTTACCAGAATCTGATTTCCCCATGTGAGTCCATGTCATGCTGATGATGCAGAATGACATCACCAAAACGGTTCAATCAGTGAGTTGACTGTAAGTAAGTAATGTGCTTTTCACACTGCGTATCCATAGCCCAGGGCTAACCCTTCACCTCCTCCTTCCAAGCGAGTAGAGGAACCTACCGTGGCTGCGAAACTTGTGCAAATGAATAAAGGCCGTATCAAGCGTCAGTGTTTAGTTTGTTTGTTTTGGCTTATTGTCGAAACTTGGCGGTTCACCATGCTAGCCTCGATGGAAGAGGACCAGCTCCCTCTGTAGATATAAAGGGCTCATTCTCATTTTTTTTTCTATGGGTGATTGTACACTAATGAAAGCATATATTCTGCCAATAAATCCATATACATCCCACACACTGGACCTTTAAGCTTCCTCAACCTTCTACTAGCTGTGGGCTAAATATGTTGTTACAGTAACTAATGTGAATAATCTAGCATGTTCCATGACTCCTTTTTAACAGCCTGAAACCCTGTTTCACACTGGGAGCTTTTAGCCCTCGGTTTAGTCCATTTTCAGGGGATAACCTCAACTAGGGTTAACCCTGCTCCGGAGCAGGCACAGCAAGCCAAGGCTAAAGTCCCTGTTAGCCCACTTTGGAATGTGGGTTTAATGTGAAAGTTTTCTTAGCCTGCAGCTAAGTGTAGTAAGTAGAGTTTATTTAGTATATCACCTGTCACAGAGCAAGGTCACAAAGAGCCCAAAAATAAAATTGTAAAATAAAAACTGTCAGTCTGAACCTCTTGGTTCATTTGTAAAAAGGCAGTGTGACCATGAATTGGTCCAGATCTAAAATGCAAAAATGTTTAATTTTATCCTTGTTTTATCCTTGGTCTGGACCAAATGAACCAAACTGAGTAACGGGTTACTTTAAACTTAAGATAATAAATTATACAGTCTTGAAGGTCCAGCGTGTTAAGATTTACGGGCAGAATGTGGCAGTGAAAGAATATTTATAAGCACGTTTTCGTTAACGTATAATCATCTATCATCATAATAAGAATTGCTGTGTTTTTGTTACCTTAGAATGAGACATTTATATCTACGAAGGGCAGAGTCCTCTTCCATGGAGGCCATCATGTTTGTAGCCCAGAACGTACAAATCAAACACTGTCTCTAGATAAGGACTTTTATGACCACCATAGATTCTCCTACACACTTGGAAGGGGGAGGGTGAGACAAGGTGTTTGCAATCTTGCAAGCTCACAGCTGGATGGCACCAAATCGTACCCACTGGTCCTTTAATTTTACCTGGAGTCATTTTTTTCCGATCTCTTTCTATGTGGAAATTTGTATTTTTGTTATATTTGTCTTTGATTAAAAAATATTAAGAATGTTATTTACAGTCAAAACAGGCACCAAGTGAGGCTAGTTTAACAAAAAAATGACAGCCGTTGTAGAGTAGTAGACTCAGTAACTGATATCCTGCCTTAGTTGTTGTACAATAAAAACAGAAAAAAAACAAACAAAAAAAAAAAACACTAAAAATAGTTCAGTCAATCCAATCACTAATAATCAACTGATATTGGGTCAACTGGGTCTGCAACCCTGGGGGCTGTTCCTGCTTTGCTCTGTTGATAATCCCTACCTGTATGGTATAGTGTGTGTCCAGAGTATCTGTACTGTTGTCAGATCTGAGGAAAAAAAAACTTACATAACTGACATATCTGACATTGAACATGATTTTTTTTTTCTTCTAAGTGTTGAATCCATTACACTGTACAAGACCGAGACTGTGGGATCAGAACCATACTTCACTGACACCATCACTCTAAAACCTTAGATACTGGCAATCATTTTCAATTAATAAATTCATTCAGATGCACATAACGCACACGCTGCCACAAAGCCGCTGTCATGTTGTGCGAACGGCTGATTACCGCTTTCACACGTTCAGCAGGAGGGTGGAGGGCAGGTTCCCTCTGATTTCCTCCTCCACCTTTTTCTGTTGCTCTGCTCTGCTGGAGATCCTCCTCAGATCTGTCTCCTTCTGATCTTCTTTACTGTGTCTGTTCTTGTTTCTTTCTGACTGTATTGACTTTATTGTAGAGCTCAAAGGATTAGTTTATTAAAGGAGCAATATGTAACAACTGCACATCCATCAATGAGTCCTGCAGTCCAAATAGTGAGTTGGAGCCACAGACTGTATATTAAATAGGTTCAAAACGTACTTAATACACAGTCTGTGGTTGAAGTGAGTTGCTTCCTCTCACTCCTTGTTCCCCAGACTTGAGGCAGCTCAGGCAGGCTGCAGGAACACTGCAGGAGCACAAGACGTGTCCAACATTGTAATTTGATAATAACAAGCAATGATGAGTCCTACGCTGTGAGCTGATCAGCTGTTTATAACTGTCAGTTGCATTAAATGTAAAGTTGTAAAGCCCATTGGTCTGAAAATACACACTCTGAGTTTGTCTTACTGCCTGCCAGACTTCCATTACCATATTTCTCAATTTAAAATCTACTCCTTCTAAAAGATTGTTAATGATTTCTTACAACTCATAAACTGACACATTTGGCGTTCATTTGAACTGTAATGTGAAACGTGCCAACTAAACGCAAGGCACGGTCTGGAAAAGAAATTTCAAAGGAGGACGTGCTGGCTGTAGCGTTGACAGAGAAGTCACTATTTCAGTTTAGCATGTCTTAATCTCTGATGACTATCATGGTAATTTAAGATTTATTGCACTAAATATATTGAGTATTTGAATGATCAGTTGATCGACAGAACATGAATCAGTAACTATTTTCATCACTAACTGATTTGTGATCGAATGTGAAGACATCACCTTGGGCTCTGAGAAATTGTGATCACCAGCTTTCACCAACTTTTCTGGACCAAATGATTCCAAAAAAACAAAAAAACAACTGAATTAATTAGATTACAAAATAATGAAAATAATCATTGGTTGTTACCGTACTGTATTTACTTGTTACTTTATTCTTTCATGATCCCGATTGTGGTTAGATCTATCAGGCCAATACTGCACGTGGCTGCAACTAACAATTATTTTCATTGTGATTAATCTATTGATTAGTTTCTCTGTTAATCTATTAGCTGTGTGATCTATAATATGTCAGAAAATAGTTGAAAAAAATGTTGATCAGTGTTTCCTAAAGCCCAAGGTGACATCCTCAAATATCTTTTTTTGCTCACAAGCCAAATATATTCAGTTTACTGTCATAAAGGAGTAAAGAAACCAGAAAATATTCACATGGAATCAGAGAATTTTGACTTTTTTTAGTAAAAAATTACCCAAAATCATTAATCAAAACAAAGTTGGCGATTCATTTAATAATCGATTCACAACTGATCGTTGTAGCACTATTGTAATACAATTTAATCAGATTCAAGCTGTTTTAACAAGCTATAATAAGTGTAATTTTCAGGAGAACGACAGCAGTGCATAGGCCTGTTCTGTTCATTTTTTTTACTGAAAATTCCTGAAACAAGGGTAACTGCACTGGGAACAAGTGGGTTTATCTCACTTCACTGGCAGAATGGTTTCAGTTTTTGAAGAAAAATACAGCTATAGAGTTGAATCTGAGTCATTCCCAAGACTGAAGTTTGTTTTTAAGTGTAAATGCTGTTTCAGAGGCCCTCAGGAAGACGTACAGTTCTTGAGGGAAACACTTGTTTATTGAACATTTTTATGAAAAATCTCAGATTTACAGTATCAGCTATCGGCAGCTTCAGTCTAAAAATATCTGAATATATTATTATATGAAAAAAAAACTCTACTCTCACTGTTTCAGTGTGCCCCCCTGCCTCTCTGCATCTGTGTCTCATCTCTTTTTTGTGACTGGATAATGGTTGCTGCTGCCTCTTTTGTCTGAGCAGGGAGCAGAAGTGGAAGGGGTCTGACCTTCCCCTCCTCCTCCTCTTCATCACCCTGTCTCTCTTCCCTCCTCCTCCTCCTCTGCTATTGCCGTTTCTTTCTGGAGTTAAAAGATAAAAAATCTGAGGTATGTTAGTCATTTTCTGGCTGAGCAGCACCACACGACTAATGCATCGCGATAAGGAAGGTTGTGTGTCAGAGAAAGAGAGCCGCTTGTGAGCACATGATGTAGGAGTTGAGTTTGCCTGGCAACAGGTGAAAGGACTGAGATGAGACGGGTGATGATAGTAGTATGATTTGAGCTTTTCTCGCTGCTGCTATCACCTCTCTTTTTCTCCGCCTGCACCTCCTGTGGCTCACTTTGACCCCGCGACTAATAAGTAAAAGCGCTCATCGTCATAAAAAATGCATGGAGCTGATCAGCAATTAAAAAAGGCCTCGGGTTTGATGTTGTTGACAGTAAAGTATCAGCGGTAGGAGAACAGCACTGGTTCACTGAGTTTATCTTCCCTCGAAGGTGTTGCTTCTTCTTTGTTGCACATGGTGTTACGTGCGTGATACATGTTGTTGTTTGCATTTGTGAGGAGTGGGCTGAGGATGAGGTCCGCCTGATGTCAGAGGTTGATGTGGCTGTATGAGTCATGACGGGGGTGGTGGCGGCTGGTCCGACCATTTGACGACATTGCCTGCTGGAACAGATGGTTTCAGTCACCATGGAGGGGGAGCGCAGTCAGAGGTACAGTGAGAGATGCTGCTCACTCAAAGGTGGCTGATTGTTGGTATGCCGTGCAACTAAAAGGTAGTCAAGGCAACTCCGCAGTAAGAGGCAATTTAACTTGTTTTCTCAAAGGCTTTTCCACTCTAGCAAGAATAGACACTGGAGAATATGAATACTTTTCAGCGTTTGGAATGCTTAAATTTAAACATTTCCATAAATGGATCTTGACGCATCCTGCTTCACATTTGCATTGGCACCAGCAACATTGCCCCGTGCCAAAGCAGTTTTTCTTTCCTTAGCCAGCCATCGCACGCCAGTATAATCAACCCATTGACATGTGGTACCTCAAAAGTACTATTCAGTTTGCACCAGGTCTGGAATTTCATCATTTTGGGGGCAAGGCCACTTAGGCTTTGGTGTTGTCAAATGTCAAATAAAAGAATGATTTAAAGTCTTTGGGAATAATAAATGTAAATATGGATTCAGGGTGATTTTTATTCCTTTTCAATATTTTTTTCTGTAATTTGTTAGCGCTAATAATAGTGACACTGGAAGTCAGAGGTCAGTCTATGTAATGGCATCAAACAGTATGCAATATATTGAGTTAGCATCTTAAAATAATGAGAAAGCCTCTTGAAAAACTCATCAAATAACAAAGAGTTTATTATTTTGAGATACTAACTCACCATTTTGAGATAGTAAGTCATTATTTTGAGGTACTGATTCATTATTTTGACATACTAAGTTGTCATTTTGAGATACCAATCCATTGTTTTGAGATACGCAGTCATTATTTTGATGTAAGTCATTATTTTGAGATAGTAAGTTGTCATTCTGAGATAAGTCAAATTTTTTTGAGATACTCATTCATTATTTTGATATAATAAGTTGTTATTTTGATAAAGTTTCTAATTTTTTTAGCAAGAATAGACACTGAGTGTTTTGGAATTATTACATTTACACATTTCCATAAATGGATTTTGACATCCCTGCTTTCTTTCTTTTCCTTAGCCAGCCATCACACACCATTATAATCAACCTATTGACATGTGGTAGGTCACATACATTTTTCAGTTTGTACCAGGCCAGAATTTAATCATTTTAAGAGCAAGGCCACTTGGCCTTTGGGCCCTTGAAAAATTGACAGCACCAAAGCCATAAAATAAAATAATGATTTTAAGTTCATGGAAATGATGATTTTATTTACTATTCTTATTTATTTATTGTTATTCGTTAACACTAAGTGCAGGGATACTGGAAGTCACATATATTGAGTTAGCAACTAAAAATAATGAAAAACTTAAAATGGTCACTGAAGAATGAGGAAATTTTCCATTATTTTGACATATTAAGTCATTTTGAGATTGTTAGGCAGTTAGGATGTATTGGTCTCTGCTGCGCTGATTTTGATCCTTAATTTTTAACGTGTCCCCCACCATTGTGGAGTACCCATTTAATGATGACACTATCTACTTATGAATTTAATTTAGGGAGAGATATTTGTACTTTCAGTTACATTTTTATTACCGTGTTTCATCACTTATTTGTTTGCCACTGTGATTATTACTAATGATAATTTTTAGAAATAATTAGGTTACATCACATATCTATCATACTTTCTTCCTTTTTGCTTGATAAAATCAAAGCAGCAGCATCTATGTTAGGTCATCTTGTCAATCGGTTCACGTTGCAGTGGGGGTGAAAATTTCCACCCTCAGAAAACCAACATTGTTCCCATTTTTTTCCTCATCTGAACTAGTTCACTGAGGTTGTCATAAGCTCAGGGCATTCCTGCATCAACTTAAAGAGGGAGACTAATTATGACAAAAAAACAAATCAGGAGAGGGGAAGTGGGGAGTAAACCTACTGAACCAGTAATTTAACTCATGTTATGTCTATGTTCAGTAAACAGACTATTTACTGAATTTACTTGGCTCTTGGACCCATGCCAGTGAAGGAGCACAAATCACTACATCAGCCTGTAGCCTCAGATGACAGAAGAACTGAGTGAATAAAAAGTTTATTTTTGGTGACAACTTGTGTGTGGATTTTACTCTGCCGGACTGCTTACTCAACAGATCGATACCGGCTGTCTGTGACCCAATTTCAAACTCGTGAGCTGTAAGTTCTGCCACATCTTATGTTTTAGTGTTTATTTTGTAGGTTATCCTGTTGAATTTTGCTCAAGCATGTTGCTGTATTTATATCACATTTAAAAAAGATATTTTATTTATACATATGAATTACATCATATACATTCTTGTTTACATTAGTACCATGTCAAAGGGAATAAGAACAATATTAACTTTGTAAAGACAAAGTGCGGGCACCCGTTTCTGCAGTAAGATCAACAGGAAGATGACCAAGGAAGTGTTGCCACACATGTAGCACTGAGGGGCTTCATAGGAAAAAAGATATTTCTCCATATTACAGTTTGACTGAGGAATGCTTCGCCCTTGATCCACTGGAACCGAATACGTGAAGCAGAAGTTTTCCAATTTGAGTGAGCTGTCCAGTGGATAAAGAGAGCTGCCCTGTGGGTATTTTCAGGAGAAACAAGTCTGGTTCTGTCTTTACCATTTTTTGGAAAATAAAACTAAGCTCCTAGCAATATTTTCCAGTACCTGGATATCAAGAGACATTGCCAGATACAATAATAAGTTCCTACTTCGTTTTACACTTCACACAGAGGGGAAACATCTGGGGATTAATTTTGTTTAGAAAGTGAGCCGTGTGCTGCAGTCTGTGTTTCAGTACAGTCTGTTGCTCGTAAATATTTTCTTAGGAGATTCAAAGACTTTTGACACTTTGGAATCAATTTCAACCTCCAGTGCCTTTAAGTCTGTAGTTCTGTTGACATTAACATTTTTTTCCACAATGTATATTTTACATAAAAAGGGAAATAAAAGCAGTTAAATTAAGGCTGAGAAAGAGGCTTCGAATAAAGCTTTTCATTGGTTTCTCTGTTGGGTCTATAAAATTGGGTTTCACAAAATGCCTCACCTGAAGAAAACAAAAAAGTGGCTGTGGGGTATACTGTATTTGGTCTGAAGTTGTATGCATGACTTGAAATTACCACTTTCAAATAAATCAGCGAAAAATAGTCGCTGATTTCTTTCCTTTGAGTTACAGACATTGAAAATATTTTTTCCTACAACAGGAGAGAAACCTTTTATTTTGAGTTCAAGGTTGTAATGCTGATGAAAAACCTGTCTGGCCATTGCGTTAAGTAATATCACACCAAGTCTCAAGAGTGCTGAACATGATAAGGTTGTTTTTGACCTCTTCCAGAAGTTCACTTATTTCAGTTGAAGTAAGGCTGAAAAGACAGAAAGGGATGCGACATCACGTATCTATGGGGAGTTCCCCTTTATGTAGAAAATGATTGAGTTAGCCTGATATTTTCCAGCCATGGCAAGCCCAGTTATAATACAGAAAGTTGGGAAAGGCTTGACCCCTCCTGTCTATTGGCACATGTAAAGTCTTAAGATTTCTTTCTTGCCATATAAATTTTGGGGAGAAGTATTTCAATGTCTAAAATAGCTGTTCTATCAATCTTAAGTGGCAGAATTTGCATAAATATAATACCTTAGAAAGGTATAAATAAGGAAAATTCTGCCCATCCACTATGGAGGAAATTCAAACCACCTGTTAAGGTCACTTTTGACTGATGCCAGAGTTGGTGTGAAATTGAGTTTATGCAACTTTTTAATAGCCCCTTTTACAGAGCCTTTTTATGGTGGAAAAGTCATTATTCCACCTCATATGAACACGGAGTGGAGGGTTATTGTTGTTCTGCCTTTTTGACTTTAAATATTGTCCCTGTAGTTTGTGATTATTTGGCTAAGAGTTCTCTGTCTATCTTTTATATTGCTTGAAGTGATAACTCCCCTCACTGCAACTGTCACAACCACTCGTTACTTGTTAATGTGTCAAAATGACAGACAGCCTTCAGATTTTCTGTCATTGTTTAAAAAATTAAGTGAATGACAGAAAATATTTGGTTAATGCGACGTCTGGCCCCAATCTGTCAGGGCGGACCTCCCACTCTATAGGGATGTAATTGTCTGTCAGACGTGTGGTGAATTGGTTACACGATTGACATATATAGAGATGGAGCTCCTCAGAAGTGAAGCCAGAACCTCTTGATGGCCCCCTGGTGGTTGGCTGCAGTATAGGTCATAAATTCTGCCTCCCCAATGGTAATAGATAGGACACGGACCAAACTAAAACATCAAAATGCACATCAAAAAAGTGTTTCCTAAAGATGGTTTCTGTCATTTCAGGTAGTTCTTTTCATGCTGATGTTTGTTAAATTGTTCATTTTTCTCTCATTCAGTTTGGTTTTAATTTGTTACTTGATGCCATAAAAAGGGGAGTCTCATGCCATAATTGACAGCTGAGCTCTGGTCACGCTTGAGTCAGCTGGCTGTGTGGGCGGGAGCTTGAAAGCACGCCTCCAACACTTGTCAGTACTGCGCAGACTCTGGCTCTAAATGACCAGCGCAAGATCGCAGCACTTGTATTGTGGATATTTTGGTTTCAGTTTTGTACAGTGGGAGGAAGTAATATTAGAAATGAAATAATTTTGCTTGCAAAATGTTGTGCAACCGTGCTGTGCTTGAGTGATGGTATTACATAAGACATTACCCAGCCTTTGGCCAATCGAGCAAGAAGCTTCCTGTTGTACCACATTCATATAATAGATGCTTGGCAAAAAATATTGCATCCTGCTTTTTGAGTTAGCAATTGGTCCGGAGCAGATCAGACCATTTCTAGTTTTTTTTAATACAGAGGTGGAGGAAGAGGCTTTTAAATCTCTATCAATAATTTTCTGTTCAAGCTTTAGTAAATTTGCTCATGTTCTTTTTCCTCTTTGTGGCTGTAAAGGAGATTATGGTCCCCCCAAGGAAGGCTTTGCCCATTTCCCATAAAGTAGAAGCAGAAACATAAGGTGTGTCATTTGTGCAAATTCCCCAAATGAGTTCCCATTCCCATCCCAAATGTGTTTCTAAGTAGGTTAAAAATGTAAGATTGCTAAGAAGAGATGGGTTTGAGTGCCACTGTCGGAAGTAGTGATAATAGGGTGGTAGAAGTTCAATAGTGATTGAAGAGCAGTCTGAGAGGGAACATGTGTTAATAGAACAGGCTTTGACAGGTGTCACTTTTGATAATTATGCTTTGGTGAATCAGATCTAACTTTTTCAAACTGCAGAATCACAAAATAACACAAACTAACTGATCAAGGCAGTGGCAGGTCCAGCGACTCCCGTGTTTGGCAAGGTGAAATTACTGATATTGATTTTTTTTTTTCAGGTGGACCCTTTTTAAGTGGCTAAAACACATTTTGCTGCTGACCCCATCCGCAGCAGTTAATTGCTTAACTTCTGTGCTGCTACTCCTCTCTGCTTCTCCAAAAGGGGTGGTGACCTCCATCTGCTGGAGCTAATACACTGACTATTGACAAGTACCTCATACAACCCCACTTCAAATATTTTGAACTATGCTTTTAATGTAAAAACAGGATTTTACAGCTGTACTTGGTTGAGGTGGGGCTGCTTTTTAACTGTTTTGGTTAGGACTGCAGCTAGTAGATATTTTCATAATGTATTAATGTGATGATTATTTTTCTCCATTAATCGATTGATTGTTTGGTTTGTAAAAAATCATAATTATTTATTATTGTAATTTGTAAAGTCACAAGTAACTAAAGCTGTCAGATAAATATAGTGTAGTTAAAGGTACTATATTTACCTCTAAAATGTAGTGGAGTAGAAGAAGAAAGTGGAATACGAAGAAGAGTACCTGAAACTTGTACTTAAGTACAGTACTTGAGTAAATGTACTTGATAATGACACACATCAGAGTGCAATGCAGAGAGATAAAAAGAGGTTCTCCTTGAGGGAACAGGGCAGGATTTATCTCTCAGACTGGCCTACTTTTAACATACCAGATATCCTTATTGGAACTGGGAGGATTTGAAGGGGCTCCCCAAAGGCTTCTGCAGGTGGAGTTACTGCACTGTGGCAGTGAGCCAGAGAAACTTAATGTCAGTCAGTATCGCAGGTGTTTTAAAGGTGAGAGCAGTGCTGAGTGTGTTTATTAAATTGTTAACTTACAACGTCTGTGACTGACGTTGTGTGATGACAACATAGATTTTTTTTTTTTTAACAAATCAGTAATGACTCATCAAATTCTAACCACAAGTATAAGTCTATTATCGCTGAACACTGTCCTGCTCTGAGGCTGCTGTGTCAAGCTGGAAGATATTTTAGGTCCTGGCCGCTTTCACAGACATCAGGCCTAGATTAATCCAGGAATAGGTCTTAATCTGTACTAGTTAGCCTAGATGTGGACACTTAGGGCTGGTTTCACAGATGATGCTTACGCCAGGCCCCCAGTCTAAAATGGCTGTTTAAACGTTCTTAACTCGAAGCAACCTGTACAGACTGGACCTGTTCTGGATTAAACTAAACCGATTGCAAGAGGGAGGATTACAGCTTCTCTTGGACTAAACGGAAGATTAAATTAATCCTTCAGAGAGGCAGGTTTAACTTCTACTTTGTACTGTTTGTGAGGGAGCATGGACTATTTGGAATATCTAAATCAGGGGTGCCCTTTTCACTAGGAGGGTCAAAACCTGAAGGTGCCTTGAGCCCAAAGCAAACACTAATTGTAATGTATTGATGAAATACAAAATGGTGCTAAGCTCCTACATATTTAAGGAGGTTTTTTAGATGATTTTTTTGTCTTCTTGTCTTTATTGGACAGGACAGGCAAAGACAGGAAAGGTGAGAGAGAGAGGGAGAGAGAGAGACAAGCAGCAAAGGGCTGCAGTTTGAATCGCCACAAAAATAAACCATCATGAAAAACAGTTTATATGATTCTTTTTAAATTCATTTTATTTTTTATCTAAAAAGCTAGAAACATAATGCCAAATTGAGCCTCATAACAGGCCAACTTTTTTCCATGGGCTCCGTACATACGATTTAAATGTAGACCAACATGCACAACAGAGGCCAGACTTAAGTAACTGGGTGATTTGACACAATTTGTTTTAGTATTCCACTCTGGGTTTTTGTGAGTAGTAGCAAATTTCCTGCTTTAACTAGTATAAGATTAAGGCCTACTGCTGGATTAATTTCAATCCTGTCTGTGAAACCAGCCCTTAAGTTGCTTTCATGGATGTAGCTTGAATTTGGTATAATTAGTCAGACACCATGGAATCCTGGAGTGAAGTAAACCTAAATGAGAACACCTGGGTTAAGCCTCATTAGGTTAAGTATGAGCACCTACTGTTGGTCTGTTGATGATCATGAAAACCCATAATTGAATAGAAAACGGCATTACTGGGGTGAATCTGGAGACAAAACAATGGCAAAGGCAAAGAGAATTTGTTCAAATAAATTTCAGTGAGAATAAAAAACCCAAAAAATGAAAAAAAAAAAAAAAAAAAATCCTTTTGGTGTTCCTATATAGTGTAATTTATCCCTCAGGTTGTTTTGGTGTGAGTTGCAGAATTGGAGATATCGGCTGTGGAGATGTCTGCATTCCACTTGAATATAACAGCAATTCTCTTGCCAGAAATCACGAGCGTACTCGATAATTCACACACCGTTGTGAGCAGTTTCATGCAGGAACTACTTTATTTCAACAGTAGAATCTACTGGAACTACTTTCTTTCTGCAGTAGATTTACTGGAACTGTTTTCTTTCTCATAGGAAGAAAATAGTTCCTACATAAAACTACGTGCAACAAGGTATGTGAATTATTCTGACTAACTGTGTCATGATTTCTGTAAAGAGACACCAGTGTTAAATTTTTCAAATGTGTTTTTTATTTTTTTTTTTAAGCTTTGAGCACCACAAGCGGAGTGTCATCTAATTCCATTATAATGGAGAGAATGCAGACATTTCTATGGCTGATTTCTCCAAAACTCACACCAAAACTATCTAAATGCACAAACAGCATGACAGGCCCAGGGGAAAAATGTGTATTTTTGATTTTGGGGTCACTCTCCCTATAAGGAGCCCCCTGGTAGCATCCTAGAAGGCTGTAGTCCTTTTTACAGTGGCCCAGGTTCGATCCCAGCACGTAACCCTTTTTTTACATGTCTTCTCTTTTCCGCCTTTTCCGTCTACCTTTGCCTCTCCTGTCCAGTGAAGGCAAAAGGCTAAAAAATAATCTTAAAAATGCTCTTTAATGAAGGACCCTGACTATTAATTATTATACATTATTCATAATCTGAGCAGGCGGGCAGAGTGACACTTTGCACTGGAAGGCAATTTAGAGAACTTAGGATCATAGTGCCATTTTGCATCTTAATAATAATTACAATACTTTTGCGCTTTTCCCGTTTCCCACTATTAAGTTTCAGTTTTGGCCCTCCAGGGGAAAAAGTGTGAGTACCCTTGATTTAGATATTACAAATAGACCATGCTCCTTCACATATAGTACTAAGTGGAAATTAAATCTGTCTCTTTGAAGGATTAATTTAAGCTTCAATTAGTCCTAGATAGCTCGAATCCTCCATCTTGCAATAGGCTTAGTTTAATCCAGAACAGACTAAATCTAAGAGCATTTTAAGAATCTGTGCAAGTTGCTTTGAATTAAGACAGCTTAAATAGGAATTTTAGTCTTGGCGTTGTCTGTGAAATGGGCCCCTAGCTACTACAAAGTCTCTCCATGCACAGGATGGGAAACTGGACTGTATGCCACAGTTGTTTTGTCTAAGATTAATTGCACAAGATAAATTAAGAAAATAAAAGGGCCTGTATCACAGATATGAGCCAGATTAGAAGAGGTCCAGTACATGCAAGCATCAACATTATCACTTTAAAGATAAACTGAACACCAAGCTGAAAAACATTGATTGTCCGAGTTTAAGTCTGATGCACCTCTAATCAGCCTCAGTATCACTGCTTGGTGGCATACCACACCTTGAGTACACTACTACATCACTGTGTAGCAAATTAAGAACTTTAGCTGCTGCGGGTTGACAAAAAACACATTTTCAGCTGGTGTTAAGACGGCATTTAGCATTTAGAAGCTTTGACTATTTTGTTTTAGCTTTCTCAAGTTGTAGTTATCAGTAGGAATAATTACTTCAGGACAGGATCGGTAACAATAAAAAACTGGAACTGGGAAAAATCACTTTGCCGACTTTCCATACTACCTCTGGAGGACCTAGAAGTCCTAGATAAAGTGTCTGATTAGATTTTAATAAGACAGATAAATAGTGCGTCATGATTTTCTGTGAAGTCATAATTATGAGGTCAAAATGCTAAAATCGAGCAGCCCAATACACTAGGTTATTTCAACAACGAGGACTACTAATTCCTGTAGGTCCCTGTAGTTCAAAGTCCTTCAGTGGCACTAATTAACTAAAGCCACTTTCAAAATTAGTCACCCAAAATGGGTTTCGATGTGATTTCTTCATTGGGGAGCAGAAACCCAAGAACATTACACCTCTACTGTCCTGACACCTAATACGTGTAACAACATAGAATATGCTGCACAAAGTGCTAATTTTGTACCCGTGATGAATTTTTTGAACACCTTCTAGGTTGTTCCAGACATGAAAATTAGTGTTTAACACATGCAGAGAAGTGTAACAGGAGTAATTTTATGCAAGGAAGATGTTCTGGTTTGCTTAAGCTGAAAGTGATAATCAGATCAGTGTGTCTCTACCACTCATTTCTATCAGAAGATTCTGGAAAATTAACACGAATAAAGCTCCTCTCTTTTGGTACACACTGTATAGAAGTTCATGCTGGTCTGTTGGTCAGTATACCTTTTATGCTCTTGACTGCAAGCAAATAGTCATGATTCCAGTACATTTCCAAGACTTGCTTGCTGATGTTGTGTTTAACTGATGCAAAGTAACTCCTCAGTGCTTAATATTACTACAAGCAGTATTTGACAGGCTCCTTGCACCAAGCAATGACTCAGACTTTTAGCTGTGCACAGACTTTTTGCAGATACACTTCAGAACACTTTCCAATAGTTTCAGTGTCACTTTATTTGTAAAATATTCACATTGAAAAGTAATAGGCATTGTTGTGGCACTGACTTCACAGAGACTCACAGCACTAACAAACACACAGTTTATTTAGTGCACATGCATCATGCTAGATTCAAAGCCCTTACAATAATCACGATTCTTTGCACTTGAACTCAATTCATCGACATGATCTGAGAAACACTTTAGGTTGCTTCAGTCTGATTTGGATGTGGAGTTTGGTAGTCTATCCAAAACAACGATTAATGTGCTGTGGGTTTCCCTTCAGGCTCCAGAGAGGCTAATAAACTAAACACAATCTACTGAACCAACTAAACACAGCACACACACAGTGTAGGCTATAGTAACACTCACACACAGGCACGCACGGACCGTAGTAAAAGCTGAATGGCACAACAGTGCACATCACGGCTGGTTTTGAAGGCTTTTGCAGCCGTTGACAAAGCAGCAGAAGCAGTTCTTGTGCAGAGACAAATCCACTGATAAAGCTGTCGATGTTAAGAATCTCAGTTTGATCCCTTTGACTCACTGCTGGCTTGTCCTCCATATTACAGACTGGTTCTTTTTGTGTGACATCTAATCAAAAGCAATTTAGACATCTTAACTCTTAAATTGGTCTGGATGATTCTAGAAATACTCGCTTACAAAGCAGTGTAAAGGTTGATGCCAAAATTCTGCTGATAATTGTAGAATTACCCAGTGTTACCCCCAAACCTATGAAATCCTGTGTGTTTGTTTGTAAGCCAGCATTGTGCAGTAAAAATATGAACACTGTGAGACAGTCCAACCCACCTGTTCTCTTTCTCCCACCCAATGACACACTACAGCTCAGCACATGTTACACGGTCTTCAAACCAATACCTTACGTTAGCGGGGTGGATATGGAATCAGGCACTACTCTTTTCCTTTCTGCCTCCCCCTCTCCTCCTCCTCTCTTCCTTGTTTCCCTGCATCCTATTTGACAAAGTGCAAGGGCCTCAGCCGCCACCACGGAGCCTTTGCTGCTGTCGAGGCTGGTGACCAGTTTGTAGCCGGATCTCAGTGCTAGCATCACTGTCTCTAGTTTTAGACAGTCAAGTGTGCACAAGAACGTGCTGTCCTCCTTCAGTACGAGCCGCGAGCCCGGCTCCGACTTGATGAAGTGCCGAAACTGGATCACATTGGACGACACCACGAATTCTTCCGGAAAGCCGTCCAGGCGGCTCTTGGAGATCTGCACCAGCCGTGCTTTGACCTTGTCGATGAAGATGGGATCACTGCAGTACACCTTAAGGCCCTGCGACCTCTCGTGGCTATCCGTCACCTCCAAAAACGCGGCCTCTCGCTGGGCCGCCCTCTGGCTTTCCCACTCGACCACGGCTTCCACGAGTTCACTCAGACGGTAAAAATCAGCTTCCCGGCGCAGCAGCCCTGCCTCCCGGAAGTCGTCGGGCAGCTGGAGCTCTCCGGTTCGGAGGTAGTTGAGCACGTGGCGAAAAACTGGACCATCTCTATCGATGAATGGGTTGCCCATGGAATCGGTGTGCTGAACGGGCTTCTTACCGTTGGCCAGCTCTTCCAGAAAGGAACCCTGGTGCTTGGAGAGCGTGGTCCGGTGGGCAGTGTACAGGAACCCCCCAACGTTGATGGTGATGGTGCCTGAAGAGGGCTTCTTGAAGCTCTTGCTGGGCTGCAGCAGGTCCGGGTTGATGTGCCTCAGTTCACTTTCCATCCTTCTGAGGTTCCATTCCATTCTCCAGTCACCCTCTCCAGCCTTGAGCCAGCCTCCTCAGAGCTGGTGTGTGTCTGCAGCACAAATCAAGTCTGTCTTTCTCTTCTCTGGTGGATCTGGCTGTGTCAGCCTGTGGTGCTGCTGAGAAAATGGAAAGGTGTTGTCAGCTGTCGTATAGTGAGAGAGTATGTGATGGTGGATGGCTGAGTGCTGTCTGGCAGAGCAGCTACAGTGAACTGGGAGCTGAAAACAGACTGGCTCTCTGTGCTGCTCACCGTCCCTCCTCTCCCTCTCTCTCTCTCTCTCTCCTCTCTCTCTCCCTTTAGGAGTGGGTGGGCAGACAGCGTCACATTCAGGGAGGAGAGAGAGGGAATATGAGAGCAAACAACAGAAGAGTACGGACTCCAGGATCTTTCTGTCTTGCTCTCTTTCCCTAATTATCTTTTATAAAAAAAGGTGCAGAGCAGGGATCTAGCAATTACCACAAGCTGAGCTGCAGCAATTAGCACACACACACGCACATCCTCCTGTCACCAGATGGAGAGGGGGGCGCTTGCTTTTACAATTTCTGTGGTGTGAAACAGTCTCAGCTTGTGCGAGTCTGAATATAAAAGTCCTTTTGCAGCCAAATCCATCTGTTTACCACACAGCACTACATGTGAACAGGAATCTGTCTGAAAAGGAGTCCAGTTTAATTTGGGGGTTTACTGACGTGCTTTTTCTGTCTCATCTCTGGTTATGACAGGATGAAGAAGGCTGCTAGTCTCACTTATGTAAATTAAAGCAACAGGGAATGCATTTATGTAAATACCCTTTTTTTTTCTTTCTTGCAAGGTAACAAGCAATCCTCTGTCATAGCGAATGCTGCCTGTGCATTGATTTTGTGTGTGGGTGTGTGTATGTGTGTGTGTCTTGGGTGTGCGCTGACTTTGGGGTCCTGTGGAGGAAATGGACCAATTACAGTCAATGGTGGTCTGGTCATGAAGGACAAGTTTTGAACTGGCTAATGCTTTGGCCTGTAGCCCCCCCCCACCAAAAAAGAAACTGTACTATAGATACTGGAATTTGTGTACAATAGCATTTTACATACACACTGATAATATATTGTGTGTATCTACCATGGCGGGTTTTTTAGGCAATGCACATGTGTAAAAATCAATTTGTGTCGATATTTAATATGAAAATAACGATAAGAGTATTCAGGACAATGTTGTTGGTTTCTGGCTGGTTAAAGTGTGTCATAAAATCAAAAATTTATGTGTACCCTATAGATGACTGGGTTTGGTGCTCCATGCTAGCACTTTAGCATACTGGACACTGAGCTAAATAAAAATTATGTGAAAACTAGTATTAGAACCTGACCTTGTACTGGGTTTTTTAGGCAGATGCTGATATTGATATAAGTGAGTAAATATCAATATACTGGCTGATATTTTTTTTTTATATTGAATATACATAAACACATTTTTTGGAACGATCCCTCAGAGGTGATTAACACATGTGGCAAAGATATTTAGAGAAGCAGGATATTTTACAGTTTGACAATAAACTTTATTGTCCAAACTGATATCAGGGCACTGAAACGGTAAACTCTCACCAACAGTTTTAGGAAAATGTATGTATTAAATATTAATTAAGAAGAAGGTATACATAAAATGCTGCCCATAAAGCTAACAAACAAAAATAATCTGCTTTATTTCTTGTAAATAAAAAAAAAAAAAAAAGTTAATACGGGAGCGTGTCAACTAAAAAATATATATATGACATTGAGGTGATAACTGGGGCACCCAGAGGAAACTCACACTTACCACCGTAAACCACCATGTTCTAAACAAACACATTACAAACACTCACAAAAACATGTTTATTTTGGAACATAAAATATGCAAACTTAACAAACTCTCAGCAATGCATGATGGGAAAGGAGGCCCGTTTCTCTGCACTATCTGCATGATATGTGAACATCACAAGCCAGGTTCCTACCATGTTCCACAGTGGTCAGAGGATGCAGTCCACAAGTCCAAGTTTCTGTTGCATGAATTTAGCACTAAACAGACTTCCCAGATGGTAAAAACTCTAACTGAATGTAAACCTGAACACAATCCATCAACATCAACAGACGCAAAACCTTTCACCACTGAACTGAAGCTCAGTTTCAGCCCCATGTAACCTTTCCCGTAGCCTTTCTCAGCTCATTCAGGTTCAGATCAGAACCGAAAAAACTGGCTTGGTTCTAAGTGTGAGTGTTTAGTCATTAGAGACTGTATACACCCAAAAATCAATATATATTGAATACATGGTCTGGCTACCTCTGCTACCACATGGGGAGTTAATTATTTAAAAACGACAACCAATAAATACATTGATATATCTCTATCATTGTCTTCCTACCTTACATAATGTGAACCCCCCGTTAACTCGGTATGTTTCTGGTGCGCATGTAACCATCTTCATTTAGTCAAATGTGTTTCTTTAAGCACCATCTGATGGGATATTACAAAACCATGGGGGAGGGAGTAGAAAGTGGCATGAAACAAATATTCCTGTACTAAAATATCTGTGCTTTGCATTAACCTCTTATTATTTCTCATACACACACAAACCCATCACTCAGACAGCGCTGCACACTAAATTTATGTTTATGCTCGGTTCTGACCCCGACAACGTTTCTGTTGTAGAAACATTTCAGTCCAGATGGTTTGTAACCTACTTTAGATGTTTTTTACACCAGAGAGGCAATGCCAGTCAATTTGCATAATTTATCAGCACTTGCACAGGAGCCTGGCAATGACAAAATACCTGGATTGTGGCAGTATTTGTGACTGCAGGACAGCAGAGATGGGGGGCTTGCTTTGCAGGGATGTTTATACCTCAACGACTCAGTGGCAAAATATTGTTCTATTGCGAGAGAATTGATTCAGTTATCGTTATTATGGATTGTTTGATCCATTAAACATCAATAAATTGTGTGAACTGCCCCAGTTTTCCACTGTCCAAGGCTGCATCCTTAAATTTCTTTACTGTACTTTTACAAGACGAAGTAAACCCATATTCACATTTAATTAAAAAATGATCTAAATGATTAATCAATTACCTAAATACTAGCTAGTTTATTTTCTGGCAGTCAGCTAATCAATGAATCAACTAATCTTTTCAGCTCTAATGAGATTAGATTAAAATTTAATGATGCCAGTGAGGAAATGGGGCCGTCACACCGATAAATAGTAATATTATACCATAAAAAGATTGAAAATAAATACAAAGTTAAACAAGGTAATATACACAAGCCAAAATGTAAATGGATATGTTAAGTAGGACTGTGGAAAAACATTATGTCTAAAGTAACAGAATTAGCATCAGAACTCGCAAAACTTTTTGTGCATCATGAAAAATAAATATAAAAGAAAAAAGTGAACCTTGATCAGTACGTTCACTCACATTTCAGTAACTGTTGGATTAGATGTTATTGTGTGCCTCAGGCCTCCAGTGTTTGATGTTGATCCGCCCTCTTGGCCCCACGATCCTGCCTTTTTCAAAGTCTGTTGCCTCACACTTGAATCCTCTTCTCAGTCTGTTCACATGCAAAGTAGATGTAGAAATTAGGGTGTTGTTGCATGCACCTGTTTATTTATTAACACAAATGAAAAAGGAAAGATTTAGTTGTTTTTTTTTTCTTGGCCCATATTTATGAAACTTGCTCCAAGGAGAATTTGAAGTAAATCAAACGTGTTTTGAAGTTAAAACTAACAAGACAGTAGCAGCTGTAAATAGTATATTAGGACGTAGTGAATTATGTGTAATGCTTCATATAACATATCATTTATCATGGCCGATGACAGATACTCTTTCTCTCTGTACTGCACTGATCTACAATAGACGGCTCTTAATCAATCATCCTAAGAGACCTCATAAACTCTAACAACTTAGCATTTTTAAAGCTGTAGTGGGGGACTTTTACATATAAATAAATTGATTCTAAATCTGGTGTCTGTGGCCACTTTCCCGAGTTGGCGCGTTGGTCGTGATGCGCTTACGTTAACCAGCAATGATTGGTTTACTGGAGCTGAAAAGGGGAGCAGCCATAGCAACAGAGTAGGCTACAGCAGGAATATGGCAGTGCCTATGGTGGAAAAATCCAGAGGGTTCCAAGAAAAGTTTCTGATGGTGTAGATAAAAAATAAAATCGGCTTTCTGAACAAGGAATATAGTCAAAAAAAAAAAAAAAAAAGAAAGTAGTTGATTGTGAGGACAATACAGGACGGTGAAAAAAATTGATACAGCTCAGTTTAATGATGTGACAATATTGTGTTAATGCATGGATGCCAAGTATCTTTTATGATAAAATTATTTAACTGATTTTAACTTTCTGGTCCTAGAATAATAAAATCAATTGCTTTTTCAGTCCATTAGATGGTGCTGATTTTTTTTTTTTTTTTTTTTTTTTTTTTCTGGGGAGCTCAGCAAAGGTCACGATCAGCGGGATTGGTTGATCAGTCTGTCTGCTTTACAATCCCACAAAATCATAATAATATCGTATCTGACTTAAGTACCATGATAATATTGTATCATGGGGCCGCTGATGATTCCAATCCCTAAAAGGGTTTTCTGTGGCAAAAATAAGCTACATTTCCAACATAGATAATTACCTCATCTGACAACTCCATCACTTTTGTTTTTTCCCTCCAAACGCTTAAGAGAGCACTCCTGAGAGCGGGGGATGTGGGGTCGAGCTCACCTGTAGGCATATGTCATAAGCAAGCATTGACAGTGTTTGTGTAATTACTCGTACTGCCAAAAGGGGGAGTCAGTAGTTCTGCACTGCACGTTTTAAGTCAAAATAAATTTAACAGCATTTATTATGTTTGCAAGTAGGAGGAAAGTTAATGATTTTTTTTCTTTGATATTTAATTTAATGGTAGCGCTTTATTTGAAGCGACATGCAAAAGACTGTCATTACGCTGTCATAACCATGTCATGACACCTGTCATGACAATGAAGGAGAAGAATTTTTGTGATTGTTGTCATCAGCTGTCATTTGGTCAATTGTGTTATTTTTAATATAAAGTTGACATTGTTTGAGATGTCTTTTTTTATGACAACTTGACATAACCAAGACAAAAATGTCTTTGTTATGACAACTTGACATTATCAGACTCAAAGAAACTGTTTAGCCTTAAGTTTTTACATCACATCAAACACTCATGTATGGCTGGTTTTGACACTGGCTGTGTGTGTCACAAACATTTTCTTTGACCTCAAGGACTTGTTGTCCAAGATGTCATTAAGTTTTATTACACAGTCAGATGCTTTTGTAAAAGTGTCACGATTCATTTCTCGGACTTAAAGTAAAGTGTTACTATTTAGGGTTGTCATAAAGATGTCTTTAAATGTTGTAAGGCCAGTTTGATGACAGAGAACAGTAACAAGGTGACTTACCTTAGAGCTACCTGATGGACTGACAGCGTCATTTGTTGCATAAAGTAGGTTTATCTTTTATGGATGAAAAAGTGACGACACATTTAGCTTTGAAAGAAAGAAACAGTAATTGGAGTGTTGGATTTGTGCAACAGGTTGCACCTCCAAGCTAATGCTGTGAATGAAAATGCATTACATAGGGAATATGGAAGATTCAAAAGAAGTGACTCCAGCAATAATTAATGTTACTGAAATGCTGTTTTTTTCTCTCTGTATCTGTGTGTTTATCTGGGAGAAGATCCCAGAGTGGCATCTCTCTCTGCCTCTGCAGAGATTTTCTAATCATAAGTGATTAGTGCTATCATCATCAACAACATTCAATTGGAATTGCAAACGAGGCCAAGATGCAGCAGAGAGGATTGTGGGAGGTTTGACCCGCTTTCTGCCTCCTGTTCATTAAAACTGGCTCATCGAGGACGATCGTTATCTTCAAAGTCAGTGAGAATCTGTTTGTCACAGCTGTTCTGTCTCTCTATCAAACTGACAGGTTCGGAATTTTGAATTAAATTTCCCAAAATGCTGTTAGCAGTGACTCTTCTTCCCTTTTAAAGGTGTTGAATTATTCATAGAGGTGCTCTATGAGCTTGTGGTGTAACATGAAGTCATTGACTGCTGTGAAGCTGGCATGGCAACCATTTAATATAGGGTCTGGTATGAGCACAGAGCTGTCAATCTCTTGCTTTATTCATTATGGAAGTCTGCCTACTGTATATAGTGTACGTGTATATTCTGGGTAAAGTTAATCAAATAGACAAGCTGATCAGATATCAACATTTTATTTCTCAATTATCTTTTAATAATCTTGACTCTTGAAACTAAGAGTAGTCAGGAAGTTCATTACAAAGCTATAAAGTCTTGTAGATACAGTGATAAAATCTATAGTGGTCTACGATCCCTGAAAAAGCAAAACAAGTTGAACAGTTATAAAGGATAAACATTCTGGTGGTGCCTTTTTAATTTAGCCTTTCCAAAACCACAAAAAGCACAAGCACAAATCAGTAAGAAATGGATTAAACTGTGCGTCCGGGGTCAGCAACCTTTATTATCAAACGAGCCATTTTTGGCTGAAAAGGGAGGAAAAAATCTGTTTGGAGCTGCAAGTGTTAGATTCTCTATATTCCTCAGAGACTTTATAATTTGGCACCCATAGTTAGCCTAGGAAGACTCAAGACTAGCCAATGGCAAAATTTAGAGGAAAAGGCGCTGAGCTGTAGATTGAGGCTGTGACACACATTCAAGCTGATGAAATATTAAAATATATCTTTGCATTCGGCATATAGGCTATAAATTATTACAATTAGAGAATGTAAGAATCACTTTAAGCCGACAACATTGATGAGTGAAAATTGAAATGTTAAAATAAGATCTGTTATTGTTTCTCTTTAATTTTTTGTCAAAGCCACAGGGAGCCACTGAAGTTGCAATAATTGAACGATTTACTGTACAGACAGTAACAACAGTCTGCATTAATTTAAGCCATTTTCTCTCTTATACATGGCCGTTAAAGTAAACAGAAACTAGGATCGCTGCCTTGCGGTCGTATGCCTCTGCCAACCAGTCAAGTTGCAGTTCACATGGGCATCCAGAGAGCTAGCTTGGTTCAGTTACGGCCTGCGGTCCTGTGCTGTGTGTCATCCGTCCCTCAGTTCATCCATGAGTCCAAGTGGTCATTTGTGCCGAATTTGAAGAAATTCCCTCAAGGCGTTCTTGAGATGTCACGTTCACAAGAATGAGACATACGTATGCACGGAAGGGCGGGCAACCAAAAACATGATATGTCCAGCGATGGCTGTCACTGGCACAGAATATAAATATAAAACAGCAGACTAATGGATACCATGCATCACCAACAGATGATGCATGGTGTGAATGTTACATTTACAGCAGTGGTGCAGAAATGGGGGACATTTTAGCCTTTATTTGATTGGACAGCTCTATATAAACAGGAAGTGAGGGACCGAGTAGGGGGAAGCACATGCAACAGAGGGCTGCAGGCTGGGGCGTGCTCTACCAAGTGAGCCACCGGGGAACCCAAGAAATCATTTGAACATGAGAGCAAGGAGGAAACCTTTGGAAAAATGAATATTAAGTGACTACTACTATCAGGACAATGGTCCACATGTTGATTATCCTGATGTATCATATTTGGGTGGGGACAAAGGGGACTACAGCTCTGTCTTGCTGTTACTCTCTGGGATGCTTTCACTAAAAACGTTCACATATAGCAGTTGTACTGCTGTAATAAGACATTTCCAATTTCAGAGCTTTAAGAGCACTGATTGTTCGGTCTCTATCTAAAAAAACTCCCACACTGTAGATGATTGTGGGCAAGGTTTTTTAGCTGCAGCTTGTTCTCCAGGGCAGTTCATGCTTTTACCGGACACAGCCATTACGACGTGCCAACGCATGATATGCAAATCACCTTATTTTTGTAATCGATGATGAGTCGCCCAGCCCTACACCAGACTACAAACAAAACAACACAATAACCACCCACTGAAAATTAACACAATAAAATCACTGCAAGTCAAACACCAAAAATATAATTAATGAAAAATCACACACTAACGATAACTTAAAAATTGCTGTTATATTAAAGTATATCCTGTTTTCCTGTTTACATTTTTAAAAACCTTACTGCACCATTCTGAAAAACTTGCCAACATTTTTAAGGGTGAGAAATGAGACCTGCAGCAGTGCAGTCCCCTGGCAATTAAATTGTCCACCAGTTCCTCCGTGTTTCCTCAGCACTTTGAAGCCTGTTTGTTGCATATGGATGTTGCTAGTCCATGTTAAAATCAAAACGAGTGGGCTGAATACAGTTACAGACATCGGAAAATCACTTCAAAGTTAATGAATGGAATCATTAAATCTCCTTAATGAAGCAGCCTCTGGGCTTGGTAGAGATGAGCGCTAATGGAAAATTATATTTGGAGATCCAATCAGTGACTTCACCCCCTCCTCTGCTATTGCTTCCTTGTTGTCATGATATGTAGACAAGGCTGTGTATGTGTAAGGTGAAAGAGAAGAGTAAAGAGTATATTTGACCTTTTTTTGATTTTATACCTGATAGAGTGAGGTGCACTCACGTGTATGAAATTTAATTAATCTACTGGATCACACATTTCTGGAGGGACTGACACATTCAGACCGACTTATTCACGACTAAAACCTGTAAAAATGCAACCACCCTGTTTTAATCAGATTTTTGAACCCATGCATACTCCCATTTCTGTTTTATAAATTTCATTATCACTTGTCAAATCCTGTACACATGCACAAGTTTGATTTCCACTCTAACAGTTAACCACAGAGATGCAGGCGCACCCTGTTTGCACAGCAGTATCTCTGTTTTACCACTTGTGTTGCTTTAACAAGATTCTCCATCAAGGCTAGGGCTGCTGTCATTATTATACTTTTTATAGCACCCATTCATTAACTCATCACATGTACCTGTAAACCATAATTAGCAGGGACATCAAAAAGGTAATAGCATAGTTCACATTGCTCATATTGAAACAGGGTTTAGAAGGGCTTCACAAAGCATAGTATGATCATGAACTCAGAGAAATAAAATGATGCCTCCAGCGTAAATAAATGGAATGATTAAATGTCAAACAAAACCAAGTTTGGGTTATTAAGTTGTGAATGCCTCTTAGCAATTATATTTTTGAAATTTTCAAGTTAAATAAGCAGGTCAATATGGGCAATACAATACCTGTATATATTTGTAGTTTTTTTCTAGTATATTATGCATTGTTCATATCGTAGTCTTAAAATAAAGGTCAGTTTTTCTATACAGTTTATTAGCTGTAACCAGCGGCCCTGTAGGCCACTGTGTTGGCCGCTTGGTCCACAATAAATTCCCAAAACCCTTTGGTGGCCAAGGTTTTCGCCGTAAAGAATTTGGCATGGACGTCAAGTGTGTGTGAAGGTGTGTGTCTGTGTTCTTGTTAATTGGTCGAAAGGGGGAGTGTCAATTCGAGTCACCCATTCGCAAAAAGATGCATAACTTCCAAATGGATTCATGGACTCTCACAAGTTTTTGTGGAGAGATTGGTCCTAAATCAAAGGACAGCTGATTAACTGTTCATGCCAGCTAGCATGAAGGGGGTGTGACAGTGGGTGTGGCCTGTAACAAAATGGTGCATAACTTCTAAATGGATTTATGTAACATGACCAAACTCGTGAACCGTTTGCCGTAGACTCTTGTGGTGGACATCATTGCGCTGGACAGAGGTCCTTTTTCATTAGTGATATATGCCCCGCCCACTACACTTTATAGCCACGCCCCTTCCATAACCCAGTAACTTTTTGTTTTAGGCAGTTGTGGGAGTCATCATTGGAGTAAGTGCAGTGTATTTTTCATTGGTAATGGTTTGGTTTGCCCCTATATTTTAGTCATACTCCCTTTCATAACTCATGAACCACCTTGCAACAGGCATCAATAGATGTGACAGAGTTCCTTTTCCATTGGTGTGACTTAGTCCCACTCTTTATACTTTAGCCAGGTCAAGCGGTTTTGTGTGTGTGTGTGTGTGAGTGTATGCAGACATGGATGCATGTACGCACAATGTTGCTGCACAACAGCTGTTTGCACTTGTTTCATCACAGTCCAGTCATCTTGTATTGGAGGCAGTTTGCAAAATTAACTTTTTCATCCACCGGCCAAATGGCTGCTAGTGAATCTTCAAATCTCTCCAGCCACTCAATAGATTACCATTGTTTTTTTTTTTTTTTTGGAATGGTGAGTGAAGCAAATCTACCAGCTACTTGCATATTTTATCAGCATGTGGCTGGTGCTAATTTTGTGCCTGGTTGGTGGGCTTGTCTGCAACCAGCTACATGTGATGCTTTCTTGCTGACAGCCAGATATTTAAGGAGATATTCTTGGATTGTCTGGGATTTTGCCCGGTATAATGCAACAAAACAGCAGTTAAATTCTATTCCAAACAGTCTCATTATCTCTTTAATAATTTCATGACAAACTGAAAAAAATGAAAGGACAAACCAAGAAAACTGCTGTTCATAAATTTAAATTTTGGAGTTACAAAATATCATATTATGCTCTTCTACCAGAACTCTCACCAGGACCTTGAACTGGTAGTCTTAAGGCCTGGTCACACCAGAAAGAGGGTGTGACTGAATGGTACAACACAGCGAGGCTAATAATTTATGATGACTCTCTCAATTTTAGACTTTCTGGTGGCTGTCCAACCCCTCAATGATCAGCCACTCATTGAGGACACTGCAACCCCATGTATTCCTGAGAGCTGAAACAACCTCTAACCTAGAAAGTCATATTTGGCATCAGAACCAGGAGGACACCAAGCTTCAATCATTGGTGTTATAACCAGGAGGTCACCAAGCTTCAGTCAGATTTGAGTCAAGATCAGAGGCAAGAGGGTGTTGTTTTAGAGAAGCAATGACATCATCCAAAAAGTCTTACTGGAGAGTGACCTCAGAGCGGAGAGATAAGGGGTCACATCAATAGCTTGAGGCACGGTATCAGAAGCTTATGCAATGGGTCAGATGTTGTGCTTGTAAGAGGAAATTATTTTTGTAGACACTGGATGGATCTTAAGGCAAGTAAACCTTCACAAGAAAATAAGAAGGAACTGTTTAATTCCAACAGTTTTATAGTTACAGAGAATAGGATTCATATTGCGTGCAGATGACTGATGTATTTGTATTTATTGCTCCAAGTCTATGTGTAGGCTCGCTGTATTTGTGGCTGATATGGTGCGATACAGATAAGGAGGGATCGTTTATGCAGAGACATTGATGGTGGATGGAGTCCTGGTGGGCGGCGAGCTGTTTGTTGTGTTTAACATTAGGAAGGTCAGATCTTTGAGGAAAGGGCCTGGGAGCAGATGGAGAGTAAGAGATGAGCGTGGGGGGTGGACGAGTGACCTCCTCACCCTTGCATCTATCTTTCTCCTCCTTTACTGTCTTCACTTGGCCATTTTTCAGTTCTTTACTCCAAAAGAATTAGCTAAATGTAATACCTTTAAGCATATTTACCACGTCTTCAATACAGACAGGTCTTAACCTTTTCCATTATGTTTTCTTGATTTCCCTTTTTGTCTGTTAATATTTTTTTATTCAGGAATTAGATTGACATTTTTTTTAAAATAAATTCTTTATGCTTATTCTGATCTCACTTTATCAACATAGTAAACTTCCTGTACTTACTCTGCTGGTTTGTTTTTGTTGTTAACATTGCAGTGACTGGTGTACTGTAAATGAGCACTGTTTCACAAAGAAGCTACATAGCATTACCATTAAAGCCAATCAGCTCATAGGAAAGTTAGTAAACTGTCACAGATGGCAGAGGTTTGGACGGAGGAAAGAGATGATAACGTCATCAGTTCGGAGCAGGTGTGTCTGTATGATGCAAGGCTTTAGGTCACATTCAGACAGAATCAGGTGTTGTAAAGTGGCCTGGGAGGTGCTTATTTGTGCTGAGAACATAACCGCTGTGAAAGAATCAGAAAATAAAATTTAATTTCTCTAATTTACCAGCTTTTTGCCACCAGTGCTCACTCGCCTGATCGCCCACAGCTGATCGCTGCGTCTCTTGGTTGTGAAATCAAGCGAACGTTAGATTTGCAAAACTCCTGCGAGGTTTGTACGTGTAAAATGATCAGTCTCACAAGATCTTTCGTAGGTCTTGGGTTCCCTTTGAAAGACGACATGTATGTTCCTGTCTGTCCCTCTCAGTCGCTGCGTTGCTGAGCCACACTCACTGTGCACACACCTTCTACATTTTTGCCATTTAATTAATACTAGAAATGTAACTGAAGCAGTAACCCTCTATCATTGTGCTCATTTATATTTTCAGATACTACACAGTATTTCCCGCTACAAAAAGCCTGAACAACTGGGCAATTAGAACTGAAGTACAGAGAGTTGTTGTGATGGAGATGATACACCATCTTGTCTAATTACATTGGTGTAATCTGGCAGATTTTCAGAACGTTGGAGAATGGTGATTTGGTGTCTTGAATGTGTCACATTTAAAGGTGCAATTTGAAGGATTTAGTGGAATCTCATGGTGAGCTTGTAGTTTGAAAACACCTCACCTCACCCTCCCCTTCTAAATGTGTTGGAGAGCGTACAGTGGCCGCAAAACTCTCTGGGCTACTGTAGAAACATGGTGGTGCAACATGGCGTCCTCCTGCGCCCTCTATAGATATAAAAGGCTTATTCTAAGGTAATGAAAACAATATTCTTATTTTCAGATTATTAGACACTAATTAAAGCATATTCATGAATATTATATACCATTTCTGCCATATTATGCCAATAGCTCTCTGTAAATCTTACACACTGGATGTTTGAGGAGAGAAACTGGCCTGTAGGACACATTTTACCAGGTCTTTCTCCTTCTTGTAAACAGTCTTCATAATAATTTTGGAGACAGAACCTTTGTCCCTCCAGACTTATTTAAGTACATCCATTAAAGGTGGTGTGAAAAGGTCTTTAAATTCTTTATAAAATTCCAAGAAGAAGTTATTGTCCCTCAGGGATTTATTGGTGGATAGAGATTTAATAGTCTATTTACCCAGAAAATGGTTCCTCTAGAGCTTCTCTATCTTCATCTGACAAGCATGGCAATATAATTTTTTGTTCATTTTATGGCTATTTTGATAGAACAGCTGAAGTGAGGACAGGAAGGGCAGAGAAATAGTTGGGGGAAGACAGACAGCAAGGGACTGCAGGCTGGAATTGAACTCACAGCTGAGTCAGTCTTATTCTAAGTGTGGATCGTCACTAAGGGATGTGCGTGATTAGTAAAGTACACGATTAAATGTCACTAGTCGCTAGTCGGCACCAGAAATACTAGTTGGTTAAACTGTTTATCAATATTTTATTCAAGAATAATGTCAGTTAAATGTTGCCCCTAAAGTGTTACACAGCTGCCCACCACTATTGGGGTCGCGGCCCCCTTAGACGGCAGCCCGTCTCGCCCCCCGCAAACCAGCGTGGTTTAGCAGTGTTTTTAATATAGAAAATGAAAACACGGTTGAACATCGGCTGTGTCAGAATAAACTGGTATATAACCACTTGACCACTGGAGCGATGTGTAACCACATTCAGTTCAGACAGGGACATTAACCTGCAAGCAGAACAGGCTGCTGCTGCTAGCACTGCTAACCTTAGCCACGCTGTGTGGCAGCAAACGTCAGCTCCCGGTAAACAATGTTGTGATCCTTTTTGGTCTGAAAAGGTGAAGCATTTAGTGAGTTGTTGTCATGTTTTGTAGGGTAACGTGCAATGTTTGTATTGCACAGCGCAAAGGGCCACACATATCACGTAGTATTTAACATTATTAATTAATTAATTGTGCTCAAGTGCTTTCCAAATGTTTTCTTACTGTTAGCCTCGTCGACAAGTCCAAATTAAATTTTGCATTTAATCGACAGGAAAATTAGACGCTAGGAACATCCCTACTCATCACCAGTAGACTCAGTAGATTCAGTAGATAGTAGTGTGTGTCGGTGCTGGCTTGTTGCTGTTTTGACATTATTTGTGTTCAAGTCAGACCTCTGTAATTTAGAGTATAGCATGATTGGCAGGCAGAGAGCAAGTGTGTGTGTGTGTGTGTGTGTGTTACAGAACAATGTGGTAGAAGAGTGATTACAGCTAAAACCATGCATATTACCATTGCATAATAGGCTGTTAACCTCTCTTCCACTGAAAGATGTTTGAATGTATGCAGCATGATGTCCTCTACATGTGAACAAAACAGTGGCAAACATCATAGCTAGCAGCTGCCACTCAACACTGTCAGCACAGAATTTCCACTTTTACAAGAAATTCAACTGGAACCTAAAATCATAGTTATAGAACACATTACATTATATTTCTTTGCCTGATCAGTGAAAAAACATCACTACAGTTGTCAGCAGTGTGTCATCACAGAGCTATACAATGATAAAAAAAATAAAGCCATGGAAATGGTTCTGTTAATCCATTTCTTTTCTCTGTGAGATGGTATTCTCCAGTCGTAGGTGGTATAACATCATTATAATGTTATGTTTTGGGTGTTAACAGAGGATATCACTTTGGGAATGGACCTGCATTTTAGGGCCGGAGGCAGCTGTTAGTGTGTGAGACTTTTCATGATAAATTTATGGCAAAATACCGACATGAGTTAATTCCAAATAGAAGTTGTTCAACCTCTCAGTATACTGGAAGGCCATGTTGCAAGTAACACTACTTTGCTATTTTGGGAAACATGCTTATTCGCTTTGTTTCAGAAAGTCTCAGCTGGTTGCCTGGCAACCTCACAGTGACAACAGGACACCAAGAAGTTTCTGCGCCCTGCCAGAAAATAGTTTGGCGCATAATGCCCTGTGAAACCACAACTTATTGTTTCTACACGTCTGTTTTTTTTAGATATTAAACAAACCTGATATAAGGTGTTAATCAGTGAACTTAGAGGTGGGAGGTGGTAGGTGGATTTTGTTACCTTTGGATTAGGGGTGTCACAATACCAGAGATTTAGTAGTTGATACCAATACCAAGGCAAGGCAAGTTTACATAACACCATTCAGACACAAGGCAATTCAAAGTGCTTTACAGGAACATAAGACATAAATTAAAATGAAACATTAAGAGATTAAAATTGCAATTTAAAAGACCCTAAAAACAAAAGGCAAAAGCAAGTCAATAAATAGTTGAAACATTACAGAAAAAACAAAATCAATCAAATACTTACAGATTACATTAACAAGAAGTTATCTATCCTCTTTATTGGAAAGCTGCAGTAAACAATAATACTTAAAACCCTGATTTATGAGCTGACAGTTTCAGCAGATCTTAAATATTCAGGAAGCTTGTTGCACTGGTGGGGAGCACAGAAACTACAAGCTGATCCACCTTGCTTAGTTTTGATCCTGGAAACACTGAGTACCATTCAACAATTCTTGATACCAAATTCAGTACCACTGTAAAAAAAAAAAAAAAACAAAACAATATTAACATTCAGCTGTTGTTCATTTTCTTTGCCACCTGAAATAAAAACACTTCTGAGCTTCTGGGACAAAAGACTGAGGGGGATATTTACTAATCCTAACTCAAATCACTGTCAGGGAGCATGTTGCCCATGTGTGGAAGCTAATGGAGCACAAAAGTGATTTCTGCTGCTGAACTTTGAATACAAGTCGAATGTGAAGTGTAAGCAGCCCTTAATTTGACTGACTCATTATATGACAGATGCCACAGACTGAACAGTAAGAAGTTGAGACTGTAACTTACTATTTGCCATAACCGGTAACATTACACTAGTCTAACACGGTCGCCCTAGTTAGTGACCCTGCAATACCAGCTGCCTCAAACAAAAATAATGGTAACATTTATTTTAGGACGGTAATTTTTGTTTTGTTTTTCTTTTTGACAAGTTGAGGCAAAACTGTTGCTGTAGCTGCACTTGTTGCGAACTTTAACACGTTGTTCTGCCGTGCTAGTTGGTTTTCTTCATCTGTCTATGACATTTACCAGCTGACTAGACCACTTGTAGGCTTATATGCTGCCTGCATCGTGTCCAGAAGAATTGCATCCCCACTACCCACAGTACTGTAGAAAAAGCAGTATTGTCACATTTTCAGAATTTTGGCATTGACTTGGTACCTAAGTATTTTTTCTTGTGACGTCTGTATTTCATAGCCAGTCTTTGTGCAAAGCTAAGCTAAGCTAAACATCTCTACCTGTGGCTTCATATTTGAAGGACAGACATGAGAGTGTCTTTTTTCCTCACTGCATCTGCGTGAAGTGGCAAACAGAGCGTCTGAAATTGCTTTAGTGACACAATTTGTCCGTCATGGACAGTAAAATGTAGATCACCTTCAATTGTCTCTGCAAAATGGGCAAGCCACACTGTCCACCCGCCACCTGCAAGTCCATTTACGCCAGGACCTCTTTCTTTTTTTAAAGTTTTGGCACAAAAGATGGAACAGCAGCACAAATTTGCCTCGTTAGCATTATTGCTGGCAAACAAACTTCTACCTGCTGACAATTTTAAATAGCCAGAATTGTCCTCAGGGGCCAACAGGCTCGTGGCACCGAAATGAGGCACCGTAATCTGTGCTGAGATTCGGTCCGGTAGGTATTGGTTGTGTGGGATTTCGGTACTCGACCGTAGTGTGAGCACATCAGTCGTGAGTGGAGTAAGAGTTGGAATTAAATAACATTTCTAAAATCATTCAGAGTATGCCCAGCTTTAGGCAGTTCAGAATGATAGGTGTGTAGGAGAATTAGGATACTGAGTGTCTGCTCAAGGTGTAGACCAAAACATTGATCTAACACTTAAGAGTTTTATAGTGAAGCCAACGAGCAGCAGTCTTACTATTTATCTCAAGTGTTCCTCCCACACACAGGAGCCTTGAGCTACACATGCCGTGGTCAGTTCATATCCCATGCTGGTTCCTTCTCTCTCTATCTACAGTATGTGTGTCTTTCCATGTTTAAGAGATTTCTCTCCTACGTACAGTGTCTGGATCCTGAACAGAGGAAACAGACTTTGAGTGGCAGGAGGGAAAAGGTCCTCGTTTCTTTATGGCCTTGACCCTGCTTAACCGTGACCACTGCTCAGCAGGGGATGTTGGCATTGGATAGTCAGCAGCCATGTGCATTTGTGCACACATGTTTCTTGTGTGTGGTGTGTGTTTTTAGACGTGTTGCTGGCAAGTGCTCTGGCACTCACCAGCCAATAATTGCACATAATTGCATCCATTTGTGGGAAAGGCAAAGATGAACATTAGTGAGATCCGCGACACGTAACTGCAAAGCGCCCGTTGCCTGAAGATTTAAGACGGACAGAGATGGAATGTTGCGTGACACGTGATGTCAGGTGGCATGTGATGGTTACTATGGTGACCGTGGCAGTTGCACCTGCATTTGTTCAGCTTTGGCTAACACTGAGTACTTCAAGGCTGTTTTATTGAAGACGAGGCTGGTGATATTTTCTGGTGATATTTTTCTAGTTTTGTTGCCATCATTTAGAAACAACAAAAACAACAACAGTGAATTGATCCTGAGCCTGATGCAGTATCTTTTATTCCTCTGTGCCATGGCGCTCCAAAAACTATTAAAAACACAAAAATGAGCCGCACTGGTGCACTTCCTGATGTGTTTTTTTATTACAGTCAACATGGGTAACAGAATTTTAGACTTTGATTCAATACAAATATAAAAAAACAATACCTGATACCTCTTTTGATACCACAACAAAAAGAAAAAATAAGTCCAAGGCACACAAAATAGGATTTTTTTTTTTTTCTACCCTCACACTGTTGCTGGTTCAACAAACATCACTGAGCACTGTCTGCTTTTGCTGCAAGCCAAATTTCAGGCAGGACACTAAAAATTGAACTGGACTGAGGTCTTGAATGAGCACTTATATGATTTCTTTTTTATAGCTTCTCTACTTTCAATACAGTAGAATCTTAGCAAATTTTAAACATGTACTATTGAAAAAGTGTTTAAGTATCAATACTTTTGACAGTCTTAACTTACTTACTGCACCAAATGTGAATTAATCCGCAGTTTAAAATAGTCCCAAACAAATGCACTATTTCATTGGTCTCACTTGGAGTTGCTGCTATGGAACACCTGTCACATAAATATATTGTATAATGCTTTTTAATATTTTATCACAAACAGTGTTATTCTTTTTGTTTATGCTATGAACGTTCTGTGACCTTCAGAGGTTGCTGACTTAATAGTCTGTGATGCAACACGATTCTTAAGAACTCCAAAACAATGAAGTATCTGGGGACGGGGTTCTCAGAAATGACCTATTGAGAAAACATCTGGATTCAATCAAGCACATGCACATACACACACGTACACAGATGAAACTATAAAAGGAGGCTGCACATCTTTACTCTAGCTTTCTATTTGTTAAATAAACTGCTCCTCTTATGCACTAAGTTCCCATCTCTGTCTCGTCTCTGCATCGACTCTTAATTTGTCCACCACGCTGCAGGGGATTCCCTAAATTGTCTGATAATTTTTTTAAGTTTCTTTTTTCTTTTTCAAAACATATGTCTGAAAGTACACATTGACATAAATTAAACATATTGTTAGTGAAGATTAATCAGCCTATTGGTAAAACAACAACAACAACAAACAAACCCCAAAGCATTTAATTTACACAAATTTGACAAAAGGCTACCCATAAATCCACATGCAATCATGTAAGCTAGCTAACCTACTGAATCACTATGTGGGGCCTGTCCATATTGGCGAGCTATGTCACATTATTCAAACATTTGCCAGTTAGCTGTAATGGTAGAGTGTACGGACACTCTTTGAGCCACAGTGGATCATTTTGTAACTGCATGAGCAAGACCCTTAGAAGCTGTCAACAAAAAGGCAGAGCGTGAGGCCAGTGAACCTAACATTCGCCATGCCACAACTGCGGCTGACTTAGCAGCAATGACTCAGCACAAATGAGCGCAACTGAAAAAATTCAATTCTTTATTGTGCTATAAATGTGAAAAAGTGACTCATGACTATCACCATGAGTCAAGTAAAAAAAATAAAACTTTTACCAATAGCAATAACACTGTGATAACTTGAACAGTAACTAACCCTAACCATCTCATCCTAGGTTTTAAAGGTCCACTGTGTAAGATCTGTGTAAGATTTACAAGGATTTATTTGCAGTATATGGCATAAACGTAATATAGTATTCATATTATGCTTTCATTAGTGTGTAATCGCCTAAAAGTAAGAATTGTGTTTTTGTTACCTTAGGATGAGCCATTTATACCTACAGAGATCACAGGTCCTCTTCCATGCAGGCTGCCATGTTACACTGCCATGTTTCTACAGTAGCCCAGGCCAGACAAGCTAAACACTGGCTCTCGATTATGACGTTTTGGGTGAGTAAGTTCAGGTACACACTTGGAAAGGGAGGATGAGGACATGTTTGCGAGCTACACCGACAGATGGCACTAATGCTCACACCCTGGTCTTTTAAAGCTAATATGTAACATTTCAAATGTCCAAAAATGCTAGGCACCTTATATGTTTTGTTGAGTTGTATACTTACATGTTAAAATGCAGAAAAATCTCAAAAAAATACTTTATTCAAGGTAACAGTGAGTTTCCTGATAGCTGTCTAAAGCTAGTTTCTAGTTGCTGTAACTTCCACGGAAACACAGGAAGTGTCTGATATATCAGAGAGTTAGAGAGGAAGTCAGCAAATGTTACTAAACATAATGTGAATAAAAGTTTAATATTATCTCCATGAACATAACATCTCCCATGATCCCACACTACTTCACAATGTCCAACTATGCGTTCTGTTTTTTTATTATTTTGAGAGAGACCCTCTAGCAGCGTACGTTTCTAGTTGTTTTTTACATAAATAAATTTAATATGCTCACATAGAGAAAGTTGGTGAGGCACTTTAGAAATGTTTGAACCCAGTCTGAACAGAGAGGTTTCGCCACACAATACAGAAATACCATTTGTTCCCTGCTCCTTGATCCTCATGTGATTTATTAATCAGATTGTCAATCAGATTGGATATTTATAAGGACATTCCAGTTCTTTTAATTCTGCCCAGAGATGCAAGGAAACTTCTCAGAGGAGGCTTGAGTGACAGTAGCAGATCCTGCACAGAGCTCAACACTCATCCTTAATTCAAACCTGTTACCTTATACCTTATAAATTGCGTCTCATGTCCCATTCTGTTAGAATTAGTGGATATATGTATGTTTATGTGAACCTGCCTAACAAAGGAACAACACAAATATTGTAATTCTATGTATATTATTTATTGGTACCATTTATGTATTAAATCGATTAATAATTTATTATTCTTCCAAATATATACAGTATATGCCACTAAATTATTTTGATTGTTCTTTCTTGCATTTAAAAGGATACATGGCGATTTATCGATCATTCACAACAAGGTTGTATAAAGAGATTTCAGTCTAGTTCCTTCTTGATTGAATGATTGGAATTGGCTTAGGAGATAAATAAACTTATGGACCAAACTAGTTTATTTATCCTCAGCACTCCACCATATAAAGCTGTCTCACAACTTGAAGAAGAAGCTGCTCTTCAGTCTGGTGGACTTCATGGAAGTCTTTTAACCTGACTGACACACCCCCTTATTGAATATCATTTATTAATTGGATGCTGCAGCTGATCAGACTGATCTGATGTATCACAACATCATTGTAGTTTTATACTGGAGTGAAGGCAAATAAGACATTAAACTAAAGTGTATCACTCCCACGTTTCATATTTGTTTCCTAATTCACCATCCAGTTAAAAATATGTGTTAATTGCAGGTCTGTGATGCTCAGTTTGCAGTTAATCGGCAGATCTGGCAGGCCAGTTCATTAAAAAGAAACAAAAAAACTTTTGATTAATAGTGGAGGGATCGTGGGTGGAAGCGTCTCTCCCCCAGGAGAGAAGCGATGTGCAATTACACACTTGGCACAGGAGTCTCTACACCTGTTAAAGCCGACTAACAGCTGATCCAGCTGTGATCGGCTGCCGTCGTAATCACAAACGGACGTCACTTCATGTGATGCTTCAGAGAAAAGGATGTCTCATGGCTCTTAAAACAGATTTCCTCGTTTCGTTTCTCCTTGTGTCTCTCCATGAAGCCTAAGGGACTAAGACACAAAGAAAAGACGCAAATTGGGGATGCATGGATGCAATTTAAGAGACTTGGGATGCATCGTGAGTAGAGGGGAAGTGAAGATGGCATCCTCTGTGGATCTGTTGGTTCTGAATGCAGGTGGTGAGATCCAAGCTGGCTGGGATGCTGTTCTTTATGTGCAGTTAATCTCTTTTCTTAGTTATTTCAATCATAAACTATTAAATTGTGACCTTACAAGCACAACATCAATAAATGGAGACATAATTAATGAATGCAAAAATGCTGTGCTGCCAGTAGAAATGGCACATGTGCATCCAGTATCTGAGCAGTGAAGTGCCCTTGAATTTAGTTGTGGTTGGATACACAGTCCGTTAAGAGGTTTGTTTTGCATGTGCCGATGCTTTTTAGGGGCAACACACAGAGACAAATATTTTTTACTCTTTGTGTTGTCAGGTAGGAGCACATCAATAAAACAATAAAAGCACGAGCCGTGGGAATATGCACCTTTGTTCTGGCCAGTACACCACATTATCACATTATCTGTGGAAAAAGGCGAGGAAACAAAAGGCACCACAGAGCAGCTGATGCCGGCTGATGGGTGATCCTGCTGCGTCGGCGTCATCAGAATTTGACGTAGTTTCAGATGACGCGTTAGAGGGTGACACGTCTTGTCTTCTTATCTTTTCTTTGGATTCCCCCCAATGGAGTGGGAGAGACTTGAGACAAAAAAGGGAAAGACGTGAGTGAGGGAAGCGTGAGGACAAGGGAGGGAATTGGCATGTATCCTAGATGATTTACCAACTGTTTCTACATGATTTCCCACCTGATGATCCTCAATTGTTTATGGAAATTGTAAGAGAATGTTAAAATAAGGCTGACAGCCTCTCTCCCTCCTCCACATGTCATCTGGGCCTGTCAGTCTGTTCATTATCAATGCCTCGCCGTCTGTTTGTTGACCTTACAGCTCTCTGCAGTCTTTTTCTCTCTGTTTGCCCTTTGAGCATCTCTCTCTACTGGTTTTGTTAACTGATGTGTGTTAAACGTAGCTGTTTCTCAGACCTTTTCATGTGTCCAGATACAAACAATGCCAAATAATACAACAATGCACAATGGACCGAGCTGTTGCCAATATAACGCCAACGCTCACCAACTGGACACCACCATTTCCTGCACAGTCGATTCAAAATTTGCAGAGAAAAAAAGTAAACAATAAAAGCGGCTCTCATGGAAAGGAGCAGAAGAGGCATCAAATGGTTTCGGAAAAAGGTTGTGTGTTGGACAGTTTGAATAATTGTTTGTTTGGAACACCTCATGAAAGAACAGCTTGAAAAATAAATCTGACAAATTAAAAATCAGAAATAGCTGAAAATGTCACATTGAGAGGAGTGGCAGAGTTGTGAATGGTTTATGGAAGGCTGACTCTGGGTGGATATTCATAAGCATGTTTTCATTAGAGTGTAATCACCTGAAAATAAGAGTTGGAGTGTTTTTGTTACCTTTAAATGAGCTGTTTATATCTACAGAGGATGCTGGCCCTCTTCCACAGAGGCCACGTTTCTACAGTAGCCCAGAATAGAACAAACTGGCCCTCAACAGGGTGGTGGATGGCCCTGAGACCATTTGTTTAGTCCACAATTAAAATAAATTGATTCACACTGTCTCTCCCAGGAAGGAGGGACGGATATGGCAGTTTTGTACGATGGGATTAATCAAGCTGTTAGCAAGAGAAAGAAGGCTGATCTTTGTGTAGGATGAGACGGTGAGCTATGCAGGGGAGACAGCTATTAGCTGAAGAGGAGCCAGGCCCGGTTCCAGATCAAAATGACTGGTTTGGGATTAGGGGGTGCACTAGTTTCTACACTGCGGGCCGGAAAAACAGCAGTGAAAAATAGTAGGTTTATATGGTTCAGGGTGTGGTCCGAGATGAACAAATTAAGTTGAAGTGTTGTTCCTTTTCAGTAACAATTTGCTTTTTGGTCAACGTCACCAATTAGGCTGTATGTTAATAAATCTGTAGCCTCTGGGAAGTGCCACGCTGAAGCATAGCGCTGTTAAGCATGACCACTCACTTTGTGTTACATCACCTGATCAGACTGATACAGTATAAACATGCAGGGCTCTACAAACACCAGACTGTTTGGTTGGTACTAGTTATTGTGCTTTTTTTTTTTTTTTCCTATAAAGGACATCTTTTTATCTGGGCTCATCATAACTTCTCTAACTTTTATTTTTAGCACAAATAGCTCATGTTTTATCCTTGAAACACATCACCAGATGTAAGCACAGGCGGGTCTGCCTGCTGGGAATTTCTGCCTGATGCACTTCCAATGGTGCCATTGTGTCAGCTGCAGATCATCATTTGGGAGCCACCAGTGACTTCAGTTTCTTTATTTTTTTGCTTCTATTGTTATTATAACTACCGGATCCTCCATCTGTCTCTGAGTGCAGATTTGTGGTGATGTGTGTTCATGTCCTGACACTCTGAGCATTCAGACATTTCCAGTTATCATCTGTCACTGTGATTGGCTCATGTTTCTGAGCCATGAACCCTGTAATGTAACTGGTTGAGAGAATATTTAATTATCACCACACCTGCTGATCTATAATCACCTTCATCCAGTCTTTTGCATGCTGCACTGCCACATAAATGAACCCTAATAGAAGGTGTGCATGGACAGTCTGTGCACCCTGAATATATACCCCAGCAGAGGCGTACATGGAAAGCTGTGGACATCACAGGTGCGTCATCTAATGCCTTGCACTCGGCATTTATTATTCAAATTTTAATTGAGGGTCCAAACTATTAAACTGTGGGTGCAATGCATGCTTTTTCACCCTTGTAAAACCAGTAGCAAAAAAAGAGAGTAGCAAAATTTACAGAGAAATGAACATAATTTTGATCCCATAAATGTGTATTTCGTACTAATGGAGCTTAAATATGCTGGTCATTCTGTCCCTGGTCAGAGCAGTTTATATTTACGGTTTGTGAATCATTCCAGTATTTCAGTGATTGCACGTTAGGAGATTTCAGCTTTATTTAATGTTGCATTAACTCTTCACGTTATCAAAGCATTTATAAACTAAAATGCAGTAGCAGTTATTAAATGCATTAAGATTTGTCTGTTATCCTTGCAGCAAGTTAATTTAGTTAGCTAATAAGATAAATCAATTCAATTCAAACTTAATTTCAGACTCACAAGAGGAAAGTTAATGAGACCGTATAAAACCACAGCAATTCATCAGTCAATTTAAAAACATTTCAGATTTTGTGTCAGGCTATCACACCAGTATTTTCAGAGCCTGGATGAGTAACAAGTGCAGCTCTTTTCTTGGACTGGTTAAAACCTGTATGATGCTGTTCTCTGACTCATCCAACCGACATATAAAATTATACATGAGATGTGTAAGAAGTGCCTCACATGTAGGAACATCAGAGAACACAAACTGTCGACTGGCACTACCAACCTGAAGCAGCAACCTCATTGGATTATTGTAAGCACATACTACTTTTCCCATCGCTACACCAAAGATGAGCGGTGTACGTAGCTATAAAGAAAGCTCTAAATAATGAACATTTTACTTTGACACAACACATACTGAACTTGTGAAGCAACATGTTGGCCTGAGCACATAGGTAACAACACTGTTGGAAGATATCTCTGTCATTCAAATCATCAGTGAGAAACTGGCCAAAATATTTTATTTCCTTGCATGTCCTGAGAGGAATATTGCACAAGTGAAACAGAAGAAAAACTCCTGTCCTTTCTGTTTTTTTTTTTTTTTCTTTCAGTCATGACATTACTCTTTTTGGCATGAAGATCATTGATTTAGAGGATGTTATTTTGTGCTCAGAAACGGTGCACAATATGACACAACACCTGGAAGAGCAGGGTGTCTGTTAGTGTTCGCGGTAAAGGCTCACTGTCAAGTGTGACAAGAGTACAGTCAGTTCACCTGGTTCTTTATACCCTCTCTACCCAGAGAGCCTCCACTGCTGTGAGTGTGACTTCATGTAGAGTGACACTTTAGTTCCTCCCCAGTGTGCCATCAGGACAGTTTGGTAAACGGCCATGAAGTGCTGCAGAGAGAGATGTCCTTCTCGCACTTCTGTCCCACTGTCCCACTTCTGTCTGCTGGGCCCCGTTATACAGTGTGTGCTCACTTTTTATGTAATTTTACTTTTGACAGCGATGTCTAGGAAGTTGAGAAGAACCTGTGCAGTTCGGCTGCTCCAACAGTAGTGTCAAACTTTGGGAAAAAAATGGATTGTAAAACCTTTACTTTCTGCAGAGTGCTCAAGTCTACATATACTCCTTTTCTGTACAGATGAGCGGGCCTGGCTCAAATCGGTTTGAGTCGGCACGTCAGCCCAGCCCAGCAGGGGTTTGCATTTCTGTCTCAACAGGGCTACCCGCTTGAAAGTGTGTCTTTTTAACTGAAGAGGAGATCGAGGAGGCTCGGTTCGAGCAGCTGCAAAGCAGTAGATAAACGTTGATATACGTCTCCTGGACAAACAGTTTCCTTAAATTCTTCACAATAAAAGTCCCCAAGCATTTTGTTATTTAAAACACTTTTATTATGAAGCAGCACAATTAGGAAATGTTTTCATTTGGGGTTTCATCTGCAGTATGTTAACACTACTCTGACACAGCACAGGGATTCAGTTAGAAAAGTTTGTAGCTCTCAGTGCTACAAAAGCACTGAGAACTGAACATGAAGAGATTTTTAGAAACATCTTTCCCTCTGCTCTCCTGCACACACGAGCTGAGTATCATAACACACGAGTGTTTGAGGCAGAAAAAGGAGGGTCGGAAGCGTGTCCAGAGCACGACTCAACAAGCAACCACCTCCATCCTCACTTAGGCCTGCACAGCTTTTATACATTACAAATGATAGTTTTGTGGTTTTTTTTTATCTTATTCCTCCTTTTTATAATTTATAGAGGTATTTATACTTTTATTCTGACCGGACATTTGCAATATTTTACATATATCTGTTTAATTTTTGTTATATACTCAACTCAACTCAACTCAGCTTTATTTATATAGCACCTTTCATACAAACATGCAGCCCAAAGTGCTTCACATATCAACATTAAAACAACAGAAACAAACAAACAATGACAAAATCCAAATAAACAACAACAATAAAATTGAAATTGTTAGGATTAAGTAAAAGGAACACCGAAATAAAAAATAATATAAAGAACTCACGATTGAAGTTAGAAGACCAAGATTATAACATAACTCCCAGATTAGCAATTAAAAGCCAGATTAAAAAGATAGGTTTTTACTTTTCTCCTAAAAATACCGACAGAGCTTGCCAATCTAATGTCCAAAGGCAAAGAGTTCCACAGTTTAGGGGCATAAAAACAGAAGGCACTCTCACCAGTACGTTTATGGAACACATGAGGGACATTTAAAAGAAAAGCAGTGGAGGACCTCAGTGATCTGGCAGGAACATAAAATGAAAGAAGATCCGTAATATATGCAGGAGCAAGGTCATTTAAAGCTTTATAAACGAGTAAAAGAACTTTAAAATCAATTCTAAAAGCAACGGGTAGCCAGTGAAGTGTTTTAAGAAGTGGAGTAATGTGATCAATTTTCTTGGTTTTGGTTAAAACTCTGGCCGCAGCATTTTGCACTAGCTGTAGTTTCTTCAATGACTTTTTGGGTAGGCCAGTAAAAAGCGAATTGCAGTAGTCAAGACGGCAAGATATAAAAGCATGGATGAGAATTTCAGCATCCTGTTGAGTTAAAAATGGTCTGATTTTAGCAATATTTCTAAGATGAAAAAATGAAGTTTTAATTATGCCGTTAAAATGAGAATTAAAGTTTAAATCAGAATCTAAAATCACTCCTAAATTTGGGATGCTGCTTTTAATCTGTACGTTAAGACCACCAAGCATTGAGTGCAGTTTCTCTCTTTCAGCATTTGGTCCAATTAAAAGAATCTCAGTTTTGTCCTCATTCAGCTTTAAAAAGTTCTTGCTCATCCAAACATTAATGTCAGTGGGACAAGCGATGAGTGTGTGGCACATTTATTATTGTGTCTTTGTTGTACCTCTGTATTGTCTTGTCTTGGTTGTCTTGGTTTATGTACTGTATTAAGTTTCTGTTTATTGCAATTGTGTGTAGCACTGTTGATTAAGCCAAATATCTCCTTGGGGATATAAGGAAAGAGGGTCGCACTCAGACAATAACATTTAATGATCTTTTACTTAACACACAAAACGTTTTCATGAGGCCAATTGTTGATCATTGTGATCTCACAGTTATCAACTATTGCCCTCACTTGGTAACTCACCTGATGATTTAAGCAGTGATTGAAGACTTGTATGTGCACACGTTGATGAAGGCCAGATGGCTGAATGCGTTTTGTCTATTAAGTAAAAACACATGAAATAAAAATGCCTCTGAGTGTGACCCTTCTATTTACAATTAGGATAACGTACCAGATGGCCAGAGCGCAGTGGTTACCCTGCAGGTAGAGCCTTTGGGTTAAAATAAAATATATCTTATCTACAGTTATATCTGTATTTATTTCCATCCTTGTCCTTCTGAAATGACTGAATAATTACAATAAAGGCTTAACTTAATATAGGCTAAAATCTATGACAATAGATTTATGTTTAATTACCTTAAATGATGGACTGTAGCTGGTATGAAACATCCATATTTCTCCTTTTCAGGCGCTTCTGTATTGTTTAGTGCCAGTTTGGAAGCTTTTAGAAGAATAGTGTCATAATTACAATCGGCATGTTAAACAATATTTACAAGTAGGAAACTTGTTAATTACTGATCGCTACTGTATGATAGAAAATAGCATAAATCATTCCCAGTCAATTGAATTTTGCCACGTATATTTTTTCTGTTTATGGGGTGTTTTGCTCAATGCCAAAAGTATGTATATATGTTATAAATAAGATGTACAAAATGTTGAGTTTTACTAAAAAAGGGTTGTTGTTTTTTTGGTTAGTTTCACTTTTCTGTTTTTTTCCAACAAAGTCAGTGTGTCTGCGTGCATGTGTCTGAATCATGACTGAGCATCTGAGTCACTGTCTTTGTTGTAGATGAGATCAGTCTGGAGGGGATGGTGGTGCACAGAGCGGAATGCAGACCGGTCGTCAATGACAGCTACATGAAGCTGAAGAAGTGAGTGAACTTTGAAAATGTTGAGCTCAGACACGGTGAGTTTAAAATGTTACTTTGCCTCATGGTTGCTTTGGGCTACAATAATAGGTAGGGTTGGGCATTGAGAAGCGATTCCAAATAAGAATGTGTTCAAAAGTTCATCATTAAAGGTGCTGTTTACAACATTTGGTCTAGAGGTTGGAGTAGACCACCAGCATGTCGGACCAAAACTAATGCACGCTTTGTTTACTCAATCAAGTTGGAGAGAAAAAAAGTGTCATCTGAAAACCCACTGCTCACAAAACTCAGATCAGACTGTCACACTCGGCAATGCTGATCAAATAGAGATCAAAATTCTGTTACTACATTGCCTATTTCTAGTTTAAAATGTTTTAGAAAACATATTTTAGTGTACTGTAAGATAAAAAAGATGGTAACCCAAAATATGATCTTTGCCTGACCCTAACCAAGTGTTTTCTGTCTCTAAACCTGCCCAGATCAGACCAAAGCAATGTCATATTGTAAAACATAATTAGTTGAAGAAACGGTGAAGAAACAGTGTGTACAAATCTTGCAACAGTTTCACAAATTCTAAACCCTTCCTGACACAACAGTTTCCAACAGACTCAAACAGACTAAAAGTCAGATCAAGGGTCAAATAGTGTTGCCAATGGCGTATTCTGCCTTTGCTTATTGTTATCTCGCCTAAAATGAACTCAGAAACATATTTTAGTGACTGTTTAGCTGTGATATGATTAAGTTATTCACCAGACTGCCATGTTGAAAATGGACATGGGAATTTAAGGAATTATTATATTGAACGGTTATAGTATAATGATCAATTCCTATACAGATTTCACGTGTGGAATCTGACATGCTGGTTGAATGCATGCATGCCTTCCGTCTCCTAAAGCATTTGTCTTAAATTACATTGTAAGTCTGGCGGTATTCTCAGTTATGCTACTCATCTAAGTTGCTGGACTAGCGGGTGAATAGCACAAATTGTTGTGAGTCAGTTAGCTGTCTAGTCGATTAAACATTGACACCCTCGCTAATCAGCACCAGAAATACTAGTCCGCTAGTCTAATTCAATGTACAACACCAGTTGATGTACAACACCACCTGATGCCTCTAAGATGTTACACAGCCACTAGTCAGTCTGCCACTTGTCAGGACTGGAGCTCCGTCAAACGCCCACCCCCACAGAAATGCTTGGAGGGCCCAGATGTTGTTATTAGCAAAGTGGGACAGATGACAGCTCATAAACACCACGATTTGACAGTATTTTGATCTAGAAAACAAAAATCAGGTCGTATGCAGGCTGTGTCAGAATAAACTGGCATATTGCAACTTAATCAGTGCAATATGTGACCAGAGTCAGGACAGACATGTGGTCGTTAACCTGCAAGGAGAGCAGGCTACTGCAGCTAATGTGCTAACACACTGCTAATGTTATCCAGGTAAAGTAATGTAAATATTGTTTACCTATAGACTGTGATCTTGCTTTGCCTGAGAAGTTAATGCATTTAGTGAGTTGCTGTTATCTGTTGTAGGATAATTTGCAAGCTAATGTTCACTTAGCTCAGTGTTTCCACTGGTAATATTTATATGTAGTAATTAACATTTTCACAACACTGCTGGAAGAACGCAGGACACACGAAGAATTGGAATTGAGAATGGTTAAAAAAAGAAATCAGTAAGCAGAATTAGAATTAAAATAGTTAAATCCATACAATACCCAACCCTAATAATGTGATTTAGCAAAGAATAGGATATACTGTAAAATAAAATAAAACAAACAAAAATACCAACGCTTGAAGTTCTTCAGTAGTTATATATGACTGATAATGTGAGGGAGAACACTTTCCAGTATTAATATCACTTAAAAAAAAAAAGACACAGCAGTTGTTACTGAACATAATAACATAATATTTATAATATAACCATAACTGCAAATTACCTTTCAACATACACTCCTCAAAAAATATTGATGAATAATTATAACAAACACACAAATGTACACACAAATGCATGAAACAGTCAGAGTGTTTATTGTCTAAAACTGTGCTGTTGAATGTGTTTTTTTCACCCCTGGACAACACAAAAATTTCCAAGTGTTGTGATATTCCAGGGCAGAGATGTCACAGCGTGCTGACAGGGGCATCACCACAACTGTTTATTTGTGTACACTAAACACTTGAGTCCACTCTCCCTTTTCAAATGGTTTCTGTCTCCCCTTCATTGGAATCCGTTATTCCAGCTAGTTTAGTGGATGGTATTGCTATAGCAACCGCATCACTGTGGCAGATGCACTGCTACCACACAACCCATGGCAAACACACAACGCAGTTTGCTTTATTGTGTGAGTCCATTTCTGTGTCGGCCATCAAATCAGATGATGACATGATATAAACACATCCCCATGACCACCTCCATCATCTAGCATCAAAAGACAGTGTCTTTTTCAGATTTCTGTGCTGATCATCTTGGCTGAGAGCTTCTTCTTCGACACTAACGGGGGGTACTCTGATGTACTGAACTTACATTTGTCTAATTGTGTTTCATTGCGACATCACGAGGAAAGACTTTTCACTCCAGTTCTCTAATCTCCCATTTGGATGGCAGCTGACAAATGTCCCTCCATCGTGGCAGGCTCCAGGATATGCAGGACATTATGTTGTCATGGCGTCATCTGTGTGTGTGTGGTGTGTGTGGTGTGTGGACACAATTCAACAGTTTTGGTACAAACTTCCCCACAGGTTCCTACTGTGGATAAAGTGATCATATGCAGCACTCTGTCATATAAATGTGCACATTAAACGACAAAAACAGATAGAAAACATATCAGTTCTTTATACACGTCAAATCGTATTTATGTTGATTAACAAGAGTTATGTGTGTGTTTTTCTTTTTTTTTTTCTTGTGCACATTCATTACTGTATGCTGATGGACTTGTGCGATTCATTATTTTGGAAAAATCTCGAAAAACCTTTTTTCATGACTTTCATGCCTTTGTGTTTTATGGCCGAAGGTCTGGTCATCCATCATGTGAGTGCAATGTCTCAAGTGCCTAGAGGGAATTTCTTCAAATTTACCACCCAGATCTCATCGGTTCATCCTTGAGTCCATGACGACATTTGTGCAAAGGTCAAAGGTCACTGTGAGCTCATGTCCATCCCGTTGTTGTGAAGGAGATCTCCTAGAAATGCTTGGAGGGAATTTCTTCAATCTTGGCACAAATGATAACTTGGACTCAAAAATTAACTGATTAGGTTTTGATAGTCAAAGATCAAAGTCATTGTGATGTTGCTAAACACATTTTTTGGCCATAACTGAAGAATTCATACAATTCATACAGTTATGACAAAATTACACGCAAATATCTAACAGGCTAAAATGATGACGTGATGACATTTTATATACAAAAAGTCAAAGGTCAGCTTCACTGTGACATGATAATGTACTTCTCTTTATCTCTGTAAAAAAAATAGTCTCTAAGTGAAGACAACATGTTTCTCACTGGAATTAGGCAGGTCAATACAGTGAAGACTTCCATTTGCCAAAAATTACACGTCATACCTTTTTATTAAATTCCCTCATAGTTACAGGTCAATATAGTGGCGAGTTCCATATTAAATTCCTTCAGTCTTCACTACATACATTATATGAGTCTGGACAGGCATGTATGCAAACTATAACTTGACTGGTTGGTGGAGACAAACAACAGTGAGGCAATAATTCGCGTTTTTGACTGTTCTGTTTTTTTCCAACTATTGACAGCTGACTTCTCACTTCTTAACTGGCCTCTAGGGGCTGCCAGTGATCAACAGCTGCTTTGAAATCTTGTTTCAGCGGTGGACAACGTATGTGGAGTGTGTGTGTTAATGCTGGTGCTTCTCTGCAGGCAGTTGTGGTAGCATTGCAGTAGGTGCTTCACCATCAGTCTTCACTCTACTGAGTGACCTCTTCTAGGTGACGTTATTACTAGCAGGGAAGACAAACTGAAGAAGTATGGTGAAATAGAAAGTTCCTAATGCATCAGCAAGCTTTACTAATGGATTCATTAGTGTAACTGTTTATGCTTCATCATAGTAATTATGGCAGAATATGGAACAGCTGCAGTGCTTTCTATTTAGCGCTTCTTGAAGGCTCATAATGTTTGTTGTTTTGTGCGGCCACCAGTCTGAATAAAATGTGTCAAGATGAATCAAAGACAACAAAAAATAAATGGAAAGTAGAATATCTTTGGACACAGCAGCTGCCATGACTTATTCTGTTAGTTAAACCTCAAGGTGCTGACAGTTGTCTCCTGCCAACAGGCACGTCTGTCAGCAGGGATCAAGTTGGATCATGGAAAACACAAAGCAAACTTTGTCTCTCTTGTGTGTGTGTTTTGTGTGTGTGTTTTGTGTGTGTGTGTGTGTGTGTCAGGCTGCAGATTAAAGAGTCCACCAAGACTCCACGTTTGTCACAGCAGCTGGAGAGAGCCGTCACTACCGTCTTCAAGCCTGTGGCCAACCACGATTTCAATGTGAGATCTAAGAACAGCAAGGCATATAATGAACTATTTTATGTGTGTATACATACATACACACACACACACATTACACTGAGGTAATGGCAGGAATGACCTGCACATTTAGCCAGTAGCAATTCTATACATAAATCTTTAGGCCCCACATATTGTCTATCGCTGTGTCAGTCTGAATCAGATACTGTATGTAAAAGGTCGAGGGAATTAAAATGTGATCACCACTTCAATTAACAGCCCTAAAATACTAATTATACACATCAAGTTCACTTTACTTGTCACCGAGTATTCATCAACTTATGAAAATATACTGTAGATATACTAAGAGCTGAAACAGTCAGCTGATTAATCATTAAGGGTAATTTTTCTTAAGCAAAAATGTCAGAAATTCTCTGCTGAAAGCAGCTGGTTTTCTTAATTATCTCTGAATCTCTGGGTTTTGGACCAATGTTTGGACAAAATGAGACATTTGAAGATGTCCTCATTAGTCAGAACAAATGATTAATCAATAAAATAAGCATCAGATTTATTGAACATGAATAATAATAATTGTTGGTTGCAGCCGTAAAAATTAGTGTCACAATTTCAATAGTCAATCGAAAATTGACCAAGATGAGCTTTAAATTTCAATAATTTAAATCAAAGGCAGAATCAAATATTCCTCAAGTATTTTATTTTCTCTCCACCCCCGCCTACTTTAAGTATCCAGCACTTAAAAGACGGAACAATGTAGTTTGTTGGGCATTAAAAATGACACTTGTCAGGGCTTAAAACCAATGTTCTGTCGGTCTTTACAAATCAAATCAAATCAAATCGTGTATTTTGATAACTGACACCCTTCAGTAATAGTTTAGTAGTAGTATATATATTTTTTCCTTTCACAACAGTCCTAGTGAGTAGCCATTATATTATTTAAAGTGTTAATAGTCCTCTTAATGATAATCAAAATACACATTTTAAACTATATTTATTATTTAGATTTGATTTAGAAGGGCTACAGAGTTGAGATGTTGTGGTTGAGACACATCTGATACCAATATTATATAATGAATTTGTCAAAAAATAGAAAGTTTACCAGTGATTGAGCAGTATTCTAACCTTTTTTTAAAACCAGAAAGTGAGACAGGAGCCTGAGGATATAGCCAAACCTTTTTATGCCTGATTTAATCATGTTTTTGTACAAATTTGACAGTTGAGAGGAATTTGAGATGCAACTTTAAAGGGCAAACATTTTCATTAAAGAATATATATTTTAAAACAAAGATGATTACAGTAGGAAATTTTATACCTTTGTTATCAGTAGGTATTGTTAGTTTAGGTTTTTAAATCTTGTAACACATTTTTAAATTGTAATGAATTATTGTCTGTGACAAGATTGTCTGTATTATGTTCTGTTAAAAAAAACAAAAAAAACCCAACATTTTTTCATATCAGCATTGAGCAACATATACACCAATACCTGTATAGTTGCGATAGGCTAATATCAGCCTGATAATATCGGTTCGACTCTACTTGTATGGATTGTGACATTAACTGAACTGAACTGTGACATAAGAATCAAACCAGAATGGTCCGATTACCATTATACCATATTATTATTATGTCATTATTATGATTAATAGCATTAATATTCTGCATGTTAATATTCTGTGTGATCCTCAGGTGGTGTACGATAAGAAGAAGAAGTCTGAGGGGAAGATGGTGAGGGCCGAGCGGCAGGTTGTGCTGGACATGCTCTTCTCCGCCTTCGAGAAGCACCAGTATTATAACATTAAGGACTTGGTGGACATTACCAAACAACCTGTGGTGAGCAGCATTCACACACACACGACACACACACACACACTCACACGCGCACACACGCAAACAATATAGCCTGAAAGACAAAAAAAAACAATACACCTGCCCACTATCCACCTTGCTTTGTTAAATTTGAACAAATCGCCCACAGCATGACGTTCATGCCTGTTCACACTATCTTTTGTGGCTGAAATTTGGGCCAACATGCGCGCACACACACACGCTCACACACACAAACATGGGATGAATCGATACAGAGCAGTGGATTCGTTCCAGCTCGCAGAGAACAGCAATGTGTAGGTGCTGATGAGACCTTGAGGTCCTTCTCTCCCTCTGATTGCATCTGATTGCATAACCATCGGCTGAGTAGGAGTCAAACGCCGCAATACACTCCACACCATCATTTCTCTCCTAAAGCACTTGGCTAACACTCAAATTAACTGAACTAAAGTAACCGAAATGCCCATTATGAAAAGTCTTGAAACACATCACTGTTATTCATCAGGTGCAGCGGGCACGTCACTACCAGCTCAACGGAGACACCCAGTGGTCGTTGGAGGGTATCGTCTCTCACACAGAGCTCCACTGCTCAGCTTGTGTTGGATTTATGCCCGTTTGTGAAACTAAACTGAAATGAAAATGAATGATGTGAGCAGGTTAAAATGAAAAGCAGAGCCGGGTGCATGAGCACAAGCACAGGGAAACTGCCGTTTACTATAAAAGTAGTAGAAAATTGGCTCAGCCATCTCAGAAAGCTGGTAGGGACTGTCAGATCTTCTTCTAATCTACTGCCAGCAACCAAGACTAGAAACAGGCAGAAAGTGCTAAACTTAGCCAAGAAATAATCAGCCTCTGGAAAACCTCACTATGCCAGTTTCAGTTGTTTTTGTCCAGATTAAACCACCAAGATGTAACATTTCAGTGAGCCTTACATAGACTGTACGATCTGTGCAGGTGCATAATAAAGACAGGGGTCTCATTTATAAAACGGACATAGGATCAATTTTGTTCACAAGTATGACTTGAGTAGAAAACCATATATCGTAATTATTTATAAAACCTTACTTCAAGTGGAAATGATATTATCTCTAACCAATGTGTAGATGTGATTTTCCTGCTGCAACACACGTCAAGTGTTGTGATGTCGTGATTTTTTTTTTTTTTTCCGGACCAAGACTATTCACTGTAAAGAAAGAAAGAAAGCAGCTGAGAAAACTCATAATTTTAAAGCAATGTCTCCACTAAATTTTTGGGGTTTAAAATCAAACTTAAACTCTGAATTTTTAAATAAACTCAAAAAAATGTGGCCAGCCTATAATCTGTCATTGATTTAGTAATGTACTTTTCTTCTTCAGATAAACTTGAATCTTTGAGTTTTGAGAAACCCAACAATTTTTAGTAAAAAAAAAAAAAATCCTCTCATTCTTTTAATAGGTGCAGTTGAAAATATTACAACATTAACGCCGCAATACACTCCACACCATCATTTCTCTCCTAAAGCACTTGGCTAACACTCAAATTAACTGAGTCCGTTCAATTCAATGTGTTTTTCCAGACCTACCTTAAAGAAATCATGAAGGAAATCGGGACGTACAACAACAAGGGAGCTCACAAAAGCACCTGGGAGCTGAAGCCAGAGTACCGACACTACCAGTCTGCTGAGGAAGAGGAGGACATTCAGGCCGCGTAGTTCCAGCGAGTACCAGGAGAGCAGCCGGAGTTTACAGCTGGTTAATGTTCCCAAAGGAATCCAGGTTTTTCATAGACTTCATGAATGTAGATGTCAAAAAGGAAATGCAGTTTATCACGTATGCAGGTGCAATGTTTTTGAGTTAAGTTTTTAAGTTAACAATATTTGGGGCAGAAAAGTCTTGACCGAAACGAACAGACAAATTGTTCACAATGTTTTCAAGCAGATTTTGTGTTTGGAAGTGGAGGAATGAATAACCAGCAGCTGTCTGGACAGAGAAGGTTCGAAAAATCACATAAAATAAATCAAAAAATGTTCTGTTATGTGTCAAAATGTGTGATTTCTAGAATTCAGAACAACTGACATCCTCCAAAGTTATAATTACAAGAAGACATCTGAGATTATTTTTGTGTTAAATTTTGTGTTTTTTAAATTAATCATGAATACATTGATTTTTCCTGGTTGGTTGACAGACGTCAGAGATATCTGGGGTCTGTGGCACAACACGCAGCTGTGTGACCGTAAAGTCGACTGTTTGGGATGATTCAAGTATTTATGGGAAAACAGGCACTAAAAGCTGCTCGTTCAAGATGTATTTCCACGGAGGATTTGTGTGTTTGCGTTTTAGCACGTTATGTACTAGTTAAACATACTGTACCACAGCCAGTGGTTTCCGTTTGTTTCCCTGCATATTTAAACCTGTTTGATTTTGACCAAACTTTTCTTTCAGCCACTTTATTTTTAGACACAAAAGACTCACGGCTCTCCTGCTACACCGACAACAAACTTGAACAAGAAGGCCATCTAGATATTTTGGATTTGACTGGGGCTGCAACTAATGACTACTTTAACAATTAACTATCCAACAATAGTCCAAAACCCAAAGGCTCTTTATTTACTGCCATAAATGACAAAGAAAAGCAGCAAATCCTCACATTTAAGAAGATGGAACCAGCAAATGCTTAACATTTTTGCTTTAGAAAGAAACAATTAATTGATTACTGAAATAGTATGTGATTAAAGGAGAAATCTAACTATTTACTGTAATAAATCATAAAATGACCATGACATGTCATCAGAGATTAAGAAAACATGAATTTGTAATATTCGCTTCTCTGACAGCAACGTGACAGCCACTGTGAAATTTTTATTTTGGGCAAGAACAACTGTTTTTTTGTTTGCCTGGTTCACATTAATTAGAGATCAAATTAATGCTGAATGTTAGATGAATGACTTAGTGCCTGTTTATGAGTTGTAAGAAATCATTAATTATCCTTTAGAAGGAAAAGATGTTTATAACTGTTAAATTGAGGAAAATGTTACTGACATCTGGCAGGCAGTGAGACAGACAGTCACTGGACTCCACCATAGACTGTATATTAAATAGGATTCAACCTTTTTAATATACAGTCTGTAGCTCCAAACTTGCTATGTGAATTGCTGTACTCACTTTTGCAAGCACAGTTGCTGCATATTTCTCCTTTACTTTTGTGGTTTGTGGTGAAGTTCACAGCCCGTCATGCTGTTGCATTGCTTTGTGTACGATGATGCTGTTAAAAAACAGGAGTAGAAGAGTAGTTGTTAACCAACCCTGGTTTCACCTTTATTTACCAGCGCATGTTGTCACAAAGATGCCAACGTGCATATATAATATAAAAATATTTGATTCCCTTTAATTATAGGTCCTGGTTGAAATAATATCCCGATGCGTTTTTTTCTGAGCGTCTGTTTTATCTTGCGTGCTGACTGACATAAGAACAGCAAAAAACGACTGTTTGACTTGACAGTCTGTCGAGTGAGGGATCTCCCTCTTATGATTCGACTTGACTTTCAAGGGACAGCCCAAGTAATTCTTCCCCTCATTTTTTCCCCTTATACTTGGCCCTAATATTCTTCTGTAGATAGAACCAGTCCCGCCAGGATTTTGCAGTGGATTTTTGGGGGGATTGTGTGGCCTAAAATGCTTGATTGTGTGGGAAAAAAAAATGTGATGCACGGTGCAATGTTTTAGGTGTTTAGTGAAGCAAGTGAAAATTATAAAAAAAAAAGGCTTTTTTGTATAATTCATTAAAAATCAAAGGCAAACAAACAAACAAAAAGCCCACAACACGTTAAACTGGTTCATTGAGACGTGCATGTGTTAAGTTTGTGCCGGGCTGGTTGTGCAGAATTCACAGGGATTGGTTGAACTGGCATTAATTGTTGCGATTGCAACATCACAACTTCCTGGAGGGACTGAGAGAACATGCAAAAACAGCAGAATGGTAATTTAGTGGTAGAGGGGCAGCTGTAGTTGATAGCTACAAGATTATTTTTGCCCTGTTTGTTCAAGTAGTGCAGGAGCATCAATATGTTCTGTGGGATTATTCATGTTATTTATTCAAAGAAATAAAAGACCTTCTAGCCTGCCAGTGAGTTCAACAGCAGCCATGAATAAGAGAAAAACAAAGATTGAAGAGGATAATGTCTGGAAACTCATTTTCATTTTTTCTAGTAGTGTTACTATAGCAACTGTGGACAGCCTTAAACTATATTTACAATAAATCACAGGGCAGAAACCTGCTGCTGCTCAGTGAGAGTCTGATGGCACGCTGACCACTAACTTGTCAGCTGAAAAAGGCCAAACATTTGATCAGTTTTTTTTTTTTATTAATAACCTTTTCAATTAAAGGGATAGTTCACCCTGAAACAAAAAAAACCAAACTATTTTTCCTCTTGTGCTGTTTATCCATATAGATAGATTTGGTGTGAGCTGCCAAGTTTTGGAGAATATCAGCCATAGGAATGTCCGCCCTCTCTCAAGTATAATGACTAGATGGCACTTGGCTTGTGGTGCTCAAAGCACCAAAAAGTACATTTGAAAAACTGAACAGCAATGTCTCTCTCCAGAAATCATGACCTGATTGCACATGATAATACACAGACTTTATTGTGAGCAGTTTGATGAACTCCTTTCAACCAAACACCACCACACAGAAGAAAGTGCACATCAACTCACTCACGAGGCTCATGACAGCACAGATGTCAATATAAATGGTGGCTTCCTCGGCTGAGCTGTAACCTCTCGGATATGAGTAAATACGCGCTTCCTTTGCACTGTGATAGTTTGTGGGTGTAGTTCAGTAGAAAGAAAATAGTTCCCACATGAAGCGGCTCACAAGGTCTGTGGATTATCTCGAGTAACCAGGTCATGATTTCTGGAGAGAGACATTGGCAAGTGTTTCAAATGTGTTTAGTGGCGCTCTGAGCACCACAAGCTGTGTACAGTCTAGTTCAACAGAAGGCCGATATCTACTGTACAAAGCTCTGCGGCTCATGTGGAGTCAGATCAGTCTCAATATTAATGAATGCACATATGAGGACTCACAAATGTATTCTGGGTCTCTGCGCATAAATGTTTTTCAATGCACACAAAATGGTTGTATATAAATGGAAAACGAAGCCACATAACTCACAAAAGTATTTGTTACACACTTTCTTCTGCACTTATTGGGTTGATGAGCGTCTGCCTCCTTCAAAGTGGAAGCACAACCCCACCGAGTGGCTGTTTTAGTGCAAGTTGCAGTGTTTTGAGATATCGGCTGTAGAGATCTTTGCCTTCTCTCCAATATAATGGGGCTGAATGCCGCTCTGATTTTCATGGCAGCAAGAAAGTTCCTCCATGAAAGTGCTCAACAGGTCAATGGAATATTGTCAGTAACAGAGTCATGATCTTTGAAAAGGGACACTGGTTTTAATTTTTCAAATGAATTTGTTGATGCTTTGAGCACCACAAGACAAGTGTCATTTAGTACCATTATATTGGAGAGGAGGCGGACAGCTCCAAACTCTGCAACTCGCACCAAAAACACACAGACTTGGGGAAACATGTATATGTAAATATTTTGGAGTGAACTGTCCCTTTAAGGAATCTGAGTGATTTCTGAAAGGGATAGATCACCCCAAAATTAATATTAAAGTGATATTCCTCCCAAAAATGATAACCCACTCAGTATGTACTCACCCCTGTCCCGATGTGATGATGGGTGAAGATCTTCAGTTCACAAAACACATTCCGGAGTTTTCAGCAGGAAACACAAAACAAACAATGTCTCCATCCTGCTCGTGTGGTGTAATCCAAGTGTCCACGAGCCACACATTAAAATTTAACCACAAAAGACGCCATTTACACCATGTTTTTAGCTGAAATGTCAACTGTAGCCTCTCAACTGAGCCAGATGCACAAGAGATCTTGTGATATTTTCATACGTGCATCCATTAAGAGATATACGGAGTCTCGCGATACATGAACGCCATGTTTACATCCTGCCGGCTACATGCTACAGTTGACATTTCAGCTAAAAACATGGTTGTAAATGGCGTCTTGTGGTTAAATTTAATGTTGTGGCTCGGGACATTTTGTTTACACCACACAAGCAGGATGGAGACTTTTTGTTTTTTTTTTTTTTTTTTTTTACATTTTATCTGTGGTCACCATTCACTGCCATTGTACTGGATTTGGCTGCAACCCTGTTTTCTGCTGAAACTCCAGGATTGTTTTGTGAACTGAAGATCTTCACCCATTCTCAACATCGCATAGGGGTGAGTACATATTGAGTGAATTTTCATTTTTGGGTGGAATATTGCTTTAAGTCATTATCTACTCACCCTCATGCTGATTGAAGGTTGGGTTTAGTTTTTTAGTCGACAAAACACTGCTGGAGTTTCACAGGAAAATAGTGCTGCAGAATCTCCCAAACAATGGAAGTGAATGGTGACCAGTTTTCAAACGTGAAAAATAACAATGAAAACATAAAATGCCTCCATACTGCTCGTCTGGTGTAATCCAAGTCTCCCAAAGCCCCAACATGTCAAGTTAATGAAAAAACTTATTTACACCCTGTTTTTAGCCTGAATCTTCACTGTAGATCCTCAGCTTGCAGCCATGTTCACATCACAGTCTGAACTGGGTGTGTGTGTTGTGATGGTGGTCAAACGGCATGTTGGGACTTCAGGACTTGGATTATTCCAAACAAGCAGTATGGCACCATTCACTCTCCATTGTTTCCAGCAGTGTTTTGCAGACTAACAAAATAAACCCAACCCTCAATCGGCATGAGGGCGAGTAGATAATGACTCCACTAATTCTACACCCAAAAAGTGGCAGTTAAAATGTAGCCAAAACAAGTAAAGGCTTTCACAACATCTCAAACATACAACAAAACCAAAAGTGGTGGTACTAGATTTTATTTTCAAATTAAAACCATAGTTCTTTTCATCGTAAATGGAATCATACTTAACCATAAACACAAAGAGGTCCGAGGTCAACGTGAATGGATCATTGCTAAAATGGTATGCAGACAGAAAAAAAAAAAAAACCTTTTTCATTTAGTCAGAGCATCACTCAGTGTCCTGCCTTTAATTTTCAAATCACAAAAACTGGGCCAATCCTGGGACAAAAATCAAACACTGCAAAAGCCAAAAAGAAAAAGTTAAAAACTGTATTCAGTGACCAATAATGTTTGAGTCACCCAGTCGTGGTGGTGCTGTGGGGCCAGAAATTGTACAAGAATGTTTCCGTTGAGGCATGTTGCAAAATAGTGCTCCTTCAGTCTGCTCTTGGGGCCATTTTTGGAAGCAGCAGCCAATTGAAAAGCAGATGTTCCATGTAGTTACTGCAAGAAAGAAGAATACACTTAATATACTTCATCTACCAGGCATCTTTTCTTAAGTTAGTTTAGTTAAACCAACTACAGCGAGTTTAACTGGTTATCAAATAGTCAGTTTAATACCAGTGAGTCCATGTGACCTACATAAGCAAACCAGATCAGTTATTTCTATACCACACCCATTCTTGAGAACTGGTACAAATCATGTCCTACCAAAAACATTAATATGAACAATAATTCCAGTCTTTTGGTGGAAATGTGTTCTTTAACAAAATTAAACCAAACCAACACATTTCAGAAAAGGCATGAATATACACTATACTTTGAATATTATACTGCCTGCATCATCCTGTCAGCATTTACTTCACCGTGACCTGCTGACTGTACATTAACCTGCTCGTTATACAATTATGTACCAAAAACGGTGGTTTGACAGAATATTCATTTTTGAATGATTCAACAATGATTTTACTGTTCCTCAAGAATCTATGATCAGAACTGTGTCCATAGCAACGGTCTGTTCTTCATCGTCACAATCTGCTATACGAAGTAACAGATTGTAGAAAATGCTTGGAGTATTTAACAAAGCCAGGTAATAAAGTACATGTGATAATTATACAATGTACAGTGTAATAAGAGTCTGGTTCAATGTCCCGCCCACGTACTACCTGTTTGTAGTGTAATCCACGGACTACATGTGAGCATCATAGTTTTACTGCCACTGTTACTTTTGTACAAGTTATAATACCCGAAATCTCAATGCAGAGCTGCAGTGAAAAGACGGGACAGATGCTGCTGTGTGCAGCGCATCTCTGCAAAGAGCAACTGATTTAAAAGCCGTCACATCACCTCGAGTGAAATCCAGACCATGACTTTTTTCACTGATGTAACTATGCTGTCGTCAAAGAAAGATCATAACACTGATGTTTATTGAAACTTTGGTGATATCAGCTGTCTTAACTTCTCACAGCTCCTCTCTGCTCACCGGTGCAGCGATGTGACCGGTTTTAAAATAATTTGTGCTTCCTTTGTTCCCCCCAGACTCATTTTCCACATGATGCGGTGCAGAGTAAAAGGCAGCACACGTCTGTCTCGTCTTTTCACTTTAACTCTCCATTTCTGTTTCACACTATGATGGTTTCATTTGGTTCACATGGGGCCAGAGTGTCACAAATGTTATATCATCAAGGGTCAGACCGCTGAGATCACAAGTCACTTTATCACTCTTTTTCATGTAACACCTGCGCTTTCAGTGCAGTGACATGTAAAGAAGTTTACAGCCGCATCCCACCACACACACACACACAAAGAAACCTGTCTGCTTTGGAACAGACTGGGCTGAATACTTACACATTTCTCAACCTCCAGACCATCTTTGAAGAAAAGCATGTATGGTGTGATACCGTCCTCACGGAAGTTCAGCAGACCCACCATGCCCTCTGGGTTCATGCTCTCGCCTGTGAAAAACTGCAGGGAGACAAAAACGGCATGTCAGAAGACAACAGCCAAAATTGTGCGAGTTCAGCTTTCAAGGACATAAGAAGGGTTCCCGCAGGGTTCTCCAAGTTAAATTTCAGAGCTTTTTATTACCACTTAGAATTAAATTTAATGCAAACTTCACAGCCAAATGTACGAAACCAAGTGGACACAATATTTTGAGCAGAACTTAAATACTCATATTTATCAATCCTGCAACAATATTGTAGGGCTTAATGTTAGTGCTTTTATTCAACAAGATTATATCAGACAGTGATGTGATTTTTGATGAGCAGACATTTGAGGACTTTGTTTTCCTTCCTCATGACTGATTTGGGACAACAAGCAATTACTTGTAACTGCCAACTGGATAAATAAGCGTTTCGCTGACCAGCTCTGCTGTGAAGATGCAGGAAGACGCTGTAGTAACACTACGGCTTTTTATTTCTTTTCTGTGGCAGCAAACGACCTAAAGGTACGACCCTGAGCTGAGCTACACACTTTCTAGCCGAGTGAAGTGTGACTGCCCCTCAGCAGCGACCAGTGGAAACAAGATGACAATCTAGTATCAGCTATATCGCACATTAATTCATGCTCAGACATCGCTCAGCCCTAGTAGGGAGGTTTAATAGCTGCGTTTTAAAAAATACTTTATATAACATCTCAGAATCCAGCTCTTTGAGTGTCATGGCTCTTCTCTGCATAGCTACCTGCAGATCACCGATCTGTCCCAAGATTTTCTTCACTGCTGCTTGGACGTCCGTCTGGAACTTCTCCACTCTCTCTGGTTTGTTTTCTTCCAGGTGGGCCTTGATACTGAATGTGTAGAGTGAAATTGAATATATTTATTATTTCTGTGTTAGATTCAACATACCACACAGTCATAGTTGGGATGCACCAATTCAACTTTCTCTACTGGTACCCATACTTAGGGCACCTGATGGCAGAACATACGCAACCTCCTTCAGCACTGATACTCACGCTTTCATGTAGTCTTTAATGTAGGCCATGTAGGCCTTCTTGGCGAACCCCGTCTCCTGCAGGTGGTGGTTGAGGACGATGTCAACACCAGAGACAGTAGCCTCGGTGGTGCCCTCAGACACTTCATCAGCTGAGGCGTTGGCTGAAATTAAAGCTTCATCAAACCCTTCTGTCCTGGTCACCATCTAGACAGGGAGCAACAGATGAAAAGGCATGATTTAAGGTAGATCACAGCAAGAATAGGATAGATGGTGAGGTGTAAGAAAGTTCACATTTGGCAGTAGGGATAAACTTCACCTTTTAATGAGCTAATGACAATCTGTAATCCAAAACGTGAACAAACATTTGGAGCCTGCCATTGTTCCAAAATTCTTAAAAAAAAAAACAGGACTGGGTTTGATTTGAGCACAGAATCCAGCTGCACTGCAAAAACTTGCAGACATTGTTACCAAGCTACAGTACTTATCTATGCTTTTAGCACATTAGCCGTAAGTTAGGGGTTCCATTTTGGAAATCAAGGAACTGAGGACCCTGCCAATGATACCTGCATATATACACTGCACTTTGCTGAGCAGAGAGGTGAGAATTAATGGTTTGAGATGTGTTAGCACCAGCGTTACGGTGGTGAAAAATTATTCTTGTAGGATTTAATATAGAAATGTATGCAACTTATGAAACGTTTTGGTTTGCTTCATTTTTTTGTTTCTAAACTTGTTCTGTGCCAGAAAACACCCCTGTCCCAGACAAGAATTCAAAACTTCAATTAAAAACATGTTAAAAGCCTTAAAAATCTAAAACTACTGATAACATAGTCAGGGTCTGAAAGTAAGATCCTTTGCGTGCTAAGACGTTGGGCATATATTCTTTTGTTTGTAATGGTATGGATGAATTCCTTGGTTAATGGTACAGAGTGAACAGTTTACTCAATTATGGTGCCAAATTTAGATACCTGGGAGGTCATCTGGGTGAAAGAGTATCACAGAATACGGAGAAAAAGAGAGCGAGGTGTGTGTGTGTGTGTTTTGGAATGAGCAGCAGCACCTTGTTCAGTCACAGAGCAGAGTTAGTCAGAGTGAACTGACAGCAATCACAAATGTGGTTAAACTTTTCAAACAGACAACACGGACAAACTTTTCGACACAGACAACACTTCGACACCGCTGCGGTCGATGTTCTGTGAAATGCAAAGTTTGTGGGCAACACGTCAAACAAACTCAGAATACAGAGCAACTAAAGGCTAAAGAGTGCTTAGTGTTCGTAGCCCGAAAGTTCTTTAACACCTTCAGGGGCCAGTATTTCAAAACTTTTAATCCAGATCAGAATGATCCAGATTTTGTAACCCTTGCTGTCCCAAATAAAGCTGATCATTCTGATCATGATACCACAAGATCAGGATTACAGAATCTAGATTTGCAGTCTTTGGATCAGTCTACATCTGTTGGTTAAAGCAACACTTCATTAAGGCAGACATGAAAATCAGTTTGTATATTATTCATTTTCACTTGCAACTGCAGAATTTGCTGCGGCTGGATATTATATAGATAACTGTGGTTTGACGGTCACTGTGTTTATTAATAATGCAGTATTCTTAGTATTATTATTCTCAATTGATACAAATGTAGGGCTGCAGCTATCGATTCTTTTAGTAATCGAGTAATCTATAGATTATTCTGCCGATTAATCAAGTAATCGGATAAGAAATATAGTGCGTTGTGCAATTTTTTCTTACATTACATTTTGCTTTGTTTCAGAGCAATGGCAATATACAAAAGAGAAAATAAGACAGGTCTCTTAAATGAACAACTATAAATTGCTATCATAAAAGTACTAAGTAAAGTAACTTTATTTTTACCGTAGTACCTTGTTTAGTACTTTTTACTGAAGCACAAAAGTAAAAGTAAAGGTCTTAATGTCTGCAGAGGCCATGAACAGAGGATGCAGGTCACTCTTAACCGAAAGTCACCAGAATGCTTTGTTAACATGTTAAAATCTTTTTTTTTTTCCTGGAGCAGGATGCTCCCAGACCCCCTACAGGTGATGCGTTTACCAACGTCACTTTTTTCTCCACTTATGAGTTTGCAGGTCTGTATTTAGTAATCAAAAAATAACAATAAGAAAACCATTAAAGTACAACAAAAGCAATAAAAATATTGATTCTTCAAGAAAGGGAAACAATTACATGCAAGATTTTGACTTGTAATTTATGGTGGCTCGCCACTTCAAAAACTTTGGCACCACGACAGGATTTTCTATTTTTGGAGCTGCGCACATTTCTCTGTCGTGTCTAGAAGGGAACTCTTGATTTGCAAAACTCTTGTGAGATTTGTGTCCGTTGTTTCTACTAAAATAACCAAACTCGCGCGATCTTTCGCAGGTCTAGGGTTCCCTTCTAGACACGACCCTCTGTGTCTCTGTCAAACTAATGACAGCAGACTGTCTGTGAACAGCATGATGTGACACTGCAGTGTTTCATACAGACTTTACTTGTGCGGACACTCAGGTATAGTTTGTTGACCAATTTTGGCATTTTTATTTTTTTTAAATCAGTCCAGGAGGACGACGGCATCCGCGATTGATTAGTGATCAATCTGCCCTCCTCCCCCTCCCTCACCTGTTCACTCTGCTGTGAGAAGGTCTGACAGTTTCTGACAGAGAAACACAGACTCTCCTGTTTAATGTAAAGGCCTCCTTATACAGTTGTTTAATCTTATAAGTTCACCTGGTTGGTGTCGATGTCATTCACCATCACATTAGTTTCGATTGTTTTAATAAACTCCGTCATTAACAACAAGTCTCCTCCACATGCAGCTTCTCTGCTGCTGTGAAAACTGAATCGTGGGTGAATTTATATGTGGAACAAAAAAACGCGAGTTGGGTTTCGGGGTGACTTTATAAAACATCCTGCTGATGAAGAAAGTCAACAGATCAGACAGACGGTGAGAGAAATGCACTGGCCTCGCTCTGTCTGTGCATTACTGTATGTGCGTATATGGAGGAGCTGCACTTACACAGAAGAGAGGCGCTGCAGCCGTGTGATATTAAATTACATCAAAACTTGCACGTCGGAGCTCATCAGTACTCTGCTTTTTAATAATTCAGCAGTTTAATACTGAATTTCAGTACCCTACGTGCAAAACAGTGCGCTGTACAGTTGTTCGGATTTAAACAAATTTTTTTGCCTCGAGGCATTTTAGTAATCAAATTACTCAAGGAATCGTTTCAGCCCTATACAAATGTGTAACTGTCAGCTTTGTCAACTGTAACTTTGTCAGCATACTGCTTTTTTTAAATGATCATAAGACCCTCAGTAAAATAACTAGAATGTCCAGCTGGTCCATCTGATTTTTAGCATCAAAACTATCCTAATCTGTACCTTTGAGTTTTGAAATTCTGGGTAGGATTAGACTACCAAATCCATTTCCCAGTTCTGTAGAATCAGGATTAAATGTCAAAATTTAGAATTTTAAAACCAGGATTAAAAGTTATGAAATACTGGCCCCCGGTGAATAACTGGCCCACTGGATAAGTTGTTGGAGACAACTGGGCTGTTTACTGTGGTAACTGTCCTGGTTGGCTTAGTGTTTTACCAGCATTAGCCAACACTCAGCCACTGAAACTCCTTACCAGCATATTTTATTGGTATGTCCGAAACCTTTGTATGAAACCAATATTTGGTAAGTGCAGACTATCAATGGGGAGATATAACCTAACAGGAAGGATATCTCATGCATTTACTCCCTAACATTAACAAAAGTGTTGCCGTGGTGACTGACAGGCTGCAGGTTTTAGAGACGGTTTAAGACGAGAGGGAGGCGTTTTATTTTGTTTGTGTGTAAAATGCTCTACATAAAACAAAATTTAAAAAAAAATATTGAAACTGATAAGTTTAAACTTTTTATATGTAAAAAAAAAACATTTGTAATCACAGAGAGAGCAAAGTACCAAAAAAAGGTACGATTGGGTACTGCAGCAAATGTTACTTTTTGTTAGTACTTTTGTATTGTATGTCTGTTCAGCACATGGCGGCTTATGGTGGGAATTATTTTTTTGCTGGATTAGTTTTAACCACTAGTCAGGTGACCATTACATGTCTTGAAGCCAGCTGTGTTTTACTACCGCTCATATAAATCCTTGTCTCGATAATTAAAATTTAAACCAGTTAAAGCCTGTACATCGAACCAGACCAGCAAGCTGGGAAACCAAACTGACCTTAAATTCAGTTGTGAACTTTGTAGTTCAAGTCTGGTTACGGCATTCAGTAGTAACTTTCCTCCCTTGCTATGATTCATTCCTTTGTGTGTTGGACACACCCCTCTACATCATCCTGAAAGCAGTGATGCCATGTAGAAACAATGTCATTCACATCACTGCATGGCATAGTCAGCCACAAATAAAGAACTGATCACAGGTATTAAACCAGAATCTCAGGTGAGGGAAGAACAACTACATCTAAAAACATTTAAATAATAGTGCAGCCTTTTAAAACACACAACTTATGAGATACAGAGAGAACAATACTGCCGATACTGACAGACAAATGCAGTGTGATGAGCCAAGAATATATATAGATGCCACTAAAATCCTACTAAAAACACAGATTCACCCCCAAATTCATGGTAAGTTTGTGATATTTCGAAATGTGTCACTTTTAAGAATGATGGTAATTACCGTTTCACATATTAGAACTTTTTTAAAACACAAATTTAATAAGTTACTTGGTAATTACCACACACTGCATGAAAACAGTACTCTGTAATTATCACATAATTAACTACAAAATCTGGGGGAAATTTAAAATACATTACTTAGTAATCACCACTTATTTAAAATGAAATTATGGGACCTATAAATTAAAGCACTACCAAGACTGTGATCATAACACTTGATCGATTAACAATTAGAAATTGAACTAATACTGCGCTTTCACATGACTTCAGACTAAATACCCTGAAAACGGTCTGTCCGATGAAGTTTAATGGTTTCTGACCATTTGACACGTGATCATAACTCACCTTTCCTTCAACCTCAAAGAAGATCCCGTCCTCGGTTTCCTTGATCTTGTAAATGTCCGAGAACATCTCGTCATCTGAAAAAGAAGAACACAACATGTATTGAACACAGAGCGGGTCTCCGGCCTGCCCCGGGACTGCGCCACGAACACGACGAGGCACAAACACGAGCTTCACTTTCTTCAGTTTTAGTGAACTAACGTCACCGTGTTGACTCAGAGCGGATAGTTGAGATTAAACCATAAAAACACGAGGAGCCGCGCTGCGTGGGACTTTTCTCCGACAGCAAAGCTAATGCTAACACCAGCAGAACACACGGTGCCGCAGCTAGCCGCTACGTGATGCCAACAAGGCCACGAACCGCCACACGGCGTGACTTCGTTATAACGTTACCTTTATACCCCGAACCACCGCCACGTGTCTGATAACCGGAGCTCGGAGCTTCTGGAGCGACTCTTTGTTCACTTTTAACAAACTTAGCGGCAGTTGAACCGCCGCCTCGGAACAAAGCTAACCGGCAGCTTCACCGGTTAGCCGACAGGGTGGCTAACTCCGTCCGTGTTAGCATGTGGCTAACACGAGTTAGCTAAAGTTAGCTGCTCAACTCTGCATCAGGTAACATTTTACGAGCCTCACTAACCGTAACGCTGCCCGGCTGTCACGAACCAGAACCGAAAACACGACGACTTACTGCTGATGACACACTTGTAGATGATCATTTTGTTGTTCGGGTGTTTAACTCTTCCAGAGACACACACAGCGGATCTGTCGCCTGAACGGAACCGTGAGGGAAAAGAGCGACGAGGCCGCGAGGCGCTGCATTTACGTGCTGCTGACGTCACCGCGGTCGGCAGCTCCGACGCTGCTGCCACTTTTCACATGGTGGCCGACAGCGGTACTGCATCCACATGCATGATTAAAAATAAATAAATAAATAAATAAATAAATAAATAAATGATGGCAGATGCAAGACTATGAAGTTAAATCTTCACTATGACTTTTAATAAGTGAGGGATGATGCACAGCGATGATAACAAAAGACCGATGATTTATCACGAGAAAACAAAGTTTTGAGCCGGGCCAGAGGAGGGATGATCTAAATGTTCTCTCAAACAGAAAGACACAAGGCAGTTTCTGCCAGTGTCAGACTCTGATTGATGACACTCTGATGCGTTTATCGATAACGGGTAGTCCTTGACCAGCTTGCATGGCACCCCGTATCTTAATAAGATTATTAAATAAAATCATTGAGAAAACAGCCTTTTTTCCCCCCTCAAGATAACAAGATAAATTAACCTGTTATCATGACAAAACAAGCTTGTTATCCTGAGATAATGGCCCTACTATTCAGCTCTGGATTTTGTAAGTCCAAACAGTCTAATTTTTTAGTCATCATACTAAATTATAATATTTTAACTGTTCAGTTATATTTTCTGTAAAATTTATTTCCCTATATTTTCACTGTAGTTTGGGGGCTCACAGCACATCCATACAAAGACTACAGCCTGCACAATCAGCATCAACAGTGACCATGTATGTTTGGTGAGAATAAAACCTGTGCACAAAATAAAGAAAAACTCGCAGACAACCATCCATTACTTGTAAAGCAACTTTATTTCTCCTTTATCAGCATATTATTTTGGTACAACAAGCACCATTTCAAATCCGTGATAATCTCAAGCTATAATCAATAGATCGCCTTTGTGAAATCCAAACCAGATATGACGGCATCATCTTGCCGCCCTCCGTCCACAGGGCAACACAGTGAGAAGACTGAAGTTTTTTTGTGGGCAAGTCCAATTGTCTGCACGCTGTGAAATCCACTTATACACAAAGAAAACTCACTGGGGGAGCCCTACAGTAAAAAGTACACAGAGGCAGCATTTGGAGTGAAGGCAGGGGCACAGTTACAAACCAACAGGTGCTTTGAAATGACAACCTTTCAATTATAGTTAAGACTTCTTCAAAAGAAACAAAGGGGAAAAAAAAAACCAAACAAAAAAAAAAAAACAGTGGAGTTTTATGAAGACGACCAGCACATTAAAATTGAGCACATGCAAAGACGAGAACAAAAACAGACATTAAAAAAATAGTCCATGTACAATTATAAACACAAAATAAACAAATGAGAATTTATTGACAGACGATAAAGATGCAAGTGCGACAGCATAGGTGAACTATGTTTTCCTCCTCCCACATACTACACCGTGTTTCCCCATTTGTGACTGCGTTACAGGAAAATAATGTTTAATTCCAAGCCTACCGGAGCCAAGTTTCTGTGATGAAAGGTCTTGCTCAGTAGTCCTGTGATCAGTGTTTAATTCTCAGATACCTAATGACTATGGATTCAGTTTTAGCAGGAGGGAATGCACTGCACGGGGAACACGTCATTACCCAAAGTCTTTAAACTTTACAAACCAAAACCAAGCTGTTGAACCTTGATCTTAACATTTCAAAAAGCTAGAGCTGTCCGCAGTCTGTGATGACGAGTTTCTTCGTGGGCGGGCCTGCCTTTGTGCCCAGCTCCCCCATCTGCTGCACCACATCCATGCCTTCCTGAACCCAGCCGAAAACCACGTGTTTGAAGTCCAGGTGCTCGGCTTTCTTCAGGGTGATGAAGAACTGCGAGTTGTTGGTGTCGCGCCCGCGGTTGGCCATGGACAGGATGCCGGGGCCCGTGTGCCGAACGTCAAAGTTCTCGTCCTCAAACTTGCTGCCGTAGATGGACTTGCCGCCTGTGCCGTCACTGTTGGTGATGTCGCCACCCTAAAAGACCAACGGGGAACTTGTCAGAAAAGTTACAAGAAAAAATACATTGTTCCTTATGTGAGATGAAGTAAAAAATTCAGAATATTGTACTTCAGTAGTCAAATAATTACCAACTTTAAAGCTACTACACAGAACTTTTATATTTTGTTGATTTTGGGGGCCCTTGTGGATGAAAGCGGTAGTGTTTCCACGTGATAATCATAAAATATAACATCAAAAATAAATTTATTTAAATAAAAATGTCCTCCTGCTTCTTTTTAACTGGCTAACGTACAGCTTACGGTACATCTGCCTGAGAAAATGTAAACACAGACTGGTTTCATTTGATTTCAAGGAGAATCCAACCTGACGGTAGGCAAAAACAACTATAGACAATCAACCAGTTTTCTCGTGGATGGTCTTGTTTGCTTATGTATGTCGTGTAGAAGCATTAGTATTAAATTGAGACAGTTTTATAACAGTTAAAAACCCCTTTAAGCAGGTTTAAAGCATGTGTGTCTGCAACATTTACATCAACATATTATAAAGTCTATCTAGCTTAGACTTAGGTGGTTTAAAGGTATCACAGTATATCAGAGTATCAAGAAATCCAAGCAGTGATTTTCAATACAGTCAAAAATACAGACGCTCCACTTTTCTATTAAACTGATACGGAGATGCTGTGTTGAGGTGATGTATTGTAGTGCACAGCATGCACCACCAGAAGTCAGCCTCTCTACTACTGGACAAGAACCTGAAGAAAGATGGCAACTGGGGGACAAAGTTACCAGTAAAACAGAAGAATGCCTCCACCCCGTTACTGAGTATTTTGCCAGCAAACACTGCAGACCACCGCAGACTCATCATAGTGTAGCGAGAGTGGAACCAGGGTCGACAGGCCCACGTGTTACCTATGGAACACGGCTATTTTTGAAGTGTTGCCGCAGGATGAGTGTATTTATATCTGTAAATACACATCTGTATTTTAGATTAAATAATTAATTTATACTTAAATCCTACCAAACTGACTCCTGATAAGCACTTACTGCACCCACACAGACCTGACACACATGCACACATCCATATAAAGACACAAATATGACTCGCCTGTGCTCGCCACCTGCCAGTGTTGGTTTTACTGGATCTGCCATTGGTCCGATTTTCTCACACAGACCTGGCAACCCTGTGTGACTTTAGTTGGGCAAGTACGAGAGACTAAGTAGCAGAGAGTGATGATAAGTGTGCACTGAGTGGAGGAAGACATCGTCGGTCTTGTTGCCATAGTGTTGTCTTTTCCTGGTTTACAGGCGGCATTACAGTAAAGTCATTTTTATGAACTTAGCAGACTGTTCTAGCTGTATGAGAGCACCAATAATCATCCCTACAAGACTGTCGCAATATGAATATTAAGGTATTTGGTCTAAATTATTCTGACATTTGATTTTGTCCATATCACACAGCCCTTCTGTTTTGAAACTAAAATATCTGACATATCAGTGTTATAATTACAAACGTATACAGCAAACATGGGTGAATGAGCATCAGATTTGTTGGCAGAGAGCAAATTCCACATCACAGCTATCAAGAAATGTGCACACATTTCGAATGATGTGTGAACCTGTATCATCTGCTCTTGGACTCCTCACCTGACACATGAAGGATGGTATGACCCGGTGGAAGATGGAGTCCCGAAATCCGAAGCCTCTCTCGCCGGTACAGAGAGCCCGGAAATTTTCCGCGGTTTTGGGGACAATGTGGGCGAAAAGCTCTACGGTAATAGTGCCCAGCATTTGGCCGTCTGCTGTGACGGTGAGGAACACCCGCGGGTTAGTGTCTCTGGAGTGCTCCTGGATTCTGGAAATCTGTGGTGAGGAGATACACGAGGGGTCGCCATCCATTTGTCCCATGCGGCTCTGACACTCGCAGAACGTCTTCCTGAAGGATTCGGCTATCTCAGCGCTTTTGAACTTGGCCGCCAGCTGCTCCACTACACCTTCACCATCTGAAAAAAAACAGAGGGAAAGACAAGACACCATCAGCAGGAGGACAATTAAAAACAGCGTCAGGGCAAATGTTAGTACAAAGTCGGCTTGGGCGATGTCAAATTCATTGATGATGTTAATAGCCAAACATCGCAGATGAACAATGACAAGGGACAGAATCTGCTGGATGTGATGATAAAATGATTATTGACGCATCGGCTGGTCAGCCATCCTCACCAAATTTCAAGAAATAACTTAATTTAGAAGTAAACATGACACAAATATTACATTTAGGCGTGGGAATCTTTTTATCGGATTTGATTCAGAATCTATTCTTGACTGAATGAATAGAAAAGGGGGCACAATTTTCAGTCTCTTGCCCCAGAAAATCAATGAAGTAATCAATCTGCCAACATCACATTGTGAACTTACATTTAGGAAACCGATTTTTAACATTTGTTAGTTGATTCTTCTACGTCCACGTCGCAATGCAATAAAAATTGAGCAACTAAAACTCTTACCCTCCCCCAAAAAACAAGAAATCAGGACAAAACTGAGTTTTAATGATAGCAAATTATGACTTTATTATTAGATCAAGTATCAATTAGTATTTTTCTGATCATGACTGTTTAAAATGTAGAAGTGTTTGTCTTACTCTTCTCTTCCCAGCAGTATAATTAATACCAGTAATATTTCATTAGAATAAAATCAAGGCAAACATTTCATTTAATTGCTTATCAAGGATCAGTGTCATTGAGACAAATATAATATTGACTAATATAACACTAACATTAGTTAATGACTTTAAGCTAGCGAAATAGCCAGCTGCTTGTTATTTTATCGTTTGCTACCATATCCAACATGTCGAATGGATGATAGGCTTGTTAATGTAAAAACTAGCAGCAAAAAACTCCTCAAAACTGCTGAATTTTTCAGTTCTGTCAGTCATTTTGACTGACAACTAAAAAGTCTGACACAACCTCCGATGTGTACCTGAGTAGTCGGTGGCAGTCCAGACCAGTGCGTTGGCTGAGGCGTTCATGGGTTTGAGTTCCATCGCCTGCGAGATCGTGTGGTTGGCACAAACCCTCAACACCTGCTCTCGTCTCATCAGGATTCGGTAGAAATGTTTGGTTGGGTGGAAAAGGATCTTGATGTCACCGATGCCGCGCTCCTTCCACTGGCCGAGGTCCCGGTCCCATCGGTACAGCTTGGTCCGCTCCTTGAACAGGATTTCCTCATCCTCCTCTCCAGACTTCGTCTCCACCTGAGAGATAAACAGTTACACAAAGATGAAGGTGTTGTCTTCAACCTCAGTCACCAAATTTCACTTTAAAGGGATAGTTCGGATTATTTGAAATAGGGTTGTGTGAGGTACTTATTGAAAATCAGTGTATTACCTACAGTAGATGTCCGTTGGCATGCCCCCAGTTTGGAGAAGCAAAGAGGGGCACCAGCACAGGAGCTAAGCAATGAACTGCTGTGGACAGGGTCAGCAGCAAAACATGTTTTATCTGTTCAAGTGTACACTACATTTAGAATTTTTTCCCTGCTTTACTTTGCCATCAGACAGCCTTTTCTGACAGTAAACTGTTATACAAGCCAAATATTGCTCACTCAAAACCAACCAGACTCCATACACAAAATCATTCATTTTAACTCACAGAACACAGGAGCTGCTGGTCTACCGCTGCCTAGGTCTGTTAGTTTTGTTTGTTATTGTGTGACTTCAGTGAATCCTTGCAAACTTTAAAACACTACAAGTCACACAAGAACACAATCAACCTAAAAGGTCGCGGCAGCAATTCCCATGTTGTGTGAGGTAAAATGACTCATTTTACAAATGGAGTTTGGTTGGCTTTAAGAGCGTGAAATCTGGCTTACATAACGGGGCTTTCCTGTCGTAAAAGGCTGTCTGATGGCAAAGTAAAGCATTGAAAATATTTTAAATATAAGCAGTTCATTATTAAGTTTCTGTGCTGGTGCCCTTCGCTGTTTCTCCAAACTGGGGGCATGTCGACCGCCATCTTCTGTCGGTAATACCGACTACTCATACAACCACTCTTGAACTATCATTTTAATGTCTGAAAAGCATTTCAGATACCTCTGGTAGTGACACTATTGGCTCAAAGTGAATGTCCACATTATTGGGAGCCTCCTCTTCATCACTTCCCTCCTCATCGCCCTCGTTTTTCGGAGCTGTGGTCACTGCTGACCCAAACACTGTTGCTCCAGCATTTGCCCATGTGAAGTTAGAGTCTTCATAAAAGAGAACAACAATAAATAAGTTTGTTGTAGTAAAGCATTGCTAATGATAAGACAGCAAGTTGTCAAAAAGACAATCTTCAGAAAATGTCGATGTTGAAGCCAACCTTTAGTTCCAAATGCAAATCCGTCCGTGTTTTTGGCCAAGTCAGCAAAAGAGAAGCCTCCAAGTGCGTTGAAGCCAAAGCTGGAGGATTCTGAGGTGGGAGGAACAAAGTGAAGTTTATTAAATACTGAAGTAGATCATTTTTGTTTTTTATTCCTCTCACTTAGCGGGTTGGACAAAACAACATGAACACCGTATAAGTCGTCAGAGGCAAAAGGTCTACAACAAACCCAAGTAGGGTGCAAAAGATGATACTTGGTGAAAGAAGTATTCTGATCTTTTAAATAAAAGTACCAGTCCAAGAAAATACTTTATAAAGACGAGAAATATATGAAGTGTGGAGACTACTTGAATTACAGTGTTAATGTGGAAAGATCTTTAAGTAGAGTACATATCATTATTAATTAATAAAGTTTATATTGAGTAATTATTAATTAATACGTTTATATTAAAATTCAGAAAAATACTAATAACTAAATAATGCTACATGATAAATGGAATGATTCATTTAGACCTTGTGATGACCCAACACTGCTTCCAGCAGCCCTGTAGCAATGAGCAGGAGGTGGTGTTTACCTTGACTAGCTGCTGTAGTTGCAGCAGTAAAAGCTGCGGCTGTGGTCCCAGTGCTGGTTTCAGGCTCTGGGCTCTTCTTAGTCGACAGGTCGATGGGAGAACTGCTGCTTGGAGCTTCACTCTGAGTCTCTGTTGGCTGGTCTGAGGTCTGCTCTTCCGCCGTGCTGCCTGCAGCTTCTGTGCTGCTGGACGGCTGCTGGCTCGACGTCGCCTCTTCTGGGGCTACAGCAGAGCTGCTGGAGGCCTGTTCGGCTTCGTTCAACTGGTCCACCTGAAACAATTTAACAGTTAAAGTACACTAATACTGACGTTCTCTTGATGCTACAGTGAAGAAGTGCAACTGGTTAGATTAACCTAAAATTAAACCAAATATACTCACTGCTTTTGCCAAAATAAGTTATGATGATGCACTGTGAGGCATACAACAGCAGGAATAAATTGACTTTTCATCCCTGCAATGTCCGTTATGTTCTCAATGTGCAAAAAAAAAAAAAATCTTAATAGCTGACTTGTCCATCACTCTAAATAGATGCAGTTAAGATGACCTGCCTGCACAATCTACTGTCTTCAGATGCTGTCCCCTGGCATTTCTACTTGATTTGAATTATTATCTGTGTAAATCCAGTGCCCTGTTTAAGTTTCGTGTCCATTACCAGGTCTTTCTGTGCCTTGCGGACTTCTGTCTCAAAGTCTTCGGGCTTGTCGTGGTCCGGGTCGCTGTCTGTGGTGCTCATTCCGCAGAAGAAGGTGGGTGGAAGCTGGAGGCTTTTGGCCTTCTCCTCTTCCTCTGGCGTGGGCTTCTTCTCCCACACCACCTGGCAGTCTGGCTCTGAAGGCAGTACACACAAGTTCAGGGTTAGAGGATGACTGGCAGGTGAGGTGAGCGTTATTTTTCAGTCCACATACTGTTCACCACATGGTATATACGGATACAAATGGATGTCATTATTGATTCTGCTTATCGGTTCAATTCTTTATTGATTCCCTCATTCATTCCTGATCAGAATTAGTGAAGCTGGCTGTAGCCTGAGAGCTAGCAGTAGCAACAGTCTACTGGATTAAATGAGAATATTTACACAAAATTCATTTTCATTTAGGGCTTCTTTCACAAAGAAAAAAACTGCTAAGACTTCCTGCGTGGCACTAATGTTGTTATATAATACAGAATATTTACTGTCTTTAATGGCCGTGCTGCTCAGTTGGGAAGCAGTGGCATCATGGCTCATTTATGCTTAACGTTAGATACACATACAGATAGCCTTCTGTCAGTATTTCTGCACATTTTCTCAAAGCTTATGGATACAGCTGAAACAAAATATTACCACCGGTAGTCATGGGGTACAATATTACAGCCTCCTCCAGCATCACTGTGTACTCTGTTGTCAGAAACTTTTGACTCTGCAGCCCAATCCCAAACCAGTCCTGACTCACTACCACTTCACTACCGACCGTCACTCCAAATCAAGTCACACTTGTAGCTGTGGGGAGCACTTCTAATGAAGGGGGAACGGAGAAAAGAGCGGTGGAATTATGAGACGCCCTTTCCATTTGACTGGAAGAAGGAAGCAGCCATAACCATTGCAATGGACAGACGTGTTGCTTGCGCAGCAGCAGTTTAACATGCTACGAAAGGCAAGGATAACTTCTTGCAGAAGACAAAGGTGTCTACAACATATCTCAGGATTACTGTATTAGCAAAAGGTAACTAAATTACCGCATTGCAATTGCTGTGGTGTATTTCATTGAATAAGCCTGTCGGAGAAGTTTAAATGTGATTGTAGTGACTCCTGTCAGTTACAAGCAAACCGCAAGCAGGCACATTTCTGTGAGTGCTTAATCTAAAATACTTGACCAAGGAGAGAGATGGAACTCCTACATTTGTATGTTGTTTCTTCCATTCTCCAGATGCACGCGCACTTCCGGCTAGGACCATCGTAAGCCTTGACTGGATTGAACAGTCCACTTATACTCTGTCTTAATTGGTTTGGGACGGCCCTAAATATGGTGAAAGTCCAAGCGAATGTGCAAACAGAGGGGGAGTGGATAGTGCGAAGGTGTAGGGGCTGGTTTGGGACTGAGCCGACATCTCCTTCTTTGGGGTAACTTTTGACTCTGAACGACACCCTCCAGCAGATGAACTGCTTAACATCCATGCCAACAGGGACACATGGACGTATGTGGGCGGTGACGATTCCATTGTTACAAACAAATGCGTCCATTTTCATATGGAAAAATAAATGCGTAGACATTTTGCTGGTGTTTTCTTCTGTACATTAAATTACCATTTTACAGACATTACAACCAGCGCCGATATTATCTTTCTTTGTGAAATGAAGCCACGCTTTGGACAGTTTCTTCCTCTCCGCCACGATTCCTTCTTATTTCACGTTTCCAGCAGCGTAGGAGTCTGACCTCATTATTTTGCAAAGCACAACTGTCAGAAAAACATTCAGCAGCACTGATGAAAGGAATTAATAAGGTTGAAAGATTCCGATGGATCAGACAAATTCTGGATTCCCATCCCTTATGCTGTATCATATACTGCATACATGGAAGAGGTCATTATTTATCTATCACAGCCCTAAAAAATGTCTGTGAAATGAATCAAACCAACATGCTATTCAGTACAAATGACAAACTAAAATAGTGTGTGTGATATACAGATACAGACATACATACCATCACCACATGCTGCAGCCTGTCTCTCAGGAGGGTCAGGGTAGAGCTTCCCATTCAAGGCTCTTACTGCCGACTCGTAGTCTTCATCTGAAAAGTCAAAACAAATTCATTACATATTTCTCATAAAATACTTTTTTCACTATCAAGAAACATGCTGATTCTACAGCTCCCACTTTACTCCCACGGACGATGGACAAAGACGGTTTTTGTCTGTTCTGTCTGCTTCGCTTTTTATCCCAGTGACGGCCAACTTTACAGACATTAACACATTTTGTTGTCATGGTGAGAGACAACAGCAACAAAACTCCAAACGCAAATGTGAGAGAATATTATCTTAGCCTTGTTGCTTCTTGTCACCAATGTATTTGTTTGAACTTCTACTTAATTTACACTTTTTTTTATCATATATTCAAATTTCAGGATGGTTATGTGGAATGTGCATACAGCAATCATGCAGGCAGCCGGCAATGTGCATCTGCTTTAATAAAACAGTGCAGGAATAAACGCACTGCAGAGCTTTTTCACCTCTCTAAGGGGATATTTTGGTTTCATGAAATGAACTAATGATAAATTACTTTTAAAAATGACAATATTAGCATTAAATTACTGGAATCATTGAATGGTTTAGGTCCAAGATACTTATCAGAGCTCCTGAGCCAGTACGAATCTTAGAGTCCTGTCAAGTCGGCTGGTTCTGGATTACGGTTTGTTTGCAGAATCAAAATTAAACATGGTGAAGCTGCCTTTAGCTGATATGTTGTTAAAATGTGAAACAAACTGCCAGAAGTGCTACGACTTCAAACAATGCCGCCTGATTTCAAATCCAAGCTAAAGACCTACTGCTTTACCATTGATTTTAATTAACTTTCTCTTAAAATCTGATTTATTTTAGCTTGTTTTATTGCTTTTATTCGGTGTATTTTTGATTATATTGTTTTTATTGTGAGCTTTTGCTTCCTTGCTTTTATCATTTATTGTGTGGTGCTGTGTAAAGCAGTTTGGGTTGCCTTTAGGCATGAATTTCATCCTAGAGATCATGTTCACTTGAAGAAAACACACGTTTATAATCTGTTTCTGTTATGTTTTGATCTCACCATCAGTTTCACTGTCACTGGTGTAGCCCGGTTCGTTCTTGTAGCAGAAGAAGGTGAGAGGCAGCAGGAGTTTCCTGGCTAAAGCTGCCTGTTCAGCCGTTGGTTCTCTGACATACACCACCTCCACATCAGAGTCCTCGTCCGACCCTGCACTGCCTCCTTCTGCCTGAGGTGGCCCTATGACAGACATGACAGGAGACACACACACACAGTCAGGCTGTGCAGGAACTGCTTAGAAAAACATTAAGCTGCTTTATTCCTTTTATAAACTCTGGTGTTAGTTCCACACACACAAAAAGTCATGCACAGCAAAAATGAAGAGCATGCATTTGATTTACAAATGTGAGACAAATTGTATTAAGAGATTATTTCTGTATGCATGGTTGCTTCTCATTTTATTTGACAGTCTACTCCACTTACTGTTGAACACATGGTACTGTAGCATTAAATAGCATACCAGCACCTGAGCTTTAACTCTAATTAGCCACTGCTGAGGTGCACATCACTGGCCGATCCCAGACTGGACGGGGAATTGCATTTCATGCTGTTGCTACACATCCTGCACTAAAAATGGCACGTGTGACGTTCGCACAGTGCATTCCTCTCTGAGGGAATGCTCTGTGTGGAATCTCTCAGCTCACCTTTCAAGAGACATCAACTTTTACTGATGTGTCTCCTGTTGCTATACAAAACTCAAGTTTGATTCTGTCTATTGATGCTACTGCAACTGCTCATTACCAAATTTACAGATATGAAACTATGCTGCATTGTCAAATTCTGATTTTAGGGTGAATCTATATGAAACAAAACCTGTTAACTGTGATCACAGTATGAGATCTTCCGGTTGTCCCCTCAGTTTATTTGCTCAGTTTCGCTCAATTCCTGGATGTCTATAGGATCATGACTATGTTAGCTGATCCCACAGACACTTAACAACTGAGCCAAGAGAGCCTAATTTCACTGTTTTATGTAACTTCAGACTGTACCAAATCTATTTCTTTAAAAGGGATTTATTAATTACTGACTCAGACAAAGTGGGAAAAATAGTTCAGTTTCCCCAATAGTGCATCTTTGGACGATCTCTTAAATAAAATCACACATTTAGACTATTCTGTATAATCTCCTCTTTTGATAACTCATGTAATATTTTTTTATTTTCATTCATTCAGCCTCTCCTGAAACTGGTTGGAGCCACCCTAGGGTGAGATGGTCTGCCTCCTACACTGAAAACCTCTGGTTTAGACAAAATTAACATCAGTTTTACAAGAACAAAGGTCAAACAACTATTTAAGAGCTTAAACTAACATCTTTTGGTAAAAGATTAACTTAATGTTAATTTAGACATATAAGCTGTGAACCACAATATCGAAATCAGAATTTCATTGCGACATAATCATAAGAAAATAAATGATACTACTGAATAACCCCTCAGCTATAATAAACAGGCTCTTCGTTTATTGAACTAAACCTAAATTCACAGAGAAATTCACACTTGTTAAATCTATTTTATCTTTAAAAAACAACTTCAAACTTATTTAAAGGAATTGCTTTTTACTTAAATGCACAATATGTAACCTTCACCGGCTTCCCTCCTCACTTCCTGACGTATCTTGTGTTTTCCCAGAAGTAATAGCAACTAGCAAAAACCTAGCAACAGCTACCAAGAAACATACCATTACCTTGAATAAATTATGGGCTTCTGTGTTTGAACATTTGGAATAATATTAGTCCACAATTTGACAAAATATATAACACATGCCTAATGTTTTTAGACATTTTACTGCAGAAATATTACATCTTATAGCTTTAAGTATTTAACTGCACTATGCAACATTTCCCCAATGACCGTAATGAGTCAGATACAGAAAATGGATCATATTTTCTGCAGTTTTGTCCAACTCATATCCGCTGTGTGTGACACTTGAACCTTGAGACATACGTGCTGCTTAAATGTATTATTATTTAATACTAAAACTCTTTGTACAATAAGAAACTGCATCTCCACACACTGGACATGCAACACATTAGCTTCAATGGTTTTTCCACTCCGTGCATCCAGGTTATTTCTTTCTAGTAGTAAGGGCCAGCCAGGTGACAGCTGAGAAGTGTTAACACACACTGCAGTGATTAGAGTACCTGGGGGTTCAAATTGGGTGGTAGATGTGCTGGTCCAAAAAGCCATTGGGTTATCTTTGAAAAGCCTAAAATCCAACCCTACAGGATGATGGGTTGTTGGGTGAAGAGAAACTAATTGTGAGGCTGGTATCATAATCAGAAAACAAGGCCAAAAGTCTTAAAAGGACAATGTGAAATACTATATGAGTGTGGGCGTTGAATGGATTGTGTTATAACGGTATGCAACACATGTGGAGCATGTTCACTAAAATCTACTGTAGATGATTTATTGTATACAGTTTTACTTAAGGTACAGAATATCGATATTTAATGAAACATTATATGATTATATAATGCGGCCTTGTGCCTATGACCAAATCTCAACTGTGCTGATATTCAGTACAACAGCACTCCCTCTCGTGTGATATTTCTTTTATACAACAGTTTTACAAGTGCCATTGATTAGTTAACTAATAATTGACAAGAGATTATGATTTCTTTGTTTAATTACTAATTTGTTTGGCCAAAACAAGTAGTTCTGCAACTGGATTGAAACCGCACTGTTGCCAAGCAACACAAACATATTCCTGTACACTAACATTAGCTCGTTAGCTACTTTGTGTAGGTCAACACGTTCCACAGTAAAGCTGTGGTGCAGACCAAACAACCAGCCCATGACCACTTCAAGAAGGTAAGTCTCAGTCTGCTTCCAAGCGGAGTCTGGTGCGGTTTGTTTGTGGTCTGGAAGCAAACAAATCAACTACAGGATTTCATGATTGCAAGTATGTTATTTTAACTAATTTAAGAAGCTAAACTACTAATGAATCTGTCGGCTGATTGTGAAATCTGTTCAGGAAACTTAAAATTGATCTGTATGAGCCATGTATACATTTATACAAATCATTTTGTAACAATGGTAACATGTAACAAGTATTTTCCCTCTAACGGATCAATAGCTGTTAAAAAGCGGTGCTTGTATCCTTCTCTATGTACATTGTCAGATTAAAAAGTGTGAGACAGCGATCCCACAGTAATAAGCCCTGAATCAGGTACAAGACTCCTCCAGTCTCTATGGTCTCTGTTAGTCATTGTAACGCCAATGTAGGATAACAGTTTAAAGTCCCAATGATGTTGTACTCTATATCAGCACTCATGGACTGTTGGAACTAACTGTTGTATAAAAGAAAACAAAGTAATTGGCTAAATGGGAAGGTGATGGGAAGTCAGTGATTTTAATACAATATTTTGCCCTAAAAATTTTTTGAGAAGGGTCTTGGCAAGGTCAACTAAAGAAGATGATGGAGCAATGAGATGCAGATGAAACAAGACAATGGAGTAAAACTCAAATGAACAAAAACAGTCGTGATACTCATTCAAAAAACAGAAAATCAGACAAATATTGCACTTATATTAAGATAGTTATTTACCTTTCTCTGGGATTTTGAATGCAGGTACTGCAGGTGAAGCCTTGGCAGGACATCCGGCGTCTTTGGCTTTCAAACTGGATGCAGATTGCTCAGTCTCAGATTGAGATTTAGGAGAGCCAAAGAACCTCTGAAGGCTATCACTGCCGAAGACAAACTTAGGGGGCGACACTACTGTCTTTGAGGGGTTGACTGGACTCTGAGACCCAGCTGCGCATGGCTTACTGTCAGAGGAAAGCTCTGTACGTTCCTTTGTGGTCTCTTCCAGAACAGCGATAGCTGCCTTCCCACATACAGTTGTAGCAGTCTGCGAAGCTCCTTGGGCTCCACTGTCTTGAGCTGTGGCGACCCTGGATGCCACTGGAGTCATCAGTTCCTTTTTATCTTGTGCGATCTTGGCCTCCTCAAAGATCTGTTTGAATGTGTTTGCAGTGTCCAGCAGCTTGAATCTCACAGCCAGCTGCTCAATTTTTCCGTCTCCTACTTCAGCAAAGTCCAGGGCGCTCCAGACCCAGGCCTTCTCGGCACCCTTCATAGGTTCGAGCTTCATGACTTCTGTGATCCAGTGGTTGGCGCAGATCTTTAGTACCTGGTCTCTCCTCATTATCAGCCTGACTCGTTTGGAGTCGTAATTCTGCAAGATCTTGAGGTCTCCAATACCTCTTTCCTTCCACTGACCTGTCTCCTTGTCATAGCGATACAGTTTGGCCCTGTGACTGAAGACAACCTGCTCATTCTCCTCTCCTGTGGAGATCTCCACCAGGTCAGGCAGGGGGACTACAGGCTCAAAGTACTGTCCATCCCTCTCCTCATCCTGTGTTACATCCTGCTCGTCATCAGTGCCCACTGAGGCTCTGCTCTGGTTAAGCTTAGCAGGAGACTTGGAGGGGCTGATGCCAGGTTGAAAGCTGAAGCTGAACCCACCAGTGGATTCTCCAAATCGGAAGAGGTTCTTTCTCAGTGGGCTGCTGGCGAGGGGAGAGGCATAGACTGATGAGTCGGCAGTATCATCTAAAGCCTCTTCTCTCAGGTCGTAGTTATCCCACTCCAAGGTGGGGCCGGTGGTATCACCGTGAGGCTTTACGACAAGGCTTGAAACATCACTGGATGTTGTAACATTTACCTGGCTGTCGTCCTCTTTGATCTTTGTTTTCTCATCAGTCAAAAAGGATTTCAGGTCTTTCAAACCAGACTTCATCTCCTCTGCTTTCTGAATGAGGTGTGCTGTTCTGCCAGAGTCAACAAGCTTGTGGGGGGTTTGTAGGGGGATGTCCAAGAGAAGTCGTTGACACTCTTCAAACTTCTCCTTAAACTCCTCAGCGAGCTCTGGGGTTTTGAACTTGGCAGCCAACTGTTCAAGTTTAGCATCTCCGTCAGAGAAATCATTGGCCATCCAGATCCATGCTTTGTCTGAGCCTGCCAGAGGCTTAAGATTCATGGTGGTGGTGATCCAGTGGTTGGCGCACACCTTCAGAACTTGTTCTCTTCTCATCAGCACTCTTAGCCTGCCATTGGTGTTGTTCTTCAGGAATTTAAGGACTCCTACGCCACGCTCTTTCCACTGACTGGTGCTCAGGTCAAACCTGAACAGTTTGACACGCTGAGAATAGAGAACCTGTTCATCCTCCTCCCCCGTCACCAGGTCCACCTTTTCAGGCATCTGGACCACTGGTTCAAACTGAATATCATCATTTTCCTCTGTTTTATACATGTCGTCATCCTCCTGCTCTTCTGTCTTGGTGGGGGTTGCTTGTAATGATGAGAACAACTGCTCACCAGCCCCAGAGAAACCTTTGAAATTGGGGTCACTGTTACCAAACTGGAAGTCTCCTCCAGAGGACTTTGCCAAGTCCGCAAAGCTGAATGTATTGGTTTTACCAGCAATTAACGGATTTGGATCCTCCTCTGTTTGGCCCACTGAGGGTGTAGACACATTTTCTTTCTCCTTGTGTTTGTCAGCTATGCTTTTCAGGAAACTGGAGGCCGACCCTGATGGTGGTGGTTGATTATCAGTTGAGGGGGTTTCTTTTACAGGGTCCTGAATGCCAAACTTGAAGCCACCAGCTGGAACGGGCATTGAGAAAGAGAAAGCTGAAGAACTTGTGCTACTAGATCCAGACTGAGGAGCTTCAAACTTGAAAGAAGACGCTGAGCTTTTATCTTTGCTTTGACCAAACTGGAAAGTGCTGCTAGCTTGAAAAGGCATTGTAAATCCAGTTCCAGCAGGCTGGCTTGATGAACCCTTGTTTCCAAAGGTAAAGCTGAATGTGGAGGCTGAGGGAGCAGTGCTCGTTGTGCTTTTAGCATTTGGATTTGGTGTTTGACAGGACAAACACTTATTGGCAGAGGCATCGTTTCTCACCAGACAAGTGTCACAATCCCATTCTCCATCCTTCTTGGCAAACATGGCTTCCAAAGAGGGAGGTTCACGTGGCGCATGGCAGGAAACGCATTCAATGGCTGATGCATCATTTCTGACCAGGCAGGCATTGCAGTCCCACATCCCATCCTTTTTTACAAAATCAGCCCCAAATCCTGACACTACTGGCAGATTTGATGGTACTGGAGCCGTCTCTGTTGATTTAGCGGCAGGGTTGGGGGCTGTACAGGCGACACATTTGTCAGCAGAGGCTTCATTTCTTATTGCGCATATATCACAGTCCCATTGCCCAGGCTTCTTGCTGAACTGGGCACCAAACCCAGAGCCAACAGCAGATATGGAGGGTTGTGCTGCAGGTGCATCTGCAGCTGGTGCCATTTGTGCTGTCGCAGTTGTTTTTGGTGAGGCTTTAAGAGCTTTACAAGCAACACAACTGTCTGCAGAGGCCTCATTTCTTATGGAACATGTGTCACAGTCCCACTGCCCTGGCTTCTTGCCAAACTGAGCCCCGAAGCCAGAACCAAAAGCACTGTCTACTGTGTCAGCAGGTTTTGAGCTGCTGGTGCCAAATGTGAAAGAGGAGGGTATGGAAGCTCCAAAAGCACCAAATCCAGTGAATGTAGAGCCAGAACTACTGGGTTTTGATGAATCCGTCCCAAATTTGAAAGAAAAGGGACTGGCTTTGGTTTCAGCAGCGGTCTGAATGTCAGGCTTGGATGAAGAATTGGGATTGGCAGTTTGACAGGCAACACACCAGGAATCTGTGGACTTATTTCTTACAAAACACACAGCGCAGTCCCATTCCCCTTCTTTAAGTGAAAACTGGGCTGCCAGTGATTCAGAAGCTTTTGAGGTTTCCTCTTTATTCTCTTGATCGCTCTTTTCTGGGGATTTGAGCAAAATTTTCTGGGCTTCCTCAAACTTAGCTTTGAAAAGTGATGCCTCATCTACTGTTTTGAAGCGGATGGCTAGCTGTTCAGGCTTAGGCTCTTCGTCTGCATAGTCAATGGCATTCCAGACCCAGGATTTGTCAGAGCCAGCATTCGGTTTCAGTAGCATATCAGCAGTGATGTAGTGATTTGCACAGATCTTAAGGACCTGTTCCCTTCTCATTAAGAGGCGGACCTTTCCTTTAGTGCTATGTTTTAGGATTTTAACATTGCCAATTCCCCTCTCCTTCCACTCTTTTGTCTCTGTGTCAAATCGATAAAGCTTCGCCCTGTTGCAGAACATTTCCTCCTCCTCCTCCTCACCTGTTTTCACATCTACTTTATCAGGAAGGGGCACAATTGGTTCAAAGTGAGGACCATCCTCATCCTCCTCAACATGAGTGCTGTCATTGTCGCTCTCTGCTGCCCTTTCCTCTTCTGCTGCAGGCTTTGCAATCCCAAACACTGGCTTGGTAGCATCACCAAATTTAAATGGCTGCTCCACCTTTCCAAAAAGACTTCCAGTGCCTGTGCTCTGCGTGGAATCAACGAAGGAGAAGCCAGTAACATTTTTATTGCCAAAGGTGAAGATGCCCGTTTGGCTGGGGGGCTGCTCCTGGGCTGCCGACTTCTCTGAAACAGTATCTGTTTTAGTGGGAATGTCTGATGTAAGAAGACCAAGCAGACTTTCACTATGCTTGGCCTGAGAAGAGGAAAAAGTGAAATCTCCATCGTTGGACTTAAAGTTGGAGTTGAATTTAAAAGCAGCTGAGGGCGTTGATTGGGCAACCGCAGCTGCTCCAAAACTAGGCACTTTGGGGACTTCAGCAGGTGCCTGCTGGCTGAAGGAGAGCTTCCCAAAGTCCATAGGCTTCCCGTCAATGCTCTTTGGTGGTTGAACAGGGACTACAGAGGGCTTGGTGAAGTAGCCAGGCTCAGGCAGGGGAGGGTTAGTTGTTTGTTGGGTCACACTCTGGCCATAATATTCCTCACTATATGGGGAGAGAAGGCTCGTGGCTGGTGATTCAAACCGAAGAGGGGCACCAAAGACCTGTTCTTGAGGAGGGTAAATGCAGGGTGGGGCTGTCTGCAATGGAGGCGTATGAGTGGGCTGCTGGTAGGCATACATATGCTGCTGAGGTGGCATACGGTTCATACCATACATTGGACCCTTTGAAAAGAGAGAGAGAGAAAAAAAAAAAATCACGTCAGTCAGTGTACTCTGAACAAGTTTATTTCCGCACTAGAGTTAAAAAGTGATAATTACCTTAGTGGGGGTTACATTTGCTGCTGTGCGTAGGAGATACTGAGAGTTATAAGCTGGAGACTGGTTGTAATACACAGAGGGACCTGTGGTGGCAACTTAAAAATAAAATAGAAAGTTTGTTAATCATAAACTTTTTCTGTGCAATACTTGTCGACAAAAATATGGAACCATAAATTTAGACATGCTTTGGTTCTATGAAGTGTGCTGACCTGTTAGGGGGGCTCCGTGGTAGGACTGGACTGGGGTAAAAGGCTCCTGTAGGCCCTCTGCTCCGTAACTCTCCCCATACATTTTGTGATGAGGGGAGCCTGTGGTCCCTGAAGCGTTGTGTCTCAGATCATGGACCTCATTCTGCAACACAAGGAGCTTAATGAGATGCGACTCATTTTAACATCTATACGGAATATCAACATATACATCATATTAAATTCCATGTTATTGGTACAGGAGCCAAATCATAACGTTATCTCTGGACACTTTTCATAGAGAGCAGGTGTAGACCGTACTCTTTATAAACCCAAGTCTTTCCACCAACAGTAAGCACTGAGGGGACTGCGGTGAGGAAAAACATCCTTATACTGAGTCATTCCTATGTTTATTTTAGTTTAATTGTCAAATAGTTGCAGGGATGTTTATTTTCAAAGCAGATGGTTAAAAAAAATCTCCATTTTTAAAAAATCCGTGAAGTCACTTCTTAAACCTTTTTTATACAAATGCATTCTCTCTTTCATTGTCTGTTTGTCTCATTGTTTATTATTTGTATTTGTAAACTTCTACATTGTTTTTAATTATTTCTTTTAATCAGTATAGCATTTTTTTTTTTTTGTCTTTTAATGCACTTTTCTTTATAATTTCTGCTGTTTTCTTAATACACTTAATCATATTTGAGTAAATTTGAAAAATTAGATCTGCTCCCATTTCTTAGTGCTGAAAACACAAAAAATTCCTCCATATTTCCGTTTTCTAATAGATTCACCATATTGTGCTTATTTCCATGAGTATGAGAACATAAGCATACCAAACTCACACTGACCACTCTCCCTCTCAAAATTCCTCATTTACACTCCAACACTGTTCTTAGTCTCTAATTTATTCCTTCAAAGTGGATCTGGTGCAAAATGATGTGATATTAAATTTTTAGAAAGATGTTTAATCTCTTGTCCTGACCTTGAGGGCTTCAACTTGTTGACACAACATCTGCAGAAGACTTTTCTGGTCCTCGACCCAATGAGGTGGTGTCTTGGAGAAAATCTAAATGACATGGTGAAAACACAAATGTTCCTTGTGAATTTATATCTCTGTGATAAATACGATAAAACACTTACTATATGGAATACATAAATAAATCTCAGGTGGTGCTCTGAATGACAACAAATAACCTGAACCTACCAAGTGTCTTTTGGAAGGAGAGACGATGCTTTTGTTTGGAGATGGAGTGGAAAACTTTATGTGGGATATGGTGGCGGAGGTTTCTGTGGGATGAGCAGGGCTGGAATGAGCTGGTCCCCTTCGACCCTCCTCCTCCTTTTCCTCCTCTTCATCCATGGCCTCCCCACTCTCCCCCAGCTGCTGGTTCACATCATTCAGAAGATCCACAACTTCCTCCATGGAAACAGGCAGCTGGGACAAAAAAAAAATGTAAGAAATATTTAGACAACTGCAGAGTTGAAACAAGAGTTAAACAATGTGACACCAGTTTTACTTTATGAAGGTTCTGTGAGGGTGGAGCAACAGGAAATGGAACTTACCTTCTCAATGTCATCTGCATTAGCATTATAGATTTTTGACAAGTACGTCCTGAACTTTCTCAGAAACGTGATGCATCTGTCTTGAGTCTCCTCGACCCCGTTGCTGGCCTCTTCTGCCAGCCGCTGGTAGATCTGCCAGAGGAACACAGTATATCATAGTTTAATACTGTTTCATCATTTTCATTTAGGGTGTTGTCCAACATAGCAGCTCAGAGGATGTCTGATGTCTAAATATATTTATAAATGATTATTGGCACTGCACTATTCCTGCTTAATAGACCCCTTTTCTGTTGGTAAACATTTTTGATGTTTTTTTTTGTGGGTGGAGCACCTGCGGATACTAGTTAGCCGGTTTTGTTGGCTTGTGTCTTAACCAGTGAGCCCAAACTGGCCAAGACATAAATGCTCACTCACTGGATGGACCATCTTCTTACCATCGCCATAGGGTTGGGGAATTGGATGAATACGCTGATTAACTGACCCAGAAAGGGTCTATAAGGAACTGTTAGACTGCTAGTGACCATGAATTGGAGTAGGAAGTAACCTGGTTCTTAAATCTGTAATCAAAAATCATTTTTGGTGCACATCCATCAAAACCCATGATTAAAAACAGCTGTATTCGCTGTACGTAGCCGAACTCTGATGATCAAAGAGAAACTTCTAACAGTTATGTTGTGTAGAGGTGTACAACTTACCTGTGCCAAATGCCAGACGGATGACATGTTATTGATGGTTTCCAGGGTAGCGATGGCCTCCTCTGTCTTGCCCTCGATGTCAAGGAGAGCCGCATATGCTATCTTGGCTTCCTCTTCATAACCTCTAACAGAAGAAATCTGAGAAGGAATACGGACATGCATAAACAGAATTTATAAACCAATGTGACAGCTTGATTCTTCATTCTAAACACTTAGTAGTATCAAAGGTAAATAAATTTGCTGTGGTGGTTGCAGTGGGAATTAAACATGAACCCTATTTATTAGGTTGTTAAATAAAATCATACTTATAAATAAATCATAAACTAATAAAAGCCACAAGGTGTATCATTCATACTCATAAAAACATGAAAGGCTAATGTAAAAATAGCTTATAAAAATGTAAATTCAAAGATGTTTATTTACAGGCAGACCCAAAAGCCTCAACAACATAAGACTGCAATGTTTAAGGACAAGAAGCATCCCCTCATCATTTAATATTCATGATTTCATATAATAAAAGCAAACCAAAAGTATTAACCTGAATGTCTTTGGAAGGGAAGTGTATGAAGAGGGGATCGAGTGGTTCTGGTATACTCCGTCTGTTTTTGATCCTTTCCAACAGTGGAAGTACAACTTTCCAGTAGTGGACACTGCGGCCGATGTACTCCTTCTGGTCGTAGTAAGAGTTCACTCCATCACCCTGGGTTATCAAACATACAAAATCAGCTGAGCATCAAGAAGAGAAGGTAACAGGGTAGAAAATTAGCTTCAGCCACGAGTCAAATAAAACAAGAACTATGCTGGTAAAATATGAGAGTGGCTGGTCAACTAGCACATTTATCTAATCAGTGGTTTGTTGATTATCAGATTTTATAAAGTTAATTCAAGCCTGCCACATTAGCTTAATGCAAGGCAAACAAGATTAACAAGGTAAGGCAAACAGTTCATGTACTTTTGACAGAAGTAGTTTCCTTCTGATGTTACAAATTTTAACATAAAACAAATGGACACGGTCAGAGAACGAGCACATGTGGCTGTTGGGACATTTTAATCTTAATCATTTGACAGTTGAAGCTTAAGTGACAGAAAGGAGCAGGTGGAAAGGCATGTGTCTCTGTGCAGGATCTGGCAAGGTACTGAGTTATCCAAGTGCTATTTTTCTGGCTGTGCTGCAGGTCCATGTGTGCATGAATGCCACCCACAACTGATCTGGGCCCCTTTCAAGCTGACCATCTTAATAATATCTTAAATGAAGGAGGCTGATCATATTGAGATGTTAATGTTGATGTTCATGCATCACATACACCTGTCCACCTGTAAACTTGAGTTAAAACAATTACCAGTTTCACAATAAACCACAGTAAAATTCCTGTCGCTTAGTATAATTGTTTCAAATTTAAATAATCATTACCTGTATGATATTACTGCAGTAAAAACTGTTCCACATCAACCAAAGTGAGCAACAGTCTCCCAGATGCAAATGCAGCAGCAACGTGGTTTGTTTTGTAACAGTGAAAACACTGACATCGCAAAAGACATGATGCCACTTCAAATTACCAAGAGATTTTAAAAATAAAACTTGGTAAAATGATTTCAGTGTGTGGATCAGTACTTTCTGAACTTTTTCAGCCCATTTTAGAAATATGGTAATACAGATGATGGTGATCATTTTGGTCACAATTGTCATGACATGAAACTTTCACAGTGTTTCATATCTTCTCTACACCTTGTAGTGATTTGTCTTTCTGCTCTGACAGTACCACAGTGTGCTGCTTTCATCCTGTTGCACATAAACTAGGATCATAAAAGCATCATGCCGTAGCACCCACACTGCATAATGTTTTCAAAGCAAGAACTTGTGTCCTCTAACTTCATGCTTTAGTTGTCAATTAAAATTTTAGTTAGTGTTTCGTTAGAGTAAAGTAATTTTAAGTGAATTTGAGTTTGACATACTGTAAAAACACAGTCAAACAACTATATCAGAATTATGAATCTTCTGCAAGTTTATCTGCTAGTCAAGCCATGCCACCTAAGATCTGGAGGATTGAAAACACTTCCTTTCTTTTGTCTAGCTGGCTAATCCCTAAGATTGTGGAAACAGTGCGTGTGTGTGTATGTGTGTGTGTGTACCGTCTGGCTGAGACACTGAGCCCAGTGGATGGCCAGCGCTGGTTGGAGCCCGTTTTTCTCTCCGGCCCTCAGAGTGCTCAGTCCATGCTGCACAATCATCCTCAGTTTGGCTGACATACCAGGACTATAAGAAGACATTCAACAAAAACACTGAATATAAGGACACACAAAGTGTTTTATACATTAAAAAAGGAACAAGTGCTCCGTTTTGGCCTGTTTGTGTCACTGCTGCAGACAGGGAGACCAGGCACGCGACTGTTCTTCTGAAACTTTCACGCTTGTGTCCACAAAAGTTATTACAGTTTTGTATTTCCCACTACTTTTTACTTTTATTTTGTTTACTTTTGTTAATAAGTTAAAAACAGCAGAAATCACCAACTGCGGCCAGGCTAGCAGGTGTTTAAAACATCTTTTATGTAAACAAAAGGTATCAATCATATCTGACTGGTTAACAGAATCATTTTAACAAGTATGCTGTGTTTCGTTTTAACCGTCGTTTTACTCACGCTGCTTGTTTGTGAATGAGGCTGTAGATGGCGTCCCACCACTCCCTTTGTCTGTCAGTGGTCAGGAGGCGAAGGAGAGGAAGAGGGAGGCAGCGAGGCTCATAGAGCTGCTGTTGCTGCTGCTGGTTCACTCCACTGCTGATCTTCGCCGTCTCCTGGAGCTGACAGTGGCTACAGAACACAACACCGTATAAAAACACCTGGAAAAAAAAAAAAGAAAACACAAGAGAGTTTCACATTTTGGAAAACATGCACAATTTTGGAAACACTATAATAATGAGTGGGGAAAAGTGCCATTCATCACACAAACGTACTACTCAGCAAGGTCAGAGTCACATGTAGCCAACACAGTCTCAGGGGCATGTTTAACCATGTGTTTATTATCATTATCAGATATTCTGTCTACAAAATCTTTGTTTCTTAACCAATTCAATACAGTGCTCAACAAGGATTGCCAAGGGCAAGTAAAATGCTATGTCGGGCTAGTAAATCTAGCAACTTACTTGCCCAAGTGATTAAAAAAAACTATTAAACTACAGAATACTCGTTATCATCTAAGGAATGTTTCAGAAAATGCTGTTTTCTGCCTCTCAATATGAAGATTTCCTTTTTTTTTTCCTGTTTATTATCACAAACAAAATATTTTTGAGTTTTGGTCTGATAAGACATTCAACGACATCACCTTGAGAAACTGGGATGGACATTTTTTCACTACTTTCTGAAATTTCATAGAGGTTGCAGCCCTAGATTAAACACAACAATTAACTAAAGTTTTTTTATTATTATTTGATAACTAGTAATAAATAAAACAATTTGTAAACTGCAAGAAAATATTGACTTTGGGCAAGTAGATTTCTGACCCATTTGCCTGACTGGGCAAGTGAAGAAAAAACACATTAAAAGTTGGACCCTGTGATTATTGCACATTATACATTACTGTTGTGTATTTTAATGTCATAAATATATCTTCCTGTTATTTCACACCTTCAAATGCCTAATTAAATCTTCTTTCACATGTTTTATAACACTCCTGGGAAATGTGCTGCCCATTTAAGATCAAGTGAAAAATAATCTGTAAACTTCCTCTGCAAAGCTTCATCTTGTGTTACGTGGACCCACCAAACCAGCCCACATGATTCCACCTACCTCCAGGTCCAGCAGGCAGATGGACTCCGGCGCGTTGGTGTCCAGTTTGGAAGTTTCCAGCGTGAGTCTAGGAAAGAGCTGCTGTAGCCAGTCCCGCAGGGCCGGTCGTTCGCCCAGAAGGGTCCACTGTAGCCCCAGCCAGCTCAGATGTTGCAAGTCACCACCGTGCAGCAGGATGGAGCCTTCGGAGGAGGTAAAAAAATGTTATTACGATATAGGACAGGGTTCCGACACCTTTCACGTCAAATTCAAGCACTTTTCAAGGTGCATTTTCAAGCTTTTTTAGCACCTCACAGTTGTCTTTAATGACATATTTACATACATATATATGCTAAAATGATTAGCCATATTTCATTTCTTCATCACATTAAATCATTAATCATCGTTAACACTAAATTAAACGATGAATTCTACAGAAGGGTGACAAATTAAAGGAAAACAACGATTCTTGTTTCAAAATAGTGTGTAACACAATCACTGAAACAATTACTAGACAAATAACTTCAATATACAAATGCTCATATAAACAGCAACCTTTTTGCATGCTGCGATCTGTTAGCCTCTCATTCATCATTCCATCAGAGGGCACACATTACAAAAACAGAATTGATCACACTGAGTGTAGCCACACATGCAAGTGAGGCTGGAGTCGAGTCCTCCTCATTTTGTGAGGAAGGCAAAAGCAATTAGGCTTTCAGAAATTATTCTGACTTTATTTCTTATTGAAAAAGCGAACTACTCAGAGAGTGATTTATCGTCAAAGTAATGTGATCATAATTTCAAGCAGCTTCAGGCACTTTATCCAAAATCTGAGCACTTTTCAAACCTTGGAAATACCACATTAAAATTCAAATGTTTGAAGATTTCCAGCACCATAGCAACCATGATAGATAAACAGGTGCTCGCATGCAGAAAAATGCAGCAATTTTCCATGTTATTTACAAATATCATTTTCTCTCAAGCGTCAGCAGTACTACCCTGGGCTTTATGACATTACCTTCTGTAAACTACAATATCTTTAACAAAGACTTGAGATTTATGGGCTTTAACTAAATGGCAGTGAATTTGTTCAGAAGTGTTGACATGGAAAATCACTGTGACTTGTAACCTCAATCAATGTAAAGAAAGGGTACTTCAAGAACCCTACTTTTGTTACTGTTTACTTTATATGTAGACTTTTCTGTTTATAAATGATTTAAATTGTGGGATTAATCAAACGACACATTTGATTGGCAATGAAACAATAATGTAAATAGATTGGACCCTATTACCACAAGTAAATGCAAATCTAACTGCAAATATAACTGTTAAAAATAAAAGTGGACCTGAATAAAAATCAGAAACCAAACAAAAATTCAAACTGAAGAGCTCTTCAGACTACTTCAGATTATTAGTTTCGTACCAGCATCCCACTTGGCCAGTTGAGAGAGCTCTGGAGCCGTGGTGTTAATGGAACGAATGTCATCATTGGCGATAAAGGAAGATCCAGTGGAGGCCTGTGGTCCAAACAGGAGTTCAACCAGAGAGTCCTGACCGCTTCGGTTCCCAAACGCCTCCACCACCTACACACAGAAAACATAAAATGATTGTCTGTTTCGAAACATATAAATCAAACATCAGTTTGTCGGTGCTGTCGATGGCTGATACTGGATGACTGATGTGATGAGATGAGTACAGGGTCCTACACATCAAAATTCCTTACTTTTCTGGATTCAAATTTCCAGACTTCTCGAAAGATTTTTACGACGATATTTGACATCTAGCTTTCTTTTTCCATTTTGAATTCTTAGCCAGCCAGACTTTATATTTGCATTTGTAAATTCAGCCCTCAAAAATTTGCATGTATGCACTGTGGCCAAAAGCTGGACAACAAGTAAACTAACTGGTCCTGCCTATACTCATAATATTTTCCTTTAACTTATGGACTTAATTTTTATTAATGTTGTTCCTCTCCAGGATGAAGCCCAAATATGGAGGCCTCTGGCACAGTCTACAAATACCTATTAACATTCAAAACAATTTCTAACAGATCAAAATCATTAAAACTGATTTGAAGAATGCTGAACTTTGAATTTTATATTTTAGCCCTGTTTGTGTTAAGACTGCATAAACAAAGCAATAGTGCATTTGTGAGGGGTGTCACAGAGTGCAAAGATGTTTACATCTGTAGTGTAAAATCTCATTTAGGCTATGACCTTTGACTAAAATGAATCAGAAACACATGCACAAACCTCTCTGATCAAGGTGGTTGAATCAGTGCTCAGATTTAGCAACATGTGCCCAGCCTGACTCTGTCTGTCGTTGGCCAGCAGCTCCAGAAGCTGTGGGGCTGACTGGTCTCTTTTGGTCACTTTAGCCTTCGGTCTGGGGACCTGGTGGAAAGACAAACAAAACAAACTGTAGTTCCCAAATAAAGCCTGCAAATCAAATCAGCATTCCCCAAAATATTCAGGTGCTTGGAGGTTTGTTAATGTTCCTGATTGTTAGTTGGCTGGTTGGTGTGTCAGTACCTGGTATGCAAGCAGGTAGCAAAGTGCAGCCAGGTCAATGATGGCCCTCCAGGTCTGCTGACGATCTTGAACCAGCTTCAACAGCAGTGTGCCAGCATGCAGGTAGAGGTGGCCTCTCATCTCCACAAACACCTCACAAAGGTCGTCCGTGTGGCGGCTAGCAATGCTACTCAGTGTCTGCATAGCTTCATCAAAACTACACATACACACACACACACACACACACAGAAAGAGTTTAATTTACAGCACAGTTTCTTGCCGTTGTGAAGATGCGTAATCGGAATAAATAATACCAATAATGATACCAATTTCTTTGTCCTCTTGAACAACTAAACTATTAATAATATATTTGTATGGAGGCACTTTGCATAACCTGCCATCGAAAAAAAAACATCAAGCTATTAAATACAAATTCCACTCCCTTAAAGGCAGAACTACATAGCAGACAACATGACACAGTTATACTTCTGCTTCCTTATATTTCTTTTACACATAGAGAAGTTCTGGCAGCATTTTTGATTGGTCTGCACTGTGCAAACACTTGAAATGAAACTGAAATAAATTGCAATCTGCTGCTTTGCTTTTTTTCTTCGTTGAGCTCAACTCCACACAGCTGACATCATGATGACAGCACTGCTGACAGTCTAACTCACAATCCAGCTTCTGTTCATGACACATGCTGCTCATCTGTGTTACTGTGACACATCTCTCTTTACAGTATGTTACTCAGTATGTTACAGCCCCCTGCCCCAGTATCGGATCGATACTGAGTATCAGATCAGTGCATCCTTACGAAGGCTGGAAAAACACATTAAAAAGTCTAAAAACAAAAGGCCGGTCTTTGTAAAAGCAACTGTCCCAATTTGAAGTCTTTGACTTTGACTTAAAGGTGCAATATGTAGCAAGTGTGTGTCCAAGAAAAAGTGCTGCAGTTGAAGTGAGTTGACCTACCCTCTGAGGGCATCGAGGCTGGGCTGCACGCTGCTCTCAGACAGTGTGATCCTCAGCAGGTTGCAGTGGGCCAATAGCAGCTCCCTTTGGAGACGCCGACACATCTTCTCATTGCTAGAGACGCTGGGCTGAGCTAGATACTCCTGCAACAAAGGTCAGATTAGCCTGTTAAATTTAAAGATAATGTAATACAACAAAGTACCACAGAAGCTTTCAAAAATCCATATTTCAAATATATACAGTATATATATATGTATATATATATATATATATATATATATATATATATACTGTATATAGTACACTATTGCCTTTTCATGCTGACCTGCAGTGTGCGCAGCACCACTGTGTACCAGTCCAGACTGTGGCTCAGCAGGCCCCTCTTCTCAGCAGCCAGGCAATGCTTCACGGCTTCATCCAGCCGTCCGTCCTGACAGAACAGCTGAACCAACTTCACGTTCACATGAGCGTCAGCTGGCCTCGCTGCCAGCTCGGCCTGGAGGAGGTCGAACAACCGGTTCCAACCCTGTTGACCCTGTCGACTCAACAAGCGCTCCTGCACAGAGCAGCACAGATAAACCAAAGAGTCAGTGTGGCATCCTTTCCTCCTTTAATTAACATGCACCTGCTTCCTCCCTCTGTCACAAAACATCAGAAAATTAAATCTAAGACAACAATGACGGAGTGAGGGACATAGTAGACTGTGATCTTGGCAGCTGTTGGTTGAATCCTAGTAAAGAGTGGCATTAGATGACTTCAAAGGTTTACTGATGCAGTGCATAAAGGAGGTCTTACTGAAGATTCAGAGGAAAAGGAGCCTCACCTTCAGGTTGAAGACTGCAGGGTTTCCAGGCAGCAGCTTTGCAGCTTTCTCCACCCAAAACTCTGCCCTGCTGTCACACTCATCCTTATTGACCAGTAACTCTGCCACCTTCAGCACCAGGTCCCTCTGGGCTGGGTTCAAGTCCACTGACCTCTACATTTACACAAAGAAGGGCAGACAGACCAGGGACAGTTTTTACAAAAGCCTGTAGACATGTGATCTATCCAAAGGGAAAGACTGTTCCAAACACAACAACCAAAACATAAAAAAGTGGGAAAGAAAGACCAGTAGAATGACTACTTTATTTATATCTCAGTGAAGTCATGTTGGAGAGCAAAGTCTAATGAGGTAATTGAATAAACATGAAGCATCTGAGGCAAAAGGGTTGTGTTATTATGTTGTACAGACTGTAAAGAAGGGCTGAACAGTTTTGAAAAAATCTAATTCACTAATATAAAAATTGACATGCTGGAGGGAATGCTAATTTTTATATTTCTGCATTTTCACTGAAAAACATATTACAATGATTGCAGGAATCTGTACCAAACTAATTTGTTCTTAACACTGTAGAATATGATGTGTAGGTCTGGATATCTCTGCAGCACGACAACATTTTCTTTAAAATGGTACCGACACACATTCTGCCTTTAACAAATATGGTGAGACATATTGCGATTTGGATGAAATTTAAATCAATTGTTCTGCTCTAGTGTGAAGCCCTCTAAGGAAAAACTTGTGATTTGGGACTAAATAAAACTGACTGGATTTTAAAGTTATTTTATTATGCTGTGCATTTGTCTCCCTACTCTGTGATAACAGAGCTGACACCTCCTCCACGTTCTCACACTTTGATAAATAAATGTCAGATTTTTTTTTTTTCTTCAATTTAATGCAGAATCTGGAGGTACTTTATCTCAAGACCACAGTTAGGTGAATATCCAGCCAAAATAAAGGTATATTTCATTACAGTAAGCACGACTTCTGACCATTTTTAAAAGCATGTATGCAGTAAAACTTTACTGAGGTGGGTTTAATTTTCTGAGATATAAGAGTTGGTTGCCTCTACATGAGACAGACACCTAATTTAACAATTCTTTTCATAATGTTCTTTCTGTAATTGCTTGTAGTTTGGATTTGATTTTTCTGTTAATAAAGCTTTTCAGGGCTTCTGAGCAGGGGACTATCAATTCTTGAATGTCACAGTGCAAACAAAACAAAGGTCATTAAATGTTCGCTTTGATCAGTTACCAACTGCTTCTCAAACTAAATTTCCAGTGTTTGCAATGTTCGTATGTCATATAATTGACACCAAAGAAGGCAGGAAAAACATCTAAAAGATTATGGTACGCTATAGAAAATTATCAGCAGGAGCAGAAATATTACATGCTTTGCAGATTGTTTCTGAATTTGTATTTGCTATTAAATAAATTCAACTATATACACAGCAATGTGATTTCTCAACCCTATGCAGGTATTAAAACCAGCCCACAATACCTGTTTGGTTGGTCCCAAACAGACAGCATGTATTTCAAAGGACCAGTATGTAAGATTTAGTGGTGGTAAGCTCTAGATTGCAAACACATTGTCTCGCCTCTCTCCCCTTCCAAGTATGTAGAATAAAACACAGTTGCTGCAAAACTTGCTAAAAATGCCAAAGGCTCTCTCTAGAACCAGTGTTTGGTTTGTCCATTCTGGGCTTCTGTAGAAACATGGTGATGCAACACAGAGGCTTCCACTTAAGAGGACCTGTGCCCTCTGTAGAAATAAACAGCTCATTATAAGGCAATGAAAACACAACAGTTCTTATTTTCAGGTGACTACACACTAATGAAAACATACTTATGAATATTACATTGCATTTGTGCCATATTCTACCAACAAATACCCATAAATCTTACACACTGGGCCTTTAAAACCCTAAATGAACTTGTTCATCCATGTGTACTGTCTATAGGGTGGAGTCTGTTCACTCAAAGAAGAAAGGAAACTGAAAGTTTAGGAATCAGTGAGTGAGTCAGACGCTGGCAACCAAATGAGCTGTATTCAAACTACAGGTTAGATTTCTATCCAGGTTGGTCGATTGGCTGAGTTGTCTTTTTATAAGCCACCTAAAATCCCATCCAGAACGAGTGCACTTAATGAGGAGCATCATTAACTGTGTTGTTTGTTCAATATACCCGTTCAAATTGATTTTAATTACTCTCATCTCACAGCTCGTTGTTGGCATTTTAATAAATTTTAAATACAATTCATTGTGAAACAGACCAAAAAAACTGGAACCACTTCAGTGAGTCACTGTCTTGGCTTTAAAAACCATCTTGATCTGACCAGTGTTAAATAAGATGGCACTGTACATGGATAGTGCTTACATACTACTATTTAACCTCAACTCCTCTTATTCTCCCTGACACAAGATCTATCACAGACTCAAGTTCAGTGTCTTGCTAAATGATACTTTCACATGTGGACAGAAGGAGCCAGAATTTGAACCACCAAACCTGCTGCAGCAACTGTGGCTGATTTTGATCATTTTCTTTTTAAAACACTTGATAGGGAGATTGGTTTTATGAAGCAAAGCCTTCTATGGGCTCTTTGTTTGGCTTTCTTTTTATTTTCATGGATGTGTTCCTCCTACCTTGTAACATCCTACTGCCTTGCTGATGTCTCCCTCTCGCTCGTAGAGCTGTCCAAGGAATTTATGTGCTTTGGGATCCCTCTCCTGGACTTTGAGATAGTCTGATACATGCCTAAGAGAAGCATAAAAAAACCGTGAGATTGCTGTCAATATAACGGAGACCTCTTCAGAAGCAATTACATATTTGGTTAACAATAGGGAAGTTCATGTGCTCACCTTTTTGCAAGTTCATATTCCTTTGCTTCAAAGTACAATTTAGCAAATAGAAACCCTTTGACCGGCTTCTGTGGAAAGAAAACATTGCAGATAAAAATCACTGAAAGAAAATCATTGTTTTCAACAATTTTAATCAAATGTTATGTTGCTTGTTACGTTAGCTAGCTGGCACAGGTATAAAATTATTTATAGGGATGGGTATTGTTATGACTTTATTTATACTAATAGATACTGATACTGCTTATCAATACAAATATTTATTGATACTCTTATTGATACTACTTGCCACAATTTGGTGCAAAAACTAAAGAATCAACATTTATTTTATTACTTTTTTGCAGTAGTAAGTTCAGTTGTTTCCTGAGTTACTGCATTTGGCTGAATTTTCATTAAATTTAGTAAAGTGAGCCTCACACTGAACATTTTGCCTTGTCAGCTGTTTATGTAACGTTACATAAATACTGATAGCATTATTGAGTTTATCAATATTTCAATCCTGACTAGGCAGGAACCGGTACCAATTTAGTACCAGTTCTCATTACCTTTACTGAGTCAGTTATATATTCATAACATGGTAAAAACAAGTGGGAACAGGACAGCCACAAACTGTTGGTGGGTTTAATTTTGTTGAAACAAACTAAGATAATAAGTGTGGGTTGCCTCTACATGAGACAGATGCCCAATTTAACAATTATTTTCATAATGTTCTACATGAATACTGATAGCATTATCTAGTTTATCAATATGTCAGCACTGACTAGTCAGGAACCGGTACCAATTTAGTACCAGTTCTCAATACCATCGTTAAGAGTTAAAAGCTAACTTACAAGCTGGCTACAGAGAGTTATTATCTCGAACACAAATGACCCCTCAGTCCTGACATTCAGAGCTAACGACACTATTAGCCAACATGGTTATAGGATTATCTCCATTATGATTTACTGCTGGCCTGTCCTGCAGTTGCCGACTTGTGCTTGCTGAGGTTTAATACCTACATGTCACTTGTTTCTTTACATTCTGTGGTTCCAGGAATTGAAATAAGTTAGCTTTGCACATTAAGCGCACAAGCGAAGCACCTTGATTTTACAAAGGATCTCTGCATATTTGAAAACTCTTGAAGCATAAATTTCACACTCAAACTGTCAATAGCGGTTCAAACTTTATAACTAGATAGAACAAAAGATGATTGTGGGTAATGACAGTGTTTATTTTGTAACAGTAATCAACATAAAAAAAAACACTCTTCTGGCTCCATTTTTTTCTTCTATTCTATTCTAATCTCCTTTTTGATAAGAACAAAATGCCACAGAGCCGGCATGATGAAGAAAGTGAAGACAAGAATGATTATTTTTCATTTTTGTCAGACTTTTCAACAAAGGTGGTGGCCAATAATACAAAGGTGCCCAACTTTGAGTAAGATATGCCAGCAAAACCGTGATAATAAAGGGTAGGGCTGAGTAATATATCTACTTTGGATATCATTACATTTTGATAATGTTTTAATGGCTGCACTACAGTAAAGTGAAGTAATTCTCGAACTTACCAGACTGTTCTATTATTTGCCTTTACCCACTTAGTCATTATATCCATATTACTGATGACTACTTATCAAAACATCTCGTTGTGTGAAAGCACCAATAATGATAGAAGCGTTTATCAAAAATGTTGGGATATTTAATTTTGCCCATTTGACCAGCCCCGCTTTATATACTGCTTGGGTAGCAAGATCATCAGAATCTGAAAATTAGAGTATGTTCTTGATTTTGATAAGTAGTATCTGGAGATATAAATCACAGGTGTTCATTGTGTCGGTAGGTCTTGTCACCCAGTTACTGGACTTCTGCATCTCTGCTATCAAAACATCAACGACCACAACTGAATTATCACAAATATCATTTCTTCACATTTTAGGGTTTAGTGGCCTCATCTCTCATGACGTCAAATCAATTAACCTACATATATTGATGAGGTCACTGTTGCCTTTCCTTCTTGTCAGTAACGTTAAAGATTCAGACAGTGTTACCAGTGCAGAAACTTCAGATTACAGATAATCTATCTGGGTATTAGAGTAAATGACCTCCTGGTGAAAAGGCGGAACTGAAGCCATGTTGTTCATGTTAAACCAGCTGCAGTTAGAAGTTAGCTAAGTAATGGCTAGCTAGCACGGCTAAGTGGCTAACGCAGCTGTAACAGCCCCATGCCGCGCGTTTTCTGAGCATGAAAAAAAAAAAAGAGGGGGGGGGGGGGGCACACGACAAGGCGTCATCATGCCGGTTAGCCACCGTTGGAGCAGCTAACCGGGCGCTGGTTAACGTAGGTCACGCGCAGAAACCACTAAACTCCAGCTAACTGGTTGAACGTCCGCTTTAAGATAATTGAGAGCACAGGCAGCGCGGATCTGATGCAGATGTTCAGGTCGTCTCCTCGTGCCGGCTGACTGACACACGCCGCTCTGACATGATGGCAGCAGCATGCTAACGTTAGCATTAACGTTACCTCTTTGAGTGACGGAGATGAAGACTGCACCGAGGAGACGTAACGGTCCACTTCGAGCTTACTCCGCCGCATGGCTTCCGAACAGAAGCGCCTCTTTAACGGCTGAATACCGGGAATTCACAAAATATAAAAAAAAAAACTGACATTAATATCGGCTCGACTGTCACTCCGTAGCGTTAACTCCCCATGATGCTATTGCGCAGTCTCGTTGCCGTCAAATGGCAGAAGGTCACGTGACCGCGTTCGTGCTTGAATCGGGCCGCCCAACCAATCAAAATCGAGGATTCGGTTTGACGCACGCTGACGCACTTTATTTTGAAGGATTGGTGGGCTGGCTGGAGTGAACCCTCTGGACCACAGGCTCCTTGTGTTGGTGTTAATGATATAATCAAATAGTCTGCAATACTAAAATGAACATAATTATTATATACAACACCATTTAAACCTTATTTGGTTTTAATTTCAAGGATGCATGGGTATTAACTGAGAGGCAAAGATAAAAACTCAGTGATCATTGCAATTTTTTAAATAAAGTTTTTATTAAACCACACATATTGCCTGCATCAGGATCAGTTTAAAGGGACAGTTCATTTCAAAATCAAAAATACATATTTCTGTTCTTACCTGTAGTGCTATTTATCCATATAGACTGTTTCTGTGTGTGTTGTAGAGTTTTGGAGACATCGTAAAGATGTTTGCCTTCTTTCTAATATTATGGAACTAAATGGCACTCAGCTTTTGACGCTCAACGCACAAAAAAATTAATTCAACACCAGTGCCTCTTTCCAGACATCATGATCTGGTTACTCAAGATAAATCAACAGACCTTGTAGCAAGCAGTTTCATGTAGTAGTTCCAATAGATTCTACCATACATTCTTCCTACAGTAGAATCTACCAAAATTATACAGTATGTCTAATAAAACAGAGGTGTCAGACTCAAGTTCATCTCCAGCCAATCAGCATTATAGTTGCCCTCAAAGGGCCGGTTGTAAATGTAAGACTATAAAAACGTACTTGTTATGTTATATAATTGTCTCTGCATTTGATTATTACTGGATTAAGTAACTTAATAATTAGGAAGTCACTCTGAAAGCAGAAGTCTTGGAAAGACAATGGCAAGCAGAAAAACTCTCATAACCTACAACTGATTTTAAAACCTGAAGTATACAAAGTCATAACAATAATGGCTATAGCATAACAAAGACTTTAAATCAAAAATATATATTTGCTTAAAAATGAAATGCATTTTGCTCAGATGCTACTATTATATTACCACAACTACTCGGCTAGAGTGCCACCGCTGGAAACAGCTCTTTGATATTAAACACTATGTAGCATAAATAAACATCTAGCAGCTAGAAGCCCGCAGCGCACAGATAACTTCTGGGTTTAAGAACACCATACTTCTGTAACACAGCATGGAATTCTATTGCACAAATTATACTGTTTGCATTATACTCAGAATCACAGCAGCTAGTCAAGCTATTTTATTGTTGCCACAGACTATTTCAGCTCCATTGCATTTTAGAAACCATATATAAGAAGAAAATACTCCCTACAAGTGTGACTATTATGTAAGGGATAATGTACAGTGAACAGGTCATTACTGTTAATTATTACATGGCTTTGTTAAATAATAAATGACACCTGTGAATCAAAACCTGCAAGTGATGTTGCACTGAGAGAGGTGAGAAATTTTAAATAATAAAAAAAAAACATTACTACATGCACGCTGGATGCATTGGCATACATGTTTATTCAGATGAGCTGACAGAACCATCTTAAATGAAAAATAGCTCTCCATTCAAGTCTAGAACATGCGCTTTGGTGTGTTTACATGAATAAATATTGTTTCTTGACAAGCATTGTGAAGATAAAATACAGTATAAGAGCAGTGTCTGTCTGTGTGGAGTCATTACAGTCTCCCAGGTAGCAAGATATCAGATAAAACTATCCACTGAACTATTTTTAGTGGAGCTGAAGTTCTGCTTCACAACAAACGGTCCAGTGGATAGTTTTACTTCTACGTGACACGCGAGAAATGTTGTGGCATACAGTAGGTTGTGAAATTCACACCAGTATCATAGGTTTTGTATTTCCATAAAATAGTGGAATGTGTTTATTAAAACTGCTATGAAAAAGATAAGCATTCTATGGTTAAATACTGCTCGAGTAAAACATTTTAAGAATGGAAATGATTCTTTCCCATTCACAACAGTTGGCTTTCTTTCCTAAGAGGGTCTGAGCCCTGAGGAAGTTGGTACACCTCTCTAAGAGGATCACTTTCTCTGGATTACAAACAGCAGAGACACATGTTCTAACATCTAACATTACTCCCACATCCGGTCTCTGCGCACGCCACAAATCATCATGTTGTAATGCACAGAGTCACCAGCTGCCATGTAATAAATCCTGCTGCTGTGAAGCTTATTGTGTTCAGTGTTTGATGACAGAGTGACAGAGGTGTTGCTTCATCACTATCGTCATTTCTCAGTATATACAGAGGTGGCACAAGTACACAAGCTCTGTTGTAAAGCAGGAGCACGGATATTTGTATTAAAGGAAGACTGGTAAAAGTGGAACTTCTTTACTCACATGAAAGTGAAAAAGCACAGGCTCTGAAATGTACTCAAAGTATAAAAGTAAAAAGACGCCCTCTGAGGGACATTTCTACAAGTTGTTACTGTGTAAAGCTAAAACAGCTCGAGTCGAGTCTCCGTCTCTGTTTCGTCTCGTTAAGTCTCTTACATCGTTTTCGTCTTGTTATGTCTTGTTATGTCTATTAAGTTGTTTTTCTTCTTGTCACGTCTTTCACACTGTTTTTTGTCTCGTTATGTCTTTTTGTCTCATTGTGACTTAACGTGTCTTGTTAGGTTGTTCACGTCATCCTACATCTTTCACGTCATTATTTGTCATGTTATATCTTTTGTGTCTTGTTATGTCTTTTTGTCTTGTTACATCGTTTGCTGTCTTGTTATGTGTTTTACATTTTTTTTTGGTCTTGTTACGTCTTTTGCATCTTGTTAGGGTTTTTATTTACATCTTGTTACGTCTTTTTGTCTGGTTACATTTTCTGTCTTGTTACGTCTTTCCCGTCCTGTTGAGTCTTTTACATCTTGTTACGTCTTTTACGTCTTGTTACGTCTTTCTTATCTTGTTAAGTCTTTTGTGTTTTGACCCATCTTTTCATCTTGTTACGTTTTTTTTTGTCTGGTTACGTCTTTTATGTCATTCTTCTTCTTGTCACGTCTTTTGCGTCCTGTTGAGTCTTTTACATCTCATTACATCTTTTACTTTGCACCCCTTTTACGTCGTCCAGTTCATTTAGACTGAAATCTGTCTGGATGTTGGGAAAGCAGTGCACAGTATATAAAAAAAATCAGTTAGAGTAGAAAGTATAGATATTTGTGTTAAAACATAGGTTATACAGTACAATACAGATACCTGAAAACTCTACTTTAGTACAGTAATCAAGTATTTGTATTTCATTACTTTCCACGACTGAGCATATAAAACAAAAGCTGAACATTATAAACTTGGGATTTATTTCATGGCTGTTGTATTGGACTATATTAGATTGTCCAAGTGACCCTAATAAGCTGGTAACTCGGTGTAAATACCAGTTTACACAGAGATTGTTTCAAACATAAAATGCACAGCACATAAAAAGGCAATCCAAGGTACTGCACGTGATGGTTGAGTCATCACTGCAGTATTAACGAGGCTACAGTACAATGTCAATAAACTGTAGGTGCAAAAAGATATTTTAACTTTATAAAGCTAAACTCAAACTTATTTTGCATAATAATAAAGAAAATGCGCATTAATAATACATAGACATGTTGATGGAAACATGGAAATATCAGAGATACTATATACACATTCAATAAAACTGTATTTTTTCTCATCTCTCTTTGGGTTTACTCCATTATTATACAAGAGCCTCAGTAACATGAGTCAGAGGATAAATGGCTTGGCATCATGAGACAAGTTGGCAAGCAGCTGAACAGCCTGTCAACACATTTTTTTTTATTATTCTCTTAAAGCTCATGTCACGTTGAAACACAGGACCATCATATCTGTGTTTTGGTTAAATATATATATAGTGAAATAAGGCAAGCATGTGAACATATACAGTGCAGTATTTGAGCCAAAAGGCACTGAACAGGTTAATGTAAAACCTACTGACTGACATAAACAGCCTGTCTGTTGACCCATCTGTTAGTTAGAGGCTCCATAAAATTATCATCTGTAACTGAAATAACAAAGAGTGGAGTGTTCCACTTAAAAAAAAAAAGACCTAAATTTACCATACCAATTATATAAAACACATAAACGCTATTTTATACGATTGTCTATTCTGGAAATGTGACTTGTATGGCCACCTTTGGCATCTCATCTATTTCTTCCCGCCTCCCTCCAGCTGCTGAGCCGCGTGTTTACTTCCGTGCAACAGTTTCGGACAGCTTCTTCAGCCTCTTCTTCAGCTCCAGCGGGAATTTCTCGTAGCACTTCTTGCACACTGGCTTCATGTCGAACTCCACAAACTTGTTCCTGTTGGGAAAGGAGTTGCGGTTTCAGGTTGGAGGTTAGACGTCATCATTCCCACACATCTGTGTCAATGCTGCGTCTATTTGCATGCAACTTGTTTATTTGTAGCAACACTGCAGAACACTGATAATCACACGTTATATGTCCTTACAAATAGAGCCAGACAGATTTGATAGCCGATGTATGGATATCCAGTGTTGATTGGGCTCCACTTACAAACCACATCTGCAGCAGCACACAAACTGAAATGCTGACATGCATGTGTCATGAAAAATAAACTGTGGTCAAAAGTAAATATTGTAAATGGGTGTTTTCAGTTATTTATTAAGCCAAATGTTATCTACAACATTTTCATACTGAACTCTTTACACAGTGGAAAACTAGAACCTTCTTTCAAACTAGAAGGGCAAATCATTTTATCCATTTTAATTCTTCTGACATGACACGCTCACCCCCAAGTGATTTTCACCTATTTCACCCCATTCTCATCTGGTCACCCTAACGCCAGAAACGGCATCACTGCTGGTGTTAGAGCTGTATGGCAATGACAATGAAGATGGGAAACAACATGAACACCAAAATATTATGACTGAAAGGCTACTTAAACTGTGGGATTATGCTTTAAATTTCCTCTATCATGTATTAATGTCTATATATTGACTGCCAAGACGATTAATTTTGAATTTGATCAACATGCTACGTTCAAATCTATATTCTGGGCTGATAATTGGGAAGAAAACATCCCAAAAAGGTAGGGTTTCCTCTCCTCCATCAACACAATTAATGCCTCCAACTCATCAAAACTAAAACTGAAGCTAAACTGAAGCCATTGAAAAGTATACAGACAGTCTCATGTAGATTCTAAACACAGATCTCTGGGCAGGGCAGTTTCTGAGGGCTGTCTCCAATCAAGACTAAAGACGAGCGGGCTTTTTCAACTCAAAGCCCCTCAATTAAGGAATTCCCTGCCCGAGGACTGGAGGATTTCTGTCAATAATTTAGATCACTTCTCAAAACTTAGCCTTGTATCAACTCCAGCACCCAATTCTATTGTCAACCTGCATTTTATTATTGTTTGTTTTATTATTACTATTTATCTTTATTGCTGCATTGCATTTTTGCTTCATTTTAATTTTGTTTTAATTGCCTGATTTTACTTGCACCACTCTGGAAATGTTTAAATCTTGGGTCTACCATTTAAAGCACTTTTGAAAAGTGCTGTATAGGTAAAGTTTTTTATTACTAGTAATATTAATATAGACATAGGCAAGTGCTGATTGAAGAATCGCGTTTACAGTTCTAGTTATGATTCCTTAAGTTTAGATAAGATATAAGGTCTGTGATAGGACACAGCCATGGGTTTAGGAATTGCATCTGTAAGAGGAGGATGGGATTTTTTCTCTCTTTGAAACTTAAATTAAAGCTACTACAACAAACTTTCATTTTTTTTGCTAATTTTGGAGGCCCCTGTGGATGAAAGCAGTAGTATTTGCACCATAATAACAACAAAATATAACATTAAAAATAACATTATAACTGGCTAACATACTACCCACTGTAACTTTGCTTGTGAACAATTAAACACAGGCTTGTTTCATCTGATTTTAAGAAGAATCCAACCCAGTGGCAGGCATTAAGAATAACTATACAGAAATAGCCAGTTGAAAACCTCTTGTAGTAGCTTTAAGTTAAGAAGACAGGACAAGCAGTTAGGAAATGTTTCTGTAACGAGGCCCAAGGAGAGCCAGAGTGGTTGTTTTCTGTTTTAAATGCCTTTAATTCCACTAACTCTGACAAGCTCCCTAAACCTTTCCCCCTCCAGCTGCCCTGGACGACGTTTCCTCCCAAAGCAGATAATCGCTGGCAGGACCAGAGCACGTGTCAAACCCAGCGGGACCTTAGCACTTCCACTGCTGCAAGCCAGAAAGCTGCCGGAAGTGATTAAGGCTTTACCCTTTACGTCCAGACAGGCCGGGAGACCCAGCAAACAACGCATTCCCTCCACCGTGTGACTGATCTGATTTTCCTGCTTGCATAGCAGGGGTTACCAGAGTACCAGCCTTAATCCTGACTAGTGTTTAGGGCTGAGAAGTGGTCATGAACTAAAATCAATGTTAAAGTCACTTAAAGGAACAGTTTGTCCCAAAATTAAAAATACATATTTTTCCTTTGTTTTGGTGATTGTTCTGGTGATTGTTCTGGTGTGACCTGCAGAGTCTTGCTGTAGAAATTCAATGGATAAATGGACCTAAATGCCACTCAGCTTGTGGTACTCAAAGTAATAAAATTACATTTAAATAGCCAAAGTAATCACAAGAAATAACACTGATACGCACATAAATTAGAAGATTTAAAAGGTTCTGTGGACATTCACACCTGTCAGTTTGACAGATGATACAGCTGTGCAGCACATTATAAGTAACTGACATCACTTAAGACTGATGCTATAGAACCAAGGAATTCTAATCTGGCAGGTTCGGCTCCTCTGCCCTCGCGTATCTCTCTCACATCCTCTCTAACAAGTGAGGCAAATGAGGAGTCGAATGAAAAGCACCCATGGATGAGAGGACACCATCAATATCTACATACCATGCTGTCACGAGCCTCTCGTTCACGAGTAGATGCACGCTTCCTTCTGCAAGTGGATGATTAAAAAAACTCCTTTGAGTAATTTTTATTTTTTTTGTGCGCGTGATTTGTTATAATCTGTTTTCAATTTGTTTTTAAATGTTGTACCATTTTCAAAAATGCTTTGTTTTGACGATATGTACAGTGTTACGTCATGCCAATAAAGTATTTTGAATTGAACTGAACTGAACGTAGTTCCTACATGAAACTGCTCACAATAAGGTCTGTGGATTTTCTTGAGTAATTGGGTCATGATTTTAGGAAAGAGACACTGCTTTTGAATTTTATAAATGTATATTTTGGCATAAACTAAGTGCCATCTAGTTATTATATTCAAAATAAGGTCTTTAGGCTGAAACTCCAAAAATCAGCATCTCACACCGAAACAATCTGGATGTATAAATAGCACTACAGGTAAGAGGAAAAAGATGCATTTTTGATTATGGGGTGAAGTATCCCTATAAGTAAACCTACTCAATGCTACTCAGTGCTTTCATTATTTTGCTTGAATGCCAGATGGACAAGTATAACAGTGATATGAGGAATAAAAGCATGTTTGAAATATGATGACAATGAAGCAGCAAAAGAATAGAAACAGAAAGGAATGAAGATGAAAACTGACCAACAGAAGAACAGTGGAAGTGAGGATAAAGGAGAAAGAGAGGATCACAGACACATGGGGATCAATTTCTTCTTCTTGTCTTTTGAGTCGCGTTCACGCTTGGCCAGCCGGCGTTTCATGTCGTCCGGCAGGCGCTCGTAGCAGTGCTTACACACCGGCTTCAGGTCCACCTCCACAAACTTATCCCTGACAGAGCAGGGAGGAGGGAGGGATGACGAGGGGTGTAAAAGGAAGGGGGAAGAGTAGAGGAAGGGCAGTTGGACAGGAGGAGGAGGATGAGAAAGACATTGAAGAGGCAAGAATAGAAGGATGAGAAGGAAAGAAGAAAAGGTAAGAGGAGGAGGAAGAGAGTGGGGAGAGGGCAAGGGAAAAAAAAAGTGGAGAACACAAAGAGGACAAAGAAGAGGGACGATGAAAAGGAGGAGAGGTGGAGAAACAAGCCCACAGAGACACACGATTATAAGAGGAAAGTGAACATGAGCGGGACTGAAAAACAGACAGTTAACAGCAGCAAATAGCCCCAGATGCAGGATAGTTGTGACAGAGAAAGATGGCAAGCAAAGAGAAAGCCTGACCCATTCACATGTGAATTTATGAATATAATAATATAGGTTACAACATGTGCATTTATCTAACTCCACAGTGATGATTTAATGTTTAAGTGTGTCTCTTAGACTCGTCTGTTACTTACTTGAGGGTGAGCTTGGTGTTGCAGGTAGAGCAGGCAAAACAGTTGACGCACCAAGCCTTGTTGAGGGCAGAGACGACTGACAAAAATAGAAGAAACAGTCACATGAGACACTCTTACACTCTTCCAGATGATCATCATATGACTAAAGCTGAAAGTATTTGGTTTAGTCTGAAATTCAAACCTCAAATGTTATTCAGATAAGGAAAAATGAATAATAATGCAAACTGTAAGTGCTTCATGATCAGAGTCAGAACTGTCTGGACACATCTGGAGGTACTCTGGCTTCCATTGTGGTCAGATCTTAGGAAGGCGTAAATGCAATCTGTACAAAAATCTGGTTCAAGTATCCAAACATAGATCACACTTTAATACAGGTGTAAACAGGGAGCAAGATAGAGTTGCGACATTTATTTGATTAGTCGATGGGAAGAAATTGCCAGCTATTTTGATAAATGACAAAGTTTGGGAGCCACTAAACTAAACTATTAATTTAATGAAAACAATTGTTAGCTGCAGCCCTAAATTCAGAAGTGCATTTTCTAGTGAATTCATGCCAGGGGATCTGCACACAATTCATAGATCAAAATACAGTGAATGTTATAAAAAAGACATATGACCGCTTCATTAGGTATGTTCAATCAAAAGAAGCTCTCTCACCATCTCCTTCGATGACACGATTGCAGTGGTAGCAAACATCTCCAAACAGCTGAGCGTGACGAGGGGAGAGAAACAGAGAGTAAGCAACACGGTGACACATTTGATCAGTTATGAAATTATGCAACAGTGCAGCACTGACAAATCTTTATCATGGCTCATATACAGTAACATGCTGTGTTCAACATACATGCAAGTAATCACAGGCCACAGAGGCATTTTGTAAACTACAACACTAGGTGGAGTCGTTACATTGACTTTCTCATTCAGCATAGTTTAGGCGGAGAATCTCAAGCCACAGGCATAATAAATCACTTACTTAATTACTGAGTTTTTCCTCTGGACTGTAGTGCTTTTTATCCATCTAGATTATTTTGGTGTGGGTTGCTGAGTTATGAGGACGTATGAGGAGATATCAGTTTGGAGATGTCTGCCTTCATGTCGGAACAAGTTTTTCAGTTTTATTTTTTGGCACTTCAAGTACCACAAGAGTTCCATTTAGTCTGATTATAATGGAGAGAAGGCTGATATCTCTACGGCCAATGTTTTCCAAAACTCGGAAACTCATACCAAAACTATTCAGGTGGATAAAAACACTACAGGTAAGAGGAGAAATGTGTATTTTTTTAATTTGGGAGTGAACTGTCCCTTTAGAACTTTCTGTTTAAAAGAGGTGGTGTCCAACGAAATTGGTTCAAAACCTTTGTGTGAGTGTGTCTTAGTGCTGATACCACTGTAGTGTATACAGCCTTGTACAGATATATTCATATACGTGCCTAGAAATTTTCAGAAACAAAGAAAACTGCACTGGGAACAATTAGAATATTTTGTCCCAGAATGCCTCAAGCATAGCAGTACAATTTCCGTATGTGGCTCACCCAAAAACAGTTTTTTTGGGGGGATTTTTGTAGGGCTGCACAATTAATTGAAATATTATAAATAGCTCTTTGTTGCCACCTATTATGATTGAAATAGTGGATTCATGTACAATATTATAGACTGACTGATGTGATTGGAAATCGGATTGCAAACGCTTTGCTGCAACTGTCAAATTTTACTTTTCCCACATGACCACACCCCATCATCAACTTATCACTTATCACATATTTCAGAAGCCCTGATCAAATGCACAGTCCTCAGTTTCAGTTTTTGTTTGTGTTTAACATAAACATTCCCAGTACTGTGAAGTGTTACCTGGTTATAGTGTGTTTCACAGTAGGCCAGGCCCTTGCGTTCGTAGTGACGGTGTCCCAGGAAGGGTTTCTCACACTTAGCACACACAAAATGCTGCAAACAAACAAACAAACAAACCCGCGGCCAAGCACACATGGTTAGCACGGCCTGTCAGTCAGTAACATTATCACATTCAGGCAGCAGTAGAATCTGGCTCTGACATTATCGCTCAGACCACAGCCAGATCAGTTCAGTCCAGATGTCCTGTTACTGCGTCCAAACAGAGCACACAGAGTAGAGACGGTGGACAGAGAGACGGAGGACGTGCTAATCCTCCAAACAGACATGTGAGGAATTAATAGCAGGATACGACAGGAATTAAAGGGGAAAGGACAATATTGATAAACTGAATGAGGACGCCTCATGTGTCTGTATGAGGACACCACAGATGAGTATGACAGAGCAGGGTTACACCAGTATGGGCTTTTAAAAACCAAAATAAAGGTGATTTTGATGGAGGGTTTTGCTGGCCAGTTTTGTTTTCAGACAATTTTTAATGTTGCTAAATTTCACAATTTTAATCCCCTACATAAAGAACAGAATAGAAGAGTAAATGAGTAAACAAAAAGAGTGGAAATATAAAGAGAAATAAAATATAAGCTCAAAGAACAATTCTAAGCATTTTTATTTATTTTCACATTTTTAAAAATCCTATTTATTCATTCACTGCATATAAATTACTCTTTTTTTCTGTATATTAAAAAGTATTCATTTATTTTTACGTTATTTATTTTTATCTCTATTATTTGTATTGCACACATAATAAAAAACAAATAACACATAATAAATAAATTACATTATACAACTTTAAAAAATATACACAAATGTAATCAAACTATTTTTTTTTTAGTAAATGCAGATATAAATGAAAATACCTATTTTTTTGTTTTGCTAGTTGTCTTTATATTTTCTCATTTATTTTTTTATCCCTCTTTATATTTTTACATTTCTTCTTATCATTTGACTCAATATATTAGCTTAGTTTGTCTTTTTGTTATTTTCTGTAACTGAAAAGAAGCTGCGCAGCCTAAACAAATAAAATTTAACTTCAGAAAAATTACTAAAATTACTATTAGAAATAGTAAAAATGTCAATGATTAAATTAGAATTCAGTTTTATTTCTGGCAGCTTTATTTAACTTATATTCAACGTAATAATATTTTAAAACAGAGCGCAATATAAATTTAGGAAAAGTAACAAATTTGTGGTAACTGGGAAACTTGAAAATATGACCTGACATCAAGACAAAAGGTTTATGGCAATCTGGCCTATAAGATGTCAAAATATTGTTTTGATTGTTTAACTGTGACATATTAGTGTAACCCTTGTATGGAGGCTGGGAGACTCAGTGACAAGTGACACACGGGGCAGCAATCAACGTCAGGCCGATCCTTAATCCCCTCACCATGTCAAAGTGTCTCTCACAATAGGCGCGACCCCCTCGCTCAAAAAAGGGGTGGCCCTGAAACGGGCGCTCACACACAGTGCACACATGATGCTACATGTGGAGGAGGGAAGACAGAAAAATGACCGTAAAATGTGAACAGACAGAAAAAAAGATGAAGATTGCTGGTGGAATGAAAGCTGAGAGAAAATAAAAAGAGGCAGATAGGTAACGGAGGAATGATGTAAACAACTCGGAGTTGGAAAACACTGGACGCAACTGTGGAGATGAAGCTGATAAGAGCATGAGTCACACATATGGCACATATTAAAGTGAACTCATTGGAATGTAATGAGTAAAAAAAGGACAGAGAGAACAAAACAAAAGCCATAAACACAAATGTAAATGAATTAAAAGTCACAGCTAACTTCAAGAATCACTGTAAATACTGGGAACCTCGGAGACGTGTGTTCTGTTTCTGTATATATAAAAAGCAAGAGTAAAACATAGACATTATATCATTTAAAAACAAAATACATCTGGGATCAATCTGACAAACAATATGTTCATCTTTTGAAAGAGATTTTGAATCCAGCGTAGACATTTAAGTTGTGTCTCCTAAGCTTCAGGTAAACTGAGTTTGTTTTATAAAGTTGTACAGTGTAACATCGCACCTCCACATGCCACTGTTTGCCCATGGCGTTCACCACACGGCCTTCGATGGGTCTCCTGCAGGCCCCGCAGATCGGGACACCCATCTTGTCATGGCAGGGCAGACAGTAGAGCTCCCCCTTCAACTCCCTGGCATCAGCTGTCAGCTCCTTACTGCAGAGACAGAGTTGAATAGGACTAGATCAGTTCTGCTTTGATTCATGTAACATGAAATAGAGCACATGCAAGACAAGTAAACACACTCCTTATTTTTGATGAATGATATTTTGTGGTTATGATGGTGGAAACACTACTACTGCTATTGTCCACAAGGGTCTCCAAAATCAAAGTGCAGATGAAACTGCATTTCTAGAGTATCTAACTTCTGTAAGTGAAACAAGATAGGCAGGTGCGACATGACGTTGGGAATGAATGTTGAAAAGTGGCTGACTTACCATGTTGTTGCTAGCTAGATAACTAATGAATCTTACCATGTGCCACTAAAAGTTTTAAAATTGTTTCATGGGTTGATGTCATAATATTATTAGTTCAAACTGATTCAAGTCTGCGTAACGTGATTGGATTTTCATAAAGGACTGCAAAGAAAATTATTTTTTTGTATTTTCTTGGGCTATATTGTTAAATATTTGCACAATATACATGTGGTTGTGATCTAAAAGGGTTAGAAAGGCACTTTCATTTCATCTCAACTTTAATATGAAATGTCATTTGACACTTAGACTGAGTCAGATCACAGCATGGGCATGACATACTTTATTTGACTAGATACAATTACAGTTACACAGTTTGTCCACCAGAGGGCGCTCTTTGGTCCATCACCTTGTGGCAGACTGAAAGTGCTGCATGAGTATTTCTGCATAGACTTTGCACTTGTAACCTATTTTGTTGGATCTCTGTGAAGTTTTCATGATAAGATAAGATTTGATCAGTGAATAAATATTTGTGTTATGATAATCATGGATGAACTGTGTCATCTCAGTATGTTCAAGCCGCTCGATCCAAACATCAAAGTGTGCATAAACTTGGCTGCATCACGACTGCATCACAAATGGAGAGTGAATCTGGCATGAAATTAAAAGACCTCTATCTGCACATCTGAGGCGTTTCCAGAACCTGACGCAGCACGACCCAGCTATCTATGGTAACATCTGGTCCTCGCGCTACCTCATTGCTCTGAGACTGATACAGCTGACCAGCTTTGTGTGTGTGCGCGTATGTTTACCCGCAGTTGTTGCAGTTGAAGTGATCAGGATGGTAGGGGTCATTCTTGAACAGCAGAGGCTGCTCCTCAATAATGGCGTGACACTTCTGACAGATGTACTTGCCGAGGCCTCGAGCCTTCTCTCTGTTGTGACATGGACGACACAGGTGCCTAATGGGAGAGTGAGTAACAGATGAGAGAAGAAAAATGAAAGAAATAGAGATACTTTATCAGATATGTTCTTCATCCACTATTTGTCCTGTGTAATACAGCTATGCATGCAGAAAAAGTCACTGAGTGCATGAAGCAAACAGCAGTGAAAATTACCCTCCTCCAGAAACCTCACCCACAGCAAGTCCTGGTCTAAGATTTAAGGGCCTATAGAGGCAGATTTCCTCAACAAAAGTTAAAGGAAGGCTTCACATTTTTCAAATCTGTCTTAACACAATACTGACACACCCATATGAAAATTGAAAGAGTTATTGGTCACTGTAATCATTCCTCCTGTCTGTACTAGCCCTATAGAAACCAACATGAGGCAGTCCGTTTTGTATAACTCAGATTGCTCAAGCCTCGAGAACTTCAGGAGTAATTTTTCACAGAAAACTGTGAAAACACAGAAACTGTGACTGTGAATTTTGTCCCCTGTTGTAATTTCAGTCTTCAAATGCTCTTGTAGTTTCTATTTTCATTCTATTCCTATTATGTTATGTTTTCGTTGCTGTTTGTTTGTCTGTTTGTCAGCAGGATTTATGGAAAAACTATACTGGCCTGATTTTAATGACACTTGGTGGAAGGGTGTAGCATCGACCAAGGAGCCATCACATTTTGGAGCAGATCTGAATCACTTGTCAAATTATATTTCACTTTGGTTAACATTGGAAGATTGGGCATGTGGTGGAGTAAATGCCATACATCTTAAAATCCAGTAGATGGTAGTAAAGTTCATAGCAATATAGTCACTTGTATCAATACAATGACTCCATATCCACATTCATAACTACCAGTAATAGAGTTGCACAATACCAGAAGTCTTAGGCACACAAAAGAGTTTTCTTTTTATAAACCACCTGCACACAGAGCTGGCATAGAAAAAAGTCAAGCCAAAGTTCAGGCAGGATAATAAAGACTGAACTGAACTGAGGTCTTGATTAAGCACTTAATTGTTAGTATTCTATTATTTTTAAACACGTGGTTTGGAAAAAGAATCATTACTTTTGAGAACCTTAATCAGTCTACTAGTTTATGTATGCAATTGCTCAAACTTAATACAGAAAGCAGTCATTGAGCAGCATTCAGGGACTGCTTTCAGGTGATAACCACTACAATTGTAACGCTGCTACACTTGTGCATGACTTTTTTTTTCTCTCAAACTAAGGTCTGTGTCTATGGAAATGTAAACACACATCACGTAAAAAAAACTGTGCAGGAATTTACATCCAAATGTGAACTGTCTGCAATAAAAACCACCAGAGGTATCTGAGGAAAAATCGTCAAACTTAACACCTCATGACAACAAATAATAATATTGACTGTGAAGTTTGTGCTTGCAGATTTACATATCAAAAAGTTTCAGTTTATAAACCTCTAACCAATTTCTTTTACTTTCTGTACTTCTTGCTGTCATTGTGATCCTCTTATATTCTAGCTCTGATCTTATCTCATACTCAGGTTAAAATCACATTAGGAAGGGTTTGCTTCACAATTGCTGTGACCATAAACAAAATATGAAATTATCCTTTAAAGAACTTGACCTCACTTGACCAATGAAAAAAAACTGACCAGTTTGCCCAGTTTGTCTGATCCTTAAACAACTTCTAGTACAGTGTAAGGGGGGACATATTACACTTCTCTTTTGATGGCTTTCACCTCAGCTGAAACTTTTCACCCTAATGAAGCAGGACAATTAATTAGTAATCAATTAATAGGAAGTCAAGGAGGATAAGGTCTTGATAATGCCTGACAAGGGCGTATAGAAGTTGTAGAAGCTTCATCATGCCTCATAGTTGGGGCTGGGTATCCGTGCTCTATACCTTTGAGGAATCAACTGAAACAATCAGCATTTGATCCTTTTTGTACCCTGATCTAGAAAAAAAGGACTATTTGTATGGTTTGGCTTGTAGCCAAACACCACAAGCATTCTTTGATTTAATTCAAGGTGTGATTGGCCCACTACTGCAGCAGCTACAACCCATTCAGTCTGTGGTGTGGTGAAGCTGAGTGCAGTTCAGTGTGCAGAGACGCCACAGAAATGTTATGAAAGTACGACTACACTACAGGCCTGCGGCATCCAATAAAAATAAATGCATAAAATGCGGAAAGATTATTTCAGGAATGCTTCCATTCACATGATGGGTATCAAATAATGTAGAAAAAAAAATCTAATGAAGTACTGTATTGGTATCAGTATCACTTCAAAGGTACTGGTATTGTAATTTTTTAAACGACACCCAGCCCTACTTGTAGCAGTCATAAATTTAATGATGATGGTGGAATGATGGTGACTGGTTGTAGAGGAACTGACCTTCCAGCGTTCTTAACAAATCCAACATCAGCGAGCACAGCCTGGCAGATATCACAGCAGAAACAGTCTGGATGCCAACTGTTGTTCATGGCCTTGATCACACGGCCAATGATGAACTCACCTGGGAGGGGAACAGAGAGCAGTCACATGGATATTTATTGTTTATTTATTGTTTAAAGTGCATAAACTGGAACGGTATTAAATCTCTATTACTGCAGTTCCTGTACTCACCACACTGGTGGCAGCAGGGAGCAAACAGCATCTGGAAGTCATGCTCACAGTATTTCCTGCCTTCAAACTGCCAACAAAACAATTTGTACACATTTAATTAAAGCACACAGCTGTGCACACACAATATAATAGCAATAACATTGTTAATATAATCCTAATCCTCTCCCCCAGTCTTTACATACTCAAATATATTCTGCTATTCTTACTAACACGACACTGCAGTATGTTACATTGATCCAAATTTGCCTGACACTGTAAAATTGTGACTTTTTTGAGTGGTTCTCCTTGAGAGTTGCATGTTGAAATACAGCAGTTACTCAGCAGTAGCAGGCTCAAATCAATCAAAAAATAATTAAACAAATAAAAAACTTTCAAGATGTATGACCTGCATGTCATTATTTAGCAAGGAATGGTTTGATCTTTCTGTGTGAATGCGTCGCACAAAATGCAGAGGTGGGGTTAAACATCTACATCACATGTCCCAGGTCACAAGTCTCCATGTGATACTACAGTACAGTTTGCTGCGGTCTGTGCAAGCATGGTTATATAGAGTACTGTATAAACACTGTGGTATTCCAAACAGCCATCAGTGCACCATGGCTTCACATTTCTGTACAAAAGATAAGATATTCCTTTATTAGTCCCACGACAGGGAGATTTGCAGGTCACAGCAGCAAGTGAAAAGGAAAATACAATAAGTATCAATAAGAAAACAACAGTAATAGGTGACCAAGCAATATATATATATGTAAGGATTATACAAAGGAATAACAGAGACAAGGGGAGATATAAAAAATAAAAACAACATATACAATATAAACAATGAGCAGACTCAGCAAATTTACAACATTGCACACAGGGAAATATTAATATTGCACAGCTGTAATGATCATACACCTGAATGAGATACTGATAATGCACAGCATGATATGAAGTGAAATTAAAGCTGAGTGAATGTTAATATTGCACAGTCAGTGTACATTGATAGAGGAATCATTATCAGTGTTAAGTGTACTGGGAGCAGTGCTGGTTGTACAGTCTGACAGCAGCAGGAAGAGAGGATCTGCTGTAATGCTCCTTCACACAAAAATCATCTTTAAATAGTTGGTGTGCATTTTATGTTAACCCTTGAAATTGCTTCCTAATGTTTAAACCTTTTATTATAATTCTAATGTAAGTGATTAATTCATACAATACTTTTTAAAGTATTAATATCTAACCAATAAAGCAGTAATGCTCAAAAACATCAACAAGACACATAAATATAAAAAAAAAAAGTAAATTTATCCACTGAGTCTGTAACTCACATCAGCCCAGTGATGAACTGGCAACTTGTCCAGGGCGTACTTTATGAGTGTTTACATTAGAGGTTCAATGATTCATTGATTATTAAATTAATTGCCAACTGTTTTGATAATGATTAATTGGTTTGAGTAAGTTCTTCAGAGAAAAGGTTAAGTTTCTGTGATTTCCGCTTTGTAAATGAATATTTTTTGGTTTCTTTGTTCCTCAGTTAACTGAATATCTTTGTGAAACAAGACATTTGAGGACGTCGCATTGAACAACAAGCTACTTCTAGTCTATAATTACAAAGGTGTTTTGTTTTTTTCCTGTAATTTTGTACATAATGTTCCATGTGCGAAAACTAATAAAGCAGAACTATTACAGTGGAGAAATCATAAAAAGGTGCATTGTTTTACACATTTAAATTCCTAACTGTACAGGTCAGACATAGGAAATGTAAACGTCCCGCCTGTTGGCATTTTACTTTTTTCTCATCTGGCCCTTCGAGGCTCTAACCTGCTGTAAAACACTTTTTGTATTTTCAAGGGAAAAGGGTCGCCTAATATTCAGCTGACCGTTGTTTATTTATGGCAACAGGTAGAGTTATTTACAGGGAACCAAAGGTTAATGTAATGCTCTTTGTATTGATGGCAGCATTAGAGACACCTTCTGTTTGATAAATTGATTAAGCAGAGCAGCATCAGGCTCTCTGGGGCTTCTGGCCTTGTGTGAAGGCTGGTAAGCAAACAGCTTACTGGAAGTGGGCTTCTAATAATTCAGTGCTGCATTAAGGTTGTGCTCACCCCTCTTTGTTTACCTCAACAGGACCATGTGTTTAGATTCTTTGTCTAAGGAATGTGTTCTAACAACAGCCTTGCACGAAACAGTGATCTAACTGATTGTAAAGAGAAAAGCCAGTTCATTGACCCGTGATGGCCATTTGAAATGTATTTAAAGTTAAACATCATTACATTTATCTTTTCGGAGCAACTTCTATGTTCAGGCAATAGATCCCAACATACTGTATCTCTGAACCCGTTGACCTGTTCACACATGCTTTAATGTTAACTGTGTATTTAACTTAACAGCAGGGCCTGCAGCACATAGCGCCAACAGAAGCTACAGGCTTCTGCTGTTATTAAGATCATGTCTGGATCAATCTGCATAATTTTTCATTAAATCATACTCTCTATAAAAGTCAAAACCATTTGCAGCACCCACGTTTATTATAATCCATTACCCTCTAGGTGTGTTTAAACCTGTCAGTTACTGCAACATGCACCTTTTATTGGAGACGCCGAAAAGACAATGGTGAGTATTACCTCATAGAAGAGTCCCTCGGGGAACTGCTGGAAACACTGGGCGCACACAAAGCACTGCTCATGGTAAAGTTCCCCGTTACTGTTCACTATCTTTTCAGCCGGGGCAAAGCCGCTCTTGCAGCGCTCGCACATGGCATTGGCCAGAGCATTGGCCATGTTGCTGAGAAGAAAAAAAAAGATCAGTCTCAGTGCACAGTTACATAGTCAAAACACTCACATGCATTCAAAAGAATTCATATTATAAGTAGAAGCAGGAAATGCAGTATTTACAGAACAAAATGAATCACACGGCAACAAATACAACAGAGCATATGATGACATTTCCTGTGAGGTTTGCCTGTAAAATGCTATTTGACTCCTGATTTATTATATTATATTTGCCGTATTTGTACAGTGAATTTACCAGCCACATCAGCGTGTGGCTTTCATTGTTTTCACCTTGTGAGTCTGTGCGTGCGATCATGGCAAAATGTGGTCCTAGACAATTGTCTGATCCATCATAATCGTCAATTCGTTTTATTAATGCAGGCATGTTTTTCTAACAGTTACACATTGCAAAACAATGCAGTCAAACTCAGACGTCTACCTCCAAAACACTCAATAACATCTATTCTAAGGCAAATTACATCACTGGTACAGGTGATGTAATGCAAAAAACACTCCCCAGTCTAAAATACGGCCCTCATTTCCAATCATGTTGACTGAGTAGTTTGTTAAGTTTGGCATTTTATGTTACAAAATGCAAATGTTACTTGTTGTTAGCATTAATGTTTGTTCAGAACATGTTACATTTCTTGAAGCCAGCTGTATTTTGCAAGTATGTGAGTGCTTGTCCTTTATTTTGAATGTCTTTAACGGGCTGATATAGCAGAGAAGTCCTTCCTGGCTCTCATTCCAGGCTGTTGCAAAATGTTTTTTTCATTTAATGCTCCACAACAATCTGTCAAAATGATCTCGCAACACCCTTGGGGGTCCCGAGGTTGAGAATGACAGGTCTAAAAATGCTAATATCATATCATCATATCAGTGTGATTATGATTTTATGATTGGTTAATAAGGTATTCTGCAATATTGTACTTCTCTAGTCTACTACTGTTGTATATCTTGGGTACTGCATAAATCTTCAACTTAATAAAGAACACAGTGTATGTGTTTTTAGTTTCTTCATACATTGTTAATCTGTCTCTGTAGTCATATTTCTTTAGGAATATCAACCAGAGACAAGAAACAGAGACAGGCCGGTGATGGAAACTATCAGGGTCGTGTCAGGACACACCTAACACTAATGTTTTAACATCTATCATATGTTTCTCCTGCCATGAAAGCAGCTGGAAGATGTACTCAGTACAAGGAGGAGAGAGAGGAGAGTGGGGAAAATGTGATGTAAGGGAGGTTATCAGCCCATGCAAAACACACACACACACACACACACACAGACAGTCCCACAATGTCTTGGTTCTCGGTATATTTTGGCTCTACTTATCAGGGCGTGGGGATCAATGAGGTGTGGAACCTGCAAGCTGAAGTTACCGTTTATTCATCTGCACTGTTTCAGCAGTGTATCTGAGGCACAAATCTAGTGAGACGTAGAGTTAGTATGACATATGAAGCCATTCCTGCCCTTTTATTAAACAATCAGAATTGTTTTACTGCTTCTCTGCAAAACATGACTGTAATACATCAACAGGGCAGGGCCTCGGGCTAAGTATTTTTTTCCACTGGAGGTACTTTTGCCAGAACCTTCAGCACAAATGTGGTCACACCCAAAAAAACGTGCCACCAGCTTCATATTTATTTGTGCCATTTTTTCTGCGTACGGTCACATTGTCAGTCACAGCACATAAATGTTCAAAAATTTTTAATTTATGTATGTAATGAGTTAGTGACACTTATTAATAATTCTTACAACTGATAATCTCACCACTCACTGGTCACTGGGTTTGCTTTTGACTTTCAATCTGAAAAAGTACAAATAGTCAAACGTCTCACACGCAGTCCTTCAAACTCAATAAATCTACTGCGAGAGAAGCGCCATTCAATTGTTGAACGGTACGTCAGTTTATATTTGCAACACTTAGGTTTTATAGTTGTTGACAAGGTTCGGGAATGTGAGAGAAGCCACGCTATCATTAAACACTGCTCACAGTTTGCTGATTGGTTCAATATGACCAGACTGAAGCAATTCTACAATGGATGTTTTTTTTGTTTTGTTTTGCAAAATATTGAGAACAGGATCAAATTAAATACTAATAAACATGCCAAAAAATAAACAAATACAACCTATATTTTTTAAAAAGTGATATGTTATCAATGGATGTTCTTAAAAGTAAAACTGAGCACAAGAGTATGACTTCTACTCTTAGGGATCTGTGTTATGGATGAATGTGAGAGGGAAGAATCTGTACCAGTGGACATTTCTCTATCATTTCATGATATTTATCATCACCACGGTCAATCCTACTTCTATTACACATTTATGCTGAGGCTGAACCTCAGACTAAAACCACAGTGATCATAATGAGGATGACTCCAAGAAATAGAGGACTTAAAACAAAATGATCAAACTATTCTGAACCGAGTATAAGCAGCAAATATACAAAACTGCAACAAACTAACTGATACATGGGAAATGTGGACGCGCACAATAATGACACTGCTTAATACCTGAAACTGACTGGAAGTGTTGCTGACAGAGGAAAGGACAGGAGAACGGTGGGACCATCCTGGCTTCTCTCCTTTGTTTGAAAGGTCAGAATACCAAAGTGTATCCAGGCAACACACACACACACACACAAGACCATGTAGGATTTTTATGGAGTGATGCCATCTGTTCATATTAACTTAGTTAGATCAACTTCGGAATAAACAAGAATTCCAAAAACACCCAGACGCACTGCTCATCCCTTCTCATTTTTGGGGGATTTACTCTAAGCTGCTCATCATCGCAACAATGAACATCTTAGTTCTACCGTAGAATCTGCACTGAAAAAAGCGTAACAAGCATAAAGTTTTTAATGCTCTGACTATTGGAACAAGATGTAGGGATACGCACAGCTTCTGTCTGGGTCCACTCCTCACAAGCTTATCAAATACATATTGTTCTATATACCCTGTCTGGCCTGGTATCACACACACTGACAGCCCTGCCCTGTCCAAGGGATTTGTGGGAGGAAGTGATACATCCCTTAGGCATTTCCACCCTCCAATCTGCCTCTGGCACCCTGCACGAGTGAAAGACATCTCACTCACTGTAGGAATAAACTGTTTGAAAAATAGGGTTTCTCCATTAAACTCAGTGCAGTGAGCAAATTCGCACAATTCTTACTGCTGTAACACCCACTTTTAGAGAGCATACAGACAGAAAACTGGAATTGATGCCTCAGCCAACCAGTCAAGATGCAGTTTACATCCATGTCTGTCCAGACTTATTTAAATCATGTAGTCAAGACTTTGAAATTTAACTAAAAGGCATCAAGTGTATTTTTTGTCCTATATCGATGGATATGACTCCAGTGAATAAATCTGAGTGAAAAACATGATGTCTTCACTTGAGACTATTTTACAGAAAAACACGGAGGACTGATAGAGAGCTTTAAGTTCTTTTTTGCAAAACATTATGATGTCACAGTGAAGTTGATCTCTGACCTTTTAATGTCATCACTTCGTCCTATTTGGCATTTGTGTGAAATTTGGGCATAATTGGCGCAGAGTACTTGAGTTACAGCCAAAAACGTAATTTGTGAGGTAACAATGACCTTGAACTTTGACCACCAAAATCTAATCAGTTCATCTTTGAGTGGACGTGTGTGCCAAGTTTGAATAAATTCCCTCAAGGGGTTCATTAAATATCATGCCCACATGTACAGGATGGACAGACAAACACAAAAAGCGAAAACATAATGCCTCAGTGTAATAATAGTGCTTCATACAAATCTGTATCTTAAACATAATATAGATATAATTTAAATATAATAAATAAAACTAAATAGTAGATTCAGTATGAATTATTGAAAAAAGTTTGAGGCAGTAAAAACAGGCATTGTAACCAGACAGGCAAAAGGTAGGTTGGGAGCAGGTTTCTTTAAAAAAAATCCACATATGACTCCTCTTACACCCTGTTTAACCCCACCATGCTGGGCTGTGACTATAAATGGAGGCCGGTTGTCAGCAAAGGGAAAAGACGCAGACTATCACTCCTGTTATGAATACCTTCTGTTGCCTCCACACTCCCTCTCCTCTGGTCTCCTCTTGTCTTCAGCTTCGTTTCTTTTGCATCTCCTCTACTTCTTTCTCCACTGTTCTTGGTGGTCTGTACACATCTGCAGACTCTGACTCTCTCTTAGGACAATATTATGCAAGCCTGAGACCCAGATATTACTGACAGCTGTCTGAAAATTCAAATCTCAGCCAATGCGTTTTAGTGAGGCAGCATAGTTCAGCATACAAGAATTGTTCATGTTGTGATAAAAGCACCGAATTGGGCAGATGGAATTCAGAACATCAATTTCTTCAACTCAAACTTAAAGCTCCAGTTTGTGTACAACAATGTGCAGCCAAATCATATTGATGGACATGGACCAGGTTATGCATCTGAATATATCAGCAGCCAAAGACCAAACTTTACTAAAATATGGCCGTGGACAACAAGCTTCTTTATGTAATACCAGGAGTCACTAAAGTCACACACTTTCAAATACCACACATATGGGCTTTATAGCAGGAGTTCATCCCCCCAAAAAACTACAATTACTGCCGTGTATGCCTCTGTCAACCAGTCAAATTGCAGTTTACACTGATGTCTGACTCATGTAATATACTGTGTGTAGTGAAGAGTTTGAAGGATTTTAATAAAAGATATTAAATTGACATTTTGTTTAGCAAAATGGAAGTTATCCCTACATTGACATGTATGATTCCAGTAAATAATTCCAATGAGAAAAATGCTGTCTTGACTTACAGCAGAGACTGTTTTTGCAGAGGACTGATAGAGAGCTGCAGAATATTATGATGTCACAGTGAAGTTGAACTTTGACTCTCTGGATATAAAATTTCATCTCCTCATCATTTTATCTTATTAGATATGTGTGTGAAATTCTTTTCACAATTATCCTAATCTTGAGTTATGGCCAAAAAAAAAGGCATGCTGTTTGAGGTCACAGTGACCATTGACCTCCAAATTCTAATCAGTACATCCTTAATTGCATGCGGACATTTGTGCCAAATTTGAAGAAACTCCATCAAGGAGTTCTTGAGATATCTTGTTCACAAGTATGGGACAGAGATGAGGTCACACTGACCTTCACCTTTGACCACCAAAATCTAATCAGTTCATCCTTGAGTCCAAGAGGACATTTGTACTAAATTTGAAGAACCTCCATCAAGGTGGACAGATGGACAGACATTAAAATGTATAAATCAAAGTAGGCCTAAAGCAGTTTTCCTCTCACCTGCAGTGCCGTTTATACGTCCAGATAGTTTTTAAGTGATTTGGCGAGTTTTGGAGATATGAGCCGTAGAGATGTCTATCTTCTCTCCAGTATAATGGAAATACATGGCACACGGCTTGTGGAACTACCTTTTTTCTGAAGCAGAAAGAGAATAGTTCCTTCATGAAACTGCTCACAACAAGGTATGTGGATTATCTTGAGTAAGTGGGTCATGATTTCTAGAAAGAGACATTTTTGTTGAGTTCTAAAAATGCATTTTTTTTGGCACTTTGAACACCATAAGCCAAATCCCATCTAGTCCCATTATATTTGGTCAGCATCTGTATGCCTGATATCTCCAAAACTCTGCAACTCACATCAAAACAATCTGGATGGATAAATAGTACTACAGGTTAAGTAGAAATACATGTATGATTTTGGGGTAAACTGTCCCTTTAATGTCTCCGTGACTGACAGTCACCTGACAGCAGGCTGTTTGTTGCTTGTCCTACCTGAGCTCTACTATCTTAATTTAGTTATTCTTTTCAGAAAGTAAACACCAGGCTTCAAAATGTCCCTTCACAAACCTGTGGGTGACCCTACGTCCATGTTTCCCTCCAGCCTACGATGAGGACAGATCAGTCAGAAATGCAGCACGTATATTTAGCCTTCCTGTCCTTCATGCTCACATATTTGGAATGCCAGTTGACATATTCTACTTTGCATAACAACTCCCCCCTTGGCACAAAAATAGCCCTTCTTGTGTGCCCCCCTCCAGTAGCGCTTGGAGCTATCCCTGCACAAACATGGCACCTAAGGCAGCTTAAGCAAATCAAACTGGCCGGTAAAGCCGGCTACCGAAATATCAGAATTCCTCACATTCTGTAACACTACAGTAAGCATACAGACTAATGCCATGTCAGTGTAGGAGCAGAGCAAAGTCCTTGACACACACATCCACTGTCTCACACCATTTTTTCTGCACTGTTATCAGTATAATTGGCATGTCAGTTTCCAAACTGCATATTCTTATCTGTGATGGTAATTCAGTGCAAAATCATCCTCCAATCACAACCAAGCCATGGAATCAAACCATAAATTCTGCCCTGGTCTATGCTCCATGATACTCAGAGATACTTCAGTTACGCTTTAAAGGAGCAATACGAAGCAAACGTGCATGCAAAATTGAGTACTGCAGTCCAAATACTGAGTTGGAGTCCATAGACTGTACACTTAATAGGCTGAAATCTTATCTAATATATGATCTATGGATGAAGCAAGTTGTTCCCCCTGTTCCTTCCTCCCCAGACTTGAGGAAGCTTGGGCCGGTTACAGGAACACTGCAGGAGCGCAAGACTTGCGCAACATCATAAATTGTCAATAACAGGCAACAAGATCAGTCGTAAGATCAGCTGTTTATAACTGTCAGTTGTGTCTCAATGTAAAGTTGAGTCTGTTATCCTGAAAACAAAAGCCCACTGCTCTGAAAATACACACTCTGGAGTTTGAGGTCAGGGACTGCCTGCCTTACTGCCTGCCAGACTCCATTAACATATTGCTCAATTTTACATTTATAAACCCTTCCAAAAGATTATTAAAGATTTGTTAAGACCAATAAACAGACACTTAATCATTCAGCAAACATTCTATATCAATTTGAACTCTAATTAACATGAAACAGGCAAACTAAAAGTTATCCTGGTACTGTACAGACATTTCAAAAGAGGACACCACTTAACATGCTTCCTTACTCTCTGATGGCATATCATAATCATTTTATCCAAATATATTACAGATTTCTACTTTAAGGACCAAATTCCATTAATAGATGTTGTCTTGTCTTTTAAATGTTAGTGTCATAATCTGGGCAACACCTGTCCTCTAACTGTGTACTTACAAGCGAGCATAAAAATCACAAAACTCCTTGTAGACTTTGACATCGCTCTTTCGTCTCTGGGACTTGGACACCGGGACTTCAGCCTCTCCCCCGTCACCGCCCTGAAGCCTCTGGTGGTAACCGTTCATTTCCCCGTGAGTAACATGGTCCGGGGCTTCACCATCCTCAGGTATTGATGGTGGCAGGACACGGCCATTAATCTCCATACTCATCTACAGCAGTATGAATTAACTACAAAAGTCCATCTAACCCAACACCCGCTGTCAAAAACCAGAACACTCCGATAGAAATCCCCCTGTGCTTGTTCAGTGTAGGGTTCCAGTAATGGGAATGGCAATCCAGTAAGTCCTGGGAGCTGTAATCCACATAGTAAGAAGGAGACCGAAACACTGCTCAGACTGCACTGGGAGTACTCTGCCTCTCTCTCTCTCACACCACACACACACACCCTCTTTCCCTCACTCCCACATCAACTCTTTCTCTTTTTTCTCTCTCTCACACACACACACACACACACACTCCTCTCCCCTCCTGTCACACTTGCTGTCTATTCTTGGGCAGGTTACTGAAATTAAAGAGCCCACCCTGACGCCTGTCCCAACAGAGGTCACTGTGTCATCTCATAACACACACACACACACACACACACACACACACACACACACACACAAATCTTAGCTGTAAAATTATCTTGCATCCCTAATATCCACAGTTAATGGCTAATTTCTACCCATGCTATCAATCTGCACGTGTGTGTGTTAAACAGCTGGAGCTCTCAGCTTTCTGGGAGATGTAACAACATGGCTCCAACTCAGTATTGCGCAAAGTAGGAATGTCACACAGGAAAGCAGAGAAGCTCAAGTATTTAAAATACCAAATGATGGAAAGAGAACATATAACAAGTTGCTGTTTATTTCAGGATTTGTACAACTATAAACACACTGGAGCAACAAATCCAGCAGCAGTATGTTTAGACACATACAGGGGCTGAAATTAGAGCTAGATATTATCTCATCAGTGTCAACATCCTGATATGAGGGCTGTAGATCAATGCTAGACTAATTGGGATCTGAATCTGAACTGATTTAATGCTGAATTTTTGGTTGGTCTTTGCATAAATTAAAGTTCACCATTTCCAAACACACTCCAAGGCTTAGTTGTACCAACAAAGATTCATTTGATCAAAGATCAGTTAAAATTAGAGGGGGGGTACTGTTAGCTTGGCTGCTCTATACATCTTAACAAAATGTTGCATAGTTTGCTAGCTAGCAAAAAAGTTATTTAAAACATTGCATTGTTTGTTAGCTAGCTAAAAAGTTAATAAAATGTTACATAGTTTGTTACCTAGCTAAAAAGTTAGTGAGCCTTGATGAGTCTGCAGAGAAGTTCCAATTTCTCCTCCTTTGAGAAAAAACTTTGGGACAGAGACACATTATAAACTCATCTGGGTCGAGCCTGCCTCTTAACTTTCTTGGCGGAACTTGATTATTACTCTCAACCCATCTCAAAAAGGAAGCTAAAAGTTTAAACTCCTTTAGTCTAAGTGAAGGTTCATGTTTTAAATTGCAGTTTTAACTTTGCCACAACTAAAATTAATTTAATCTTGATTTAGTGTAAAAAGTGTAATCTTAGTGTAAAAAGTGTAATCTTTCTTAATTTTGAGATAGTTTAAAGTTTTGTGCAACATAATCTAACTTTAGATTGGTACCATGATTTAACTGGCTTTAAAAATTAATACTTGTTGGTGCAATTGAGCCTAAGACTGGTGCACCATGTCATGTGATTGTTTATGGACGGTTTATTTGTGGCAGTAAAGGTACCTGACAGGATTAAAACTTGGTGCCTGATGGAAACATGGTATGTGTGTTCTCCAAGTGAGCCAACAGCGCAGCTTGAATATCAGTCTTTAAAACATCTTCCTGAAGCTAGAAGTACAACTGTAAATCATGTTAATCATCCTGAGAAATCCCATACTGGTCTAAGCCTAGGCATTCCTTTAAACCCACGAATCTGTGTCCCCTCTGCGTAAATGATAGCTCTTTATGTCATTAAACTCAACTGGCATCTCAAATTAATGACCACTTCCCAAACCATCAAAACAACATAAAGCCAGATCCACAAATACACTCCAGTGAGACAAACATGTTTGATGCTCCATTGAGAACAGCTGCCGTGTTCATCCTGCAAAACTAAGGAACGTACAAGGAATACATACGCAAGTCTATAAAAAGTGAAATGTTCTGGACCTCTGTGTGTGTGTGTGTGTGTGTCCAGCTGAAACATGTCTCTGAGTCCTTCAGTATAACAGTCTTCTACATTACTCCATCATTCTACAAATAGACACCTAGTGGAGCCTCAACTCCAAACTAGGTGCTGGCAGCTGCTGTTCTGTGTCTGTGTTGTGTGTGTGTGTGTGTGTGTGTGTGTGTGTGTTTTGGTGTTGTGTGTGTGGAGGGTTTGTATACACAGCAGGGGCCAACTCTACCTCCTGTGGAAGGGGCTGCCAAACATCCATTCACATTTTTTTTAATCTAAATCCAGCTTTTTTAAATTTTGGGGGTTGATTTGATTTGTTTCTAAAATGCATCATCTTTTCTACATTCATCTTTTTTTTAAAATTTATTTCAAGACAAACAGTGGTGTATTGTAGTGCAGTGTATTATGCACACTGTGAAACTGTTTTTGGCTTCAACACATCCTCACTTTAACCATATCTAAACTATCCAGTCTCTATCACGGCCCTATCTGGGGTCTGAATGACATAATAAGCCAAACATTTCACCACGCACCATCTATCTAAAGCTTTCCAAAACAGAACAATCACTGCAGAAAAGTCACCTGTCTTCAGCTGGGAATCTCTTCCACTGGGAACTAGTGTTGAGTGAAGGGGTACAATGGACAAAGGGTGGGTGCACAACAGGAAACACACGCAATCTTTCCCTCCTGATTGCCATGTTACAGGGTGACCCACCCTAAAATGAGAGCTCAAAAACTATTCAGCCCTCTGGTGTCCAGATTAACTTACTCAAATGGACATTGCTCATGTTTGAGTTAGGCTAACTGAATCTTCACAGCGAACATTATTAAGCATTTAAATATACAATTTGAGTCAAATTTAGGGTCAAGTTGAGGCTAAAATGGTACAGCAACATACCATTTCAACAATTTTCAATAGGAGTAGAACAAAAAGTCCAGCACAACCTTCTCTCTCACTCACTGATGCAAACATACAAACAAATAGCAGACACTGTAATAAATTAAAGTTGCATAACATGGAAAGTTTCTTCCAATAAAACAGACAAGAAGAAAAAACATGCTGTTGCATCTGTTTAAACAGTGGACTGTGATGACAGTAAGTAGTTTCCAGTTTGCAGTATTGTTATGTCAGTGACTCACACTCACAGGCCTCAAAAGGAAATTTTATGACCACTGTGCCAACCACCCACCATGGTTAAAAGGGAAGGGAAGATTACTTTGAATAATAAATCATAATAATAATAATATTAATAATATAAAACATAATATAACTAAACATTTAAGTGAATCTGCCCTAGTTAAATCCAGGTTCAAGCTTGTTTTTCAGAGAGGACTCGATTTTTTTGTCTTGGTCTTCACTTGGTATTGTTTTATGGTATTTTTGTATTTAAGATATGAATTTCAAAGACACCTCACAGCATGAGGGCTCGGTGAAGACCTGAACACGAGGTAAATTCACCGAGCCTTCACCCTCTGCTAAACAGCCACATCCTGCATTAGAAAAGTACAGAGTTAAAACAGCCAAAGAGCTGATAGAACAATCCCCAAGTCTCCGGGGGAAGAAAACACTCAATTAAAAAAAACAAAAAGACTATTAAGTAGTACAGACAGAGAATTGTACAAAAAGTTCCTAAAATATCAGGAAAAGGGATCTCTGATCAAGAATCATCCAAATTGCTATTTTTTCACAGTTAGCCTATTGTGTTCACTATTTGGGGTGACTGTACAGTTTATCAGTTGTCCTAAACTGTTGCTGTTATGCACTTAATATAATATGAAATATCTATAAAATACTTGTTATTCATTTAGTCAGGGGTCGTCAGTTTACTCAATGATGGAAAAGCAGTCCCTTAAGGAAAAAGATTGAGAACCACTGATCTATAAAGGCAAGAGTTTTTCTTGTTTTTCTGTTGTTAGTATTGTGAAAATAGGCTTGTGACACTATTTTGTCCTTTGTTCATATTACTCTAACAGTCAGATGAAGACAGGATCAGATACTTTAGGATAAGGCATTTTTCAATGACTGAGAGAGAGAGAGAGAAGACAGAGGCAAAGAGAGAGGGAGAGAGAGGGGGAATGTGAGAGAATGTGAGTGTGGATATGAATGTCAACCTGAGCTTAAAAATGGCCACAGCAACTGTCAGCAGTCGACAGAGTGTCTCTGGTGTGCTCCCTCTGCAGGAGAGGATTTTTGAGACTTCCTCATGAGGTCACTGAAGGTCACTGGAGGGGTCACAGGTCAGGTCAGCCAGGCCAGAACCTTTGGAAAATGAGGTAGGAAATATCCTGGTCCACTGAACTGACCTCTGGAGCTATTATGGAGGTAGAGCCATTAATGTTCTAACAGAGGGGGGTTTGTGCATATAATCTACTGCACTGAGTCTCAATGGTCCATGTGGGTTTGGCTCCCACTTTCAGAAATATTCATCCCAATAACACACTGACAAGTATTTGTCTATTACATTTTCCATCTGCCAGAATCAAAAACAATTAATTGCAGAAGGCTAAAAGGAATGTGGAACCTTTGTAGCTTTGGCATTTAAAGGCCCAGTGTGTAACATTAACTGGGATTCATCTGCGAATATGGTAGAAATAGAAAAGAATATTCAGAAGTATGTTTTCATTTCATGTTTTGGTCGCCATGTCACACCGCCATGTTTCGTGGAAACCATAGGTTTTCTTATACACTTGGAACAGTAGAGAGGGACGAGATGTTTTGTAGTCTGCAAGCTCACCAGTAGATGCCACTGTAATTCCCACAAACTGGTCCTTTAAAACTTAACATGTAAACAAGTAATAGATAATTCCGTGAAAAGGATTTTTCCTATGGACATTTTATAGTGTCCAAAAAATCTGACATATTCCAAAAAATAAGCAGACAAGGGCTTTTTTCCCCCCTCATGCAAGCCTTGTAGACCAAATAGGAGCCCAGGTACCCCCTTATTTATTTATTTGTCCATTTATTTTTTACAAAAGGCTTCATAGTTCAACAAATAATATTTTAATTTTAAAGTCTGAAATAGTTCTAATCTAACAATTTATAACTTTTAATAAATATAAATCATCCCCCCGCCAGTCAAGCACCAGGCAGTGGACATACATGAGGGGATCTGCAGTATATTTTCTATCTTGTACGGGGTCCTTGGCCAAGAAAAAAAATTGAGAACCTCACTGCTTGATATGTTCAGTGCAATAACACTGGACCTGTGCAGAGGATGAACCTCCGTTCAGATGATCCTGGAGGAATTTGCTGTCAGCTGGAGTTTGGTTTGTGTTTAATTTGGATTTGCCTGTTTCCAACGAGAACCACAACTAAAAGATATAAAAAGTTTATACTGGCTCAGAACTGAGCCAATATGAAAGATTTCCAGTGTAAGAAATGGTGGCTAAATGATCATTGTTGTTGTTCAATCATTTGTCGTCTCTGTTTAAATTTTGTCTTGATGTTGGATCTGTGTCTGCAGACTTCATTTGAAATTTTTCAGACCCTGACTCTCAACCGGTGCGAGACAAGCAGCTTTAGGCCAAAGTAACAGATCAAACACACCCTGCTCACACACCCACACTCCCCCTTGCACACTGTGTCAACAGCAACCATGGCAACACAGACATGAGGGCTGCTGGCGAGGCAGAGAGAGTTTGCACACAAACACAAGCATATATATGCACACACACACACAAAACACACGTAGTACTCAGTGACACACACAGATTCGGTGACTGTGCAAACATAATTAATGACTAACATTTCCTTTGTTTTGCACTTTTTGTTCCAGACGCCCATTTTGACCTGTACGATCACGGGTCCAGTTCCACTTCACTCTACTGGGCAGCCTTAAACACACACAGCTCAAAGGAGAATAACAGTAACACATTATACGTGCTTTCTCAACACTGTAAAGTAACCAGCAATTTATTTTTTTCAACACTTTAATGTTAAAAATATAACTGGTAACAGGTTAATTTAAAAACCCTGAATCTACAATGTCGCTGATGAATTTATTCATTCATTTAATCATTCCATCAAATGTTGTAAATGCTGGACATGACAGGGTTTGCATTTGCACACAAAAACTTCTTTGAATCTATAGTGTATTTCACTTTGAGTCGACGGTGCCTCTTAACGCAACATTATGCAACTATATTGCCGTGAAAAAACAGCTTCAAAGTCTTTTTGATGGTACACTGACTTGTAATAGAGAGAATCTTTCATCCTGACTCCACACACCTAATGCCTGTTCTTGCGTTATATAACTTGGGTTGAGCAGGTACAATCTCCTGTGAGAAGTGCGTAACGCTTTACAGCGCTATGTTGCACACACCACCAACTCTGGGTCTTCAGCTAGCTATGTGAAGAAGCTGGCTCAATATTCTCACTAGGGACAAAAAGACAAAGAGAGGAAATTGACGGAGGAAGCTAAGAAAAGAAGAAGTGTCGCAAAAAATGCCAATAACAGGGGTTTATGATAATGGTGCTTAGACATGCGGAAGAATGCAGATGCTTTGAAGAACTTGCTTTTATTTTTAGTGTTTTCATGGTAAGTACCAATTAAAGGGTCAGTGTGCAGGATTTAGCTCATTCTAAGGCAACAAAAACACAAAGATTCTTATTTACAGGTGATTATACATTCATGAAAACATACTTATGAAGATTATATTCCATTTCTGCCATATTCTGCCCATATATCGCCATAGATCTTAGACACTAGACCTTTAAAACGTAGTTAACATGATGAGACTGCACAATTCTGAATGAAGTTTTTAGGGAAAGTATCTTTTAAAATAAAAAGTCAGGTATGGTAATGGACTGTATGAAGCTCCTGCCAGAAATTTCCTGCTAGTTCTCATGGATTCAATAGCTTCATCATTACTTTATTTTGTACTGACTTTTCAGGTGGTTAGAGTTAGCCTGCGGTGGTACAGATGACAAAAGATTTCTTACAAAGAACATACTTAAATAACAGACTGACTGTCATCATGTTTTAATCTGAAAAACTTCCACACAACAAAGATTGGAACTGATAAATGTGCGTTCTCTTTCTCACCACCACTTGCGGGGGTTTTCTTGGTTCTGACTCCTTTTGTACTCATTCTTGTTTGTTCTTTTCCACTGTGGCACTGTCTTGTCCCTTTCTCTAGCATGATTTGTTTCTGTTCCATCTGTGATATAACACAGTCTTGTTATTTACTGACTCAACTAGAGAAATTAGTAGGCTAATGCTTGGTTCGATGCAGACAATCTCTGTGCTCACGCAAATACTGCAATCAAAATTGGCATGTAAGAATGAGGCTGCACTCAGGTATGAATCAAAATTGTTATTTTAGTACCATTAATCCTCCTCCAGCACTGCTGTATGTATACGAGGACCTGTATTTACTGGAGATTTGCTGTAATTCTCAAATAAATTTGTGATGATACATTTCTGAGTCTTGTCCTTTGCTCAACACAGTGACCCTGCCCGCTCGGATATTGCGCATTCTCAAAATTTTCATTAAATGATACACAGTGCAACAACTGTGCCCATCAAATAGTTTTTGGATTCCAGGACACGGAGAGAGGCAGCGAAGAAAATGAAGTGTTTGTGGTTTGACTGGGGGGGGGACACCTCTAAAGAGAGGAGCTCCCTCTTTCTGGCCACATTCCTCACATTACTACATTCCTCTAATCACTTCAGGATCTCTCTCTCACACACACACACACACACACACAAACACTCACACGCACACACAGATGGGGAGAGACAGAGAGGTGTTTGTGAAAGACCTGTTGAGAATGTCGAAAAAGAACATCCAAAACTGATTGATGTTGTTGTATTGTGAAACCAATATTGCAAAAGTCTGCACGTTGTCTATCACCGCTGGTCACACAACTCAGAGGAATTCAGCCATCAGCTGCAGTATTTACTGATCAAATACTCCACCACATCTCACCTTATCTATCCTTGTCAATACACAGAGAGGGCATTTCTTCAAAGGTTCTTTGATAATGATACTGTTTCTTTACCAACATAAATGACCTCTCCCTGTTTCAGTACATGAAGCAAGATGGTCGATCGGCTCCAGCTGATGATAACAAAGCTGATAATCGGCTGATGATACCAAAATCAACCCAGAGGAACACCGCAGGACACCACTTTGAAAAGTCAAGCATCATAGCAAAGGATTTCTCGAGAAATGTGACACAGTAAACAAAAAAGTCTCAAGTTTCTTAGACAGCCTATTGGGATGCTGGACAGGTTTTACAAGTAATTTCTTCATTTTTAACAATTCCTTATTACACCTTAAAGTTTCTATTTGTAGCAATTTAAACCATTTACATGGACTGCTATAAAAAAAACAACCAAACATAAAACTGTGCCACTTTTAGTTAAAAGATCAAGCATATATTGTCTGGTACAAACTGAGAATGACTCAGAGCTCAGCAGAAAGGACTGGCGCTTGCCCGGGGCTAGTAAAATGCCATGTTGGACAAGTAAATCAGGCAACTCACTGTAAGTATTGAACTAGTTTGATAATCAATTAATTAAATAGTTTTTCATCCAAAATGACCTAAAATTCTGTTTTCAGCTTCTAAAATATGGGGATTTCTCACTTTTCTTCATTTATTATCAAATTAAACAGAATAATTTGGGGTTTTAGACTGAAAACTGAGACATTCAAAGACATCATCTTTGACTTTGAAAAACTGGGATCATTTTTCACTATTTTCTGACATTTTATAGAAGTTGCAGCCCTAGATTAAACATGACAATTAACTTTAGTCTCTGTAGTTATTTAAAAAAAAAAAAAGCTAATAAAACAATTTATGCACGGGAATTAAATATTGACTATGGGCAAGTAGATTTCTGATTCACTTGCCAGAGCGGGCAGGTAAAAAAAAAAAAAAAATCATAAACGTTGAATCCTGGACTGACGTGGTGGGCAGAATAACAGCAACACAACATATAATATAATGCCAGTAAAACACATAAGTCATCATAGAGCTGAATCAACATTTCTCAAATGCAGTCTCATCAATGATCTGACTTTTGACAAGACATTAAAAGGTCCATTAGACTCACCTGAAGCTGTCCCCGGCCAGACTTCCATAGCTGTCTGGTCTCTCCTGTCTTCGTCTGTACAAGTCAGAGTTTGACAACTCTTTCAGCCTCAAAGAGTTCATCTCCCCTTCCCCTCTCTCTCTCTCTCTCTCCCTCCCTTCCTTCCTTCCTAACCCTTGTCTGCTGAGAACACTCAGTCCACAGAAATGGGAATACTCGAACAAAAGTGTGAGTGTTAATATCCGAGCACAATAAAAAGATTTTATGTCTCGTGCCGGTCTTGTTCTCTCTCTCTCAAACACACCTCCGGGGCTCACACCCTTGAGGAAGGACACATACAGAGGAGTGGTTTCACGGCCTGCACACCTATCAAACACTTCTCGCTCCTCCTCCTCCGCCCCCTCCTGCTGCAGGTGGAGGAAGAATGCCTCAGAGAAAGAGAGAAAAAAGTCACAGAAGAAGAGACAGGCATTTCCCTTTCTGGCCTTTAGCCCCACTGTCTCCTTTACCTCCTACTTCTCTCTGGCTCAAGATAAACAAGTGAGAGTACAAACAATAAGAGAAAAAGAAAGACTATTTTCCGTACACAAACAATGGCAGGCTTAATCAGTAATGATAGATTTAAAATGAATATTAGGCCTGCAAATAATGATTATTTCCATCATTGATTAATCTGCTGATTATTTCCTTAAATTAATCGATTAGTTGCTGCCAGAAAATGGTGAAAAATGTTGATGAGTGTTTCCCAAAGCCCACGATAAAATCCTCAGTCTAAAAGCTATTCAGTTTACTGTTATAGAGGACTAAAGAAACAAGAAAATATTCACGTTTGAGAAGCTGAAATCAAAGAATTCTGACATGTTTTCTTTCAAAAAGTTAGTTGGTTGATTAATTTAATAGTTACAACTTAGACAACTCATTGATTAATTGTTGCAGCTCTTGTAAATTTGATGGGGAAAAAAAGGCTAAAGCATAAATTAACCAGTAAAATTCACTCCAAATTCAATTAGCCCCAATAACAAGGCTATAAATAAAAACACATGCACCAAAAATATATTAAACATTAGGGATGTAACAGTCAATTATCGTGAAAAAATGTCTCAATACCATACCGGACTGTGATGATATCTACTGTGATATTACATGGTTAATCATTTATTATCTTTTATTTAATTAAAAAAAAAAAACAACCACTACAGTCAGCTGCATTGGTTTTGTTTTGTAGCTGTACATAAATAATTCAAGAATAAATTGCCAAAGTCAATTGGAGCTATTTTTTCACACATGGTTGCTTTTATTTTATTTCCTTAAAGGGGGGAAAGCAGAAGCACTTTAAGTCAAAAGGAAAAAGTAATTTTGTGTGAATTAAAATGCTGGATGCATCAGATTTAGTAATATTTAAAAAAGGACATTTTTTCAAGTTGTCATTTTTCTTTGTTTTTAATATAGGCCTAAATATTGTATCATGAACTTTTTATCGTGGTGTTATACTTTTGTTATAATTTTGGTATCATAACATCTCTATTAAAAATGGATTAAGAAAAAATAAGGGTCAAGTGTGCATAAAATATCACGTATAAAACATTTATGTCCTGTTAACTTGCTATGCAGAGTATGTGCGTCTACAAATACCTTGACAAAATGTGGCACAATATGTGCCAATATTAACAGATAAAATCATTATTCGAAGTACAGATCACACTACAGAATCATTTCGATTCATGAAAAGGGATATGAAAAAAAAGTTTAACCTACAATTTCAATTACTGTGTGGAATTTCTGTCTCAAGAAAAACCATATCAAGCACACATTAACCTGATGTACAAATGTTTCATCAGTCATCAGTCAGTCTCATCCAGGTCAGGCATAATGACAGTGTTTTGATCTGTACCGGGTAAAAAAAGATGGCAATTCAATCCGAACAACAGCTTGTATAGAGGGGTGGGAACACACAGACCAAATGAAGATGCACTATATCGAACAATGGCATCTATTATGGAGTAATATTTTCGAGTTTCAAGCATCCACCGCTCCTCAATTTGACTTGAGCTCCTCCATTGTAGACCGAGAATTTAATTCCCAGCAGAAACAACAAACTATTGAAAAAGAGGAAAATGTCAACCCATGAATTATTCATCACGGTGTTATTATGTGGGAACAAGAGATCCTTCCCGACAGACACAAAACACAGTTGATGCACATTTTGAGACCCAGCTGAAAATTGCCTCTAATACATAATTAAAATGATTAAAAACAAGAGGCAGTGATGTCATCAGAGTAGGGACATGATTGGTCAGAGGAAACAAACAAGCAAAGTCAACAAGCAGCCAAAGAAGTAACAGATGTAAACAGAGCTCAGGCTGCAGCAGCAGAACAACCGATAAGAGATCTAGTTCTGAAATTGCTTGTGTTTACTCTTTGTATACCATTCAGTCAATACCTGTCATTACAGATATGAGGTGTGAAAGGTTGATGGCGTTAAACGGCTGTGGGCGGACCAACCCCTGAGAGAAACCGTGTCTCTCCTTAATCAGTACAGACAGTTACGTGCCTTATGAACTATGCAGAATCAGCAGCTTGCCTTGACCTGTTCAGCATTCCACATGGGTTTGTTGAACACACACAACACACACACACACACACACACACACACACGGAGCAGAAGCGTAAAATGTGAATGTTTGAACTTCAACATCAGCTTCACATCCTGGAGCAGATGCAACAAGGTCACAGAGGCTGACATGTCTGAGTATGTCAGAACATTCAAGATGAATCATAGTTTCAGGTTTTATATCAGAACTCACAACAATTCAGTCCATCTGCGATGTGCAGTCCCTCAAAATTATATTAAAAAAATACATTTTAATATAAATGGGAAAAGTCACGAAAACACAGTGTAAAATGTATAAAATGTGTAAGTAATTATGCTATGACCACAGTAGAATTTAAAAGCTAATTTTTTGTTTTGGACTGGATTTCAAATTATAGTTTGGGTTTTTTGAAGGAGGCTTGTAACAAGTCAGCTCAGCACATTTTTACCTGCATAAAACTGCATGTAACTTAAAGGGATAGTTCAGGTTTTTTGAAAACTGGGTTGTAAGAGGTATATCCTTAGTCAGTGTATTTATTACCTGCCGTAGAAAAAAAGGGTCCACCTAAAAAAATCAATACCAGTTTATATATAGAATATTTAGAATATTTTCACTGCTTCACCCTGCTGTAAGGGAGCTTTTTCAACAGGAAACTGCCATTATATAGGCCAAATTTCGCTCTCTCCAAAGTCATTTTACCTTGCAGAACACAGGAGATGATGGTAGGGATGGGTAATGAAAACCGGTACTAAACTGGAACAAATAATACTGGTTTTGGTATTTATGTAATGTTACATAAACAGCTGACAGGACAAAAATTCACAAGTGTGGGCTCACTTTACTAAATTTGATTTCACTAAATTAAAATGCAGCTAAATGCAAAAAAACTCTGGAAACAATTTAACTTCTTATTTCTGCAAAAAAAGTAATAAATTAACCATCAAATCTTTTCACATCTTTTCATGTCATGTCTTTAATTTTTGCACCAAATTATTGCAAACAGTATCGATAAGGGTATCAATAAGTATCAGTATCGATAAGCAGTACCAGTATCGATATCGGTATCAATAAAATCCTAACGATACCCATCCCTTCTTGCTGGTCTGCTACTAACTTGATTGTTTAGTTTGTTTGTGTCACTTGTGATTTTGGTGAATCAGAACTAAGAATGCTAATCATTAATGATTAATTAATTAATAATCATTATCGCTAGTTCAGATTCTTATTGCTGATATGAGTTTAATTAATAAAAAATTTCTTAATTGATGACGTATATTTTTGTACCATTTCTCCAGAGCTCACAGGTTTTCTCACACTGGTTTGATCTGCCTTGTTAGTCTAGAAATGGCAGTAATTGCAGCGTTTCTGACACTGTTTTGCGGCGCCGTCTGTTGAAGGACAGACGGACAACAGCAGCCGAGAACTTCGTTGTTTTATTATTCTGCTCATTTAGGCTAAATTGTTAGTGTTTCATGAATCAATTAATTAATGTTTAAAATAACTAAAATGCTGCTCAAATGGTTTAAACAAAACTTAAAATGAAAAATAGACTAATTTCTAATGATTAATTGATTATTGACTGTTAGCGATTGTTTTCAACTATCAGTTAAGAAAAATGTTAATTAATATCAGTTTCACAGAGAGATATATCACATAATGTCAGTTTCCCGGCCTGTGATTTTTTAGGTGTCTAAAACACATTTTGCTGTTGACCCGGTCCACAGCAGTACATTGCTTGGCTTCTGTGCTGCTTCTCCAAAGTGGGGGTGTGGCGACTGCCATCTGCTGCAGGTAGTACACTCACTATGGATAAATATCTCATACAACTCTGCATCAAAAAAAATCCTAACTATCCTTTTAAGTTGCTTGCAGCCAAAGTTTTGTGCTCGTATAAATTTGCTGAGAGGGCTGTCTTGTTATAAACACTCACACTGACTCATCACACACACACACAAACAAACAAACAAACACACACACGCTCCCATTGAACTAAAACAGAGCAGACATTTCCTACAAGCCCCAGAAAACTCCAAAACCATCTTCTCTACTACATGAGTGCACACTGCCACAGTGTGGACAACACTGGTACTACAGCTATTCGATCAACTTGAATCTGCAAAGCGAAGACTGCAATGATGAAAATGTACTCCATATATGTGAAGTTGACTGTGGGATTACTATTTTTTGTACTCCCGAAATCAGCAACATATCTTTATATCTAGCATCTTCAAAACTGACACAACAAATGTATTACTTCTTAATATATTCTAATTAACCAATTTATCCATTCCTCTCTACTGAAGTATCTTATTGCGGCTTCTCTGCTCTAATAATCCTATTTTCCATAGGATCTATTCATAATTAAAATAATAGGAATGTTGGCATCACTAAGACAAATAAACGTAAGCGTACAATCAAGTACATACACAGCCGTCCAAATGCTGAGCCACAGTGCAAAGATTTATGCAATAAAACATCACTCATACCAAGCTGACTTCCTAATACAGTACTCAAAAGTGCACTGAGGTGTTAAGATCCTGCACAGCTCTATAAACAACATGGCCTGCACATCTAACATGAAGGAAGTGATGGAGCCAAGCTGCATTACAAATAGTTATAGGCTCGGAGTAATATGAATTAATCTTACCAGTATTTCGTGTCAAACTGCAGTGAGGATATTTCAGTTGTCCCTTTGCTGTCACTGCAAACACTCCTACTGCCGCTATCTGTATGGCCACATCACTTCCTGTTTGCTGTGGTGTGTGTGTATGTTTGTGAGTGTGTGAAAGTTTGTGACCACTTGTGCCTATATGTACCAGCATGTGTTTGTGCGAGATGTAAAGCCAGCACACACACACACACACACACACACAAACTTGTAGCCACATGTGTGTGGTTTGGGCCTTTGGCTGTGGGGTGAGACTCAGGGAGATCAAAGTTCGGGCAGAGAAGAGGAGGGAGGCGGGAGATGTGAGGAGGTGCGAGGAGGTGCAGTGACCAGACTGCATGGATAATCAAGTAGTTCTCATAGACCTGTCATGTTAAGTGTGTCTCTCCAGCTGTCATAGAGGCGGTGAAAGGTCAGACCCACTCACCACACTGACTGCTACTGACAAATTACATTGGGTGTGTGGATGATCCAACATAATCATGGGTGTGCCATGAAATATGCAACACAACTCTGTCTCACTGCAATTACACAATGAAAACAAGTCTGACTGTTTTGCAACTGTGTTAACTTAACAACAAGTTAATATAAATAATGTGAGTGAAACTTTATCAGTTGATGCCAAAGACTGTAAAAATGAATAAAGCAAATGTGTAATCAATGATGAAAATACTCATTAGCTGCAGCCCTACTATAAACTATTAAGAAAAACTGACAATGACAACAGTGTTTCTTGCAGCATCACACAGACAACCCTTCAGACCCTCTTTCTGTAAACAAGACCATTATTATTATATAATGATTTGTAGTTTCACACACACCTGTGTGTTGGCCATTACTGTCACTTTACTGCCATAACAGCTAATTAAGAAGTTTAAAGCAGGGCATCAGTTACAAAGCTGTCTTTGCTCATTGGAAAAAAAAACGTTATGAAATAAGTATTCTGTCTTTGACAGCAGTTCAACATTATCAGGCAGAGGTGACAAAAGTGCACACATTATTTCTCACATTCTTCTTTACTCAAGTAAAAGTAAAAAAGTACAGGCTCTGAAATGTACTCAGAGTACAAAAGTACAAAGCCACCCACTAAAGGACATTTCTACTGGCTGTTTCTGTGCAAAGCTAACGCCTCTTCTCTGAGGTCGAGTCTTCCCCCAGTAAAGTCTGTCTCATCTTATTATGTCTTTTACATCATTTTCGCCTTATGCCTGTCACACGTGATACGCACTGAGGGATACATCAAGGAATCGTCTTTTCTATTTCTTATTGTCAAATGCCTTAAAACCAAAGTAACAAGCCTGTTTTGAAAATGTACGGTGTAGAGAGTATTAAAATGTAGGGAGTAAAAGTAAATATTTGCCAGAAAAGGGCTCTAGTGTAACTTTTTTCACCACTGTCTCAAAAAAAAACTTTAATTGTCCTAAAATTAATGTAAACCATCCCAAAATCAAAATATTGTTTATTTACTTTATTATCATGTAGACCTATTTGCTAGTTTTGAGTGGCATAATAAAAACACATTTAAAATGTTGAAGAAATGAAAACATTTATCTATTATTATTTTCACTTAACGGTTGTTTTTTCTTTGCTTTATTTTAGTTTATGTAAAGTGCTTAGTAATTAACATCAATCAACAATGTTTACTTGCTCAAATTTTGTTGATTTGGGCCTCTTCTTCTCCGTTTTATTCTGATAAATTGTCCAGATTCTCTCTGCCGTTTCTGCCTGACTTCCTGCCCACTTGATCTGCTCTGTGCAGACTGACACGGCATCCATCAAAAATAGACTTGGAAGTATTTGAAGCAGAGCAGAGCGGAGTGGAGAGCCCCCTCTCGGACATGCAGCAGTGTGGCTGGTGCAGTCGCAAGCATTGTGTAGAATGGCCATTACATTCAAGAAAGGCGGACATCTCGATGGCCGATGTTTCCAAAACTCTGCAACTGACACCAAAACAATCTAGATGGATAAATAGCACTATAGATAGGAGGAAAAATATGTATTTTTGATATTGGGGTGAACTGTAGCTTTAATGCTTCATGCTACTCTGAACAGAAACTCTGAATCCTGATGTGCGTTAAGCTCTGTTAGCTCTTATCTCTATTAGCTGTAAGCTCCATCAGCTCTTTTAGCCAAAGACACTGCAGGAGTCTGCTGCTCACAGGTTGCTAACAGCTAACAATCTCTCGTCCTGCCGATTTCAACATGGATTTGTTGTTCACAATGTAGCATTATGATATTAGTATCTCAAGAATGACTAGAAAGCTAAATTTCTGATGCAAACTTATATCTCACACATTTAAAACATATGATAAAACTTGTGTATGTGACAGAACTCCCTTGTGCATAACATGCATTTTTGCATTTATTTATAGGTGCCTTTCAAGACTCTCAAGGTCTAACATGACATTATTTATCAGTAATGAAATCATGTATTTCTATCACTCAAACAGCACCGTGACAGCGGAAGCCTCACTGTTTTCTCTTTTGCTCTGTTCATTTGTTGCAGTAATAAAATGTCAATGCATAAATCTACTATTGATACTATCAGAAGACCTCCTGGCCTGCTTCTCAATAAATGCATTTCAGTGCAAAGACAGTGGTAGGCCTTTATTGTGCTTCATCATGGGACATCATCCAGATCCTCCAATGAAAACCTCAAACTACTACAGAAGCCCATTGTACCTCAAGTTAAAAGTTATCAATGAGCTACAGTATGTGTGAGTTGCAATAAACACTTCACACTCACACCCACACCATATGCATCAAGTTCGTACACACACAGTCCAAATCCTACATCGCACAAGTTCACCGCTCTTCCAAACAAGGACAAGTCCACACTGGAGACTGGGACATTCTTCTAAGCTCTAGTTGTATCAACACGGTGTGGAGTCAGATAAAAAAATGTAATGCTCTGGGAATGCAGCAATCCTCGGGCCTTTAAAAGACTCGCCCTCTTGCAGCTTTTAGTGTCCAGAGTGCTTTATAAAAGCCAGATTCATCCCAGGCCATAATTAACTGTGCAGTGCACACAGTAGCATTCACACTAGTGGAAAAAATACTGCTCTGAATAGCAGTCCCTGGGGACTGGATGGTCAGGAAGTAGTTCAGAAAGCAATAACTACTGTCCAGTGAGCTTGTGTGGACATTCCTGTGCAGGGAGGAGGACGATCTGCAGAAAATGGAGGAACATCCTCTTTCCTTCTTTTAATTTCTTTCTCACTGCTATTCTTTTTTTAATATCACTTCTGTCTGACGTGTGAGGGCACGTTCATACAAATATATCAAGTTGCTTTTAAAGCTATTGTATTGTCATTTAATGATAACACTACAAAATTAGTGTGGCAAAACATCTGTTACAATATACAGTGGAGGATTCTCTTGAACTTGAGTTTGTGAATACTGATTTTTTATGATTATTGTGATTATTTGTTTTATGTAAGATGTGTGACTATGGAAATTACCCAAGAAAACCTGCTAAAGCAATATTTTCTTTAGGTGGAAGTTGTCAAAAGCATGGACATTCAAAGTAGGCAAATGTTGGGGGACAATATACTGATATTGGCTCTAGATTATATTAGCACACTGATTAACAATGCAACAAATGAATGAAGTAGATGTTCATGAAACTTATCATCATCATCCAATGTATGTGAAGGATAATGTTCATCAACAATTTGTTAATTCAAAAAACATTACAACTTACGTCATCAAAGCAAAGGTTATGATTGAGAGCTGAAACGATTAATTAACTGATCACCATTTTTTGACATTTCATAGGCAAAACAACTAATTGATTAATCTGGAAAATGACTGATCAATGATTAATCGATAATGAATATAATCATTAGTTGCAGCCCTACTGAGTTTACTATAGGCTATTTCTTCAGGCTTAACTAATTTAATTTCAATATTTTATCAGAGCAGAATATGAGACTTTGTTCAAGGAGACAAATGAATGAAGTGAAAAGAAAATGTGATTATCAAGCTACATCAAAAAAGCTACTCTTAATGAGAAATCCTTAGAAATGCAATCACATTATATAAACTGATATACATTTAGTATTCTGAAAAAATGTGGGTGTGCTTGTCTGTGCCACAGAGTTATCCCTATCAAAAAAGCTACCAGGAGAAGGAAGAATAGTCATATAATTAATCTGGCTATTGGTGAATTCTGGAAATATAAGATGGCTCTGGCAATTAGATCTCTTATGGAGAGATCTGAGTATTTGGCCAAAGCAATAAAAGGCCTTTTACACGTGTCAGAAATACCACTGCTAAAATAATTATATCCAACTTCAATTGAATAAAAGTGTTCTGATCTGTCTGTTATTTACAAGTGAAGTTATTGTTTCTAATGTTTTTACATTTTTGTTTCTTTGTGTGTTATTGTCTGTTCTCTACTTTTCTATTGATGTCGTTTTATCTGACAGCACTCTTGTTGTTATGCATGCCATAGCAAATTCCCTGTAAGTGAAAAACTACTTCACAATTCTGATTCTGATTTCTGAAGTTGAACAGCTAGTAGACAACAGTGTGTTCTCTGGACCACTGCTTCCCAACCCAGGGAGTTTCGATCCCAATCAAGGGTCACCAGAGCTCTTCACAGGGGATCACAAGGCCTTCTTGATTTTAAAAAATATACAGTGGGCCTAGAGTATTTAATTCATGTTTGTCAAAAAAACTAAATCAAACTGTCAAGTTTAGACTCTTAATTAAGATACAGACTAAAGAAATCTCACAGGATAAGGGCAGCGTTTTTAAAGCCTCTCTGCTAAACAACCATGTCCTGTATAATGCAAACATATAACTGTATAAATAGTTCCTATAAATATAGTTTATAGTTCCCATAAATATCAAGTTCCTATAAATAGCAAGAAAACAGGAACAGGAAACAATCTGCTCAAAATTAATTCAAATCACTCATTTTTCCTGCAGTTCCTGCAGTTTTTGTAGTCACTACTTGAGTTAGTTTGGTTACAGTTGATCAGATATTCTGTCCTGTTATTGTCATGCATTGCATATAATATGAAACATCCATAAAACATGTCAACAAAGTCAGGAGTCGTTAGTTTACTCAGTGACAGAAAGGGGGTCCTTTGAGGATAAAGGCTGCTCTGGATCTAGCTTTGCTTCCTGACAGCTTATCTGACATGTATGCTAAAGCTGTGGTAAATATTAGTTGTTTTTTTTGCATTGCTGGCAACAACAGAAATTAAATTTACATTATTTTCAGACCTGCAGTCCATCCTGTAAGACACATGGGTGCTTCTGACCCTGGAAAATAGCACAGGTAACTTTAAAAAAAAAGGAAATCAATGGACAGATGCTTTTCAAACCAAACTCCACTCAGAAAATCTACAATTTTTTAAACTCACTTCAAACTTCAAACAATAAACAGCACAAAGATTTCTGGGAAAAAATGTTATTGCAGTTCTCCAGCTAAAACCCGCCATTACTGTAAGAAGACGGTGGAGGGCGCTCACGAGCAGCTAACGTGACCAGGTTGAGACTGAAGCAGCATTAAAGTACATTAGCTACATGTAGTTAGAGTTTCACTAATGTAGCACAACTTTCCCTGATAAAAGCCTTTTTCCTTCGAGTTTTTCTTTGTGCGTGGACAACATTATCCTGGCAGATTATACATTAGTTTTGCCGTGACTGAGTAACCCATGAGAGAATGGAACAAACCTTTTTTTTTTTTTTTCTCTCTTCCAGTGAAAAACTGTCAACTTCCGAACTTACCGGACAAACGTCTCCGACAGAGAAACACTTTGAAGCTTCTCACTCACCCGTTTGTCATTTCCGTGACGCCGAGCATCCTTCCAGCTGTGTCCCCCGGACCGCTCCGCTGTTTTCTGGCTTCAGCCGCAGATGTCCAGATGTTGTACGGTCCGGGATGTAACGCTGACCGCTGTTGGTTTCCTCACAGAGAGAGAGAGAGAGCAGAATGGCGAAAACGGGCCTCGCCTCAGTTCACCAACCGTCAACGCACGCGCAACGGAAAACCACACTTCCGCTTAGTACTTTCAAAATAAAATCAAACTGCTGTTAAATCTGATTTTAAAAAAAAAGTTAAGCTGTCGAAAGTAAGTAAATTAAAATAAATAAATAAATAAATAAAAATACTAAGAAATAAAATATTGGAAACATCTAGGCGTTTTTAATGTATGTAGTTCCATTAAAAAATATTACAGCTTTGTATATTTACTTGCTATATATTCAGGTGTGTGTGTTTTATTTTACAAATGCACATTTTATTTTATTACTGTATATTTTTTTACCTTTATTATTATTGTTCTGTCTTTTATTACTTAACTTACTTACTACTTTTTTTTTTTTTTTTTTTTTGTTACTTAGGCCTACTTGCTGTTGATTTTGTTTTGGAGCACCCAGGCCAAAGTTCTTCAATTTATGTTTTTAGTAGCAACAGCAGCTTTGTTTGGAGTTATTCACATGTTTTCGTATTTTCTTTCTTTCATCACTTTATTAGATCACTTCGTTGTGTGCAATAAAAAAAGACAACATTAAAACTGTTAACTGAAAAAACTATATAAAAAACATAGAACTGCTTTCTAATGTCATTAATTTTGTCTTTTGGCATGGCATCATATCCTTGAAATCTATGTAGTAATTACTGTATTTACAGCTCCCTAACTAGGTTTTTAGAGTGGGGGCAAGAGGACCAAATCCTGCAAGGGCCCCAAAATGGCCACAAAAGTAATGTGGTGTGTCACAGCATGTTTTGGAAGAAAATACACAAACCTGTAGGCAGGTCATCAGTCTCTAACCCAGAGAGGAAAACAGTAAACATAAAATATCTGTGCTTTTATTTTGAAGGCCAGAGCGCTGACTGACTGTTTCTCTGTGTGTCTGTGGCAGCTTCTCAGTCAGTCTGTGAGCCTCCACCGCTGGAGAATTACAATTTCAGTTTCAGAGCCAGAAAACTGCAAGACCCGCCCTGCGAGCTCAGCCAGTGCAAGAAGTGTTTGTATTAACAGATCAAACGTGTGTTTGTCTTCGGATCGATGGCAGGACGCTGCTCCTGCATCCTCTGCAGTCTCACATCACGCAGCCTGTTGTGAAGCAACAGTTCAGGATAGATGGAAAGTGTGACTTTTCATTTTCTGGCCGTCGGGAACTGCGGTGAAGTTCAACATGGCGAGTGGGAGCCGTGAAGAAACCTGTCCCACAGCAAGAACTTCATAGTGAGATGAAATAAATAAAAAAAAACACACATCCACAGTTGCTGGAGACACTTTAATGGAAGAATTTGCCTGCTACACCTCTGCAAGGACTTGCGAGATAAGACAGAATAAATTAAAAATAATAATAATAATAATAGCAAAGAAAGTATGAAGAAATGCATCACATAACAGTGAGGTGTTAATAATAGGGCTGCTCCTCAGGGAGGTGAGAGCAGATAATAGCATGTTTATCCTCCTCCCAGTGGCAGATACAGTGGCGATTATTTGTTGTTTCCTCCCAGACTGCGTCAGACTGGAAACCACATATATTTCCTTAAAAGGAGAGCCCCTAAAGCCCCTTCCCTCCTTCAACAGGGATGAGGGATTTCATGGCAAGAAAATGCACAAGAAACTGGATTTATCAGTTTACACTACAAACAGATTGAGACTGAAGCTGAGAAACTGTGTGTTTACCTGACAGACATGTTCAGCAATAAAATGAAGGATTTACATGTCTGAAAACATTAGGAAACTGTTACACTGTGTGATTTTATGTTAATATATGAATATGATAATATCACTGACAGAGACAGTTCCTTGGTGTGTATTCATCAGTGCATATCAAAGACGACAGACGTAACAAGATAAAAGCAGACAAGAGAGGGTGTGGAAGCTCATTTCTAATAGTAAAAGAAAAGAAACATCCCCAAGTCAAATTTTTGAGAAAAAAAAGTGAATCATGAGAAAAAAAAAAAATCCAAATTATAAGTTAAATTATGAGATAAAAAGTATTTTATCTCATGGAATATTTTCTTTTACTGGCAGGGAGACTTGACCGCTGAGAAAAGGTGAGCTTTGCACAGAAGTAGGCTTACTTTGTGTACATTTCAGAGCCTGTACTTTTTCACTTTTACATGAGAAAAGAAGTTGAATCAGTGCTTTTACTTTTACCCAAGTCTTTATTTCATTCAAGTGTCTGTACTTTTATTAGAGTAAAGAATGTGTGTACTTATGCCACCTCTGGCAACATGCCTAAATCCTCTGATACTGGTGCTTATAATGGCCTGCAGATGCAAGGTTTGATTTTAAAATGCATTATAATGAATGAATAAGCAAGGCTGAATGCAAAGTAATTGGAATAGCTCTCACCCAGGTTGACTTAATTTTAGTTTATTGTTGGAAATAACCAGAAAAAACAGATCAGTCTCTGAAATAAGTGAACCAGTAAACATACTGTAAATGCGCATTCATCCTTATACAGATAAGATTTTTTAGTTACAGTAATCTCTCATAGCCTTTGCTGACGTTAACCACCATAAATATAAAAGCCTTTTGATACAAATACATTCACTTATGCTGAAGGAATCACAAAAAGCTGCCACTGGAATGAGAAAATCAATAAACCAGTTATCTTCTTCATTGGTAGGATGTGAGCAAAAATGTGTTCATATAACGTTAAGAGAGGGTTGGATGTGTGTTTTACAGAGAGGGGGACCTCTGGGCACAGTGAGGTCAGAGGTCATGGTCAGGCACTGTAAAAAGCAGCACCTGTGGGTCTGATAGGGAGTCTTGCTCAAGGACACTTTAGCAGGGTGGACGCGCTCGCTGTCATGGGGACCGTCCTTCAACGTGACAGCTGTGCAGATGAAGTTGCAACAAATCTTTCATGTCCAGTGATTAAACAGCAGCACAAAAACCGACACAACCATAAAGTACTCCCAAAGTAGACACAGAAACCGTTAAAATAATAATTTGGCATTAAATAACAGACCAAAACAAACACTAAGAACAAATTACACAGTAACCACAACAAAATCACAAACCAACCATCGCTACAGGATATGTTAAATCCAAACTCAAAGAAATTACAACTGCTCCTGATTTCAGAATGTGAGGCATTAATTCGGGAACAACTGCAAAATAAGTCACAAAAATATAAATATGCTTTTGTGATAATGTTCTGTCAGTCATGTTGGTCAGGTGAACCTGAGAATGTAGAACTGCACTCATCTGTACTTGAAGTTAGATAAAGATAAACATACTGGACAGACTTCAACGGATCACACAGAAGGTTTAGTGTGTTTTAGCCCATTAAAGGGATGGTTTGGATTTTTTTAAGTGGGGTTGTATGATGTTCTTATCTATAGCCAGTGTTCTACCTACAGTAGATGGCTGTTGGCACACCCCCAGTCTGATGAAGCGGAGATTACTCACACAGAAGCTAAACAATGAACTGCTGTGGACAGAGTCAGCAGCAAAATGTTTTTTAGCCACCTACAAAAAACAGGTCCATCTAAATAAAAGAAAATTCAGTCTAAGTATATGCTTTACTTATAATATTTTCACCTCTTTATCTTACCATTAAACAGCCTTGTCTGACGGGAAAAAAGCCATTATACAAGGCAAATATCACTCTCTCTCTCTCAACCAAACTCCATTGGCAAAATCAGTCATTTTATCATGCAGAACATGGGAGTTGCTGGTCTACCAGTGCCTCCATCAGTTAGTTCATTTTTGTTTATGTGTGACTTTGGCGAATCCAAACTAACCTTTTAAAACTCCAAAGCTGCACAATAACACAAACTAACAGATTGAGGCAGCCATAGATAAGCAACTCCAGTGTTGTGTGAGGTAAAATTACTGATTTTGCCAATGGAGTCTGGTAGGTTTCGAGAGAGCAGTATTAGGCTTAAATAACAGCAGCTTCCCATCAAAAAAAGTAGTCAGATGGCAAGATAAAGTGGTGAAAATATTCTAAATATAGCATACACACTTAAACTAATGTTGATTTTTTTGTGTTTTTTAGATGGCTAAAATGCATTTTGCTGCCAACCCTGTCCACTGCAGTACATTGCTTAGCTTCCTATATCAGTTCTCCTGCTGCTTCTTCAAACTACAGGTGCGTCTGCCATCATCTACTGGAGGTAACAACACTGACTATGGCTAAGAATTTCATAAAACCTCACTTCAAATAATCTAAACAATCCCTTCAACTAAATCACACATACTAAACACGACTGCTGATTGTTTCCCAAAGCATGTTACATTTAAGATTTCTTAGTCTTTTTTCTACCTTCCAGGCAACAACTAGTAAAAAAATAAAGGCAGAGATGATGTTTACTCTGATGTTCTGAGCAATAGAAAAAGATGTCTGCCTCTGGGTAGTAAAAACACGGTAAAATCTTTAAACCCTTGGAAACTGCTGAAAGAAATGTAAAGCATGTGATTTGTACCAAAGGAGATAAAACCCTCATACAGTGCTCTAAGTGCACTACGCTACACATTACAAACTAGGGCTGCAACTAACGATTATGTTCATTATCACTTAATCTGTCGATCATTTTCTCCATTGATCGATTGGTTGTTCGGTCTATAAAATGTCAAAAAACAGTGAAAAATGTTGATCACTGTTTTCCAGACCCCAAAGGGACGTCCTTAAATGTCTTGTTTTGTCCACAACCCAAAGATATTCAGCTTACTGTCACAGAGGACTCATAGTTGCAGCTCTAGTACAAGCCCATTAGAAGTGCAAGTCAAAACTTGAGAAGAAATAAATATGAAAGCGATATTATTCCACTAACTTGTGTAGTTTAACTCGTGATTAATTCCTCCTCCCACAATTCATGCACATTTTGTGCATTATACAATGTTGTGATTATAATGTGATATACAAGTGATATATTATATCCACTCACAATGTTTCATACTGCTAATGAGTGCCTTGTAATGCCTTATGAGGTGTAACCCTCAAGTCCAGTAAAGGTTGTTACAATTACATGTGTCAATAGTAAGAGAGTAAGAGTAAGGAAGACAAAAATTTCTCACAGTTTATATTCATTGGTAAGAGACTAACGTAACTATTGCACTGCAAATTCAGATCCATATTAATGCCAGATGTTTTGGTTTTATCTCTTCCTCATTCTTTTCTGAAACATTCCTTGGTCCCCTCAATTGTGCCCTAGAAACGGTTTGTAAATGCCCCAGTTTACCTCCCCCTTTTGCCATTAATTCAAATGTACACCATCACTGCTTAGTGCAGGTTTTCACAGAAAAGGGTCCAGTAACATCTTATCTTCCTCCTCTTCCTCCAGTTGTTCTTTTTTTTTTTTTTTTTTTGGGTTGGTTGATCATCAAGTCTATCTGATCCCAGACCAGCTGTGGAGATAGGAGGTCCAGCCTGAGCCCCGAGTTCCGGACCCTCTTCCCCACCTGCACAAAAGAGATCAAAGAACACCCGGTTACAAGTTATGTAGAAGTTTACGTATATCCTGTGGCACTTCAATCACCTGAGAAGGAAAAAAAGAGTTTTGTCTGGGAACAGAACAAAAGATATGATGTAAAGTCATGATGACATTATGTAGTATTTAGTACTATATGCAGAGCTCTGTGCTATACTGTATGTAGACAATATGTACTATGACACTAACATTCATCCTCATTCTTACTGTTGTAATCTACTGAAATTTTACTAAAAACTGCTTATAACAGTATGTGATATAATGTATATCCTTTTATATATGAATACCTGCCTCTCTACATGTCCTTATATATTTCACATATACTACAGTTAATCGTTCATATCTCTAATGTGCAATTATTCTGTGCAATCATATACCATATATTTATATTTATACTGTGCAACATCTATTCATACTGTAAAGGCATCCTATTTTCACTCTTGGTAAAATGCTACACATCATGTGTGTAATTATCCTGTACAGCTATTCATATATCTGTATAATCGAAAGGTGTATATAGATTTACATATTTTTTCATTTATATATTCTTTTCTCCTTTATAGTTTATTCTATTTATTATCTTTATGTTGCTTTGCATTTCTATTCATCACTCACTCTGCTTCTACCTGTTCTATTGATTCCCTGTGTGGGATCATTACAGCTATCTCATCTTATCTTATCTTGATTTCACTGAATAACAACTTGATTACTTGGTCTTATATACTGTATAGTTTTTTTCATTTATCTATTTCATCATCTGCTTTATTTTATGAACCATTGATTTTTACATAATTGTTATTAATTGTCTTAAATATTGTAAATGTGCAATGGCAACACACGTCAAATGTCATGACAATAAAGCCTATGGAAATTAAATTATCAGATTATTTATTGGGAGTTTGGGTCTGCATACATTCAGATACAGGTGTGAGTTTGTGTATTGCTGTGTTGTATGTCTGATACAGTATGATGTATTTGTGACTGTGTAATGCTGTGCTGCTACAAACTGTAAATAACTCAACCAGCTGGGTTGTTTGGTTACTAAAGGAAACTGCATTTACACAAATACATACAGACACTTAAATCTAACTTATTGAATAGAACCACAATAACTAAAACAATATTACCATTACAAAACCAGAATTTACAGCAGCAGTTTGGTCAGTGGTCAGATCATTAGCATATTTCAAAGCAGTATTGACATATTTTGCATGTGTATTTCAGTTTGTATGCTATGTGATAAAACTATGACAATGCTTTTTTTTTGAGCATCTTTGGTGCACTGCACAGACTCGGTAATAAGTCACTACATTTCAGTTCTACAAAACCTAGTGCTCACCTTGTGCAATGGCAGCCAGTTTGCTTTTCTCCTCTGGACTGAGCTGCAGCATCGTGTGAATGACGGGCAGAAGTGCCTGCCTCTCGCTGCCAGACTGCAGGAAGATGAACTGCAGCAGGACGTTCTTCAGATACTCCAGGTTGGCCACGCTCTTCTCCCTCTCCTGGTTTCGCTCCAGACGACGCACTTCACTCTTCAACAACTAAAGTAGAAAAATATATGAGAAATTTTATGAAACAAAACCCTACGGTTTGCCCTGCATTGAAGTTTGTTAGCTTCCCGAAATCTGTATACCAACTCACACACAATACCTCTGACTAGTAGGGCTGCAACTACCAATTATTTTCATTGTCAATTAAGCTGTTGATTATTTTCTCCATTAATTGAGTAGTTGTTTGGTCCATAAAAATGTTGATTACCGTTTCCCAAAGCCCACGATGACAACCTCAAATGTCTTGTTCTACAACTCAATGATATTCATTTCATTGTCATTGAGGAGTAAAGAAGCCAGAATAATAATAATAATAATTCAATTGTTCACAACTTAGTAGAGTGGACATTAGGGCTAAATGATTCTGGATAAAATAAAAACTAAAATAAAATATATCACTATATTAATACTGTATATGTATGCATTGATACTGCAATTGCCAAAAGAAATGTGGTATGACAGGGAATTTTTTCAGTTATTATTCTTATTTTCATTGAAATTTAAAAAAAAAAATATGGTGTGAATTTTGGCGGGGATCTGTACTAATAAAGTAAATAAAATGTTTCTTTCTGGCCATATTGGGATTTTGATAAAATTTTGATTAATTGTTTGGCCCTAGTGGACATGATCAGGTCAGTAATGGACATATAACACTCCTGACTCTTTTTTTATATAATACAATTAATAACATCTTTAAGACATATCTGCCAATACCTTATTAAATAGCACAACATGCCGCATGTAATAAACATTAACATTAAATGGAAGCAACTGCGTGTATTACTAGACACGAAAATAAAGTGTTACAGGTCAACGAAATTATCTGGACCAAAATACAAATTGGTTTTCACTGTTTTTTTTACAGCAGCGAACGGAAGTTAATTTTGGTCAGCGCTGCTTTCCGTAACCCAACGCCTGACGTCACACATAACAAGTATGGCGGCGCCCTCTGCCGAGCAGGGCGCTGGTGTGATGGGAGAGAAACGTTAAAAACGCGAGTAATGACAACGATTTTCAGATGTTTACTGTCGTAGTTCTCTGGTGAAACAGCTGTGTGAAAGGTTTAACCCTGTTATCGTCGTGAAACATGGCTTCACAGCGTCTTCTGTGCGGAGCTCTGCAGGTCACACTCGTCAATATTCAGCAAAGACGCAGCGTGTCCAGCACGGTTGACCGGGTTACACGTGTCGCGGGTCTGTGCAGCAGGAGCCGCCTCGGAGCGGCTCACGGTCAGCTGTCCTGCCCGCCGCAGCCTCTGCTCTCCCGCACAGCCCTCCAGAGACGTCACCCTCTTCGAGCACGACAGGACTCGCTTCTTCCGCCTCCTCTCCGTCTTCTGCGGCGGACAGTTCGTCTTCTGGACGTACCTGGGCCACTTCGCTTACACCGGGCTCAGAGACACGGGAGAAAGGGAAAGCCAAGCCGTCCGACGTCGACCACCACCACCGGGCTGGCAGGGATGTGGAGCTTTGAGATGAACCTGGGCTCGAACAGCTGGAGGTACGGCTTCACGCTGGGCTGTCTGACCATAGGAGCAGGGATAGTCGGCCTCGGGGCTCTGTTCTGTCGGCGCTCCGTCAGCCAGGTGGTTTTACACAAAGGTGGGAGGATGGTGACAGTTTCCACACAGTCACCTCTGGGACCAGGCCGAGGCCGGAGAATAACAGTCCCTCTGACCCAGGTGGCCTGTCATGCTCACCGGCAGGAGTCCCCCTCATTCATCCCCCTCAGGGTCAAAGGACATAAATTTTACTTTCTTCTGGACAAAGAGGGGACCGTCAACAACGCCAGGCTGTTTGACATCACTGTTGGGGCTTACCGGCCACTTTAAGTCGTGGTTATTTTGATACTATTACCAAAACTGTGTTGGACACCAAATGAAACACTGACCCACAGATTTGATTTTACGTGCCTGCTAAAAAATAAAAAGTAAATTTCTCTTTGATCGCCATCAATTAATTAAAATCTATCAGATCAAATATGGACTCCTTTAAGTCAATTCATGTTTCATGCTATTCAGAATTTTTACGTTGTGTTTTCAAAGTTTGAAAAGTACTTGGGTTTTCGATAAAGTCTGTCTGAAGCTGCTTGAAATTGCAACTGCATTGATTTCTTGATTTTCTCTTGATTAGTTAACTTTTTAAATAATAAAATAAATAAGCTGGACATTGGCTCAACCAGGTTATATAGGAAGTCAAGGTGACACGTTTTGAAAAAAGAGCCTCTTATTTACTGTATAATCATTCTGAGTATGTGTATATAATATGTAATTTACTGCAGCTGTACAGTGCTGGAAAAGCTTGAAAATGCACCTTGAAAATTCTTAAAAAGAGCTTGAATTTGACTTCGGAAAAGGTGTAAGAACACATTTTGTCTTTCTGCAGAGAAATCTCCCAGAACTGCTTTCTTTTCACTTAGAAATCAAGTAGTTCCTACATGAAAATGCTCAGAAGTTATAGGGAGGTTATTAGTGGATAGCCCCTTGAGATGAACCATCCGTTTTTGAGGGGGTTCAACAACGACAACAAGGTCTGTGGATTATCTTGAGTAACCAGGTCATGATTTCAGGTTTTGAATTTTTCATTATGCACTTTTAGCACCACAAGTCAAATGCAATTTAGTCCCATTATATTGGAGAGAAGGCAGACATCTCCAAAAGTCTGTAACTCACACCAAAACTATCTAGATGGATAAATGGCACTACAGACCAGGGGAAGAATATATAGTTTTGATTTTGGGGTGAACTGTCCCTTTAAACTTTGGATGAGAAAAAAATAGGAGAAAAATAAAAATGAGAAAAAAAATGCATTTTGTGATAATTACTAATGATTAATCAATTATTAGCATTTTCAACTGTCAGTTAAGGAAAGCCACAAATTTTGCAACCCTAGTGAGCAGGTCACTATTGAGAAATAAACCTGTTTAGAGGGTTATATCACCCTGCACAAGGTTTATATCTCAGTAATGATCTGCTCACTGTACCCTTACATAGAATAAACAATGAATTGTTTGAAATTGAATTAAACAAGTATCAGAAAAGTTTGAATGAATTTGCTGTGAAATTAAACTGATTGTCTGCACTTCCTCCCTGTGCGTGTGTGCACTTGTGTGCGTATATACGTACAGTGATCTGCTCCATGAGAACAGCATTGGTGGCCTCAGTTTCATGCAGGAGGCTGTTCATATGCTCCATACTGCGGGTGGCTGTGCTCAGCTTCTGACTTAGCTCTTCTTTGGTTGGCTCCACCGTCCACACAAATGGCTCTGGAGAGCAAACAAAAGCAACACACAAGTTAAAGATCATGATATGAGGAAATCATAAGCATAGGAGCTGATTTACCTTATAAACTGACTATGAATTGATTAACTGTTCTTTACCTTGTTTGGGGTCTGGTGACATGAGAAGATGCTCCAGGGAGGGCATGGGTGAAACAACAGGAGACGGGCTCTCAGTCTCAGTGGTCTCCATGCCCTCGCCCTCCTCTCTGGCCATAGACTGGAGGTCACCGAGGGCCATTAGTCCCAGCCCCGCCTGGTTCTGATCTATGTTTCTGCGCTGAGGGTCTGATGCCAGGGGCTTACGAACAGACTGGACCGACACTGTACCTGAAAGGAGGAAAAAGTTTGGGTTTTTTTTAGCAGATGAATAAAAAGCATGTTAAAAGCCAAGACTGAGGCTAAACATCAGAATATTACATGCTTGTAACTTCCCTTGTTTTCTTCCCTCTAACCCTGACATGGTGAACCAAGGCAATGGAGCTGCCAAGATTAATGAATCATCGATCAGGAGAAGATTAATTGCCAGCCATTTTGACAACTGATCCTCACATTTTCAAGCAAAGATTCAGACTGCTCGCTCCAGCTTCTTAAGTTTAAGGATTTGCTGCCTCTCTGTGTGTCATCTATGACAGCAAATGAAGAGTCCATTCAGACTGCCACCGGGACAAAAGAAGCAATTCAAAGACATCACTTTAGGTTTTAGGAAACTTGTGATTAACACTTTCCACATTTCTTTGCATTTTATAGACTGAACGGTTGATTGATCAGTCATGATAATCAACCAGTAAAGAAAATAATTATTAGTTGCAGTCCTACAAGACAACGTACATGGATGAGAACAAAAACCTTAAAAAACAAAATATTACACTCTAAAATAAAATTATATTCAGATAATCACTTTAAAACTGTATAAAATCACAGGTCTTCTTACAACAAAAGTTAAAATAATGTACTTAAAACAATTCTTATAATTTTAGTTTAGTTCTCTCTAAGCCAAGATGAATGTCGACCCTGGTCTTTGTTGTCAGTGATCATGTCTTATACAGTATGTTCATTATGTCGATAATTATCTTTAGTTTATTAAATTTAAAGTTACTAAAGGAACTTTAATAATGCGTTGATTTTGGAGGCTCCTGCAGACAAAAGAGATAACGTCATAATATAATGTCAAAAATAAAATAGTCTAAATAAAAACTGGCTAACATGATGTAACTTTGCCTGGGAAAATGTAAACACGGGCTCATTTCAGTTGATTTCACAGGTAATTCAACCTGGTGGCAGTCATTAAGAATAACTACATAAAAACAGCCAGTCTCCTCAGTCATATAGATATATCATATATGTAATGCAAACCCATTCTTAATTTACTGACACTTAACACTTAATTGTTACATTCAATACAAAATAATGTGCTGCCTGGTATTTCTCAGTTTGAAAGATTGAAAAGCTAAAGAAGTCATGGCCACAAATCCAAATACATTTTTCAAAGAGCAGCTCTGGACTGTATGTGTTGAGGCAGTTTGCTCAATCCCTTATCCACTTTATCAGAACCCTCACTTAATCTAACACCAATTTGTGAATCAGTGTCCTACTTCGTTGTGACATGAGGGGGCACCAGACTCACTCTGGTATTAACCACTTCAGCTGGCATAAACACTGACAACAAGTGTAAGGAGAAGGGCGAGAGGGAAGGGTGAGGCTCTTGAGAGAGTGGGTGGACAAAAGACTAGATTGTGATTAATGGACCTGAAACTGAATCACAAGACCAGACACCAAACCAATCCCTTCACCTTCCCACCTCCTGTCTGGTTCTCTACCTCCTCTCCCTGTGCAGCTGAGTGAGAAGAGCAATGTCTGAAGTACTGCTACATGCAAGTTTAATAGTTTTTTCTGCATGTAAATGCATGCATGAGACACATATAGGTAAAGATGCTCCCCTTTTTGGGGATAGAAAACTGAAATTCTTTAGATGTTAATGCAATTTGAGGTGGATCAGATTCAGATCAATGGTGCAACAGTGGCCAAACACTGCTAACACTGAATTACCAGGTATAGTTAGGCTAAATGTTGTCTGTAAATAACCAACCTGCTTACAGACAACTGATCTAAGGCAGGCTGAGATTTAGTAGAGATGACATGGTCTGACGCTGCTGTACTGTAACATGAGCAGCCTCCCACTGAAACTAATGTTAGCTACCCAACTGTTATCAGCATTGTTTCGCTATTTACTACACTTATTCGTGCATAAAGTCTATGGTTGAAGCCAGTTGTTTCCCCCACCTCCTCCTCCTCATCATCATCAGACTTGAGGAAGCTCAGGCAGGTAACACATTATAATTGAACAATAACAAGTGAGGAGCAGTCCTAAGTAAGTTGATCAGCTGTTTATAACTGTCAATCTAAAGCTAAGCCCGTTATCCTGAAAATTAAAGCTCACTGCTCTGAAAATACACACTCTGAAGTTGGAGTTCAGTGGCTGTCTGTCTCACTGCTTGCCAGACTCCATTAACATATTGCTCAATTTAACCGTTACAAACATCTGCTCCTCCAAAAAGCTTATTAATGATTGGTTATGACTCATAAACAGACACTTGCTCATTCAACGAATACTTTGGCATAAAGCTTAACTCTGATTAACCTGAAAGGGGCAAACAATAACATAAGTTACGGGCTGGAATACAGATTTCAAAGGAGAACATGGCAGCTGTAGCGCTGTCAGAGAAGTGAGTATTTCAGCTTAACATGTTTCCTTAATCTCTGATGACACATCATGATCATTTTGTGGTTTATAGCAGTAAATATTTTACAGATTTCTCCTTTAAATTACAGGCGCAAATTCATATTTACTGTCATAAAAAAGGAATTAATGCTGCTGTCAAAACAATTACCCTTCTCTGGAGGCTCATCCAGTCTTACTGCTCTCCATTTGGGATCTCTTTACTTTCCAAGAAGGATGGGGAACCAGAGATTGTGATGAATTTATGTGTTTACCTTTTACAACCTCCTACACAATAGCTTTTCAGCATTTTACTGTTCTTCTTGTGGGACTCTTTAAAAACTTTTTATTTCACCCAGGTGGGTGTAGTTTTGCAGGATGTAGCAGTGCACACTTCGACGAGCTCCTTGACTGTCTCTGCTCGGAGTACACGAAAAAGTTGGCAAAGTATAGGCTAGTTTTTTCTATAAAGCTTGAAAACTTTGGAAAAAAAAAGACTGAATAATACATGCATACAATATGAGACAAGTTTATTTGATGTTTGTAAGCCTTGTAATCCCACATTGTAGTATATTTTTGCTGTTGGACATCTTAATTATATTTTAGCACTATTTAGTTACATTATCCAGTATAATGTTACGATGGTCCGTTTGAAAATTCATCGATAGTGCGGTAAAAGCCATTTGAACATCTGCAAAGAAGTCTAGTCAAGGTTGCAGTTGTGCCAACAGTACAATGAGTTAAAATCCAAATGTGTCTTTGTAAATTGATGATCAAAAAAACAATTAAAAATCATCCCTGTTTGTTACAATAGTCATGAGATCTCTTGTACGTTTAATCTTGGCTTTAAGGCAAAGATTAGGTTAAAAATTAACCTTTTGGGGCGGACTTTAGCTCAGTTGGTGGAGCGTCCCGACCCATGTATGGAGGCTGTTAGTCCGCTGCAGCGGCCGCTGGTTCGACTCCCGCCTTCGGCCTTTGCTGCGTGTCATCCCCCCTCTCTCTGCCCCATTTCCTATCAACTCTCTGGCTGTCCTCTCAATAAAGGCAAAAAATGGCCAAAAAAATAACTAAAAAAAAAAAAAAAACTTTTTAGGTTAGGTTTTGCTAGCTTATCTAAAAAGTGACGAGATGACCGAGGGCAGGCTGAACGCGAGGACGTGCATCAGGATTTTGTAGTCTGATCAGAGTTCAGTAGAAAGCCTGGTTGGAACAATAAACTTGAGAGCTCACTGTGCATATCAGACAAGCACAGAAACACCTTTAAAATATATTGTGTAATATTGCTACTTCTTGTCCTTCTCCTGACTCCTGATAAATTATTCCTTGTTATACAGAGCTTTAGGACATGCACAGATCTACTCAATCAAATCTGATACAGGCTCAACACTCAGGAGGACAGATTTAAGAAAAATCAAGCTGTAGTGGTAAACACGGCGACGAAGGGAAAAAAAATGACACCAAATTCATAAACAAATTAATTTCCTGGACGTTACATGAACCGCAGATAAATACTGAGCACTGTTTCTGCAGAGCTGCTGGAGCTGCCACCTCCACCGGCTTCTTGTAAAAGACTGTTTTTGGAATTAATGTGTAGTTTGCGTTTATGCACTGTTTGACTGTTTGGATTAAAGAGTAAATGAGGCAAAACATGTCAATGAACATAGATCAATTTTACTGTTTGTTGCAAATGATTCATAAAGTACTATATATCAGGCCAGTAAAAATTGTCCAGAGGCCAGCGGCTTTATGACCCACCTGCCCACTAGGGCCAGTAAAACACACTGACGTTGAACCCTTCTGCATTTTTAACTGCCATTAAATCCAAATGTAGTGGTGAAAATGCTCAAATATGACTTTCAGTAATACTGGCCCTGCATATTGGGCTCCTCCTGGTGTGCATGTGTGAGCCGCTAATGATGAGCCTCTCCAGATGCCACAGTGAGCTGTTTGCCCCGCTGAGAGGCGGGAACGGAGCTGAGGAGCCTCGCCAACACCTGGCCATAATGAAGTGACGGAGAAGACACACACACACTCTCCTAGTTATTTCTATGTGTGTGTTTGCTGCTTGACTCCAGAGGGCAGCTGTGTGGGAGGTGATGAATGAGTTTCCAGTGCTGCTCTTCTGATAAACACACCGTCTCAACCATCGCTCCTCTCATAGGAAAGCAGAGTAAACAAGACAGGCACTCTTAACACTTGATGCTCTGACGGATGGTTGTATATGAGACCATTCTTGCACCCTTTGACCGTCCTGCTGTTTATGTTGGATCATTCTGCTGCTTAGTAATACAGGGTTTGACATTAAGCCCTTCAGGTAAGTTGCAGAAATGTTTTACTTGCCTGACAGCCAAACTTACTTTAGAAATTGTACGCCTATTAAAACAAATAAAAATCAACTGGGATTTGGACAATTACATTTTATACATACATACTTTTACCTTAGTAAAGTTTAGAATGCAGAATTTCACACTGGAGCTGGTTTTAGTACTTTTACTTTAGTAATGGACCTACATACTTCCACCCCTGGTCAGCAGACCCACAGCCTATTGATACCTGTGTGTTACTGGCTGAGCCTTCCCCTTTAAGGAAGGTGGGCTTGTGGGTAGCCTGAGTGTAGTGCGTTTGTTGTTAAAGGGAGGTTTTCCTGGTGTGGGAGGAGCAGTTAACTAGTTAGCAGCTACGAGTCAGGCTGAAGACAATTAAAACAGCTTAAAACTGGAGGATGAGGAGGAATTTGTTACCTCACCTGTCTTCACTGTGACTTCATGTACAGAATCAGGTACTTAATGCTTGATAAATTCAAATGGATCAAGTTTGTAATTTTCCTCTGTGCTTACTGTTCTGGCTCTGCAGGTTGAACAGCTGCTCTTCGACACGGGTCAGCTGGCCCTGCAGGGTCTCCACGGTGGCCCGGTGGTCGTCCTGCAGCTTCCTCAGCTGCTCCCTGTAGGTCTGGCGCTGGGCTTCGACTTGGGAGGACAGGTCATTCTGAGCCTGGGACAGATCTGACCGCAGAGTCACTTCTCTGACTGCACTGACAGCAGCCTGGAGAGAGAGAGAGGAAAGTAGCAATTCAGTAGATTTGGTAGGAATGCTATATGACAGGAAAGTGAAATGCAGAGTGAAAAACTACAATAAAATAGTTATAACAAATTTAAAAAAGGCGAACAGGGAGTGTGAGAAAACATAAAATATATCAACACAATAGTATGGTAAATTCTATGCAAGACAGGGCCGAGCCAGCTCACCTCTCTCGCAGCTCGGCCTCCTTGCTGATGGTTTCCTGGAGGATCTTGTTATGTCTCTCCAGGAGGGTGTCGTGTTCGGTCTGGAGCTGCTGCAGCTCTGCTGTGCTGCTCTGGAGGCTCTGATGGCTCTCTGCCAGCCTGGACCTCAGCTGTTCTACCTGAGAGGACAAATGCTCCCTGCCAGACAAACCACATATTCATTAGACTCACATATTACTCAGCTCCAGTGCTGACTGACACATACTGCTAATTAGAGTTCATTAAAATATGGTTCCCTGAGAGGCTGCCTTTGTCCTCAACTTCAGACTTGACTTGGACTCAAGATTTGGGACTTGTGAACAGTCTTAATTTTATTTTTTGAGCATTAATATGAAGGAAATGTCAAGCTGAATGTGACTCCCTCCATTATTATCATGCAGTAAGCGCGTTCCATAGATGACTGTAAGCTGCTGCACCAGCCCATGGCGAGCTCGCCTGCAGCTGCTCAGCCATTTGTCACAACCTCTGGCTATTTATCTGTCTGGATCCCCATTAGCCACTACCAAGGTAGCAACTACTCTTCCTGGGGTCCACACAAGTAAACATCATAAACATGTAAAACAAATTGAAAAGGCAAAAGGATACAAAACAACACACAAAACTGGATCGACCACATCAAACCACCGAAAACGCACCTGGATAGGGTGAGTCACTTTGTAATGTTGAAGTTAATGATAACACCCACATGTTTAGCTCAGCATCAGCCATCTAAATGTTAGCTTGCTGAACACCCTCAATTTAACGCTGCGATTTAGCATGTTTGTCATACAGGTGTTGTCCTTACCTCTCTGATTTACCAGAGTCTCCGTCACTCTGGGCGGTGGTTTTGCTCTTCTGCTGTTTGAGCACATTGTGGACTCGCACCTTGTAGCTCTCAAACTCACTAGATGTTGCCATCAGCTCAGCCTGTTATCAACACAAATAAGCAGAGATACACAGTGAATAACACGGCACACATTTATTATAGATCCTATAAACTTTTCTGTTCACTTGAACGTGGAAATAAAACTGCAAAAGAGTTTGACAGACTGACAGGTGAGCAGATTTGAGGTCGTCATTTCTGCGGAACAATTGATTAAGAATTCTTGAAGTTTTTACCTCATTTTGGTGTCAATGGTCTTAATGTTACCAAAGGACTGGTTCAGACAACAACTTTGGAGACATGATTTGAAATCCCATCTGTCCCACATTTCTCATGTTTCTCACCACATTTCAAACATACTGACCTTCATGCACGACCCCTTTGCTAAAAACCGGTGGTTTAAGCCATCTAAGAGTGCTACACTCTTCCACCTACATGCTGGTCAAATATCCATATAAATATCTGATACAGTAATGTTGTATCGCACTAAACAATGGAACAAGAGAGGACAAGAGGGAGACCTGAGCAAGATGAAAAAGGGAAAAAGCACCATAATGTGAATGCTGATTGAAGAACACAGGGTGTAAAACTAAGGGGCTGCAAGAGGAGTAGACGAATGGGGATCAAACAGCAAATCAACTCCTATGTATGGATTATATATAGATATAAATGGGGTGGTCACAGTATTTTAAACACCTGTCAGTGAAAAACGACACAGTTTAACAGCACCACTAACTGCAGCCTCCAAAATTACCTTAAGTTGAATGAACACTTTCACCGTGAATAGCAGAAGGTCAGTGGTCAGCAAGCAAAAGTGCAAAACATTTGCTGGTTTCAGCTTCTAAATATAGGACATTTTATAGGTTTTCTCTCTTTTATATGACCATTACTGAATTGCTTTTGGATTTGTAACTGTTGGTCAAAGCATTCAAGCCATTAAGAGTAGTCACCTTGGGCACTTGAAACATAAGACAATCATTTTTCACAACTTCTTGACATTATAAAGATTAAACAATTAATCAAAAATAATTGAGATTTTAATAATGAAAGCAGTCATGAGTTGCAGCCCTAACACATTCAGTGGCTACCTGTGGTTTTAACAAAAAATAAATAGAAATGTATAATGGTTCTTTTTTTGATATTTTAATTTTCACTTATTGTCTATAATGAAAGTGATTCTTAGATTCTCCAACTGCAAAAATATGTAGCCTCTACACCGAATGAAAAAAAGAAGAGGAAAGAAAAATACTTTGTCAACTAAAATGTGTGTCATAACCTACGTCTACGGCTCGTTGCCCTTTCCTCTAAATTTTGCTGGTGGCTAGTCTTGAGTCTCTCAAGGTTAGCTATTGATGCCAAATCCAAAAATAGAAGTCTTCAAGGAAAATAGAAAATAGTTGCGGCTCCAGACATATTTTCTTTCTTTCAGCCAAAACCAGCTCTTCTGATAGTTAAGACTGCAGACCACTTCTCTACAGATATGTGTATGGGGGAAGGTCAGCTGAACCTGAACAAAACTTTTAAAAGAAAAAATAAATTAAATGTGTGTGTCTGTGTGTGTACCTTAGCAGTGTCTCTCTCCTGCTGCAGGCTGTTGATGTGTTGCTGCAGGGAGCTGCTGGTTCTTTGTTGCTGTTCCAGCGCAGACCTCAGCTGCTCCTGCAGTCGATGACGCTCGGCCGTCAGCTCGCACGTCTCAATCTGAATGCACAAACACACACACACACATGATTTAACATGTGACTCATGTAGGACTGAAATGCTGATTTACGAAACTACATATTTCATCAAAAGTGATCAATTGAAGAGAAGTTCTGATAAGAAGTGCGGGCTGTGTTACCTTGGAGCTCTCAAGCTGCTGTTGATGAGCCTCGAGCTCTCCTTTCAGAGAGGCTTGCTGCACCATGAGGGAGCTTTCCTGCACGTACACACACATACACAAATTTAAATGCATACACCCATGTACTAAAACACGCCAACACACACAAATGATTAACCATTCCCAACATCTTCAAGGCCTTCTCCACCATCAGGCGCACACATGGTTGCATAACACTATTTACATTCATTAGGCAGCAATGTTACACACAGTAATAGGAAATCCTATGGGACACATTCACACTGACACTCTCTCTCTGTCACATGTATACACACACACACACACACACACACACACAGAAACAGACCTGTTTCTTGGCATCAGCCAGGTCCTTTTTGGTCTTCACCAGCAGCTGTTTCATCTTGGAGGTCTTCTCCTCCCCCTGGTCCAGCTGGGACTTCAAAGACTCTGGAGACACAAGTACACATGCACAGGCACACGTGCACACATGCACACACACACAGACAGACAAATAAAACTGGTTTAGGTAAAATACATACTGTATTTTTTATTTTTTTTTCATTTTTTTGCCTTCATTACAAAGCTTGACACTGTAGAGAGACAAAAATGACATGCAAACAGAATTGTAATTCCATGGTACACAGGTAGACAGCAAATCATTAAGGCTCTGCAGGAATAAAAAATCTTTACCATCACCACTGCAATTGTTTTTGACAGATATTGCAATTGCGATATGAGTCATGATTATTGGACATGATCATTTTTGCATCACAGTTGTCATTTTCACTGAAAAAAACTATTAAAATAAGGATGATCTGACATTTGTTGGGCTCTGTACCAAACAAACATATTTTCTTACATCTGGAAAACAAGAATTGTGGGCCAGAGCATCTCTGCAGCCCTACAGTACTTCACTATAATGCATAATGTTTCCTGAGACATTTTACCTTTATCAAAAACTTGCAGCTTTTACACTGTGGATATTGTACTTGGCCATATTGCAGTTTCTTTAATATTTTAATTAACTGTGCAGCCTTAACATCAGTGAATGTGAACTGGAGTTTTATAAACTGTGTAATATCATCAAATGTGTGGTACTTATTACTTTGTCAGTGTAAACGATCTTGTACACCTGAACGTCTTATACGTACCGATTTCCTGTTTGAGCGCGTCCTCCTTCTGGGTCAGTGTGTTTATCTGAGCCCTTAACTCCTCAGCACACTCGTCTCTCTCTGAGAGTTTAGTGTTGAGTTCTTTCACCAGGCGTTCGTAGTCGGCCATTTCCATGTCGAGCAGAGAGCTCTGTTGCGCCTCCTAAAGGCAGAACCAACATACTACATCATTACAGTGAACAAACCTAAAAGCTCATCTCATAGCTCATTTATCTCAAATTTTTAGAACCAAAAAACAAACCCATTTCATTTTTAACCCTTTAAATCAAGTTTAAAATGAGCTATTGTCCTAATTTACAAAGATATTCTTAAATAAGAGACCTAGATATGACAATAAGATTGTGACAGGTTTTTCAAGAGATTTCTTCATCTGTGATCATATATGTCACTAGCGAGGACCTTGCAAGGCTCAAAGGGACAGTTCACCCAGAGATGTCTGTCTTTTCTCCAATATAATGGGACTGAATGGCACTCGCTTTTGGTGCTCAAAGCGTCAAAATTTGAGAAATTCAAAACCAATGTCTCTTTCCAAAAATTATGCCCCAGTTACTCAAGATAATCTGCAGGTAGGAACCACTTTCTTTCTGCAGTAGAATCTACCAGAACTACTTTAAAATTTAAGAACCACAAGCTGAATGCCATCTAGTCCAGCTGATATCTCTAATACTCTGTAAGTCACACCAAAAAATCTAGATGGATAAGTAGCACTATAGGCCAGAGGAAAAATATGTATTTCTGATTTTGGAGCGAGCTGTCCCTCTAAGGGACTGTAGTAGTTCTCATGCAATTTAGAACCTAGTCACATACAGCTACACCTATGGTTGGGCACAACAAACAGTCGGTCAAATTCTGCTTTAAGGGAAAAAAACGCTCTGGCATACTTGTATTCCTCAAAACCAATCACAGTTGTCTTGGGTAGACATTAGCCCAGAATGCAGTGATGGTGCCCCTGCAAAACAGTGTAATGGGAGGCGAGCCCAGACATTAAAATGACTACATCACTGCAAAAGAAAAGGTAACAGCTGCTAGCTTGTTTACCTTCGTACCATTAGCGTTCCAGGCACTAATTAGTCATTTTCAGTCATTTTCTGTTTATGTTTTCTGGGGACTAATTATTACAACTCAAGATACACAACTAAATCTTTTCCTATCAAAGTGGTAGGAGAGCATGTTGATATATTCTTTATAGATATTTGACCCTTATCTCATGTAATTCAAGATTTCTTTATTTTTGTTGTATATTTAATTCCATTTAATTCCAGTGAAGTTAAAAAACGTGTTTTTATCATTGTGTATTTACTCTTATCATTAATAATAATCCATCATTAATACTTAAATATACTTCCTTAGGGTACATATGGATTTATCACTACTCTTTAATAACAAACTTTCTGGGTCTGTGGGTCAAATAATGAATAGCGGCCAATGTATCATCAGGTTTTTTTTTTATACTCACATCAAAATCACATCAGCCTCAAAAATACCCCGTTTGTTGGGCTGTACTAACAATGCGGATGGACACATGACAGTCAGACCCCCTGGCGGCTTCCACGTACTCTGCTGTACTATGTAGGTCTCCACTAATGGAAAATAAACAGCAGCTCGTGTGCTGTGGGCTACAATTGCTCTCTTTCTCTGTGAGAGGTGCTGCTGTAGCTGCGGGCCGGCCATCACCAGTCCAGTCGCTTGACTGGACAGGCCCTCAGAGACACTAGTATGTGAGAGGCTCTGTGTGTGTGTGTGTGTGTGTGTGTGTGTGTGTGTGTGTGTGTGTGTGTGTGTGTGTGTGTGGTGTGTGTGTGTGTGTGTGTGTGTGTGTGTGTGTACCTTGCGTAGCTGCTCCAGCTCCTGGGCAGTCTGCTGAGACTGCTGCTGCTGCTTGCGGAGCTGGGCTGTCAGCTCTTCTACGTCCTTCATGGCAGATGACAAGTCCTGGAGAAGCACACAAAACATTCATACACATGCACACAAAGTGATTTTCAGATTTCAACCTTCAAAAACTTGTAGCAGTCTAAAAGAGAGGTTAAGTTAGATGTGGGGATACATTAAGTATTTGTAAAAGACTTTTTGAACCAGGTTTCACCCACTGCTCATGGTTTTATAACAAGATCAGCTACAGTAATACAGAGCATTATTATTATTATTTCTACCTTGATCTTCTGCTCTTTCATAGCTCTCTCGGCCAGCAGGTCTTTATCCAGATTGGCTGACTGTCTTTGCAGCTCCTGGTTTTGGGCTTCCAGCTGCCTCACTGTGTTTCTCATTGTCTCAAGACCGGCCAGCAGGTCCTCCTTCTCACTGCTCATTGTCTCTGTCTGTAAAAGCAGAAACAAATCCATATTGCCATCCCTGTCAAGTGATAGATGTACAGGTACAGCAGGCGTATGGACAACTTTAAATACGTGAGTTCACTCGTGATGCATCTGGAGATGCACTGTAATGCCAGGTGTGACCACTTGTGATTGGATCTCACTCTCCCACTGTTATGAAAAATTAACATATTTGCAAAATGTTCTGTTGTTTTTAACCAGCGGCACAACAGTAGTAGCCATTAACACGCTGGAACAAATGAAAAAAATGTTTTTACACAAAAAATGAAATAATTTAATGTAGTTCAGCTGCCAAATTTACAAGAAGGCCCAAATAATTAAGAATTTGTCATAAATATCATTTCACAAGGGTTATTAAACTTCTCGTCGCTCAACAACTCTCAAAATTGTGCGAATTTTAAAGGGAGTCTAGGAGATATTGTGATTACTAGTGTGTTCACAAACATGTACAGCTTATCCTGGCAGATGAGAGAGCCCAAACATGTAATCTGCATTACAGTGAACCAAATGATGTACTTTCAGGACATTTGGGCTGTGTATTGGCAATTATTTGGAGATATGATAGGCATCACGATACAGGGGTTACAGTTCAATACTTCCGATATGTTGGGATAGTATAAGCGAGGTGATATTTTGCTATTTTTCAAAATCTAATTATAGGAAAGCTGTCACAGTAGAAAGAACACACCAGTATATGCAGAAAATCTGACTTTAAAAAAAGTTCACTTTTTATAGACTCAGAACAGTGACAACAGACAAAAACAGCTATCTTTAACAATCAGTACAGTGTCAGAAAACATAATATTGCAATATTCAAGTGTATCAATACTTTCTAACACCCCATCAAGATGTCAGCTGTGTGGGCGGTGCATTCACACATGTACTTAGAACAGATGTTTGTGAACGTGAATAACCACAATATCCATAGAAAATTTCCCAATATTTAGAGTTGTTGAGTGACTAGAAACTTTGTAAACTTTGTGAAACATAATCTATGACAAATTGCTAATTATTTGTGCCTTCTTGTAAATTTGGCAGACTTTATTTCTGTCTTTATGTAAAAACATTGTGTCTGTTTGTCCCAGTGTGTTAACGGCTGCTACTGTTGTGCTGCTGGTTAAAAACAACAACGCATTTTGCAAACATGTTTATTTGCATTTAGATTGGGGAGGTGAGATCCTAACACAGGTGGTCACTTGAGGTGCATCTGGAGATACATTTAATTCCAGGCATGAACTCGCGTACTTAAAGCTGTCCACTTGTGACTGGATCACCCAGGATGCATGTTAATACCAGGTCTATACAGGCTCTGAGAGAAAGCGGTTTTACTTTCATTTCAGATTCAAGGTTTTCACCTGAAAATGCATGTAGGCAAATGCGCCAAACGTGCACGAACACGTGACACATTTGAAAGTCATTCATGCAAAACTGACAGCCACAGCCTCTGAGGGCTTTCTCCACCAGGAACACTGAACCAGCAGCAGCAGCAGCAGCTTCCTCCCATCATCTGTCAGCCAGACACTGAAACTATGATTGGTAAACAGAGATGTCCAGACGTACACTGAGATCCCAGACTAGCTTTCAGTCTGCCTGTTCCCCCCTTGAGACCCATGAGCGCACACAAGAATAAACCCGTGTCTAAGAAAATGGTGTTGCACTAGCACACAGCAGATGGAAGCTATACCCCGCTCCATTTACCTGCCTGTTGTTCTCTCATTGGAAAAAGACAGTTATGAGCTTGGGGAGAGAAGTATATATAAACAAAATTTCTCCCCAGCTCATCCAGTCACATCTGATGGGCTATTTGTGGGTGCCGTGCTGTCAGGCATAGCTGGCTAAAGTGTCGCAGGCTGAAATGACTCACTGTAAATCAAACGAAAACTGAGTTATGCGAGAAGTATTGGAGAGATGTATGGCCGGACAAAGTGGCACTGCTTAGATTTACTGGAGGGCGAGAGCGGTTTGTGTGTTTGTTAGTGGTAATGTGTGGGTGTGTGTGATTGAGTGTGTGTCTGTGTTACCTGTGTGACAGCACTGCTGAGTCGTTTGGTCAGCTCAGCAATCTGTCTCTCTGCCGCCTCCACCTTCTCTCGCTCCTTATCCAGTTGTTCTGTCTGCGTGTCGTAATCTATCTGCAGGTTCTACACACACAAACACACACACACACACAAATATTCATTCATTACTGGAAGGCGGTTGAACAGCTCAGTGAAGGTAAACACTATGCATCTCAGACATCAGCTGCATTTACATTTGAGTACGGGACAAAAGTCTCATTAGGCACAACAGAGCAGTTTCTTCTCTAATGGGGACACAGTCGTAAAGCACGGTGCAGTCTGGGGGCTGCTTATGGAGACCTCTGGGAGTGACATCACACACAAAATCTGTCTCAAAGTGAGCATGCCTCCACTTGCAAATTAGCAGCATATTAGAAATGCATACAATTAATCAAATGTTTAATGATCAGAACTGTCAACTTATGTTGAGCTTCTCTGTTGAAGAAAATCTAATTATTTGATTCTGCCATTTGCAGTCAGTCTTGGAGGCAAAATAGAACCAGGCACAGTGTAAATATTGTCTTGTGCTGTCCATAGAGGGTGCACACTGATGTCACTTTCCCACCTGCAACACCAGCTGCTTTTAGTAAAGGAAACTGCGAAACTGGGAGTAAAATAATTGATTATTTGCGCAAATTAAAGGCTGTTGGACTCAACAGTGATCCTTACAACTTACCAAAGACACAGGGGTTCAAGACCATTAATGTGTGGCCAGGAATTGGGTTTCCTGACATTTATATGTACCTGATTTCCACGCCAGGTAAATACAGTAAAGAAAGGAATCCATATAAAATACGGCTGGGAAGGTGCACTTATCTCCTGCTTTGATACTATCAAGATACTTGGAGGCCAATTCTCCAAGTATTGCAATTCGATATTGCGATTTATTGTGATTTTTGTTTCGCTTGTTGAACACTAGACCATGGGAAGAAGTTGAATCATACACTTTGAGAGACCGTATATCATGATTCATATTTCCAAAAACACTGCACATCACATACGACTGAGTCTTTCAGTTATATTTCATCAGTATCACTGCTATACTGCTTATAAAATAAGTAAATAAAATATTTTCTGAAGTAAACTTTAACTGCTCCTGCTCACCAAGCTGATGCCATAAGAAAGTTATTAATAAAATAAGGTGTTAAATGAGTAGAGCCCCTGAAAATGGCACGTAGCACAATGTGAGCATTTAGCTTAACATTCTTCACATATGAAACTGAACTTGAAAAATTTCCTCTTAAAATTCTGAATGTGACTGCATATGAAGCTGGTTAAAAAAAATCTACAATGGAATGAATACAAATCTATAATTCTTGATGTAAAGTGCTGCACTTAGTTCTTCCTGCACATCAAGTAGTGAACAATAAATGAACTATACAATACAAACATGTGTGCTGCCCTTTCCTGGCACAGGAAAGTCAGCAGCTGTTAGTTCAAGTATGAGCATCAATGGGAATTCCCATTAAAGGTTAGCATTGAGCTAATGAACCATGAGCTAGTTATTTACATATAAAGAATCAATTCAGGAATCGTGACAAAACTCCAAGACAGGATGACTGTGACGAGGCCACCAGATGATATTCTGGTTGCAGGTGGACAGGTTTATTATTTTATGACATTTTTGGAGAGACATGTTCACATGCAGCAGAATTGAGGGTGAGCGGTTTTTGCACGGAATATAAATGAAAGATGCTAAAAATTCAATTCTCCAAATTGATTCTCCAACTTGAGGGTGTGCCGACCTACATCTACTGTAGGTAATACACTGACTATGGATAAGTACATCATATAACCCCCCAAAATATCTGAACTATCCTCCTTTCTGGTAGTTTTTCTATCCAGACAGGCTCCTACCTTGTAGCCTTCTGCTCCATGAATGATATCTTTCATAGAGCTGTTCATTTTCTCCTCTCTGCTTTCAGTGATTCTACTTCCTCCTTCAGGGTTGCAACCTGGAATAAAATCAAACAAATTAAATATTAATCTGTGTATAATTACTGATCTAAGCACTGAGAAGAACCTTTGATCTATATCTATCTGGTGTCATGAACATGAAACAGCTTTTCTGATACTATAAATTTCATAGAGTCTGATATCAAAATTATTTTTTTTTACATTAATTTACACCAGAGTATTACACTTTATTCTGCTGATTGTTTGATCACTGTAACATATAAATCCATGTATTTACTTTTTCATGTTCATGGTGTTAAATAAAGGATAGCGAACAAACATACTTCTTTCTTACTGATGTCCAGCTCCTTCTTTGCTTTGATGGCCACTGCCTTGATTTTGTTCATCTTCTCATCCTTGTCTTTGTGCTCTTTCTCCAGTAAAGCTGAGGGGAACAGCAATAACAGGGTCTGAATTTATAATCCTTAATTCATCACTGGCTCCAAAGAGCAGGCGAACTAAATGGGTATTTGAGGGACCATATATTTAGTAAAATAACTTGCAGAAATTAATCTTACTCGTAAACATGGACAAGTATCACCTCCATACCTAATTTCTCTGTGACCTCACTGGCTGCGTTTCCCTCAGAGGAAGCAGACTGGGCAGCAGACTCCTGAGAGAAAAACAGTGGAAAATGAGACAAGGTAGATAAAAACAGAAAAACAGAAGAAAAGAGCACTCCAGCTATACAACAATCACCATTTGTTTTTCTTACAGGAAGTGTTTTTAGTTTCAAGCAGCCAACATGTAATATTTTTGCTAATATTTAATGTTTTTGTTATTTCCATGAGAGAAACATTAATCTGTGTGCATGCATTTGCTTTTAGGTGGAGTGGATAAGCATAACCTTCCTTCCATTGACAGAAAATAAAAACTGCAACAGTTCTAGAGCTGCAAAAGACATTTAATTCATCTATCACTTAGTCTACATATTATTAAATCAAGACAGCAGTTTAGTCTATAAAATGACAAAAATAATGCCAAATGCTTGCCTTAGAAGATGCCCATGGGGATGTCTTTAAGACTGCTAAGTTACTTAAAATGATGTGCAAGTTTGTTCCAATGGTGGTATCAGAAAAAGCACCGTTATAAACAGCAACGCACCTGTTTAATTGATGTCTGATTAGGCAGTTAAAGCAAAATATGGTCAATCATCACAATTAACTATTTAGTATATAGAGCAGGGGTTATTATCAGTGGTTATAATCAGGACTGGGGTTGCAAATTTTGCGCATTTTCCATCACAGTACATTTTTTCTCTTTTGATTTTGTTCTTTTTATTGCATTTTAAGTCCAAGTTTAAATTTCCTTATTCAACAAATGCCTCTGCCGGACAAACCAACACAAAATGAGGTGCAATTACTGCCATTTCTAGACTAGATTGATTATTATTGATTTATACATTTTTAGTCGATTCTTAACAGTGATTAATAATTAAGAATTAACATTTCTTAATCAGGACAACCTTAAAGGGATAGTTTGGACTATCTGAAGTTGTGCTGTGCGAGTTACTTATCCATAGTCAGCATTTGGGGCAGCAGCAGGCGTAATAGTGTAGGAAGCTAAGCAATGTACTGCTGTGGACAGAGTGAGCTGCAAAATGTATTTTTGTCAGCCTTTTATGACAGGAAATCGCTGTTACATCAGTCAAATATTGCTCATTCCAAACCAACCAAACTTCATTGGTAAAATCAGTTATTTTAACTCACAGAACACAGGAGTTGCTCATCTACCGCTGCCTCGATCTATGTGTTTGTTTGGTATTGTGTGACTTCGGCGTTTTAAAAGATTTGTTCAGACTCACTGAAGTCACACAGTAACACAAACAAACTAACAGATTGAGGCAGCAGAAGATCAGAAACTCCTATGAATTGGGAAGTAAAATGACTGCTTTTGCCAAAGGAGTCTGGTTGAGCAAGATAGAGCGGTGGTGTCCCGTCAGAAAAGGTAGTCGCCAAGGTGAATTGGTGAAAATATTCTAAATATAGCATAAACTTAAACTGGCATTGATATTTTGGGGGTTGCTTAAATATAATTCGCTGCTGTCCATCCACAGCAGTACATTGCTTAGCTTCCAGCCTGGTACTCCTCTTCACCTCTCCAACAGGGAGCATGCCGACCTCCATCTACTGTAGGTAACACAATGACTATCGATACGTACCTCATACAACCCTACTTCAAATAATCAGAACTATCCCTTTAACTGTTAAATCACACTTCTTGTGGACTAACATTATTCTAAGAAGAACCTGTCACATCAGCAGCTTCACTCACCTGGAGAGCAGCCATCTCGCTCCTCAACTGAGAAACAAGTGAATCTCTCTCTGCCAGCTGCTCTTGAAGCTCTCCTTTCTCTTTCTGCAAATTCTCCATTCCTCCTTTCTCCTTCTCTTCTTTCTCTTCAGTCATCAAAGAAATGTGAGCCTGCAGTTTCTTGTTCTCGTCGTTAATCTTCTCATTGACTGACTTCATATCCTCCAGGTCATTCTGCAGCCCTTCGGTATCCTTCACCACCTCCTCCAGGTTGTTCCTCAGCATGTTCCTCTCCTGTTCCAGCTCTGTGATACGAGCCTGGAGCTCCTTTTGCGCATCCTCTAATGCCATTACCCCTTGAGCCTCCTCAAGACTGCTCTTCAACAGGCTCCTCTCCTTTTCCAGCTCATCCACGCGTGCTCGGAGCTCTTCGACTTCTTCAGAAGAGTTTCTCAGTACTTGAGATTGATTTTCCTCCAGAGCTTGGACTGCTGTGCGGGCCTGCTCTGCCTCCTCTGACAACGAATTCAACTTCGCTTCTAGGCGGATCTTCTCAGATGTCTCCTGCTCCAGCTGCACCTCCACGGCTGCCAGCTTGGAGCCCAAGAGCTCCCTTGTTTCCTGGGCTTTGGACAGCTCAGAGGATGCCTCTTCCAACCTCTGATGCAGGTCAGTCTTTTCTGTGGAGAGCTCTTTGATATTCTGTTCCAAAGCAGAAACTGTCTCCTGCCTTCTGTCCAACTCTTCTTTCAGGTGCTCCTCTATCTTTCCCCTCTCGTCTTTAAGCTGCTGCACTTCATCCTCCTTCTCTTTTTTCAGGATTTTCATCTCTTTCTCTTTCTTCTCTCTGCACAAAAGCACCTCTTTCTCTTTCTCCTCCAGCAGCCTCTCGATCTCTTCCGCTTTCTCGTTCTTCAATTTTTGCATTTCCTCTTCTCTGTTCTGAAGCTGGATGAGTACTTTGTCTCGCTCTTCAGTCAGCATGTTGACCGTCTCACTCAGTTCTTGAGTCACGTTTTCCTTCATCTGCAGTTGGGAGAGGATCTCCTCATTCTGCTTCGTAAGTTTCTCCACAGATTGCTTCAGCTCACAAGCTAAAGTTGCTTGTTCCTCTACAGAGGACTGGAGTTTCTGGTCCTCGCCTGCGGAAACTTCAAGCTTCATCTTCAGGTCTTCTACGTCCTTCATCAGAGTGCTTTTCTCCTCTGTAACCTCTCTTATCCTCTCCAACAGCTCATTCTTCTCCTGGCAGAGTTGCTCTATCTTGTCCTGGAGTTCCCGTACAGTACTGGCCCCCTGCTCCTTCATGGCTTCGTACTGAAGAACAAAATCTTTCGTCTTCTCACCCAGTTCTGTCTCCACGTTCTGCAGTATGTCTTTCATTTGTTGACACATAGCCGCAGCGGAGTCTCTCTCTTGGGTCAATGCTTCACACTGGGCCTTCAGCTCCTCTGGATTCAACTGGTCCCCAGGAGTGACTGCTGACTCTTTGGATTCACTTGGGAAGGTGTCCCCTGCATCTTTGTGTGCTTCACTCTGATCCTGGACTTCCTCTTGTTCAGGGTTCAGGGTTACAGGGTCATTGGGAGCACTTTCCCGGTTCATCTGCAGCTCATTGATTTTGAACTCCAGCTCTTCTCTCTCCATCTGGAACTCCTCCTTGGTCCTCTCCAGCTCCGCCTCGAGCTCACCCTTCACATTACTGAGCAGGGTGAGCTCATCCTGCAACATGGTGCTCTGGGCTTGAAGTTCTTCCAGGGCAGCTCTCAGTCTTCCGGTCTCAGTCTCCTCTCCATCACCTTGGTTAGAGTCGCCCTGACTGCAGCCAGACAGCTCCAGCATTTTGGCGATCCCTGAACCTCGGACAGGTTCCTCGTCCTCCTCTTGAACATCCTGCAGGTAGCTGTCTGGAAAAATAAACGTAATGTTAGCTGCAAAATCCTTCTGATTTACATCTTATCAATTACGTAAACACATGCATAATATATATGACAATCCAATTGCTTGGACAGGTGACAGCACCAACTATAAACAGCAGAGGTGTGGACTCAGGCCACATGACTTGGACTAAAATTTAAAAAAAATTGATTAATTTTAGAGTCAACCAAATCAAAAAAAGACTTGGACTCGATTTGGACTTTAACCTCAACAACTCGTGGCTTCACTTAAAGTCTTATTCAAAAAGTGTGCTGTTATACCTTTGAGAGCGAGCTGCTCGGTCAGCTCCTCGTGGAGCAACAGGAGTCTCTCCCTCTCGATTTCACAGTCCTCCTCCAGAGCCCTCATTTCTTCCTCGTGCTGCAGACTCTTCTGAGCCAGCTCCTCCTTCAAGTTCTCCGCCTCCTGCTGGGCCTCTGTCAACTTCCTCTGGTTGCTCTCCTGCAGCTCATCGATCTCCTGCGAGGTTCGCTCTTGCATCGCTTTCAGTTCGGCTCGAAGGGTTTCCAGCTGAGCTTCTAAGCGACAGCGGTCTTCTTCAGCGTTCTCTTTTGCACTAGCGTGTTCAGCCAGGCGCTCCCTCTCTCTTTCACTCTCCCTCTGCCGGTCACTTTCTTCTCGCTCTTTCAGTAACTTCTGGAAATGAGCAACTTCTTCTTGGTGTTTGTTGTTGGATTCCTCAATGCTGCTCTCTAGGGTCTTGATCTTCCTTTGGTGATCTTCTATTACAAGGTCAAGCTCTCCTTGCAGCACCGCTAGATCATCCTGCACATCATAAGTTATGTGGGTTTGGTTTCATTATAAACATACATGTATCAATGAATTTAATTTAAATGCTCTTTAGCTGCTTTAGTTAAAACTTTAGTATTTGTATTGTATTTCACCTTGGCCTGCTGCTTAGTCTTCTCTAGCTCTTTACGAGACAGTGCAAGGCTTTGCTGAGTTTCTGCTTTCTCCAGTAGCAAGGCGTCCATCCTCTCACTCAGCTCCTGTTACACACAAAACCACATGACTCGCAAGATACAGTATGAAAATGAAGTACAGCATGTCAGCAGAAAAATATTTGCAGCAGACACATGCTGAGTTTCTGCCCTACAGACACACCTGTATCAGAGTGGAGTCATCTGAACTGCTGTTATTGTTTTTGGATTGCTGTTTGAGGGATTCAACTTCTTTTTCCAAATCTGAAAAGGGAAATAATGTCACATAATTGTACACGATTGGTCCAAAGAGGATCAAAGAGACAAACACAAGCTTTTAAAGCATTTATAGCTACCAGCACATCTGCTCTTCATCTTCTGCATGCCGGCTATCTGCTTCTTGGCAAACTTGATAAGGTCATCTTTGGACAGTGTGTCCAGCTGAGAATAAAACATAAGAAAAAGAGAGGTACATGAATCTGTACCGATACATGTCAACACGGGTACAAGTCACACGTGCATCATTCTGAATTTTCCCACCCTTCCCAGCACCCCTTCCCCACCGTCATTCATCTAATAATGTCTAGAATTAATGGGTTACACTGGTAGAAACATGAAGGTAGGGAAGAAAGAGCAATACCAATTAATACAAAAACCATAAACAAACAAAATTGAACTGTCAAATCTCTTCTGCTGGAACAAGTACATATTTCAAATCGCCACTTTCAACAAAATAAATAAATGGTCCCCAGATTTCTTTGAAAAGGTTCTGTTTTTCCCTTAAGAATATAGGTTATCTTTATATATCTAACCGTGAATCATGTTTACAGACTTTGATAAGCTCTTTGAACAATAATGTGTTTCCACATGTGCAGTACCTTTGACTTGCCTGCACCTGCTGGTGACTGAGCCACAGGCTCCGCTCCGTTACCACCAGGGTCCTGTTTCAGTGAAAGGACAAAGAGGAAATGACAAACCTGAGTAGGTGACGACTGCAACAAACACATTTAAAAGCTGAGAGGGACATTAACTTATCATTTGTTGAAAGAAGTATGCAGGTTCTTCTCTTCAGTAAAAGTGCTTCTACCACAGTGTGAAAAAAACTCCACTACAAGTGAAAGTCCTGCATTCAAAACCTTACTTAAGTAAAAGTATGTATGTATTATCAGCAAATTGTACTTTGAGTATGAAAACTATGTTGCATTTAACTGCTGCAGATGTTTAAGGCTGTGTTGATTTTAAGAAGTTTTATCCAGTGTATGTGTTTGTAAGGTCACTGTCTTGAACCACACGCCTCTATAAATGTTTTCAGCTTGTATTTTTCAGGTAATCCAAGTGGGTTTTTTAAAGAGTTTATTGAGCATTACCTTAACCGATAAAAAAAAAAACCTTCATCCTTCAGCTTATCACAAACATTCAAAAATAAATAAATAAATATTTTGGAGATACATGGTTTTCTGAATCTGAAAAATAACTAGTACCTTAAGTTGTCAGGCAAATGTAGTGGAGTAAAAGATACAAGATTTTCCTCTGAGATTAAGTTCAGTAGAAGTATGAAGTGAATAATGTGTGCTATATAGCCTACTGTTTGTTTAACTGCTCAAGTATTTCCTTTGAAAAATCAGAAATTTAATGTTTCTCTGCTTTTTGAGGAACACTAGCAAATCTATAGTTGAGTACAGTACTTGAATAAATGTACTTAGTTACTTTACACCACTGCTGGTATGCTACATATTTCTTGTTTGATTGACTTCAGACGTCAGCACAGAACTTCCTTTGAAAATTCTGAAATTTAATATTGTTCCGCTTGCTGGCAAAGGTGTATCACAGACAGAACATGCTTTAATACTTTTTGTGTTTTATTAGGAGTCACTTACTAATTCGGCACATAGAGAACAAGAATAAGTACATTTATTTAAATGTCAGGTTCGTTTTTCCCGGTGTCAGCATTTACACATGTAGCTTCACTGCATGGCGGATGCAAGCAGAGTCGACCATTTCGGAAAGCTGACAGGCGAAACTGTTAACATGACTACTGCGGCAGAAGAATACATTACCTCCATCTCAGTCGCTGTTTAGCTTCTCTTCAGACGAACACAGAGAGGTGACCGGTGAGAAGACCGGACGGAACCGAAGCGATATCTGAAATAATTTACGTTTTCCTCGAGGATTTAAGACGGAAACATCCCCTCTGTTTTGGTTTGGAGCTACCAGGCTAAACACAGGACCTGCTTCCGCAAACGTCAACCAAGTGACGTCGTTATAATTTACGTCACGCTTTCAACAGGATACATGGAGGATGAGGATGGCTCAGAACAGACTTTTGCATATCACACCTTTGTGCAGTAATTGTGCACCTTCAGTCTGAATATACTGTACAATATTAACCCATCGCATTTAAATATATCATCTTTTTTTAAATGAAAAATACTTTTCATATAATTTTACTACAGCGGTGTACATTTATCACTGGGGCTCATAGGGTGTCAGGGGCTGCAGATGTGTTAGGGCTAAAAAAAGGTCATTGCGAGTGATTCGCAAATGTGTCTGTGTACAAAGAACAACTCACATTAAATCAAAACTTGCTCCATTTTCTTTATATTTCTTCAGAAACCTTGGTGGTTTTGTTTTATTTATTTATTTTTTAGTAAAATAGTCACTAGCAATCTATAAAAATAGGCATATTCTACAAAATAAAATATAAATAAATAATATAAAAACTATTCAATTAAATTTTATTTTTCATCATAAACGGATATGCAAGGATGATTGCTGAGTAATCTTTTTTGTTTGTTTGTTTGTTTTTTGCTTGTTTGTTTGTTTGTTTTGCATTATGATTTCAGATTTTATAGGTAGCTGAAAAGAGAAAATAAGCTGATCATTAATACTTGCTGGGTAATGTACAGTACCAGTCAAAAGTTTGGCCACATCTTTCCATTTAATGTTTTATTTCTTTATGTTTATTATTTTTCTTCTTCTTGCACATTAATATTTGAGACATCAAAAATACTGAGCCATTTGGAATTATGTAGCAAAAATGAGCAAAAATGTGAAAACAAGGCAAAATATGTCATTCCTTTTTAACAATATAGAGTACAAAAGACTGTTGTCTACACTTGCAATCAAAGATTTAATACCAACGGTTTTATTAAATTCTTTTAATTTATTAAAGATTTATTTATTTATTAAATCAAAGATATAATGAAAACCGTTGGTATTAAATCTTTGATTGCAAGTGTAGAGGACAGTGTGCAAGTCTTTTTGCTTTTTTGTGGACTCATGGTGTTCTCCTACACACCTGTGGACCTTAAAGTGTGAAAATGTTTTTGCTATTTCATATTTTAGATTTTTGAAGTAGCCACGTTTTGCTGTAATGAAAACTTTGCACACTGTTGGTGTAATCTGAAGAATTTCTTACAAAAAATACATAAGGAAATACATAAACAGTTGGCAAGTTTAGGCGCAAAATCTGTCAAGACTCACAAGCTGAGCATCAGTGCAGCAGTTCAGCTGGCATCAGCATCAACGCTGCCATCAGTGGTGGGTCAACAACCATGCAGCTGGTAACAGTACCATGGCAAGTGCATGTTTATTTCATAACTAGTGACTAGTGTGCACTGGGGCCTGTCATTACTACTTTACGCCACTGTTTAATTGACACCTGGTGGTTTCCAGGAAAGACTAACAAGCAATAGAACTTTTTCACGGCAGCCATTTTGACACTGAGTAAACAGAGGTGTTACTAATGATACTAATTAAGGTTCTGTTCCTTGCTAGTGCTGCTATTGTGCTCACTGGGTCCTGCTACACTAAATGGAGCAGGACTGTCCTTAACTGGTGTCACTGTTAACACCTCTGTCTACTATTTCATATTAACATGGCTGCTATGAAAAAAGGGGTGAAGTCTTAAAGCACTATATTACATAGTGGCATTGTATATCTGGCCACCTGCAGCACAGTGTTACCTGGAGGCAAAAAATGTCATTAACTACACAGTGCGTGACCTGATGTCTGAGGGCCTCCAGCATGTGTCATAACTGAATGATGAAAAGGTCAAATTAACACCTTTACCCTGGTGTGAGAGAGCTGGTTATGTCTGAGCTGCCTTGAAATTCCAATACCGAAGAGAGGGGGAAAAAATACTACTGCCCATATAGCCTCAGGGCATATTAGCTGGGGCAATACATTAAATATGTACGGGATAATGTACTGTGAGAAAGTCATTATACATTATCCCACTTATTACACAGTTACTAACCAAAATAAATCAATAATTTGACACAAAATATTAATTTCAAAATGCTTTTATTGATTCAGAAATGTTTTTTTTTACTCCTTCAGGGCCTATGTTCAGAACTGTGTCCATAGCAACAGCCTGTTCTTCATAGCAACGGTCTGTTATAACACACCTTAGAATGTTGTAATTGACCAATCAGAATCAAGTATTTAACAAAGCTGTATTATAAGTTATAAATTATTAATAGAAATAAGTATTATACAGATTGTCATAGATTTTATCTTTTGCCCATACATCAAAAAGAGAAAGTACACAGGAGTCCAATATGTCTGACGCTGAAACTGGTTTAGTAATGGCCAAGGAGAATGAATAAGTAATCAATACACACTGTCCTGATGTTCCCTTCAATTCTAGAGTTTCGGTCCTCCGGGATAGTCTTTAAACATTCACAGATAATGTCATAATGAATCTATGCCCAAATAAGGTCAGACCCAACACATCCACAGCATACAGAATTAGCCTATTGGTCTACAAATCCAAACGCAGGAAGTATGAATGTACAAGGTCTGAGACCACAGCGTAGCACCCTTTCTTCCCAATTCCTCGCAGGGTCAGTGATATGATAACAGTTACATCTGCTCCTTTCAGACAGACAAGACAATCACATCTCTGACCTTAGCCGCCGTAGCAACACCGTCAGGTTGTTGTTGTTTATCTGAAAAGAGAAGACAGCTGCATCTACTGTCTAGAAGACAAACAGTATGCCTGTTAAGAATTAGTGCGGGACTCTCAATGATTTCAAGGCCTTAGTATGATACCTAAAATTCCCTAACACAGATGAATTACATATCATTGCATTCTGACATTTGGAAGCATTATAGAAGTACTTTACCTTTTTGTAAAGTGAGTACACTCTCAGGACAGGGGTAGGAGAAACAAAGAGCACAAAGACTTTTTAACACTTTTCAGATAAACATTTTAAATGATTTTAAGTCATTTAATTTGGCTTTGAACAGGAGTTGTGAATTGCTGCTTTTGGCCCAGTCACTTAGTACCAGGCCTCTCCCTTTTGTTCTCATCCTGACTCCTGGCATTTGTGGTGAAGTATGACACACATGTTTTTATAAATACTGCAACAGATGTGTGATCACATTAGTTGCAGAGCAAAAGAAACGCTTGTTGTTGCTGCAGTGGGACAAAAGAAACAACTCTAACTTCCATCCCAACAACGACCCCTGGCAGTTAAAAATAGCTTGCTTCTAAACTAAAAAACTCTGACATGAAAAACTTCAGAATGTGTTAAAGTAAATAATTTGTCGAATGACCATAATTATGACACATTAAATAATAAACGTAACTTGTCAAATAAAATAAGTTGCCACTCGAGTGCATTTATTTACAGTGCTCCAAAACAGCCTTCAGGGTAAAACTCTGCAATAGTTTTGTGTATCCACAAGATTTCTGGCGGTTTTGGTTGTGTGCTATATGTCCTGTGACTTTCATACTACCTCTTCCCTAAATATAGATATATAAAGATTTATAGAGATATATGTTGTGATAATTCCCTTCTTTGAAACTTGGATACTTCAGCTCTCAAACCCATGAACAAACCTCACAATCCACATTTCTTCTGTTGTCTAAATTTGACCCATCTTATACTGACACCTGTTGTCAGCTTTTGTTTATTAAAAAGCAGAAATGCTACAAATGTGGATGCTTATGGCATGCTCACAATCTGAGTTTAAGATCTCAATAATAATACAGTATAAGATCGAATATTTTGATCAAACACTTCTCAGTGCATACTCCTACATTCTCTGGCATTTATTTGAACTCCATGAGAATAAACATTTCTTATCAAAAACATTTTTGTAACATAAATAGTGCACTTAAGGGATATATTACAGCACTGCAACTACACATATGTATCGTACTTTAAGGTTGGTTTATTAAGTAAAAGGAGAAGTTGGGATGTGTAGCATGTCTTTCACGTCAATTGTTTATTAATTCATGCAGCAGATTAATCTGAATAATCACCTTAATGACAATTAAACACACATCTTGATGAGCAGTGTTGAAAAAGCTGCAGCAGAGAAATTAACAGAACACACACACTTTGACAGAAGCAGTGCAGAGGCCTCTGCAGAGTTTGCAGCCATACATACTGTAACTGTGAATGTCTTTTTCCACTGTGTCTGCAGGGCCATATGGGGCATAAAATCACCCCATAGCTGTCTGATGCTCCATGATGTTGTTTTTTCAGACTGCTATAGGGAGGTGGGGGGGATATCTGCCCTCATGCTGACATCAGGCCTGTCACAAACTCAATGGACGGCCTCGTCGTGCTTCTGTATTCCCATCACGTGAGGTCCAGTTTTATCTGTTGAATATGGAGAGCGTCTGTTTTGACACAAGTGATAGAAGCACTGACGGAGGCAGCTTAGCGAGATGCCTCTCATCCTGACAAGGCTGGGATGCTCCGGGCAGAGGGGCAGGGGCTCTGCCGACTCCCTGTCTCATCTGGAAGAGACCCATCCCTGCCTTCCACCCCGCCTGGGTCAAACACACCCATCCATCACGGCCCCTCCCTTGTTTTCTCCCAGGGCATCGAGCAGTATTTTGCAGCCATTTTTCTCCCCCCACTCGTGGCCGTCAGTCAGGGACGGCTTTGCAGTAATATAACTGACACTGGCTGGCGTTCAGGGAGTAATGAATAGCCTAGCTGGGTCTATCAGGAGGAGCAACAGACACTCTTTCATGCTTCTCTCTTTCTCTTTTGCTTTCCCTCTATATATTTTTATCTCTCCCTCACTTTCTCCTGCTGGTTTTAGCTCCACAGTCACCACTGTAACACTTCATATTAAGATGCTTATAATAGTTAGTTTACTGTTGATAAGCTCCTTATAAGATGCTAAGTAACATTAATATGTGTTAATAAGACAATATAAGTTTATAATAGCTTAATAAACATTTTTATTGTTAGATTATGAGACATTTATGAGCAGTCTCATAAGAAACTGATGATAGTGGATGAATTTCTAACAGTGATTAAACTTGAGCCTAACTATGTGTGTGTTAAACAGTTTTAAACGCACACCTGCAGGCCAATCACGAACCCAGACCATGCTATAATAGTTTATAAACTGCTTGAAAATGTTAATAAAAGTCTTGTGAGTTTATAATAATTGTTTATAACAGCATTACAAACATATTTATTGCATTCGACCTATTATGTCCTTGTTAACCCTTTACTAAACTTTTGTTGATTTCTACATACTTCATTATGCATTTATTAGCAGTATGTTTTTTGGGGGTACTGGATCTAAAGTGTGAACAGTGCTTATTAAAGTTAATTAATCCTCTATTATGCACTTGTTAACAGTTATCCATGATTTCATTCAGTTATTACTATTTTCAGCCCTCTGCTAAGAACTGCTAATGAATGCATAATGAAGTATATATAACTCTTAATAAAGCAACAACAAAAACAAATATGTAAATTACTTACACTCAATAAATGTGTTTGTAATAAACAGTTATAAGAAACTGATAAGGCTTTTATGAACATTCATAAGAAGTCTATAAACTGTTAATAGGTTTTTATAAGTGCTTATACATGTCCTATAATCCAACAATAAACATGTTTATTTTGCTATTATTAACACATGTTTAGTCTTATTAACACATGTTAATGGTAATAAGCATCTTGTAAGGACCTTCTTACCTGTTAACTAACTCTTATTATGAGCACCTTAATATGTAAGTGAAATAAATGTTACCACCACATTTTAAACTAGGACACATGCACCTCTTTTGTGCTTCTTGCTTTCACCTCATCTCTTGCATCTCTGTATCAGTTAAATGCCAGGATAGGAATATCTTGCCTGCTTCTCAGACTGTATGCTTGAAATGCAAACATGTTTCCACCATCTGACTTTGCAAATGTAAATGCATAAATACTGTGGTAAGTAAAAATGACAATGAACATCATAAACTGTTAACATAAAAGAAATTATTTGTATTTTGTATTTGTATTTTCACTTGCATAGATTTATGTCAGTCTACAAAGATGCATATACTGCATCTAAGCAGAGTCACCTTCTACTGCACTGCTGAGTATTATTAATGTCTTCTGTCATGCCAATGAAGTGACATCAAAGTGATTTTTATAGCTGTAGAGCCAGGTCCAATACTGTAAATGTGTTAGACAACAAACATTTTCTGTGAAAAAAAAGTCTTGTACGAATTAAAAAAAGCTGAATGTGCATTCATCATATTGTTTCCATTGGTTTATATGTTAAAATGGTGTACTGGGTGTGGAAAATAAGCAGTAAAGAGAGAAAAAAATAAGTTCACAATGGACTCTGGAAAACAGCACACAGATCAGAAATATTAGCATAATCTTGGACCGTGACCTCACTTCCCAAAATCATGTAGTTAAAACCAGATTTTATCATTTGAGAAATATGTCCAAAGTCAGAAGCTTTTCATCCCAGGAAGACTGAAAGACTTGTCCATGCTTTTATTTGCAGTCTAGACTACTGCAGGAGTATCCAAAACCTTGGCTTTGCGAAGGGCCATTTAAGCTAGCATACATGTTTTTTAATTTCCAGGTCACAACAACACCTTTTGAGTCTAACCACCTCGTGAATTTACATTAGCTTATTTAACACCAGACCACCAGCACTTTTAAAGTTGAATCAGAGATGTGTGAGGCTGTAAACTTTAGATCGAACATTTTTTTTGTCAGCCGTCCATTGAGATTAATCAGGGCTGGTTGTTGTAGAAACACTAAAGTGGGGCACAGTGTCATCCTCTTCAGCTTTCCCCTCTCCTCCTTCACTCCACTGCACTCCACCTTTTACCCAATCAGTAAAAGGTGACTTTGGGGTGGCGGGGTGGAGTGGTTATGTCACTGACCTCCTACAGTGTGATTGAAGCCTCTCCATGGGGCCCCTTCAGGGGCCAAGAAAGATGGACTGATTGATTATTGACTGAATAAAGAAGAAATTGACTGTGAGGACACTGTAATATAGATTACGACCCAAATAATCTCAATAAACAGGTGGAACTGATTGATAAATGTGAATATATCATACTGACCTAGTATAAAATGTGACCTCACAACTTCTGTTTTATTTGGGAACAACACTATGAATCATTCTTCAGAGCATCTAAAGTCTGTGTAATCACAGTACCATTATTCATTTTAAACTGCTGTCATCACAACACTGATGTTTGCATTTGTTTGAATGAATTTTTCAGGTAAGATTGTTACATTTACTCAGCTTTTTTCTCGGCCAGCCCTTATTTTGTTCATTGCGTCCTGCATTTGTTTTCTTCCTGACATTTTACCTCCGCAGACTGGCAGTACCATTAATAGGTTTGACATTTTAACATATAGCTTTGACATTTTAATGTATTAATGAAGGATTTGAACCTCTCAGATGGTTCTTTTCACTATAGACCCTGAGAGAGTGGATTTTCTTATAAATAACCAAAGCCTATACTTGTGAAAAGATGACAGAATACGCCATTATGTTCTGAGCTGCTGTTAATAGTGTTGGTTCTGTACATAACAGGTTAATGAGCAATAAAGTCTGTGGTCATAATCTCAAGAGAAGGTAATCTGTCAGAGCTCGTGGATCATTAATCAAATACAGATTCTTTAAATGAGTTCAATTCTTTTTGTTCTTTGTATGAGAATTGATAGATGAATCAGGTTTGTTGCATTTTTATTGTATGAGTGTGCAAACATGCGGTTGCTACATTATTGTTTGAAAGGGCAACACTTGACCCTCTGTCACATTTGTATAGGGGGATATACAGCACTTTATCCTGACTGTGTGTGTGTGTTGTGTGTGTACATGTGCGTGTGACAGAAGCAGTGGAGGCCCCATCCTGATGCTCGTCCATTATTGATGACGTCAGGGTCGCGTCCTGTCAGCAGGGCCTCTGATCTGATGAGTTCAAACTGCATAGCTGACCTTTGATCTCAGTGATGATCTGACCCGCGTGTTGTTCAGACTTTTTGAGGGAGAAGTCGTCCACTAAAAGTAAAGGCCAGTTTACACCTGAAGGTGCTGTTCCTGATTCGAACCATATGATGATAAATGATACATGGTTTCAATTGTCCAACTGGTCTGGTTTGCATTCACAAAAACAAAACTCACACTGTCCAGAAATTGTAAACAAAAGTCACGCAGTGGGAATGGTATTCAATTATTGCTCATACTGTCAGTGGTAAAAAGACAACAAACCCTCCAAGTTTCTGCCTGGATATCGATGGTACGTCACGGAGCACCATCAGGTTCTGTTCATGATGGTGTTGCTCTGGAGCACATATATATATGGCTGCCTCGTAACTGCTTGATTCCACAGGCCATGGCTGCATTGCGCTCAGCAGTCGGAGGTGATAAGTTGCAGCCATTTTACAAAGTGCTAGTGACTTCACCAGGAGTGCTTCTCCACTCTGATTCGGAGAAAATACACACTTCTTGATTTCACTGGGCATGCTATGGCACCACAGTACTGATCTGTCCTCCACATGTCTTCATGTCCCACCAGTAGCTTTTCAGATTTTGCTCAAATTTTGTTGATTTTGTCATTTTTCCTTGATTTTTCCTTAGTAGTTTTTTCTACCATGGATAAGTAGGCTAAGTATTTAACTACTTAGCTTACTTATCCAGTCTAATTTTTTGTCTGTTTTTAGATCACAAGTCTGCATGGGGTCTTTTATTTTGAAAAATGACAAGATTCTCTATGCTGTCTGACTTCCTGTGCATTTGATCTATTCGGTGCAGCTTGATGCAGTGAAAAATAGACTCAGCGTGTATTCTCCGCAGAGCAGAGTGGGAAGCCACTTCTGGGACGTGCTGCAGTGTTTCTGGTGAAATCACAAGCACTGTGTACAATGGCTGCGGTCACTCCAGTGGCCGTGGCGCAGCCATAGCACAACGCAACCATGCCCAGTGGAATCAAGCCGTGAGTCTGTTTTTGACAAATGCCAGGTCAAGCTGCGGAGAGCACACCAAACCGGGCAGGAAGTCAGACACAGAAAGGGCACAGAGAATCCGATCAGTTTTCAAAATAAAACACCCTGACGAAAAGAAACAATTTAACTATGTAGCCCACTCACCCATGGTAGAAACACAACAGTCAAGGATTAATGAGTTAATCAACAAAATCTGAGCAAGTCAGTAAAACCTGTCATAATGCTTCAATTCTAAAATGCTGCTGGTGGAACAAGTGTGGAGAACAGATCAAATGGATAAAACACGCAGATCATCATAACTGACACGCCCAGTTGATATTGAATAATTTAATAATGCTCTGTAGTGATGTGTGGACTGCAGTTAAAACCACGGGCACTGTGGATAATCTGCGGTGATGGAGGGTGGGCCAGTCATAAAAATTAACATTCTGATTAATAGTGGATGGGTCGTGAGGTGAGAAATAGCATGCATCTCCCCAGACAGGCAGGCTGTGTGCATTTACGCACAAGGCGGAGCAGCACAACTTCTTTGGCTGTTTAATTCTGTATCCTCTGGAGAGTTTTTTCTGTTCTATCAAGTTTATATCTACTATCTAGTTTTTAGTTTTGCTGCTTAAATGTCCCATAATTTTCTGCAGTGACATGATTGCATGTGTTGAAACAAAACTGAAAGCAGTCTAATTGTTAAAGTTGTTAAAGAAAGCACAATGAAAAATCACCTAGATGCTCACGCTGCTCTATATAATTTAAAAGCACCTTCTCTAGTCACTAACAATTGTTTTCCTCAGCCTAAATATTTAAGAGGCATTTCTCACTTTATCTTGAGTCCAGGTTTGTTTCCTGCCAGAGTCAAACTTTTGGTAGCAAATACACTGTTCAAATGGTGTTCACACCAGAGCTGAACAACTCCAGAGTTCACTTGACAGCAGTCCACTACCACCCCAGTAAGGTGTGCCAGAGAGCAGCTGCTTGGTTCAGCACTCACACCGACCCGAACAAACAGCACAAAGGGGGTAAACACTCCAACCACACTAAACAAGGCTGGTGTGAACGCACCGTTAGAGACAACAGACCAACGTCAAATCACCACCAAGGCAAGCAGTCATCGGTTGTTTTTTTCTTACTTGTATTTATCAGTCAAAATGTTGGTGATAAACTATGCTGGGTCTGAGTTTTGTATACAGTAAATTAATGCTCTTGTTTCGATCTACCACTGTGAGTAGAGGGACAGAGGTGAGGGATCGACTGATTAGGAAGAAAGAGCAGTAAGTGTAGCAGTTTTCTCTTCCGTGCCCACAGGCTGTCAGTGTTTTGTATATAAATAGTTTGGTGGCTCAGCAGGAGAACAGCACTTCATCAAGGACCACGGGCACAACCTGCATCCGTCTGCACTTCGACTTGCGCTCAGCCTTGATTACAACAGTCTTCCTCTTCCTCCTCCCCACTCAATGCCCTCTCTCATCCTTCTCTTCTTCATGCTTATGCCACATTTTGTACATCCTGTACAGATGTTGTAGATTCACTGACTTGTTTCCTCCAACGGCGGAGCTGAAACAAGGTTGTGGTGTCACCTTCTTCTGAAAAAATGCAAAATAAGAACTTGTCAGACAAATAACCCCTGGCCTAAGAACTTCGCTGATTAATTGAATTTTCTGCTGGTTAATGTTTTTTAATTTTTTCAGTAGTGACAGTTATGCTGCACTTATGTGCTGAGTAAAAATGTTGAACATATAAGACTTTGTCAAGTTTGAAGTTGGACAGCATGGACCTTTTTCCTGGAAGCCATATTGACATGAAAGAGTGGGAAAACAGGTGTTACCAATGATACAAATTAAGGCCCTGTTCCATTTAGTGTAGCAGACATTTTTTAGTCCACGAACATGCACTTTAGCATGACTTGAATGAAATGGAAACTTAATTAGGATAATTGGTAACACCTAAGATCTATTGTATCGACATACAATTTTGAAGTAGAAATTGCCAGTTGTTTCACTGTATGTGAAACTGTTGTTTTCAGCCAGCAGAGCTGTACTAAAAAAAAAAAAAAAGATTGAGATTGAGCAAATAGGAACAAACACATAAATAGAATTAATTCAGAAGCAACCCAGCTAGCCGAAACCTTAACTGCATGGTAGAATTGATGTTCCATTCACTTGACTGACAAGCTAACCGGTGACTTCAAACTTGTTGTTGTGCAAATGTTACTGTAGGGCAGTTTAATTTTACAAGGTGAGCAAAAACTCTCATTTTCATTCACAATTTTTCCATTTAATTAATGGTGTCGAGTCCAAAATGTTACTTCTCAACGTCCAGTATGGTTCAACTACTTTCCTCCATTTTATGTTTTGTGCAAGAGAAGAACAAGAACCTAGCTCATTAAGGGTAATTGGGGTATGCAATACATGAATCGCAGAACCAATCAGCTATCTTCTGATGATTTAGCTTCTGGGAGCGGCAGCCAATGTTTCAGGTCTTCTAGTATAGCCAGTAGATATTTGGGCCAAGACTTCCTTCTCCATGCACTGATCATTGTTCACAATCTGATCCGCAACCTGAGAAACAAAAATGGAGTTATAAGTTAAAATCATCTATCAGTGAAATCACCAGACAATAGCCGATGGGTTCTGCAGTTGCATTTTGGCCAATGTGTTCCACCTCTTTTGCTCTCCATCCCCCTACCATCAAAAACATGTAGATTTGGTGGATCTCCTTTAAGAACCCCATGACCAAGGTGCTGACTTAGAGCTGGAGTTGGGCCATGGTTGACTTCAGTTGGCTTCAGTGTTTTACGATAAAAAAGTCTGTGTTGCAATTGTCCCATGGACCGGTGAGGTGCAGCTCTGAAATGGAGCTTGAGTTTTTCTTTTTCCTGCAACTAATGGATAAATAAAAACATATTTGATTAAGACTTATCTCATCAACTAACTTGCTTAGTCGACTATTAGAGGGCAGACCTAGTAGCTAGCGAGTGATGTAGGAAGATGAAGAATGACCTCCTCATTCTTAATTCCACCCAAAAAGCTCTGATTTGTTAGTTGCTTCTCCAAACGGGGGAAATAGCTATGAGTGAGCACAACACTAGACCTAAGTGAATCACTGAACAAACTGGAGATAAGGGCAGTTTTTCAGGACCCTCAAATCAAACCATTTTTGTGATCTACCAGCTATTACAGAATTGACGTTTTTGTTTTGAGTGTGTTGTTTTTCTGAGTCTGTGTGTCAGTCAGTACATTACTCTGCTGTGCAGTCACCATGGAAGCTAATGTACACATTCACTCAGCCTAGTGAGGCAGCCCTGAAATGACAGCCCTGTTTAATGCATGGTCCTTTTAAAAACACAACCCCAGCACACAAACATGCACACACACACACACAGACACATACAGCAGGCCAGTGTTGATTTCATTAACAGCAGTGGAGATACACCCAGCAGCTGATGGTTTACAGAGTGATGAAGCATCTGGATTCACCAATGACAGCCGTTTGCTAAGTGTGACTGAAATACTGCCTCCTCCCTCGCTCTGTCTCTCTCTCACATGCTTCTTTTCTCTCCATCTTTTCCTCTCCCTCCTGCTTCTTGTCATTCATCATCAGTCTGGTGGAGCCGTGGCCTGTAACCATTGGCCTGTGTGTGTGTGTTTGTGTGTGTGCATGGAAGAAGACTCTTAACTGAACGTATTTCATCTACACTGCCTCAATTTCAATCAGAGCTAATGGAAGTGCTGGCCAGCGCTCAGCTCAGCCCTGATCCTCAGCACACACACAACCACAGCACTGCATGCTCACTGTGTGTGTGTGTGAGTAATACAGCCTGTCCAGGCAAGCTCAGCATTCGCATAAACTGTAAACTTACCCCTTACATCAGAAAACGCTACTCAGCAATGAGGCAGTTCCGGTTTATTAATTAACTAATTAAAGAATGAAGATGAACCAGAGGCAAAGTGAAAGAAAAATGTTGTCAGAGTACAAGATGGGAGAGACAGCAATGTTGACAGTGTTCTCTAAATTAGTGATTATATGCAAAAGCTGCATTTAAAGTATATAGAAGCAGATAATTGACCGTTCGATGACAAATATTGTTGCTGCAATGAATATTTTGCAATGTTGTACTGTATCCCGTCTCAGGGGTAACCATGTGTAGTACTGTCTAAAAATGTTTTGAAAGACCTACTGGACATTTTTGAGGGTCAGCTTGCTCGCTGTCTTATCAGAACTGAAGATTGATATGAATTTCTTCTCTGTGCCTTCAGTGGACAGACTGATCTGAGACATATCAGCTTGACGAAGTTGCTGTGTTAGCGTAGATGGCGAGCCAACATCGGAGGAGAAGGAATTCAGCTTCCAGTAACAAAGTTGTAGCAAAGTTCGCAAAGTGTTCACAAAGTTCACAGTTCACCCCAAAATCAAAAATACATATTTTCTCTCTTACCTGTAGTACTACTTCTCCTAGACTTTTTTGGTGTGAGCTGCTGAACTTTGGCGATATTGGCTGTAGTGACATCTGCCTTCTCTCCAGTATAATGGGACTAGATGGCACTCGGCTTGTGGTTCTCAAAGTACCAACGAAAAAAAAAAACATTTGAAAAATTCAAAACCAGTGTCTCTTTCCAGAAATCTTGATCCGATTAATCAAGGTAATTCACAGACCTTGATGTGAGCAGTTTAACAAAAGTCTTACCATTACTACAATCGTTGGTATTTTCTTTATGGTAAAAGCAACTGGAACAACTTTCCATCAACAGTAGAATCTGCCAAAACTACTTTTTTTCTACTAGAAAGAAAGAGACATTGCAGCTGAAATTTTCAAATATATTTCTTGAGCACAAGATGAGGGCTATGTAGTTCCATTATAGTTGAGACAAAGCGGACATCTCCCAGACTCTGCAGCTCGTACCAAAATTATATAAATGGATGAATAGTAATACAGAATATGTATAAAATATGTATTTTTGATTTTGGGGTGAACTGTCCCTTTAACATTAGTCACTGGTAAGCCTAAACTTGGAGCTGGAAGGTGTAGTAATCCTGCTCCTTCAGTGCATGCGATGGGCTAAGCTAGCTGCTGTCAAAGGTGGTTAAAATGTGTGTGTGTCCATGAATCTGTCTGCAGCTAATTTAACATTTTATTGGACCATCAGCCAAATATTTTTTGTACTCATTCACATTTTTCAAACAAACTTGTGTTACTGGCTGTTCTGTTTTATATACCAACTGCTGACTCTCACTCCTCTTAACTGAAAGGTAGGGGCTGCAAGTGATCAACAACTGCTAGGCTAAAAACAGGGCCTGTTGCAGGCTACATTTTGGCCTTTGTTGTGGCTCAGAAACTGACATCCATTGAAAAGTTTAGTCTCATCTTGAACCAGAGCATCTGCAGGTTTATTCGATACCAAATATGTTTGACCACTAAAGTTTAACAGGATATGACATGAATAACAGTTCACTGAAATATGTTTGCAATGCTGTTGCTGAATCTGTCGTCATTTTAGATTGACAGTGGTCAGTTTCAAAAGGTTTGCCGGAGGATTTCCAGCGACTAGCCCAGAGTTGAACTTTATGCAAATGCAAAGCAGCCAAAGTGATGTTCCATCTCTTGAAGTGCTCTCAAAATGCTTTGCTACCAGAATGCATTGCGTGGCTAAATAAATATCTAAATAAAGCACTTTGAACCTCTTACTGTTTGTCCCCTGTCCCTTCCCATATCTACTACAAACTCGTCAGTCTTTTTCTTTCTACATTGAACTTCCTGCAACTTAGTGGTTCAACAGATTCTTTGCAGTTACAAATCTCACATTTATCTGACAATGTCTTCATTCATTCATGGTGTATGAAGTGACTGTAAGGGAGCAGAGAGGGACAACTGAATGAGATTCAAGCTTTTATTTTCTATTGTGTGTGTACTCTATCCCCTAACACTTAACTACACAAAACACCTAATTAAAAACTTTGCATACATCCATATAAAAAAACCTACACTATACTTTCAGCTACACTCTAGTGCACTCTTTTAGTTTCATTCTTCAATGTTTTTACCCTCTTTTCTGTCATATTATATTAACTCACAGAATTTGCAGTCAGTGTTCTAATATTTTACTGCATATAGTCCCATGGTATCACATGGTGTCCTCTGTTTTTTTTCCTTTCTTAATTTTTTTTTTTGCACTAAGTACTATTCTTCATTTATCCAGTTCCAAAGTGTATAGCTCTGCAAAATAATGGCTTCTCATTTAGTTCATGAAAGTCCTGGTTCAGCATTAGTGTGCAGGCTGGCCATTTAATTTGCCCCCATGTGACACCTGACACAAGATGTGCTTAAGCGTAACACATCTTGGTGCCGTGATGAGAGCTCCTGCAACTCTTTGTAGCTACAGTTATGCTGTATTTAGCACCAGCAAGGAGCCACTCTCTATTTTTGCAGCAATTAAGCAGCATCAGTCACTGTCAGAAAAATGGCCCTGAATGGTAAGCACTCCATTAGGGGAATTACAGCAGCTTCAGAGTGCTGCAGAGAGAGATGGGCAAACGAGGGAAGTTAATGAATTCCAATTGGTAATCCATCAGTTGTGATATGCCTTTTGCAGGAAACACTAACTGCGTGGACTGAAGCACATTCTAAAAAAATACCCATCCTCAACACAGTACTTGAACCTATTGTCGGCAATAAGGTGTAATAATGAAGAGTCAGCATATTCAGGTGGATAAGGGCAGAAACAGCAATTACAGTGTGACCTCACAGAGGAGCTCCAGGTTGGTTAAATGGAAGACGGCGTCTGATGCCTCTGCGCTTAAACAACAGCATGGTGCCCGTGTGGATTATGAATAAATATAAAGTATATGGTTTTAGTAGTGGATTTGGCAATTACTGGAGAGAAAATCAGCTATCTACACTTCCAGATTCTGTCTACATAATGTACATAATCAAGGTAATTTATTTGTATTTGTATATATAGTTTGGCAATGAGAATATGGTGGACCGCAGCAGTTTTGATCGTGTCCTCAGTCCAGTCAACATCTTTATTAGCTTGCAGCCATAGACACCTTCGATTGCTCTGAAACGGTCATGATCCTGTTGTAATCCTGTACAACTTGAGTCGACAGTGGATCATTGATTCTGACAACTGTACACGCAACACCCAGACATTTTGGTGTTTTTGGTGGCGGTAAACCGTCTAATTCAATGTTTGCAGCTTGATAACTTGCCTGGATGACTGGGTGAGGCCGCTACTTCTGTTACCGAAATATACCTGCAGCTTTTTGATGACGTTGGCTGTAAGAGGTTTTATAGACATATACCCATATACACCCAGGAAAAAAACTCTGCAGTGCTTTATTTGAACTTACTTCTGGGGGACTATAAACAGCAGCAAGTAGATAGTGATGATACTATGGTCGACATCTTCACATGAAAAATTGGACATCTGGGAAACATTGTCCATCAGCTTTGACCGTGTTTGTGCACAAAGTCCACCTCCCCATGCCTTGCTGGAGTCCCATCAAGTGCTTTATCTGCAAGTCTGCTGAAAGTCTGCAGCCATGGTTTTAGGAACAAATGTTAAAAACTATAGTCTCTGGTGTCAAAGTAGACACCTTGAATGCTCAACCATCCCAACCATACATCCCGACCGGAGCTAAAACATTAGCTAGCAAGTTTTGTTGGCTTGTTTTTTTTTTTTTTTTAACAATGTCTGAAGAAAATCTGAGTTTACCTGAATATGTACAGTCATTCACTCTCCAGGGCTGCGAGTGCTACTTGAAAAAGTTCACATTAACTAATAGGAGCAGACTGGGTGTCCTGTTCACACTCACTCAATGGATGGATAATCTTTCTGCAGTTGCCATAGTCCATCGCCTGTTGTTTTTTTGGCTATTTTGTCATTTTATTTTGCTAATTTAATGGTCTGCAGAGTGACAGGTGTTGCTCCGGTTTAGGATGCTGCTGTTTGCCGGAGGACGGTGCGCTGACCCAGGAGAATGTGAGAGTAAAACAGCCTGTTGAACCAGACTGACTGTGTTTTTGCTTTTGTTTTTTTGGCAGTGGCAGCTTCAATTAAATGTAAAATCTGAGCCATTGCTACTTCGATTCTTGCATTCAACAACATGGTAAAATGACATCTTAGCTTGGGTATGTGGCAAATTCCTCAGTGTTTGGCTCCAGTTTTTCCTTTGTTTTGCCTCCAGTTAACACTGTGACGTAACCATGACATCTGCCTAAAAAGGGTCTATAGGCAACTGAGACTACTTGGTTAAGGTTAGAGAAAGTCTGCAGCCATGGTTATAAGGCCAGTGTTAAAAACTATAGTCTCTGGTGTCAAAGTCTGACTCCTTGAATGCTCAACCATCCCAACCATTCACTTGATCTTCTCCATGAAGGGTTTTGTGGCAGTATAGGGTATGGTAGGGGTTGTTTGTCAGGAAAATATGAGTTGTTTTAATGAACATGTGACATTTCTTTTGCCATTTTCCCCTGTTCTGTTCACAGCATCCCTGATGATGCATTTTGGTGATTGGCGATAGCTGAGAAAATCCCTCATGTGCAGTCCCGGGAGGCCAGAGGTCCTGGCATCAGCCAAGTAACCAGGTTAGTGAGGTCAAAGGTCGAGTGAGCGGTAAGTGATAAGTAGCTCGGCTCACCCTAAGGCCCCGGATAAGCATTCCTGTTGAACTCAACAACCTCGACATTTCAAATCAAGCAAAAGGCTGTGATGGCCCCTTCCAATCACGCCCTGCAACCTCCTTCATCACTCACCCCGAAAGCTCCTTCAACAGGTAATTCTTTTCTGTTTTTCGGTGCTTTATGGGCATCATGCACACATTTCCAAGGGGATTCTTGTATTCTTCTGTCGGTGCATCTCCCCTGTGTGCGCTGATCAAGATGAACTGCTGTGTGCAGCCCAAATTCAATCCAGCAGGACCCAGACATCAATAATATATTAGTGGAGCAGTTAGCAGCCTAAAGATATCAGTATTGATCTCCTACTTAGATTCAGCTTGTTTGGACTGGGAGACAAATAGCCTCTCCGCCTCTCTCGAGGAACCCATTTAATTTTACAGAAAGAGTTACTCTACAGAGTTACTGCGTCTCTGCTGCTGATGTCATACACATCATCCACTGTGTGTAGAAGTGACGTTAACAAAGATTGGATAAAGGGTCGAAACTTTTTCCTGTTATGATTTCCATTCATGCGATTACAGACTGCTGTATTCACTCATTATCATTTCTATCACATGGACTGACTTGATGGCCAAAGTGAAGACTTGGAGACGTTCATGTTCGGACTCCTTTATAGATTCAAAATGCCGCGACCAGAATTTTCCATCAGATAGAAGCAGAGCGCTCCCTCCAGATCGGTGAATATGGCTTCCTTCCTATTTTAAGAACAGGTGAATCAATGCTGTCCCTCTCTGCCGCTGTTGTTTTCTTTGATTCTGGCTCTTTGTCCAACAAATCAATGCAAGAGGAACATTTAAGTGGATTGAAAGGATGGAAAACCCACAAACTCTGCCTGATCAAAGTTGTATGCTAATTGTGACATTTATTATGCATTCTGTCCGTGCATCATGCCTCTCCCTTTGGGCAGGCAATTTTTTTTTTTAACTTTGTCCATTTTTTTTTATTTTGCAAAATATCAAACAATAAGTAATAATCTCTTTGTTGGGTTGTAGTCATGTATTTGCATGTGCTTCCATTTTGATGAATGACGAGGAGTTTAAATGTCACCTGGTAAACAGAGATGAACTGAATCTTACTAAATGAAAAGTGTTAATTAAGTTTGCACATAATTTTGAATCATACTGTAATAGTTACAATTAATAAGAAACAAAAGTGTTCAAAGGTATTCAGTGTTTATTTTTTCTCTTTGTCTGTCTGTCCAAATCTTTTAGTATGATTCTCTTGACTTGGTGCAAGTGTGCCTGAAGTAAGTCCAGAGGCTTCCCTTTTCCTGAGTCCAACTCCATTTGACTTCAAGAGTCTCTTGCGTTCACCTGGAGTTTACTACTTTACAACAGTGAACACCTGGTGAACCAGCCCATTCACAATCTAGATTCTTTTGAGATTTCTAGGCAGCGGGTGCAGCTCAGCAGGTTTTCCTCTAACTGAGCAGTCTGTGGCTTTGATCCCCTCCTTGTGTCAAAATGTCCATGAAGACACCGAACCCCAAATGGCTTCCCTTGTGAAATAAGACTAGATTTTTCCAACAACTTGGAACCAAATAGGAACGTCCCTTAAGCGCTGAGAGGGGATTTTTCAAGGGAATTATTTCCTCTTAATAAGTCCCGGAGGGAACGTTATCGTATGACCTACAGACACCTGCATGGGAATGTTTTCTTACGTCCCAAAAGTCCTCTTTGTGATACCAGGTTACCATAAAAGAACAAAAACAGGACATACATGTATCATAAGTCATGCAGGGTGACTAAATTTAAATAAAAGAAAGCAGTGTTTGATTATGTAAATTAAACTAGAATATTATATATACCACATAAACCTTTGCTATCCACTATATACACAAGACTGTGTACTATTCAGCCAGTTTTACTGTGTCTGTCTCAGTCAGTGCTGGTCATGCAAATTGTATGTCACTGCGTCAGCATCCCTTCTGGGTCAGCTTTTGTATCTGGAGCAGACAGTCCTTTTGAAACTACTGGTGTGTTGTGCCTCTGTCACTCAGAAACTTGGCGTGTCAGTGTGTGTGTGTGTGTGTGTGTGTGTGTGTTGTTCTCCTGGCTTCATCACAGTCTTCAGGGCTTTATCCATTTAGCTCTCCGCTCCCACTGCCCTAAACCAAAACCACCTCTCTCATGACACAGAAGATGCACTTTACTTGGTTAAGATATTCAGCACATAGAAACAAGCAGACAGAGACGAGCTGCAGTGTTTTGTGGCAGAAAGTAGAGACTTCTTCTACAGTCGTGATGTACAACCCCCCTTTTTCAAAAAAGCTGAAACATAAATAAAGACAGAATGTAATGATTTGCAAAAACTCTGCAACTTATATTCAATCGAATACAGTAAAAAGAAAAGATATTTAATGTTCATACTGATTAACTTTAATTCTCATTCTTAATTTGATGCCTGCAACATGTTCCAAAAAAGTTGGAGCAGGGTCATGTTTACCACTGTCATACATCAGCTTTTCTTTTAACAACACTCAGTAAGTGTTTGGGAACTGAGGACACTCATTGTTGAAGTTCTGAAAGTGAAATTCTATCTCATTCTTGCTTGATACACGACTTAAGGCGCTCAACAGTTCGGGGTCTCTGTTGTTGTTGTGCTTCATAATGCACCACACATTTTCAATAGGAGACAAGTCTGCACTGCAGGCAGGTCAGTTTGTACCTGAAGTCTTTTACTATGAAGCCACGCTGTTGGAACATGAGCAGAATGTGTCTTGGCGTTTTGCTGAAATAAGCAGGGACGTCTCTGAGAACGATGTCATCTGGATGGTAGCATATGTTGCTCCAAAACCTGTATGTACCTTTCACCATTAATGGGACCTTCACAGATGTGACAGTTAACCATGATGTCATGGGCACTAACACACCCCCATACTACATAATGCTGGCTTTTTCAGTGACTCTGGACGGTCCTTTTCCTCTTTAGCTGGGAGGACACAACATCCATGATTTCCCAGATGAGCCCGGGCCCTCGAGAAGAGTTGACTGTGAGTTGACTGTTGAACTGTCTTGATTCTCCGGATTCTCTGAATCCTTTAATGATATTATGAATTGTAGATGATGACATCCCTACATTTCTTGCAGGTTTCTGTTGAGAATTGTTCTAAAGTTGTTGGATTATTTGCCAATGCAGTTTGCAGTGTTGAAACTTGCCCCATCCATGCTAGTGAATGACTGAGCCTTTCGAGGATGCCCCTTTAATACTCAATCACGATACTATCACCTGTTACCAAATAACCTGTTCACCTGTCGAATGTCCCAAACAGGTGTTTTCTGAACATTTCACAACTTTCACAATCTTTCGTTGCTTCTGTCCCAACTTTTTAAAATCTGTTGCAGGCATCAAATTCAAAATGAGTGTATTTTTACAAAAGACAATAAGGTTTGTCACTTTGAACATAAAATATCTTGTCTTTGTACTGTATTGAATACATCTCTAAAATGGTTTGCAAATCATTGCATTCTATTTTTATTTAGGTCCCAACTTTTTTGGACTTGGCGTTGTTTATAATATTCATGACATTCAAAGTGGAACAACAGATAAAGTTCAGGAAGAGTTTACCCACCATGACATCCCAGAATAATAACTAATATTATGAATGTGAACGCAATCGGAACTCTACAATTGTATTAAAGGAAGAATAAGAATGTGAATCTTAAACAATGTGATTTACATTTTATTGATCTCAATCTAAGAGCCATTCCTCTGCATTTGGAAAGGGTGTCCCAATCTGTAACAGCAGCATTAAATTTCTAAACGGGTTAGCTCATGCTGGATTTAATTATCTTTCCCCATTCAGAACAGGTAATCTTATTATCTTCTGCTGCTTCCTGTACGCAGTAGGAGGACACATGAATCGGAGCTGCAGCAAGAAAAGTACATAACAGTTGTTAGTGAAATATATGACTGTGTCCAAACATCAGCTTTCTCTTTGTCTTCCTCTGTGCACTTTGTATTTCTGTCAGCTACTCTAAAAGCAGAACAATGTCAAGTGAATAAGCCCATGTTAAACATCTAGAACATAATTCTACATTAATTACCGCGGCTCATTTAATTCTGTCATGACAACAGTCCAATTAGTGCAGCTGAAGTTGCACACTGGCTTTTTTTTCTCTCCCTCTCCACATAAACAAGGAACTCTTAGATATTTAGAGCAATTACATTATGCGGGACATCACTTAAAGAACACATAAATATTCCCTTGTTGCCTCCACTTTCTGAGCCTGAGACAGCACTGAATCAATGGGCCTTTTGTAACTAATGAAAAATGTCTTCATAAAATAGAAGCCTTGCACATTCAGATGCAAAGTGAAAGATTTTTTTTTTTTTTCCGGGCTTTTAGTGCACACAGGGCTGATCAAAGGCAGTTTAATGGCTCTGCTGTGTTGGATTACATTTATTGTGATTGTAAGATTGACAAATTTTGAATTATCACCCATGAATTAAATCTTATTTAAAAGTTTACAGTCAACAATAACTTCTGTGGTCCCCAACACAGAAATAGATTCTCCTGGGTTAAACCATGGCCACTGATTACTGGCTACATACTTTTGTTTCTCATAAATTCTTATGCATTTTTTTCCTGCTGATCTCATGTGTTGAATTGCGCAAAGTACGAGCTAAATGCAAACACCAAAAACAGCAGTTAACATACAGTACACGTCAAACATTTGGACACACCTTCTATTTCAATATTTTTTTATTTTATTATTTTTTCTGCATTTGTAGATTATTATATTTTATTCCCATGCACGCTGTAATCTTGGTCAGCCTTCCTCTTGCAGCAGCACCACGTGCTCCGTGTCCCCTCATGTTGTGCTCCACAAGCAGGAGATAGACTGGCTTTTACTATGCTTATGGGGACACTTGCCACAAGCAAGCCGATTTTATTGTCCCCACCTACTGTGACATGAAATATCCACCCTTGTTGCATGCATTATTTGCTCATGTGTAATTTGTACTCTCATATTAAGTTGTAACTGTTAGTTGCTGTCCACATAGAGTAACCTAGATTAGGGGGGTACACACTTATATTTTTCTTTACAAACTGACAAAATAAATAGAGACAAATCTGGTAGCGGAGGGACATATTTAACATTTTCTAGTGTATAATGCGTGGACTCAACCTCCCCAAACAATACATGGTTACAGCCAGAAAACCTGTGTTTTCTGGGGATTTGGACTGGACAAGACAAGCATTTTTCAGGAAGGGAGTGTCTAACAACAAAGATGTTATTGGTTGTATGATGGGAAATAGATGAAAATGTAGGATCCAGCATCCACATACTAAAAATCAGGTTATGTCAGCCTGTGCTGCCTTGATTTAGACCAGTGGTTCTAAACCTTTTTGGGCCAGCAGCCCCCTATCCATTATCCAGGTCCCTTACCGCCCCCAGTCATATAAAATGTTGGCTAACTGACATCCCTGAATATTAATGTTGATTATTCATTCATTACATCATTAAAATCTGACATTCAAACTTTAATCAGGTCTCATTATTGATCACAAACAGCAGCCAGTCAGAATTATTATTATTAATTGTATCAAAAACAAGAGCACAGTGAAGAAAAAGAAAAAGTCTCTGAGATTACAGGGGGGAAAAGTAGAAGTTCGTAAATTCAGAGGTGGATAAAAACACTGCACTCAAGTAGAGGTAGTTATCAAAACAACCTCTTGAGTTCGAGTACAAAATTATTACCGAAAAATAATAGTTCAGTAGCAAGTAATTTAAGAAATTTAAAAAAGAACAAACACAGGAATACTATGTGATGTAGATATGAGTATAATAATTAAGACCACAGACGGTCTTCCTCAGGTAAACGTGAAGAAGTGAACATACACCTGTATTTATTTGTGATGCAATGACAGATAACCTGTCACATAAATATATGGAATTAAAACATTTTATTGTTTGAAACTTGGTGTTTGAAAACTTGAAATCTAATGAAGAAGGTTTTGCAAGAGAGAAACTAAGTTTTGAAGCAGGAAATGCTTGGTTGCGATCTTTCTTGTATTACAAACAGTGACTAAGATATTTTTCTGGAAACCGGAAACACAGTGGCTGCCGCCTGGTCATGTCTAAAAGGGAACCCCAGACCTGCCAAAGATCTCATGAGAGTGAATATTTTAGACCTTTGCAGATCTTCAACCGGCCATCATACTGCAGCAAAACAGTCACTAAATTATGTTTCTAAAAATGTTTTAAGTGAGAAATAGACAATGTAGTAACAGAATATTGATCTGTTGACCCATATTTATCAATAATATCCTGTTTGACAAGTCGATCAGAGTTTTGTGAGCCTTGTGAATTGTGCTGGACAGACTCACCCAGAAGGACCTGTCAATCACATGGTAGCTTCGCCCTAAGTAAGACCCTGTTTTATCGTCTATTTCACTCTAAATAGGCCCGTAACTTATAAAATGAACTTGATGCTGTATTGAGGAAGGCTTGAAAACTGGCAATCGAGACCATAAACTCATCAGGGAACTGTCAAGACTTCTTTTTGCCTCTAGTGGAGTCGCCCCCTGCTGGCAGTTACAAAGGCTTCACTTCCAGGCTTCACTTTCCAGACCTGGAAGCACTGTCCACTTCTTCTTCTTATGTCTATGTCCACCTCACCTCCTCCAAACACTGACCTTCTCCCTGTTTATAGTATGTCAACAGCGCGGTGCTTCTCATACAGATGCAGATGGGTTTCCATTGAAGTCTCTTGAAAGCCTGGTGCCTCTTTCAGACACTAACCGGTACTGTGCACATCTGTATCTGAGGGGTGGTGGTGGTGACAAAACGTTGGTGTTTTACAAGTTGAGAATGAGAACAGGCTGACTGTGATGAACGCATCTCTCTGTGCAGTTAGGTATGAACAAGCACTGACTCTCAGCAGTCAGGTGATCAGGAGAACATACTTGCCAACCCTGTGACCTCAAAAATAGGGAGGATTTCAAGTCTACAGGTTCTCCCCCGAGTAATATTTCACAGAGTTTCATAGACTTTGTTTCATACATTCATTTTAATGAATGAAAATATTTTGAAAACATTTTTTGGCAAACAGATGCCTGCAGATGACCTACAACTGACACAGCTGGAAAACCCACTGGGACCACAACATTTAGACTTAAGTCCAGTTTCAAATTTGATGACAATAATACAGAAAATAAATGTTTTACAAATGTTTTCTTCTAGGGGTGTAAGTTAGGCTGCTCTTTGAAAAAATGTGCTCCTTTCCTTTTAAACATTCTGTAAGAAATGGGAATTCATCTTTCCAGGACATCTGAAACTTGCTTACTGAGAAGGACAAGGCACAAGCGTTAATGTTTTTAAAGGAGAATTGGATAGAGCGGCACAAGTGCCTCAGTTTCATGCCACAAAATGACATGGCGTTTCACTCGGAAAAAAAATGTGTGAAAATTTGTAACAAATCAGGAAAAATACAGGGGAATTGTGAGCCTGGCAGGAAACTGGGAGAAAGTAAAGAAAAACGTGAGTCTACTGGTAAAATCGTGAGGGTTGGCAAGTATGCCGGAGAAACCTCTCTCCATTCAGACAACTATAGTTACTAAGGTAACCTTCCAACCTTCTCTGGAGGGCGTTGCCCCCTGGCTTCGTCACAGTATGAAATGACATTAATGTCGCAGTACAAAAACAACACAGTACTCAGTGCTCTACTCTGCTCTACATCTTTACCGCCTGAAGATACACTCAAAACAAAAACAGAAAAAAAAGAGAAAAAATGAGACTATTTTTATCTCTAAAAACATGCTTTTAAGTTGAAGCTTTTCACGTACATATCACCCTCTATCTATCTATCTATCTATCTATCTATCTATCTATCTATCTATCTATCTGTCTGTCTGTCTGTCTGTCTGTCTGTCTGTCTGTCTGTCTGTCTGTCTATCTATCTATCTATCTATCTATCTATGGAAACAGTGTGTTCTGCCCCTGCTGTGTACTATAATTAGGTTTTGTTGTTCCACTGGACTCACTTTCTCTTGTTAATTAATCAATTATTAATTGATTATTTAATAAGTAATGTGTCTATTCAATTAGTGATTACTTATGGGATCATGGGAAATCACCCGGCTCCAACATACTTACTGTTGTGCCTGGGTCGTAGTCATCATGTTGCTGGTGTGATGCAAACACACGCACACACACACACACACACACACACACACACACACTCAAAGAAGGCAGCCAATACCCAGAGTCCTCTTGATTCACGAGAGATGTAAAACCGGAAAAAATAATCAAATAAATAACCATGACTACACTGGCTGATGCACACACGCACACACACATACACGCATAAACACACACACACACACAGCAGCTGCTCATCCATCTCTGCCTTCTCTGTCCGCCTCTCTGGGTTGCCTCCTCAGCAGCTGTGTGTGTGTGTATGTGTTGTGTTTGTGTGACGACGGGGGATATTGGCGAGCTAAACCGCGCTCCTATCATATGTCATCTTTAAATGACAGTGTCGTAAAGCATTACGGAGAGCAGAGTGGAGGACAGGGGGCCTGCCAGGGCTTTGTTAGCCAGATAAATGTTTCTGCCCTGTTAGCCTGTTAGCCAGCAGCTGGTATCACTTCTAATCACAAACACATCCTGCCTGCTGCAACAGGTGCCCTGCAGCTGAGGGGGAGGATAAAAACATACAATTATGGTTTGACCGATACCATAATTTTGTCTATTCTCTTCTAAATTTGGCCGTTTCCTTGCCTTGGAGCATCGCTCATTACAATTACCCATTTTACCAATCTGTAGATTTAAACATACAATATGTAAGTCCTGCCACTAGGAGTCTCTTTCACATTAAAACAATTAAAAAACACAGTTTGATGATGTCTTGACGTGGGACGGGATCATAGGAGCTGTTTTCTTCATTGTTAAACAACCACCATTCACCATGTTCACACAGAAGCCATTTTCCACAGATGTCACACTCATTGCTCACATTTTTGTGAGTTCATATTGTTTTTTTAGACGATAAAAGCTAAGAGTGTGCAAAAGTTGCAACGTTGCAGCTAGTATACATCTCCCAGCTGAGACTACTGGAGGAGTGGACTCCTTTCGTGTGTGTCACTGTTTTTTGTGGGGGCTGACGGGAGCGTTTACATTTGAAAAACCCAGAAAATAACAAGGATGGAGTCGCCCTTTAATAACCCATAGATAATAACATAATAATAATAGATTAATAACCCAAGAAATGAAAGAAGATAATGTGTCCTGTATAGAGAGCATGTTTGGCTCCATCTCTTCTTGTAACAGGTCAGCTCACAGGTCAGTTTAACCTTAAGAGAACAGTGGAAAGTATCTTGAGCATTTATTGAAGAATCTCAAGCAAAATCCGGTTACCTACGACAGCTCTGAGCAAATATCATGATGTGGATGATTGAGAATCTTCACAGACATCCATATGGGAAGACATAATGGTGTACGTAAAGGAAAAGAGAATTGGAGAAGTTTTTATTTGTTTATGTCTGTTTTTAGATTGTTTTGGGGGGTTTTGTGTTTTTTTGTTTCTTATCCATGCACATTGTCTTGCAGAGCTGCAACTAATAATTATTTTCTCTGCTGATTGATCTGCCGATTATTTTCATGATTGATTGATAAACATCAGCATTGATTACTCTATGAGGTGCAAGATATTGTGAGGGATGTTTATTGCAATTTCCCAGAGCCTAAATTGAAGTCTTCGGATTTCTTTCTTTGTCCAGGTGGAGTCCCCTCCGTGAATCCTTATTTATGAAGCTGAAGCTTGCAGATGCTTCACATATTTGCTTGAAAACGACGACTGTTCAATTAATTGACTAATGTTTGCAGCTCCAGTGCCTTGGTTCACCATGTCAGGGTTAGAGGATGGGGGCGGAGTCAGTTGGAGGGAGGACAATAAGAGAATTGGAGGGCAAAGAACCTACTGTGTTATTTCTGCCTTGTTTTGCATTGTGACATTTTTTGACTCTAATGTTGCTGATCACAAAAAAACATCAGAGTATGATATGAATATATAGAATACAAAATGAATCCATGGGGTTTATATAGTACTGTAAAGCAGTGGAGGAGGGTTGCAGCGGAATGAGAAACTTTTCTTTCTAAAATAGCACAAGTAGGCATTTTTACAGAAACCTTTCAAATTATAATTTCAAATGGGATAAATCATTTATTTGTCTATTCATCAGAGTGGAGCTTGAATAAAGAATCACCGCGCCTGTGCCAACTGAACGTGTTATTAAATTAGAATTGACAGCTTCAGTTTGAAACGAAACACGTCTTTGATTTCTTCCACATTAATGCATGAGCATCGTTTCACCTGCCAGCTTTCCTCCTTATTATCTCAGCCTTGGATGTTTGTTTTTTTTTAAAATGTTTTTTTGCTTTGTTTGAGAGGAAGCAGGCATCATTCGTTCAGTACCTGCTGCTGGAGGAGGCCAGATGTGCAGCAGCACTGAAGCAGAAACAGGTGGGCACACACATGTACGCACAAACAAATACACACACACAGCCTTGTTTGCAGCACTCTACTGTATGTGTCTAATGTGGCTTCAAGGCTGCAGCTCCTTCCCCCAGCACTCAACATTCATTGTTAGTCCAGGCTTTAACTAAATCACTGTGAAGGACCTCCCCACCCCCCCTGCCAAACTGTGGTGTAATATCATTTGTGTATCTAAGGTTGTGCGGGTTCAGCTGATTATGTTAGCATTGCTGTGACAAGAGTCGGCTCCTGTCGGCTCTTCAACAAGGAGGAAAAATGAGTTTTAGGCAGCTGAGGATGGAGGTATAAACTGGTGTAAAAGAGGGGAAACAGGAGTTGATTATCATTGATTCTGCATTGTAACTAACATCACATATAGGCTAAATAATAAGATAAATTGTCTGTATTGTCCCAGCGGGGATTTGTTTACACCTTGAAGTTTAAAATGTAATGACTGACCGTCAGAGTAGAGCAGCTCAGTTTATTTTCACTTTGCTCTTTGCACTGATTTATTGTGAAATGGTAATATCAAAGGTGTTGCAGCTAAAAAGCTGTTTTTGTTGAGCTTTATTCAGGGATCATTTGCTAAATGTTGTGTTTTTCACAGGAAACTTACAGTATATGTAGAGTAGCTTCACACTGCATACAGTTAGATACAATCACAATCTCTCCTCTCCTCTCCCTCGGGCCTATTAAGGCCTAATTGGAGCCAAGCTACTTACCGCTGATGGGATCAATAGAAGCACCAACAGTGGACACACACCATTTTCATTACTTACCGCAGTTCAATACATAGTGCAGGCAGCCACCGCAGCAATCAGTGAGTGCAGCAGTAATAAGAAAGGCTGCAGAATCTGTCAAAAGAAAGAGGCGCGGCAGAATTATATTCCATAATGTGGATGGGTGGTGGTCATTTTCCATAAGTGAATCAAATGTGGCTGAATAACTAAAAATGACATTTTACTTAATGTGCATTGCAATACATTAAAATCATTGATGAGATACAGTGGTCCGGATGAAAAAGTGGTAGCACAGTTAAAAAATAAGGATTAAATTAGAATGACAATGATATGTCATCAGAGAACAAAGAAAACAGCTATACTGAAATACTGGCTCCTCCAGTAACAATGCTACAGCCGGTATGTTCTCCTTTGAAATTAATTTCTGCCATAGAACGTCTGTTTTGGTTTTGGCCACACTGTTCATGTTTATTCACTTTACAGTGAGCTAAAATTAATACTGATGGCAGTGAGACAGGCAGTCACTGAACTCAAACTCCACAGTGTGTATTTTCGGAGCAGTGGGCTTTTGTTTAATATAAATCAGTTTAGCTTCCAACAGACAACAAGCAAACATGACCCTGTTTTAGTTTTTCCCGATGAGAACGTCCTAACCTGCTCTGTGCATCAGTGGAAGAGGCTAAGCCACGTTTGAGAAAACATTTGCTTTGGGTCTATTCTTGCAAAGTTTTGTGCACACACGATGCTGACACCACATTTTTCAGTTTCCCTCCACCAAAGCATTCAATGAGAGTGATGAGAGGCTACTTTACGAAGTTAAGAAGTGGTTTATGTGATCCGAAGCACCCTTTTTATAGTCCACAAAAAACCCTGTTGAGAGTTACAAGCAAGAAAATGCACAGATTATATTCTGACATTTTCATGCTCTCCAACTGCTAAAGTTCACTTGCTTGCTGTATGTTAGGAGGCGGTTTTACAGTGTAGGACTCGTCGTCACTTCGCCTCATCGTTTTGCCTTCAGGCTAAGCTCTCTTTTCGTCACAGTGGTGCGGAAAAGCGAATGCAATACTGCTCCCGCTGCTCCATTTCTCTGGCTCATCTCACGCTCCATTGTCCCCTCACTCGAGAACAAGACCCAAGATACTTGAACTCCATCACCTGGGGTAAGGACTCATTCCCTACTCGGAGTAGACAATCCACCAGTTTCCTGCTGAGAACCATAGCCTTACACTTAGAGGTGCTGATCCTCAACCCCGCTGCTTCACACTCGGATGCGAACCAATCCAGTGAGCGCTGGAGGTCACGGGCTGATGATGCCATCAGAACCACATCATCTGCAAAAAGCAGCTTTACAATCTCAGGCCACCGAACTGCACGCCCTCCCTTCCATGACTACGCCCCCCGAGATATATACGATATACGACATCAACACTAACACCACTGTCCCTTGTAAAGGTATCTTACCTGATGTTTTGTACTCAGTGACTCCTGAAGCTTTTATCAGGTGGAAAGCGAAAGAACAAGCAAGACCTGCTGTTGTGTGACTACATCTCATTACAAAAACACACAGGCATCATAACTTTAGCAGCTAAAATTAGCTTTTGGAGGGAGAAAGCCATGATGTCACTTCAGCGACTTGGGGGAGTGTAGTCTTTCTAATTAAGTATTTTCACAGTCTGATATTTAAACAGTTTATGACAAATGGCGACTTTCTTGTCTTGTAAAATTATCTTTTAAACTGACAAATGTCAGTTCTCCTCCTGTGGGTTCAGTGTCCCTGTAGCCTGCACGAAACCTGCTAGAGCTTCGAGTCTGGGGAGGAGGAGGCAGGAAACAACAAATTTAATAGTCCCAACATGCTATTTCCACTGCAGTACTCATTTTTGAACACTAGGATGTACATGTGTACATATTTCACATATTTACATATTTCAAGAAGAGAATTTTATGGTAAAAAAAAGTCAGGTTTAAATTTTAATTTATGAAATGCACAAGTGTGTGAGCACGTGCCTTCACGCACGCATGCACACACACAAACTGTAGCTCCCATTAGATGTGTTGTGGTGTGAGGTGGTCTTTGCTCGCAGCGTTACATCGATCGGAAATCAATAACTGCAGTGTATCAGTCAAATGTGCACAAGAACACTGTCAATCACATGAAGTCATGAAATATGCTGCCGTGGTATCCTGTCAAAACAAAACTCAGTCTCTGAAACAAAGACGCTGTGTGAGAACCTTTTTTTGTTGTTGTTGTTAAAATCAGGGGGGGAAATCCAATTTACAAACAGATTAGAGGGAACAATTGATTTGGCTTCACAAATGAAAACACCTGTGGTTTGTCTAAAGGAAAAAAAAATGCTTGATTGCTTCACTGGAATGATGATGGATGGAGGCTATGTGACAGTAAAAGAGTGTTGTGTTCTGTTACAGGGTGTTTTTTAAATTTGAGGCAAAAATGAGGGAGAGCCTGTGAGAAGCATCGATCATACCTTTCACTTACAAATAATTTGATCTCCATTATCCGTGGTTTTGACCGACAAACATATGTAGTGGAACATGCTCCTCTCAAGCCTTCAAAGAAATAAAAACAAAAGGGATGTCAATAAGTACAAGAAATGAGTCTCAGTGGGTCTGACAGCTGAAAGGTTGACATGTAACAGAGGAGACAAGAGCAGAAACACTCACCAAACAGGCTTGTCAGTACATCTCACACACAGTAAACGTGTATGATTGTGCACATATGCAAACTTATGGTGGTTTTGCCATTGTTGCGTTATATTCTTTGAGCTTAAAATCTGTGTCAAACAATAATAAATGTGTGTTCTGGTTGTGTATAAAAGTAGCACAGAGAACAACAAGTATAATAAAGGATGTTGTTAACTCAGTTAAAGCCTTGTGATATTATCCATGACTCATTATCCAACCTGACACTGTACCTGTCCAAAGGTATTGTCCAGAGCACATCCAGATCACAGACCACACACATAATGTCATTACACTCTCGAAGGAAGAGATAAAGTCAACATTATCTACCGTTGTAATGATGCACAGTCTAATAAAGATGTGTTACAGCTCTCTGACATTATTGACTTACAGTACTTTATGATTTCAGGTGATAAACCATTGTGAGTAATGTCAATTACAAATGGTATAAAAATAGTATCAGTATTTTTATTTTTTTTTACAAAAATAAATGATGTGGCAGGTTGGACCACAGGGGACGGTGTTTAACTGTCAGGAAGAGTGCTCTCTCTCTCTGTATTTGTCGTGGCTAACTGTCTAATATGAAACCCACTTGAGACTGAAAGCAGACTGCTAACGACACAGATCCGAGCTCCGCTGAAACACAAAGGAATGAAGAAAAAAAAGAAAAGAAACTTTTTTTTTCTCACAGCACAGCAGTAATCACTGAAATGGCAGAGTGTGATATCAGGAGAAATGGGAATTCAAATTATTATTTTTATTTAAAGGCTGTTGAACCAAGGTCGCCGGTATCAAAAACTTTTGACGTCCAGAGATTTCTGCAAGAACTGCATTTTTCGACAATTGGATTGTTGATTCTGTTCAGCCACACATCCTTTTGAATACCCCAGGTAGCTTGTTTGTGGTTGTGAAGTTTCATGGAGCTGTGGTTATCCTAAAGGTACTATAGGTCATTTTATACAAAGAGCAAGTTTCAAAAATGGTCTCACTACAATGAAATGGCTTCTTTGGGCACTAACAACATCACATATGAATGCAGCTAGGCTCATTAAGTTCACAAAAGTTGCAGCTTTCTACCTAATTTATGATATTCCTAAAAAGCCCTAAATTTTTTGCAACCCCAGGATGCAGAAATATTCATCTTAATATAAAGTTTTTTTGTCAAAATTCTCAAATTATTCATTTGAGTAAGCAAAATTGGCACTTGCAGTACTTATCGAATCAATGCCTCAAGAGTGTGCATAGTTTTTTTTACCACAGCTTTTGTCTATTGCATTTTTTTTGTACGTTAATCAGGAATATTTCAGTGATAAATCAGTTTAAAAAATGTTACGTAGTATGATCACAATGAACAGTTGAACTACGCATTTGAATTTGCTCAGTACAGTGTGTTCACCCAGTGATACATGTCTGTTTTCCCCGTCTCTATTTGTTACTGCTATAATATTCCTGCCATAGCTGCAGCTGCAATAAATCCTCCAGTAATTTATGTTCCTGTCCACAGTATTGCCAGCGTTAATAAAATGTACCCCGGGGACAGGGTGGCTGTGTGTGAGTGAGTGTATGCAATGAAAAATAAATTGAACACAAAAAGGTAGTTACACAAGCAAAGATGCAAACACTGATGGTCTTGGTTACGTAACATGGTGAAGATGTACAAAATACACAATCAATCAGCAGACTGAACGTATAAAATTATTAAGTGAGACAGACCGATGCATTGTTAGTTTTGGTCTTTCGTGGCACAGGATTTATTGGCAATAAGAAAAGTACAAAGGACCAGTGTGTAGGATTTAGTGGACTTGAGTGGTGAGCTTGCAGACTGCAAACGCCTCGCCTCACCCTTTCCTTCTAAGTGAAGAAACTACAGTAGCTGTGAAACCTGCGAAATATGGTAAAGGCTGTCTCGAAAGCTAAGGTTTGGTTTGTCTGTTCTGGGCTACTGTAGAAACATGGCACCCTCCATGGAGGAGGACTTCTGTAGATATAAACGGCTCATTCTAAGGCAACAAGAACACGACAACTGTTTTAACTGGGTGGAAATGTCTTAATACAAGAGAAATGGATGGTGTCTGTTGTGTATATGGACTATTTACACAACTATGATGTCAGTAAAAATGCTGGAGGACAGAGCTAAGTTGTAGGTCTCTTTGCTGGTTGAACTGAAACTTAACACAACAGATACAGATCAATAACACAATGTGTTACTAAACATAAAGTAGTCTCTTGTCATGATACAGTTAAGTTACATTATGCAACAATGGTTCTCTAAGGAAAGAGAGTTCCTCTTTAGCTTGATGTGTAAGTGTCCTGCAGTTGTTTGACCAGACTGGACAAGTTCAAGACAAGGGTAGCCACAATGAAATATATTAGAAGGTTACCTGTGTAAGCAAGGTTCTCTGAGTGAAAAAAAGAGTGAACCTAAGAGCAGGTGTAAGTCAGGTTGGGGTCCTCTGGTTTTTATTGTCATCCTAAAGTTTAACTTGGGTGAACTGGAAAAGGACATAGCTTTGCTAACAGACCATCACTGCATAACTGAAAATGAATGGCAAAGGCATCAGAGTAATTGACATGTTGTTGTATTGGCATGTGATCTCAGGGAAGTGCAGAGCTCAGTAACTGACCTTTCCTAAGTCCCGCCCTTTTTTGTCTGTTTTGTCCAATAACAGCTGAGCAAGCTGGGTACATCGATCAACTTTCTCCTTTGTCATAAAAGCCACACGTAGTCACATCTTGAGTTAGCTAATGAGAGCAAAACGCGAGTTAGCCAGCATTTTGCTAACATAAGCTAACTTAAGATGTGATAATACGTCCACCAGCAACATCTTTTAACCATCTTCAAAATCTGGCTTTCTTTTCAGCATAGACGAGCCTACCACACAGCATGTCTCAGTGCAGGAAACAGGAAAAGAGAAAGTCAGCAAGCTCGCTCAACTGTTATTGGAATACAGCGTCAAAAGGGGCGGGACTTAAGGCCTTTACACACCAACTGCATCACAAATAAATTGCACAAAATTGCGGATAATTTCAGAGGCATCATTTTGACGTGCCTGACTGTTCACATCAAGTGCGACACAATTTTGCAATTACATTTAGAAGCCTTTAAAAGGAAATAATGTTGTGGCAAAAAAAGATGCAATCAGCATCACTGATGATGACCTGGAGCTTTTTATATAAATAAAAAGAAGAGAGAAAAAAAAGGGTGCACCTGGGTACGCCCATTATTGAGATGAGATGAGAACTGTAACAGTACCACAGGTGCTTCACAACGGACTTCAGGATGGCACCAAGTTTGAAGAAGCAGACAAGTAATTTCAAAGAGTCAATTGACCCTGAGCAGCTGCTAGTTGTAGGTAAGATGTATTATATGATTTGTAAACAGTTCCAGCTGTACATAATGTGCATTTGGCTCACTAATACTATGCAACACGAAGGGGGTCACCTGGTTGGAAGTTTAAATAAAAGATGTTTTCTGTAGACCTTTGAAGCTGATATACACCATCGTCATACTGAAGCTCATTTGCTTTTTCTCTCCACATCTTTAAAATCGATGGATCTGTAGCTCTTTTGCCTTTTATAATGTGAAACAGAGTTCTGTGAAACATGTGATCGGCCATGTTGAATCTTTTGAATGTGATGTCATCAACAACACGTAGCTTGATTGGTTCAGATGTCGGAAGTGAAACATCAGAAAAATTGACCTCTGTCTGAAAAAATTAAAGGTGTAGTTATTGCTCAGCAAATTTCCATCCAGCTCGCTTCGGCTACACACAAGTTAAAAAAAATATTATGAACTTGCAAATTATCTGCACAAATAAACAACAACAACAAAACAAACAAACAAAACCCCCAAACCTGAAAGAAAAAATAAACAATATGAATAACAACCCATTACAGGCTTACAGGTTGACATGCTGAAGAAATCCTTGTTAGGGGCCGGGCAGCCTAAGCTGCCAGGACCCTATTGTAATCCTGCATGTTCTTCTTCTTTCTTTCTTTCTTTCTTTCTTTCTTTCTTTCTTCTTCCGAGGAAATCCTACTTCCCATGCACGAAAAATGACCAAACTTTGCACAAAGGTCCAGTCCCATGTCAGATTGCCTCAGCTGCAAAAACAGGCCAATAGTCCTGATGGTGGCGCTACAGCAAGCCTCTAAAGTTCAAAATTTTGAAAATTCATAACAAATCAACCATATGTGCTACAGATTTACAACTTTCACCAAAATGTAGCCCCGATACTGAAGAAACTTTTGTACATTTAAACCTATTGCAAATTATGAAGTCCATCACTCTGTTTTTTTCAAAAACTGTAAAACTTATTAAACCTATCTCCTCCCACAATTTTTGCTCAATTGGCACCAAACTTGCTACAGAGCATCTTCAGACTGTCCTACACAAACGATCCACACAGATTTTTGATTTATTGAAAATTGAGCCTACAGTGCATCAAAATGTTTGACTGTAAACGGTATTATAAACATATACTTGCAAATTCTTGCTAAATACATTTTCAATGTTCATGAAAAAAAATGACAAAATTTTGAAGTCATGGTAGATGATGTTTGGAAAATATCAGAATTTTATCTCAAAAACTGAATTTTTTTTCAGCATTTTGAATTTCACTCTCATGCGAACAATTGGAGTCAATGCAAAAATGTCATTTTTAAACATCAGTTTTTCACTTTTGGAGCCAATAAATCATTGTTAAAAACTAATGACCAACATCTCCATGCTGTCTAGATGCAATTTGTGTATTTTGGGATTTTTGTCTCAATAACTGAATTTTTGACAGCCATTTGAAATCTGCCTTTACATGCTAACAGCTGCTGTCTTGCACACAGGTGACTGGCTTAGTCAATTTGTGAAGCTACAAGTGGTGTTTCCATTTGCCAATTAGCTCAGTGAGATAGAGGATGGTTCTTGGTGTTGAAGGTTGTGAGTTCAAGCCTCAGCTTGTACAACATTTCCATGTGAGAAATCTACCCAAACTTTTCGCAAGGGTCCAGTCCCATGCCAGATGTCCTCAACTGGAAACACAAGACAATAGTCCTGATGGTGGCGCTACAGCAAGCCTCTAAATTTCAAAACTTTGAAAATTCACAACAAATCAACCATATGTTCTACAGCTTTGGAACTTTCACTTTGAAATGTTCTTTTCCATGGCATGGATGGCTGCTGCCTGGCACCCTGATCCTTGGCTTAGTCAATTTGTGAAACCACACATGAACTGTCACTTGCCAGTTAGCTCAGTGAGATAAAAGCCGGACTTCAGTGTCAGATGTCGTGAGCCTCAGCTAAGGCAGGATGGACTTTCAAATGTGAAAGCCTTATGTTCAAGTATCATGCTATTGTGTTTAGAGACTACTAAGGTTAAAATAATTATGATTCAGGGAGTTTTGGGAAGAGATAAATACTCTTTATCAACACGTTTCCCTGTTATCCCTTGTCTCTTTTCCCTGTTTATTTGGCTTAGCTATCAGTCAATATGTAGAGTCTCTTGTGCCAGAAATTGTGAGTTCAAGCCTCAACTGATGTAAAATGCAGATTAGAATGCCGCCTTTTTTTCATCTTCCTACAGTCTGCTTGTTGCTCAGAATTGCCTAATTTTGCCTAAAATTGCCCGGCCCCGACCATTGCTGCGCAGGAGCTATAATTGTACTTGGTTTCTCATGAGATCAGGTCTTAAATGTTAAAGGACAGAAGCAAGGACATGCTGGTGGATGGGTGGAGACTCTCAGTCCGGCCCATTCCTCATATGAGCTCAGGGTGCAACAGTAAATGTCTGGCCTTCCCATTCATTTCTCCCTCCTTCCTTTTTTCCTCCTTGATCCTGAGAAGTGGAGCACTTAGTCTAATGTGAATAATGACGATGACTCTTCCAGGCTGGCCATAATCTGCTGTAAATGGGCCAGGATTTATTGCTATTACTTACATCATCCCCCTCTGTCTCTTCTTTAGTTAGCCTTTGTTCTTTTTTTTTTTTAATTTAATGTCTTATTATTCAGCTGTCTTTGCTCACGTTTCCAGTTATTGTTTCTTTTATGTTGCATTCAGGACTCCTTTTCATAGACATATGTTCCACTTGTGCTGCCACACTGTACTGGTGCAATTTTCCACAGTTTCTTGCTTTAATTAAGGAAAACATAAACCTGAGCTCTTGGTCAGTTTCAAAACTTAATTCCTTCTCTTCTGCTCCTTCATTCACTCCCTTTCAGCCACATACATTTTACCACCTCTTTATATTATCAGTTTGAGCTGTGTGATGCTATGTCTATGTATAAATAAACTATTTGTTTTTAATTAAAAACATTTATAATATTTATTGTAGGAGGGACTACTGGTAGCTACAGGTGTGGTTTTATGGCGCAGGGTGTGACGACAGCGAGAAGTGTCCATGGAAGCGTCTCATCTCGACCAAACAATGGCAGCTCCTGAAGAGGTTGGTGCAGCTACTGCGATAGCATCAGTTATATCAGAAGTGGAGAGTATTTCTTTATTGAAAGAAACGACGGTGCTGAAAGCTTTTCTCGATGGAAAAGACGTTTTCCACTCTTCTCCAGACTGGCTTTGGCAAGAGTTCGATCTGATTTGTTGAAGTTAGCACGCATTAGACGTGACAGTCAGATGGTTCATCCAGTCACCTTTTCACTGCTGAGTGTCTTTTGAAAGTGCCTACCATTTTCCAAACAGCTTCTCAGGACAGCCACCCATATAGTTCTGTACAACAAACCATCCAGCACAGATTGGAGCCAATCTATTCTGTTTTTGAACCCAAGCAGCTGTTTCTGTAGCTTGATACTTCTGACCCAGAATAAAACAAGTAACACCCAGTGTTTTTTCTGTGTTTTAATACACATGGATGTAACAGCCAAGAAGATCCCTTAATTAAACTGTCTGAGGGCATGAAATATCTATTATTAGCTGCTATTAAAAGCTCAAAGCAATTAAAATGTAGCATAATATGTGATCGATGAATAAAAGATGTAAGAGGGTCATAAGAGTGTAATGTGTTGTCTTTTCATCAACACTTCCAACTGCCTTCCTGACTGCTTTTTTTTTTTTTTTTTTTGTCATTTTAGAGAGAATAAGTCATGAGCTGTGCTGCAGGGCTGAATGTATGTGTGTGTGTGTGTGTGTGTGTGTGTGTGTGTGTGTGTGAATTACATGCTACTGATGACGTTCAGGGAATTCTCTGTCGTTTTGAAACACAGAGGAAGCTTCAGCGAGGACAAAGCTTGAGTCATGAAGCCTGTGGCAACACTGTAGGGTTTAGAAATTATATATATGGACACGTAGAGAGCAGAAACATTTCAAACACAAAACGCTCACCGGACCAGCGGGGAGTTCAGTCAGAGGATTGTGGCGATAAACGCACGAGGAACATCAGAGGTTGTGTGTTTTTCGATGGTTTATGTTCAGGCCGATGATACATCAAACATGAAAAGCTCCTGTCAGGAAGACTAAGACCTGTGAATTGTTTATTTGAGTTTAACAAGGTGGTTTTCAAACTATCATGCAAAACCAATGAAAGCCTCATGCGTGAATTGTTCGTACGCACAAAATTTTTAAATTGTAGGTGCAAGAATTCAAGAACTTTTGTGTCATTCGTCAAACTTTATTTGGTTTAGGACCACATACTTGTGACATTAATGGCATTCCCATCAGCCACAGCTTTACAGAACTAGCGTCGCTAATAGGGAGCTGCTACCATTGTCTCCTTTAAATAGGCGGCGGCAGTGTACAGTTTCACCCTGGCAGTTATTAAATCCAGTCCTTCTGTACTGTACCTATTGCTGCTATTACACCTATTCTAGTCTGATTCACTGGATGTTGTCTGTGGGTATAAGCTTGTCATTCAGCACTGTGGTATTAGCTATCTGTTTTTGAACTTCTGAGATAGTAACCCACAAGCTTAAAATGGCAAATAGCGCCTGGGATGCTAATGGTTGAATGTAAACAAGCTAACAGCTGTTTCCTTTTCTTTTGCAGTGATGCAGTCATTTTAATGTTCCCCTAGCACTATCTTGCAAGGGCAAGAAGATTGGTTTAGAGAAATTCAAACAAGCCAGATTGTTTTTTTTCACCTATAACAAAACAATAACATGTGGAGCCAGTTTGCCCTAGCTTCCTTACTTAAAGTCCTTTGTTTCTCATGTTTTCCTTGTGATATTAGACCTTGCTTATGTGTACTTTGGACTCAGCTCTTGCAGAGCGTCTTTGGATACCTTTTGATTTTGAGGACAGATCATCTGTGTACCGAATCTTTTTGCTAGTAAAGCCTTTTTTTCTATCTGCCCTGTGTTTGAGTCTTTCTACTGAGTCCCTTGTCTGCTTGCTCCAGGCTGATTCTGTGCAAACATGATATGATCACACAGGAAAACAGATTAATATCAAGTGTGCAGAGGAACAATGATTCCTTGACTATTTTCCAGTGTTTTTGTGATAGCACACTTTGAACATGCTGCCTTATAATTTTGATGATATCAGACCAATCTCATGTCTGTCACCCGCAGGCGAATCACCTGACACAGTGGCAGGTTTCATTGGCATTTACACTAATAACTATTATACCTGCTCACATGTCTCAATCTCTCTGTACATGTTATATAATAGCTTGCTGTTAGGTGATGGTCTTGAGGTGTGGAAGGTGCATACATGATTCCTACATGATGAAGCTGTGACAGTGGGAGATGTAACATCTACACACTAATCAACTCAGTTATTTTGAAGCCCTTCATATCAGATTAGGAGATTAAAAAAGTAGCAGTGAAAAATACAAGTCAAAATAATAAAAAAGTAGCTTTTTCATACATTCAGAGACTGATTCTTTACAGTACAATAAGTGTCTATATATGTTATTATGTTGCCATTAAACATTTAAAATTTAATTTGGTGCATACAGATTTTTTAGGATTAAAAAAGTTTAGGGAATGGATCTGACATGAGATTACTCGTAAAACAATATATGATAACCTTTCATTGAGGAGTCAGACTGTTTGCATATGGATATAAGTTGTGAGTATATGTTAACCAGTCCCTGCAGGAAGTTGAAATGCTGCGATTGCAACAATTCACGCAAATTCAACCAATCCCTGTGAACCACAATGAGGTCCTTGAAAAGGGAGATTAAATTATTATTATTAACCTTTTTGTTATTTCTTCTGTGTAGGTGGAATTTAATACTACGAGGAAAACACCAAATTGAAGGTTTCTTCCATCAGCCAGGGGTCAGACTGGTGTAGTCATGCTTGGATCTGAGAAAAAAGTGGTGTGTGTGTATGTGTGTGTGTGAGACAAAGAGAGTGATTGACAGCGCTGACAGTTTTGGCAGTTATAAGATTCTGAGGTGGGCGTTTTGATTGATGCGTCCAAGCAGGCGGCAACCCTGAGATTAAACCCTCCACCAGTCAGTTCACACAAAGACACACACACACACACACACAACACACACACACACACACACACACACACACACACACGTATCAATCTTTCTGTATATTATTAAATTCTTGAAAATAAAACAACAATTGAAAGTTGATGTGTGTGCAAAACATGTAAACTTGTAAACTTGTAATCTGTAAAATTTAAAGGGACAGTTCGCCTCTAAGTCAAAAATACATATTTTTCCGCCAGCCTGTGGTGCTTTTTTTTTTTTTGTGTGTGAGTTGCAGTTTCTTATAGGAGCTACTTTCTTCCTGCAGTAGACTTTACCAGAACTACTTTAGAATCTACTGGAACTACTTTCTTTTCTACTAGAAAGAAAATAGTTCCTACATGAAACTGCTCACAGCAAAGTGTGTGGATTAACTTGAGTAACTAGTCATGATTTCTGGAAAGACACATTAGTGTTGACTTTTTCAAAAGTATTTTTTGGTGCTTTGAGCAACACACGTCGAGTGCCATCTAGTTGCATTATATTGGAGAGAAGGCAAACATCTCTACGGCCAATATGACCAAAAACTCTGCGACTCAAACCAAAAAAATCAAGACTAATAAACAGCATTACAGACCAGAAGAAAAATGTGTTTTTGATTTTGGGAACTGTTCCTTTAAAATGCTATGATGCAGGTATGTACATATGGAGAGAGAAAACCAAATCATGACTGTGCTAAATCATATAATTTATTCAACTGACCTCACATATGTTTACAACTATACTCTTATAGACACTGCATGAATAAATAAATAAATAAAGAGCTGTAATTTCACTGTCAACACACATCATTTTCAGTGCTGCATTTAAAAGTAGTAATTTGTTCCTATGCTTTTTTTTTTTTGGTATATACATTTATCACACAAAAATACAGCATCATTGCAATTTACGACATAGAGCCACAAATGTGCCAGTCCGACAGCTGACACTGATTCTTTTCTGTGTGCGTTCAGGTTTGTGAATGAACCTAAGCTACGACACACACTCATTATGAGGCTTATCTGATGACGAGGATAGTTTACATTCACATTTAACTCCAATGAGATTGCCTGACACTTTGCATAGCATCAGACCAGCAGTCACCCCCCCCCGTTCAGTTTGAAGCTGACGTCGTCTTGGTGGCAAATCATAAATCCCACGACTGTGAATTATGTTTTAGAGACGGGACGGGATCGGGTTGGGATTTAATGTGTCTTACTGTACCTCAGCAGATAATATGGCTGCATACGGGGATCAAGTCCCCTTCACTCTAAAAACTAACTACAAGGCCATCTTCCCACGTTAAAGGATAAGGTGGTGTTATACTAGATTTGTCTTATTGTTGTCAAATCCCTTGAAAAGACCAAAATCAAAATGAATTGATCCTGCTCACATGAGAAGCCTGATGTGGCTTGTTCCTCTGTGCCATAAAGCTCCACTGTTGCCCCGGAACACATCACTGAGCCACACATTTTCATTGGATTTCATATTCCTTCACTAATATTAACATAGGCACTGTGGTTTAATGCGAGTCGGTTCCTCCTCTTTGAGTAACCTTTTTCTGAAATTGTTCTGCTTTAAGAAAAACTGAATGACTGGGTTGCACCGTGATTAAATCATGGTTTGACTTTAAATTAATTTAAGCTATCTTAAAACTATGCCAGATTAAACCTTTCCTTAAACCTCAGTTTAGTTTTTATTCTAAACTGAGATTAAATTTAATTATGTTGCACCAAAACTTTAAACCCTAATTTAAAATGCGAGTCAATATTAACTTATAATTCAGGAAGTTTAACTCCAGTTGATAATTCAGCCAACAAGTTTTTCTCAAAAAGGAGAAATTAGAACTTCTTTGGTGAGCGATCGTGAGTAGGCTAAGTTAGCTATAGCTAGTTAGAGCTTAACTATAGCTAGCTAGCAAACAGTCTAATTAACTTTTCATTTTAGCTAGCTAGTAAACAGATTTATTTATTTTTAGCTAGCTAGCCAACAATATAACATTTTGCTAGCCTTTTAGTTAGCTAGCAAACAATGTAATATTTTCTTTTTTTTATTTTTAGCTAGCTAGCCAGCAAAGAATTTAATGTTTGGCTAACTTTGTTAACTTCTTTGTTAACCTTTTAGCTAACTAGCAAACAATGCAATGTTTATACTTTTGGGCAAAGTATCTCCATATTGATTTAGCTTCTGTTTGCATCGCTAAACGCTTAACTGTTCAACAGAGCTCTGCTTAATTTTAAATTCAGTCTTAGATTAAATTGATCTTTCTTGGTGTGACCCAGTCTATGTATTTGTGACCCCCTATTAAAGATTTACATCTGCAGTAGGAATGATTGGGCTTGCAGCTGAGTGCCATAGACAAAGACTAACCCATTATTGATTTTGGTCTTAAATGTTGACAACAAATAAAATACAGATAATGCTAGACTTATCCTTTAACTGAAAAATTATTTCTATAAAAGTGGTCACTTCTTGAAAGTGTTCCAAACGTGCTCATTTTCCTCAGCTGACCTTTGAATTAAGGCGAGTCCATAGATTCAAAAAGACACCAACAAACCACAACAACTCTGAGAGGAGATAAACAGAGAATTCAGCTGGACAATAGTAACACTTAACAATGCCAAAAATCACTGTATAAAGTGACAACGCCTTTACTTGATTCTTCTTATACAAAGCAGCAGTGTGTCTGATATTGGGAAATTTACTGTATGTATGAGGCTGCTCAGTCAGTAACGTAACACACTGTAAAACAAACCCTTATGAACTGTAGTTCTAACCTCTTTGCAGCATTAATCAAATGTCCTGAGGGCTAATCAACTGGGGATTGGATCAATAATGGCTGGTGCTACTGACACCATCCCGGGAGGAACAATCATTTCCTGTCTCCACTAACCTGCTGTGGCTGGCCAGTCAATACAGGTTTAGTACAAGAAAAATATCTTGTGTGAGATCATTTTAAAGGACCTTATCAGTCCTTTAAATTTATAAGTAATCTGTACATTAATACCAATCAAAGCTTACTGTTTTTAGATCTCTGACTGTTCATACTTTCCAGGCGACCATTGTCTTCTTTTCATTATGTATGAACTTGAAAGGACATCATAGTGCTCTTATTGTTGTCAGTTTTAAAATGCACATTAATTCAAAGATGTACTACAGAATCATAAGTTAACCCAAACAACACAATGAATGGAAGTCAATGGCTGCCTGGAAGGTAAAAACATTTAAAAAATGTTTATCTTGGATATTTGAGTCTGTGTACAAGGTGGTGTGCAATGAAAATCCTGTGGAATTACATTCATGCTGTTCATGATGATTCTGCAGTACCCATTTTACATCCGGTGCAAGTGTTCAGTGCCAAAAATAGGGATGCCATGATACCAGAAATTTAGTAGTCGATACCAATACCCTTTAATTTCCATAAATAAAAACAGCAATCAATGTTAGTCATTGTGTTTTTTCTTTGCCGCCTGAAATAATGACTCTTCTGATGTGCTAAGACTAAAGACTGAGGGGGAGACTAAGTCTAATGCAAATTACTATGAAAGCAGCAGGCTGCCCACGTCTGGAAAGTAATGCAAAAGTGCAAAAGTGATTTCTGTACCTGCAAAATAGTGACCCGCACCCAACCCGACCCGCAAATCACACCAACTTTAGACAAGATTATGGCACAATTTTCTCGTAACATCCCCGGCCAAAAGTGTGGAATTTAAGGATGTTCAGTGTGTTCAGTATTGACAGAAAAGAGGTGCATCTCTGTCCCATATTATATGAGCTGTTAATGGTGACTTCCGAGTTTAACTATGATCATTATCTTTCTTTAAAGCTGCTCTGTATTTTTACTCAGGAGTTGGTGGAGAACAAAACAGAGCTAAAAGGAGAGTGAATATTGGGTTTACACCCATCAGATTATACCTCAACCATACAGTAATTGCAATATTAGGAAATTGTGGAAATAATTCATTTTTAAAATGTTGGCATTGAACGTTAAAAAAATGCTACGACTGAACGTAATCCGGGGTCTTGCAGAATCATCCAATATCAACCTTCTGTTCGGCGAGTCAAGGGTTTGGTGATATTATGGTGGTATTATGTCTCACACTGTTTGGAATTAGAGAGTACGACAAGAGATTTAAGAGCTAGGTGAACACACAACATAAAATAAGAAAAAAAAATCTATTGGTCTTCAAGTTAAAAATAATGACACTAACAAATTCAGTACAATGTATCTATCCATACAACATAGATCCTAAAAATATTATTGCTCTATTAATAAATTTACTCTATGCAAATTTAAAACTTAAAATCCGAGAGCATTCACTCGATGCGGCTTTGTTGTCAGGTATACACATGTGCATGTACATTAACACACACACACACACTACTATGTAGAAGTGGACACAGTGTTAGATATTGCACTATTCTCATTACCAACAGCAAACTTTCTCATTGTTTTCCCCTGGAAGTCCCTCTGGTCACTGTAGCAGCACTTAAATAAAACTGGTTGTAGTGGTCGTAGATTCACAGAGTCATGATAAAAATTAAAAAATAAGAATGAGTATGGTATGCTTGACACAGCTGATTGACAGTCCACCTCCTAGTTCTGGACAAGGGATGTTAAAAAAGAAGGAGGCACCATGTCATCAGCATAAAACAAACTTGTGGAGTCACTCAGAAGCCACAGCAGATTTCTGTTGATTCGGCTTCCAGTGCGGCAGTAGCAAGTTTCCTGAAGAATGTGGATGCCTCTTTGATTATTCCTTCTTCTTTAAATTCCTTGGTTCTTTGTGCCTTTGCTGTCTAGTCTTCATTGTGAAACGCCTTCTGGACTAGACGCCCCGTCATCACTGAGGATCTCACTGTTGGTGAACGTCCCGGCCAGCGACGCGCCCAGGACCTGATTGACGGGCACCATCTCTGAAAGAATGATGTTATCATGGTTGCTCACCAGTGTGGTTTTGTCCATGATCTCCTTGCTATGCTTGGACACCACAGCATCCATGAAGTCGTACTTGTGTGACAACATACCGCTTTCAAACAGGTACTTTGTCAGGTAAGAAAAGGCCACGTTCGCCAAGAAGGATGCCACCATGGACACAGACTTGAACGGGAACCTCTGTTGGATAAAGTACTCCACATCCCCAGTGAGGTGGTGGATTTTTTCCTGCTTCACCCAACCGGGTAGTAGATGAAGGGAGGAAGTTTGAGGTAGGGCTCCCCTCCACCAATGCGCAGCACAAGACCAAAGATGTAGGCAGCCACAGAGCCATAGGTATTGGTGCCCTTGACGAATAACACACTGAGAAGTTGGGGAAAGATGATGACGTAGACCAAGTCGGAGCTCAGGTACCACAGGCCATACACTGATCCTGTTAACAAGGCCATGGCGGTGGCAAGAGCTCCGAATACAAAGATTGTGAGGCGCATCACCCAAACAATCTCACGATCTGAGGCCTGTAGGGGAAAAGAAAGAGATAATGGAGTGAAGAGGTAAAAACATGGAGAAGATGAGGCTGAGAATGGAGAGGTATGACAAAACTAAGGGTGCTTTCACACCTGAAAGTCTGAACTAAGGTCCAAACCAAGGTTCATGTTTTTGTTACACTTGAAACATTTGATCCAGTTAGTTTCTATTTCATATTGCAATTATGCAAGTATACTAAAGTACGTGACCTATGTTGTGTTGTCATCACCTACATGAGCTGAGTCTTCCCCATGGTTGCAACTGATTGATTTGATTTCAGTGCAATTCAATAATTTTCTCTTACATCCCCTTGTAAAATAACTGAAAGAAATGTTAAATTTTAATTAGAGTTTTTTTACAACTGACCCCTTTCTCGACCGTGATCAGATGGCACTGATCATGATACAGAGACTGCAAGCAAACTGCAAAATAAAATGCCCTGTGGTAGCACCAAATGACCTGTGTGAGTGCAGTCCTCTCTTGGAGAGCACAGATGAGCAAATTAGCAACGCTAAAGTTATCAGCCGTGGCAAAGAATGAGCATTTCTGTTGTTATACTGTAGTTCAAAAGGGCAAACAGTCGTTTTCACACCAGAAATGAACCAAAACATGGTTCAGTTTGATCTGCACCAAGACTACCTCTTTCGGTTGGACCATGGTTTGGCTGTTTGGTCCAGACTGTGGCTCAGGGGAGTTTCACACCTGCAATTTTGGCCTGGATCAAACTGGACAGTCCAAAGGTTTGGTGTGAATGCACCCTAAGAGTCTACAGTCAAGCTAGCGGCGCTTTGCATGCATGCACACACACACACGCATGCACGCACGCATACACTAAAATGACAGTAACCCTCTTTGAAAAAAAAAATTTAAGGTGTACATTGACTTTTTAGATTGGTCCATGTCCCACCTGAAATTGGAGAGGTAGGATTTATGACCTGTGTTGAAACCAGCCACCGGGAGCGATCAAGATGCTTTGGCTTCACTTTTTGGACGCTCTCATGTTTGAGAGTGGTGTGTCTGGATTTGTAGTAACATCTGACACATTTTAAACCACTGGGATGGAACTAGAATTTATTTATTGATTATTTGACTGATGTTTGCAATCATTGGCTCAAACTTTACAAATGTGTGTTAGTATCATTGTTGTAGTATCACTCTTACCGACTGTCGGAAGGCGAGCTGATAGATGTTCCTGGCGAACATGGAGCTGGCTGAGAGAATGGATGAGTCTGCTGACGACATCACCGCAGCCGACACCGCCCCCAGGCCGAAGAAGGGAGACATAGGGCGGGCAGAGGTGCTGAAGCACTATGGGAAGGATCATGTCTGATTCATCCTTATCCTTTGGAGGGAGAGACCCATAAGTCGTCTGGTTCCAGTCTGGAAGAATAAGTCAAAAATGTGTTGTGGTCAGGTCTTTTTTGGACTTTTTATGAACTGATCAGTAATATTATCTAGATCCATGTATTGGGATTATCTATGTGCCAATTTGTTTTAAAATAAAGAACCAATATTTGCCTGAATTTTTTGTGCACAGTGCAATAGCACAACATAATTAAACATGGACTGTACTTGATCCCTCAGCTTTTCAGACAAAGGGCTTGACTTTGAGACCTTATTATAATGCTCGCTGTGGATACACCTGCTTTAGTTGCTGAGAAACAAAAGGGTTTCACATTTGTGAGCTGAAATGCAGCAGAGATTATGAATGTAATGCTGTGCTGTTGATCAAAACACAGGGAAAGACCCACAGTAGTCAGAGGATACCATGAATAACGGATACTGATTGAAAATATGACATCCATGTAATATTAACTATGGTTAATAGACTGGTTTGTGCCCATTGAACCATTGTTTCAAATATGAAATATGAGCAAGTATTCAAGAATGCATTATGTAGTTTAATTGCATTTGAATTGTAAATTTGATTAATAATCATTTCATTAATAATGATTAATGTGTGAGTGAGGTCATTGAGTCTAATGAGGCATTTTGAGCTGATTGAATACATAAGTTTGCATGGATGTAGGCATATAGTTTTTCAGAGGGAGATGAAAATTTGGGGATTAAAAATATAATATTTAACAAGGGTTTATTAAGTATTATTGAACTGAATCTAGCAGATCTAACTCTATAGTGAAGGTGTTCTCCTGTCCTTCATATACATTAAATTCCACCCTTTCTCCACTTCACTGTGGTCCTATCCTGCCATTTAGTGGGACAACATTTCTTCATGTATTCCTCAACCAAGGGTTTTCACTGGTCCACCGGAACCGTAAAACCCATGCCTGTAAGTTCAGATCCACGTTATATGGTCAATTATTTATGGGTCATGTTCCATTTGCATTGATAAGAAGTTTAACATTATGTGTAAATCCGCGAAGACCCGTGATCAGACGGCACCGATCATGATACAGGAGCTGCAAGCAAACTGCAAAATGCCCTTAAAGTAGCACCAAATGACCTGTGCGAGGGAGTGCAGTCCTGTCTTTGAAAGCACAGATGAGCAAATTGGCAATGCCAAAGTTAGCAGCTGTGGCAACTGATGAACAGTTGTTGTATACTGTAGTTTAGAATGGCTGTCAGTCAAAAGTATCCTTATCATGCTAGATGCAACAAAACTGCAGCGCAAGTTGCATTTGTCATTCATCACTGTGGATCCTGTTTCAATCAGGAAGAGAGGAGTAACAGAGAACCTGGATGTATTTTACCACATTTCTTGGCAAGGAGGATGGATTAACGCGTCACAGCCAGGCACAGGGGAGAAGGATCCTAATGCTGCGTTAGGTAAGACACAACATTTTGTTTTGACAGAACAGATTGTCTTCCTGCTTCTTTTTAACTGGCTAACTGGTAACTAACATGCTAGTCACTGTAACATTGTCTGGGAAAATGTAAACACAGGCTCATTTCATCTGATTTCAAGGAAAATCTGACCAGGGAGCAGGCATCAAGAATAACCAAACAGAAATAGGCAATCATCTTGTTGATGGTCCGTTTCCTTATGTAGGTCATATGGAGGGATCAGTATTAAACTGAGACTCTTTCATAACCATTTAAAATATCCTTGTAGTAGCTTTAAGTGAGTAGATTTGCTTGGCTTCTGTGTTAGTACTCCTCTCTGCTTCTCCTGACTGGAGGCGTGCCGATCATCTTCTACTGTAGATAATAAGTTTTCTATCAATAAGTACCTTATTACACCCCACATCAAATAATCGAAACTATCCCTTTATCTTGTTAAAAGCAACCACCTGTGAAATCCTTGCCACTCGGGGCTCCTGACATGGTTGGGTCTGACATTTCTTGGTTCTGCATGGGTCTGGGTTGCAGCTTTCAAATAGTATATATGTGATCTCTACTCTTAACCCTCTGACATCCATCTATCTTTCTAACTCTTTTTTTCATCCTTCTCTTTATCCTCCAGAGGTATACATACTCTCCCTTTCACAAGCAGTGGTTCATTAGTGGCTGTTATACATGAAACAGCTTCAGACGGACGAGATTAATTAGCTCCTCTTCAGATGTAATATTCACTAAATCGGCATGGTCTGATGGCTCTCTCCTCTGCCCGTCGTGACAGGAACCGTCTGATGTTGTTTACCCTCCGGATAGTGTACGCATCTGCATTTACACATCTGAAAAAAAAAATGGCTGCTGGGGTGTAAACAACCCAGGAAGGCATTGTGTTCCCTTTGATCACACTTTCCTGTTTGAATAAAGGATCAGATTCCTGGATGTTTCGATTGTCTTGTGATGTTTCATTAACTGCTTAATCAATGCGTGTGCATGAGTGTGTGTGTGTCTGTCTGTGTGTGTGTGTGTGTGTGTGTATGCACATCTGTGATATGACACTCCAATCCAGATGTAACTGTGTATAGAATCAAAATATGAGGTGACATTGCATTTTGATCATTTTTGTATCCTTTGTGGGCATCAAATCCAAACATGCAGGTGTAGCTATTTGATCAATACTGAATAAATACAAAATCTTAAGATCAGTTGTCATGGGCATTTATATTGAATACATGTGAGACTTTTAGATTTCATAACAGGTTTATAAAAGTAGTAAAAATAATGCAACCGAATGCGAGAGTAAAAGTTAACAGGACATTATTGAAAATATTTACGTTGAAGAGAGGTACACGACAAGTTAATCCTCTTTCACCACAAACATTTGCTTTATGTTTGAAACCACTGGCAGAAAGTATTAGAAAAAATAAAACTATAACTGGAATAAAAACTGAAGAAGAAGAACTTAACATAGAATTTTATGTGGATGATGTGATGGTGTTTCTAACAAATACTATTACATATACTACTACTGTTAATGATATAAATTACTCACCAGACAGAAGCAATGACAGTTGGAGAGCAAATTGAAAGAGAACTTAAGATCAAATACAACTTTACATGAGAATGCACTAAATTGAAATACTTTTATGATTCCAAAAAATCTGGAGGAACTATTCAAGATGAATTATTTAAGACTGAATCAATACTTGATTACTTTTTTATTTACAACCCGAGGACAACATGTAAGAGACAGAAACATTATCTCGCTTCTGACACAGTTAGTCAATACTTTGACGTGAATGACTGATTTAAAAGTGATTTTGTTGTTTTAAAAATTGTTTTACTGTTTCCTCCAGAGTATGTGATCAGAACTGCAACCATAGCAACGGTCTGTTCTTCATAGCAACAGTCAGTTATACATAGTAACCGTCTGCTCTACAGAAATAACAGACCTTAGAATGTTGCAACTGACCAATCAGAATCCAGTATTCAACAGCTGTGTAATAATAAGTATTACTAAATAATACACAAAATTAAATCTAATGCAGCATTAATAATTTTAAGACAAATAAATATAAGTGGCCTGTTTCAATTCATAGCCACACAGCTACAATCTGTTTTAAGTAGGTGATATCACAAACTATTAGATGCAAAAATACAGCCGACCAACCAGCTTGCACATGTTCTGAAGTGACAGGCTTGAATATTCTACATTTTGAAATCATCCACAACAAAATGAATATCAAGAATCGAGTGTTTGGGTCCCCAGAATAGCTTTAAATCTAATAAAGTGTGTGTGTATGTGTTTGTGTGTGTGTGTGTATATTTACCAGTGGAGGCCCCTATAGCTCCTATGAGGACAGAGGGGACGGCCATGACCAGGCAGCCGAAGGCAGCGAGGAAGGAAAGGACCTGGGCGTAGGTAGCTGAAGAGGCAGAAAGAACCCGTTGAAAATAGACCTGCCAGGGAATCCCCCCCAACATCTAGAAACAGAAACACACTATAGTAAATACAGACACCAAACCAATGCAGAACAGTCAGCTAGACCATCACACCTCTAGAACTAAGTCTCAGTACGACAACAATGACAAATCTGTTCTGTTAATGTACTTCCAATCAACTGCACCTTAAAGGGATAGTTCAGTGTTACGTGCAGCACTCTCTCTCTGTCAGCCTTGTCTCCCTCCTCCCTCTGCCTGTAGAGCGAGGAGGAGGGGACAAGAGGGACAGGGAGTGTAGAGACAGGGCACGGCACATGGCACACACAGCACACGGACAGCAGCGCAGGTAGTGAGGAGACTTTTTCTTCCTCCCCTTTTCCCCCCAAGCAGGTTCTTTTCCCCCATGCGCATTTAGGTGCTGGGGGTTTTGTTGTTTTAGTTTGTTGTGTTAGTTTGGGCTGGAGATTGCCGGTAGTTATGTTATCCATCTCTTTTGTTTACTTTAGGTTTAGTTTCTGTTTTAGGTAGTTTAGGGGGAGACACTGGGAGCGACGGCCCACTGCGTGGTTGGCCCGGCGTCTTCCCTCCTTTTGTTTCTTTTGGCCGGGTGCTCCAGTCCCTTTTGTTTCCCTTTAATTTGTTTTTGCTTTTGTTTAATACTTTGGGTTTAAATAATAGAGCTTGTGGGTAAACTGTTACCTTTTGGTGTGGCGTCCTCTTTTATATGTTGGAGCCTCCTGCCCCTATTGAGCCGTGATTTTCTTTTTTTTTTGTATGGAGGCCGTAACATTCAGATTATTTGAAGTGAGGCAGCTCGAGGCAGCAGTAGACCAACAACTATTCTAAAATACCGTACACTTGAACTGGTCTTGGATATTTTTTTTTTTCTTTTTTCTTTTAAAGGTGGCTAAAATACATTTTGCTGCTGACCCTGTTGCTTCTCAAAACTGGTTGTGTGCAGACCGTCATCTACTGTAGTATTGACTACGGATCAGTACTTCATACACCCCCCCTTCATATAGTCCAAACTATCCCTTTAATTGTCTCACTTAATCCCCCTGCCTGCAACACTTAACAGTGGAATGAAAGTTTGCAATCAATTTACTTAACAGTAATATACTGTCTCTTAATTAATCTTCTGATAAAAAAAAAAAAGGACTTACCAGCAAACAGAAATTGTCTGCCCACAGCCATTTGTCTTCGGGCTCAATCTTCCCCAGCCACGGTGACTGGTAGATTGCTTCTTTGGCTGAGACACCGATGTCCGACACAGCAGGATTGGACAAGGCAAAAGGCACGCTGATCCACTGATGGAGAGGAGGGTAGAAGAATGCAAATATTATTATTGTTACATAGATATTAAGTAATTTAAATGTTTCCACTGTCAAAGCTGTTGACTCTGACATTGGACCTAAGTTTTATGTATTGTTATATAGCTCTATATCATTTTATTACCAGGCATACTGTAGCATCTATAGATGAATGCCAGTATGTTCCTGCCAGTGTGACCCATCTCTAAAATGAAGGATATGATGCTTTTTGCAGAATTAAGGCACTTTAAAGGGATACTTTGGGTCATTTGGACTGGGGTTGTATGTAGTACTTATTGATAGATGCTGGTCAACACACCCCCAGTTTGGAGAAGCTGAGAGGGACACCGATACAGAGGCTAAGCGATGTACTCGTGTGGACAAAATCAGCAACAAAACGTATTTTAGACATTTATAAAAAGGTCCACCTGAAACAATCAATATCACTTTAAGTGTATGCCATATTTAGAATACTTCAACTGCTTAACCTTGCTACCAGACAACCTTTTCTGACAGGAAACTGCTGTTATACAAGCCAGATATCACTTTCACTTGCTCAACCAGACTCCATTGGCGAAATAAATCATTTTACCTTGCAAAACATGGGGAGTAGCTGGTCTGCTGCTGCCTCAATCTGTTAGTTAGTTTGTGTTATTGTGTGATTTCAGTGAATCCAAACTAACCTTTTAAAAGACCAAAGTAACACAGTAACTAGAACAAATCCAACCAACAGATCCAAGCAGCAACAGACCATCAGCTCCAGTGTTCTGCAAGGTAAAATTACTGATTTGCCTCTGGACTTTGGTTGGTTTGGAGAGAACAATAATTGATTTATGTAATGGCACTTTCCTGATCAGAAAGACTGTCTGACTTTAAAGTAAAGTGCTGAAAATATTCTAATATTCTATTGTACACTTAAACTGATTTAGATTTTTTTAGATGGGCCTTTTTAAAGAGGCTAAAATACACTTTTTGCTGACCCTGTCCACAGCAGTACATTGCTTAGCTTCAGCGCTGGTACTCCTCTCTGCTTTTCCAAACTTGGGGCGTGCCGACTGACTACTGAAGGTAATTTAAATAATCTGAACTGTCTGTTCACATGTACATATGTATGCCTTGTATCTTTTAGAAGGTTTTGCCAAAAAGCTGATCAGAAACACCTCAAATATAGCTGGTGACACATTAATGTTTTGAGCTGAAAAGTGCAGTACCAGTAATGACTTTGGCCTTCAGTCTCTACAGGTAAAACTCTATTTAATCAAACTTAAGTCTATCCAATGCTGGAATTCATTGTCACCTCTATTGTCCCTGGCTGGGTAGATGTTGTCAGTGAAACTCACCAAGCCCACGAAGATACAGAACAGCTGGACCACATCTGTGTATGCCACAGAGTAGAGTCCTCCAACGAGCGTGTAGAAGATCGCTATCAGGGCTGAGATCACCCCCGACATGTTGATGTTTATGTCCACGATCACACTCAGAGTGGCACCTGTAGGACGACACGTTCAGCCCATCAGATGGAATTATCAATCAGAGTTAAGTGTTAGAACAGTTAAATTTAGACAGTTAAGTTTAGGCACATAAGCATATTTTTATAAAGTGATCCTGTCCAATAATCACCCACCCAGAGCAGATAAAATGGCTGCAGACCAGAAGATTTCCCCCATGAGTGCGGGGATGAAGAGCAGACCGCCCATCCTTTTTCCATAAAGCTGCTGGAAGGGATCCAGCATGGTGACGTATCCACGTGAGCGCATGGGTTTGGCAAAGAAAAGGCCACCTGAATGATGTCAGACATGAAGGTAAGACACGCAAATAGCATCAGAGATCATTGTAGGAAGAATTTTACAATCCCAGCATCACTTAAATTATATAATATTATTAACTAGGAGTGTGTATCTGGTACTTAAGTAGTTAAAAGTGACCTTATAGAAGTTCCTGTTTATGTCTGGTTTAAACATCTTAGTATTCTTGCTTACTGCTTTCACTAGATTATTGAGTTTTGAATTAAAACTCTTAAGTTGTGAAATAAATTAACAAAGCATTGCCCAGACAATTTAATTTTCCTCTTGAGATAAACTTGAATCTTTGCATGTTAGAAACCCCTAAAATACATGTCAGTGTTTTGTTAATGTTGTGTTAATTGCGCTTTACACACACGCCTAACAGTAAAAAGAAAGGACTTATACAGTATAAAGACACTGGTTCTTACCTACTACCAGGCTGAGAGCGTAACCAAAGGGCGCCTGAGCCCAAGCCAGGCCATAGTCTGGCAGGTAGACATACTCTGCTGTCCCATTGATGTAGCCACCACCCACCCAAGTAGCTGAAAACAAAAAAATAAACACAAGTTAAAGGTAAAATAGTTGAAATTGTAGAAAGGTGAGGTGAAACAAGAGGGAGAGGGACATACAGAGTGAATTAAGAGAGTGAGTGAGATCAGTGAGAATAAAGCTGTGAAACAGAAAAATTAAACGTTTGTGTGCGTACAGCTGAAATGATCTTCAGTCTGCTCTGCCTGTGTGTGTGTACATGTGTGTATCTCTCTATCAGCTCTCACAGACAGAGAGCAGAGGAGAAGAGACGGAGAACGCGAGGTAACTAGTCCTGACCTCAAAACCTGCACTCTGTATTGGCAGGGGGCTACACACCACTGCCCAGAAACGTCCCAAGCACAACAAAATATGTGAAAAAGAAAAAAACAGGCTAAAGTCTCAAAGTATTGATACTTTATCAATATCACATGTTTAAAAACAATACAAGACTAACATCTGATAATATCAAATGTACCGAAGCTATTCTAAAAATTATCTTAGTGCTCATTCACACCTCAGTTCAGTTCAGTCTTCCTTGTCCCTCTGCTGATTTTTCCTGTATAAGCACTGTCTACAAGTTGTTTTTGAAAAAGGAAAAGGCCTTTTTTTGTGTGCCTAGGACTTTTTTTCGGTTTTTGCTGTGGTATTGATAGAGTCAAGTCAAACTTAATTTATGTAGCCCAGTGTCATGAATCACAGTTGGCTTTAGAGAGCTAGTATGCGACATCTCCTATTGTGTAGACCCTTGATGGAAAGAGGCATCTAGTGTTGCTTTTTTTTACGACTGTCTTATCAAAGTCTAAAATTCTGGTATTGTGACAACTCTAATACAGGCAGAGGGCAGGGTCTCTGCAGACACAGGCACCACAACACACTTCTAGACAGTCATAAATGATCTGAAAGGGATTTTGTTTAAATGAGTCAATATTGTTTTTTTTTGTTTTTTGTTTTTTTTCTTTTTTTAGGAAAATGCTGCCTTAAAGGTTGTTTTTTAAAGAAAGACTTTTATGAAAGAATAGTTTGACGCATGACACGTTGCATAACTTTCCATTAACAAAAATCCTACAAGTAACAGCTGTCTGTTTGGGATGAAAAAGAATTCAGTATCTTAGTTTGCAGTTGTGATAAGACTTAAGCAAAGATCAAACAGAATCCATTTGATGTTGGGAAAACAGAACTGTATTTGGAAGTCATCCAAAGATGATATCGGTCCTCTCTGTTAGGTGATAATTTGGATTTACAGCACGTATTTAAAACTTTTCAGTCAACTATTCCATATTTAAGTGCAAGTAAGTATAATGAATGTAGTATTGAAATGTGTGGCCGCAGTGCTGTCCGTGCGTAAAAGACAGAGTTAATGGAATCGATGGTCTTTTTCTGACCTCATAATAAATCAAAATCTGCCAGACTGCGTAAAAACACTTAGCAACACACAAAAACTGAAAGACCCCTCGTTGCAAACCAACTCACCGGTCATTGTGAATCCACCGACGAACAACCCGATGTCTCTCCCCCCGACCATGATGCTCTCGCTCCGGTCTCCGCCATCGCTGACACCGGAATTCTTGTTCTTCCACGCGGCCCAGATCCCCACAAACAGAATCAGGACGTAGAAGATCACGATAGCCACGAGACCTTCGGCGTGGATGGCCATCTTCCTTCCGTCCGCGTCCTCCCGCCGAGATCAAGTGCTACTGCGCGCCGAGGACTGGAATTTCATGGAGAGAACTCTGAAGAAAACAAAGGAAGAGACGCGTTTCTGTGGACTGTGTCTGACTTTGATCTGCAATAAATATTTTACAGAAACATCATCTTGAGAAACACATCGCTAAAATAGGGTCTATTAACAACACAGACACTGTAATTACAGCGCTTCCGTGCGCATTACGCGGAACATGACTACACCCATGTGAAAGTCAACTTTAAAACACCATTCAAACATTATATTTGAAGTTATCACATTCTGAAAAGCTACAAGATTTAATTTTTACTCTGTTTGAGGTGTTGAGTTACCAAACCATAGATATTACAAACAGACAGAATTCAGTTAAAAATACTAAATGGTTAAAATATCATGTTTTATCATCTTCACTCTTACTCCAAATATCTTGCTGTGACCATTAGAAAAATACTTTGTCGCCAAAGCAATATAAACACGTATAAATCCAAACTCTTACTGAACTTTAGATTATTTTCTACTTTTTTTCCAGTTAAAACCTCAATCAATCACTGGAATGATTGATCTGAATCAATCATTCTAAGATTAAAAAAAAAAAAATAAAAAAAAAATCAAACTCCAATTTAAAGAGAGCTACACCAGGAGGGGTTGTAACGCACATTTCAGGCTGGAAAACTGTATTAAACACTACGTTTTCTTGCCTCTTCTCAGTGATGTCAGATTATTTAAGTGTGATAAATCCGTGCATCTAATACAGGCAACCAAGAATATATTAAAAACTGCTTGTACATTCCTGCTCGTTGAACACAACACAATAAATTATTACAAAGTCGAACAGGGGGTGTTGAAACCCGCTTTAGTCTAAAAAAAAAAAAAAAAAAAAAAATCAGAAATACTTCGCATCTTTTCCCATTTGATGTTTGTTTAAAACTGATGTTTGAAGTAATTTGATAAAAGCTATGAAGAGTGATCATACTCTACCTTACAGTATCCAACTGACGCACATAGCAAAGGAAGAGGATCAACCGGCAGTCCATCATGGTTCATCATATCAAAAGATATGAATCAGAACAATCCAAAACTAGAAATACTGGTATTGATCAGAAGATCAAAAATCAGTTCACAAATTATTTGTGCTGCACTTCTTGTCTCGTCTGTAAGACAGCTGAGAATGTTTTACGCGCGCTAACAGCCTCGTTTCAATTACAGTCATCGCGTTATCCAGTTATTATGCCACTTATTTACTCACTCGATGTCTATTAATTCTCAATTTACTCTAAAAAGGCTTGGTTCAGCTTGTTCTCAGACCAGTATGATTTAAAAAAAAATGGACCGATATGGTTTTGTTTGCTGTAGCTCTGTCGTGCGTAAAAGTCCAACAATGCTTCCCAAAACGCGACGCACAGTCAAAAACTGCTATCCATTAACCAAAAGAGACCTAAAACAGAAGCATTTGGGATTTGTGCCCGATGTGCTGCATCACTAGAATCAAACCTGTGGGTTTCAGCTCCCCGTTGCGCTGACACCACTGTTCCAGGAGGCCGGTATTGCATTATTGATCTCTCTTTAAATCAACATCTGTCACTGTGGTCAAATGCAGTTAGAGTGAGCCAACACGTTAGTAAAAGAAGAAAATGTTGGAAAAGGACGTGAACTTACCTTTCCTTTAGAGAAACAGGTGTAAATAGATCACAGCAGCAGGGCCTCCTCCAAAAGAAGATTTGAAAAAGACGATTTTTTTTTAATGTGAAGGTAGCACAAAGTAATCCTCTTGGACGAGCAAACACAATTCTCCTATGTTGTTTTTTTAAATCACCAATGCTCGTCGGAAAGAGAGAGACAGAGGGAGAGGGAAAGAGCGAGGGACAGGGAGAGAGGGTGGAGGAAGGTGGAGGGGTGGAGATGAATGGGAGTGGTGGGTTTATTGGGTGCTGTCAGGGTGGGTAGATGGTGGATGAATGTCTTCCAGGGCAGGACGAAAATAGCACCTAATAGAGAGTGGCATGACGCACAACCTCTCCGGGAAAGCTTTCCAATATCATAATATCATATCGGCTGAATGGATGAAACCTTTACTTTGCCAGGTTACATTTCAGGCCTGATTTACGATCCTGCGCAGGTCTCCGCTCGCTCCGCGATTAAAGCATCGAGTTGATTCTGCAAACGCCTGTTGTACGGCGGCAATGTTGAGGCTGTAAGCCCCGCGTAGGATTACTTTTTCATTTTATGATCCATCTTACGCATGGAAGAACATCACTCCACCCACAACTTTGTGCATTCAAACATCAAAACTTCCAAACTAACTTGTATAAATAGACATAAAACATGAAGATGGAGCAGTGACGGACTCAGGCTGCCTGAGGGCCCAGGGGAGAAAAACATAAACATGCAGAAAGTCGTGATGCATTTATTGCGAAACACTCCCAATCCGTTTTCTTTGTATGTTTTCCTCACTGGAAGGGTATCTGAGAAGTCACTTTGTCACATTTTATCTGGAGGGGCAGTCAAGAGGGCACCTTTGCTGTGTTTTTGCAAACATGAGGGCACCAGGGTCCCCCCAACCCCCTTTGAGTCCACCAGTGGGAAGGAGCAATGGCAACTCAGAGGATATTAGTTTGGTCACTTTTACTCCTTTTTAAATCTTATGTTTCCAACTGAATGCATCAAGTATAATTTTGTTTTAAAGGACCAATATTAGTTTTCACATTAGTTACTTATCAAAAGGAGATCACATACAACAACAAACAACATGCATCACAGTTTTTGTAGACATTTTAAGCCACAACAATCCGCCAAAAGTCTGCTTCTGCTTCTTCTTCTTCTTCTTCTTCTTCTTCTTCTTCTTATTATTATTATTATTATTATTATAAAAAGTCTGCAAAACCCTAGAGGAACTGTTAGGGCAAAAAACAAACAAACAAACAAAAACAAACAAACAAACAAACAAACAATCTGGAGACAGGTTTGTCCAACTGTAAAACACATGGTGGCTTCCTTGGAGGAGGACCTGTGCCATCTTTAGATAAAAAACAAACTCATTGTAAAGTGACAATGACAAAACAATTCTTATTTTCAGGTAGTTTTACACTAGTGAAAACATACTGCCACATTCTGCCAGTAGATCCAAATAAATCTTACACAATTAACAATTAAACACATCAAGTATAATTCTGTTTTCCTCTTTTGTATTTTTATCTTATAAACATTATATACCTCATAAAAGGTTGTTACCACACACAGCCTGTCTTCAAACATCAACTGGAAACTACAGGGGAGCGTTCAGACCGCTGTCCATGGTGCTGAAATTGAAAGTCTCCAAAGCAGAAACATTTCACATTTATTTCCACTTATTTTTACTTGTCACTTGCTCTGGTGTGAAGCAGTAATGCCTCATTATACCTTCAACTTTAATAATCGCTTTCATATATCTCTGCGGCATTTTTTAAAAATGTATTGTTTTACTCAGTTTTATTTGGTTGATATGGTTCGTTTACAAAAAGCATTTATTTCACTGCAGCACTTCAGACATGAAATGTTTGGGTAAACACAGGTGTTATCAATAATTCTTAGTAAGGTTCTGTTCCATTCAGGTCAAACAAAGTCAGGCTGCCGCTATTGTGCATGTTAGTTCACTGGAAAGACTCTGTTACACTAAATGGAATTAAACCTTAATTAATGTCATTGGTAACACCTGTATTTACCTGAACATTTCATACCAGTATGACCGATGTGAAAAAGGTCTATTAGAATTAAATTTTAGGCTTCACCAGCAATATAAATGAGCTGCTTGGTGTAAACAAAGATGTTGACTGGTCTGGCTGCTGGAAATAAGTGACTTTCTTGGATTGTGACACGTCCTCTTAATTTAGTGTCTGTGTGGCTGACAGGCTGCCAGAGAGGGCAGCATAATTGGAAGGTTTTCTAACAAATAAGCCTCACACATGTCCACAGACACACATCCACAGTGTTGCAGGTAGTTTTAGGCAGGCAGTCAGAAAAGCCTTACAAAAAGTGTCACAAACAACATCTTACTGTGCGTCAACCAATGGTAATAATTCTTAATTTCACAAAGTGGTGTAATGACTCAGATTCTATGAGAGTGCCATTCATAAAAAGTCTGGGCAAGGCTATACCATATCTAACAACTGAAGTAGTCTTTCAATAAAAGGAAGTTTTGACTGAGGGCTTTAAGCTGCCATCTCAAAAGACCTTTGTCGCCATCCAGTGGCTGTCTTAAGACTTACTTGAATATCTATTGAGTGTTCAGTAAGGGAATCAGGAACAATATTCTAAATATTTCTGTCTGGAGCTCATAACTTCAACAGGGTTTGTTTAGGTTGAGACCAGGGGTGTAAAACATACAGCCCATGGGCCAGAACTGGCCTGCTAGAGAGACATAACCGGTCAACTGGATGACTTTGCAAAGTGTAAAAAGTGCTAAGGGACTGTCAAAACTTTTGATTAGAAAACGGTTTGTATGGCAGGGGATAACTTAACTTTTGTCCTTATTAGCTTCCACTTTAGTTGGTGTTGTGTGGTGATGCAGGATTAATAGACAGGAGCAGAGATGTCTGGAAGATTAAAAGAATTCCTAGATCTTGAGAGGATAAAAAATCATGAAGAAAAATCTTATATGTTGTTAAATTCCTAAATAAATGTTCATAAATGTTTTCTGCATTTGTAGAGCCACAGTAATCCATAAATTGTAATATACATGTAATGACAACAGACTCACTGAATGTGGAAAAAGTGAGACATTGTTGAAATTTCACTGTGCAAAGTGTAAAAGACATCTCCGGCTGTTCATCATCTGTTTTGTAAATGGATGATTCATTAATTGTGAATGTTTTCAGAATGTACTTTCACTTATTATCACTAGAAAACTGGAAGTGTTGATAGGTTATTATGCAGCAGTTTTACTGGTCTGGCTGGAGATCAAGTTAGGCAGTATGTGGCCCAGGAACTAAAATGACTTTGACAGCCCCGGGTGAAATAGGACGACTATGTCACCAATCGCAGGCCTCTGTCATAGCAGAGCTGCCATAGCAGAAAAAACACATATGGAAATAATACTGTTAACGATGACTCAGTTCCAGTTAAGCAGTCAGCCTGTCCAGTAATTGAGCATGATTTGGAATGCAGCTATCAATTAATGCTATTAATTGCAACTGTGTTTCTGTTATGAAAATAAAAAAACAAAACAAAACATCAAAGTACTCATCGATGTCTTAATTATTACAAAACAGACATTCATTCTGCTTTATTTTCTTTGGCATGAACATTGAATACTGAGACATTACATCCATTTCCTCTGAAAAAAAACAACAAACTTTATTATAACTGAACTGGCTTTCAGGAAGTGTTAATCCCAACTAGAAAGTAGGTTATGACAAAGAAATGACAGAACAATAGCTTATCCATTAACAAGAGTGTTACAGCACAGAATGTGGAATGTGATTTGTGTATTCGGTGATGCTCAACTTGAGGCCCGTGGGGTTTTTTACCAGGAAGAAGGAACAGATATGCCAGTTTTGCATGATGGGGTAATTGAGGCTGCTTATTGACAGAGAAGGCTGATTTTTGTGTGATCAAGCTGCGCCAAGTGCCGCAGGATCATGCTATTTATTCTGTCCCTGGTAGGAGAGGTTTATTTTTACGGTTTGTCGTTCCAATATTGCCGTAATTGCACGATGGAAGATGTTCCAACTATGTTCATGTTTTAAAACTCTTTCAAATGTTACCAAAGCATTTAAAACAAAAATGCAGTAGCAGTCAATCCTTGCACCAAGTTCATTTAGTTCAGTTAGTTAATTTGAAATGAAAGAAAGAAAAGCTGATTCATGGATTTTACCTGATAAATAACATTAGTATCAGTGTTTGTTTATTCACTGGCTCCTGGCCTCCTGTCACTTTGCAAAAGTGTCCCCCAGGCAAAGTAAGTTGAGTATCCCTGATGTGGTGTCTTTGGACTATTTGCTGTAAAATACTGCCACCTTCTGGTCCTATAGGTTCATAGCAGTGGGTCAACACATACTGTATTACTCCTCAGTCCTCTGTAGGGCCTTTTCCACCAAACAGTTCTGCACCCAATTTTGAAACACTTCCACCAAAAATAAACTGGTCCAGCACCTGAAAAGGAGGTTCTCCTTGTGAACCAAAGTGGGCGAGTCATATTCTACAGGTTATTGTGCATTGTGCAACAACCTCTGTTGATAACATCCTTGGCCACTATTGCTCTGCTAAAAACCGGTTGAGACGTGAACTGGTTCGCTGGTTTTGTTAGGCTGTCACATCTGGTCATGTCAAAGTTAGAAGAAAGCCCGAGCAGTTTGTCAAATGTGACATCTGATTTTTGGACAATCACGGTAATGTAGCATATTAGTCTTTCCATTTTTAAACTTGTTTTATAGGCATGGGGGAAGCAAAAATACCTGTAAAGATATTAAAAGTAAATTGAAGAAGTGCTCAGTTGACAGTTTTCTTCAACGCAGTATGTTTTTTGTTCAAAACGGTCCCTGTGGCCGTGCAGTTATGATGTTAGACGTAGTTATTGAGCCTGTAGCCACTGCTGGAAAGGGAGCAGACTGAGGGAGCGTGATTGTCCTTCAGGGCTTCAGGGCGCTTGTAGAGGGGAGCAGGAGGATATATGTGGTTGAAGGCAGGGGGAGGTGAAGATGGTTGATTCCTCTGTATGCGGGGGGGGCTCCGCGACCTGTCGCTGCTGCTGCTCCCGCACAGCACCAGTCCTCCAGTGAGGCTGAGGCAGGCCGAGGCGTAGCCCAGGTACACAGCCAGGCCGATCTCATACTTCATCCCGCTGGGGAGGAAGGGGTCGTAGAAATCCATGATGACATCATTAGTGGTCCAGGACACAGTGACCAGGCAGAGCAGGCCAGCACAGAGGAAACAAATCGCCCCGCTTAGCGCCAGTGGAGATTTGATCAGCGAGCCGCGGGCAAAGCGGGTACACTTCATCCCCATCACAGACACCCACAGAGGCCAGGACTGAGGTGACACAGGAGAGGACCATGAGTGCCCGGGCAGCCTAACAGGGAGGAGAAGAGACAAGCACTTGGGATTAAAACAGGTCTCTGATTCTAGCCTGTAGGGTTGGAAAACTACATTATGTACTGTAACAGTTACTTGGCAATCAATAACTCCATTGGTTTATTACTATATCAATAAATAGATCTGTTCAAAATCCTTAAGAGGGGCACTAAAGTCCAAATAACTCTGGGTACCATTTTACAATAAGACCCTTATAAATTATTTATAAGTGGTTTATAATTAGGCAAGAAAAATGTATTTATATAGCACAATTCATACACACTGGCAACTCAAAGAGCTTTATAAAGTAGCAAATTATGTTATTAATAAAGTTTTAGACACTTTATAAACCATTTTAAAACAATTTACAAAAGTTATAACACAGTTTTTACACATCGACGTGGGCTCACTATTTGGTAAGGTCCAGTTACTGCTTATTACTAAATGCTTTTACTAATGAGTTATTAACATTTATAACTGGTGAAGGGAGCTTTATTGTAGAGTGTAAAACAGTGCATTCTGGCAGTGTCAAGGTAAACCATACTGCCAGAGCCTGAGTGTATGAATCTGGTAATTTGATATGTTAAATTAATACTAAATGAAACTTTTTGACTATTAAGATATGCTGACAGTGGTTAAATTCTAGTAATTTATTTAACAAATATCTGATGAAGCAGACAGGTGCTGATGGAGTAAACAAAGTAAGATGAGTAAGAAATGAGAGCTGAGGCTTAAAAGTACAGATACCTAATTATAAACAATTTATAAATCAAAAATCTTGTTGTAAATTAATTATTTACCCTGAGCTACGTGCACACTGTCACATATAACCCACAGTTAACACTCAGAGTGAGACTATGTAACTTGCTGGATAGCCACATGTGGCCACATGTGACAATTATGATATAATGATGAACGCTAAAAAGTAGTTTCACAGTTGCTTCAGTAGTGAACAATCACAGTGTGAGCAAAATGACTTTGTAATGTAATGTTAGCATTAGCAACATTAGCCCCTATGATTTTGTCACCTTTTGGTCATACAAGAGCAATTAAGAGTGCACAGTGTTGAACTGAATAAGAGTTCATTTCATTTCTTATGAAATTAAGATTTACTACCACAGTTCCAAAAAAGTTGGGATGTTGCTGTAAAACATAAGTAGAAACAGAAAGCAATGATTTGCAAGTCATTTTTGACTTCTTTTCAGTTATATGCAGTACAAAGACAAGATATTTAATGTTCAAACTAAGAATGTGATTATTCTCTCAAAATTGACATAGTCTCACTTTAACGAACATTCTCCTGAATCTATCCATCTGGACAATGACTTTTAAAATGCCTTAAGTCCAATACTTGGGGCATTCGATTAATCAATCAACTGTTTGTCTATAAAATGTCAGAAAATAGTAAGAAAAATCCCATCACGATTTCTGTTCCAAGAACACGCCTTTAAATTTCTTGTTTTCTTCGACCAGTAGTTTAAATTCCAAAGATATTTAGTTTACAATGATATAAAACAGAGAAAAGTCCACAATCCTCATTTAAGAAGCTGAAATATGTAAATTTTAAGCATTTTTGCTTGATATATTACTGATTGATTATCAAAATTAGGACTAGGCAATAAGACAATAGTGATAAGTATTGGCCATAGACGTTTCTTCAACAACAAAAAGAAAAAATGTAAAGTAGTTTCACTTAAATGCATTAAATGCAAACTGCCATGAACAAATATGCCCTGGCTCATAAACAGCCTATCATATCCTTTTACAGCGGGGCGTGTGACCCTCAAACAGCAAATCATTGAACAGGTGTGTCGGTGAGTTGCACCATCGACATGTGACACAACAACAGAATCAGCGTAGAGTGAGAAAATGACACGGCGAGAAAATCAGGTCAGCTCGCCTAGTCTATTAGGTCGAATCTGCCTTTATAAATAAAGTGGTTAAATTCAATGTTTTTACTCAAATTAGACTGAAATTAAAGATTATTGTGATACATTTTTTCATTTTTTCATTTTTTTTCTGTCAAAATATGTGTAAAACTTTATTTTTTTGTTGGTTTGGCTCTTCTCATGATAACATAAGGTGCTTTGAATAAAAAAAAATGTAAAAGTGGAACGTGTAGTACCTGCAGGTCGCGCGGCAGAGCCAGCAGAGATCTGTACATCTCACACTGGTAAATGCCAGTGCTGTGCCACACACACTCCATCCACAGGCCTTTCATGTAGGAGGTGGCTGTGATGATGTTGGAGCCGACATAGGCTGTGCTTCGCCAGTGGGGGAGCAGAGTCGCAACTACAGTCCCTGCAAACCCCAGCAGCCCCAAGAAGAAGCCAAGGAGTTGAACCGCCATGCTCGCCATGGTTCGCTCCCTCAGACGGGTGCTCAAACTGCAAGGTACAAAGTTTACAGTTTGCTGATGAGCATTCACGCACTAAGAGGCAATTACCAGCATGTGGATGTCTCATGTGTCACCAAAAAAAAAAGTAACATCAACACACCGAAATGTCACCGCGTACAAAAGAAACACTCAGAGCAAACTACAGTCCCGCAGGCTGAAGATGAGGCTGGATTCCTCCTGTTATCTGCATGGTCCCCGGCAGTACAGTAAATTCCACCGAGCTTACATCCAGTCACAGAGTCTGAGCCATTCCTCAAGTGTCTGCAGGCAGAAAAAAAGCTGCGGAAACTTTCTGGCATCAGTCTCTGGTGAGTGGCAGGTGACTGCATCTGTAACTAATGAGAGCAGCGTTCAGCTTCACCTGTTCAACGCTCTCCTCTGGAGGGCAAAACCACAGCAGCCTATTTGTTAAGCTCCCCGCCACCCCTCAGGAAAGGAGAGAAGGGAGACAGAGAGGAAATTAAACATTTACAGAAACCACCCAAGCTGAGCGTACTGTTATAAACCACTAACTTTGAACATTTTTCACAGCTCTGCAGGGTATTTGAGAGAGAGGGACTGATGATGACAGAGCACTTCCACCTGATGGGCCCCAAACTGTGACAATAAGGGATCGTAGCGACTTATGTTGTAGTAATTACCCAAATTATATCATGTCCAATTTAATCTCAGACCAAAGATCACATGACAGTCAGTTCCACACATGCAAGTAAAAATTGTCCAGGAAGCTCAGGCCAAAAATAAAAACCCTCATGACTCACAGTAAGAGCATGTGAGACTTGTATAGTTAAGTATTTACTTTTGTTCTTCTCAATGTTTTGAACAAATCGTTCTCTAGGTGAAAAAAAAAAAAAATACTCCCGTATAATGAGCAGACTTTACATTTGAAAGCAAACTGTGCTCATACAGACCCATTGTTTTGACTTCCTTAGAGAACAAGAGGCTGTTTATGAGGCCTGATTATTGTTCAGTGTTAGACCTGGCACTGTTGGGACCTCTTAAAATATCACAGATACAAGCCTCATTGTGTTTACTTAATGATTGACTACACTGAAGGCATAACAAGTAAGCAACAGGAACCGAGGCAAGGCTGTGACAAGCATCTCATTTCACAATGGTTTGCCCACAAATTATCCAAAGTCAAAGCCAATATCATTACTTTCTGTCACTTGCCTGTATAGTATCTACTAGGGAACAGCCAATGCTGGAGTTTTAGGGCTGATGCTGATATTTGGGAGCAAAAAAGCAGTCTTTATATAGAATATAGAAAATATACATAAACACAGATATGTTGCAATGATCCCTCAAAAGTGCCCAAAATGATTAGCCCAAAATTGACATTAGGCACTGATACAGTAAACTGTCACTGATACTTTTTCAGCCCTGTAGAGCCTGACACATGTTTATTGGACCTTTTAACAAAGTACAGTAACACTGGTATGTTCAGAGAATCTGTGCATATTCAATACAAAGAGCAGTGGGCCGATGATATATGGACTAAACCAAAACTGCATACATTCAAGATGATAAAATATGAAAATAGTACAGAGAATTATGTTGTCTATAATTTATCCAAAAAGCAAAGATCCTTATGTGCCCAGCTGAGATCAGGTATTGTACCACTTATTGTTGAAACTGCATGATAAGAAGAAAAGTGCACTTGTTAAATATGCTGTTTGGCCAATATTGAAAACAAGATTCATTCACTTTCTACTGGGAGCAGCACAATACTCTTTTCAGTAATATATAAACAACTTCAACCTAAACTAACTAACTAACTAACTAATATGAGACTGAGAATGTATGAGATTTGATACTTTGGTCATTTATGCAATTTGCTGATCATATTATTTTAGATTTTAGAAAAAAAAACTACTGGCATGTGTCGATCGGTTTGGTTCTTTTTTTTTTTCAAACAGGACCCTTTTTTATTTTGCCACTAAAACATACAGATTGTGATATCCAAGGAACTGTTTTAATGAAAAACACTTATTGGCAAGTAAATCTCACTAATAAATGTTTGCAACATTCAAGTGATTATGATAACAGCAGATTTCATAGATAAAAACGCATATATTTATCTCAGTTTCTACTCTAAATGTATGTTAAGATGACATTTATATCTTTATTTAACAGTGTAGGGATTCGCTGATAAATTATCTTGTTTGTTACATATCTGATACACACAGTTGCAACATTATTTTACTATGAAATAAAGAGGAGAATAGTGAGTAATCATTGGTTGTTTCAATGCAGTGAAAATCAGGTCACTGAAATATTTGTCAAAATTAGCAAAAATTCAAAAAACTGTGCGAGTTACTACGTGAAAGCGAGCCACGTTGGATTTCGCACTGACAGGCTGCCTGCTGCCTGCAGTGTGCTGATAATCCACCTGAGGGCAGACAACATGTTTCAGATTACACACAACAGGTTTTTCAGTAAAGTGTTGATCATACTGATATTGTAGAGGTCTCAGAAACTCGTATATCAAGTACGATACATATGGCGTTACGAGGTTAGTCAATTTTATTTTACTTATTTATAAAGATTATTTTCGGGGGCTTTTTTGCCTTTTATTTTGATAGTGACAGGAAGGGGGGTAGAGAGCCACAGGTGGAGGTTGAACGGCAGCCGGGGCGAACGCTCTACCAACTGAGCTACATGGGCGCTGAAGGGTTAGTGATTTTAAATAACTATAAATACAAAAATACAAATAGAAAAAAAAATTCTATCATGTATATTAAACCTAACTTTAGAAAAACATCTAATATTCATAAAATGCTGCATATAAAGCAACTGCTGCATCTGTAGCATTATGCATTATATACACTGATACCATATAGACAGATGTAGCTCTGATAGGCCAATATTTGGCCAATAACATTGGTTGACCAATATATTGGTCGGGCTCAAATATCTACACTATAAAATTCTGTACATGAGATATTGGTTAATCTTTCACATTTAAATATTTAGTAAAAGCTCCACACATTTGAATACTCACCAACAGGTTACACGAGGATTATGGAGCCATGGCCACAGGTGTCCAGACGGCACACTTCCAGATAAACAGGGCCACTGGCATTGATTCCTCGCTGACCAGCTCCTTCTGTCTCTGCTGCTGCCTTAACAGGCAAGGAATATGTGTCTGTGCTTAGAACTGTCACATATGTGACTGGCCAGTGGTAGATATCATCATCATCATCATCAGCTGCTGCAGCACCATTATCCCTGTCAGCAGCATCCTGTCAGAGATGACATGAGAGACAGTCCCAGAGCCGATGTGTTGCTCCAGACAGATAAAGAGGACCGATGTCAACCGTGGACCCGGAGGCAAGACCCAGGCAAAGGCAGACAGACGAGATATTGTTCTCGCTGGATGTGCTGTTTTTGTCTCAATAATTCAGCTCACTGCATCTGTGTGAATGAATAACAGACAATAAAATGAAAAGGTTAATGAAAAAATCAATGAATTGATCAGTGTATCAACTTAAACGAAACTTGTAGAAAAAACCCATTAATATTCATTAAAGCTACTACAAGGAGCTTTCATATTGTGTTGATTTTGGAGTCCCCTGTGGACAAAAGTTGAACTGTTTCTACCATAATTACCACAAAATATCCTCCTAAGACCTGGCAGTCCATATTTATCCTCTATAGGGGACATAACGCTGAGGCCTTTATTTTCAAAGACCCTGCATGTAGTTTATTTGAGTCCTAATGTCCTTTAAAAAGGTGTGGGTGTGGCCATCAGAGCATATTGTTCTGATCTGATCTTCATAAGGATATTTTCTTTTATTTATGAGAGTCTTAACTATATTATATTGAGATTTCATAAGTTCATGGGTATTTTCACCCATGTCTTTCACAGGGGACAGCGGGATTTGCTTCTCGTCATTTTCAAACAGAGCACTGAGTGAGGCAGGACAGATTTTGATCTGTGTGACCACAGATCAACGTATATCTAATGTCAAGTCTCTCGAAAAAGAGGACTTTCTACATTTATTTGATCTGGCTGCCACAGACAGCTGGATCCAGTGCAGGTCAGACCACCAGGCCTCTGGGAGACCTGCAAAATGATTGGCTGCAGTATGCGCCTCATTCAAAAACTGGTGCAGAGGGAAGATGTTTGTGTAAAGTGCAACATGTGTCTCGAAGACCAAGAACTTCTTTCTAATGTACTTCAGTACATTATTTAATTACTCTAGCCAGAATTCCTACACCTTTTCCATTGTCAAATTCAAATTCAAGCTTTTTTCAAGAATTTTCAAGGGCATTTTCATCTTTTCAGAAAATTTTATTTGTCTAATATGCAATTATGTATTTGTAATGGAGTGTGATCTGCACTTATGCCAGTGCCAAAGATGAATTTCCATTTTATGTGAATTTAATGGACAATAAAATAATCAGAATCTGAATCTTCTAGACGTGGTAAATTACATATTTATATACAACATTATATTTCACTTCTCCATCACATTAAATCAGATGTTATTTTGCTATCAACAACCAAAGTTATGTTTCATGATATAATTTTAAAAAGGGGTGACAAATTAAAGGAAAATACAACAAGGTTTCATGTTTTAAAATGTTTCAGCTGACTGTAAGTAGAATTAGATCCTCTATAACCTGGCTGAACCAATATCTGTCTTATTTTATTTCTTTAGCTAAAAAGAAAACTATTCATTTAGAGAGCAATTTATCATGAAAGTAATGAAATTAAAATTTCATGCAGTTTCAAGCACTTTATCCAAAATCAAAGCACTTTTCAAACCTTGAAAACACTTCATTAAAATTAAAGTTTTTAAGGAGATCGAGCACCCGTACAAACCTTATTTATCATTAAAAATGTTTGTTTAAAATTTGTTTTATATTTATTTCCAATGAGACAAAATTAAATACAAATACAGAGCAAATGAAAATTTATTACTATTCATTACTAAACAGAGTCCTCATAGTCTGCTTTTTAAAGAAAATATTGACCCATTCCACTAAAAAGGACATGCTAAAAATAACATCTTTTGAGCAAAACATCTTTGTGACATATTCCCCACTTACTTAAACATTTAAAAAATCTGGGTCTCAAGAAGATATATTGCTAAAAATCAAATTAATTAAATAAAAATCATAAAAATCTCCTTCGTCTTCATTTTAACTGCTAACGTACTATTCACTGTAACATCGTCTGGAAAAATGTAAACACGGGCTCGTTTAATCTGATTTCAACCCGGTGGCAGTAAGAACAACGACACAGAAATAGCCGACCTCCTTGCTGATGTTCCTGTAGGTCAGGTCATATAGAGGCATCAGTATTAAATTTAGACTGTTTCATAACCAGTTAAAAACCCACTGTAGTAGCTTTAACTGCCATAAGGGTTAAATCAGCAGGCATGTTAAACAGTAAAAGCACTACAATACTCAAAAACTGTACTTGATAGTGATGCAGTACTGTATGTGTTTATGTTGTGTTCTACATACTGTTCTGTGAGCCAGGTTTCATCTCTGGGTTCTTCTGAGGTCCATCTGCTTTCTTTGCAGCTCTTCTCTCTCTGTCCCTCTGTGCCTGAAGTGTAACCTACCATGACATCCTGTTGGTATACAAGGATTTTTTTGTTTGTTTTTTTTTTTTTTTGCTTGGCCCTTCCCCTGGGTCCCTGGTGTGGTATTCAGCTCTCTGTGAGAGCTCTCTGGTGAAGGGATGATCCTCTCCAAGGTCTGCCTGTGGGAGACGCCATTTGAATGTGGAACACTTAATAGTCTTAGTTAAGCAGAATAATCCTGTGATTAGCAGCTGAGCATCGCTGGTTTGTTGTGCACAGCGCTGGAGGGCAACACAACTTTAATGTCTTCAGACGTCTGAAGAGCTGTACTTTGTATGGAACATTAAACAGTATATATACAGATATACACAACATTCTCAAAATATAGTACACAAGCATGTCTGAAAGTCCCAGCACACCTGTGCGTGGATGCTTTAGTCATTCTGGTGATTAGACCTCTGCTCAGGGCTGAGGTTGGTTAAAGTTGATCAGAGTTATGTGAGGTCACCAAACTTCATGAAAATAGCTGTGAAAAGGTCTGTGGTAGGCTAAAGACAACAGACAGATGAATGACACTCATCACTAATTAGCCAAAATAACTGACAACACCTGTGCAAGTGTAGCATGGATGAGAGCAACCATATGTCATGTCACACGCCCAGCTCCCCTCTGGCTGAAAACAAGCACTGCAAAAGTGGCCCAGTCGGTGGCAAACTCTTCATCATAGGTTAGTTAATGATGTTACTAAGTAAATGATATGTATGCTGATTGTGCGTGAAGATCAAAGTGAATCAGAAAAGAGTCTTGTGATGGTGTAACTTAATTTCTACTGTGAAAAAAACGGCTCTACCATAAAACGCCTGCTTTTAGAATGGAGTTTGGTCCAACAGTACCAAAACAGTAAAATAAAGTCTTAACGATATATAAAAAAGTGACAGATGTCTGAGATACATTAACGGAAGATTCAGTAAGGTAGTTGTATGTCAGATCCATCCACATTGACGGGGACAGGCTGAAAGGACTCCTATTTCTTTTATTTTTTTTGATGTAACGAGGCCAACCGTTGATCAGCAAAGATATGGCATAATTGTTCACCTGATTGGCCAGAGGATTTGGGCTCCTAATAGCTGAACAGGGAACAGGTTTATGCATTTAAACTGACAAAGACAGTGGAATTTGTATTTGCAGTTGCTTTCATCCAAAGGGGGGCAGCAGCCTGATGCAGGAGCAAAGTACCCGGATAGGTTGCTCTCATGTATAGAGCCTTTATGACAGGCCGATTCAATATGCTTCCCGTGGGCTGAATCCAGCACCTTTAATGACCTTAATCTGGCCCTTTAAATCAAAATCTGAAAAAAAAAAAAGTAATTGTGATTTTATTAAAATACATTCTAATTTTATGGTTATTTACATTGTTTAATGTTTATTTAGATCATCATTTTATGGATAGGCTAATTAGTCCATTCATTGGTTGTGTCTGTTATTAAGCACAGAAACACTTATCGTTTTTAAAGGTTTTTACTTAATCTGTTAGCAAAGGGAAGCAGAGGGAATTTAGAAGAGTCAAATTTAATTAAAACAACAGCCTACTTCTAATCTAGGATTATAAAGGTGCAACTTTTGTACATAATGTTTACTTTCCAATTGCGAAAACTAGTAAAGTGGGAAAAAAACAACAAAAAAATTGAAATGTACATTGTTTTACATGTTTAAATTCCCAACTTTACAGGTCAGAACAGAAAATGTAAATGTCTGGCTCTTTGGCATTTACTTGAAAAAGGTCTATTGAGTGCAGACAATGAATCAAATCTCTTATGGTTCAAAAGCAATTTGTAACTGGTGGGTTTCTATTTGATAACTGAGAAAAAAAGATCTTTAGTGAAAGATTTAAGATTTAAGATTTTAGTGAAAAAATACACCTTATGAAGAAAAAGAAAAAAAAACTGGGATGTCTGTTCTGTTATATAACACAGTATGATGGTAGGGTCTATGTCTTACCTGGATGACTGCAATGCTACTCTGCAGACACTGAAAATATTAAGTAATTTTCATTGCTTTCACTCCACTCCTTTCATAACCACTGCTAAAACTAATTCCTTTGTAAAGTTACTTTTGAATACTTAATCTTACCTTTCTTGCAGTAATGTGTGGATACCTTATACGGTCGTTTCTTTTCTTCCTGAAAAGAAGAAGCAAGGGAGAGACAGCAGTTACCTACTCTGTCTTTTGGAGACTCTTATCTACTACTGTCAGTGAAGTAACCTTACGTCGTGTCTATAAGGGAAACCCAGACCCGCCAGAGATCTCGCGAGAGTGTTCTACCACGAACACGATCGTTCGTTAACCTCAACCAAGTGTCTTTAAACCTACACAGATTTTTTAACCACAATCACGTCGCATTCTAAATAATCATAAGTTTGCGTATCGCGCACAATGAAGAAACAACGCTTTCAAATCTCACGAGAGTTTCGCAAATCGAAGGTTCCCTTTTCGACTCGACCTAAAGGCGTTCATTTCGCGCCGTTGTCGCCGGTCTCATCAAAGAGCGGTAAGCTAGCAGCTGACTTGACTTTTAAAACTTAAAGCTGCCTGATATTTGCTATCTTTTAACATTAATAGCACAAGTTAATGTAAGATACGTTACTGTCACATCAGCTGTATTCATACATCTCAAACTGTGACTACTGGTTAAAAAGTTAATTAGCTTAAGTTACATTTAATCTGTCAGGGGTTCAGTTTTGCTACCATGGTTAGCTAGTTATAGCTTAAATGAACAGTTTTATACATGTGATAAATACCATTCATTGTAATGTTAATTCAGTAAAGACAGCCATGCTTTTCCAGTCCTAATATGTGATTGAATTAGTGTTTAAACTCACATAAAACCTGAAAAAAAAAAAACATGGTCGGCTTGAGAGTTTCTTTTACATTCAAGTCAAATCTGTTTGATTACAGTCTCTTCAGAGGTGGTGGTGATGGTGAGAAAAGCCTCCAGAAATATCTCAAAGCACACACTGACATGCAAGTCGAACCAGGCCAAGAAGAGTCATCGTGGATCCCATCCGCTAGAACCATCATGACCCGCAGCCAGTGTAACATCAGTGTCAGCTTGTTTCACAGGCTCCCTTCTGAGGTGATGGACATGATCCTGGATAAACTGTCTGGTGGGTATAACTGGCTAACTTTGTAATGCAATGTAAGAACACGTGTGTTAAATTCAACCATTCATTCTTCAGAAAAGTGGCCAGATAACACATGCAGTGGGGCAGTTTAACTAAGCAGTTTGAAGTCAACTGGAAAAAGTGGCTTTTTTTTTCTCAGCCAAGGACGCCTTACAAGATAGAAGATATACTGGTGTAACTTCCTTGGAATAATTTGATGTAGCATTATTTTTACACCTCTACTCAATAATGATAATGTGAAAAAAAAACAAACAACAGAAGAGAAATGTATCAGAAAGATATTACACAAGTCTTAAAAATATTTTCACAATATCAATGTAGAATATCCATAACATACACACAACGAAAATATAAATTTTTTTTCTGTTTTTCACAAGTTGAGTTCAACCTCTGTGCAAACAAAATGTTTATTTCTCTCAAATTCTGTTCACAGATTTGTTAAAATCCATGTTAGTGGGCTTTACCTAATATTCTTACTCAAACCCTAACCAATCAGATTGAGAGAAATAAACCGTCTGTGTGCACACAAGAACTCTCAGTTTTTTTTAAATCAACTCATGAAAAATGGGACCAAAAGCAAAAGTGTTGTGTTTATATTTTTGATGGGTATACACACACATCAAGAGTGTTTCACACTTAAAAACAACGATAATAGGCGCAGCTTGGGACTTGAATATAATAGAGATGTTACCAGTAATGGGTGATGCGTATTTAATTGGCAGGAGGAAGATTTATATATATATGTACTTATTACTAGTTATAGATTATTAGATTAGAACCTACAATTTATGATTTAGTTTGGATTTTAAAATAAATTATCTGTATTATGTAGTATTTTCTTTCTTTCATAATCTTGCTGTCTCGGGCTCTTTAGATTAATTTCACCTTTATTGTCATTACACAGAGTACAAGTACTGAGATGAAACTGCAGTGCAGTTTACACATATTAACGATAAATGACAGAGCACATACAGTGTGCAGAGCGTATAACAAACTACAGTTTTTGCATGTGTGTACCAAAAATTATAGGCTGTCCATCTCTTCAAAGTAACCACTACGTTTGGGACACTACACAAAAGACAGCCATGCTTTTCCTGTTCTAACATTTTATTGATTTTTATAACTTCTTTGAATTAGTGCTTAAACTCAGACAAAATATGACATAGGAGAAATTGAAGTTTCAGTATTGTGTTGTAATTGGTTCATTAAGACATGTATTATTTTAGTAGTATTTAGTGGGTGAAGATGTGTGTGTTTTTCAGTGCTGGAGATCAGTGTGTTCAGCATGGTGTCCAAGGAAATCACTAGATTTGTTATGGACTACGTCTCCACCCTGGCCTGGAAGAATAAAATGATTGTTGAAAACTTGCACCACGCCACCTGCCCTGAGGAGAGAATCGTTATTGGACACTTCAGAGACCTGGGCAAGTGACAATTTAAATTTAGCAGAATGTTTCATTTTGTATAGCTCTACACCAGTCTGTTGATGGCAAATTTATAACTAGCAGCCCTTTTGATCTGTGATAGGAATATTACTGACAGCACAGTACGAGGGATAAGCTGCGCTGTGAGGTGAAGGGATAGGCAAGAGCAGAATTTGTCAGTTTTTAAATTTGATAATGTCCTTTTGTGTTCAATGTCTCAGGTTTGTTGTTCAAGAGATGTACCCTGTTGCTACCAACAAGGGACAGATTAAAGTTTATCTTTGGCAGGTTTTCACAGGTAAGAAAAGGAGAGGTGAGAGGGCGAGTAAGAACAGAATATTGTAATATATTAAAATATTTTAAAGTCTGTGCAATTGTGTTATTAAAAGTTAACTATAACATATTTTTCTCTTAGAATAAAATAAAACAGAAATGTTAGGATAGGAGGAAAGAAAGAGAAGCATGAGAATAAATATAGTTATAGATAAATATTTCAGTATTTGTGATTTTTGCCCCATATTTGTTTCGTGTAGTTTCATCAGATATTTACAACTTTTAACTTTTGTTCTTCCAACTGGTCACTTGGATGAGGAGTGCCTATTTTAATTTCATTTTAGAAAACAGCACACTTACAGCTAGCAGACTTTTTAATGCAGCAACTTTTCATTGTCAGTTTTGGCCCTGTGTCTTAACTATTCTTAATTTTGAACAAATCAGTCACATCAACAAGGAAAATGTAATTACACCAGGCTAAATGATTTAATTTAACAGATGGATCAGACTGTCTTCAAGATTGGTCTTTTGGCCTTTGGACTGCTGTGCATGTTTACATTGGAGGCAATATTGTATTCAGTCATAATATCTATTGATCGTAACCTGTGCTAATGATGATGTGTTTCAGATTCCCTGCTTCATGGTGGATCAGTGTTTATCACCAGACTGCTATGCCCTCTGCAGCTATGGAGTCTTCCTCCAGGTGAGTGCTTCACATAAAGACAGAAAATTGAAACTCACATGTAACTAAAGGGAATCATAAACCAGGTGCAGCTAAAGGTGGTTAAACACCCTTTTAGCCTTATCTTACACTTATCTGTGTGTGTGGTGGTTTGCTCTGTTTAATACTTTACAGACACTGATCGCAGGATGGGATGAGGTGGAGTGCCACAGAGTGTTCAACTTCCTGTGTGACATCACAAATCTGCTGCAAAGAATTGAGGCAGTCATCACCGGAAAACCAGGTGTGTATTCTTGTGTCTGGAGGTTGCTTTCTGTCTTTTAAATGTATTTTGATAGCACAAGTTTTAAATCTGGACAGTTACAAACATCAGGACCGAGAATGAGTCAGTAGCACTGCAGAGGGGTAAAGTGGTAGTGACTGACTTTACAGACTCTTACAAACTCTGGGCCTTTTAGTGTTGATCCTTGTGGAAATCTCAAAAGGCAAAATGCAAATATTAAGTTTCTTGACTCGTCGGTCTGTCCTCAGGGGTGAGGTGGGACCAGGAGCTGCAGCTCCGTCTTTTCTGCCGTCGGGTTCTGTTGGACTCAAACGAGTTCCTGTTCTGGCTAACTCAGCTCCTGAAGCCTTGGCCCATGGTCAGCCAGGCACGCTTACTGTTCATACTCTATGGACCTCTGTTGCCTGAGGGTAAGATAACTTTTATACTCACTGTTAATGAAAACAGTAAGTTAGTGGGGTCATAGTTTATACTTGACTTTTTTTTTGTTTAACAGATAGCATACCCCTTAATATTTCAGAATTTCAGCCATACAGAAAAACTAACAACTAACCAAGTCATCATAGCGCACACCTATGATGTCAAGTTATATTTTCCTCATCCGGACACATAGCGGAAATGATCTTATATGACAAACAAAAGGTTAAATGTTAATTTAACGTGCCGGAGGTAACTCCCCCAACACTTCTTTCAGTACAGTGCATAGCCAATTGAAGCTATTTTGCAAGTCACTGTTTAATTTAGCTGTATGTGCAGCATGCATCAAGCTTCAAAATTTAATAGAAAATAATCACATGTAATTCACCTTGATTAAAATAATGTTATTTTTATCTCAGATATTTTATATGATCTATTTGCATATTTTTGGCCATTGATATTTTCATGTTATTACACATGATACCAACAAAACCAGTCTATGCTGGCTAAAGCAAACCCTGAGTGGGGTTTGTGTTTTGTTTTTTTTTTATTTCATGAGAACATATTGAGATGCGTTTTTTAATGTTTTGACTGAAAGATGTTGAAATTTGATTTGATACAAAGGAAGGCTGAAGGTTTAAATGAACCTCAAGTGTTTAGTGGTTAAAAGTGCAGAAATTAGATGCCTGGGTAGCTGGTGTCATTTTTCTCATCATGATGTTGTACAGTATGACACAGTTATTAAGGGAGGGTGCTCTCCTCCATGCAGGCGGCGACGGTTGGGAGGATCTGGTGGAGAGTGGGCTGCCTCAGAGCTCTCTGTGGGAGTTGGCCAGGGCCATCATTCTGCTTTACGGCAAACTGGAAGACAAAGATGGGAGCACAAATTCGATGCTGGCAATCTTGGAGGAGCTCATTGGTATCAAACTTTAGTTAGTTTAAATGTTTTATTGTAACACACCCACAGATTGACACATATTAAGGTTACATACCCCTGAAAACCTCTTCATCATTATCTCCAGTCATTCCTCAGCCATGGCATGTGGAGAATGTGGCTCGTCTCCTGGTCCTGTGTGGCAGCAATCTCTGCTACACTGTTCTGGCCAGCAAGGCCATCAATGGACGAGTTTTTGAGATCTCCAGACTGATCGTGTACATCATACTGGTGAGGATATTTATTTTTTATTTTCAGCTTAATAGAGAAATTGCCTTCAAATTAAGCCTCATTTATGGTAGGGAATTGAGAATACTGGCCAGCATGTTCCATCTCTGATCTGATTTGACATGATACAGTTAAACTTATTACGCTGGGTTATTGTACAGGTGATGTGAAATGAGTTTCTTAACTCATCACCTGTTGCTTTGCCCTGGTTGTTGACTAATTTTGCTCAGGGCCAGGAGGTTGGAACCTGACTCAGAATGCGTGAGGTGAAGGGCAGGGTTATAGATTGGACTGATCTCCCTTCTAACACAACAGTCTCAATCTAACTGACTGACTGTGCGTTCCAGTACCTATTCTACCATATTAGTTATTATGCCAAAAATGCCAAGTTGTCTTACTACATCTGGTTGCATTTTGGAGTGTGCAGGCTACCATGGTTTTCTGGCTATTCTGACCCAAGGCCCCATGTTACACGGAAGTATCATGTTCCAGTTGTATGCATACTGCATGCAACACAACATACTTTGTGAGGGCAGCTGCAGTACATACTAAAAATGAAAAGTATTTGATTTGAAATGCACGGAAGCTAAAATGTAACTGTCACCTCTGGGCTTGTGCTACTTGAGCTGTCCGTGGTGCTGATTTTGATTAGCTATTGTGTTACCTCCTCACAGGGGCGCCATAGCAGCTTTAACTCAATCATGTCAGTATCAAGGTCGAGGTTACTTTACTTGTCTCACTAGGGAAAAACTTGTCTTAGATAAAGAGAAAAAATGGCACATCAAAAAGATATTACAACAGAGAAAAAAAAAAGACATTAAATAGGACACATGCAAAACATCAGCTGTGCAAATTAGTCACCCACAGTTTTCACATTCACACTGAGACAGAATACAAGGGCATACTACTGCTACCTAGGCTACTGTGACACTTATGCTCAGCCTTCAATAACTGCAAAGTAAGCTGGTTTATATCGTCATGGAGAGTTTATAAAGTGTTTATATTGTTTCTCTTGGCAGGTTTTCATTATGTGCTTGATTTCCTTGCTTTTGATCGAAAACATATTGACCACTTGGCCTCGTTCACTTTGACTTTTCAGTCGCAATACCAGGGCCTTGGACACACCTCAGTGAAATAATTATAACTTAAACAGCTATTTCAGTAATTAAAGCTACAACGACAACAAATGTGCTGTCGAAAGGTATGTTTGTTCAGTTTTCTGTTTTGCATTGCTTCATCTTTAGGTGTGTGAGAAGGACGGCTATCACATGTCCTGGGCGGTGAAGTTGGTGCAGCAGATCTGCCAGGTGTTCAGCTCGCCTCCTGAGAGGTTCCGCTTCATCCAACAACTGGAGAACATGTTCTCAGAGGTCACCAGGGAGATTTTTGAGTTTTTTGTAGCAGGTGGGGGCAGTTCTTTATTTTAGACTAAAAATTGAGCGAGGGATATTATACGATTACTAAAGCACTGAGATGGTGGGCCGAGCAACAAAATTTAATTTACTGAATGAAAAATAACAAATAAATGAGGAAATCACATCATATTTGTAGGCGGATGTTGAAGGGCAGGCTGATTCACGTAGTTACCAAATGAAATGTTAAATTTACACATGCTGAGCTATAATTATAAATTTAATACATTAATATAAATACAGTACACATTCTGTTTGCAGAGAAAAGTGCAGTGTGGAGCAGCGTGTTTGGAAAGTCTGTGTGTTGATGGGTGGATGTGTGTGAGTGACTGCTCAGACAGATGGAAACTACTGGGAAATTCTTACTTACTTACCTTATTTTATTGAAAATATTTGAGGATTTCAGCAGCAAAAACAGATTAACACCATTTTCAAAATGAATACACCAACACCAGCTTGATTGATATTCCCCAGAGTGTGAAACAACAACAAAAAAACCACGATTCATGTAACTCAAAAAAAATTGACATATCTTATCAAAACAACCCCAACACCTGTTTGATTGATTCCTTGGAGTGCACCCAAAACAAAACAAAACATGATTTAGCAAAATAAATAAATACAGAGCGATCTGTTCTTGCAAATGAACACTTCATTTTCAGCACGGATGGATGTGTTTTCTTCACCAAGAGCAAACCCTCATTTGTTTGCTCTCGATTACGTCCCTTGTTTAATTTTTTGAACCTACTTCATTGCATTCATTACACTGTTAATGTGAATATATGAAAAAAGCAACCTCTTTGAGAGCAAACTGAGCAGGTTTTCTCTCAGCGTGATTAGAAAATAAGTGTCACTTGCCATTAAAAATAAAACAGGTGTAATGATCTTATGTGCATGAGTGGAGATTGAAATTCCTGCCTCTCAGCTCACATACATTACAGTATATAGTCAATGACAGTATGTATACAGTATATGTATTTGTATCCCCTAGATGGTTCTTAACATTTTTTGGCTTGTGTGACCCTTAAAAGCAATTCACCATCACCAGCCACCACCTCACACCTCAAGTGGATCATAAGTGAGAACTGAAAGTTTTAGGTTTGTTTATATAATTCTGTACATTGTTGTTACGACCCCCAAGTTGGTGCTAGGGGATGAGGGGTGTAACAATAAATAAATTGACCCGGGTGAAAAAGGAAGGAAGGAGAACTGAGGCAAAAGTGCAAACAAAGGTTCTTTTATTTAACAAATAATGTGTAAAATTAAGTTAACACCAAATTAAATAAAACAAAGGGCTAACTTAATTCCCTAAATCAAACAACAAACATACACAAAAGACAACGAGTGCCTTGCTAGCCGGAGTGGCTAGCAAAACACAGACACAGAAGACACAGACAACGAGTACTTTGCAAGCTGGCGAGGCTTACAAAGCACATGGGGGCGCCCAACGAGTATCTTGCTAACTGGGGAGCTAGCAAGACACATGATTAACAAAAACACAAGTACTTTAACTAGCTGGGGAGCTAGCAAAGCACAGAACACAAACTAGGGGGCAAAACACGCCAATACTAGCAGTCTAGCCTGGCCCTGCAAGACTAGACTGCCGAAGTGCAACCCGCAATCTGCCGAATGGCCCACAGGCCCTGAAATGCAGACTTGCGGCTGCCGAATGGCCCACTGGCCCCTAACTGCTGCGCTCTCCTAGCTTATATCTCCCAGGCCCTGATTGCAGAGTGGCTGCAGCTGCTGCCAATCACTGCATCCACACAGAGGGGGGGAAGGTGCAGTACCTGGGCAGAGGAGAGCAAGCACACAAGCACACACAGTGGCACGTAACAATTGTTTCTAAGGAAAATGTTGCATATTATGTCTCTGAGGTCATGATTTGATTCTAAGCACTGACAGCTGTGCTATTGTTAGACTGCTGAGTCTTGATTTGTAAGGCTCAGCAAATCATTGATTTTATGTCCTGACAACTATCATTTACATATTCAGGTTCTTCTTTAAAAAGATAGTCTATATGGCATCAAATCTACACTCTGTTGTCTTTCAAGTGTTGTTTTTTTTCTTTGGACATGTGCCAGATGCCGCAAGTAGGTGGGGTGTGAAGAGAAAAAGAAAACACTGGTAGAATCACAGATTCTGGCTTTGATTTTTAATGTAATGATTTCAAGGTTTGGATTTTGGATAAAGTGGCTTCTTGTATATAATATAAAGTAATGTCATTACTTTTATAAAAAATTGCTCTCTGACTGAGTTCACTTTTTAGATAAAGAAATAAAACAAGTCAGAGAAAGCCTAATTACTCTTTAAGGAAATTTAACATTGAAATTCAAAAAATAAAAAAATTAAAATGATTTAAATTTAAGCTATTTGTCTAGTAACTCTTGAATGATCATTTTATTTTGGCTCAGCCAGCTTGTAAAGGACGCTGAGTCTACTGACACATTTTGAAACATTAAACTTTGTTGTGTTTTCCTTTTATTTGTCACCCTTCTGTAGAACTCTATCACAAACAATTTTGGTTGTTTATTGCACAATAACGATTTAATGTGATGAAGAAATGAAATAAAGCCATTTTGAGCAGCTTTAAGTGCTGGAAATGCTTGAAACGTGCTTGAATTTGACTTTGGAAAAGGTGTAGGAGTGCTGTGAAACTGAAAACTCATTTTGATCGATTTTCAACTTAAAATTGAAATTGTGACACCCCTAGTGTCTTGTTAAACATATTAAATACCCTCAGATTTATCTGGTAACCTCAGATTGGCCTACACAGTTCTTTGAGTGCCTCACAGAATGCCTCAGACTCATCATTAATTTCATCATCTGTTCTCAGGAAACCATCCGGAGGACAGAGACACTTTCCAGACCCTGTGTATCCTCCTGGCCTCCAGTGCTCGCTTCCACACGAAATTCCTCCACATGTTCCTCAAGTAGAAGCGATGCAGATTGAAAGTGACATGACGTGACAGGAGGAGGGGTTGGAAAGAGACAAACACCAATAATGAAGGGGAGCGACTAAAGAAGTGAATGAAAGAGTGCGATGGATCTTGACAACAATGGTAAAAGAAAACAGGACGTGAAGACCGACGTCAACATTGTTAGTGTTGGCTGACAGTTCACTGTGTGCACAAACAACACTGCATTTGTTGGTTGAAAACAGAGCTGTTAAAATACTTTTGCCAAACAGCTAACAGTTATTTATACAAATTTTATATTTCTTTCAAAGTTTTAAAATATTGTTCTTCCTAAAAATATTTCATGGTATTTTTGTAAACTTTATTTAATATTTATTCATTAACAGGAACAATATTTATTGACACTATTATTTATTCACGTTGAACCTCTGTAAATATAGTCGTGATACAGTGATTACATTGCTCTTGTTTGATTTATTAAATTGTTTTGTTCAATTTGATTTTATCTTTATTTACCTTTATTTTTAGTTTTTTAGCAATTATAAGGTAACTAAAAGCAGAAACACAGCATGCACTCAGCAGATAACAAGCTTTTATTTTTCTCCAGATAGTACAATATTCAGCGCTGACAGCATTTTCATTTTCAAAAAACAAAAAACAAAAAACACAAAAAGAGTTCAGTTGATGAAATAAATTAAAGCATGAGTCATGGAATAAAAAAAAGCTTCAAATAAAAATGTTTAAATGTTACAGAAACAATGTTATTTATATTTTCAGGTTACATTATGTTATTCTGACTGCATTCACATTTCTGTCAGTAGTGATGTTGAACATAAGTTTAACTAACTATTGGTGGCCACCTTAAATAATCAGAGTAGTTGTATACAAATTATATTATCAGCAGGATTTCCTTTTCAAAGAAACATGGTGACAAAGTCGCAGCACGCACAGGAAACACTAGGCTGTTTGACATTGAAGTTTAAGGCCTACAACATCAAGTGTGATGAATACTGCAAGTGAATGACGTCCAGTTACCACGTCCACATGGCGTCCATGGTCGCAGGCTTTTCATTCATTCATTTGTTCATTGTTTTGATATGATCTGGCAAGAGACAAAGGTTATTAAAATTTTTTTTTTTTTATTGAAATATGGTTGTGAGTGGGTATCAAGGGAAGTAACATCAGGAAATGTGCACAACACATTAACTTTACTTTCAAATTGAATCAAAAATAACTGAAAGATTTGTAGTACATATGACACAAAAGCCTTATTTGGATGGGATTATTTCTGTGGGGCATGTTTAAAGGGACCCTGAAATAAAAAATAATATTTTTGCCTCTTACCTGTGGTGCTGCTAATCCATCTAGATATTTTTGTGTGAGTGGTCTCTTTCCAGGAATCAAGATGATTCACAGACCTTGTTATAATGCTATAATTAATAATAATAATAATAATAATAATAATAATAATAATAATAATAATGAAATGTATTTTTCATACAAGAAATGTAGCCCAAAGTGCTTTACAACAAAGAAATTACATGACCAAGTTCTTCACATAAAAAAGCTATAAAATAAGATGCAAAATATAAGATGGAAAATAAAACCTGTTCAGATAATAATGAAGTTAAGTTAAATATAGAGTATATAGAATGCACAAAATCAAGGAAAAAACAACATTTTAAAAGAAATTATGCAAAAGTGCAAAGCAAAATGCAAAGCAGAGCCTCTAAAAAATATTTAGCGAGCTGGCTTCTCTGATGTCTATACATAGTGTGTTCCATAGCTTTGTGATGTAAACAAAGGCTGCATCCCCGACTTTCTTTCGGCTGTCTTCGGGAACCTCCAGTAAATCAGCTGCAGACGTGGTGAGCAGTTTCATGTGGGAACTACTTTCTCTCTACTAAGAGGAGAGTAGCTCTGATAGATTCTGCTGCAGGAACAAAGTAGTTTCAGTAGATTCTATCTTAGAAAGAAAATTGTTCCTACATGATACTGTTCACAACAAAGTCTTAGGATTATTGATTGATTTCTGGGAAGAGACGTTGCTGTTGAATTTTGCAAATGTATTTTTTGACGCTTTGAGCACCACAAACCGAGTGACATCTAGTTCCATTATATTGGGAAGGATCTCCAAAACTTCAAAAGAAGTCACACCAAAACTCTCTATATGGATAAATGTCTCTACAGATATTTTTGATTTTGGGGTGAACTGTCCCTTCAGTATTGCATGTTTTTTCTTTTCAGTGTTAATTATAGTCATAAATGTTTTTGGGAGAGCTCATTTATCCTCCCATGACTTAAATCCCATCCGGAGAGATACTGAGACACAATCTACCACCACAATTACTTCACAGACAGCATTATGATACTTACTGTGCAATTTGTTCTGTGGGTATACATATAAAAAAAGACATTTCTTTAATATTGTCATTGACATTGAGATTCTGGGCACAGTTTAACTTTCTTTTTGGTCCAGTATGACAGTTTTATTACTGAACAGATGTATTACCTTGTAGCCAGTCCAGCCCTTCCTGTAGGCCCTCTCCTTTGATGGCATTGCTGGCACTTTGAAAACAAAAACAAGGAGATGTGTAGGAGTTAATCTCCTTGTGGCACACATTCACTTTCTCTTGACTTTTCTTGGATCCTGGATGTTTAAATCTGTCTAGCTCTTAATCCACCTGCCTTCCATCTGTCTAATGAGTAAACAGGGTGGAAAACAAAACTTATATAAAAAGAGCTGTGGCTTTTGAATAACTGCTTGGCGCTGCGCGTCCTTATAATATTTAACCTGAGTCAAGGAGGAAAGGACAAATTAGTAGACGCTGGAAACAACCCAGGAAGTCACAAGTGAGTAAACAAGCCTGGTCAGTCTCTCTTTAAGACTTTAAGCTTCAATTCTGGAGGCACAAAATGTTGCAGATGGGGATGTGACAGATCAGCCAATTTAATCCAAGTGCGCTTCTTTCCTGTTGCAAACTACACACGATGTTTCTGCAGGTGACAGACCTTTTCCACATCAACCATTTTGACATGAACAGTAGGGTAAACACAGGTGTTTACTGACTGAGGTTCATCTGTAAGGTTCATCATTTCCCTACTTTTTCATATCAGTATGGCTGCTGTGAAAAAGGTCAATAATGTGATCACAGAAACAGAAGAAATAATGAACCACTGTAAATAGAGCTGCAACAAATATTATTTTAATCTCCACCAGGTTTTATAATCACTTAATTAATAGTTTTGATTCATTTCTTAAGTAAAAAAGTTAAAAATCTCTGCTATCATTTCTCAAATGTGAATATGTGAATGGTTTCTTTAGTCCTTTATGACAGTAAACCAAATATCTTTGTGTTGTAGACAAAACAAAACATTTGGGAATGTTGCTTTGGCTTTTTTCACAATTTTCTGACATTTTTTCTGACATTTTGTAGACCAAACTTGTTGATTAATCGAGAGTTAGATGCGGCCCTATCTGTAAATACTAGTTTGGGGCGACAGGGTGCAGCCTGTTTTTGACAGATACTTTACCAGATGTGCCAGGGTTTGTCTTTGATGTTCTCCAAACACAACATCTGTGAGACCTTGACGGTAGACATGGCGTCCCGCAGATCCATCTTGTTAGCAAAAAACAATACTGGTATCTTTTTGCAGCGGATATCTGGATAACAAGACAGACATGAAGACCAGTAAGGAGTAAGGAGTGTCAGCAGAGGAGTTTATAGTCAGTGTGGATCTTTAATATATTGGCATCACTTGACAATAAGATTGTCCTTATACATTATTTATAAATGATTTATAAGTGGGTTGTTAATTAGGTTGGAAATTATTAGTTAACAATTCTAAACAAGTTATAACACACTTTACATACATCAATGTGGACTCACTATTTAGCAAGATCCAACTACTGCTAACTGCTAAAATCATAGTAATGATTTTATGACTATTTATAACTGACAAAACATGGGCTTATTTTAAAATGTGAAATGGTGCGTGCTGAAAATGTCTGTGTATGAATCTGTTAACAGGATGTGCCAAATGAAACTTATGACCATAAAGATATGCTGACTGCGGTTAAATGCTAGTAACTTATTAACCAATAAGACAAGAGAAGGAAAAGTGAGCTAAGTCAACAATGAGATCTGAGGTCAAACAGTACAGATAAATGTGTTCTCACTATTTGGCAAGCAACAGGTCACTGTTGCACTTTTTATTTATAAATCATTTATAAGGGTCGTTTTATTGTAAAGTGGCACCAATGTATTTAAGTTTGATAATTTCTTAAAATGATAATAATGATGATGGAGGACAAAAAACAAGCAGATTTTTATGTAAACAAAGTTGACACCAAGTGACTTCCATCATTTTTCCATTGTTTTTCTTTACCATGCTAATCTTTATTTCACTAAAATTCAACTTGTATCCTGTGTTTTAGGTAGATGCTATTTGCACCCAGCTTGGCACAGCTAATATGACGGATTGCACCCAAGGTGTAAACAGCCACACTGACTTTGGCATTGGTATTGCTCATGATTGCCAAAAAAATTGTGAGGAGCTTGGTCAGAAGTATTTTCTGCTTCTGAAAGCGGCATGTGAGAAAGAGTTTGAGAACCCCTAATTAAGACAACGTGATTACTAACAACTGAAACCCAGGACACTGCTAATAGTGATGCTAATGCCAATAAAAATGCAAAAACTCATTTAAACAGCACTATTTCCATTATATAACGAACCCTGAACCATGCCTGCTAATGTTTTTTAGTATAAAGTCACACGTCAGTTATACTTCTTACTTGAAAGACAGTATCAGTGCTGTGTTTTTATACAATATATTGCAGGTATTTTGTACCTTCATGATTGAGAAGAGTATCCAGCTCCTCTTTGGCAACAACCATTCTTAGTTTGTCACCGCTGTCAATGACAAATATGATGGCATGACTTTCTCTGAGGAGGACAAGAGAAGACGTTAGAATTGACACAGAGTCACGTTACTGCAGCGTGGTTTAATTTTGATAGTTGATGATGAAGATTGATGTGTTTCATACTTGTAGTAATGCTCCCATAGATTTCTATATCTGCTCTGCCCGGACATGTCAAAGACTGTAAAAGAGAGGCTGCGCGCACATAGAGACACAGAGGGAGAACAAGTTAGAATGATACTTATTGGCCATTTTTAATTTCATGTCTGCAAACTAGTCAAAAACTAATAAATACACATAATAATAAAAGTAATATAAACATAAATGTCTATAGGATTCTACCTTGAACTCTTGAACTTTTCAATGTTGAAGCCAATTGTTGGGACTATTTCTTGTGCCTGCGTCTGCATGCACGCACACACAAACAAACACGCACACACGAACACAAACACACAAAAACAGACAAGTAACGGCAAAAGTATGTCAACAAGGAGATAGTATGAGGAAAGTATGACGTGGGCTTTACCTGACTAACATGTTTCCACTCTTCTGACAGTGGGCCTAAATGATTCGAATGCTGAAAACAAGCAATCAGTGAATGATTGCAGTGAAATGAAGGAGATTTCGACAGGCCTTCTCACAAGATTTATCTAAAGTTTGTGGACCCACATGGCAGGACTACACACAGAAGATGCCTCTACATTCCACTATAATGCTGTTAATTAAAGGGACAGTTCACCCCAAAATCAAAAATACATATTTTTCTTCTGGGCTGTATTGCGATTTATCCATCTAGATTGTTTTGGTGTCAGCTGCAGAGTTCTGGAGCTGCAGAGACGTCTGCTTTCTCTCCGGTATAATGGAACTAGATGGCACTCAAAGAACCACGAAAGTAAACGTCTCTTTCGAGAAATCATGACCCAGTTGCTCAAGATAATCCTCAGCCCTTGTTGTGAGCAGTTTCACGCACACTGAGAAAAAAAAAAAAGGTTTTGACAACTCAAAACTTTCAGGCAACTTACTGCAATAGATTTTTGAGTGTTGAGCCCAACTCAAACTCTTAAGTCTCCACAATTTTGTTTAGATAATTTACTTTTTGTCCTTAGATAAACTCTAATCTTTGAGTTCTACAAACTCAAAAAATTTAGAAAAACGGCCACAGTGAGCTTGTCATTATTTGGGTGCTGGTAAATATTAAGATATTAAACATCAGTCACTTTCACTTAGTGAGTTTGCGCAGTAAAATTTGAAATGCAATTTTTGGGGTTTTCTAAAACTCAAAGATTCAAGTTTATCTGAAGAAGAAGAGTAAGCTCAACAGAAGATTAGTTGTTAGTAAAATGTTTTCAAAACTTTGAGTTAAAGTTTAAATGTGTGTGCAAGTTAAGTTGCAGTAAGTTGCCTTGAAATGTTGACACACACACACTCACACACACATAATATATAGATAATACATAGCGGAAAACATGAAACAAACAACAAATAATGAACAGACAATGGGAACGGAAACATTAATATTTCATGTCCAAAAACGAGCAAGAGGAAGCAATTAGAATGAGCTTTTTAAATGTATGTTTTTGGTTCTTTGAGCACCACAAGCTTATTCCATTATATTGGAGAGAACATAAACATCTCTACAGCTGATATCTCCACACCAAAAATGTCTAGATGGATAAATAGCACTGCAGGCCAGAGCAAAAATATGTCTTTGTGATTTTGGGATGAACTGTCCCTTTAAGATTCAAAATGTACTAACAAATAAGACCCAGTTTCATGTACTTACATTAGCCGGTTTGAGTTGGTTGATGATGGTAGTTTTGCCGCTGTTGTCCAGTCCCAAACACAAAACGTTGACCTCTTTCTTCCTCAGGCCGAGCCAGCCTGACAGTTTATCCAGCAGCCCCATTAGACCTGATTAACTCTACACTGTTAAAAAAATTAACACATCACCCCATAGATAGTCTGACTGGTGGGAATTAAAAAGACTAAATTTGCAAATTCTCATGGAAACAAACAATAATGATAATAAACATAGCCGTGGATGGTGTGTTCCAGGTTCTCGCTGTGAGTGGGCTCACAAGCTGAGACGCCGCCTGGGCATCCCAGCTTGTGACAGGTAATCCTATTAGAGCGAATTAAGCTCTGTGAAACACCCGGTGACCTAACTGAGGAGTATGAAGCCTGCCAGCCCCCCATCTTACCTTACTTTGCCTTAATTAGAGCCACTATCAATCTGTTGTGTCAGCCTGTGTGTTTTACACTAATTCAGGCAATCTGTGATAGTGTTGTTGTTTATTTCACAGTGAGAAAGGACAAGCAGGTCATAAATGTCGTAAAATTTGGTCATATCTAAGAGAAAATGTACAGTGAGCTGGTCATTATTGATTAATCATCCTGAAGGGGTTTATTTCATAATAATGACCTGCTCACTATACATTACCCCACTTATTACATGGTTACTTACCATCCAAAAAAAAATCAATAATTTGACACAAAAATGTTATTTTAAATAGATTTTATGGATTTAAAAATTATTATATTGGTCCTCCAGAGTCTATGATCAGAACTGTGTACATAGCAAAGGTCTGTTCTCCATAGCAACAGTCTGCTATATAGAAGTAACAGACCTTAGAATGCTGTAATTGATCAATCAGAGCCGAGTATGAAATAAAGCCATGTAATAAAGAACTTATATACGTACACAGACAGGGTTGGGTCAGTCAAACGTTGAAAATATCGCACCTTGTACTAAAAACAGACAAAGTCGTAAAAAGTTGAGTTCCACAATTTTTTTTTTTCTCTTTAAACATCTCAAAACATGTAATAGAGCATTTGGTTATTATGAAAAAAAGTTTCATAAGTTTAAATGGCCATATTTTAAAACTAAAATAAAAAATGTAATCAAGTAATCCCAACTATAATCTGATTACACTAACTACACAATACGTGTTTCAAGTGTAATATGGGCTGATTATAGTTATTATAGTTATTTTTTGTAATCTGATTACATAATCTCAATTACATGCAATCTGTTACTGCACAGCCCTGCATATATATTGACATATTATAAACCCTGGAAATGTAACTACAGTGGTAAAATGTATGTTATAAAGAGGGGATGAAGAAAATTGTCCAAAAAAAAAAAAAAAAAAAAAATCATGTTTCTAATCTGAATTTGTGGTTAATATTACAGATATATTTTCATAATGATAAGGAGAATCTCACATGGCAGGTCTGGAGCTGGTCAGTGGTCCAACAGCTCCATCTTTTGGTCATCAGTCACGTGTACAACTTCATGACAGCTGCCAGGTTGAAGAGGTGCAGGGCTGAGTAATAATGGATTACATGTAATTGGGATTATGAAATCAAATTACAAAAAATAAGCAACTATCAGCCCAGATTACATTTGAAAAATGTATAATTAGTTTATAGCGACATCATTACAGATTACTTGGTTGCATTTTAGACCTTTAAAATATGGCAGTTTTCTCCTTTTTATCATATTGAATGCTCTAAGCGTGTCTGACATAAGTTTCTCCTCTCAGGTTGCCAGTTTTGTTAATGGTGACTTAAGTATTTGTTTTAATTGTGACTTATAAAAATCGAGTTTTTATTCATTTTTATTTACATGATGATACATGATGATAATGATGTAATATTGAAACGAGAAAGAAAGAATATTTATAGAACTCAGTGGCTGCATCCAAGAGTATTCTGATTATATACTTTTTTGTAATGTGGTGGATTATGTTACTAATTACAAAAAAAATGTCAAATTAAAGAGATGAGGCTAACTCAGTTTGATTTGTTACATTAAGTCATATCCACTGAAGCACTGGTTCCCAACCTTGGGGTCCCGATTCCCACTAAGGGTCACCAGAGTTTAATAGGGGGTTGTGAAGCTTTGATGATTTTAAGGGGTGGAAGAATATTATTTAAGATCTAAACTTCAATAAAATCTTACCAGATAAGCTAACAGAACGATGGCCGAGTGTCGGGGAGAAGAAAAGCTGAATTTGTCAAAAAAGAAGCCTATTAAGTTTGTATGATTGTTAATAAAACATAAGTAAGACAGAGGATTGTACAGAAACTTCCTAAAAACTAATCTGTGATGCAATATTCACAGGAAATGCTCAAAATGTATCCATATCATTCATTTTACACACATTTCCTGCAGCTGTTGTGTCATTATTAGGGTTAATTGTATAGTTAATCAGTTATTCTATACTGTTATTGGTTTGCATTGAATATAATATGAAATATCAATAAAATATTCACTTAATCAGGGGTCGTCAGTTTACTCAGTGATAGAAAAGGTGTCCCTTAAGTAAAAGGTTGGGACCCGCTGCACTGAAGGCACTACTCCTGCAAGGTTTCTTTAATTTAGCACTGAAAAGATTGACATTTCACAACCTGAAAGATATCAGATTACATTTTCCCTCTGAATAAATTCTGATTCATTCTCTTTGCTTGCCCAAGGTACAAATCGAAAAAAACAAAATGAAATGAGCAGTCAACCACCAGAACTGTTCATCTTTATTTGCAAATAAATATTCGCTGTAACTGCCTCTTACAGTGTGCAAGATCTACAACATCTCTTTGGAAATTATAGAAAAATAAAATACAAGAAGTATAAGTATACTTGTACTTTGTACAAAAGAACGTCCTAACATTGCTCAGCAGTAGAACATGCTAAACAAACAGCATCTGATATTCTCCATAATCTGTAGAGGGGTGGTGATCGTGAGCGTGTGTGTGTGTGTGCAAATACTGTATGTGTGTGTGTCTAGGTGTGTTTGGATATGTGTGTGTGCATCTTTCCCACTCCGGAAGACCTGGATGCATAATTGTGCTGTGACCGAAAGGCACAGATCTCTAGATCCAGATCGCCTTCAACATTAATCACCGAGCCCCAGTTTTATGAAAAAACCCCACAGCTGCAGAGGGGCAGGTTGCTCTCTGGAATATGGAATACAACTCAAACTAATGGCTAGGTCCTGTGACTGCACGGATACTTATGAACTACTCCGAAGTGTTTCTGTCTTGCATGGTTAACGGACTGTAAGGCATTCTGTGTGTGTATGCCAGTGTGTGTGTGTGAGTGAGTGTATGTGTGTGTGTGTGTGTGTGTGTTACTGTTGAATGACACACGATGAGTTATGATGCTGCTGTTTATGTTCGTTCTCTCTCCGCCCTCCAGAAAGTCATTTACCGGTCCCTCCAGGATGTTGCAGGCTCTGTTTGGGATAGTTTTGGCCTGAAATGACAACTTTTCTTAAAAATTATGATGCACGTTGCAATGTTTTTTAGCCATTTTGTGCAATGAAATTGACCCTTCGCTAAGCTCCGCCCTCCTTCGTTACTGTTGCCTGTCAAGCTTCCATTATCGCACTACATATATGCAGTCTACAGTGATAACATGGCAGATTTAACATTGAAACTGTTAGTAATTGTTGACACACTCAGTCTTTGATTCCACAGAGAGGTAAACTGAAGCAGCCTCTCATTTCTAGCTGACGACTGTGGATTTTATCGGCTAAAATAATAACTCTTGCTGGCAGATTTCATAAGTGTAGCTGCAAGCTAATGCTAATATTTAAACGTTTTAAAATGAGAACCCTGTAAAAGGATCTGACATATTTAACAGCTGTGTAAATGATACAATGTCAATGCAAACAGGCTGAGGCTAAATGTGCATCTTGGCAAACATTGGTCGAATGTAGAAATACACTCATTAACGTGGGAAAAGGAAGCCCAGGGATTAGATTAGTGCAGTGGACCTTGAGACAGTCACCCAGTCAGACCAGCCAGACCACAGTCGCCTCTAGGAAGAGAGCTGATATTAGAGGTAAACTAACCCGATTTAGACCTAACCTAAGAGAGCTAGCATGCACACCGCTTCAACATGTAGAGAAATGCTAAGCTTGACAGGCCTGCAACACCCTAGTCATGGTTCCTAACAAATGATTGAAATGACAGTTGCTGTTCATAGGAAGAGTTTAGTGAAAGGCAGTTGCAAAAAAAAAAAAGGTGTGATTGCAATTTTTTTCATTAATAATCAGAGGGAACTTGTTCCTGTGAGAATAAAACCACTGTCACCTTACCAAAAAGGCTCAGGATGACAAAGATTCTAACAAAATATGCTTTATTTGTAAATGAAGAAGTGCACCAGCTTTAAACAAAGAAGCTCAAACTCAGTCAAAACAACAAAACAAAAATTATAAAGTGCACAGAGCATTGATAAATGTTGATAACAATGACAAAATAAAAAAAATATGAACAAACAAACAAAAAAACCCTGTTGAATTCTTAAAAAATGCCTCAAAATTGAGTCAGTTCATTGAGATGTACATATATGATGGTGGCGCGGGTGACTGCTATGACTGGTGGTCAAATTTGCAGAAAAGTTGCGGTGATTGGACTCAATTGCGAGGTTGTGCAGAATTCACAGGGATTGGTTAAATTTGCATGAAAACACAAAATTGCAAACAACTTCCTGGAGGGACTGATTCACTCTCTCTGCCTCTCTGTCAACTCTGTCCTGATCACACAAAACTTTTTTTTAGCTACTTCTGCTGCCTCCAACTCAGCTAACTAGTTCTATTCATATATCCAACTCGACTAGTTATAATCTGCAGCACAGCCTATTCACTTAGAGAATGAAGAAAAATGTTGATTTCAATGGCAAACATCTGACAACTTGACATCATCTACTGCAGAACCCACAGTTTTCCATTTCAGACTATGTACACTGGTTTCCCACACTGCCACAACCTGTAGCTTTGCACCATCCAATGGATTTTCCTGCTCTGACATCTTGGATCAACTTTGTCCCAGAAGTGCAGTCCACTGCCTGTTTTAGTGTGTGTGCAGGCAAAAAGAAACGATGAGGTGTATGACCGCTAACTCTGAAGAACCATATAAGTCCATGTTAAGTTTCCAGACCGTTTGAAACATCTCCTATCTATATCTAAGTTTGTGAACATTCATATGTTAAGACAGTGGAGATTGTGTACTTTCAGGCAATGTTTAACATTCGCAATCAAAAAAAAAAATCAGGCTTGTCACATGACTGTGAGTACACTGGTTGCTAAAAACTGTCAGAATAGACTTGTATGGTCGTTCATATGAAGGCAACGGCTCCAGTTCTGCGAGCTTAGCCTGTGACAGTAAAAACAGGTGGATGGTGTTGTGTGAGCCTCGTGTTTCCATGTCAACAAGAGGTCTCTCATTGCACGATTCCTTATCTCTCTCTGAGATACTGAGGTGACTGCATAATACTGTATTGCTGATTTGGATAAAAATCTTAAATAAATAAAACATCTTAATTAAATAAGATCCAGATTTACTAGGGCTTTCACATACAGGACTGCACATATATAGATATTAGGTTATGATAATAATTATCGATTAATTGTCTATACACTTTTAAACATTCAAGAAATCTCCATAGCTTGCTTCTCGCGTCTTTCTTCAAGTATTAGCGTACCAGATTCTCTGGAGAGAGGGTAAACTAAAGCAATGCAAATAAAACCTTCATGATAAATTATCAAACTGCAAAAATTAAAAATATTGAAGATATATATATTTTTTTTTCAAAAGACAAAATTTTTCGATTGCACACCTCATAGCAGCTACATGAGCACACGACTCGGAGCGAGAAAAGAACAACAACCGAAAATAAGAGTCAGAAGGTTCAGTAGATTACGTTTGCAAATCTACATCTCTAGATATTGTTGCTCCACACACAAAGTACTGCTGCTGCAACAAGGCATTACATTCCCCTAAAGTGAGGGCCTGGGCCAGTCTGTAAAGTCCGCAATAGTCTGGCACAACCAGGTATTCTGGGTAAGGGGTGTATAGTAGGAAAACGTCTGTTACTACTGGATGTGAGGGAGACCAGGGGGCAGTCCGCCGTGGTAGTCTGTCCAATGACCTCCTGTATGAAGGGTTCAGACTCAGGCACAGGCTGTAGACTGTCTATCCAACGGTCTAAACTTCACTTCCGTCCAGTCCATCTATCTGTCCGTCCCAGGCTGTGTCAAAGGGTGTCCTCATACATGGAAACCCTTCTCCTGTTCGTGCAGTAGCTGAAGGCGGAGGGTCTGTACGCTGCTGATGATCCGCCTCTGGTGGCCGATCAGCTCCACCCCAAGGCGCCTCACATCTCTAGGCCGAGAGCGGAAACACAAACACACGCAAACACACACACACACACACACACAAAACACTTTAACTTGTGAGGACTTTTCATTCATTGCCTTACTTTCTCTGAGGAGACCCTCTGAGTAGGAGATGTTTACACTGTTTGGTACAAGTCAGTCGGTACTTTTTTTTTTCTTTTTCAAATTAGTATACTAAAGATTTTGAACAATATCGTTTGCTTCGTTTTAAGGATGTTTTTTGTATCAATTATAGATGTTGTAATTGTCTTAAAATCGTTGCTTTCTCTGATTGTTTGTACACCCTGTGGTTTAGTGTTCACACTGGGAACTTGATGCTGGATCTTTCAGAGGATTTCATTTTCACATACAGCTGTTTGCCAGGTGTGCATTACAAAACATCTAGTTTGTATGTAAGACAGTGCACTTTATGAGATAAAACCGAATCATTTAAGTAATTAAACAGCCTTCTTAGCAATTTAATGTTATGCTTACATAAAGTTTGGGAGCTTGTGACAAACAGAATGAAAGAATCAAAGCAACAGAGGCTGAAATATCCTGACTTTTAGTCCCTTGTATGAGTCACTCCCCAAAACCCAGAATGCAACTAGACCCTCCCTGCCTGACAGGGACTGAAAACTTGGTATTTAATCCGGGGATAGTGCCTAACTGCCTGCATCACACAGAATGTTGTGTGCCTGATGCGTGTTCTTGTTGGTTCGCATTGGGTCGTCTCTTCACTTTTTGGTTAAGCTAACAAAACCACAGCCTAAAAAGTTGTTTATTAACCCAATTTGTGATCATTCATTTAAGAACACACTTAGATTTTTACTATGACACCCTAACCCTAACTGCGACTAGACTTCCCTGCAGATTTTCAAATGACTTTTATGTGACTGTTGATAAATTCTGAAGTTGACCATCAGAAGGTTATACTGGAAATATATACAACTAAATAGTGAAAAAATATATGGACATTTAGAGATGTCTAATAACAAAAGTCTACTCAGCTGGAGGGTCTGTATTCTGATATCAGTGTAAGTTATCTGTATCTTGTATCTTGCATCAATAGATGCGAGACCAAATGTGCAAATTATAGGAAAACATGAATAGTACATTCTGTACGCCTTCATGACATGCATGCATGCATACTCCATAGGGATCATAAACCGGTCAATGCAGCGTCTACATACATACGACTGTGACCCTGATGATATCATTATGACATCATCATCAAGAGGCATTCACAGTCCATCTTAAAAAAACAAACTTTGCCCCTTTAAATCATTGCTGCTGCTACAGAGATAGGTCCTATCTGGTATCGTGCCATTTAATAATGGTTATGATTTGGCTTTTGTACTCACTCAATACTCATCCTCGCCACAGAATCCAATGTGTTGTAGCCCGCTGCCATGAAATTACTCTTGTACTGACTCATCTTAATGGAGTCCAGCCAGTCTCCGATGGAGATAAACATCGGGTAGTCCATTTCCTCCCCTGGAGACTCTGGTAGACTAATAGAAGAAACAAACAAAAAAACAGATAATGTCAGATCCTGCTAGTATTTCTAAAGCAACTCGGAGTTGTACCACTGGCCTTACTGGCTTAAAGTCTTGGTCACACTTAGGTGTAGGAGTGAAAGCATTTTATAAACTTTCTTACCCAGGAAAGTCAAACTCATCTTTGTTTTGGATTTAAGAGAAATGTCAAATCATAGCTCCCTGTTTATTGTACCTCAAATAACTCAGGTTCTGCACTGAGGTAACAGTACTCCCTCATGACTGACAAATAAGATCCCAGGTCGCTTAAAGTGCATTTACATTTAATTTGATTCGAGGAACTTGTCAGTTCTGTACCTCTGAATGTCCTCTACCAGTGGCAGCAGGCTGCTGGGGTTACGGATCAGTTTATCCAAGAAGGAAACAACATCAGTGAATTTGGGCCGATGACTTCTCTCCTTCTGCCAGCAGTGCAGCATCAGTTGGTGTAGGGCCACGGGGCAGCCCATCGGTGCAGGCAGCCGGTAGCCCTCTTCAATGGACAGAATCACCTGGAGAGACAGTTGGATGCGATCAAAGAAGAAGTCTAAATGTGGATGACGGCTGCTGCTTTCAAATTTATTTAGCCTGAAAAATGATCTATTTGGTTTGAAAGTTAAAGTTGGAGACCTCTACTGTGTGCCATGTCAGTTAACTTATGAACAGTTTAAAAGCTAAGCTGATTTGGTTTCTTTATGCAGCAGACCAGACAAACAATAAACCCACTGAATAAGATAACATTCATTGGCATTATATGGATTTGCATGTAAGGTCTGGAGCTGAATTTACAGAGGTTTATAGTGATACAAGGTGGTCTTACTTTTCAAATAATATGAGAACTCCCTGAAACAATTTAATGCATACTGAATGTCTGTATTTCATATATCTGCTGAGGAGATCCCATTTTCATGAACCTTACCCCCTCCTTTCATGCACTGGTTTCACATTGGTCATGTGCAGATGTAACAAGGCAAAGAGGCTGTACACCTGCACAGAGGTGTTAAAGACCTAAATGTCAGGATGCTAACATGCTAACAATAATAATGCGAATGCAGGCCCAGTTCCAGAACAAAATGACTCATGGTGCATCTGAAATTATGGAGGCGCATTACTGTCTACAGTGTGAGCCGGCAGCAGTGAGAAATACTAGGTGCTACAGGTTTGAGTGAGGTTCCTCATTAACTGACTACACTGGAACACAACTGGAAAAAGTTGTAAACAGTCTTGTCTTGACTGTCCTGTTGAATACAGTCATTCCTCTTCAACATCAGTTTGCTTTATGGGTCAGAGCACCTCAGCATTTGAGAAGTGCCGCACCAGAGTGCAGTGTAGTTACACATGATCACTCACTGTCTTTACCTTCATTAAATCATCTGAAAATGACACCAGGCTGCTACAGTATAACCATACAGCCCTCTACACACTCCTGACTGGTCGGTTATAATTTGGTTCTGCTTTTTTTAAATGAAGGGGTGAGAGATTTCTAGGCCTCTTCATAGTATCTCCTTTTTTTAAGCAAAAGTAGCTCCTGTTTTATCCTTGAAATACATCATAGTGCAAACACTGTTGTGTAAATTCTTTTTTTATTATTATTATTTCTATTGTTACCTGATAAGATATCATACTCCATCTGTCTTTGAGTGCACTCTTGTTTCAGAGCAATGAGACCAATGATGTGACTTGCTGAAAAATTAATTAATAATCACAACACCCGCTGATCTATATTCACCTGCACCCAGGCTTTTTGCTGGCTGCACTGAATAAAACAGAAAAAAATAGAAAGGTGGAGATGCGCACTCTGTGCACCCTGAAAAAGCATCCAAATGGAGGTGTACACAGACAGCGGCGGACAGCTGCACTTGCCATTTATTATTCAAATTTCAACTGGGGGTGTAGTGCATGCTTTTGCGCTCTTGTAGAACTGGGCCTGTGCCAACGTGCTGATGTTTAGCATTGTTAACCATGTTCACATTGTGGAAAGTACAACACAACATTGACAATCATCCCCTTTAAAGGTGATGTGGCCATAACCTTTGCCCATTTACACTAAACATGTATACAATGGGCGGCAACTCTGTAAAGCTGAGGTGACAATTCTCTGTCATAACTACGAGCGACCCATTTCACATACCATTCTAACTCACTCACTCACTCATTTGATATCTTTATTGCAAGAAAAATCAATTCAAGCCCCTTTAAGATGCATTAATAATAGCTCTGCCTGTCCAATTTTAAGCCTGCAGTGAAGACACTTGATCCTTCATCATGAATCAGAGAAATAATTGATGAGACCAACAGAGCAATTAAGGCAAAACAGGAAGCATCATCATATTTAATGCTTTTGTAAGCTTTTACTATTTCCCATAACCTCCCCCTGGATGTTTGTTTTTCTGTGCAGTACAAATAAGTTTGAACTTTATTCTTTTTTTAAATTAATGTGCCAAAACCTAATCTGTACTCTCAATCGAATCCAGCATGTACCGCATGCAAGCGTATATTCCTTTTTTATCTGAGCTGATAAGTGTGTATTGCTGAAGTCTCCATACGCAGATCTCCATATCATATCTGTGAGTCAGTGAGAATGTAGAGATCCATGTATCTTTGCAGGGAGCTGTGGTAAGTGGCTGACCAGGATGAGATAGTGTTTGGCTGCTTTTGCGGCTTGGCTGGCCTTTTGCCTTGGAAAGCACTTCTAAGCAATTCCCAAACAGCACAAATCCTCCCCAAACCCTGGGACCTTGTGTGGGTGTCGGTGTATAGATGTGTACGAGTCTGTGTGTAAGGGGTTGAGGGGATTACGGTGGAGCTTTCACACTCAGCGGACAGAGGGATGGATCTGCTTCCTCCATGGTCCCTCCAATCCCTGACCAGAGCCCAGGGATCAGCGGGTTGCTCAGCCACACTGAATCCACAGCTTTAAACTCCCCCTCTACTGGACCGAAGTCCTCTGAACCTCTGACCTTTACTGCCCTTTTCCTTTCCCTCTAATGCATCATTTCATCCTTTTGGTGAATTTCCCCAGCATTTCTGTTCCTCCCCCTCCCCTCTCTTTCTCTCTCACAGCCAGGGAGCAGGTTAAAGGGCAACAATTTTAACAGATATAATAGAAAATAAACTCAGAATTTACTCAGTGGAGCGGGACCTGAATTGATATTAAAGTGCGCTGTGGTGTTGAGGTTAGAGAAACCAGGCTTGTGAGGGGAAACAACATTAAAAAGTCTCTTCCATCCTCCAAGAACGCTCACCGAGACACCTTCCAGAAAATCACTTTAAGAAGTAGTTAATTCAAAAGCAAATATCATTGTGTTTAATTCATTCCTTGTTAGGTAAAACAGTAGCAGAGTTTCTGTGTTCATGATACAGTGAGTTAGCTAATACAGCTGTGTCAAACAAGTACTGGCAGAAACAGTGTGTCGCTCCTTTTCCATAACAGATTGCCATATGAGTCAAAAAAGCACCAGTGATGTTTGTTGCCTCTGAGAAGTGCCGCACCAGTGCACTGCGCTGCTACACACAGCCACTGACTGCGTTTACCATTACTAAAATCCCTAAAAACAACACCAGGCTGCTACAGCATAACCATACAGACCTCCACACACATCAGATCAGTCAGCAATAAGTAATTATTCTACTTTTTTATGAAGGGGACGTCTGGGTACCAGGGCTTATCAAAGTCTATTTTACAGCGTCCTTTTTAGTATCTCATGTTTTATCCACAAAACACATCGCAGCGCAAAAGCTCTTGTGTAACATAATTACTAAATTATGTGACCATGTACAAGGTGAGATACATTAGAATTATTGCCAAAATAGCAAGGACCAGCTGAAATCTTCATCAAGTCAATTTCTTTATTCAAAAAAAAAAAAAAAAAAATCTGTATTGTTGGATACAGATTTGTGGTGATGCGTGTTCATGTTGTGACACTCTGATCCATCCAGATATTTCCTGAGGTACATCTTTCTGTTTGCTTGTTATCAAGTTTAACTATGATTTGCACAGCTGTTTCAGAGCTCTGAGACCGGTGATGTGACTGGTCAGAGACTATTTAACAATCACAACACCTGACGATCGGTTTTCACCTTCAACCAGCCTTGTTGCATGTTGCGTTTCTGCATATACATGAAGCAAAACAGAAGGTAAGCATTGAAACAAACAGTCCGTGCGCCCTGAATATTCTCCCAAATGGACGCATACACGGACAGCTGCCACAGATGTGTAACCTACCACCTTACTCTTGGCATTTATTTAAATTTTTATTAAAATTTCAGCCGAGAGTGCAAAATATTACACTGAGGGTGCAGTGAATGCTTTCGCGCGCTCGTAGAACCAGGCCTATTTTGCTGAAAGGATGCGATGGAACTTTTGCCCATGCAGTGCCACCATAAATAAACTGCATACCTCAGTTTTAAGAACTGTTCACTTGTCACATTTTCAGGTGTGCAGACTGTATAATCTTTTTGGGGTTAATAAATACGGACTGCACAAACAGTACAATAAAAAAAAAATTTTTTTTTTTTTTTTAGTTTAGTTAAATTTGTTTGTCAGGGATCTTGTTCCAAAAACATAAATCTGAAAAAAGAGAACAGATTTTGTCTCAAGTTTATTTTCTAGTCGCTATCGGCTGCAGTCTGTGGACAGATAAACATGGCTCATGATGACCTCAGCGTTTCTTTTTTGGGGACTATTTTCCATCTTTATTGGACAGCAGAGGCAAAGGGAGACCGGAAACCAGGGAGAGAACAGGGTATGATATGCAACAAAGGTTGGCCATATAGCATGTGCTTCAAGGATTAGGCTATAAAGGCACTTTATGTCAACATTTCTAAAATCCTGATTATGGTCCTGACTGTAGCATGCCAACAGGACCAACCCTCATTACCATTACCATTAGTTTTTGACTGAATCTTCTTGAAAATATCTCATATACAGTATACTTTACTAGTTGTCATTTATTCTCATGATACACTTTGCATTAAATACTTCTCTGTTTCAAACCAATAAAGCTAATTTTAGGGATAAAAACCAAAAGATAAAAAGCCAATGAGTGAATTAAAATATAATCAAGATGTCACCAAACTGATGCCTACACTTCTCTTTCAGTGCAGTGGCTCTACCACTTCTTTTCTGAAATCACCTAAAAAGCTACGTTGCGTCAAGGTCCATTTCTGTTAAATCTGACTCTAAGTGTCTTGAATATGCAGTAAATTGTATTTAAGACTTACAAACTTGGCAGGAGAAGCTTGTCGGATTAAGTCAGTGAGACTCGAGAGCTTTTTGATTGAGGAAGGAAAGTGAGCAGAAAATAATGAGGTGGAGGTTTATTTTTAATCACTCTTTCTGTAATACTAAAGGACATTTTTCAATTGCGCCATAGACAACCGCTGTGACGACTACAATACTCACGTCCTGATTGGACATCTCCCAGTACGGCCGCTCCCCGTACGACATCACCTCCCACATGACGATGCCATAACTCCACGCATCACTGGCCGAGGAGAATTTCCTGTATGAGATGGCCTCAGGAGCGGTCCATCGGATGGGAATCTTGCCACCCTGTTGATACACACAAAGTATAAAGTAAAGACTCATACACACGTGAAACAAGGGCAGATATTTCATGTCATGGTTGGTGGGGGCAATAAATATCTGCGAGCTAGAGTTACAACTGGGGGAGGGCATAAGTCAGTTTGCTTGTGTCGAGTGAGTGACATGACCCAGGTTACTGGGTTACTTAGGTCTTTTCACCACTACAAACTCTGCTGGAATATTGTGGACTGTCCCTATACACATAACACAAGGTGTCAGTCTCTTAGCTCACAGTATGAGGGGGAAGAGAGAGACACTGTGCTGCTGCCAGAGGAGTGCTGACTAAGATTACAGCATACACAGGAATAAATTACAATGTAATATAGATATGGATATATTTATTTTGGCTAGATTTTCCTCTGGTTACTGAATTCATACATAAAATGTTTGGCAATAATAAGAGACCTGTGCTCATAGGTAGGCAGTGGACCAAACCACTGTTTGGCCATTGGGGGGGGGGGGCATCTTCCAAAACTTTAAAGCGTGTGTGAAGATTCTTAGTCATCCAGGCGATGGTATTTGCTAGAAGCTGTCGTAGACAACTGGACTTTGCTTGAGGCTCCTGAAGACATTTCACCTCTCACCCAAGAGGCTTCTACAGTTCTAACTGACTAAGAGTCAGTTCCTCAGATCAGGACTCAGCAGTCCACCTACAACTTAAGGACAAAGGACTCTCCTTTGAGGACAGCAAGAGAAGACTGATGGTTAGAAAGAGGAGTAAAAAAAACCCCATCTTTGTCATCGGGAACAACCATCAGTCAACAGAGGAGGTGATCTATTCGACACCACCTATCAGCCACATACAAAACAGACCTACAATCTTGGAAATAAAGGTGCTAACTAGAACCATAAAGGGTTCTTGGGGCTTGGGCCCAAAGGAGAACCCTTTTTGGTTGCTCGTAAAACCATTTATGAAGGTTCCAATTAGGACTCTTTCAGAGAACATAAAGGATTATACCTAGAACCATCTGTGAAGGGTCACACAGAACCTCCTATGAGAGGTTCTGCAGAGAACCCTTCTATGATGTTATTGTTTCACCCAGAGCCCTCTCTGGGGGGGTCTATCCAGAACCTTTCCACCCTCTAAGATTGCTAACAAGAACACACGTAGGGGGTTCTACCAAGAAACTTTTTATATTCCAAATGTTTTATCTGGAACCCACTCAGGGGGTTCTACAAAAAACATTTTTATATTCCAAGGGAGTTATCTAGAACACACTGAGGAAGTTTTTACAGATAACTTTTTAATATTCTAAGGGCTTAGTTTAGAATGTTCTTATATTCCAAGGGTTTTTTCTAGATCCCACCCAGAGGGAACTATTGACAACCCTTTTATATTAATTTTTTTTAAATATAGAATACACTCAGGGAATTTTACAGAGAATCTTTTTATATTATGGTACAAAAAAACCCCTTATGTAAGAGTTTCTTCCTTGAAAAACTCTTACTTTCAAATGGAACCCATTTTAGAGTTGTAAGATCACCTTCTGGGCAGTTTAACTCCCATTTACACTTGAACTCAGGTGACCCCAGTGATCCACAAGTTGGCAGATTGGGTCAACGACTCACATGACTCTCAAGGTGTTAAAGAACCCTCTACAGGTCAAATATCTGGAACTCCCCATTAGTCAGTTAGAACTGAAGGAGCCTCTTGGATGTGAGGTGAAACATCTTCAAGAACCTCAAGCAAAGTTCAGTTGCCTTCAACAGCTTCAAGCAAAAAAACTCATCTATAATTAGCAAAGTGTTTCGTCACAATGCACTGACTTCCAATAGTGGTTATATTGGAATTTTTTGATCAAAATTATTGCCAGGAAAAATTCAGTAGTCCCTGAATTAGGGGAATTAGTCCCTACCCAATTCTACAAGCTTGCATGAAAGTATCAGCACACTGAGCACATACTAAAAACTGGCAGGTAAACCTTGAATGACATCCACTGATCGTAAAAACGTTTACTACTGTTATTCACAGCTGGTAAATCATTCAAAGTGTATCTCAATATCTTAGTAGCCTCAACCTGGCAGACCATTTCTGTGTTTATCACCTCCAGTTTCCACCTCACCTCACCTCACCTCACCTCACCTCTCTCCTCACTTCTCTCCTCTGTCCTCACCTCTCTTCTCCGTCCTCGCCTCACCTCAGCCTTCGCTTCCCTTCTGCGGATTTCAACCGCAGTCTTGTGAAGCTGAAAGCTAAACTTGGAACCATAAACACAGCATTTCCTTCTCACAATAACCCCAATACAAACCAGGAAATGGAGGTCACCCTGGGCTCAGACAGATTTACGGAACAGCGTCATTTCAGCACAAATGTTTTTTTTTCTTTTTTTTGAAGTTTAGCTTTTGCTGTGTGCCGCAAGTCCGTTTTCCGTCGGCCTCAGGAGAAATTTCATCAGCCTAATCAAGTAAGAGTAGGGCGACGCATCAGTTTGCTGATGTCTCAAGCTTCTGTCTGCACATACAATCTTTAAAAGGAAAACTTAAGTGTCCCAAATTCTGAATGCCTTTTCAACATTGATGGCGGAGACAATGAACCTGCTTTTGAGAATAAAAGTGCTGAGGTACAACAGCAGCAGGTGTGTTGGCAGGAAATAAAAGTTTAGTTTGTGCGAGCCCCGTCTCTAGGTACTGGTGTTGAACAGCAACAACACAAAAAACATTTTCAAGATACTATCTATGCTGGTTCATACATCAGATGTGACTGTTTTTAGTTAATGCGGTGATACAGTGAGGATCAGCCAGACAACAGCTGGTAGGGAGTGTCTGGTAAACTCTCAGTACATCACTGTAATTGAGTTGCTGTTTGCTGGGTCTCTACTCCTGTGCCTTTCATAGTTCAAGACTTCCAACTCTACTTCTAATGAGGTTCTCTCACAAAGCCAGGAACAGACTGGGAGAAGTCAGCCAACTGGCAGGAAATAAGACTGAACTGAAAAAAAGTTGTTATTACCACTGTGGTTCTGTAAATATAATAAAGTTGATGTATGTATTGGTTTTTAAATCAATGTATCGTTCTGGTGTCCCATCTGCGTTGTTATTATGGTCGGAGACAATGAGAGTTAGAAATATCCAACAAGCACGACACAAAATATTCACAATCTTTGTTAAAGTTTAAGATCAACGACATGAGGACAGCAGGTTATATACTATCTCTGGCTTTAGAAGACCTCTTCAGACGGCTTTTGCAAGTGACTGAATTAAAGGTGCAATATATGACCTTCGACCTCACCGGATGTCAGCAAACAACTATTTGCTATGTATAGATATAGTGGAGTAATGGCGTCCTGACCAGAGAATGAAGTCATGCTCCCTCTGTGTGTGTGTTGTAATCCAAGTTTCTCTAGCCCTCAAACAACAACACATTTTGCAAACATGTTTATTTGTATGCAGAGAGGGGAAATGAAACTGCTTCACCAAATTCTTAACCATTCATGAATTGTTGTAAATTTGGCACTAAATGCAATACATTAATATATGTAATGGGGCATTAATAGGGTGGCACAGTTGTTAGCACTTTTGCCTCACAGTTAGAATGTTGTGGGTTCTGTCTGTGTTCTCCTTGTGCCTGTGTGGGTTTCCTCTGGGTGCTCCGGGTTCCCCCACCATAAAGAACATGTATGGTAGGTCAGTTCTCCTGTCAGTACCCCTGACCAAGGTGCTGGCTTACATCTGGAGTTGGTTCTGCTCACTGCTCCTTGTACTAACATGGGTTAAATACAGAGAAGGAATCTGACTATATAATTGTATTCTGAATGACTAGATGAAGTTAACATTGTGTTGACAGAGACATTTTCTCTGACTCTGTCACTAATGTCTTTCTTCGTGATCTGTGAGGTGAAAACATCGGCTTTCCACACAGTCAGAAAAAAATTAAAAGTGCGCATGGTTCAGTTATAAAATCTCAGACTCTGCTGAGCTGCTGACAGGGCAGATAAAACATGAGGCTCATGTAGGCTGATAGAGGAGTTTAGTGTGGTGCTGATCTAAAAAAAATGTGCAGTAATGAACATTCAACTGACAAAACAGTGCTCATATTTATTTGCATATAGGGGAAGGGAGTGAGATCGGATCATAAGTGGTCACTTGAGACACATCTGGAGACGCATTGTAATGCCAGGTGTGAAATCACGTGCTAAGAGCTGCCCACTTGTGATTGGACCACTCGGGAGGCATGTTAATACTGGATCTGAACAGGCCCTCTGTTTATCCGGCCTGGCTGCATGTGTATGTTAGTGTATGTTAGTGTGTTTGTTAGTGCAGTCCTGCTGTCCTCCTCCTGTTTTCAACACGGCGGCCTGGTGAGTCGCTTTCTCATATTACAGCAAAGCAGTACACTAAAATATGTTTCTTCATCCATATTTGATCAACGCAGCCGAGTTTGACAGTTTTATCTGACTTTCAGGAGCCTCTGTTGGAAACAGGACACAAAATTGTCACAATATTTCTTGCTTTCTTGCAGCTAAACTGTGCACTAAACTTTGTTTCAGAAAACATTTTAGGTGAGAAATGGGCAATGCTGTAACATAATCTTGATCCATGTTTGATCAGCGCCTCCCTGTTTGACAGTTTGATCGGAGTTTTATGAACAGTGTGTGCTCAGGTGCCATTTTCTTTTTTTTCTTCCAACTTTAACAGAGTAAACAAAGCACACATTTGTGTTGGTCTGAGGTGTTGGTGGGTCTACTGCAGCCACTGAATGTCACTTACAGCACTTTTGAATAACTTTCCTGTCATTAAACACAAATGTGTCTCCAAATAAAGGTGTTTTTCCAACAGCAAGAGGCATAAATGTTCATTGCCAGAGATGTTTGGTGCTGTCACCATTGTACCTGTAGAGCTAAAACATGCACTTGCCACTAAGACAAGTGAATGTTTGTGAATGCAAAAGTATTGTATTGTATTTAGGTTCTGAAACATCCCTGCCTTCTACCTCCAAATCATCAGTCTAAAGTTTTTCAAATAAGCTCTGAGTAGAGAAATTAGTCTTGAGTCCAGATGTCACTGTTTTTGGAGTGCAGCACCAAACTGCTGATGAAAAATCTTAGTATTTGACAACTTTATTGCCTTTAATGCAACATTTCAGTTTTTGCACATGAGAACTTATGCTCGTTGGGAAGATAAAACTAAACAAACAAAACAGCACTTATGTAACTAAAATGAAAAGTTTCCATCCATCCAGGCATCCCATTTAAGTGCAAAAAACTGATAGTGTTGTGTACGTCATATCTGGCCCAAAATGTCACTCAGTTACACCAAATTAATGAAAGTTTGAAGCGTGAAGGATGTATTTTCCCTGCTGTGAAATAGGACGGGATCAGCTCAGCTTTATTAAAACATTAGCAGTAGCTGCTTGGTTTCAGAGGGTTGTGTCAGGTGTACCGTTGTTGTGTACGCAGCCTCTGGGTCGTCCTCAAGGACTCGGGACAGGCCGAAGTCTGACACTTTACACACAAGGTTGCTGTTGACCAGGATGTTTCGAGCTGCCAGGTCTCGGTGAACGTAGCCCATGTCTGACAGGTACTTCATGCCCGAGGCGATGCCACGCAGCATGCCAACCAACTGGATGACAGTGAAGTGACCATCATGTTGCTGACAGGGAGAAGAAGGACACGGAGAGAAAAAAAAAATGAACTGACAGAGAAGGAGCCATCGCAAAAACCAGAGACAGCACAGACAAGGAGGGTCGATAAAGACGGAGAGAAAAAAAAAAACAAAAAGACAAAAGGAATGACACTGACAAAAAAATAACAACTTGTACGGAGCAACAGAATAGTTTGTTCAGGATTATGCTGGCAGTTTATTGACAGGACAATATGCTGCAGAAAATATGATTCAAAAGCCAAAACAGAGACAAACTCAAACTGCCTGTTTTCTGGCCCCCAGCCAACCAAGGGTGATCTTGTTATCTGCCTGCAAGGTTTTAAAAATGAATAACAAAGACATGCAAAGTGTCGTTTTCAAAGTTTTACGACCAAGGCCCTGAGCGGATATGTTGTGGCTTTGTCTCTTTTTTTTTAACACTATATTTAAATCAGCATTGTTTTGTATTTCCCACAAGACCTGAAGTCACAAACAGACATAAACACACTTGGAATTCTCTGATCGCCTCAACACTCACCCTCAGGAATGAGTCCAGTGATCCATTTTCCATGTACTCCACCACGATCATCACAGGCCTGCCTGCAAACACACAACCACAACATACACTTTGTATTTCTTCAGAAGGTATTTCTTTGCTATTATGGGGATCTTTTGCCATGAAGGACAGTCTACAGTGGACAGAACTTGAATATGACTCACAATGTACCAAGTAAGCCCCATAAATCAATGCATATAAAGTCAGTTTGCACTTTTTCCGATGTCAAATCAGCTGTGAGATCATTTGTGACCAAAATAAACAGAAATGAAGTCAAGCCAATCTGCTTCTCTGTTTGCAAGGACTACACAAATAATGAGTATTCTGCACTGTGTGTTTGTGTGTAAAGACTAATGCAGTGAGTGCTATCATGTGATCCACAGATCATGTTAAAGTCACGTAATGACACCTGAGCCACTTCCATTTGAAGAACTACTGTGAGGTACAGTGAAAATATTATTAATAGTTGATATTTTTTATATATTTTTTTTCAAAGGTGCTCTTAGGCAGTGGTTTGTGATAAAATTCAATATATTTAAACACACAATATGCAAGTTCTGACACTAGCGGTCTATTTCACATTAAAGCAATAACAAAAGATGTAGTTTTATGATGTCATGAAGCAGTGTGGGATTATGGGAGTTGTTGTCTTCATTGTTAAACAACCACCATTGCAAATACAAATTTATCTGACATGACAGACGAGTTATGTTCAGTCACGTTTGGCGACTTCCTCCCTCACTCTTTGATGTATCCGATGTTTCCCATTTATTCCCGGAAGTTAAATGCACTGTTACCTTGAGTAAATCGCAGACTTCTCTGGGTTTGACCATTGTTGGAAACATTACTAGTATATAATATAAGTCTTGCGTTTTTAGACGTTTTAATGTTATTATAACTTTAAATTTGACCATCCCAAATTACATCATTATTGGACAATGAAATCTGTAAATGAAACCTTCAATTATAAATGTTACTAGTTTTTATTATCACAAACAGATGATACTGAAACACGTTTGTGATTGAATTTGTGGACAATCCAAAAATGTCACTTAGAAATGAACAAGCTTTTGTACAACCACTAGTGTAAAACTGTAATTATATATATCAGATTAGCTGTGCATGATGCTAAATGATGCTGATGTGATTTTCAACAAAAAGGACACATTTTTGGCCACTACTGTGCAAAACCCAGTGATGTTCAGATGTAAACTGTTATGTGAGCATCTGAACTTGCTTGTGCAAACAGATATAATAGGAGAATATGGAGCGACTGATCAGCATGAATGTGTGAATTGTCATATTTGTGAAGGAACACTGGTCCCGATTGATCCTCGGATTAATTAAGATTATATTCAGAGTCGAGTTGTAGGCTCTGGCAAACACAGGCTGACAAAATCACTCTGTGTATAAGTGTGTGCATGTGCGTGTAACTGCCAGTCTGAGATAGAGAAAAAAGGCTGGGGAAACAAACAGACCATCAGCAGGTGATTGATGCATGGACTCAAGACGTTCAATTCATAAAACTTTTCCATCTCAACATGTCCAACCTGCCAAACGGGACCTGTTCAGCATTCAGTCCATGCATGACATAAAACATTAGTTAGAAACAGGTGCAAGCACCAGCTCTCTTTCCAAATGTTATTGTCTCCCTACAGAGGATCCCTACGGTGTCACAGATTGACTGGTTTACTGCTGGGAGGCAGTTGTCCAGGCCCGTGTGCCGGTGAGCTGTAAACCAGTCTGAGCTGCTGGAAACAGAAATAAAAGTGTTACTGTGGGGAAGTAACACCATGATATCACACTTCGCATTCAAGACAGTGTTTTTCCTCACATGGGAATGTGAAAAATCACATGATGGGAGGAATAGTATCAGAATGTAGGATGTTTTCTGTTTCATAATGTGAGAGCACAACGCCAAACAGCTGTGCTGTGCCACTTTATAGAGTAAAGGTGATGATTGGAAATTCCAGTATTTCACCAATTAAATTGTAAAGATTGTGCAACAACAGTTGCATTTCTCTGCATCACTGAAATTAAAGGCAAAGGTAAATCAGACGCAAAAAGATATTTCACAGATTGTGACATGTCACAACAAGTCTAAATCTGTCACCACAGCTTCACCCCATCAAAGTAATGACAATTGCTTTAACAGATGGGCAATAACAACAAAACAGTGTCAGTGGTGTTATTGTCAGTATCTCATTTGAGAGACAGTTGACAGCAGGTGACAATGACAACAGCGAGTTGTGTCAGTTGAATGGAAAAATGGAACTATAAAATAAGAGATGACACAGAAACTATTCATTCATCTCATGCAATCTCCTGCACGCGTGTGCGCGAGTGACCAACGGGCCTGGAGCTAATCTCGTATACAACTGGACCAATCAGCCTAATTTTTTGTGAGTACATGCACGGCTATATGCTGGAGGACATCTGTGATTCACAATTTTTGAAAAACCTTGAAAAACCTTTTTTATGCCTCCACACCAGCAACTGCTGTGGCCTGTTTTTTGGGTCATCCAGCTCTTGTGAATATAATATCTCACAAACACATTGAGGCTCACACACACGATTTATTGTTAATGTTATTACTGTATTTTGAATTTCTTCAAACTTGGTACAAATATCCACATCGACTCAAGGATGAAGTGGTGATGAAGGTCACTGTGACCACAAAACATTTTTGTCCGTAACTTTAGACTTTATATGCTATCATGAGAAAAATTACATAAATGTCTAATAGGACACAGGCAGTGGAGGAGAGTAACCTCTTTTTGCAGCCAGTGGAATCTGCCCCTGGTGGCCATTAGAAAGAATGAATGTCAGACCCTTTTCAGACTCTGGAGCTCTGTGCACTAATAATATACTGTCTATAATGTTGTCTAACTGTAAAGGCTCTGCTACACTAAATAGACCTTAATTAGTATCATTGGTAATACCTGCGTTTACTCTACTATTTCATATCAATATGGCTGCTGTGACCATTCTGCCTTCACTTGAAAACAAACTACATGCAATACAAGGGTGTGGTATGTTTTATTTTTTACAAAAGGAAGGCCTTAAGGATGATGATGATGATGATGATGATGATGAAACTAACTTGTCCAGCACCTTAGATACAGTGGCTCAAAAAAACTTGACGTTTTTCAGGGGGAGGAAACAGGGCCAGTCAAAAACGCAAGCCAAAGTCTTTTGGACGCCAAAAGTTAATTGTTTCATGAGGTTGCCAAGGACTCATCTCCTGCTGCACCTTCCAGGCGAAAACACCTCGATAAAACAAACATATTTTGTGTTGTGCACCTTCGTAGATGCTGGTTGCACGGTGTGTAGTCTGACTCACAGACTACAACCCTGCATATTGGCTTAGTGTCACCCAAAATTATAGTTACTGGTTTAAAGGACTCCAAACGAGACATTTTTCCCCGACAGCAGAATGATGGGTTCAGCAGGACCTGACCTTTCTCCAGCACTGGCAAAGCACTAAAACGAAGTGTTGAGATCACTGGTGAATTATAGGGAGCCCCCCCCGGCACTGTCATGTTAAAAAAAAAACACAGCTAAATTGCCCTTTTTTCATTTTTAAACAGCTTGAATGCATTTAACATTTTAAACAATCAAAGCTGAATCAAGCATATTTTCAACAAAGGTATAATGATCCTAAACCTACACTCCTGTCACCAAAGAAAAGGAGGCACAGTGGGTATATGAATGGATGGATGAGCAGAGCCTTACTTACCTCACACCAAATAAACACATGATGTTTTTAATTTGCAACATCTCATCATCATACAGTTAAATTTGCAGATACTTTCCCCTCAACGCCAATACCGCGGGGATAGACGGGAAATTATTTGATCAAGCTTGGCTTTTCCTGAGCTAATTAGGAAGGTCTGGAAACAATATATAGTTATGCAGCGCGGTGCCTGAACAAAAACAAACGCACCTGTTAACAGAGTCTAATGCATCACCTGTTATTTCAGAGCAGGTATAGCAGTCAGTCACAGCACAATACTCTCTGTAATTAGTCTCCGAAGAACAACAACAGATGTAGGAGAGAGTGAGTGAAAGACAAGGAGACAGGCAGGCAGAGGGACACTCTGAATTAATGTCTCTCTATATATGATACAAAAGAACAAATGACTTCTGATTGTGTGATTCGGTGTGTGTAGTGTAGTGTATTGTGTGTGTGTGTGTGTGTGTGTGTGCATGCACCATTGAACAGGCAGTCATGGGAAAGGATTTGCTCTGATAACTTTCTTTCTTATGATACACAGATGACTAAGAACCTGGTAAATGTGTTTTATGTGTCTTCTTATGTTTGATTCAGTTCTGTTTTACTGAGCGTGTTTCATGTTTTTATGCATTTACATTTCATGTTATATCAAACTCTGTATATTCCGCACCTGTCTTAACACTTTGATAAATGTTAATATGCTGTAAGTAACATTGTAACATATTCGTAAGAAGTTTGACAAAGAAATATCAGAACTGAAGGTCCATTTTCTGGAGCTTTCAACTGCATCCCATGGAAGATAGTGAGTGAACTTTTAATTATTCATTCATTTTTGTTGAGGTGGTGTTAAAAATTAAATACTCACACTATCTGAGATAAGTGTACGTGCGTGTGTATTAGAGCCACATTAAGGATTAAAAAAAAAAAAAAGATTTTGCATTTGAAGAGTAAAGTTGAAATGTTGAGAATCAGGTCAAACTTTCAGCGTTAGTGCCACGGATACGAAAAAATACATTTTATTCTGTATAATTATTACATTATGAGAATAATGTTAGCATGTAATTTCAACTTTAAACAAAATAAAAAAAAAATCCTCCTACTCTTTCTTTCCTTCCTTATGTGGATTTTTTATTTTAAAGTTGCTCAAAGGAAATGATAAGAAGAATACTAAGTGTTCAAGGGTTTATGATTAACTTGAAAATTTAAAAAATAATTTAAAAAATCCACAGAAAAATTCCAGTTAAAATATTTTGACAGTGTTATCATCAGTGAAAACATGCCATTGATGAAAAGTATGATGAAAATTATTAGCCAATAAAATTAACCCCTAATTAATGCTACTTATGATGTAGTCACAATGACTGATTGCCTATTTTGGTTGGAGGAAGATGAAATAGTCATGAAATAATCAGTGAACATTTTACTGATATGGTCAGTAGTGACTTGCCAGGTACCTGGCGTTAAAGCTATAGTGCGTTAACTTCTGTCGCCCCCTAGCGGAATTCTGCGTTATTACAACAATAAAGTCGGCACTTCCATATGACGTATGCCCAGGTGTACCCCGCCCCCCCGACTATGCCCCCAACTACCCACCGCTATCCCTCCACCACCGTGATTCGTGATTCCACAACATTTTTATTCTGTTTGAAGGACAAACGGTGAAACAAAAAGATGGACTCTTCAGAAGAGGTAATTATTGTATGTTTTTTTCTGCCACAGAAACGCAAATAGCCTGTTACAAACGGGAGACAAGGTAGGATCCACTTCTGAAACGTGTCTCGGCCGCTTCTTTGGGTTCTCCGCCATGTGGCTTTCTCTTTCTACCTGCGCTCTGCCTCTTGCTATGAGATTCTCCGCTCTTCCTCCCCCTCCCCTCTTGTTGTGAGGTAAAACGCGTCTTTTCCTGTGCGCCAGCGTGGGAATGTCGCCGGTCGACAAGCAAATCAAAAATGATATATATTGAAAAATACCGCGAGATGTTAGAGGAGCCGATCAGCATTGTGTCATCTCCTCTAGTAGTGGCTTGGGTGAAACGGACATTTACGGACATGTAGAAGTTACGCACTGTAGCTTTAAGTTTGCCTCAAAAATGTATTTTCTTGTTGCAAATTAGTGCTGTTTAAAAAAGCTGCTGTTCCACGGTTCTTGACCTCTGATGTAAAGAAAAGTCTTTCCTGGCCATAGCGACTCAAAATGTTTTTATTCTTTTTTTTTTATCATCAGATGTCTTATCAGAGAAATTATCTCAGTGTGACATGTGGGAGGACTCTTTCCCTCAATAGCTTCAGAGGCGGCAGCCAATAAAATCTGCATGTAAATCTATATCAGTGCAAAATATCAGCAATCAGCAGCTTTAATGCAATAATGGCGGTATCGGCCTTTAAAGACCCTTATCAGTTGAATCCTTGTCAGCGGGGTCAAAGCCGAGGAGTGTCCTCTATCTGCATGCAGGGAGGGGAAAGTAAAGTCTTCAGGGGACACATTTATATTCACAACGATGTCTCAGTTTATACACCCCCTGTAAAAACAACCATATGTTGCGCTGGGTGATCCCGTAAAACAGAGCTCGTTAACACATCCGCACACACATACACATATACAAACACACACCTTTTGTGGATAAAGCGTATTCCTGCGCAAAAACAAGGCTGGACACTCACACAAAATATAAACACATGCACACACACTCACTCACAATGGGTTTATAGAGGATAAAAACAACAAAACTATAGAAAGTGAACAGAATCAGTCCACTAATCTTAAAGAAAAACAGTGTCTGACTTGTTATTTCATACCTGAAAATGAGACGGCTGCAACCTTAAAGTGCTCCTTTACTGCAATTTACCATTCAAACAACTAAAGGCATACATTTATCTATCAGACCGTGGGAAACAGAGTGATGGGTACAGAGAGAGCAATTTCAAATGCTTTTGTTTCTAGTTTTATTTCGCTTTTAGGCCGAGAGCTTGACGTGAGTGCAGCATGTGGGTCGAGACTGAAGGGACGATTTTTGATTTGAGGATACTGACTGAGGTCCATGTGTGTATATGACAGGTTGGACCTCATGCAGGAAGAAATATACAAACAAATTTCCTCTTATTTTTGTTAGCGCCCACTGATTTCAAGGATGAATCACAAGATTCAACCACGAGGTAATGGAGTGAACAAAATGCAGTCTGTGAACGTGTTCTGTTCTATTGAGTGGTAGAAGTAAAGAAAACTGTCTGACACGTCCTGTGTTTTAAGTTCATCTTTTCAAAGTACCTAGAGGTCACCACACACTTCCATAATTAACACAAGTGCTTCCAGAATATATTAGTATAATAGTAAATGCTGATGAAGGTACGTAGCTCTCAGTTCTCTTTAATAATTTTGAAAATGAAAAATGTGTTTGAAATTGTGCCCCTGTACGTCATGTCAACTTCGTCACAGAGGTGTTTTTTTTCTTATATATTCATTAATATTTGCTCATAAGGTTCATAAAATGAGTTAACGTCAACAAAAATAATTCATGCTACACCTGATCTGTGTCCTTTGTGTTATAAATCATCTTGTGTGTCCAACAAAGATGACAAAGATTCAGGTCCCCCCCCCCCATTATTTCCACCCTTGCTGATCACATGACGTCTCCCATAATCCTACTTACTTTTGGTGACCACGCCCTCCAGCCTGATGATGTTGGGGTGGTCAAACTGGCCCATGATCGACGCCTCGCGCAGGAAGTCCCGCCTCTGTCGCTCCACATAGCCGCCTTTCAGTGTCTTTATTGCCACGGCAATCTCCTTCTTCCCTGGCGTTCTCAGGCGCCCACTGCACACCTCGCCAAACTCACCTAAATCACACACACACACACACACACAAATAAACACAGTAAGGAGTCTATCACTTACACCATCAGCAGGCAGCACGGTGCTCCACCTGGGGGCAGTGTTGCAGCTCTCATCTGAGCTCACAGCATTATTGCCTCTTGTCTGATTAGTTAAACTTTATGAAATTCTCTCTTTCACCTTCTAAAAAAAAAGCCTTGAATCTATTCTTACACATTCTTTTGTTCTCTAAACCTGTTAAAGCTTTAATTTTCCTCTAGTCTGTGCAGAGAAAATGACAGCGAGGCACTGGGAAATGGGAAGAGGCGTCCTCTTAAGCGTGTACAATAGAGTAGAAGGGATTCATGGCAATTATATGTGCAGAATGAAAATAGATCATCTCCTATGGCACATTTGAAGGTATTGTTATTCTAACAACCAACATGAAATGATCCTCCTCCGCCCACAAATCAGTGAGACAAGTGGATGAATGTGTGCAGGCCTGTGTGTTTGTGTGTGTGTGTGTGTGTATACCGGCTCCGATGACCCTCTCGATGCGGATCCTGGATGGGTCGATCTCTTTGGTGAACTCGTGGACGGCCTGTGTGGGGTCCTCATATGTATCAGGGTCCACATAGGTCTTTATTCCAGGGAAAGGGACTGTGGGGACAGGGAGAAAAATACAGAGACAGTGAGCTGGAGCGTGCTTTTAAATAGGCCTATCTTGATCAGAGTAGCTGGCTGAAGGCAAATAATTAGCTCTAGTAGAGTTTACATATGTTTCTTTAAATTTCTCAATATGAAATCACATAAATGATATAGCATAATAACTGCTGTACCGTCAAAGCTGAACAAAGTTGTAACACCACCGGGGTTAGGGGTCCAAGTAGCATCACTCGCTGCGGACCCCTATTGTTTTTTGGTCAAATTATTCTTTCTTCTTCTTTTTCTTCTTGTTATTATTATTTTCTCCACTAAAATTGTTCATGCTGCAAAAACTGTAAAATGAAATTTTCACCAAAATTGGCAGGTGGGTTGCAGATTCCACCCACTACTAAGGCGACAAAAATGTCACTCATTGACCTCAAGGTGGTGCTGTAACAATCAAGTTTACATTTTTGCAGTTATCTTGAAAACGGCTTAGCCTAGACTCAAAATTCTTTCACCATTTCAGCCTTTCAGTTCATCTGCATCTTTTCTCAATTAATCTTCTGCTTTAAAAAGGTTAACTTTTGTAACTTTTTCTCAAGTTTATCAAAAGCCTATTTTTGTAAACTCCTCTTAGACCGGTGGGCCAGTCATACTGAAAATAGGTCAGCATCATCTGCAGACTTTGCTGATCTAAATTTATCAAAGGAATTTTGATACGTCAATCTGTTTTGATTTTATGAGCCAATCACTATTTATCAAAATAGCTAGTTTTTTTCTAAAATGTATAATAACAAATGAATGCAATGAAATATCAGTGTGGAAACTTAGACACATCTTCAGAAGTCTTCACTAAAGCACACTGTGTATAACCACTAGGGGGCGCCACAAATGTGAAAAGTTTTTATCGTAATTTCCTGCATGGATTTCCATGAAAATCGTTTTACATGATCTCATGATGTCATCTGCTGAATTGTGACTAAAGTTTGTCTCATTGCAACCTGTGGTCAATAAAAAAAAAAAAAAAATCCATCACTCTTTTTTTTTTAATAAATATGAAAAATCAATTATCTTCTATAACTCCACAAGTCTTCATTCAAATGTGATCAAAATCAACACAGACGCTCTGCAGATGGTCGATATCAAGTGTTTTAAGTTGTGTTCAGATCAGTCAAACTGTGAGTCTGCAGTGATATTTAATGTCTTGCTGTAATTTGTAATAACATTTTCTTTTTTGCTCACTGTCTCATGAAATGTCACCAAAATGATGAAAAATGATGTGTGATTTTTTTTTTCCAGAATTTTATCACCAACGTTTTTACTTTTGTAAGTGTTTTAAGTCTGAACAGATAAAAATGTTCCAGTTTTGGTCAAGTTGTAAGAAGATGTGTAGAAACCACGTCTCTCCAGTGATGCAGTCTGTCAGTCACCTTCTCTGGGGATCCAAAGGTCAAGGGCTCAAATCCACATGTGACCAAGCCCCACTTGTCAACAATGTGACAGCTTCTGCATCACTGTGTGTTGTGTGTCTTAACAATGCTTGTTAGTCAGACCCTGTTTATTGCTGCTTGCAGCTATACTTTGTTTTGGTTTTTCTTTTTTCTTTTTGTTGTGTTTGTTATTGTTTTGCCCTCTAATGTTTTGTATTTATGCACTCATTAATGAATAAAAGGGATTTAAAAAGTTGTAACACCATAACATCCTCTGGAGCAGTCACTCCCACAGACTGGGTCGTGACCTACAGGTGGGTAAAAGGAGATTTTATCTGGGCATTTAAAATATGTATATTGTTTTATTGATGAGAGGCAAAAACAAGAGCCTGTCAATTCTGCCACTTACTTTGTCTCATTTATGAAGGAGGCTAAAATGCCTTGCATTGTTTTTCTGATGAGAGGCTATAAAAACAATGAGATGGCCTGTTAACTCTGCCTTAATGCATTTATTTCTCATTAATAAAGATAAATAAAAGATAAATAAAGATAATATACGGTGATGCACAAATTAACTTTTTGAAATGTATTGATAAGACCTAATATAAATTGGGTGGTGATGCTTTGTCATTTTTGTAAAGTGGTTCCCCATGAAAAAAAGTTTGGGAAACACAACCTTGGCTTTTAAAAAGCCATAATTTAATAATAAAAAATAATTGATAAAAGTACTGTTAAAGCACCAGATCAATAAGCAGTATCGGTAAGAGTAGCAGCAGTGATAAATCCCAATGATCCCCATCCTTACATCTGACAAGCTCGTGCTTTTATTCTCCTTATTTTGAGAGTGCTGTAAAATCATTACCAGAATGACTATGAAATGTAAATTTTGTGCAGCTACAAAATACACAAGAAGATAAGATAAGATGTACCTTTATTGATCCCCCACAGGTGAAATTTGATTAGACACGGCAGCACAAAAAAAAGTGGTAGTGCAAAGGGAAGTTTAGTAAAAAATAAAATAAAATAGAATCCAAAATAAATAAGATAAAAATAGAATAGTATATACAATAACTGGCAACAATGTGCATGTACATGCGTAATGTTCCAAAGGTTAAAGTCATAATGATTCTTTATATGCATGCGCAGTATGTCATTGAGATAAAGTGCAGACTTATTGTATACATGTGTAACACCAGTGAAACACAGACCACGTATACACCTGTGCAATACGTCTCTGAAGTACAGACTCCATTTTATACATGTGCAATATGTCAATGAAATGTAGACAGTATAATATTCAAGTGCAATGACGGGCATTTCTACTGTGAGTGCTGGTTTGAGTCTTAGTCTGTGGATGCTGCCGTGCTGTGCAGTCTGATGGCCGATGGCACTAAGGAGCCCCCCGAGCGCTTTGAGGCCTGACTGTGTCTGAATCTGTTCCTGAGTCTTCTGACTTTTACTGCAATGTACAGCATAGTGCTGTCAGCTTCCCTATTAAATTCTATTAAAAGGTCTTATCTAACTTATCCCCCACTGACACTGGAAGTGATAAATGACTGTAGAAGGTCTGTAATACAAGGTCTGTAATACGAGGGCATTTTGTGATGATGTGTAATGTAAACATTGCTCAGTGTAAACTTTATATCCAGTATTGATTTGTTATCCAGCGTTGTCACCACGATGCTTGACTTTATATTTTTGTCAAGCTGAATTTTTTTAAGCTGTCAAATTTCCACTCTTGATCACAGTGATGGATAATACAGCTGTTCAACTTAATTTAAAGCACCTTGAATTGCATGGACTTTCTGTCAGAAAGGTGTCTTTACTTTTAAATTTATGCTCTCAGAAAGAATGATAAATGATAAATGGACTGTATTTATATAGCGCTTTTCTAGTCATAGACTACTCAAAGCGCTTTCACAACTACAAGTCACATTCACCCCATTCACACACTAATGACACAGGTGGCTTCTTCTACAAAGACCCAACCTGTGCATCAGAAGTCATTCACACACATTCATACACCGTTGGCGCAGCCATCGGGAGCAATGTGGGGTTCAGTGTCTTGCCCAAGGACACTTCGACATGTAGACCAGAGGAGCCGGGAATCGAACCACCAACCTTCCAATTGGGAGACGACCCGCTCTACCACTGAGCCACAGCTGCCCCAGCTTATGGATGTTTTTTTTTTTGGCATTGTCTCTGCAAATGAATGAAATTACTGTTGAGCAGTTTATTGTAAAGTGTTTTCATTATTTTGAAACCTAATTTTCGATTCAGAATGTACATTTTCTATAAATTATAATACATTTTAATTTATTGTAATTTTATATAACATCAATATTTATTTTTGACCCACAGTCCTCCATCCAGATTAATTTTTTGCCCTTCATAGAAGAGAGTTTTGCCACCTTTGCTTGACAGCGTAGAGTCTAGACCACTGAAAACTTAAAGAAAACTTTAAACAAATGCAGTGGACTTATATCTCAGCATTTCATTGTCATGCATTAGAAAAAGCCTGCCATCAAAACATCCAAAGAGAACAATGGCCAAGCTTCAGGGAGAAGAAAGCACTGAATTTGTCAAAAAAGCATATTAAGCATATTAAGCATGTATGATTGGAGGGCTGTCTTAAGGAAAAAGGTTAAGAACCTCTGCTGTACTCTGAAACTAATTAGTAAGTGAGCTGAAAAGCTGGAATAGAAAGCTAAAAATAAAATGATAAAGGTTTAAATTGTCTAAGTTCTGCCTTTCCACAAATGCAAACCTGACCAAATTCACCGAAAGAAGAAAAGAGACCCAGCAAAAACAGAGACAAGTCCATCTTTTAAAATTCTGTCTTATTATAATTAATTGTGTTAGATATCATACATCATAATCAACATTGTAATACTGGAATGACTGTTTAACTCTCATGTGCTTGAGCTGCTGTCTATCACTATCACTTGTTTCAGTAAAAAAATCTAAAATTTCTTCTGTGTAGACAGAGAATTTATTTCTCTGACATTCTGTCCACAAAATTGTTGTTAAAATCCGTGTTTGTGAGCGTTTCTCCTTTGCCAACATAATCCATCCAGTCACAGGTGTGGCTTTGAGATGCTGATTACAAAACATGATTACTGCACAGGTGTGCGTTGGACTGGTCACAACAAAAGGACACACTGAAATGTGTAGTTTGATCCTGAAACACAAAAGGCATCTATTAGACACTGAATCATGGCTCTGTCACTCTTAGAAATGAAGGTGCTAACTAGAACCATGAAGGGTTCTTTGGCTTGTCTCCATAGGAGAACCATCCCTGGTGCCCGGTAAAACCTTTTTCAGAGAGTTTTATCTAGAACGCAACATAAAAAGTTACATGCAGAACCATCTGTGAAAGGTTTTACCGAGAACTCCTTATGAGAGGTTCTATAGAGAACCCTTCTGTGGTGCAATGGTTCCACCCACAACCCTGTCTGGGGATTCTCTCTAGAACCTTACCACTTTCAAAGGCTGTTAACAAGAACCCACTCATGGGGTTTCTACAACAAGCCTTTTATATTCCAAGGGGTTTATTTAGAACCAACCCAGGGGGTTCTATTAAGAACCCTAGAAAGTTTATTGAGAACTAACTCAGGGGAATTTACAGAGAACCTTTTTATAGTCCATGGGTTTCATCTAGAACATTCTCAGCGGGTCCTACCGAGAACCCTTTTATACTCCAAGGGTTTTATCTAGAACCAGCCCAGGGGGTTCTAACAAGATCCCTTTCATAACATGGTACAGAGGACCCTCAGAGTGTAGGGCTAAAGATGCCAAACTTTTTTACCCAAGAGGGCAACATCATGACACTTTATGCCCAGACTGAACACACCCATGGAGTACTAGCCAATCAGAGGCAGAGGAGGGTGGGTCAGGACTTTCCCTCCTGGTCAAGAAAGGTATCTGTAGCCTTCTGTGAAATAGCCGTAGTTCAGTACCTGATCCGTTTATTTTTTCCAGATAAAACTACACATTTTAGAGTGGCCTATCTGAGGCACACCTGTGTAATCATCTTGCTGTTTAATCAGCATCTCTATATGCCACACCTGTCAGGTGGATGGATTATCTTGGCAAAGGGGAAGCGCTCGCTAACACAGATTTTAATAAATTTGTGAACAACATTTGAGAGAATTAAACACCTTGTGTGCACAGAAGAAGCCTTAGATTTTTATTTCAACTCGTGAAAAATGGGAACAAAAACAAAAGTGTTGTTTCATGCTGTAGCAACACTGAATAATGGGACATTACATATAAATACAAGAACGATTTGGACACTCTTTAGACAAATAGTGGAGACAAAGTCCCCCACTGCTACTGAATATGAGCTGGAAGGAAATTAGACAAGTTGCCCTGCCTGATGTTCAATATCTGCTCTCTGGCAAAGACACGAGCAAAAAGAGCTGTACACAGATGCACACATTCAAACACACACACACACACACACACACACACACACACACACACACCTGATAGGTCATTCCTCCTCTGTTTTGTGCTGAGAGGCAGCAGGGTAGGACACTGGACCAGTCTCGTTTGAAGTTGTTGCCCTACTTTTAGCAGGCATTCACCCTGTTGAAGTGTCATTGAGCAAGTCAGTGAATCTTTAACAGGCTGCTGCTGTTCTGGCTCTTGACCCTGACCTCCCAGTGGAGGGACGGGGCTTGGTTTGGGGGGGGGGGGGGGGCTATAGACAAAAGCTCTGTCTCTCCTTCAGGAATCGATACAGTATCACAAAACAAAAGACAACAATCGGCTGTCTCGGAATCAGAAAAACCCAGAGGACGCTGTTCTCTTCTAAAAGCCTTCTGCTCAGCACCACACTCAGGGACAAGACACGGGAGATCCGGGGTTTTGGAGACTGAACACACATGCTCGTAAGGTATCTGTTTAATATTGAGAATCAGAGAACTATGTGACAGCTTGTTAGCCACCTTCAAAAACTAATTCAATGAATATTTCTTCTCTTACTTTCTGCTGTCTCTGGTTCTCTAGCTGCAGTTCAACTTTCCTCTTAAAACCACTTCATTTCTCTTTGTCCTCTCCTCTCTCCTCCTCTCCCTTTCGACCTGATTGCCCTCATCCTCATTTCTGTCTCCTTTTCTGTTTCTCCTCTTGCAATTTCTCCTTGTCTTGCTCCAATCTTTGCCTTTCTGCTCACTTTCAAATGTCTTTTTTCTTTTCTTCTTTTTTTTTTTCCAACTTTACAGCTCTCATTTCAATCTCTGGTTTTTTTCATGTCAGGAATGAAAAGTTGGAAATTAAAAGACAAAAGACAGACAAAAAGAGACAAAAGGTACAGGAGTGCAGATGCAGACAGCTCAGGGATGCAGCTATGTAACCAGTTTAATAAAAAAAAAACAAAAAACAAAAAAAAAACACAGAAAAAACAACCCCCCCCCTCAAAAAAAAACAACTCATGTTCGACTTCAAATGAAACCTGAGGGGGGTGAGGAGGAGTGCTAGACAAGATGAAGGCGCATGCTGGTTAAAAGAGTTTTAAACTCTTGACTTGTCTGACGTCTTAATTCCTGAAACTATAAATACCACTTTCCCCCAAGAGTTTGAAACAATAACAAGTCCATGTTTTTGCATTCTGTAAAAGCTTGTGGTGGGGACGTCATTCCCGTGCAAAATTCAAATATGCATAGGCACAGAAACACATGGGAAATGATCCATACAGCAGTACGCTGTGCTCGTGGAATGCAAAGTGAAGTGCAGCCTGTTAGCTGTTTAACACTGGCTCACAAAATCTCTCTCTCTTCTGGTTTTGTCCCTGCTTGCTGGCAAAGATGCGCCACAAAATAAAACCTGGCACTTCCTCACCAAATGGTTGGGCGTTCTGGCAAAAGTAATTTTCAACATTAACATTCTGTAATGTGCCAAACAGATTTTACATGTTTATTAAAATCTAAAATTTAGACTTAGCAGACTCCCCACTGCTATCATTACCATAAATATGGAAATTAATTATTCTTGGATCAATCTTTCTGTGAAAACAGAAAAATTAGGGTCACGGTGAGAGAAAAAACAACAGTGAAGAAAGCAGACTGATTGATTTACCATGTCCATTCTGATAATTGGTCCTCCTCTTCTCCTCTGAAGTCATCTTGGCCTTAAAGTACCACTGACACCTGCAAAACACAGTGATTGATGGACAGAGTTAAGGGGATTTTCTTCACGATATTACTTTTACTGCATGCATTGTCATAATAGAACCAATGACTTGTTCACAGAGAGAGGGCCCTCAAGAAGCCTGGAATTAGAAGTTTGTTTTTATTTCTGAGTAGAAATGATTTAAAAGGAAAATTCTGCACTTTTCAAGCGGATGTCCAGTCAGTGTTGCCATGAATTCTTCAGTGCTGCTATACTGACTGAGAAAGATGTCTTCTCCTGATGCAAAATCTGTTGTTCTTCCTGCGTCCAGTGATGTCACTGGACACAGGAAGGACAACAGGCTGTTTCAGCACAAACTTCGGGACTCCCCCAAAACTGCCATCCCACCCGGATGGGCATGGCTTTGCAAGACACAGAACTGCGTGCTTCCTCGAGCTGCATAACCGTCTCAAACCAATGCTCTAAATACATGCCTACAATATGAGATCAGTTTATTTAATGCTTGTCACATATGAAAGCATACAGAATACACTATTCATGTTTTTCTATAGCATGGAAACTGATAATCTGTCTTGTAAGGCCATTTGGGATGGAAAACTAATTTTTGTTGTTGGACCTATTTAGTCCATAAAAATGTCAATATATTTTAGCACTGTGTAGTTGGACATATTTCCAGTCAAACTTTATGATGTTCAGGTAAAAGTCATTTTAAAATCTGCAGGGAAGTCTACTTGCAGCGGCAGTCGTGCCAGCAGTACAAGGAGTAAAAATCTACGTAAATTGATGACCACAAATTGAAAAAATTGATTTTCTCTAAAGTTTCAGTTAGATGTGAGGTTTCCTGTATGTTTAATCTTAGAGTTAAGGCAAAGATTAGGTTAATAAACAACATTTAAGGTTATGGTTTTGCAAGGTTGTTCAAAAAGTGACAAGACAACCCAATGAAACCAACGAGAACGTGTATCAGGCACATGTGCAACACTGCTTCCTAACTGTGAACGAGCGAGCGAGCGAACCTGAGCGGGTTGAGGATGAAAAACTGTCCAGATATAATGTGTTTGATGTTACAGCGACACCTCTTATTTCTCCCTCTGCAGATGACTAAATTCAGTTATTTATTCAGAATTAGTGTGATTTTCTTGAGCCAGTCTCGTTTCTATATAGTTGGGAGACAGTTTACTTACATAAAATTCCCATCAGCTCCCTCTTTTCCTTTCAAACCTCGTGTTTTTTGAGGATATTCCCATAAAAAGGGAGCTGTGGATCATATAAAATGTTCGGCTTCTCAACCTTGTTAATTAGTCTCTCCTCCCTGCTGACTGTTTTCATGAGTGGAAACATAAATATCAAGGATGTCAGTGCTGATTTTGACCAGATAAAACAGGTTGGAGGTGAAACAACTGCACAAAACTTTGCTGGAATAGAGCCAGGACAAGCATTTTTTTTTTCTCTGCCTCTAACCTAATGCAATGCTAATGCTATGCTATGTCAACAAAGTAGTAGCTATATGCTAGGGTGCACGGCAACAGGGGCGTGGGTGTCAGAGGCTTGCATCCATTGCTGTCATGGCTCCGGAGCAGGAAAACTGAGTTTTCACAGTCAATATAGCACACACTCAGGAATTTATTGCTTCAGTTGACTACATTTACCGTAGACACTGACTGGACATCCACATGGAAAATGCTTAATTTTTCCTGAGAAAAACCTAAAATATATATATACTTTAGATCACTTGAGTAATAGGAAATGAGCAGTTTTACAACAATTGATATTCTTTGCTGAAAGAAAGAACATGATGACATTTAACACATTTCTGGAAATCCTGAAATCTCATTGCAGAAACTAAATCTCTCACTGGTAACATTTCAAAGCATTTAATAACCAATTTTCTGAGGAAAGGGACTCATCATGTCAACTCTTGAGTGGACTGAACTGAGCGAGGATGTGTTTTTATTGCTTATTATTTCAAGATTTCATTTGAAAGAGGAAGAATGTGGGATTTCTTCTTTCAAAAGCTGAACAGTCTTGTAAAGTAAACATGCTTTGCTTCATTGCCACAATGTCTGTAGTGAACAATTATTTGTGCAAATCTGGCTTAAACAATTAAGCATAACAGTAGCATGTAGCATGTAAACATGGCGTCGAACTCGCGAGACTTCGTATATCTCTTAAAAATATGTGAAAATATCGCGATGTTGTCGCCATGTTTACATGCTACCTGCTACATGCTACATTTAACATTTCGGATAAAAACATGGTGTAAATGGCGTCTTTTGTGGTTGAATTTTAATGTCGCGGCTCACGGACACTTGGATTACACCACACGAGCAGGATGGAGACATTTAGTTTGTTTTGTGTTCTTTTTTTCACATTTTATCCATGGTCACCATTCACTGCCATTATCCCGGACTTGGCTGCAACCCTGTTTTCTGCTGAAACCCCAGGATTGTTTTGTGAACTGAAGATCTTCACCCATCATCACATCAGCATAGGGGTGAGTACATATTGAGTGGATTATCATGTAAAGTGGAATATCCTTTTAAATATATGGCCTGATTTGTGTGCTCACTTGTATGCAGCTTGTAGCAGATTTAGCAGATATTTTAGCAATGAAAATAAATGTTTTTAGGAGAACTTTTGCCACCTGTCTCTGTGTCTCTTTTCACATGTTGTCCCACATTTGCCAAAACACCACAGTGCTGATGGAAAGTGGTATTTTTACAACCTCAGAGCAAAATCACACTCATTTGAAGGAATAAAGGCACCAAGCTATTTTATTAATAACTGCATGAACAGCTGAGTGTGATAGTAATTAAAAAGATTATCATTGAGCTGGTATATAGGAGATGGGAATGGAAGTTGCTGGGAGGTGATATATGGAAAAATACAGCAAAAAAGAGGGAGAAAGAGAGAACAAACAAACCAGACAGTAAGAGCAGACATTTGAAAGAAATAGAGTGATATTTCAGTAGCTAATTAGTCTGTTTAAGTTATTTTTACTTAGAAACACAGATCCATATAAAAAGTTCATGATCACTTCACCCATCCTTGAGAACTGGGACAAATTATGTCCTACCAAAAAAATGTTTTGGTTTGCTTTAATTTTTTAAATTTCTACACTTGTTCTGTGCCAGAAAACACCAAGCTAACAAGGATAACATGGGTAAAAATGTTCTAAATAATCTTTTTTGTTTTAAAATAGCCTTTTAATGAAAATGTTGGCACTTTACGTTTACGTCCTGGATTAACAAAAACACAAAAACATAATTTAATCAGGCATGAAAAGGTTTAGCTATACCCCAAGGACTCCTGTCTCACTTTCTGGTTTAAAAAAGGCGGGACTACTGCTCAGTGACAAATTTATTTAGTAATGATGCCATCAGACTCTGTAGCCCTTTTAAATCAAAGCTAAATAACAATTCTGGTTTAAAAATGTGTATTTTGATTAGCATTAAGAGAACTCTTAACACATTTAAAAATAAAATGGCTACTCATTACCACTATGTTATAAGACATCAACTCCACTTACATTTTATAAAAAAAAAAATCATTACAAGGTTTATTAGCCAGGAGTTTGATCTTCTAAAATATATTTTTCCAGCATTGTTGAAGAGCAAAAATCAAAACCCCCTCAAAATTTAGTTTTCGTCCCATTTTCCCAAGAATGAGTGTTCATCATTTCTGATAAAAATCCCAAGCTGAACAGGATCAAACACCAGCTAAATGAGAAAAACTATAGCTTAAACTACACAAAATGAAATAGAATAAAACAAAATAATATTGCAACGTTGATTGATCATTGCAGCGTATCATTTGAAGAGAGATGTTGGCAGGCAGTAAGAGTCCAGACTTGGAAGAGATGATTTATAGATAAAGTAATGAAGATGGAGGTGGTGTGCGCAGGAACATACTCGTAAACACACTGAAGGAAATCAACTTAAAGTACCAGACACTCTTTTCCTGAGGGATATTTCCTCTCAACCCTCGACTATAGAAGGGAAGTACACTTCCATCCACTAATGCAAAAAACTCCCCCGTTCCCCCCCTGTTTGTGTGTGTGTGTGCGTTTGTGCGAGAGTTTATCTGGGCACTGAGAGACAGAGAGACAGCCAACGACTGATAAAAAGCCGCTGCCAAGAAAGTCTGAAAAGCTGAGAGATTAGATGACAGCATCTGCAAAAGACCACAGAAGAATTTATCCAAATAGATGCTTGGATGTTGCTCCGAAATAAAAAGTGAAGAAAACACAAAGTACCCTGTCAGAATCACACACAGAGTACGGCGTATAGAGAGCAATTTGACTCATAGCCAAGGCATTACTTCCTGTGAAAAATGGTCAAATAGTACACCTGCTGTGTGTGGCATACATAATAATATATCAAATAAAAGTATAAATTATGTCTATTTGCACCCGAGTGAGAACAGGTACGTGGGAGCTATTTAGCTATTCAAAGCCGAACCGTTTGAAATCTTTGCTGATAAGAGGTTGTGGTGGATGAATGGCACAGAACTTTCTGGCAGGAGAACAGGGTTTCAGCGCTGTGCTGGAAAACTAGGATTTAAGTCAAGTGTGAAATTAGAAATCAGTGTAAACCTTCACTTTTTAGACTTAGGTGACTTATTCTTTTCAGTTTTCAGTCAGAATGTGGTCAGGTTTAGGCAACAAAAGTACTTGGTTAAGTTCAGGAAAAGGCAAAAGGAAGTAAGACTCGTGTGAGAGTTGTCATTTTATTCTAATTAAAATTTCGCAGTATGGTCAACACTACCTATAATCGGTGCCACCTAGCGGACACAGGAACTAACACTGAACTTCTGTGCGCAGTGTCCAACATGCATGAATATTCAGTCAACAAGCACGCATCCCCGCACGCCCTGATGTGTGTTGGAGTGCGAGGGCCAATTCATTGCGGCCTGCAGCTTTATTTATGAATTACACTGCTGAGGGTACCATGTTACACTGCACATGGCATTGTACTAAAGTGGCTTCATTTTGGTATGATATATGTGACACATTGACCAAAATCATGGACACACAGATCCCATTAGACCCAGGACGCCGTCTCCTAGGAAACATAACAAGCTTTAAACTAAACCAGAGTTCCAGGAAACTCATTGATATCGCTCTTGTTGTTTCCAGAAAATGTGTCGCATTACCCTGGAAGTCAGATTCCCCCCTCTTTATATTGAAATGGATATCAGAAATGATGAACTGTGAGCCCCCTGGAGAAGATCACCTACGTTCTGAAGAACAGATATGATGCCTTTTTAAAGATCTGGCAGCCCTTTATTGAATACATAGAAAAGTTACCTTTATCAACTGTGGATTCGTTGTGACCTTTGACCTGGTCCACTGTAAGCTAATACTAACGTTCGGGTACAAGTGTAAAGTTAGTGACAAGTGTGTCACAACCATAATAAATGTATTTGATTTTGTTGCTTTTTTTGTCACATTTATTGATTTATTTATTTTGCAATTTACTTTATTGCTATTATTTTTATTATTATCATTTCCTATTTTATTTATTTAGCTTATGCAATTATTCTTTCACCTCATAGTCTTTTGTTAACTTTGTATCTTTTATTATTGGGTACAAAACAGGTGGGACGGATGGAGAAGAGCTGCGAGACGGAAAATAAAAATACGAAGGAAGAAAGGTGCTCTGAGCTCTCTCACTGGCTGCATCACTGATTAATTTCCAAATGTATTTTTGCTGTAGAGGGCTTAATTAATGACCAGAAGCACGAGGGACACTCGCTCCCGCATCTCACAAGTGGATCCCCTAATAGATTTTCTCATATTTCATCATCTATTAGATAGAATATAGAACTGTGCTGCCTGTTTCATCGGTCCCACTGCACTTAAAAATGACAACACTCGAGGCTGGGACTTAATTCCTGTTTGTTCACATGAGGCATGCTGTAAGTGTTGTTTTGGATAATAAAGCACCCGGCAGTTGGCATGGATGAAAGCTGATCATTTTTGGAAAGGTGACAATAATTCCTGTGAACTGGAAAACAAAACACTTTTTAAAATAAATAATTAACACACATTTTTGTTTTTTAGATTGATCTGATATGTAAAGAACCTCGTTAATAACTTAAAAGTAGCTTATTCACAGTATCGGTGGCATAAAGTAGTTGCATTGGGCCCCAGTGCAGGTTTTTATGATGCCCATCATTGCATATCCTTTCTTTTCTGTACACTAGCATAAAAAATAAGAAATTACTAATTTAAGTGAATAGTTTTATAAAGTTTATTCATCATTTTTAAAGTTATTTAGAATAAGAATATAATTTTGTTATAGATTGTTATAGAAATCCATGATGGATGTTGGTTTGCCTTGTCCATGGCATCAAAAGAAAATGGCAGCATCATTTTTAGAAGAGCCGTTTTGAAGCTCTCAGTGTGGCGGCTCTGGTCGCTGGCATCCTGGCAGTGCCCGACTTGACTAACTCCCAGCTAATCCAAAAATGGGCAAAGAGGTGGATCGTGGGTGGAGCTGAGGCTGCCAAATCAAGTGGCTACCTAGCGATTAGCCATCTGTGGTGGCATCCACCTGTCACTCAAAGTCGGCAACTTTAAAATGAGATATTCCTAAGACATTCCTTTATTAGTCCCACAACGGGGGAAATTTTCTTCAAGCCTTAATGTAATTTAAATGGGTGAGTTACATGAAAATTCACCCCCCATCATGTAGCTACAGAGACCAAAGTTGTTTTCTTGTACCAGGCTGTAAACATGTCTATTTCTGATATAAAGTGGGGCATTTTAATATGGAAGTCTATGAGGAACTGACCTGCCATTTGAGCCAAGTGGCCACAGGAGGAACTGCAGTTTTTGGCAGTTCCATGCTGGCTTCATTTTTTTGTGCAACTGCACTGCCTGCACCGTCTATATATAAGCCCCTGCACAGTATTTTGCAGTATATTAAACTGAATTTCTGTTCAGAGATGATTATTTCTTGATAAATTTATTATCATGCTCTTAGGATGATGCTTTTAATATCTTTTTGATTTAATTCAGAATTTAGTGGTGCTGGACGTGTTACAGAAATGTTACTACTGTAGGTCCTGAAGAAACTTTAAAGAAGTAGCAGCGAGAAGAGCAGAGTCCGTAGGCGTGACCCAAACCCCCAACAGAGACAGAGACAGAGATCTCTCATAGTCACACTGTCACTTCAGAGGACAGTCCTCTCTTCACTGTCACTGCTGCAGACAAGTCCTCCTCCCCTCCCCCAGCCCCCGAGCCCTGTGCCCCCACACCACTGTGGTCCAGCGGAGAGATGTTATCTCCCTCCTGGAGATGAAGCTGACGGAGCTGAGGGACAGAGGTCTGCATCGTGGCCCGAGTCCCACAGGATATGATGGTAACTGACATATTTTACCACTGGTGTGGATCTGGTTCAGGAGTAAAATACAAGTATTGCTAACATCAAATGTTATATGACTGTACTTTCAATATTAAAATACAATGATGAATGGATTACAATGTAAATTGCTAACTTTCCTTGCTTCAGTAACATACCACCACGCGGTGCAACCATCCTTCCCACCGCGAATCCCATGTTACAAAAAAAGGCAGCAGAAGAGAAATGTTAATATACAAAATGCCTAAATAAATTAATACTAAAGAGATATAGTTACTGTTGGTATGTAAGAACAATCAAAGTGGTACAAAGACATATTAAGAATACAAAAAGTACATTCTGAGGGAGACTGAGTGTTGTTAAAAGAAAAGGTGAAGTAACTCAGTCGTAAACATGCCCCCAACCCAACTTCTTTGGAACATGTTGCAGCATCAAATTCAGAATGAGTGTACACTTACAAAAAAACAATAAAGTTAAACAGTTTGAACATTAAAATAAGGGGAAAGAAACTGTATTCAAGAAGACATTTTTCTGGTATTTACCGTGTATTAACTGCAAAAAGTATCTATACTGTAGAACAATAAATATACTCTATTATTATACCGTCATTTCTAAACAAACATAGAACCAATAACGTGCCATATTCCCACTCCCCACTTGACCTTTTCCCTTAAAACATCGATCAACAAGCAATCAACCCCAAACATGAAAGTTTTGCACACATTTTGCTCACCACTTTGGAATCTAACACCTTAATATATATATATATTTTAAAAACAAAGGACCTGTTCTTCTCCTTGGTGAACTCACTGTTTCCACCACTGAATTCTGATCACATTCTGATTTTTTTATATAAAGAATTCACACAGTTGACCCCAAAACAGCACAGAGGAAATCAAAAATAAATCAGTAGAAAATAATTTCTAGTCTATCTGGCTGTACATTAACATCAGCATTTAAGACTCAAGAACTAATGAATAAATATCAATTGTTAAACCTGCAATAGACCATATTTCACAGCAGCCAATTTAACATGAAATATTAGAGAAAACGCAGGTGTTACCAGTGATATTAATTAAGGTTCTGGCTAGTGTCATGGTCCGGCTGTGCCTCCCTATCATTCTGTATGTTTTCAGCTATACCTTAGTCCCCTGTTCATCATCTCTGTGTTGTGCGTGTCTTTGTCTGGGCGTGGCTTCGTCCTCTCGCTGGCTACATGATCACCTGCCCAGCTGCGATCACATACTCACCTGTTATGTTATGGCCAAAACGCTCACCCTACTTTCATTCTTTGTGCTTTTTGACTCAAACCCGACTCTGTTTTTGTCTTTGCCCCAGATTCAAACCCAGCCAGTGATCTCTGCCTGCTTCACTGTCAACTCACCCTAGGTCACAACTCACATTTTAAAACAAAACACCCTTTGTAAGATTTCATTACCTTTTGTCTGTGTTCTGCTTTTGGGTCCTAAGGAGAACAAATCAGCTACCTGAATGTTTTTTCTCAGGAGTTGGAGGAGACTAACACAGAGCAATAATGAAAAATTATGTTGATATGAAATAGTAGAGCAAACACAGCCTTTATCAATTACTAAATTACAAAATACTAATTTACGTCCAGTTCCATTTAGTATGGCAGAACCTTTCTACCCTGGTTCTGTTTGACTGTTTGAATGTAACAGAACCTTAATTAGTAGCATTGTTAACATGTTTACCCTCCTAATTCTACCAAAATGTTTACTGTGAAAAAGGTCTGTAATCTATGTGGGCCTGTTCACAAGCGATCTGTTAATTGCTGTTGAATTCCTGTAATATAAAATCGACATATCAGTTGTTATGCTGAACTTGTTAGCAAACACTTAACCTATTTTCACCTCCGGCAGCAGTGCTGCTGCATAGCTTTGCAAGCTACCAATTACCAGTTCACACAGAAGAAGGTGAAGTGCAGCAATGCTACCACCAGGGAGAAACCTAGTTTGGTTATTATTCTTCTATACTTTGAAAAAGAAGTTCAAACCACTTTGTGAATGAAAAATAAATAAATAATAACAAAATATGTAGTGAGTATATTTCAAAAAGGGCTCCCTTGTTTTTACACAATTTACACTTGAAACCAGATCTCACATACTCTAGTATTTTTAGTACCTCTATTCTTATTTTGTTTTATTGTATTGCCTAGTTATTCCTTATTTATTACCCCTTATTTTTATTCTCCATTTACTTACTATATTTGTCACTCACCCTAATCACAATTCATGGGAAAGTGCCAGGAATGGCAGCTTTGGTTTATCACACATTGTCCATCAACCAATATGGAAGCAATGGTAAAATAAGAATAAAAATTATTACTTTTCTTTTATGACCCAAAATTGTTTGTAGTTTCTGCTCAGTAAACAAAAATGCCAAAAAAAAAAGTGATTTAAATACTTAAACAGACTCAACACATTTATGTGGAGTGTGTTTGTGTCCACCTGTTGAAAGTAAGTCATGTATTCACTCCAGTTTTAGCTCTGTTTTGGTCTCCACCAACTTCTGAGGGAAATATTGGGCTCTTTAGCAGCTAAATGCTACTTAGTCACTAACTTTGTATGTTGTTGTTGCTGAGTTGGTGTACAATGGGTTTATCAGGTTTTCAGGGCTGACGGGAACAGCAGAGTCAAATTCTCTGTGGGTTGAGTTTTTAGTTTTTGTTTGATTCTTTTGCTTTGCTTGAGTGTGATCAGCAGGAGATTTCTGATTTTCTAAAAGAACAAATTTCCTCTGTCTCAGTCGTGATTTGATGAAAGGATGCTCCACAGCAACTGTTCTAATCAACAAAAACAACCTCTTCAGATTAGTAGAGGGCACTCCATGCGCATTGCCAAATAAAGTGGCTAAATGATGCTATTATTCTGGCTGCAATTGAATAAAGTTGGGAGTGAAAATGCCTGTATGACACTGGCGGAGAAAGCGTGTGTCAGTAAGCCTTTGCTTGCATGAGTGTGTGTGGGTTCATGTGATCACAAGTGAGCCTCCTCCTCTTTGAAGACTTAACATAATCCGGGTTGCCAGATTAGAGCAGGTGTCAGAGGGCTGCGAGCCGCAGGTTGCCAGATTGGGGTTTCGGCTAAGTGAAGTCTGTGGGATCCCGGACACTGATAGACAGAGCAGATAACATGGTAGCTAACACTGGCAGCGAGGACAAGAAGGGGATTTGGAAAGCTACTGTTGACCTCTGCTGATGGGGTCAAGCTGTTCATTAAAGAAATGGTGGCATGTGCCTTTATCAGTCTCTTCCAGTCCTATCCTCTGATCCCCTTTATCCGCCTATCCCTCTGTCTCGCTGGCTTTCATGTTGAAAAGAGGCCACACACACACAGACACAGACACACACAAAGACCTTGGCTTCGTGCGCTGCTCTCTGGGCTGCTGAGCATTGTTACAGTACATATTCACAAGCACTTTGCACACCCACACATACAAAAGACAACCTTGCCCAGAGCCCTAATCAAAGCATCAGTGTAATTCAAACCACTCCTCTGTTGCCCTAACACCCCTCGCAGTCACCTCACTGTGGCACATCTCTCGCCGCAGAAAGGACGGAGAAAAGAAAATATGGGGCCTCATGCACCAACAGTCATTTATAGTTTCTGTCAATATTCTGCTGAGAGAAAAAATAAGAGAAGTCAACTCCAGACGCACCAAATCTTCTTAACCACCCAAAATGCTGCTTCACAGTATGAAAGCAGCCCATCTGGGTACTTTGCTCTTGCTCATGCTCCCTTTATAGGTGAAAACAAACACTCTAATTTGACTGGCGGTCAATACAGTTTCTGGCCAGTTCAAAGAAAACCATATCGCTGTCTGGTTATGAAGAGCCCAAATTCTATAGTCAGGTGAGAATTACAGCCGTGTCTTTCATGATCGGCATTGTTACGTTGAAAAAATTAAAGAACAGGGTTCCTAACAGTCTGTCACCTTCAGAGTGGACGAACTCTAGATCCACCATCACTGAGACTCTTTTCTGATTCACTTTTAAAGGGATAGTTCACCTGCTCATCTGGCATAATCCAAGTCTCCTAAAGCATGCACATGTGAACGTGGCTCCAAGCTTACGATCAACAGTGAAGGTTTGTGCTAAAAACATGGTGTAAATAATGTCTTTCAAGTCAACTTGGATCACACCAGATGAGCAGTATGGAGGAATTTTCCATTTGAAAACACCATTCACTTACATTGTTTGGGAGATTCTGTAACGCTGTTTTTGGGTGAGTAGATAATGACTGAATGTTCATCACTATCAAAGGGAAAGTTCACTTAAACTATCCCTTTAATCTACAGACACAATCTGCACACGTCATTTACTCAGTAACATCATTAACTGACCTGTGATGAGGAGATTGCTGCGGACACACATACTGACTGGCTGCTTTTACAGTGCTTGTTTTTCCCTAATGTGGGGCGTAGTCATGGGACATGACATGTGGCTGTGTTTTACAACATTTTATTACATTTATGGGCTCTATAGACTGCTTCAAATTACTTGTTTTGTCTGACCAACAGTATAAAAACCCTGAACTATTAAAAATAAGAAGGAGATAAAGGCAACAAATTTGTGAAGTAGGAAATAGATGTGGGAAGACTGGTAAAATATACATACTAGCCAACTCAGAAAACTCAATGCCCTTTCCTCCCAGGATCACAAATCGCCTGTTTTTCTCACGATTTCACACGATTTCACACCTTTATTCTTTTTCATTATCACAACCTTTTTCTGACACTATGGCATGTATAATAGGGCTGGGTATTGTTTAAAAACTTATGATAACATTACCGATACCAGGACCGTCAAAGTGATTCTGATACCAATGGAGCACTTCATTCGATACCTTTTTTCAAAGTTTATTAACACTTTCAGTGACTGGCTGCAAGCAAAATCATATAAGCAGTCCTTTTTCTTGATCTGGGTAACAAAAAGGATTGAATGTAGGTATTGATTGCTGATACCCTAATGTATAAGGCCTATACAACTCTAAAGTCTGCTTCCACCCACACAGCAATACAGCTACACCAAACTACCACCTAAGAAGTCCAGTTTCTTAGGAAAGTTTCAAAGGAATGGGCATTTTGTAAAATCATTTTGTGTCAATGTTCTTTCAGGAACAGAAGCAAAAACTAAATGAATAAAAGAAAACTGATGAATAATATAGTAGTTTATGCCAGAGAGGTTCAGGCTAAACTAATTATTCTGTATTCTTTCCTGAGAAATTAAAAGTTCTTTAAAACTCACCAGCATGCAGGTAAGACAGTCTCGGAAACTCTTTTTTTTTGTATTCGAAACCCTGTTTTTGAGGTCTCAAGGTTGGCAAGTATAAAATATAAAATACGTCCCCCTAGGTGCAACACTAATTATATTTTAATTAGATTGAAACAAATAATTATACACAAATAATAATTACTATGATTATAAATAATAATAATAAAATTTAAAATATTTTTTGAACTTGTGATAATTAGCAGACTGTGAAAACAGGATGTTTTTCTCTTATCTTGGAAAAAGTGCTCTCAACACTCCTGAAAGAGAAGAGTGAAAATACAAAAAAAAACATTGATGATGTGAACAAAAATTCATCCAGAAACTGTTTCTTGCATGAAGCCCATATGAAAAAACGACAAAAGAGTTGCAGAGCTGACAGACAGTTCAAGGATAAAGAGTACACAAACAGTAAAACTCTTCAGCTGGGCTACATCTGTGCAAATGTGACAGCTCTGCCCTGGTAGCAGTTCTCACTCTTCAAATTTAGCACGAGCAGATGCAAACGTAAATGTAAATTTAGGAAGCTTTTAGGGCAGCCAGGTGTTAAAACTCCTCACACACAGCAGGTCCTCTTATATCCTCACTTGAGTTGTACAACCTTACGTCTATGAGAGCTGTGTGACTGAAAGCTCTCATCTTTCTCAGGCAGCTCAAGTACATTTGGAGCTTTTTTGAAACTGAAAGAGAGTGAAAATCCCTCTTTACACAGGGCAAAGGGATTGCGGATATGACAGATCGTGATGCAGTCAAAAAACACTCCAACTACTGCTGCGACTGTTTTTAGCTGGATTCAGGTGAAAAGGGTCCTTCTTGTGCTGGAACGCAAAAAGTCTAAAAGGGCTTTTGCTTTAGCACTTGCACCTGGTGAGTGTGTGTGAGTTTTTAATAAATAAACTAGGAACACTAACCCTCCTACACAGTGAAATCACATCAGAAAAAATAAGAAAAATTCTGTTCTTGCTATGAATCTGCTGCTGTACTGCTTATATTTTGTTTATTTATTTTTAAAGGTGGTGGACTTGAAATTCCTTGGATGTTCAAATCGTGCCAACGTGAAAAGTCTGTGAGGTAGTGCACTTTAAAATTAGTTTCATATGTGTGAAGTTCACTGCTCACATGTAGGAATTTTCTGGCAGCCGACACGTTTAGTTTATGAACGAATATGCAAATGTTTTAAAGGAAACTTCTGCACTTTTCACGTAAATGTCCACGCTGGCAAGCTTGCTAGCTCAGCTGCTAACTAGCTTGTTAACTGTGTTGTCAATCTCATTAGCATAGTTGCAAACAGGACACATTTTTTCCCAGGATGGCAAAGTCAGGACTCACCCTACTCTGACTCTGATTGGCTAGTACTTGCCTTCATTGCCTTGCCATTCATTGGTTTGGGTTGGGTAGGGTATTGTTAGATTTAGGCATGAGGAATATATACGTAAATATGAAACATCCGATTAAGCCAATCAGAGGCACAGTAGGGCAGAACATGTCTTCACCATCCTGGAAACAAGATATCAATAACAGGACAATAAATTCAGACAGTTAATTTAGGATACGTTTTTATACCCTCGACCTCTGTCTCATAACTGTCTAGACATTATTCCTCTTTTGTGGAGAAGTTTGTTCTCTGACAGAGGAGTTTAAAACAGCCAATAAATTAGTCTAGTTCACTCCATTTTGGACTCTCCCTCAAAGGTCAGCACTGTCAGGATCGTTTGTTATTGGTCAACAATGCAAATTTGTGTGTCACAGTTCACCTTCATTGAACTTTATGTGAAAGTTTTCACATATTTACTTTGGTCCTGCAAATAAATCCACTAATTGCTGCAATGTCAATAAAATGAAAAAAAAAAAAAGTAGTAAAATGATGAAGTCATAGATCTGAATTGTTTGTAAGATAAAAGATCACTACAGAGTAACACCCAGTGCTTTCAAGGGTATGTAAACAACCCTATTTCCATAGGAGCTTTTAGATCATCGCTCTGCTAACAGCAAGAAGTCCAATTTGACAGACATCAGTCAGATGTTTGACATTTTAAAATGATGTTAAGTGTTCCTACGCAGCACTATTGGGTCCAATTAACCATTCACATAATCTGAAAATTAAAGGATTTGCATTGATGCACACAGGTGTTATCACTTATTTTGCATAGTTTGACTGTAAAGGTGTGTATAGACAGACCAGATCAGGCCTGACTGACATGTCTGATCCTCCTGTTAGATTTGTTGAACCTATTAGAACGCGAGAACTTACACCTTTATAAATCTTACTGGTTCATGAAGTTGGTGATGTTGCATAATAATAATTTCCAGCACAGTTCTACCAGAGAACACATGTTGCAGGACGTATGATACAACATACATCAGAATGGTTACTTGCTGTATAAATAGCTTACTTACAGTGAATATACTTCTTGAAATCCTATATTGTAATAAACTTGACAACCTGATTTTTAATTTCTTAATTTTTGACTGAGAACCTTTCTTTTCTTTAGTGTTTCTATCAAATGATTTGACAACACTTATAGTGTTCCTGAAAGGTTTTTCTGTGTTAACATTTATCATAAACCCTTGGTGACCTTTTAATTTCTGCAGAATAGAGGTTTATTTGAAGTCCTCTTTCCCACCTGAAATGCATTCACATTATTGGCACATGAGGTTGAGATTTTTTTTATGCAAATCTGACCCTTGCACATCACGTGAACTCTGCTAAATTAAACAGAATGTGCAACCAACCATAATTATTGTATCTGCTCCTGTATTTTGTGCAGTCATCTTTCAAATGCATAAAAGTCTGAGTTCACTGCTGATGCATGTCACAGTGCATGTTTGATAAAAACAAAACAAAAGGATTTCTATGTGTCTCTCAATGTCTGTGTTAACATACATAATCATTCCCTGCTGGATTAACAGGAGTCTCAGACTCTCAGTCTCAGCTGTTGTCGTCTCTACAAGGGCTGCACCTCTTAATTATGCAAACTTGGGTTTTCTGCCTCTAGTAGTTGCCCAAATGACAGTGTTCAGTAAACCAAAATCCAATCTTCAAAAGGTCCTTTCAGACACCCAGGTATAATGGGAAACACACTATGAGCATATTTTTTGTAGAGTTCAAAATAAAAAACAGATCCAAGGCACTTTTCTGACAAAAACGACAAAAAGCCTTTATTCAGACGGCTATTTCATAGCGAAATTCTAAAAACATGGATAATGCTTGTGCATGTTAAAATAGAGCTGGGTCACTTTATGCCAGAACGGTGTGTTAGATCATTTTTCTTCTTTGAATTTTTGTGTTCTCTACGAAAAAAGAGCACCTTTATTACACTTCATTACAACATATTTTTTAAACTTTGTGTTTTACCAAAGAGGAACACTTGAAACAACAGCAATGTTGCCAGAGAGGTTAGTCTGTTACTGCATTACTGGATTTACTGCAGTAAGAGGGACCAGCCACCACATCTTAGCACCATCATATCTTTAAAGAAGTTTATGGAAGCCATCTTTATAATTTAAAGTATATCAAATGACAATGTGAAGACAACGTGACAACGTTAAAAGAGTTGCTTGAAGTGATGAACCTAATTATCACTGATTATCATCCGCTTTACAGAAACTTTACGAAGCGAGCCTGAAAATCACCACAAACGATAAAAGTAACCATGATGGAAGCAGAGAGGAGAGACAGAAACAGAGCGCAGGTGAGGCGCTGTCCACCACAGCAGACCATGACAAGTGCAGGGCAGGTAACGCTTGCTTGTTTTTGTCACTGACCAGCTCAGATTGTTATTTTAAGTGTCTGAAAGGATCACAACAGTGAGAGACCTTTTTTTTAAAAAAAGAGTATGATGTGTGCCATGCCAAACTAACCAGACTCCTTTTGGAAAGCTGTAATTTTTACATCATTGTTGTCAGCTTAATTCAATCCCAAAAGAAACAAAATACAACTCACCAAAAACATCTTAACTCATCTTTCCACTGTTCCAACAATCACCAACTGTGGTTTGGTTGAAATAAACCCTCAATTCATGCAGACGCAAGTGCGCCCTGCAGCAGACCAGGAGAGAAGCTTGGATTTTATAACCAAACTACAGGAGGATGCACACTTTTACTTTCTCTGACTGTAAAGTTTTCACATGATAGATGTCAAAGAAAGGGGTTATATAGTCTGTCACCTTGATTTATAATTTTAATCTTCAGTATAAATGTGTCTTGCACAAAGGGACTGAAACTTTATTTTCATTGTGGAACCGTGTGCGGTATAATGATAACCTTGATACCATGATGTTGCATGTGTGGTTTTGTTTGGGCTATGCTGGCAGAAGCAATAACTCTAATGTAATGGAATGTAATAAACATTTAAAAATCAAGGCAGCACAGAAAGTGACTGAGAGTGAGAATCATGCACAAATGTAACAAAACACCTTTACATCCAGACATTTATCTACTCAAAGCCACACAGACCTAAGACCTGTGCAGACATCCAGCCCACGCTTCCTCACGATGTCTTTGTCATCGCTTTGATTCCAAAGGCGACTGTTGAAGCAAAATGTAATACGGTCTTTTGTGTGTGAGGTTGTGCCAATTCCCTGGAGGAAAATTCTGAGCATCTACTGTAAGCCAAGGTGTATGAAGCTTATATTTTACTGTAGGTAGGGGAAGGAACATCAACCAAAACCAAAGAGGCTTTTCTCACAGCAGAGGTTTTGACATGACTTTGCAGGAAAATCACAGGGGTAACTAATATTATCAATAAGAGATATATGCTGACTCACTGACTGTGTTTACATGCACAAAATATTACATTTTCTACCCTTATTCTGAAAAAAAAAAAATTCTTATGAAGCTGTTTACATGGCTAATGAAAATGAATATTCCACTGATACTCTCCTTTACATGCAGCTGTGTGTACTCTGATGAATGTAATGATGTTCGTGCTGTGGCATATATTATGTATCAGATTACAAAGCATATCCAAAAACCAATTGATCTCTTTTTCATAATATTTAAACATTGGTTTGTTTCTCTTTCCGACCAGTGTGGGCTTTTCTTTTGCATCTCTACCCCGACCTTGCAAACTGTTGGCTGGTTGGTTTGTTCACAGCACACAGAGCTGATTGTAAACAGGCAAGAGACTACGGATCCAACACCCAGCTGACCCGTTTATAGTCCCGCCTCTCTGTCAACTCCGTCCTTTCCCATTTTCTGTACTTAAATACAGATCAGCATATACAGGTACCTCGCCAAAACGTCAGGCCGCGCCCCCTTTTTTAAATTACAATTTTGACAAGTTTGTATGAATTCAGATCAAGTTAAACAATTCTTTGTTTTATAGACATGTCTAAGAATTAATATTCTGTGACTTTACCTGTACCTGAGGATTCACAATATTTAATAAATTAAGGTTAATCAGCCTGCTGACATGCTCCTGCAGTGTTCCCCCCGTCCAGACTAATCTAACCTAGACTGAGATTTAGTCAGAGACGACAGTCTGACCCTGCTGTACTGTAACATTATGACTGGACTCCAGCAGTCTCCCACTCAAGCTAATGTTGTCTGTCCATCAGTAGTAACGATTGCTCATTTCTGGAGCCTCAGACTTTCTTGCTCCTCTTCTTTTGGGAACCTCTCCTTTCCATGAAGGATGAGGAACCAGAGATCGTGATGGATTTGTTTGTTTATTTGTTTTACAGGCTGCTACACAGCAGCCTTTCAGCATTTTCCTATCTCTCCCATTGTAGGAAACTAAGTTTTCCTTCAGAAGGAGGCGTGGCCTTGCCGACTCAGGCTGGATGACGTATTGCTGGTTTGATGTATATGACTCACGTACATTGAAAGGAAAAGCAAATTTTGTTTGCTGGGGGAGCTGTAAAAGGGACATACCCTATAGTCACATCTTTAGCTAAGTTAGCTAATGTTAGCAAAGCACTACTCTAGCCAAATTATCTACATCAGTTGCGAGCTGGTTACATGTGATGTTAGCAAAATGCTAACTAAATAGCCTAGCCAATCAACATCAATCATTAACTAGCTAGTTAGTTAGCATTTTGAAAACATTAACTAATTTATAATATGGCTACATGTCACTTTTACAGTTCTCCCAGCAACATTATTTCTTTCAGTTGATCCTTTGCCCTCCTAAGCCCCTCCTGCAAACAGCCACTGGCCAATCATAGATTAGCAATCATAACCAGGGCGCCTCAGGTCTGTCAATGTTTTTATTTCTCCCTGATTGTTACTGTACAAAAGCACAACTAAATAACCCATACAAAAACACAACTTTTCAGAGATTTGGGTGAAATGGGATGGTATTTTATAAAGAAAATGCTTCTGGTTTTCCCTCAGATGTCACTGGGCTGCTCAGCTTCAGCTCTGAGTTTCAGCTAACTAGCCGCCATCAGTGGGCAACAGAACGGGGCAGCAACTGAGTGAACACAACCACACTGGGACTGAACACAGCCTCTGAGACACCGAGTTTCCTGATGCTCTCCTGAGCATCCTGATAGTTTTACTTGTCGCTTAAGTAGCTAAGTCAAACCTGCCATTAGCTCGGTTAGCCACATAGCTAAGTTAGCTGATTTAGCCTCGAGGTGCAAGGAGCCAGCAAGCAAGGCACCTTTGTACTGTTTTCCCTATAAATCAAACCTCCATCGATCTCTGAGGCAAAGTTTGAGTGGGAAGAGTCAGCGAGGTTAATGGACAGCTGCACTGTAGCTGTATAGCTGTAGGGGTGTCGCCTTAGCGCTTGAAATACTCAAAAGCAGATAGCACCCTTTCACTGTCCATGTGGACTTTAACATACAGGCAAGAAAATACAGCAGTTCAAACTTAAACCACACGACAACTAAACAAAGCAGCAACACTCTGCATGGCACTCAGCATACATTTAAATCAACAGCAGTGAAGTGCTCTTACCTGCCAGTGATCAGGAGGAAGAGGGTGAGGATGACGAGGAGGGTAAAGCCACCAACCGCTGCTGTGACGATGACCAACACCTGGCCTTGGTCAGAGGCAATATCTGATGCTTTAGGATAGTTAGGGAGAGGGGGAAAAGGAAGACGTGGAAAAGAAGGCAAAGAAGAAGAAGACGGACCAGATGATGGTGAGAAAAGAGAGAGAAGAATAGAGGAAAAGTATGTAAAGAGCAGGTATAACAATGATAAAAGCAGTGAGGAGAGAAAAGAGGGAAATGGGATGGATGGGAGAGGGGATAAAGCGGGAAGAAAGAGCAAATTTTCATTTTAACATCATCTTAAATATTCCCCTCCATCCATGCACCATACATACAGCATGTACGCTTTCTTGATAGGCAGATATTACGGAGAGATGTTTGATCAGCTCTTTGTAATGCAAAAAACCCCTCCGTCAGCCTTCGTACTGGAATGATTCATACGCCTGCTGCTGTTTAATTAATATTATTCATTCATGAAATTGTGATTTAGTCTATGATCATTTGGTTAAATTGGTCCCATTTGATATTCATGATTTTCTCTTTTCTGTGTCTTGTCACAAGGCTAACGAATCCAAGATAATTGAAAGATGATTGCTATTACCGAACTTATTTCTATAATATTTCACGCTTAATGAATATGAATTGGAGATCAGGGTGCGTGGTCACCAGCCCCAAAGAGTGAGGCTCATGTGGGTTTATACAGTATTTGGATGTGTGGGCGTTAAGTCAAGAGTGTGTGTGCGTGTCAAGAATGTGTGTGAGTGCGTGTGTGCTGGATAAAAGTAATTACAGACCACTCAGAGGGAGGCAGAGTGAAAGTGGCGGTGGCCAGATCACACAAGACAATTCTCCCGGCCGTCAGCTTCACACACTCTTCACATCACTAACTAAGCAGATGTGTTGGACTGATGCCGCTGTAATGAGGTGTGTGTGTGTGTGTGTGTGTGTGTGTGTGTGGAGGGAGAGAGAGGAGAAGGGCGGCAGAGGACAGGATGAAAGATGCAAGGTGAGGGATGAGGAAAACGGATGACAGAAGGGAGATAAAGACAAACAAGAGAGAGAGGGAGAGGCGGAAGTGACAGACGAATACGCAGACGGATGGAAAAACGAGCGCATGAGACAGTGACTGACAGGCGGAAAGACAGACTGACAGAGCGACAGGGTCCAAATCTGCTTTCTCTTTCAGATAAAAGGCCAGCCAGTACAAAGGCTTGGCCAAGCACCGTCTGATCCGCAGATAAAGCAAAGCTCTGCAGCTTTGGAAAGGGAGAGGGCCACTGTGAAGCCAAATCACCCCTCAACAATACCTGACCCAACATAAAAGGGCAGCTGGACCTTTGTATTTTATGAGTAGACTTGCAATAAAGCTACTACTCACACGCACACACACACACGCACAGAAAAAAACATCGAAAATACACTGAACATCAAGGCTGTATTGTCAGACTCCCTTTGATTGTATTACTTTTTTTTTTCGATTGCCATTTCAACTGATATCCTGACCTTTAAGGGCTTTAGGATTTGTGAATGAAATCTATCTGAAATTCACACTGCAGGACGGGCCAAATGTTCTTCCTGCAATGTAATCACAAAATCAACTAATAATGACATCAGCTCTAATGAAAGATATACAAGGGTTTCTAATCTTCATTATCTACTAAATTTTAACGTTTATACCTGAGATTATTATTACCCCGCTATTTCACATTTTGACATTTTGTATTAAAAGAGCTCTGGACTGAAATATGTGACTGATAACTACAAATTGATATCATGGAATATATTTTCCTGCAGTACAGTAGGGTTAGGTACTGAAACGTAGCACCGTGACTGGTAGCTTCTGGACCAAATCGCAACACAAATTACCAGAGGAGGGTGGGGGACTTGAGTCACATGACTTGACTTAAGCCACACATAAGAGAGCTTGAGATTTGCTTGACTAACATTGATGAAAGACTTGACTTTGACTTGAAAGAGGTGACGCAAAAAGGGCTGAGAAGTTTGGTTTTGGTTTTGAAACAAGATGATCTATAGTGCAATGCACACAAACCTGCAAACTGCTAGGACGCCACAGACTAGCAGAGGCCATCACATGAGGTAGCTAACATGGCTAACAGCTAACATAGGAAACTTAGGTAGGTCATCAGGATTTTGCATGACTTGACTTGTGAACTGCTTCACCTAAAAAATGACTTGACTTGCTTGATTCTAACCACAGTCAGTTGGGACTTGCTTTAGACTTGCACATGTGTGACTTACTCACACTTCTAGAAATTACAGTGACTCATTTCAGTGTCACACACCTGAGCTGTTGATTGAAAAAGTTGTCCTCTGGTGTGGACATCACCAAATAATAAAATCTGTCTGGAGCTGCAACTATTTTCTATTTTCAGTGGAGACTTGTTTGTTTTTGGATATCCATAGCTAGCCTAGGGTGACTTAAGTCTATCCACTGGCAAGATTTAGAGGAAAACACATTTCTTTTCATTTGGTGTATGGGCTACACGAGTTTACAACTGGAGGATGTAAGAATCACTTAAGTTTAATGTGAGGAGGAGAAGGAGGAGAAGGAGGAGAAGAAGAGCAAAAGGGCAGCAGGTTGCTGACCTCTGTGTTAGCTAGTAGCTCCTGTGAACTCGGTTAAAATGCCAAGATAAACAGTCCAAAGTGTGGCTTGAAAAGATTCCAACGGCGGGCAGGACATTCAATAAATGTTTAAAATCAATTTTAAAGTGTGTCAAGGGAAGAAGCATCTGGCGAGGCATGGGACTTGACTGCTTATGTGACCGCCTGCCAAGCTCATCAGCCGGCAGTGTGGGCGTCTCTGGCCCTGGAGATGGGGCACAAAGATATAAAACACTAGCTGTGACGTGTCATAATGACTTGTTATTTATATCTGTGATGAGGAGACCACTGATGATGATGATGATGACAGCGGCCTTTCCTAGGGTTGACAAATATGATCTTATTTCTGCAAAAGAATTACTGAGGGTTGAAGCTGGAGTTCATATAATACAACTAATACATTTTGCCGCTTTTATTTTGCTGTTATTAGTTGTGTAACTGTCATTTCGTGTGAAGTTTTTATCACCGGTATCAGAAGAAAAAGAAATGATACCAAACCCTAGTAAAAAGACGTTGGGGCTCATGTCCTGTGATAGTTTTAAGACACATAATGTTACACGTGATGTGACTTACATATTGTATATATTGTTTATTTTTTATGGATTTTAGTTCACTTTATCTCCGTGTTTACATGTGTGGAATCGATTGTATTTGTGAGAACATGACCGCTGCTGGAGGGTTGAAACACAACAGAGGTGCAGTGGAGACACAGGACACACACAGCTGATGCAACTCCAACCTGCTGGTACACGCAGCGAATAAAAGAAACAGAAGTTGTTTTTGGGAATAAAGCCACGATTACTTTTGTACATAAATAAGTAAACACAACTGTCAAACAAGGGAATACAGATTATGTTGACCACCCGAATCGTCTGGTGTATCTGACACACTTTGTGTCCCTGTCCGTCTCCAACACGACTCCCACTCAGGAGGGATTCCCCGATAATTCCCACCAGTTTCTCATCAAAAGGGCGAGAGGTTCCCTCTTCTCCGCCCATCACAGAAACGCTCTGAGCTATGTTGGGCAACTTCTTTTTTTATTTTGGAGGGGGTCCACCACATGCTCCGCCACATGCCGCCATCTTAACACCTTTTTGACGTCTGTAATGTCCACACTGTGTTCACCAAACAATGTCTTTTTTCTTATCTCAACCTCCCCAACAAAAACTTCAATTTCACACTGTGTGAAACTTCTTTATTTAGCCCTCCTCTCAGCCTTTGCCATGATTGGAGCGAATCCTACGCACAGTTTTATAAACGAGGCCCCTGGATGTTTAAGCTTACCATTGCATTATCACCACATTATGCATATTTGTGCATACAAAATCAGTCTAAACTTTTTACTAGGCTAGTACAGTATGTGGTCCCAAATGAACTTTGACACAATAAACGGGAGGTACAAGTTGATTTCATACTGTGTCCGGAGGGTAAAAAATGATGAGCAGTAATATACATGAGTGTCCTGTATATGCAGTTCTGCTTAATGACGAATCATGGGAGTTCTACTCATTTTAAACAAAGTTAATCTGCTGCTAGGACTGAGGCATCAAAGTGTAAAGCTGTAGTGTTTGCAAGTTTGTAACCGTACATGTTTATTTCCTTCCTGTGAACGAATTCAAGGATCTCCTCAAAAAGCTGCTCGTTGGAATCCTAATATAGCTGCTCCTGTTGGTGGGCTCATATTCAGGGTTATTATCTGCTGTTGTGCCCTTGGTGCAGGCTGCCCTGAGCACCGCTCGAGGCTATGTGAACTCTATCTGACCCTGAACTGCTGCTTGCAGAAAGCATCTCCTATCTGTGACTGCACTGGCTCGAGGTGAGAAAACACAAACTTAAAACATAATAAAACATACATTTTAATTATGTTCGGGATATTTAATTACCACATTGACTCCCTAATAATGTATAGCTGACCCCACACCAGCTTCCTCCCAAACTGATACTGAGATTGAGGTGTTTTATTGCTGCCATCACTTTACATGATTTACATTCTGTATTCATGCAGACTTTAACCCTTTTAGTCTATCATAAAACTCATGCTTATCATGAGCTTAACCTCAGACCAGCACCACCTATTTTATTCTAGTCTTTTATCAGGGGTGAGGTGCAGCAACACGCTTTGGAGGATTTTCTTTATCTTGTCATTGTGCTGTGAAAAGACTGTCATCAGCAGAAGCACAAACACACACATTCACACAAAGACAGATGCATCCCTCCCGAGAAACAAGTGCTGCTAAAGATGCTCTCAGGCACTTACAGTCTCCTGTAGTTTCGTATTCATATTTAGGGAGTAGGAGCTGTATCCGGCCGGCGTGCGGGTGCGTACGCTGAAGACGTACCAGGTCGCTGGTTGTAAACCTGAGATGATCACGCTGGGAGCCTTGGTGCGCGTTGACGAGTAGCTCAACTGCTCGTGTTCCTGTGGGAGAGAGAGAGCGGAAGATGATCAATATAATCTAAGCAATTCAGAAAAGGTTTCCACCAAAAATGATACGACGGCCAGATTTACTTTCATTATTTACTCGTATAGCATCATCACACATCAAAAAAGAGCTATAAAATGTAAATAAAAACAGTTGAGCAAGCAAAACACACAAAAATGAACTGCATAAAGGGAGGAGATAAAAAATATAGTAGTGCAAGTAAAAAACAACCACACTAGATAAAAAGCAAGTAGTAGGCAAAGCAAGTTTTCTTTTAAAAATATCCACACAAAAATCTTGCTTCCTGGGACATTTTTTTACCCCCACGAAAGGTCCCTCTGAAACAGTCATTCCCCAGAGACTGGATCAGGACCCACAGGTGGGTCACAGGAGATTTTATTTGGGTCACCCCAAAAAATAGAAGACTATGGAAGAAATTCTGCAAATTTAAGATTTATATCTGCAGCACACTTTTCAATTTTCACATTTCAATTTGCACATTGTTTTACTGATGAGAGGACAAGAATGAGGGCCTGGTAATTCCACTAAATGCACTTATTTTGTCTTGTTTATGAAGTAGTACAAAGTAAATCTCATAAAATTTACTGATAAGGCCTATTGTGAATCAGGTTGCAATGGTTTGTCATTTTAAAGAAGTGGGTCAGAAAGTTTGCTCTAAAGGGTTGTGGTCTCTAAAAGTACCAGAACTTTGGGAGTGGGGCTTGCACTGCTGAACATTTGTGATTGATTGTGCACTTGCAGCATTTTATTTCAGCCACCATCTTTTAAAATCTGCAGCTGCAAAACGGGTTGATTCTTTTGTTCAAAAGAAAGCATATGACAGATGGACCAATGATGTCATTGACATATCATCACACACATTAATGATGTGTAAAAATAGCAATTTCATATGTCAGCAGACTAATTTGCCTAATCTTCCTGAGTCTTTAAACAACAATAAGCTGAAGGAACCTTTAAGTTCTTGAAAAGTAGTTCCTGGGACTAAAAATTATGGGTATTTTGGATGGAAATGTAGCTTTTCTTTCAACTTGCAGTCACAATATGTGTGTAATTGCTACAAACACAACAGATGCTGTGTTAAAGTGCATGAGTTTTAATTTTTTTTTCCCCACACTTCTTCCCTTTATTTGTACACAATCATGAACGTCTTATTAGGAAATAATCCCAGGTAAACAGTGCTGTATGTGGCTGTTTATTCAGCACTGTATAGCTGTGCCAAGATGTTGGGCTGGTAAGAACCATGAAGATTGTTTGGCTTGGAGGACAGATTTTCATGTTTAATCATCAATCAAAGACCTAGACCTGCTGCGTTTTCAAGCCAAAATATGGTACCGAGGTACTGCCCTACAACTTTAGATTGTACCTAGACATAAGCAGAAGCAACTGTACCTTCTCATAATATTTAATCTCGTAGTCGAGGATGGGGAGTGTTGTTTGTTCGGGCTGCTGCCAGGAGAGAGCGATGCTGTTTGGAGAAGCCCAGTCCTTCTTCAGAGCCCCGACCAGAGACGGACCTGGTTTAAACACAAAATACACAAAGATGTGCTTCAGTGTCTTTACACAAGTGCAAGAATTTAATGAGTCAAGCAATCTTTGGCAAGTATCTTGGTGAATGAAATGAGAGAAATTAATGTGGTTAATTCAGTACAAATATAAACAGCAGAGAGCTGCAAAACAGATTTTAATTCACAAGCTAACTGCTTGTACATGAATGCACGACTCCCCTTCAGTCACCCTGCCCTTCTAACTGCTCTTCCATAGAGCTTGCGCGAAGAAATAATAACTACTTTTTCACACTCCCCCACAGCTTAATAAAAGGTGATTTTTGAAGTCTGTGCTAGTTTCAAGGTGACTCACAATATTCAGATAAGTGCACTTGAACTGTAGCCATGTATTCTGTTGAAAAGATATAATTATTTGAATGAGAACTTAAGATTAGTAAGTTTTCAATCGTTAAAGAAAAATCATTCTTATATTTCATAAAACAAATTAATAAAAAAAACATAAACAATACGTGTAGATATTTCATTTGATGCCATAAAGTGATATCAATACAAATATGTGAATGACTAAATACCAATGGAACAAGCAGGAGAATATTTATGCCACACTATCACAGTTTGAAAAAATAGTTTGACTAATTGTAAAGATAGATGAAGAGAAAAACGACAACACAGATGGTTTAAGGTTAACAGGGCCAATAAATGATGAGGTCTGTAAACCATTTGTATTCTGGTACTTAAGTGTGTTGTTGTTGTATATGCATGTCAGGTCGCTGACATGGTCCATGAACAATTGATCATACTGAAATTAAGCTGTAATGCCTTGAGTTAATGTGAGTTAATGCAGCGTATTACTCCTTTATTGTAAACCAATGACATTCCCTTTAACTTCAGGTGTGTTTGTGCCAACTGAGAAATGTTTGCGTGCTAATTTGCTAAGCTACAGTAAGATGATGACCATATTCAACATTTCCACTTGACTTAATTTCTCTAAACTACAGACTCACAGAGCTGCTAGCGTGGTGTTTTCACACCTAGCTTGATTTGTTCAATTAAAATTAACCCTGGTCCATTTGCCTGGTTAGTGCGGTTCCTTTGGGAATGTGTGAGAACTGTCAACTGGACACTGGCTAGGGGGACACTTGGACCACTGCACAGGATTTTTACCCCTTCACCCACATCCCACATATTAAGATCATGTCCGGCATTTTGATTGGCTCTAGATTCCAAAAGTCAAACTGCTGCAGGAAAGATGCTTTTATAAACTCTGGCTTTTCTCCAGTGGCTATGGAGAAGGCAGGGAAGATTAATATGATGGGGCTGTGTTTGATTGTCAATCAAACTGTGCTCACGTGGGTCCAGAGCGGGTTAACTTGTCATTGTCTCCGCTACACTAAACATGATGGGTGAAATTGCATGTCACCACAAAGTCACAAGTTCTGAGAATTAGGCAGAATATGAAACTATGACAAAGAGAAGGGAACGCAGTTGCAACAAAGCCTAAGAAACTACTTATGTATGTGTGTATTCGCATGATTTCAAAAGCTAAATAAATCCATCGACAGAATGTGAAACCTGTTCAGGAAGCGATCTTATATTATAAGCCGTGTGTAGTCTACATATAATCATGCAAATCATTTAATAACCCTTGTAAAACACATGCATTTCAGCAGGGGTATTTTCCCTGATTAGTAGGTCAAAGGCTGTTAAAACTGCTGTGCTCGTATCCTATTCTGTGTGTGACGGTGATCTCACAGTAATAAGACCTGAGTCATTACAGTCCAACATGCCTCCTGTCTCTCACTATTCATAACATGCAGCGGATTTGCAGTCTAATAATACTAATAATGGGTTCAGTTCTTTGTGAGCTCTTTGTGACGCCAAAGAACGGAAACGTCAGAGTTTTCCCTTCATGGGTCCTTAGGATGCAGGATGACAATCACCAAAACTGTCCAGTAAACTTCATGTTTACTCCTTTTGGTTCATTTGTAAAAAGTCAATGTGAACACGAACCAGACCAGAACTGAAATGCAACGATCTTTAACTGGTGCAGCCAGTAGGCTATACATTGAAGGTTTATGGTGCAACAATTGACACAGTGTGTGCCTGTGCATTTACACAAATGCAGCACAAAGTAGGTTAACACGTGTCCACCTTATCAGCAATAATTATCACATCCACGCTCACACTCAGTTCATAATGGGCTTTAGTCCTCGCAAGTTAGTGACACATTCACACAGCACACGCATTCCCTTCGCCCATAAGATCATCTTGTTTTAATTGAAAATAAGTTGAGGAAGCCACATCTTCCTTTCTCAGACAGAATTGCATTAGCTTTGCTCTATGAATTTTTCTGCTGGGTAAATAATTGCACTGAGCTCCCAAGAGAGGTCAGCAGATGTAACTGCCCTGAGAGTCATTATTATATATTATAACATCTAATGTTACAGAGCTGACTCATTATGTGGATGTAAAATGTAGGCCTGCTTTTCTCATGTGTATTCAAAGTGAAATGATGACACAATTTTTTTCAATTATTCTGCAGCAGTGTGCCGGGGAAGCTGTTTGTAGTCCTCATTTTGTCTGAGGCTGAGTATTAGGGGAAGCATGAGGGATCAGGGATTTTGAGGGGGGGTTTAGGGTTCAGGGGCTTTGGAGGAGAGTCTTGGGGTTAGAGTTTGGAGGGTAGATAAGATGAGAGCTGCGGGCTGTAGGGGTTTGAGCTTGTTAGCCAGAGACCCACCGCTACTAATCTGGCATAAGGAGCTAAAAGTGAACACCTCTGTTCCCTTCATCCCTCTCTTGCTGGTTCTATCTTTTCCTCACCGCCTGCCTCTTTTTTGTCCATTCACTCTCCATCTGCTGTTGGCTTTATCGCTTCATATCCTCATGCACGGTTTTAACTCTCTGTCCTTCCGGCACATCTCCAAATCTCTCTCCTCACTCACAGTTGGAAGAAATTAATTATCAGTAAATTAGGGAGCAGGAACTCAAAAAGGAGACAAATTTGAACTTGGTTGGAAAGAATGTGAGAAAAAAAATACCGTGTTTAGTAAAAGAAAAGCAGAAAGGCAAAGAGACAAAGAGGACACAGAGGCCTTGATCAAGTTTTTTTGTCAGCGATACTGATTACACATTACACTTAAAATGTTACGCTGATGTTCTCTTGCGTGCACGAAAGCGTACTGTGTACAGGTGTAGCACTAGTTTGCCTTCAGGGCTTTTCACCAGAAATGATTTCCTAAGCAAGGTTTTTTTTTTTTCGAAGCATTGAGCATTTGACAAGATAAACGAGGCTTGAATGATACTGCCTGAGTTGTGTTAGAGTTTAAACAAATGTTTTTATATAGTTTTGATGTAAATAAGAACAAGAAGAAATTTTATTTATGTGAGTGTTTTCTTGGTTCTCAAAGACACTTTACGAAGGTTAAAAGATCAAAAGAAGCAAAGCACTAAAAAATACAAAACATAACATTAATCACACATTAAGAGCAGTTCTGAATAGGATGAGTTTTGAGCAGTGATTTGAAAGAGGATGAGTCAGTGCAGTCTGAGTTTCAGTTGTTTGGGGAGAGAGTTTCAGAGGGAAGGGGCACCACGAAGAGGGCTCTGTCTCCACAGCTTCAGCTCTACAGCTTCTATTTTAAAAACGGGAGCGCCAACAACTTGTTGTGATTCATTCTATGTCCACATGGAGATAACTGATATACAAATCATGTTGGTGGTGAAGTGCTCCTTTAGGTTAGTTAGCATGCAACAATGACACCAACTCAGCCGAGAACTGGCTCAAGTATTTTATGCGTCACCACTGGTTTTTGCAGTTAGCGACTAGAGAGCTTCAGGCAACATCAGATCAGACAGTCTTCTCATTCATTCTGAATGGGGATAGTCAAGCTGTGGAGGCGAGAACCGCAGGGGATGCAAAAAACAAAAAACAAAAAAACAAAACAAAACAAAACAGAAACACAGTGGGTTGATGTGGAGAAAATTGAACAGAGTGAAACACAACCCGATGTCACGATGCGATGGCCAATCACGAGCCGGCGATCAGACTTGTTCTACAATCAGCCCGGAATATCACTGAAAACAGGTGCTATCCAGGCAGAGATCACGATGATACTCATTACTCAGTTGTGTCCTCATTTGGTTTATTTATTCATTTGTATTGTTTTGTTTTTCATTTATTGTAAAATGCGGATGTTTGTGTATGTGTGTGTGTGTGTATGTACAAAAGTGGGGCATCCATAAAATCAACTCAAAAAAAAGACTTCACAGACATGTTGGCCATTATTCATGCACCCCACTCATGATTACAAATGACTAAAACATGCAGTTAATCAACCAGCCAACAACTCAGGTCAATAATTTTAACTGGATCAAATCTTGGTGACCGGTGAAATAGGGCTGCAGGGGTGAGGTGTACTGTGCAGCATCTGGTACAGAGCAACAATCACTTTTACTTTAAACGCATTTTAATGCTTGGCTTCTCCTTAATAACCTTCAACTTAATAGCCATTTAAAATTTGTTAGGTTGTCTGAAATGTTAGCGAAAATAGAACAACATAATATCATGCGTGAGTGAAAACGGCTAATAATATTAGCATAATCAGCAAACTCAAAGGGCACGGTGTGTGTATGCATATGTGTATACGTTGGGGTATGTGAGTGCATGTGTGCATGCATGTTTATATCTTAAATAGAGAGTATGGAGCAGCTGGAGTAGAAAATAAACCCTCTTTTTTCCAGCAACACAATAAGCCAATGTCGCTGACATCTTATTAGGTGTTATTATTACATATAACCTCTCTTATGAGCGTTTCACTCAGAGCGTGCTCATATCCTCTTCTCTGTCTGTCCTCAGTGGCAGACAAAATTCATCTCAGGGGGATTTTATCTGATCTAACTCTGTCTAATGAACCTCTCTGTTGAAGCTGCGACGTCGCAGGGTTTCCTGCGCCATTTATGCCAGCTGGGTACGACAGTGGTGGCAGGGCGGTGCGGTTTGCGGCAAGAGTCACGCAGCGGAGGCATCAAACTAAGACACAGCAAGATGGTTGGCATATGCTGTTAGCATATTGGCCCCTGATAGGGAACAATAAACACAGCCTAAATACAATCTCCCTCTGACTCACAGATTCAAATCAGCCTCCCACCGCAAGGCACTGCAAAATGCACACTCACACGGGCTGTGCAAACAAACAAGGCAACACAGCGTGCAGGAAGCACATGCACATGAGACGTGAGCACACACAGACAGTCAAAGAGCCGACATGTGTAAAAAAAAAAATAATAATGTTTGTTGGAGAAGCAGGACCATAGTCTGGCTGGCAGAAAGTAATAGCCAGAAGAAATGTGGCAGTGTTGCTTGAACGTCAAGATGGAACTCATTCTGACACAGACACTCGGAAATTCCTTCCCACAGTAATCATACAAAGGCCACAGTTGCTCTAATTGAGCCATTTTTCACAAACCTAAAAAAAAGAAAGAAGAAAAGTACATTTTTTTTCAACCAGAGTCTATGGTCTTTACAAAAGATTCTGAAAAGAAGAGATTAATTTGCACCAGGTCACGTCATCAAGTTTAATTCTCCTTAAATTCACCTCTGGCTGAAGTTGCTGAGCTCACATTGTGGATGTAATCGTATGTGATCTAGATGCATTCTGGGTCATTTAATGGGCTTGCAGACTAGAATTATCATTGAATACAGTTTACATTAAAGGGGCAATGTGCAAAAATATAGCAAATAACAAGTTGGAGCCACAGACATCATATTTAATAGGTTGAAATTCTTTTTAATATACAGTCTACCGTTGAAGCGAGTTGTTTTTCCCCACTCTTCCCCAGACTCAGGGAAGCTCTGCAGGCTGCAGGAGCTCCACAACACACACACAACATTGTCAATTCACAATAACAAGTGACGACAAGTCCTACACTGTAAGTTAAACAGCTGTCTGTCCATGTAAAGCTAAGCCCATTATCCTGACACTGCTCTGTGGCTGCCTGTCTCACTGCTTGCCAGACTCCATTAACATAATGCTTAATTTAACCGTCATAAACGTCTGCACCTTCTACACGATTATTAATGATTTCTTACAACTCATAAACAGACACATACTCATTCTGCGGACATTCGGCATTAACTTGAGGTCTAACTAACATGAAATGGGCAAACAGTAACGCAAGTTATGAGCTGGTGTAGAAATTTCAATTTCTGATGACACATCATGGTCATTTTATGATTAATTATGCTAAATACATTACAAATTTCCCCTTAAAATATTGTATTTATATTGGTCTCTTGAAAGGAGATGAGGTAGTCAGTGTTGTCTAGATGTAATGTAAAAGCCTGGGGAGTTTTCAGCCTTTTGTAACTTGAAGGCCAACTACCAGGAACACAATGCATTGACGAATCTAAAAAGAATTCCTCTCAATCATCACCCACGACCAGCCAGAAGTGTGTGTGGCGGTGCCTGTGTCTGCAGAGACCGTGCATATACCTTCTTATTTTTTCATTATTCTGCTGTGTTTGGAATGCTTCAGCAACCAAAATGTCAGTATTTGATGTCCTGGGAATGATACTCGACAATCAGCTATCTTTTTGGTGAGTTTACAAACAGCAACTGACAAATCCTACCTATTGTACCTTTAAGGCCCACTGCTGATTGTTATAAAAAGGAGAAAAGATGAACTGCAGTGGCAGGAATCCACCACATTTAACACAGTGTGCTTTTGGCTCAGCATCACTGCCATTATGAATCCAAATTTAATGTATTCAGGGTCATGTTTCCTCACCACACGCTCTGGAGCTTTTACTGGCACAGGGATGTGTCACACATCATTTTTTTAGTTTCAACAACTGGTCCTTTTTGTGTCATTGCATCCAAGAGACTGTTAGCTCATTGTAACTCAAACTCAAACTCTTAAGTTTTAATTATGAAATAAACTAAACAAGGTTTTGCAGACCTACAATCCTTTGTTGAGATAATTTCCTTTTCCTCTTTAGATAAATCTTTGAATCTTTAAGTTTTAGAAACCCCCAAAAAATTTCAAAAATGATTAACAATGACATGTGACCCAGATTTGTCATTATTTGCTTGAAAATTAAATGGTTGCAATTGAAAATATTAAATTATTGACCATTATTCACTTCCACTTCAATAAGCCAACTCAACAATTTTAGAATACTTTTTTTTTTTGGTTTTCTAAAACTCAAAGATTCAAGTTTATCTAAGGAAGGAAAGTAAATAATCTCAACAAAACTTTCAATGGTAAAACTTTTATTTTTATTTTTTTTTTTAAAAGTTGGCTTAAAACTTACCAACTTTTCAACTTTACAGTATAGCTAACAGAGGCACATTTGGATGACTGAGTACATCTTTGTAACTTACCATATTTTTTTATTTTAATCGAACTAATGGCTGTGAATGGCTAATAGATATTTATACACTTATAGTTTGAGGACAAGAGGCCCTAAACCTGAACTGAGTGTAAAAATACATTTCCATGATTTAGATCAGGGCTCAGTGGGGATCATCTACATGAGTGGATAATAATGGGTTGTCCGATTTCCATTGCTTGAAATTTAAAGCTCATTTCGATCAGTTTTTGATTTAATATTGAAGTAGATAGCAGATATCATACTTTCTACTATAACCTCTGCATTGAAGCAGAAATATCATTTGGTCATAATGTACATCACAATAATTCCACTTATACCCACTTTAAGACACAGTTGAAAGACACTATTTCTTGAGTCGGCTTCTGTGAGCACAGCCGTGCACATTATTTATTTCCAAACAGTGGCTTATGAAACTCATCACTGTCTCCAGGCATTGGCAGAATACTTTGAGGACACACGACACGCGGCAACCGTCTTTAATGATTCTGTATTCGGGTTATTTCGAGCTGCTGCGTGAAATCTGCCAGAGGAACTGACTCCCTTTCTCTGAGATGCAGGAGCATTGGAAAGCCATTAGAAACACCAGTCAATTACGATGCCCGATGGATGGATTTTCCAGTCAAGCGTGGTTAAGCTCAACATAAACTAATGGGGAGTCTTTAAATGAGCTTGACCTGCATATGATTTTAATTAGCTTTCCTGCCCTAAAGGCTTCCATTAACTGTTTGAAAAAATCAATAGAGCCAGTATTGATGCTGTGCGAGAGCTTAAACGATGTCCTAACACCACTGATTCACTGCCCATAAGGAGACACAGTGAGAGACAGAACACACAAACACAATATAGGTGCTCTTGTTTACAGCTGTCATATTGATACGTCCTGTGTCTTTTCTGGGTGTCTGCTTGTGTTTGTCTTGCAGCCGACCTTAATTGGTCTTTCAGCAGGCATCTTCATGGGTGAATAGAATGAAAAGATTTATGGGAACAAACACACGCACACACACACACACTCAGGCACACATGCTGTACAAATAACATGCAAATATCCAATTCACCTGAATTTGATTTGATTCAAATTAGTTCAATTCAAAACCACACGACTCAATTCGGAACCTCGCCCGCCATCGAGAGTACGAGGCGCTCTTCAGAGACACTTCATAGCTGCTTCGGGGAACTCAGGGAAGGAATGAATTGAAGTTGTCTCAAACGTTACCGCTGGGACCTCAAGTAATCAGTCGGAGCAATGTCACATTTGTAGAATCCATAATGTCTGCGCAGCGAAGTCTCCGAGTGTGTGTAATCGTGGTTTTGTGTGTGCTGCTTTTACAAACAGCGAGACAAAGCTGAAGTGACATGGGGTCTGCTTTGGGGACTATCATCATTACCCTTCATTAATGCTGGAGGTCATTCCCATTACACTGCGGGTCATCTGCTCTCTGCCATGAACTCCAAGTATAAATACCCCGACCAAACCACAGAGACCCGGCAACAGTCAAATAAACTGTTGGGTCTAATTATAGAGAGTTGATATCCAATTTAAATAAGTGACTGATCTGCTCAACTCAATCAGGCACAGTATAACTGAAATTGTTGCCTCATTAGCACTGTGGATACAATGGTGAAGAAATTTCCCACCATTTAATAAACTCTAATCGGTAATCGGTGTTACCAATAACACCGGGCATTTTACAAGAAATTATATGAGCGATGATCCCAACATCTGTAATGATTGACCTCTTACTTTCATCTTTAATGATAGATCTTTAGTTCTTCCTCTTACTTGAACAAAATGAATGCTTAGAGAGTTGGTTCATTATTAAAGTGTAACCTCACCCGCTCAGTGTTCCAGAAACAACAATACAGTAGCCGGCAGTGAAAGCCAACCAGCCACGAGCAGCTGCTAGCAGACTCTCCGTGTCTACGATGGAGTTGGCTGGAGCTGTGACAATCACTATAAAACACATTCATGGCCCTTTGTAAAAGTTTCTGGTTACCTGGGTTGTAGCTGAGCTAACTTTAAGTGGCTCAGAGATGCTGAGAGCGAAAAAATCCAGTTGTCAAGTTAACTGCTACAACAAACAATAATAATTAGCTTAGTATTGACATAACTTAGCAATCGCAAGTAAAAACTGGCCTGAAATTACAACATAGCATTTTTTTGTGCTGAAAAAACACACCAAAGAGTCACAATAAGCCTGTGTCTACATTATAGCAATTAAAATTTTGTTTGGAAAGCGTCCCCCCACCTTGTGTCTGTGTCCCTTTTTGTTACAGGTCTTGAGCAAGGCTGTGCCGCTGGATCTGTCTGATGAATATACAACTTAAAATGACCTTCACTGTGGTGCTGTAGTCCTGCTGTTTATCATTCTATCATCAAACCAGGCACGAGTCCAAACCATTGTGCTAAAATTTTAAAATATTAAGTAGAGGGTTAGCAAAAAATAACAGTGTAAAGTGTGAATGATGTGTCTCAATCAACATATATTTGAAAATGAGTGCTGTTTCACAGACTCCAACATGTGTGCCCAAACATTGCATAACACCAGTAACGCCTACTACCATTTGTCGGACTGTGAAGGTATGTGTTTAAGAACTGTTCAGCTACAGACAGGAGGTTATTAGTTTAGCTTAGCATTAAGACTGGAAGTAGGGGGAAAGAGCTAGCCAAGGCTTTGTCCAGAGTTTTAAAACAAATCAGCCTGTCAGCAGCTCTAAAACTCAGTAATTATCCTGTTTGTTTAATCCATACAGTAACACGGTGAAAATGACAATTTGTGGCTTTGCCCCCCACAGTCTTGCCAGCACTGTGAGGTTGCCAGGCAACCAACTGAGAAGTTGCACAAAAGTACTGGACAGAGAAATAGTCCAACTACATAACACCCTCTACTCTGACCAAGACTAAATATTACTGGTTCTCTACTTCCCTCAGTCCTGCAGCCACTTATTTAGCAACTAAAATGGTCGCACACAAAAAAATTACTAGATTTAACTAGACTGAACTTGTTCAAGATGGGGACTGGTAAAACCATTGTGTTCCTTCTGAATTGAATATTTATCTCATTCTGACATGCCGGACTGCTGACGGATAATTGCTGCACTTGTGTGTCCCAATTAAGCACCAAATTCTGCAAACATAAGACTCTCAAATCCTGTCTAGAACAGCATTCATTCATAAAAACTCAAACAGTTTACTCTTTAGTGAGCAGCAAACTGCAATTTCCAATACTTAGAAATCATATTGACTGAGAGGTGTAATGCTGCATGACCCACTAAGAATATGGACACTAAAATAAAATGTAGTAAATGCTGGAGAATAAATATAACATACTAGGTAACAATACGGTGTCATTTCAGGCACACGCTTTGATAACAGTAGCTTTCAGATTGCTGAGTGTCCATGTCCTGTAAAGAGTTTCTGTCCAATTCACCAAGAGATTTCTGGAAAGCTTCCACTTTTGTTTCAAGTTTGCTTTGAGAACTTTTGTGAGGTTTGGCTCTCGTCTTCATGGATGATACCGCTCAACACATAGGATCTGTGCGTGGATACATAATGCGTGCTTCTGAATCCATTTCACTGTGTACCTACAGTAGCTTCACATTCCTTCTTCTGTCTCCTTCACTACAATCTCCATATAAAGTGCTGCAATTTGCTGGCCAATCATCTACAGCAATCTCTCTCCCCACTGTGGTGATATGGGCTCCTTTTTTCAAGAGGCATATTGTTGCTGCCTGCAGTTTCAGACAGGAAAAATGGATGTGACCCCTATGACACTAAATAGCTGTCAACCGGATCTAAAGTGGGACAGTTTCTTGTTCTCCCTTGGTACACCTGCAATCCCCCCCTGCTGTGGCTGCTGTCTTTAGTATGACAGTGGAGGAAAGCTACTTAGACTCCTTTGCCCCATCCAGATGGTGGCTACAACAGTCACCCGCACCATTTATCATGTGTATCTGCTGAGTACAGGGAGTTAACAGGTAATTAAAATCATCAGTCACGCAACAAAAGCAAGGATTGGAGAGGCGGAGTGGAAAAGAGAAAAGGAAAGAGACCTCTTTGCGAGTTATTTTCACCCTGTTTCTGTGGCTTTGAGTTGTAGTCAGAGAGTAGAGACAGAGAAAATAGGAAAGTACCAAAAGAAGAAGAAGAAAAGCGGTAAATCAAAGAAACCTAGAGAGACAAAGTCTGACTTTGGGTGGTCTTTGACGTGCAAAGAGTCTGTAACATTTAAACCTTTGTCTTCTTATTATACAGACAGATACAAAGTGAAAAGAAGTGTTGTCTACTGTCTTGCAGAGGAGGTTTATGTGCTAGCGAGCCTGTCTGACACTCTTGAGGTCTCGTCTTTAATAGGGTCCCAGCTTGCCACTGATCCCTCTTGTTCCCGCTTAATGGGGATGTGGAGAAGCAATGACGTGTGGGAAAGGCCAGTGAAACTGGCCCTATACTGGCCCACCACAATCAATACTCATTTGGCCTCCACCTCTCCTTCCCCAAAAGTAATTAATGAGAAGAACGGAAGTATCTGGCCGCTGACAGCTGATTTCCCTGCCGGTCCCTGTCCTTAACACCCTGTCCACTTCTCATGCTGCTACTTAAAAGCTTCATTATGGCTGAAACCAAGCATTTGGTATTGGAAAGTGACACAGATATGGGCAGACACAGATGTCGATGTGCATAATGTTCTCACACGCGTTAAGGATAAAAACCCTAGAAGAAGAGGTGTCATTCTTACCGGTTTAGTGTAGCCTGATAAAAGCAATGCATTCACTCTTGCATATTTTTCTAACATATACAAAAGTGAACCTAGCAACTTAATATTCTTGCAAAATTCAGTCTTTTTCATCCAGTATGGAGCTTGTTTGATTTATTGTACAATGGATAACCACACAGTCATATTTTTTGAAATTCAAATTACCATTTGGACGGAGCAAAACAATAACAATGCTTTTAAAAATATGTAAAGATCTACATCAAGATTCAGATTAAAATTGTAAAAACTAAAATTGTAGTTATAATCCTGACAGGACAGGACTGTGCCTACCCACAGCTATACCAGTTCCTGTAGGCTATATCACCTTTTAAAAGGTGTTTTGTGATGTTGAGCTATATAATTAAAATTTGACTTGACTTGACTTGAAATGATGTTGAGCAGCACAAGCTTTCCGATTTCTTTATTGTGTGTTGTACTGATTTATGAGTGTTTTCTTTCACGATTGATCCATGTGCACAGTAATGTTACTGCAGCAAATATCATGGGACATTTAAGCAGCAGAACTAAAAAATGTAGTATAAACTTGACAGGACAGAGGAAACTTTCCAGAGAAAACAATGAAATAATCAATGAAGCTGTGCTGCTGTACCTTGTGTGTAAATGCACACACAGTGTCACTCTCTCTCTCTCTCTGGGGAGACACACCCTCCTTCCCATCTGCCACCCTTTCACTATTTATCAGAATGTAAATTTTTATGACCTGGCCCACCTGATCCGCAGATTAACTGCAGCGCCCGCTGTTGTGACTCCAGTTCGTGCATCACTAATGTGGAAGTCTTTTGGATTCAACACCAGTTGAAAACTGGGGGCAAAGTAAGACACATACAACTGTCTTACAATAACATAGCTAAAAAATGTTTGAATTCTTTTGAACTTCAGTTTCATAGCCTTAGACCATACCATAAGTCTTGCCTTTGACTTGAATTAATTCTACTAAAATATTTAATTCAGTTTTCACAATGATGATAACAGTGATGGCCTTGACAGTGACGTTATGATGATTCTGATGTTAGGTTTCAGTCGACAAATTTTTCACTTAATCAAATGCTGTTTCAGTGGGTTCCTACACTTATACTGAAACCAAACTGTGGTGAAAAAGAAAATACTTTGACTTGTTACATATACACAGAGTTAGCACTTTATATCAGAGCAGAATAACAGCTTTTGTGGCTTCAAAATCTCCTCTCATCTCTTCTCCTGTCTGAATAGGAGTGCAGAGGGAGAGGAGTGCCACTGCAGTGGAGGTACAGTATAAATAGCAGTCGACCCTCCTATAGCACCCAGAGCAGACTTACTGCAGCAGAACACACAGCAGGCAGAGTGGCAATACGCTCTTTCCTATAGAGCTCATTTCAAGCAGTGCCATCCATACACAACCCCGCTGTCAAAGTCAACCATCCTGGAGTTAAAATAGCCTGCACAATTGATACAGAGCTGTGTGAATGGGTCAGGAAGGGTTGCTTGAATATAGAAGACAGCGTGCACTTTAAAAGCACTCATAATGCACAAGGTGACAGTAAATGTGTTGAAGACTAATGCAGTCCCCGTTTGGGCCAATCACCTGCAAGTTCTACAAATGTGCAAAAGGTCACTGTTTCATGTTTTCTATGGAACAAAGAAAATGCCATTTTTACAGAGATGTTTTCACCTCCTGTTCATCTGTTTCTTTTGTTAGCGTGGCACTTTACTCTGGTACTCAACGGTTTATTTTACTGGCTGGCACTTCAATGTACCAGCCTGCAAAAGTGGGACAAACTAATACTTAAGAGATGGAAAATGGTTGGACTAATCAATATTAAGAAATTATGGCTCAAGGAGGCACATTTGCAAAGTGAGGGCCGTGCACTAAAAGGCTCATTTTCCTCTTACAGATTCACAGTTTAAACTAGAAGAGTGCACTCAGTAGAGTGCAGATCCCTGTCAGGCAACAGATGGTGAAGCACCTACTGCAATGTCATGACAACAGGCAGATGCAACCAGCGGAGATTTTCAAAGTTCCACCAACATTATTATTAGCTGAAAACAACTGAAATAGTTGTTGATCACTTGTGGTCATTTAAGAAGAGTTAGAAGTCGGCTGTCAATAGTATAAACAGAGCAGTCAAAGAATAGAATCACTCCCTCGCAATTATATGCCTCTGGCAACCCGTCAAACTGCAGTTTACATCCATGTTGGTCCAGATCCATATAATGTATGTAGCAAAGACTTTGAAGGAATTAATATGAAACTTACCACTATAATGACATGTGACTTTGAGGGGATTTAAGAATAGGCATTAAGTGGACAAGGTGTTCCTTCCACTTCCACTTACAGTCATGGATGTGTGAATAGCTGCAGACAAGCTGTAGGTCTGTTTATTGCGCGCACACACACACACACACACACAACCCACACATAAGCGATCGCATGATCCCCACCCAAGGCTAATAAAAATTGTCTGACCTGTAGTCATGTACAAGATGTGTTTCATAAAAAGAAGCAGGGAAAGCCTTATAAAAGGATGCTTGTCAGTGTATTTGATGTCTTACTCTGAATATATTTGAACACACTGTAAAAATGGAGTATAAACTGTGAGACCTTAAGCTGAGTGTGTCTTCAGTGGTTGTTAAAATGTATAAAGGTCTACAGAGATTTAAGGTAGAGCTGCTGTCATTATGAATTGTTTGATGGAGTGAGGCTAATGCAATTTCATTTAAATGAACCGAAGCCACAAAAGGCATTGGCAACTGATTTATCTAACGTTCAGAAGACAATGGGGCTGCATTCTTGGGAGGAAATTCAACCAGAAGATTGAAGAGGGGATTGAGGTGGGAGTTGAGAGAGAGAAAACTTCAGAGAACATCCATCAGGATTGCAGAACAATGAATCCAATCAGTCTGTATTAATGAGCCAATGCTTAAAATAGTTCCCGTTGTGAGGTGAAGTCAGGGGAAATGATCTTTGCAGGGGGGGAGAAGCTTCCTGATAAAAGTCTGGGCATAAATCATTTTGTGGAGTAGAAATAGCTAATCTCTTTTCCTTCAAACTCCCCACCTGCTCTGAACACTGCTGAATAGCGATCCTGGGGAATAGCTATTCTTAACGCTGACTGGTGAATAGGTGACTTACTGTATGTCTGGAGGACTCAGAGGAGCTGGCTGAAGATATATATATGGCCGCACACAACACTATACATGTGGGCAGATCAGTGACAGCCTTCAAAACTTAAAGTTTCCGTGGACAAGATTTACAGGGATTTATTGGCAGAATATGGCAGACATGGAGCAGAATATTCATAAGTGGTCCAATGGTCCTTTAAAGCACTTCAAGACTGGGCCTGAGACCCTCTGGTGTCCTCAGAGTTATAGTGCAGGGGAGACCCCAAATTATTGTTTAATTAAAAAAAAAATATTTTAAACATATGTCTGAAAGTACACATTAACATGAATCCAACATCGCAAAGATAAATCAGCCTTTTTTAAAAAAGAAAAAACAAAAACATTTAATTTACGCATCACTGACAAAAGGCGATCCATGAATCCTTGTGCGGTCATGTGATCTAGCTAAACTACTAAATCACTGTACTGCACCTATCCACAATAGCGAAATAGTTAGCTACGTATTATTGAAACTTATTACACAGCTTTGTTAAATATTCGATTCTGATTGGTCAATGACAACATTCTAAGGTCTGTTATTTCTGTGTAGCAGACCGTTGCTATGGACACAGTTCTGATCACGGACTCTGGAGAAACAATAAAATCATTGTTAAATCACTAAAATCATTTTAAAATTAACATTCTGTGTCAAATTATTGATTTTTCTTGTACATAATCAAGTAACAAGTAAGATAATGTATGGTGAGGAGGTCACTATTGCAAAATAAAGCCATAAAATAATTTTAAAATGTATATTTTGTGTCACATAAATGTGTGCCAAATCTTTTGTCTTTGTAAGCAACCATGTAATAAGTGGGATAATGTACAGTGAGCAGGTCATTTTTGTGAAATAAACCTCTTCAGCATGGTTCAGATGCATCCTGCATCATCCTGGATTTATTTCACAAAAACTGTACATTATCCCTTACGTATTGGCCAGTATGCAGACACTCTTGTGAGCCACAACTGAAAATCTCCAATGCAATATATGTAGTAGGAAGTCCCTGCTCCATCTCTCTGTCAGCTAAAGGGGCTAAGGGGTTCATGGCCTGAAAAACACTGAAGACCCTGCTTTAAAGCAAAAAGGAATGAAGGTCTTTCTGAAATCCAGCGTCCAGCTAGTGTCCAGATGCTGAGTGGCTTATCAAGCAGATGTGACATGATAGAAATTCATGGTTATACTGCCAGGAGCTCTGTGACTTTTTTAAATAGAGGTGCAACAATACCATTATTTCTGAAGTGATGTCTGTGCGGAGCAGCACTGAGTTTATTTTCTGCAAATGCATCAAGTTTGATTACACACAGGCACAAAAACTACTTGGGTAGGTTAAGGATACGACCATGTTTGGGGTTAGAATAATTATGTTACGTTATGTGTGTCACATGAAGCCACTGAAGCGACTTGCAAGATGAAAGTCACATGATGCGAGTCACGTGACGTGAAACTTTTAATGAAATTTTGGTTTTCACATGGGACACAAACACTGGTCTCCTGGGTGAATGTCCAGTTTTTGTCTGAGCCATCCATCCACCCCACCTCCTCCATATCTGGGCTGCACCGTCTTTGTACTACATCAAATGCCCAGTCCATGTTATACAGCCACAGATGGTTTTTACATTCAAGTCACTTGAAAGCCCCTTGCAGGTACCGTGTGTGTGATACTTATGTGCATTTCAAGATTAATGTGTGAGATCCTGACACTCAGTATGCAAACATGCACAGCAGGCATTTTTAATAACTAAGCTATGAAAGGCCAGGTTTGGATCTTTGTCGGGTTAAATGATGATCCTACCTGGGGATTCAATCAAATCAAGGCGTTAATATTAAAGTATTTTACTCCTGGCCATTAATTTCAGAAGAAAAACGGGCTAAAGAGAAGGGACACTGAGATAAACTGACAACACTGCTGAAATATAATGTTTTTAGCTAGCTACAGGCATTCTGTTAACGTTTAAGTCCTTATTTTGTGGCGCTGATTGTTTTCCCTTCTGGTGGGCGTTTTCAGAGTATGATGCTTTGTCTATTATATCTGCTCAAGCACGTTTGCTTATCATTGTGAGCATGTTAATGTACTGTACCTCCAACACACAAAGAGCTTTTACAGGAAAAGTGGGTGATTAAACCTGATAAATGGCATTTATCCTGTATGGTAAACTCTTCAAACAAGTGTATCTCTATCTCTGAACAAAATACCTTTTTGAAATTATTCCTGAGACGGGTAAAAGATAAACCTTATTGTACATTGCATTAAAGCATAACAACTACTTAGGAGTTCATATTGATCTCTAAAGTAATCCATTATGTGTGTCCCTAAAGTTTGTGTTAACTGTATGACTTTGTCCCGCACCTACCCTATCTGATGTTCCCCATATTAAACAGGCGAGTATTTGTATTCTGTAACCTGAATACAAATAAACAGATACAAGGCCAACATTCGGTACAGATGTCCCTACTGGGCCCAGCTGTGCTAATATGCCCCTTTTCACCTCACTCTCACTTCTTCTAGCCCTATCACTTCTGTCTCTCTACCTATCCTCCACAAAAGTTTATCTATAACATAATCTGCAATCAATATTACGTTAGCATCACCCCCTACTCTTTTTTACCTAAATGCAGGATGCAGATATGCCAAAGTTCAGACATTTAGTATTTATGTTGCACCTAAAACACCTCTTCTATTCTCATTGTTTGACTCCACATCTGTTGTTTTTCTCCACAGGTCCAAACTGAACTAGTCTGAGTTTATGTATGTATGTGTGTATGTGTGTGTGTGTGTGTGGTGTGTGTGTGGTAGCAGCAGGTCATGGGCACAGATAAAAGAGGGGGCTGAAGGGCAAGAAATGGGCAGGGGGCAACAGATGCCCCAGGTTACATCAGGCCCCACGGGAGGCCAGCTAAACAAACCTGCCAACAAACACAGTGAGCGAACACCTGCTAACATTATATCGCAGATGTCTACACAAACACACACACTCATCCTATTATGTACAGTGCATACATTATCAAATAGTAGGAATTATATATTGAGCCAATTTCCTTTTGCATGATGTAGTTACATACGTATGAAAATTTGGTGACCTACATTTAAAATTCCGAGCAGAGACAACTGAATATTTTCTTCTTTTTTTTTTTTTTTTAAAGAAAGTTTTCATTAAATGCATTGATTGTTGGATAAAAAGAGGATATTTACAGCTTTAAATGTGATATACTGATTATCAGAAATGAAGCTCAGCATATAAGTGCAATCAGGAAGATTATCTTTACGCCTCGTTCATTCACAGCTCTCTCTCTTACTCTCTGTTCTCCTTATTCTCAATCAGCTGATTATGGGAGTTCACTTGTCAGTTACCCGATCAGATGTAGCCGCTGTCTCCATCAGCCAATCACATTTTTGCCGACAAACGTTAAAATCTTGTCAGCTGTCATTTCAGCGCAGAATCGTTGTGACCCTCCTCCACCCCGTTCACCTCCAGTTCTTCATATCCAGAGTCCAGGCTGAGATCATCAGAAGTCCACTCCTCATCACATCCTGATCTTCAGCCATCCCTTCCCCACCACCACCAGTGTCTAGACTCCATCTGGAGAATTCTTACTTTAATCACAGTTTCACTACCCTCTTATACATGATGAGTCAGATGGGGTCTAATCGCCAAAGACTTTCCACATTTCTCATCCAGATTGTACAGAAGTGTGTGTCAAATAAAGATCTTTCGTATACTCAGAATAATGTCTCTCCTGATTGAAATAGGGATGTCACAGAAACTGATGCTTCCATACCAAAGGTACTGCAGTTCTTCTGGAGGTGACAGGGGCAGCATGTACACCTACAGTGTTCTAGTCTGATGTTAAATATTAGAGGAAGAAGAAGAAATGCCCAGAAGAAGAACAACACTTGCAGGAGGTGACAAGGAGCAGCTGCAGAAAAACACCAAGAGTCGAGTATGTCAGTACTTTGTGTTTTGAGACAGATCGTCTGGGATTAATATTTGAAATATTGGAAACACTTCCGACTTTGCAAAGCACCTCAGTCAGACATCCAGATAGTTTGTGAGCTTCACTTCATGTTAACGTTAGATTAAAAATGTATCCAAAGTGTTACCTTGTTATCTTTACCCCGAAATACACATTACCATTATTTTTGTTTGAGACAGCTGGCATTGCTGTGAAGTCAACTATGTTCCATGACGTCTGAAATAGTAAAGGCCACCATGTTTGGGCTATAGAAATGGAACCATAACTCATAGTATAGGCTGCCATCCTGATTCCTATCATTCAGTCTGTGTCATCTGTCATCATTTGTACATTGTTTTGTTATTCTTTTTACTGTGGTATTTACTCGGATAGGGAAACTCATGGGACTTCACTGGCATCGATTACTAAATTTCTGGTATCATGACGTCCATAATCAGCATAAAGCAAGCCAAACTCCCATATTGGTCAAATCATGCTGCTTATCTGCAGCACACAAAGACATCAATGAATGTGTCTCCACAACCATTTTACAGAGTCATATTCCTGCTTGCCATCTACATATAATTTCATAAAAACTGCTTCCAAGCTGTCCAGAGCATCATCCCACAAGGGCAGAATATTCACTGTTGTTAAATATCTGCCATGTTGTGTCACACTGTGCCAGAAACAACTTTAAGCAAAGCCCTCGATGTTGGCACAGGACAAGCGGCTTTTTAACACAACAGCACAGGACAACTTTGGACTTATCTTTGCTGAAATGTTGGAGGCTTGACATTTGAAGAAACAGTAACAGGTGGCCAAAGATGGAGAGCTTAAAACTGAACAAAAAAAAACAGAGCCGGGAAATCAACACTTCTGTTGCTGCTGTTAGAGTAAAAGCCTTCCCGTGGTTTGTCACTGCAGAGGTTATGAAAGTAAGGACACAAATGTTGCTTTGCTCAGACTGCAGGCAAATTGTTTCTTTAGTCAGATCTGTCAGACAGACTGTCTGCGCTGTTGTTTGCAAGTGATCAGAAAGGATTTGTGTGTGCAGACATCACCAACCTATCTGCATGGCTCGCTGTGGTAACAATGTGGGCATCAGTAACTACGTACGCCGGTGACGCAGCTCACGTCACTCTGCATTTGGTGTTGTCACTGTCGTTGTCACATTGCAAGTGATGCAAAAGACGTCAGAAATCAGATTTGAGCTGTCAGAACATTCAGGCTGAGAAGCATCTGTAGGAATCTGATTGGAATCGCACTTCAAACCACCTCTAAATGTGGCTTGGATCCAATTTTTGCAAAAATCGCATTTCATGTGTTTTTTTCACAATCTGGATATACCAAAAGAAAAAAAGAAACGATCTGAGCTGGCAGTCTGAGCAAGGCTCCAAATAACTTTGTCTTTTCTTCGCATTTACTCCTGCATCACTACAAAGGTTCAGACAATTAATTTAATTATGTTGTTACTGCTCCCTTCTATAAAGGTGTTTCATGGATGAAGAGTGCAGTACTGTTCAGGCACATGAAAGAGATCTTTTTTCATTCATGTAGTTTTCATGATAGTGTTTGATCCTAGAGGACTGTGGGAGGTCATGACTACAGTACAGCGGTACTAATTTGCTACCACTGTGCTGGAGCGTATCCCAGCATGCATTAGATGAAAGGCAGGGAAAAAAACCTGGACAGGTCTCCAAATCTATTACATGACTGAGACACAGACAAACAAAGAGACCGACGTGGTCACGTTCCCACCTGGGAGTAATTTGGGTTCATCTGATCTGCATTGTTTTTGAACAGAAAAAGAACATGCAAATGTCACACAAAGACGGGGACATACTGTACATTAAAGCTTAATGGGATAGTTCACCCCAAAACAAAAATTCAGTCACACTCATGCCTGAGGGTTGAAGGTCGGGTTTAGTTTTTTAGTCCACAAAACACTGCTGGAGTTTCACAGGAAAACAGTGTTGCAAAATCTCACAAACAATTGAAGTAAATGATTAAAAAACATTTCTAGTCAAATAAACTTGATATTAATTCAGTTGTACTTGAGAAAACATGTTTCAAAAAGTTTAAGATATTAAGTTGAACCAACAAATCTTCAGTCACACTGAAACAAGCAACCACACATTAGAGTCACACAGCAAGTTTTCATCATGTTGTCTTCAAACCATAAAAAAGAAGGATTCGAGGCAAGTCATAACACTCAAACAAAGCATGCTGGGAAGTCTGCTAATATGCTGACCATGTTTCTTTAGAAAGTTAATTGAAGTCGACTGAATTTGCTACGCACACTGCGTACATTTTGTAATGATTCAAAACAAATGCCTTTTTAACTCTCGAACAATGCTTGCTGGGAAGTTTTCTTATAAGCTGATCATTTTTCTTTAGAAACTTAATTTAATGAGTTGATTGAACTCTGAACAGCACATTCATTCAACTCATCATTTCAAGTCAAACAACTTCAAGTTAGAAGAACTCATATTTCTAAATGTTCTGAGTGTGTAGTTAAATTAAACATACATCTTGTATATTTTAGTTAAGTTAATGAGAAAAGAATATTTGATTCTACTAAATTCTGAAATAAAATGCTTTTTTATCGTGTTGTTGCTGTGAGGTAGGAGGCCCCAACCACTAAACTCACATATCTCTGCATTAGAATCAGCCTCAAACGAAGAAAAATACATGAATACAAAAAGACGTTACTTCATCACTTAAACCCTAATGTGACTTGAAACAGCTGTCAGACTTGGGCCTTTTATGTGCCGCTTTATTTTCCTTTAAGTGAGTCTTTTCATTTAACATGCCAGGATAACAAGGACATACAGTGTGCTGCGATAATTTAGGATGTAGAGCAGAACCGCACACTATTTGGGCAGTGAGGATCATTTTTTAGCTGAAGAGGGGAGCGAGGAGATTGAAAGTGGTCCACATGATGGGTAACCAACACAGGCAACACACAGGGAAAATCTGTTGGTTGCGCCGGTGGTAGCGAAAATATGACTCGGAGAGCAAAGGCTGATGGGAAACACGATCATGCTCTTGTGTTCTCTCTCTCGCCTCGTCTTTTGTGTTTCTCTTCCCCCTGCCGCTGACGACTCTCTTTATTTATCTCTTCTCTCATTTCTTTCTTTCCCTGCGTCTCATTCTTCTCCTCTCTCATTCTTTCTCTTTGCAGAGCTGATGGCGGCGGCTGGGTTGTGATCCAATCACAGGCTGGCTGCAGCAATCACCGTCTGCTGATTGGTTTTATAATCCTCACTCAGGATCTCAGATGGGAGAGAATCAGCTGGCCAAGAAGTGCTGCTCTCAAAGCTGTCATACTGATGCACACACTCACGCACACACACACGGGTGCACGTCAAAACACACACGCAGACTTTCTTCCTTTTTTTTTCTGAATCTATATCGCACTTCTTGACTCTGCATCATTGCCTTCATTCTCTGTACAGAAATTCTCTATGAATGTGTCTGCATGCATGTGTGTGGTGGGAAAGCAATGACTGAACAACAAAGAGGAGAGGAGAGCATTCACTCAGCTCAAGTTCTGTATCTGAAATAAACTGTTATTCATCTTATGTGTGAGAGTGTCTTCATTGCCTTTATCTCTGTTGTATGTTTGTGCGTACGTGTACGATAATAACTTGCATCGATACATTTTAAAATATGATGCAATATTGCATCCAGGCCTGCAACACCTCGCTAGGGCACAAGAGGACAGGATGAAGTAAAATATAAAGGAATGCAGTAAAGCCACACATGCTCCAGCCCAAACTCCCAGATCAATAAGCTCGAGCTTTAACTCTCATATTTAAACATCCGGAGAAGAAAAGCTAATCTTCAAGGCACAATATCGCAGCCAAATCCCCAAATCCTCTCAGGTAACAGTGGAGGTTTGATTTGCCTTCTAGCATGGATAACCATATGAAAGAACAAAATGTAATTAGCCAATACACACAGGTGCTCTTCATGAAAAATACAATAACTCATACATAAATGTACACACAGAACAGATGAACGGTACTTTATTGCTACTTGGTATTTTATTCCCCTATTCTCACAACAGGTTCCTTATTATCATTTAGGAATATTGTGCTGAGGACAGTTAATACGAGATGTAAGGCCTTCACAAGGCTGCGTGATACATCTAATATGCTGTGTTGGATGCTTCGGGTTTTACTTTCTGCATTGTTCAGCGTGTTGCATCAGCCTGTAACCTACTGCTCGTCCTATTTATTGTGCCCTTGTCCTACATCTGTGAAGTTGTATAAGGACAAATAAGACCCATGATAAACCGGTACACGGCCTTTCTGTGCAGAGTTTGCATGTTCTCCCCGTGCCTGCATGGGTTTCTTCTGGGTGCTCTGGTTTCCCCCACCATAAAAACAAAAAAACAAAAAAACATGTATGCTTGGTCGATTCTCTAGGCAGTAGCCCTGACCAAGGTGCTGGCTTACATCTGGAGTTGGTGCCTGGACGCTGCCGAGCGGCTGCCCTCTACCACTCCTAATGAAATGGGTTAAATGCAGAAACTGATATTTCACAATAAAGTTGTCCTCACCTTCTTAAGTGTTTGTGACTACAATATTCGTAGCAATAGTTGAACTCGTTCTTGCCACCCAAACTGTCTGGCCTGTGTTGTAACTGCACTGTAAAATACAATTTAATTAATTGTAATAAGTGATGGAAACTTAAAATTTGTTGAGAAGTTCTACTAACTTAAAAATGTTGAGTGCCAGTAGAATTGTCTTTCTTTTGAGCAACTGACTGCCTCAGTTTTTTTTTTGCAGTACAGTTAACTTATTCAAGTGTACAGTGTGCAGTGTAATAATCCCTAAATAACTTCTTTCTTTCTTTTTTATTTTTACAAATATCACAGTGGTTACAGCAACATGGATCTGTGAGTAGGAGTATGCATAACTCATGCATAAAGGTTTGTTCCTGTCCTTTATATTGATAGTGACTATGCAAGGTTAGAGAAGGTTTTGTTGGTTGGTTGGTCGGGTCAGAAAAGGAGTTATTGTTGTATCATTAGTGTACAAAATGGAGAAGTCAGTGAATTCAGGGGAATTCAGAGATGAGAAACCATTTCAATTTGATTCAGTTCAGTTTTATTTGTGTAGCAGCAAACCATGACAAAGTTACTTCAGGGCACTTTTCAATGAGAGCAGGTATAGACTGTACTATTTATGAATCCAGTTGTTCACATCAAGAGCAAGCACTGAAGTGACAATGGCAGAAAAAAAACAAAAAAAACCAAAAGAAAAAACAAACAAAAAAAAAAACTTTAGAGTGATCAGGTCATTCATGTGGATTGTGTTTTTAAGTTTTTAAAAATCAAAGGTTGATGGGGTGCTTTTGACCTTGGTAAACGTATCTTTTAAAACTTGAGGTATGCTTTTATTTAATAGGGCAGTATGTTTTCAGTGCTCTCTCTCTTTGAATGACTGTGCCACTCAGAACAACTTAACTTAAATAATGGCCGAACTGTTTAAACTGTTTAAACTAGCTAGCATTAGCTAACTTCATAGCATTTCTGAACTCAGTTGGTGGAAAATAACTAAGTAGACTCCATGTACTTAAGCACTGTGCTTGAGTTAAAAAAAAAGAGAGATACTGTACTTGTACTTCAGTATTTCTACTTTTGCTACCTTACACTAAACTTTACTCTACTACATCTCAGAGGCAAACACTTTTCTCCACTATGTTTGATTGACAGCATTAGTTACTAGTTACTTTGCATATTCAGATTAACAATACAAATACAATCAATAAATTAATAATGATATTATGCTATAAATGATTTATTTGTCCCCAGGGTGAAATTCCCAAGCTAACCAGCAGTATGTAAAATAAAATACATATAAATAATTGAAATGAGCTCCATATTTACCAGCTGCAAAATTAAAGTGATGAACACATTAATGCATGAATAATAATAATCCATCAATATATATTATTCTGAAATTGGTGACTGAGCATTGTAAGTATTTTTACATTTGGTACTTTAAGTATATTTCGAAGCAAATATTTTACAGTGGTGTTACTATAGGCAAAAATGCATGCAAAACATTTTAATTTTCTTTTTTAAATAAAAAGAAAGAAAAGTACTTCTTATAACATTTATTTCTTTATCAAAACAAGATGTTTTCTCGTTGTATTCTAATCTAAACACGCTCCAAAAAGCTTCATTTGGCAAGGTTAAATCACTAAAATTTTCTTCTGGGGAAGAATGTACTCCGACTTCCCCACCTGATTTTACTTTCCTATCATACCACCTTTTTCATGATTCTAAAGTTTGCAGGTCTGTGAAACATTTTCTACAAAAATTATTCAAGTAAAAAGCCTGAAGAAGAACCAGAAAACTCAAGGAGAGGCACAGATGTCAGCTATGTTCAGGCGGTAGCCTGAATCCCCCGCAGGTAATTAAACAAAGAGCTTTTTGCACACGGTTTAAAAATGTATCTGTGTGAGGACAAAACTGCAAAATACTGAATTTATAACTTTGTTCCTCAATGGGGAGTGGACTGAAAAGGTGAAGCGGTCTGTAGGGAGTTAGTCATTTGGAGGTGCCACCACTGTGCGATTCCCCGCAGTCTTGTGGGACAGTGGAGCGAGCAAAAGCTACATTGGAAATCACACACTGGTTCAAACATATGCACACACTGGGCTTTAAGTGCATTGCCTATTTCTCTCTGACTGATAGGCAATGACAGGGTCCCCCCACCTCCATGTGTAATTGAGAGGGACATGTGACTCATTGTCCTGATAAAATAAGAGTCAGTTTAAGTCCTACTGTTAAGCTTATTTATACATGTGTGTGCTTAGGTGTGTGTGTTCTTCTTCATCTGATTTGTAGCTTACAAGAATTCCTAATTTTTATATTATTCTGTAGCTTCCCAGTAGTGTTCATTAGTTATTCAAATCAGAGCAATCAAATTTTGGTCTAAGTATGTATGTTATGTCATCAAAATGCTGTTTTCCTGAACCCATCTGAAAACCTTTTCCCACGTGACCTGACAGGGGTTTCTGCATGATGACGTTGCTCTATAAACCCCTGAGGATGAAGGAGCGACATGTAAAATATGGCCGCCTGTCGAAGTTAACTCCAATCAAACGGGGGGCAGCGTATGACCAGAGTAACTACTAACTGCTGCTCACTATACTCTTTCTTTTGACTCTCATTGGCTGTGACTAGCCCACCAGCTGCTGTTAGCTCAGTTAGCTGTGCACCCAGAGGCCCTATTATGATTTGAGTCTGGCTGGACCTGCAGCTTGGAGCACCAGTGACTCTGCAGGCAACTGAACCAGGCCAAACCGGATCCCACAGTGCCTCTGAGACCAACTTCGGGGAAAGTATCAAATATTTTCAGGTCAAAAGGCTCAAATCCAAGTGAAGTCATGAGTCACTGGTGTTAAAGCCCAAGTGGAGTTGCATGTCTTTTTTCACTTTGTTAAGTCAAGCCTAAAGCCATTAAATTTGTGACTCAAGTCCATGTCATGTCTTTGGGCTCCACACATCTGTGAATAACAGGATCAAGATTAAAAACCTTACAGAGCAAATATTGCTTGATATCAAATGATCCAAGAATATCTATATTCGGATTAAACAAATGCATCTTTCAGCTCATATTTACAATTCTGGGCATACATACAGGCATAAAACATGTAGTATTGACTGTGGCCTAAAGAACAGAAACCTTGCTCATGCATGCATAAAGTGCATAAACACACATACAGACACATGTGAGAAGTTTATTTAGGTTGCACCCTCTTTTGAGTACTGTTAAGAGTACACACACACACACACACACACGCACACCCACACATGGTCCCCCCATTAGCTCAGCGTGTGTGTTCACCGGGGTGAAACGAAGCCACTGGGAGCATCATTCATTCCAGGCCTGGAGGGAAAGAGAGACTGCGAAGCCAGGGTCTCTCTCTCCCTTTCTCTGTAACACATATATACACACACACATGCATACACACACTGTCCCCCACGAGGTCAGCTGGATAAGCTGGTTTGAGGAAGGCATGTACCCTTCACTTCCTGTCAATGACAACACAGGCTGGTAGCCGTTACGCCCCACTGAATCTAAAACACACACTTTCTCTCTCTCTCTCCCCCCCCTGTGTTTGCATCTCTCTACCTGACGTGTTCCCGCTGTATCTATTCCTGACTCATCTCTACACCACATTCTTTTTCTAATAAGATGAAACTTTAATGATTCCCTTGAGGAAATTGGCTTGTTGCAGCGGCAAATATACAGTCATAACAATAATAGGATGCAAGAAAGAGAAAATGTCTCGCTTTAGTGTGTTTGCGTGTGTGTGAGAAGGGAAGGAAGCACTTTGTTCTGTTTGCTCATTCCCATTCTCTGCAAGGGTTTGTATAATTTCCTGGGCTGATACAGTCCTTTTGTTAAATAATACATATTATTATTTTTCTCCTCTCTGGTGCTTCATGATTCTTACTGTCACTCTGTCAAGTGTTACGTACAATCAAGGTGACCATGGTTTGTGTCCCAATGTGAAACCAAAACGTTATTAAAAGTTGTAAGGCACATACGCATCATGCATCACATGATTTGCACATTGTTCATGGCGTTAATAACATTAAAAATGGCTTTCTGGCTGCATCAGTTACAGCCACTACAGGGTACCTTCTGCTTCAGTATCAGATGCAAAGAGCCTTGACAAATATGTGATGAGTTGGGATGAGAACATGTTGGTCAGTTTATTCTGTGCTGACATGGCATAGCTGGAGTTTTATCTTAACATTATAAGAGATATAACTTATGCCCTGGGTACAAAGCACAGATGCTCCTGATGACTAATCTCCCTGTCGATTAAATGGAAATTATAATATAGACTAGTCGACTAGTCTAAAAGTAGGAGAATGCTCAGAAAAAAAAGATTTAGTACAATTTAGCACAAACTAAACGTTGTCCAAAAAATATTACTATTATGTATTAAAAGCCATCTGAAGTCTTCATCACATTATTCTATAACCAAATTGTATTAGAAATACTGCTGAAATGTGTGGCTTTCCAGACCAAAGACCGTCACATCGCAGCGTTAGCTGCCGCACAGGTGGCTAACATTAGCAGTGTTAGCACCAGAAGCCCGCTCTCCTTATAGGTTAATAACCACATGTCTGTGCTGAATGTAGCCACTTATTGCTCTGGTTGAGTGGATATATGCCAGTTTATTCTGACACAGTCTACATACAACCTTATTTTTATTTTCTAGATCAAAATACTGCCTAACTGGTCTTTCACACGTCATCTGTCCCACTTTGCTGATTACAATCTGGGTATTGAAAAGGGGGCTGCCGTCTGCCCTTGTAGTGGCGGACATCTTAGAAGTGTTGTACATCAATAAAATGTTAGTTTTACTAACTAGTATTTCTGGCACTGACTAGCAAGGGTGGTGATGTTTAATAGTTAAGTCAAAGTCAAAGTCTTTTCCACTGTGTGATAATAAAAAAATAATTCATTGTTATTATTGCTGTGACACTGCAGCAAAGACAAGAAGTGTTATGTTGAAATTTGTTTCCCCGTTGATATTTGTTTTCTTTTTGGGAAAACACTATCTGACAGGCGAGCCCACTTTGACACAGTGACGGATCACTTTCCACTCAGTAGGAGCCTAACTCCTCAAAGAAATGATCAACACCACTTTGGAAATAAGAGTAAAGAAAGAAGCATGTTCACTGAAGAGGTAAATTGAACAATGTTATATTGAATTTGGGAACATAAGGTATTGTAATGATGTGTATTGCATAGAATCAACAAAGTTTTAGTAACATTATTGACTGTGGACAGGGAAGTAACAGTAGAAGACAACATTATGAGAAAAAGCATGAATTTGTTCATTAATTTAGTCTTTAATGGAAACAATTTTCATGGGAAAAATCAGGCCTGGTGGCATTGAGATTGAGGAAACTAGTCTAAACACTTACGGTGACACTATTTTATTGCGGTTACACTGTCCAGTCAACATTTGCTTCATCAAGATAAGTCAAAGCTCTCAAAGTTGTCGATTACAACTTTAAAAAAGACACCAGCTCTTGTTCTTCGTAACCCACCCATCTCCTCTGTCTCCATTTCTTCATTTCTCTCAGGGCTCTAATAACACAGGGGACTGTCATCCTCACTCTGTCTCTTACTCCTTCTGTCTCTCTTTTCTCAAACGTCATGTTTTTTTTTCTGTCCATCAACCCCCTCAACACATTCCCCTGTCCCTTGGCGACTGGCGGATAAAACTCTGAGGATACTCCGTGACAGCTGGCTCGGACATGTTTCGTTTCAGAGTTGTTCGGTGCCTCCTGTAAGCTCATTTAGGTGAAACCTTTCAAAGCTGGCTTGAGATAAATATTGAAACAAACTCTCACAAGAACCAACTAGAGGACCACAATGGAAATAAGCCTTTGGGCTTTACTGAGTTTTCCTCTTGTGTGATTTTTAATGTAATGACTGCCATACAGTGTTATATGTGCTTTTTATTCATCAAATAAACTCAATCAATTAATCAAAGTAAGAGAACTGGAAGGAAAACCATTTTAAAAACTCAGTTTTGTTTAAATATATGTTGAAAGTCATGCATTACTGTAATTCAACCACTTTTGGCAATAAACATAAGAATTGTAAGAAATGCAGCCTATTCCCTGACCTATGACCTGACGTCATCGACTGTACGGTGGCGCAAGAGAGTTCAGACTATGTGATATTGCTTTTCATGACAGTATAATATAAACTATCATTACTTTTCCTTCTACAATAGATTACTACTATAATTATTTACTGACTACTGTTGCAATTTTGTATATGTCCAACACTGCAAGATGTCTTCTTCTACCAAATTCTACTATCTAACCCAAAGCAATAAAGTGTAGCTTACATGTAGACACCAGTCATTGCTGCCCTCTGGTGTACTGCAGTATTAATAACGCCTATCAGTGATAATAGCTACAATGATACAATGAAAATTTGGCACTAAAATAAAATAGTTACACTGAAATAATATAGCTACAATAAAATAATATAACATCAATAAAACAATATAGCTAATAAAACAAGATAAGCTAACAAGCTAACATGATAAATAAACAAGATAATAAAACAATAGAATAATAGCTATGTGTGCATTAATATGAGAAGACATTTAAAAGTAATGCAAAAGTTACTTTCCCAAGTAACTAATTATCTTTATGTGTATTAATTGGTCAAGTAATTGAATTGATTGAAGTAACTAGTAATTGTACTAATTACTAAATTTAGGTAACTTGCACAACACTGCACAACACGTAGGGTTTCAAAGTTTTGCACATTTTACTTTACCAATAGTTGAAAACAAACAATCTATTAATCGATTAATAATTAACAAGTGTGACAAAACACACTTTTTATTCTTTTAATTTTTCGAGTTTTTTTTCTCTTTTTTTCTCATTTTAAGTTCAAGTTTCCTTATTCAACAAATGGCTCTACCAGGCAAAACGATGTCAAATTTAGGTGCAATTACTGCACTTTCTAGACTATCGATTAATTATCAATTAATACAATGAGTTACAATTTTAACGATGATTAATCAATTAATTATTCATGATTAATATCCTTACTGTTTCTCACAGTTGTTATACCATCATTCAGCACCAAGTTGACATCATTGTGGTTCATAAAATGATGTCAATGGATGACTGAGTGCAGATACATAAATAAGATAACCCTGAAATTTGATACACTGACAGGCTGAGTGTTACTGGTAAAAAAATGAATCAGCAGTTACTGCGCTTCTGTGTGTGATGTGATAACTAATTACTGTCGCAACATTTTCTCATCAGACCGTTGTGCTTGATAAAGAAATGTACGAATGAGGTGAAAACACTGATGAAGAAAATTGCTGTCACTCCCAGAGGAGCTTGAGGAAGAGATTCAAATTACTTGACAGCAGCCTGTGTGCTCGCTCCACGCAGCTCTCTACGAGAATATTCACATAATATTTTATTAATCTTTCAGAGGTTCTTATCTGACTTATGATGAGTGACCAGGCAGGGGTTGACTGTCTTACTCAAGGACACTTTGACAGGAAAACCTTCTGGTAACAGGGCTCTGTAGTCTGTGGGGATTTACTGCCAGCCTAGCTCGTGTGTGTGAGTTATGTGTGTCATCCATCTGTGGTTCTGTTGCGCACACACGCACGCACACACACAGTGGTGAATAGCTTAATAGATGGCCATTTAATGTCCACACACACGCGTACGAGAACTAATAAATGTGCTTTCTCCGTGAGACTTGCAGGAATGTATTCAGGCACCTGGCCATCAGCAGGCTCTAATGTGTTAATAGTGTGAGAATCAATAATGCATAAGGTGTCTAAATGGAAATAAACACACAGATCTGAGGGGTCACTTTATAGAAGTTTCCTCACAAACCAAACTGACTCAGATAAACCAATGTAGTGAGCAAAGCTTTGTTTGAGTCTCTGTCCCCCTTTCTTAAGTGATTTTTCTTTTCATCACTGACTCTTAACCTTGTCCAACTCTCGTCTCTTTCTTCTGCTGGTCCCTTACACTGTTTTTTTTTGTTTTTTTTTGACATTTCTGTTTTCAGAATTTATTTTGTTTTTGTTTGTTGAACTGTTTAATATGGTTTGGTTTTGTACTCCACCACATTGGATTTGAACTGAAACAATGATGAGGTTTATGTGCGGACTTTAAGCTTTAAGAGCATTTGAAGTGTTTGCATTTGTATTCGTTACAGAACGTAGGACTCATAGGCTTTTATATACATATACATTATAGATGTAGTCTGAAATTCTCTGAGACAATAATCCTGTTTACACAGCAAAAGAAACCAACAAATGCTCTTGACTGAGCAAGTCAATTAAATAACCCAGTCCAACCAGAGCAGAGCACTTGATGAAGACCAGACTTGGGGGTAAAAACGTCAAAAGATAAAAGCCAAACAAAAAGTAAATCAACTAATTTCTGTTCTCTAACCCATTGGGACTACTATGCTGAAACAGGTACAATTCCCACCACATCATGTGGTGTGGATGTGAACTTCGAATAAAAGTAAAAATCAGCAGTTTAATCTTATAGTGACAGTTTGATTTAAAATCAAACATGCTGGAGTGCAGAACTAACACAAAAGCTGTTTTAGAGCCCTATTTTACGGCCCTAATACTTTCTGACTGAACTGATAATCTGTTCTTTTTTTTTCCTCAGTTCCCTCATTTCTCAACTTTCCTCACTCCCTCATTGTGCTTTAGTTTCCAGAGTCCTCCAGGGCACCGCCTCCACTGCATTTGATAGCTGACTGGACAATTTCACAATGCTACCTTCAATGTTGTTGCTAAACCTGTAATGGGATGGTTATTAAAACTTTTATTCTGAAGGTTAGAGACTCTTAAATTGGAAGTATTGTTTCCAGAAGAATTCAGCTTAAACTGAGTGCTCAGGTTTTGTTTAATTTGTTACCTTCAGTGCAGTAATGCACTCAAGGTCATTGATATTCGCAGTGGTGTGCTGTGGCATGAAGCCAAAAGCCAAGTCCTCCTCTTGTGTATTATGTCTTAAATATCACAGAATCTGTAGAACTTGTAGTGTCTAATAGTGCTTCATCTGGGTAGCAGTAATTATAGTTACTGGTTAGGTAGAACCCTGTAGTAACTATGTCAGAAAGAACTAAGAACACATGTGGAGTCCCCTAAGCTCAACCCTTGAGCCCCCTTTATTCAGAGACTACGGGCATTAGATAACATTATGCAGGAATGCAAATATTACTTAATATAATACGTTGATGATGCTCAAATTTATGTATCAGTGTCACAAAATTAGTATGTTCCCACTTTCTAACTAAATGCATTGAGTAAATATCTGAAAAACTTTACTTATTGCAGCTGAAACAAACAAACTAAACTAAAAATTCTGACCTGAATTATAATCGCACAGCAAACCACATTCACAATGTGTTACCCCTAGACCTACTGAAACCTAAATGTTTTAGGGGATGCACATAAAATGTTGTTTTTAGAATGTACAATGGCATTGAAGGATTTTTTAAATTCTATTCTATTCTATTCTATTCTATTCTAGTTGAGCGATGCGCAATTTTCACCCACAAGCAGATTTTTATTCAATTTTGTGTTATTTATTTCTTGTATGCATGCACTTTATTACCATTATTACAGTATTTTTATGCACTTTTACCAGCTTTAAATGCTCTTTTAAATGTTCTTTAAATGTTCTTTTATCAACATTCTATCTGCCTTACATGAGATCATCATACAGTATATGAAATGATATCTCATATCTCTCTTTACTCAAATGCTACATGCTTTTCATGAAGTTAATTCTTTTATCCAGATTTTACTTATTGATATATGAACTTATTACTTTCTTTCATTTTGCTCTTGGTCTATGTATGGGCCCATGGCTGCTTAATTATGTTCTCTACTGTTCTGTATTTCAAGGGAGTTGGGATTTCTAAGGTTCCTGGTTTTAAATTCTTGTTTTGTAAATCTTTTAGTCTAGAAAGCACTGTGTGCTATATAAATAAAATTCTTCTTATTATTGTTATTACTTGTTCAGCATCTTCAGCTTACAAATAAATTCAAATAAAAATACAAATAAACAAATTCCAATTAGCATAATGTCTCAGCATTTACAGTATTGTAATGAGACTGAGTTCTGGCAATCAGCTCTTTAATATGCGAGTTTCCAAAGTGATGTGAGGAAATTAACTGAGCTCCAAAGAGATGAAATCATCTGTAAGGACCAAGAGGTGCAAAATGATTTCATTTGTGAAAAACCGCAACTCATTTGTAAACTAACTTAATTTGTCCCTGTCGTAAACCAACAGGGACGCAGTGTGACAGAAACAAGCAGCACATGACAAATTGGCAACCTACAGTAATATGAGCAGTGGTGATGCACCTCTGTATTCTACTTGTAAGTTAAATGACTTTTACTTTAAGTGTTGATGGTGTTATTTTGTGTACTCGTTGTGCAGGGATGTCTCTTATTGATGGATATACAGTGTTTGTCTCATAGAACCGCACACAGCTCTGTGCTCCAGAGTGAATGCGTTCCCCTATAGACTGTTTATAGGTGCTATATATCACAAGGCTTTCAATGGTAATCACCAATGATGCTGCAATCCCAACCCATTTAGGTCACTACTCTAAAGCCCACGCCAGTTTGATGGAGCTATAGTCATTATGTCTTTGTGTGTGTGTGGCGCGTGTGGAAAAGTGTGTGTGTGTCTGTCTTACTCAGCATTATCACTCCATTACAGGTGCAGCGGTTTTCACACAGTCTTCGTTCTGTTGTGCGTTTTGTTTATGCATGTGTGTGTGTGTGTGTGTGCATGTGTGTTTTGTTGTGTGTACAGTGCTATTTTGCACAATTGCAAACACAGCACTCCGCTCTCCTAATACATAGAGCGCTCCCTCCTGACAAGAGCACTCAATCATGCTAATTTTTTACGAATACAGCATTATTCAACTGGCGCGGACAAAACTGTGAGTTTACCTCCATAAGCTTTTGTGAAAGGCTGACGAGTTACCAGGACACTTATATTTGGGTTTCAGGTTAATTTATTTAAACTTTTGATGTAACATGTAACCTATTTTAACATTTTTTTTTCTAGCAACACCAGAGTGAGTTTAAATCAACTATTTTTTTTAGCACAAAGCTGCAGACTCTACTTCCCCAGCAGTGAAACAACCTAATGCACAAAACAACAACTTTCTTGCTACTGAAATGTTACATTGGGAATAGCAAGTACAAATTCTGTTTAGTGCCATGCTGTATTTTGTAACAATGACTTGCAGACCTGATTAATTATCACGACTAATGTGATAATTTATACTTTTAACCACAATTATCACTTTGGCAGTGATAATTAGTCACGTCTGAGCTTTCTGGTGGCCAACTCAGTCAACTGCCTTCATTTCTGTGATTTATGAAATGAACTGCCTTCACTTCTGTGATTTACAACATATATGGAGAGTATATCAGAGAAATACTGCTTATAGAATGTGACTTCTGTGCAAGAGGACTTCATGTCTTACCATCGTAAACAGAGTCAACTAGACACACAGTATATAAAAAAAAATACAAATATTCAATAGTATACATCAAAAATAGTATATATCTCTAAAAGAGTGGTTTCCAAATGGTGTGTCTGTGTGTACTGGTGTGATATTTTGTGACAACCATATATTATTATATAAAACTATACAAAAGTTGTAATTTTCTATATAATGTGAACAGTATTTACTCAATCAAGGGCCCTGATTAGCACTTTACTTTTTGCTGCCATCCTGTGCTCTGGGAACTCTTCCTCTGATTGGCTGGTACTTGTTGCCTCTGTTGGTTAGGTTGTTTAGTGTAGGTCAATCATGGGCAAAAAAAATATAATAATGATGATTATAAATAATGGATTACATATATATGCCACTTTATCATAGACAGCGTTTAATGTGTAGGGGGCAAACTGCCACCAATGTGTATCACCCAACTGGGTGATGCAGAGCAGCCATTTTGCACCAAAACACTTTTGAGCCACTTACACTGGGTGGTGATTAGGTGGCCATGTGGAGAGCCAAGTTGGGGATTTTGCCATGACACCGGGGCCCACCCTTTTTTTGTGTGTTAAATGTCATGGGCACAGTGAGTTAACGTCCCATTCAAAGGACAGCAGCTCCTACAGCACAGTGTCACCATCACTGCACTGGGGCACTGGGATTACTGGCCCACAGTCATCCTTTATAATTATAACATATAATTTGTAATTAAATAGAATGACATTAATTCTTGAACTATTTTGTTAATAACTATTTCATGAGTAATACTTATTTGTCAAACTTTATTTGCCATTAGTAAATAGAAGTCCACTGGGGAGCACACGATGTCACAGTAGGCAGTCATTGTAGTGACTTCCCTCTGGAAAATTGACCACGAAAACATTAAAAACACATGTAAAATGAGAAAGAGCTGTTGTGTGATTGACTGTACAAATAGATTGAAGAAGAAGAAGTCTTATTCAAAAGCTAAAGAGAAAGAGAAGGAAATGAATCACTGCAATTCACAGAAACAACTGGACCCGGACACCCGATTCCTGGCCAGATGTCAATGTCCATGAACATTGTTTCTTTGGTAAGTTGTAAGAATCACTGTCGGGTCCAACTGGCTTTAATTTATTGCAGATAGTTGATTGTTCTACTCCCATTGTCCCACTTTTTCCCATTAAAGCCAGCCATGTTGTAGGATGTTTTGCCACTCAGTCCCACTGAGTAAAGGTAAAGAGACCAGAAATTATTTCTGTAATATTAAGTCATCACTGTATGGAATGGGTTATGAAAGTTATAAATTAAAGGTTGAATAAAAGGGTAGTTAGTGAAAGAAGTCAAGCATCACTGGCTTTAATTACTGTTTTATCTTTTGGCTTTGTTGTCAGTGTTTGAATCTTTAAAATCATGGTTCATTATTAAAACACAAAGCAAGACAAAACCTCAACTAAACCAAATGAGCACAGTGCGGTCTTTAAATGACGGGTTCATGGAGGACAAACTAGTTTCTATATGGACATTAATAATGTGTCCTGAAGAGTGTTGAAAACAGTGTGAGCTCATTGTGTATGCAGTGTGTGGGTGCTGGTCATGCGACAATTCAGATTTTAAATGTTGAGAAGTGTATATGGCAGAGGTCTCAGATTCAAATTGGCTTGGGGCAACTGATGATATTGTTGTCTCAAAGGGGGGAAACTTCAGTGTTCAAGTACTATAAGAAAGTGCAATGTTTCAGAAAATGTATGTCCACTGCCTGGACAAAAAGAAAAAAAAAGTCACCACCTGGATTTAACTAAGAAAATAGGTAAGAGCCTTCCACTGGATAATTACTGCAGTGATTAATATGTTTCAGCTGATAACAAGTTATTTAACCCTAACTGATGCAATGTGTAGCTTCTCTGTGGTGGCTGTAGCTCAGTCTGTAAGGACTTGGCCTGGGAACGGAGGGTCGCTACACACGGACCAAAGTACAGCGTGTAGACTGGTAGCTGGAGAGATGCCACTTCAGGGCACCGCTGAAGTGCCCTTGAGCAAGACATCGAACCCCTAACTGCTCAGGACACCTGAATATGTATGTGTGCAGCCCCCTCGCTCTGACACCTCTCTCAGATGCATGTCTATAGGTCCTGTTTTATGTATGTACAAAAATTACAACAGAGTGAAAAGAATGTGATTTCCCCTCAGGGATTAATAACGTATGCCGTCTCATTTCTTAAACAACCATGTCAGAAAACATATCCTGTGGTTGTGGAAAAGATGTTATTTTGTTTCAGAAGGGTCAAATTATGGGCCTGCATCAAGCAAAGAAAACAACTAAGGAGACTGATGAAACAACTAAAATTGAGTTAAGAACTGTCCAGCGCATTATTAAAACCTGGAAGGATAGTGGTGAGGAAGACGTGGTCCGAAAAAAAATCTTGAATGATCGTGATCAAAGATCACTTAAATGTTTGGTGAAATCAAATTGCTTAACCTTATCAAAACGATGCGAATGCGTACCATGATCAAAGCTAGAGGCAGTCCAAAGAAATATTAGTGTGCATTTTTTTTTTTTTTTTTGGCCAGGCAGTGTATGTTCATCACAGCAAGCGTCACATTTTGTCTTTTGCTTGCCTTTTAGTGTACCTTGGGCACAAAAGTGTTTGAAAACCACTGCTCTAAACATCACACCAATGTATGAAAACGTAAAGGTAAAGAGATCAGAAAGAATTTCTGTAATATTAAGTCATCATCTCTGTATGGAATGGGTTATGAAAGATATAAATGGCAAGTTAGATAAAAGGGTTGTTAAAGGAAAAACGTCAAGCACCACTTTTGTTAATTACTGCTTTATCTTTCGGCTTTCTTGCCAGTCTTTAGATCTTCAAAACCGTGGTTCATTATTAAAACAAAAAGCAAAACAAAACAAAAACCTCAACTAAACCAAAGGGGCACAGTGCGGTCTTTAAATGACGGGTTCATGGACAGACCAGTTTCAATGTGGAGATTAATAATGCGTCTTGAAGAGTGTTGAAAGCAATGTGAGCCCATTGTGTATGTGTATGTGTGTGTGTGTGTGTCCTTGCTCTCTTTGAAGACTTCGCTCTATTAAAAGTCAAGAGTGCCAGAAGAGAACAAACAGCATTATGCACACACTGGAAGAACTTACTGTAACTCACACACAAGCCACCGAGCACCAACCTTTTCCCCAAAGCACTCAAAGTGATAGGTGAGCTTGAAAGTTGGCCTGCTTTATAAAGTGTGCAAAAAAACCGACCACATATTTACCGCTGAGACCTTCTCATCTACTCAATAAAGATGAGAGGAGCTTCACAGCACAGAGTGACTATAAAGAGATTTAAATTATACTGGTAGTTCGGTGTGTTCTGTACAAACCGAGCACTTGAATCCAGCACAAAAAAAACCTGCTTCGTAAATAAATGTTGTGCATTATGTGCAGTGGTGTAGGTATATGCTGTGGTTTCCATGGCTACATGTTGTGAAAGAAAATCATTTCAAACAAGGCACATCTGGGTGCCCTAAGCATAATAGCTCTGTGGTGCGGGTGTTGATCATGTACCTAGTCAGATTCTGAGTGTATATGGCAGGGGTCTCAAACTTAAATTGGCTTGGTGAACTGATGATACCGTTATCTCAAAGGGGAGCACTTCAGCGTTCAAGTACTATAAAGCAATATTTCTAAAAAAAAAATTACTTTTTTGTTTCCATTGCTAACATATATTTGTCACATGCAAACACAAACTCAGCAAGTCTTCTGTCACTTTGAATTGGTCAATAATACCCCTACCTGAGCATTGTCATATTTGTCTGTGTTTTCACCTAATGCCAAATTCTGTCTATATTTCAGTTGTAATATCAGAGCTGGTCGTCCCAGTATCGCACAATACGCAAGCTGCATAATACCCCACGAGAGCAAGGGCCCTGCCTCCCCCTTGTGTCAAAGCGGGGTCCCAAGAGTGAATGGAGTGAACAGTGACCAGGTAAACTTGTGTTTCCTCCTCTCCAAATCTGATATCATTCATTCACAGTAACGGTAAGTTGAAGCTCCTCCCTCTGTCTGTCTGTCTGATGTTAGCTGTGCTGCAGTCTGTCATGCCTACAGTCACATCCAGGGCTGTTCTGTGACTTTGTGTCTGACAGAAGTGAGAATGAAATACAACTATTTATCACATTTTATGACGCCAAAGTGACCATGCATTCATATGGGCATGCACACTCTCCCACAGCAGCCTCTATGGAGACAAGTCTGACTGTCCAGACAATATATGGACATGATGTTACTACTCAGATCTTTTGCTACTGCAAAAGTACTAATATCACATTGTAAAAATACTTCACTGTAAGTAAAAGTCCTGCATTCACAAAACGTTACTTAAGTAAAAGAAATATTATCAATAAATAAACTTAAAGTAAAAGTATTCATGTTGCAGTAAAATGTTCCCTGTCAGTATTATTATGTTTGATGATTATGGATTAATATTATTGCATTAATGTTACTGCTGTTTACTGCTGCAGATGTTTAAAGTTGAGCTAACTTTAACTACTTTATAGGCCACTGTAGGCTGGTTTAATCTACAGCAACGCCACATATTATATAAGATCATCTACAGTCTGTAGCATCACTTATTACTTATTAATATACTATACTACAATATACTTATTACACAGATTTGGTGCAAAATGTAACAATTTTTGACCCCTTGAGAACTGATAAAAAAGGTCAGAAATCCTTTCAAAATGGCACGTTACAATACCATGACCATGAGGAACACCAGAGAGAAATACATGCTGTCATTTGGGATCAAAAACGTTTGACATTTGGAGATTTCTTCAAGAACTGCGGCGAGCACTTCTGTTCTGAGAATTGCTCAGAAGCCTCTTATGGTCAATATACCTTGGAAAGCCATCCATCATGAAGCAGTAATTATCCTAGAGGTCACTATAGGTCATTGTATATAGTGAGGTCAAGTTTCAAAAAATGGTCTCACTATAATGAAATGGCTCCTATAGGGACTAAGAATACAATTAGACTCACTGAGTCAAGAGTCAGCTTTCCAGTCAGATCTCATTTTTGCAATTACAATTCTGTTTAGGGACCTGTAATGCAGGAATTTTCAAATAAGATTTAAAAATTACACATTTATACTGCATTTAAAAAACTGCATGTTCTTTGTTGAATCTGCATGAGTTTAGCATGAAGTTGGCGTCTCTATAAAGGGGAAACCCTTGGGTACCCATCCAGATATGTTGAGGTCAGAGTTCTGGGGACCCCAAAACAGCCATGCCAGTTTTTACCTTACCAAAATTTAGCCTGAACTTACCCTAACTTTTGCAACCTACCTGACAAGTTAGCTAAACATGGTTAGTACCATTGCTAAGTATTAGAAATGGCCAATATGAGAGCTCTCCAAAAGTTGAGCCACAACATCGATTTCCCCTCTGCTGGCTGGCTGCAGTATAGTTCATAAATCCTGCCTCCCCAATGTTAATAGATGGGACACGGGTCAAACAAAAACATCAAAATATACATCAAATAAATTTTTCCAGATGATGGTTTCTGTCATTTTAGGTAGTTCTTATCATGCTGATGTTTGTTTCAGGTGTTCATTTTTCTGATCAGTTTTGGTTTTAATTAGTTATTTGATGTGTTAAAAATGGGGTTTCATGTCATGATCAATAGCTGAGCTCTGCTCGTAACTGAGTCAGTCAGCTGTGTGGGATGCTGACTTGAAAGCGCAGCTCAAACCCTGATCCGTACTGCGCAGACTTGGGCTCTAAATTACATCACAAGTGCAAGATGGCAACACTCATATCCACGATATTTTGGCTTCAGTTTTGTACAGAGGGAAGAAGTGGAGCTGCGGCGTCTATCTTTTATTTATGTCGCTGGTTGGTACCAAAGAATTCTTTCAGTCTTCATGTTTCATATGATACCAGTATCTTCAGTCTACCTTTGAAACTGAGCCACTACAGCCTTGTGTCCCTGCAGACTATATTAATGCAGTAGGAAAAGCTGTGAGAGGCTGTTTTGGTGTCCCTGTCAGCATGTGCTCACAATGTGTGATGCACATGTGCACAGCAGCAACGCTGATTGTGAAACTACTGGCAAGGACGTTACAAAACATTATGGTTTGCAGATTGTCCAATTTCAATGTTCTGCCCACTGTGATAGGGTTTGGAATATGAGCATAGTTGGAAGTCTAATAACCATCAAGGTTAGTAGACTTCCAACTATGCTCATATCCCAAGTTTATAAATGTCAAAGTGTTGAATTACGATGCATCTGCTTACAAAGGATTAAAGAAAATATTACAATTTTCCACCAAGCAACAAATCACCTTTTGAAATACACCAAAATCTAATTTACAACATATTAACAGCAATATTTGTACACTATATGAACTTCTGTCCTATAACACAAAGATGATAGTGTCATCTTGTCCTCCACTTGCCTCCACCATCCACACCTTTTCTGAAAGTTCTTGTCCTTTATTCGTATTCTCTTTCATCTATTTGCGTCCCACTTCAAAGGTGGCTGTGGAGATTACAGACTGGGGAGATACTGTAGTTATACAGTAGACAGACAGACACCAAGAGAAGGTGAAGAGAAGAGGTCTAGTCAGAGGGCAGGGGTGCACTGGGGGGTGAGCGCCTTCAAAGAAACAGATTTTTACTCCAAAGCACGAGAGCTTCTTTGGTTTGCTGCCAGCCAGTAAATGGCAGAGAGTTACGTTTGTCAGGGTTATAGTGTGGATCTATGGTGGCTGCCGAACATCAGACTCTAATTCTAATATTTTTTATTAATATAATGAAGATCAGTGACAAATTCTGAGGTTGATGTGAAGCAACGTGGCTGCACAGGTGACGGGCATGTTACAGTCATGTTAAACATTTTTTCAGCAGCTAAGGTTATCATTAAGCTATAGGAGCTTACAAACACATTTTTTAGATGTTTTTTCCTCCAATTCCAATTCTTACTTCAGTGCGATAGACAAATGACAACACATCAGTAGTACTCATAGCTATCCACCCGCTACCGTCTGTAATGAAAAGTTTGAAGAGGTACAGTCATGTTCATGAGGATCAGTTGGAGACAGCTCATAACACAAGTGGGTTTGAATTTCCTCGAAGTTGATCTTTTCTCCCCCAGCTTTAGATATTCTATAAAATATACACTATATCTTTATATTCTCCTCCTTAAAAAGCAGCATGTGTGGGTGCACTACAGTATGTATGGCTTAGCTGTCACATGCACATCCATGAGTTCTAATAATAACATGTAAATCGACGAACAATGAAAGCTATCCATGAAAATACAACTGAGCCCATGATTTACATACAAGCGTCCTGTATGCAAGCACTGTATATAAATGTCATGCGAATGGTATGTATATACATGAATATATGAATACATATAAGCATTCACACACAAGTGTCCTGAGCTGGAATAGAACCAGAGATGTTGTGGTTACACTTGGTTACATTTCCACCCCCAGGACGCTCCTGCAGGAGTGAAGCTAAAATCCACACTGTGCTTTTGAGTTAGTTCAAGTGTGGGGAACCTTGTTGCAGTTAAAGGTGAATAAATATTACAGAGATGATGATCCAACTCTGACTGCTTCAGATGTAACTGGTACAAAATCAAAGACTAGAAAATATTATGAGGCTTGGTGCAGACTGCAGAGGATAACTGCTATGATTTCAGCCATTGCACTTCAAGGACTTCTCTCAATGTTGGCTCAAAAGTTAAAGCAGCTGTAATATTTTCACATCAACAATGGATCGCATGGCTACTTGCATGCGGACGGGGTTGCTTGCAGTGAAGAGCCCATAGATAATACCAACCCTGCAGTTCCCCTTTGCATGTTTTTAATGTCTTTCAGGTCATTGTTTTAGTTTTCCAACCCATAAATCTACAGTTTGAGTTGCCAGGAGGCAAAAAAAATAGTTATTGCGGGTTTAGGAAATAATAACTAGGCTGCTGAACTTGCATGTCAAGAGAGTTGCAAGTCAAGTCAAGAGTTTTTTAACAGTTACACAACTTTTTTGTGGGTTATCGAGCCAGTGCAGGATTCTGGTTGGGACTATTTTGCCAGACTGCTGTTTTTAAGGTCAAGAATCAATTTTGAGGTGTAACATTGTTTGCATTAAAAACTACAACTCCCAAAATGTTTTACAGCATGTCTCTGTCCATACTCGTGTGAGCTGTAAGCAACTATGTTCTAGTAATAATTAAGCTGTTTTGTCTGATGCTTTTGGACTTGTACTGTATGTTCACACATATGCCTGCAAGCTCAAATACATCTACAAACACCCAATCACACACACACTATTTAACTGTCCACAATCCAGAGATTTAACTATCCATAAGTCACTTCCATCTCCCTTTCATCTAACAACACAGCTCTCTGCTCTAGCACGATCAGTCTTTTAATCATCACTTCAAAAAGAAGACAAGTCCGCAACACATACTGTACACAAACAGTGTGTATCTACAGTGGGAAAATGTCCTCTGTATTCTTCATGTTGGGACGAATATGAGAACACAGCACATCATTATTTCCAGTAAAACAGCTGAAGCTTACAGAGCTTAGAGTGAGAAAAAAGAATGAGTGTGAAGATGAAAAGATGAGGACTGTGGGGAAGCCTCTGTAGGTAATTGCTGGGTGGGTGTGTGATGGGATCAGTCCCCCCCTTGGTGTTGAGGCCACTCAGATGGGGCTGTATACGGCTGGAAAAGAGCACGGAGAAAGACAAATGTAACCTTTACTCTTTATTTGGCTTAAATTAACAAAACATATTTCTTATTGTCATCTAAAGTTAAGCAGCACCGGAGAGATCATAGTGTCCTACATTTAAACTGATCCCGAAATATCCCTTGCCACTGACATTTGTAATAACTGTCAACATGTCACACATTAACATTGAATCACACGGCTACCGTGTGTGAAAGGCGTCGTGACAAATTCACAGTGAATTATCACCCAGTTGTACTGATCCACTCAACTTTACAGTCCACAATCGACAGTTTCTTTTAGAAAGATTTAAAAAAAGAAAAAAAAAAACAAAAAAACTACACACTGCCCACATGCACCATATGGCAGACAAGATTAGCAACTACCTAGTGAAGTGGAGTAGCTGAGGAGCCAGATGTTTCTTTCAAGAGGTGGTGGAGACCATAAATTGAGCTAAAAGGAGAGTGAATATTTGGACGTGGATTCCTTAGGTGGCCAGAATCATAACTCCAATTGAATCACAGTGTTGGATGCGTAAATAGGCAACAATTTCACCATATTAACCCAGAAAGTGATAATATAGCAGTGCTGTGTTCATAGTTTGCATTTCTGCTGCACCCAAGTTGTCAAAATATGCAAGTTTTATTATTTATCATTTTAAACAGTCTGTTAAGGTAGTTGTATGGTCAGTGGCGGTCTCACACAGCCAGAACTACCTCCACAGTGCTGGTTCCGCATGAATTTCTCTAAACCAACCACAATCATCTTGGGAGGCATAAAGCCCAGGATGCAGCAACAGTGCCCCTTGAAAATTGCAACAGGGGGTAACTTTAGGCAAAACATCTACACATGGTGAGACAAGCCCCGGTATTAAAAAGGTTAAATTCACGCAAAGGAAAAGGTAACAGACGCTGGTTTTTTTTATGTTCTTACCATTAGCAACCCAGGTGGTAACTTGCCAGTTTTATTGTATAGGAAGCTAGCTTGGAGGTTGTTGTTTCTCATAGTGACAGAGATTTTGATACCCTAACATGCAGATAGATGCCCCCTGAAATAGGCGCCCAGTAGCAGACATATGTCCACAGTCAACATACAGTGAGTCAGACTAGGTCAATGGTACAGCACATCATCAGCACTCAGAAGCAGGCATTTCACCATATGTCAAATCACATGTAGGAGCTTATTGAACTCACCAACAATATGTCTCAATATAATGACAATTTCAAAGGCATCTAAATTAACTAAAAACTAAATTGGAATTGGAACCAATAAGTAAATAAATGACTATATAAGTATTTTTCCCTTAGCTAGTGCTAACATACAATGTGCATCGACTGTGTCAGGAAAGAGTGATGAAGATACTGATAATGATTGCAGGTCAACATGCTGCCAAGTTTGTGTTCAGCGGTTATCATTGCAGAGCGTCCCACTGTGCAGCGGGAGCAGACAGACTCTGAATGCAAAGACTGATGCAAACTAGAGCAGATTAAATTTCTCCACCATTTCCCAAAGGATTGGCACTACGTAACAAGACAAACAAATGAGGGTGTTGTGTGAGTGATATTCTCAATACTCCAGATAAACTTGCACACAATCATGGTTTCACACATGATTGCATGATTGAAGTGGTTGTTTTTGTTTTAAAATAATAATTCATCCTAATACTGAATGAAACTGGAGCGAAATTAATGTGAATTAAGTGAACTTATTTAGTTTGAATTTAAATTAATCAGAAAAAGAGATGTGCAAGAGGTCAGAATGAAGGTGAACCAGCGCTGGAGTGAGTGGGAGGTGTGCAGCTGCTTCGTCAATGTTAGCCTTTGAGGAGCAACATAAGCACAGAGGTTAATCTCTCATACTGTGCCAACAAAACATCATCTGCATTAAGTGAGATCACATTATTAGAAGTTCCACATTCATATAATGATGTAAATCGCTTAGTTTAAAAGAACTACATAATGTAATTCATGCTGCTCTGTTTAAAATAGTATACTACATCATTTACAACAAGTGTGCAGAAAATATAAATAAATATAAATTTGCTAATGATAATAATTAAGTGTTACTTGAACAGTGTTACAGGAAATGCTTTTATTTTGAAGTGCAAGAAAGTAACCTGTTGAGTGATATGAATACGAGATGTCACGTGCAAAAGCCCATTTTGTTTATGCAAAGCTGCAGCATCTTGGCAAGTAAAATGTTCAGTTTGAATCGGACCCATTTTGCTTTATTATTCAAAGCTTTTACGACACAGCATGCAATATTTTCATTCAATTTCAATTTTACAACCACCTTTGCATTAAAACGGAAAAATTAGTTTCATGTTTTCGTGTTCAAACACCCTCACAAATGGTTCTAAGAGGGGTTCACAGGGAGTTTTTTTTTTTTTTTTTTTTTGCTAAAACTGTAACTGTGTAAAAATAACACTTTTTGGTGTGAATAACTCCCAAGATCATTCGTGCTGCAAAGTGTTAATACACACACTTCCCCCACGTAATATTTTAATGGAGTAACGTGAGTCTTGGGGGCTGAGATTGTACACATACTGTATGATGGAGTTTAGGGACGACAAGCAGGTGTAATACAACACAACAGAAGTGCAGCTCCAAAAGGTTTAATGTGATCTAACTGAAAGAGTTGAGTTGTCAACTTGTTACACTTCATGTCCATTTTCAGTCTGACATTCCCTTCACTCTGATTGATTTCCCTTGGGGAGGGGTGATTTGATTTTCTTTAACCAGTGACTAGAGACCAACGTCATTTCGAGTCCAGACTAATGGGTTGCCATGCCAACATACTTTGTATGTCAATGGTTTTGTCAGAGTGAGTGAGTGACGGGTGGTTATGTTACTTTAGTCAACCATTAATTTTGTTTTTAGATCTGCTGTGTGTTGTGTCTGCTGCCACAGAAAAGATATGAGAAGTCCCTGTAATGTTATAGTAGTACGTTGTCGTCATGCAGTCCTCACTGCAGAGTTGGTCCACACTGTGAAAAGCTATGGTTACCAGATACAAGCCAGGCTAAAAACATTCGAAACAGCCAGAAAAACAGAGGTTTTGGAGCTGCAGAGCCAGAAGCCGCGGAATGATTTCCCGCGTTTCCTTTTGGGAAATCATGGACTTAGCTCTTAGTGGCTAATTAGCTAACTCTGCTTCTGCAGAAACATAACATAAACACATGTCATTTGATGCTCCTATGGTGCACTGCAGGCATCTTTGTCTAGTATTATTTAGTATTGTAATTAGTATTATCAACTCTTTCCCCACCATTGACGAGATATCTTGTCAATTGCTGTTTTCACTGCAAGGCAGTAGGGGACGCTGTGACGTATCATCTGACAAAAAACTGCCACTCAAAGAAGAAGGGAACCACTGGAATTGAGCAGCAACAGAAGAGGATGGTGAAAACATCGGTGGTCAGCTGCAGATCCACGGGTCAGAGAGCAAAATGACCCGGCTGCAGAGCAGGGCTGCTCACGCTGCAGCCCCTGTGAGTCATGCTGCAGCCGATCAAAGAGCACCACAATCCCGACACAGAGCCCCGGCACGGAGCAGGGCTGCTCGCGCTGCAGTGCCTGGACCTCCACAGCAGCTGGGACACAGCAAGGCTGCTCCCACCGCAGCCCCTGGGACCTGTGCCGCAGCCAGGGCAGAGAGCGTTCTCAGAGAGTGTTTCAGGCGGGGGGCAGGGGACTCACCCACCTAATCTTAACCACACTGGTGACAGTGATGTCACACAGGTAAGATGAAGTGATAAAAAAACAAAAATAAGAACGTGAAGTCAATTTTCTCTCTTTCTCTGTTTTTTATCTGAAAAGTGGATTTTTTGAAGCAAACAACCAACATTAAAGTGCATTCAAGATCTGTTCTTTCTTTTGATATACACAATGTTAACATATTCATAGAACTGAACATTATATAGCTGAAAAATCTGTGAATTTTTAATAAAATATTGTCCTCTAGCCAGGATAACTTGATTAACAACAATATCTAACAGTTTGAGAACATTTTACACTACAGCAGACAGCAAACTGATCTTCATCATACATGAAGGAGATGAAGAGAGACAGACAGCGTCTGGACAGTTCATCATAGCGTGTAATAATGCAGCACAGTGTCATATAATGCTCTCTGTTTGTCTTCTTAACAGAGACTCCAGTCTGCAGTGTATCTTATACTTCAATGACAAACCACAGAACTGTACAGTAGCATTAGGATTCATAAAGTTTTTACATCATGTTGACACATCTGTCTATATTTGCTGCCTCTCCTTCTCTCTCTCTCCCTGAGCTCACACACCTTTTTTTAAAAATCTGGTTTTAGGTGGTGTTGCAGCACCAAATTCTGACATCCAAGCCTTTTTTTATTCCTTTTAGTTTTCTTAAAACAGGTGGCTACAGAAAGAAAAAGCCTTGGTCTTCATTTGGCACTCCAGAATTGAAATAAGGTCGGTGTGGAGGCATCAAGGCAGTTTGATGTGCCTCATAACGCTTTTGGTGCATGTTCGACCATTCAAAATAATAAGTGTGCTTCAAAACGCATCTGTCAGTATGTTTGGGCCTTCACAGAGACAAGTAGTGTCGTGTTATATTATTTAAAAGAGGGTTAATTGGAATAAATAATACACTTCAATTTGGAGAACTGAGGAATCAACTTTCAAACTTTGTGGAGAGTCATAATTATTCATATTCTGCCCTCAGGTAATAATTTAATTACAGTGACTGTACTTTATATTATGTGGAACATGTACCCAGGCAAAGATAGACCAGACCAATATGGAAACACTGTTTAAACTTCTATATATCTTTTCTAAACGTAGAGGCATACCTGGGGGGGGGGTGGGAATTTTAGAAGTTCTGTAGCCAGCTTGGTTGTAATTCTATTCATAAAATTCATCATTTTTAGAAATCTTTATTTTCTGGATGGGTAAAGCAGGATTCATAACTCATTTTCTTCATACTTTACTGCACTTGTAATAATCAAACTGCATTGACATTATAATGATGCCTGGGTGATGATGAAAAAAGATGCATTATTGAAATATTGCTGAACTCCCTTCACAAGACAAAAAAGATCAGACAGGGGGAGATAAATAAAAAAGAAACTTTTGATCAACATGACATTTTACAGATAGGATTATAGAGGAGACATATCCTTGAAAGGCGCGAGGGAAGAAAGCCAAACATTATGAATAAAATGAGATAAGGCCTTTAAACCTCAGCCTTAATACAGTAAATCAATGCCACAAAGCTGTCTTAACATAGTAAAATATAATGCCATGTAGTGTCAGTGCTTATAATGATGAACACACTGAATTCGAACACACCCATACACATGGCCTTAATGCAAAAGTATGAGAGGGAGTGAAAGATGAGGCAGACACAGAGGAAGAAGAGAGGGAAAGAAAAGATAAGGGCACATCAGCAGGATAAACACGCTGATAAATCACTGTGGAGGCAGAAAGCTGTCGAATAAATTTATCCCATCCAATTGTTCTTGCCTGTATCTCCCTCCACAGGTGGCACACGACGTGCGTGTGTGTATGTGTGAGGGTGTGTGTGTGTGTGTGAGAGAGAGAGTGATGATGAAGACGACCCTGGTACTGAATAGTTGCATTGATGTATACAGCAACATGAGACACGCGCACTCATGACATCCATGACACTGCGATGCAAACTATTGCCTTGACACACCTTCGCATACACACACGGCACTGGGTAATTGGGGCCCCCTGGGGCCGATCTCTGGGCCTGAGTGCCAAGGGCGCGCCTTCCTTTCAGAGAGGCAGATAAATCAAGTGTTAATAAGCCAGCAGGCATGGAGGCTCTATTTACGACCGCTCTCTCCACAAGGCCGGTGCCACCAGCCCAGCTGTGGTCACACACACTCACACACACACACACACACACACACACTTAATCTTTATCAGACAGAAGACCCCCAAGATACACGTGCTCATATAACTATATGTCAAGGCAGAAAAAAACTCCTCTAATGTGATATATTCAGCATTTTTCTTCAGCTGTCTTTTCTCCTATTAACCCATAATGGAGTAAAGATCTCAGCTAAATCTGGCCCTCTGAAACACACACACGCACACACACACACATTTCCTGGAGACTCACCCTAACCCTTAACCACTACTTGCCAAACCCTAAACCTAAGACTGCAGATATACTTGCTTACATGTTCACTTAAACATCCATAGCTGCCTCGTGTGTCCTGCGTCTGTTTGGAGCGATGGCTGCTGGCCTCTCTGTTCCCTGATCCATGCAGCTACCAACAATAGATGTCATGTGACTGGCACCAGGTCCACCAAAATGGCCCCAGGCCCAGGCTGAAGCAAACCTGGGAGGAAAAGGCTTGTCCAGGATGTGCCACCAAGCCATTCAAACATATTCTTAACAATATCTCATAACCTCTTCTTCTTTAATTTCATGGTGAACAGGGTGACCAACCTAGCCTGACCAACTTGGTACCTGACGCTGTCCTGCCCAGATGGCGGCCAAAAACCTACCCTTAGACAATCCTGTGCCCCTCTGCTCCCTGTTCCATGCGGTCTTAGGCCATTGAGTCTTAATTTGAGATCAAGATCAACAGATCATTGATTTTATGCCCTGATAACTGTCATTTCCTTCTTTAAAAAGACTGCCCACATGGTATCAAGTGTGATATAACAGCAAGTAAGATAAAAACAAAGAAAGAAAGAAAGACAAAACTGTGATAATCAGTGGCTCTGCCTTTAATTCTGCCTCTACTGTACACGTCCTCAAACATTAACGCTATGTGTACTCTAACACAAATGTGCAGTTAGAAAGCAAGTCCATTTCTTCCTTCCCAATAACGATTCTGATACCTGAAGTTTGTGTTTGTGTATGGTACATAGACTTAGATTCTCTGTGATGCCGATACTGCATTAGGTATCAGAAAAACCCAACCTTTGTCCTTATTTTAATTTGAACCTACCCTAATTTTAACCGTTGACCCCATATCAGCGTTTTCCCAACTGGGGAACAGGCTTTTGTCCCTAAAAGCACCAGCCATCCCCAGTTATTTGGTCTCGAGTCTGAAATGTTTCACTGAAAACAGTCATACCCACACAGACAGAGTGGATTCCAGCCATCTCTGGCAGATCCACACTGGTAGCCGGAGCCCAGCACAGCAGCACAGCGGAGAACAGTATTGATTCATCCACAGAAAGTCACCTTCCCCCTCACCTCACCCCACCCCGGCCGGTGCCTCGGGGCTCCCGGTCATTCCGCTCAGCCAATTTGTATGGCTGTTGTTATTATTAGTGTTTTCTCCGGCACGGCGCTTTGGTCTCGGGGCACGGACACACCGCTTTATGATGCCGCGCCTAATAAACATCATTGTGATTTTCCCAGGCTAGTAATTAAGTGTGGGGCTAATTTGTCATAGTTAGTTAGAGCGTGGCGCGATGCCGGGAGAGGACTGCCTGGGAGGGGTACGGTGGCTGAGAAGGCCAGGAGTTTAATACACACTATTCATTTATAGCCGCTGCTGCATAATTATGCTGGTGCTGGCTCGGGGCATGGCAGAGGGCCATCGCAGATGAAGGTGGGCCAGAGGTTTTCCTGTGACAATCTGACATTTTGTGAACATGATGTTGTCAAGGTTTGACATATATGAGTGTTTGACAGCCAGTGACAATATTCATTTATGTCAAAATCAAGATTCTCTGACAGGACTTCACTTGAATCTGATCATTTGCATTTCAAAAAATAATCTCTCATGTCTATTAAACTAAATTAAACCTGATCATAACACACATAAAAACTAATCTATCTGATCAAATGTATTTTAAAGACAGCTTCAGAGCATCTGGAGTTCAGTTTATTGGTAATCCCTTAAGAGCACTTAAAAGCCCTCTTGTTTTATCAGTGTTTTCAGTTTTTTTTTATGATGGACTGTTGTTTTATAATTGTCTCTCTTTCTTAATATGTCTGCACATGTGAATGCATACTTGTCAAAAGGAAGCAAAAAAAAAAAAAAAAAAATAGTGAAGCAAAGAGAAAGAGCTCGGATTTAGCATTCAGCTCATTTACTTTTTTACAGACATTATAGTAAAGGAGCAATAAGCCTGAAGAAGAAAACAAGGCTGGCTCATATAACTGAGAACTTAATCATTTTGGCTCTGAGTCTTTGTGAAAATTAGAAGCTATATTGTGGACACATTTGTAGTGCCAGTGCTCATAAAAGAAAAAAAAAGGTAATTAATGTGGGCAATGATAGCAGTTTTGCAGTGCAGAAATTGTCAGATGCTACAAAATCATTTCATACATTTACGAAGCAAAGATTACGACTGGACGCGGGCTTCACGGAGTAACTGAGCATCATTGCACACGTCAAATATATTGAATTGACTATCTTGCCAGAAATTTCTAACAGTGTTGACGTTAAGAAGTCTGACATGTAATAAAAAAAATAAATTAAAAAAAGCAAGCAGGGATGTCAGTCAACATCATCGCTCGCCCAAATTTGTTTTTGATATTAGCAAATTAAATATTCATCACAAAGTCAAAGCACATAGGAAATAAGCTTTGGGCTTGTAAAAGCCAAATATAGCTTTAATTATATTTAAAGCCCTCCATGGCTTACCTCCTTTATGTATTTGTGATCCTGGTTAAAAAAAAAAAAAAGACTGATAGTCAAGGCACAGGACGAAGGGGAAATCATGCTTTTACTGTTAAGCTCCAACACAGGTCAGCTAAGTCAGAGCCGCATTTTAAAAAGATTTAAAAAATTGTATGCCTGTAAAGACAGATATCTTTTTTCTTTTTTTTTCTCTGTAAATACAATTTTTGGGGCTTTTAGACTTTATTCATACACCAAAGGGCCGCAGGCTGAAATTCAACCTGCAGCCACTGATGAGGACTCACGACAAGCAGTTTTGTGGTGCAGAAATTGTTTAATCCTGCAGTGGGTTCAGGATGTCTTTATTATTATTTCATTTTTTTTTCTAGTGTTCGACCATTGTAATTATTTTGTTAGACTTTAAGTTAATGTATGCTTGTCTAAAATGAAGAGTATAAGTACTGTGCACTACTGGCAGGTAAATCAGTGACTGGCTCATCAGGGATAAATTTTCATAGAAAATCAAACTTGAAATTAGTGACGAGTATTAGACCATCCACACTGATTTACAATGGAAGATTTTGCAGTGACACTGTATTAGCATTTCCTTAACATTTTTTTTTGGGTTGACATTCAGCAGAGTAAATGTTCCTCAAAGAGCGAGTGGGGACTTACCTAAGCCACAGAAGGTAACAGTCCTTTTTTATTTAAGCAGCCTTGTTTTAGAGGCAGGTATTTATTTCTGATTTCCTCTGTTTGGCAAGTTTAATTGCCCCCTCTAAGGCCCACCCCTTTTTTGCTGTGTGCTAATTTCCTGTTTCCTGTACTTAGATATGATATGTGCTCGGCTCATCTATGTTGAAACAAAAATCCAATTTTGAATATGGCTAAAAGATGTTGCAGGGTGACTTGTAAAAGTGAAATATACTGACATCTAGCTAATGTTAGCCAAACACTAGCTAACTAGCTAGCTAATCTACATCAATCGTTAGTTAGCTAGCTAGTTAGCTAGTATTTTACTAACATTATCTAACTTAGGATGTGACCTTGTATGTTGATTTTAAAGGAAAAGAAAAAGAAAACACTGACTGAAATTCCAAGCTTGTTCAACTGTTATTGGAGCACACAGCAAAAAGGGGCTGGACTTAGGAGGTGTCAATTGCTAAAACTGTGGCAGGCAACACAAGTGAGGCGACAGGCATCATGAACAGAGGACACAGAAAGTAGTTCTCAGCTATATCAGTGGTTTAACGACATTCGATACAAGTGACAAGAACGCTAAAATGGAATAGCAAAAACCAGCTGGGGTCAATAATGTAATAGCCACCTCACTGAGGGTTAAAACTATAAACCAGCACAAAACTGACAATTAGTCTACCAAACAAAAGCCCCCATGTTCTGAACAGACACATCTGATACAAACGAAAAGTAACATTTACATTCTGAAACATAAAACAGCAAACCTAATAAACTACTCAGTGTGGGCTGTCAATTACATCTGCAGTATGAAGCCCTTTTTGCCCTCCAGCGTTTCAATGGGCAGTGCAAGTTCATTATGAGGTGGTGAGAAACTTGACATTATACCAAGCAAATCTGATTATTGCTGCAATGTGCTTTTATGATAAAATAAATACATTTCATATACATTTTAAATTCAGTTTTGTTTTGTTCTACCGTCTTCAGTAGTTTATTAATGTTATGGCAATTCATGATGCGTTCTTGCAAGTTTTGGTCCACCAAATTTCTATTCTGGGTCTCAAGCTGAAAAAGTTTGGGAACCCCTGCACTATATAATAACCCTACAATACTACTGACTCAACAATACTGACAAATGCAATATGAGCCAAAAAGTGTACATAAGGTTTACTGTAATGGGCAGCATCCCTGAGCATTCTGCACCAACATCTTCAGGTTTACCATTGAATTATCATTTTCATTAATCTTTCATTACGACACCATATTCCGCACACCATTAACTCCAAACTCTGCGTGCATGGTGTAGTAAGCTCACATGCCAGGTAAGCACATTCTCAAATCAATTTAGATTTTGATGAAGTCTCAGATTATGCACGGTGCTGGAATATCTGTGTGGCTGTGCAGCGTTTACAGGAGAAAGCAGACGACAGATGAAGATGATAAAGACAGTGATTGTTAAAGCCAAGGTAAGGTAATGACTAACATGAAAAATTACTTACTCATCAAGAGCAATATACCAGTTGTGCACAGGCTTGAGTGTGTGCTTTCACTCAGTTTAGCTATGATAATCACATTAACCCTGGTGTTATGCGTGGTTGAGTGTGTTTATGCACAGATAAGCAGCCTCTCACACTAAGTTTCATTTTGTTGATGGGTCTCTGGATACACAATTTTTACATCTACCTTCAGGTGAGTGAAACAAATGAAAATGATCCGGACACTTGCAGTCAATGTTGAGTTGGCGAGCAGCACTCATCTCTCCAGCTCCTCCCACGTTATTCCATATTATCATGGAGATCCGAGATTGTTAGTTTTACCCACCGGCTTTTCATCTACAAAAGACTGCCTGATTAGTCTCTCAAGTTGCTGCAAGAATGTTCTGATGCGTCGCCGCAAACTGAGAACCCGATCTGTCTCTGATTGCTTTCAGTGACATACACAATTACCCAGCTGCTTCCTGTGATTAAAGCAACTCTCCTGTTTCTAGGCCATTTCCTCTTTCTCCTCCTCTTCATCCTCTTCCTCCTCCTCCTTTGCCTCTTTCTGCAGTCATCCACCTGTCCACCCATCACCACTTATTTCTGAGATTGCATATGAAATCCAGCATTTGCCTCTGAAATCGCATGTACATATAGTGTATACACACATACACATACTTCAGAGAACTTAATCCAAAAATGTTCAGATTTGAGTCTGAAACTTACAGAATCCAACTTCTATGAAACGTTGGTCAGATTGTCATGCACCTGAAGAAGGCGTAAGCCGATACGTGTTGGTGTATTTTTAATGATTGTAGCCCATTAAATTAAAGGCCTTTACATTTTCAAACTACTTGATGCCTGGACTTGGATTTTTGTGCCATTTTTGGTCATAAAATCCTCCTCTTCTGTTGGTCAGATTTGTTCTTGTTTTGAATCCGAAACTTTCAAAACTAATTTTTGTTTTATTTTACTCCAAGATCAACAATAAAATGTCATCTGTCAGTCCTGAACACTACGCTACATTTTCCCTCTGTCACTTTCGGCTGCACCAAATCAAACCATACCACATTCATTTGCATTTCCATAATGCGCAAGACGCGCCCGAGATGGACCATCTGCAGTGAGTGGGGCCAAAGCAGGTTGCAGTGATGTCTCAGCCAACCCGTGATGACACCACCTTCTCCCTCAAACACACGAGTGTTCAAAAATTCAATTTGTGTGTGCAGATGACCAGAGAGGAAAGGGCATTTTTAAAAGTCTGTGTGTTCAGATCTTGGTAGTTTGTAGCTTCTAACTGAATCTCCGTGGTCTGAAATTTAGTTTCTCTCTTGTTGCTGTTTGTACTTTCAGGTATCTACTTCATTTAACTCTTTCATGTTTGCTTTCAGTGTTATAGTTGTTGTGGTAAAGGGAAAAGACAGTTAAATGTTGAGTCTCATTCCCAGGTTGTCAACGCTTTCAGGTTGTGGACAGCCACAATCAACAATTTTTCTTCAGAATCACTTACCCCACCTTTAAGTTACTGCTGATGAAAACCCAACATTTCCTTATCTTCATAAAAGAAGCTTTTAAGTAACAAAATAATGGGGGACACTTATTGTAAAGAATCTACATTTAATTAAACGTGTTTATCCACCATTTTACAGGCACTCGACTCAGCACATATCAATTGAATGACACACCTTCAAGCAGGAAGCCCTGTTGCAATGGAGATGCAAATCCCTGCCACGGTGAACTGATGCGCCCAGTCAAACAAGTCAAGCTAAGCCAGCACATGCCTATGGGAAGGGGCTTACATCGCTAAGACTGCTGAGTAAACTCATAAAAGTAAAGATGAGTTGTTCACTGTGTGAGTCAACCAAAACTTTACCTTTTTAATGTCAAAGAGGTGTTGACCCATTTGTGTGGTGCTGTTGTTTTGCATCACACTGACACGTGCTCACATTTCGAAGCAACAAGGAGAGAAGACAGTATGGTGGACGCCAGCCCTTGCAAAATCTGCAAGACCCCTTGTGTAACTTTAAAGGCTGCATTTTATTTGCATACTTTTTCTTTTTACCTTTAGTACATACTGCAGCCTTCCTTACAAAGTACAGCGTTTCCCCTACCCTGGTCCTCAGGGCTCACTGTCCTCCATGTTTTAGATGTTTCCCTGGTCCAACACACCTGATTCAAATGATCAGCTCATTATCAGGCTTCTGCAGAGGCTTCATGGCAAGCTGATCATTTGAATCAGGTGTGTTGGAGCAGGGAAACACCCAAAACATGCAGGGCAGTGAGCCCTTAGAACCAGGATAGGGGAAACACTGAAGTATATACTGTTGCATACAATTGGAACATACTACTTCCTCATAACATGGTGCCTTGAACTTTGACACTCCTGCTCATACATCCATCACAGAGGATTGCCCAGCTAATCATCCATACTAAATCATTTTCTGGCATACTAAATAGCATTGTAGTATGCAGAGCAAGATGACAAAATGAGCATGTGCAAAGTAGTCAGCTAAACCACAGCTGAGTCTACCTGATGTACGTATGTTCTGGTAATAAGTACATTTTAGAGAAAATAAACGAAGTTAGTTGAAGAAAATAAGTTACAATAGTTGGGGTGGTCATGTAGCTTAATCAAAAAGCACATTACAGAGTGCACACACAAGTTCATAGATGTCTCTGTGTGTGTCTGCATCTCTTCCCCCGCACTCTCTTTATCCTCTGCCCACATTTCTTGTCAGCTAATTTACCTTCTTTTTCATTCTGTCACCCACTTCTTTTGCTCTTTCGATCCTCTCCTCACTCAATCATCTTCTCATACTGTGCTCCTCATTTTCTGTGTTCTCTCGCCCTCTTCTTTTTCTCTGTCACTTCATCAGTCTCTGTCCCACTCTTCTCCCGCTCATCACATTCATAACCTCTCTCTCTCTCTGTTTACCTCTCAGGCTTACTCCCTCATTTCACTCCTCCTCTGTTCACTTAACCTTCCACATCCTCGTCCAGCTGCTACTTGTCCTCTAGCTGCCTCTGGCTCTTTTCTCTTCTTCCTGACCCAGTCACCTACTTGTACTATGGGGGGCAGCACTGTCACCTCACAGCAAGAAGGTCACGGCTTGGAACTGGAGGTGGTCTCCGGGCGCTGCACAGTGGATGCCCACTGATCCCAATGCTACGATGGGTTAAATGCAGAGAGAGAATTTCCCTACAGGGACCACTAAAGGATAGCTTAACTGCACTCAGCAAAACTATAAATGGAACACTTCTTTTTTGGCTCCTATTTTTCATAAATGCATAAGTAAAAGGTCTAATTCTTCTATGCAGACAAAATGTTCATATCTCTCACATTTTGTTTACAGATTTGTTGAAATCTGTGTTAGTGAGCACTCCTCCTTTGCCAAGATAATCCATCCACCTGACAGGTGTGGCATATAGAGATGCTGATTAAACAGCAGGATTATTGCATAGGTGTCCCTTGTTCTGGTTGTAATAAAAGGAGACTCTAAAATGTGCAGTTTTATCTTGAAACAAGACTGGACTGTGTAGTTTAGTTACATGGGTAGTCAGTGATAGTGTCTTTATTATGAACTCATGGATCTTAAATGCTTGTGTGCAGTTTTGTGCTGTGGTCTTAGTAATATTTGTTGTTATGAAGTAGCAGATCACATGACAAGGCTAAGCTACAGTGTTTGTGAGTAAGATAAAAAAAAAAAAGGTGATAAAAGCAGTTTCAATAATAAAACTTCCCACTCATATCTTGAGCTGTTTGATTTAAAAGAGAGCATATTTTAATTGCAAATAATTATTCTAATCATCTGTTAACTCCCCTGATCTTTGGATGGATGGATTTTAACAAATCTGTGAACAAAATTTGAGAGCAATAAACCTTTTGTTTTATAGAGACATCTTGGATATTTTATTTCTAATCATGAAAAATGGGAGTAAAAACAAAATTGCTGCATTTACATTTTAGTTGAGAGTACTTGAGAAGGCATCCAGGGTTTTCAGTTGCACGATTCAATGTGTGTCTGCAGAAGACAAGAGAGAAAATTTCTTAAAAGTCTGTGTGTATTCAGTTCCCAGTACTTTTGCAGCTTCTAACTGAATCTTTGTGATTTGAAATTTAGTTTCTCTCCTGCATCTCTGTTTGTGTTTTCAGGCATCTGCTTAATTTACCTGTGCCATACCACTTTTGGCTGTATAGGAATAGTGTTAAAAGTGGGGTATGTGATTCACAAAGTTCTTTTGAGAAAAACAGCATTTGCGCAATTACAACTCTTGTCTGATGTTTGGGTGAATTCTTCTTGTTTAGTGAGTGTGCAGATTGTGGAAGAGTTTTATTCACGTGAGAAACTGAGTCTATTGAAACACTGACAGTGACACAAAAATGTTTTTAGAGTTACGTAGTGAAACCTCAACACTGGGGAGGATTGGGTGAGACTACGTTTTCTTCTGTTTCCACCTGCTGTTGATGGTTTTCTGAGTTTCTAGGTGGTAAAAAAAAAAAGACCCTTCTGGTGCATGTGAGCCTCCCTGTCCTAAAGCTCACAGTAAACTTCTAAGTCTGCCAGATCACACCAGTGCCACGTTCCTGTTCAGACTTCGAGAAGTGCAAATGCACACATAATTTCCCCCGACTCTTTTTCTCTTTCTCCAAATATGAGGGGATTTACTCCAGGCCAAGACACTCCCCTGCTGTTAATCCTCATGCTTTATAATTCTCCACACACCGAGTCTCAGTGCATGTGTGTGTGCTATAAAGACTGATGGTTGTGCATAGATCAGATGAGCTTCACTGTGTGAATCACGAAATATTGAAAAGGTTATGCCTGACAGGAAATTATCACAGGCCTTAGCTTTTCTACGCCACTCTTGCATGTGTACAGTACTGGTGTGTGTGTGTGTGTGTGTTCGTGTGTGTCTTCCCAAAGCCGCCCATCATAGGCACAACAAATCATATATTAACCTCGCTGGCACAAAGCATTTACCAAAAGGGGCCATCAGCATTTTAATGACTAAGTCTAATTTATCTATGGCTCGCGTACATTATTATAGGAGACTCTTGATCTTCCTCGCAACACATAGAAATTCACATGGCTGTCTCATTTCTGCTGATGGCAACGCTATGCTAATGGTGTTAAGAATTTCCTGTGCTCCTTTCCAAACAAGCCCATCACACGGAGGTTTAGGTGGATGCTTCTCGGGAAGCATATGTGCAAAAGCATTTGTACGTATGCATATCACTGCAGCCGCAGATAAACTAATCACTGCAGCATGCAAGTTTTCCTTTTCCCAAGAAGGTTTGCATGGTTATCTTTGCGTTGAATGAATATGCTGACCTTATGCACGCTTTAAACCTTTTGAAAACACAATGCCGTTTTTGCATCACTGACAATGTGACAATAGGCATTCTTCATTAAAACAATGGGCCTGGCTGATGGACCTGATCCCTCTTCCAGTGTCATGTTTGAAGGACTGTAACATATTAGGCATTATTATATGAAAAATGACAAAATAAAATTCTAAAATGTTGCTGCAGTTCACTGAGAATCCTCATTTAGATGAGCATTTACCCACTCAATCCAAATAAACAGCTCTATCTCAAAGAACAGAAAGAAATTGACAATCAATCACAAGCTGTTTTCATTTAAATACAACTTAATACTAAACATGTGACGTATAATGTGTCAGCAGGTAGTGTTTTTGGCAACCTATATGGAAAAAAATTTGCAAAATTTACATGTGGAAAATCATGACCCAGGCAGTCTTCCCTACCAACTCTTTGTTGCTCTTCCCCTGAGAAAACAGCCTCCATCTACGACCGTGAGACTCAAGTAGCTCCTGCTGTTTACCGATGGTGATCATGTGATGTGATTTAGAACAAAAGACTCACACTGTCTTTGTCGTTTGCTGTTGTAACAAGCTTCAACATATCTCTCTTTAAGCTTTAAAGAGATGTAAAGTTAATCGGAAAAATTGCCAACAAATGCATTGCTGTGATGAAAGAATACAGGTGAAGCGGCACTACAAGGTAAATCATTTCTAGTTTAGCGTTCACAAAAGCGGGATGACCTGAAGACACAATGACCGTGGTGGCTGTTGTCAGTGTGAATGACAGAGGTCCTTCAGCATACAGTCATAAATGTGCACACAACACACACAAAAAAAAAAAAGATTATAGTAGTAGTATTCGAGATTAGCTCTGGACAAGATGCAGGTCTGTTGATCAGGCACACTCACTCACTGATGCATGCACGCACACATGCGCGCACACACACACACATAACAATGTTGTTTCAGATCATGCAGACTATGGTTCAGACATCTCAAAGTAGTTTGGAGATGTGGAACTCAGTTTAATATGTCATATCACACACATGCCAGCTTGATATGCAGGCAGGCTCTTGCAGGTCATAGAAAAGGGCCGTATCCAGCCTGTAGGCCACTAGTTGAACAGGCCTGATCTACAGGTGACACAAATGTAACAGTGGGTTTCACAGTGATGCGCATTTTGGGTTTCACAGTGATGCGCATTTGTTGAGGAGAGTCTAGAAGTCACTGCTACAACAGCTCTGTAACTGCAGAAAAATCTGTTTCACAATGTAAGTTGTAGAAATAAAGCAGTTAAGGCGACAGACTGGGACGGTGGACTGTGTCATCAGCAGGTACCACTGAGCTGTTAAACCCAGTCTGTGTTTGAGCAAATGCGTGCGTGAAAGCAAACAGCACGTGGGTTTTTCCAGTTTCGTTCACTGGGATGGTTCATTTCCCACCAAATGGTGGAGTTCAAACCAGAAACTGTGCAGCGACAAGCCAACTCCTCCTCAGACACAGTAGAGTGAGGTGGCAGAATTATTTCTCTGGCTGAAGAAGTGCTGGAGGAAGTTGTGCAATGTTGAATTTGCAACAGAAGATTAAGCTCATCGCTGCTTTTTTCAGGAGCCCATGCCACTGTATCACAATGTTGTGAAACACAGTCCCAAGGATTAATAATATTATAATAATCTTTACTTATACAGCAGTCTTGCAGAGATACACAATTTTGTTTCAGGTTGTAGATTTATGTTTCTACCTTTTTTACCAACTTTTCCATTCAGCAAAGAAAGTGAAACTTGCATAGTGCTACCGTATGCTCTTGTTTAAAAAAGAACCTGGGTCCGCTTGAGGTTTCTGTCTGTTAAAAGGAAGTTTTTCCTTAACATTACCACAGTGCTTGCTCTTGGTGTGAACAATTAAGTTTATCTTAACAAAGAAAATTGATTTAAAGATGAAGACAATTATTTGTTGAATGGCACTTTTGCAGTTTATAAAGAAGCTCCTTAATAATTCAACAAAAGAACATGAGTGACGTTAAATGGCTGATGCAGTAACTGACTGTCTAATCCATAAATAAATATATGTTAAGCTCTATGGAAAAGTTAACAAAAACTAGAAACAATTTTCAGCAGTAGTAATTGATACTGTGTGGGCAATTTGTATGCATGAATCCTCCTCCTCCACCCCCAACAGAAACAGCAGGTTTTATACTATATTTGTTAATCTGCACCCAGGTAACAAATCCTTTGAAATTAGCTCCTAGCTGAGGTGTGAAAATAAGAAGTTAGACTGTGTGCTGTGTGAAAAAAATATAAAAAGCTGAAGGTTGCAACTGTGGAGAACAAGTTCTACTCTGTATCATTAGAGAAGCAGAAATAAGAATTGAATGGAGATGATTTCAGAATTTCAACAAACACAAAAAACAATTAACACAAAAACATACAACAGGACCAGTCTATCAAAACAGGTAGCTAGGAACATTATCCACAGTCTAACAAGCACTGAGTGTTTGACACTTGTACATTAACAAATCTGCATATGGGAAGCTTTTTGGTATGTACAAGAAGTGTTGAGTATGTAAACTATAGTGTGGGTTGAGTCAAGCATACTGCTTTTTGGTGGTTCTAAACAATCTCAGGAGCTAACACTTTAAGTTATGTACATCTACAAAAAGCCCCAAGGAAAAATCATGTCAGTCCCCCTCCTACGCTGCTTAAAAGTAAGCTACACTTTATCACAATACTTGAGAGATTTTGAAGCACTATTTAAGGTTGCAATGGTTCCATTTTATGGCAATTAGCTTGGTACTATACAAAAAGTTGAGGAGGTGAGGGGTTCAGCACGTGCCAGTGTGGACCTGGTATAAGTTCAAAGATTTGTTCATTCATTATTTTTTAGCGCTGTTAACACGCTGTCTGCAGTGGTGGAATGTAAACAAGAACATTTACTGCTGCTTTAGGCTTCTATTTCACTGCATTTCAGAGAGAAATTATATGTGTTACTTCACTACATTTATTTGACAGATTTAGCTGCTAATTACTTTTCTGATTAAGAATTTACATGCAAAACATTTGAGGAGCTTATTAAATATTATACAGTGCTTTGCTATAAAACTAACCAGTAGTGTATTAAAGGACCAGTGTGTAGGATTTGCAGATTGCACACATGTTGCCTCCCCCTCCCCTTCCAAGCGTGTAGGATAACCTCTGTGGCTGCAAAATTCATGAAAAAGGTGAAGGGGCAGATGCAGAGCCAATCTTTGGTTTGTCCAATCTGAGCAGCTGTAGAAACACGGCAGTGCAACACGGCAGATTCTGTGGAAGAGGAACTACACCCCCCCCCCCCAATTTAAAGATTTTAAGATTTAAAATATCTGCATTTCTTGGGTTAAAAATGGCTCGTAGGCCACACTTTCCACTTTTGCCTTAAATCATCGTAAGATAGGACCCATAGAGTCAACTGGTTGGGACTAATTTACATGATAACATTATCAGATTAAAAAAAAACATGCACCTCTTCTTAGTCATATTCTCCAAATAATTCCCTGCAAATATTACACAGTGGACCGTTAAGTACTATCCTACTTAAAGGACAGAAAATGCTTCTTGTCTATAGATAATGACACATCCGAGCATTCAAAAAGACCCGTGGAGTTCCACAAGGCGCCAGTCTCGGCCTCTTCAGGTCAATCTTGACATGTTTCCACTGGCTCAGATAACACATACAACACAGATAAAACAACAAAATGTGTTACCATAATTATACAGATCACACACACATTACATAACTATATCAACAGAGGACCATAACATCATATAAGCACTCAACTGAAGTAACTGTTTTGTTTGATTGTTTTCTTTTTTTTTTGGGGGGGGGGGGTTGTTTGTTTGTTTTTTGAGCCAAGGAAGAACAATTAAAAGTTTGTGCTCAGCTGCAAATTGGTAATGTTAAAAAAAACACAAACCAAGCCAGAAATCTTGGTGTGGTCAAGAACTCGGCCACATTAAGTTAGTTACTGTACAAAGCAGAGACTGCACTGTGAAATATTCACAAAAACAGAAATACAACTGAAATACAAACAAAAATCATCAGGGACATATATGGATCACACACTGTAACCAGCTATGTAATCAATAACCTCCATCAAATGACACAGACCAAACTCTACAGTTTCTGTCAAGATGAAATACATCATCAGGGTGCTTATCACTGGCTGATGGCCAAGAATCTGCCTCCTCCCCTGAGTGTTTTAAAGAGCTGCAGCTGGGTATATTAGTGATGAAATGGGTCTTGTGTACTGCTCGGGGACCTGCCATGACTACGTGCTAAACTGGGCATCCTAATGAAATAAACAGGGCGCGTGTAACATTGAGTTACCTGTAAAGGCTAGAGCTGTCCCCAGTGACATAGAATAATGCATTTAATGTATTTTGGCTGTATGAGAAAATGTATTTCTCCCAGACTCCCATAGCAACACAAGGAAGGAGGGAGGAAGAGAAAGAAGGGAGGAGAGAACAAAGAAGAAAGAAAAACAAACATGTTTGGAAACAGGAGACAGGAGAGAGAGAAAGAGAAGGATAAACAACCAATAGGAAAAAAAAATGGGTGGAAAGAATAGTCAAGGGAGGACAGGAGGAGGAGGCAGAAAACAGAAAACACAGTGTTTGCAAATCACAAATTAAAAGCATAAGCGTTCTACACCAAACTATGTCCCAGAGGAAATATGGGCCTTTCAGCGTAAAAATATTATTCTGAGCAAGTAGGTAGGTAGAGACAAACCTATCCTTGGCCTCCTGCCATCATTTATAGCAGCAGTTAAGGATGTAAAAATAAAAATACTAGTGGGACATTAACTCTAATGTCATTCTGACTTAACTCTGGGCTGGTCTTTCTCTACCAGCTGCATGATGACAGTAAAGATTGTGCACTTAACAAAGTATGCAAACTTTAAATTTGTAAAAGCACTCAGCTGAAGCTTCGCAATCTTATTTAATCTTATTTAAAACTTAAATTATTTCAACAATAGAAAGACATGCTGATTGTACTATGGTGATCTTGATTATCTTGGAATAAATGTCCAACAATAGGGTGGAAAATTCCACAGGAGTCAGACTTGTGACCAGTGAGTTATGGTTATTTAAATTTGTTTTGCCATCTATGTGCGAGATTGCCATCAAGTGTGGCAGAGTCGCTCTAAGTGGATGTAAGTGCACCCGTTATTGATTGCAATTTAATCATGTATTCAAGAGTTACTGTGTACATACAGTAGACGAATGTGGCAAGCAGTTACAGGAACATAACATGCCATTTTTTAAAAAGTAATGAAAAACCTTTTTTCAGGCTCATTCAAAAGTTGGTTTATATAAAACTTGACAAGAAATGGATGAAATTTGTAGTAGATGAGTTGAAAAAAAGAAAAAGAAAAATTAAACGGTGCCCTGTGGAGGTTTCTCACAAACAAACAAAGTTTCTGTTTATATTCAGTGTTTGTGTATGCTTGAGGTGTAACCAACATGTTGAATGCATTTGCATCAGCACTTGCTTCTTCTTTCTTTCTTTCTGCCTTTGTTGGCACGTTGTGTTTCATGGTGCATTATTGCCATCTTGATAGGTGGAATCATGAAACCTTTGGCAAGAATGGCTATTGCACCACTGACATTGTATGCAAAAAAAGAAAAACAACAAAAAACAGCCATCCACTCATAAAGGTATTGCTCCATAGTTGCTAGTAGTGGTCAAAAACTCCCCAGGGTAACTTTAAAAATATGCAATAATCTCCTCAACTTCTATGGTCTGTTGACAAGAAAAAGGGGGAAAAAAATCCTTGAGGAGTTATGTAATCAAACATGAAATACTCTTGCCATGTGGTGGCACTATTCCTGCCAGAAAATAATGAGGTGTTCACTGGCTCATGGCCCAACTTCTCAGCAAAATCTGCTCTGTATTTCAGCTCTGGTGAACTCAGAGGTTTGAAGAAAATGTTGCAAAAGTGCCCTCTTGGATGCAGGGCCGTAGCCAGCTATGAGGTCACCGAGGTCCGGACCTCGGTAAAAATTTCTGAGAAAAAAAAAGAAGAGTCCAAACAGCATAACACACCGTGCCACCGGACAGCTTTTATTTTGAAACCACAGGAAGTTATCGATGTGCAGAAGGCGCGGGAAATTTTCAGTTGACACGTCAGACGACACTGACAGTTGACAGGTGAGTAAGAGCTTTTAAATATTATACTGCCTAGCCTACAAGCAGAACAAGTTAAGCCGATGATCGACGTGATTCAACAGTGTAAACATGCATGTATTGATCCACTATTTTCGGTCCGAGTCGACACAGTTAGTGACGTATTAATTTAGAATGAGGAGTGTTCGGATGGAGTCCGGCAGACGGCAGTCAGACCGGGTGACATTCAAGTGGACGAGAGAATGACGGTAAAACTTTGCCAACCACCCCGGTCGGCAAAAAGTATTATGGACGGTCACGGGAACGGTAAACGTCCGACTCCCGAGATAAAACATTTTTCAAACTGCCGGCTGCCGCGACAGTATCTCACCGCGAGTTGGTAACCATGGCAACAGAGACTCACAGCATAGCAAGTTTTGCTCTCTCTCTCTCTCTCTCTCTCAAATTCAGATTCAATGAAACAGAACAACAATAAACTTCATACAGTAGTTCGATTCAACGGTCAAAACAATAACACAGAATTCACATTATTAGTGTTGTGATTTTTGTAACTTACCGTTAACGAAATGGCTGCTACAGACCCTAGAGTTTGCTGACGGTTTTCAAGTTATGGGAAGATAAGCAGCGTTTCCGCTACATGTAATTGATCGCTGCGCACCACCATGGCAAAATAAAAGCCCCAAATGATCATTTAACCCTCGTGCATCCCTTAAAAAAGTGCAACACCTGTGTCCCTAAGGGTAAAAAATACCCCTCAATAAAGATTGTAATATAAATATTATGTATTAATGTGTAATTCCATTTTTATGAATACTATTAGCAACTTCAGCTCTCACCATACATAGCAAATATTCATTCAGTTTCAAAATTTTAACCCCTTAAATGCCAGTTTTTGTGATTAGAGCTTGATTTTTATTTCAAACAAAAAACACAAAAAGTGAATTATTTTCTATTCCATAAATGCAAAATGGATTTTTTTGTGGGATTATCAGAGCCTGAGAGTATCAAAGATTGAAATAAAAATTGATTTTGATGCATTCTTATTTTTTTTTGTAATGTCAGATGTAAAAAAAAAGTGCAACACCTGTGTCCCTAAGGGTAAAAAATACCCATCAATAAAGATTGTAATATAAATATTATGTATTAATGTGTAATTCCAATTTTTTTTATGAATACTATTAGTAACTTCAGCTCTCACCATACATAGCAAATATTCATTCAGTTTCAAAATTTTAACCCCTTAAATGCCAGTTTTTGTGATTAGAACTTGATTTTTACTTCAAACAAAAAACACAAAAAGTGAATTATTTTCTATTCCATAAATGCAAAATGGATTTTTTTTTTTTTTTTTTTTTTTTTTTTTTGTGTGGGATTATCAGAGCCACAGGTTCTCTGTTGGAAATGTACTCTGGGTGATCATTTTAACTTATGTATTCTATGTAATTTCAGAGGGCCAATGCAGAGAGAGGAGCACGTGGAGGAATGACTGACTGACGGACGGACGGACGGACGGACGGACGGACTGACGGACTGACGGAACAAAGTATTCTATGCACACTGTGCCAAATAAAATAATTTTTTTTGGCAACATGTCCTTTAGTGTACTTATTTTTGTAGGTGACATTTTGGTATGGTTTGTGCAAAAACTGGTAAAAGGGGTGTCTTTTCCTCTAGACTAGTATGAAGTAACCTGCGATCACTTTACTGAACATGTTGGTGGTTGGACCTCACTAATTTTTCAATCCGGGCTACGGCCCTGCTTGGATGCCCCTCTGGACAAAACATGATTAAGTGCCTTCTAGGTTGATCCAATGTCCAAGTTAATGTGATAAAGTGCCCACTAGAATGCCCCTCCAGTGGACAAAGCATGATAAAGTGTCCACTAGGATGCCCTTCTAATCGACAAAACATGACAAACTAGGCTACCCTGCTTGCTAGAAAATTAGTTGTCCTCTACTTACCTTTAAATAGTTTATATTTAATTGTTCTCAGTGTGTTTTCATTACAGAGGTGTAGTAAATGTCTGTAATTTAAACCAGGGACTGGAACAATTTCACAGTAATTGCATCACAACTTTTGGTGCCCTGGTACCCCACCACGTACAGCTGGTGCCCTGTTTTTTTTTTTTTGCCCCTGCCCCTCAGACAGCCTGCATACGCACCCTGTATGTGTGTGAATAATGGAGAGATAACAATGCATTTGTGTTCACCCCTTGAGGACAGCATTATTATGGATTTAACTGGACTGTGTACAAATCCCACAATCCCATCTCTTCCATATATTTGCAGATTGAGCATACATTGATACATACATGTATGGATATCTCACCAGTTCTCTGGTGGTAATAGCACTAGCTATTCACAGATCAAAATGAGTGATAATTCATATATAGTTTAATAAATCACTTTTTAGACTGTGATCTCAGCTTTCACTTCAATTTATTACTATCCATAAACATACGGCAGCAGTGCCTGTGATAACAGGGTTATAAGAATGGTGTGAAAGTGCCAGGCAGGATTATAAACTTAGAAAATTATGAACTATACAAGGTTAGACTTAACTTACCTTTTATTAAAAGGTTTAAGAAAGACATCATTTGTAAAATATGATCTTTGACACACTGTATATTTTAGGTACTGTAGATGTAATGGGAAGGCTCACGGATCATGCATCATCAAGTAAAGTTCAAATAATACATACTCACCACCCTGATCAGTGCTGACGGTGATGATGGCTACCTGGCGAGGGAAGGAGCTCATGTCCGACACGCCGTTGAGGGACTCGATCTCAAAGGTGTAGTTGGCGTGTGCTGAGAAGTCCATGACGGTGACAGTGGCGTTGGTCAGGCCGAGCGGTCGTGGCAGGAAACGAAGGTCCTCCTCGCACAGCTGGCAACGGTCGGGCTCAGGGCCGCAGCGTTTGCACTGGACGTTGTAAGTGAGATCGCGGCGGCCCCCAGTGTCGCTGGGTGGCGACCACTCCAGCATCAGGCAGGTGTCGTTCAGGTTAAATATCAAGTTGCGGGGAGGAGATGGAGGGCCTGTCAGTAGAAGAAAAGAAAATTAATGAATAGATAAATCATTTACAAGGTTAGATTTTAGCTGATGTTGTAAAAAGAAGATAGAAAATTAGCTATGTAGGGTTTAGACAGTAGATCACAGCTTTGGAGCCCTGGTGGTAAATGTAGTCAAGTTTTGTTGTTGACTTGACTTTGACCCAGCCAGTAAAGCTTTGTTTGATGACCTAAGGTCAAGAGTGTGGGAGTTCAGAAATGTAAAATGGTGGTGATCCATGTACTCACTGGTATTCAAATATAAATCTTCAAATTTATTCTAAAGGCCTGTACAGGGTTCCTTTTCACCTACTGTTGCTGTTACTACCACAGAAGTAGTTTTGAGGACTTTGCCAGGTTTTTGTATGTCTGTGATGGCACCACAACTGTACAAAATACCATCATGAAACTTTACATTTATGTGGTTTGGATGCTTGAAAATGGGTCTGATCCGAGCAAGGGTGCCGGAAGTAGTTGGGTAAGAAGAAGAAGCTGTTTTGAGTACTTTAGTGCATGTTTGCATCTATGTGGACAGATTTTTGATAACATCACAACCGCACAAGATACAGGTGTAGATCAAATTGAAGGCGGAGGTTGAAGATGGGTGTGATCCAACCCAAGAGTATTGAGCACTCATGTAATAATTTGGGAATGATTACATAGTTCTCAACATGTTTATGTTGTGCAAAAGGTTGTTGTCAGCATTGCTGTACAAGTTCACACTTCACAAGAGCAAGTTCAAAGTTCAAGAATCAGTTCACGTTCACTTCTTCCATTTTTCTGAAACTTAATTTTAATTTTAGGCAGTGGTAATAATGACATCATACTAAACAGAATGTGATGTACATGTTTTTTTAATCAGTTTGAATGGCCAGAATAATTTATATCTATAGTTATTAACAATCATTTGTAACAATTTGAGAAAGTTTTACACTTCAGCAAACAGCAAACTTGAATGGGAGACGAGACAGAGACAGAGGGGGACTTCAGTCTGCCACGTTGCCCAGGTCATACATTTCATTCTGCATGATCAAAGAAAGTTTTTAAGGTATATCATGTTGGCATTTCTATCCATATTATTTTCGCATGCTGTCTTTCTCTGATGCTGCAAGCTACACTTTTTTTGAACCAGCTGACAACCCTCATGTTCACATTCATCAGTTGATCTGTTCGATTTACCGTTCACCAAAAACACAAGCACATTCAATGAACCAAGCTCTATTGGCGTGTTCATGCACAACACAGGTTGTCAGAATATTTTTGAACTGATAAAGAGGGAGCAGACAAGTAAAACAAAAAATGGAAAAAAAAAAATCACTGATATTTTGAGTTGAGTGGGATTTCAGGATAATTAATTTGATCACAGCAGTCTTTTAGAGTATCCAAGCTTTCAGTGCTACTATGCAGGAGAGAAGATACAATACAATAGTAGCCACGTATACTAAGAAAAGCACAGGACCCAAAATTGACCCCTGAGGTACACCCTTAAATTAACAGCTATTACACACTGTGCTACTTAACTCCTCTAATATATTCTTCTCCATTGCAGTAAACATTCTAAGTTATTTCACCTCACTCACATTTCACTTTGTCGAGGTATTTTTGTGCTCTGTGGATGTGTGTGTGTGTTTGTGTGTCAGGGTAAGTATTGTGCTATAGCAGGCAGCCAGCTGTCAACAGGGTGGAGTTAAAAGGCCTGAGGGATTTGAACACTCCCGTCCTGCCAAGCTTACTGTCTGCCTAGACAATGGGATATTTCCCTCTCCTTCACCATCCCTCCATCCCTCGGCCTCCCTACCTTTGCTAAAAATCTCAGCAGACAGGAAAGCTCCTCCTACTCCTCCTCCACTTCTGTCAGCGTATGTCCATTCTCTCTCTTTATCTCCTCCTGCCTCTATCGGCCATTATCTCACCTCCTCTATTCTCTCCATCGAGGAGAATCCACCCACCTCCCCTCCCGCAGCGCAACCCCACCGCCATCAATCAGCTCCTATTCTCCTCTAGGGGGAGATTGGTATCAGCACCCTCCTCCCTTTCTCTCTTCACTGTCTTCTCCATCCAGTCTTTACACTTTCCCTCCACCTTTATCTCTCCTCCTGTGACATCCTCTCCTCTCTGTCTTGCTCTCTACCTTTGTCTTCCTCTCAGGACCTCAGTCTTTAATCTCCATTTCTTTTTTTCTTTTTTTTTACTTAGACATCAAGCAAACAGTTTATGCTCTGGCCTACAGGCTCCTGATTAAAATGCATTACGTAAGTAAACACAGAACTCACAGCTTGTTAGAATAGATGTGTTAGTCTACTCCTCTTAGTTGGCTGGCTTGTAAAAAACCCACAAGCCTTTATACACAGTGTATGCCTGTACTGGGAGCAAAAGTGACCTTTGAATGTGCTTTTGCCTGGAAGATTTAGTTCAGCTACTGACAACAACTGCTGAAGAGCCCTTGAACGAGGCAGTAAAAAACAATGTTGTGTTCTGGTGTCTAAAATTTGTCTAAAATGGGCTTTGGTGTTTGGCATTTTTTCTTATTATATATTTTCTTAAAAATCCAAAATTCAACAATCACACAAAGATAAATTACCAATCCATATTTAGAGCAGAGTTGTGGCTTCGGTATGGTATGGCTGGTGTTATATGCTATATGGCATTAGTTTTCCTCATTATTATCTTCATCATGCAATGGGTTTTGTGTGCACACGCATGGTGTGTGTGTGTGTGTGTGTGTGTGTGTGTGTGTGTGTGTGTGTGTGTGACCAATGGGCAGGTGATCAGCCGCTAATCTAGCATGTGAACATGGATTACTGTATGCTCAAAGACCTCTTGTGGTTGTGGCGAGTCACAATTTTGAAAAACCTTGAAAAAAAAAAAAACTACATAAAGCCCATATATCATGTATACTGACTGCTGGTTCCTCACTCCTCTTAACCGGTCAGCTTGGTAGTCAAGCGGGTATAAAAGGCAGGTTAACCACATTTCATCTCCTATAAATTCTTCAGAATAAAAGTCCTCCAATATTTTGTTATCTAAAAGCTTTTATTATCAAACAGCAACATGTGTGGGATTGTCGGGTTTTCATCAGCAGTTACTTGACACGACTCCTATCCAACTGAAAGCGACATGAAACAGTAAAATAAAGCAGATACCCGCAATAATAGTACAAACAGCAACACCACAGATATTCAGTTAAGCTACAAAAGTGCTGAGAGCTGAACACAGACACTTTTAAAAACCTCTTTCTCTGCTTTCTGGGCTTGTGCATGGATGTGAATTGAGTCTTGGGTCTTTGGTGCACATCAGAAAAAAAAAAAACCCCAAGGTGACGGGTCCCTATCTACTATATGATTGTTTGCCTACAAAAAAAGTGACAATAACAATACCAGAGCCTTTCTGAAAAGTTTCAGAGAATTTCAACTTGAAGCACTTGGAGCGACTGCACAAAAAAATCATACTCTGAATTAAGTCGCTGGGTGCAGCACCTCATGTACTAGTTTCGTGGAAAGTTTTTCCCAGGCCTAGTTTTCTTGTGGTTGTCCTTGTACGTGGCTAGCACTGTGTCGCACAGCTCTGGGTATTCAGACACCAGCATTATCAACTCCTCCGTGATCGCTTCTTCTTGACTCGTACAAGGCCTGCTATTTCTGCCCATCTGCTTCTATTTGATTGACCAAAGTCAGACAGAAACTGCCAGAAGTTCAGCATGGCGAACTCTGAGCAGCACAGAAAACTCTGTGAGCGTTCATGTGAGTGGCAACTACTTCTTACCCCTACCACTTCCTCTCTGCTGCCTTCCCCTCATTGAAATGACTGGACGCAGCGAGTTACCGTGTAAGAAAGAGACTGAACTGGAAAGCCTGTAGGTATAAAAATCCTATTAAAAAGGTGTTGCATCATCTGAGTCTAAGTTTAGAGATGAAAACATTATTAAGCATTTCTGAAGATTCCCTCTGCAAACAGTGCATCTTGCAGGCAAATGTAAACTCACAGCTTCTCCACAATGACTTGGCTTTGTCTTGCCGTAAAAGACAAATACACTCTTCCACCCTGTAGAGCTCTCAGACTTGGCCCCCGTCTATCTCACTGACAGCTAAATGGCTTTTTAATTAAAGGAGAATTAGTCCGGTTAAACTGTAATTTAATGCAAATATGAAGTCGTAATGACAGTCAGTGAATCATCAATGAAGACGAGGCAGCTGAACAAAAGCCATGTAATTCATCCAGAGGCTCTCTAATGTACAGTTTCACACCAGATAAGTCCTGGAGACGAGACTGGATTTACAGCCGCAGCAAATTTCTGAGAGACCACTGGAGTAATCCACCGGCTCTAGAGACAAAGCAATAACTTACCCAGACTGTCAGCCATACACGAGTATGGAGCTCTCACATGAATTCACAATTAACAAAGTTGTACTGATGGCAGTGAAACTTCTCTTATGACTTTGATCACATCAAAAATGATGACTAAAAGTCCTTTACAGCTTTGTGGTTTTGCACCTAAGTGTTGTAGAGCTTCACATCGGTCCAGGTCTCAAGACCTTTTTATGAAGGTCTCTGTCTCATTTTGGAATCGACTCCGATTTTTATTTGGCCATGTCTCGGTCTCCAACAAAGATATCTCTGTTTTTTTTCAAGATCTGTCAAGACCACAACTGCTAGGATATCGCTAAATATCACTAAATGGCCCTTGCATAGGCCTTTTTTCACGGCAGCCATACTTCTATGAAATAGTCGGATAAACACAGGCATGACAAATGACACTAATGACACCATAACCAGCTGTCACCCCTCCCCATCCCACTTTACACTGTCTAAGACAGTGAATGCATAAAACAATTGAGGAGATGTCTGCCAAATCTGCTGTAATAAAATTTGGCCACAGTTCAAAGAATTCATCTGCAAACGTGTCAAAAGGAAACACACTGCAGTATGTAAATTCTGCAATGCCAAGCTGACTGCTGAGACCATGTCAAACTTTAATCAGCGCTTAGTAAGGAAGCATAATGCATTACACATTAGTAAAGCTAGATAGCTAAGTTGTGTTTTTGTTTATGATGAACAATGACAAGACAGGCCACATAAAGCTATGTAGCAAATAGATTTAGTTATGCTACATCAACGTTAGCTAATGTCAGCTCGGATATATAAACACGACATGCCACAATAATGCTCTCTTGCTTTGGTGAGAGATGTGACAGCACTTGGTCTTGACTTGGTCAAAACCCTTCAAAGTCTTGGTTTTGTCTTGGTGTCAATACACTCTGGTCTTGGTCATGACTCGGTCTCACCCTGCCTTGGTCTTGGTCTTGACTTGGTCTTAATCCTTCAAAGTCTTGATTTTGTCTTGGTGTCAATACACTATGGTTTTGGTCTTGGCTTGGTCTCAACTTGTCTTGGTCTTGGTCTTGACTTGGTCTTACTCTTCAAAGTCTTGGTCTTGTCTTGGTCTCAGTACACTCTGGTCTAGGGTTTTGGCTTGGTCTCAACCCCTCAAAGTCTTGGTCTTGTCTTGGTCTCGATACACTCTGGTCTTGATCATAGCTTGGTCTCGGTTTAGGTAGCCTTGACTACAACACTGCGATTGAGTAAAATAGGTAAAAGTAAGTATCATTTGCTGCTATACTCACGTGTACAGGCCATGGTTGGAGGGTCTTTCTCAGCCCTGAAGAAGCCCTTCTCACAGCGGCAGATAGCAGCTCCTTCTCCATAGCTGAAACTATGCGGAGGACACTTTGAACACTTGATGTTTCCAGCATACGCCTTGTAGAAGCCCGGGTGGCACGCTGGGGGGGTGACAGAAAGACAGCATGACATGATATGAGAGAAAAGCCAGGCTGTTTTGTGGGCGCACAGGTAAAAATATCACATGGCAACATCACATAATAGTATTTTAAACCATGAAACAAGGTTACAAAAGGTCACGTTACAATCCCTCACCACAAAAGCAATGGTTATATAGAGAGACATTTCTCAGTGGAATAATCTGCCAATATTTATTACTCAAGCAACAAGTAAAGAAAGTTTTAAAAAACAACTAAAGAGGCTGCTATTGGGTCGAGGCCTGCAAAATATCTGAAGACATTAGAGTGGAAACGCTGCTGGGTCTTTCTGTTGGTCACATAGAGGTGCTCTTTGGATACTACAGGTATTTTCTGCATATTCTTCTAGTGAAAGGGTCAGTGCATGATGCAATGTAAGTATGCAATGTAAATGTAGCTATGTAGGCATATATGTATGTAAAATCATATGCATTAGGTTCTTAAAATGGGGATCCAAATAAACAATAAACAATAAACTCATTACCCAAGGGGACACATTCATAGCGGCAAAGCCTGGTGTCTCTCAATAATCATCATGAAGTTACCATGATCAGTTATGCTAACTATGTCTAGTATTTATCAGAAATTCATATCTCAGAGGGTTAAACACTTCTAACAGATTCATGAAAATCAGGTTTTCTTTCAAATATGGAAATTGATGCAGCAAGGTTCACTAAAATATGAGACCATCTGCTCCAGTTTTGGGATCTTTTCGACTCTACATATTAAAAAGTATGATTTTGCGCTTAACTGACACACAACACATATTCATGACTTTTTTGAATTAATTAATTTTCGCTCAGCTGGAATCAAAACACTTGTGCGGGTTAATCCTGAGGATACGTGTAATGTGTAATTTATATTTATAGCTGTTGCGAAAACTCTTAGTGAATAATTAAAGATGATCAAATGAAATGTCATGACAGAAGGACTGTTTGACAGAAAACATATAAATATACCAAGTGTTACATGTGTTATACCTGTCTGAGGGTGTTTTTATATCTAGCTGTAGTTTTTCTAGACTCCTGGAGTGTTTTACCTGCACTGTGGTTCACTTGTTGATCCATATAAAAACCCAACATTTGACTTCAATTAAGCAATACAAATGTGTAATATACTGCATGTCAAAAAGATTTGGTAAATGTTGTAAACTGCAAAATTTCAGCTAATATGCCCACAGAATGCACAGAGAAATAAGCCTTTTTTACACATCACAGTAAGAAACACAGGCATATATAATGAAATTTATGGTAGCTTAATAGCTGGCTTACTGGGAATATAAAACGGTTGTTAATGTTACTAGTAACACCTGCGCTTTTCCCACTATGACAATTCTGTTATGAAAAGGATTTAAAAAATGAAGGTGTAAGTATGATATTAAAAATACAAATAAATCTGGTCTGGCAGAATCTGCTACACTCTCAATGAAGCAGTCTGCACATGGTCACATTCGTCCTGAGGAGAGGCTTAATCAGTGTGAGTCAAAAATCTACTATACATACAGCAATTTAAATATAAAACACATTAAAATGGTCAGAAGGGACCTAGTTCATAATATGCAAAAGCAAAATGCATCTCATTCTGCAGCAGGTTATTTACAGTAACAGTGACAGAACGTAGTACTGAAACAAAGTGTGATAAACTCACAGAACAGTTTGTAAGTCCACATGGCACAAGTGATATTAAACACATACCCAACTTTGTGAAATAAGCGTTTCATGTTAGAACAAGTTAACACATCAGCTGTAAAAAAGATCAGTTCAAAATATCATAATGATAATCAGTAAAGCAGAGAAAATGAAACCTTGTTAAAATACATGTTCAGGTGAGAAAGAACATAAGAGTCACTTGCAAAAATTATATATATATAAAATTTATAACATATATATATATATATATATACATATATATAACATATTATATATAATATATATATATATATATATATATATATATATATATATATATATATATTATATATATATATATATATATATATATATATATATATATATATATACATAATTAATTTTAGAAATAACATGTCTAAAGCTGAAATTCCCAGATTTCCTTCCTGTCAAAGAGAGGGCTTTTTAACACCTTGGTTTTGGTGCATGAAAAATGTTGCCAAAATGAGTCTGTTTTTGTTCTAATCCACCACTAACTGCTGAACTTATTCCAGAAGCCATGTGTATAACAGCGTGTAATGAAGAGGCTTTTCTGTATTAAAATTCACAGAATGAAAGGAAAAAGTTGGCCAAGAATGCATGTATTGTGGGTTTTATACTGCCATTGCATGAAAATGTGTAACGTCTCCTTTCCAATGCAAAGCAAGCTAATGGAGACACTGACGCTCTAAACTAAAACATTCTAAACACAATTTCTAAAGTAAATTGAAGTCAGTGCTACTTCCAGTATGGGTTTGATTGATAAACTATGACTTGTTTAAAATGCTTCAGTGTGACACATAAAGAGACTCCGGCATAAACACAAAACACATTAAAACCTCCCGTGTTAAAAAAAATAAGACAAGTTTATAAAAGTCTGGCCTTTTAATAGCATTTCCTCAACCTCCAAAGCACTTCCGTTTCACAGAGACGTGCAGAAGTCTCCCGCCTGGAAAGATTTCCATTGCTGCTGGTTGTCACCTAGCCCATCGATTTAACAAGGTAACACAAGCTGAGCCATTTGAAGAGATTCACCTTGAAGCACCCAGTGCCTTTGTGTGTCTCCACTGCTGCCTGTGATAAATGGAGCTGTAGGGAGGACAAGGAAGCGCCCGAAACCACGACTGCACTGATCAAATGGGAACAATTAGGACAGAGGCAACGAGGTTAACACGTACACACACACACACACACAGACACACACAAGGCACGGGTTGAAATTAATTTTTATGGTGTTGTTTTATGTCAGTGGTTCTCAGATAAGGGTCGGGGGAATCCCATGGGTCTGAGGCACTCTGCCAGGGGGTCTCTGAAAAGTTCTCAGACTCATTCATTTAAATTATCATGATATAAAATAAAATATTTATTTGTTTCAATGAATAATATTTCAATTTCAAAATATAAAAGAGACAAATAATAGATTATATTCTCATCTAACAACAACTCGTAATAAATATTCAATCCCTTCAGGATTTCATGGCAGCCTTTTCTGAAAAACAGTGATGAATGTTGCATGTTCTTGGGCTTTCTTGTGCAATGAAATTGTGGGAGCAAGTGAAAATTGCAATTTTTTTTTGTATAATTCATTCAAAATCAAAGGCAGCTTGTTCAAGGAAGAATAAAACTGCACTGTTCCGAGTGTTCTAACCTTACCAAAAAGCCTCAAGATCACAAAAATTCTAACAAAATATGCTTTATTTGTGAATGAAGAAGTACCTGTGGTGTATTCTACAAGAAGAAAATCTTCTTGGAGCTCAAACTTAAAACAGCGAGCACAAAGGTATACAATATAAAAGTGTACAGAGCACTGATAATGTCAATAACAATAACAAACGCTGTGGACTTTAGAATAAGACATTTGCGCAGAGGACTGCTGTGATTGGTGGAATTCACGGGAAGCTATTATGATTGGACAAAATTGCAAGGTCGTGCAGGATTCACAGAGATAGGTTGAATTTGCATTAATTATCTCCCTGGAGGGACTGAATATTACACAGCTGAAAGTGGCCCAATATTGGGATCAGGTATTTTAATGATGCATTGATCAGAGACTTTTGCATTCATTTTGATCTTCTGTTTCAACAGAACATCTTAGTGTCCCACGACTGAGGAAAATAAAGACTATTAAAAATGTTAAAATTCTTAAAAGCTGAAAATCGACCTTTGATGACTTCAATTTAAAAATATTCAAATGGGAACTGGCCTTCAAAGAACTTGACATACACACACGCGTGCAGCACACACACACAGACGTGCACAGAGGCTATCTGTATCAGTATAATAAGTGGCACCCCCTGTGGCGTACCAAGGCTGCCTCCGTCATTAACCTCTGATACCGGCGTGTCCTTGAGTCAAAAACCGTCAGTCAACTCCCCCCCCTCACCCCACCGGAGCCTGTTTTAGACTCTGTCAACCTAATGATGCCTCTGCCCGACCTTCGCTGAACTGAGGGGATGTTCCTCTTCGAACCTCGCAGAGTCCTGCTGCAATCTGTCTGGCCAGGCTCTCTTCCAAGGCCACAGTGGGTGCTGTACAATGGCTGACCATGCATCACACGAGGATGGACACACACGTGGTGGCAAGGAGGTTAGCGCACACATGCTGCTGTATGCACACACGCACACACACACCGGTGACACATGGCAACAGCAGTGACAAACACCACATTGAACTGAACTTGACAGCTTGTCAAATGTGAATGAAGCCAGGAGATTTTGACTGGAAAAAAGACAAGCACGGCCTTAAAGAGGCAGTTCACCCCAAAAGCAAAAATACATATTTTTCCTCTTCCCTGTAGAGCTGTTTACCCATCTAGATTGTTTTGGTTTGAGTTGAGTTGAGACGCTTGGAGATATTGGTGATAGAGGTCTGCCTTCTCTTGAATATAATGGGACTAAATGGCACTCGGCTCATGGTGCTCAAAAGCACCAAAAAATACATTTGAAAAACTCAACAGCAATGTCTCTTTCCAGAAATCATGACCTAGTTACTCAAGATAATCCACAGACCTTATTGTGAGCCCCCTTCAAGCCAAAGTCTTCACCACTGATCCATCAAAGACAATGTTTTTCTCCTTATATAAAATTATGCAAGCAGTTATTTACTGTGTGATTACTGCTGCAGTTATTACAACAAACCTCTATCATTTATCCCGCTGCAACATCTGATCTACACAGATGAAGAAGATTCGATATCGGATAGATTTTGCACGTTAGGCTGCGGATGGTCTGGAGAGTATGGGAACCAAAATAAAACAGCAAATGGAAGGAGGCAGCAGGGAAAAACTGAATGTCTGTATGTGTGCTACTGCAATGAATCCTATTTGTAACCATTTTCATCAGGCTGAGTGCCATGGACGTTCTACAACACATGTAAAGAAATGAATAAATGTACCATTTTCTGCAAAACCCATATTTATGTACTTGCAGTAAACACGAGACAACAAATGAAGTTGTTATGAACCTCTACAATGCTGTAAGATGTTTGTATAAATAAGCATGTATTTTTTTACCTTTGAAGATTATGATTGCCAGCTGGTACAAAATCAGTTAACATAGTTTCTCATATTTCCTCAACTCATGTAAAAAATGTAAACATGGAGCTTCATGTAGCAACAATGAAGACAGAGCTCATGTCTCAATCAAATGTACTCAGACAGTATTGATACTGAGAGAACATATTGTGCTGTATGTAGACCTGCCAGACAGAAGAATGATCTATCATATTGTTTGTTAATCCTGACACCAGAACCCATGACAGATGATTATTATAACTGTTTTGTTTTTCTTTATTTCTAATGCAGATTACCATCTAATTGACATTTGCGGCACGGTGCTGCTGTTTTTTTTGTTTTTTTTTATCACTGTCGCCTCACAGTTAGAAGGTTCTGAGTCTCAAATACCCCACCTGGCTGGGGGGCTGCGGAATTTGTGGCTGGAGCAGGGTCTTTCTGTGTGTGGTGAGTTTGCATGCTTTCCACCTGTCTGCATGGGTTCTCCCTGGGCGCTCCAGCTTCCTCCCACAGTCCAAAGACATGCAGGTTAGGTTAATTGGTGATTCTAACTTGCCTGTAGGTGTGAGTGGTTGTTTGTCTCTGTGGCTTTGTTCAGACCGCAGGCAAGTCAGATTTGTTTCTCACATCAGACTGACTGTCCACACCATTATTTGCAAGTTATCAGATCGGATTTGTGTGTCCAGATATCGCTAACCTATCTGCTTGGGTTGCTGTGGTAACAACACAGGTGTCAGGAACTGCCGAGGTAGAAACAGGGAGAAATGGAGATCCATCATCTTGATCATCCAAACAATCATGCTATCAGGCTGGTATACATTACAATGCAGCCATTCTGATGCATTTCTGTCACTCTGGATTTGATAACGTCATTGTGTTATGTGTTGCAAGTAAAGCAAAAGACACCTTGAAAGCAAATTTAAGCGGCCAGAGCACCCAGACTGTATAAATCTGATCTGAATCACATTTCACACCACCTCCACCTCCAACTGGCTTGGATCTGATTTGCAAAAAAAATGCAGTTTGTGTTTTTTCACTGTCCAGACTTTCTCAAATCAATCTGGATATAATCTGGACAGGCCAAAAAGAGATTTGGGCTGGCTGTCTGAACAAAGCTGATGTGTCAGCCCTGTGATGAACTGGTGACCTATCCAGTGCATACCACACCTTTTGCCCAGTGTCAGCTGTGATAGGCTTCAGCCCTTCTGCAACCCTTCATGGGTGGTTCTAGCAAGTTGTGAGAAGGTTTCATTGTGAGAAGGTTTCATTGAGAATGACTTTCTTTTTCCTGGCATAATTGAAATGTGCAAAAGGACCAAAATGAACATGTAAGCAGACTTGCTTGATTATAAGCAGATTATTTAAACAGCATTAGTACATAAGTTGCTGATCATTATGAGCGGTTTCCACTGTATATATAGATAAGACTTATCAATTCTTAAAATTGTATTGTGTATACAAAATTAATTCATTACAGCTAGAACAACTGTAAAAGAAAATCATCAACATTTACGTTGTATGGATTCCTTCCACTGACACTTACCAGAAGCAATGTGAGGATTTAAATGCATACTGGATGGCCCTTTGAGACACATAGACTAGAGCTGAGCAGAGGATGAGCAAATACCATCCTGACCCACTGGCCTTTGGGGCTCTGATCTAACTCCAGGCCCTCAGCCCAAGGTTAATGAGATCTGGAAGTCATCCAGAACATCTTTAGGCCGAGCTGGGCTCTGAGACCCAGAGGCAGCAGATTGGTTGGTGAGGCCTGCTCCTTCATACTCACTGGACCTGAACAACACCAGAGCAACTGGCAGACAGATCATGTATTGGGAGTAGACCTGTCTGTCTGCTTCAGCCTGTCTACCTGTCCATACTGAACTGTCTATACTGTACTGTCTGCAGGAACTTCGACTAAGTTTGTTTCTCTGATCGGTTGGATAAACATGGTGGTTAGTGATCAGTGGTCATTTACTATTAAGTAGTTGGATAACTCAGTGGTTCCATACATGTTCCATACATGTTGGAGTTGAACACAATTAGTGTACCTTCTGTGCAACATTTTCAGCCCAGTATCCCAAGAAAGTATGTCCACAGTGGACAACTGTGCATGCCACTCAATATAAAATCAAATCCAGTGCAGAAGGTAGTTTGCCCTGTATCTTTCATGGGCATTTTGACTGTAACTGTAAGTGTTTTAGTTGGCTGATCCTAATCATATTGTACACCAGACCTGGAATTTCATCATTTTAGGGGCCTTTGGTGTTGCCAATTTCTTTAGGGAACAGGGCAAGGGCATCAAATATAACAATGACTTTAAGTCCACAGAAATAATGTAATTAATTCAACTTCGGAGTTAAGAATGATTTTATTTGTACTTGATCTTTTTCTTAATTTGTTAACGCTAAGTACAAGAACACTGGAAGTCAGTTAGAGGTCTTACTTTATAATGATGTCACTAAATAGTGTGCAATATATAATGAATTTATCTTAAAGTAATGAGAAACTTCCATTTTTCCTTATAGTCCTTATTTTGAGAAAGTTTCTTTTTTCCCACCACATTGGCAATAATGGGCTTCCATGGAGACAGACAGCACATTCAGCAATGCAAATAAGAGGAGACAAGTGTATTTAATGCAGATCTAGCTGTTTGTCTCTGTTAACAGAGACTCCAGTCTAACATTAGGCTTCATGATTACAGAAAGTTTATAGTACGTCAACACTTTCCATACTGCGATATTCACACCTTCCCTTTCTCGCCCTTGTCCTGAGTGCTTTGTCTCTGCTGCAAGTCTTCACATCTAAGTAGCTGGAAATCGAACCCAGCGCTGGTTATATTTGCAGCGTTTCACTTCAGTCTAATCAGAATCTCAAAAAAAGTTACTGGTGCCTAAAAACCGTTCAGACAGGAAAGAGGCAGAGGAATCAGCTTGGCATCAACTGACCACTGTGGCTGCAGGGTGTTTAATTTTTTGACAGAAATGCAGCCAAACGATGGGGGCCACAGCGGTCACGGCCTTCACGGCTGCCATGAAATTCCTGCACTGCCGTACATGTAACTCATTTGCTGTGAGCACAATCTTTCCCTATCCTTACATCATAGTTGCCATGCATCAGTATTGTAGAAAACAAGAAAAACATGGGCACATGGGCAACGTGAGATTCTGCAGAATCGTTCAAGAATGACATTATTGTCTGAAAAATTAATAGCAAACTACTGCAATCTATAAACATTTACTTGAAGCCTCTGAAAAATTGGGCTTGAAATGTTAAAAAATACATCTGATATCAAAGCAGAATGTCTCATTAAGCATCCACAAAAATCTGAGTGAAAATAAATGCTTGTAACTATTAGAAAACCTAGTTCAAAAACAGCACATTTTTCTCAGAATGGAAGCTATAATGTACTGTTGTGGACATGGACAGCAGCAAAACACATTCTAGTCACCTAAGAAAATCTATATCAGTTTAAGTGTAAGTTATATTTAGAATATTTTCACTGCTTTACTTTGGCTTCAGACAGCCCTTTCTGACTGGGAAAGAACATCAACTGTCTGTTCAAAAAAAGATTCCTCTTCACAAAAACAGTAATTTTACCTTAGAGAACAAGAGTTGCAGCGGATCGAAGCAACCAGCAATTCCTGTATCCTGTGAGGTAAAATTACTATTTTTGTCAAAGGAGTCTGAAGCGATATAATGGCTTCAATTCCCCGTTGCTGAGTTGGCTGAAAGAGGCAGATTAAATCGGAGCAGAGAGGTTTTGTTTGCACCCGTTTTGGTGCAACAACTGATGTTATGGATCGTTTTGATTGCTTCATGGAATTAAACGTGTAATTTTCATAGTCAACATCCAAGCACAAGCTCACCCAATCCAAACAAAATATCAGGGAAAGTGGACAAAAACAATATTTCACAATATTTCAAATCTGGATTAGGCTTTTAATACTTGTTAGATGCTTAATAATATACACATAAGACACTAAATGACATAGTTAGAAAGGTATTGTGGATTTGTGGTTTCCTGCGGCTTTAAGAAATATTCCAATTGAGCTGTACAATGAACAATACGTTTCTCATTCAGTCTAGCAACAACACTTCCCACCTTGAATGAATGCACCTCTCACTGTGCAATCAGTGGACTTTAAATTTGATTTTTAAACATGAAAAGGCAGACAAGGCAGTTGCTCTGGAAACAACTGAATATTTCCCCTAAACTATTCACCACATCAAGTTCTGAATAATGTTAAGGTGAAAACCATTAAAAACCCTGCTTAATTTAAATGGAGGCACTCTGTCACCCCCCTAAACGCCCCCAAATCTCTCTCTTCCTAACTTCCTGTCATCTCTCTCCTGCAAACATGCTTCATTTTATAATCACTGCACTTTGTTTTAATAGTTTATGCAGTCAGGCTCTATCAATCCTACTGTAACTCAGTGGATGTTTTCCTGACCTAAATCTTGTAGTGAAAACTGAGCTCACTTAATGTAGTTTGTCTTTGAGACAAGAGAAAGTTTTTTTTGTGTCCTAAATGTTGTTTCACATCCTCGCATAAATCTCTGAACTGAATATTAGTAGTGATACACCTGTGGATATCAGTCCCGTGCAACACATTCTGTATTATAAGGCTGGCTTTACACGGTCAGACTTCTGTGCAACTTTAGTTGGTTGAAACTCCTCTGCAACACACCTCAATCTTGTCTGAAATTCAGCAGTTGCAAAACTCTCAACTTTGGGAAACTAGTTTCACGCAATAGCCAATCAAAATGCTGATTGCAAGGCATCAAACCGTGATGTTGTATCATTCCAGCCGATTTTAAAGGACTCAACAACAGCTTATCACCAAAATGAACAACAAAATAGAACAGAAGATGGTCTCTTGGATGCTTCGGAAGGAGATTATCCTCATACATTTCATGCAAGGTTGGTAACGCTTTCAAAACATGTGCTGGGCAAAATTTGTTCACATTGAAGCTAGCGGGTGTCTAACGGTGCTGCTAGCTTGGTTATAGTTGTGCTTTAAAGCAGCTGCAAGGAACTTTCATATTTTGTTGATTTTAGAGGCACCTGTGGACAAAAGTAGAAGTGTTTCCCAAGTAATAACCACAAAATATAACATCAAAAATAAAATTGTCTAAAGACGAAACAAAGGAAATGCAGACTTGTTTCACCTGATGGTAGGTATTAGAATTATTTACACAGCACTGTTAGTCTCGTCAGCTTATGTAGGTCAGAGGCATCAGTTATAAATTGACACAGTTTCATAAGCAGTTAAAAACTCTTTGTAGTAGCTTTAATAGAAAGTTTGGAGGAGAATTAGAGCTGTTATCTAAAATACAATCATTTATCAAGCTGCAATTTCATACTACTGTCAGACAGTGGCAACAAAGAGAAAGTTATTTATTTACTTTCCTTAAATCAAAGCATGAACATACTCATCGGAGGCTCATTGGATCGAGCTCATTGAACAGAGTGTTAAATGATCCATTGGTCTCTCTTATGAATAGCCAGTGGGTCATGTTTTCTCCTCCAACGTTTCAGTAAGCAACAAGCAGTAAGCCCAACAGCTCTCTTCCTGTTCTCTTGGACAACCATTATGAAGCATAGTAGGCTGCCAACGTCAGAAAAAAAAAAAAAAGCGACAGAACACGTCTGAACTTACATTATCCAGCGAGAAAAGCACTGGGTAAGATACAAAGATGCAAATGACGTTACAGTGACACTTCCCACTTGATATCATCCAGGGAGAAAACAATATGACAGATGCAAATTAGCAATCTAGCTAAATTTAGTGAAATAAACTACTAAATCATGTTGCATGATACTTTGATTGTTATTTTTTATCTGCTCTGTGTAACTATCAAGTTGTATGGAAATTATGTTTCATGCAATTAGCAGCCTGCAACTAGTGGCATGAAAGTTTTGCTGTGTAAAGCCAACGTAACCTTCTTCTTTACTGTAATCTATGTATATATATATGGGTGTGCTGTGCGTGCAGATCCATGTAAATGCTTAAATGACACTCTTTAGTTCTTTGCGGTGTATAGCCGATGATGGTGGGTTCCTCTCCCGGTGGTCAGCGAAGAAGAACAATTCCAAGAGGAGCACAATTCTGCAGCATTTACTTGCAGAACCACATCAACAAATGTTGCAGAATAGTTCAGCTCTTGAAATCAAAGGCAGCGTGGTGAGGCGGCGATGCAAAGGATGAGAGATCATTGCAGAGATGGTGGCGTTTTAGGTGAGTTGCAGCCTGAAACTTATTGCATATGGGGGAAGAGAAAAAATGGAAGACGTGCCCTATTTTCAGTTTCATTTCACACCCTCCTGTGCGCCTTCTATGAAAACTATAAAACAATAAAAAAAAAGCCCTTATTGCTTTTTCTCAGTGCTGACACAGTACACATCTTGTCCACACACCTCTTGCATATTAGCACAATAGTAATGCCTAGTCCCTTTTCTTCCTCCATACATAATAATAGTCATCATACTTCACCAGTGGAAAATTACAAACCCATTTTCCTTGCTTATGCATGACATGATAAGGTTTACTTCAAAACAAACAAAAAGCCTGCCAATATCGGTGAGATAAACAGCATTGTGTTTTCACATACAAGTCCACTGCTAGTAGCTGTAATTCTATATGCAGTACCTACAAACACTAGAGATAATGAAGAGTCACACCTCTTCTTCTGCGTTTCTCAGGAAAAAAAAACCAGCAACAGTGGCACGAACAAACTCTTAGACACTCCAAATGAAAAGCCGTCCTCTCCTCTCGGTATCAGTACGTCTCTCTTACTCATCAGCCGTCCTCCCTCTCTTCATTAGCCCAAAGCAGCGAGCGCTATCTCTGATTTGCACTTGAGGATTAGTGGGCCTCTCCAACACATCTCTGCTGAAGTGTAGAGAATGGTGTTTGCACAATTAATGACAGAGGAAAAGCAAGTGTCCTGGTGTGACAGCTATAAAGTAACTATAAAATACACACCATCCTGTCTTGCACTTATTTTATTGGATCAGCAACATCATAATATCAACCACCACAGTCATCTTGAAAACTCATGTCAGAGGTTTGCAAAATTACTTTCTTTCTTATAACCTCTTCTATTTTGAACACTACATGCTGCATTTTCAAAATTAAAGTGTTACCACTTCTGTCTGAGGTTCAGTATTGTGACAAAGCACCTGTGCTAAGTATCGATGCAAAACAATGCTTTTTAAGTTTTAAAAGGTTGCGTCCACCCCCCTAAAGCCTCACAGTACCAGTTGATAATGGACAAGTTTCCCTTTCTGTCTTTTTTTCCTGGTGTGCACTGGAAAGCTGAGACTCAACTCATATCTCAGCAGGAGAGACAAAGAGGTCTTTTAAAAGTATCTGTGTGTTCAGCTCTCAGTACTTCTGGAGCTTCTAATTCTGTGGTTTAAAGTTTAGATTCTCTCTTACGCCGCTGTTTGTGCTCTCAGGTATCTGCTGTATTATATTGTTTCATGTTCGCTTTCAACAGTGTGCGAGTTGTGTTAAGTTACTGCTGATGAAAACCCAACAGTTATAGATTTTGTTACATAATAAAAGCTTAAAAAGGTAACAAAATAATGGTATACTTTTATTGTGAAGAATTTGTGTGCGTGTCGGTTTATTATACATCTTCAAGCCTGTTGTAATAGCGATGCAAATCCCTGCTGTGCTGGACTGACAAACCGAGTCATACAGAGTCAAGTCAAATCAAGGCAAGTCAGCACGTTTATGAAAAGGGAAAAAAAAAGTCACAGAAGTTACCAACAGGGGCAGAAAGCCTTCATCGCCTCCACCCATCAGAGCTGGAAGCGCTAAATACTCATGACTTCTGCAGAATCATTTGACCTGGGAGTGAATGCTGATTGCTACCTTTACCATTAAGGACAGAAGTCTGATGTTAGCGTTTTTTTGTCCAGTGTAAAAGTGGCTCAAGTGTCCTCAAGTTAGCTGTGATGTAACACTAAGGGCTGAGGGTAAGTGAATGAAGGGTAGCGGAACTACTCATGAAATGCTACTATATGATTTATTTTAGATTACATTTCCTGTGTGACATCAGTATCTTTCATGTGATAAATATGGTATATTATGTCGTCATATTATGTTTGAAAAGCTTTTCTATGCTGTTTCATGTCAAATACACCAAGTATTTATTAGTGAAGTGCATAGTTTGGCATGTGCACGTGTTTGCATAACCTCACCAGTATTTACAACCTGATATTTCAACCATGGTTGTTACCTTCTTGTATTCACACTCCCCCACCGGCTCCCTGATTTTAATCTCAATCATGGCATTTAGGGATCATCGAGTCTGGAGGCTTTGCAAAGCATGCAGCGTGTTTACTTCTGTAGCAACGCAGCGAAGACTAAATTGGACACAGCAAACTTGACTCAGTGATGAAGAGAGTGGAGTGAATCTTTCTCTCCACATCCAGACAAACTGTTGTATGACTTTATAGATTTTCTCCCCACCTTTGAATAAATTTAACGGCATTAATGAAAATCATTCACTGTTTCTGGTTAATTTGTTCCTTTGTGTAGCCTCTTACCACAATTATTTGAACTTCATCAGTTGCATTGATTTTTTTTTTGTTTAATTAGACTGGTATTTTGTAGCATGAAGGTGCATTTCATTGAATCAGGCTTTGATAAGATACAATTACTGGAGATTCATAATTGGTGATCACAGATAATAGAGTTAATAAGCTGTTTTAATGCAGGCCATTTTGTTAGTAGAAAAAAAACCCAATACTATTAACAAGGGTAATCAGAGCCGACTATCTCTTTTATTGACAACATGCAGACTGAAGGGGGGGTAGAGACTTTATAAAGGATTCGAATCACTTGCACTTTAAGCTCTCCAGCACCATGAAATCACTGCTTAATGGAACTTCTACTTCAACAGGACAAAATGTTGTTAAATACTTTGACTGCCATGGTGACACCTGCCCTGTCTACCTGATCCAGGCTTTCTCTGTCCACCAGGCAATTCCTCAGTCCTGCCAGTCACCTCATCTGTTCTTTATTCCCTCATTAAGCTGCACCCGTCCCCTCATTAAAGGTACCCTGTGGAGTCTTCTTGTAAATAAACAAAAGTTATGCGGTTTCTACTCGGTTATCAATCACCAAAACCGATTCTCTGACAAACACACTGAATGCATTTCATTCCTCATAAAACAGTATTTAAATCCTGCTTTGTTTACTTGTATACTTCCTCTTCTGTATAACGTGACAAACCCAAGGTTGGGTCAGTGGAGGTGCACAGAGATGTCACTATTTGTATCTGTTGTATTTGTTCAGCCAACAAAATTCTTATTTTATTTCAGATGAAAGTATTAATAAATTGCAGTGATGCTGCATTCATGTTTCTCAATGTGTTATTGTTATTAATTGTATTATATTATAATGTAAAAAATATAATTCTGATTATAATATTAAAATGAACTACTTGGGTAATAATAACATGCAACTTTGGAAAAAAAAATATCTATTTCCCCGACATTAGTTGTTCTGCCTGAATAAGTATTCAGATTCAGAAACATCCCTATAATGAACATAACAACATAACAATTTATGTAATTAGTAACATAATCCATTTTATTACAAAAAATAGTAATCTGACCTGAATATTTTGCCCTATATATGAGTTAAAAGAGAAGAAGAAGTTTTCAAATGTAATCTGGGCTGATTATAGTTACTTGTAATCTGATTACATGTGATCTGTTCCGACACAACCCTGAACAAATCAAACTGTGACTGGCTCACATAATTACTGCTCTGTGATACTACTTGTGGTCAAAAACAGAATACGTTTAACTTATCTTTTTCTGAAGAAAAGTGAAAAGAGAGGTATTAGCTAATTGAAATTTATATGTACCTTCATCATCAGTTAGCATTACTTTTAGGACAAACAGCACATCAACCAACACGTCTTCGCATAAAAACAATTTTGATGTACCAGAATCAAACACAATTGGTTGTGTCTTTGTGTGACATGAATAGTCCTGTACATTTTCTTTTGTGTTTGGTTGCGATGAGCAGAACATTAAAGTTGCAGTGTTTGGCTGCATATAACAGCTACACTGGATATTGATATTTTTAAGAGAGATAACATTGAGAGGGAAGCAAAGACAGACGCACAGAGAAAGAGGCTTTTAAAAACCAGACAATGAGATGAAGATGAAAACACCCAAAATACAAGAGAGTAAGAGTCAGTTTCCACCAAAGAGAGAGAGTGCTGGATGGGCTCATTCGGGGGCAGCCATCGCTTATATATCAGTGACATTATCAGAGACAAAGATCTTTTTATGGACTTAACAGAGGTCAGCCTCACTGATCCCTTTATGGCAGTGTTTATAGCAGCAGAGAAAGATGAACTAACAGAGTAGTAAACTTCCTAAAAGACATCCGTTAACTCTGATAGAGAGCAGAGTTCCTCTTTAAATCTTTCTTTAGAGACAAAACGGTGGCTGGTTGAGGCTTTGGGATGGACAGTAAAACAGTGCTTTTATGGTCTGAGCTCGACTGCTGAGATAATGTCCTGACTGGCTCCAAGGCAGCGCTGACCCATATTAGGATATCTCTAATGCATGATCACTGTAAATCTATGGCAGTACTTATCGTTGGCTAGCGGGCACTGACCCCATCAACTACTGGTGGAATTTGACACTTGTTGCCTTGCAAGCACTGAAGTGGGTGGACGGTGATATCATTTGGTTGCTGCGTCCATTTTTCAACATGTAGAAGAAGCCTTAAAGTAATCTGGTAGATCAGAAATCATGTCCCATGTACGGGTTACAGCCAGTTGACCTTCAGTGCTTAGAGCTGGGCATACACTGTACTATTTTAGAAATATTGTTGTTTCCAACTCATCTGCAATGTAAAGCCAAAGCTCTAAATTTATGTGCTCACACTGCACAGTCTCATCATCAAGCCACAGCCTGAGTGCTCACATTGTACTCAAAAAGTACTGGAAAGTAAACAAGTTTACATTACTTTAATATTATGATACTTGGATTAGGTTACTTACTACATTTTTTAACAGGGGATAAGTGATTGTATTGGAATATGCCTTTAAAGTAACCCTCCCAACCCTGATCATAATATATTTAACTCATGTAATTAACTTATGTAGCGTAATGCATTTATTTTAAACCAAACCAAGTACTTTTGATGCCTAAATCTGACCAAACTGCAACCATTTCACGTCAGGTCCATTACACCTGTTGCTGACACTCTATAAAGGTCATATATGTCATTTTGGGAATCATTGGCAAACAAGCTGTTCCGTCAGTTCAGGCTTCACCCTTGTACTTAAAAGTATAATATACAACATTTTCTGAAAAAACAATGTATAAACTCATATCAATAATCCCTTTCAAGCATCACTTATGACTAGAAGTGTGTGGTGGTGTCTGTACCTGCAGAAACCCTGAATTCTCTGATGCTTCACCAACCCGCTATTTGACATCCTTGTACCTTTCTGGTGCGTTTAGGAACAGCCCGGACAAATCCTACTGAATCTACCTTTAAAGACGAGGCATCTGAAAAACTGATGGCTACATTTATGTGAGAGTTGATGTAAATTTTCATCATCCCCAAACAGAGAACCCTGTAAAAGTGAGAGTATCATGCTCAGTAATGTTTTGTTCAGGGGAAACAGATCTACAGCAATATGCTGTAATATTGTTTAATATAAATAGTTTAATATTGTTGTAATTTTTTATTTGTAACACTAAAGAAAAAAAGCATATAGTATTTAGACTGTATAGCACAACTCTCCATTGTAAAATAATGATATTGTAACATCGTATAGCTATCGTCATCTTGCGTCTTGCTCAAACACACACATTTGTAGTGCACTTGCGTTCCTCTATGTCAATGTCTATTTATTGAATGCAGATTTGATCTTTATGTATATAGTACAGGCCTTAATTCACCGCCTCTAGGATAGCTTACCTTACATTCATATTCATCCCACAGTTTTCACTGTTACTAAGTTTAATTAAGAAACTCGCAAGGCTATATGCCTCTTGAACAAGAAAGAATGCGTGTCAACGTGTGTGTATAGAGGCCTAATGAATTTATTATAAGGTGTTATGAAGATTAGCATGACTTAGACCCAAACTTTTCCCTCACTCCCTGCCTTCCTTCCGCATGATTGATGCTGATTGTGGTTTTAACACGCTGTTAAATCGACAGCGAATCGTCTTTAGCAGAGGTCGCATTAGCATAAAGGCCTTCTTGTGGAAAATAAACAACGGCAATGTCTTCTCAAAAACAGCACAAACAAAAGAGGGAGATAATGACATGGCAGCCCTTTAGTAACATCAACAACAACATAATGGAGCTGGAGTGAAATTAAAATGGATCAGTCAATTTAAATGCCTTTGGTGATGCTCTCTCTGTGTGTCTTCCTCTCTTTCTGTCTCTCACTCGCTGTATTTTACCTTTTTAAATCCCGCTGACAGACTCACACAAACAGGCTCAAATCAAGTCTGTGCATACAAGAAAATATTTACAAATGCAAAGAAGTATCTTACACATACTGTATAGTAGAGCTGGGCTGTATGAACTAGACTGTAATTTTGTATTAAAAGGAAAATGTTTGAACACTGCAACTGTATTTGGTGAATACAGCCATGAAGCCATGAGGGTTGGGCACACGAAAATAAAAGGAAATCAATCAAATCAATATGACTTAATAATAATATCACAATATTTTTAGGCTATTCTGCAATATATGTCATAATGCAGCAAACATATGATGATCTTATGAAATTACCCAACAGTATATAAAGTAGCTGAAATTAGCACAACTTTAAAAATCTAAAGCAGTAAAATGCAAAGTAAAATGCACATTGATACGGCAGTTATATTAATCTAAAAACATCAGAAGTTTGCTATAATATTTAGACACTTATACATCTTAGTCAAGTTTAAAATACATAACTTTTACTTGTATAGTGGAGTATTTTCAACATGTGGTATTAGTACTTCTGCTTAAGTAGAAGGGGAATCAAGCCTTTCCCTTAAAGGAAGGTGGGCTTGTGGGCAATCTGTGTGACAGCGGTGTAGAGGGGTTTGTTGTGACAGTAAGTTAGCTAGTTAGCTGCTACGAGTCAGACTAAAGACAATTAAAATCTTCCAGATAGTTTTTCAGAGCTGGAAGTCACAGGTGGAGTAGGAAACATGATCAAATCACGACAAATTGTAAATTTTTTCCACCATGGCAATTACTTGTAGCTGCTAACCAGCTAACACACAGCCTTTCAGTAACTATTATACTGCAATCTGAGCTGATTTACACATTTTAAAAAACTGCCCCTCAGCAACCACCAGTGGAAACACTGAAAACTCAGATATGATGATACGGTTATCTGCTATATTGCTCATTATTTCAAACTCAAATATATTATTATTAAATACTCACAAATATTTGATATATCACCCAGCCCTACTGTATATCATGAGCATGGGTATCAAGATGTATAGCTGTGAACAAAGTGCAAATTGCAAACCTTTTATTTTCCTTTGAGACAAGAACGATCTTGAGAATCTCTCGTGGACGTACAGAACGAAGAGAGCAGCTGTTGTTGTTTACAAAAATGACGGGGGTGGCAGAACAAGAAAAAAAAGGAGAAAATCTCCAAAGGTGTCTGACAAGCTTTGAAAAAGTTGTTTAAGTGTTTAAGTCTAAGTACGCGCCTCAAGTAAGCCAGTGTATTCCAAAACAAGCCACTCTGGAGAGAAAATAAAAAGGTGAAATAAATTATGATGATGTGGTGCCATTACAGATGTTGGTAAAAAGTGTCAAATTATATTTCCTCAGTTAGTGAGAGGCGAGACAATCTTGGTGTCACGCCGTGAGTGTGAAGACGTCATATGTGTTTCTCAACAGCAAGAATTGAGCAAGTGCCACTGTGAGCTCTCTGGGAGAATCACGGGTTGTCTTCTCTGGCAACCAGACATGTGAGAAGACGTGGACTTGGCAGCTAACGATGAGCTATTAATGGTGAAAACACAAGAACATAAGTTAATTCTAAATTACGATGGAATGGTTTTATGTAAACAGTGACACTTTAGTGCAAATAAAGTGCACAAATTTGACATTTTGCCCTGGAGATGGTGGTGTAAAAATGGTAAAAATAAGAAGGATCTAGTTTTTTAAATCATTTTTTTTAGTTTTCAGTCGCACTCTGGTAAAGTTTAGGAAATTACTTAATTGTGGAGAAGAAGGAGGAAGATGATTGGATGAAAAGAAAGACATGGTGATTGGCTGTTGTCTTGGAATGAAATAAAGTTGGTCGCTATATAGCACCACAAGAGGGTTCCTTATGATTATGAGTCAAAGAACCATTGTTGGGTGCTGTAGCACCATTTTTGCTGAAACAAAGTAGTGCCATATGGCACCTACTGTACAATGATCCCTTATAGCATCATTTAATAAAGATGCTATAGCGCTTTTAAAGACTGGTGCTATATAGCACCAAAAAACGTTCCTCTATGATACTGTGTCAGAGAACCACTTTTAGAGCTATTAATAACCACTTTTCTTTACAATGAATGAATAAGCTAGATCATGAATACAGCACATCTGACCAACTGAAGTGTAACGTACACAAACCTGCCCATGAAATGAGATCAATGAGATCACTGAGACAGTGAAGTGGATTGTGCTGCAGAGCCTTTTAGAGTTTTGAAACTTGTGAAAGTCGGTCGTTACAGAAACCCATTTGAACCAACATGAATTTAAGATGACCAAGGGTGCCTTCTTCCATGAATGTAACGGTGATAATAAAACAATGTCCAGATTTTCTTTTTGGTAAAGAGATATTTACCAAACCTACCAAACCGTGCATTAACAGCAAGTGTGCTGAAGTACTGTAATGAACTAGATATGAAATAACTTGAATCAATAACAATTATAAACAAAATGTTTCAAAACTGACATTATTTCATATAAAACTGCCAAAAACACAATGAGCAACTTGACAAAATGTGGCCTTTATAATCTAAAAACAGGGCGTGCTTCGATTACTTTATAGTTAGTGTCCTACTGCATGCTGTCAGCCTTTCTGGTCCAGTTAGAGTTTGTGACTTGAGAGAACTTGCTTAGCACAGGACACAAAGCACTCCAAGTGCAGTCATCTGGGATGATGGAGTGTGCCTTCATGGGACTAGCGGGAAGCATTTTCCAGTAATTAGGAGAGAATGAGCACAATTGGAGCACAAGCTTCTCTTCTTAATGATCTGAGGACAACACACTCTCCCTGCACGCTGACTGAAATAACAAACACACACATTTCCAAACTCACTCATATTACCAAAGTTGTTTTACGTCACCCCGGTTCTATTTGTGCATTGCTAACACAGTTTCCTCGAGTGACATCTGACAAGTGGAACAAATTGAATCTTCCCTGCTTTGAACACTACAGCAATTTGCCGGTCAATGGACCAAAGCATACAGAAGTACAATGAGGCAAAGCCAGAAAATGTTCCAACATTTGCACAACATTCATTTCCCTGTGCTCAACACAGAGAACATATGTTCTCTATACAGGAAATATATCCAACATGAAAAATATGTAGGTGGTTTAAAGCAAATAATGGCTTTGAACAATGTTCATGATATGCGTTCTGGATTTATTCTATTTTCACCTGCCTGCCTACCATCTGCAGAGGATGAGGGAAGGGTCCAAGCACAGTAAAAGGGGGGCTCTTGCTTGCCAATACAGTAATAGCCATGCTGTGGCAGTCATGTACAATGGCTTGGCTCAGTTTCTACATTCACACTCTTCTGTTGTAAGTCCTCTCAGTCTGGCAAAGACAACTCAGACCACTACTATATGGTCTAATTAGCTGTAAAGTATCAGCATTCCACCATCCAAATTCTTAATTGTGTATTAATGACAGAGGCTGGTAATTAAATAATGTATTGAGTGTGTTTTGTTGAAGTGCTGATGATGAGTGAGAAGACTTCTTCTAATCAGACCTGTGGAGGGAAAGATTAGCGTAGCCGCTTCGTTCAAAAATTGGCTGTTAGGAGCGGTGAGACGACTGTGCGTGCACAAGTGTGAGTGAGTGTGGGAAGTGAGTGTTAAGCGTGTACACTTATGTGCACGTACAGGGAATGAATATGTACGAGTGGTGGGAGACTGTGTGCGTGTGGGAGGGTGAGAATGTAGGTAGGTTAAGTGTTTGCAAGCCTCTCTCTCTAAATATATATACACTCACACTCATACGCATACACACATGGCTACATGTCTATTAGGTACATTTGGTACCCTCATGAAGGCTTTTTTGTTCAAGAGCCATGGCAATTACACTCAGTGGTCACTTTGTAGGATGCAGTTAAGTTTTTGTTTAATTACTGTTTTATTCTATTTTGGTTGAATTATACTAATCCAGCATATCTGGAGTAGCTTCCCTTTATGACACTACCAAGGAAACTACCAACTTTAACCAAACATCTACAGATCATTCAGGAAGAAACGTTGTGTGGTTAAACTTAGGCAACATAAGCACCTTGGTTACGGTTGGTTTTGGTTACATATCAAAAAAGTGAGCTTGCTCCTATCTCGTCATTATTCGCTTTCAGTTTTTAACGAGGATCAGATTTAGGTTACAAGGTTAGTTTATTTGTAATTTTTACAGAGAGTCTAAGTCAGAAATTAAACTATTTTACATGATGGAGCGAAGACAATGAGTTGAGGAGTTGCACAAACTGAGAGAAGAAGGTGGTCTTCAGTCTGGTGGTTGAGCAGTGGATACTTCTGTATCTCTTGCCAGATGGCAGCAGGGTGAGCAGGCTGTGGCTGGGGTGGGTTTTGTCTGGGCTCTGCATGGATGATGTGACAGGACGCAACATGCAAGACTCCAGTGGGACGAGGGGAGGAGGACTGTTTACTAGGGCTGACTTTCAATAGTCGAATATTTGATGATTCGATTCGGAGAGGTCTGATTCGACTATGAACCTCGCAGTCGAATCGTCGGAAAATGTTGTTATGTAACTAGACCATACCATTCTGACTAGGCGGGGGTGCCCACGACTGCTGAGCAGAAATTGATACATAGAATGTCTTTTTTTCAATATATAAAAGCCTATTTTTGATACAAAATCATCTCCATGTCTCCCTCACTAGTCGTTTATGCTATTAATCAATATTTCAATCATGCACGATGTCAGTTATCTGTCGCCGCATGCAGCCGCCCGCCACTAGTCGGGGCCGCGGCCCTGAAGGCCCCTACACATGATCGGCGGTAAAAAACGCTTTGCGCTGGCTGTCCCATTGTTTTTCCTATGGAGAGAGCGGTGGCGCCCGACTCAGACAGCAGCCTCTCGCCCAGCGTGTACGCCCTGATCACCTAGGCAACCCCGGATGTTTATGTCAAAGTCGGACAGATGAAAACCAGCGCGGTTTGGCAGTGTTTTAATCTAGAAAATGGAAATAATGTTGAATGTAGACTGTGACAGAATAAGCTGATATATAATCACTCGACTGGAGAAACGTGCACACATTAAACACAGACACGGATCTGCAGGCGGAGCTGCTGCTGTCAGCTGCAAACGTCAGGTCTAGTTTACCTGCAGACTCCGTGATCCTCTTCGGTCTGAAAAGTTGAAGCATTTTGTGAGTTGCTCTAATGTTTTGTACGTTAATGTGTTTGGTTTGTATTGCATATTTAGCGTGCATAGCGCACATTTCAGCGGCATTTAAAGTACGATTTGGCGATTGTTGACTGTGATTAATGGCTTCAAATGGCTCTTAATACGCACAGTATTTTTTCCGACAGTGTTTAACATTATAAATTAATAAATTCTGCTCAATTTTAATAGCTTTCTGACTGTTTTCTTAGTGTTAGACTAGTCGACTAGTCTAAATTAAATTTTGCGTTTAATAGACAGGGAAATTAGTCGCCAGGAACATCCCTAAGAAAAAGTCACGGGGGGGGGTGACTATTCGTCGACTACGGCAAAATCTGACGAATCAGATTCGACTATGAAAATCCTTAGTCGAAAACAGCCCTACTGTTTACATCAACGATGCTTGGTGCTCAAAAGCAGACAAAGTTGATGGACAGTTTTTCCCAGATGTTGAAGCTTTAATGTTAAGATTTTGACCATATTATCATCACCATCTTGTTACTGCTGTTTACATATATAGGGGTGTATATGTATATATGCACATATATTCTTTGATTTTTAAGAACATTTTATCCTTTTCTACTCTTAATTTAATTAATTATATAGTACATATTTTTTAAACTGTTTTAACATGAACCACAACTCTCATTTCTTTGCACAACCATGTTATATATTGACAATAAATTACCTTGACACCTTGATTTTGTGCCTTGGTGGATTTGTTTATCAGTGTTTTCACATTATCTTGAAAAAAGACTTAATCAGGGCAGCATGGAATTCAAAACATATTTGCTGTTGGAAATTAGTGTATAAATCTAATTTCTAGGAGACAGGGTTGGTGTATATGTAAGCTTTCATAAGTATGCAGGCACAAGCATGAAGAACTGTGTGTGACACAAGACTGTGTGCGCGTTGGTATTTGTCAGAGTACATTTCTCGTCACTGGGAAATATTTAAAGAGAAAGCTCAAAAACAAATAACAGCTTCTCGCTGCTCTCAGAGTCAAATGTTGAGAGTTGAACTTGCCTTCAGGCTCAGCTGCCTGGCATGTAATGTAACACAATTTGGCTGTTGTGCTGGAACTCCCCTGCAACAATTCTCCAAATGCATATCAGCTCAATTTTCACATGAACAACAGAATACGGGGTGAGATGCAGTGGCAGCTGGTTTTACTATTTAGTATTTTCACAGTATGGTAATAGTACTTTTACTGAATTAACGGATCTGAATACTTCTTCCCCCACTGCTCACCTCTGTAGCTGCCCTCTCAACCTCAGCAACTCTCTTCTCCACAAAGAGTTTGTTAACTGACTCTGATTGTTTGATTAACTTGATTGAATGATGATGTCAGGCTGATCAGGTCCAGGCTCTGTTTCTGAGCTTCACTTGCAATGTTCTCCTCTAAAAAGATGCTATTTTTAGTTACTTGACTGAATTTTCTGTCTCCACTCTAGTTGCTAAATTACACTGTCCCTCTCAGATGTAGAACAATCTAGTACTTTTAAAATTTACTGCAGATTATACATTTTACTCACTAAGTATGTTTAGTGAGTTACCTGGTTCATTTAACCAAAAAGAAGAGTGTATATTTCGAAGGAATTAATTCTTATTCAGTGAGTTCTAGGTTGTGGCGAGAGGTAGGGTGGCGCCCTAGCATACCTAGGTGCTGCTGCTGTCTTATATAGTCACCAAGTATGATCCTGCAGAGCATCACGTGATAGCACACGGCATTTAGTCTGCATGTCGGTGAGCAGGGTGAGCTTGAAATAGCTTTATAAAGACTGACAGCCAAAGTTCATCTGGTGTGGATGACGATGACTGAATGACCAAAAGAATAAAGATGTCAGGATTACAGGAATGCACTCAGAGACAACAATGACTAAACTGACTGATCCCTGATTCTAATTCCACTGGAGTTGAGCAGTTGATGAATAATGTGAATGTGTTAATATTAATACTAATATGTCAGATGTTTTCCAACAGTTTCTGATTAATATTTTAGTCCTTTGATTTCTCTTTTTTGATAAATAGCTGCTCTGTCTCTCAAAACAAAAACAAAACAAAAAAAAAGCATCAGACGCATACCTACAGCTACTTTGATCTGATGCAGGATGATGGCATGTAATGCTGGCACAGACAACCACATATTTTACCTCAAAACATATTTTACACCAAAGCTAATATGTCCCACTGTATATAGATTGTGTTTTGTGAACCAGTTTGCTTGTTAACAACATGGAATAAACATGTGCACTGCTGTAGAACCTTACATGGATATGACTGTCCTGAATTTTCAACATGCTGCAAATTAACTGAATAAAGGCAGATGCTATTAACTCCCAGGTGTCAGAAGCCAACAATGCTATTTGCGCCCGGGGTGGAATAGCCAATATGAGTATTCACTCAACTCAACTCAGCTTTTTTTTCATATAGCACCTTTCAAGAAAAAAACAAAACAAAACAGGAAACAAATAAAAACAAGCAAAGAATAATAATGCAAATAAATAAAACATTTTCAGGAATAAAATAAAATTACAGCAATAAACAATAAAATGAAAGTAAGAATTAATTAAAAGCAACACTGAGAAATAGAATCATTTAAAAACCGATGATTGACGCTTAAAAGACCAAGGTTATAACATTATTCTCATTTAACAATTAAAGCCAGATCAAAGAGATAGGTCTTTACTTTCTTCTTAAAAATACAGAGAGCGCTTGCTCATCTAATGTTCAAAGGCAATGAGTTCCATAGTTTAGGGCCATAAAAAACAGAGGGAACTCTGACCAGCACGTTTATGGGACACATTCGGGAACATTTTAAAAGAAAAGCGGTGTGGGACCTCAGTGATCTGGCTGAAACATAAAATGGAAGAAGATCCCTGATTTTTGGAGGCGCAAGGTCATTTAAGGCTCTATAAACAAGTAAAAGAACTTTAAAATTAGTTCTAAAAGAAACAGGTAGCTAGTGGAGAGCTTTAAGCAGTGGGGTGATGTGACCCGTTTTCTTTGTTTTGGTTAAAACTCTGGCCAGAGCAGTTTGAACCAGCTGTAGTTATCGACTTGCAGTAGTCACCTGGGTGTATATAGCCTCGTCCTCTATAAAGCCCTCACCCAGTTATTAGCGAGTGAGCACTTGCTAATAATTGTCTTTTTAATTGATTTTCACTAAAATAATTCCTTGGCTATCATAATGTTACATTGAGTAATTCAGACTATACTGATTATATTGTTTTGGTCGAGCACAAGGGAAACTAGACAGATTCCTGTTTGAAAAAAAAAAAATAATAGAATATCCAACTCTATTTACATCTGAATGGCAGAGATAAAACATGATCTTTATAACCATAACCAAGTAGTTTTGTTGCCTAAACCCAACTAAACTGTGACTGAAAACTGAAAAAAATAATTTAAAAAACTGAAAGCCAATTAACAGTGACTCGCAGTTTTACCCGCAATTTCCACCAGGCACGATTGTGCTGCATTATGGCTGTGCCACAGCAGTCGGAGGGATCCGTGGCCATTCTCGACAATGCTTGTGATTCTACCAGAAGCGCCACGGCATGTTTCCAATGCATCCCAGAAGCGTCTTGGTGCTCCGCTCTGCGGAGAATACGCGCCGAATCTATTTTTGACGGATGCCGCGTCAATTAGCACAGAGCAGATCGAATGGGCAGGAAGTCAGACACAGAAAAGGCAGGGAGAATCTGGTTAATTTTCAAAATAAAAGACCCTGTGCAGACTCACGATCATAAAGACAGACAGAAAATAAACTATTTAACCACATGGCCTGCTTATCCATGGTAGAACCACAAAGAGCAAGGACAGAGGACCTAATCAACAAAGTCTGAGGAAGTAAACATAATAAGGCGGGCAACACGCTCCGCTGCTGAAATGCCTCTGAAGTGCTGCTGGTGGGCGCTGCAGCCATGCGGAGGACGGATCTGAACCGTGGCGCAGACGTGCCATGCCTGGTGGAATTTACCGGTTACACTAGACTTAAACCCCAGTCTGCCACAGGAGAGTCCTGTGTTTAACCCATTTATTCACCACAAGCTCTTGTCTGCTCTTGTTGCTTTTTATAGCTAAACTAAGGCAGCTGGGTATGAATGGCCAAATAGCTGCTGTGAGCCTATTGTCACTGGGGAACAAATAGACACTGTGTTTAATCAATTACTCAGGTAACTCACAATAAATTATGCACTGATTAAACACAGGACCACTGTGGTTTTTTATAAATCTATTTTAAGATATGCATTTATATTGGCAATATTATTACCAATACTAACACTAACAACAATAATAACTAATAATGATAAACCTTCAAATATATTGCATAGTATCACAGGTGGACCACCTTGACTGGATCATATCTGGTGCTAAATAAAAAGCTCTCATTTATGGGCATATAATCCCAATTTACACACTCCTCCACACACAGATGAGCAGGCAGTATATCCTCCTCAGATCCCTCTCTGATCTATAGAGTGTAATAGTGTTTAATAAGGCTGACATTACGCTGGGATAATCCCACTCTCTCATGCACCGACACACAACCAATTCCATTTCCACCGCCTCAGCTGTTTTCTGTGCGCTCCGAAAGCTCATTTCAAGAAAAGGAGGCCGGGGCGCAAAACGAGGCCTCAAATATCAATTACCACTGATGGGAGAGAGGGGAAAAAAAGCTGATGGATGCCACATTTCCTCAAATCCTTTGCTATTCTTTCCATTTTAGTTTAATGTGTTTTTTTTTTTATTATAGGGCGATAAGAGCATATGATGAGGAATAATTAATTCTGATTGGACTAATATGAGACGTAGGAGTGGCAGAAATGCAGAGCCTTCAAAATGTGTGCGGACGTGAATGTGTGTGTACCCACGGTGTTTGTGGGCAGGAACAAACAGTTGGATTATGTTTGCATGCAGGGGAGATTCATGGACGGTAATTTCAGTATGTGGTTATGAGACATAACAAATTTTCAGAACTTAACCTGGGACAGATGATGCTTTTCTGTAGAGGTGAGCAATATGACCAAAATCTTCTATCATGGTATAAGTAATTCTATTTCAGGGTAACGGTATATATCACACCACAGTCATTGCTCTGTAAATTCAATTAGGAAATATGGTTATAGGAAATAACAATACAATTTGTCCTCCTCCATATCCATCTTGTTCTGGAGTGGTTGGCCAACCAGCCTAGAGGTGCGTTACCACCAACAACTGTAGCTCTCATGTCCAAGAGAACGTGGTAAGCAGTCCTGCTGCCAAGATCACATTACCTTGTGAGGGATGGGTTAGCAAGCTCACATGAGAATTACAAGATCATGCAAGAATCCAGACTGACTTACTACTTAGCCTGCACCAAATATATAGCTGAGACACAAAGGGATAGCTCTCGCGTGGAAACAGTATCAACAAAACTCTGCCTGTGGACAAATGTCTACTGTTGCATGGCACATACAGCATATCGCCCAACTCTACTTTCCTGTATGAATCAAAGGCAAAACCAGGCAAAATGTATTCGTATTACATTTCATGCACAGGAGAAATTTTAACATGTTTTAGATAAAAGAAAATAAGATGAAATGGAATGAGAAAATAACTAGAAGAGTGCACTCAGTGGAGTGCAGATCCCCACCAGGCAACAGATGGCGAAGCACTGACTGCTACTGCCAGATGCAACCAGCAGAGATCTGCAAAGTTCCACCAACATTAACACATACGTCCACATACGTTGTTCCCAGCTGACGCAAGATTTCAAACTGAAGCAGTTGTTCATCACCAGCAGCGCCTAGCAGCCGGTGAAGAAGAGTGAGAAGTCAGCTGTCGATCGTTGTATAAAACAGAGAAGTCAAAAAAATAGATTTAATGCCTCACAGTTGTTTGTCTCCACCAACCAGTCTAATTGCAGTTTGCATCCATGTCTGTCCAGACCCATATAATGTATGTAGTGAAGACTCTGAAGGAGATTAAAATGGAACTTATCACTTTATTGACCTGTAACTTCGAAGGAATTCAATGAAAGGTATTTGTTGTATTTTTGACAAAAATGGAAGTTCTCACTATGTATTCCAGTAAGAAACATTCTGTCTTCACTTTGAGACTATTTTTACGGAGAAGTACAGCGAAGTTGACCTTTGAGCTTTTGGATATAAAATCTCATCACCTCATCATTTAATCCTATTAGAGTTATGGCCAAAAATGTGTTTAGGGAGGTCACCATGACCTTGACCTTTGCCCACCCTCAATCTAATGAGTTCATCCTTAAATGTGGACACTTGAGCCAAGTTTGAAGAAATCCCCTCAAGCATTAGAGATATCGCCCTCATGAGAACAGGATGGACCTGAGTTAACAGTGACCTTTGACCAAAATCTAATCAGTTCTTTAAAGTCCAAGCGGTCATTTGTTTCAAGTTTGATGAAATTCCCTCAAGGCATTCTTGAGATATTGCGTTCACAAGAATGGGATGACCTAAAAACATAATGCCTTGGGCCATAAAAACATAAAGGCATAAAAGTCATACAAAGGTTTTTTCAAGAAGGTCCTTCAGCATACAGTCATGAATGTGTGTAAAAAATGAGGCCGATTGGTCCAGTAGTATTTGAGACAAAATGCAGGCCCACTGATCATGCACACACTCTGAATAATGATCCCCTGGCATGGATAATAAGAATGAAAATATATAAGATTTAAGATGGTTACTCAAAAGACTCATTTAAAAGACTCATTTAAAATTTTCTCGCAGCAATCCCACAAAAAGCACAGACAAACCTCTCAGTTACTGATTGAAGCAAATAGTCAAAAGATGTGGGATCCTTACGAAGGCTGCCTTTGCAACTAGGAGAATAAATACTAAAAGCATCTTCAGCAGGGTTCACCCAAATTAACAGTTCAGACCACGAGAGGACCGGTGTCCTATGACGTGAGAGGTGTGGGTGGCTCACGTCTTTTCAGCATGTCTAACGCTGTGGAACAAGTCCATTCAGCGCTTTATAGACAAGCAAAAGAATCTCAAAGCCAATTCTAGTAAGTACTTGAAGTCAATGTAGTGTTTTGAAGACAGAGGTAATAAGCTCTCTTTTTAAGTCCCTGTCAGAACTCTGGCTGCAGCCTCGCTGCAGTCCTCAGAGGAAGACCATTATAGTAGTCTATTTTACAGGTTACAAAAGCCTGCTGTTATGGCTTCGGTAAAGAATCCTCATATTTCTGCAACGTTTATTGTGATAGCGAAGTGATAAATCATTGATCCTCTACCACAGTTGATATGTTTCTGAAAACTGAGGTCAGGTCAGTTTTTTTTTTTAAGCACTTTCACCTCTTTTCATCTTGCTCAAGAGATAAAAGCTGGGGCACCTCCAGTGGTTGGCAGTATGTACACGGACAGATTAACTTATTTAGGGGCCAAGGGGCAAAACATTTGCTATTAAGCCCCTGTTGCCTTCATGTTACCATCATGTACAGTGTCCACAGCAAACTACAGATTGCAGCCTCTTTGTATTTTGCACAGGGAGCAAGAAACCCCTGATCCTATTCTGAAGAACTGCCCTGGCCCATTGTTTTCTGTTTGTCAGTTAGTTGTGGATGGAACGCAATTTTATTTAAGAAAGTACACCATGTGGACACTACATAAACTAAAATAATAAGTGTGGGAACTAGATTTTGACACATAGCCCCTCTGCAAGACATGTCTGCAAAGTTATGCAATAATGCAAGATCTAATATTGTACTAGAGTAGTGCAAATTTCTAAAAAGTCCCTAAAAGCAAGTGGTAATCATTAAATGGGCTTTTAGGGCTCCTGTCGTTGGAGGGGTTTGCCCAGTCGCTAATCCAGCCTTGAGAGAAGTACAGTTGTTTATCAGGAGGATCTTTAGTTGCAGCATGTAGAAATTTGATTAAAAAAAAAAACAAAAAAAACAAGGATTCTTGTGGAACCTCGTGTTCCGTAACTGTTTTGGATAAAAAAGAATTTTTCATTGGAGCAAATGCGAACTGGGCTCTTCACTTAAAACACATCGCGCCATATGTGATTCGCAGTCTGTTCAGCTTTGGCTGCTGTTGTTAGAGAAATCTGTGTCCTTGTTTTTCTCAGATGGATTTCTTTCAGAGAGATAGGTGAATGAACCTACATTGAAACTCCCCGGTGAGCTTTTTTTTTTTTTTTTTCTCCGTTGAAGAGATGTTTAAAAGACGACTATGGTCTCAGGTGAAAAGATTTTTACAAAAAGTTCAAAAGTGAACGTCTTTTCACCGAATGTCTGAAGATGTTGATTGAACCTTCACATTTAGACCATATCAACAGTGAAGTTTTTCATAGCCTGGCGTCACTCTGGAGACTATGAAAACATAAAAAACAGGCCTCACACAGGACTCAACCCTCAGTCTCCCAGACAACAGCCCTGTGTTTAGCCCATTTGCCAACACATATTCCTGGGCCAGCATGGGCTACGTTGCTCTTTAAACTACATCACCTGAAAACTTTCTGGCAGAAAGGCCAGAAGACTAACTTCTCCCAATAATACAAGTCCTGATGCGTATAACTCGTCTAGACTAGTCAAAACTGTAACCAATACGTCTAAAGTCAACACATCCTTGTACCTTAATGACACATGGTTGATCACCAATGACTCCCAAAATGATTACTGGTGTAGAGTATGGCAGGGACAAGCTAACTGGTCCCTAACTATATTACTTAAGTCACATGACATAATCCACATGTGGTTAATGCAAAATGGCCGCAGTTTGCTTAGGTTTCGGCATCTAAACTTCTTGGGTAGGTTTAGAAAGAGATCATACTTAGGGTTAATAAAAGTAACAATTTGTATGTCACGTAATGGACATAACAAAACTTCATGACATTTTACATAAAACATTAAATGCGTTGAGATTACGTGTTTGTAAAGACCACATTTCACCTAGCAGCAAAATATGCCTTAAGAGAAATGCCATCACACTAATCAATATTATATCTTTTCACCTACAACCTTTGTGTGCAACCAACAACATTTTAGCTAGCTGAAAAAAGGTCTTGGACATTCAGACTGAAAACTAAAGAGTTTTCAACCAGAAATCAATGTTAAAATCCCAGTTGGCGCTCACTGGGTCTTATTCTTTGGTTCTGATGCACTGACATTCAAACCTGGCTTTTTTGTGTTGTTGTTGCGATTTGATCCTTCATATTACTCTGTTGAAAAAATAAATAAAGTAAATAGATAAATGAAGGACAAAGAGGTCAGTTTTATGACAAGGATGAAATATGAGAGGGATGTGAGGGACTGAATAATAGCCAAGACAATAGTCATTACAAGAGCTGTTTTGCTGTGGCCTGTAAACACAGTCACCGTCTCTGCCTTATGGCTCTCTTTCCATACAAATCAGTGAATAGAGAGAGATAAGGTGTGTATGAATTAATCAAATCTCTGCGTATTACTTCCAATATTCTCGGGATCTCAATGATCGGAGTCGGCACGCAGCTCGGGCTTTTACAAATGACACTGCTGTCCCCAGTTTGCGTAATTAGTTTAGTGTTATTGCATTCGCATGGAACAGAGGGTGTAAAATGTGTTATTGCTTTTTAACTGAACACAGTGGGTAAACTAATGTGCTCAACATGATCAATAAATCACATCTGAACACATCAACTCCCTGCCAACTGGAAAATGAAGCAGTGGCTGGGGTTCTGCTTGCATATGAAATAAAGGTGTGAATGGTGTGCGAGCATGTAGAATACGTCTTTCAGTGTCTAATATGGGAAAATATTGTGCATTTTTCATGTGTGCATGTCTTACATCTTGTCCAGTGTAATGACAAAAAGGTTTGTGGTGCTGTTTACAACCTTGACTTGTGATTTCCTGAAAGAATGAAAATAATACCTGTTCAGAGCGGCTCGCACACCTTATCTTCACAGTCTCGCTGTATCTGCCTTAACAATCTTCTCATTGCTCGTCCTGTCCTCCTCTCCTCCCACACTGTGGGCGGCTGAGGCAGTTGGTCTACTTTGTAAAAGCCTCCCGCAGTTCGCTAATCATGTTGACCGCCGGCTACCAAATTAAAGCTGTCACAGCCGCTGTCGGACGCCGCTGGTCTGAGCAATGTGGCTTCCAGTGGTTAAATGGACCCACAACAAGGGGCTGTTCCTATCATAGTCCGTCATACAGATGTTGCCGCCCTGTGAAGACTTTGTGAATTCTATTTTAGATAGATTTGCTCGTGTTCTCTTGAGATCAAAGATTTATGGATATATGTCACAAAGATGGTGTGTTATATTCGTGTTAGTGTGGCTTCAGTGTTTCCAGCAGCAGAGTGAGCAGTAATAAAAGTAATAAAACACAAACACAGAAAAACAAAAGCGACGAATCAGCCACAAAACACATACATTGTATGTATTAAATTCAAATATAAATCCAAATAGTAAAAGGATGTGTAATAATTTAGAGCCTGAACAATATATCGATCAAGCAATATTATTGGCCCGATATTGACCTGTCACAGCACATATGTTGTCTGATATGCAAATATTTTCTACAGATCATAATGCAGATTGTTTTTATTTCTTGGCTTTATCAGCACGTCTTTTTCTTAATTCAGGTTTAACATGTTAGCTCTATCTTTTTTAAAATATATGATAATTAAACATACCAGTGCAAATTTACTGTTTCAGTGCCCTGATATCATTTTTGACAATAACGTTTAACTGTTAAGATCTTGCCGCTATTACATTACAGTGTTAACCACTTTTGATGAATCCTTTAAAAAAGTGTGTTTATGTATATATTTTATATTCTGTATATTATATCCTGTACATAGAATATCTGCCAATATATTGATATTGGATTTTTTTTACTCCCTAATAACTTGATTGGTATTGGCATCAGCTCCAAGTCAAAATCAGTTGGGCCCTGCAATAATAATCAGCCTTTTTAATGAGGTTTTCAGGAGGAAAAGTGTCAACCAACATGTGATTTTTGAGGATTTAATTAAACATGACCCAGTTCCAGTGTAGGACATGTTGAGATCAGCACATTGATCTGTTATCACATCTATGGCTCAGAGCTGTCACACATTAGTTAGGACTGGTTGATGAGTCAGCAACACAGTCTCTGATTGATTGAATAACTCAACCTGTCGCTTCTTGATTGCTCGACAAACTCAACCCATGGCATCTTGGGAGTGCTAGTGGGCGGCTAATACACTAACAACAACAACTGTTTTCAAGACACGAAACTGGATCAATGATCACAGAAGACACTTGTTGTTGGATTTATCATGATGGATTTATTCCACCTCGTCTCCAAGAGAACACTGCAGTTGAGGGTTGGATTGCAAAGCGTCTGAAAGTGATACGATCACATCGGAGCTGACATTGTAAGGGTACAATGCTAGCGGTAGCTCAGCTTACTGCAAGGCTAGATCCCCTATTTCTGGCAGTTGGGAAATAACGGAATAAACTTTTTTTGGTCTTGAAAAGCACGCACTCAGTCACTGTCTTATAACTAAAAGGAGCTATGCTATGCTCATGAGAGTAATGTTTGGCAAAGTGTAATAGAATGTCATTATTCATGTGGTCTAGACCTACTTATATGTAAAGTGTCTGAGACAACTTTGTTGTGAATTGGCGCTATATAAATAAAATTGATGATGATTGATTGATGATTAGGCAGTTGCCAAAAATCGCCGGGAATATATGCTTTGTCTCTGTAGTAAGAAAAAATCCACACTGTCACAGCCCTATTCCAGTGTACCACCATCTCAAAGCTGTCTACACAACGCCAACATGATATGGACACGTCTTATGCAGAAACAACGAGGAGACGCAACATGAATATTTCTTTTTCAAAGAATTCTCCTGCCTTTCAACGAGCCCTTGAAGCCTTTGCTTTAGTTTTCAGTCCCAGCCATCTACCACATTAACACCTAACAATAATTTAACTTTGACTAAAATAAAAGAAGACTTGATGTTTACTGTGATGGACTGTCTAATGCAAGCAAGGTCTAAGTGTCTTCAAGTTGTTTTTCATATTCTGCAGAAGGAATGAAAACCGAGGGGTGTCTGGAACAAGAAAATATTTGAAAAATGATTTCATCTGAAAACCTTTGCATAATAGTTTGGCACGCAGATAGGACACTCAAACTGCCTTTTTCTTATTAAGCTTATTTTCATGATGAAATTGCAAAACATTGGGCCTTGTGCATGATTTTTTTTTTTGCTTTTCTCTTAAACAACGCAGTTGGAAGAAAATACAAAAAACCTACATGGACTTCATGAAATGTGCGCGATAGCCCAATCTGTTTTTACCCACCTGGGTACGTTGATGAATCACGTTTGATCTTAGATTGGATGTGTTTGCCAGGAAGTTTGAAATTAGCATGCCAAAACTCCCCAATAAAAGGGGAGAAGAATTAAGTGCTGGATGCAAATAACAAAGTAACTGACACTGACATTTGACAGGTTAAAAAAAAAAAGAAGAAACAAAAGTAAAGAAAGATTTTTCTCTGTCCTGGGGCTGCAGGTCAGCAGTGAGCACTTGCACATGAGATGGAATCGATAATTTGGTCTCAGATCCAAGTTAAGGCTCTAGAACAGCACACAGGTTTCAAAGAATCTGTCTCGGTAACCTAATCAACTTTAAGTGCGAACTTTTAAAATCATTAAGTTCATAAAACACGAGTTGATTTTTGCGCGCACTGGTTTACGAGTGGTCTGGATCACTCTTCTGTTCTTACCTAGGAACAAACAAGGAATGTGAAAGTATTGATGAATGACACAAAAGTTCTTAAATTGTTCGCACAAACAATTTAGATTGAATCTGTGCATACGAACAATTCATGTTAGAAGCCTTAGTTTGTTCGTGGGTCTTTGAGCACTGGAGAGACAGAGGCAGTACAAAACAGAAATGTAAAAAACAAAAAAGGACACAAATACAAAGCAAAACACACAAAACACATGCAACTGAAAAAGCAGGCATTTTGTAGTGTTCTAGGCGGGTCATTCGGTGCATATTTTTCAAAAGATTTCTTTGCTGAATTATGGGGAAAACCACATGGTGAGAACTATGACAAAGAGCTTTGGCAGGAGTAGGACTCAGGTCGCCGTGGCTACATGGTGCTGCATGTACAAATAACCTTTTGTGCAGTATCAACCAAGCTGACCATGATAATGCAGTGAGAACAGGGAGAGACAGATGGAAGAGCTGAAAAACTGCACAAATTAAGTGAATCAAGAGCCAAATATGAGGTTTTCCCTCAAAAGTTTATTACCCAGATATTTTAGCTTCACACTGCAGGGGACTGCTTTCTATTCACTTTGAGTTAGTGTATTTGCCAACATGCAGCCGTGATGCAGCTCAAAGCCTGCATAATAAAATTTAATACAGTCGCAATGCTCTAGGGCTAAGCGCTCCCATCTAGCAGACATACAGTATATCAAAATAAGCATATTGAAATCATTTAAAAGTTGTTGAATGTGCAGCTCTCCAACAAGTTACCTGAGCCAAAGAGCTCCCTTGAGCCAGCCCCTGTCTCCGCTATACATAAAAAACAGAGATAAAAAAAAAAAAAAGGCTGTTCCATAATAAAGAACTGAGGAGTTCTTCTGTAAATCACAGCATAGTTAACAGGGTAGTGCCACCTCTAAATAAAATGCAAATATAAGACAACATGGCTCAGTAAATGGATTTAATTAAGTACATATCTGTGCATTTCCCTCGCAATTAAACCCCAGTGGAGTCCTCCAGCAGTTCAAACATATTAGAAAAATGCCTCGTGTCAGAGGATGATGCCGCAGCCCATTAGCCTATCCACAGGCACATACAGGGTGTGGAGAAGAATGAATATTGGGTAAGACTTTATTTCTGTCTCGATGAACACTTTGCCTCCAAGTGCGCCTGTATATGTTTCCAGAATCACCCCCTTAGGTCCAATGTAATCGGAGCAACGCAGAAGGGAAAGCTTTATGGTGGCACTGACATACAAACACAGACAGTCATACAGTGTGCATACTGTACCTATACCCTCCATCCACCACCCACACGCACACCTGGTGCTGCAGGAGCGTTGCAAAATGAAAACTCCGAGGCTATCTTCTCTCCCGTCTCCCTGTTAAAATATTGCTTAATGACAGAGCGGGGGAGAGGAAGATTTTAATTAGCCAGCAGAGGAAGCTTCATTAAATCTCTCCGCCGGCCTCTTCCGTCCTGCCAGGCGCTGTCCTGATGCAAAACTCTCACTACCATTAGGTAGGACTACGTGGTGACAAGGGGAAAATCAGACAAATCCTCCACTCAGCTTGACACCGATGTAAATCTTTGTGTTGATGCTGCAAATTGATACATGTTCTTTTGTGGTATATAATATGTGGGCATGTCTTCATCCATGATTAACTGTTGAAAAGGGCATTTGTGCTTAAAAAAGACCAAAAAAAAAACAAAACAAAACCCCACAATACTATTTTAGGGCTTTGGAAGCAAAGACAATCTTGGTCGACTCACATTCTAACTCTTCAACCAATGGAGATGGCAAAAATTTTTTTTAAAAAACTCTGCATGTTATCTCTTGATCAGTGGTTCCCAAATGGTGTGCAGAGGCACACTGGTGGGTCATGAGGCAAGTCCAGTTACCTTGGAATTTTGTGACAATCAAACAATATATTGTCATTATTTATTGCAATATACAACCACACAAAAGGTTATGATTGAATTTATGATTCACTATATCTGTACTTACTTCCCAATACAGCAGCAATTCTAAACTCTAAAAATGTCTGTAAAAAGCTTCTGTCAAAGCCAACCTCAGTTTTCACTGTTTGCACAGTTGCCAGGTGGCAAGAGTGTGACACATTAAAGGCCCTGATTGATTGATTGATCCCACCTGCACTCCTGGATCTCTGCCTCTGATTGGCTAGCAGGCCTCTCGTTGCCTCCACTGGTTAGTTCATAGTAGCTATTTTGCACAGGTATGGTTTGTCTTGAGATGTTGGCTTGCCCTTTGCTGTGCCTTGGACAGAAAAAGTTTGAAAAACACTCCTCTAGATGAACTAAATCAGCCAAAGTGCGCTCTGGTTGCTAGCATAAATTTATGCCAATGAGAGTTACACAGCCTTGCCAAGCAAATTATTTTCTGCATTTTTACTATTTCCTTTTCATGTGTTCAGTGGTTCTTCACAAGTACAGGGGGTATATTGTTATCTTCAGGGCTTGTCTATCATTTAAATTCACACACAGCAGCAACACACTCACACACAAGGACAACAACAAGGATCATAGAAGGCTTGCCGAGCTAACAAAGCTTTACAGTATCTTCCACAAAAAGCAACACGAAAAAACTGATGCCAGCATCTGTCCTGCTACTCTGGTTATTGAGTTTGAAGTCAGGTCACAGACAGTCAACACTGATATATCATCTGTTACCAACCCTAGTTGAGAAAGCAGTCCTGCAAAGTCAAAACCACACACACGCTGTAATCAAAAATAAATTTTTTATCTACTCATCTACTTCTGTCCTCTGAAGCTGGGGACCGATGTAGTGACATGTGCTCGCACTTCGACATAGTGTCAGTTAGTTTGAAGCTGAGTAAATGTTTGGTAAACAGCCGGCCACTCAAAAATAAAAAAAACTCAGGTCTGCATATGCTGTCCCACCCCTGAAAATAACAGATTAATAGTGAAAGTACATCAACGTCTGACCAAAATTGAGAATTGAAAATTTGGTCGGACTGTCAACCAACCAATCGACCAAATGACCACAAGGTGCCAGCCGTATACAGCACACTGAGTGACACCTGTTCAGACTGAATCTCATATGATGACAGATTTTAGATCAACAAACACTGTTCTTTAATACTGAAGTCCATCATTTTTTGCAAAGCTTCAGGTGTTGCATGATTCTCCTCACTGTGCCAGTATCCTGCTCTTACTTTGTTTCCTCTTCTGTATCTACTAAAGTGCATGAAATGGTCCACATGTGATAACGTTCTATATCTGTAGGAGTTATAGAGAGTGAGAGCAGATTTAGCACAAGATTGAAGCGCTCACACAGCACTATGGATAGTTAGTGAAGTTGGCAAAAGGCCACCAATTCTTGAAAACTCTCAAACTTAGTTGTCTAACTACTTATTTCTTTAGCACTACTGAGGAAGCACATCACTTTGAGCTTGAGTGATCCCCAACCACATGCATGTCCTTTAGAAATAGATGGTGTAAGACGGCTTTGCTTTAAGCACAAACACATGCACATTTGCACACCACATGCAAAAATGCCTGTGATGTAAGTCAGAGGAAGTGTTCAGCCCCCTTTTCAAACTTGGACATCTGCTGCAAAGTTTTTTTTATTTATTCATTTTTCAGAGATGCCAAGTGTATACGAAGATGTTGTTCATATGCTGGGTTTTCAGGACAGCCAATTAGTGAGCAATTCCTAAATAGTGAAAAAGAGATGAGCGCATAAAGATGAGGAGAAGGAAGACGAGCAGTCTGACGAAGAGGAGGAGTAACAGCCAAATTACAAAGTAAATAAGTCATGTAATATGTGTGTGCATCTTGCTCACATGTTCACGTGCACACTCACAGATCTACATCTACCTCTACTTTCTTTATCCGCTTCTATAGATAGCATAAAAACTTCCACATCTGTCAAAAGAACACACACATACACACTCTCTCTCACACATACGAGTTTCCTTCTCTTCCCATAATCCTGCCTCTTTTCTATTCCTCTGCCAGCCATCACAGTATATCACTTTATCCCTCCTTCAAAGCTCCCGAGAGACGACTGTTACAGAGAGAAAAGTGAAATGAGAAATTCCCATTGCCACCTAATTGCATGGCCAAATCGATCCTGTAATAGATTCCTTCTCTCTGACATCCAGTCTCACTGACAGCACTATCAGACAGACAAATCAGAACACTGAGTGTGTTTGTGCGTGTGTGCGCGCGTGTGTGTGGGCTTCACCATGGCAGGTTCTGGACGGCCAGACATCTGTGTGATTGCTTAGAAGCGAGAGAAAGGCAGATTGAGGTTCTGCAATACTCACTTCCAACCGTTTTGTTGGAGATGAGCTTTAATATGGGCAATCCAATACTAAACCAAGAAATAAATAAATAAATTTAAAAAAACAACAGAAAAACAAAAACAAAATATGGAGATATGAGATGGAAAATGTGAATGTGTTCTGTAAACTGTGTGCTGCATGGATACATTATATGGAATGGAACACACATCCAGATCACTATTGCACTATTCTCCCGATACTTCGCCAATTTAATATGTACTTGTGATTTTTGTTTTGTTTTGTTTTAACACTAGACCATGGGAGAAAGCTGAGTCATACCTCATGAGTCATATTTCCAAAAACAATAAACATCACGTGTCAGTCAGACTTTCTGAGTTTTGTTTCAGCAGCATTGTTGTGATACTCTACTCTCTTTGCTTGGAAATGAAGATATTTTAACATATTACATTATTGTGGTACATGAGTAAAGCATTATAGAAGTATATAAAGGTGGCATTAGAAATCAATAAATTGTTTTATTATTAAAAATTAGTAGATAGATAGATGGCATCGAGCTAATGAGCTAACCACCGGTTAATTGTATTAAAAAAAATCAATTTAGAATTTCGGAAATTGATTCAGGATTTGTAGCAAAAAAGAATCACAATATATAAGAGAGTCTATTTTTTCATATTACAAAATTATACTGAATTTGATCTTTTTTTCTTACCCTCACAAGGAGCACTTGAGTTTGCTACAGGCCCCCTCCCGCCTACAACTAACCCGCATATTTATGTGACAAGAGGTCAAAAGATGTACGTCGCTTTGGATAAAAGCCAGAACGTCTCAATCTCCCCCTGGTGGCTAGTTGCAGTATAGGTCATAAATCCCACCCCCTTCATTTTAGACACAGGCCAAACTGAAATATAATTTGTTAGTGTGTGTTCAAGTGTTCATTTTTCTGATCAGTTTGGTTTTAATTAGTTATTTGATGCTGTAAAAAAAGGGTTTAATTTCATTATAGACAGCCAAGCCCTGCTAGCGATTGAATTGCCCAGCTGTGTGGGCGTAAACTCGAAATTATGACTCAAAGACCAATCACTACTGCACAGACTCCAGCTCCAAATGACATCACCAGTGTAAGATAGCAGCTCTTGTATTTGGGATACTTTGGCTTTTGCACAGTGGGAAGATTGCATCCTTCATCCTTATTTATATATGTCAACGGCACAAACTCACAGATAGACACCTCAATAATTGTTTGAAAAATTTTACAACTTGTATGAGGACCTGCCACCATGATTAGCTGACCTGAAAACCATCATTCCTTTTGTAAAATAAAAAAAAAATGCATATACTGCGAGCAGCTGTGAGTCAGGCATACACCTGTTTTCCTGCAGCTGACCCCCCTGAGAACCTGAACAGCTGCAAACAACATCAAACTGATGTACAAAACCTCTTTAACTAAATCAGCTGCCACCACTGCCCCTCCGCACTCCCTCCTCCCTTCCCTCTGTCTTCTCTTCTCTTTTCTCGCCTGCTGGATTTTCAGAAGAGGCTGATGTTTCCCTCCTCCTGCACTCTGGAGCAACCTCCTTTAGTGGAACCCACAGAGAGAATAGAGACCTGTGCTCCCTCCTGTCTCCTTAGGCCTGTGACAGAAAGCCTCTCCTCCTCCCCGCAGAGCAAACCGCAGATGTAAGGAAATTGGCTGTATAAAAACTGACCGGAGTGCAGAGGACCGCACAACCTCTGTTTCTCTCTTTCTGTCTCTGTTTCGCTGCAAGAAACACAGCTGAACTGAAAAACACAATAAAAGAACTCTCTCTTGAAACCACAAGCCTTGAACTGTGCAACAACACAACCCACGGCTATGCAAGTGCGAGGTTATGACAACTGGGCATACAGAAACAGCAGATACACTTCAGATTATATTCACAGATGTAAACGAAGAAGTTGCTGTTATGTATAACACTTGACATTAACTAAATAATCAGTCAAGTCCCATCATATTGGAGAGAAGACAGACGTCTCTATGACTAATGTCTCCAAAACTCAGCAGTTCACATCATACTGTAACAATCTGGATGGAAACATAGCATTACAGGTAAGAGGAAAAATATGTATTTTTGATTTTAGAGTCAACTGTCCCTTTAATGACAACATAGTGAATATTGCCTGTTCTCGTCCCAGCTTGTCACATACAAACGATTTGTCTGATACAGAAGCACAAGGTTCCCTTTTAGTGCCTGTATGAGATGCGGACAGAAAGTCTTTTTAACGCTGTGAAACACTCACAGTTCGGTTCTGTTTAGTAACAAAAACTACTTGGGTAGGTTTAGGACGTGGGTATGTGATGAGTTGGGAATGACAGCGGGCTGTCCATGTTCCACTCAGTTTAATTAAAATCCTCCGTCTTTCTTTGTGCATGTGCCAACACACAGAACAAAGGGCACACAATAGAAGTACAGCACTTGGCTATGTTCCCATAAACAGGCAGACACATGTATGAATACACACATATACACATGTTCACAATTTTTTTAGTTCATGTAGCTAAGCTCTTAAAGGATCAGATTATATACATTGTTCTTTTATGTCAAGTTATTTAAAAAAAAAAAAAAAGATCTTTGCATCAGTACTATTGATAGCTGGAGTCTGGATTTTGACACGTGATCATGAAAATACACAGAAACAAATACACAAAATGCAGATGTCTTTAACTTAATAATTTAAAATACTTGTGAAAACACCTCAAATGTGTGTGGTCTGAAATTATTCTGATTAGGCCTTTAAATTAATTCAGACAGGTTGTATTACATTATGTTATTAGACTGTCACTGACCTTTCTAAGCTAATATTTTTGCAGTTCCAACCAATATTATCAGGGTTTTTAGCTGTTTCTTGTCCTTATTGATAAGCACCACATGAAGCTGCACTTCTACAAACTAGTTTCTAAATGTCAACCAGCTTTTCACAAGGAGGATAAACAGTTTTCACTTGTAGACTAGAAAATGAAGGAACTTGTCAGTGGTATGTTTATTTAAAACAAAAATCTCTTGGTCTCAGTGGGGTAGCCAATGTGGCTATTTACTCCTGGGTGTATATCGCCTAGTATGGCAGAGACAAGCACCAAGGTGTCCGTAGCCAACAATGCTATTTGCACCCTGGGTGTAAATAGCCACATGGACTGTTTACACCCACATGATCTTTCCTAAACCTAACCAAGTAGTTTTGTTTATCACCTAACCAAGCAGGTCTGTTGTCTAAACCTAACCAAAATGCAACTGCAAAATAATAATAAAAAAAAAAATGTTAAAAAAAAACAAAGTACCACTCACATGCACTTCACACGACTGTCAAATCTCTGTCTCCCAGTGCAGGATTCAAACCCCATCCCCCTCTGTAAGAAAGCGTTGCACTTAACCCATTCAACCACCACAGCCTCTTATCAACACTGAATTTGTTGCCAGTTGTTGGTGCTGACAGCGCACAGTACCACAACTTAATTCCTCTACACACCTGACCACATGGTGCACATTAGACAACATTCAATTATGTTGTTGGTGCTGCATAATTTTTCCAGTGAAACATGGCCGAGGTCTCTTTTGTTTACTAACTGAAATAACAAAAAGCAAGGTGTTTAAAACACTATAAATCTAAAAAAAAGCATTAGGCCTTCGCTTTGTAGTGCCGCTGCTCTTTAGTCTAGTTTCAAATGACTAATCACACCTTTAGGAAGTAAAATTATTATCATACCATCTGCTGCAAGGTCTCGCAGGAATATATGCCGCATTACTGAAACAATGGACTTCTAAATATGACAACCAAAACAGGTGAAATGGGGGCAAGCAGGTGGAGAAAGAGAGTGGGATATACAGCAGAGTGACCTGGGATAATATAAAACAGTTTTTTTCACTCAAAGGAGAAATCTGTAATATATTTACTGTAATAAACCAAAAAAAGACCAGGATATGTTACTGGATGTTAAAGAAACATGTTAATTTGAAACAGTCGCTCCTCTGCAGCTACAGCCACAGTGTCCTGCTTTGAAATTTATATTCTGGCCTGTAACTTGTGTTATTGTTTCATGTTAATTAGAGTTCAAATTCATGCAGAATGTTCACTGAATGAGTAAGTGTCTGTTTATGAGTCATAGTAAATCATTAATAATGATGTTTATAACTGTTAAATTGAGCAAAATGTTAATGGAGTCTGGCAGGCAGAGACTGAACTCCAACTCCAGAGTGTGAATTTTTAGAGCAGTGGGCTTTTGTTTTTAGGATTACAGGCTTAACTTTACACCAACAGACAACTGACAGTTATAAACAGCTGATCAAGCTGGCAAATTACAATTTTGCGCTCGTCTTGCACTCCTGCAGTCAGCCTGAGCCTCCTCAAGTCCGGGAGGAGGGGGCAGGGGGGAAAACACTCGCTTCAGCCAGACGTTACGTATTAAATAGGATTTCAACCTATTTAATATACTGTCTAGGGCTCCAACTCCCTATTTGACTGCTGCACTAATTTTTGGACGCTCAGTTGTTACATATTGCCCCTTTAAGCTGTTTGGTTTGAAGCACTATAAAACGAGTCCGAATGAAAACATAGACATCCATATTTCAGGATGTTGACTTTTACCGGAGCCAACCAGCCGTCAATCATGTTGTCTCTGGAAGGAGGTATACTGCTTTCATTCAACTGCAATTCAACTTTATTATTTCATGAAAACATTTTAAATCCCAGCGTCTTTCTCACAGGGGGCATTTTTGCCTCACAGCCGATTATAAACGCCCTAATGAAATGCTATGATAGTAATAACATGAGCTTGTGGTGTAAATATAAGGATCAATGTTAAGATGATATTTAATGATATGGTTTTGAATAAATGCTCTCGTTATTGTCGGCCTAAATGAGAAAAATGTGGACAATAACAATAATAATAACAATTCTGAATCTGATTTTTATGAAAAGACAATAAAAGATTAAATTACTGCCCACCCGGCTGCTCATGCTGGCCTCTCCTGGAAAAAGAGATCAGTATCAGATTTGTGCAGGGACACACACACACACACACACACACACACACACACACACACACACACACACACACACACACCCAGCATGAAACAAAATTATCCCTTTCATATTCCCACACATGAACTAGACCCCAGTCACTTTTGCACCACTGTAACTGAGATACTGACACTGTGTATGTGCATGTGTGTATGTGTGTGTGTGTGTGTGTGTGTTTTCTGTTGTGCGGACCTTTGAAAACCACAGCAGCTGCAGGTATTTCTCACTTACGGTGCCATTTCTTTTCAACTCTTGTTGATTGAAAGGAGACAAAGAAAGAGAAACAGCGGACGGGGAACCAGGTGGCCAGTAAGTGGCCTCTTCATTGATTCTGTGTGCGGGTGTGTATGTTTTATCAGTGTGTGTGTGTGCGTGTGTGAGAGAGAGAGAAAGACAGCAAACAGACGGTGGTCAGGTGCAGAGGTTTGGGTCTGACACCCCGGGGTCTTCTGGTGCCCTGACACCCACATAATGTTAATCACTGTCCATGATCCTGTCTGCTGCTGTTAACACTCAGGAGGAAGGGGCTCCTTTAACAAACTTATTTTAAGCCATGCGGTCATGCACACGGAGACAAGATTCCTGGGGCCACAAGGATAAATTATGTTTTGCATGAAAAAGACTAAATTGGGGACTTTCACGAGCAGAAATTTGCATCCATCAAAAACAACAATATGCTATCCCCATGCTCGACTACGACCGTTAGTCATTTCGACTGTGATGCAGCCGAGAGGAGGATGTCAAACAGAGAACCGCTTACTGAAGGAGACGGATTAATGCATTCACGATGCTGTGTTAACAGGCTATAGTGAGCCTAGCACTTCACACATAAAATTTACACCATTCTGCATTTTTAGCCACGATGACAGGTTAAAATGAAGGTGCTGTTTGTGTAAAAATCAAACTGCAGCGAGAAGTTTTCAGAAAATATGGCACTGACAGCAACATTGTGACAGCTTCTCTTAAAATACTGGGGCAGAGGTGTAGCTCAGCCTTTTCCTTCTTATTACTGTTCGCTAATTGACGCCACACGTGCTGCAGTGTGTGTCCTAAAGGGTCAGTCTCGGGGTCTCAGTGCATGCTATGCACTGACCTTGACCTTGCTTCCATGGTCAAGAAGAAACTTTGACTGTAAGCTTTTAAGCCGACATGGATGGCTTAAAAACTAATAATGCTGGCTTAAAGGTCCAGTGTGTAAGATTTAGGGGGATTTATTGGCTGAATATGGCAGAAATGAAATATGATATTAATTATTATAAGTATGTTTTCATAAGTGTGTTACCACCTGAAAATAAAAAAAGTTGCGTATTCAGTACTGTACAGTTCAACAAACTGGGAAAATTCAGGTTAATTCCACACTTCCTTGAATTATTGGAACAACAACTTGAAAGTGGGGGAAAAATTTTATTACACAATTAGCTGAGTTGTTGTCTGATGATGTCATATACGTAGAGACATGGTGGATGAGAGCAAATGTTTAGTTGATAACATTTTATTAGTTCTATTACATAGAAGAATGTACTGATGCAGTGTCCATGTTGTTTCCCCATTACAAATTAAAACAATCACAAGCTGATGAACACAACCAAGTCACAAGAAATACTTCCCAACAAGGAAAATTTATGTGACCATCCATGGAGCACACGAATGCAGCATTAAAATCAGTGCCTTATATCTAAAAAGGCCACCATGTTGCACTGCCATGTTTCTACACTTGACCAGTACAGACAAAACAAACACTGGCTCTAGATGCAGCCTATAATGCCCCTGGTTCTTTAAAATGAGTCCTTAAAATTCTCAGAAGAAAAAAAAAAAAATCTACAATTCCCATGATAACTGGATAAATGACATACGATCAAAAGCTCAAGAAAAGCTAATAAATTAACCTTAAAGTTTCCATTGTTCAAAATGTGTACTGCAGTCCAGTCAGGGTCATAAATGAACTCGAAGGTCAGGCACTTTGCCAGCAGGCTGCATGCTTAATAAACAGGAGTGCAAGACGAGTGCAACTTTATATTTTGATGCTGACAAACTACGACAACTACAAGTCCTACACTGTAACTTGATCAGCCGTCGATATAAAGTTAAGCCCGTTATTCTGAAAACAAAAGCCCACTGCTCTGGAGTTGGAGTTCAGTCACTTCCTGCCAGAACCAATTAACATATTTCTCAATTTAACAGATATAAATATTTAATACCTCTAAAAGATTATTAATGATTTCTTATGACTCATAAACAGACACTAACCAATTCAGCAAACATTTGGCATTAATTTGAACTTTAATTGATGTGAAAGGGGCGAACAAAAACAGTTATATGGGCCCAGAATGGAAATTTCAAAGGATAACATGTTGGCTTTAGTGTCGTACTCAGAGAAGTGAGTTCAACTTGGCACGTTACTTTAATCTCTTATGACAAATCATGGTCCTTCAATGATTTAGCACAGTAAATAAATTACATATTCTCATTTAATGTGAGTCTTTTTCTCAGCCGAATGCATGTTGTGTAATTTGGGCTGTCTATAACTGCAAACAGTTTGTTTTTTATTTTGTGTTTTGATATGTTACAGAAATCATGTATCATATATGACTGTATTGTAATATATCACTGTACTGTGATACTACCGCTGTCATGAAAAATGTAACAGTATTAGTCTTGTATCTTGAGTTACAATTCTCAGTTGTAGTGTGACTCCATTAGATCCTATTATAACCAGGTTATAAATTATCAGAGTGCAGAGATTCAGTGTACAGCTCGAGTGTGTGACTTGCTTTATTGTGTTTTCCCAGTACAAAAAAAAAAGTTTCCAACTTTTTGACATGTCTGGAATGCAGTGTAATATATGAATGTCAGAAAAGGTGATGGCACTAAACAGTATAATTGTAAACACTCTCATCGTTCTCTTTCACCGTCATCCCTTTATTACCTGCTGTCAGTCTGAATAAAGACAAGGAGAATGCTTCACTGATGGAGACACGGGCAGATCAATCCCCCATAAAACAAGCTGTATTGGTTTATAAATCAGGTCTGCAGTCTCTGCCTCTGGCTGCTCAATAAGCATACATCAGCTTGAGTGGGATGAGCTGCCTACTAGCTGCAGCTGGTGATAGATAATAAGGATGCACAAACACATGAGTACGCACACAGACACAAAGCACAGCAAGAAATACACACAAAGCATTTGCACATGCAAACAGATGTAGATGAGATTCAGCAAGGCGCACGGTCTCACACTCAAGCATATATCTAAACACACTCTCAGACGCACACACACACAACCACTGCTCTTCCTTCTCCTCCAGTTCAGACACACACACCACACACACAACAAAAACACCACACAACCAAACACATATATAAATGTGTAACATTGCAAAGTGCTCTTTTGTCTCTGTAACTGTTGGCCTTTACTGTGGTATAAAAAGCCACTTTGCATTTTTGGGGGTTATACGGATTTCAGATGAACCATCCGTTTGACTAGTTGCTGAAGCCTAATGGTGCAGAGTGTTACCATTACAAAGAGTAATGACAGTTTGAAATGGCTCCACTAAAGGCAATATTCTAACATTCAGCTGATTTGTGGCCAAGCACTACCACTTAAATTGCAACCTCAAACTGTACACGGGCTAAAATCATAAAAGTAAGAACTCAAAGTGTACACACAGAAAAGCGAATACCGATGCCCGGCTTGCACACTTGCAAGATTTTTGTTTTCTTTCATCACTGTACTTCTCCTGCTCAGTGACTGAACACATTTGGATTGTTGCATAAAATGTGATGAATCAATAGTCCCACAGATGGAGCTGTTTAACCCAGTGAGATTAGCTGTTTCTGGATCATGGCACACCGCCATTATTCATCTTAACTGGCAAAATGAACAGACCAACATATAAATATTGTCTGCCAATACCACATTGAAGGATGTGGTGGGTTATTTGTAATATGCCAGTGGCTTCAGACCAAAATTTCTGCCGGTTCTGCCTATACAGGCGTTAGAGTCAGGCCTCTGCTCTTCCATACACATTCATGAGGTGTGTTCCAGCCAAGGGAAGTTTTGTAACTGCAATCAAGTTTGCAAGCACACAGACGGTCTATTTTAGGCTTGTTTGATGATTGAAGTTGCAGTTTTCAAAATGGTTGGAAGCAATAGATGTAAACTCTCTTTCAACCAGGGGTCTCAACCTCCAATGATGACACTGTTATCTCATATAGGACCACTTCAGTGTTAAAGCATGGCAAGAAAATGTAATATTTCTATGATATATTTATATTTGTATTGTTTCCTACTAAGATATTTTTGTCAGACTTAGCCCACCAGAAAAATGTAAACAGCAGTTTCTGTACATTTTTATATACATACTGAGTGTTGTCAGTTTTGTCTGTGTTTTCCTCAAATGCAACACAATGTGCAGTGAAAACTCTCATTTTGTTGCATAACTGATCATATATGTCACCTGGTAACTTGCGAATCCACTCTTCCACCCTCACAATCCACTCTATTTGCCAGAAATACTGTTGAACAAGCTCTTCTTTTCTGGACAAAGAATATCAGCAAATTGCCACATGTAATCCTTCAGAAATATATGCAATACATTTTTTAAAAACAATTTTTAATTCAGTTGTATTCAATTGAAGGGATGATTTAAATTTGTATTAAACAACTTGAAAAAAATATTTAATAAAAAAACATGAGGCCTGGATTATATTATATTTTTAAGATCATGTCATTTCTGGAGGGAGGCAGATAGAGGGTCTGAAATGGCCCCTTGCTGGCAGTTCGAGACCCCTGCTTTAAGTCATGTTAGTAACATTTTCATTATCATCCAACCCAACACTGTTCTGTGCCCTCACACTGTGGAAGACTTTCTGATCTCATGCATCTTAGATATGGGTGAAAATGATAAAAATCATGTAGATGAAAGCTTGTTCATTAAGTCTGGAGTGATTATTACCTCTAGCATTAGTCTCATTTATATCCACCTGTATGATTCATGTTCAAGTAAAAATTTAAAGTATGCATCACTCATGCACACATTACATTATACCTTCTCCTCCCTGCCAATCACCTGATACACAGGAACACACAGGACTATCAACCAAGAAATACCTTCCCAGAAAACTCAAAAACACAAACTTTATTTACTCAACTAGGCACAACTAAATAATTGGCAGTACTTTAACATGTTAAGCAAAAGAGAGAGTGCTGGCAGCTGCGCTCAGAACAGACGGGTGTTAGCAGTTAGAGAAGAGGGACTAAATTTTAGCAGTGAAGTTGTCCACTGGCAGTAAATGTCACTGTACATTTACTGCCAGTGGACAACTTCACTGCTAAAAAGTTGCACTTTGTCCATGAAGAGGCACTGCAGAAGAAGTTTAAGAAGTTCCTGTGTCTTGTTTTCCAGCAGGTGGGTACAGTGAAGGGAGAGTCTGTGAAATTAGAAAATCAGACTACAGTGAGCTGCTCTCTGGCTTCGCAGAACACATGTATATATACATACAACTATATGAATTCAGTGCCTTTTCATTGGGCATCAACTTTGTGTTTATGTGCGTTCTGCAGAAAAAAATAGACTTCAAACCTTAATAAATACTTCAGGTCACATTTATGCCAGATGCAGCTGAGACTAAGTTGACCAGATGAGACTGGGCGAAACTTGGGACAGGGAGTTAGAAATGATTCAAGTAATAGAATAACAAAATATGTTATCAAATAATATGAAGATTGGTTACAGATTCTGAGGATAATATAAAAGACATCGTCCTAGCGCACGTGACAGGTGTGTTTAAGTGCTTTTCCTTTCCGTCATTAGATTTAAACTGATCGAATGACATTAACAACCTGTTCTTTATGATAGCCTAATCACTGCAGTGGAAAAAATGAAAAAAAAATACCAGTAATGCTCTTACATATTTTACAAAAATGTTTTTTAAATCACAAAAATCAGGAATTATACTCTACATAACTGATTTGATGACAAAATGTCTGTGTTTAAATGAGAACAGCCCTCCTCCTTATAACTGTTACCTTTTCTTCACCTATTTTTGAACTCATCTTGTCACTATAAAAAGAACTCAAAAGAGGGTCTCTTCCGCACTTAAGTGGTACAAGAACTGTACCGTACAGACCTAAAACATGGCTTTTTAAATCCATCCTTAACATTTCTACCTGGAAGTGTAATTCCTAAAACGTCTGTGTGAAGTACAAACCTACGAGAGGAGTGACTCACCATCCTTCCCAGCTCCTCAGCTTTAAAACTTGCTCCTCTCTAGTTAATCTGAGCATGAAGAAAACCCAATTAGAGCTACTCCATTTTATCCATGTCCCAAATACTCTCCCTATGGCTTAAGCCCAAGTTTTAGCCTGATCAATGAAGTTGTCAGCATTAATTCAAACAGATTCCATCCGGCAAATTCTGAGGTTTCATTGTGCCTCTGTACTTGTTGGGGGGGGGTCAGCCAAAGTTCAGACCTCAATCCACCCCGAGGGTAACGGTTTCACACCACAGTCTTCTCTAGAACTGACCCACTTCTGCTATCTCTGCTTGCCGCATTCAATGGCTGGATTAAGTCTATCCACGGGACACTTGTGCGTGTGTGCGCGCAGTGTGTGTGTGAGACGGGGAGCGTGCGTGTGAGCAATTCCACCAGTGTGACTAACAAGCTTGGCTGTTGCAGTCCGGCAGATTGAGAGACACCTACTGCTAGTTAAAGCCCTTCGTACCCTGGGGTCATCGGCTCACTTTCTGCTCTGGTGCTGCTCATATATGAGAAGATAGAGGGATAGGGTGAGGGAGAGTGTCAGCGAGGTGAAAGTACTGTCACTGGGCTGCCATTTTTGTCAAAGTTTAAGTAGATACACATACATATATTTCTTAAAAAAAAGAAAGGCAGAGAAAGGCATTGCAACAGATCAACATGAATGGACAATGAAAACAGAACATTATGAATAATTTCTATCAATCTTTGTGGTTTAAAACTAAATTTACTGCAGAATACTTTGTTCTTTGTTTCAGGAAATGCTGCCTTATTTTGCTGTTGTTCACATATCCGGGTACACGTCCATGCTCACAACAATGCCATTACTGCAAATACACTGGAACACAACGATGATTATCCCGAGGAAATGGAGATCTGACTTTTGCTTGAAAGTAAAAATGTTCTGAAAGCTTTGATAGAGCTCAGCACGCCTGCTGTATGAGCAATAGCAGTATGTTGTGAAGAAAAACAGGTCGATTTAAGTTACATCCCGGCACCACGTTGGAAGATGTAAATTACATGCATTAATGATGTTTTGTGATTGTTCAGAGGCGTATTTGTGTTCCAAAATCAAGCTACAGAAACTGCCATTTACATAAGTGTTTTTGATAAGAGGTCGTCTGAGCAGGTGGAAACGAACCTGCAGTTTCAAGCCAAAATGAACACCAAAATGGCTCTGCGCCGTCGGATCTGCAAAAACACAACCTCATCTGTGCCGCTCCACCCACCTTGGCGCAAGAAGGTCCGCTTGGAGCCAGAAAACAGGTGCAGGTGGGTGGCTTTGCTAGTGTGTTATGTGCCGGCATGAAAATAAAGACAACTGATTTTCGAGGCCAGAATGTAACAAATGTGTCAATCTTTCAGCAAAAAAACTCTGTCACGATTTGTCAAAATCTGACTGCATGTGCAAACAATAAAAAAAACACTATAATTTTAAAATGTTTCACTTGTATTTAGCAAAAAGTTACATTAAAGACAACACGGTTAAAGTCAGCCACATCTGTGCGTTAAAATAATAAAAATTATTGCCTTAAAGGGGTCATGTGTAAAATACCTGTTGAAGGTATTCCCTAACAAATAGGGGCAGTATATCACCAGAGTACCTGCTAACTGCTCCTCACTATAGAGTGCTATGAGGAAGTTAGCATCACTCCATCGGTTCCTTCCACAAAAAGTCAAACAGACTAGAGTAACACTGCAAGATGGTCCAGCACCTGCTTTAAATTTGAATTGGATGTGTGCTTACTTTTATTTTTTTGTCCCTACACAAAAAGCCCATGGGATTTTTCCATTGGATTAGTGCAAAAAAAAAAAAAGAGCTCTTTCGTGAAAAAAAAAAAAAATTTTATATATACTGACAACTTTCATTCAGCACAATAATCCTCACTGCTTCTCTGATTTTTGAACCGTAAATGTAATCGCCTGAAGTACAAAGCCATCATGACTGTTGCATCTTCACATATTGTTGAGTTCATTTTAAATTAAAATTCTGCTCTTACACATAGCACTTTTAAAGAATGGAAAGTGATGCATGTTGGTACTGAGACTGACCAATTATCCCTGTATACAGGCGTAAAGCTAGCTTGTGCATTAAATGGGTAATTGTGTCAACGGGGCCATGAGTCAAGAGAATCTGGCATACTGATGCGCTGTATGCATGAGAAAACTCTACATAGTGATAGTGATATCTTAATTAAAACAACTTTCAAAACCTCATCTCCCCCCTCTCGCTAATGAGGGCTGCTTATGAATGATTCATTTCTTACATGGCAGATGAAACATGTATGTGTTGGTACTGACACTGGCTAAGGGCAATGATCTCTAGGCTAGGCTAGGTGCAAAGCTAGCTTGTGCATTAGATGCGTAGCTGACCCTTCGCTTAGCTCCGCCATTCAGTTTACTGTCGCGACTGTGGCAGATTTAACATTGAAATTGGGAGTAATTGTGGAAACACTCGGTCTTCAATTCCTCAGAGAAGTAAACAAAAGCACTCATTTCTGGCTGATGACTGAATTTTGTCAGCTAAAATGGATACTCTCGCAATGTAAGCTAATGCTAATGCTTAAACTCCTTTAGTTAGCGAGAATGTCTGTCTCCAGTTGATTTTTTAATGTTTCCATCTGACATGTTGGAAAACAAAAACCCTTTGAAAGGGTCTGAAATATGTAAAGTTACTTAACAGCTGTGTGCGTGATATATGTTAATGCTAAAAAGACTGAGGCTAAAGCCACATCCTGGCAAACATTGGTAGGATGGTGAAATATGAGACATTTATGTACAGGACAGACAACATAAGTACACTCATAAACATGGGAAAAGAAAGCGCAGGAACTAGATTAAGTGCAGCGGATCTTGAGATGGTTGCCCCGCCAGACGAGCCAGATCGCGATCGCCTCAGCAAGAGAGCCGGGAAAAAGCTAAGCTCACCCGGCTTAGATCTAAAAGAGCGAGCCAGAGAGAGATTCGTCGTTGTGGACAAAATTATTAAGCAACAGCCCACATCCTCCTCCTCAAGTCCCCTCATAACAAATCCCAACGTAACTCCAAGGAATAAGCAGTAAGTTTGGCAAATGCAGCACTATCTAACACAACGCAACTACTAAGCGAGTGTTAGTTGGATAGACAGGCTAACAGTTGCAGCTGACGTTAGAGCAGATAAAGTTTTATCCTTTCCCAACGCGTGCTCTTGTGAAGACTACAAAAAACGCCACAATCCAGACACATGAAACACTAGTAGTATCGCTGGTCTCGGAGCCTCCTGCAGACCACTTTAACATGTGGAGAAATGCAAAGCTTGACAGGCCTGCGGCGACCTAGTTACAGTTGCTACTCTATGATCGGACAGTTGCCATTTGCAGGAGGGACCTAGCAAAGGGCCAATTGTGTCAATGGGGCTCTGAGTCAAGGAATTCTGGCATACTGATGTGCTGTTCGCAGGAGAAAAATCTGCATAGTGATAGTGATATCTTAATTAGAACAACTCAAAACCCCATCCCCACCCCTCCCACTAACGAGGGCTGCTTATAAATGATTAATTTCTTACATGGCAGATGAAACATGTATATGTTTTAATTATTGGACACAAGGGTATTAACTCTTTTACTTTATGTCTGCAGGATAAACAAACTGCCACCACAAAACACAGTCATCACAGACGCTGAACCCCCAGTAACCCCTGTTTTTTTTTCCGTTTTTAGCCGAGGAGGAGCTGTCTCCAGCTCCTAAAATGTGCTTTCATTTATGACAAGTCTGCTCTTCAATCCAGGCCTGTGATGTCTTATCTGGGCCATGTCGTGCTATACATACCCTTTAATGACTAATTCAGTCTCTTGGCTTACGTACTAAAATAGAACACACACATATGAGAGAAAAGGGAAATCAATTGAAATGTTGCAATGTCTGACAGGACTGTGCTCGAGGAGACAGAAAAAAAAAAAGAAAGAGAAACATCAGACGGTGTCGCTAGCTTTTGTTTTCTGAGTGAGAGTGTGCGGTGTTGAGACAGGCAGAGGCTGTATGTATGTATGCAGGGTGCCGGTACGTTGGGGAATTTATTTTTTTCAACTGTCTTTGATCACTTCCCGGCTTTGAAGTAACTCTCACTGAAGGGGGGGAAAAAGCCAAGCAGAAGTCACCGCAAGTTCACATCGCAACTAGGACTCGCAAAAAACTGCAATCTGCATAATTTATTCTCTAAACTGTTAAAATGCAAAGGGATGAGGAGATCTCTAGGTGCCCAACAAACCCGCCCCCCGGCTTGACAACCCCAATTACACACTCTCCCACTTCGCATTTGTTCTCAATTACAGCTTGAAGAGCGACGACATGAGAGCCTCTAATGCTCATCAAGTGACGGGGTTTAAGAGAGACAGTGGAAGGTAAAGCACCACCAATTAGGACAAATGTAATTGATATATAATGTAAATGAGCAAACAGAGGTAGTCGTGTAGGACACACATAAAAGAATATACACACACCCATCTCTTCTCCAGCTCCATCAATACAACACATTTCAATTAGACAGGAAACGGTGCTCCTGGACAGTTTTTACTTCTTTGCGTATCTCACTATGCTGCTGATTGTTTGATTTTGTGCTTCTTTTTAGCGTATTTTAGCTTGTTTACGTGTGTTGCTCAGAATCCACCAATTAAAATTCAAATTGAACACCAAAGACCCAAAGCGGACCTAAACAAGCACACATATATAGTTGTTTTCCCATTTTTGACAAAACTCAATGTTTGTTTTACAGTCAAGTCTTATTTCCCTACCACAAACCCTTAATCAGGCTCACTCAACTGACGGCCTGTGGGCTGAATCTGGCCCTTCAGTGACCTCAATCTGGCCCTTTGATCACTTATAGATATGAAAAAAAATATATAATTAACTAAGTTCCTTAAATGAGAGAGAGGCTAATTAGTTCATTCATTGGTTATCTCTGTTGTTAAGCACAGAGACAGTTATTTTATTTAAAAAAAATCTTGACTCAGGCTGTTAAAGTGGAGGGGATTTAGGAGAATCAAACTGAATGAAAACAAGATGTTAAATGTAACATTGTGCTCACAGACAAATCCGGCGAAGTACCAGAAGTTAACAAGCTGCCATTGCTGCAGTGGTGTCTTTGTATGAAAGTGAGCTGACATGAGAGGTTTACCATTTTCTTCTTTTTATATAATATTATTTTTAACAACAATGTCTAGAAAGTTGGGAAGAACCTGTGCAGTTTGGCTGCTCCAACAGTAGTGTCAGGTTTCAAGAAAAATGGAATGCAAGATACACAAACCTTTACTTCATGGAGAGTGCCGCTGTCCAAGAGCAGAGACTCTACAGAGATTCTCTGAGCGGACAGAGGACCATGACGTGTCTTAGTGGATCGCAAATATTAACAGAAAAGAACTTTGTTCCTGAATATCTTGAAAACCTCATGAAAAATGTGAATTCATATATATTTTTAATATAAATTACAGAGTATTTCATCTCTTCAATGTGACAAAGACAGTCCAGTTTTTCTCTTCTTCATTATCCATTTCTGGCTGTTGTCACAACCAACGTCCAACCACTATGTACCATTTGAATAACGATAACAAAAGGAACCTTCACCAGTTACTGAGGGCCGCTGTCAATCCAATTACCCGTGCCGTCACTAACAGCAGACACGGCGTCCAGAAGGGAACCCTCGATACACAAGATCTTACAGGAGTCAACATTTTGACTGAAACTATGAAAAATCTCGCGAGAGTCTCACAGATTTGGGGTTCCCTTCTAGATCCAACCAGCAGACACCAAGAGTGACGGACACAACGTGCCACTTCAGCAATGGCGACGCCGCAAGATGGCGGAACACACAAAGCGGTCGCCAGATTTGTCTATAGAGAGATGAAGTCCCTCCCCTTCTGGTGTGCCCCATGGGACCTTATTTCAGAAAAAATTTGGCCGTAATCAAAAAAAGGTGCATTGTCTTACATATTTAAAATCCTCACAGGTCAGACGTAGGAAATGTAAATGTCCTGCTCCTTGGCACTTTTTTTTTCAAATCTGGCCCTTCTAAAATAAATAAAGCCAAAAACTTGATGGTCTCATTAAGCATAAAATTACAGTACATTTTGACAACTAACACTCTATAACAACTTGACCTTAACCTAACCCCTGACAAGAACAATGAACTGTCAAAAGCTGGTCCTCACAGGGACAGATACGCCTGGACTCAGAGACGCACAACCCTCTCACCCAGACTAAGATGTCAATTGAAGGTCATTGCGTCACACAGAGAAGAGACAGCACAGCAGCTCCAGTCAGACTACTCTGACTTGCACAGTGTTGGCATGAAAAAGTTATTCACAGGATGCCTCTGCATCAGTGACAGCCATGGCTGCGTTATTCTGTTATGTTTGTAGCTTGTCTGTCCATTCGTCTCATTCTTGTGAAAAGGATATCTCAGGAACACCTTGGGGAAATTTCCTCAAACTTGGAACAAATTTCCACTTGGACTCAAGGATGAAATGATTAGATTTTGAAGAACGAGACGGACATAAGAACACACTGACCTTTATCACTGACCACTGATAAAGGTCAGTGTGTTCTTATGTCCATCTCATTCTTGTGAACAGGATATCTCTTGAATGCCTTGAAGGAATTTCTTCAAACTTGTCGCAAATGTCCACTTGGACTGCAACTTGACTGGTTGGCTCACGGCAACCAACCCCAAAGGAGTAATTCTAGTTTTTTCTTGCAGAGAAAATTTTAAAATGGCAAACATGTTCAAATCTCTTGTTGTGTGGTTGGTGACAATAAAATGTAATTAAAAAGAAGGATGCTACAACGGCTAATTAACGCCCTTTATAAACATAGCGTCTTAATTTCTCAGTTGTACGTGTAGACAGAATTCAGGCTGGCTGCTATTACAGAAAAGAAGCAGTGGATGGATGGTTGAATCACAGTACCAGTGTTATGGTCATCTGCCTCTACTTTGTACATAATCTGTTATCTAATAATCTTTGTTACTGGTTTAAAGTCTTGTCTGCAATGCTGAGCACCCACCCTCCCTGCCCCAATTCAATGAGTCTCCTTTCCATACCAGCCAAGTGTTGGTGAGTGAGTCAGTGGCAGGTAGTGGGAAGATCAAGCTGTGGCATGAGTAGGAAGATGACCACCCTCGGCTCACTGCAACCCACACGATGACCTCCCTGGCCTGCTCCAGATGGTGCCCATTTTTCACTATGCCAAGCCGACTGAGGCCATTGATCTCTGCTGCATGGTCAACACCTATCAGTGGGACAAAGCAGTTCCACACGTCGAGAATACAGATGATGCCTGCAGGATTTAAAGAGCGCGTCATCTTACCAATTTGTCTATTTACACTAGACGATTAGTTTAGTTTAGTTAAGGTAGATGACTTCTTTTTTTGAGCTGTATACATGTCAAGTACAAATTGTGCAGGAACTCCAACTTTGATCAGATCGGGCCAGAAAACATCCTGCCACAGTCTTTTGAACTCTGTCCGTCTCTGCGTTGAATCTAAATAAAGATATTAAGCACAAAGAGCAGCACCACTTAAATTAGAGGTTGCATTTGCATTTAGCGTTCACTTTAAGCACTTAGCTTTAATTTCATTTTAATTTTCAGTTTAATTTAATTTCTAAGCTAAGAAACCATCTACAATAAGTGAATTACTCTGAATTTCAAGTTGTCCCACGTTCGTCTCAGTGATTTTTCCACTCTGACAAAAACATAATCCCAAGGAAACACTGAATGCTCGCAGTTTAGTCGCAAGTCAGTCCTTAGTTTTAAGCCCAGTTCAGACCAAAGATTTGTCATGAGACAACTTGAAACTTGTAACTACTTGCAATGTGCCGGTCTGCAATGTTCTGAAAACCTGCAGTTTACACCAGTGTGACTAGACCAGATGGTATATCATCTCCATCACAACCACTCCATGTACTCCAGTTGTACAACAACTGCCGGATTCTCTTGTAGCAGTATATAATTTGTAGTTTCTGAATGTAAATGAGCGCAGTGACAGTGAGTTACTTGCTACAGTTGTGTGTGTAGTATTGATTTGTCAGCCAAAATGTAAAAGGTGTGCGTGGAGTGAGTGTGGCTGGGCAGAGGGAGGGATAGAAAGAGACATGGTCATGCCTTACGTTTTCTATCCCTTCACCTACCCAAATTTTAACCAGAGCGTCGGCACTATGAAGAAATGACACATACAAATCTCACAGGAGTTTTGAAAATAAGGGGTTCCCTTCTAGACACGACCAGGAGATAGAGCACGCAGCTGTAGGCACTCCGGTGGGGGAGACTGGTGGCAGAAAGCCGGTGAATCAGAGAAATAAAACATTATTTTTTGATTTTTTTCACAGCGGTTATGTTCTCAGCACAAATAAACACCTCCCAGACTGCCGCACGACGCCTGATTCTGTCTGAATGTGGCCCAAAGCCTTGTGTCAAACAAACACAGCTGCTCCTCAAACAAATTGATGTGATCCTCTCTTTCCCCCGTCCAAAACTCTGCCTTCACTGGCAGTTTACTGACTTTGCTGTGAGCTGATTGGCTGTTGAAACTGGAGACGTTCTAAAACCAGCCAGTGGCGATTTGTCCCAGGCGATGCCATCAGCCGGCTTGAGTCGAGTCGAGACAGACCAGTTCACACCGCTGCAACGTCTCCCTGCAACGCTCTGAGACGGTTTTGTGTCATCATAAATCTTTGGTCTGTACTGAGTTTGATCTGACATGACAAAAACTGCATGTTAATAGCGTCACATTAGTCCAAACTTTTTCTTCAACATGAAGACTAACATACGATTTTTCCTCCTGTATTGTTCTGTGTTGTCACATTCATCCATCTTGTGATTATTCTCATGTCAAATTAAATGTGTTGGTTTGGAATAATGTCTAATGAACGTTTTTAATTTTCAGTGATTATCTACGGTGCATGTTGACAGCATGTAGTGACAGACAAATGAGCAGTGGGCTGACAGCAGCTATTTACACCGGGCATAATTCAAGCCACATCAAGCCCTTGGCAGGGAAACTCCACGCCTTCCAGTGGTACACTGAGCCTAATGACAACTCAGGGGAAATGTGCATCAGCATATCATCAGCGTTCAAAGAGCTTTCAATTATAGTCTTTGTGATAGCTGCAAAAGCAAATGCTAATACAATGACTGTGTAGACAACAAACAAAAATCCATGCATTCAAGTTCAGCAGTACCGTATGATATGCATTTGTGTAAATTAAAAAAACATATTGTAGGACTGGGAGTTAAATTACTCAGTTATCAAAGTAATTAAAAGAAACATTCTCCTTGGCTGTTGTTCCTTTTTTAGTCTCTTTCTATTAAGATTCTTCAAGAAAAGTTTAAAATTTGGGATAAGAACATCTCCAGATGGTAAAAATCCACAAATAAAATACTGTACACTGCAACTGGCCAAAGTTAAAGGTGGTACAGTTCTCCCATATTTAAAAAGATTATCATCATGCAGCACAACTTGTAAACAGTAATCAAGTGGTGTGACAATGACTACAGCCCAGCGGTGACTGCAGTCCAGTCCCAATTAATTTAGTTAAGGCATCATAAGATTCAAAGTATCCAATAAGTTCCCAATCATTGAATATTTGGTTAAACAGTACACACTGGAAAGGGTGGTTTGGCTAATCTAGTCTTAGAATTAGTAAATGGGCACTTTTTTTTTTTTTTTAGATATTTTGTATTTAGATTTTATTTATATACTATTTAGATCAATGTTTCTCAAATTTTATACACCATGTACCACCTCAGAAAATATTAGCCTCATCAAGACATAGGTTAAAGTAGACCGACGCTACGGCTACTGCTACAGCTACGGACAGTTGCTCATGGGGTTATTGATATAAAAGCCTCCTATGGGAGTCAATTTTACTTTTCTCTATGGGAGTGGGGTGGGACAGGAAAAAAATCTCAATCAGAGCGGGCTGGAGTGGGAATCATAATAACCATAGGTCTGTTTTTTATATCTAAAAAATGAGTGTAATGTTATGTGTGGACGAGTAATTTTTGTTGGACGAGACATGAGTGAAAATCCATGCCTGTGTCACCCTCTATTGTATACGACCTTCTTTGACAATAGTAGTTTTATTCATAGCTGTTTTGTTTTTGTTTCTCATTTAGTTTTGGCTGTTAAAAAAAGTCATAAGTCAACATGCTCAGTACCTGTCCAAGCAAAAACCCACTAAACATTAAAGTTATTTAAAAAAAACTCAGTTAATTGATGGCAAATGCCTGATGAGAAATGTTCTCATTTACTGGAAAGCAGTGGATACGTGGGGAGAAAGAACGTGATGAAAAAGACGAGTATCTTCATGCTGGATAAGGAGACACCAGAGACCGTGCCTTTGATATACGTCAGCTGTGCCCTTAGGACGAGAGACGTGTCCTTTAGAACTCTGCGAATGTGTGTGTCTGTTGACGCTGAATGAAGTGGGGTTAAATTTATCTGACAATCTACGATCCATTGCCAGCATACACACACACACATACTGTCTCTGTCTCTCTCTCCAGACACTCCCAATTAAGCCTGAAGGACCATGCTTGTTAAACTAAAACCATCCTTTTCTGAAATGTCACAGCGTCTCCCTGCAGTGTGGCCCATCTGTAAACAGCTCTGTTGCTGATGCCAGCCCGTGCCCCCTGGTGCGTCTCCTTGTGTGTGTTTGTTAGAGCATGTTCTGTGAGAGCAAAATGTTGTCTCTTGCATTAACACTCAGTTGTGGATGCTTGAGTGCATTTTGGGCTGTTGTTGTGCGTCGTCTTTGTTGTTGACCGTGATGCCAGGTGGTTTGGCGCGTCGGTACGTCTTGCTGTGTCTTTGCCTTAGTGTGAGTGCGAGTGTGTGTGTGTCTGTGTTTCAAGTGATTCATTATGTGTGTCTCCGCCTGAGCATCTCTCTCTCTCTTGTGAGTGTGTGTGACATCTCATTTGGCGGGCTGACAGGTTGAAGGATATGTGCTGTAATTGTTGTCTGACTGTCTTCATTCTGTAATTGAAAATGTCTTATAAGTTAAACTTTTTTTCCCAGGATGTTTATACCGGCACGCCAATTAACATTAACGCAGCTGTTACTGTTAGCTGCACAATTACCGCCTCAGACACCTGATGTGAACCTGGTGCCATGCAGGCTTGTGTGAAATGTTAGCTCAAAATTATGAGCTTAAAACTGTCAGTTCAATTTGTGTTACGAAGTGAGTTGCACCAACAAAGATTAATGGATTCTAAGATTAGTTGTAATCAGAGTTGAACAAAACTAGGTTTAAAATGGGTAAATCCAGATTTAAAGCTAAGCAGGGCTCTGTTGCACAATTAAATTTACTAAATCTTAGCTTACTGGTTTAAACCAAAATTAAATAATTTCTTGCTTACCAAAATTAAAATAACACAAAATAAATAACATAACAACACATTACATTGTTTGCGAGCCAATAGTAGCTGAAAAACTGACAAAATATTGCATTGTTTGCTAGCTAACATTTGCTAAAAAGCTGACAAAATGTTAGATTTTGCTGGCTAATGTAGCTGAAAAGTTAACAACACAGTTTTGCTGCTAACATGTACTAAAAACTTACCAAAATTTATGTGTTTTTGAGCTAGCTAAAATTAGTTTACATTATTACACATTTCTCCTTGATTTGTCTGATCCAGGCTATAATTCTCACTTTGAGCAAATCTGTGGCCAATTAAAGAGCAACTTGATTTTACTCAATCCATCTCAAAAGGTATTTAAAAGGTTAACTCCTAAAGCTGAAGTTAATACTGAATCAAATTTTAAATTGGAATTTAAAGTTTTGGTGCAACAGTATTAAATTTATCTCAGTTTAGAGTAAAAACTGAACTGAGGTTTTAGAGAGGTTCAACTTTAATCTTAATTTTAAATGTCTGATTCAACATAATTAAAAGTCAAACCATGATTTAATCAAATTTAAAAATAATCCTTGTTGGTACAACCCAGCCTTAGAGATTAGCTTCTAAATGATAAATAAATAATAATAATATGAGATAATTAACGTGGCCAGTCCAGTCTTGCTAGGCCTGCCCACTAGCTCCTTTTCATAACTTCATACCCTCCTGACATTTCACCAGGTTATACAGTATATGACAGTATTTGTGTAAAGGAAAAAGAAACAAAAACACTGAGGTACTTGTGCTCCATCAGAGTTGTTGGCAAAGTCACGAAAATAAAAAGAGAAAATGAAATAAAACTTTTGCTGCTGGTCATTATGTGTCCATGTCCTGTTGATGATTGTTGTCTCTTTTCCGAGAGCCGATGTCTTTCTTTTAATTGCGCCGTTGTTATTTGTGCTATTGTTTTCTTAGCTTAGCTTCCTCAGTATAGCTAACCAGTTAAACTTGTTTCAAGCTTCAGAGGCTGAGCATAACCAATGGTGCATTCGAGTTGAAAATTGAGTTCTGAGTAAAACTGTAGTAATTTAGTGTTCGTTAGCACTTCTGTCTTTAGTGTCTCATTAAATCAGTCATAAACAAAGTATTATACAACTTATGGACACGTTGCTAATGCCCTGACGTGTTCATCTTTGTTTTTCCGACTTGTTGTTCTGGAATGGGGTCAACTCAGGTCTGATGCTGTTCCCAGCTCCAACTTCTGTATTCCATGGTAAATGGGACAGTTGGAGGTTGCCGTCAGAGCGACAGCGGGAAGCAGCGGTGATTACAGCAGTGCGCCAGCGAGGACATCGTTATGTGCCAATTTGGACATCGCCCAAGCCGAGCAGAGACTGACCTCTGGTGGCGCGTGCCGTACCAAACAATACATCACCTAAACACAGCATCTACGTATCAATTTAATAGAAAGAGGAACATCTGCATTTTTGACGATACTGAAAATCATACCTTCTAAATACCCTGTCATACCATAATACCTTGATACCACCAAAGCCTACCTGCTTTATTTCTTTTTTTTTTTTAACCTTTGAAACACTTTGTCTTTTGTTTTAAAAATTGAATGGGCTATAAAATAGTACAAGTCACAGTAACAAAAGTGTCACAGCAAGTTGTGTTATTTTCATTCCTTGGGGGTATTCATCATTCTTTAATACGAGGGGTGCACAGTAATTCTCAATGTGTTTGGCACGGTATTAGTTTAAAATGTAAACAGATTGCTCTTAGACTTGCCGCTCCAGCCCAACACTGGGGAGAAATTGCGCAATAACAAATACGCCAGCTACATACAACACAAACACAACGCACACACTTACTGTATAAATATACACACACAAACACACTGTGATTACATTATTCATAGCACTGCAGAGAGCTCTTACAGAGAGCCAGACAAACACACAAGGCCTGCCGTACAACACTGAGTGGTAACAGCATTGGCTAGATTGTCTTACAATGAGAGAGAGAGACTGAGAGAGACTGAACGCATGTGTGTGTGTCAATCATTTAGATGGAGCAACGTGTCTTCTTGCATTAACACCGAGGATTGCACTTATTGATGTTTTGGTCTGTTTGTGTGTGTGTGTGTGTGTGTGTGCAGGCCTATATTTAGACACAGGCATACCAGCCGGTTGCCCAGAGTGCTGCGAGCCAGGAGTGATGCCAAAGAGGAGGTGGAGGCATATATACCTTCATTAAATAATAGTATGTCAGAATATACAGTGTGCCACAGGCATGCACACAGAAGCCTGTCTTCATTCCCAAGTCATCAAATACTTTTTGACGTAGCATAAAGCGAGAAAGTCAGCATATGGAGGCGGTGGGGTCGATGGATGGGTCAAATAAACACAGGACTCTCACCCAGGAGATTTGCGGTGCATAACATTGTGTGCACTGCGTGACTTTCGTCTTGCAACTTGTTTCACTTACATCACATGACTTATGTAACGACATGTCCTTATTTTAACCCAAAACAGGATATTTCCCTAAACTAACTGAGCAGTTTTGGTGCCTAAACCTATTCCAACTGCAACATATTTATATTGCTAACCATGTGTTAAAAAGGCTTTCTGGCAGTGTCCCATACAGCTGCTAAAGGGCAGGGCTGTAGCAATAATTTTAGGAATACTAAAGTCATAATTCTTAGCCATGCTAGAGAGGTTCAGGGGTATGCTCCCCAGAGAAATATTTCAAGACTATATTATATCTTTTTTCTCTTTTTTTCTTCTGTCCTTTTAGTAAGTGAACTGAATTCTGATTAAATGTGTTGACTCACCGATGGCGTATATAGCTATATGTACTTACTTGTTTATTTATTTTTTTCTTATTTCACATTTTTTCACATCAATATGTGAATGGAAAGCAATGCACATAAGGCTTATGGGATCAACCAATTGAATAGACCTACAGTATGTAAATTCAAATAAACAAAACATAAACATGGCCAATTTGAAATCACTCTTTTTCAGTTCAATTTCTTATTGCAATGAAAAACCAACTGCAGTAAGGTATAATCTAAAAGTTACACATAGAATAACAGTGAAAAATGAGTGTGTAAAATGCCTCGTCTTGTCTTAAAATGTCTTTAAATTAAATATATCTCAATATAATACATAATACATGATATAATGATTTGCGCACACAGAGGTGTTCAGCCTCTTCTGGTGAGATGATACTGTACATGCCAACCATGGTTCACAACACAACACGATACAACCAAATAGTATCAGCAATTTGTCACACAATTTTAAACATTAAAGGAAATCTATAGAAGACATGACAAAACAGTGTTGGTATTATATGAGCTGTGATGAGAACAGGTGGCACAACATGCACACGCACCTATTAACTGTTATAAAGAAACAAATAATTAACAATAGCATATTTTAGTCAGCACCACACAATGTCCACATACATGCATGTAAACAAAATATACTATAGTGCAGACCATAGAGAACAAAATACTGGTTTTATAGTCCAAAGAATGATGCTCAGCTCCACTTGAACAAAAAGGTTTGGAGAAAAAATAATATTTAATGGAGATAAATTGTCTAAGAAGTGGTGCTTTACAAAGAAGCACCTCTTTGTCTGCCTCCGTCAGCTCTTTTTCTCTCTGCCTCTGTTGCATCTCTTTAGGGGGGATGTGCAACACCCAATATGAAACTTTATTTTAAACAAGCTAAATTCTGGTCATATAGCCTTATATTATATTTACAGGCAAGTTTCATCCTTCTTAGTTCATTCCTAAAGAAAAATATGGTGACATCATCACACGTTGAACAGGAGCTTGGCAGGTGTTCTCAAAATAATCATGAGAAAAACAGCAGCAAGTAGAACAATTGTACTTGCAGCAGTTATTTAATTGGCACACACTGAAGACAAAGTAACAAGTCATGTGTTTGTGTGTTTATGTGTGTGTTCATCTTAGCTAAAACAATGAATTGCTTCTATTAAACTTGGGTTCCCTTGCACCCACTATCCAGTAAATGATGAGACTATCAAGGGGTCAGATGGAGCATGAGCGCTTTCCATCATGCGCATGTGAGAAAGGAGGAGAGGGAGAGTGTAATAAAAGTAATATTTTGAATGATGCCATGGAAAAATAAACTGAGAATGACGCAGGACTAAGAACTGTAAGAAAGTGTTCGACAAGGCACTGGCACATGAGCAAATACACTGAACATTTAAATACTGTTTCCACAGCACATGGTTTTCTCAGGAGCCCTAGAGAAACTAACACAATGTCACTCCCAACCATCGACATATACAGAGATGGACAACATGAGAGCTCAACAAAAGTGAGGCCAAAACATCACGATCGCCCCCTGGTGGCTGGGCTGGAGTATAGATGTAGCCATCAAATAAATTTTTGTCTAACATGCTTTCTGTGATTTTAGATAGTTCTTATTGTGCTGATTTATGTTCAAGTGTTTATTTTACTGACATGTTTGGTTTTAAGTAGTTATTTAGTTGTATATGTCAGTTGCAGTTAACACTTAACAGGAGGAAAAATAAGTAACAACAGGTAACAAAAAAAAGTCATTAAATTGACCAAAAAGCAGTAGGCTGGCTGCACAGACTCTGGCTCCAAATGACGTCACCAGTACAAGATGGCGGCGCTGGTATACAGGATATTTTGACTTAATTTTTGTATAGCGGGACGAAGTGGAGGCACAGTGTCTTTATTTATATCAATGCTCCCAACTCAACACATATGAGCCCGTACGCTTCCAACTGGGACAATAGTAAGTGCCCCTTCAATCCCTGTTTTGCATGTGGGGGGCTGTGCGGTTAACTTAGCAAGTAGACTTTCAAAATAAAGGCACGAAAACTGCTTGGGTATGATTAGGAAAAGCCATGCCTTGAGTTAAAATACATAAGTTACTCACATAAATTTATGCACGTGATGTAAATCATGTATGTGCATTACATATGTAAGTATGTAACTTAACATCACTTATGTAACATCTTACAAAGAAGTAAACTTTGACTTTTAGTTTTAGGGACATGGACCCCAGTCTCCCAGGTATAATTCGCACAGACTTTCTCACTCTTTATACAACGTCATGTGTCTTCGACAGCACATTAAATCATAATGCCAGAGGGCCGCCTCCAGAAATGTAAGAGTATTAGGGCACTGACCGAGCTGAGAATGGGTTGAGAGGGACTTATCTAAATTTTGTTCTTCTGCCATAGTTCTGGACACCCCTCCCTTGTACTTGTAGGAATTATTGTGGTGGAGTTTGCAGTGCTGAACGTTGGCCATTGACTTGATGTGCTTACATCCTACAGTAGGAATAAATCACTCAGTGGACTGAGACAAATATTCTGGAGTGTTCAGAGTCCTCGTCTACATCTGCATGTCTCATTTTCATTTATTCATTACATCCATTCAAACATAAGAGTCTCACCACAGTAAATAAAAGAACAGCGTGACAACTCTGTGCTCTTGATTGAAAACTGTGTCTCTATGTGGGAACTACTTGATACAAAAGGGACATTATGTTTCCACACACCTTATTATTTCTGCCCTCGCATTTAGTGATTTAATTTAAAACAACTCATTCAAAAGTTATTTTATCTATTTCTTTACATATTTCTTCATTTTCCTCATTCTCCTTCCAACTAATCCTCTAACTGCAAAGCTGCATTATGGATCATTTATCTGTGCAGATCAAACCAATCCACTAAGAACTGATGTGTTACTGCCCCCTGTAGATTAGTGAGATGGAAAAAAAAAAAAAAACACTGACACAATCATGGCAGGACTGTGTATTGCTTCACCAATACAATTGTGTGGATGTGTCCATGTGGGTGTGCACAATGGCAAACAAGACTGGGACAAACTGATAAAAACATGTCCACGGTGCTGCTATTAGTCAAAGACTCCACAGGGTAGCTTTAATTTCTCCACAACCACAAAAACCAGGCATGTGGTTCTGCAATAAATCAACTGCTGTGATCACAACATAAAGTTTTATATTCTACTCTCATAAAAACATTGGTAACTGTACAATCCCACTTCCAAAAAAGGTGGGACACTGTGTAAAATGTAAATAAAAACACAATGCAATGATTTCCAAATGATTTTTGACTTGTATTCAATGAGTACTGTACAAAGACAAAGACCAGATTTAATATTCAGATTGATAAGCTTTGTGTTTTTTTTATAAATAGACACTCATTCTGAATTTGATGACTGCAACACATTCCAAAAAAGTTGGGAAAGCAGCAACAAAAGTTTGGGAAAGTTGTGGAATGCTCAAAAAAACAAAACAAACAAAAAAAAACACGTTTGTAACATTCAACAGGTAAACAGGTTATTATGTTAACAATTGGCAGTATGGTTGGGTATGAAAGGGGCATCCTTTAAAGGCTTAGTAGTTCACAAACAAGAATGGGGTGAGTTTCCCACTCTCCATAATATTGTTAAAAGATTCAGAATAAAAATCTTTGCACACGGATGCAAACCAGTACTGAATATCCGTGAATGTTGACCCCTCAGGTGTCACCGCATGAAAAACCCACATGATTGATGAAGGTTACCACTGCACTGGCTTGGGAACAGTTTGGTCAGTAAACGCAGTTTGTTGCTGCATCTACAAATGCAAGTTAAGACTCTATCATGCGAAGTCAATCTAGAAAAGCTGCCAACCTCTCTGAGCTTAAGCTCATCAGAGATGAACTTAGAGAAAGTGGGGAAAATGTGCTGTGGTCTGAGGAGTTTTTTTTTGTTTTTGGAATTCATGGTTGTTGTGTCCTCCAGGCTAAAGAGGAAAAGGACCATCCAGATTGTTACCAGCACAAAGTTCAAAAGCCAGCATTTTTTTGTATGGGGGTGTGTTGGTGCCAACACCTTTTTCAGACAAAGATCAATTTCAATTCAAGTTTAATTCAGTTCCCAAACACCTACTTGGTGTTGTTTAAAGAAAAGGTTTTCAGAATCAGGGGTTTATAGATAAAAGCCTTTATATAATCTGAAATCCTCCTGTACAAAAAAGAAAATATGTGCTAAAATGAAGAGGCTGAAGTCTGTATTTTTAGATGACTAGACCAGTTAAAGCATGGGTTATTGAGGTTACTGCCAGCTGTTAGATTTGATTAACTCCAGCCTCACTGCAGCACACTGACTCCAAACTTCATCCAGAAAATGTATAAGATTGTGGAGTACTATTGTGACCAAAAGCACCGGGTCTGAATTAGAGAAAATATTATTTGGCTCTAGCTGGGCGAAGAGCATGTCCTTTTTTCCTACCTCAGCGGAGCTAAAGCCATTTATTCAGACTTCACACAGCTCATCTTTTCTCTGAATAAATAAAGGTTTGCGAGTCAGAACTGGAGGTCTTGTTAGTCACAAATCTGTAGCTGGGTGGGTGTCCGGGGTTATCTATAGAAAACAATTTAAACACTAAACTGCAGCACTATTTGTGAGACCGGAATGAAGCAATGTGATATAGGACACTATGACCCACACTTCTGCTCTTACCAAAGCAAATCTCACAGAAATTTGTTGCTTTAAAGAGTGAAAAAACTTAAAAGTAGAAACTTTCACCCCTCTCCTCGTAAACACTTTCAGGATGAAAACAGCAATATTTTCTTCTATTAAACATGAATTTAACAGTTACATTTTAAGCTTTAACCCATGGTCTTGTTCAGACAGTGATGCATAAATATTAAATTTCATAGCATAACACATAACAAACCAGAGATAAAGAGCAGCACAAAAGGTCAGGACTGTACTTTTAAAACACTTATCAACAATGGTATTTTACTGAAATCACAGATCATTCAAACCTGTCATTTCTTCCCAGTCTAGTCAAGCAGCCGTAACATTTAAAGCTCCAGTCGGTTGTAAACTGGGGATTGAGGCATTAGCTTAGCCAGTCACCTCAGTCTTTCTCCTTCAATGCCCAAGGCGCTCCGGTGGTACCTTGTGCGGAGGCTTTTAATAACGACGCTTGTTTGAATCCTGGAACAATGAGCAAGGGCTGCATTTCAGGGCTGACATTGCAGTAAAATGCCATCACATTGCCCAAAGGGCTAAACTTAACCCAACTGTGAAATCTGCTTCTTAGAGAGTGAGGGGTGAAGGTAGAAGAGAGGGAAGAGGGAAGACAAATTAAAGTAGTCTATAGGGATGCTGATCGGTGACAGTGTTTCAGTTGCTTATTGTTGTAAATTACAAAGAGCAGAAATGACTTTAGCCTCTTTTTACCTCTTTAAACCATGGTGGATATAATGTGAAGTAAAGGCAGCGAACACATCCAAGTCAGACTTTAAAAAGATAAATACTGGACCACTTCTTGCACTACAACACATGTTCAAAGTACACTGTATTTAGGGTTTGGTTGGTTTATGCTTTCACAGCTCAGCTCAGATAAGATGTCACAATGAAACTGTAAAATCTGAGAGAAACTCAACAGCTACCTCACTTGTGCTGCACATGTAGCAGAGTAACATTACACATCACAACTGAGCAGATGGTGATGCAGAGCTAAGTTGCTTACTAGCTTCTGAAATGCATGAAACGTTAATAAACAAGGTAGTTTGGGTGATATGTTAAAATCTTCCAACCAGCCACCCGCCAGCTCACGCATAGATTGGCCATGTGTTCGTCCCGCCTCCCACCGTCTCCCGTCCTCCCAAGTCTCAGCGGAATGTGTGCTATGTTATGTACAATATGTAAATTTGCTACGTCCAACAAACAAAACAAACTCACAGAATCAAGAAATGAAACATTCTTTCACCTATTTTCCTTGTTAAACAAAAAAGTACGATCACACGACCTCTTTACACGTTACGCTGTTAATACAAACTCAAAACTTCCTACATGCATTTCAAATTAAAAGCTCTCAGGTGCTTCACTAGATAGAACCCCTTCATTTTTAACAAGTCTTCAATTGTGAAACATTCGCAGGAACATTTGTATTTGTCTTGTGATGAACCTGTAATTCCACTCTGATTCACAGGCTGTCATTATGTTCTTCTCAGGTGTCGCTGAGTCACATGTGACACCTAGTGGTAAAATTTGGTATTACTAGTCCAGTCCGGTATTTGGCCAAAATACTGGAATGCCAAACCAGTTGAAAATTTTTACCTCCAACCCTACTGTATATTATTTATGATTATGCTTGTTCTGTCACACAAGAATTAACACATATACTAAAATAGGGAAAAATAATAAAAGCACGGACATGAGTAAAATAACCATTATGATACAGTCCAGCTCTAATCACAGCTGCAGTTTAACCCCTGGCCTGTTGATTGCGATGCAGCTGCGAGTGCAGCTGGGAAACCTCGCCGACCCATGTCACAAGATGAATTGTAATCAACTGTACAAGGACATCTGGTTATGGATGGTGGGAGAAGAGCGGTGAGTAGTCTTGAAAGCATTTTTCAAAAGAGCACTAAGCAAAGCTGTGTTTTGCGGCGGTGTTGGAAAGATGGAAGGATGGAAGTCATCCAGTATGTGTCAACACTTCCATCTATTGTGCTTCTTCTTAATTCTGGTAAAAGCAAAGTAAGGCTACATTCTCTTTATCAAAATCTAACAAATGTCAGCCTGATACAGATGAATGACTGGTTTTGTGTTCACCTGGCACCTTTCTCTATCATCATCTTTCTTCCGTTCACAGTGAATTTAAAGCACTTGCAGGTGTTATTCAAAATAACACCACAATTGGTATATTGTTACGCACCAGCATGACAGAATGATCAAATTCCAGCGTTTAGTCAGTGAATGGAGCACTTTTTTTTAAGTGGCTGGTTTCTCTAAAGCACATTGGACAGCGTGTAGACTGCAGATATATCTACCGATTACAGACACACATACCAGTTGACCTAACATCGAGCCTGTACAGGCTTGAAAAGAAGTTGCGCTGGACCTTCATGAAGGTATGTTTTTTTTGTACTATAGCTGTCCCAGTGAGCAGTGCTCCCGGCGATAACCCAAAGCTCATATCAGAGAGTTGAGGATCAAACTGCTACCCAGCCAGCCGAGGTAATCTGTCACACCAAGGTAGCCCCTGGGACAGTGGGTGGTGGACCACTGCTGTACACAGCAACCTACCTACACGCATAGCCTAATCACATACACACTCTCTCACACTCTTTATATATAAATCACACCGATACATGAAACACAGTTCACTTTAACACAAACACCTTGTAAAAGCACACACAAGAGTATCATGTTTGGCTCTCAAGTAATAAGCAAAAGATGGACTAAAATTCACAAACAGAAACACCGGGAACAAAACTTTCATCACTTTAACCACAAATTTTAAACCCACAAACAACCACTTGAGCTTCTACCTTTCTTATAGATTTTGATTACAATTTGGATGTGTGTTGTCATAGCAATTCCCTCCACTCATCTTGCATGTGCTATAATCAAAGTTACAGCTGAGTGTATCTTACCCTTGCAAAAACGAACTTTTAGGAATCCCTGAGTATTGAAAAGGCCTAGACCAGGAGTCCAGGCCATGGACCTCTTTAACACGTTTGTGTTCACATATGAGTAGCGTTAATCTCCATCCATCCAAACGCACGCAGGATACACGAGGCAGCCATGATGCGTATGGATGCATAAGGGTGTATATGGGTATGCATAGTTACAGGCAGGTATAACTCTGCCTTAGCTTATAGAGATACAAATCAGGGACCACCTACCACATATATTGCATTAAACTGTCTCTCATTTGCGCTTACCAATAGCTGCTAAGTCAGCTGCAGTTTGTTTTGTTTTGTTTTCGGTTTTATATTTTTTACAATTTCTGTTCATGTGCATTTTCAGCATTTTCAGACATCTTTTAATTTTGGGGGAAAAATATACATATATACCTTGCAGTACCCCCAACAGTTGGACCCCTTGTTGAAGATCTATAGCCTAGACAATGAAGTCTAGTAAAGGAATAGGAATAATTGAGAAATAACATCAGAATAAAATGTATTTGATCGAAGTGCTCATACATTACAGTAAGTGACAGACCAAGTGCAAGATAATATACATATACTACCATGAGTGCACACACACACACACAAGCACACAAACCCACTAATGCAGCCTTAGACAGAATCAGAGAAGCTCTCTGCCATCACACTAACAATCCTAAACACTCTAATCCCCTCATATCAGATCTTATTTTATTCTCCAGAGAGTTAGCAGCCAGCAGTAACAGAGGGTGCAGAGGAAAACGAAGGGAAGGTTATGAGCAGCAGGCAGGAATGAAGAGGGAATATATAAATGTGCTTGAGTAAATCTTTGATGTATGAGAGCACAGAAGAAGAGTTAGTGTATACATGTAGTTTATGGAGTAGTAAGGGTTGTAGAAAGATGGGCAGACACTGACATAAAAGACATCTTTTGTAGTTGTTGCATGCATTGTTAAAACACATGAAGTCAATGGAAATAAAGCTCAGCAGACATATCAGCCACTTCATCAGTCTACAAAGCTATCTGGCTGATACCAGTCACTGAAGTAGACTGAATAAAAAAAAAGACTTGAATGAAGGGACAGACAAATGTTTGTGGATACAGAAATATATAGAAAGTGTACAAGTGAAGGAAGCATTTGAGTAAAAAATGAGAATGCGTTCAAGTTTAATGGACTAGACAGGAGATATCAGCTTCCTACGTGACGGTGCTTTTCACCTCATTTTTCACACAGCAAATAGTGCTAAAAATACTGTAAAGGCTTACAGTTTCAAGCTCTTACAGTGAAGAGTACCTTTCATGTCAGTGTTCAAGTTGTAAACACTGAAAAAAAAAAAATCTTTCATCCTTGATTTCAGATGTAAAAGTCCTGACCACTTGTGTACAAAATATACAAAATTATTAATTCAGTGCCATGGCAGAGTGCAACTGTTAGCTGGAGGGTTTGGTCGGCAGATACGGAACACATCTTTCAGGTGGGAAAAAGTGTATCAGCTACCCATGCTGGCAAAAAATCCATAATATCTAGACAGCTTCACATGAATAACACATGAAGTTGAGACAGACGTAGGTACTCTGACATAACTACACCTATTCTCTGGGGCATGTAACTGACAAGGTCCACTCTCTAAACCAGATCCAGTTTCACTAACAAATGCTTTTTCTCAGTATTGCAAGACTGGCTGGAGTTTCCTTAGTCTCTGAAGATGCTATAGTGATGAATGAAAAGCAAAATCTATGGCAGAAAAGTTAGAAAACTCACCACTACATGAGCCATCGATCTCCTCATACCCAACACTGCAGACGCATCTTCCCAACGGAACCAACCAGTCTCCATCAGCTCCGCAGAACAGCTTGGGTGTGTCTCTTTCTTCAGCATGGTCAATACATGCCCCTCTCACCTCCACCAGCGAGGAAGAGTCCACACGAGGCACTGTGTCCGGAAACGAGGCCAGGTTCCTCAGCGTGAACGGACATTTCTTATAATAAAACCCTCACCGAAACCAAGGCAATGCAGGCGCCGATGTCCTGGAACGCCAGATAGAAGCCCTTCCTGGTCATGGGTCCAACCTCGCGCACCTCCGTGTTGAGCTTGAGGATGCGATCTCCGAGATCCATCTGAGTGAAGCTCTCATCCGCAGCAATGGTGTCAATCTTGGTGTACTGTGGGGGCTTGAATTTGACACCGTGGGCCTCGTCAGTCTCGTGGTAGAAGAGGTTGAAGGTTTCCTTGCAGGTGCCAGACACCCAAGGGATGGAGTTGCAGTCGCGCAGGGTGAAGCGAAGCTCCACGTAGATCTTTTGGGCAGCCTGTCGAGAGATCCAGTTGGAGCGAAGCCAGTTGTTCTGGTTGGGCTCCATCACGTTGCAGACCTGGAAAGTGTGGATGGGCCGGTTGTGCTCGTCCATCTCCGTGATGGCGTCCCACTGAAAAAGAAATAAGAAGGGGGTTGGGGGGGGTAGAAGAAGAAAGGAATATTAATTAAATCACAAGACAAAAAGTATTTGAAGTAGGTTGCGAGGTATAGGCATGTCACAATTCTCCAAATCCATGATTCAATTTGATTTTGTCAATTTAAACATTTTTTCACAGGTTTTATTCCCTGACAACTGTCATTTCCATTCTCAAATTCTTCTTTTAAAAGGTAGTCTAGTATAAAGTGTGATATAATGGCTGGTAAGTCACACTTTGCCATCTTTTTCTTTGGACACATACCAGATGCTGCAAGTAGGTGGGGGAATATTGAACTGCAATGCCCCTAATGAGCTACTTATTGATAGTCAGTGTATAACAATCCAATAGATGCCGGTGGACACACCCCCAGTTCGGGAAAGCAGCAGGAGTAACGGTGAAGGAAGACAAACAATGTGCTGCGATGGACAGGGTCTGAAGCAAAAATATTTTAGCCACAGGAAAAAAAAAAATATAATATCAGTTTAAGTGGACACTGTAGAATATTAGAATATTTTCACCACTTTAACTCGCTGTCAGACAGCCTTTTCCAATGTTTCCAATGTTTTCCACTGTTACATAAGTCAAATATTGCTCTGTCCAAACTTCATTGACAAAATCAGCAATTTTACCTCACAGAACAGATTTTTTTTGAAGTCACATAATAACTCAAACAAACTTGACAGATTGAGGCAGTGGTAGACCAGCAATTCTTGTGTTCTTCAAGGTTAAATAACTGTTTTTTGCCAAGAGAATACAAAAGAGAGTGGCATTTGGCTTGTATATCCTGCCAGGAATGGCTGTCTGATGAGAAAGCAAAGCGGCAAAAATATTCTAAATGTAGCATCCACCTAAACTGATATAGATTCTTTTTTTAAGTGGGCCTGTTTTAAAGTGGTTAAAATATGCTTTGCTGCTGACCCTGCCCACAGAAGGTCATTGATTAGCATCAAAGCTGGTACTTTTCTCTGCTTCTCCAAATTGGGGGCATGTCGAGTGCTATCTACTGTAGGTATTACACTTCATACAACCCCACTTCAAATAATCCAAACTATCTTTTGAACTCCCTCTAATGGCCCCAGCAGCCAACAGTGTTCAATACAAAGGTGACAGGCAGACTGAAGAACACCCTCTTGTTTTTACTAATCAGGCTTAAATTTTTTTTTTTTTTTTGTGTTGATGGTGGCTCTGAGGGATAAGTCATGAGGTCATCGAAATCCAAAAAGTTAATCACTTGTAGAGCATGAATGTGATCAGCAGCAGTCTGTTTCTGCCTATTATGAGACAGCTTGTGTGTGAAATCAATAACATGAGAGGGAAGCTTAAGACCAAAGAAGAGTGACAACAGTAGTCATTTCAGCAAGTGTCCCAAAATGACATGTGTTTATGTTCAAGTGAGTGAGCCCTCTAGTGGCCATAGTAATTGAATAATGGGAGGAAATGGGGCTGATGTTATTATAGCGTGACAAAGTCCATGTAGGGAGCAAAGCAAAACATCAGACTGCTGTTTGCTTTCTGTTTCTAGCTATAAATCAAACGTAAATTTAGTCATGACATCCAAAGGAGTTACTTGTTGAGACATTTTGCTTCTGACGAAAATGATCAAACATAAGATTATCCTCAGCACTGGCAGCAAAAAAAAAAAAATAATAATAATAAAATCACTGAACTAACAACCTCTTTTCCTCTTATTCCTTTAGGTCTTGCTCAGTTGGATTTTCTCTTACAGTGATGTCTGACTCCAGCTGCCTAGTCATCAGCTCTGCAACTCCCAGGTCACATGATCGGGGCGTATGGCAGCTTTGCAGGGTCATGAGGTTACCTGTCCCCATGTTGATGGGAGAGAAGTTAATGGGGGTTTTTAGCCTTCTGGTCCTGCACAGCTCTCTGGTTTTATTAGAGTGGGGACTGGCTACACGGGCGACCCCAAAACCCCCCAACATCGACCTCCAAGAATCAAATTACCTGCCTGGGAAAAAGGGCTCTCAAATCACTTCGCTTACAATGCAGCACTGGACCCTCCACAAGCTGCAGAGTTAGCCTTTGTGTGTGTGTGCTTTATATTTAGACTGATATACAAACCCTTTTGTTTATACAGTACATGGCTGGGTTAATTTTAAAACTTTTTCATAGTCTATCAATTTTTTAAAATTATTATTACAGCTACTATTACTTTAATTTTTTCTAAAAGTAACTTTGTATGGAAAATAAGTCTGTGACGATAACAGCATTACCCAACTCATTACCACAACTTTTATTTTGAAAGATCAGTCTCATGTTGAACTCAGTGCATTGATCTATTCATATAGTGATGGATCAGAGCTGGCATACACAAGTCAGAAACACAGCCTCTGATTGGTCGACAGGTTCAACCCAAGGCATCTTTGGCATCATTGTGGATTTATTTCGCCACATCTTCAATAAAAGACACTGGAGTTCAAGGCTGGATCACAAAGCCTCTGAAAGAGATACGATTGTGGCGGAGGCAACGTTGTAAGGGTACAACGTTAGCGTTTGCATTAGCATTAGCCTAATGTTAGCCTTTCCTGCTTAGCTTACTTTAGGTCTGATCTCCTTCACTTTTCCAGCAGTTGAGATGCAACAAACGAAACGTTTCTTGGCCTTCAGCATTTGCAGTGTTCGTTAGCTGACATACTGTAACCTGTACTGTACATTTACTGCCAGACTGACAACTTACTGCTAAGTTTGAGTTTCTCCTTCGCTATGAGCAGCACCGACGCTCAGTCTGCTGCTCACTCTCCCTTACTGGCATGGTGCACACATATTAGCTATTTTCCTTAAAAGAGCTATGCTATGCTCATGAGAGCATGCTTCAATAAAGTCCAGTGAAACATAATTGTTAAGGCAGTCATGGTAAACCGCCATCTTGTGGGAGTATGTCACTTTTTCAAGGCTTTAAAAACATAAAACAATCCATAGTCACAGCCCTACTGGAAAACACTAGATACTAATTTTAGAGGCATTTCCTTTGGACGTGAGAAATAAAAATATGTTGAAATTTGAACATGTAGAATATGAACGCAACATTATTTTAGGACTCAAAAGTCCAAATCAGCCCCTGTGACTCAACATAATTGTGGGCGAGTTTGGGCAATGAAATTCTGCACATGCCTTCTTTGGACTGCAGTACTGCACGCCCAGTACTGTCTCCTGGTATGAGCCAAACACTATAATCAACACCATTTTCACAGAGAGGAGCCAGAGATGCTTTTGGGAGGTTAGGTGAGGAAGGCCAAGCATAAAGCTATTAATTACCAACCAACACATTCACGACTGTCGTTCTATATTTAAAAGTGAACTGAGTACATCTTACACGCACGCATACACTCACATGGACACACACACACACACACTTCATGTTCCCATTCTCAGGTCTGAGAGGAGAGATCCCCATTCTAATTAATGGCTGGAAAACAGCTCCTTTATAGGCAAACACAGTCCAGAGAGTTGTGTTAGAGCCGCTGGTTAATTTACCAATACTATTTGCCTGATAAGCTTGTGCATTTAATAAGCTGTTTTGCACTTAGCTAAATATTACCACTTGATGAGAGTAGTAATCAAAGCCTAATGTTTGCTTTCACATACTCATTATCCTTTTTAATAACATGTTCTAATTCAATCATCCAAAGACGACAGGCTTTAATCTGCTCTTCCCTCAAGGTATAATTGTAGCATTACAGTCAAACAAATTGATTTTGATTAGATGGGATATTGCCCATCACGTGTGTGGCTATGCACAATGGATTCTGTTAGGCAAAGTAGGGCACTGTAGTAACATTTTGGTAAAATATGACCACCATATAATTCTTAAGACAAAGATCATCGTTTAAAGATGAGAGAAATAAAGCTGTGTTAACTTCACAGAAAACAAAGAACTGTACCACACACTGTGCATCCATTGTGCCCAGCTTTAAACATTAAAGTAATTAACAATGTGTCATGAATATTAGAATTCAGTTTCTAGGGTCAGTTGACAGCCTGTTTTACTACTTACATATCTACCTTCTAGGCTTGGTCAGCATCTACTTTTTCATACCTAATGTCCACATGTTACAGTGGTGATTATGAGTGTGCCACACAATCTGCATGACACAATAAATCCAGTTCTATAATTATCACTGCCATTTTCAAGTTAATTGTAACTATAAACCATAATAACTAACTTAGTATTGACAGTCACTGGCTAACGAAAGTGAATACTGGTATTAAATAACAACAAAGCATTCTTTGTGCTGGAAAAAGCACAGAAAAAGTCAAGAAATGCCTGCAGTATCCGTATATAATAAAAAGTAACAATTTGTTAATTTATTTAAAATTCCCCAAAGACACACTGGCTATTAAGATGTATTTGTGTAAAACGTGTAAAATGGCTCAACTCAACTCTACCCCACTGCAGATAGTACTCACTCAGTCTAGGCGGAGCTAATCGTCATAGCAACGATGTTCCCGCAGTTGGGACACAACACACACTCAGGAGCTTTGCTTTGGTTTTTAGAAGCTGCAGCCCTTATTTACTGACAAACTCAAACCTACACTGTACATTTACTGCCAGTCTGAGAACTTCTCTGCTCACGTTTTCCTCTGCTCGGTGCGCATTCACCGTCACTCTCTCACACTCGCTCAGCTAAAGTTACACCCTTGCTACTCTACATTATGACCAATAAGTGGTCTACAGTGTTTGCTAGTTCAACATAAAGGAAAATATAATAATTTATTTAGTTTCTTGAGAGTTACATGAGAAGATTAAAACCAATCGTGTCTGTATCGTAGATATGAAGCTACCACCAGCAGCAAGTTCATTTAATCCCAAAATGTTAAACTACTCATTTAAACAATGCTTTTAGCAAGTTGTAAACCACTTTTAAACTTAGATCTGGACAATTCTGTGTGATTTTTTTTTTCTTTTGACAGGCTGCCCACATGAGTAATGTAAAGGATCACTTGTCTCAGTGCATCACCACTTCAAAATGAGAGACGTTAACACCAATTTTAAGAAAAGCCAGTCACACTGCTGTTTACATCAGCATGTCCACATTGTTGAGAGCTTCAAATGTTTTAAGGTGTACCTGTCAAAAATATTCTGTCACTGACCTTCAACAGCTGCACAATCAAGTCTGCCTTGAGGTGTTTAAAACTCTGGTACAGGACTGATCACAGGATTAAAGTAGAATGAAAAGTTTTTGGAATAGAGTTAGTCACGGCTCATAATATCAATTGTCTGAGAAATGAAACCCCACCCTACACATTTGTGTAATGCCTTCCATCTGGAAAGCCAGATTAAATGATTAAAATGTATAACCCATCCTTCTGTTTGAAGAGTGAGGCATACATGTATTGTATGGAATATGTACATACTCAATTTAGTCGTTTTCTTTTCTAACTACACATCTTTTCATCACCCAAAACTGATCTTTTTTGGTTTCAGTCTCTTTTACTCCAGCCATGGGACATGCACAAGTGTTTTAAACGTGCTGATTCAATCCACCCTTCAGGCCTTTTCAATCTGATTTGACCACTTAGTCAGCTGTTGACCTGCAGAGGTGTTTGTAGGAGGAAAGATGCATCAGCACCCATGAGCTCAAAGACTTTCTTTTAATAGTGGTAAGGAGTTTAGGAGAGTTGCAGGAGAAACTGAGCTTTTACAGGAGAACACCCTGTCTTTGAAAATGTTTGACAGTGGATTCTAAGGCTGCACAATATGGTAGAAAAAGGTCAAACTGCAATTTTATTGACTGAAATTGCAGTTGTGATATGCAATACAGTTAGTGGGAATGCTCAATTTTGCTTTACAATTTTGATTTTCAAAAAAAAAAAAAAAAAAAAGAAAAGAAAAACATGATGATGTGAAATTTGTACCAAACAAACATGTTTTCTTTCATCTAGAGAACAATATTTTTTAAGCCAGGGCATCTTTACAGCACCATAGTGCTTCATTAGAATGCTGTTTTGTCTCACTTTTCCTTTTTCAAAAAATTGGCCATGTGAAAAACTTGGCCATATTACAGTTTCGATAGCATTGCGGTTAATTGTACAGCACTACTGAAAACGCTACTGAGGAATTGTTTTTTCTTTATGATACATTACACAGCTGTGGCCAGATGATCAAAATGGATGCAAATTGTGTGTTGTTCAGTTTCTGTCAGTTATTTTCAATTCAGTTTAGCTTCAGTGTCATAAAAGTAAACAGTGATGTTAAATGTAAAAATTAAACTTTATGCTTGCTGCAGGGCAACTAAGCCACTGACACTCCAGCCAATTATATATCAGTAATGAATGACTATTACCGTACTGTTTAACTGCAGAGTAGAGATGAGCCAATCCACTTTTTTTTTCAGTTCCAATCCGATATCTGAATGTAGATATCTGACGATATGATGCTATAGCGATACCAACACTCGTTTTCTTGATGATGATGATTATAATTATGATCGTTATTATTGTTAGTAGTAGTACTATTAGTAGTACCAGTAGTAGTAAGATTACATTTGACTGAAAAGGAACTCAATCTGTAAACCTTGTGTAGTTTGTGTAATCTAACTTGTTTAATGGCGTCCTTTGACCGTTGCAGGGCGCTATAGGATTCTGCTTTGTGAAAATCCAATGTGCAGCTGATCTTTTGGGATCTTTTGGGCCTCTTTTGCATAATTTCAACAGAATGCATCGCTAAGAGTTTAAATTTGCTATGTTATGTTCCACAATGCAAATGATACTGTTTGAAATTGATTTTTAATGTATTTGTTCAGAACATGGTGATTTATGGTGGTTTATTGTGGTGACTGTCATTTTTGTACTGGTTTATTGTTACACCATGATGTGAAACATGGCTAGTACATTTTTTCACTCCAGTTTTATTGTTCCATGAGAACTTGGAATGCATCAAACCTACATGCAGATGAACAGTAAAAATGGGATGTGCTATTCACCTTTCCATTTGTGCCATTCAGGTTCATATTTACAAATGGAAAACACGTGAACATGAGGCACTGTGGAAATTGGGACTGGGGATACGGATAGATGTTGCAAGATCTGCAGCTGGGACCCAGACCCAAACAGAACTGAGAAATGTCGGACCCAAACCCAGCCAGGAGACACAGACCTAATCACCTAAAAGTTTACGTTAATTTACATAGAATCCATCTTCTTGCCAAGACAGTTGGTAAAATATATTGTGGTTTCTGTTATTTCACACACACAGACACTGTCTGATCAAGGCCAGATCTTCTCGGATCCACTTGGGAATTACACATAATGTTAAACAGATCCAGGACCAGGCCCGGACCTGATTGACCATATAAAATGTGGACCCAAAACTGTGTGGGTCCCGGGTTGGGTCTCAGGTCCTAGGATTTGGGTGGATCCGTGAAGACGTCTAGTATGTATGTAACTGTATGACTGTGAGGGATGCTACAAATAAGATCTGATCTGAGTCTTTACACACACACACACACACACACACCACACACACAAGGTCAGACACAGCCCTCAGCCTTTCTGCTCAGGACTTTTAATAGTGCATCAAGGCTGTTTTCTGTACTGAAAGGAGATCGAATATTTCTAAATAAAATTGAAGACCTTCCTCCTATTATGTTCTTTAATAACAAAGTAATGTGCGAAAGAAGATAGAAAGCAGGAGACAAAGAGGAGATGAAAATCTGAGCGTGTTAAGGAAGTATGGAGGTCTGCTCTTGAGAAAGATTGTTTTTATCAGGAGATACAAGAGAATTGCTAAAGTTAGGAGACAATGAAATGAGCTAAAATGCCATTGTAGATAAACTGTGGCCAGAGACAGAGGGATAAGGCAGAGACATCAGTGTGATTTGTCCCAAAGGACGAAAACAATCCATAGTGATAGGAACACATTGCCGCTTGAATCCCCAACTAAACACCATTCACAGCTGATCTAAAGGCCTCCAAGACTTTCACATCTCATCAGCTCGCTGATAATGTCAAGCAGCTGTGTCGTGGCAGCACTTTTAAATAAGTCACTCTGCAGCTTTGCATTTACAAGAGCTGGGAATTCAGTTTTTCTAAAATTGTCTCACAAGCAGTGACATTTATTTCCTCTTAATTGACTTCAAAATAAAAGGGACATTTCAGCGACAGCATCACACCAAAGTCTGCGGTCCCTTACAAATCACCAGCCTGACGAGACTGCGGCCACTTTATTGCGTGTGTGTGGTGCTGATTTGTAATCTGAATGCGAGCTTAGTTCTTTTTCAAAGACGAAAACTTTAAGTGAAGCCTTGTCTGGCCACCTCACTACCTGGCCATCCAGCCCGAACATGCATAATTGAAAAACGGTCAGAAAAAGTGGTTGATTGATTGCAGCCTGAGACCAAGGCTCTTATAGCCCATCTCTCTCTCACATGAAACAGAGCCAGTCATTTTACTGGCCACTCGCCCAGAGGTGAGCTCCTTTTATTAAAACTGTGAAACTCGGAGCCCTATCGAGAACAGCACTTTTAACTATAGTGTCATAACCCGCTCCACTCGTCCTCCATCGAAATTAAACATTTAGCGATCCTAAACGTCTGATCACTTGGTTGGGTCTGAGGTTGTAAAAAAAAAAGAGAATTAAACACAATTTAAAAGTCAAATGTCCCTCTGTGTGAATGAGACTGTGTTATGACCTACTATAAAAGAATTACTTAATAATTATATTACTGACAGGAACCAGTGGGGCAGGTTAAAGAGTGGACCTTTAAAAGGTTTACAATTAGACTGGCAGGAAGTGTGTGTCATTGAGCGAAAATGTTTAAATTTTTACAGATTTGGCTAACACACACACATGCACGCACACACATACAGACATATAATTTAAGATAAGGTAGAACTTCATTAATCCTGAAGGATATTGCTCAAAAAATACAGTAAAATAAGGATAAAAACAGTAGAGTAATAAATATAAAGTGTATAGGGAGCAAATGCAAAACAGTCTCTAATAGGCAAAGGTCAACTTCACTGTTACATATACAGTTATACAGAGTAAAATATACAGTGACATTAAGTTTCTGCATTTAACCTATCCTAATAATAGCCTGTATAGCACCCAGGGACCAACTCCAGATCTACTGGCTGATGGGGGAGACCAGAGGACCTGGAGGAAACCCACACAAGCACAGGGAGGACAGACAAACTCTACGAAGAAAGGCCCTGTGGGATTTGAACGGACAACCTTTTCACTGTCAGGCGAAAGCGCCAACCACTGCATCACCAGAAATAGAATAAAGTTCAGTTAAAACGGTAAACTGATAGAGAGGGAAGTTGGGTGGCTTATGATTCCATGTTCAAACCTGGGACCTTGGACAGTAGATTTGAGCAGTGGGCAAACAAGGGCATAACAGCACTAAGCACAATAATTGACAAGGGTCAAATCAAATCCTTTCAAAAACTGAAGAGAGAGAATCAAGATTTGTTTAGCTACCTGAAGGTCAGGGATTTCTTTGTGAGAAAGAAATAAAACCAGGTTTTCCTCTTGAGCCAAAAAGAGTGATTGAGACACTGTACAACGCATACAACAAAACAGGTAGAGTGATATCAGCACTTTATCAAGGGCTAGTGATGAACAGAGGAATTTCTAGATTGTATTTTAGAGACAAATGGGGAAAAAGAGATCAAAATACAATTATCAAAAGAAGACTGCAACATACAGCCCCTAAGATCCCTAACCCTAACAACCACCAGGTGGGGAAAAAAATGTAGATCATACTCATGTTTTTTGGGGATGTAAGAAAATGTACAAATACTGGAATGACGTATGGATCGGACTTAAGGCATTATTGGGACATGAAATACCGAACACATGGGAGGTCTTGTACCGAAGCAACCTGACAAGAGAAACTGTTCAACGTAAGGATCAATGCTTGATCAAAATCCTTTTAGCAGCAACGAAGAAGGCTATTACGAGGAAATGGCGCAAAGAGGACCCTCCTACTGTAAGTAATTGGAAAGATACTGTTGGGGAGATATATGTGTAACATTCTGGATTTTGTTATGCTATTTCCTGTTTTATTTTGAAATGCTAACCTCTTGTGTCATTGCAGTTTCCTATGTTTTCCCGCCTTTCACCAACCACACCTGCTGCCACTTACTCACCTGCCCCTGATTATCCTCTTAGCCATCCCTGTGCATATATACCCACCAGCTCCTCGTGTCTCTGCCAGATTGTCTTTGTTCCTCTGCGACTTAGCTTTCTAGCATTCTCTGTGTTTGTTTCCCTGGATTTTTTTTTAACTTTGCCTGTTTTGGATTTAAGGATTTTGGCCTATTCCCTGCCTGTTTTGTTAGCTTTTTTGGACTCCTTGTTTGTGTTTTGCCTGACTGTGCTCTCTTTTGAACCCCACTCTGCCTCCTGCGTGTTCTCTGCATCTCAGTCTGAGTTTTACCAGAGTTATTACAATATTACTCCAAAAATCAGAATTCACAGAAAAATTGACCAAATTGACCGAATATAAGGCCCATCACAGGGACACCATCTAAATCTCTTGACGGTCATGGCATACACATGTGTCAGGCGACCCCTAGGATGAGCACTGTAATGCCCTGTGTATATGCCATTTTTGTTCTGTTTTTGTATGTTTGTTCTGTGATAACAAATTGAAAAGCAATCAAATTTAAGTACAAAAAAGTAAACTGAAACAAACTGACACCAGACACCAGAATTTTTAACTTTGATACAATTCTAGCATTAAAAAACAATACTTGATGCCTCTTTTGGATGCCCTAAAAACATCTTAAAAATACATCCCCTGACAATAAAATTCCCTGATGATTAGGCCCGGGGGGACTACTGGACTTGCAATACACCTGAAGTAATATTTCACATTATATTAAATGTAATATTGCACATGATGTTGATTCAGTTTAGGGACATTCTTTTGAATAATTTGGATTTTCCACTCCTGATTTTATATTCTGTTAAGAGTCTATTCTGTGCAGTTAGCTTGGCTGCAGTACATTTTGTTGGTGCGTACAAACTGAGGAGTGGGAGTAAGTGGCCACTGGAGATAAAACTGGCAGCTGTTACATTGATACCATGAGACTATGTGTCTATGCATGCGTAGTATAAACTAAAATTCCCAAATTCACGGATACACACACAGCTGAAAGCAGCAGCAAAAACACACACCTGCTTCAGTCACACTCACACATCTGTACAATGGAATTGTGCCGAATTTAACCATTTCATTTCTACTGTGGAAATTTTGTTGTAATAATCATTTGTTTAAACTGGACAGATGTGAGGCTTCCACTCTAGAAACAGCCCAAGGTATGCAAGTGATCAACTCTAAGGGTTTGGAATCTTCTTTAAATATAGGAACTATATGAGCTCCAGTAATAATTAAATAAATACAGTATATTTTTTTCATCTGGTGGTTGGATCCCTCAGTAATTTTAAGGAGGAATTACAAATGTCTGATAGGAGACAAACAGGACACTGTGGTTGTATATTGTTGGTGGCAAAGAAGAATCCGGGAGAATCACAGGTGTTAATTTGGGCCACAGGAGACGAGATCTGAATAAATATTTATAATCTCTCTTTCTTTTTGTCATGCCCAGGATTGCAGGGCTGTACAAAGTGTCCTGTAGCCTCACCTGCTTAATTTAGAACAGGACATGATTCTCCTGTTTTTACACACACACACACACACATACACACACATGCTGGTGTCAGTGGAGTTGGGAGCAGGTGTGTTTTCCACCAGCCTCTTGAGACTTCTTCTCTCAATTAAGGCAAAGATAAAGACTGGGGAGAGGGGAAAAAAAAACTGGCCAACGTAAACAACTGCAGCCAACTTTCTTTCTTTAAATTATTCCTTCTAGCCATGTTTTTGTTTGTCTTTGTGTGTTTTCTTTCCCTCCTCCACATGAGATTTCTAAAAACTCACATACACACATACAGGCTCACATGCTGCACATAACATAATTAAGGTAACATTAAATCGCAGTTTCTTTTGACGTCTCTGGCATAGTTAGAGTTGTAGCACACAGGAACATGATGAAAAACAAAACCTGCTATACTTTAAATGTCATTTTTGACACTTGAGGTAATGAATTCAAATTTACATGAGCTACAAACAGCCTACAAAGCTGGACTCACCCATGTTGGATCATTTGTCTCTCTTGTCCTTTTTGATTATATTTGGCAGCATTAAACACCACACATCAGCCAAGTGTTAAAATATACTACATAGACTGTATATTAAACAGTGGAGCTTCTGGGTCTGAAACGTGAAGCCAAACCTGCTTTCTTTCTAACGGCCAGCAGGGGACAAGTCAGCTGGCTGCAAAAGGAAGTCCCGTTGTATGTACACTTATGGCAAAACGACCCTACTTCTGTATGTTAAATAGGTTGAAATCCTATTTAATATACGGTCGAAGTGAGTTGTTTCCCACCATCTCCTCCTTCCCAGACTCGGGGAAGCTCAGGCAGGCTGCAAGACGAGTGCAACATTGTAATTTGACAATACCAAATGACGACGAGTCCTCCACTGGGACCTGATCAGTTGTTTATAACAATCAATTGTCTGTCAATGTTAAGTTCAGCCCGTTATCTTGAAAATTTTAACCGTTATAAAACATCTATGCCTTCTACAAGATTATTAATGATTTCTTACAAATCATAAACAGACGGCGAACATTCTGCATTAATCAAACTCTGACTTGAACGGTCACACAATAACAGTTATTCCACATGGAATAGAAATTTCAAAGAGGGACACTGCAGCTGTGCGTTGTCATCAGAGAAGTGAGTATTTCAACTTAACGTGTTTCCTTAAATTATGATATTATTATGGAGATTTTATGATAAATTGCACTAAATATATTACATATTTCTCTTTTAATTTGAAAGGATTGAATGGATTATGTGAAAGCCTGTTTCAGAAATTTTTATTTCTTCTGATTTTAACAAGAGAGATTGCTTGGTGTGTTCTAGGAGACTCATTATTTCTTGATACCTGCTGCTGTCCATTCTTCAACACTCAGTAAATAGAGTACTTACTGTAATAAGTTTACTAAAACTCTCCATTTTGTCATTTGTCTGTATTTTTTTTTTTGCCTCTTCTTCTTTCACTCTATCTAATCTATCTCTCCATTTTTCCTCCCTCTTTCTCTCCTTTCCTCCTCTCTGTTATTCCCATGTCTCTCTTCTGTTTGTCTCATTCTGTACCTTATGCCCTGCCCTCTCTATATCTGTCCTCCCTGTACACTTTGTCTCTTACACACACACACACACACACACACACACACACACACACACACACACAACGCACACGCACACGCACTTTGCTGAATTGTGAGTGTGTGTGTGTGTTCATGTGTGATGCCACTGTCACTGGGATTGAGAGAGTTTTATTTAATCCCAGAGCCTCCCTCTGTGATGGATGAAAAACCTACACCTTCACCTCTCACAAACACACACACACACACACACACACCATAGTAATAGGTATTAGGGAGATGGATGAAGAGTCTTTGCTCACTAGGGAACTTGATGTCAGCTCTTTGACTTTATGAGAAATGAACAAACAATGAAGAAGAAAGTAAAGCAACTAAAACTGAGTGAGAGAAAATGAGGGAAAAAAGAAAGGGTGAATGTAAAATTAAATGCCGTCTTCCGGCATTTTTATGACTTATGAATATCAATGATCACTGGCTGGAAATTATGACTGTAAGAGAATAAAGTTACCGCCTACCACCCCTTCACCCCCCATTTAATAAGATTTAGTCTCAGAGAATGTGGGGGAAATGTTAATATTCAAAGTACCTCATTAACTCCAAAGTCAGTCAGTCAGTCAGTCAGTCAGTCAGTCAGTGAGTCGCCCAAAAGAACTACAAACACTAAATAAGGCAATAACTACATATAACAGAGAAACTTAGGGGTTATATGAAGTACTTATCCATAGACAGTGTATTCACTATAGTAGATGGCGGTTGGGCCCCAGTTTGGAGAAGCAGCAGGGGTCCAGTTGTAGAAGTCTATGTAATGTACTGCTGTGGACAAGGTCAGTAGCAAAACATATTTTGGACACCTAAAAAGAAAAGCCCACCTGAAAATGTCAATATCATTTTAAAAAATTTAAAGTGTATGCTTTATGTATTGTATTATGTAGTATTTTCACCGCTTCACCTTGCCCTCAGACAGCCTTTTCTGATGGAAAACCAAATACCAAAGTCAAATACTTCACTCTCCAAAGCCACCAGACTCCGCTGGCAAAAACAGTCATTTTAGCTCACAGAACACAGGAGTTGCTGGTCTACTGTTACCTTTTTTTTTTTTTTTCTTTTAATTCCATATGTCATTGTTTTCATTGGCCCATTTTGCAATCAGATAACCTTACTGGGTACAAAAATGCAGATAAAAAAGTATTGATCCAAATTCTACTCAGTACTCACTTAGGATTTTAAAAATAACTAAGTAACTAACATAATGTACTTAAGTGCCCCAAAAAACTACTTACAAGCAGCTCCTGTGTTCTCTGAGGTAAAATTATTGCTGTTGCCAAAGGAGGCTTTGGAAAGAGCGATATTTGACTTTAATGGTTTCCTGCTATCTAATGGCAACCTGAAGTGGGTAAAATATTCTAACAATAGTGTACACTTCAACTGATATTGATTTTTTAGGTGTTTAAAATATATTTTGCTGCTGATCCACATTACTTCTGCTGATTCTCCAACCTGGGTTGTGCCAACCAGCATCTACTATAGGTAATACACTGACTACCTCAAACAACCCTACTTAAAATATATTTAAACTATCACTTTAACATGTATTTTTTTCATTGATAATGTTCTGTATTTAATTAAATAGTAAAATTACAAATATATGATATCTGATACATGTTAACATGAAAAACAAAGTCTTTCACTTTCTCACATTATAGAAACAGAAAAACTCTGACCTGTTCTCAAGTACAAGCTTAACTTAAATCCTGTCTTAATGGCCATGTGGACAACCTCAAATCTATGCTCTGGTGTGGCTTATCTCAAGTGTGTGTGTGTATGTGTGTGTGTCACAAGTTGGTCTATAGAGTGCTCATTAGGGACAAGTGGGGCTTAACTTGGGGGATTTCGTCAATATCTGGCAACCTCGGCCGAGTCATTGTGTTAAACTGAGTGCCAACAGGACGATCAATACTTTGATTAAAGAATTATGGAAATGGATTTTCACTGTGTACTTTGGGCCTTCCAATTCAATTACTACAGGTGTGTCAATGAGGAGTATTGGCAGGATGTGACACTGGACATAACCTGCATGACAATACTGAAGACGTCAGAGTATCTTTTATAATGATACCTTAGCAAACTGATAGAGACACATCGCTACTGTCATCATGACAGTCTGGTGGTGGATTTACTCACTATAGCAAAAAATGATAATGCTTAGTTTGCATGCCAACATTGTGTCAGGGTCATCTTTCTTCCTTTTTCAATGTCTCTTTGCTGTGTAGTGTTTGGCTGCTAAAATACTTGAGAATGACATGTTGTTAACTTGAGATCATTTCTTTAAAAGTTGGACCAACACATTATTTTGGCTTTATATTGATGTTTTAATGAAGATCTCAGAGTGAATTGTTCACATAAAACAGAAACACAGAGCAGTGATAGTAAACACAACATTTGACTCTTTTATAACTGACTCTTTTATAAAAGAGGGGATGGGAGAAGTGTGGTTGTGCGGTCATGAACCTGAACTTGATTGTTGTTTCAACATGTTTTTTCTTGTTACAGTATTAAGATACAAAAGGCTCCGTGGTAATTTATAAGTGTACAGGGGAATTGCACTACTTTCTGTCTTGGTTAAGTAGTGCCCTGAGGAGCCGAAGTGAAAGAATAGCGTTAATCTACTTTGTATTACACAAATCCACGAGCAGGCCTCTGTTATTTCCCCAGCCAGCTCATCATCATCACTGAGGTCATTTCACACACACATGCACACACGCACACGCTCTGATCTCTTTAAAAGATCTATGATTTTATCTAAATGTGACTGCAATACACAATTATGTGGCTTTGCTGTAGAAATATAAAGGTGATGATTCTGCAATAAGCTGACTTTAATTTAAAAAAACACATGGCAGCAATCGGTATTTAACCAGAGGCAAGAAATCAGAAAGCAAACATCTTGAAAACCTCAGACATTTTCTTCTCTCTGATATTCAAGAAATGCTTGAACCCAAGGTGAAAATTTCAGTAAATGAATCTATAGTTCAATCATTCAGGCCCAGACCTGTGTGCCGACTGGAGCACAGTGTAGATTAGACAAAGCAATGAGGTTTACAGGCATTTGCAGATTCATTTGGAGCTTTGACGAAATATTGATCAACTATTTTTATCAGCTATTATGGCTTTGTTAAATACTCAACTTTGATTGGTCAGTTAGAGCATTCTAAGGTCTGTTATTTCTGTATAGCAGACTGTTGCTATGAAGAACAGACGGTTGCTATGGATGCAGTTCTGATCATAGGCTCTAGAGGAGCCATAAAATCACTTTTAAATCAATGAAATCATTGTAAATCAATATTTTGTGTCAAATTATTGATTTTGGGTGGGGAGTAAATTACTGTTTAATTTACATCAGGCTGCCTGGGTTTATTTCACAATAATGACCTACATTCCTTACATATGGGCCTGATATGGTCCTATCACCATATCAGAGGTGGTGTATATGTCTTCCTATATGCAGCAATATGAAAACTTTTTGCACAGAATATATAAAGCAGAAAATGATGCTCGAGGTGAGCACAATTGGGAATATTTATGCAGACAAGAAGAGCTCCTTTGCAGGGGTAAATGCTAAGGAGCTGTGCTTCTTGTTTTACAACCTGCTCCTAATGGACCAGCCATAGTAGTATTATGTCAGTCAGACAACTCATGTTTAAGAATATTTATTATAGCAGCAGAACATAGTTAGAATTTGATGTTGTCTAGACTTCAACCTCATCACTCCTTGCAGATTATGTTTGCATAGAGTTATAAAGGAGTGATGAACACATATCTTGGACCTGGATTTTAGGGTGGTGGTGGGGCTGAATGAACAGGCGCTGATGCTGTTGCAAGGCAGCAATGGCACTGACAGGCAGAGGGAGAGATGGGAGGTTTTAGCGTTTAAATAGACCGCCAGATTGGAAGGGTGGTTTGGAATTGCAGTGCAGCTCGAGTTGACTGCCTGAACTAGCTTGCAGGCATCACCACATTTATTTAGCTATTTATTTTATTTTTATTCATTTTTTATTTCTCAGTGTTTAATTTCATTTCTAGAATTAATTGACAATATATATGTTAAATTATGTATCAGGCTAAAGAATATTAAACTTCTTCAATAAAGTTATTTGGTCAAGCAAGAAGCCTCCTAAGTACATTTGAATGGTCATGTTGGTGCACAATCCACATAGCAAAGGTCTAAAAATTCACTATATTGGCCACTTTGAATTTTTCTACACTAAAATTGGTTATCAGCATCAGTGTCAAAATTTTGGTTGGGCCCTAGTTTCATTCAATCAACTGATTCGTAACATCCAATCATATTCATACAGGAATACAGAGTCGCCAACCTCACTGTAGCCTGGATTCTTTGAGAACTCAGAGTAAAGCCTCATCTGCAAAATCCAACTGTATAACCATTAGCTACAAATGGCTAATTCCTCAATGTCTCTGACTAAACTGCTGTCACATCTCAGTGATACATTTCAAAGTTTATTTTCATTTGTAACACACAATGAAATGAAATGCAGTTGTTAAATGCTGTCAGGTAGACTCAAGCTGTGATGCCGCTGTTAACATGTACTGTGCTGTACATTTTTGACTTACAGAGTACAAAAAGTCCTCCAAAATACAACTATGTGGTTAAAATGGTCAGTGAATGTTGGGAGCTTGTTATCTTATAAGGTTACCATACACTGTGTGAAATCTATCTTGAGGTATTTGTACAGGCAAACACTTATAAACAGTACAAGGCAGATCTACCACAAATTTGCCTCTCAAAATGATGAATCGGCTGGTATGAGCACTGGCCTTCATATCAATGAGTCTACTTTCTGCAGTTATTTATTAGATGATTCTGTCGTACCACAGATTTCTGTTTATCATTTGATTTGTTTGTCGGATGCATTTTGATGAAGTTGTTCTGAGATATCTGGTTGTTTGTCACTGTGGTTTAGGAATTGATTCTCCAATTAAAAACAAGTAAGAAGCGGCCCACATCACTCTTACACAGACACACCACACACACACACACTATCCCACTGCCCATCACCAGCACACCCCTAAATCAATAGGAGCAAGTGAACAGCGGTGAGCAAATGAAATCCAAAGACCACGCGCTTTCCTCATTCCTGCATCAATCACAGTGGATGGGTAGCCAGCAGGGTGGAGCCAGCACACCCATCTGTCATCCCTGTGGTGCTCTCGCAAAGTGACACCCTGTTGGTCATGGCCTCAGTCATCCTCTGAAGATAGCCGAGAGCAGTGAAGGTAGAGTTCAACCTCTGCGACATGTTAAAAGACTGCTCCTGTTGGACTGATGTTTGGAGTGATATGCAGGAGCAGTTTGTATGTGTGGCCATTTTGAAAAGTCAATGAAACACCCACATGACACAGATATAGTGTTTTCTTTAATCAGACTGTGATTAAAACCCTCCCACCACACTGCAAGTATTTCCTTGACACCATAATAATTTAGCCATATACACCAACTGTGGTTGATGAGGAACTTTTATCATGTCACAATACTTTGGTGCCAATTTGATATGTATTTCAATTTTAAAATACTGCAATTCTACAATTATTGCGATTCAGTATTACAAGTTATCTCAAAACTAGATAGCCTAGCTGTAAGCACTGTAAAAAAAGTGTAAATAAAAAAATCAAATCGAATCGTGACCCTTTAACACCTCTATAGGTCCACTGCTTATAAAAGTAGCAAATGAAATACTTTTTGCTAATAAAGCTAACACAATAAGAAAATAAATAAAATAAAATGCCGAAATCAATACAGTTCCTGAAAACTGCACAAAGAAGAAATGTGAGCCTCTGAAGCTGAACTTCACACAAACCCACTGGGTATTTTGAGTTTGAGTTTTGGCCTTTTGAGGCTGCTGTAGCTCCTCATTGTGGAACGTTGAAGCCAGAGTATAGCAGATTGAAATAGCAACACGAAGTCAACAGCAATCAGTTTGTTTCCACAGAGAATAAGAAATATATCCCATAAAGCAGAGATTCCCAAAGTGTGGGCCACGTCCCACTGGTGGGCCAGGAAGGCCCTTCAGGTCGGCCTTAAGAGGTCATGAAAAATAAATAAATAAAATAAAAAATAAGTTTCAATTTTATAAGTTTGAAATTACGATGAAAGATCTATTATTAATTTAAAAAGTAATCAGAACTAATAAAACAAAGACCTGGGATGTTACAGATGTAACAGATGTTACACCGTGTTTGATGACCTGTCACATTAACCCCAGAACGAATCTAATATCTTGTCACTCGTGCAGTTAATCGCGTCTGTTGTGATAATCCGAGTTGTGATTGAAAGATTGGGTGGGCCATGGCATTTCTTAAATATGGCAACGGCTTCCCTAAATTTGAGCACACATGTCGTTTGATGTTAAGCATGCAAAGTTAAATGTATCTGTTAGGATAGTACTACTGTGACTGCAATGCTAATTTCCATTAGCATGTGAGTGGTAATTCCAATCATATGTTAGCATCAGGCTAGTGGACTATGAAACAGTCTTAATTTAATCCTTATGACCAACAGAAGCAACGAGACCATCCGCAAGAAGATATTTAGTTTTTCTGAATGCCTGCCGGCAGGTCAGATTGTCCTGGGATTTTCCCAGGCAAACTCATAGAGAGCCATTCGTTAGCCAGTTAAAATGAAGCAAAATTTTATTTTTAACTTTATATTTGGTGGTTATTGCAATGAAAACACTACTGCTTTTGTCCACAGGGGACTCCAAAATCAAGTTCCCTGTAGTACATTAAAGAGAATTTATTATCAGAGGTGTGTGCAGCATAGATTGCCTGATTGATTTAAATGCAAGATATTAGTCCGTGTAGTGACTACATAAAGGCAAATCTCTGTACATTTTGAAGCCCAATTTGAACTTGTAAGAACTGACAAAACTACTTTTGCCATCTTGTTTGGACAAGCAATACATCTTGAGGCAAAGAGAGAGAAGCTGCAGCTCAGAGCAAACTATCACGGCGCTCAGATCTGAGAGAAGACAGTCCAAGGCAAACAAAACAGCTCACTTCTTAAAGTATACAGCTTAGTTATTATACTTTCTGCCCTCTGTGCCCTCCCTCTGCGCAGTATGTACACACTTTTTTTTTTTTTGAGAAAAAAAGAAGATGTTTTTTGAGGCAGACGAAAGAAGAGATAACAGTTTCACTTTTCTGAAGGTATTAAAACTGCCAGTTTTTCTCAACCTCAAGTCTACTGTTTGAGACAATGGGGGAAAAAGAAGAAAGACCAGTGAGACTGAGACAGCTACAGTGTGTGACAAGTACTACACCAGCCAAGTGCAATGATCAGGGCCATCCATCAAGATTTTATTGATCCCCACATAACAGAACTCATCTATGCAAAATGAATTGGCCTTGTGAAGTCACATATATCTCTTCCTTTAAAAGACAGTGAAGTGGCTGGAGATAAGTGTCATCGTTATCGTGAAAAATAATAAAATGATAGTGTCACCTTTTCATGGAAATAAGACGTTACTGCTACAGCGGCGTGCTCGACGTTCGACATGTTTGGCCCTGTCACTACCTTACATCTGCGTTGTGTAATTCATTTAATTTAGCACTAGCTGTTCCAGTAATGCATTTATGTCATTTAGCACAGTATAATTTCCATTACAGTGATGGCCTCTGGAGAGGGTCCCAATCTATCACGCATTTGCGGCTGCCATAGATCACTCTTCCCACTGTTGTGTTAAATCAATCAAGGCTGGCATTAATAGATGCAATGCTTTACCTTTACCCTTTATTGGAGGAAAAACGCAAATGTGTATTTTGACAAGCTGAAGAGTCACAGAGGCTGTCTAATGGTGCAGACACACAGAATCCAGCGAGGATGCGTTTGCACGTGCAGGACCGCTACAATCCTGCTGGTGGGTGCTTGGTTTTTGCTTCGGCTGGGTCCCAAATTTTCTCATGTAACAGCTGAAGAGTACACTAAAATATACTTCTGAAAACATCTGAGGTAAGAAATAAGCAACACAATAACAAAATCTTAATTCATATTTGATCAGCACTGCCTAGTTTTACAGTTCTTCATAGAAAACACATAGGATCTGTCGACCTTCATCAACTGATCCAGCGTGTCTGCACCATAAGATAAGACAGCCTTGATTCAAACGCTTCATCGGAAACATCCACCCTGCTGCAGTGTCCTTGAGCAGGGCAGTCCCATTACCTCTGAGGCTGCTGTTCTGTAGGTGAACTTGTCCTCTGATTGCAATGTTAATGAAAACAACAAACAAACAAACAAAAAAGCAAACTCCAGTATCACATGCATGACATGATCAATTCAGTACTTAATGCCTAATTAAGGGTTAGCCCAGAGGGGCTGATATCAGCTTTTAATTTGAGTCGTACCTCTGAATGTTCAAGTTCATCCACATCAAACCCTGATACACACATGGGTCTAGAGACACTACTGTTTCATGTTCATTTTAGATACATTTTTTTTTCTAGCAGCATGGAGTTAGAGGCGGCAATGTTGGTTAGTTGGTCCACCACTTTGGTCCAGACTGAAATAGGTTTGTAAATTTGTTTAAAGACATTTGTGGCTCCCAGATGATATTCTAATGACTTTGGAGATCAACTGACTACCCAGTAGCAACACCAGCAGGTTGATAGTGAAACATCTCGACAACTATTGAATGATTGCCATGATTTTTGCTGAACTGTAATAACTTCAGTGATGTGTTAACTTTTCATTAAGCGCTCTGATCCTATTAAAGTTTGAACTTGTCTGATACTTTGTTTTATGACTAAAAAACTGCAAAAACAATTCCCATAAGCCTCAGCTGTACATTGCGTTCAGTGCTAATTTAGCAAAATGTTAAGATGCCACACTAAAATGGTGAACATGGTAAACCTTATACCTGCTTTAGCATGTTAGCATTAAGCCTGAGTACAGCTGCTAGCATGGCTCTAGAGTCTTTAAAATAACAACACAAAATATATCAAAATTCTCAAGTAAATTTATTGTTGTAAATTAATAGCAAACAGCAAAAAATCTTCCCTTATGAGTCTGTATAGGCTCTACACTGTTTCCATGACATTTGCAGAACCTGTTGTGACATTACAGGAACCTTTAGGGGAATGCTTTACATTCTAAGGTCTATTAATTCTATATAACAGAACATTGCTACCGATGCATTTCTGATCATAGAGTCTGAAGGAGCAATAAAATCATTTTTAAATCAATATTTTATGTTAAATTATTGATTTTTTTGCTAAGTAACCATGTAATAAGACAGTAAAGTACAGTGAACAGGTAATTTTTGTGAAATAAACCCTCCTGCATCACTCTGTTGGTGTGCTTCACAATGAAATGACCTGCTCACATTATATTACTTGCTCCATAAAGGTTCTTTCATCATGCTCTCTGTTAGTCATATTACAATACTCTATTAGAATATAAAGTATGTTACATCTGTCATAAAGGTTTCTGTAATGTCACTAAAGGTTTTGCAAAAGTTATGCAAACGTTAAAAGGCAATGTCCTCTACATGCGTGTCTACACCAGAGGGGACATTTTCAGATTGTTCTGGAAACACACGATTTCTATCAAAGGAACGTTTTCCTCTCATATGAGCCACAGAGTCCCAAAAGAAATGTCCCCATGTGACTAACAGGGTACCGTATGGGAATGTTAACTTAACGTCCCAGATGTCCTCTTTGTAATGTTGCAATGTGACCATAAACTAACTCCAGTGGAACATCCCCCTGAAGTCGTAGAGGAAATGTTTTAGCAACGTCGCCAATATTCCTGTAAAGGCTCGGGACCTCATTTGTCATCTTTTAGGCAATGTTAGGGGTCCCGGAACATCCCCTCCTACATGAGTAAGGAGTATAATGCTATCCTGCTTTTAGAAAAACTCATGTTTGGAACTAACCGTTGTCTGAGTACAACTTCAACCCTCAGGGCAACAAAAAAACACTGAATTCCTATATTATATGCACATGAAAAATGAGATTTCAAATTACAATGAAAATGCAGGATCTTCAGTGCTGGCAAAAAAAATAATTTATCAGCAGCTTGAAAAACCCACACACCAGTAAAAAACCCATCTACCTGCAGGAGCCACACTGGTTAAGGCCATGAACCCCTTGCCTCCTTTCAACCTGCTCTCCTCTATCTCATTTGCCTAAACGGTGATGTGTCACTCCCCTCCACACACTCTGCCTCTTTCTCATCTGAGTTGACACAGACCAGAGACCTTTCTTTTTTTTTTTTTTTTTTTTTTTTTTCCTTCCACCAGCTCAGACAAACTATGCGTGGGAAAAAACGGGGGGGAAAAGAGCTTGTCGTTTTACATATCTATTTTTGCCAGAGAGTCAGGCAGGCAGGCAGTCTGGAATGTCAATGTGTGGCTCAGCAGCCTCTGACTGATGTGAGATCACAGTGACGGCTGCACACAGTGGTACGATGAACACACACACGCAGACTTTGCCAGTGGGTGAGGTAGCAGGGTGCAACCGTAGACAGCTTAGATAAGACCAGGTCACCCAGGTAGAGGGAAGCATGCTGTACAGACACACACAAGGAGAATGTTCCTAGAACACTGGCTCAATGTCGAGTTATGTTTTATTCTGTTACACAAAAGACCTCAATATAGCTTTCAAGGGTTCATGGGAGATATTGCAAATGATATGGTGCTTAATTTAATGGGTCTTTGGCAATTAAGAGACTGAAATTATATAGAAAACTTTTTTTTTTTCACAGGGTATATCTTCAGATCAGCACTCAAAAGCAAGGGCCTGACTGGTGTCAACTTTAGCCAAACACTGGAGTCAATGATAAAGACAACTCTGGCATTTCGAACTGAAGAAAAGGTCACTTCTATCTCATTCCCTCTTATCTCGCTCTCTCTCGGTCCCAATTCAATTAAATTTGAATCTGCTTTATTGGTCTAACACACAAGAAACCTGTGTAGCTGAAACAATATTGTATTGATTGGGGTGCGGTAATATTATGCTGCCATCAAGTATTATTGAAGACATATGAGGGAACTAAAAAGTCGATCAAATCTGATCCTTATGGCAAAGGGAATGGACTCTATAACAACAATTTACAGTAAAGGTTATGTCGCTTATTACCTGTAGGTTGTTTTTTTATTATTATCCCTGCCAGGGGATCATGCCATCGCTTCCTGGTGTGTGTGTGCTTGAGTGTGTGATTGATCAATGCATCCTCATCTTGTCCAGAGCTAATTTTGCATACTACAGCACCGATCAGCCTAATTTTTTTTTTTTTTTTTTTGGTGCACATTCATTCACTGTATGCTGTAGGACCTCTGTGATTCACAATTTTTAGAAGAACCTTGAAAAAAAATTTTTTTAAATGCCTTCTTGCTGGCGACAGCTGTGGCCACAAGCCCCATTATGTTTTTGGCTTATCCCTTTCTTTTGAGCATATCTCAAGAACGCCTTGAAGAAAAACTCTTCAGACTTGACACAAATGACCACTTGGACACAAGGATGAACTGATTAAATATTGGTTGTTAAAGGTCAAAGGTCACAGTGACCTAATAACACATATTTTTGGCCATAACTCAAGATTTCATGCACTAATTATGGCAAAATTACAGACAAATATAAATACAACAGGATAAAATGATGAGGTGATGATGGTCTCTACTCAAAAGGTCAAAGGTCAGCTTCACTGTGACATCATAATGTTCAGCTCTCTATCAGCCCTCTCTACTCCTCTGTAAGAACAGTCTCGAAGTGAAGACTGCATCTTTCTTGCTGGAAATTGTTCACTGGAATCACAGCGATATCTTTCATTTTGCCACAAAATACATTTAATACCTTTTATTAAATTCCTTCAAAGTTACAGGTCAATATAGTGGTAAGCTCCTTATTAAATTCCTCTAAAGTCTTCACTACATACATTATGCGAGTCTAGACAGACGGATTTAAACCGAAACTTCACTGGTTGGCAGAGACAAACAACTGTGAGGCAGTAATTCTATTTTATGACTGCTCTGTTTTATACTCTTCTTAACAGGCCTCTAGGGGCCACAAGCGATCAACAACTGCTTCAGTTTGAAATCTTGCTTCAGCTGAGGACAACGTATGTGGGAGTTGTGTTAATGTTGGTGGAACTTTACAAATCTCAGCTGGTTGCATTTGGCAGTTATAGTGGCATTGCAGCAGGTGCTTCACCATCTGTTGCCTGACCCGACTCTGAGTGCACTATTTTTTTTCCTCTTTGTTAAATCTGTATACATTTTTATTAATTATTACAGCGAATATACACTTTTTCCTGTTCATTTTTTTAGTGCAACACTTATACATGTTTGATTTTCAAAATAAAACATCTCAAGTTCTCAAAAAAAAAAAAAAAAAAAGTACCTCCATTGTACGTCTGTGAGGCTCCTTTACTCATCCCCAGCATTCCACTGTGAAAAATAGTTTTATTTGCATGATTTATTATTTTTTATTTATTAATCCACCTGGTGCATATAGATTTTTTTTCTATGTTCTTTGTTTTTGTGATTAGCATAAAGGTAATTACAGCTAGCATCTCATTATACATCCCTGTGTTCTAAAATGATCCATTAAATAAATCAACCATGTAAAAAAAATAAATAAAAGTAGGCTACATACAAAATAACAAGGCACATTTGAAAATGCTTGCCAAAAAGATTCAAACTAAGGTTTCCCCTCTCACTCGACAGTCATACTTGAGTATAATGGGGTAGCACAGGGGGTGGCCAATCAGATTTCAGGGGTGGCCAGTGCTCCCTTCAGGCCGCTGCCCCGGCCTGTTTGATGACTGTTTCCAACTAAAAACACTTGAATGAATATCTCAGTGTACCTGAAGGCAGCAGTACTATGCACAGACGAGCAATGATTAAACAGAAATAATAAAATAACTGAGTCAAGTGGAGTAACATAATAAATATCACTTAAACTATAATGTTTCATTTAGTTAATTATACTGTCCTCCCTCTGGAGACATACCGGATGAAAAACACACAAACACACCCACGACACGCCGCCTCTCGCCTGTTTTCACAGTCTGCTGCTCACTGTTAAGAAGAGGCTGTCAGAGAGACAGAGAGTGGGGGTGAGAGGGAGAGAGGTGGTGAAACTCAAGAAACTGGAGAAAGATATCAAGAGGCTGGGGAAGAGGAAGATGAACAGCAACAGAGTCACAAGACGGTAAGACAGCGTGGACACGAGGTAAAGAGAGGAAGGTGAATGCTGAGCCGTATGTAACGGCGTGTCAGGAGGATGTGTGTGTGTGTGTGTTGCAGCTCTTATGTACGCTTGAGGGCCAAATATTTTCTCATAAGAATGGAAAATGAGGAAAGAACTCAGCAGAGGACAGTTTTCAGCAGATGACTGAGGATAAAGATTGAAGGTTAAGGTGAGAATAAGGATTACTGTAGGCTTAAGCACAGTGATTGCTGCAAACAACCTGTCATTGAATTTAAGGAAAACTTAAAGTATCAAAATAGTGGAAAAACAAGACAAAAAATACTGAGCCAGCACATTTTCCAAAGATGCCCAAAATATAAAATGGGTACCACTTTACAGTGAGACTACCCTGACGAAGGATTTATAATTAGGTACTTAATATGGCTGTAAGCACTTGATAAATCATTAATAAGCTGTTATAAACCTTTAGATAAAATGGGCAACATTGGCCTGGTACCTGCCAAATAGTGAGCCCACATTTATCTGTACTGTTAAGCCTCAGATCCTCAGATCGTATTGCTTATTGAGCTACTTATTCTTCTCCATCAACAGTATTTATACCTGTCAGCTTCATCAGATATTTGTTAATAATTTACTAACATATAACCACGGTTTTACAGCTCGTCTTTACCCGTACAATGCGTGTGTTGGTCGCAAGCGCAAGCAGCGTATTCCGACTGATATGCCCATTTATTGTTAGATGGCGCCCCCTACTGGACGTAGTAAACATGACAGAAGAAGTATAAAGAGCAAGAAAGTCCACATTTGGAGGAGGTGACACGGATGGATGCTCAAACAAGCACAGGACTCACCTGAGAGACTGGTGTTTGAGTCTTGTATGGAACAAAAAGTAAAAATAGAGTTATTTCAAGTTTTGAGCGACTTAAAACTTAATTAGGGATGTGACGTCTTTCAGGTCACGTTTATCATGTAACATCCATAATATAGTTCTTTTAACCCCAACCATGATCTTTTCCTAAACCAAACCAAATACCAAAATGCAACTTTTTTTACAACATAAACCACGTGTGTAATGTCATGATGTCATGTGACTTAAATAACATAGTTAAAGTCTGGTAAGCCCGTCTTTAATGTATTCTCCACTGACAATGTATGCTGTTTTGAGGGTGTGTTGCGTTGCATTTTTAGCATACAACGTTTACACTTGGTAAAACGATGCATGATGGAATAGTGAGCAGTGAACCCACAATGCTTTTTTTAAAACTGTTTATAATTGTCTATTAATGAGTTGTGGGTTCAATGAGTTAAAGTTCACAGCCTAATTAATAACCTAATTATAAATCATTTATGAGGGTACTGTTATCGTAAAGTGGTACAATAAAATGAATATTCTAAGACTAAGAAGTTCTCTGACATTTTGATAATAATAATGGTGTCAGATAGATAGACAACCTCCGTGCCTGTTGTAGAAATAATGATTGTTCTCTTCAGAAAAAATGGAACATTTGGTTGGAAGAGGGGCAGAGACTACTTTAGGCATTACCAGAGAGGAACATATGGGTGCAGTTGAGTGTGAGTTGACACTATTTCAAGCTGAAGTTTAATGGCCACAAAACAGCTATTGGACAGACTTATGTGTTAGTTTTAGTGTTAGCCTTTATTAGCTGATGACTAAATATCCATTGTCTCTTGTAACTGCAGGAGGAAACCAGAGAACTTTGGGAAAACCAATGCAGACATGTGGAGAACATGCAAACTCCACACACAGTTTTAGATGTTTAAAGAATAGAGATTAAATGTACCACAAATGGAATTGCTCCAGACTGGGTCTGGCATACCAGTCAACTGGAGCAATGCACATTCAGCACAAGCATGTGGACGTTAACTTGCAAAGAGAGCAGGTTGCTCGTGCTTAGCTGCAGTTAAACGATGATGACTTCAAACACCCGCAGATGCTGTGACCCTGCAGCATTTAGAATACGATTTGAAGAATGCTTCAAATACCTCTTGAAGACGGAACACAATATATTTTCAGTCAGCGTCTGAGTTGAATATGAGAGGTTTCTTACTTTTAGACCAGTCGACCAGTCTAAATTAAATTTACATTTAATCAACAGGGAAATTAGTCTCCAGGAACATCATTAGTAGAGGGTAAGGGCATTGTATGGGCAATGGTACAAGAAATTGTATGTTAAGCAGGCTATGGGAGTCTTCAGGTTAAAAAAGTACTATTCCCATTCTGCCAAAGATCCTGTGTGTAAGATTTATGTGGATCTCTTGGCAGAATATGGCAGAAATGGGATATAATATGCTTAAGTATGTTTTTTTTAATTGGTGTATACTCACTTGAAAATTAGAATCATTGTGTTTTTGTTACCTTAAATGAGCCGTTTATATCTACAGAGGACATGGGTCCTCTTCCACAGAGGTAGCCATGTTGAACCACCATGTTTTGACAGTAGCCCCAATGGACAAACCAAACACTGTATGGCTTAAGATAGAGCCTTTTGTCTTTTTTGCAAGTTCAGCGGCCACTGCAGTTTCTCCTACATGCTTGGAAGGGGGAGGCGAGCTGAATTCAGTTGGTTGCAATCTATATCCTCACCACTAGATGGCATTAAGTCCTACAAACTGGTCTTTAAAATGCTTTTAATATACATTCAGTTGCCAGCTATAACAGTAGGCCATTACAAACAGTCATGCAATAAATCCCACACTTATGAAGGTTGTAGTGTTCAGTTGTTGAAACATTTGTAGAAAGGCACTGATTCAACTTTTCATTTCATTTTGGAGCCTGCATAGTTTGTGGTGCTGTTGATCTGTATTGCATCATACAGACTGGTGTTTCTCTTATTGAGCCACCCTCACTGATATAAATGGGTTGCACAAAATAATTGAAACACCTGTTAGTGTAACTTCGTATAAAGCCATTTGAATCCAGTCACAATTTTGGTAAGAGCCAAATTAAAAAAAAACAAAAAAAACAGCAGTTACTTTGACATCTAAATGAAGGTGCATGTAAGGTTTAGCCCAAATATCCATTAGGACTCTTTCAGATTACAGAGCCATTTCCAGGATGCATAACATTGTTTTAGGTTGGCCTTCTGGGTTTTAAGCTAACATGTTGCTGTCTGTCCGCCCTTGTGTCTGGTAACAGTAGGAGACATCTTCCCTTAGCAAGGCCATCTGACTCCAGTCTGTAACGCTTAAACAAGCCTGACTGGAAATGAGCGCAGACAGAGCGGGATTGTCTGACCTGCTCGATCAATTAGGCCAGAGAGAGCAGCAAAGAGATAGACCGAGAAAGCGTGTGGTGAGGCACGGCTTTCAGCATCCTCAGAATTTGTATAAAATGTTAAGTGCATTTCAGAGAGCTTGCCAGACAAAACATTAATCTCCAATGAAACCATATCCCTCTAATAGAGGCCATCTTCTGACCCCGAGCACCCCCACCTTCCCATGTAGGATCCAAGATCTAGATTGAAGTTAGACTTAAAAGCTGAGGAGAAAACAAGATGTTTCCCTATCCCGTCCCCCTGTCTCTGCTTGTAAAGGAGACAAAGAGGATAAACTGTGGAGCTTCAGGGAATGAATCTTAGCCGAGTGACCCCGTCTCTCTTCTATCACAGCTCTAACTCTACTTCATTGAAGGAGAGGAATATAAATGAGAAACACTCACCCACTAGGAATGGTAACTTTTGAACAATCTGCATAAATAAAACAGCAATACTAAATGCTCACGTATCACAACCCCAACTCTAAAAAAGTTGGGACGCTGTGAAAAATGCAAATAAAAACAGAATTATTTACAAAAACCTTCTTAACTATAATAATTTAAATACGCACAAAGACAAGATATTTATTGTTCAAACTGATTAACTTTATTGTTTTTTGTAAATATACACTTATTTTGAATTTGATGCCTGCAACACGTCCTGAAAAAGTTGTGATGTTGGCATGTTTACCCCAGTGATACATCACCCTTTTCTTTACCACAACTCAGTAAGCCTTTGGGAACGGAGGGCACTAAAGTTTTGAGAGTGAAATGCTCTCTCATTCTTGTGTGATATACAATTTCAGGTGCTCAACAGTCAGAGGTCTCCTTTGTCATACTTTGCTCTTTATAATGTACTTCACATTTTCAATAGGAGACCAGTCTGCACTGCAGGCAGGTCAGTCTAGTACCTGAACTCTTCTACTACAAAGCCACGCTGCTGTAAGACATGCAGGATGTGTCTGGGCATTGTCATGCTGAAATGAGAAAGGATGTCTCTGAAAAAGACGACATCTGGATGGCAGCATATGTTGCTTCAAAACCTGTTCTTTCAGCAGTAATGGGGCCTTCATGGATGTGATGGTTAGCCATGATGCCATGGGCACTAATACAAGCCCACGCCATCACAGATGCTGGCAATTGAAGTTAGTGTTATAACAATCTAGATGGTTCTTCTCCTTTTTAGCCTGGGGTCACGACGTCCACGTCCATGATTTCTAAGAACAGTCTGAAATGTGGACTTGTCAGACCACAGCACAGTTTTACAAATTTCCAGTCTTTTGTTGGTCCTGTCCCAACTTTTTTGAAATATGTTGCAGGCATCAAAATCAGTCTTCATACTTTATGTTGTTAATTCTTCACGTCCAGATCTTTTTGTTCAAAGACTTATGCATTTGTTGTAGCTTCCTGTTGTTATGTTTCTGCCAAAAAGTCACAGATGATGCACAGTCTGGCTAATGAAGCACAATAACTCGACTCTCTGGCAATTGTTTAAGATGCTGCTCTGCATACTTGATGTTCGGTATGTTTATTTTACTGCTATAATATTGGTAAAGACTCATTTCAATAATTAGCCTCTTTAAAATAGCCCGGCTAGTTTGCCCTGTATGTACACACAGTTAACATGGTTACTGAAACAGTTGTTTAGTATTCACACAGTCAGAGAGAGAGCTGATCTTATTTTTTACAGTCCTTAAATGTGTTTAGTTAATACTTGAGATCAGTAACATGTCACATATATGCAGAGCTGAAATCCAACTGATGATTGTGTTCTCAGACCGAAGCTATGATCGGAGCCCCGACCCCCGCAACCCAGCCACCCTCCCAAAGTAGTCTCCCCAGGGGGAAACGCTGCCATAATATGAGTGTTTAGTATTGCTGTTGTATTTATGCAAATTGTTTGAAAGTTACAATTCCCTGTGCGTGAGTGTATCTCATTTATATTCTTCTCCTCCTCCAACTTTTTTTTTGGAATCGGTGTTTGTACAAAATTGTATGTTGAATTGAGTTGTTTGACATTTGGTGCCCTCTGACCATGACAGTCACACTTTGTAGATTCCTGCAACTGGTCCAAGAACTCCTACACATTTTAAGGGGAACATTCAGTAAGTGTTTCTGCAAATCAGACAGTTTAGATGGCTACATCTAATAATTTATCACACGGGCCAAATAACAGGGCACTGGCTAATGATATATATTTGCCAGTGAGCTGTCTTTGCTTCACTTTCTCTATAGATATGTAGTTCAGTAAGTGGGTTTGGGGAGTTGTGGCGACAGATTTTATTATATGCGGGAACTTCGCCATTGTTTAGGGTTTAGTAAATTGAAACCAGGATGACGAGGAGGAGAGGGGAGGGAGAATGGAGCGGGTTTTTGTCCTGCAGTGCTGTGATCAATCTTCAACCCCAGCATTTTGTTACAACATGCAGCAGAACTACTATCCTTCCACACCTCTGCTGGTTTGAATTGGAATTGAGGGGGTTTGGGAGGTGAGTGGTGACTTATATTCAGATTGAATGAGCTGAGATGGAAGGTTTTCTGTACGCCCCACCAGCAGTGTTGAAACATGGAAACTCTACTCAGCTACCAAGAGAAATCTAGGCTGTAATATTTCAATCTCAGACCCGGCAAACTGGCACATTTCTGCGCCCATGAGACTGGGGTACACAAACTGGATGCAAATTACTTGAGCCCACTGGAAACCAGACCTTCACCAGCAGCAACAGTTGTACCGATGCAGCAGCGGCATCAGTGGCTGTTGAAGGTGTAATCCTTGTGTAACAGAGACGATGGTGGTCATCTTTATTGTATGAACTCCTGCTGAGATGCAACATGTGTCACAAATGAGGGGACTGATTGGCAGGAGAGATGGTGAGTGATAGAGGAGTACAGGGGGGAGGGAGATCTCACTTGGACAAATTATGAGTTTATTATCTCTAAGAATGAAAATTGACACTTTATGCTAATATCTATGCATGGGACTAGAGCTTAGTGGTAAATCTGGTAAATATAGGGTCATCTAAAGCTTCTCTTTATCAGAAAATATCTTTTGTTGGCGAGCAAACACAATTCAGTATCATGACCATGGCCTTCTGATTGGTCCCAGCGAATGTTAAGTAGCTTGACCTCGTAATCATAGGCAGATACTATACATAAAGATGTCAACTTTTAAAGATGTGTCCATTCAATTCCCCTATGATTTTTAGTAACTGAATATTTAACCTATTTGCAGAATATGGCAGAAATGAATATAATATTCAAGAGTATGTCTTCACCTGTATGATCAGCTGAAAAAAAGAAGCATTGTGTCTTTGTTACTTTAGAATAAGCTCCTCATCCATGCTTTTAGTCTTGCAATACCAGACAATCAGAGATCTCGCTACCTACTGATTCACTGAGGATTTCTAACAGGTAGCTGCCACTGTGATGGGCAGTACAGCAGCTAACAAACCTAAGCCCCTTACTTTTTTCCAAAGGCACCCAAAAGGGACCCATGCTCTGCCGCCATTCTCCTCAATAGTAAACACACAATGTCATTGCTCCAATATCAAGGGCCACCCTAAAGACTTTGTATTGGTTTGGCAATGGAGTTTTTTTTAACTGTCTAAATGCTTCCACCAGTTTTAGCAACAAACGCTGGGAGATTATCCTCAGTCTCTATTAAGAAGGCGTTTATGAGTCTACCACATTTCTACAGTAGCCCAGAGCAGACAAACCAAATACTGGCTCTAGATAGATCTTTTCAACATTTTTTGCAAGTTTCATGGCCAACGTAGGTTCTCTTACATGCTAGGAAGCCATCTGAAACCTCACCACTAGATGCCACTAAATCCTGCACACTGGTCCTTTAATAGGTTTTTGTGAAACAGTGAAGTGAAGCAGACTTGAACCAGGTGGGAACTAAAACCGAGCATTAAAATACATCCCACCAGTTCCACTGTTTCAGTGACTCACACACTCACTCTTGTTAAGTTTGCAAGGGCTAAGGGCTGTCTCACTGTGAAATCACCAAGTGCTTGAGGGCTCTTTGGTTGACTTTTTCAGCAATTTATGCACCCCTTTTGTAAGTCCACAGTTCTGCACACTTTGCTAAAAGAAGTAACCCACAATCCATAGCACTGTGAAGAAAAGTGATGAGGGGTGCCCTAGTGGCCTAGAGGGTGAGGCGACGACCAAAACCTTCACTGGTTCAAACTCTCCCAGGGACCTTTGTCACATATCATTAACCATCTCTCTCTCTCTTGTTTGCTGCCATATCTCTAGTGTCTGCTATCGAAATGGCATAATATGGGCAAAATGTGAACAACAAACTGGAGGAAATATAGAAAAATAATGAAAAAAAAAAAAATCAAACCAAGAATTATGTGTGTTTGTCTTATTACAGCATGATGGGGTTTTTCAAATATGTTGATGTTGATGTGTGATTCAATAGTACTTTGTTTTAAAAAAGGAAAGAAAAAACCCTCAATGAATTTAACTTTGTATATAATATGATAATTTTACTCCATCTAAGTATTATGATTTACACAGTGATGTCCCATTTGACTTACAGTAATTGGAGCCCTCACACTCTCCCACACACAGGTGACATTAATTCAAGTCTGATCTGATTCAGTGCCTACGGCTGGACATTGGAACTGTGCCAAAACACATTTCCTGGCTCCGCTTTCTGTAAATCTCTCTGAAAATTAAGAGTGTGTGCAAACATAATCCTGACTGCTGCCACTGCTGGTAATAGCACCATACTCAAATTAAAAATGGTAAACAGGAAAATTAATGCTAAACATAGTTCTAAATAATTTTTCTTGACTAATTTGCTTTGGTATTTCCCAGTATTTCTTGCCATATGCAGTACAAAATGTAAAGGAAATATTAAAATTGTTGACTGATACAAAAAGAAGCATTTTGATGAATGAAGCAACATGTGCCTAACATTTTAAAATGACCAAATCAACAAGCCCAGTGTCGCAGTAGTTTCTGAAATTTAATCTATAGATTTGTGTATAAGGACATGAACTGTCTCATTCATTTTTGGGGAGGAGGTTGGGCTGGTTGACTGGGTCAAACACAGGACTCACGGGGTTAAGTTCGATGTCAGACCAATAGTCAGTGTTGGAAATAGTTATTTTAACCCCAACCACAACTTTTTCCTAAAATTAACCAAATACTTTTGGTGACTAAAACTACCAAAACTTAATTCTGAAAGTGTAACTGGAAGTTACATATTCATTATTTCTAACTTGACCACAGAATGATAGTGGATACTGCATCAAGGCTAATTTATTTCCTGTTTGTGTACCAAGATAGATATGAAATATGATACGAAGTAACTGGTATCGATATTAAGCAATACATACACTAGAGGGCGCCACTCAGAGTCAGAAATTACCGCAAAGAACAAGAGTCAAAAGTTAATGACAACAACAAATGTGGCGACACTGGAGGAGGTTGTAATAATGTACCTCTTGTGGAACTAATTTATGTGCAGAAAAATGGACAAAATATGTGTATCTACCATTTAGCGAAAATTAGCCTTTAGTCTGAAAGTCTTGTTGACTGTCAGGAAAAAAGTGGACAGTTCAAGCCCCTTTACGACGCGACTCTAATAGATTAAATTTTATAAGTGTTTCACTTACTTTCATGAGACTGTGTTGAATCAATAGTGTTTTCTAGTAGCTCTACTACTGATACTGATGATGCATTTTCCACTCAAGCTTGTCACTTCGTTGACTTCAGCGACTCTTTCGGCAGTTCGCTGACATGTCCGTGTCCAAGCAATACAACAGGTGAGGATTCATTTTGTTCTATTTTGACATCAAAATACAATAAAGCCCCGTACTACAGACTGGTACACATTTCCAGGACTTACTTCTCAGAGTTGTAGTGTGTGTGTGTGTGTGTGTGTGTGTGTGTATGTGTGCATCTTCCCTTGCTTTTCTATCTGACCACAGAGAGTGTGACAAATGGATGTGTCAGAGCTTGATGGAGCACTGCGATTGCTCTGCTAGGCACAAAGCTATTACAAGACTATATAGACAGCCCCAAAGAAAAATCCTGTTTCAATCAACCACACATAATCTGAGAGACAAAGAAAGATGTTCAACTGTTGATATAAAGATTCAGGCTCTCGTCCTAAAGGAAGATCATTTTCCACCACGGTCCTTCACTATCTTAGAAAGCTGAATTCAGATTTGTGTCAGTCTCACAGGAACACACCTCAAAATGTAATCAAAGACGTTACTGTCGCTCCAGTGACAATGAATGGGAAACTTATTTATTATTTTACTGTACTATTTCTGGTTCATAACTCACCAAAGTAAAAACATTTGTTAGTTAGTAGTTTTGTATTAAATGACAACATAAAACCACACAAACCAAATACCTTCCAACAAAATTCAAACAAGTAAAATTTCAAAGGTGACTCCTAATATAAGTTCCCGAGCAGACTTCTGGCACTTCAAATATTAATAATTCACCACACAGAGATGATGTTTCTGCTCAGACATTTCAAATGTCAGAGATATTATAAAGGCAGCGTGTCATTTAGCAGGATTATGTACACGGAGCTTGTCAGGGCTTAAAGGCATTAAAATATTGTGACACAAAAGACTGATTTTAAATAGCTTTAATGGAAGGTAAAAATAACCGAACAGAAAGCTCCTGCAAATTTACATCACCACGATCCACCGCGGAAGTGTGTGTGTGGCTTGCATGAACAAATGTGCTAAAATTCCCGGTTGAACCTCTGATCATCAATCAAAGTTATTTTAAGTCTACAATTAGAGCCAAAGCTATGAATACTCCCACTAATAATGAAGAAAAAATAGGGAGTGCTACAGCAGGTCAGAAAGGTAATGTTGGTGATATAAAAGTGAAAAAAAATCACTCTTCAAGAACAGGGCCTGCTATTAGAGAAGAGAGCCTCGGATTTCTCTAGACTGCCAACCAATCACTGGTGGACTCAAGAGAGGCAGAGGGGATAATTACCCCCCCACCCCCAACCATGGTGGCCTCATGTTTGAAAAAACACTGCAAAAGTCTCTTGCTTGGGGCGGACGTTTAGCTCAGTGGGTAGAGCGTCCGACCCATGTATGGAGGCTGTTAGTCCTCTGCAGCGGCCGCTGGTTTGACTCCCGCCTTCGGCCCTTTGCTGCGTGTCATCCCCTCTCTCTCTGCCCCCTTTCCTGTCTCCACTTCAGCTGTACTATCGAATAAAGGCAAAAATGGCCAAAAAAAAAAACTTTAAAAAAAAAAGTCTCTTGCTTGCCCCCAAGGCAGATAAAACATGATAAAGTGCCCGCTAGGGTGCCCTTCCAACACGATAAAGTGCCCTCGAGTGGACAGAATGAGCTGAAATGCCATTCAGAGCACCATTCCAACAGAAAAAACGTGATAAAGCGTCCTCTAGAGTACAATTCCAGTTGACATAACATGATAGAGTGCCCTCTAGAGTGCCCTTCAGTGGACAAAATGTGGTAAAAATGCCTTTTAAGGAGCCCTTCCAGAGGATAAAACGGGATAAAGTGCCCTCTAGATTGCCTTCCAGTGGACAAAATGTGGTAAAGTGCCTTATAAGGTGCCCTTCCACTGGAAAAAAAAAAGTGGTTAGGTGCCCTCTTAAGTGCCCTTCTAGTGGACCAAATGTGGTAAAATGCCCTCTTGGGTGACCTTCCATTGGACAAAGTATGGTTAAGCACCCTCTAAACGGCCCTTCAAGAGGACAAAATGTGATACAGTGCCTTATATGGTGCCCTTCCAATGGATAAAATGGGATAAAGTGCTATCTAAGGTGCTCTTCCACTTTTGCCGTGCTGCTGCCCCACCACATACAATTGGTGCCTTTATTTTTTTTTTTTGCCCATGCCCTTCAGTCCAACACTACAACCAATAACTTGGACTTCCATCTCTAGTAAGCTGGAGAGTCACTTTTTGTTTGTTTCTACAACACTAATAATGTTTCTTACCTAGAGGTTAGCCACATGTTTGTCTGGTGTGATTGAGATGTAATGTCTTTCTGTGGTTGCCATCAACCTGCTGGCAGTGCAGTAAATTCATTGCTAGAAAAGTGCAGAGTTGAGGTTCAGGTTTGGAATATGGCAGACATGCGTCACTGTCACTGTAATACATTTTTCTGATGCAAGTCAAGTGAAACAGACAGGAGTAAACAGCCTACTAGAGATAAAGCTGTGTGACCTTGGGCAGGTTTCCTCTAACTGGGCCACCTCACTGTTCTTTTGGAGTGTGTGCATGTGCTCATGAGAATGTGTGCAAGAGCACGTGCGTGTGTACACGTGTGTGTGTGTGTGTGTGCGTGTGCGTGTGCGTGTGCGTGTGGTGTGTGTGTGTGTGTGTGCATGTACAGAGAGAAAGAGAGACAGAAAGGAACTGGTGATGTGTGAGAAACAACCTCTCTGTGCACCTGAATGTGTTGAGTAAGATACGGGGAGAAATATCAATGTGCAGACATCAGTTTGTATGTTTCTTTTCCTCTATGTGTGTGTCAGCAGGCTGTCCCCCTTACTACAGCGTCCTTAGTCAGTTGCCAGAGTAGCCACAAAGTCCAACTCCTCTAACCTGACTGACAGAAATACCAGAGCCAGGAAAGATCTCATGATTTTACTCTGCAGTAACAAACCAGATTCTCTGCTTTTCATAGTACATGTAAGGAACCATTTCCTGTAATTATAGAATCTGCAGATTTCAGTTGTGAACCTGAATGAAAATCTGCTGAATTTTGTGGAAGAGAGGTTGCGAAGCGATCAACAGTATTCATTTGAGATAACAAAGATTGTTTCTGAGCATAAACAATATATTAAAACAACCTAAAATTGCCTCAAGCAGGCCTGAAAGAAATATTTAATAGATTTTAGCAGAATCTGAGGTTTTATTTCATCACCAGGAGTTTAAAAGATAGCGTGAACCTTTATTGGAAAACCAGTATAAACACAGAAAATGCAAGGTTCAATGTGGAGCAGAAAGGGCAAAAAATCATGGGCATAACTATTAATCACCAATTAATTACCATTAATCAATCATCTCCCAGCAATCACCACTCAATGTATACAGTAGGTCTATACAAATACAACAGAGACAAATAAATAACTGGTAAGGTGCATGATAACATTCTGAGTTTTACACACAGTGTCTCCATTTGTTTAAAACCTAATCACCATGGTTTGATTTGGTTTAATTACTTACTTGCAGACTGCAAACACCTCTTCTCACTCTCCCCTTCAAAGTGTGTAGGAGAACCCACGGTGGCCGCGAAAGTCGCAAACCTCGAAAGGCCACATCTAGAGCCAGTGATATAAACAGCTCATTCTAAGTTAACAAAAAACACAACAATTCTTATTTCCAGATGTTCATACACTAACGAAAACGTGCTTCTTATTGCTGTTGAGCAAAACCCTGAATGTCTAAAACTGTTACTTTCCAGGAAATTAAGAAAAAACTGAATTTAAAATGATTGAGGCAGAAAGCTTTCTGCCAGAGGGCTGTCTGGAAAGCACTGACGCCTGACTTTGTTCAAGATAGATGCCAGATAGTTATAGAGTTATGACATTTTGCCAATAGTTTGAGGATGGAGTTATGAGGTTCAATCACAAACAGTTTTTAATACTTTTCATTGGTTAAATATTTATAAAATCCATAGACAGACTAAGGGCGACTATTTGCATTGATTAATGGAAAAAAAAAGGATGAAACATGGAGATACAAAGTTCATTATATTTCATATTTGCCATATTCTACTAAGAAATCTCCATAAATCTTACACAATGGACCTGTAAAAACTCAACAATTATTTCATGGGTTCATATCTCAACAACATAAATACTGCAGAATCACGGCGCTGCAACATGGTGACCTCCGCGGAGGAGGACCCACATCCTCTGTAGGTATATAAATAAATAAATAAAGGGCTAATTATAGGGTAAACACAATAATTGTTGTTTTCAGGTGATTATACACTAATTAAACTATACAGATTATTATTCTGCCATACATCACACTGGGTCTTTTATAATATTTTTTCCATAAATCAAAAATCAATATTAAAGCACTGGTTCATCCCTGAAGAGGCTTTTCTTTACAGCTCTGTATACACTTTGCTGAGACACTAAGATGTCAGTCAGAGCAGTTTTCTTCTGTCTGAATGTGTGTGACTGACTCTGACTGTCCATCTTAATGGCTACCCTCCTGTCTGAATACATAATTTCTGATTATCTGTCTGTCTGTGCTAACGCATGATTGACTGCTTGAATACAGGCGTAACTGTGTAACTGCTTGTCTAACTACCTATGAAAAAAAATGAATGGTTTCCAAGCTTTAACCTCTTGCTGCCCCACTGTCTGTCTCCTCTCTCTCTCTCCTTTTCTCTGTCCTTCTCTCTGCCTGTCTCCTTTTGGCCGTGCATCCAGCATTTGTCAGCTCATCTTTAACCAAACACACTCACACACACACGGTTTTCTCCCTTGCAGTGCGTTGACAGCAATATGCAGCAAAGGTATGATAAAGTGAGGGTGGAGGAGGAGGAGAGAAGGGTGGACACAAGGAGGGAGGGTGGAGGAAATCAGGAGACAAAGGGAGGAGAGGACAAGAGGAGGAACAGAGGGAGAAGAAAGGGTAGAAAGACAAAGACAACTGAGAAATGGTGGGAATGAGTTTTATCACTTCTTGGTCAATAAAACGACCCAACTCCAACTCTTATGTTGTGATAAGAAAAAAGTTTTATTAACTAATAATATCTTGTTCAGATAATTTAGTTAAGTTCTTTGGATTGCCTTGAATCTTTTGGTTTTAGAGAAAGTATTTCAAAAGTTGTTAACTCACTGAAGTGAAAGTGAATAATGGTTAATAATTCAATATCTTCAATTGCAACCATTTAATTTTTGAAGTACCCAGATAATGACAAACCAGGTTCATTTTGAGGGCTTTCTAAAACTCAAATATTTATGTTTATCAAAAGACAAAAAGTTAATTATCCCAACAAAAGATTATTGAATGTAAAAACTTTGTTTAGTTTATTTCAACACTTTGAACGAATTTAATTCAGAACTTAAAAATCTACTGAAAGTAGAACTTGTTTTACAGTGAAGATAATTTATAAAGGGTCTATAATAGAGATTTAATGAATTCATTTTCAAACATGCACTGTGTTACATTACACAGGGTTAGGGTTTGGTAGCTTTTTATCAAATCTGGATCCAGTGTTGTGTCTCCTTATTCCTTCAGATACCTCACTGAATCAAATTAGGTTCAGCTTTCAACATGTTGAAGCAAGTTAGAACTCACTGACTCAATTTAGATCTCTAATCACCTTTTGTTAGCTGAGAAGTCAGAAACACTTTGAGTGGCAGTTTGATTAATATTTACAAGCCGTTCTGTAGATACAAGCTAAAAAAAAAAGAGATAATCAGCATCAGATATGAAATGATGATTACAGTAAATGTGTGCCTGACACACTGAAACAGGTGTGCCCTACTTACTTGCAACTTCGCACATCTGATTTTCATGCTCCAAATACAGCTCCTTCCAAATAATATTGTGTGGATAAGCTTAAAATATTGATTTAATGTACATGAAAGCGTGTCACGATCAGATCACCACTTCACCAGAGAGGACCACAACCACAGTGGTGCGTCTGTCTTTAACAAATGATCTGACCTAGCAGAGAGGAGCAGACTGACTTCACTTTAATTTCACTTAAGCATTTAGTTTATTTACTGCAGTAATGTCAGTTAGATACAGATGACATCTGCCACCAGCTCCATGTGTCAGTTCAGTCAGAAAAATGAGAAACCTGCTACCTGTATGTTCGGTGCTCTTTACCAATAATAATTAAAAAAGACAAACATTTTGGTATTTAAGCAAAGGAAAAACAGACTGGTTTAAAAGATAGTTCAGTATTGTAAAGTTCAGCTGAAGCTATAACATAAGGTCATAGCTATAGTCTTTTAAGCACATAATTCCGTCTTTGTGTTTCCCAGTCTGGACAGCATTGACAGCAGTGGAGGGACACCACTGGTGGCTGCATGGTTTGTTGCCAGGACACAGCACTACAATAAACCTACACATGACTACTGGGATGAAGATACCCAGTTGATTTGGCTGACTCAGACTGCTGAGGCCTCATATGAGATTCTAAATGTATTTTTGCACAGAATGAGGGCTGCAGTTTTTGTGTCCCACTCCTTTCAGTGTAGTCAATATTGGCATGAGAAATGGTCAGTGGGTAGAGTACTGAAAATCTATACTCAAGTAAAAGTGCAATTACTCCCATAAAAAAATGATTCAAATAAAAGTTAAAAAAATACCATTTGATGAACCCACTCAAGCAAAAATAAAAATGCACCAGGACAAAGTTACTTTCCATTTTAATATTTTTTAGAGTGTACTGCAATTATGAAAATAATGTTGTAGCTGGCATTATGCGGTAACTACTTCATGTCAATAACATCAAAGATGAACATGAGACATGAAAAATTAACATAGCTAAGGTTTCTTGGGCTGCTCGACAAGTATTTCATCATGTAACGGTTGTCTTTTTTAGATTTTGGTATAAACAGTGTGGCCAGATTGGTGCTGGAAGCTTCCTCACCACTTGTAGAGGTGCTCCTGGTGCACTCTTCCCTCCTACATGTTCACTTGTGTAAATGTCAAATGTAACTGAGTAGAAAGTAGATTACTGGCTCAAAGATAAACTTGAGTAAAGAGTAAAGGTACAGTGTTTAAAAATGGAACATGAACATTACCTGGTCCGTACAAAACTACTTGTGCATTACTTGTAACTCATTGCTGCCCGGCCTTGAAAATGATTTCAGTGATTACAATATTAGCAACTCTCAACATTACGCAAATGTGTCAGGGCAGCAATTTCACAGCGGCCATGATGGTGGCATGCACCTTCAGCCCCACCCGCACTGCCCCAGCTGATTTCCAACTGTCATCCTCTGCCTCTTCTCTGTCAATACAGTTTTTAGACGCTCGTGTCTTCTGTTGAGAATCTCACTGGGCAACATAAAGTGAAACTCTGTGCACAGAACCAGTGGCGGGTTAGATTTCGAGGCTGGTATGAACAGCTGGAAAACTGGCCTGCAGATTCACAGTAAAGACAAAACAATCAGGACAAGTGCAAGAAAGGGAGCGTGAAAATATTGATCCATCAATGTGATATAAACTTTCTGTGATAATAAAGCTTAATGTTACTCTACAATTCTGTGGTTTACACTGCAGACCGGGGTCTCTTAACGGTGAGAAACAGCTAGATCCACAATACATACGCTTGCCTTCTTTTTGAAACATCTGTATTTTCACTGTGCTGCTGTCCATGCAAGTGCTATCTCACTATGGAAGCTTATTAACCACCAGAGATATTAACTCATTATATATTGCACAGTATTTTGTATGTCATTTGACCTCCAGTGTCCCCGTATTTAGCATTAACAAATTAGCAAAAAACAAACAAAAAAAAAAACAAACAAGAATTTTAAAAAATCCTCGACCCTCAAGTTAAATTTTCATGGACTTCAGTTTTATTTGGTGGCCTTGCTGCCCTGTCGTTTGGCCTTTGTGCCCTCAAAAAATTGCCAACACCAAAGGCCAAGTGGGCTTGCTCTTAGAATGATAAAATTCCAGGCCTTGATGTAGGAATAGTTCCACAAGTAGGTCCGCAAACCTTTCCAAATATTATTAATATATAAGATGTACTATACCAAGTGTTTATCCGTGTATGGTTTGTCTAGAAAACATCACTTAAAAGTGTTCTTTATTTAGACAGAACTAGGCTTTATTTAAATCTTCTATAAGGCATTTGACTCTTCAGATGAAACATAAGTCTGTGTGTCTACACTCTACCTGTCTTACAGCAACCACATATTCTATTTTCTCTCCTTGGTTGCCACTACTTCCCGTATTCATGTATTCAGCTCCTGCATTCAGCAAGGCGCTAATAACCTCCTCACTCTTCCCTCCCTCTATTTTCTCCTCTTCTTTCCATTTGCATCCACCTCGGTACCTCCATCCCTCCCGCTTTCTCTCTCCTTCTCTAAGTCAGCCTCAACATATTCCTCACACGGTGAGGGTTAGCCCGAAAAGCTGTCAGAATATGTTCTCCTGTCAGCGAGATGCCGAGTGGGAGCGCATTAGATATCGGCCTCGGTGTGTCCCTGACAAGAAACAAGCCAATTAAGGAATCCCCGGGCACTGCTTAAGCCCGGTTATGGCAGAGGTCCCCGAGACGACCACTGGTGTGCTAAATCATCATACCTTTTTTATATTAGAGCCTCCGTGGGGAGAAGTGGAGTGATTCTGGATTATTCCCTTTTTTTTCCCCTCGCAGCGCTGCCGGCCATCACTCAGCAGCACGCCTTAGAGAAGTTTATCTGAGCTATGAAGGACACTGACATACAGATTTTCTTCCTCCTCTCCTCCTCTCTGTTGTTCAGTCTCACTCTCAAAGCTAATAGTATTAGGGATGGAGGAAGTGCTTTGAGATAAGCCTTAGGTCGCGTAGTTGCAATCAATTACTGTGGTTAAATATTGCAATAAAAAGATTAAGGATTAGTATAGGGGGAAAGTAAAGAGGCTTCAGAGGGTGTGCAAACGCCTTTGTGAGTGTGCAAGCATTTGACTGTGTGTTTTGCGTGTTAGTCATCTTCATTTTCACAAGTTATATCCAATCACGTCTCAACACGGCCTCCCGCCTTCCCCCTCACTGTCCGTTTTCTTATTCCTCTCCCTCGCTTCGGCTCTGCCTCTCCCCGCGCCCCCGCCAGCCAAACTCGAAGCCTGAATCAGACGACAATCCTCTGAAAACGTTCCCGAAAAACTGACAGAGAGATTTGTTCCAACGACTTTATGTCGACTGGCGGCTGCCTGAGCTTACTCTGAGCTTATTGTATTGGGAGAATGATAAAGAAAGCTGGGTATTATCATGGTGCATCATCACACAATACCACAGCAGGAGCCTGCATGATTGTAGTTAAAGGCTTATACTGACCCTCAGGAGATGATTGGTTGATTTTTAACAGGGAATGATGACACTAACCTTATAGAAAACCTATATATATGTTAAACCTTATAGTAAAAACTATAACCCCAATTCCAGAAAAGCTGGAACATGTATAAAACATAAAAAAAAAAAAAAAAAAAACAGAATGCAAAAACTTTTCAACTTATATTCAGTTGAATACAATAGAAATGCTCAAATAGATTAAAGTTACGTTATATTTATTTACGTTTTACACAACATCCCAACTCTTTGGGAATTGGGGTTGTATATCTGTAGTCGTGTCTCCTCTAAAATCTGTTGTTGTTCTAGAAGTGGCTTCATCTGGCAGTGTATTTTCAGCAGTACAGACACTCATGAAAGATCATAGAAATATTACAGGATTATTATAAGAATACTACAGGCAGCGGTGTGTCTCTATGATCCACTCTTCTGTGACTACATGTTGCTTCGTTTCGCTCTGATAATGAAGGTGACACTGAAGAGCTACAATATAGTGCAGAATTGAGTATTTATAGTGTATAGTTTAGAGAATAATATTGATCCAAGACGAAACCGACTGACAGAAATCTGTCTGCCACTTCAGCACCACAGACAGCGCCATAGATTTTCTCAATACACAGCACAGTGAGGTGACTTACAGTATATTTCAGAGCCATGTTTGGAGCCATAGATTCTAACTTGCACAGACCTCAGTCAGATAGAGGATCAATAAGTCAGGCAGTGTAGACAGACATATTTAACTAAATAACCTCTCTGCCCTCTGCACTTTCTCTGCTATTAGGCGATGGAGGGAGGGGATGGCAGATTAACGAGGGGGTGCATTTTGGTCATCTTTTCAAACACCTTATCACCTACTGCTAATGCTTTTAGATTGAAGCTAATTGAGGCAAACAATCAGAATCAAACTCTGAGCATCAAAGGATAAGGTCGGCACTGGTTTTCCTGTTTAGTTTACTTAGTGTCAGCAAATTTTACAAAAAAAACAAACAAAAACAAAATCAGCGATGCATCAGCCTGTCTTTTCATACCTTGCATCTGCCCAAGACTGTCAGTTCCAAGTCCATTTGTTTCTACTGCTACAGCCCTACTTAAAGAGTAAGGGGTACATTTTTTTAGCAATACTTTAATCAGCAGATTTACACATACTGCATGTGCACTAGTGCACTAGTGATTAAATTTGCTACACCAGGATGGGGCAGGTATTAAAAATAAATTGATCACTTCTCACAAGGCCTGTGACATTACTGTCATTATCGTCATCAAAGCAAGTTTTATTTTGAAAGGTCAATCTCACGCTGAGATCAGCACATTGATCTACTAATACATCTATGGACCAGCGCTGCCACAGGAACGCAGCCTCTAATTGGTCAAAAGGCTGACAACATGCTAACGACAACAACTGCTTCCATCATGGAAAAATGGATAAATAACTACAGGAGACAGTAAGCGTCAGATTTATCATTGTGGATTTAATTTACGTCTCCAACGAGGACAGTGCAGTTCAGGTCTGGGCATCACAGCTTCTGAACGGGACACTCCCACTTTTACAGCAGTTGGGAAATAAAGACTTTTCTTGGTCTTAAGAAGCTGCAGCGATTGTTAACTACGCTTATGACAGTGTGCTTCAATAAAACATAATTATTGAGTCAATCGTGGTAAACCGCCATCCCGCAGGACTGTGTTGCTTTGCCACCATGGTTAGAAAAAAAATCCATACTGTCACAACCTTACTTTCTCACTGTATCATCTTACTAGACACAGTTGCGATCAGTTACAGGTTTAAAATCTCTACGTCCACGCCTGTGCAGAACTTTATTATAAAGAGATCATGTCACGAGGGTCAGACACACTCAACAGTACCTTCAGTATGAATGGACAGCACATGCAAATCATCACATCAATATTTAAATGTACTTAAAATGACCTTTTCAGAACACAACGGACTAAAACTGCTGTTGCATCAGACTTGTTTTACAGTAAATGTTTTTATTGTTGTGTTGAATCTCATTCAAAATGCACAAACAGCCTGCATCATATCCATATCAGCTCTTCACACACACACACACACACACACTCGCATGCACAAACACACACTCTGAGACAAATGTCTTGCTCTGAGCAGAACCACTTGTGAGGTATGGAGGTTGCACAGCCTAATATTTGACTGAACAGTGTTCGGGTAGCCGTAAACCAATGCGCCGGCGTTGTGTTCCCCCGCTTACATAACGCTGTGTTTATACGCCCCCGGTAGATCTGACTTATTGGCTGCTTGGGATCTCTGACAATAGATAAAAATAGGATTATTCGCTCCCTTTATGATGGACAACCATCATTCTTTGTCGTCCAACCTGCCTCTGCTCAGTTTCCCATTATAATATCAATGAGTGAAAACAAAAGGCAACATTAGGCATTCTTAATCCCTTAAAGCTGTTTCATGTAATTTAATAAATAAGCTGCTCCTCTCTCTGCTCCGCTCTCTTACCCCCCACCCACCGCTGGGAAATGACTCATGCATATTTCAGCAGTGTGTCTGCCCATTCTGAGTGGAGCTTATCGTGGCTGCATGCAGACGCCAAATCAACCCTCTTTTCCTTCTCCTCTTTCTGTCTCTCTCCCATTCGCCCCTCCGACGCCCTGTTCTTCATCACTATTCAGCATTTCAGAACATGGAGAGAAAGAGCGAGAATAGAGACACACATCTCTGCCTCATGAAAACATTGACAAAAACATCTCTACAGCTCTTCCACTGAAGTGTCTGCTCGCCGTCGCCGCTCTCAAACACACACAATTATTAACTTCTGCTGGAGGAAAAAAAAGTTTGCAGAGTCAAAGTCCTTGAAAGACATGGTATAGATCAATTGCTGTTCAATATGCACAAATCTAATGAGTAAAACCTTTGAGGGCGAGTGTGTTTTCTAACTCTGAGGATATTCCCACATTCAGGAAAGTCATTAACAAACATAACAACAGTCCTCCTTGCATGGTTTCCCCTTGCGGGCCAATTGAAACAAGTCTATTTACTTTCCAGGCAGCAGAGCAGGTATGAAAGAATTTAAGGGCACCTTGCAGTGAGGGCTGGGCATGACCAAGATGTATGATTGTGTTTACAGTGTGTAAACATCTGTTTACAGCTTTCCGGTGCACTGGAGGCGCCCAGGTTGTGGACCTACAGGGAAATGCATTCTAGTGGTGGGGAAGACTGAGCACGATTACTTAATTGATTGAAGCGTCTCAGTCTTTCCCTGTAATTTTCACTTTAATTAAAACTATTCCCAGGCAACCCTGATAATCACACAAGTGTGCCTGCAGCGAAGAACCCACAGTCCAGCGCTGCTAATGAACTCTCACACTACCCACACGACAGCTACAACCTGCCTATAACTTTAACCATAATCACATTGTCTTTGAAACGCAAAGATCAAACCAAGTTTAGAGCCGCGATGGTTAAATTTCGATTATTAATCCACTATTAAATTAAACTGCCAACTATCTTGATAATCGAATAATAGTTTTGAGACATTTTTTTAATAATAAATGTCCAAATTCTCTGAGCTCTCAGCTTCTCAAATGTGAATATTTTCTGGTTTCCTTAGTCCTCTTTAACAGTGATTCCCAAAGTGTGGGTTGTGGACCACTAGTGGACCGTGAAGACCCTGCAGGTGGACCTTGAGAGGCCATGAAAAATAATTTCTTTAAGTTTCAAATTTTTAAGTTTGATTTACTATAACATATTTATGATTTTTAAGTAATCAGAAGTTATAAAACAAAGCAATGTGCTTTGAATTACATGTTATTTGTCATTTATTGGACCTAGTTTAACAAATGTTACACCGTATCTGGTGACCTCTCACGGTAACACCTGAACATATCTTATATCTTGTCACAGGTACAATTAATCTCATATGTTGATCAGAGTTCTAATTAAAGGTTTGGGTGTTAATTAAGAATAAATGTCTGCATTAGTCCAGAGCTAGAACTAAACCTTGACTGTGAGACTAGATAATTATTGTCTTATTTTAACATTATGCCAGTATATTGGCAGGACAGCTCCCACAGAGGTTCCCACCTCTGTGTTGTGTCCAGAACACAACAGAGTGCCACCAGAAAAGTATAATATAGAACTTTTGTACTTTATTCTTTCAGTCGTCAAAAAGAAGTTGCACTTCCATTGTACCTGTCTCCTCAAGCTGTGAGACTCCTAAATTCAACCTCAGGATTCTACCATGAAAAATAGTTTTGTTTCTATGATGTATTATTCATTGTATTATTTTAGTTATTATTTATTCACCCATTTGCTGTATATAGCTTTTTTGGTGTGTTGTTTTGTTTTTGTGAGCAACTGACAGCTCATGATACAAGCCATAAAGTAAAATGAACCTTGTTAAAAGTACAAAAGAAAACAACGCACATTTATAAATACTTGTCAAACAGTTGGTTCAAACTATGGCCCCGCCTCTCACTGCACAGATAGCAAATCATATCTGATGATAATGGGACGGCGCTCGGGGTGGCCAGTACACCCCCTCAGCCTCCACTCCAGAAACACCCCTGGCCCTTGTGTAATTTGTGGGGCCGTATGCACCTTGCATTACTTGCGTACAGGGCCAACTGGCTCTGAAGATAAGCACAAGAAAGCACAGAGAAGCAAAGATGTAGCATTAGTCTATAGGCATCCATTAAAATGACAGATTAGCTTCTCTTGTAAAGCCATGCAAAGAAGAGGAGGAGTGCTGTAAACTTTTATGTTTTAGTCTGCTCTCAAGAAGTGTTATATTGAGCTTCAAACAATATATGTCACAAGTGTGAGTTATGGTAGAATGTAAGTTGGGTGTTTCATACAAATAAAAATTGGATAAGAACAGAAGTTGTCAAACTCTGAAACGCAACTCCCAGGAGGGCACAGAAAGGTGAGAGATGTGAGGTAAAGATTCTAAGTGGGGTGAAAGCGACAGGTATATGCTGTTTTTCTAAAAGAAGGGTAGGTATTTATTGTATTCTAGTCCTCTGATTTGGCCCGTTCACCAACACAATCAGCAGTTGGTGGCATCTGTGGCACACACACAGTTCCTGGAGGTATTAAGGTACTTTAAAACTCTTAGCACCCGATTGCTGCAATTTGCATCGAGAATCACACACTGCCTCGCCGAGTCATAAGTCACTCAAATGTGAACACACAAACAAGATGCACATATTTTTAGATTTGGTGCGAGTCCCTGGGACATTATTATCTGAGATATCCATTGCACATAAATGTCCATAAATCTGCTTAGAAATCATGGAGAAAAGAACCTTTTTTGCCAGACAATCCTCACACTTCAAAGTGCTTGAAGCTCATACTTTTATTTTGGGCTTCTGATAGAAAAGGTGCTTTCATGTCCAAAAAACACTATTTTTCTCATACTGCCCATAGGTGCAGCACCTTATTATTTGTGCTTCTATTGTCTGTATTTGATAGTAGCAGGGGAGGAGAGGCAGAAAAGGGGGGGGAAAGAGAGGAGATGACATGTGGCGAAGGGCAAAGGGTTGGAATCAATCCTGGGCCACTGCAGCAAGCACTTTTTTGGTATTTTGTTGTATTTAGTCGCCAAGTTTTTATCTCACTGTTCCAATATTTTTCCAATTTTCATAAAAGCCTTTCTGAGGGACAGGTGTTGCAAATTAGCATTCGGTGCAAACTTAGGTATACTTGCGTTGGGTGGCTGTTTTCATCTTTTCCATGTATACTGTTTCTGTTCCTATCAAATAAACTTAAATAAATAATTAAATAAGACTCCCTAACGATAACACCCTCATTCCACAAACCCAGTTCACATTCCGTTCCAAACTACATCGTGATGTCACCAAGTAACAGAACAAAGGCTGGATTACAAACGTGGTGTTTAAGGCAGTTCAGGAGAAATGTTTTCCGTGGGAGAGAACGACAACCTTGGAGTGGATCTTGTGATTATGCAAACATTTGGCAAAAAGTGATAACACTTTAAAGGAAAAGGACAATCTAAAAAGCATAATGTGTCCTCTTTAAATTTTTTTTTATCACCTTCATTCATTATGAAATGAATCCAGTGACACTTGACAGTGACACATTTATGGGTACAGTGCAAATAGTAACTGCTATTCAACATATTTTTACTTGTACTAATTGCCAAAATGTGAAAATATCTGTATATGTCAATACTTTCTAACCTTGAGCCTTCAAAATGGGGAGGATTTCAAAACCAAAGCAGGGGTGGCGGGTCTTGGCAACCTCCCCCAGAAAAAAACTGGCCAAGTATTTCTTTCTCTGAGTACGCTCCACTTCTCTCTCCATCTCTAACTCACTGAGGATGAGACGCAGACAAGGTCATGTCTAGAAGGGAACCCTAGAATTGTGAAACTCTCACGGATTTGTACTAGTTTTCTCTTCATTGTGCACGTTGTACAAACTTATTATGTTTTATAACGTGACAACACTGTGGTTAAGATCTGGGCACCTGTTTAGGGGAAGGGGGAAATGATCACAGGCGTAAGATCTTTTGCGGTTCTGGGGTTCCCTTGCACTGACGTATTAAGTGGAGCTGGATACATCCATACAGTGGGTGCAAGCAGCTTAAGTTGTGGGGCTTATGCATTCTGCACGATGCCAGAAATTTGCAAGAAATCGGAAGAAATAGTAAGAATTGTAACCATGGGAGCAAACTTGGAGCAGACGATGAAAACCAGGAAAATTGGGTGGGTTGGCAAGTATGAATATACCATAAAATGAGGCTAAAGTTGCAGCCCACCAACCGACTGACTCATGGTAACATACTTCCTGTTTACATCCCTTAACACCCCTACATTATGAGGACTGCAGTTCCAAGAAGCACTCACAGTGTCTCATCAACATGGTTATTATATTCCTGGAACTCTTCTCTGTCCATTCATACACATATATTTGTCCTGTGTCACAAACCTGTGAACATACAGACAAAAAAGGTAACAGTTGTCTCAGTTTTATCTCTTGCTTTTGGCACTGAAGACTACTTTACATCCTCTTAACATATTTTCACACATTTTGGTTAGCTGATGTTTTAATTTTTAACAGTAAGTAAGCAACTATAGGACCACGGTGTCTTGCTCAAGGACACTTCAAAAGTGTTGTTGGCATTATGCACAATGCCACAGTGTCCTGTGCTGTAGTGCTGGCATACCACCGCTGTGTGCTTGTGGGTAACCTTCCTCTTTTACGCAACCACTCACCTTCCTCTCTTAACAAGAGTTGTTTACTGGCTTTTGATAAAAACTCATCCATAAATATACAACTCAATTTCCTCTTCACCTTCAATTTTGTATCATACAACCGACTATATTCCTGGCAAACTCATCATCAGCTAATCATGTTGGAGCAGTTACTGCATATGAAATTATTTTAAGATGTGCACTAGGCAGGACTGACTGACAGCAGTTTATATCCGGAACTAGAACCAGTGTGCGACTCTGATAGGCAGCTCCGCGGTGTGCTGCTGTATCGGCCTGATACCGGCTGTGTCTAATATGGTGGGGATTGACTTCCTCTTGCTGGCTTCCAGGTAGTGAGGGGGATTTAAACTATTTTACCTCCCCAGATCTTCACACCTTCCCTCAGGCCCTCTCACCTCGATGCCTTAAATATTAATGGTAAATCGGAGGATAGTGGATGAGTGAGGAGGGGAGAGGGTTGACAGCTTAATCATGGAGGCAGCAGCCTCCCTCTCTCCTCTTCTTTAACGCTGTGGGCGGCTGTCACCACGACCTACATGATGTAATCACCTCCATAACCCTGATATGGGCCACCGAGGGCCTTGCAGGGAGAGATAGAGAGACAGAGAAGGAAGGGGGGGGGGCCTTAGGGATCTTCCAGCAGAGGATCATTTAAAGTCTAAACCCACAGAGAGTAACTATGGAGTCCTAAGGATAGTGGAGGATGGAAAAGACACCGCATAGCTTTAAAAAAAAAAAAAGAAAGACGTAACCCCACAACTCCACTTCTTTTTTATTTTAAGTTCCTGCCACAACTCTCAAACACTTAAACATAACCTCAAAATAGAGTAAAAGCTATTACTAGAACCTGTCATGTTGCTACTTTCCCCTGTTCAGTCAGCTTTCAGTTACCCAAAAACACAACAGATACAGGGTCAAGTACCAAACTCTGTTCTTTTTAGGGTACTGACCATATTATACATTGGTACTACAGAGTATCTAGTCTTGCATAACCAGACCTATCTCCTACTTGTAGGTCTTTCTCCACCCATTATCTTTCAGGGGAAAAACGGCTCTGGCTTGTTTGTCTTTCTTTAGACCAATCACAATTATTTTGGCGGCACCAAGACCAGGTAGCAGCGATGTTGCCCCTGTTGGGAAGGACCTTGTTTCAGAGGAACATTTGCATGTCAGGAGACGAGCCCTGGCATTAAAATTGCTAAATCAACGCAAAAGGAAAGGTAACAGCTGCTAGCTTGTTTATGTTTGTACCATTAGCAACCCAGGTGCTAATTTAACATTTTCAGCATGTAGGTTGCTAGCTTGGAGATTGTTATTGTTTCCTGTGGAATTTGAAAATGCATATAGTGGATGCCACAATAGCACGTTAAATAATTCTCCAATTGTGTCAATGGCACCAATTGCAGACTTAAACCCACAGAGCAGGTCCAGTGAGTCAGACATATGAGTATCTATTCACGTAGATTCAATCAGTGCCCCTTGAGAGCCAAGTTCCCCACAGCAGCCACAGCTAACGTTAGCATGCCTGCATCTAGCGCCAATAAAGTGTAACTTAAACCTCCATGGACAATAAAACTTCAAGTGAGGCATCGACAACTTCATCGATATCTTCAAGTTGTTGTTGGGCGTAACTGGACTTTTTTAACTGCCTTGTTAGCATTTCTACTAGCATTAGCTAACTCTCAGCCACTGTCTGCATCTGAAAGTCCTTGCCAACATGCTATTTAGAACACTTCAACATGTGACTTTTCAAATCTGAAACGATGACGCTGCTCTGTCAATCATCATAGAAAACCTGCCCTATATTAAATAAATGGTTGTGACTGGCTTGACCGGAAGCAAGGCTGGTGGAATTCTGTCTGAATGGAAGGAGGACCAGACGTAACTACTAAAGTAAATGTAAACATGAGTTTGGCAGATCCGTGTGGCTCCCTGGCTAGTTGGCTGGTACTATTAGTGGAGAATCTGCACCAGGGAAGGGCATGGCACCTTAGCTACTAGTAATTTGTATTCTGTAAGCATGACTGCAATCAGACGGCAGCCAGATCGGTCACTTTTAATACTGAAAAAGAAACTGTAAATATGGTTTTCTTCTCAACAGACATCAGAGACCTGTGCTTGAGTGTTATGGGTTAATTACTTGTTTATGAATCTCTATTACAGAAAAAAATACCGTTTTGAGAAATGACAAATGATAAGGTATGACACAAAATTGCAACCACAAGCAGTAACCTCATTAAGTAAACCACTTTAAACTTGACATTTTAAAAGACACTACATAAAAGAAGGTTAAAGCTCCAGGCATTTTCCTGACAATAAACCACAGATGGGTAACCCTTATATCCTAGGAAAACGGAGAGTTAAACAAGGACTGAACAGGCATGGACACAGTGGGTAGCCTGCGCGTCTATCCTGTAATTAGTCTCCATCTTGAATTGAGCTGTGCCGTATTTAACAGGTATGGAGAGAAAATGGGACAATGGAGTTGAACAAAGAGGTGGAAATCGGCCAATTCTGCCTTTGTGGCTCACCGTACGTAACAAGAAGACGTTTTCAATCAGTCCTTCAGGTGCTCTGAGAGCACAGAGAGGGAAAAGAGGTTTTGATGCAACATGAAGGTTTTGATCTGCGGATGTTACAGTTCGTTGTCAGCACATCTATATTTTATCACGCCGATGCCTTCAGTTTGGTACTCGCTGCTGTTTCCAAAGTTTTGATTCTCAGCCGGACAAGATGATGCTCAGGAGCTGGAGGCACTTAGTGCCAGAACAAAATGGGAATACCCCTTTTGGGTAGTTGACTGACAAAGACACAGAATAAGGTGCCTGTATTGCTTCTGTTGTAAGTGAGAGATAACTGGAGGTGAAATGGAGACTTGAACACAAAGTTTTTTAAGTATGAATGTTTTTCACCTCAGCTTTTCCAGGCTCTTTTTGGATTTTTTTTGTTTTTATTTTCCTTACGGCCGATTAAGATGGTCTTTTCATCCAATCAATTTCTAGTTACTATGCAGAAAATGTATTCAAAATATTGATATTAAATGTTGCAGTTAGTTTTGTGATGATGTGCTGAACTGATGGCTATTCTATATACTTTCCTTTGGCTAATCTGGGTTCCCACCCATTTCTCGAGATCATTTTCCAGGGACAAACAAACTAACCAATCAAGGCAGCAGCTTTTGCCAAAAGCATCTGGTGGCTTTGGAGAGAGCCACATTTAATATATAATGACAGCTTCCCATCAGAAAGGGTCATCTGACAGCAAGGTAAAGCTGTGAAAATATTCTAAATACAGAAAACACTTAAATTTGATATGGATTTTTTTTTTTGTAAGTTACAGAAATATGATTTGTTGCTGACCCTGTTCACAGCAGGACATTGCTTATCTTCCATGCTGGTACTCCTCTCTGCTGGGGGTGTGCTGACCTCCAAATACTGCTGGTAATACACTGACTTTGAATAAGTACCTCATACAACCCCACTTCAAACAATCTAAACAATCCCTTTAATGATGCTGAAATAAACTTAGCCCTCTCAGATGGCAGCGGTATCTGTGCTGGAGAGCTCTGATAGATAATCTAGAATTTTCTCGGACAACACAAGATTTACCAGGACGTTTTACTTTTTTCTCCCGTTTTCCATGTGTTTTCCATGACTGGGAAATTGGCCGACTGTTTTCCAGGTTTTCCAGGACACGTGGGAACCCTGCTAGAGTCAGTGAATTATTTCTGTGGCCCTGAGGTGCCACAAACAGGACAGGAATTGATAGGGGAAGACTGAACAGCATAAGGGAAGTTTCCTTAGAGACCTTGGCTCATTATCTGTCTCCAAGTTACAGTATTTCCCATGTGGAAAGAGGGATCTGAACAAAAACAAGGATGTGAATATGAAACAGATCACTGCAACCCGCTACGACCTGTTAAAATCAATAAAATTGAACTCATTGATGCAGCACTGGCCATGCATTTTAAACAAGACATACTAGACAGTAAGACTGAAAGCGAACATCAGGAGCAGAGTTGCCCTTCTTACCCCGTTTATAGGATATGTCTTCCATCCGAGCTCTCCAAGCACAGATGTCGTATCCAGCAGCACAACTGAAATGGGAAATAGAGGAGAGGGGGAATACAACCATTAGCAATCTGTCAACACACAAAAAGTCTTATTTTCACCCTGGAAATTGAAATATCAGTCATAAACGTGTTCATTTAGACATTTCTTGTATTAACAGAAATGACTTTCTCGGATGAATATTTATGAGCGTGGCGGGCGTATACAGTGGGAGCAACATTTTTGCCACTTGCCACACAATTTGGGGACTGATGGATTGCAGTCAGATTGCTGTCAACAGTCCGTTTCCTCCCCAGCCATCCCTTTCTCTCATCCACAGCTTTGCTTCAATCTCACTCACAACAGTATGCTCTTCTTTTGCCCATGACCGAGACTGTTCTTGAGATATAATCAGGGATAGATCTGTCCTCAACCCGTCCTGAGCCATGAGAGTGTGTGTTTCACTATGCCCAGGCTTGGGGAGAAATGGATTACATGTAACAGGATTATGTAATTAGGATACTTAAAATAAACAAATAAATAAAAAATACATAATCGGATTACAGTCAGATTTAAACAGACAAAATTTGTCTTATTAGCAGGATATAAAATACATTTTAAATGTAACAGTATGTTACCATGCACACATTACACAACATTTCACAACAACACTCTAATCTCAAGTGAAACAATCTAATCTGATAGTTGCCAATTCATTATCTCTTGAAAAAATGCTTCGCTAGATGGAAATTTCACCATTATCTTGTCTTTAAATCAGAAAAGAGGAACAACATCACAGTACAGTGACAGTTTTAGCTGTGAAATGTTGTCATAATCAATGTCAGGAAAGTCTTTTCTGTCTTTTCAGAAAAGACTTTTGAACAAGTCCAGTTGCTTTCGATTTAATCTTTCCTGAGATTACAATGACCTGGACGAATGAGAACATTCGCGGACTTGTCATAATCAATGAACATCTAATTTACAGAAGCATTCACAGCCAAGACCAACCACTACTGTTAGCTACATAGACGAATTGCTAATTTTTGGTACACAGACTAACCGCTTAGTTAAGCTACACAAGCCAAGCACTACTGACAGCTACACAGACCAGCTGCTAATGTTAGCTGTAGAGACCAAATGTAACATTAGGTACACAGACCAACCAATACTGTTAGCTACAGAGATCAGCAGCTAATGTTATCTACACAGAAATACAGTTAGCTCACTAACCTGTCAACATTACTACTCAGTTTACTTGAACTTTTAAAGGGAAGTCTACATAGCAAAACATTACTTAACAAAGGACAGTTAAATGTGCATATTTACTGTTATTGATCCAAACATGCAATTGTACATAGCTGGATAAACAACTAATAAACCAAACAACAAACATAAAACCTTAGATTAAACAGTTTCACCATATTTAGTATTTAGGTTATCCAAAAAGAACAGAAAGTAATCAATTTACATGTATATTGTGACACTTGAATCGGGTTACTGGCTAAATCTTTTTACAGGTAATTTAGTAATTGTATCAGAATACATTTTAAAGTAAACCCCCCCCCCCCCAATCCTGATCATGGCAAATATTAATTAATATCCTGGTATGGTTTTTATGTATGTAAATTAGAGATTTGATATTGCATTTTCCCAGAGTTTAATATACAAAGATATCAATCTTGGAACAGCATAATAATATCATTGTCAGTCGAATCTAACCTTCCAGGTAGTGTTAAAAAACAAAGCAATTTCACCCTGCAAAATATTGCCATCCTTGACAATATTTTGTCTCGCTCTCAAGGACAGTAGATTTAATAATTCAGGAGGAAAGCGTCTCTCCCAGCGACAAGTGATTTACAGTGAAAAGGAGCAGATATCAGCTTCTTGAATTTACCTTCGCTGTGAAGCCATCATAACATCACTGAATGAAAAAAAAAAAAAGTTTTTACCTACACTTGTGACAACATTAGGGAATAGACAGTAGACACAGATCCTGTTGCATTCTCAAAACTATAAATATTACATCAAGTCACCTTGTCAAATGTGCCAAATGCATGTGTGACAATAGTTATTTCCTAATTATGTGGTGAAAACGATTGGTATTCAGAGTGAGCGCGATGGCTGGCAGAGAAAACAACAACACTTTAGACCCAAGAGGCTTGTTTAAAGCCAATCATCTCTCTCACACGCTACCAGTCATCATTGTTGAATCTCATCATCTGCCACCAAAATTTCATCTTTAAACTTGTACTTGAGCAGCCGTTGACTTGCATCTTAAATGTTAAGCTGTGAATCCCACAAAGTTAATACGGGCACTGATTTCTGGCAAATTAAAGTGTATTCTTCTTCTTGGGTAACAGTTGAGTTTTAAGTGTCAGTCAGTCGTGAATGTCCATTTAGAGCTCTGTGAGTGGTCCTCGGGGGGCTCATTATACCAACACAAATCTCTATCAGTGACAGTATTTCCTGAATAAATCTCCATTAACATAATTGCTGTGGGAAAGCTAGTTATTACAGCTGAATGTACATCAAAGGAGGTACTAGTTCCAACGCTGTCATATCATCATTTGCCAATTACAATGTCAAGGCAAAGGAAAAGTGATATTTGTATCAGTGAGTGTACTCTGATAGGATCGAGGCAAGCAGAAAGGAAGAAGGGACATTTCTGAGTCTGTCTGCTCCCCAGTTATGAGCCAGCACACCTCTGATGGAGCCTGGTTGACAGAGGCTGTCCAAGCAGCCGGACGCTGAGGTTTTAATCGTGTGCGCATGTATGTGTCTCTCACAGACAACTAAATGCTTCTCTACCTCCACTCATCTCCCGGGGAGCTGGTATAGGACACGCTGCAGTGGCACAATGCAACACCTGTTTTGGATCGAGCAAAACGGCTGCATCACAACATCCAAGAGTTAAGAAAACCCATCCAGGATATGGGCATGTTGTCAGACTCAACAAATACTACACAGGTAAAAAAAAACAAAAAAAAAAACAGGCTGATGCTTGCGGCACAGCTGTGTTTGTACAGCAGACAAATGTATACAAAACCAATGACAACAAAAGAAAAGAAAATTCTTGCTTATTCTGTGACTTTTTGTCTGTATGGGTGAGATGCTCTGTAGCAAATGTAGTATCTTCAAACATAATAACTGCTGGATGATGTGCAAAATATCCTTCAAAACTAGTCAAACTGTAACAGAACTTGTCTGTATATGAACTGACATCTTTAGACGTAACAGTCACTGATATATCCCATTGCATTACAAGAGCAGTTGTAAAGAATTACATGATACATTACCCATTGATTTAAGCAGCATTAATTTACTTTTTGTCCACTGGGGACAGCAGAACAAATTGTAAACACAACACTGGCATATTATCACCATTTAAAGGAATAGTTCGGATTATTTGAAGTGGGTTTGTATGAGGTACTATATCCATAGTCAGTGTATTACCCACAGTAGATGGCGTTTGGCACACCCCCAGTTTGGGGAAGCAGGTGTAGGAAGCTTTTATTTTATCCACCTAAATAAAAATCAGTGTCAGTTTAAGTGTACGCTATATTCAGAATATTTTCACTATTATTACCTTGCTGTCAAACAGTCTTTTCCAATGGGAAACCAATATTAAATAAGTCAAATATCACCTAAACATCTAAACCAAGCAGACTCCTTTGGCAAAATCAGTACTTTTACCTTGCAGAACATGGAAGTTGCTGATTGACCACTGCCACAACTAGTTAGTTTGTTTGTCAGTGGTCACGCTACAATAAAGACAAAAAGCCCCTCGACATATTTTTAAAAAACTGAAAATGGTAGATTGGGTGTAAGAGATATTCATAGATGAAGAATTTCACAATGCTTTTTTTTTTTTTTTTTTTTTTTTTAATTATTATTTTTTTATTTTACTTTTATGGAGGAAACTATGTTTAAAAAAACATTAACCATAGCAGAGTAATTTAAAACATGTCTGGAGGGGAACTTAGGTTTAAGTGTCCAACTTGTTAGCAAAAAGTTGCCTATTTACATATTGCATATTCAAATATTAAGCAACATTAGCATTCATTTACAGTCATGTATTCGCTCCCCTTGTAACTGCTCTTTGGTGTCCACCAATTCCTGAGGGAAATATCGGGTTCTTTAGTTCTTAAATACTCCACTACGTTAATCAGCTGGTCACTAACTGTTCCTGTCTGCCCTTTGGTGCTGAGCAGGTAGGGTACAGCAGGTTTACAAGAGCATTTCAGCTGCCTGGTGCTGCTGGAAACAGGTTTATGAGATGAAAAAGTGAAAGTGAATGCACTAAAGTTGCCCAGAAACCAAAACGAGCTAAAAGACACTAAGAAGCTCTGAGAAAGATAGATAATAATTATCTGTGAGCTCATCACTAAGAGAGCTCCATTTCACATTGATGTATTGTTAATGGAACATATTGATTAGTGCAGAATTTTACGGTGGCCGACAAGTACAAACGCGCTGCATATACAGACAGGCACTGCAAATACAGAAACGCGCTCCATATAAGAAAACAGATGCAAAAGGAAAACGCTGCAAATACAGAAACGCGCTGCAAATAAGAAAACAAATGCAAAAAGAAAACGCAGCAAATCCAGTCATACAACGGAAGTGCTCCAGGCCTCTAGGGGCAGTGCTGAGCGTCCACCCGAGAGAAAATTGGAGTCGGGAGAGGCTGTATGAAAAAGTACGTATTCTTTTTTCTTTTCTTTCTTTCTTTCTTTTTTCCATGTGTGGCCGTCATCTTTTACTGTATTATGAAAGTGCAGCCGACTCCAATTTTCCTCCCACCAATAACTTTCTTCTTCTCATTCACACATCCGCTCCACACGTTTTTTTTTTAAAACAAACTTTATTATCACATTAGAGACATTATACAAATAAACATGACATTAAACATTATGACATCATACAGACATGAAACAACAGTGAAGTACAGGGAGTGCATAATAGATATCACAAAAACCAGAGCTTGACAAAAATAAATAAATAAAATAAAATAAAATAAAATTACAATGTATCAGGATGCATAAAAATAAATTTAATCAATAAAGAAACAGAAAATAAATAAATATATATGCAAAAATTGAGAGATTTTATCTAGTAATATGAACCATAATATTTTCCATAAGACTGGATGTCTTGAAAGCTTTCTTGTTTTTACATATTTTACAGACAGATTCATAAAAAGATTTAAGTTCCACATAAAACAAAGTTTCATTTGGCATAGCCTGGAGAAATCTAGCTTTATGGATGGACACTTCAGGTCTAAATCTGTTAATGAATTCATTACAGGGATAATCTGCTCCACATGTTGATACCGTTTTATACAGTCTATGGTTGATACGTCCGTTGTTTGTCTCTCGGGTGGACGCTCAGCACTGCCCCTAGAGGCCTGGAGCACTTCCGTTGTATGACTGGATATGCGGCGTTTTCCTTTTGCATTTGTTTTCTTATTTGCAGCGCGTTTCTGTATTTGCAGCGCGTTTCTGTTTATGCAGCGTGTTTCTGTATTTGCAGCGTTTTCCTTTTGCATCTGTTTTCTTATATGGAACGCGTTTCTGTATTTGCAGCGCCTGTCTGTATATGCAGCGCGTTTGTACTTGTCGGCCACCGTAGAATTTACTGCTTAAATCTGTTTCATGTAGATCATATATGTGTTTGTGAATATATGTATCACTCTGATGGCTCTGTGTGTATGTTTGTATATACAGTATACAGTAGTATGTTTAAGTAAACTTAGATGTTTAATCCTAATTTTTACTACTTAAGCACACAATCGTATGCACTCTGGGCTCATTTCCTCACTAGCCAAAAATCCATTGACATATGCAAGGAGACATAAAAGCAATGAGGTGCTGAGGTCATGTTAATGGAGTGGGGACTCCTGGTGTGCAAAGAGAGAGAGAGAGAGACGGCATTCTGAAACATAATGGGTTCTTACTGAAACCTGGATTATAAGTGAGGTTTTCAAGGGAGAGTTTTTTCTGAGCATTTCAAGAAAGCGTTCTAGAAATGTCATCTGTAAAAATACATATACGCTACATGACTGACAGCTGGTGATTGGTAACATCAGACTCACTGAGCAGAAAGGGAGGACACAGAGACAGACATAGTCCACACACAATACTTGACAGTTTACTGGTCATAATTAGAGTTTTGCCAAGTTCAGAGTTGATCAGTACCTCTATTGTTTAATTAGGGGTTCTGATTAATTAAAATGATGTCTAGCAGCTGCAAAAGTTTTCAAGATGCATATTTCCAAGAATGATACTGATTTAGGGTCAGCCTATGAAATAACATTAAAGGGAAAGTTCACCCAAAAATGAAAATTCAGTCACTGTCTACTCATCTTCATGCAAATTGAAGGTGGGGTTTAGTTTTTTAGTCCAAACAACACTGCTAGAGTTGTAAAATCTCCAAAACAGTTGAAGTGAATTGTGACCAATTTTCAAATGGAAAAAAACAAAAACAAAGACAAACAAACACATAAAATGCCTCCATACTGCTTGTGTAACCGGTTGATCCCACCAAGCATGCACGTCTGCGCCATGGTTCTGATCTGCAAGCCCCACCTGCAGCATTTCAGAAGCATTTCAGCGGCGGAGCATTTTGCACGCCAGATTATGTTTACTTGCTCAGAGTTTGTTGATTAGGTCCTCTTTCTTGCTCTTTGTGCTTCTACCATGGATAAGCAGGCTACGTGGTGAAATAGTTTCTGTCTTTATGATCGTGAGTCTGCACGGGTCTTTTATTTTAAAAATGAACCAGATTCTCCCTGCCTTTTCTGTGTCTGACTTCCGGCCCATTCGATCTGCTCTGTGATAACTCACACAAAATCCGTCAAAAACAGGCTCAGTGTGTACTCGAATTGGAGCGGAGCAGAAAGCCGCTTCTGGGACGCGCCGAGGCCCTGCTGGTGGAATCACAAGCACTGTGTAGAACGGCTGCGATCAGCTCCGGCTGACGTAGCACAGCCTAACGCAACACAGCCGCGTCTCCTAAAGCCATGTGGTCACACACACCCAATTCAGACAGTGTGCATGTGCACATAAACGTGGCTCCAAGCAGGCATGTTTGAAAAACTGGTCACCATTCACTACAATTGTTTGGGAGAAACCTGACCTTCAATCAGCATGAGGGTGAGTAGATAATGGCTGAATTTTCATTTTTGGGTGAACTATCCCTTTAAAGGAGCTACGCTACTCTCATGAGAGTACGCTTCAATAAAGTCCAATAAAACTTAAGTTATTCAGGCAGTCAAGTTAAACCGCTATCCCGCAGGTGTACGTTGTTTTTTTACGAAAAAATCGTACTGTCACAGCCCTGTAAGTGGCATGCGTCCTGCCAAGTTCTACTTCTCTTTATTCCAGACAAAATGAAAACACCAACTACATCAAAGCACGAGCATCAGATGATATTCATCACGAAAGACTTACCGGAATCTAACCTTTTTAGAACAGAAAATACAAAGCATTTAATCAACCCTGTGTTATATCAATCTGAGATAAAAGTGAGAAAATGAACATTGATTCATATGCAAATGTGGCAGATTAGTCTATTGACTGACCATCATGTACATCACAGCAAGGGAAGGCTTCATGCTGATCCTTTCATTCACTTCTTCCAGTCCCGTCCTGTCTGCTGCACTGGCTTAGTTTAATATTTCCCCCATGTTGGCTGGTTTTGGATCAGTTCCAGTGTCTCTGTGAGACTTTTTCTGTCCATAATGCCAGGTCTGTGCCATGTCAGAGCCAGTGCCAGGCTGGAGGACAAGCTGGCCATGCAAATGGTGTTAATGGACACCATTAGACTACTGTGGGCAGGTAAGCAGCACAGTCTCTGGAGGACGGCCTAATCACTGAGAGTTGGCCTTGTCGCTCAGCTGCAGCGAGCCGTTTCACACTTCACTTTGCCGTAAAAAAAGAACAGCTGATGTGCATTAGGAGCCAATGTGGAAAAGTATCAGCAGAGAACATTGCACTGCTGGGTCAAAACACTTGTGTCTAACTTTATAAGAGCTAAGAAAAATCGTGTTTATGGAGAGGTTTTATGAGGTGTTTATTTGAATAAGTTGTCATAAAAAAAAAAAAACACAAATGTATGAAGTGTGAAAGTACAGAGGTCATGAAGCACTACCCCTAAAGCTGGAAATACACTTCAATTTGAGCCTGTTTCTGGCCTGATTTTTAGCTGCACGACTCATTTTTGAGTCAGACAAAATTTCAACTACACTGGGCATTTGTCATGCAGCGGACGGCAGTTCTCAGGCTCTCGCACAGTTGATGCAGAGCTACAAGTTGATACCCCAAAGTCAATGCCCTTTTTCTCGCTGCATCTGCATGAAGCGGCAAACAGAGAGTCTAAAATTACAAGGTGGCACAAGCCGTCGTATGGACGGAAAACATGGGGAGTAGAACGCTTAAGTCCAAATGCTGGACATGCAATACTGTCCACGTCTTTCTAGCCACCTGCGAGTCCATATATGGCGGTTTTGGCGCACAGGATGCAGAATCACAGATCACATTTCTGCCTACTGCACGTAAACTTCTGCCTGGAGTGTTCAAACAAAACTTAACTGACTTTTGTCCATTGTCAGAATGGTCTGCAGGGGCTCACATGTACAGCATGTGAGCACTCAGGTCATGACTTGATGATCAGACCATAGGGGCTGGGCGATATACCTTATCAATAATATATCTGCACTATACAATATGTATCTAGATATACACATTTCCTCAAAAACAACATACCAAATAATGCAAACATGTGATGATCTTATGTCAGGGCTGGGTGGTACTGACAATATCATTACCACATTTTTGACCAGAAACCTCAATACTGATATTGTGACAATATTGTGGGGATGACTATGACTATTGTATTGATGATTATTATTACTATTAGTGCTTTCACAAAATATGAATACAATGAGATTTTTGACAAATATTCATCAGTAATGTCAGGATATAATGACTAAGTGGGTAAAGGCAAATAATAGAACGACAAGAACTGTAGTTAGTAAGTTTAGAAAAAAAATACACCACTTTTCTCTTCTGCCATATCACAATAAAACAATATCCAAAATCTAACACGGTACCTAGTCTCATATCACAATATCTATATAATTGCCAAGCCTGAAGACTGAGCACATAAATTGTCAGCTTTGGCTTTATATTGCAGATGATTTACTTGTACAGCAGGTGTTGGAACAACATTTCTAAAGTCGTACAGTGTATGCCCAGCTGAACCCTAACCTCTGGTTATTATGACAGTTACAGGTGTGACCTAACAACAGCAGCACTGAAAGCAGCACCAAACGAAATGCTGCTGCTTTTGTGTTAAAATACACCACTCAGTTGGTCATTGTAACTGTTTAGTTATTTAAAAACATGACAGACACCAGCTTTTTATAAAACAAAATTAAGTTGCACTGTCTCCAGATAACAACAGGAGTGTGTGTGTGTGTGTGTGTGTGTGTGTGTGTGTGTGTTCATGTCTGCATGATAGAATGTGTTTGTATCTGTGTGCACTTATACTTGACTCTGTGAGTGTGTACTCTGTTTTGGGTAAATGTCTACTGAACAGCGTACCTGCCGCTGTGTACTCTGAAACTGTCTGCGTGTAAATCCATCCATCCTCTCTCTCTCTCTCTCTCTCTCTCTCTCCCTCTCTGGTTCTCTCTGAGTGTGCTTCTCTCTCTATCCCTCCATAGAGTTATCTTTCAGCGCGGCACCCACAGACCCTGCCTGGAGCTGAGGGTCCCTCGGGACTTCCACTGCTTAGATATAAATAGAACATGAGCTGGCCAGCTCATAAATATATGGAGCTCCAGTAGAATGATGACATCTCCTGTCTGGCCTACAACCCTCACAGGCCACACAAACACCTCAAAATAACTACGGCGCGAACAACAGACCCAGCGGCGCTCTCATCCGCTGTTACTTCATGTAAATTGGAATTGGGAGCAGTTTGAGGATTCAGACAACAGTGATACTGGCTGTCTACATCGCTGCCTTGTTGAAGTACAGCATCTTAACTACAACAGAAAAAAAAAAACAAGCTTGACTGTTAAAAATCTAATTATACGGCTGATTTTGTACAGGATTATTATTTATTAACTTCACTGATTGGCTGTGACAAAAAAATTTTCGTGCCTATTACTTTACTGCTGTATTATTCTTTTTTCAATATGGTGTGCAATATGACTTCTCAATATCAGGTGCAATATTATTTTTCATTACTTCTTTTTATGTACAATATTACTTATAATATCATATATTATGTTCATTATCATGTACAATATTACTTTTCATTATTATCATCATGTATCATGCACAATATCATGTTTAATATCATGCAGTATTACTTTTCATTATATATTATCATGCACAATATTGTGTTTAATATCATAACATTCATTATCAAGTGCAAAATTACTTTCCATTACTTTTCAGTATCACTGCCAATACCACTCTTCTATTTCAGTTTATTTTAGCTTACTTTTTTTTACTTCTATTGTTATTCTATTAGGCACTGTTGTTTTGCATTTACTCCTTATTACACTTTATATTTTATATTTCACTTCATATTCAATGATCTATTGTTTTATTCTATGTTACTATCATTTTGGAGCAATCTCTGGTGCAAGAATTTCCTTTCAGATTAATAAAGTTCTATCTTATCTTATCTTTTATGATATGGTATATTATGCTTTTGAGGGAACAGTGAAGATTCAATGTAAAGATATTTTAGCGTGGTATGATAGTAAATCTTTCTAAATGGTGTACTAGTCGCAACACACTGCTTCCTGTTGTAGTAAAAAAAAAAATAAATAATGAAGCATTTTGTTGTATGCAGTAGATTTTTTATCAATGGCTGAAAAAGCAAAGCATGCTGACTTCCAAACAAAAACAAACCCTTTCAATATGCAAACTCCACACATTCCTATTCCGAAAAAAAAAAAAAAAAAAAAAAGTTCAGCCTTGTTAAATGACAAAAAAAACATTTGATGAACAGAGACTTGAGAAAATTGATTTTGGTGAGTGTTTCAGCGAGGATTGCACATCGTCATTTAGTGGTGTAAACAAGGTGCTGGGCTCCCAACAGATGAGGGGATGATATGCTGTGAAATGGAAATCTATCCATAGCTGAGGCAACCTGACAGGCATGACAGGATTTTCAACACGTCTCCACACTCCACCAAGATCAAACATCCAACGACATAATAAATGGCAGCAAGGCAAATCCTCAAATGTGGTTGATTAGATCTGATAAAGGCTGTAAGTGTTTTTAAATGAGAGATTAGTGAAGGAAATTCTTGCCAATAATATGTGATTTAGCCATTCAGCACAGGGTCAAGCACTGCTGCTACAATGTTGATTATGAGCATGTTGTTGCAGCAGGAGGTGCCCAAAGAGTGCAGCTGCATGTTTTGCACGTATCTCATTTACTAAGAAGCTTACTTGCAGATACTTCACAATATCCCCATAACATTGCTGACCATTTTTCAAAGCATGCCCTGCAGTGCATTTCCTACCTTTTTGTCTTTTTCCCCCATGACAGTCTCATTTTTATCATGTGGTATTTTCCCAAACTTTCCCATGTTCCCTGCACACCTACACAGGTGTTTTCTCTTGGGCTTTGGGCTAATTAGACCTCTGCTCAGGTTGAAGTTGGGTGGAGCTATGCTGAAGTCACCAGAATCTGTGAACCAATAAGGATGATAGAAAGCTAACAAACCAGCCGGTCTCACTTCCAACTTATCACATACAGACGATTTGTGGCTGTATAAGACGGCCCGGGCTGTTGACGAAGTATAAAGAGGGAGTAAATCCACTCATAGAGAGGTGAGTGGCCCAAACAAACACAGGACTTTTACTCAGGAGACTGGGATTCACGGCTCACGTGAAAACAAAACATTATTAAAAGTTATAAAGCGCATAACATTATGTGCATCCAGTGACTTTTGTCACATGACTTTTGTGTCACAAGTCACTCAGTGACACTTAGCTTATATGTGTCACGTGACTTTTGTCTTTTGCACCTATCGCAGTGTAGTTTTGTAACCCCAAACATGGTCTCGTCCTAAACCTAAACAAGATGTTTTTGCAGGGCTGTAAATAAAGACAGTGGGGCCCATGGGCTGGGTTGGGGGGTTAATGTGTTGGACAGAGAACAGGCTGCTGCAAGTGATTCGGATTGATTCCCACCTCAGAAATGCACCACTGTTCAAAGAAGACTTCACATTAAATTGAAAATGGTCCCATTTGGGACTGTAAGAGCCTTCAGCCGTTTTGGCGAGGTATCCATAACATTTATCCAAAACACAAGCCGCTAAAAAATGCATTTTAACAAACTGGAAATCCACAACACCACCATCCTTGAAACAATGGTGGAATGAAATTCTATCATATTGTATTCCAGAAAAAAATATGTATAGTGTGAGGGGAAAACCAGAGCATTTTTTCAATATATGGGGACCTCTGATGAAAACAATTCCACAAATTGAAGCTTTCATCGGCTGAATGTGATTGTATGTATAATTGTACTGAACTGCTTTCAACTGATCCTCAGAACCAATGTGTCCTTACTCTGTGCTGTCTGGTGGGGGGTGGGGTAGGGTGCGGCATTGTGTCTTTGTGATCTGTGTGTTCTATATGTTTTGTAAGTGATATAATTGGAATAAAAATAATTATAAAAAAAGAAAAAGAAAATGGTCCCATTTGCTAAATGCCTTGAAAAGTCTTATCTGCCTGTTTTTGTTTTTGTTTTTTTTTTATAAAATAGCCAGTGGCAGTCTATAACAAAAGTATATGCTTATTTGACAGAAACCATAAAAACTATAAATAAACCTTAAAAACTATTATTTTCTTTAGTATTTTTTGTCCTAAACAGTTATGCAATAATGTTTGCTGGGTAATATCTATGTTGATGTTGATCACTGTCAAGTCTCAGACAACACCCACCATGCAGCAATTAGCAGTTCAGCCGGCATCCCGCATACAAGCTGCCATCAGAGGTGCATTAACAACCGTGCAGCAGGTAACGTTAGGATACTGTGTGCGAGCTTCATAACTAGCAACTACATCCACTAGGGTTGGACATACTGTAATAGCTTGCACTGAGGCCCATCATAACTACCTTACACCACTGAGTTTTGGGGCCTAAACCTAACCAAATTGCGTCCATTTTACAGCGTTCATCATCATGTGTAAAAAGGCTTTCTGGCTGCATCAGGCCGCTAAAGTGTACCTTGTGCTTCAGTATCAGACACAGAGGGGCAGTGACAAATCAACAGAATGTGATGAGTTGGGATGAGACCATGTTGAAAAAACAAAGCTAAAAAGAACAATGGTGACATGTCAATCAAGCTCAGTCTGCGCACATCTACACAGTCCTCAGCAGAGGTCTAATTAGGCAGAACAAGTGAAAACACCTGTGTGAGTGGACCCAGGGTGTGTAGGGCTCTTAAGTGAAATGCAGATAAATGCTTTACAATGAGATCTGTGTTAGCAGTGAGTTACGGAGCGCTAAATTACGTACACCATGTATGCTATGTCCAATAAATACACAAAATAAAGCTCACAAAGTGTCAATATTCATACAGCTATTTTCCTTATTGAACAGAAAAGCACAACCATACATCTTCTGAAAACAAGTTTCTCTCTTTTACCAAACTAGGATGAGCTTAATTTCCATGTTAACTCATTGTAAAACCACTTTACAGCCTTTCTATCGCTCCAAACATCACCAAGCCTGGTTTGGTTTAAATAAATCTTTAATAGACCTTTTCAGCCATATTGAAATGAAATGAAATCAAATAGTAGGGTAAACACAGGTGTTACCAATGATAATAATTAAGGTTTCAATTAGAGTGGCAGAGCCTTTCCAGTGAGCTGAAATGCACAGTAGCAGCACCCTGACTCTGTCTGACCTGAATGGAATGGAACCTTAATTAGTACAATTAATAACACCTGTGTTTACTCTCCTATTACATGTCAAAATTGCTGCTGTTAAAAAGGTCTAGTCACTGCATTAGATGTGAAAATATTCTGGCTCTGCTTGCTGTTTTCCTCTTACTCGTTCTTTGGCTCAGTGGGCGTCTACTGGCGGCTGAATGAGAGTCTGTCGCTGAGCCGCGGCTCTCACTCGTTCTTCGGCAGATGATTAAACTAGCAAAATAACAGGGGTGTCACAAATTCAATATTGAATCGAAGATCAGTTGAAATTAGCTTTAAATGTCAGTAACCGACATCAAAGACAGAATCTGTGATTCTACCATTTTTTTCTCTCTCCACCCTCGCCTACATGCAGCATCCGGCGCGTGACCAAAGGAGAAAAAGAAACACTTCAAAGACAACACAGCATAGCTTACTGGATTTTATATCACACTTGATACCATATAGAGCATATTTTTAAAGAAGAACTTGAAAATGTAATGACAGCTGTCAGGACAAACAAACAATAATTTATTCACTACAAGATCAAGACTCAATAGCCTAACAATGGCATAGCTGTCAAAAAACAAAAACAAACAACAAAAAAAACCCAAAAACATTGACTTGAATGATAACCTTAAAATCGAAAGTCAAATCTTTGCGATTTGGAGAATAGTAACAGGCCTACAAAATACTAACAGGCCTACAAAAAACAAAACAAAACAAACAACCAAAAAAACAACCAATGATGGACTCAAGTCAGCGACAAGTACTCCAACTTGGAGTTAATAGACCTTTTTCTATTAACTGCGGGGTTAGGGTACAAAGAGGTGTTACCAATGATACTAATTAAACTGCTACAGGGAATGTTCATATTTTGTTGATGGAGGCCCCTGTGGACAAAATTGGTACTATTTACATGGTAATAACCGCAAAATATAATGTCAAAAATAAAATCATCTAAATAAAAATCTTCTCTTGCTTCTTTCTAACTGGCTAACATACAACTCACTGTAACTTTGCCTGTGAAAATGTAAACACTATTTTATACCATAGCTGATTCATGTAAATGGCATCTTGGGTGAAGTGGATCTTGCTCACGAGGTGGCCGTAATGCTCATATCTGAGCTCGAGCCCTAACTAAATGAACAGTCTCCAGCCTGGAGTTCTCAATCTCTCTACGCAGGGAGCCTCCATGGAAAGACCTTTTAAGTAGCAGCATGTGCTCCACTTAACAGTAATATGGTAGAAATTGAAATAACTTCCAATGGATAAAATTACATTTTACAGACTTTAATTCTCTCACGAGTTCATATATGTACATGTATGAAGAATAATTAATTGCATCTCCAGTGTTTTCAAAGTAGGGGTTTCAGCATGAAACACATGCTGAAAAAGAATTCACATGCACACGTGCTCGCAGCAACTGTGGCCTGTGAGTCAAAGGTGCACAGTTAACATTTTTGCGGCTGCTGCGGGTTGACTGATTGATTGATGTTCACTGACAGCACACTGCTGGCGAGGATCTGCTTCATCTACAGCCGCGATGGTGATCTCGGCGCTCTGTGGGCGGTATCCGCGAGAGCACACGCTTTAATCAGCCCCCCTCAAAAATCAATGCAAAGAGTTGCGTTATTTTGATGACGATTTCATAGCTGAACCCTTTTAAGTTTTGGCTTCAAATTTTCAGAGATCAAGCAGTGTCTCAGTGAGGTGCATTTGACCAGCGAAAATAACATTCACATGTGGTGCTTTCATTTGACTCATCCATTTTACAAGGGTGGACTGCTTGCTGGATTTTTCATGCCTGAATCTCTCAGGAAAAAAAAAAAAAAAAACAATCTGCACAATGTCAGAAGTATGGAACAAAGACATCGTCTCCCAATTTACTGGGTATTAGCAATCTTCTGCAGAGGAAAAATTCTACAAGGGCTCAAGAAATCAGGTTAGTAAATGAGATTTGTGAATGTTCATTATAATAAATATGGCTGCTGCCGACTTCACAGGGGAGGGAAATGGAAAAAAAATGAATAAAAGTAAAGATTATGGGAAGAGATCTATTGATGGGGAAAATGGGCTTGTTCAAACCTGGCAGTGAGTGAGTAGAGCTTTGTTAATAACTGTCTGCAATCCCAGTTGGGTTGATGTGAGGGATTGTCTGATATGTTGCTGTGAGAGGAGGCTCACAGGCGAGAGGCAAAAGGTGATTGGTTTTTATTGTTCTCCTAACAGCTGACATCTCGCCCAATTTTGTTTGTGAAATCCCCAATCTTTGGACATCTGTTTGTCTGCAGTCAGAAGCATCAAACTACACTGAAACACCGCTGGGTGATGGTTTTGTCCCTGGCCTACCTACATACATAACACAGTGTATACTGTAGCTAAGCAGGAGAAAAACAATGTGTTTAGGGATGACACCTTCCAATATGCTCCTGTCTGACCAAATTCTCATTGGTCAGACAGTCACTGGTGTTACTTTACGAAGGAGAGAAGCACTTTTAATCCATTATACTGTAGTTGGGGGTCAGGACATGTGCAGGCCTGATTTATTTTATTTTTGAATGACAGTCTGAACGTTTACTGGCTCCAAACTTATTGACACCATGTCAAAGTACCAGCACGAATCACTGCATCTCACAGAGGACAGAAGAGCTGAGAGGATAAAAAGTTAATTTTTGATGTCAGTGTGTATGTGGACTTTACTTTGCTGGACTGTTTTATCAACTACGGTTGGCCGGTAACAGTTCAAGCTCAGTAATGGATCTAAAACGTGGCCACCTGTCCATTACCTGACATCAAACTTGAAAGCTGCATAAGCTTTGTCACATTTTAAGTTGTTTTCATGTTTATTTTGTAGGTTATCCTGTTGAATTTGGTGTTAGCATGCCGCGCAGCTAATGTGGCTGTTCCCACAGCATGGGGTGATGTCGGACTAATCAGGGCTGCCGACTTTTGACTTCAGCTTGTTTGGTGGGGCTGCTTGCCACTGACCCTGACCCTGAGTGACACCCAAGAATTCATAAAATTAGAAAAAATTACCATTGTGTAAGAACACATTGTACTTTCTACGTTTGTTTAACAGATTTGGACCTATCATTTAAATAACCATCCAGGCTCAGAGAGGTCAAAGGTTAAATAGTCTAAACAATAAACATAGATTTGTGTATCATAATGTGCTGTCCTCTCCCATTAATCACCTCACGACCCCTCAGATTTATCTGGTGACCCTTCAAAGAGGGCCCGACCCCGAGGACAAAACTATTAATGAAGAAATTAAAACTAACTCCACCTCAATCTACACAGTAAAATGCTGCGTAGACAATGACAATCTAAGTGCTTTTACTTTAGATGCTTAAAATACTTTAGCTAGTAATACTTCTGTAAAGAAAGAACTTAAACTAAAGATGTTTGCTCGTAACAGAGTATTTTTATGTTATGCTACTATATTGGTACTTTTACTTATGTGAAGGATGTGACTACTTGTTCCACCACTGCATACCTGTCAAATTAACATGACTGGAATTCGTGGTCAGCGATTGATCTCCATGAGTCACCCCCACCATCCACACATTGCACACGAACAACAGACAACACTCACCCGTGGAATAGGAAGTTCTTCAGGGATGAAAGTGCTTACCCACTGAATATTGGACCATCACTGACTGACGATAGTTACATCATAACTGCAACCCAGACGGAGTGTGCGAATGATGCAGTAGCGCTGCACACTCCAGCCTCGCTCTCAACCACAAAATCACTGGTGCGTTCACTGACAAACCGTGAAGTGCCGCCTTAACCTTATTATGCTCATATCAGCCCATCTGAACTTGCAAAAAAAAAAATTTTAGTTAGCGTGAGAAAAGGCAAGTGTGGCATGAGAGTGTGTGATCTGTGTCAATTGTGTGTGTCTCACATTCAATGCGGAGAGTTGACTAATTTTGTAATATTGAGGGACAGTCAAGAGGAACCGTGTGAACGTAGGGCCTCCTTTGAAGCCAACTAATTAACGAGATGCTAGCAACTGTTTTCTCATGTTGCTTTTTGTGGAAGTTTATACTGCAGCACGAGCTACGTTAGCATTAGCGTTGTTGCTATGTAGAAGCCGATTCTGTTCTGTGATCTTAGTTGTCGTTGATGTACAGTTGCTGCTGTATGTAAATTAACGTGAGAGATATGCCCTGAAGGTAATAATACAGCGATATGTGAAAAAGAAATGGTCAAACTGCAGGAATTCATATGCTTGACAACTTTATGTAACTTTGACTAGCATCCTTTTAAGCTATCAGGTAACAGAGCTGACACAATACCAGAATTCTAGAATTTTAAACTCTGATGCAATACTAGTATATAAAAAAAAAACTATCCTCGATACCACTTTCAATAACAAGCAAAAAGGAAAATAAATTCTTGGTGTACAAAACACAACGGGGGATTTTTCCCTCTTCTTTTATTGAAATTAAAATCTTGCACACAGTGCTGGTACAGAAAAAGTCACTAAACAGCTGTAAGCCAAATTCTGGGCAGGAAAATGAAAAAAAAAAGGTCTTGAGTGAGCGTTTAGATAATTTTTTTAAATATCTTCGGCATTTTTTATACTAAAATTATGGGATATTGTATTGTTTTAAATATGTCGTATTGAAACATTTTTGATCCTAAGATATTTTTGACAACCCTTAGCAGGCAGAGTGTACTGATTTAATTAATCTAGAGATAACAGGCAGATTTCCTCCTCACTGACCAATCAATTGGTTAAAGAGTAGGAAGAATAACCAAGATTTTCTTTGGTTGATTATTGTGTTTACCAGTTTTGCTTGTCATAGTCATGGGGTGGATGAATCGCAACATGAATTTGGCAGAGAGGTTGAGACACACACTTGCATTCATGTCCCTGCACAATTTAGAGTCTCCTCAAAAACCAGCACTGAACAGTTCCCAACAATCAAGCCTGGGAAGCCACCACATACAGCAGGAAATTAATTTGCCAAAATATGAAAGTAACACATTGAGAGACTAGCAGTGATGTGGCAAGGTGAGAAACATTTATGCCTCGGCACCTAACGAGACACTTTTCTTTGTCATCTGAGTTATTATCAGTTTTTCCATTCTGAGCAGCAGCGCTCGGTGGTAGACAACGACTGCAATCGTGCCGCTGAGGGTCCCAGAGCAGTCAATATGAAAGACTAAAGTACAATAGAAAGCAGACATCAGTTCAATCATTCAATCTGTGGCAGAGAAAAACACAGAGTGAGGCAGTTATGTAGCAGCTGTCTGGGAGAACAGGGAGTAGCATCGCTCTTATTGAACTGAGAGAACAATAAAATATAACCTGGGGGGCAGATCCCGCTGTGTCCCGCACAATCAATAAGACTATTTTAAACCTCACTGATGCCGCAGCTGTGTACGTGTGTGTTGTGTGTGTGTGTGTGTGTCTGTGTATGTGCACATGGCACGAGCCACACACACACACACACAAAAAAGCGTGTGACTATGGCCACACACACGCATACTCGTGGATCATATGAAAAGACAGGTGGACTGCAAGCTTGTGCAAAAGGAGGATGCAGGAGTGCATAGACTGACACACAAACCAGATGTGTGCTGGTGTGCAGCACAAAGTGCACAGCTGAGAACCCTTTACTGCATGTGTCTACAATATACTGTAACACACAGCACACACACACACACACACACAGACATGCAAGTCTGCACTCCTCACACACACACACACACACATTCTCACACTGTCACCCACTTAATGATTCAATCTGTGGCTGCTCTCTGTCTGTCTGTTGTGTGTGTGTGTGTGTGTGTGTGTGTGTGTGTGTGTGTGTGGTGCGTCTGTGAGTATGTGAGTGTTGTGTGGAATGTGTAATTAAAGCAGCCTCAGGGTTGTCATTTCAGCAGCTGATTTCCATAAAAACTGTATTTCATTTTATATCTGATTCAGTGTTTGGATAAAAACTGAGCTGTGGCAATTCACTGAACTCTGCAAGGGAAATAGTAAACTTAAAATCTGGATATGGATTCTGTCAGGGTGCATTTCAGTGCAACTTGAGCACTTATTTCAAAATTATTAAACTAATATAAGTAATGGCATGAAGATGCATTCAGGGGACAGGAATATGCAGCTGCTATATTTGTTATGTAGGAGGGTTTTCTCCATATTCTGGACCACCTTTTTTTTATTTCCCTAAAATTGCTATAGGCAAAGACAAAGAAGTGATATCTGACCTTTCAACTTCTCAATTTTTGCACACTTCATGCATGACTGTCAGTAGTGAAGGGTCTATTCTGATGATTGGCGTTAAGTGCCAGTATGTTATGAGTTTATTGATTTACTGTAACTACTTATTTGTGGGATCTGTTATTTTACTGGCTCTGACAGCAATAATAGTGCAATATGGTAAAAAAAAAAAAATGCTTTAAATGGGGGAATAAGTACTGCTCGAAAACCAGGATGGGTTAAATGCAGAGACTGAATATGACGGTATAATTGCACTTTATATGGTTCTATATGTCACATAAAGTTTACCAAAAAGTGGAAATGCATTGCAATGTTAAAAAATAAATGATCAGCATTTAGGCTCAACAAATTCAGGTGTCTCTGGAGTGGACCATTAAACTCACCTTGGTTGCAATGGCTGAGGCGAGTGAGGACAATTCCAAGAAAGAGTGAAACGAGGAAAAATCTCTTTCCAAAACTCATGTCTGCTGCAACATCTAGAGCTTTATCTGAGGTACTTATAGCCGAGAGGTAACGTGGTGAGAGAAAAGCGCACACGGAGTACCGATCCACCGCTCCTGGTCCTTACATTCGGTCCCAGTTGGAGAGAACTGCCGGGCGACGGAACAAGAGGACATCCATCCTTTTCTACCTGGAGGCAGCGGCGGCGATGGCGCGGAACGGTGAGGATTTTGGATAAAGTCGCAAAAATATTTAAAGTGAAAATTTCAGACCAGGTGAGAAACACCGAGCTCATAAGAACTTTGAGGATGTCCCATGCGCTTCACTCGCCGATATTCAAACGTGCGCTAAAACGTCCTTTTCGAGTGCGTCTCCGTAGCGCACGGAGTCGTGACAGACTTTACAGATCCTGTTGTTGGCACAGCAGTGTGTCCGTGTCTCCAGCCCGGTCCGCCGCCGCAGCACAGCAGCAGCAGCAGCAGAGATGGGGACGGAGCACAGAGGACTGATCGGGATGCAGCGGAGGAGAAGCTGAACAGAAGCGGCGGCTGTACAGTGGGAGACTGTGCGCATCTGTGCAGGATGCTCGGCACTAGAGGGGGTTAGCTGACAAGGCAATGGCGTGTGTGCGTGTGTGTATGTGTGTTATCTCATTGGTTCAAGTGCAGGGCTCCCCAAATTTTTCCACAAGGACCTCGAAATGGTAAAATAGACCTGCGTGTCCCTGCGTGATACACGAACCCCATCTTAGAAGATATTCTGTTTGGCGCTGTTATTATGTAAAGTTAAATGTTATCAGGGCTGTAAAATATGACGTTTATCACAAGTGTCCTCTGGTGTGGTTTGGTGAATTAAATCATAAGTTGAAATAAACTTTGAAATAATGAACATGAGACTTTTTCTTTTTTTAAAAAGTTGAACAGATGCATTTACTCTTGTTTTAATATTTAAATTTAACCCCAGTATATAATTATCAATGTGTCTATTCAAATACAGCTCTGTGTATTAGAGGCAGTGATGGAAAGCCAAACCTGCTGAAATATTACTCAACCACAAATAAAACTACTGGCTTTTTAATCATTGATTGTTAGAGCATTACCAATAGCAGGTATTCGGGGGGGGGGGGGGTTTCCCCAAACCTTCAGTCTCAATTATTCCCATCCCCTGCCTTGTTCTGCTCAGTGGTCTTGGTCACCTCTCCAAATCTCTGTCTGCTGCAGAGTGTTTTTAAAATTATTTCACAGGCCTTCTGTGTTTTTATTAAGTTGAAGTGAGGACAGGTAAGGGAGAGAAAGTCAAACCCACAGCAGCTACAGAAGCTCATGGGGGTGGATGCTCTACCAACTGAGCTATCAGGGAGCCACAAGTTCTGGAAGGTTTTTTTTTTTTTTTTTTTTAGCACATATATCCTGGTTTTCATTGGGCTGTTTGTGATTGGGCAGCTTTATTGGCTACAAAAATTCAGATGAGTGATGATTTTAATTCAAACTGTAGGCCTTCTCGGTAGTGAATTATGATGTTAAAGTAGTGAAACAAACTATTTGTTTTAACTTTTAAAAAAAACTAACAACTGAGCTAACTGAGCTGCCTTAAATTTTTAAGTTAACTAAATTTGAAAGACAAGTTGAGGTGATTTTGTAATTATTCAAAACAAATGGACCACACACCCCCCTCTCAACAATTATTATAAATAATAAACAATAACTTGGGGAAGCAACTGCATAAAAAGGATTCAAGCTGAATTTTACATTACAGTACATGCTGGGAAGTCTGCTGATCATGTTTCTTTAGAAAATGAATTTAATGAGTTGATTCTCATCATTTTAAGTCAAAGGACTTCAAGCCTTTATGTTTATAAGCTGTGAAAGTGTTCAACCAATGTAAATAAATAAAACTGGTTTATTTCTGTTAAGTTAATGAGGAAAGGTTATTTGATTCCACTTAATTCATGTATGTTTTTTTAGACTATACAGGAATTTAGATTTAATTACAGTAACATGGGTTGTTATAATTAGCTGCTTTGACCCCTGATTCAAAAACATACATTATGTGGATCTACTGTAATACTTTATGGCTCATAGCCATAACTTTAGCCTCTTTTACCAGCAGTCAAAAGGGAAAATACACCACACACCTGAGTTTTAAATCTGACCAGTAGGCAGACAGACAGACGGTGGTGATGATGTGATCTGGAGACAAATTCTGGGGCTGCCCTGTAGAAACTGAATAATGGATTGTTGGGGGGGGGGGGGGGGGGGGGCTCAATTATTTCCATTGGCAGGATGGTGATTTATGGGAATATGGGAACATTTTTTGATTTAGTGCTGGAAACCTTCACTTCCAAGTCATAAGGCACATATTTACTGCTTAGGGAACTGATTTGTAATCACTAGAATTACCTAATGTCAGTTTTAATCAGCCTGAGCAAGTTCAGTGATCATGTCTGTCCGGATTAAATTGATCTGTCTGTCCAGGTAAAATTGATCACCATAAGCAGGTAATTGTTATAAACAAATTGTTCTGTTTTTCTTTATTTCTCATGCAGATAATTATCGTCCATTCCAAATGTCATATCTCCATATTTTGACTTCTTCTTTTTCTTTTTCTTTCAAAAATCAATGCAATTGGTCACCCTTTACGTCTGTGGGTTTTACAAATATTTATCCATTGAAAATGATTCAAAAGAGCTACTCACTTTGACTAAGCAGCATTCAGTTAGTTGAAAAACTTTCCTGTCCTCACTTCAGCTGTCCTATCAAATTAAAAGGCATAAAAACCCCAAAAAATATTTTAAAAAGAAAGGGGCCATAACATGACCAGGTTACAACCACTGGTGCTCCACAAAGAGCAAAATCGCTTTCTGTCTCCATCAACAGCAGACTGTTTCTTGTTGTTTGAATAGACAACACAAGTTAGCATCTCGTTGCTTTGGTTTTGGCACTTTGTCATTAGCTTCGAGGAGACTAACACCTCGATTCCACAAGGCATGTTACGTCTGCAAGACTTTTTTTTCCATCCTCCACATGACTTCATGTCACACCAGGAGTGTTTCAGAGGCAGATATTGTTGATTTGGTAAGTAGGCTACATAGTTAAATGGCTTCTTTTTTGTCTGTTTTCATGAATGAGAATCTGTGCGGGCTGTTTTATTTTGAAAAATGTCTGTATCAGACTTCCTGTCCAGCACAGTGCTCTGCTCTGTGCAGCTTGATGTGGCTTCTGTCAAAAACAGGCCCAATCCCAACGTCCATACTCACAGACTGACAGGAAGTCTTCTGTTCCACTGTGACATCGCTAAGTCCACAAAGGATCTCTTGTGGACTTTTTGAGCCCTTTATGCACACGTTCCAAAAGTCCACATTTCTGTAGACTTTGCCTGAGGGAATTACCAACAGTAAATGAGTAAATTGATTATTTGAGTGTTTTACATGGTTGACTGGGATTAAAAAACTTAAGGACTGAGGCAAATAAAAATAAGACATGTTGACAATAAAATGTGTGCTAGAATTTAAAAAAAGGCTTTTTGAGAGGTGTCACAAAGTGCTGTCCCATTCCTATTCATAAAATTTTGGGCCATTGCGGCCTCTCACACTGAAGCACTACCAGGTGATATCAGCTGAAGTCCACGAGGGTTGAGGGCTTTTAAGGCTTTAGAGGGGACTTTGGGTTTGGGCCATAGACTTGATGTGTATGAGCAGAGCGGAGAGACGCTTCTGGGATGTTGCTTTTGGTGAAATCGCAGGCTTTGTCTAGGATGGCCGTGTTTGGCGCCAGCGGCCACGTTGCAGCCTCGACCCAGTGCAGCTGCTGCCTTTTTTCCCTTCACGATTTCAGTGTGCACCCTCCCCCAACCTCAGGTAGCCAGCTGGAAACAGACAGGTTTCCACGTGGCAAAGCATAATGGGAGTAAAGTAAAAGGAAAAAAAAAAGATTACCATAGTTTTAAAGGTATTTTTCCTTATGTTGTGATGTATGAAAAGACCCAAAAGGAACATTGAAAGGATGCTACTTGATAAGTGAATTATTGAAATGCACTTGTATAGGAATGATTCTGTCCCCTTTTGACCCATGTAGGTGGTTGATCACTGTATAATGATACTGACTTCTCAAACCTTCAACAGCACTTTGAGCACAAAGCTGGTTCTCTTAACTCCAGAATAACAGTTTCTGAGACTATTCAGCTAACAGTACTGATATAAAATAATCATATCATGTTCAGCGTGTCTGTACAGCAAACTTTGCCTCAGAGGAAGTGTAGCTTCATGTCCATCCATTTGCAGTACAACAGCGAGCTGCTCTGCTTGCCAAGCCGCCAATGTCAGCCAAGATTAGGGAAGGTCTTCCTCTCATCTTCATGGACGTCTCATCGAGTGAGTAAGCAAACCCTCCCCAACCTGACCGGGTTAAACAAAGCAACGCTGGCTGCTGTGATGAGACCCAGTCAATCAGGACATAGGAACAGCTTCCTGTCAGCATAGAGGAGGTAAATACATCAACATTCGCAATCCGTCACCAGCACTTAGCTCCCAGCCAATCACCAAACAATTCAGAGAAGCTGCCAACCGACTACTGACTTTGTGCTGGAGCGACGTGCAAACACATTGGAGGACGGAGGGTTGTAGAGCAGAATATATTGACCACAGCGGCCTGCTCCTGTCTATTGTAGCCACAGGGAGGCCACACACTCTACAGAAATGGATCAAGCAATTACCGTCATTGTGCAGATGTATTGCAGCTATAAATAGATAGGATGAATGTTGTGGTTTTAAACATTTTCGATTGGTGGCAACAGTGGGTGTACTGTGGATTTGTCATTGATGGGGACAAAGTATTAAATACGTGTTCTAGGCACTTTCACATTTGCTTCTAGTTTATGCCTTTGATACCTCAACAACAATACATAAAACGTCAGCAAACGTTTGGCTTTTTTTTTTTTTTTTGGCCTGAAATTCTTCATCTTCACTCTATGAAGTCTAACGTTATGATAAAACTTTTACTGCTGTCTTGGCCTCTGTTATTTCAGTACATGATCTACTACCAAAGATGTGAATTCAAGTCAAACTCAAGTCACAAATTTGATGACTTTAGACCTGACTTGACAAAATGAAAAACAGCTTGCAACATGACTCAGGCTCAAGGCTTCATTTGGACTTGAGCCTTTTGACTTCAGAATGCTTGACACCTTCCCCCAAGTCCAACAATTAAAAAGTGTGGTATTTATATCCCTTCATTTCCTCAATAAATGAACGTTAACGCAATTCATTTCCAGCAAGCCAACAGATTCCCAGATTCGCTTCATTTGAATCAGTTCAACAGCATCCAATCAAGTTGCAGGAGAGAACCATGAAGAACTTTACTGTGCTCCAGCTGGAAAAAATAATACTAAAAATAGTTTCATTTACAAAAGAACCCCTGCAGTATGCAAAACATGCTGCTCTAACATTACAGATGGAGAACTCGCAACTTGGTTTGACCTCTGAAGTTGCACGAGAATTGTAAGTTGAGGCTTTGTTGTTAAAAGACTTGAGAACAAAATGACTTGGGGTTAATCTGAAATTACCGGGGGCACTAGGAACAACAGTGCAGGCCGGCCACAGCAATTTAAAATAATGTAGGTGTTATGGGTCAGAGTGTGGTCCCTGATGAACAGATTATGCTTGAGCACAACTGGTAAATAGTTGTCAGCAGTCTTGAGAGAATACAGCGTGTCTTTCCTTTCAGCAACAGTTTGCTTCATGAGCCAGAATGATGTGTTGATAAATCTGCAGCCTCTGAAGAAGTGCCGCACCAGAGCGCAGTGCTGTTACAGACATCTAGACACATCAGACTGGACTGATATAACTCGATATTCTGTTATGTTCTATGAAGGAGACATCTGGTTACCATGGCTTATTTCTTTTCACATATCACAATGCAGTGCAAAACATTGTGTAATATTAATTACTAAACTATGTGACCATGAGGTGAACTAGATTAGAATTATTGTTAAAATAGCGTGGGTCCAGTGTGATCAGCACCAAATCAATCTCTTTCTTTCTTTTTGTCTTTTGATTTCTATCGTTATTGTAATGGAAAATCATACTCCATCTGTCTTTGGGTCCAGACATGTCCTGAATTAAGGTTTTTGGTTTGCTCATTATCACATTTAACTTTGATTGGTTAAGCCGTTTCACAGCTATGAGACCAGTGATGTGACTGACGGACAGAGTGTTTAATAATCACAACACACACTGATCTATATTCACCTTCACGCAGCCCTTTTGCATGCTGCGCTGCTGCACATACATGAACCAAAGCAGAAGGTGCGCCCTGAATACGGACAACTTAAGACACCACAGATCCTTGACCCACCACCTTGCATTTGGCATTTATTATTCATATTTCTACTGAGGGTGCAAAGTATTACACTGAGGGTGCAATGCATGCTTTTGCACCCTTGTTGAACCAGACTTGACTCGGGACTTATCAGTCTTGACTTGGGACTTGACTCAAGACTTGTCTGTCTTGAGTGCAAAGACTTACTTTGCTTACTTTTAACTTGGTCCCACCTCTTTCTACTACTATTGCACTTCTAACGCTATTACTACTAATACTGCAACTAAAATGCAAACTAGAACATATTGCAGATGACTTAAATCATCTCTCATCCCTGTAGAGGGTGATGACTGAGAATGATGATCAAAAAGGGCAAAGTGTTGAGAAGAGGTCCTCTACTGCCACCCCCCTGCAATGATTTGGTTTCCTTTGCTGTAATGTTGGTCAATGAGGTGTGACTGTAGTGTATAGGAGGCCTAACTGTGAGCTATGATTCGCCGTGTCCAGAGAGAACAAGCTCCGTCCATCTGTACTCATCACAAGCAAAGAGCTGGAACGAGACCACATCAGCACAACTGACAGAGACAATGAGACTTTATAGTGCTAATGGCTTCACTAATGTCCTGTTCACAATGAAGTACCAGCCCATACAGAACTGCCCCACACGTGGACTGAATCCAAACTGTAACAAACTTAAGCCTGAGGGAAATCTTAACCCCAAATGCCTTTAAAACTGTCAATTTGGGGTCGTTACTGCATGATGTTTGGTACTGTATTTTTTGCCACCCTTGCTGCACAAGCTGAGGGATGGAAATGTCGGTCAGTTGGTTAATACTAACATTCCTGTTCCCCAGAGGATGAATCCTAATGACTTTTCATCTAGTGCTATAATGAAGTGTACAATTTTGATTTTAGTTAAAGCAGATTGCAAACACCTCCTCTCACTCTCCCCTTCCAAGTGATCTGAGCTACCATAAAGACATGGTGGATTCTGTGGACTTGTGTCCTCTAAGGCAAAAAAAAAAAACCATGAAGATTCTTATTTTGAGGTGATTATACACAAATGAAAACATACTTTTTATTGCTGTTGAATGGAAACCTTGTATGTGAAAAACTGGTTCTTTCCAGGAAATTTAAAAAAAAAAAGTATTTTGAAAATATTTGAAGCAGAAAGCTTTCTGCCAGAAAGGCTAACTGCTCCCATGTGTATGGCACTTCATTCAAGATCAATGCGGCTGGAGCTACGAGATTTTGCCAATAGTTTGTGGATCCCATGGCTTTACAAGGTTTAGTTACAACTCTTTTTAACATTTTTTTCTTGGTTAAATATTTATAAAACCCATAGACAGACTTAAAGGGTGACCAGTAGCACTGAATTATGAAAAAAGATGAAATATGTACATAGATACAAGGTTTATTATATTTTATTCCTGCCATATTTTATCAATAAATCCCTGTAAATCTTACACAATGGACCTTTAAAGTTTTAAACCTTTAAATTTGGTCCAGACATTCAGTTCCCCTCAGAATGAATCAAAATAACTTTGATCAGCTGACTATAAATAAAATATCATTGTGTTTTGAGAAAGGGGCCTATGAGTCCAACCTGTCTATACCTGTATCTCAAGTCCTTTTTCCACCTAAACACAGCTGGATGCTAAGTTCACACATGGGGTTGGTCCCTTGTTGTATAATGGATGTAAATGAAAAAGTACATATCAGAAGTTTTCTTAAATTTCTATTCTGAAGTTCTTAAAAACAAGGCCTTTTTTGGAACTAATACAAAGAACCAAACAAAAATCGATTGCTGCTGACTAGAACTCTAATGGAGAAAGCAATATTAAAATAATTTGATTGTAATTGGATTGTGGTGAATCAAAAATAAAACTCCTAAGGGGATCTTTTTATAAAATTTGGAAAAAGAAAAGCATCATACGCACGGAACTGCCAACACACGAGCAAATTGAATTGAAGGAGAGCTTTTTAAGTGCTGTTTAATAGGGTACTTCTAAAGATAAAAAATTCTACAATTCTGGGGGAATTCTAAACATTTTTATAGTCTGACAGAAAAAAAAAGTTAAATTAAAAATGGTGAATAACTCAGCTGAACATAATAATATTGGCATTCAACTTTAAAAGCTTGATTTAGTAACTTAACTGTTGTTCATTCATTTCAAGCCAAATGAAGGTACAGTAATTAAACAGGCTGTGAAGCTGTGCTGTCTCAGGACTTATTGGGCAGTTAAACAGTGTTGTTCTGGGTTGACAAAATAAAAATCTAATTACTCACTGCTGTTGTGTAACAATTAAAGAAAAGGCACAGTGTAACAATTAAATACAACAACACAATACAATATTTAGCCTTTTTCCTGATTAGATATGCGAATTATATACAATTTATACGCTCATTCAGTGGTTATTTTGTTGAAGTTTTATCTTTTTTGCCCCATGGTGAGGCACACATTTCACCTCATCCATCCTCGATAAACTTTTGAAACTCAAAGCGCTGCAACAGTAAACTCATTTTCCTATTCTTGATTATTGCATCTTCCTGAAGGAACGCTCGGTTATCTACGTAAAACTCCATTCTGTGGTCCAAGGAAAGGATGACATTGAATATTTTCAAATAGCATAACACAAAATAGTGACAGTGAGAAAAAAAAAACAGTTACTCAAAAACAAACCGTGGTTACAGTGCTTCAGAATTGCCTGCAGCAATTTACAGTCTGCCTTGTTTTCCAATTTGTTTTTCAAAATCAAGCTCTGTATTTGATTTACATGATGCGTTTGTACGGAGCTGTCTGGTGTGTAAACGCAGGCCCCTGAGGGTGGAGCACAGTGGAGGACATTACCTGACACACGTGCACAGACTTGACCAGGGACTTCTTCTACACACAGGGTGAAGTGACTGGCTTAATATTTATTGTCACAAGGACGTTTAAGCAAACAAGACTCCACTGCCATTAGGGAAAAATACTCATGAGCAGAGTTCCTTGCTACCGGTTGATTCCACCAAGCATGGCACCTCTGCGCCACGGTTCTGATCCGTCCTCCACATGGCTGCAAGCCCCACCAGCATTGTTTCAGCAGCGGAGCATTTTGCCCACCTGATTATGTTTGCTTGCTCAGATTTTGTTAGGTCCTCTTTCCTTGCTCTTTGTGCTTCTACCATGGATAAATGGGCTACATGGTTAAATAATTTCTTTTCTTTCTGTCTTTATGATCATGAGTCTGCACGGGGTCTTTTATTTTGAAAAATAACTAGGTTCTCCCTGCCTTTTCTGTGTCTGGCTTCCTGCCCGTTTGATCTGGTCTGTGCTAACTGACATAGCATCCGTCAAAAATAGACTCGGTGCGTATTTGAAAGTGAGCAGAGAGCTGCTGCTGGGACGTGTGGAGGCGCTGCTGTTGGAATCACAAGCATTGTGTAGAATAGCTGTGATCAGCTCGGGCTGACGTGCCACAGCCGTAACGCGACGCAGCCGCGCCTGGTAGAATTTAGCTGTTTAACCAGCAATAAGTTATTTAGGAAAGCAGCCAAAGTTGCTCATTGTTATTCGGGATAAAAATCAGCTTTGTGATCGACATGTCTGTGTATCAGTTTCTTAAAATTGATTCATATCATTATGTATGGCCACAAGATAATAAAGCCCATTCTGTTTGCAACAAAGAATTTGATTTCACTAACCAGTTGTTGAAAAGTTGAAAAGTGATTGCTATATTCTGTAATCAACCCTGCTAGGTCAGTGCACTGCAGGCAATTGGCTGAAAAATGATTGTTCCTGCCTATCACCTGGGGAAACTCTTGCATCAAGAATGAGCAAGCGGAGCTAGTGAGACAAAATCTCTGTGTCCTAGCTGGCTGGATTTCTTCAAACCCCCACAACCTACCCTACATCAAAATGAAACTTAGAACCTGTACAAAAAGAGCTCAGAGAAAATGCTGCAGAATGTTTTCTTAGTTGTAGCTGACTGGTCAGTGTCCCTCAGCTAGTTTAGGGGTGCACTGCCAATTAATGTTGGATTAGAAAATAAAACATTTGCCTGATTTAACTTGACTTCTGGTATAAGCCATGTCCACTTCCAGTCTTCTGTCTGAATACAGATACAGAGAAAGGTAATTTTGTTGGTTGAACAGATAGAGATATAGATAATGGTGTCTCTGTGCGCCTCTACTGGCAAACCTAAGTCCAGTATTCACTCTCATTTTGGGCGTGTGTTTGGTCTCTCCTGAGGGAAATATCTGGCTCTGTAGCTGCTAAACACTCCACCTTCAACAACACTTGCTAATTGTGTCTAACTGCTGTGTTTGGTGCAGTGCAGGTAGTGTGCACTGGGTTTTTAGAGCTTTAACACAGCTGCCTGCTGTGACCACAAAACAACACAGCTGAAACTCAATATGAAACTCTGCAAAGGCAGGAGGAGCTGCAGATTCAGGTGATAATTCTCTGTAGGTTCATCACGATGAGTGGCCCCTTTCACGCTCCCAAATTATTTTTACAGTCACATATTACGTTGGTTTTGATAAGAATATCGATCACAGGAGGTTTTAATAAAGTTCCTTCGAAAAACAAATAAATCAACCAAAAAACAAAAGGGCACTTAGCGGACCAAAGCCAAGGACTAACATATTCTGTGCAACTGATCAGTGCAGTATAAACCACTCGGTGTTGAGCAGTGTCAAGCTCCACTGTCTCAAACATAGTTTTAAAAGAAATAAAGGCATTTTTGAGAACTTTGACAGTGCAGCTTGCATGCTAAAAAAAAAATAAATAAATAAAAAATAAAAATCCACACGGGACAGTGAAAGTTTAGGGCCACCGTCCTGCTGCTACCTGGAAGCTGCTCACAAAAAGACATTTTGCTTGATATAAATTTACTGTTGTGGTATCTGGGGCTCCAGTGTGCTCCTCCTGCAGCTTTTGAAATACTTTATGACGACTCTCATAAGCACACAGTGCTTTCTGATGCACTATATCAACCTAAAACATTATAGATGTGATTATAATGAAAATAAAAGTTCAAATGTCTTGACTGATGGGGCTTATAATACATTATGACTATCTCCTCTTACAGATACAGCCGTCTCATTGCTTTCATCACATATACCATAAAATCTTTTTCTTACGTTGAATTTATCATACAGGTTTTACTGCATTCCTGTAACTCTGCATTTTGGCATCTTACCTATGACGCTGCATAGATTTCTTTTTATAGCCGTATCAATATTTACTCCACTTTGCTTAACACATACAATGATTCTGAAAGGACTGTTATGCGTCTGATTATAATCTACTTCGTCCTTGCTACAGTTGATTGTTGAGGTTGAGGTATAGGTGAGTCGAGGTAGTCATGTATAATAAGCCCCATCTGTCAACTAGTCAAGAGCATCTATAAGACACTTAGGATTATAATTCATCATAAGTCACATATATAATGTTTTATGGTTGATGATATAGGGCATCATGATTGATGATATAGTGCATTATGTGTGTTTCTGAATGTAGACATAAAACATTATTAATGCATCATAATTCACTATGAATGCCCCCCATAGGACAGATATAGATGTGGTTAGAAAGTGTTTCCTAAAGACTTTTTTAAAAGCCAACTTTGAACTCAGGCTAACATGACACTACAACAACACTAACCTGGTCTACTTTAAAATGTTAGCTGTATTTCCAAGTGTTTAGAAATGACTTTGCTCCATGCCAGCAAGATATGACACTGCATTTGTTTTGGTGGCACTCTGCTCACCCACCGTGTGTGAGGGAGAGAGCGGATTGTCAACTTATGTGACTTTTGAGCTTGTGTCACGATGCAATGACGTGTATGCATCCAAAATTTGTGAAAAAAAAAGACAAAATGCCTCCAGAGACTCATAGTGCAGCAAGAAGCTGGAAGCCATCCAAGTTAATTTCATCTATAGTTTTAGAAATCGTGCCAGCTTCTCAGATAGACTAAACTGAAGGCCTTTATATTTTGCTTTTTTAACATCCCATGGGATGTTCAGTATATTTTGGAAAGGAGCGTTGTAAGCAGGACGTTACACAAATTGAGTTTTCGTGCTTGATTTATTATGCACACAGCTCAAACATTTTGAAATGGGGACGTTTTAATTCGAGGACATGTCTACATTAATTAGACATTAAAACGTTTTAAATGATTACTAACCGCTGAAATACCATGATTTTTAAAAAATTCAGTTTTCAGAGTGGGAGAGTGGATACCCACAACAGGATCACTTCATTTGGAGCAAAGAATATAAAACCGGAGAGTTGGTGTGAAAAGTGATGAAAAGAAAAGAGCTCTGCTCACAGAAAATCCAATTTCATTAACAGAAAATCTGTATAATGTCACAGTCCAGGGCACACCAATTGACAAGTGACTTACTCAATTCCTGTGGCCCGACTATGACATTTCTATCGGGTCTTCTTCTCAAATTAGTGTGTTTGCAGTAATGAGTAAACATGAAGCTCTAATTGTGATTAAACCTTAATACGTGTCTTACATGTTAAAAGAGCCCCTTGTCTTAAAGGGATAGTTTGGTTTATTTGAATGGGGTTGATGAGGTACTTATCCATAATTAGTGCATTACAGCAGATGGGGGTCGGCACCTTACCGTGCCACTGGACAGTGTTGTCTGAGGGAAAACACCGAAACACAAGCCAAATATCACTCTCTCCAAATCAACCAGATTCCATTGGTGAAATCAGACATTTTAACTCACAGAACATGGAAGTTGTTGGTCGATCAGTTGCAGTGTTTGTTTTGTTGTGTGACTTTGGTATTTTAAAAGTTTGGTTTGAGTGCTCCAAAATCCCCACAATAACACAAACAAACAAACTGATTGAGACAGCAATGGACTAGCGACTCCCATGTTCTGCAAAGTAAAATGACCTTTTTGCCGATGGAGTCTGGTTGAGCGTGACAGAGCGATGTTTGGCGGTGGTTTCCCATCAGAAAAGGCTGCCTGACAAGCAAGCTTAAGTGGTGAAAATATTCTAAATAAAGTGTACCCTTCAACTCATATTGATGTTTTTAGGCGAGCCTTCTTTTTTGCCGCTGGTCCCATCTGCAGTAATACATTGCTTGGCCGGCCATGCTGGTGCTCCTTCCTGCTTCTCCAAACTGAGGCCGTGCAGACCGCCACACCTAATGCAACCCCACTTCAAATAATCCGAACTATCCCTTTAAACTGTCCACAGTGAAGTATATTTTCCTCAGGTTTCTGTCCTTGTTAGGACATTCGGTCCTCATAAAAAATAGAAGTACAAGAGCACAAACTCTCCTACAGACCAATTTTTCCCTGAATGACTTGTCGTGTCTATCTTACTGCACACAGACATGCACACTCTCATACACACTTGTGCTACAGCGCTGAGGTTGCCCACCTCCCTGGCTGCCTAATGGGCCATAGGCTCTAATCTGGATGGCCACAGTGCTCAGGAGAATGAGCAGAGCAAATAGAGAGAGCAGCTCATCAGGCCAGAGAGCCGGTGTGTCGGTAACCCCAGCTGTTAAAGAGACATCCGCCCATCGTTCAGAGATGAGGGAAGGAAACAGGACGCCTTCACAGACCGGGGGAATTTCCAGGGACTGACAGCAGATAGTTTCTCATAAACCCTTTTTTTCCCAACCTCCATAATGTCCCTTCAGCTATTCAAGAGGTTTTGTTTCTCTTCTCTGTCTCCTTGCTTTACTTATTTTTGCCAGAGTTATTTCACTTACAGTAACGAAATGGTATAAAAGAATGCATCAGGAGTCATGTGATAATTAATGAATCGTTTATTCATGATTCCTGAATAACAGTGATTCAAAGACTATAAAACAGATGATCAGTGATCAGTTACTAGAAAACAGACTGTGAGATACAAGATTAATAAAAAATAAGTAATTAAATAAATATCTGTGGACTGACATATTGACTACTTTTTTAATGAGTAACTCCTGATTAACTCTGAACCAGCTGCTGGGCGGCACAAACAAGTAATGCCTCATTATTCACTAATTAATTCATCAGTCGTTGCTCTTTTTGTGCCCCCCTCAAATAAATTGAGACATCATACTGAATATGGTTGGTATATTGTTTGGCTTTTTCTGATACCGGTGCTAAAATGATGCTGGTGCCTCAGTCGATATTTTCAAAATAAGAAAAGAAGAAGCACAAAAAAGATTTTTTTTTTTATTGCTAAGGCAAATCTGTACTTGAAATTTGACAATATATTAACTGTCAACAGTTTAAAGTATAGACCTATTTAACAAATAATATAAATAAATGCAAAACACTTAATAAATTTGCATAACAAATTCACATTCAAACCTAACCCAGCTACAATAACACTAAATAACAGTACTGTGCAGAACAACAAAATTATTATTTGGAGTTGGTTTCATGGTGTTCTACAAACTCCAGCTTTAAACTTCAGCAATTCTTTTTTCAGAAATACTCATAATAGTCACATTTGCTAACCTTTGTCATCATCAGTGTCTCTGCATCACAGATAGAAATGGTCATTAATACATGTTTCATCTACTCTTTTATAGTTATTCTCTTACTGTACCCCACTTACAAGTGCATCCCTGTGCACCACCAGACCATGTAAGTTTGCATTTTAACTGTGTTTACAGTAGCTGCTAGCTAACGGACATGTACCTTCTGCCAGAGCCAGGTAGAGGGTGTTGCTCTAATATTTACGCAGCACATTCGGTGAGTGTCTGTAATGTGTGGATCAGAGATCAACTATTTTAATCGACAGCACAGGCATGTGGCACCACTGTGAGGAACCAATATCTGTGTTGTGATTTAGTCCTGTTCTACTGGTCGTATAGGAACATTTGTAGGAAGGTTGTCGTCACTTGTTACTTTTAGGCTAAGCAGAGCTTTAAAGTCAGCTGTTGCTGTTTTTTCTTTTCTAAAATGTGATTGGCCACACGTTGTGTTCCTCACAGAAGGAAACCAATCACAGTATCCGCTCTCAACTGGGACTGATGTAAAAGCGGAAATACGTCATCCAGGCACGCTCTGTAACAAGCACAGGCGAGCCCTCCCTCTTTCATTCAAACAAAACATGGTAATGGCAACAGTGGAGAAAGACAAAATGAAACCTCAAGATGTTTTTATAATTAGAAAAAGAGAAATAATTCCAGGTAGGCTTTTAATGTTGGATTGTTTTAATCAGGGTGAAAAATACCACCTCATTAATGTATATACAGCATACTGTCCCCTGAAGTCTCTTGCAGTTGGCTTCAATCTAATTTTATATGGTGATTTTAACACAGTTACATCAGAAAATGACAACAGCTGTCCATTTTGTTTTTGACTGCATTTCTATGCTGAAGTTTTTATAGGCTTCTATAGGCTTTGTGTGGTTCTACAAGCAAGTCAGTGCATCATTAGGTGGTTTCAGACAGTTACAAGGTTCTGTAAATGCATCGTGAAAACTATACACAATGTATTCATATTAGAAAATGTATTATGTAACTTGTATTTTTAAATACTTAAGTATTTTTAAAAGCAAGTACTCCAGTACTTTAACTCGAGTAAAATTTTGACTGAGCAACCTTCACTTGTAGTTGAGTAATATTTGACCAGGAGTGTCTGTACTTTGACTCACGTACTGGGGTTGAGTACTTTGTCCGAACACTGTTTCTTAGCAATTCATGAATTATCAGGTTGTAGAATTATCACTCATGTATGTATAAATAACCATTAAGAAATAAAACAGTTGTTTTGAAAACCTGTAAATGTATCTGGCAGCTGTCATACAATCTAACCTTTAAATGATATTCATTCTAATGCAAGAAATAAAGACACTTCTGATGTGTTCTTCTACTCTCCAGTCGTTAGATGAAAGGGGTGGAACAACATAACACACCCTGAGTACACCACTGCACAGTTATTTGCATAATCTCCCATAATTCCTGCACATTTTCTTTAATTAAATGGAGTTTTGAAAGGTGTCTGGGAACAAATCCATCCCTGTTCTCCATTGTTTCTAAATGTGATATTCTCTGGTAGGAACGGAGTATAATTTGCTCACTCAGCACGCCATCAGGAAGCCACTTGTCTTGCAGTGAATGCTCATTATACAACACAACAATGTATGGTACTCAGCCAATCATGTTCACAGTCCAGATACAGAATGTGTTCCAAATGGAAATGACGGTGTTGATCATAATCATGAAGCACAATAAACATCATCACCTTTTTTTTTAGGACGAGTGTTTCTGTTACTTTTCAGACAGGTCCTGTAATTACAGTCAGCAGTTAATGCAAGATGGCATTCAGCGACTTGACAGTTCCTGAAACCTGCCCCTGAACCCAGCCCACCCTCAACCCCAAAATTTCCATTAGTAATTGACAAATGGATGGATTAATGGTGTATAAAATGAGCCATCCATCACAGGGGCTAAATGGGGTGAGAGAGCAGCACTCTGTCAGACATGCCTTTTTAGAGACTGGTTCTCATGACCTCTGTGTAACTGGATACAGCAGTGGGTTGTCTTTATTTTTCCTGCTGTAAAAGAACTCTTTCAGCTGAAAATAAAAAAAGACACATTCCTCTGCTGTTAGAAACTCTGAGTTAATTGAATTAGTGTAAAAACAATTCTGAGTGATGGAAGTTTACTTAACTTGTTAGCACATTTGCAAGTCATTAAAAATACTAACCCTTTACAGCACTGCCTTTATTTTTATCAGAGAAAAGACTGATAACTCGCTTAAAATCCAGACACAAAATAAGAACAACAAAGCAAGATGGGAACTTCTTATTTTACACTGGCTTGACACTAACAGGAGACAAGTTTATCTACAAGTTATGGCTACCTTTAGGCTGCAAAACCACAATGGTAAAGCATCATAAAACAAATAAACAAGTGTTTTTAGGCAGCTAACAAACTAAAAAAAACTACAAAAGAGTCCTTCAATATGCATAATATTTCTACATGTTATTAACTATATGTGGCAGTGTGGCAGAATCTGTTATCTTTAGTGAGTATGGGTATGAAGAATTAGCCAAGTGTTGGAGGGAGAACTAGAGATATTTGTTTCATGCAGGGGCATCGTGCAAGCAAAAGTTCTCGGGGGGGACACGGTAATCTTCCAATTTTTATTAGGGTCAATATTGTTTATTTATTTGGAGATTTTCATGTCAGTAATGCCTCTCTGGTTTTTGAAAATGACACACACTTATTCACTGAGTTCTACACTGCTGTCACTTTTCTTGAAGAAGATCTGTCTCTATGTTCCTCCTCCTCTTGTGTGCAACAGAGTGCTGCGTGCCATGCCTGGTGCTTTGTACCACCTACAACTTTTGGATGATATCAATATTATATTGAAAGAGGGTATGTGACTTTTTGACATGTGACCTATGACAACATTTGATATGTTGTGATATGATATATATTAATATCTTTGTCTGATAATATTAAATAAAACAGTAATGGAATAAAATATGAAATTAAAATATTAAAAAATCTGGATATGTGCCCTGTCAGTGTGAATGTGCATCAAGCATCTGGTTTTATATATTCACAGCACAGTTCAGACTGGGTTTGGTGTAACTGTAAAGAATTTTTTTTTTTTTAAAGTATAGAAAAATAACAAAAACAAAAACTTGTAAACTTGTTAAAAGAACAAAACTAAACTCAGTCAACAGTAGAAAACCTGAACTAACCAGCAGGAACACACTGCTGCAAGAAGGTCTGCACCCGAACTGAACCAACATTTTCTAAGAAACATCAAAACAAGACAAAACTAAAAAAAAAAAAAAACAGTGTTAAATCATTATTCTATCCCCAATGTAGAACTATTAACTATGTAAATTGTTATGGGTACTTTGAAAAGACTATTTCTTGAAATATTGCAAACCCCCCTCTGAACTACAACCAACATGGTATAGTCTCCCCCTATAAAGCCAGGTGGATGCTCCCACTTCCTGTTTGGCAGTTTGGACCCACGGCCAGCAGGTGAGATGTTCAGAGCTCATACAAACAAACTTTTTACAGATTGAAACTGAATATAACCAACAAATGAATCGTTTGTTTTAGTAGTTATTAAGTTTAGTGAATGTTAACAGTGTTTCTACTGAAATAACTGAAATAATTGTTGGCAGTATACTCCATGTGGTCACTATGCTAACTTCAAGCCTTGAACTACATAATGCAACCATTAAAATGAGTTTGTGCCCAGGTTTTAACAATGGATGTAATTGTTTATTCTGGCATGAATCGGTTTAACTCAAATGTAAAGAAACAAAGAAAGTTTGGTAGAATAATCCTTTTGCATGCTCAATCACCTGTTCCAAGCACTCTGTGACCTCCTGATTTCTAAATTACACGCTGCAGGTGATCTGATTCTGAGGAAGTAAATGCAGAAAACTTGGACATGCTTTTATAAAGTGTGGCAAACAAATATCTGTAAGCCTTTATCATTTGTTTTTGTGTGTTCGACAAAATCATCCAGGTGAGGGGGTGGCTGGATCAGCACTGTTACACGGTGATCTGATGGATTCTGGGAGAATTTCTTGTCCCTTTAGAGCTGCTTGTCCGTTCCTATAAGCCTTTTTTTAAGCAAAATTCTAATAACCCGAGGGGGTTAGAGGTACCCATCCAGCTCGGTTAAATCAATGGCGTCAGGGAGATAAACAATGACAAGGCAAAATTTATTGTCAGTCATGGACAGGTGCGAGTGTGTGTATGTGCGCGTGTGGCTGTGTGTGCTGTAGTGCCGACGTGTATGTGTGTGAAGTCAAAGGCCCCACTCGTAGTTAAGTGCTCCATCCTGATAAATAATGTAATCACGATGTGTCTGTGCTGCTGCCTGCCTCTTCCTCCATCACTGGACAGCAGGAACCAGAGCAGCTATGACAAAGACAGTCATCAGTACTGTGGGCACACTGAGATAATCACATATGTTAAGCGAAATGATGTGACCATACCTTAACATGGATCTGAAAATACACTTTTGTTGCTGACTATCATCACTATAGTAGGTTTTTTTCCACTGTTTGTGTGTGTTTTGCAGTAATTTATTTCAGTCAGTGTTTAATTTCCATGCACAGGACAGTGCGTCTGACCTTTTTATTTATCTAGATCTACTAACTTTGTTGAAAGCTGACACACAGCATTCATCTTACACAACCAGTTGCAGTATTTCAATGAAATGTGATCAAAATATGGAGGAGCAATCGCTCCTATTAACAATTGTGCATCCAAAAATGAGAACTGCAGTCCAAATAGCAAGCTGGAGTCATAGACAGTATAGGTTGAAATCATCTTTAATATACAATCTATGTTGAAGTGAGCCATTTCAACCCGCCATCTCCTCCCCAGACTCGAGGAAGCTCAGGCAGGCTGCAGGAACACGGCAGGAGCGCAAGATGAGTGCAACAAGCGGCGATGAGTCCTACACTGTAAGTTGTTTATAGCTTCATGTCTTTCAAAGTAAAGCTAAGCCGATATCCTGAAAAAAAGTCACTGCTCTAAATACACACTCTGGAGTTTGAGGTCAGTGACTGCCTTTCTCACTGCCTGCTGGACTCCTTCAGTATATCGCTCAGTTTAATCCTTACAAACATTTAATCCCCCTAAAAGATCAAGGATTAATGAAGATTAATGATTTGTTACGACTCATAAACAGAGACTTACTCATCAAGAAAACATTAGGCATTGATTTGAGCTCCAGTTAACGTGAAACAGGCAAACTTACACAGTTATTCCAGCCCAGAATGGGAATGTCAAAGGACACCGTGGCTGTAGCGTTGTTGTCGAAGAAGCCAATATTTCAGTTTAGCACATTTCCTTAATCTCTGATGACACATCGTGGTCATTTTATAACTTATTACAGTACATATTTATTATCTTATTTATTTATTCTTTTAAAATTTGTGTTTTGTTGTGCAGAAAAAATAAGATCATTGTAACCAAATACTTAAAGAGCCTGTATTTGTTCATTTGACATACTTAATATGCATTGTTTAATATGTGATTTATTCTCAAGTGAAGCTTTATTCAAATGACACCAGTATTACCAGGGGTATTAGTAGTAATTTGTAATAATTGCAGAGGTTGTCTGTGATCACAATCCTAGCTCCTATGATAAAATTAGTTTTGCGCAAATCGGCATCTTTGTGATTTTTTTGTCATGATGTTTTTTACCATCTGTTTTCTGTGGTCAACAACTGTCTGACAACTCAACAAGTATGAAATCTGATTGCATCTCATAGTACGTTGAATAGCAGTCAACGGCCGTGCCATGAGATCGGCTATATTGTTTAAAATGAGTGATGTTGGCAGAGAAGGACACTTGCAAATGTGTACTTATACTTGTAATGAATGCAGAAAGTAGACAAAACAACTCTAAACTATCGTATTAACATGGCTGCTGAAGAACAGACTCTCCACTTTGGAAACATTACACAGAACCTTGACATATCTGTGGGATGATGTCAGTAAATTCAGAGTATAATACAGAAAGGGCTGTAAACAAAATATGATCAGAATTACTGAATGACACTAAACAACAGTAATTAGCAAATACATGTACTATAGAACTGGCTACAAAGCTGCAAAGTACCCAGCATGCCTCCCACCTCCAAGATATCATAATTGCCCACTTTAAATCTATGATGTGGGAAATTAGCAGAGCTCATCTTTTCAATGTACCGTAGGGGGGTTAAGGTCAGACCCATACTGAGGCGATTCAATGCATAAAATGTGATAATATCGTTTTGTATGTAGATTGTATTTGTGTATTTTCAAAACACAGATTACTTGTATTTTAATTAAATACACTTTCTCATACCAGTGTTTTGTATTTTGTGTTGATACACAAGTTTGAGAAGTTTCCGCTCTTATTATCTTATGATTGCTTGCACTTTTTGTGTCTCCACAAGGAAAGTGATACATAATACTGAGTATTTAATTAGTTTTCCCTTATTACTTTATGATTATTTACTCTTTTTGTGTCCCCTAAATTAAAGTAATTTATAATAATGAGCTAAACAGTCCCTTATTATCTTATGATTACTTACTGCTTTTGTGTCCCCTAAACCAAAGTGATACATAATACTCAATAGTTAATAAGTAGTCCTTCATTACCTTATGATTGCTTCCTCTTTTTGTGTGATTTGTCCCTCACTCTTTTCTTCATCAACTAATCCTTAATCCTAATCATTAGCAACTCTATAAAATTTGATTAGGAGTCACTCATTAACTAATGGTTCACAAACCGTTCCAACTCCTTTCCTCATTTCCTTCTTTTCCTCATACTTTTTGATTCCCCTCTCTGACGGTTCACAATCATCAAAAATGAAGCAGGTTATGTGAGGGCAGGGTTTTTTCCATAGGATGGGAAGACGCAGTCAAACTTGAGGAGCTGTGTCATTAAATTAATGCGTCGTGTGTGAGGAAAACGAAGTAACTCTCACTGAGGAGGAATATCAACACCGGACCGCATGAAATCTTTTAAGCCACTTAAATACAGCCCTCACTAGGGGGGCCAGTTAATTGCGCGCAGTGGCAGAATTTCTGAATGACCTCTGAGTTTGAGTGATTTTGTCAAGAAGACTTTACTCCTGGTCTTATTAAATCTTGAGGAAGTTTTGTCCTCAAAGTATCAGAATCTATTAATTTTCATAACCAGAAACATGAAAAAAAACAAAAAACAAATTTATATACAGTGAGAGGATTTTTACCTTTTGATGAGCAGGGAGGTAAACTGAGTTTTGCTGCAAAAATGCAAATACATGGAGGACTATAAAAGAACAGGTTCAGAGGTAACATCCACAAAAGTAAATACCCCATACTGCACAGCTACTTTTTATTTTAAATAAGAGTATTTACACTTCAAACACTTTGGCTTAGCCTTTAAAAAAACATCCTCAGCCAAGGATCTTAACAAGGATAGCTCCTGGTTTATTTCTTATGAAATGTGTGGTGGCCAGAAAGAAACTTTTTTTCAGCAAAAGTTTACAATGTGAGAAATGAAAAATAGTTTTTTTTTTCAAGCTCATGAATTGAAGGTGATTACATGTACAAGCACATCAACACACATGAACAACATACTGATAATCTGATATTTAATGCCCTTGACAAAGATGAAAACTGTACAGAAGTTTTCACACTGTCAGCAGAATTTATTGTATTATTGATGGAGTATTGATAGATTAAGACACTTGACCCTTTTTAGTCAGTTTACAGTAAAATGAATGGAAAAGTTGTTGTGTGAATCTGCCGACACTGGTGTAATGTTCAGATATCGTGCATCATAACTTTGTGGTAAGATCGGATAAGATGAACTGACTTCAAAACATCATATGCGATTTCTTTTGTCAGTCGTCTGAAAATATACAGTAACAGTTTTTTTTTTTTTACAAATCACAGTCAGTTTAGTTTAAAATATAGACTGTTTGTTGACATGCAAATGCAAAAGTTCAATATCTTTGATTTGCTTGTGCAAATAAACCAAACTAAAGCATTAAACTCTTTAACTCAGTTAATACTAATAGCCTTCGTTTTCTTGCACTTCCCTGAAGCAAAATCTTTGATGTGGTTTACACATTGTTCTTAGACTATATTTGATCAAGTGAAGTTCACAGAGGGAGCTGTAATAGCTGCATTTGACTCAGGTAATGCTTTTCTTCTTGCATTAGGTGAGGGTTGCCAGGTCTTTTCTGGCTTGTCCTCCTCAGTGCTGGGGAGCCCACGGCAGTGCTTGGTGGTAGAAAGATGCCTGGTGCATTGTTGATCGTCTCAAAGTCTGCTGCTCTTTAATCCAGATGCCGTTCTTCCTTTTGCAAGTGTATTTCTGTCTTGGGTAATATGTTTCAGCAAAAAAAAAAAAAAAAAAAAAAAAATGACGAAGGTTCAGAAACTCAAAATTTCAAGACAACTTATTTCAGTAGTGATTTACTTTTATTTTAGATAAACTTGATTGAGTTTGAGTTTTAGAACTCCCATAAATGTATTTAAGAAATTGTGAAAGTGAAAAATAGTTAATAATTTCATCTTTTCAATTTAATTGCAACAATCAAATTTTTAAGCACCAAATAATGACAAATCAGGTTCACGGATCACTGTGGGCAATTTGTGAAGTACAAGATTTGGGGATTTCTTAATCTCAAAGATTCAAGTTTATCTAACGCAGATTATCTCCACAAAACAATATAGATCAGGAAAACTTTGTTTAGTTTATTTCAAATCTTAAAAGTTTGAGTTAAATTCATAACTCAAAAATCTAGTTATTATTTTGATGTACAGTGAAGGAGCTACCAGCTGCAGTATCTGCATGCTTTATGGCATTATAGGCTTCCTGGAGCCTCCATATCGGTGAGGCAATGCATTAGCAAGTGTAGGTGCATCTCAGTTTTCAAGTATTAACTTTGTAATCCAGCAAGTGCCTCTGTTTCCAAGAGGGTGAAAGTATAATGTTATTTTCACAAAGCTGGCAGAATGTTAACATCTGAGGCCCAACATTGCATATTTAATCTGTCATCAGTTTGAGTCATTACCATGTCTTTGTCCATTTCACAGTCTCAGTGTTTATCCATCCTCGCGCTTTATACTGACTGAACAAGAGAGTGAATAATTAGCTGGAGCTATTTTCTTCATGTTAGCATTATAGCAGCTGACGTGGTAATTGCAGCCTTTCAGAGAGGAGGAAAGTGTACTGAGAAGAGTGTAGCTACTCAGAAAGCTACTGCCTTATTTAAGACCTCTTCACTCGCCTCAAGTCGAGCTCTCTGTCAGCAGCTGTCATACCATAATCACCCTCACACAGCTGCTCACACACACGCACACACACGCAGACGCATGTGCAACCAAATAATAGTCCCAATCAAACTTTTTCTTTAATTTCAAAGCTAATTTTGTTGTTTTTGTTTGAAGATAACGCCGTCAGATAATACAACATCAGCCACATCCACTGTGCAGAAGATTTCATCCCATTTCTAACCTTGTAAAGCACTCTCAAGTTTTGGAACAGATCACAGATAGCGTAGTGCCAGGGACAGTTGCTAAGCCCAAGGCATATTCCTATAATTAGCGCCATAATAGATAACCACAGTCTGTACTCTTCATTTCTCCACACCCCACGGCTGTAGTGATGAAGCTGTTACCACTTCAATTAGACCAGTGATAACACAAAGCAGTCTTTTCAAACTGCCTTCCCACATTCTGGGCCCCTGTTTATGCTTTATGAGGGAGGCTGTGAAATGTGGCTTTTTTCCTGAGGTTCAATACGTTACAACTGTTCATATTTTATCACAGCTCACTGCGCATACTTTTCTCTGGTTAAGCTAATTGCCATTTAACAATCAATTTGGAGCCAAAGTAGCATTTATCCACTCCAGGATACGCAAAGAGCTGAATGAGGGGAGACAATCGCGTTGTTTAAGTCGCCGCCGTTTGTGTGCAGCTTTACCTTGGACTGACAGTGTTGTCAAACAATCAGACACAGTTGCTCAGTCCGATCCTCGCAGCACCCTCGAGTGATGTGTTTGATTTGTTCCAGAGCGGCAGGCTTCCCTCGGAGCTGCAGCTCGAGATGATACGGCATAAGTGTGGCTGCTTACACATGGCAAATATGCAAACTTGACCTTTTCGCCTGACAAAATTGATTAATTGGAGGTCTGCATGGATGGGTTTGATGAGAGCAGCCAAGAAGAATCATAGATTTGTGATGGCCGGCATTTTGTTTAAAAGAACTGCTGCCAGACGGTCAAATGTTAATATTCATAAAGTGCAGGTCTCATCTACAAATGAGATTTACTTAAAATATGCAGCAGAAATATGTAAAAAAAAAATCAATCGCACAGATTTTCCCATCCATCCAGTGTTTGAAACATAAGTATGATTTATTTTTTTGATAATCATACTCATGGTCAGCAAAAAGAACTTTATATTTTATATTAAGAGTAATGTTTGTCTTTGTTGCAATGAGTTGGGATATCTGATCAGTTCTGAAGTTCATAACAAATTAAAGCAACTTTCATAATGTGTTGATTTTGGAGGCTCTTGTGGACAAAAGCGATACTATTTCCCAAAAATCACCACAAAGTACAATACGATGTCTAAATAAAATGATCTAAATAAAAATCTTCTCCTGCCTCTTTTCAACTGGCTAACATGTGACTCACAGTAACTTTGCCTGAGAAAATGTAAACACATTCTCTCTGTCATCTGATTTCATAGATAATCCGACTTGGTGAAATGCGTAAAGAATAACTATTCAGAAATCGCCAGTCTTCTCACAGATGGTCTCATTTGCTTACATCCTAGATCAGTGTTTCCCAAACTTTTTTCTTGGGGACCGACAAACCATCACGACCCAATTCACAGTAGACTTTCCTCTTATCAGGAAAACAACTAGGACATTTTAGCCTCAGGCTCTCATTTTTGTCCTCTCATCAGTAAAAGAATACACCCATTTTAAATGTTTGTTTAAAAAGGTGTACTGCTGATATAAATCTTAAATTTGCAGAATTTCTTTCAAAGTCTTTCATTTATTTGGGGACCCAAATAAAACCTCCTGTGACCCACCTGTGGGTCCCGACCCAGTCTTTGGGAATAACTGTCCTAGAGCAATGGAAAAACAATAGGCTGTATCAAATTATTCTTAATTATTCTTATTCCAAGAGGAAAGAATGAGGGTTGGGTTGTTTTTGGTTTTTTTTTTCATTTGTAAAGGGTATTTGCTGAGGAAAAATTGAGAACCTTTGAGCCATCGAGTCTGTTTCATTAAAAACCCCTTGTAGTAGCTTATATAATCAAATCATTATCATTATAAAGAGTTTGTATTTTAAAGTTTATATGCACACAGTTAAAGTAATAATGAAAGTATTTTGAATGTGAACATCTCTCACGCTGCACAAACTGGTTTATCAAAATGCTCCATCTGCAGGTTTTGCAGGCCTCTTTAAGAGCTCTGAATTTGCTGAGCCACAGATGGAGCCCGGGTGGAAACCGTTTCCTTACTGATAGACTGAAGCTGTGCGGTGATGTGGTCCTGAAAACACAGAATGATAGCACCAACAAGCTTCCACACCCAGAACAGCACTTTCAACACTGGCTCAATCCGGTTAGTTGGTGCTGCTCTCAATGACTGTGTTTACACACTAATTCCCCGCCATTATTCTGAATGTAACAATATTCTGAATTTGAGACAGGTCACATAAACAGCATATTCCATTTGTATACTCCTAGTTACCCTTTATTTTGAGTGTAGCATTTACCAGTTAAGACATGGGGACATGCAATATTTTTCAGATTAGGAGAATTCATTGGACATGCAGGCGCAGACAGTGCATTCTGAATATGTGTCTAAATTGGGGTTTTTATTGCAGGCCTCTTGTCTGTGGGTTGTAAACAAACCAGTCAGTCAACAGTTTACAGGGATTAGGTAGTGTGCAGGCCCAAAGAAAAGCCCACATTTCTGGTCAGAAGGGGAAACACACCTACTTTAAACATTATGAAAGACGTGAAGATCAAAATGTCTTTGGATGTGCTTTGGTATGCATTGGATATGACACTATATATGCCCTGACACATACATCATCATGTACATATGCACAGCTGCATGTGAAAGGGAACATTAGTGGAATATGCTTTTTCATTAGCCACATAAACAGCTTAGTAGGAATATTGTCCTTTTCAAAATAAGGGCAAAAAAAGTGCATGTAGACACAGCCCATGAGTGACACTGCACTTCATCAACATTTTGGTACATTTGCTCATAAACAGTCTGAAAACTTATTTTTACAATTCAGGCTAAAGCCAGCCAATAGCTCAACACGAGCTACATTTATAATTTTTTAAAATGTGGAATACATTTTTAATATTTCATATGAAAGTACAAGAGTTATATGAATATTAAATACACTATTTCACATTTAAATTCCTAATGGGATTCATACTGTGGGGCACAGGTGATAAAGGTGTAATTACAATATTTTTTGTCGAGGTGTTTTTACACTAAAGAAATCATGAACAAATGTGACAGTAATATTCTAGCGAGATGCCACTGAGGTCGGCAAGCCAACCTTGAAAACACAATGAAAATACATCCTCATTTATATTAACACAGTTTGATTACTTCACAGTTAAATGGGATAATTTTAAGTGTCTGGTATTAATATGAATGTTGTGGACCTGGTTCAGGAAATTAAACAAAAGATTTTTTATTAAAAAAAAAAAAAAATAGAGCAAATCATAGTTCACTGCTATTGCATTATAAAATAATAGTCCACTGTAACAGCGTGAAAAAAAAAACACTTCTTATGAATAATAGCAGTGATGATGGCAATTAAAAGGACTGTGCTGCAGTCAGACAGACATAAGCTGTCATTTGATAAAGACTATCAAGAATACTGGAGCATTATGTGACATACAGTATACTGACATTCTTAAATATGGACTTAAAGAGTGGAAGAAGGTTACATTCAATTCATATAAATCCCCTAAAATGTTTAGCTATTGCAGCGCCTGAGTATCCAAACAGGAAATAAAAGCAAGATCACTATTAGCCATGCAGCTATTTACAGTTATTTTCAATAAGTCTGAACCACTTCTGGCAGAAATGACCTCACATATTAGCCTTTTAATCTGCAAGAGAGAGAAAAGCAACGCTGTTTTTAGCCTATTTGTAAATTCATTTTTCATAATGCAAAGATGATGATTATAGAAGACAACTCTAATAACACAGTCAGATTACAAAATACACTACAATCGCCAGGGGTTTAAAGCTTCCTATTATTTATGGAAGGATAATCAGACTCTATCCTGCATTAATGTTATGCTGTTATTAGAAAAGTATTGTAAGCTGCTGTCGCTATAGCATGGAGCTAAAGAAAGCAATTAGCCTGGCAATGAAAGCTGAAGTCCTTCCATCTGTATTCGACACAGACTGTCATTCAATGCGTGTGTGTGTGTTTTCAGTTCACACACCCCCACTATACTGTCATTCTGTGCACGTTGGTGGGCCCATGACCAATCATATCGTTTCAAGCCGGGTCACACACATAAACAGGTCCGTGTTTGGGAAGCCTGGATTCAGTCTGTTAAAGCCACTAGCCAATAATCTCTCACTCGAACTGTGGTGTGTGTGTGTGTGTGTGTGTGTGTGTGCGCGTGTGTGTGTGCATGTGTGTGTGCATGTGTGTGTGCATGTGTGTGTGCGTGTGTGGTGTGTGTTTGGATGTGTGTTTGTGTGAATCAAAAGGCCAAATCGACAATGTTGGACTCAGCTGACAATCATCTAGTGCAGTGGACCAAAGGCAGGTGTTGAGAATGACCTTGACTGTCCTCGTGAAGAAGAGACTCACACACAGTGTCTGAAAATATCAACGCAACTTTTCATCACTGAGCAACACAGCGAATAAAAAAGAAAAAAAAAAAAAAAGATTATGACTTACTATTTTCTCAAGGTAAAACTGTCTTCTTAAAAAAGTGAATCTGCACTCCAAAAGTCCTGGGTTAAAAAAATAACACAACTTTATCGCAACCACTTCTATGGGACAGAACACGTGTTGGGTTGGTTTGGCCCAAGAGCCATTTTACCATTTAATCCAGAATGCTGTGTTGTTCATTTGACCTAGCCTAGTGAGTGAAATTAAATCTGTCACTGGGTTAAATATTACGCATACACTTAGTTATTTCCTGTCTCATTGTTGTGGTGTTATTGTTATAATTATTATAATTATTATTATTAAAAGCATGTTAGTTAAGTTAGTACATATGTTATATAGTATGTCGGTAGAAGACGCAAAATAGAGGCCATTTTAGTTTTGGGAAAATAAGTGACACTTTCTGAAAGTTACACTGTTCAAAACAAAAACAGTAAAACTGAGTGTTTTATGCATGAAGGTTTTCATGTGGGCTTCTACTTCACACCTACACACACACACACACACACACGCAGGGCATCCCTTCAGTTTTCTGAAGTGTCGGTCAATGTCAGCCAAGTGAGCTTTTATATATATATTTTAATTTATTTTTCGCATGGTAACCATAGCTACCAGTTTTTGGCCTTCTCTTATCTTAATTCAGCAACATCATGTATATTAGAATATATGTTAGCTAAGCTAGCTAATGTTTAGCAAAAAACGTTGAGATAAAAATGTGCAGTGGGACGGTAAAACCACAGGAACAATAAAGTCTTGAGACCAACACACACTGAAGATCAAAATTCAAAAGGCCACAGATATATCCTGGTTAGCAGCTAAAATTATAGCATTTGCAGTAGTGGAAAGAGTACTGAAAAAAATCTGTACTCAAGTAAAGTACTGCTACATGAAATATGAAAATATTACTCAATTACAAATACTTCGGTCAGAAATATACTTGAGTAAAAGTACTACTCAAGAGTATTAGTTACTTTTAACCGTTGATGTCACTGTCACCTCTCTAAACTAGGGTTGCACATTTTGTGTATTTTCCTTAACCAGTAGTTGAAAAGGCTAACAATCGAGTGATCATTAATAATTTGTTAGATATAAAACACGTTTTTTCCTCATTTTCTATATTTTTCTGTTTGTTTGTTTGTTTGTTTGTTTGTTTGTTTTCTCATTTTAAGTAAAAGCTTAATTTTCCTTATTCAACAAAAGGCTCTGCCAAACAAAACAGTGTCGAATGAGGTGCAATCACTGCCACGACTATTGATTAAGTACCCATGAATGCATTTTTAATTGGTTAAATTCTTAATGGATTAATCGATCGATCTTACTGCAATCGTGTGCTCCTGCAGTATTTTATTTTATTTTTTGTTTGTATGTCATTGTTTTTATTGGCTCGTTTGTGATCAAATCACCTTATTGGCTTTTAAAATGCAGATGAAAGGTTTGGATATTGATTCAAATTGTACTCAGTACTCAAGTATGATTTTAAAAGTAACTAAGTTGATTACAGCTTGTAATGCATAATTACATATGAATAAAAGTACAAGTGCCCAAAAAACCTGGCTTAATTACAATAATTTGAGTATTTGTAATTAGTTACTTCCACCCCCGAGCATTTGTTAAAGTTAGCAAGCTAGCATCAAGTAAAACAATTGCTATAGCCAGTTAGCTAATTAATGAATGTGATAGAATGATCCCAGATTGTATGTTTGCAGTGAAATGAGTTTAACACTCTGCTGTTGTTACAACTAATTAAAAATTTTGCAAGGTAAAGTATTCATATCAACCTACCATTAAATCCTGCCTGTTGTGTGAATGTGAGGGAGTTTCAGTGGGAAATTATTGAGGTCTGTTTTTGTCAGGTAATGTTCAGGACATTTCATGTTTTTACCTGAAAATCAAGTCAAAGAATGTGGTAAGAATCGCTGAGTGCATCTGGAGTTTCTCTGAGCGAGCACTTAATGTGTCTGATGCAGCAGCTGCCGGCAGGGCGGTTCAGTGAAGGCAGCTCACTGACAGGATCCACTGACAGTTTTACATGTCTTCACTCTGCTAGAACCAGAATTATGTTTACATGACAGTTACAATATAATGAATCCTAACATAAGTAAATTTCATTTAATCACAACTGGGACATTTTCAGCTTTGCTTTGTTTTTTATGCACTAAACTAATTGTTTTAACTTCAAAAAGTTTTTTGTAGAGGTTAAAAACAAATTAACTTTTCTATTCAAATAAACCTGATATTGCACTTAAGAAAATACGCTCAATGAGCCTAAGATATTAAGCTGAACAAACAACTGTTAAGTCACTTTGACAAACATTTTCTTTTACATTCTCTCAGTTTGCAGAGTCACTTCTTCAGTTCAAACAAAGAACTTGGAGCTGCAGCTGCTCCTGTTGGAGCTGCTTCGTTCCAACACTGGCACAAACACAATATGTGAAACTGCTCCCAGTGAATTTATTCAGTTTTAATTGTAAGGGCGGTAGAGACTTAATTCAGTACTAACCTTCATCATGGTTCACAGTGTTTTCATTATTGTGAAAACAATCTTTAAGTGTATTAGAGACACACAGCAAATGTTCATCATGTTTTCTTCAAACAATAAAAAAAGAGTCTCAGGAGAGATTTAACAAACAGTGCATGATGGGATGTCTGCCAATATACTGATTATGTTTCCTTAGAAACTTAATGAGTTGATTAAACTCTCCACAGTACATTTATTCAACTCATCATTTCAAGTCAAAACACCTCAAGTCAGAGGAACTCATGTTTATGAGTTCTGAAATGTTCTGAGAATAAATACTAAGTTTTAGGTTTAATTAACTTAAATAAATAAAACATATATTTACGTTAAGATAATGTTGAGTTAAGAGAAAAGATTAATTGATTCCTGTATTATTTTTAACATGTATTTTGTCAGGTTAGTAGGGTTATATATTTATTAACTTCACTAAGATATTTAATCATATATTGTCACTATTATAGACAGTTTCATCTCCGTCCTGTGATAAACATTTGACTCCAAAATTTTTACTGATATGAAGAATCAGCAAAGACAAACAGCCCTTTGAGACTCAGCATTTAAAGATAATCCAGTGGAGGCTCAAAGCAATGATACACTTCTTTTTAAACAAATATCTTTTCAATATCAAGACAGGAGAGATTAGATACTTTGCTCATTAGGGCAGCAACAAGGCTATTGATTTTGTCTTATGAATTAATCTCTCAATTAACCATAAAGTCACAAATGCCCACAGCAGTTTCTGAGAGCCTGAGGTGAAATCCTCATATCGCCTGTTTTGTCTGACCAACAGTTTAAAAGCCAAACATAGTCAGTTTGCGTGATATCAGCAGAGAAATCAGCAGATTTTCACTGGAAAAGCAGGAACCAGAGAAGGTTTGGAGTTTTTTCTTCATTGACTGAGAGAATTAACTGAGTTGACAATTTTCAACCAACTACATTCTGAAAGTGTTCACAATTAATGAACCATCCATTTACAAAACAGATGATGCCCAGCTGGAGACGTCTTCAGTGCAGTTATAACAAATATGTCTCAGTTTTTCCACATTCAGTCTGTCTGCTGTCATTACATGTCCATTACAATATACAGATCACAGTAGATCTACAAATGCACACAACACTCGTGTATTTTAGAACTGAACAATAATACAGTAATTTACTTATTTATGATTTGAACGACTTAACGAGATCTAAAAATTTCCAGACATTTCCACTCCTGCGTAGTAATGCTGGTATCGCCACACAACACCACCTGAGGTGGAAGCTAACGAAGAAGAAGGTGAAGTTTTCCACTGCTTTACAAACCAAAACACCAGCCTCTCCAGGAAGTTGCGATGTTGCGATCACGGCAATCAAGTGCAAGTTCAAACGTTCCAGTTCTCTCTGAAAGAAGTTGCCTTTTATTTTGCATTTTATTTTGCAAAAGCTGCAGTGATATCGGGCATTTTAGGCCACAGCAATTTTTTTTAAAAATCCAGTGAAAACCTGCAGGGACTGATTTACAAATCAAAAAATTTAGCAGTGCCTTTGCAACACAGCTCAACCAGTATTGGTATTGGATATCTTTAAATATGGCCACAAGAATTCATTGTCTTTTCAGAGAACTGTATTCTGCTCTGGTATAAATGACTGCATAATGATGCTGTTTTTGTTTTTTTTACTCTTTGCAAAGTCATCCATCGGTCCAGTTCAGGGCCGCAGTGCACCCCTGCATAGATCTGTAATCTTCAGCGGTATTTTGTCATATTTGGCTTTTACCATTTAATAATTAGATATTGTTTCATGTAATGTAATTATCAATAATCTGTGTTGTTTGTCTTACTACACCAGAATGGGTTTATCAAACATGTTCTGCATGGTTTGATGATTGATTTATACCTTTTTTTTGTCAGTCTGTGAGTCTGAAATTTGTCTTGCATCATGGCAGCACCATCTGCAACATCACAAACAACAAACATGAAGACAAGAAACAAAACACACGCATCCAAAACGACATCACAATCACAAAAGTTAAGACAGGAGACACAACAGTTTTGTAGCCTATGTGGTATAAAAATAGCAACATTCTATTAATAAATCAGTGTATAAATATTTAATCCCCTTGGGAAAGGGAAAAAGGTTTAATTATATTTATTTGTTTCTATGTTGAGTGTTGCTGTGCTGTTTAGCCATTTGAAAGATGTTTTAAACATGTGAAGTCCTGCTTCTCAACGATCACAGAGAATATATCATATTTTTATGAGGCATAAAATCATCACACAGCAACAACACAATATTGTTCACTTCCCTCAACACAGACTGTGTCTGCGTGTGGTAGCATGACTGATTTTGCCATTAGAAGCCCCTAATGATCATTTTACGCTCATAATACCATAACTGTCTGTGGCACCACTGTTATCGTCAAATACTTCATTATGCATTACCCCTTTTATTCTTTTCCTCTGTCGTTCACACTCCTTCGTGTGTTCGTGTGCTCGATTCTTTCAAGCTGACCATTTCAACAAACACTTAGTCCTTGATACCCTGCACAGCTTCGTTATAATTACTGTTGTCTTTAATGGTTTAGAATAAATTACTGCTCCACTTCTTTATGAAAGCCACAGCGTGTCATAAGAAAGTTACATTTAATAACAATTCTTGGGAGCTTACAGTATAATGCACTGGGCATTGAAATGTGAAAGAGTGCAGTAGAAATAGAAGTCAGGCTCATAGGGCGGCTTTGCAATATTTATACTTTTTCACATAACTATTGATTATAATCAACAATAAAAGGAACGTAACACTTTCTTTTTTAAGTAAAAAAAAGTCAAGACTTCTGTGACATAGAAGATTTATTTCTCTCAAATTTTTAAAGGTTTAAATCTCTCAAATTTTCTTCATACATTTATTTAAAATCTGTGTTTGTGAGCACTTCTCCTTCGCTAAGAGAATCCAGCCACCTGACAGATGTGGAATATAGAGATGCTGATTAAGCAGCATGATTATGGTGTGTTTAAAGTTTTATCTTTAAAAAAGACATTCATTATTCACTGAACTGGATACCAGATATTTTCCTGAAGTCATGACACCCTCCTCTGCTTCTGATTGGCTTACCCTGATATTCTTAGCCTAACTCTAACCAGTCATTCTACATGCCTAAACCTAACCAACCCAGCCAATGAAGGCAATGAGTACTAGCCAATCAGAGCCAGATTAGAGCAGGTCGTGACTTTGCCCTGCACTGGATAAAAAGGCGCCTGTATCCTTGTGTGAAAAAGAAAGTTCAGTGTCTGATAAATGTCCTTTTGCAAGATCAAACTGTACAATTTAGAGTGGCTTTTTATTGTGACCAGTCAAAGACACACCTACACTGTGATAATCAAGCTGTTTAATCAGCATCTATAGCTGCATTCTGTTCCACAGATGTACATAAACAGTGCTCCCTGCTCCCTGCTCAGTTAAGAAAACTTCCCTTGACAGAATTCCTCCTTTCAAAACTCCCTGCAACATCACCCTCGTGGACATCACTCCTCTGGTCTTTAGTATGTTAATGTTAAACACCTTTTGCTGCAACTGTGAAAATTTTACATCACTGAAATAAAATATTGAATGAAACAAAACAAAACAAAGACTGCCATTACAAAACTTATTTTATTGAAATGTATGTAGCTATAGCGTCACTCCTAAAGAGATTAATATTATGCAGATTTACAAATTATTCTGTAATATGTTGATTATTTGCAGACTGTAAATTTAAATGCAGTATTTATATTATGTCATCCTTGATATATATGCCTGGTAACATTAGTTACAACGACCAACATATGTAAGCTCTGTAAAACTATAGATATAATATTTTTATAATTAGTTAAATTAATCATTTTAAATTAAAATAAATAGAAAATATTACAATATCCGAGATATAAAACTCCTCTGTGAGATCCATTGTTTGTTTTTGACCCAATGACTGATGGATAATTTTGTTTGTCAACTTCCAGCAAAGTGAGAACCGTTCTTGACAGTTGAACTGAGCATTTTTGCTCCCTATGGTTTGGACTCTTGCTCAACATGGCTGAAAACCCTGTGCAGGCCACTTTGCAGGGAACTACTAGGCGATTGGAACGCACCCCATATGCCACACCTGTCAGGTGGATGGATTATTCTGGCAAAGGAGAAGTGCTCACAACCTCAGATTTTAAGAAGATTTTAGATCTTAAATCAACTCATTAAAAATGGGAGCAAGTGTCATGTTTATATATTTGTTGAGTATAGTTGTGCATATGACAATTATTTAAAATTTAAATGTTTTATTTATTAAAATGCTATATTTTGATCTATTAGCTATATTATCTAATGGCATGATAATATTACCAGTGTAGACATGTGCATGATGTATGTCTTGTGTTCTTTTTTTAATAAGGATCCTCTTTTTTCTGGTTAAAATTTGTTCTCCCCTCATTCAGACAAGAGAGTTTAAAGACACAGTAAGGGAAGAGGACAGACTGCTCCTCCTCCTCTCTGGCTTCCGTGCTATCACAGGATTCAGAGCTGACTCTAATTCAACAGACTGTCATAGCTCATGATAAAAATCATGTGTATAATCAAATCGGAGTAAAAACACTGCGCTTGGCCTCACGGGAGTCTCCGTGCGCCTGAATATTTCATGTATGGAGGCTTCACCACCATGGAAACTCCAACAGTTCAAGGATTGCGTGCAAATATTGACTGTAGTGTGCAGGCCACGGGCCGGGAGAGGCCGACTACGCAACGAGCCTGAGTGAGTTTATAAATAATGGTATCACATGTGACACCACTCGCAGCAGGGGGCCGTGGCACTCATATCCTCGAGTGGATGATGTTACTGAGCACTGGTAGAGTTAAAACTGGGAAAGGACAGCTGAGAGAGAAGTGGCAGCGAATATGAAGGGAGGGAAAAAAATAAAAAAAAGTGCCTGATGCATATGAATTGACAATGTTGTTTTGGCTGCTAAAATGGAGCTCAATTGTAGGTCTGAAGAAACATCAAAACACATTCAGGGCTGGACATCCATTGGGCGGAGTGATGGGGAGGGGGCTGACAGTGTAGCCAGCTGAAAAGCACTGCACTGTGCTAAGCTGCTGGCTTAGCAGGGCCTTTCTCTGGTGCTCAACACAGAGACACACTGGCAGCCAGGGAATGAAAACTCAGCGAAGGTGAAGAGACGCAAGTTGCTGTAATATGGTTTCTACAATTCTTAAGAGAGCTGTTTAAATCTTTCAGAGAGGTTACGAGTCAAGTCTTAAATCATTCGAGAAAAGGCCAGGTCAGGTTTTCTAGTCTAGGAAAAATTGCCAAAGGAAGTCTCAAATCAAGTTTGGAATTAATTAGAGACGATTTCCAGTCAGGTCTGAGACTTTTGTAGCAGGACTTAAGTCAGGTCTAAATCATTTGAAACAATCCAGGTTCATGTCAGGCCAAGTTCTTAAGTCAAGTCCAAATATCTGAGGGGAGTTCAGGTCAAGTTCCAGGTCTTCAGAGCAGGTCTTAAGTCCAACTCCAAAGATTTGAAAGTCCAGATCAAGTCATGTATCAAAGGTTTGGTTAAAAGTCTCAGATGTGTCAAAGTTTGACTAAAGTCAGTCTTAAGTCTTTCAAAGAAAGTCCTAAGTCAAGTCCCAATCATTTGTGAGAAGTTCAGTCAAGTGTTTTTAAGTTTTTAAGTTCAAGTCAAATTACAAGTCATCATTCACAAATTGCAAGTCAAGATGCTTGACAACATGCTGACCATTAAAATTATGCTTTGTGACATTTGAACTTTTTCCTTTTAGTGCTGATTTGTGTCAATTTATGTTTTTTCAAGCTTCTTCATTGCAGATAAAGTCTATACTGGAATCTAGGCAGAGTTAGTATGTAGTATTGACTTGGAATATAGTCTAAGCCCTCAGGCTGTCTGCTATTTTATTTCTACTTCTTTTCAGATGACATATTAGCCTAAAGCTTATTATCCCTCATAAATTTCTATTGCTCCATAAGTAAAAAAGAATCATGACATGACAATGAAGCGCGCTTCTTTATTACACATGGAGTCTTGCCGGGAGTAAACCCATTTTAAATGATGCAATTGTGATCAGAGAAATTCACTAGCAGAAGGCAAAGAGACCATATGCTCTTTGTATTTCTCCATGTTTTGGCTGGACAGCTTGGCACATGTGAGTGCACATGCTCAAACACATGCAACAACCTCACTCACATCATTCAGAGGATAATCACTCTACTGTAGATATTACAAACACGGTTCAATGAAGTGCGGTTCAGACAGACAGCGCGAAAAGCAAACTGTATATATGTGCTGGTAATGGTTGCAAGTGGTGCCGTTTGCATGTATTATCTGCACCTCTCAGACGTGGTAATTGAAGCTCAGTGCTGTTATGAGTCTGGGTGAGAGGCAAATAAATGCATCTCCTCACTGCTAATGCCGAAATCCGATCCTGTCTGCACATATTTACTGTGGGCTGCGTGCTGTCTGTGCCCGTAAGCCTGTGCATTACGCCTGATTCATCAATCGCCTGTTTATCTCGCCGAGCGAGCAAGAAAAAAAAGACCTGCAGTAAATTCCCATTATTAGATGAAGTGTGATGAGGCCATGGGGGGAGAGGAGACAGACAGCATGGCTTTGATACAGCAGCAGCCCTTCAGACGGTGGGTGTCGTCTGCTGGGGCAGATCATTAGTGGTATCACTCTGAGATGATGTTTTACGGTTTGGTGAGAGTTGATTTACTCTGATCAATGAGGGATCTGACTCTGGCAAGTAGAAACACAGTAAATTTTAACAACAGTGATGTTATTAGCCTCATGGTTCCTGGACTGTGGGGCCAACAAAGAGTTTACGACAAGCTGCTTCACATTAGACCTTGGCACAGATGGCTCAGGTTTTAAAACTGCAATCGTGGAGTGTCAAAACACCTCTGCACAACCCCATAGTGGATATTTCATGTCCCTTTCGAAGTTGTCAGACAGTGTGCACATGCACTTTATTAATATCGTAATTGTTTTCAACAGTCTTACCAACATGATGCTGCGTGCAAATAGCATTAGTAATATTAGTACTGAGATTTCTTTGTGTTTGGAGTGAGGCTATACCATTTTATGAGTTGCTGAGCAATCAATTCATTTTAAGTGCACCTGTCTTGCATTTTCTACAAACAAACGACTGTGGAATCACCTTATACTGTAGCACTAGTTCCTAAACTTTTTTTGACATGCCCCCCCTTCAGAAGCTGAAAAAGTTCATGCCCTCCTGCCCCACTTTTTTTTTTTTAATCAAACAGTAACTGGGGAAGCAACTGATAAAAAAAAGACTCAAAAGTTGAATTTTAGTAAAATACAGGTCAGCATGATAGCATCAACAAACTTTTGTTTATTCATTTCCACTACATAATCATATTCATTCCATTTTTTATTTCTCCCGTGCTCATCTGGCATCTGACACCTGGTTTGGCAGTGAAGAAATCTCAGGCCAGTACTACAGATCCATTACTGAAAATCTCTTGGGCGGTGCAAAGCCCAGGACGCAGCAGTGGTGTCTCTGTAAACAAGTGTTGGAGAGTAACTTGTTTTGGTGGAACATTTGCACATGGGGAGGCATGCCCCGGCATTAAAATGGCTAAATCCCAGCAAAAGAAAAGCTAACTGCTAGTAGTTTGGTTACGTTTGTACCGTTAGTGACCAGGTGCTAACTCAGGTTGGTAGCTCAGAGGTTGTTGCTGTTTCAAACAATGGCAGGCTTACACCCACAATCTACATCTGTTTGTCATAAAACTGTTGAAGTATAAGACTGAGAGGAAACATAATTAGAAAAACTACACACTCAGAAGTCGCGTAAGTGACGTCATGACTTTTTCCCATGAAAAGCTAATGTTAGCTACTGTAGCTATGATGCCTGTGTGTATTTGTACCAGGACGCAGTCACACGAGTAATGGGTCTTGCTCATTCTTTCGCCGCCTGGCTGTGGTGTTCCATGAGAAATTCCAGTCCGCGCGACCATTTCCCTGTGACCTGTTTGTAGTACAAAATTGTACTTCTTCATTTAATAAACATAATTTCTAGGAAACAGGACTTCTTCATTTGTGGACTTGTGTATGTGGACTGCAAACTGCATATATGGACTGAGTCGGGACACCACAGGTTGGGTACAGCATTTGGCTACGGATTCCCGTCCATCAAAGTTCTGCATGGCGCACATTTTGTTCTTAAGGACAGTTTACCCCAAAATCAACATATATACTTTTCCTGTGGCTCCTAGTGCTGTTTATCCAAAAATAGCTCCCACACGAAACTGCTCACAACAAGGTCTGTAGATTATCTCGGGTAACCGGGTCAGTTTTTCAGATGTTTTTTTTTTTTTTTTGTTTTTTTTTGTTTTTTTTTTGGCGTTTTGAGCACCACAGGCCAAGTGTCTTTTAGTTTAAGTATGGTGGAGAGAAGGCAGACATCTCTGATATCGTTTGGGTGATATCGCCAAAACTCTGTAACTCACAACAAAAAAAAATCTGGATGGATGAATAGCGCTACAGACGAAAAAAATATGTATTTTTGAGTTTGGGGTGAACTCTCCCTTTAGGCTTAAAAGTAATAACAAAAGAATATTGTTACTGCCGTATGCTATTTAATGCTTCCTTAATCAAACTTTATCTAATGCTCAGCGGGTGCGTTAACTCTCTCTTTTGTGGAACTGAAGGCTTTATTATTTCTGTCAATTTCAGGCTCCCAAAAGCAGTGGAAGATCTGCCAGTTTTGCTGTAATTCTTGATCACCATTGGAGACCAATAAAAGCCATCATCCCTGTTTAGAGGGAATTCATTTTTCAAGGTGACATGTTTAATTAAATATTTGCATGGCTCCTCAGCTGAATACGTAGGCGGTGCGGCGAGGGAGTTAAGTGTGATTTTGTGTCGACCGTGGAGTGACTTAGGAACATTGGTAAGTTCTGTTGCTCAGAGGTTCAGTGTTTAGATATGCAGTGAAGCTAATTTCTGTCTGACTTTATTTATCTCTAACATTATGGAGCCGGAGTTTTAAAACTGTTGAAATATGCAACTCCAGTGAGCATGTCCTCGCTTCAGTTCATGCTGTCTGGAGTGTTCACCTCTGTTTGCATCTTTCCATGACACTTTCAAGTTTCGCTTTTCCTTGTATAATGCAGTTAAGAGGTGGCATTCTCCACATTTGCTCTGGAGCAAACTGAAGTAAGTTCCCTCTATGAGCGTGAGCAGAGACCTGTTGGGGAACAGCAAACAGAAAGCCTGGAGCGGCTCAGAGAACTGAGATAAACAGAATTCTTTGAGTGAGCAGCAGAAATTTCTGCCATTCCACTCTATTCACGTACTCCTGAATAGCTTTACTCAGCTGAACAGCTTTTAAATTCACTGATGAATATGAATGTAATAGGTACTCCAACATACTGAAGGCATCATTTGGGGAGTCAAATCTTGCTGTTAGCATACAGCTATTACTGTAACTGTAACCAATTTAGCACTGAAAATGCAAAAGAAAATTAAGATTTTGACAACGGAATCCTTGTCAGAAACAAAAACAACAGCAAATACACTTTTTCTGAAGCAGCAGCTGAATTTGTTGGGTGTCAGTTACAGTTTTGTGTTAGATAGTAGAGTATAATCATGAAATATAACAGGCTACACCGAAAGATATGAACTCATCAACGACTTTAGATGAAAACATTTTCAGACATCTATAAATGATTATATTCATTTCACAAATGACAAACATATATTATTTGTGTATTTTCAAAATATTAACAATGTCCTGCAGAGTTTACAAGCCTCGTACTAAAGGTGCAGTGTGTAACATTTACAGCACAGGGATTTATTGTCAGAATATCGCACAAATTGAATATAATATTCAAGTATTTTTTATTACAGTTTAATCACCTGAAAATAAGATTTTTTTTTTTTTATTTGTTACCTCTGAACAGGTGTGTCAAACTAAATTTCATCCTATAAACTAGGCTAGGATATACAAACATAACTCTTTGTTACCATATTACAAAATTATAACTGCATTTGATTATTGTTGGTTTAGGTAGGGATGATAACAATCATCGATGATCAATTAATCGGTCCTTAAGAATTTGATGAATCAAGTAAAATTTATGCTAGAAAGATCTGAAATGTAACAGATTATTTTATGAGCACGCTCTGCATGTTATGTGATATTCAAGTATATGTGTTTAATATATTTCTTTATATTTTTCTGGCTATTTAATGCTGTCAGAGAATAATCAGCTCATTCTGTTGATTGTTAGAGTTACCAAATGTGGATTCAGAAAAGTGCTTACAGTTTGCTGAACTAGTTATAGTAATAACTTCATAATAACTAGCTCTGAAAGCATAAGTCCCGGAAAAATAATGGCATGAAGACATTCAGGTTTTACCAAATTTACTTTAAAACTGTGGGCAGGGCACTCTGTTCATATACCTTCGGCAGACGTTGCTCCTAATAAACACTTCGATGACGGTGCGATTTCTTCAGCCACATAAAGCTGGATTTCATTGCTGCATCACTTTTTGCTGTAAATTTTGCAAATGTATTCTGTTGTGAGCACAGGCTGCTTTTTAATTCTTGGATTTTTTTTTAATGCTTTTGTTGGTGGCTAAGTGTTGGCGTAAATTGTATTCCCTTGGCACCGTCGCTGCCTCATTAAAGAGAAAACACAGCCTGTCTCCGTAAAGAACAAACATACATTCACTTTCACTTATTTAATAGACTTCCCTCTGCGTCAACTTTTCTGTTTTTTACATTTTGCTATAGGCTGCTACAGTAAAATTACTAGCTGCAACCACTCTGCGGGTTAGCCACTGCTGGAAACAGATATATAACACTGAGATGCTATCTAGCGTCACTATATGCACCTTCAGTATGCAGGTAATAAAATTCCTGGGACATGTAGTTTATGGACACTGTACTTCCATAATGCAGCAGAGAATTCTACTGTGCAAACTATATTCTTTGCAAGCTCTCCTGAGCTGCATTTATTCAACTTCATTTTTAGAATTTTATATCTACAGTCTGCAAGCCCACACTTCTTTATAATTGTACTGTTGTGAGTAAATATAAGCAGGAATGTATGTACGTAGGTATGTAGGTAGGTAAAATATACTCATGACCAGTGCTGGGCAAGTTACTCAAGTGTATTAAGTTATTTTTATTTATTACTCTTTTAAAAAGTTATAATATTACTTTACTTATTACCTGCTACCAAATGTAATTAGTTACATTATTCATTATATTATTATATTGCTTGTTGGCAGCCTTGTTGCACTCCAAAGTTGAACTGTAGATCCAGAGAACTGTTAACACCGAGAAAGCTTTCGTTGTCAGCTGTCCAGATATCAGCTGTGGTGGAAACAAAACCTCTTAGGGATCTCCTTTGATTATTTAATTCCATTTCCTCTGGAGAGTTCCTCTCTCCTGTCAAGTTTAGAACTATAATTTATATTTTTGCTGCTTGAATGTCCCACTAATTTGCTGCAGTGACAGTTTTTTCAGCGCATGGAAACGGAACTGAAAGCAGGTTCTCTGATTATTAAGACATTGTTACCAAAAACACTCATGCATCAATGCAACACACAATAAAGAAATCTCCTGGAAAGCTTGTGCTGCTCGACATCTTTTAAAAGGTAATAAAGCCTGCAGAGACCAGTTGAGGTGCAGGTGTGGAGCTCTAAATCAGAGAAAATAATACATTCGGTTGCATGGATGGTGGTAACACAGTAACACAGCATTACTTGGATTAGTAACTGTTATAATTACTTGTTTTGAAAATTGTAATCCCTCACATTATTCATTTCTGTGAGAAGTAATATTATTACAACACAATCACTGCTCATGCATTTAAGGGTTAAGTTTCAGTGAAGTATTAGCAGGTAGTAATGTGCAAGAAGAAGTATGGAAGTATCACATGTGCTGATTTTCTGGAAAGTACTGCCCCAATCTGAGCACTGGTCAAACTGGAAAAAAAAAAAATCTAATTGCCTCATCTTACCAGATTAAAAGATCAGCTTGTACAGCAATGCTAATGGAACACCAGTGCTTTGTATTCAGAAATTGTACCCAATTCTATTCCAGCAGAAGACTTTCCTGGTCAGAGCAGTCGATATAACCTGAATCTAAAGTTAGACAACATAGAGAACCACCTGGCCTTTAAAATCAGTCCCAAGAGAAAGTTCTCTCTCTCTCTCTCTCTTTCTTCTCTCTCCTCTCTCTGTTCAAAGTGCAGTGTGGTGCTTCAGTGCCATCACTTGCCTTCCCCTGATGTCACGTTTGACCTCTTTCTGTTGCCTCTCCTAAAAGGAGGCAAGCACGCGATCCTGCGCTGCAGGGAAGACGCGGACTGTTATGTCATTCATAATGCATGCATTATTGCCTATGAGTTCATGAGGTGTAATTCTAAAGCGATGCGATAACACATGTTTTTTACATACGGTGCCTTCGGTGTTAAAAGCCTCACGTGTTTGCACAGTGGGCTTTTCCTCTCAGTGACTAATGTGACACAAAAAAGCACAGCAGCACAACATATCAGAAGTGATTGAAACCCAGCCCTGTATTGTTATATATTTTCCAAAAAGTCAGTAACAGTAATTTTTAATTAATACCTTTAAATGAGCCTGTATGTCATTGTGCAAGCAATCAGATTCTGCATTTATTTACTCTTGTTTACTTCACCTGTTTACCATTGCACAGTCCTCAGGTGTATATGAAATGAGCTCTGGGAGATACGCTGTTTAGACAACGAAAGCACACAAACAGCTTTGCCGACACCATTCTGTATGTAATTACTTTTAGAGGTTGCACAAATAACAGATGGAAAGGTGACCTTTTCACAATATTTATTTATGCTTGAAATTTAATCTGTCCCTGTCTGGCCTTTGTGGAAGAGAATGAGGGAAAATGCTCAAATATCAAAAGGAGGCAGTGTTTGACAAAACATGCAGAGAGACGCCGAGCGCTTTGATAAAGGAGCAGTTTGTTTTAACATGTTTATGAGTAATTTACAGATTGAAGGAATGCATTGTTTTAAAAAGTCACTGATTTTTTTTTAATATATTGAAATTCTTGCGCTCATTTTGCAATCAGTAATAAGATCTCTGCTGTAAATTTAGCAACCTGGGTAGCCTCATTTCTCTCACGTTTAGCTCATTGCTCATTATTTTCCAGTCAACTGACCTTGCAGAGCCAGTCTGAAGCTCAGTGGCATGTTAATTTCTCCCCCGGCTGGAACCTGCTCCGCTAGACTCCAGCCACACTGGAATGGAGCCAACACGTCGTGCTGCTCTGATGCAAATCGTCACTCATGACATTAAAACGGCACAATTTGTCACTCAAAGTCTCTCAAATTTCCCAGCATTGTTTCTCTCCCACTGCGGGTGAGGGCTAATTCAAACATACTCATCAGCTTATCTCTTCTCCGCCTCCCACTCCTGTCTCCTCCCATCTCCTCAAGAGCTAACTCAAAGCTAATTTGCAATTCTCAGTGGCGGAGGAATTGATGTCTCATCTTGGTGCTAGGTAACAGAATTATGTGAGTAATGAGAGAGCGATGAAAGAGAAAAAAAGAGAGACGAGACAGAGGCAGAAAAAGACAGGCATGTTGATATGAGGGATTGCTGGCTTTATCTTGATTATTTTTCCACGTGGAAAGAGGGAATCCATCATAACATTGGCAGCAGGCTTTGACATTACTGTTCAGGCCGTAGAATTCCTTCACGATTTGTGCCTTTGCACAATAAGTTGAGAATGTCATTGCTAGAGGGCACTGTTCAGTTGAATGAGTCTTGTCTGTTTCATTTTGATAATCAACTCTTTTTTTTAGTCTGTGCTGGCAAGTCCAGAACATTGACATTAAACAATTCTGCAATTCTGTTGAAATAATTATCAACATATCAAGGAATCAAAGTCATTTATTATCATTATATATTGTAAAATGAAATTAGAGTTATTCTTCCTTCATGCTACATACAAAATACAACATATACAGATAATTGATTCAATTCAGAATAAAATAGGATAAAATATAAAATAAGATAAAATCAACATAGTATATGTACATATACACTCAGAAAATAATTCCGTAGTGCATTTTTTGAATGTAAGCAGCAGCAGCAAGATAATTATAATATGGTCAGCATCTTTACTTAAGACGTTTGACATCTGGGAAATATATTCCATCCACTGTGACTGTGTCTGTGCAAGCATCAGGATAAAAACAAAGAGTCCTCTTTCCCCTCGTCCTGCTGGAATCTTTCCCTGTCAAGTGCAACAGCTTAATCTGTAGTGTACAGTAGTGGAGCAGTTCTATCTATGAGGGCACAGCAGTCTCTGATTTCCTGTTTCTTTGCCCATTTTATCCGTTTCATTCCCTGCCTGGTAACTAACGGCAGCAACCTTAAGTCCCAGCTGCAGCGTGGCTCTTATCCCTGCTCACCTCCTCTCCTCCTGGGTGTCTGCAGCGATGCCTCCAGCTGATCTGACTGCATGTTCAGTGCTGGTTACAGTAAATCTTGAGGTGCAGCCTTTATTTGTCTTTGCTGAGCTGATAAACATTTGTTTTTTGTTTTTTTTTTTTAAATTTGCTTAGTTAGAGTAAGCTGAGGCAGTTTTTCCCAAACTTTTTTTTTCTGGGGACCAACTTTTTAAAAATGACAACTGCGACATTATTTTCAAAAGGTTATGTGCATTAAGGAATGTTATTTTTACTGATTTACAATATCATTATCTTTAAAATGAGCAGATATAAATCAAATAAATCTTCCACAGCTTATATTTTTTTGTAAAAAGGGTAACCCCAGAAGCTATCTGTAGCTTATAAGCGGGGACCCAGGACAAGCCATTGCGACCCAGTTCACAACCTTATCAACAAATCTTGGGAAGAGTTCATTTGTGCATTAATGAATGTTACTTTTTACTGCCATTTCCACCACATCATCATTTTAATGCTTTATAAAAGGTGTTACTGCAGATATAAATCTGAAATTTGCAGAATTTCTTCCACAGCCTTTTATTTATTTGGCGACCCAAACAAAGTCTCCAGTGATCTGCCTGTCGGTTTCTGAGAATGACTCATTTCTTTGTAATAATTGTCTTTATTTAATCATCTTTTATCCTACAATATCTTTATGGTGAAAGACTAAAATTAAAAGCAAAAAGTGCCTCAATAAGTCCCCTCGCTCTCTGCTGCAACCCAGTGGTTGGTGGTGTGTACAATCACAGCATTTAGATAGATTCTGCTGGGCGCAGATACTGTGCAGCCCAGCAAGCTCCTTTTCTTCTTATTGAGAGAGGCAAACTGCGCATGTACAAACAAGAGTCAATGGGAAGAGAATTTGCCCCCCAGGCCGGAAACACGTGTCCTATCAGTAACTTTAGACAATGTAGAAGCTTTTTAATCTACATTTTACTGCTGATTATGCATTTCACTTACTATTTGTACAATATTCACTCACTCATTTATAAAATATGCAATTTATTTCAAAGTGATTAATTCTTATTATTATTCAAATTGGCAGGTCACCACTGAAATCATCCGATGTGAATGTAATTCCTTTTAATACTGGGCTAGTGTCTCAAAGTACTGATTCACTGCATGGGACTCCCCTCCAAGCACATTCTGTGAGTAAAGGAGGGCTCAGTGGGCAAGAATCATCTGAGATCACTAAGCACAGAAAAGCAATTTGACATTTGTTTCAGCCTCAGTTCAACTCCAGTAGAGAAAAAGAGTCTTTTACAGTAATAGGATGCACTCTTTGACTGAGACACATAAAAGGTGGGATGTCTCACAAGCATATTGAGGTTAATACAGCCTAATCCACTGTAAATGATTTGGGGAAAAGAGTCGAATCGCTGCAGTTTCTCTTTTCAGTGAGTTCTAAAACCACAACTTCCTTTCCTGTGTATTAATTTATAAATATCAGTCTATTTTCTGTTCACGAATCAGTTTTCAGTTGTCACTAAAAGCTTTATGAATCCAAACTGAAGTCATTTATCTCTCCCCACAGGAGAAGAAGCAACAACAGCCCTGGCACACATTATTTGTACGCTTTCATATTAAAGGCTACTCTTGCACAGTGGCATATATGCACACACAGATTCACACAGATATGCCACATAAAGTCAACAAGCTGCACCTACGAGCTCACAGATCCACAGGCACTTGTTAACAGATGAGGACATTCCAATGACAGACATATTGTCAGCCCAGGGGTGATTTCACAGCTCAACAAACACACTGAGCTGTGGCGCTGGCATTCAAAAAGAATAACAATACCTTGTTTTTCAAATTAAGACACAAAAAACACCAGCGTGTGATGATGAACTTAGACATCTAGGGGGCAAATGTTTTTATAATGTTTTTACACTATAAAAACTATCATACTATATGAAACTATACCATACTATACTATGATATGATATACTATACTTTGCTATACTTTACTTGCATTCAAAAAGAATAACAATTATTTTCAATAGTTGAAAGAATATCAAATGAAGACAAAAACAAAAACACTAACATCTGTTGATGAATTAGATATCTAGAGGGCAAATACTATACTTTACTATTCTATTCTATATTATACCATACTAAGCTATACTATACTATATGAAATTATGCTATGCTATGCTATAGTATACTTTACTGTACTATACTATTCTATACTATACCATACCACACTATACTGTAATATACTTTGCTACACTATACTAAACTATTCTAAACCAGTGATTCCCTAACTTTTTTTTTTCCTGGGGACCCAGTTTTTTGAAATGACAAACTTGTAATGCAACCCAAGTTACAATAAGCCCTTGAATTCTAGTAAGAGTTCATTTGTGCACAAATGCACATTCCTGACCATTTTTACTGCCATTTTGGCATCAACCCATATTATCTTGACATTTTATTGAAAACATGTACTACACACACATTAAGACTTTATAAATGAGAAATAAAGTCATTTAGGCTGAGGAAACAGGCTGTTTCATTGTTTTTATTTCCTCTTATCAGGAAAATAACATAGGTCATTTTAGCCCACGTCATAAATGAAAGTGCATTTAGACAGAAATAACAGGATCTTGTTTTTCTTCTCATCAATAAAACAATAAACACTTTAAAAGCTTTGTAAAAAGTGTAGTGCAGATATAAATCTTAAATTTGCAGAACTTCCTCCATAGTTTTTTTATTAATTTGGGGACCCAAATAAAATCTCCTGTGACCCACCTGTGGGTCATGACCCAGTGTTTTGGAATGGCTGTACAATACTATACTGTACTATACTTTATTATACTGTGTTGTACTGTACTATGCTACACTATACTACACTATAATATGCCATACTTTATGAACCTATGCTACTACACTATTCCATACAATGCTTTGCTATACTATGGCATGCTATGGTATACTACTCTATACTAAATGAAACTATGCTATGCAATGCTATATATGCTATGCAATGCTATATATGCGTTTCCTCTAACCTTTCCTACAGTATCCAGTTCAGTGCTTTATTATATTTATCATTTGAACATATTTAGTAACATTGTTTGCACAACAGCGATTTCCAAAACACACTGTGAAAAGCGTCTATTGACTGCCATGGCATAATGGTGGCACTTTCTGCATAGAAAAGCACCAAAGCAAAGACAAGGTCAATGACACTGCAGCGCAGGTTGACAGGCGTACCAATTAGTAAATTGTTAAGCCACAAGCCCCTGTCTTTTTGCCTGCCACCACCTACAGTGTGTCTGAAAAAGCACGGAGCCATAGAGGAACTGTCAGGTAAAGCAGCAATAAAACTGTGACAGCTCTGACCATTTGGACAGCCGGACAAATAGTGTGTGTAACAAGGAGGAAATGTATTACAATAATTATCATCACCCACCCCTATGTTTACAGATTTTTCAGATTTTCTGCCCTGAGAGCCTTTTTTTTTTTCAAGAGCCAGTGAACTAGAAAGAGATACAGGGGAGTGAGATGTGTCATCAGATGCAGTGCAGTGTGGTGCACGCCACATTTACAGTTTGGTGCTGGCAAGTACTTGAAAAGGTTTTCCTGGAGTACACAGCTAAATAATAATGTCAGCTAGTGTTGCTGAAACCGTGTATCCTGCAATTAAGTAAGGATAATGTTATTATAACCATCAGTAACAGCCAGTACCATAAAAATAACACAGCTGGAAAAAAACAAAACAAAACAAAACACACAGGAATACAACAGTCTTGTTGATACTGGGACTTACTGCAAATTTACTTAGACTAGCATTGCAGAGTAAATCTCACACAAATCAAGCTCAGGCCCATTCAACAAATCTGGCCCTTTGATCATTTATAAATATGGGAAAAAACAAAACACACACACACAAAAGACTGAAAAAAGATGTCAAATTTGATATTGCATTTAGTTGAAACAATAAATTGCTTCTAATCTAGGATTACAAAGGTGCATTGTTTTTTTTTCTGTACTTTTGTAAGCTACATTATGTTTTTTTCTTCCAATTGTGACAACTAATAAATTGGAGAAAAAAATAGTAACATGCATCATTTTACGCATTTAAATTCTTGTAAACTTGTTCAGACATAGTAAATGTAAGCGTTGAACCCCTTGGTGCTTTACTTGTTTCAAAACTGGCCTTCTAAAAACGTAGTTAGCACTAGCACTTCACCCTGGAAACCATGCCAAAACTGAAAAGAGGAGGGGTCAACAGATGACAATGTGAGTCTGACAAAACTGTGGTTTACAACACTGTGTAGGTTAGGGATGCTACTAAGAATTATTATTGATTATTTACTGGATTGATCAAATAGTTTGGTCTTTAAATTGCTTGTTTAGTCCGACTAGAGTGATCACTTGCAAAGGGGTGAAATTCCGGACGGGGAGTTGGGGGTGGGCGTGTCATGTAACATAATTTGATATTAATATAATAAAGATCAGTGTCAGATTGTGAGGATGATATAAAGCACAGTGTCTTGATACAGGTAATGGGTATGTTACAGTCATTTTCAGCAGATAAGATTGTCATTAAACTGTCAGAGCTTTCAAACTAATTTAAGATTTTTTTTAATAACAAAATCCTCTTACAGTAGTGGCTGCACTTTCAGTCATTTGGTTTAATCAGGCTGAATGACAGCATCAATTCTTTAGGTATATTAGCCAAGTCAGTGCAATAGACAAGTGGAAACATGTCAGTAATCTACATATTTTACAAAAACAAACGGGATGTTCTTTAATAACTAAAAGCAGGAATTATAGCCTACATATTTTTAATTAATCAGAATATTTTCACAAATTTATATGTTATATCGTCTATTACTATAATGGTTGATTTTCAGGACAAAAAGAACAGGGTTCGGGATTCAGGACGGCTGCTTGTAATTCTCGATTGTCCTGGATTTTCAAGTCCAACTAAAAGGACATAACCCGAAGATCTTCAGTTTACTATAATTTAAGGCCAAGTAAACCTGCATATATTCAAATCTGAGAAGAGCCAGTTAAAGCCTTCCATGATTAATGGATAATTTAAAGTTAATTAGTCAACTGATAGAATAAATTTAGTGTCTGATGGATTAATCAGCATATCATTTCAGCGCTACTGTAGTTACTGTGAATAAGATCCTCATTGCACAGATGAACACTTTGAAATTGGACCAGCAGAGAAAAGGGACTATAACTGTTGAGTTTCTGCTCATTTTTGTCTGTCAAACGTAATCATTTATTTTTCAGTACCTTCAAAAATGTTCATCCATTGAGTCACTTATTGCAGCTGTAGTACAAGGCCGGTATCGACAAACTAATATCAGTCTCACCATGCGTGTTCTTGTGAGTAGATACAAATGAAGCGACGTGGGTGTGAGTGTGCACCCAGGCATCTCATAAGTGTGTGTTGCTCACTTGAATGCCTCCTGCTGAGGAGGCATCTGTCTGCATAACAGCCCTCAGGTAATAACAGTAAAAGTCCCCACCTGCTGTGTGAAATGAACTCAGTGCCACTCACACACACTCCTCACATGGACAGGTTGTGTTTATATCGCAGGTTACCACCAGCAGCCACCCAGGGGGTCTCACAAGGCTCTAATTAGGTGAAGGGTGGGCTATCCAAACCTAAATCAGCACACCCAATGACTTGACTGAGTTTCGTCTTGACCCATCATTGGAGTTCACCTGAAGGATGGACCTGAGCTGGTTGTAATTATTCTCATATGGCTGAGGTGTGGATTAAAAAACGATATGTTGATACAACCTGCCTGCCAACCTACCATGCTGAAATGACCCACTGGTAGAGATGCAGGAACTGCAATTATAGCCCGAGTGTCAGGTGGACCGGCTCATAAACTTAACATTCTGATTAATAATTAAATGGGTTGCAGGTGGGTGAAATAGGGTGAAGGCTGTGTGCGCATGTATGCACCGCAGCATGACTGCTGTGACATTACTGTGCGCAAGGTAAGTTACTATGTAAATTACTGAAAGCAGCTTCTCTTATGATTAGAGTCAACCACTCGATGGAAGTCAGGATTTATATGGCTGCATTACTCTAAACAATTTCACTATATGAACTTTGACTGCGTGTGAGAGCTTTTGGATGTGTAGGAGAACACAGACCATAATTTTAACATCAGATCCTGAGCAATCCTGTTGGATTTAAGTCAATTAATCAATGAAGTTACAGCTGTTGTGTGTAAATGCAAACATAGCTTCATCCAGTTTCATTCATCTGTAACCACAGTCATTATTAATCCGAATATTAATTTTTATGACCTGCAGCGCCCTAGAAACAAGAGTATACACGCATTGTGAAACTGCTTATGTGTGCTCATCTTACTGTCTGTATAATGCACTCTTTAAAAAGTGGAAAAATACAGTCTCTTTGACTTCAAACCAGGTTTTTGTTGTCACTGGTGCAATCGCTTTCTGCTGCCTCAAGATAGCAATGCGATTAACCACATTTTATAACCAGGCTTACGGAGTAATGGATTACATGTGATGGGATCATATAATGAGGTTACTGTTTTCCATTAACAGTTGCAGAAAAAAAAGAAGTAATCAGATTACAGATGCATTTAGTAAAAATGGGGATTACTTAGCAAGATTGCAATTTTAAAATACATTTTTAAATAAAGAACAATATAATGTACTCCCATGCACAGTACACAGATTTTACAACACTTCAGAGTCTCATAACAGCACTCTGGTCTCAGTGAAACTAGTTAATCTTACAGTTGCAAATTCATTATCATGACCACAAGTGAAAAAATACTCTCACTGGATTGAAACTGAGAAAGAATGTCACAGTACAGTGACAGTGTGAAAATGCTGTCATCATCCAAGAACTCAACATCTAAGTGATAGAAATATTTACAGTAAAGACGAACAGCTAAAGTTAGCTGCACAAAAATCCAGTTAGCTAGCTAACCTGTCAAGACTACTACTACTGAAAAAAATATTTGGGGACTGTAGGTGTTGATGCTGGTTACTGGGGGTGTGGGGGTAAAAACACGGGCCCCAGAAAAAGTTCATGGGAGTTTACTTGCAGTTTGGATGTGAAGTGTGAATAATTACTGTAGACGTGCCTTTGCGCAGAACAAAGGAAGGAATAGCTGGACAGACAATTAATAAACTTAAAACATATTTAGCTAAACAATTTGAACTTAGTTGGTACTGAAGTAACACAAAAGTAATAGAGAGTAATGAAGTTCCATTACTTTAATACTGTGATACTTTTTTATTACATTTTTTAACAGGTACTTGTATCATAATCCATTTTTAAAGTCACCCCCAAGCCTGATTATAATCAAACACCCATGGGCACACAGATGAGTGCAAGTATATTTGCTACTAACACAACGTGGGTGCTGGGCGAGAAAATGACGACTGCATTGTCAGCAAATAGGGCTGCAAGCTGCTTTGTGCTAAGCCTGATTAAATAAATTTAAAAAACAACAATTTGGTGGAACTGTTCACTAACGCAATTTATGACCCTTTATGTGTCATACTTTGTTTTTTTTTTATCCTGTGCTTTTGAACGTAACATTGCAATTATGAAAACTAATAAAATGGTTTTACACATTGCGCATTTAAATTCCTTTTAAGAAACGAATTAGAGAGGCCTACTGTAAATGTTTGAGTTTGAGACAATTTTTACTTTATATACAGTTTACTGTTTAACCAGCAGCTACATTATCATATGTCTCTAGACTTAAAGATTGAGTAAATGTACTTAGTTACCATCAAGCACTGAAAAAATCTCAAGTAAGAAACTGACAATTTAACAAACCTCAGGTTTCCAAGTGAACAGTCACTGTTTGTTCCACCAAATTATACAAATGATCATTACAGATTATATAAATCAGTGTAGAGAGGGTTTGGTGTAGAAGAGTCAAAAGGAGCAGGTAATTAAGTATGATAAAAGCATGCTCTCCATTGGTTATCAGTCTATCTCTCCTTCAGCTCTTTACTAATAATGACCCAATAGCTACATGATGTGATCTAAACCGAACTAAAACCCTTCTGGTGATAACCTGATTTTCCCTGAAGGGGAGCTGGCAGAGGGAGGAATGAGGAGGAGAGGCCGGCCTGCAGCAAGATGTATGGCTCTTTGGGCATAATGCTAGAGGGGAAACAGACTTCGGCTTTATCCAGACAGTAATTGCATCATCAATTATAACTGCTAAACGCTTTTTAAGTCACCTGCTGATGTGGCCACCATTAACCTCGCTGCGCTTGACCAAGGTGAACGTAACATCTCACAACGTATGTCAAACATGCCATCAGTGCACACTGGCGCACAAGTCAGGCGTGCCTTTTTCCTAATAGACACTAAACTAAAACACACACACACTGTGCTAGGACAAGGTGTTTTAGAACCACAGCGCACACTAAAAGAAACATTTTCCGCCCGTATAAACGCACTTTATTTTGCAATAAAATAAAGTTCTTTACAGGCCAATTGTGTTCATGTTTGGAATCTTTATTTTGCAAAAGAGATTATATTTAAACTGCTTTAGAAGAGTATGCAGAAGAAGTAATGTGGCCTCTGATGCAGCCGGTGAGTTAATATGCCCCCCCTCAAACACCCCACCCCCCCCACCTCCACTCCCGTCTCTGGATCTCGACTGGGAAATCAATACTGTCTCCAGCCCAGCATAAGTCAATATGTGTCACAGTGCCTTTTCTCGGGGAGCATTCATATGTGTTGCATAGCCGCGACTGTGTGAGTGCATTCAAACTGCAAACTGCAAACTGCAAACTGCAAACTGCGGCCAGTAGATAATCAGAAATCATTGTTCCCAAACAAATGCAGGGAAAATCATCCAAAGTGAGGCGAAATTGCAGGTCTTTACCTCAAAGGGTTATAGTTTATCAGGGTAAATTTTTGTGTATCACTGAATCTCTGGAATGGAGACACACAATAAAAAGAGCAATCATTTACTGTTTTGTTGCTCTAAGTGACTATAAGGGTATAATGTAAGGGATTTGCATATTTCCCCCCACTCAAATAGTTACCTCAGTCACATTTAATCCAGTTAATCCAGCCTTCTATTCAATCACACTCCTGAGCTGCTCAAATTTAGGCTTAATTTTAATTGCTAAATAAAATGTGATCACCTGTAGACAGTGACATTAGTTTCTCACTGGAAATTATTCGTTAGAATCACACAGGTATAGTGATAACATCTATTTTGTCAAAAGTACATTTAATACTTTTTTTAAATTCCTTCATAGTTACAGGTCAGCGTGGAGGCATTGAAAAATGGGTTTTTCAAGGTTTTGAAACCTGAATCACAGAAATCCTTCAGCATACAGTCATGAATGTGCACAGAAAATAGGCTGATTGGTCCAGTAGCATGCAAGATTAGCTGCAGACAAACTTCAGGTGTCTTGGTCAAGCACGCACACACGCACACACACATACACACACACACACACACACACACACAAGGCGATTGCCTCCAGGCATATGCCTAGAAGGGATAATCAAGAAAAACCCTTGCTGAAGTAGCCATATTTTATTTTAAAGAAGAAGAAAGCGTTGCCATCACTGGTTTGCGTTGTCCACGTGTCGGAAAACACCACCTATTGTTAGAATTGTGTATATTTTATCCACAAAAATATGGGTTGTTATTCATAAGCGTTTTGGTGCATTGAGTACGTGTTGATCTCTGCCTTCAGTTGTGTTCATATTTTTCATATTTTGTACCTGAGGAAATGTTGCAGGTTATGTTCTTGTGAGTCTCTATGAGTGTGCGTGTGTGTGTGTGTGTGTGTGTGTGTGGAATGCCTGGGGCTGTCTCCTCTTTTACCTTGCTCTCAAGGCACAGGTCAGGCTACAGGCTACACCTTCATGCTGGGTTACAGCACACACAACACGCTATGGGCCTCTGGGACCACACGAAGTGTCCTAGCATCTCCCCAGAGCTACTGTACATTATCTTTGAAAGCCAGCCTGTATTTTAGATTTTAGTCTGCAAAACATCCACTTAGCAGTGATTATGGCAGGCGAGATATTAGTCAGACCAAGAAGTGAACTATGGGGAGTGTTAAGAGGATAGTCAGCACCTCATTAGACTCACAAGATTAGTCTCTAAAGGCTTTGCTCAATAGAGACTGAAGACAATCTCCCAGCTTTTGTTGTTAAAACTGGCTGGAAACAGAGTTTTAAAAAAGCCTGCATTGCAGAACCAATCCAAAGTCTTTAGGGAAGCCTTTGATATTGGGGCAGTGACATGCAGAGCTTGTGTGTGTGTGTGTGTGTGGTGGGGGGGGGGGGGGGGGGGGGGGGGGGGGGGGGGGGGGGGGGGGAGCATCATTTTAAGGTGTTTCCTTGAAAAAAATGTAAGGCGTGTAGGTTTATTAGCGGCTGTACTCTCTCTGTCTTTCAAGAAACAACCTTTTAAGAAATCCCCAGACGATCAATAGGAATTCAATCATCACTAATGCATATGGCCCCATTCAGACAGAACACAGCTTTTGCAAAACTAAAAACTGTAGTAACTTGAACTTGTTGTAATCTGACAGGTCAGAAGAAGCTCTACAGTAGAAACAAAATTAAATAGCCAAAGAAGTTGCGCTGCAGTGTCTTATGCATAAATGCAGCATCTCTGGGGAGACACACGCTATTTCCCACCCACAACCCATTCGCTATTATTCAGAATGTTAAGTTTTATGACCTGATTCGCCTCTGGAAAACACTGCCGGTGGCTGTAACTGCTGTCTGTGCATCACTAGACCTCATGCATGCATGTGCTGTGTCATGGGTGCACTCCAGTACTTAAACTAATAGCACTACGCCTCTGAGCAAAACGTTATTGAAAGTTTTAAGGCTGTGATGCTTAAATTTGCTATGTGACCAACATTATTTTCATATGTTCATGTCTATATGATTGCATATTGAAATAAAGGTCAACTGCCAAAAAAAAAGTTGTTGTTTTTTTTTGGTACATACGTAATGTAACGTAACATAATATAACATAACGTAATGTATTTGAACCCAAAACATGTTTTCCTAAACCGACATAAGTAGGTTTGGGGCCTAAACCTACCCATACAAAGCTATTTCACAGCATCAATCATATGTTAAATAGACTTAAAGATATCAATGCAAAGAATGGTCAAGAACCCAGATATCTGTGCAAAAAATGGTTAAGAAGCCAGATATCAACACAAAAAATGGTTAAGAACCCAGTTATTAACGTTAAAAATGGTCACAAACCCAGATTTCAAGGCAACAAATGGTTAAGGACCCATATAGGCTAAAGGGTACATTGCACATCAGTATCAGATGCAGATGGGTGTGACAAAGCTGGATGACAACGTGTTTATGCACCTCAAAAACAATCCTTGAAATGAATGAATTTCTTTCTGAAAAGTGACACGTTTGAGAGATTTGTCATTTCCTGTGTTTTTCTTGTTTGAAACTCAAAGGCGGAGACCAATGACAGACCTGTGAGTGACGTCAGCACCAGCACAAATTAATGACTGGCAAGAAAATACCTATCGATCCTCGCCATGTCATAATGAGGAGGACTAAATTTGTGGGGAGACTTTGTAAGTACTGTTATTTTGGTTCTACAGATGCAGTGATTGATTCCCTTTCTTGACACGGTCATCTCTGTGCACCTTGTTTGATTTCTTTCGTCCAGTGTTTCTGAACTGCACGTCCCACAGATCACATCATTGAAACAACAGGGGTTCACTGTGACGGCTTCTTTCTTGGAATATCTATGTATAAACTTATTATAAGTGGTGTGTTTTTCTGTAAGTGCTCTTCTTGTATGTGTTCCAAGCACCTGGAAATGTAAAATGCATAATTTCTTGTGGAGAGGAGGACTTTCTCTTAGGAAAAGCCTTCCAAAAAGATAATCAAAACAGAACTGGTCTCTCAAAACAGTTTAATACGATTACAAATATGAATACAAAATAAAATACAAATACAAATACTTTATAGCCCATAATGTGGAAATTCGCCTTCGGTTTCTCCATAAAACATGTCCTGAAAATACAATATGCAAGGCAGATGACAGTGCATTGTTCAGCGTACACAATCATAAAAAATATAACTCATAAAATAACAATACATGCATCATCTCAGCATACACATTCATTAAAATAAAAAATTATGAGTCACACCATCACCATATCACATTTATCTACTGCAGGAAAGTCAGGAGCACCACCCTGTATAAGTCTAAATTACATTATGCTCAAAGCTTATTATGGAACTTTTGCTCAATGACGCCCAAAGATGAACTGCCTACCTCAGCTTTAAAGCTTGTTTAGTTAAAAATAGACATTTCTTAATATGTACTGTAAATTTGATTGTGTAAATTATCACAGTGTGAAAGTCAGCTGACTCTAAATTTGTCATGGAAGAGTGTGAGATGAATCTTTTCTTATTTTCCATGATGCTTTTTTACCTTCACGTTTTTTTTTCTATCCCCTTTAAATACTGACCACGATGAAGACATAGGAAACAAAGTCGTGGGCTTACTCTGGAAACTGTTGTATTATCAGGGAAGGTTTAATAATCAAGCACCTTATGATTAAATACAGGAAATCAATTAGGCAATATGCAGACAGAAAGATGTCGAGATGATCTGTATTTCTATCAGAGAGGGAGAGACACGGAGGCCGGCCTCCTGTGTCTGTGAGCCTCCAGGCCCTGCTTTCAACCCAGAATCAATGTTACTCCACTTAGAAGTAAATTGAAACAGTTTTTCCATCGAGTCCCCACCATTTTAATTTTCACCTGAAGGGGTCAGGGAGAGGACACTTTAGTGATGATGAAAGACATTTTCCCATTTTCACAGCTTGGTCACGCTTTGACACATCATTATCCCATTGACTTAATACATGGTTTCCCCTTTACCTCACCCCACCTCCCTCCTCCATCAACACCCGTCTCTCTCTCTCCTCTGTACATCTACCTGTAGATCCCTGTATGCTTTCCCACAATTCACCTTACTATACTTCCCATAATGGTCCCTTAGCTTCCCATCTCTTAATACTCTTTGCCCATCACTTTTTCCATCTACCTCCTCTCAGTTTTCTGCCATTTCTTCCTCCCCCCTGATTCTCACACCTTTAATGCGCTCCATCCATCTCTACATTGAGTGCCCCTTCTTTTATATCATCCTCCCCCTTTGTCATTCTCTTCTCTGCACCTTCTTTGTTTTCTCTGCTGTAGTTCCTTCTGTATGTGCCTGCTCATCCCTGTTCCACTGTTGACAATTTAATGGCCCTAAAACAAAAAAAATCAAATCCCAGACAGACTAAAGAAAGACTTTCTCAGTATTGTGCATCTCACTTATGGTTTCACTGTTTCCATCTTTAAGTCTCAATTGCTATCACACAAATATAAAATGCACTTCTCTGCACTGGGGGAGAACTCTGATGGCCCGTGCTAAATTCTAAAAGTGCATGCACATACACATCCACATTAACACGTGGAGGCAAGCACAAACACACACATAAGCCCACATTCACATACTATACAAACACATTAATATATGGAGTATACATCAAGGTTATTATAGTTAACATAAACTAAACTAAAATCTAAAACTAGGTGTGAAAACACATTTTAGTTAACTGAAACACAAAATAAAAAACTAGAATTTACACAACAATGTTTTTTTAGATGAGATGTCTACATGACTTTAGTAGTAAATAGCCTTCACAAAGCTTTGTGTTTGTTTTGAAACACCTATTCTGAACTATTCTCAAATCTTGTCCCTGACAAATAACCCATATAATAACAAATAGTAATAACTAAAAACAAAACAAAAACAGCTAATAGTAAAACTGATTAAAAAAAAAAACTCTTTACTTAAGTCTGCGTCACTTTACATTAGGAAAACCCTTATAAATAAATCACAAAAGGTTTATAATTGGGTTGTAAACACTTTTTATTACAGTTTCCCAAACTTTTTTTTTTTTTTCTCTCTGGGGACCCACTTTTTAAAAGATGATAAACCATTGCAACTCAAGTCACAACAGGCCTCATCAGTAAAAACTGTGCATATATGAAAGGTCCATTTTTACTGCCATTTCCACATCACCTTATATCATTTTTACATGTTATTGAAAACATATACCCATGTTAATACTTAAGACATGAGAAATAAATGCATTTAGGCTGAGTTAACAGGCCATCTTGTTGTTTTAATTTCTTAAAACAATACACATTTTAAATGCTTTATTAAAGGTGTACTGCAGGTATAAATCTTAAATTTGCAGAATTCGCTCCATAGTCTTATAGGGACCCAAATGAAATTTCCTGTGACCCTCTTCTGGGTCCCGACCCAGTGTTTGGGAATGACTGATACTAAGGTCTGTTATTTCTGTATAGCCGGCTGTTGCTATGCAGAACAGACCATTGTTATGGACCTGCTTCTGACTGCACCAAATGAAACTTGATGAAGCTGACAGGTATAAATGCTGCTGATGAAGAAGACAAAGTAGGCGATGAGATCTGAGGCCTAACAGTACAGATAAACTAATATGGGCTCACTATTTGGAAAGCAACATCTAATCTAATGTGTTGTAACAGCTTATTAATGATTCATAAAGTGTTTACAACCTAATTAATAACCTAGTTATAGACCATAAATCATTTATTGGGGAAGTCTTCATGCAAACAATAAACTTAAACACTCCGAAACAAACTGAAACTAATCCTGACTGAAAACAAAAACTTTAAAATTTAAAACTAATGAAAAATACAAAACTATAATAACTCTGATATACAGCACATGCATGTACACACAACATTTCAATAACTGCAACATTGTTTACACTTCCGTGGACACAGACATGTGTCTTGAAAATAAATATAACATATCAACATCTGATGGGTGTCAAAAGAGGAAACGCCTGTTAAAGGGCTGTATTAATGTGGCAGCATCATGAGCACAAGCGTCACCACGCTACACCCTTTGACACTTTCTCACTTGCTCTATAATTTGTTTAAAATGCACCACAATTACAGGGTAGAGCTGAAAAATGTAAATAAACAATTTTAATGAAATGTCCTCTCATCATGAACTACTCAATAAAAAGCAAAAGGTTAATGTGATTATAACAGGAACAACACTGACGCGACAAGCTTTTTAATGCCATATGATTTAATTCTGCAAGACTATGAATAGAACAGAGTTGGATTAATCCACTCAGCTGCCTCAGCAAATTATATTGTTTCCATCATTTAATTCTATTTTCAGGCTATTTTCTTATATGTTAAAATTATTATTTATGTTTAATATGCTGCAGACTGTGCTGCAAAATGAACCGGGCAATATGAAAAAAAAAAAATTGCCATAATTAGAATTATAGTATCTCCATAAACACACATTCAACTGTAAAACCTTAACATCTGCAGGTTTGCAGATGTGTTGTGTATTCCCATCTTGCCACTCTGCACTTCCAAACAATAACATTTTCTGGAGCTGTTGTCTGATTTTTTTTTTTTTTTTTTTTTTGTGTGGAGCCATTTGTGTCATTTTGAGACACATATTCTGACGGACTAAAAAAAAATACAGATTAGTAATATCACATATTCCACCTCATCAGACCTTCACATTATGCTACTGCACCTATATGAGCAAAAATAGCTTACGCAGCCTGTGCCCACAAGACCTCTGTTCACTCGTTTTTGCACTCAAGCCAATGAAACAGAGCTCACGGTGCGTATCCCTCCATTAGATCGTGGACAGGAAGCGGGGTTGTCAAGTGGGAGGTGTTCTTCACTTCACTGTTGACTCAGGATGGCATCAGGAGAAGACCTTTAGATAGATACTCCCACATCTCTCAAATTCCTGAACACTGAACTTGCTGCATGCAAGCAGAAAGCTCCATCACAACCGCTCAGAAAACAGAAAGACGTTAACTATGGTGGAGTAGTTTAAAGACAAACATTTAAAAATTACAAGATATTTCATAATTTTTTGTTCATTTTAATACAATAATCACTTTACAGCATTAATACACCATTTTCACATAGTCACATGTTACAAACAAACAGTGTTGCTTTGTGCTGTAACACTCTGATATAGCACTAATCAAGAGGTGAGGCCTTTAGCAGGAACACCAGCTCCCTAAGTGAGAGCAAAGAAAATCCAATGACCCGGACAAGTTATCCTGCGAGCCAACAGAACAAAATCACTGCACTGTGGAAACATGCAGCAGTGCTGTTTCAGCACCATAGACAGCTACTGCCCAGTGGCACTGCAGAGTGCTCTGTGGAAGCTTTTTAAGCATTGCTGTCAGCACCTCCTACAGAAACAACAGGCACTGAGTCTCTGCCTGATGTCCAGCAGTAATCATGGTGATATACAGTATATACAGCTAGTTAGACTTACAGGTTTCTGTGTTATGATAATGCATGTGTACGTTAAGATGGTGGTTCTCAAATAAGGGTCTGTAGCAATGAGCCAGAGGGTCCGTGAAAAATTTTAAGATTCATTCATTTAAATTATCATGATATAAAAAATTACTTATTCATTTATTTATTTATTTTTACAAAAGGCCTCATAGTTCAACAAATTATATTTTAATGTTTAATCTAAATACTTAATAGAGTACATTATAATCCAATCTATACTTCTTATATATAACTCTTATATATACATTTTCTTTCCATCAGTGAAGCATGCGTCACCCACACGTCACTCATTAGTCACCCAATAGACATATCTGAGTGGGCCCGAGTATATTTTCTAAGGGTCCTCACTATTATTATTATTACATGTAAATGAAATTAATTTAGCTAAATGGATCATTTTAACAACATATTTCAAGAGATTGATTCACAGTGGAAGCTACAAATTATGTATTTGGAAATTCCAGTATCAGATTTGATTATGGATACAACTCTTTTTGAAGAAATATGACATTACATGTTTGAAATCTGGAAACACAACTGCACCATGATGACTAAGCTGAAGCATTCTCACAAGTCAGAGGGCGTATTTGCGAATATGACAGTGCACAACTGACCCTTCTTAAATCCCACTCCTTTTTGCTCTGTGCTCCAATGACGGTTGACCAAGCTTCGTATCTTGGTCAGCCTTCTCCTTTCCTGTTTCCTGTACTCAGATATGCTATTCTTGGCTTGTCTAAGTTGAAAAGAAAACCAAATTTTGTAGATGATTTAAAGATGTTGCTGGTGGACCTGTAATACTGACATATATGCACATCTTAAGTTAGCTTATGTTAGTAAAATGCTTGCTAACTAGTTAGCTAATCTGCAGCAATCATTCGCTAGCTAGCGTTTTGCTAACATTAGCTAACTTAAAGCTACTACAAGGAATATTTAATTGGTTATGAAACTGTCTCAATTTAATACTGATGCCTCAATATGACCCACATAAGCAAACAAGGCCGTCCACGAGTAGATATGGTTCTTCTTAATGGCTGCCACGGGCTCGGATTCTCTTTGAAATCAGATTTAACAAGGCTGCATGTACATTTTACTAGGCAAAATCACAGTAAGTAGTGTGTTAACCTGTTAAAAAGAAGCAGGAAGAGATTTCTATTTACATAATTCTATTTTTGTGTTATATTTTGTGGTTATGGCAGTGGAAACACTACATTGTCACAGGGCTCCAAAACAAAAAATATAAAAGTTCCTTGTTCTAGCTTTAAGATAAGACACTACATGTCACTTTTACAGGAAAAGGAGGTTGACCAAGGTATCAAGTTTGCTTAACTGTTATTGGAACACAGAGCAAAATGGGGCAGCACTTAGGAAGGGTCATTATGTAATTGATGAAGTAATTTCCCCCATATCTATCTTCTATATGAATGTCAAATATAATATATTGTTGTGGGCATTTGTAAAGCATCTTGTAAAATCAACTACACATTATTTTCTGTTTAATTTGACTGTGGGGATGACCAAAACACTCAAATGTTTAATTTATTCATTCTTGAACTACTTTTTTCTGAACACCCTCACCCATTTGGGCATTTTGAGGCATTATTACAATCAGCAGTGCAGAAACAGTAGGAAACAAGGGAGAGACATGCAACAAAGGTTTCCACCCAGACTTGAACCACAGGCGCTGCAGTTCTTGGTTGATGGCTTGTCTGAACTAACACTCTTACCCAAGTTGTTGGTTGGCCAAAGTTATAAAAGAAAAAAATCTACAGTAAGTGTTCAATTAGACCTCAGTTCAGTCTTTATTGTTCTGCCTGAAAACTGTCTTTCAGCAAAGCCAGACGGTGCTCAGTGACTTTTACTATACCAGCACTGTGTGAAAGTTGTTCATAAAAAAAGGAAAAAAAATCTGTGTGCCTAGGACTTTTTTTTTCTTTTTGCTATGGTATTAAAAGAAGTATCGGGCATCATTATTTTATACCAGTATTGTATCAAGGTTTTAAATTCTGGTATCATGACTCTTCTGGTATAATCCAGGTGCAGCCACATGGTCTTGGAAACCAATTATTAGGCAGAGGTTGCACATTTGTTCCTTTGTGATGAGCCTCTCACAGTTGTCAGTACAGGTTCTTTAATATCTGCTTGTGTTCTTGAAACAAAACAATTTTACTGTAAAATCCAGACATTATTTTACTTTTTCCCATTTTCTGCTCAGAGGTTTTACATGGACTCCACACCCTGTGCCAGGCCAGCTCAGCTCACTAACTCTGTCCTTTATGTCCCATCTATATTTTAATGGCAGGATGTGGTGTGTGGGCGTTGAGCGAGGGAGGGCCACTGTGGAAGCTCTCTGCTCCCAGGATAATTAAATCAAGCTTTAAAATGTAAATATACCATAAAACAATATTGAGCTCCACTGGGTTTAATTGATGCCCGTCCTGAATGCTCGATGAGGCTGTTAATTTTGACTGATGGCTCACTACAGCCGCATGATCACTGACAGCAGGCCTGGAGACGGAAACCATCATACTCCCACCTCACCGACTGTCAGGATTTGACTTGATCAGGAACTTTTTAGGGTGGAAAAATACCAGTGCCTATATACGCACGCATGCAACCACCTGTATGTGTCATCCAGTGTCCCCTGTGATCATTTTACTAATTCCAACACAGCAGAAGAGATGAACGAATGCCAGACCGAGGCACGGCCTGCCAGGTCTCACATGTGTTTCGAGTGTCAGCCAATACGCCCCCCCACAACCCTCTTTATACCACCACCTCCCCCACCTCCATGTTTAACCGCCACCACACACAGCAAGCACTGCAAACGGGCTCTTTGCCATCCAGACAGACCGGGTCCTACTGGGTGAGAAACGCAGACTTAAGTTGATGTCGTATTGGTAACCGATGACAGTCCAATTTACACTGCCTCCACAGAGCGGCAATGGATTGATTTAATTATAACCGCTCCTATGTTGGTATTTTCTGTCAGGCTAGAAAATACCATTTGACTGATGTGGGTTTCGAAGGCGGATACATTACTGACATTTCCAAAGCTATATATTCAGTGCATTTAAATCTGACCATAAATGTAACGGTAATAAATATCTGCATCAGATATATCATTAAAGACAAGGATGTTTTCTCCAAAAAGCCCCTGAAGCAGTATGTGGACTAGAGGATGCTGAAATGAGGGATAATGGCAATAAAACTGTATTAAATTCTCTTTGGATGAAGTAGGTTATTATCAGTTGTACATACATTTATTAAAAGCTGCTGCATATTATATTGGCTAATAGATATATTAGCTTAATTCTGTCATAAACAGTCATGTAACCCGTTCAGATAGATTTTTTGGAAACGGGCTATGAGCTGACCATTGCCCACAACATACAGTCCTGTACAGTTGCTGTGTTTATGTGTTTCATTGTGCAGTTCTTATGTGTGTGCGCGTGTAAAAGTTCACATAGTGATTTATTAATGAAGGAAAGAAGGCTTTTCTATTCAGCCCTCACTGCTTCAACAGTCTTTACCAGAGCCAAAAAGGAAATATATAATTCATAAGCGCTAATATAGTGGCCATTTTGTATTGTTGAGAGCAGCGGTGTGATGTAACTTTTTGAAGATGCTCCATAATGACCCAGCATTTAAGAGTACATAAAGAATACATTTAAGAATGTTTCTGTAAGATTTTATTTGAAGGGATGTGCGTTAAGACTGTCATGAACATGGATGAGTCTTTATGAATGTTTATGACTGCTGTCATCAAGGGCCATTCAGTCAGTTAGGTCATTTTTAATTCAAAGTTAGTATTTTTTGAAGTGCCTTTGTTATAACAACTTGACATGATCAAACAAAACTTTGAGCTTTATGTCATAAATGGTTGGTTTTTTACACTGGCAATTGTCGTAAAGGTGTCATTAAGTTTTATTATACTGTCAAATGCCTTTATAACAGTGTCATGAATAATTCCTTTGATCTCGACTAAGTGGTACTATTTTGACTTTTCATAAAGATGTCATTAATGTGATCTGTCTAATGGACAGATAATGGTTAAATATATTACTTGTTGCTAAAGTAAAGTGTCATCTTCAGCTGATGTTAGCAAGTTACTTTGATGACCTTTACAGCAACAGCTACAGGTGAGTCATTCCCTGGTTGCCAGGAGCCAAACGCGGCAAGGACGCCACCTCGGTACTGTATTCCCTGTTGTCAAACGTTGGTTTAGGAGGTGGTGTTCACCGGCAGTGTTCACTTGGACATCCCAGTCTGGCCAGTCAGCTTGCTGGCTGCATGGCACGACCAAAGTGCAGAGCAATCGGTGTGATTGGTAACGCCAACTACAGTTAGCAGTTAGCCTACTTTAGCAACAAGTAAAGTAGCTAACACTAGCTGTACATCAGGTAACTCTGTACTGTACTCTGTCACCAAACTGGTCATATGTGATTGGTTTTGATATAATTGTGTCATAAATATTTTCCTTGACCTCAGTTAAATTGGTATATTTTGGACTTGTCATAATGATGCCATTAAATGTGATAAGGCCAAATTGGTGAAATAGTACAGTACTGTGGCAATTTACAGAGTTACCTGATGCTCAGATAGCAGTTACCCAGTTTACTTGTTGCTTAAGTAGACTAACCACTATCTGCTGTTTTTTATAGCTGGTGTTGCCTGGTTAGCTCGGTTAGCCATAAAGCTACAGCTACAGCTGAGACGGCCCTGGGTTGCCGGAGCCAAACACAGCAGAAAACCACCTCAGTACTATATTCCTTGTTGTCAAACGTCAGTGTCGGAGGTTGTGTTTGTCAACAGAGTTCACTGGGATATTCTAGTCTGGCCAGAATCAGCTTGCTAGCTTCACAGCAGGGCCAAGGGGAAAGTGCTGAGCGACTGGTTTGGTCAGTAATGCCAGCTACAGTTACCAGAGGATAAGAGTTAGCTTACTTTGGCAACAAATTAACTAGCTAAAAGCTATGTCCATAAGGTAACTCTGTAAATCACCTTGGTACTGTACTCTGTCATACAAACTTATCTTATAATGTTTAATGACACCTTTATGACAAGTCCAAAATGTACCACTTTAGTGATGTCAGAAAAATATTCATGACACAATTATTATAGTCTCATGATGGCCAAAACCAACCACCTATATCAATTTAATGTAAAGTTAAAACATAAAGCTTAAAAGTTTGAGAATGTCAAGTTGTCATAACAAGGACATTGTTTGCTTGATCAATGTCAATTGTCATAGCAGAGAATACAATGTCCACTTTGTATTAAAAATGACATAACTGCTCAAATGACACTAAACAGTCATAAACATTCCTTCATGTCCATGACATGTATCATAACATGGTTATGACAGTGTAATGACAGTCTTATGCACCCTCCACCCACCTCATAATCTTTACCAATGTTATCTTTAAGAATGCGTTCAGCTGTTGTAGGAATGAGAGGTATCCTGTTACATCACTGTGGATCTTGGGTTGTTAATGGTGTGTAGGCAACTGTCAACTTTCCAAGTACCTGTTATAGACTTGGAAAGGCTTCTTGAAAATGGAGAAGTTACTGAAGACGCATGTGAACTTGCCAAGAACGCAGGTGCTCCCCCTTCTCTTCCTCCTCTTTTCCTCTCCCCTCTCTTTGCACTTCCTCCTCCACAGTTTCCCAGGCTGACTTTGCCTCCTTTCGTCATCTCTTCTAATCTTGTCCTCTAGCCAACCTCCCTCCCTACCTGTTCTCTGCATCACCTCTTTTCTTATATGTCCTTATGCCTCATATTTTCTGTACCTCTTAAAGTCCTCTGTCTATCCCCTTTCTCTTCCTCCTCTGTCTGCCCCTCTCTAAGCTCTCCTAAAGTTACTTCTCTGCATTGCTCCTACTTACACAAGGGTAGGTAGTGAAACTTATTTTTAATGACAATTTGACAGCGCTGATAACCATGATGATCACTTACGCTGCTTGTCAAACACCCATTATGTGCCGCTATCTGTTCATGTTGTGCCTTTCAGTCCTGTGTCTTTTATGTAACACTTTTAATATCTACTGCAAAATCAATTGGTTGCTTTGAAACATGAAAGTTAAATTTGATTTGAGCTGGTCTCAACGCCACCTGAGTCAGCTCCTCTCCCACGGGAAACTCTCATCACAGTGCGATCCAATTCCTTCAATTACATACTCGAGGCATAATGCATAAAAGTGGCAGAATTTCTGTGTTAGAGCTGCAGCGATCTCTGAGACAGAAGAAAAATGATTTGCACGTACTTTGTGCACTATAATTTAGACTTCACTGTAAATTTGTCTTACGGGATGATCGAGAAACAATTTAAAGTGGTCAATTTTTGATATATTGCGTCATACCTTTAAAGAGATAAATCATTGTCAAGCCCACGTGTGGTTTTGTTTAAAGTGACATTTAAAACTGAATTAATCCTTTACGTAAAAGAAGGTGGCTGTGTTGCTGACTTCTATAAAAAACCTCCAGCATTTGAACTTTTCACACAACTACGTGACTTCCCTCAGCTCTGGAGGATAAAGAGCTGTAGTACCCAGATTAGTGTTCGTCTTAACTAATTATCCACCGCTAATTAATGTGAAGAAAAAGCAATCAAAATGGCTACACCTGTCTAATTATATACAAGTCAAACTGTGTGGGGTTTGATCCAAGAAAAGGTGAGTGATGAAAGTCTCGAGGTAGGACTCCCGTGCTGACAACCTGTTTAATTAGGATTAAATAGGAAGTTGTTAATTAATTAGTGTATCATGGTTGACCGGCAGTGGATTCTTCATGGCCAGAGTTGGCGGGCGCTTTGAAGACCTGTGGTATAAAAACTTCTTAGGAACATTGAGACTCTTGCAAGGGCATTTACATGACTAATGCCCCAATGACTCTCAAAAATAGCTCTGGGAAAGAATTTTTAAAGCACAGGTTCACCTTTCTTCATCAAGTCCTTCTTCATGCATGACTCACATCACCTATATATGGACATTAAAATAGCTATTGGTCACTTGCATGCTGCTTTGTTAAGGGACTTCACTGTGAAAATGCATTCTAAAGTCTGAGTTAGCCAGATAAAATATCTTCCACCAAAGTGTCATTTAGTTAGAAATGTCCACTCTGTATTACTGCGTCTCTGCTGCAGCTTAGCAAGGACATGCTAAGTGCATTTCCATCTACCTGTTTTTAGTGCATACTTTCAATTTCAAATAAAACCTAAAAAGAAAAAGGTTAAACATTACAAAAATGTCTTGACATGTCACTGAGGTGGAAAAGTTCCTTTTAACAGGGACATAAATATCGACAGTGCAGGCAGGGCAACTACACTGGGGCCCTTGGGTTGGGGGGGGGGGATAGGGGGGGGGAGTGATTCAGATTGCCACCTTTGAAACACGCCTATGTTTAAAGAGCTCACATTCAATCAAAAATGGTGCCATTTGCTTTATATGCTCTCAAAAAGGCACATCTCTATGATTTTTAACCAAATTATATGCTTATTATTAACAATAAAAACTATAAAGAAACTATAGAAAACTATTCAATTAAATGAATAATTTCTCCTTCATCATTATTATTATTATTATTGTCAAATACAGATATGCAATGATGATTGCTGGGCAATATGTGTCCAATGTCAAGTGTCTATTTGATCATGTGACAACTTTGACCATCAGAGCACTGTCCACGGTTCTGCTAACTTTCTCTTTAACCTCTCTACTTTATCAAAACAATAGACTAATTAACTCATAGACTGTAAAAATCCAACATATCCTCAGTAAAAACATAAATACACCTAACCGAGTGTGTGTGTGTGTGTGTTTCATGACTAGTAACCAGCATGCACTGGGCCCTGTCATTACTACCTTACGCCACACTATAGCCTCTTAAAACATGAAGTAAAAGTAAAAAAAAAAAATGGTCCCATGGTTTTCCATTGTTTAAGATTTGATGGGCACTCTTTTAATTATGTTATTATCTTGTTGTTCCATTCTCTTCTGCAATGTTTTAATGGTTTCCAACAGGTAGCTTAGCACCACCAACTGCTTATCTCAACGCACCGACCTCCTAATTTTTATGGAACAGTGGTGGATTGGAACCAGGCCTTCATTTTCATTTTCTTTTGCAGATCATCTGGACATTTTGTGAAAAAATGTACTTAATTATGGATGGAAACATTGATACTGTCCATGGAAACACAAAGAGTGAATTTTGTTCTAAAAATAAAGAATGAGGACTGAAGATTTTGGCCTCATCTTGTACAGTGTAGTTATGCTCGGAAGTGATCACTTGACAACCAACAACACCAACAGCTCTTTCAACCTGAATGTGGTCATGTTAGTTTTTCATTAAGATGAGGCAGAAAAAATCCACACATATCCTTTAATTTGGTTTGCTTCATCCCCAAGAAGTAATGAGAAAAACTGAGCATTATGGCATAAGTGTAGCTTTCAGAAGACTTTTATACTTTCACATCACTGAGTCAGAAAGTAAAAACTGTGACCACTTGGATTTTAAATCAGTGTCATAAATATATCTTTTCAGACTTCTAATTTGAAAACCCAAACTGATTGTTTCATCTCATCACATATTTTTCTTCACTTTAGTCATCTCCATCCCATGCTGAGGTGTTTCAGTCTCACCCTCCGGGCTGCAAAGTGAGCTCAAAATAACTGCTCTTTTTAGTCTTCAAACCCAAGGCAGCATTGGCAATAAACAGCCATGCTTTGTCCATCATATGGTCCAGAGGGAACCTGAAACGTGGGACTTGGTTCCCATTGGCACGTGTGTTGGCATATTTAGGCATCCTAAGAGCTGCTGCCTGGGGACTGCTGATAGAGTGGCTCCTGTGCTGTAAAGGAGCTGATTGAAATCAACTGGAAATCAACCCCCTCCACCTCTCTCCTCACTCTTCAGCAGGGCAGACTCCAGATGGTGCTGCCATTTGCGTCTCTCTTTATTTTGCTTTACTGGCACATAGACAACTGGCACTGAGTAAAAAGAAGGGGGAAAGGAGGGACACTCTGCCTCTCCTTTATGAGGCGGCCAGGAAGGAGAAAGAGACGTTACCCATCAGTACTGCATGTCAAAATACTCTCTAGGATGATAAACTGACGTAATGTTCAGAAATGCAGAGTTGGAGCTGGTACATGAATGTATTACCTCTGCAGGAGCCCTCAAATTAATATATAAATTTTTGCAGCACAGTCTAATTTATGACCAATACCAATGTTCAGTGCCAATGCAGGAAGTAGTTATCCTTTATATAATGAGGCAGAACAATCTTTCTATGCCTAACCTTACATTTGCCATGTTTCTTTTGCTATAACCATGGTCTTCCCTTTACCTTAGCCATATTGTATATACAGATAACATATAAAGTAAGAATTGTGTTGGCATTGGACATTTAAAAAAACACCTTCATGAAATGTCATCTGGGGTCTCAGAATCAAGGTGCTTGTCCAGCAATAAGGTTGAAAATTCAGCAAGAGCCAGAGAGAGAGAGAGAGAGAGACAGAGACAGAGCGTAAATATGGACAGAAGTATTGACGTGATATAAAAACTTTCTTTGATCACAAATCCTAATGTTTCTCTGTAATTCTGTGGTGAATGAACTACACTGCAGACTGGAGTCTCTGATAACAGTGAGAAACAGACAGACAGATCTGTGTTACATGCTTGGCCTCTATGAAACATCTCTATCCTACGGAAGCCAGTGGAAAAAAAGAAGATCCTGCAAGTCATGTTAATGAGAAACTTTCTGAAAATAATGACTTACTATCTCAAACTAATTAGAAATGTTCTAAAAATGATTTAATCCTTATTTTAAGATAGGCTAAGCAAGTTATTATTTTGCAATATTGCTTTTGGGATGAATTGTTGTTAATAACTATAGGTATAAGTTATTCTGTCCTATCATGAATATCAAGCACCATTTATTTTGATGTCTTTATATAGACTTACACCGAATTACTGTAACTGACTTTCAGTGTCCCTGCTGATGATCGTCAATCATAATAATCATAATATATTATTTAAATTTATGATGAAGCACAACTACAATAGGTAGACATAATTAGACCATTACAAGCAATACAAGGTTTTAAAAAAAACCTTGTGTGCATTTTAAATTGAACTATCACACATTATGTTTTATTGGTTTAGAATAGACTGCACTCCCATTTATTGGACACCTCAAACCAATTACAATAAGGACGCACAAAAGGCAACAGCTGCCCTGAACCAGTCTCAATGAGGTTGGTGTCATTATTCTATAGGCATTACACTGTTCAGTCAACATTTAGGCTGCTTCATAATGATGAAAAAAGTTGTCTGTTTCCACTTAAATCAAATATGATGTGATTCGACATGAAAAGCACACAGAAAGTTAATACAATGGTAGAGCAACACTGACCCATATCCTTGTCTTATCCACAACTCTCTCTCTCTGTTGCTGCTGCAGCTGACCAGGAACTCAAACTGTTCCCAAACAACTGATTTAAAGGTCTTCCAGCTCTGATGCAGTGTGACTGGCTGGCACGCCAATCAGCTTGTTGTGCTAAGCGCGTGTTGCTAACGGGGTCACAGCTAAAATTTTCCAAGCCGAACTCACGTCTGGGAACTTTGGTTCGGCTTTGCAAGCATCAGTTTACATCCTGTCTAGTCTGCATGAGGCTGCTGCACTGTAAAATGATCCCCGTGATGGTTCAGCATGAATACATGAACCGTTATAGCCCTGTTTTCTAGTACTATTGAACTGTGTAGCATCTGATTTTAAAGTTTGTTCTGAGATTTTATCCATCCCATGTCCTTAAAGGTGGAACAGATATAATCAATAAATCAGGAAAAAAAGGATTTAAGTAGTTTTGTATTACATGTACATGTTACATGTTGCTTTAATCTATCATTCTGAAGTAAATGTTGGTTGAATGTTGGACACACAGACTGTATTTAAAATATGTACAGTGTCCATGATATCAACCATATGTTTGTCATAAACTATAGAGACCAAAACTGATTTTTGTACAAGGATGTAAACATGTTTATTTTTGTTGTAAAGTTTGTTGTTTTAATATGGAGGTCAATGGGGAAAAACTCGCTTTTGGAGCCTGCCTCAATTGGCCAATAGAGGAACTACAGTTTGTGGCACCTCTGCGCTGGCCTCATTTTTCAGCCCCGGAGACTGATGCTTGTTTGCACAGTGTAATGGCTATAGAATAACGACACCGTCAGTATTTAGATTGGTTCCCTCAAAGCTTTGCTTGCACTTTGCCCACTCCTTTCTCCTAATGTTACTCCCCCTCCACCCCAACGTCAACCCCACGCCGTAGTTACTTATTTCTGCGAAGCATTAACGTTACTCAAACCACATTATTACTATGCAATGCACATGATTAGTTGTTTTTGCCTTTTCCCAAATTCAGTATAAAATTGTGACAATTTCAATTTACCTCCTCAGTGAACATGTTTATTTCTTCTTTCTTATTTTCCAAGGTGGTGTTAATCATTTCTTCACGGAGCTAGGCTCTGGCGAAAACTGAAAACAGTTCGGCTGTCTTTGTGACAGCGGCATAAACAGTACTACCACTTGGAAAAAAAGTTGTCTGTTGTCTAACTCTTATCCATATTTTATTTTGGGCTAACTTTTATACTAAACATTAAACAGATATCAGCATGGCTCTTATGTAATTATAATCGTGTTTCCAACCAATTCAGGCTCTAATTACATCACATTTAAAAGCATATTTTTTGGGAACTAATTCTAAATGCTGCACTACATTTGGTATAATTAGTATAATAAGTAATTTAGGCACATTTAACCTGAGTAAAATTTCAGCAGTATACTTCTGTGGTCCTTCCACCTCTTCCTGTAAACATGGCAGAGCCGGACGAGGCACCAGCGGCAGACACAGCACACTGCTGCTCTGCTGTGTCTGTGTCTGTCCTCTCCCACCACTCTCCCCCCCACATGTTGTCAGTGTGTTCGGCGTGTGTTTGTTTGGCGTTGTTTTGATCGCCGATGCTTGTGTGTTTGGGCTGTGCTGGCTGGGCGGTGAGCGTGCCCGGTGCAGAGCTGATGGCGTGCCAAGTGCTCCCTGCGGGCCGGCTGTGCCTTCCACTCTGCTCAGCCACCGTGAACGCCGAGCCGACAGACTGCTGCAGGGGGAACACCACTTCCTCTCTCCTTCTCTTTCTTTCTCTCTCACACACACAGACACACACAGTAGCTGCATCCTCACCCCACGTCAGCTTTTTCCCTCCCATCCCCCCATCTTTCTACCCATTTTTCCTTTTCTCTTCTTACCTTTTTTTTTTACACTGTTCAATTCCATTCCTGTTCCTCAAGAGACCATTCTTTGAAAAATTAAGGTCGCACTTCATTTTACAGTACACTAGTAAGATGTAACAAGCCGTACTTTGCGTTAAATTAGACCAAAGCTAGAAATAATGTTTCTTTATAAGACAATAGTTATACCCTAATTAGACACTATACACCTAACAGTACACTAATGAGATGTAATAAGACGTACTTTGTATTGAATTAAACAAAAACTAGTAATAATGTTCTTTTTTAGACAGCATTAGACCTTTTAATACACCTTATTAGACCCTAATTAGACCAATATTTTACTTTATCATTTTGGCTGGTCCTCTACTAGACCGATGCCTGCTACAATTTTATGATAATGCTGTCACCCACTGAGAAAATATTTCTCAACAGCTATAATTTTGATCTGATCTGGCTAACATATTGTTTTAAAATGGGGAAGTAGCAGACATGCGAATTACATTTTAGTTTACTGTACAGTTCTGTTGTAATGTTTCCCTAATTACCTTCTTATGAAGTATAATAAGGGTTTAACAGTGGGGAAAAATACACTTTAGTTTACAGTGCAATTCTGCTGTAATGTATCCCAAATTACCCTCTTAAAAAATCTAATAAAGGTCGAATACTGTCTATTAAAGAAAAATGTGTGTAAAATTAAAGTGTGACCAAAATTAAATTTTTAAGATTTCAAAGATTTTGTTTTTTTAAATTCCATGCTGGTGAGCTCAAAAAAATTGAACCAAAAAGGTATTTCTCCCATCACTCATCTATTTGTGTAGTGGCTTTTAGTTGGTGTGTTAGCTATTTCTTGCCATTCATAAGAGCAGTCACTTGTTATTGCTGGAGTTCCATGTCCTTATTTATCTCATGGTACCTAAGACCTCTTGTCCAATTGGATTTAGCTGGAAACTCCTGCTCTGAATTGCAGTACCTACTGTTCATTAACATTTAGCTCTAATTACCAGGCTCATTAAAGCATCGAATTAGCAGCAAAATTCTTTCAGCCTCCTCTCTGCGCTTAATCGTTAAGCAAATGGAGCGTCACAAGTTTGAAGTGATTACTATTGAGATGTAAGTGCCACGGCCCCATGAAATGTCACTCAGCTGCCCTAAAAAATAAATAAATAAATAAATAAATAAAAAGAGAGGGAGAGAGAAGAAGGACTGGAAGCAATTTACTTTTACTTGGTGAGAAAGCTGTTTTGTGTGCACACAGGGGAGGTCAGTTCTAGCTTCAAACATCACACAGCTATTATTCCAGTGCTACACACCGTGAGAAATAGTTTCTCCAGAAGGTCAACAACATTTACATCCAGGAGAAAAAAAAGGCTGACAGCTGCTCACCTGTCAAGATAATGCGGACTTCTCCAGCATTTGGGTCACTTCCACTACAGAGTCCTCCCATTCACCATCTGACACACACACAAATCCTTTTTTACTATATTCAGTGGGAGCCTGTCCTTAACATAATGCATTAGGTAGCCCCTTTACCCTAAACCCACCCATCACAACTAAGTGCATAACTCTAACCCTGACCCTAACTTTGAACCTTATTCTAACGCTAACCCTATAAGCCAAGTCTTAGCCCCCAACAGTCCTTCAAACTTGTGGGGTCTAACATTTTGGTCCTCACAAAGCTTTTGGACCCAACAATAAAGTGGACTAATGGTTCAAGTCTTAGCCCCAAACAGTCTTTAAACATTGGGGTCCAAACATTTTGGTCCCCACAAAGCTGTTGGACCTACAAATAGAGTGGACTAACAGTCCAAGTCTTAGGCCCCAAACAGTCCTTGAAACTTATGTGGTCCCCACAAAGCTTTCGGACCCCACAAGTAAACAGGTGATCTCTGAAATATTTTCTCTTTGTTTCCTCCTGGTAAATTCACCAAACAGGCCTTTAAACTTGTGGTCCCCTCAAAGTTGTCGGACCCCACAATTTAAGAGGACTAACAGTCCAAGTCTTAGCCCCCAAACAGGCTTTAACATTTTGGTCCCCACAAACTGTCGGTCCCCACAAGTATAGTGGGCTATGGTTTTTGTACCCCACAAATACAGTAAGACAAGCGCACACACTGTTATACATTAACACCTTCACTTAGGTGTGTAGGTTGTGTATTGACTTGTGCATACTTTAGTTTACATATACATGCATTAAGTGCACACCAGGAAACACACACACATATTGACAAAGGCACACTGCTGCTTAGTATTCAAGAGGTCAAGATTAAACGGCTCTTTCATTGGTTGATCCTTCCAGGTCACACACACAATCTTGAATAGCTAATGTCAGATTAATTGATTGGTTGATTCTTCAGAGAGAATATATGCAGCACATTAACTGGGGATGAATAATTAAACATTTCTGACATGCAGATAAACACACACGGCGGCGCACACACATGTACTGAAACTGGCCCTTACAACTTTGCATTTGAGACAAATGTGTGTGATTTGAAGCGTTGCAGAACAACACGGTCATGTTGAAGCATATTAAACGAGTCTGTTAATTCATGCATGCTTGATTCTAATTTGAATTATTGGCTGAAGCAAAGATTTTTTGGGGCCGAATCAGTCTGCAGCTGTAGTATAGAATGCTACATTACAAACAAAGCCAATTTTGATTTCTCCTTCACAATGAGACTTCAGTGTGTAGGTGCCAATTTTCATAATGCATAATAACACTCAAAATAAGTTGCCTTGGATACATAAATTACCATTTCATACATATGATATTTTTAGAGTCATAAATACTTTAGTTGACACAGTAAGGTGATTTTGGTATTCTACTGTGTTGAAATATTATCATTCGATTTGTTCATTTCAATTTTTTTGCAATGTGAGAATAAAGTTAAAATGTTGACAATAAAATCAAATGTCAAGAATAAGTTAGAATAAGTTACACTGTACTCTGATTTTTCATTCAAAAGAATAGGTACTACATACAAGTGATTATCTACTATTTTAAATCTCCCTCCAAGGTCAGTATACACATGTATACATAAGTTCATAATGGGAGAAGGAAGCACTACATGGCTTGACCTTTAGTAATGGCAGGTAAATGTACAAAAATACAAGATCCAGGAAGTCTTGCTTGATGTAGAGTTATACACACTTAGGGCTCTAAGTCTTCATCGGGTTCTGACCCTGATGAAGACTTTGGGCTCTATGTTACACCCAGTGCAAAGCCGATGGGCCGGTGGCATTACTATGTTACACCAGTGCAGTTGCCATTTTTGCCATGCCTGCAAGGTAGCAAATGAACTTGCACCTAGTCTTACTTTATTCTCAAAAGGGAAAATAAAAATCTTCCTCTGATTTATTTCTTCTTATGCCTGACACTAATACTGAAGGTTCAACTTTATTCTCAACAATTCAGCTTTTTTTTCTTGACATTTTAACTTTATTCTCACAATACAAAATAAAAAATCCTTTTCCTCTGATGTATTTTTTCTTATGCCTGGCACTAATACTGGAAGTTCAGCTTTATTCTCAACATTTCAACTTTATTCTCAAAATGCAAAATACATTGTTTCCTCCTCTTATTTTTCTCTCTAATGGCTGGCCCTAATGCTCTACCTAATTATGCATTAGTAATTTATTATCAGTGTACAACACAGGGTTGTACAACAAAATGTTTTAGTCCCATCATATATAACATATACACAGATAATTAAAATCACAATAGAATAGGATAAAATATATGATAAAATAAAACAACATAATATATAGAGTTATTTATATACATATATACATACACACATACACAACCAAGGAAAATAAAAAGGAAAGAGGAGTCAATACATCACTATAGAACTTTCTATGCTCCAGACGTTTGGCTGTTTCTATTAACGCTTATAGGAGATTCAATGTCAGTCATGCTTTTTGGGGCTCAAGAGCAAGTAAACAAAATCAGTCAGTATGTTATTGTCTGAAGTGTGTTCTTTCTTCTTTTAGGTGCATTTCTATATCAAAAATAATACAACATAGATATGCCTGTTTTTATTGTGTTTCTGCATGATATTCATGATAGGCTTCAATAGAACTGGCACTAAAGTCTGACATGGGACGTTCTACTGTGATGTAATGTCCCTCCCTTCTTTTGTATTTTCCTTTCATACACCCAAGAAACAATTCTGTTGTACCCTTTTTAAAATTTGCATCAGGTTGAATGTAAACAGCAGCAACAAGATGGTGATTATAATATGGTTGACATCTATACATAAATAAGCTCATCTGGGAAGTATTGTCCATCGACTGTGACTGTGTTTGAGCACGAAGCATCATCGACATAAACACAGATTCCTCCTCCCCACATCCTCCTGGATTCTTGTGTGCTGCATCCTGTCAGCTCAGAGTACGATCCGCCTGTCAAGTGCAACTACTTGATCTGGAATGCTGTTCTCAAGCAGGTTTCTGTAAGATGTGGACACAAGAGTCTGATTTCCTGTTGCTTGTCCAGCCGGGGTCCCATTTTGTCCATTTCATTTTTCCAGTGGAATAGTTCACCCAAAAATTAAAATTTAGTCATTATCTACTCACCCTCATGCTGACTGAAGGTTGGGTTTAGTTTTTAGTCGACAAAACACTGCCGGAGTTTCACAGAAAAACAATAATGATGTAAAATAATGTTCACACCATGTTTTTAGCCTGAATCTTCACCATAGATCTTTAGCTTGGAGCCATGTTCACATGCACATTATCTGAACTGAGTGTGTGTGTGGTGTGACGGTGTGCAAACAGCATGTCGGGCTTGGATTATGCCAGACAAGCAGTACGGAGACATTTTATGTTTTTTTTCAGTTGTGTTTTTACAGTTGAAAACTGGTCACCATTCACTTCCATTGTTTGGGAGATTGGGTTGAACTATCCCTTTAAGTTCTGGGTTAGCATGGCTCTTGTCCAGCGCTCCTCCACTCCACCTGGGTTGGACTCTTCTGTGGTCTGTCCAGCTGATCTGGCTGGGTGGTCGAAAGATGCTGTTGATCTCTTTAAATCAAACCCCACACTTCCTTTTCAAATGCCTACAGGTGTTTTTCTGCCATAGGTGATATGTGTTTTAGCAATAAAGCCAACAAATAACAGATTAAAACAAAAAAATTTAGCAAAGTTTGACAGAGCTACCAGCTGCAGCATTTGCATGCGCTGCCATTGCCACCTTATTACACCTTCAGTACATTTTTGGTCAGGTATAAAAATCCCATGCGCTGCCTGCTTCTCAATCAGTTTGGAGGTGGAGGTGACCTGTCTCATGAATAAAATTCTTGTGTGGGCTTTAAAGAAGTATAATTATAAATGCTAAAAAGTGAGAATGGGATTTTAAGCACGCTGATTTGGAGGAAGTTCTCTGGCGCGGGGCACGGGGTTAGAGATGCCATGGGTGTTTTACTGAAAAGCAGCAGGAGACGGAGTTAATGTGGTGTATCGCTATCTGAAATACCTGCTCCTATTACAAGCCACTCATCTCCAACAAACTCTCCCGTGACTCTTTCTACCTCCATACTTCTATTTCTATCTGTCTCTCTGGGTCTCACCTTTCTCCATTTCATGGCTGTTTTCTTCCTCTATTTGCTTGACAAGACAATGGATAATAACCCTGGAATAGCACAGAGACCGGCAAATGAGAGTAATCAAGCTGTCTTGTCCTGGTGGCGTTCAGGTTCACTCATCAAACCCTAATTATCACCCTGGAAACCAATGTTCCGCTTTAATTGTTCTGATGAATGAAATATTACAGAGAGGAGTCGGGCTGCAGCCGAGCGGAATAACAGCTTTTAGCCATAAAACACAGCAGAGTAGGAGGAGGAGGAGGATGAGGAGGAGAAGGAGTGAAGGTGACTCAGGAGAGAATGAGACATAGCGCGAGAGAGCTGGCAAAAGTAATGGATAAATAGAGTTCAGCATGACAGATGTGAGAAAAAGACGAAGAGGGAAATCGGGGGGAAAAAAAAGAATGGTTGAGACAAACTGGAAAAATGGCAGCAACAGCGTTCAGAGAGGGAGGCAAATGACTCAGACTGAGGATGTTTAAGTGCGGTCTAATTGCCTCAAGATAGCACACAAGGAGGTGTCTGGCCAGTAATCGAGACAGATTGCACCCAGAGGTTTTTTTACACGGCTCCCAGCTGAGTTGTTCCAATATAAAAAAGCACTGAATTATTGGGCCCACATTCCCATAAACCGTTACACTCCTGTATGGCTCCCCGCTGACAAAGAACATCAGTAATCAAATCTCAAATACTGCAGACGTCGTAAATTTTAATAAAATACATCCACTTCATTGTCTTTTCGGCACTCGGCTCACAATTAAGGTGTCGCAGCTGAAGTAATTTCTTCTCTTGTTTCTTTCTCTGATTTGATTCGAAGACGTCACACGCAAAACAAAACTCCAGATAAAAAACCGAGAAGGCATGAAATGAGACGGTTGCACACAACATCTGCCAAACCTGCCATCGTAGTGCATCTGAAATTACTCCTTAAGGCTGTTAAATGAATGTGTCCTCTCCACTCACACACATACAGTATATGCGCACACACACACACATCCTGTTCCCGACTACTTGTGTGAACTCTTAAAAGTTTTGCCACCTGAATTTGTACCCAGACACCACGCCGTATTACCCTGGTGAAAGGTGGAGCGCGTTGTCATCAATAATGGAGCGTACGGGACGTATCCGCAGGGGTTTGGAGCATTATTGATATCAGTTCCTACCCGCCCCCTGGTTGTTTCCAGCGCAGAAACAGCGGGGGTGGAGCCATAGAGAGAACAGAGGGAGATGGCTGACAGAGTGTAAGAGTAGCAGGAGTCTGAAATCACACACACATACACACACACACGTTTATTTATGTCATTTTTGGGGACATTACATAGCACCTTTATGCTCTACATGACACACGCACATGGATACGGATGGAGCATTCTGTCTGTACTCTGCGTTATTTCAGGGACAGCGTAGCAATGTAGCTTGAAAAGACACAACTGCAGGACGTGACAAAAAAGTTTTAAAAATCCTTAAGTGCTGCAAATGACATTTGTTGCCAAAAGGTAGTGACAAAAATTCTCCGTCCATATGTTGCAATGTATTTAATGGCCACACAGACCACCACTGTCTACAACGCTGCCTCCACTTTTTTTTTTCCAGGAGGTACATTATTTCAGCCTCCTCCAGCATCACCATGTTTGTTATTTTCAGAAACTTTGGACTCTTCTTCTTCTTCTACTTTGGGGTAACTTTTGACTCTGAGAGGTGCCCTCTAGTGGATGCGTTGCTTAACATCCATGCCGATGTAAAGGACACCTGGAACTATGTGGGCAGTGATTTTCATAGCTAAACTTACTTATCTATTTTCATACGTAAAAGGAGCATAAATGATCCTTTACCCTAACCCAAAAAAGTCTGGCATGAGAAAATGTACTCAATTAAAATAACAAAAAAGTAATTTGAAAATACAACAAAGAAATCCACACAAACTGAGACTTTCCCATTTTAAGAATTTCAAAGATCCAATATGGATCTGACCTTAAAGGTGCTATATGTAAGAATTGAAAAAAATAACCAACACTATCACAAGAATGTGAAGACATAACAGTATATTAACAGCTAGCCCCAGGCCGGCCAGGATGTGTCAAGTGATTCACTCACAATTAGAAAAAGACTGTGATTAGGCTTATTGTTGTCCACTGTTTCTACAGTTTAAACCTGGGGATAAAAAGCCATCTTACTTGAGAAAAAAATGACATATTAAAGAGGGCTCAACAATAAGGATGGTACACTTACTCGGGGCAAGTAAAATGCCATGTCAGCCTAGTAAGTCTAGCAACTCACTTTGCTCGACTGATAAAGTGCTAAAAAAGAGTTAAACTATTACACTATTTTGATAATCGATTAATGATTAAGGTAATTTTTCATGCAAAAATGCAGAAAAATGCTGGTTCCAGCCTCTCAATGATGAATACTTCCTGCTTTTCGTTGTTTATTATCACATTAATCTGAAAATCTTTGGGTTTAAGACTAACAAAACAAGATATTTTATAGACCTTAGTCTTTAGTCCGTTGTAACTGATAACTGCCAATAAATAAAACAATTTGTACAGGGGCACCCTGATTAAGTAATGTATTTGACATTAAATTAAATGTATTTCAGATACACAAAAGTATTTTGTTATGAAATGCATCTAATTTTTAGCTGTCCGTCAAAATACAAATTACAGTTCAATAGAAAATAAATACACTGCCCTTCTCTGTCCTAACCTTAATCTGACCCTTACTGTACCTCACCACTGACCCTAAAATCAAAGATTTTCCATCAGCTTTCGTCCTGCACCAGCCGCCCTTAATTACGTGGTCTTGAGCCTGAAATGTGTCCCCTAAAATATTTTAAGTCATACCTACACACACTCACACACACACACACACACACACAAATAGTAACATAAACATAAACACGTACAAACTTATTGTCACAACAAAAGTGACACACATACTGTACATACTCATGCATGCAGATACAAATGCAGATCTTCATCTATGTTACATGGACAGGTGGAGTGTTGGATGTTTTGTGTGCAAATGTGTGTATGGATGGAGGGAGGCTCGCTGGATGGGTGGACTGAGCTCCTAAAAGAGTTCCACTGAAAATTAAATCATGAAAGAGACACAGACAAACTTTGATGGGAGAGTAAAAAGATGCAGTGAATTTCACCGAGCAGATGTGCAAATGCACGTAATGAACGACAGGATCGTCTGTCTTGTATTTTCTTTATGGAAAAGATGCAGATATCATGAAAGTAGCACAGACACAGAGGACGGCTTTTTTTTATATCAGGACAAGAAGTTCTCCGTCATTCATACACTGTCACTGCCTCAGCACTTCATTATTACTTCGTGAAGAAACTCATCTTTAGCAGAATGTACTGATAGCTTTCATGTGAATCCCCACCATCAGCGGAAGCACAGATAAACATATGAGACAGTTTAATAAGAGAGCTTGATGATGTTCCACCACAGCACGAACGGTAATATGGTGAAGTTGGAGACTTAACTTCGGTCGTATCAGAAGTTGGCCGAACAGAGTTGAGTCAGAACACTTTGCCCATTGCGTGACTGGCCTCCCTGAACACCTTTGCCCACGGTAAATTATGGAGCAGATGTAACTAGTCCTTTAAAACTATTCTTTATTGTACATTATTCATCACTCGTAAATACATAATGTCTCCAGCTATACAGACATGTGTACACGAGACACACACACATATATATTTATACACAGTATATCTGTATTTGTCCTGAGAACATAAACTGAGCATGATAACCTCAGTTCATTTTCTCAGTGGGAGCTTCCCAGTCTAACCACATATGATTCATGTATTCAGACATACAGATATTTGAGCTTCAGATTCCTTAACTAACCATTTTAAATGCATTCGTTTTTAGAATGTGCATGAATGAAACATGAAACATTTCATCTTATTCTTTTATCTACAGTGGAAATATACTTTATAATTCAGCTGACACTGAGTGGAATGGAGACAGAGTCTATTTCACATTGGAAGTAGAAGTATGCACGCACAGATGAGTGCAGTGACTCCTCTAAAACTTACTCTGTGTTGAGTGTTGACTGAGTTCAACGCGCACCACTTGCAACAATTTGTCATGAAAAGAAAAAAAAGAAAGAAAGAAAACGAGTTCGTGGGGAGGCTGTTTTAGTGGCCGGTGATAAATCACTCGTAAATTGCATATCCAAACTATTAAGCTAACAAGTGCGGTCAGCAGCCTGAGTTGACTTCAAACAACGGCAGCACAGTTTGTAGAAAGAGCACGCAGAGTGAGACGAATGCTAAACGGCAGAGATCAGAGAAGAGCTTGTGTCTCTCCAAAATGAAACATTTCCTGTCTAATGTCTTTTGTCCTTGGGGCTGCATATGGAGGTCTGACTACTTTGTTTCAGCTAATGCACAATAAAAGGGAAAGGTAAAAGAGCACAGCTCAGGTTCATCACGCCTCTGGGCAGAAGTGTACACCACACACAGCTGTGTGTCATAAATAATACACATAATATTAGAGCAGCTGAAATCAGGCTTTGACTGATATGGGTTTTCAGAGGCCAGTACCAATGCCAGTTTTTTTGGAACACGGCTGACAAAATAATCGGAATCTTTCATTCCCAAAACCTTCAGTGTTTCTCTCAAATTATCCAATGGAAGGCAGGAAACAACTTCTCTTGAAGTCAAAATCAATATTTAAGTGTGTAATGACATGGATGTTGTGTTACACATCACCGATGATCCAGTATCCAGCTAACAATAGCAAAAAAAAGTTGTTTCACCGGAATTCTTGGGTATTTTTAATGGTTGATCACAGTTTTTTCTTTTCCAACAAAAACACTGGAAACTGTGGATGACACATCCTGAACTTGTGATGCTGAGCACAAGATAGCAAATGCGTCTGTCTATGCCTTCGTTTTGCCTTCACTTTTAGCCCTCCCGTCCACGGCAGCACAGACCAGGCATAAGTTTATTTGCTATCTTGCAGACATGGCAAAAATGGCAACCGCACCGATGTAAGATAGCAAATCCTCCTGCGCCACCAGTTCAATGGCTTTGCGTCGGGTGTAAGATAGGGGCCCCAAGACGTCAAATACAGACATTTTTGGTTGCTCACAAGCTTACTCAGCACAGCAAAATAATCAGAGAAATGAAGAAAAAGTGGGAGATGGCAGAGTGTCTGCAGATATACACACCACCGCACACTTAATGGGTCAGAAGTGATGATTGAAAGAGATTATTTCTACTCTATACATTGTTTTTTTGTTTTTTTTTTAAAGAAGAATGTTGCTAATTTACCTTTAAGCAAAGTTCAATCAAATTATATAAAATCATAAAACAAAACACAAAAAAGAAAAGCACTGCAATATCTGGATGTATTTCAAGTATGACAAATAAGCTTACCAGTGTTTATAGGATTTTATACCAAAGAATACGCCGGAAACTATAATGCTGCCGCCACAAAATACCAGTGCAAGTCCTGTACAAATTAGAAGTCTTGTTCCTGTCGAGGGCAACAAGTCCTTGCCTCTTATCTGCAGTCCAGCTGCGTTGGTTGGTCCTATCAGCAGGCTGTTATCTTGGTGCCCTCTTAAACCTCAGCACTGTATGAGCTACCTGGGCCTTATCAGTGCCTGTCCTCCTAGAGAAGGATCCATGGCCGCCGGGCCTTCACCGACCCTGGATCGACCTCTCCTTGGTTCTCCTCTTCCAGCCCGGTTGGCCTGTTTTACCCTGAGCTCTCTCTTTCTCTCCTTCTTTGACTTTCTCTCCGTCTTACTCTCACTCTTTCTCATGGTCCCAATGTCATGGCATATCTAGCTGGATTTAAAGCGAGCCCATGTAACTTCTGAATGAAGAAATGCAGGGAAATTCAGTGTGCTGCTGTAATTTCCACTTGTGGCTACAGGAGCCACTGTTCAAGAAAAGTGACACAGTCACTTTAACCAGTAATCAGTGGCTTTTAATGCTGGTGATAATGCAGCACATTAAAGATCCAGTACGTAAGATTTATGGATTAATTGTCAGAATACAGCAGAAATAGAATATATTATTAATAAGTCTGTTTTGATTAGTGTATAATCACTCGAAAATAAGAATCTGTGTTTTTGTTACCTTAAAATGAGACGTTTTTATCCACAAAGGGAGCGGTTCCTCCTCCACAGAGGCCGCCATTTTGCGCTGCCATGTTTCTACAGTAGCCAGGAACGGACAAACCAAAGACTGGTTCTAGATACAACCTTATGTGTGCTGTGCAAGTTTTATAGCCACTGTAAAAGAGTGAGATGAGGTGCTGCCTACAATCTCATGGCCAGATGTCAGTAAATCCTACATACTGGTCCTTTAAATTGTTGCATTATCACAATTGTAGAAAATAGCATTTCACAGCTAAACAGTGAGGTCAAACTACATCAGCTCTTACATTTAAATACCAGGCTAATTCAGCAGTACACACCCAGTCTTTGTCTTCCTGTAAATATATTTTCATAATAAAATTCTTGTTGAAAACGTTTTGTGCCTGACAGCAACAATATGTCTGCATGTCTCTTCATGCTGGGAATGCCACATTGGTATTCATGGTGTGCTGTACTTGGAGCACCCGGCATCCAGCACATTACAGCCAACCAATTATTCCATAACAATTGAGAACATGCATATTAGAAATGTCAAATTACAAAAACTAAATGTGCTCAGTGCATGCCTTGCAAAACAATAACTGGGTAAACAAGACCACCCGGCTTTGCCAAAGTCAAATGCTGTCCTCTACTTTATGTTAAAAAAAAAAGAACATATATACATAATTTTACTATTTGCTTAATTTGAACCAGCATGGAATTTAATAATTTCACTATATCTTGGGACTGTAAAAGGAACTATGACAGTAACGTGGTGAAGCCTTTGTCTGGGTAGGCAATGACCAATCAATATGGCATATGTCCACACATCCAGTTAACACAGTGGTTCGTATTGCACTTGCATGGATAAGATACTGTATAGCTGACATTAGTTCGGATGCATTAAGTGATTCTGGAGAAAGACGGGATTGACCAAGCCTCCAACTCAAAGCGCTGATATTTGATGAATAAGACTCAGCAGTCAATTACTCTTCCTCTAGAACTGCTCACTGTGATTGGCCAAAGTCTCCTGTCACAGGCTAGACTTTCTAGAGCCGAGCGGGCATGCAGAAATCTAGTTTTCTTTCTGACCACTTGAATCACAATATGCTAAAATGTTGGAATTTTTGCCCAATGATGCAAAAGATAAACTGCCTACCACAGCGTTAAGCGATTATTTATCAAATACACCATGAGCCTTCTGCAAAGTAAAGCTAATGCACAATCAAACTAATTAATGGACACATCTAGCTGATTATGTGTTCACACATTGTACATTTATACAACATAATAAACACTAATGAAGAGAAAGTTGTTGTCACAGGAAATGTGGGAAATTATTATACTTTATACAATGTAACTGTGACTAGTTTAAGTGGGCTACATGTCACGCTGCAGACAAATTATCAACGTTGACAATTTAATATAAATAAAATCCATCAAATTATGAATATGAAGAAATTATCAATACAACACAATATCATGTAATCTTAACATTTCTTTTTAGTTTTGGTGAGGCACTGCCTGCCTCCCTAAAATGAGTCATGTGGAGAGGTAATACATTCAGCTCACTTTCTAACTAGAGCCTTTCTGTCTATTTAAAGACATAATAAACTGAAGGAATTAGAAAGAGATTTAATGTTCCTCTTGGCTGATTCTCCATGCTTTCTCATATTAAAATTAGTGAAGTTCTTCAAGAGATCTGTGATAAAATGACAGATTTATTATTAAATCACAAGAACTATGAAATGTGAACACAGAAATTCATAACAATTATTATGAAAATGACACAATAAATAAGAAATGGATAAGGCTATTAATAAAGTAACCAGAAGGGTTTGACATATCCAGTGCTGTCATGGTTACAATCTTTGTTTTTCATCATTTATCTTCACTTACTGTGAAACACCAAATATTATCTTTATTTTCACTGAGAAATTAAGCCAGATAAGATAAGATAAAGTGAAATGCAAAAAATAATGAGTACAGCTGTTCAAATAGCAAATTCAAACCATAGACTGTAAATTAAATAGCTTGAAATCCTATCTGATATAGAGTCTATACAGTTGAAGCGAGTAGTTTTCCTCCTCCTCCCCAGACTCAGGGAAGCTCAGGCAGGCTGCAGGAGTGCAGGACACGTGCAACATCTTAAACTGATAATAACAAGTGAGGACAAGTCCTACAGTGTACGTTAATCGGCTGTTTTCAACTGCCAATTGTCTGTCAATGTAAAGCTAAGTCCATTATCCTGAAAACAAAAGCCAGTGACTGCCTGTCTCGTTACCTGCCAGACTCCATTAACATATTGCTCAATTTAACGGTTATAAACATCTACGTCTTCTACCAGATTGTTGGTGATTTCTTACAACTCATTTGGTATTAACTTGAACTCTAACTAACATGAAATGGACAAACAAAAACAGTTATTTCCCCCGGAATAGACAGTTCGAAGGGGGGCATTGCAGCTGTAGCATTTGTTGTCAGAGAAGTGAGTATTTCAACTTTACATGTTTCTTTAATCTCTGATGACATATTGTGGTCATTTTATGATTTATAGTAAATATATTACAGTTTAAGCTAAAATAAGTAAAATAGAAAAAGAAGTATTTACAGTGACACTGAAAGTAATAAAAAAAAATAATATTACACCTGGTAATGAACATAATATTGCACAATACAGTAATACACCCAGGTATCTGTAGCCAACGATGCTATTTGGACCAAAGGGTGTAAATAGCGACATTATTATAATGCTAGATACAAACCATGGTCTTTTCCAAAGCTCAACCAAGTAGTTTTGTTTCCTAAATCAAATCGAGCTGTGACTGAAAGCTGAAAATAATAATTCAAAACTGTTAATAATGAGTCAACTAAGTCTAAAAATTAAATGTCAACCTAGCATCCAATTTAATACCAGACACAAACTCCAGTCCCCCAGAGGAAAGTCCTGTGCTTAACACATTCACCAACCATTATTATTTTGGTTTTCAGTCAGTTTGGTTAAGTTTAACCAACAAAACTATTTAGTTAGATTTAGGGAAATAGCCAGTGTAATAGCGTAAATAGCCACATTGGCAATTTATGACCTGTGGGTGCAAATAGCATCATTTGCTACAGACATCTGAGTTGCACAATACTGTATTAAATGTAATATTCCACATGATACATGATGAAAAGTAACATTGCACAGATAATAAATGTAATATTGCATAATATCAAATATACCAAATATAAAATACATGGGATGAGATTAAGATTAGGAAAAACACAAAAGCATCAAAGAAGCCTCATGTCAAAGCCATGATAAATTACAAAAAAAGCACAAAAAACAAACATAATCCTATTTAAATTTCCTCTACTCAACAGCTTCACACACAGTATGAGCACACACTGCACATTCATTGAAGCTGACAGGAAAATGAAAGAACATCAAGACCACTGACGACCCCATACCGCTGTGAGATAGTCTGTCTCACACCAGGACATTAAAAAGAGGACATTCTCATGCAAGTAAATCTGTTGTGACTCACGCTAATTGACAGGCCTGAGTGGCTGCACAGAAGTGGGCTAATGCTATCTCAGGTAGCCGTTGTGCTGAGTGTGGCGACGCTGGTGGCTTTACAGTGGCAGTAATTATTGGACTGGCGACGGTGACAGCAGCACTAATGAGTGTTGACAGCCACACCCCCATGGCTGTTTGTTCTAATAGCCCAAACATCAGGCATAGAATGAATTAGTTTTTTGTCTCGCACACGCACAAGCGCGCCGGTGTGATCACCACCGCTAATGCGTGATGTGCATATTTGTGCGTGCACACATAAACACAGACATGCATATTTGAATATGCACATTTATTGAAATCACAACTACCCTCTTTATCCGCAGAAGGTTGACTGAGCATGCTGGCTCTTTTGCAACAAGATTACACTCTTGCTGTTACTTTCATTCTCACCCCGTTATAACTACAACCTGCTGCTGTTGAGCTTCTCACTGGAACAGTTGGGGGTTATGTGCCTCGTTCAAGGACACCTCAAGTTTAACATTTTCTGTGCCTGGTTTTTCTGCCTGTCTGGAGCTTCAAATCTGCAGCTTCCATGTTATAAAACTGCTTTTATGATTCTTACCTGGCAGTCATATGCATCCTGGGTAAAAAAAAAAAAATTGTAGACTTTCCTTGAAATCCTAGAAATTATGTTTATTACTAAATTGTTTTCATAATTATGTAGTGGTGACAGTTAATTCCTGCCTGTATTATGGTCACAGGCGACATTTCTTTGGAACAATACATTTATATAGTGTGGTGGATTCACATGGAGGTGGTTGGGGTGGATGACAGGTGTACAAGGTACAGGCCTTTAACACCACAGTCCAGACTCCTGCAACAAAAGCACTCTGGTTAAGGTAAGGGAAAGATCGTCATTTGGGTTAAATATTAATTTAAAAAAAAGCTCACATCTCAAGTCACTGCTCACTTTTGAATGATGCTGTTGTCACCACAGCTGGATAGTGTTTGTGAACGTGTTTAAAGGAGCAAAATGTAGCAATTGCACATCCAAAAATGAGTACTGTAATCCAAGTAGCGAGTGGCAGCTCAGGAAGCTCAGGCAGGCTGCACTGCAGGAGCACAGGATGCACGCAAATTGAGTCCTACACTGTTGGGGCTGTTTTGCTGCCAGTGGAACTGGTGCATTACAGAAATTAAATGGAATAATGAAGAAAAAAAGTTACCTACAAATTCTTAAGGAAAACCTAAAATTATCAGCCAGAAGGTTGGGTCTCAGACACAGTTAGGTGTTCCAACAAGACAGTGACCCAAAACACACATCAAAAGTGGTAGAGAAATGACTAAATCAGGCTTGAATTAAGGTTTTAGACCAGTCCCCCCAAAGTCAGGACTTAAACCCCCTTGAGACCCTGTGGACTGTGCCGAAGAAACAAGTCCATATCAGAAAAGCAACAAATTTAGTTGAACCGCACCAATTCTGTCAGGAGGAATGGTCAAAGATACAACCAGAAGCTTGTGGATGGCCACCAAAAGCACCTAATTGAGGTGAAAATGGCAAAGGGGCATTTAAACAAATATTAGGATCGCTGTATATTTATTTTTGATCCGGCAGATTTTGTCATATTTCCAAAAGACCTGTAATAAATTTATGAAAGAAGCAAAATGCATGATTGTTTTTTATGACAAAGACACACGTGTTTAAATCATCCCATCACAGAAAATTTAGAGTTATAGGAATCGTTGTAAACTCAAACCTACAATGATGTATATGCTCTTAAACTTTTGACCACAAATGTATATGCATTTACAGTAAATGATAAATAAATGTATTGGTATGTAATGTTAAATACCTCGTGCCCTGTGAAAATAGTGTGGTCCAAAACTTGGACATACACTGCCAAGTAATGTGACTAGCAAAGTTAAAAACGCTTCAGAGAGAATAAGAAAATGAAAAGGAGCAAAGAAGCAAAGAGCAAAGGCCAAATTTCTGGCCAAAAAAAGCTGTAAAGAATCAGGAGAAGCTGAACTTGGCAAAGGTGAGGAACTAGACAGACTAGTAAACAAAAATTTAGCTCGCTTTACTTATAATTAACCAGAGCACATTCATTAAGATTGCACACAATTAGACCGATGCTTTGATTAATGTAGACCTCAAGATTGAATTTCATAGATGAAGAGTATTTTTTGTTCCCCTGATTTGATCTGATGATTTAATGCCTTGCAGTAATTTTGTTACTCGCTGATTTCACTTTTCTCTAATCCTATTCAGGGAGGGAATTTTCTCTCCTTGATTTGTTTTAAGGTAAAAGGAGGCATATAACTGTTATAGTCTCATTTTTTTAAATTGTTTTTGTGTGTGTGTGTGTGTGTGTGTGTGTGTGAAATAAGTGACTTGATCTTTTGTGTTTTATAATCATATTAAATACAGCATGCAAAGCAGAGCATGGGCTCGATGGGTCGACACTGGATTTGGAAGCGGTTGGTCGAGACTTCATCTGTTTCACTACAAGGCTGATGGCCAAGAACTTATTGGAAATTGCTTGTGTTGGTATTAGTGCTAAAGGGTGGGTGGGCTGTAGTGGATGGATGGAAGACCCAATTTGGAAAATTTTGTCCCTAATTCTTCTGGCTTCTTGTTACTGTGGTAAAGTAGTTGCATTTCTCAAAGTCAGCAAGTAGCTGTGCCTTAAGTCAGGGATAATCAACGAGTAGGTGTGCGTTAAACGGTTTGGAGGCACAACAAGGAGGCGAAGAACCGTCCGACGTGAAGCAACTTCAGACCGTCCAGCGCACAGCAACAAGTTGATCATCCTGCTTATATCATAGTCATTTGCCAACAATATGAAATGAAAGCATTCACAGATTATTTGGTGAAAGTTTTCCTTTCAAAATCAGAAGTTGTGAAGCAAGAGCTTACTTTTGTCTACTAGAAGCGATGTGAAGTGAACAAACTGTCCACATGTAATATATTCATGAACTAATTGTATAAATGAATAACTGTAATTTTCTTAGATCAGCCTTGTTTCTATATAGTTGGAGGAAAGTTGACTTGTAACTCCAAAAAGTTCCCTTTTTTCCTTTCAAATGCATCCTTTTTGGGGATATTCCTATAACAAGGCTGCTGTGGTTCATAAAAAAAGGTGTTGCTTCTCCTCAACCTTGTTAATTAGTCTCTCATCCCCCCTGTCGACAGCTTTGATGAGGGGAAACTGAAACACCACGGATGTCACATCGATTTTAACCGGATAAAATATTCTGGATGTGTTTTTTGTGTGAAACTTTGTGAGAAACTGAAGCAATCAGCTGTTCGCTCGCTCATTGGCCTGAGTCGAACTATGTGTGCATTAAACACTTCTAATATTTTTTTCTGTTTTTTTTCGTTTTTTTTTTTTTTTTTCTATTTTGGCACCAGTTAGCACCATTAAAAGCAGCCAAATAAGCTACTAGCAGTTGCTGTTTACAATGTATCCATGAATTGCTTTATTACTAAAGAAAACTTTAAAACATGATGATTCTCAGGAAAGTTCTGGAGCTGTAAGGAGCAGTTTTTGTCTTGGTTTTGCAGGTGCATTCAGGGACACTGTATCATTCTGCTGCAAGGGGATAAAGAGTAAAGTTTGTCCACTAGTACATTTAGCAGAAAATACCATGACTGGTATTTGTTTCAGTAACAGTATTTGTTTGTGGGGTACGGGGGGGGGGGTCCAAACTCACTTCCACACGTTATTCTCCAACGGTTTGGTATCATGATGATCTGTTGATCACGCCCTGCTAGTTCCTCTTTTTTTGCGTTAACAAAGAGAACAATAGCAGAGTTTACTGATAAGGCAACAGCGCATGCAATAGATTAGAGTGACATGAAAGAGCATTTCACAAACAAGCCAACACGCAGACTGTTGGGCTCAGCTTAGACACTGATTGAGTAAAATCACTGCAGATTGAATATTTTGATATTTCATATGTTCATACTTTGAATTAAAAGTACATGCACGTGTTAATTTCATTAGAAAAGGGACCTGAGCTTCAGTATTGAGGCACACAAGCAAAAAATGGCTGAACAAAGAGCTCATCACGTTAGCTTTAACATCCCAAATAAATTGGAAAAAACAGTAAGAACCATGTCCTTGTTTTCCCTCGCAAGCACGCCCAAAGAGCACAGCCCAGGGGACGCAGCACTGCCACAGCTTGAGAGGCAAACACTGTGACCGGAGCTCTGCTTTCTTTTCAGAACAAAACAAGAGGCCCAACAGCAGAAAACAACTGCGTTCATTTGCCTGATCATTATATTGTGACAACTTATCTGGCTCTAATTTGGAAATAATGAATTATATTAGCCGCAAATCCTGTTCCCTTCTAATTAGTGGCTCTGGGACCAGGTTTGTCGTTTATGAGACGATCGAGAATGGAGTAATTACATTGTATAAATCAATTAGGGCCCTCCAATTGTGTACAATGTATTTTCCAAAGCAGATTAAATGGTGCTCGTGATAAAGACAGAACCTGTCCAGCACACTGTGAAGTGGCAAATTAAAAGGAGGAAGAGGGAGGCGAGGAGAAGGAAGTGAAAAGAGTCAGCGAGGAGGGAGGACAGAGGAATCAAAACAGGGCTGCAAGGGCAAGGGCATGCTGAGAGGATAATTTGCACTTCCAACTCAGTCTCTCACATGCAGGCAGGGAGACAGATGTGTGCAGAAGGGCAGAAAGTGTAAGAAACTGGAAAAAAAAAAAAAAATCAAAAAAAAAACATGCAGAGTCTGGTTTGATCGATGTTGTACCCTTTGAGAGCCGATATTAATTAGAAAACATTTTGATTTCACGTCCACACTCTGAAATGCTTTTGATCTTTTAAATGCAACATGAATTACAAATAATAAACCATCATTTTAATGAAATATATGTGGATTTTATGCATAATTCCCAGTCTTTCTGAAGTGAATCAATCTTGCTGGTCTCAAGGTGCCAGTTTCAGTTCTTATAATCGTTCAGTCAAATGGTTCATGTCTATATCAAATTATATATTTGGCTCAATAAATTACACCCAGTTTTATGCATTTAAAGGATTTTGAGCTGTGAAGCATCTCATTCTGCAAAACTAACATTAGCTTAAGCTGTTCCAGTGCAGAGCTGTTAACTGTGCCGTGGATATTTTAAACACTGTCAGATGTGACTTGCTGAAGTGCTAATTTGCCACTTTTACCACAATATAACACACAAGTGTGATGATTGATAGTTTTAAAAATAATATCGCATTGTACTACAGTATCCTGTATCGAATGTGACCTTAATTTGGAAAGAAGATCAACTTCTTTGATAATACATGTAAGTATATTTTGAAGATGAGTTTTAATTAAACAATATTACATTAGATTATTACGCTTCAGTGATTCTTACGGACTTAAGCGCGAGGTCGTAAGCACCACCGTCGTGCCAATAATGTCAATCACACCTTTGAGTGTAACAGTGTGATGGTTTCCATGGAAACAAATGGGGTCTGACTAATAACTGGAAAACAATCAGTCATGCCGGTAGACTCTTTGTTACAATCCCGAGCTCATGGTGAAAAAAGGGGTCGCTTTCCATAAACCACATGTAATTGGTGAAATAAACGTATTTATTAACAGAGTTGTGAAATTTTGACAAACAGAAATTGTGAGCCCTCAGCTACAAAGGAAAAGGCTGTGCTGGTGCTGCTCAAGACAAAGAAACAAATATAAAACCCAAAAGATGACTCTCAAAAGTAGAGCTGCTGAGAAAATTCAAAGTGCAAATAAAACCCTCACTAATTAAGTTTACCTCGCAAAAAAAGTGACAACTTGACAGGAACCGCAGCCCTTATACCGAGTGTTTATAAATACGGAGTCAGCATTTTCAGGTAGGTGAATCTACTAACAGGTGAATCTATTATCCTAGTCCAGTCCTAGGTAGGTTTTCCAAGTGTCTCATTCAACACAAATTCTAGTTGCTCCTGAGCCACCGCAAGTGTTGGTCTGGCCAAGTTAATACGTCTGCTGTTCCTGGCTGCATCCCGGGGGTCGGTGAAGCTGACTGAGGCAGGGGCAGGAAGTGGATGGTGAGTGGAGGCCCCACAGCCTAATTAACATACAGAAGAAGAAACTACATGCCAAAGGTTTAGACACAGGACAGGGCAAGGCTGCAGCTCCAACACTCCTAATGAAATGTAGTTTAAGACCTTTTTAGTCCCTGTTGAGTCTGCAGCCAACTTGAGTTAACGTTGATGCATTTCAGAGATCGTGGGATTTCCCACTGTTGCTAACCTAACATTACTTACTTCACACTTCGTTTAGCCAACATTTAATCAGTGCAGGCAAACTTTTAGCAAATTATTGATGCCAAATCAGTTGTCACTGCTGCCCCTGGTGTCAGATCCTAGAAATGCAGATTCAGTTTCAGGCTCAGCAGCCCTGTCTCTGCATCCCCATCCCCCAAAAGAACCTGTCCGACTACCATCTAAAGACGGTGAGCAGCATTGTGTTCAATGACATGTCAGTTGGCATAATTGCAGGGGGTCTGTGGCAAATTCTTTTTTTTTTTTATTATAAAAGAAAAAAAAATGAGATCCTTTTCACTGACAAGAATTCAAACAACTGAATTATTTTTCCACATAATGATTATATTTTGAATCAAATACAGCCAATAATCTGAACTGGATGCTGGACAGTTTGAAGCATGAGTCTGAGTGACAGCCAATTTTAAAATTATGCTTTAATAATACCTTGATGCAGACTGAAATATGGTCATTCACATAATTTAAGAAATATTCATTTTTTGATTTTCAAGGGTTTTACCATTAAAATAATCAAGTTTGTAAATGATGGCCCAAAATCTGTGGCGGCACCCCTGAATACACACATACAAACACAAACCTGCTTTTCTAGATCAGTCTTGGTGTAACTCAACTGTCTGCTGGAAAGATATTTTTTCCAATGACAGATTTAGCCACTACATCAACAAACTCCACATGTATTTTTAAGCTAGCAGCACCTGTCACAGACTCACCAGCACATCTGATGGAGGATGATGAACAGAGTTTCGGTGTTATCCAAACATTTCCAGTAACTCCAGAGCTTTGTCAAGTTCAATAGTCATTTCTAAAATCCACAGCATGTTTTTTTATCCAACAAAATATTCTGCTTTCATCCATATTTGTTGCTGTTTACCCTTTTAAAAAACAACATTTTCACTGCGGTCACAAAACGGTTTGCTCTCCGGCTTGACACACACACGAGGGAGGCATGCATCATTAAAGAGGCGGCGTAGCAGCAATCGAACAGCAGCATAAATTATAATCATTAAAGAAAGATGATTTAATTATTACATAAATGTCACTTTAGCAGTGAAAAAAAATAGCCTTACAGGAGGTCATAGTCTGATATGGTTCATTATTTATTTTCATGAGGAAAAACATTTCAAAAACATCTCCTTCTCTGATTTTTTTCAAAAAATTTGCCTCTCAGATTTGGCTTGGTTGGAACTACTTGTTGTCTAGTTTCAAAAATAAAAAATTTGAATATGAATGAAGCGATCAGATGAAGAGTCAGAGACATTGCTTTGAAAGTATTCAACTAAAAAAATATTATATTAAATTATATTATGAAAGAAAAACCTGAAAAATAGTTAGCCCACGCCTGTTTTTTTTTTTTTTTCTGAAATACAGTAAATATCTATTACATGACATTTTATATTCGATGGTGCCCAGATCTCTTTTTAATTTTGTAGTGACAGGTTGTGAATATTAATTAGACTGCTAATCAAAACCGTGCTGGTTCTGCCCACTCAGCCAACAAAAGCTGATTACACGCCTTAATTGAATCTTTGACTCATAGCTTTTAAGGTATTAATTTATTTATAACCTTTTCTACTTAAATGTTCTCTAAAATGTTGAAATCTACATTGTATAAATCAAAATTCATGCAGAATCTGTAAGTAGTTGGAGAGAGTCCGATAAATCATGTGGAGAGGTTTGTGTTGTTTCTAACTGTTTGTTGAGTTATTTTCATCATTCATCTCTTTGATTGGCTGTTATAGCCGTTACTCAGCTGTTAAAGGTTGAGATGAATAACACGACAATAATGATACAATAACATGCAGCATGTATGTAAATTAAATTAACAAGCGTACTTGTTACTTGGCAGCACAATTAATAAAAATTATCGAATTACGATCAAAATAGCAATATGGTCGAGTGTCAATGATTGTCCATTTTTAACAAAAAACAAAACAAAACAGCATTATACTGAAATACTGTAGTGCTGCAGAGACGTCCTCGCCCACAGATGTTGTTTACCAGATGTAAGAAAATTAGTTTAGTATTCCAACAAATGTCACATCATCATGATTTTGATTTTTTTTTCTGTGAAAATGAAAATTGTGACAGAAAAAATATCATTCACATTAATTGTGAATCATTTTGCAGAATATTTGCTATATATATATGTGTTATATATATATATATGTATATGTATTATATATATATATATATATATATATATATATATATATATATATTACCATATTGTGCAGCCCTACTAAATTGAATCTGTTTTATCGTATTTTTTATTTTTTGATTGAAGAGATGCTATTGTAAGCCTAAATAATTTTTTTACCCACCAGCACAATTATTTTTGTTTATTGTTTTATACATATTATTATTTCGTAACTTGTGTAAGTACATAAACCCTGAAAAACATTCAAATTACTCAGTGTGCTGGTTATCACGACTGTACCACTAATGCATTTGTTGGAAAAGTCTGTGCTGTGATAAATAATTACAAAAAAACATAAAAATTGGTAAATCTTCTGTAGAAGGCCCAACTATTTACTCAGAGATTTGTGTGGGATGATTTTTCAGAGAAGGTGTATTTTTAAATATTTGATCTTAATAGATGACAATAAATTTTACCCATCATCCCTCGTACAGCTGACCTGTGTAAGGCAGGGCTCAACAACAAGGACTGCCCGCTCACCCCGGGGCAACTAAAATGCCAAGTCAGGCTGGTAAATCTTTCAACAGCAGTTAAAAACATTAAACAAAATAAGCTATTTGATAACTGGTTAATCGTTTAATTGATTTGATAAACTCAAATAAATAAAACAATCTGTACCGGGGCAAGTGAAAACTGACTTTGGGCAAGTAGATTTCTGACCCACTTGACCAACCGGAGAACTCAAAAAAAGAAAAACCTTTCTCGCTGAACCCTGTTAGGACAATCTGCCTCCCCCATCCGCCCTTCTGTTGCTATGGGCTTTGCTCCAACGGCGTCACCAGCAGCTATTTCTGGTGCCACGCGCTCTCTCACTTCACTCCTTCACAACACCACCCATCCTTTTCTTTTTCTTTTCTTTTTTTTTTTTTTTCCTTTCTGTGTATTCATCTTCCCACTTTCATTCTGTCAGATTGGGATCATAGAAGTCACTGATACATTTTTTAAAATAAGTCTTGCGTAGATATAATGACCACATGATTGAAACTTTGATGATGCTGCTTGAATACACTTTTTGATATGTCTGCCATTAGAGTGAACAATTAAAGTTCACCTGCATTACATGAAAAAAGGACACTTTCTGAATCTACACGAAGGCTGCATTCATGGTTGAAATGATGTAGTGAAGAAATTACACAGGGTGTCATGGTCACACACTGTACCTCTATTTCTTTCTATTTGGACACGCTTTATTTTCCTTTTCAATTTCGCCACAGGAATCATCGCAGTTTCAGTTTCTTCCAATTACTGGCTGCAAGCTTTGGCAACTCCATCGTGCTTCTCCTGCGGTTTGTAGGAATCTTTCAAAGCAAACAGAGAATTTAAAGCGGGTTGTTGCACCCCAGAGCCTGGGGCATCTATGCCATGAGTTATGGCTCACTGTATAGAAAAGTCCTGGGGTGGGTGGGGGGGGAAGGGTCACAAATGTGTTGGATGTTACCGTTCAAACATGGTCCGAGAATGATGACACAAGCAGCCTTCGACAAACAATCACAAGAGAGGAGAGGAAAAGGTGTGGCAGAGAGGATGTGGAGAAAATGATTCAACTACAGTAAATAAAGGGAGAGAAACGAGGGGCAGAGAGGGAAAGATAGACAATTAGAGGTTGGTGAAGAAGAGAAAAGTTAGTTTTAGAAAAAAAAAAGGCCAATACAATGTGAGTAAAAGAGAATTTCAAAAGAAAACTTAGCTTTTTGCGTCGACACTATTTATAAAGATAATATCTTATATTTTGCCCCATTTAGTGGCATTTAGTGTGACTAAAAATATAATGAGCAGCATCGTATTATAACACCATCTTTGCTCTAATGGCTTTGTTCTATATGTACTCATCCTATAGGGATTAGTCTCCTACATTATAGGCATCAACCCTGTAAGTCTGTTATATCACGCAGATAAATGTACACGTATCTGAAGAAATGCAGCTTATTATAGAAAGCTTTTAGTTTTAAATGCTTTTCTGGGGTGTTTTGCCATGACTCCCTCCCCCGGTGGTCAGAAAATCAATTGTAGTTAATTGCTCACTAATCCACGCCTGATGGATGATGAGTGATCTTAATGTAAACTACAAACACATCATTCAGTCTGGCTTTTATGTTGTGTTTCACACTCCTATGGTATCTATTTATTATCATCATTATTATTTATTTTATTCCATCTTGTCTTATTAATAGCTTGCTGTTTTACTACAATCATTTTTTGTGTACTATTTAATAATTTTATGTTTGCTGTTATTAGTATTGCTTGCTTTATCTTTTATTATTAATATTTTATTATTTTAACTATCCATCTTTTATTGTTGGTGTGGTTTGGTTCTTTTGGTGTGCATTAATCTCTGCATTCATGTGTCAAGTTAAAAAATCATTTCATAGTCTGCTACAAGTCAAAAATGTTTTCTGCTATAATGTTATAAACTGATATAATTAAAAGGATAAATCCATTATGAGTACTTATTAAAATCATTAAAAACAGTTCAAATCTGCTGCATGTTTAAGAAAGGGTTAGAATATTAATATTTATACTGTCATACTGTTTACTTCATTCTTTATTGTTAAACTGTAATAATGTAATATTTTGATTTACAGGGTGGTCTTGATCTTGTAGTCTGAGATCGTTTGCTTCTGTCTCCACACACTGCTTAGGGGAGTTTGCAGTAACTTCCAAGTAAAGTCCTTGTTGAGGAAACACCACTCTTGGTTTGTTGTGCAGTTTAAACAAAGTTAACTTGTCTTTAGTAATTTGCTGATGTGTTAAAAGTTTTAAGAGATTGTTATTATGATATTTTGAGTTAGTTCGAGTTGACTTTTGTCATGAGTACTGAAGCGTGTGTGTGTGTGTGAGTGAGTTTGCTCCGTGCTAGTTTTGCAGAGTGCAGCAGCCATGTTCTCCTCACTGTGGAAACACTTTATCACTCTTGTTATTATTTCACCCCTTTTTTAGGGGTGTAACCTTCTAACCAATGCAAATGGTGCAGTTGGAGCATTTTTGGACTGAATCCGCCCTTTTACCCCGCTGCCATGTGTTTTTACTTTGCTTGACGATGGACAACAATTGGTTTATTTTTAGTGACTGAGATGCATCACAGTTCTGTCATTACACACACTAACACACACTAAAGCTGAATTAAGCAGATGGTGTTGCTGTCAGCATTGCAGTGATTTTTTTAAAATAATTTTTGGACATTTGTTGTGCGATGACAAAAAAGAAGTGCTCCTGTACTGTGGACCACCTTGACAGAAAATGCTTTCACTGGTCCCTACAAATTAAACCCCCACTGTGCACCCCACATTCACCCCTATCCAGTGAGGGAATTCATTAAAGGTTGGTGAGACAAAATTATTCATTGTTTCATTATTATTATAAAAAATAATCTGTAAAGCCTTTTCATCACACTTTAACCCTCTATGGTGCAGTGTTGCCTCTGGGTGACATACCCATTTCTGGCACTTTACACTCACACAATACATCCTCAATTATGGTGCAATATTTAAAAAAAAAAAAAAAAAAAAAAAAAAAAAAGATTCAGGGCCCTGAGGAAACTAATAGCAGTGTTTTAATTTGTCACATGACTCTCTGGAGGCCATGTTGGATCCCTTCTTTGCAGCCTTCATCACATGGTTCATCATCTCTCTCCACAAAAATGATTTGAAAATGTCTTTCCCTGTCATTTTACAATCTGGAAGAATTACATTAGCATTAGCATTAGATGAGTAAAGTTTATTTTTTAATTATTTAATGTACTTTATTTTATAATTAAGTAAAGGAAAACTGTTAAAATGTAAATGCTGCCTTGAAATTACACCATATCATTACAGATTCCCACCATGTCATTTTTTTGGTGTTGTGTATTTAGGTTTATATATTTTAAACCAATATAGGATGAGATGTAAAATGCATTGATATTACTATTTTATTTTATTTAATCAGCTCATAAGAAGTGAGCTAAAGATGCGAAAAACACAACATACTGTATATCAGGAAAGACACACACCAGGAAACTGAAAACAAGCATTTAAATGTAACACAAATGACCAAACAATGCAAATGTGACTCACTGTCTTGTTTTAAAAAAGAGGGTTATGATAGTTTGGTTTGATAGATTCTTGATGTAAAGTTTGCTGAAATATTCTGACACCTTTTAATACATTCATTTCTAGAGGCTGTTCCACAATGGTACAACGTTGCCAGAGGGTAACGTCCACACAAACAAATTTATGAAAACAGTTTATTTTTAATCGTTTTCATTTTCAAATTGCATAAATTTTAAACTTGGAGACAATTGAATATCTTCCATGAGTATTGTGCACAGTGCCATTATGGTACTGTATTGCTTTAAGGTAACGCACCCTAAAATTTACCCTAAAAAGTTTCTTTTTTAGAATTTCTTCAAATTTGTTCATTTGGTCTCTTTTATGACAAATAAACAAAACATTACAGAATGTTTTCTGGCATCACAATGCATTCATTAGAAGGTTAAGAATAATCTGGCTAAGATGTTTGCCAGATTGTCCTGCTGTACCATTTCCTGTGTTGCTGGAAACGAGTCGTGGATGTGGAGTAAAACTGTGTGCGCACACATGCACTGCGGGCACGTTTCATCATTGTACATAAAACACTCCATAGGCCGCAAAGAAAGCAAGAGCTGCATTTCAAACACCAGGGGTACGACACCGGCACACTTTTCAGTGACTAAGTCATAAATAAATAAAAAAAGAAGTGGAGGCTTGCGTGACAAGAAGTGATTTAACAAGCCTCCTCCTCCTCTGGTGCGGAGGGGCCCCGTGCTCCGGCCTGACTCCTCCTCAGATATCACGGTTTGTGACGGTGACAGAGTTTGATGGTGCAAGCAAAACAAATGTTAAATGAAGTTGGTGTGAATCTCGCGCAGACTGGGGAGGAGGAGGGGTGGGAATGGAGAGAGCTTTTAACAATACACACCATCACACACACACACACACACACACACATCACTCTATTCTAAGATTTCAGGTCAGGCTGTGCTGAATAAAGACATAGAGCGTCCTCTGCTGCTGTCTCCAGACTTCAGTCCTCTGTTGTACCACAGTGACGAGTAGTTGATAAGACGACATTGTTGTTACAGTGGGATCACTTTGGTTTTGTTCTTCAGCTGAAAATTCTTGTAATAGACAAGCATGGATTTAATGAATGAACACTTGAAAAATTTAACAGGGATGGAGAAGTGCCAAGTAAAACCCCAAACAGCACTGAACAAGAGGTTTTTTTTACAACTGCTAACAAGCATTTACCTTTACCTAAGACTCTGAAGAAATAAACACACTAGTATTTTCTTGATTAATCAATTAGTTGTTTGGTCCAAAAATGATCGAAAATGTTGATCACTTTCCCAAAGCTCAAGGTGACGTCCTCAAATATCCTGTTTCATCCACAACCCAAAGATATTCAGCTCACTGTCATAGAGAACTAAAGAAACCAGAAAATATTCACGTTTGAGCAGGGGTGGAAGTAACTAAGTACACAAATACTCAGATTACTGTAATTAAGAATTTTTTTGGGGGGGAACCTTTAAGAGTAGATTTTCAACTCTGTACTTTTACTCGTACTTAAGTATTCATTACAAGGTGTAATCTACTTAGTTACTTTTAAAATCATACTTGAGTACTGACTGAGATTTGAATTAGTATATCCAGACCTTTCGGGCCGATGGAAACCACAACATACAAATGAAAAACAAAACAAAACACTGTGGCAGAACACATTTGGAATAAAGATGTTATGATTAATCATTAATCAGTTAATTGCCGTTAAGAATATGACTAATTAAAAATGTATTCATGGAAATTTAATCAATCGTCATCGCAGTGATTGCACTTAATGCTGACATTGTTTCGTCTGGCGGAGCCTTTTGTTGGGTAAGGAAATTAGACTTGGACTTAAAATGAGAAAAAAAAGAAAGAAAAAAGAAAATGAAAACGTGGAAATAAACGTGTTTTGTGTCTTATAAATTATTGATGATTAATGGAATGTAGGAAAACGCACAAAATTTGCAACCCTAGTTTGGAGAGCTGACGGTGACATCGACGTTTAAAAGTAACTAAAACTCTGAGTAGTTTTTGTGACGAATACTTCGTACTTTCACTTACTCGTATTTTTCCAATACTTCTACTTGTAATTGAGTAATATTTTAGCAATGTAACAGTACTTTTACTTGAGTAAAGATTTTCAGTACTCATTTCTTAAAAAAAATGACTTAAAACTATTACTCAAAATATTTGGCAGTTAATATCATAACCAATTATTGTTGCAGCTCTACAACACACAACATCACACAATTAGACAAATAGTTCACTTTCTTCTCAAAATCACATTTTGTTCATTACATTTTCCTCAGGCTCATTTTTTTTAAAACAGGTCTCAACATTCTCTAAACTCTTAAGTACAACCGTCACAGCTGTTTCATGGGACATCACACTTCTGCCTCATGTCTGCAGAAGGTGGTAACTCATCCAAAACATTTCATTCAGGCTTCAAAATCCACTTATTGTGTCAGTAAACTGGCCCGTACCACCATCAAAATATTTAGATGCTTTTTCATGTTTCTTATCCACAAATCTATGTTTTGTTCTACTTTTTGGTTGACAATGATTTCTATTATAGCTTAAGGTAAAAGTTAACTGTAATGTGAAAAGTCAATAATACTGTAGTGCACAGAAAAAGGTCATGTACAACATACAGTAAATCTACTTGTTACGATGTGCAGAGGCTGTGGTGGTAAATACAGCTGTGGGTAAACTGTAGTTTATCCACCTTTTTTCTCCTCACTGATTGATTCAGCTGTTCTAAAAATAGAGGAGTAAATTATCAGCTTCATTTCAAAGAGATGATAAACTGAGTTTACACCCTCTGATTTATCTTTCATGTGAAGACATCTACTGAAAATTTGCCACAAATTGACATCCGTGTTCATTACTGTCACCCAGAAGATTATTTGCCAATTTAGCCACATTAAAACATTACATTTCATAGATATTTATGGAAAAAACATCTATGTGTGACAGGTTTTGATAATTGAAAGGATCGTGTTGCATGTGGTGGTTTTATTGATGAAAGAATTTTTAGAAGTTGTGAAGAGTTTGACAGTTCCACTGAGAATCAGCTCATCAGTTCTGATCAGCGAGCCATGTGCAGATGGTTATTGTGCAAATTGTCGACAATTGTGCTTAATCTTTTGCACACAAGTGCCAAAACACGAGCAATTTGCTTGAATGAATGAATAAATTCAAATCTGTTGTTAACAACAAACTAACTGTTCAGAGATTTGAAGTAAATGTTTTGAAAAAAAAAAAAGTAATTCTCATTCAGGAACTGAGCCAAAGCAAATGAGAAAAACTGTAAATACCCGCTCTACATTTCAAAACGCAAAAAAAAGTTTTCTCTGCATACACAAACTCTATCAAAAACCAAACACCCCAGTCCAAGAAGGAGGAATATATATAGTCAATCACAGCACAGTGACTTTCTTTTGGCATTTAAAGTTTTTATTGTGATTATGTGACAAAGCGAAAAGACAACATCCCAATACGAGACACTGCAGACAGGACGGAGAAGTAGAAACAGTAATAGGAAAAAAAAAAGACATGTTCCTGCATAACATGCATGCACATGAATTATCAAAGACACATACCTGCACCAACACATTAATATATTATATTAATTATTATATTACTTCTTTGCTGTTTTAGACAAGCAAAATATCTATCTGCGAAAACATAGTGGTTGAAATCACAGAAAAGATCACAGAAATCAAGGGGCCAGATGTTGTGAGTCTTATTGTATCCCATAAGCCACTCCCATCCCCATCCAGACCCAGACAGAATGATGCAGCCTCCTCTATGCTTATAAGATCCAGAAAATCCTCTATCCACTCACTGAGGTTAAAACAATTGTGTTTCCTAACTTTCCAATTCATTTAAGAATTAGAGTTTTGTGGGAAGGCACAATGACTTTCAAAATAGTAGCAGTTGATGGCAACAAAATCCATTGTTTGTTTGTTTGTTTTGTTGTTGTTGTGTTTGTATTGTTTTTTGTTTTTTTTTACAAAATAATTTCCCTTTTATTTAAACCACTCTGCATTTTTGGCTGAGAGCTGAATGTGTATATTTTTGGTAACACAGGGTTGTATGGTTTGAGGTTTTTCATTGTCACTTCCTGTTTTATTTTGGTGCATTTTCCCTTGTGTGTTTTTGTTGTTTTTACTTCCTGTCTTTGTCTGTTTTCCCGCTCTTTTTTTTTTTATCACTGATTATTTTCACCTGTTGTTGACTGCCCTCACCTGTGTCTTGTTATCCTCCGCTCCGTAGTGTATTTAATCCTGTGTCTTTTCCTCCGTAGTTGTTGGTTCGTACTTGTCTGTTTGTTAGTGTCTCTTGTTGGTTCTTGTTGCTCGTGTCTTTTTCTCCTGAACGGATTGTATGGATTTACTTCTTTCCCTGGACTTTTATATTTTGCATCTCCTCTGTTGGATTTTTGGTTGTCTTTTATTCACCTTCGCCTTCCCAGTAAGTTTTTTGTGTTTGGTACTTCCCTGCCTTATTGAAGACTCTCCCTGCCCTAGTTGATGTAGCCTTTCGTATGTTTTTTTCATTTTTGTTAATTAAATATCACAAAACTGCTCCGTCTGTCTGCATTTGGGTCCAACCTGTAAACCCCATAAAGTGTGACATCTTTGTTTAGAGGCTTTTATTTTTCAGTTGTTAACAGTCAATAACAGTCACTTTTTAAACACTCTTCATACAGTCTGCATTATCAAAATGCAATGTTGGACAAAAAGTTGGCCCCCAAAAAAGCTGCGTCACCCCCAAAACTCACTCAAATCACTGAAACTGCATTAGCTACGTGAAATTGCTGCCAGTGATGAAAAAAAAGCAACATACATGGCCTTTGGTTCCAAGTGTGTGAAAATACAGTAAAATACACAAAAAAGTTTGTTGTTTTTTTTTTAAGTACTCATTTTGGTCCAATTCTTTCTGTCCTCCCTTATCCAGATATTATTTCCTTCTCTGTATTCTCCTCTGTGCTATTCTGTATCCATATTGAACAAAATCAATCCAAAAAGTCTCATTTTTATTGCATATGTCTACAGTGTCTCAGTGAAACAACTTAAGCAGCTGCTGATTGAATCTGCTGTGGTTAGTCGACACAACTTCTCTATGTTTCAGTGATCAGTTTATTCAAAAATGTTCCTCAGCTGTTTCAGTATAGCTTTTGAGCTGCTGTCGTTGCATAAGTAGATGCTTTATACGATATTTAAGATTTTTAACATTAGGCTTTCATTTCTTGAATGCAGTGTACAAGCATACATGCATTGTATATGAGATAAGAAAGAACCCAAATTTTGGTATTGGGTAAGCTTGCATGTAAAGAAAATTTAAGTGTTTTAGAAATGTGTTAACTGACTGCATCATGGTGATAATATGGTTCACAACAGACAGACGCTGTGCTAATTGTTTTTTGTTTTTATAGATTGGATAAAAGGATGTCGCACACTAAATCCTTCCTAATACATCCGAAAAAGCAGTACTTTGCATTTAACCAGTTGGATAGTCATTACAGTGTAAGACTCTGCTGAAGTCTGTGAAAACAGAGACATAAAAACCTCGTCTCACTGGCTCAAGATTTAATGGATAAGGAAGTCACCCAGGGGCGAAGATGTAGCAGCAGGAACACATGAAGAACTGAATGCATCAAGAGAATTTCTACAGTCAGAACTCTGGATTGAAACCGGGTACGGTTCTCTTGTCTATGAAGTCCTTGCAAAGAGAATGAAATCGTCGATTCTGCTTGACTGACTGAGGCAGAAAAGTGACTGGGAAAAGTGCAGGATGGACTTTTTTAAGTTGGACAAAAATACAGAAAACACAAGAAAGGGCGAAAAAAATAAAAGTTTTTGATGTTTCCGATCACAGCTGCCTGCAGAACTGTCTGAATTGGACTACCAGAAAAAATAACTCCAAAATGTCTCATTCATTTGTTTATAAATTAATCATAAATGAAAACCTGATATGTTAACAAACATTACTGATATAAACAAACATACCTTTGTTTACATTTCTTGAGGATTGGACCTTTATCTATCGAATAACTTTTAAAGTTGTATTTATTTTAAATATTTAAGCCATTTTACCAGGGATGTACTGTGACCACATCTTAGATAAGGCAGGTGCGTTGGAGAGAGGTGAGTAGACCAAAAAGTTGCAAAAGGACTCCGCACACTGTCTAACTTGCAATATATCATTTATTTGTGACATTTCGGTACCAGACCTTCATCAAGCAAACCACTGTACTGTCACCTAAAAACTGTATTTGAGTGCAAACGCAAGCTATTGTCTAACAGTAGCTAACGGATTATCAAATCTAAAATATGAAATATGGCCCAATGTCCCTCCATATTTTCACTATCCATTGTCTCTTCAGTTGCTGAACAATCAGGAAGCAGTGACATGAACAATTTGTCAGATTCTCTACAATCATATGATTTACAACCTGGAACACAACCGTACAACATTTGACTTTCCCACCTTTAGTGTGACATCAGAGGAAAATAGCCGCTGAATGATTATGGTTTATGGATCAGATTCCAGCCTTCAGCAAAAACATGTGGCCGCCTGACAAAATGAGTTAATGAGTTAATGAATGAAATAACTTTTATGTGGTGTTTTTACAAATCTGTAGATAAAAAAGTAAATACATACAAGGTTCATGTACGTTTTAATAAATATGTTGTAACATCTAATATTGCCAGTTTTCTAGTCTTGTAGTGAAACAGATAATAAATCCATGAATTCTTTTTTTTGCCAAAGAAATATCACATATGCTGCAACTGTTAGTCGTCAATCACTGGTCAGTTTTATGAATCAATTTTATTTTTAAATCAATTAAACAAACCCATGGAAAATGTACGTGCCAACACTTAAACTGCAGAAAACCATGAAAAAAATTGCCCCACGGTTGAACCTATTTCATCACCATCACCAATCATCATGTTCAGATTAAAATGAACCAAAGCACATAAAACAAATATATCCACAAACTACACAGGCCTCTTATCTATCTTCCTAATTTGTAGGGGCTGTATTGGAACGTTTCTTACCCGCTCAGACATGACGAACAGATCGCCAACAAACCACACAACACTCACTCACAGATTAAAGTTTTGGTTCACATAAAAAAGTAACAATGCATTCATCAAATACAAACAACAAAGAAGTTACCAGTCACACCCATTTAATCATAATACAGCAAAATTTGACAATAAAACATGGATTTAAAAAAATTCCAATAACCTATAGCCACCAAGTACGGGTTACAAACAGTCACAAATAACACAACAGAGTGGATGATTTGACCTCTCATATTATAAATCTTATATTAGGAAATACACAGTGTACCACTATGCACTATGTGAACCATCTTGCAAAATACTTTTTTTTCTATTGCTTTCATTACTCATTCAACCAATCTACTGTATATAATTGTATTCTTTTTTATGAGTAGCAAACAAGGAACCATTGCTTAATCCTGTTATATAACCCTGTATTTTTGTAATGATAAATAAATCTATCTTGTCCTTGTATCTTGATATCATGTAAATGAGCTTAAAGCCTCAGAAGGAGCTGTCCATGGTGCTGACTGTCTGTGCGGACACTGCACAGCAGTATAATACAACACAAAAAAAAGCAACATTCAGGAGAACCGAACTACTCATTACATTTCACCCACAGAAACAACTGTTTGAAAAGAGAAACGAGGGGGCGTCTTTGACTCACCTGAGTATTTTAAGTCCACCGTCCTTCCTGGTGGCAAAATGTTCAGTAACTACGTTATATAATTTCCCACTGGACGTCCTCCACCACACAACTCTATTTAGATTTGTTTAAGTTTCCTGCTCTGTCTTGCGCACAGCTGTTCCCACTTTATTCTACCTGGGCTCAAGTCCAGCTTCTGAGTAGTTCAGCATCCCATCAGCTTGTAATTTCAGTAAGTCACTTTGAGTAGCTTGTCTTCCCTCTAAAATTCCAGAAATACCCCCCAAATCCCCAAACATAATCCTGCCACCAAACTTGATAACTCTCCTTGTTGTTTCATTTGTGGCTGCCAACTTAATTCAGTGGCTTCCTCTTGTCATGACCATTTACAGTTTCACAGTGGCATTAAATTAATAATCAACCAGTTACCTGGCCTCCGTTTTCACCTTTTTCACAGAAGACATTTTGGCATGTCCAGCAGGTAAAGCACAGGTGTAAGCCATTAAATGAATGGATTGTGCAGGCTGGCTCACTCTAACACCGTCATCACTTACTGGGAAACTTGAATGGAGAATAGAACAATTGTTAATGTAATTAGTAACACCTGTGCTTTCCTTCAGACTATAGCAGCGCCATAACGTCTTTTACAACACAAGCTGACAGACCTTTACCACACATTGCAGTCATACATCTCTTTCAACAATCTATTTGGAGAGACTTTACAAAACACATGCATCCTTTGTGCCTCCCAGATAGTGTAATGAATAATCCAAACTCTTGACTTTGGGGGAAATACTTGGCGTGAGGTGCTTGTAACACCTTAAATGAGGCTGTAGGTGTCAAAAGCTTTGTGAGTGCTTACCCACTGGGTCGCCACCTTGAAACCTAGGAGTTGCATGACCTCTTCACCCCGCATGCCACCTCTAAAACATTTATTTGTCAGGGTTATGATAGCATGAAAGAGGGAGGCATAATCAAGCTTTTCTCCCAGGTGTAGGATCTGTTGGCTCTAGATGCTAAGGTGCTACTCCTCCAATAAACATTTTTCAGCCATATTTATATGAACTAGTATGGTAAACCCAGGGTGTTACCAATGATACTTTTGAATTCCATCAGGAAAGTAGACCAGAGCTTTTCCAGTGAGCCAACATGCACAATAGCAGCACCCTGACTCTGACCTGAATGGAACAGAACCTTAATTAGCATCATTGGTAACACCTGTGTTTATACTACTATTTCATGTCAAAATCGTTGCTGCCGAAAAAAGGTCTGCTGATTGCCAACCCAAGCTGGATTTTGTAAAGTAGTGGCTGCATTGTTAACATAATTGTGAGGATGCATACACTGTTTTTCTAAAGAGAACAAGAGACAACTTTGAATAAAAAACAGATCTATTCAACTAAAATAGATCTCACTAAGCAGATAATTGCGTGAAACAATCTGTCTGGTGCATTTCCAGGCTCTGCTTCCAGTGCCTAACTGCTGGAAAAAGATGAGCTGTAATTTTGTCAGCGCATCTTAGGCAATAGTTCAGGCAGTGGCAAAATGAAGCCATCATCTCTGCTAAGATGTGTTCCTCAAAGAGAAAGAGGAAGGCAGCAGTTGTAATGACAGCACTTCATTTGAGAACTGCACAAGCTATGAGTTTATATTAAAAAACGGAAGGCACTGAGGAAATGGGGAGGGAGAGACATAGAGACAGATCATTTGGGAAGAGACGCTCAGTCTGACTCATGAACCAGGACATCTTATTCTTCCTTCTTATCCCTTGTTGTATTGTTCCATTTCTATTTCTGCACTGACTGATGAGCCGTAGCTCTCTCTACATACAGCAGTTGGAAAGTAAATCTAATTGATTTCCACTTGTTAAATTCTTGGAGGAATTGAAAAATGAAAATTAACAGCCCTTAAGGAAGCAAACGGTAGAATTACAGTGTATTTACTTGCATATAAACTATACATATATACTATACTACCACAGATACAGCTACATTCCAAAGGTAGCTTAACTCCAGTTTCCTTTAGATCCAGGCAGTTCTAGCTGTAGTCTTTATAGCATGGGCTGCCTCAGCTGGCTGTCATTGGCTACTCTTTTCACTTTCATGCCTCCAAACCCCACATCATGGTCTGCATCCTGTGAACCATAAAATCCAGGTAACACTCCTGTTGTACACCCTGTTAACTTCAGGTAGCAGTCCAGTCAAGAGGGCTGGGAGTTACACCTACATGGTCCAGTTACATACCTTATATTAAAAACTGGACAGAGCTTCCGAGTCTTTAAAGTGAAGCCATTGCACAACTGTGTTAAACCTGTATTCATGCTGATGGCCAGCAGGGGGTGACTCCACTGGCTGCATAAAGAAGTTAGGGTTAGGGTTAGGGTTGGGCGGTTTTAAAGATGACCCTACTTGTCACTTCATTTATGACCTTGGTCAACAATTTCCCAATGAGTTTATGGTCTCAATCTGTAGTTTAAAATGTTCTCCAATACAGCGCAATGTTTATTTTGTATATTATGGCCCCTTTTACAGTAAAATAGACAATAAAGCAGGGCATGCTTTAAGGTGCTGCTCTGGTGTGAACAGGTCATTCTCAGTGAGTCCATCCAGTGCATTAAACTCAGATCAAACAGTCAAACTAGGCAGTGCTGATCAAATATGGATCAAGATTCTAATACTGCATCACATATCTCACATATCTAAAATGAAGCTCAGCATAAGTTCCACTTAGTCATCTTATTGTGGGCGTTCACTTTCCTCTCTACTAATCCAATCAGATTTTGCCACTGTCGCTGTTATCCCATCATTTTGCTGCTGCCAAACTTTAAATCGGTTCTTTCTCTGCACTGTCAGCTGTCATTACAGACAATAGCCGTGACCCTCCTCCACCCCATTCACGTCTAGTTCATCAGAGCCAGGCAAGCCAGAAGCTCTAAGTCCACTCCCCTTCATATCCAGTCTGCACCAGTGTCTGACCCCGAGGGGTTCCCTTTTCCACTACAGCTTCATCACCCCCTATTAAATATATATATATAGTGCATATGTATATTCACCATGATGATGTCTAACTGCCAAAGACTATTCATTCTTCATTCTGTTGTGCATGTGTCAATAAACTACGTTTCGTTCACTCAGAAGTCTCTGCTGATTGAAATGTTTTCATATATTCAAGTGTACTGTTTAGTTGTAATATGAGAAAGATCACGACCAGGCAGACACCAGTGCTTTCCAATGGAGCCTCGTGAAACTATGATCAAACTGTAAAACTAGACAGTGTTGATTGAATATGGATAAGTATTCTCACTAGACTGCCTATTTCTCACATGAAATATTTTTAGGAAGATATTTTAGTGCACTGTTTAGCTGTAAATCAAGAAAGATCGCGACCAGGCCGGCCGCCATTATTTCCTGCTAAGCAGATGAGCCAAGACCAAGAAGAAGTTTAGCCCAAGTTGTAGTACATCACCCACCAACTCAGCCTCTTGTTGCACATCCTCTGGTTGCAAAAAATCCAAGAAGGCAACCCTCACATGCCAAATTCAAGGCTTTAAAGCAGAAGTCCACAAAGCAATGGATGACGTCATGGTTGGATCACACTCAAAATGTATTATAAAACCCCAGACTCGGGTTTCGGGCAGTTCTGAGTTGTTCTGCTGAACCACATCAACTCTGATGTTCAACATATGCAGCTGAGCCATTATCTGAGCTCAAGACTAACAATAACAGGTTGTGAGGAGGCTGTTCCAATCTGAAAAAATCTGATCTTCCGTGTTTAGTATATGAATATGAAAATAGAAAGTGTCCACATCTAAGAGCTTTAAAGTTGGTCTGCCTCTTTTTTTTTCTACTTAGCCAAATCCCCATGCTTGTCTTGTTCTCTTCCCTAACACAGTGTCGCAGTGTATAAAATTCTCTTCCAGAAAAGTACCCTTGAGGTAAAGTAAACACAGATCCAAAAGCAGCGAGCAGCAGTTCACCATCCTGTCCACAGAAAGGTGGAGATCAAAGGCAGCGGTTCCTCCTCAGTGCCTGGGAACACATGCTTTGATCCTTTATTGGCTTGACCTCCATTCGACCTCGTGATTTCAAACAAAGGCCTTTGTTCTCATTCTCAGACCTCAGGAAGGAGCCAGATGAGTACAAACTCCAAAGTTTGAAGACGAGGGAGGATGGGAAGAAAGACGTATGCGAGACATTAAGTCAGACACGGAACAGGAAAACTAGCCTTGAGAGAAATTTTATTAAACAACTCTGTAGGAATTTATGAGATGTGTATTAGACTGAATAATGCTGAGAATATGTATTCTTTAGTCTCATCAAGGCTTGGCAGTTCTCCTGCATCCACAATGGCGTGCTAAAATGATTTTACACCACTTATCATCTAACTGAGTGCACTTCACACACATAATGTATTGACAGGTGAAGTAAATATTATGTCTATTCTCTAATGAATATTCATTTCAATAGATTTCAGGGTTTTCATGTGTCAAACACTAACCTCTGTGTGTGAAAGCGTGGTGATAATCAAGTTATATATTTGCTATCAGATAACACTGTAACTCTGGTTGTCCTCCAGCTGCAGGCAGTCATCTCACTCTGTGTAATGTTACTGGTGCACAGGTCATGTTTGCTCATGGGCCAGTGCACATTTTCCTACCCGCTACTGGCTCTCTGGAGTCGTCAGTTGTACATGCTGTCAGTTACATTGTGTTCTGTGTTTGGTGCAGCGGTTCTTGCAGAGCTCTCCCTGAAAACAGACAGACCTTTGGACCAATACGACCAAATGCAGAGCAACAAAGCTCTGAGGCAAAGTAAGGCGCCATGAGACCTTGCTTCGAAAAAAAATATGAACCGTAGTCCATGGTGAGAGGCATATCTTTTTTTTTTTTTTTTTTTTCCTGTTTGGACTGTGCCGTGAATTACACATGAGATTTATGTCAATTTAAAATAAAATTTTACAAGACAAGACCGTTGCAATTTGTGGTAGGTTTGTCGAAGTTTAGTTTTGTGTGAAACCGCTCAGTGAACTACATCTCGCACAATATACGTCACCAACACCAATGTCATTGTCTCTTGTAACATTGTCTTACCTGAAGTGTTTTATCCAGTGACCCCTGGTTCTCTTATTAAGTGGGAAGAGAAAGAGAGAGAGCGTGACTACATCCTGGTACAAAAACTCATGGGCATTGTAGCTTTTGTGGCTAACGTTAGCTTTTATACAGAGAAAGTCATGACGTCACTTATGCAACCATTAAGTGTGTAACCTTTCTAATTACGTATTATCACACCCTGATACTTCAACAGTTTTATGAGAAACTACAACTTTCTTGTCTTGTAAAATCATCTTTTAAACTGACAAAGACCATATGTATAACTGATGGCACAATTCAAATGGGATTTTAAAAAACTTCTCTCTGTCTCTCGCTATAGACTACAGTTATGTTCCATGGTGGTCCACTGGATGGATTTTGGCTCTCTACTGCTAAGTCGCATTTCTCTGTTTGAGTTCACTTTTGTAAAGCTCTAAACACAGATCTCTTTATTCAGCAATTCAATACTTAGGTGCCATATCAGCATGAGTCACTGGAATTTTCCTTCATGAGCTCACCTAAGCACAGAAAAGACAAAATAAAAACTCACTCTTGAGCACAGCACAATAAATAAAGTATAAAACATCACCAACCCATACAATAATCATAAAAGCATAAATCAATGGGTAAAATAAAATCCAACACATGGGAATGCTATCAATAAACACTTCACCTGTGGGGGAAATTAGCAGCACCATGAAATGATAGATTAAGTGCAAGACAATTATATTTGATCAAACAGCATGTACTTTCCGTGTTCAAACACAAAAACAGACAGCGTTGAGCAACACCGTGTTGCCATCTCTTTCTACCAAGATGCAACTCACCCAACAGTTACTGTCACATGCAAAATGTTCTAATGCAACCAAAACCCTCGATACACATTTCACTCACCCCAACCCAGCACAGGGGCCAGATCCCCAACTCTGGTCAGGGGAGGTGAGACATCAGACCAGCATATATGAGTACTTTGCCAATTTCAGACTGTGCTCAGTGACCTTGTCTGAACCTGAGCGTTCACGAGTATCTTAATAAAGTAAGGTTAATCTGTCAGCCATCATGCTCCTTCAGTCGCCCCCCTTCCCAGTGGATCAATGAGCCAACACAGTCCCCAGACACTGCTAATACTGGATTACCAGGTTTTGTTGCGATTCATTTTGTCTGTAAATAACAAAACTTGTCAGTAGACAACTGTTGATGTAGAGATGACGGTCTGGTACATTACTGAACTCCAGCAGCCTCCCACTCATGCTAACATTAAGCTTTCCAGCAGTTGTAACAGTTACTGTTGTCTGGAGGCTCATAAATTCTTACTGCTGTTTATTTGTTTATTTGTTTTATAACCTGCTACACTTTTTGGCATTTTTCTATCTCTTCCACTATATGAAACCATGAGTTTCATATAAACATGTCTGAAGCCACTCGCTCATACGGTTTGCATTCATATACGTACCCACATATACTTATATCACCCCTATGATGAAAAGAATTCTTCAGTGGGATTTAGAAAAGGGAGAATATGGTGAGAGGTAGAAAACTGACAAATGTGGGTTGTTGGCAAACCACTTGTGCTCCAGAGAAGCCCAGTGGAATCGTACATTATACCAGATGACCAAACCGCTGTCCCTATTCCTGTGGGGAGACGAGGATATTGTTGAGTGGATCAAGGAGGGATTTGCAGACAGGCAATGTTGTAGGGACCAAAGCTGGGCTTGGTGATGGATGACCCAACAGTGGCTACTGGCTGCGAGCCCCCATGCAGGCCAGGGGGCACTGACGATGGCACAATTGCCAATGATGGTCCTCCTCCGCCACCTGGTCCTGGTTATGACCAGAACTAGGTCTAACCTTGCCTCTTCAATGAATATGTATACATATTGTATATGGAGCAGCACTGACATGAAGTTTAAGCACTCTGAGGTGTAGTAGTTATATGTAAGTCACATAACAAAACAATTTTGATCTAAACCAAGGACTGATACTGTTTTACCATAAATGCCCCAACATGTACAACTGGTGCTCTGTTTATTTTTGCTCCTGCCTCTGCTTTTTCCAAACCCAGGTTGAAGACCCACAGTCTCAGACTTTGAAATCCCCTGGGAGAGATAAATGGAACTTTTCAAAAATAATATATTTTTGGTGCTTTTATGCCTTTAATCCATAGGACGGCTGAAGACATGACGGTAAAGGGGAAGAGAGAGTAGGGGAATGACGTGCACCAAAGGGCTGCAGGTGGGAGTCGAACCCACGGCTGCTGCAGAGGACTCACAACCTCAGCGCGTCGGGCAAACACACTCCACCAACTGATCCACCAGGAGACCAGAAAAGTGGGAGTGAATCAATTTAAACTGACTGAAGACTATCACTCCATGATGTTTCGGTGACAAGCTCCTTGGCATGTAGTTTTCCCCCTTTGTGATGTATCTGTATCATCGCAACATTTTCTGCATCACAAGTTTTACCCCTTTTTCATTGACTTCTCTGTCTGTCTGGTATTCTATAGGGTTATTCCACACTCCACTGATATATTGTGTTGCAGATGCAAAGGGAGCTTTACATTAAGCACATTCTATCGGGAGGTGAAAGACTGACACTGCTGCAAAGTTTAATAATAATAAAAAAAAAGCTCATATGAGCGCCAGTCATATCATAACTCAACATAACAAACACTTGTACAATGCTGACATGAACAGAACTCATGACTGCTTCACAGCATAACAACAACAACCTGTAAAACACACACACACACACACACCAACACACGCCTCCTTCTATATGATATAATTTCACGGCCCTAATACGAAACCTACTCTACAACTGCGCTTCACCCTGTATCCCATTACACCGACAATCATCGTCTTCCTTCCTATGTCAAACTGTGTCGGGGACTCTGTGGAAGGACTTTGGCCTTGTGTCACACTGCTCCAGTCAGAATGGAAGAGAAATATTTATACCTGCAGACAGATAGACTGATGTTTAATTCATCAGTTTAAGACTGTGGCCCCGCTGACCCTGGACTCTGGGAGATGGAGGCTTTTCAGGGTTTATGACCCCTCATTAACACTCAGTGGGGACACACTGCTCGGATGTGTTCACTTGTGCGCATGTGGGTATTTATATGAGCAAGATTGTGAAGGTGTGTTTTTTTTATGAATGTATTCCATAAAATATGTTGTTATTTTTATTTGCCCGGCTGCTTCACATGTCTGCACAGCTATCTGCGTATTTACTGTATGTGTGTGCCACCCATAACAAACAGCCACAGAGGCAGCATTTCTTTGCCCCCCTGACCCAGCTGTTGGCCAGTACACACCATATTACTCCCAAGGGCCCTACTTCAATACACCCCCCACCATTAAACCACATTAAGTCATTGTTATGCAGGTAAAAGAGATGTGGCGAATGCGGGCAATGAAAAGATGATTTGTATAATGAGAGTAAGATGAACTGGAGGGTAAATGATAGGACGGAGGGAGGAAAGGTGAAAGAGTTTGGATGAGTGATGACACTTCTGAGGGTTGAGAGGCCACCCCCATCGCCCCTCCCTCTTTTGTTGCTCTCATATTCTCAATATTCTTGACCTCATTGCAACCTTCCGTCCCTCTATCTCGAGAACTCTGACATGTACACGCAAAGCTGGATTATCAGCCAAGGACTGATATTAGCCTTTAATTAAAAACTGAATATCAGCCAGTTAAATTTATATATCATTTACATATCAACACAAAATATCAAACAAGCCCTGATGGCTTTTTGCATCTACACTGAAAAAAAGAGAATTGTCAAAACAACTTTTAAAAAATTACTTCAATGGGTAACACACAAATAAATTAAGTTTTCTCAAATCAAGTTGAGAAATTCTATGAACACAAAGTCAGATGTACTTAATAATTTGATTACAACCTTGCACCCTAAATTTAAGGCAGATTAACTTAAAAGTTTAATATTTTCCAACTCAATTATTTGCTTTCCCTAAAATACTGCTCTCTAACAACCTAACAATCTCAGGAAAAGTAGTTTTTTTTTATAGTAACCTGGGTGTCTTATTGCAGTTAGCATGATTTAATGTTAGTCAGACTTAACAATAGCTGGTTTCTTTCAGGGACTCTATGGAAACTTAAACAAAACAGTTTGACTAATTCAGTTGGACCATTTTATATCTAACATAATACCTTATTTGATCACAAAATATGATGTTGTTTCGCATTAGACTTGACCTTCTTTCTGAGTCACCCAGAGAAAATGGCAGCTCAACTGCAGGAGAATGAGAGAATGAGAGAGAGTAATTTCAGGTTGTTATAATCCTGCTGAATGGGACTGCATTCAAAAATATAAACTTAAACAATATTACTTCAACTATGCACTTTTTACAGTACAGTCTTAAAAGCCTTTGTGGGCTTCATGATATAAATATTAAAAATAAGGGTCTAATATGCTCTGAACATTTACAAATGACACTTTGAGTGCCTGCCCAAGTCCACAACAAAAACATCCAAGATAACATCAAAAACGAGAGCACGAAATCACTCTTAACATGTCCAGAAGTAACAAAAAAGGGATGTGAAGATAAAGAAACATCCCGACACTCTGTTGAGTGTCTGTTATCCAAAGTAAGCAGGAGAAAACAGATGGGGGAGCTAAATTGGTATTCAGTCAGTCTTGGTGTTGTGTGCCATCTGTTGAGAATAAGATGGCACCTTCAGATTGCAGAGGATAGATGAGAGGGCTACTTGCTCGCTGCAATCATCCTGCCGAAGCCACAGCTTCCTGGGCTTTACACTTGTTAGAGCAGAGAGCTATTTTCATTAAGTGGCACATAAGTACAGCTGTGATGACGCCTAGCTTGCTTTTTTGTGCAGTAATGTGTGAAAATCCATGCATGAAATGCACGGGTTGAAAAATTCAAGCAGTAAGAATTGAAGTAAACTGCAAACCCAAGTAAATTTTATCTAAAATATATATTATTTGCTTTGATAGTAGAATTAAAGCCCAGAAAACCTGACAAATGTTAAGTATATCTCTGTAAAATAAAATTCATGACTAAATAAACAACAATGAAAGTCAGTCAAAAACTTAATTGAGAAAGGAAGAAAATCAGTAAATTGAGTAAATTAGTTGTCAGGGCCTTTAAAATGTCCAGAATTTAATGACAAGATAGATGAGTATTCATTATTAAACAATGATTCCTCTTTTACTTTGTGAAAATGCAGATGTTTGTGGTGCAGCTGTACTGCAGCAACTGCTGTGTCCTGCGAGGAAAAGAGTGTTTTTTTTTTAAATGGGGTTTTAAGGGTGTGAAGACAGCACAGATGGCGGCTTCAGTCCACCACTGTTAAAGACTGTCTATTAGCAAAGTAAAGCAGGAAAAATGTTCTAAATATAGTCAATGATAATTAATTTCGTCCAGGTAAAATCACTGATCGAAATAATGGCTTCAGCTCCCCGCTCTTGAGTTGTCTCAGGCTCAGAGATCAGCTCCAGCAGCTGAGCAGAGAAGTATTGTTGCACCCACATACTGTAGCAACTGACATGGATTTTTTATGATTGGTTTGTGGAATTAATTGCATAATGCACACGACCAATTAAAACCCCAAACAGGAAAGTGTACAAAAACTTTGATGACAATATTTTGAATTTGGATTAAATCTTCTAATACCTTCTATTTGCTTACTATTATGTGCATAAGACCCTAAATTACATGGTTAGAAGACTATAGTGGAATTGGGTTTAGCGGGGTGAAGCTAGTGTGCGTACTGTTTATGTCATACAGTGTGTAAGTTGCATTTCTTGACACTGTGCCAATGCATAAAGCATGTGTGTTTAAAGTGTTTGCGACTGCTGTGTCGTTGTGTTAACCAGGGGCCCCGTGCAAGTCGCCTCCGTTGAATGCTTCTGGTGTTACAGATACCTGCTGCAGACACAAAGCTGTCAAAAAAACAAAAAAAAACAAAGCTGCCATGCAAAATTGAAAACACAAAAACACAAGGTTTTACCATGTGCCCGGGTCCCTCCAATTTAGCTGCAGTTTGCCAAGCCAAGCCGTGATGACATGTTTCCACTACAGCCTCACCACAGGGGGTAGCCACACCACTGTAGTCTTGCTAGCTAACGGGGCAGGCTGCAGCCAACCAAGAGGTGACAGGCATTTACTGTGGTTTGTGACTGGCACACCTGCGATGCTCCATCACGGTGAACAGGCTTACCTCGCTGTGCTGTGCAGGAGAAAAAAAAACTCTGTGCCAGCGCGGCTCGACTGCTCGCAGCTGCTGTTCATGGCATAGTTTAGAACAATGGATGGATGAAGAACTCTAAAAAACACACTACTGTCAGATTACTATGACACATCTATCTTTTGCTCCCTTAAATTATTCTTACATATGCCACGACAAACATTTTCTTTTTGCATAAAAGAAGACATATTATTAACTGTTGGAGGATTTTAGCTAATTAATTGCAATAATTAATAGCAATAGTACAGATACTCAAACTTCAGTGCCATTACACACAAGCACACACACACACACACATATGCACACAGAAGGGCTGTCGTAATTGGTACTGTGAGCGGTGCAGATGTGAATTCTGCAAGACAGATGCAGGGGTTCAACTCTGGTACCACTGCCTGATTTGCATGAGCTGCTGCTTGCTTGTCAGTCATTAGGACGTGCTCAAACTCACAGTACACTGGCAGCTGAAACTGTCTCCCAACAAGGGAACGCAGGCATGCTCGTGTACAAGAAGAAGAAGAATGTGAGTACAGCTTGTGTGCCATGGACTGATTTATACACGGGGCCTGTATTGCACCATGATAAGGCTGGAGCGGCCTTGTGATGGTGCAATACAAGACAGAACAAGACACCACTGCTTGTACAGCCACAAAATTCACTCAAGTGGATATTTTAATTTTCGCTTGTTTATGAGACACACTCAATGTGCAAGTTCATTCATGCTAAGGGTAAGGCACTAATTTGTGCATATAGTACAGGGATCCTGAAGCTTAATGGAATGGCTCAGGCATTACTTTACATTTATCTCTGCACAGTCCCCACTCATTTCCATAACAGCTTAATGCCTTTTGCATGGGTAAGCATTAATGATAAGGGCTGGCAAAATAATACGGCACAAGAAAGAATCTAATTCCTGTCTCATTAATTAAATGGGGAAAAAAAGTATAGTTTTCAAAATATGTGTATACAGCAAGCTCTCAGAGGGGTAAAGGACAAATTGACAAATTAACACAAACACATACACACTGACTAAGTGTGTAGCCTTGTTTATAAGTGTTTCTGCGATGCTGCTCATGCGTCCGGTTTAGTGTCTGAGTTAATTATTGCTTACTTGGGCATTAATGTCAGGGCTGGTGGGAGTAATGGTCATATTATCAGAGTGAGGATAATAGGGCTATAAAACTATGGGCTCCCTATACTTACCACAGACATATTGGTGGATCCAGGTGAGAGGCCACAGGGCTAAGCTGAATTCTGATGGCCCCAGAAGGGCCCCTGTTCACTTCAGAGCACTTCAATGGCAGAATTTTTGAAAGATGTGCAAACGTCATAGTTCTGTCAGTCTGACATAGCCAGACATCTCTCCACAGCGCTTAATGCTGGAGACAGGTCTGGCTCCACACATGCACATCCTTCTACGGGGAAAAACACACCCTGCCTTTTTTTTTGCAGTTCTTTAAACCGATCACAAACATCTTGGGCGGTGCTAATCCCAGGACGCAGCGACGGTGCTGCTGCAGAACAGTGTCGAAGGGGAACTTGTTATGATGGAAGATTTGCATGTTGGGAGGTGAGCTCTGGCATTAAAATGGCTACATCGCTGCAAAAGAAAAGGTAACAGCTGTTAGCTTGTTTACATTCGTACCATTAGCATCCCAGGCTCAAATTCGCCCTTTCCAGCATGTATGTTGCAGCTCGGAGGCTGTTGTTGTTGTTCCTGGGGACTGAAAAAGTAAACAACGGGCGCCGCGATGCTGCTTGAAATAAGTGACCAATGCCAGCGTGTATCCAGTTAGTCAGACTATTGACTTCTGTTGCTTTCCCCGACAAAATCCACTTCAAATGTGTCTTCTACCTTGAAACTATGGCACTGTACCAGCAGCAAAGACCCTGGAATGGACCTAACCAGAGTCCTGTACGGGTCTAGAGTTGCAAACCCGCCCCTGCCCTCTGAGAAACAGAAACAACCTGTTACCCACAATTATCTCCAAGCCAAATCTGCACCCACCCGAAACTGTGAATATAAACACATACACAGTCACTCACTTGTGTTCTCAATTGGTGCTGCTCCTACAGCTGTCAATGTGTTTCCATAGTGACAACTAGCCTAGCTTGTAGCTATCAAAAGCTAATACTCCTTGAAACAGAGTTATTACTTTATCTATTAGGGCAGCACAATTAATCACAATATTATCAAATCGCAATATGACCATGTGCAATATCCAAATCGCAGAACCAGAACCAAATCGCAATTTTTTGAAAAAGGAAAAATATGTGAGAAAACAGCATTATAGTGAAGTTCTGTGATGCTGCAGAGACGCCCTGGCCTAAAAATCTTGTTCTCCAGATATAAGCAAACATTTGTTTGGTACAGAACCCAGACAGATCACAACAAATGTCACATAATCACAGTTTTAAAAGATTTTTCTTTTTCATTGAAAATAAAAGTTGTCATATCGCATATCGCAATTTCAGTCAAAATAATCACAATATGACTTTTTTACTATATTGTGCAGCCCCATTATCTATATTAATTTATTTTATTCTTTTGTGTCTCTCTGTGTGTAGCATGAAGGGGCTATAACATACATTTTGTTGTGCAACCCTGTGATGTAAAATTACAAATATCTGATTTCCTGATTAGTGGCCCCTGATTTAGACAAGTCTTAGATCTGCTCCTGCACATGCATGACTACAACCTCTCACAACGTGTGGACACATGGCATGAACACATTTACCGTAACAAAAGCAAGACAAATATATCAGGAAATGACACCTGACGTTTTCAGTCTATTGATTCTAATTCTAACTTGACTGTTTATTTGTCTGTTAGAGCCTAATATCAATTCTCTCAGGTTGTGTCTGAGGGAATGTACCAGTGAGATGACCATTCATGCAGATATTCCTGTTGCGGATCAGAGCTCCGTTCCCCTGTCGTTACTTAACCTATTACTGCCTCTCTATTGGGAGTGAAAGCGTTTGATATTAATAGTGTCTTGAGTCTGACCTTGTGGATGTTTTCTTGCGCTCTCTTGCTGTAATTTTGCCTCCAGGATTCAGTGTTTCCCCTTGTTGAGTGGACAACCTTCTGAGGGGTAATCAATAACTTTGAACTTGGTGAGTAAAATGACTGCAGATCAATAGCTCTGTTGCCTGCTTTCAACCAGCATGATCACCTCTCCTGTGGAGGGACAAAATAGAAATAGATGGATAGAGCACCGGTCTGGAATACAAAAACATGTCAAAAGAGCAACTGCAGAGTGTTAACATAATGTATTAGTCATTCTGTAGAGATGTGCCACCACAAGTTATCAAAACTATTATGTAATTTTAACATAACTAAGTGGGAATTCAAACAGCTTTTTGTACGATTTTTCAACTGGATATTTTCTTTTCCTTCCACTTAAAATAAAATTAAAAATTCATGTATCTGCAACAGTATTTTAAATTTCTCATGCCCTCTATATCACTTCCTAATGGGAAGAGATGCAAACAAGCAAGTGAGCGAACATCAGCTTGTTGCAGTTTTTCTTGATGTGGACGTTTTAATTTGCTTTGTGCGTCTGCGAACAGGCAAAGCAACGTGTTGCTTGTTTGAAAAAGTTTAGTGCACTGCTTTAAATCCAACCAATTTTCTTCAGTCAAATATGATACTCAGGTGGACACGCTAATTTTTACCTTTTTTGGTAGAAACAATGAAGGCTTGTTGCCTCCTTCTGCAACTTCTGCAAATTTTTTGCTCTTTTTTCATACACATGTGCTGCTTGACTTGACTCGGTTTGACTGGGTGTGTCAGCCCAGCACTGCGGAGTTTGCACCCGCTTGAAGGTGTGTATTTATCATGCGCTTATCTTCAGTCAAGCATCTGAACGGTCAATTAACACTTCATTACCCATAAATTCTTCACAATAAAAGTCACCTGTTATTTTGTTACCAAAGCTTTGATTATGAAGCAGGAAAAAACAGGAAATGTTGGGTTTTAATCAGCAGTAATTTAAAACGATTTGTATTGAGCTGAAATCGAACTTGAAACAGTGAAATAAAACAGATACCTGAATGGACAAATAGAGATGCAGGAGAGAAACTAAACTTCCAACCAGATTCATAGAGATTCAGTTAAAGCAACAATAGTACAGAGAGCTGAACATTTAGAGACTTAGAAACAAAAACTTTTTTCTGTTGTCCTGTACAGAGCTTTTTGTGGGTTTACCGGTGTTAAAACACCACATATATTTGCTACTTTTGGTGTAAAAACAGTACACGTGTGTTACTGTGACAGTTTTTTTTTTCTGTAACAAGTAAAAAAGGTGCAAATGAATAATTTTATATCAGATATTACCAATTATGTTTTGTGTTTGTTTTTTTTTTTTTTGTTTTTTTTTTTTTGCTAGGAGCTTTCTTGAGTGAGTTCTTAGGCTAAAAACTCTCAAAGCAGCTTCTCCGAGACTGTCCATTACCTCCTCTGCATCTGGAAAGGTGACCCTCAGTCAAACTGTCTACAGGACCCACCTCAGCCCAGACTCTCCTTCTCTGTCTCACTGTCTGTCTGCCTCTGTCTGTGTCTCTCGCTCTCGTACCAACACTGAAAAATGCAGGAAACAGCAGAAACGGCAACACGTAAAGGACCGGTGGGGGGTGGAGGGTGTTTGAGATCGGTGATGCCGGGGATGATGGGATGCAAATGGATGCGTGAAGTGTTTACACATGGCTAATTCCCATCTGTCAATCAACCTGGAGTCTTGGGAGATGGTAAAACCCATCAGACATGATGGGAGGGAGGGAGGGAAGAGATGGATGAGAGTAAAAGAGGAAGGTACAGAGTGGGGCCAAAGTGAGTTTATCGAGGAAGAGAGGGAGAGGAAAGGAAGACATTCAGGAAATACTTTGGGGAAATTGTCCCGCTGGTTAACTTACTATTATTGCAACATACTGTACATAACAATCAGTGATACTGGGCAAGTAGCTTTGTCTCATGAGTGAGAAAACTTCCGCTTGAGAAAAACAACTTCTGACAGCTGTAAACCTTGATGGTAGGCGATATTAAATGGTGTGCCCATGCACATAATCTGACCTTCATTAAACCTTTTCTGAGCACCAGTGCTCTTTACTGTGAAGATCCTGATTCACACACACACAGTCACAAACATTCGCGCTTGGAAGCTGCCCAGTGAGACCCAAGTCTGATCTATTGGCCACAGAGCAGTCTTTCACGTCAGGAGATCGATCCTGCCATCACAAGCCCACGCAGGCCTGCCGCTCTAACCTTTACGTTACTGCTGCATCGCTCATTTTAGAACCTTTATTCATCCGAGTTAGGTTGGCTGACTATGAACGCTCATTTACAGGAAATAGATTTATCAGAAAAACATCAATTTGTATCAAGTATGCTGGTGTAGATAAAAAACATGCATTAACGATACAATACAAAAAAGTGGTTATTCAAAACTTAGAAATTATTTTAAAATGGCAGCATTTATGATTCAAGACAACATACATATATAACTACTGAAAGCAGAACAAAAACCTTAGCAGATGGACCTGTTTAGTGAGGCTATTATGATCAAAAATATGCTGAGAGAAGCGGGAGTCATTATATAGCCTGTATAGACAGCTGCTTTGTTGCTGTTCTGCCAGATAAAAGATGATACACATCTGGTTGGACAAGGTGTTATTCTTCCAATTTTAACATCTATACGTATTATAAAAGCTTGACCACTCTTTCATCATTGTTTAATGACTAAGATAACACTGGATGTCAAGTTTTTTTCTGTAGTCAAGGACACAGGTGCAGATTCTTTGACAGCTATTGTCGCCAAATATAACTCATTATACAACAGGTAGTTCCAACCGAGGAATCTGATTGGTCATTCATGTTAGCTCAAGTTGGTTGGCTGATGCAACACAGACTAGAAATCTCTGTTGCTACTTAGCGCTGGGATGCACTGGTACACTTATCTCCTGTTTCAAACACAATAGTATTGAAATTCAATATTATTATTATTTACCTCTAGAGACTGTACATCATGATACATATTTCCAAAAACTACTTCATATGAAAGTAGTAAATAAAATAATGTTTGACCTAAACTGCTACATTCAACAACAACAGCAAGCTGGTGATATAAGAAGAATCAAATAAGATCATACATAAGATTTTAGGCAAAAATAAGTAGAGCCCCTATAAAATGCACACATGCGAGTTTTGACCCTTTGAAGCTGCTGTAGCTGGTCAGTGCGGAGTGTTGAAGCCAGAATAGCACAAGTTAGCAAAATTGACATCAGTATCATTTTTTTCCCACACAGATCAGAGAAAACATATGCCTCTAACTAACTCTAATGTTGTTTTATATTAAGCATGTGAAGTAAAATGGATTCATTTAAGATAATATTACTGTGATGCTAATTTCTGCTAACGCATTAATGGGAATTCCCATTATGTGTTAGCATTGAGCTAACAGATTAGGTACTAATTTAATTATATAAAGACAAAATCGATTCAATCTAAAAATCAATTTAGGAATTGTAATAAAAATAAGCACATTACTTAAGTGAATCAATTTATTCTCCCATCTCTATTGCTGAGGGGTGACTTACTTAGGAAACTTTGGAAACTTTTTTGTCTTAAGGGGGTATTAACATGCTGATTTTAATGATAAAAAATAAAAATTAAGAAAATATATGTTATGTAATGCCTCCCAGTCATTTAAGGTGGGCCAGTTGTACAATATAACGCTGCACCTGTGATAAATGTAAAGAAAAAATAAAAAATAGCAATCTCAGACCTAACCTAACGCTAACTGTCTGGTGATCAATCACGCTGTCGGTATTTATTTTGCTAGTACCAGCTGGCAGTTGCTTAACTTTATCCCTCACATGACTGTAGTATGAAGATGCTCACTTAACTAAAACTAAAAACTGAAAACGAAAACTGACACAATCCCAAAACGTAAGCTCACCATCTTGCTCTGCTCGTGACTCACACAATCCTGTGCCACACGTGCGCTGCAGGTGTAGCCAGTAAAAAGATATTTTCCTCTTTGAACTACTTTCAGACTTGGCCAGTCTCAAAATTCTAAACAGTCCATTTCAAAGAGTGAGCTGAATACAGTCATGAAGCAGTTTTATGGATCCATAAACAGACAACTAAAGGAGAGCTCTGTGGTAATGTCTAGACCTACACAAAGTAGCTAGCAAGCCACAGTAATGTTAGTGTGCAGGAAAATATTTGGAAACAGTCCCAGTCCTGTTGCGGAACAATTTGTATTGGCAGAGCAAATAAATGAGTAAATAAACAAAAATCATAATCTCTTGTCACTTATTACTGTGAACTAATAAATGGCGCCATGAGCAGCCTTGTGCCTATAACCAAATCACAGCCATGCTGATATTCAGTATAACAGCACAACCTCGAGTGTAATATTGCATAAGTAATCATACAGTGTGCTACAAATGGTCAGTTCATTGATGTAAACGCCTCTGAGTGACTAAGGGGTTAGAATTAAACAGCTAAAGTGACCCACAGAGCCACAAGACCTGACAAAGTCATTTCAAAATATGACCCATGATTTCAACTAATCGCTAAATCTCCTAAAGTGTAAGTAAGACCTTTACACAACTAAAACCACAAACAAAAACCTGATACCTCACTTAAAGGCCAGTCACTCCAGTCATTACACTCCATTACTGATAGAAAGTGTCTGAGAAATAGAAAGAAGCAGGGAGACAGAGCAGGTCTGGATGTGGGAGACTGTGAGGGAGGGAAAGAGGGAGCCTCTGAACCTAGTGTGCTGATGAGCTGTCATCTTGGTATTATGCAGATGCAAAGCAGCTGGTTCACACAAGGGTCAACCTGACAGGAAGTCAGTACAGCAACAGCCAATCACAATGTGTGCTAGCTGTCAGCAGGGAGACAAGAAAGTCCACCAGAGACAAGGTTTTTCGAAAGACATGCTATAATCTGTAAAGTTTGGCTTGTGCTTTTCTTTCAATTACACTGAGTTTTGGAAGGCATCCATTTTATCCTAAAGAGGTTTATTAAATGTTATAAAATTGTCACCCATCTATATAACAATATCATTTTCTTCTTATATATCAAGGGAATAAATATTTTTGACTCGCAAATAGAAATGTTCATGTACCATTTTTCCTTCCTTGACTTTGCACATTTGCAGATATCAAGTACCGATACCAGAGTTCAATCCACTCTATAAAGAATCCGTTTTTTTCTACATCCCCCAAAGAGTTCAGTCCATACACTGACATATATAGCGATGGACAACACGAGAGCTCTCCAAAAGTGAAGCCAGAACATCTCAATCACCCTGTGGTGGCTTGCTGCAGTGTAGGTTATAAATCCTACCTCCCCAATAATAGTTGAGAGGACATGGGCCAAACTACAAAATCAAAGTACACATCAAATAAATTTTCCTCTAACATGGTTTCTGACATTTTAGGTAGTTCTCATCACTCTGATATTTGTTCAAGTGTTCGTTTTTGTGATCAGTTTGGTTTTCATTAGTTGTTTGATGCTACAAAAGGAGGGTTTCGTGTCCTGATTGACGGCTGAACTCGTGTTTGAACCGGCTGGCTGTATGGGTGGGATGTAACAAGTATAGGAGATATTTTGGTTTAATTTTTTATGTACAGTGGGAGAAGTGGCATTGCGGTGTCCATCTTTATCTGTGTCAATGGTCCAATCACATTTACCATCACAAAAGACAGCCCAAAAGGTCCACTCCAGGCCCCACAAAACCAAACTAACCAAATCAGGAAAAAAAATAACATCTACATTCACAGTCTGGTATTCATGGTACCATTGATCAGTCAGTCAGTAAGCTCGGCCAAGACAGCAACTCCTGGAGAAACTCCGACATACACAATCCACCAGATTATTCCTTCTATAAATTATGTACTATTGGTGTAATGCATAGACTTGTGTACTTACTGATTCCACATTTTTGGCAGCATCCAAGGCATTTTCCAGTACCGGTATCATATCGGAATAACCCTATTTGCAATAACTAAGTCAGCATGGATGAGAAGTCCTAGAGGTGCTTGGACTCATGGGCAGTCTTTCATTTCTGTGGCAACTGACTAAACTCAACCTGCTGATGAGGAGTGTGTGATGCAATCAAAAGTTCCAGAAATAGCGACTAAGTGGACCTTGAACTGAGGTTGTTTGGACAAATTCATGAAAATATTGGTTGTGCTATAATGCACACACACACACACACATCTTGCACATTTAAAGTATGGCAGGTTGTTTCACTCCCTTCTCAACCTTCTTTGAGGACTTATATTTCAAGAAGTAAGAAATTAAATGACAGGTGTCCCGGAGGAGTCTTGACCTCTGATTTCTACCAGTCTCCTCCAGGCGTGAGTCTTTGCGAATGAGCCAGTCAAACCTCCCACCTCCGTTCTGAGGTGACTCCCCAAAGGCCCCACCATGGTTCTTCACAATGATGAAGGCCTCTCTGATCTGACTAATTGATCCACTACTGGGAATGGACGTGAATTCAGATAGCACTGTTACCTTTTTTTTATTCCTATCCACCTGCTTATAAAGTGGTGAGGGGTTTTCTTGTGGAATGGGGTAATAAATGAATGTGTTTGTATGTGTGTCAATATGGACATATATTTTTACATGCATGTAGCTACTACCTCTTAGAAGCTCTACAGAGTGTAATTATAACATATTTAAGTGTGCAAACGGGCAACCAGTTTGTAGCTGTAGCCAGCTACAATTAGCTAACTTTAGCATGACCCTGGCTAACATGTTACTGTAAATTTACAGTGTTATTTTAAATTAGCAGTACAGAGTCAAGAAGTAATTTAAATTAAACAAGCTTGAAAGTAAGAACAAACAAATGTTTTGACATGTAAGTATCTTTACTCTGCCATTGGTGTTCTCAGATGGCTATAACACCATGCTATAATTAACCTGTTGAAAAAATAATAAGATCAGTACAATACAAAACAATACAAACTCCAAGCTAAACTGTTTAAACACACATCACCTAATTTCACTTTATGTCTCAAGACATCGAGCCTGGTTCCAGAACAAAATGAGTGGGGGTGCATCTGAAATGAATCGGGGTGCACTAGTATCGACAATGCCAGCCAGCAACAGCAATAAAAAATAGAGTAAAACATGTGTAAAAAGTAGTGTCTCTGATGAACAGATTATGTTTGAACAGAACTGGAAAAACAGTTTTTAGTGAATACAGCATCTCATTTATTTTCAACAGTTTTCTTTCATGGGTCAGAATGATGTGTTGATAAATCTGCTGCTTCTGTTACGCACAGCCGCTTCTCACATTGATTGGCACAGCTGTTGCAGTGCTATGAGACCAGCGATGTTACTGGCTGAGAGACTATTTAATAATCACAACACCTGCTGATCTATATTTACCTTCACCCAGCTCTTTTGTACGCTACAACGCTGTACATAAACGAACCAAAACAGAAGATGCGCATCGAGACGCACAGTCTCACGTGCCCTGAATAGACTCCAAAATGGACACAAAAACAGACAGCTGCGGACACAACGGATACATGACCTACCCCCTTGCCCTTGGCATTTATTATTCAAATTTCAACTGAGGGTGCAAAATATTAAACTGTGGGTGCAATGCCTTTTCACCATCATAGAACTGGGCCTGCAAGACATCCAAAATATGTCCTTTAAATTGAATGGTGCATCCATGAAAATGTAGTTACAAATAATGCAAACAAAATAATCAAAATCAAAATAACGGCTTTAACTATTATTTTTTATTATTCATTAAACTGTATATAATTTTTCAATTAATTGTTTAATCACCCAGTGCCCAGTACCCAGTCCCAAATGGTGCGCCGCAGCCCACTGTTGAGCTGTGAAGACCCTGCAGATGGGCCTTGAGAGGTAATGAAAAATACATTTTCAATTTTCAATTTTATAAATTTTAAATTGCCACTCAATAGTTATGATTTTTTAAAAGTAATTATAACTAATAAAACGAGCCATGGGCTTTAAATTACAATTTATTCTTCAAGTTTAACAGGTCGTACACCATATTTGGTGACGTGCCACATTAACAACGAAATGTATCTTCGTATATGGTGTGATCTTGTGTGCTGATCAGAGTTATCAAAAATTATGAAAGGCTGCAGAAGATTATCAGATTTCAACTTGGGCCCTGTTATTCATCAGAAAACAGTGAACAGAGCCCACAAAAAATGACCAGAGCTCAGGGCGACTTCTTAAAATTGCTTGTTTGTTGCACAAAGAGTCAAAAAATAAAGAATTTTCATGTACAATAATATTAAAGAGATGAAAGCTGACAATGTTTGGCATTTTGTGTATGAACATTTACTGGTTATCAAAATTGCTAGAGATTTTCTGTTGATTGACTGGTTGAATAATCATGCAGTTGCTTCAGCAATAAGGAAAATAAAACTCCCCAAACAGACAATACTTGCTCGGCCAAAACTTTCTGCAGCGTGCCTCGCTGAAGGACAGTGTCTCAAAAGGCTACCCTCCCTGATTCTGTCTGAAAAAGTCCTTCAGGCTGTTCCACACTTCAGTGCCAACTGGCGTTGCTTGATCAGCAGTGAGACATCCTGGATCAAGAAGATTTTTGTCTCCCTCCACCGCTTGCCTTCATTCTCCAGACACAGTCTCCTCATCCACCCAGGTGCTGTACAGTATATGTGCTGGATAGGATGTGCCACAATGCCACAAAATTAGATGTGCAGCATCACACACGCCTTGGTTCCATCTTGAACAGAGTGGAGATGGATGTGGCACTTGAAGTTTGCCCTGGTCTGCAGCGCTAACATAGTTTGGGTAGTTCCAAAAATAGCAGAAATCTTTCTGAATTTATTTCCACTGATCTTCATTTGCAAAAGCCACAAACTTGTCTTTTAGAGCTCTCCAAATTGCTGTGCACACCTCGCTGACTATACAGACAACCGTTGCAGAATCCAGTTTGAAGCTTGCTGACTAGGTGTTAGAAAGCAGGGCGAGTGTGTTGTGGTGTGAAATAAGTGGGCTAATCCAACTGAGCAAGTCAGTCAAAGTTTTATAAATAATAGTGGTGTTTTTTTTTTTGTCATCAGTTTCTCTCATTGGCAGTATGAGAGAAACTCACCATCACAATTGAGTGTAGTTAAATAGTTTATTGAATATGTTCATGTTTTAAGTGAACGGCGAACTGAACGGATAAGTTTGCAACTAATGAACGTGAACGAAGGTGAGTGTTGTTCACTCCTGAGAAAGTTAATGATGCTCCTGATGTGATGCAGTTGCAGCACAGGGAAACAGAGCCTGCAAATATGGACAGAAGTGTCGGCATGATATAAAACTTTCTTTGATCATGCAGCATGAAGTGTATGACCTGGGCTTCGCTGCTGACTAGAGTCTCTGTTGTGGTGAAAAACAGGCAGACAGATCCACATTATATACGCTCCTCTCCTTTGCCTTGTCTCCCCCTTCATCTCCTTGCCATTCTTACATATCTCTTATATGGTGCATTCAATTTGAGCTGTAAAGTTCCTAATTGGAAATTTCAACAGTATGTTGGTGTTTTCTGTCTGCATTCTCAAATGGCTGTAAATTATTGTTAATAACTATAGATACAAGCTATCCTGGCCATTCAAATTAATACAAAAAGCCGATATATTGCACAATATTTAGTATGATGTCATTATATAGACCGTCCCTGGTAGGAGGAGGATCTATTTAACGTGAAGTAGTTCATCTTTTGGACTGTGTAGTTCATAATTGGCCACGGTTGTCATTTAATGACAATCGCCTGCCTTTTGATGTGATTTGGATAAGCTTTTTAATCCCTCAGGTATGCACAAAGTATGCCAGCATGTGAACAGTTACACTGGCATTGCAGTGGTTGTCTCCTTGTACTTGTCCATAAACAACAAGTATATCAGTGACTAAAGAACACCTTTTACGTGTCTGTTGTGACAAAATGTCTGGGAAAGAGAACAGGTTGGAGAAAATGGAGTGGAGCGGCAGCAATTTGCACCTTCTGCTCACAGCATGCTGATATTATAGGAACATGTGTTTTTCATGGTGATGGAAACCAACAGTTTTACATCTTAAAGGACAATACTTCCTCTATTATTTATATATTTAGACAAAATCAGACAAACACCAACAGTGTTACAGTCTCCCTGTACTTCTTGACCACTCAAATTTCATCTAACATATTTTTTTCTCGTAAAAATTTGGGGCTTGTAGTTTTTTTAAGAGTGCAAATGAATATTATTGGTAATAATGTAACCCCTGAAAGGAAATATGAGCATTTCAAGCTATTTCAGTAAGATCTGTTTATACAGGCCGTTCTCATTCCCAAATGAACGCTTTGTCACCACCCTTGACGACTCATACACATGCGCCTGGTACCTGTTGGCTGAAATTACACGCCTGGGCCTTTCAAGTGACTTCAGTAAAAACCTCTCCGCAGCTGTATGAGACGCACCAGGCTCCTGGAGCAAGAAAGTCTGTGTCTGGGAGAGGTGGGGTGGGTGGATGGTTCAAGACTGGGGTTTCTGTCCCATGTGAAACCAAAACATTATTAAAAGTTGTAACGTTCATTGCGTCACGTGACTTGCGGCGCATGACTTGGTCATGTGACTTGTGACTTGTCATCTTGTTGGTTTGCGTCAGTGATGTCACGTGACGTATGTAACGTAACATACTTATTGTCAGTGTGCGATTTGAAAAAAAAAAAACAGTTTCAGGGACAGTTTCAAAAACTTTTTCAGCACAAAAAATGGTGTGTTGCCATTTCATACCGGTATTCACTTCTGATATCTAGTGAGCGTCCATACTAAGCTGGTTATTGTTGTTTACAAGTTAACTTGACAATTAAAACTATAGAAGTGGATTTATTGTGCCTGACATGTGACCACTGTCTCAACAATGTCCCGCTTGCATCTGTCTGCTGAAAACAGGGCAGGTATTCAAGAGATCTCTGAGCTCGTTCATAACTCCAGTAAGTCGACCACCTGTCAGTTTGATCCCCTCCCTACTGGTTTTGTCAAAGCCCGCCTGCCATGCATGTCTCCTCATATAATTAACTCATTAACATATTGTTTCATGAGTTGGTAGGTTGGAAAATAATTATATTCCACACACTCTGACAGTATCACAAACACATTCTGTACCAATCAGCCTGTCGCAGCTCTTCATTAACGCTATAATTTCTTGACACCAATATCTTTCTCATCCTCAACTTTTTTGTGTGTTCTATAATGCATAACAAACACTTGGACTCAGATAGAAATGACTATCAGTCAATCAGCCCATGTGCACAGAGGAGATGTGATGACACAGAGATGTTCTCACGCTATGTGACTCACGCTAGCAGATTTAGCTAATGTAAGCTAATGCTAATGCTTAAACTCCTTTATCAGCTGACTTTTTAATGTTTCCATCTAACACATTTTAACATGAGAACCTTGTAAAAATGTCTTAAATATGTTACGTTACTTAATGGCTGCGTACGTGATATAACGTTAATGCTAAAAGACTGAGGCTAAAACTTCACGCCGACAAACATTGGTTGAATGGTTAAATGTGAAACCTATACAACAGACAACAGAAATACACTCATTAACGTCGGACAAGGAAGTGTAGGGATTAGATTACTTACAACAGACCCTGAGACAGTCACCCAGCAAGACCGTGATTACTGCACAAGGAGAGCTGGGACAAAAGCTAAACTAACCCATCTTAAATCTAAGAGAGCGAGCCAGAGAGAAATGCAGAGGTGGCAGCGGCGGTCCATTTTAATTATGCACCAGCCCTCATCGTCCTCCTCAAACCCCCCATATAACAAATCCTGAGTTTGGCAAATGCAGTTGCATCTGACACAAGTTTGACTGTTAACGTTAACGTTCCTGCTGGTAGTATGGTAGCTAGCGACATGCTACATTTGTAGCCACAGAGCAGACAAAGACAAAGTTTGATCCATTCCTCACAACTGTGCTTTTGTGTTTTACGTAAAAGACACCAACATCTAAACTCATAACGCACTGAGTATCGGTCTTCTTAGAGCCCCATATGCCCCGCTTCAACATGTAGAAGAATACAAAGCTTGAGGCCTGCAGTGGGTGGTTATGGTTGCTAATCTATAATTGGACAGCTACTGTTCTGAGGAGGGGCTTAGCAAAGGGTCAACTGATGCATGTTTGAACCTCTGACTGTTGCATACAGTGGCATCTATAATGATTCAGACAGAAACGCCTCCTCCAAATATGAAAGCTGAGTCAATAGCAGGCAGAGTAGAACCTTAGAAGCAATGCTTCTGTTTTTGGTCTTTTTTGGGGAATCACAGTCATCCGCAAACCTCTCAGCACCAGCACAGGGCTTATAAACAAAAGAAGTCATATCTAAATTGTGGGGTGGAATCAATAAAAAAGTTGGTACTTTGAAAAACTAGCAAGGAATGTCTCCCTCGAGCTATAAACAAAAGTACATCTCACTTCCTAAAGAAACACCTGTCTACTCCAGTTATTAAAGAAGACAGCAGCATCTGGTGAGTTAGCTTAAAGGTTACATCACTGTTTCTGTTTTATAGTTTGAACACAGGAATCACAACCCAGGAATCTACGTAATATGACATGATGTTTCTGTCAAACATGTCAAAAATTCTTCTTATATTATGGGGTCTTATGTTTACATACAGTACGTACACATGAAGACACATGTGGCATGCTGTCCATACATCACACATGGATTACAAATAATTACTGACTGATTGACAAGATGTACAGTTTTACAGGTGGAAAGAAAACAACAAGGGCTATGCATAAAGTGATAGATACATATGTGGGAGGACGAGTGCCAAGACAGAAATGAGTGCATGTGTGAGAAAGTATGGGGGCAGTGATCCACAAAAAAGTGTTGGATGAATGTATAAAATGAAACAAAGTAACACAAAAAAAAGGAAAAAAAAAAAAAAAAGAGGCCGAAACCGGATGAAAAATTCAGCAAAATCTATTTTTGAAATGTGCTCCAATATGTGGGAAAAAGAGGATATGCTGATAGACATGAAAGGCGGAAACTATTGTATAGACGTGTTTAAAATTGCATGACGGGGCTGTAGAGGATTTCAAAAGAATTCAAATGCAGGGTTCAGCCAGAGTTTAAATTAGAATACTGCGCCACTGCTCAGCTCACTCCTTCTCTACTCAGTAGAAGCTATGGTGAAATACAAGGAAACACACTCTTTATTCATCTCCTCTGATCAAAGACGAATGTTTTTTTTTTTTTGTTCTAATATCTGAAATTTTTTTTTTCACACACACAGGGGTTCTGTCGTGTTTTTTTTTTTTCAGCGGCTCACGGCGAGTGAACCGGTCGGGGGTTCGGGGTCTTGCTCAAGGGCTCGGTATCAGAACTCCAGGCTCTTCCGGGGGAATGACACTATTCTGCCACCAGCAGTTAGTTTCAGTTAAACATTCTGTTGCTAGTGGCAACCGCCACTGGCACATTTCCAGAGCAGTTGCAGTTGAACTGACAGTGTTACATCAAGTATAATAATATTGACAGGCATCTTTTTTTATCTGTAGATTCTCCATATGGGCAACTAGAAGTGGCTCTTTGGCTAATTGTCCTTATTTTATTCTACTCTTGTGGGTTCCATTTATATGTATTAACTTTAACTAATTAGCATGTTGTTCTGCCTGTGACTAAATATTACACTTTTACTAATGAGACTTTGTTTCTTCCTAGTATAGAGAAGATAAGAAAGTAAATTATAGTTATTGCATACTTCTGTGAATCCAGTTGTTTTGTTTGTCCTTTGCCGCACCTCTTGTTTGCGGTATCTCATCCTTTCTGATTCGTATTAATCACTGACTGCTGTGTGTTTTATCCAATAATGTTGAAGTAAAAACTTCAAAGGACAAATTCTAATCTTTAGCCTTTATGGGAACAACATAACTGTGCATCTACATGCATAATAAAAGCAGAACACACACACACACACCATAATCCTGAAACTTTCAAACTGCACCTGGACTGATATGAATACTGATATGATGGTCCGATTGTTTTGGCAAGAATAAAGACATTTAGACACCAACAGCGACTTGAATAAACAGCACAAATTCAGGTGCCAATTTTGATATGCCTGACTTTTCACATCAAGTATGATGTGCAAATAAATAATTAGGCTTCTAAAAAACCAAAATGAAATCAACATCAAGTGAAAATGACCTGGTGATCCATTTACATGATAAAGAAGAAGAAAAAACAACAATTGGGTACAACAAATATTGACAGAGAGGAGAACTTGGTGAGGTTCTCTGCTGGGTTCAAGAGCTGAAACTGAACCGCAGCCACTTCATGACTTATTTCAGCACTGCTGGAACAGCTGGCATCAAGCTTGAAGAAGCAGAGGAGTAATTTCAGAGAGCTGATTGATCTGGAGCAGTGGCTGGCTGTATGTCTCAGGTAAGATACGTATTGATATGTATGATTTGTAAACACTTCCAGCTGTGCCCAGCGCTCATTTGGTTCATTCATACTCCGACAGGTGGGGATCGCCTTGTTGTACGTGTGAACAGAGATGCTTTTCCGTAGACTGTGGATGCTCGATACACAGATCATCGTCAAGCTGAAGCTCATTTTCTTTTTCTCCCACGCATTGTTTTTGAAATCGTGTCTCTGTAGTTCCTGTTCCTTTTTAGCATATAAAACAAAATTCTGTGAAACAAGTGATCCGCAATGTCGACTGTTTTGAACGGGATGTTGTCAACAGCACGCAGTCTGATTGGTCAGATGTGCACATGTACAAGAAGCGAAACCTCAGAAACATCAACTTTTGTCCGAAAAAATAAAAACAGCAAATATCGCAGCATGAAAGCTTATATTGACTGGATACAGGTTTAAAAAATATCATTGACGTGCAAATAAATTGCACAAAACGGAGAACTGGAGAAAATAATCACCAATGTGACACCTCCCCCGCTGTCCATCTGTGTTACATGGCTATACTGTAGACACAGTGTCTTGCTATTGGAGACAGTATGCTCTTTCGGAAATCAATGTAAAGGAACAACATATTGTTGTTAGGTAACCTCCAATTTATATGCATGAGCAAAATGAGACACTGATAGGGAACTCTAATTTGCTCTGGGCTTCTGGGGGTGTCCGAATGCCAGTTATGGTGCCTCTTGAGACTCTCTCATATCATATAAGAATATAGGCATGTTTGTGTTCTTGCAAGATAATACATGGCAAGTGGAATCCAAAATTAGGATACAATCTAATTTACAAAAGTCATTATAGAGTTTTATATAAGAGTCCTATATTTTTTCCTACATCCCCATTGCCTGTTACTTTAAAACCTACATATAACATTACAGCAAACAAGAAAAATAAATAAATGCAGATACAATTTTACCCACTTGAAAAATCACACAAAGTAGTTTGACACTGCTTACTGTAATATGTGTATATTGTAAACTTTTAAAACACACATGCAGTTTATTATGTAAGCAGAGTGACTTGCAGATGAGAGAAGGCAAACTGAGGAGAGCACAGCAGCGACATAGTAGAAGAAGAAGTGGAAGGAAAACAGAAAAGAGAAACAGTGAGAGGGAAACAGCACACCTTAATTTCCTCATTGATTAACCCTGCTAATGTGCTAATCTAGCCTGGTACGCTTTCTCTCTGCAACACCAGCCTCATCAAGAGCCAATTAGCTCCTCCGCAGCCCACGGCCATCCATCATAACAGGACAGACACACTCATCTTTTCTCCTTAATGTTGCAACACACAACAGCCCCCTGCAGTCAATACACTTCCCCATGCGGAACTACTGTAGAATAGTGGCCTTCCTGCAATCGATAGGCCATGGGAATTGTATAAGGTGAATGAAGCTCGTGTACTTATTCATAAGCAGACAAAAAGAGATATGTATGAAGAAGCCAAACAGACGCTAAAACTTCCATTATACTAAGTGTGCTAGCATTTCAGAGAAAATGCTTAGTATGTAGACTAATATCTGACATTCAGGACCCTTTTTTAAAAAATCTTTTTGCACTTCAGCCTGGTTCGCAGTACCCTAGCTCCAAACCACCTGTGCCGCGGTGGATGAAGTGGCAAAACCAGGTGGCGCAAAGAAGCTGTGATTGCGCTATGGTCATCCAAAGTGCAAAATTTGTTGTTTAAACCCCATGTACATTTGTGCCTGGAGATTGTGCTTGCATAAATACTTGGACCAATTTTCAGGAAAATAGGGACACCAGTTTCATTAAAGTGTTTTTCCCAGCAAATGATGAGCAGGAATATCAGTTTGGGCAAGATTTCCACATTTTGATATTCAAACTTTCCAACTACAGGTGGCATTAGTTTGGTTTAGAGGAGTTCTGGCAATTGCCTTAAGAAAAAAAAGAAAAAGTCTATTGTTCTGTCTCATAGTAGAGTCCCAACATTTTGAGTGCTATACTGTAGTATTTATGAAAGCTCACGTAAAGCAATAATTAATACGTGTTCAGAGAAATGTGTCATTAACCACCTAGCCAAATTTGAATGATTAAAAATTCGCTAAGTATATAAAATTAGGGGTGTGTCCGCTTCGCTGCCTCAGAATCAAACACGACGATGACCTGAAAACAACCTAAAACTTAAACAGTTCGTCGAGCAGCTTTATTGGACCTGTACAGACATGACTGAACCACCAGAGCCAGAGGACGGTGACAGGATGGTATTTTTTTTTCTTCTGTATCTGGTTGTTGGAACTGAAGTGAGCTGAAGTGAAATGCCGGCTGATTTGGACTGAGAGAGTCGTGCATTCTTAACTGACCTTGAGGAAGGGTGAGGCAGTTTTGTTTGTGTGTCAGTTCGTCTGGCTTACATAGCATTTGAGGGATCACGGCACCAGTGCATCACAAAGCCATACTGCAGGCCTGCCCAAAAAATCCTGATCACAGGAATCATGAACAGTTTAGCAGTCTGACGCCACAGTTCAGTACTACATAGTTCTCAGTCTTTTCACATGTTTTCAGCAACTATTTTCTAACATTTATAATTTGTTTGGAGGAAAAACTCACTTAAATTCCCTTTACACAGACTTTAAACTAGCAGCACCACAAGTAAAAATAAAAACTGTCTTCTTTAGTAGGTTTACTTTAATGTAGTTCTTGTGTGCTCTCTACAGACAATAACTCTTTGCAATTGGGTCATCTCCCAGCTTATTCCAAACAAGCTGCTGTTCAACCACGTCTCAAAAAAAAAAAAAAAAAAAAAATCTTGACCCTTCTTTCCCCCAGAACTACAGAACATATCTTTTAAGGTCTGGTTGGCAGCTTTAAGCTGCCTTAAATGAGCACAGCATTCTGGACAAGTTACAATCTGGTTTTCATTGGTTGAACTCAACAGAAACAGCTCTTCTCAGAGACTCAAACGATCCCTTAATGCATGGTGTGCTGCTGAAAGCTACGCACCAGGCTTTCAAGTGACTTCAATGTAAACCATGGCTGTATGAGGCTGTACGAGGCACACCAGGCTTTCAACGTACTATAAAGAGGGAGAAGTCTGCATCTGGAGGAGGCGGAGTGGATAGATGGCTCAAACAAACAGGACTTTCACACAGGAGACTGAGGTTCGTGTACCAAATGTTATTAAAAACTTTACATAATGTTAAGTGCATAATGTCACATAACGTATTTATTGTAACCCCAAACATGGTGTTATCCATAGGCACAATTGGATAAGACCACATAGTGTTTGTGCCTAATCCTGCCCAAACTGTGACTGGCATTCTGGCAGCGTCTCATACAGCCACTAAAAGGTTCCCTGTGCATCAGTACGAGACGCCAATGGGCATGACAAAACATTGGTACGCTTGGGATGGATTCTTCAGGAGATTTTGGCCGTCTTTCTTCAGACAGGCGTGTTTTGCCACAGCCAACTGCTGAAGGTAAATCTATCATATGCTGCAGTATTTCACCCAGAAGTATTTTGGATAATATAAATCCAGTGTTCTTGCATGCTTTGGGCTTTCACTTGAAATTTTTTTCTGATATTCCAAATGCTGCAGAGAACCACAGTCCAGCGCATTTTTTCCCTCCAACGCAACACACAATTTGCATCTTCATTGTTTAATATTTTAAAGCATTTACACACAAAGCTGGTGTCAGATATCGTCCTGTGTGTCTTATTCAGATGGTAGAGTCACAAGTTACTGTATTCATTTGAATTCATGGTGCTTTGTGTTTGTTAACCAAATGATTGAAGCGCTCAGTGTGCTTGGCTGGTAACACATAAGAGCAACGAAACACACACACTACCTCGCATGTAAATTAAATCTTAAGAATAATACAGCATATGCTGTGACTTTTTTTTATGGTCATTTCAAATGCTAATTAAGTTTATTAGTTAATGGCAATTTTACAACTGTATTTTTTTCTGCTTTGCCTCAAGATTGGAGGGTCGCTGCACCCCCAGCTTCAACTTTGGGGAGGCATAAAACCCAAACCCCCTACGCATTTTATCAGAAGGCCTTTTTTGCTTTTCATGTGTCATTTCATGCCATTTGGTCTGTACTGACTTATATTGTGCAGAGACAGTGAGTCATTTTACATGAGAATGTCATAAAGGATAAAATACCAGGTGACTTCGTATAGAGAGCGACAAAGTCTGGTAACTTAAGGTTAGATGCTTAGGACTATCAACCAGGACACCAAATTTGGTGTAACGTATAAATCCAAAAGTCAATGTTGACTTAACTTACATAGCATGCTGTAAATAATCTAAGTTAACTTAAATGGCTAAAATACTTATTTTAACCCAAACCTAGATCATTTTCCAAACCACCTTTGGTGACTAAACCTACCCAAGCTGTAACCATTTCACAATACAGGTCTCCATGACAGACCGACAGCATTAAAATGTGTAGACCTTAAAAATTGGCATGCTATTTAATACACAATCCCATGAGATTATGTTGGTTAAGATAATAAATGTAGTTCACCGTGCCTTCAGCTGTAGGTCTCACTCTCTACTCTACAAGGTTACGATGTAACTTACGTGACTTTTTGGTGTGTAGTCTTTCTAATTATGTATTTTCACAGTCTCATAGTTACAACAGTGCAACTTTCTTGACTTGCAAAGTTATCTTTGAAATAAACAAGTGTGTAAATCATGCACAATTCAAATGGGATCAAAAAATTACTTCTCTCATCTTTAACTGCCTTTCATATTTTTTTATACCTATTTTATTCTATACCTCCCCAGAGCTGCTGACTTTCACTGGTGGTTATTAATATTTATTCAAATGACATACAGTATTTGAAATAAAGTTTTTGCAAACAATAATTCCTACAAAGGAACATGCACCACTCTGTTGGGAAATGGACCCGAGGTTATGAGAACATATGTCACGTGTAAAAGGTGTGAACCTCTTTTTTTCCTTTGGAGATAGAATTGGAACATTTTTTTACCCATACATATAAAAGAACATGATATCATTCTAGTGCAACAACATTTAACAGGCTTTTGTTTTTCTATGCAACCCACAGTGTATACATGTTTGAGATCCCTCCACAAGATAGGATAAACTCATTGAACATTTATGCATGCATTCCTCATTCATTCTAGCTTTTACGGCTTCATAAAATCAGAGCAGATTTGTAAAGGGTAATAAATGCATTAGGGCAGTGATATATAAAATATTTTAACCAAAGCTCTGACGTTATGGTGCTGTGTATGTGTTCTGACCTGTCAAGGTATTGCTCTCATTTGCATCCTTCACATACATTCCCGTACCGCATCTAAACAAACCTTCTCACACGCAGCTACACACCATCTGTCTCTTCAACTGCTGCTGCACACTGTATACAAAATTTCACAGTAATATGACTGGCACATTTAAGCTGAGGTATTTTAATGTCATCGTCATAACAGACCACATACATTTCCGTGCAGCCATCCATTTTTTAAACCCTCTATTTCCTTCACTGGCAGATGGAAAGTATGACAAGGTATGACAAGGCTAATGCATAAAACACATAATCATATTCACACTAGAATTTGGGAGAATTTGCCCAGTTTAGGTGAGTGTATGTCCGTAGACTGTGGGAGGGAATGCACACAAACACGAGGAAGGAGAACATGCTAGCTCAACAACTGAATGGTTCAGGTTTCCACAGGAGTGAAGCCATCTGCTGCTTGCTGTGAGGCAACTGTGCAAACCACTATAAGCCCTCAAGCCACCTTAATTCAATGTAAAACTTGAAAATGAATGATCAAAATACATACCCCCAGTTCAGTAATTTCTCTGGAGAAGCACATTAGGTACATGCAAACTGGCTGAAGTATCCCTCAGATTTAAAAATGTCATTCTCCTGGGTGTGTACGGCATGCACTGGACTGAAATTTGAGAGGTAATTGGATGGCAGAGGGTTCCTAAAGGAGCTTCAGTATAATTTCTAATCAGCAGCAGACTCTCAAAAGAGTCCAGGTGGACTCTTGAAAGTAAAGTTTCATGAGACCAACAGAAAATTATCCAAGGAGCTTTTACACTGATTCATGAATGTTAAGATTTTCAGATCTAGCAGTAGGTGTTGTTGTGGGTGTTGTTGTGGGTTACCTCTACAAATCTAAGAATCTTATTCCCATCTTCTTAACAATTCAAGATGCCAATTATCCAAAGAAAATCTTACAAAATTGCAGACTGTATCTTTAATAGAATTCAATACAGTGGAGCAAAGGTGTTGATATCCCTGGGCAATGTTGGCTCACTGTTTCAGAAAGCTCAAATCAGGACAAGTGCCACAGGACACCAAACAAAAATACCGTGACACTGAGCGGAAAATGATGCAGTCTGCCTTCGATGAATGCAAACGTAGCAGGCAAGACAGATAATTCTGTATTGACCCTGCCTTGATGTGATTAATACTGAGCAGGATTTCCAATACACAAGGAGTATTTTCATCTTATTATTCAAAAGGAAGGGGGTGATTCCAAATGCTGACCTTGTATAAACCCTATTAGCGTTTGCAGCCCTGCAGAAATATTCCAGCAGCTGTTTGTGAGAGTTTATTTATATTCTTTTTACATTTACCCCATGATGTGCCAAAATATGGATCAAAGCATCCAGGGTTGGAAGGAGAACATAATCTTTATGGAAAAGGAGACACATTGATCTAATATATGGTTGTTTCATCTACCGTCTATGCACAGTGTATTAAAAGTTTGACAGAAATAAAAAGAAATGGATCAAAGGTTTCAGAACAATAAAAAATATATATATATATTGTGTACCTGGCTGAGGAGCAACCACTCAATGGCTTGGCATTTACAAAAACATACAAAATTATTGATGTTACACCGTATTTGGGGTCTTTATGACCTACATGAGCATTCAGGCTAAAACATGCTACTGCTGTGAACAGTGTCAGTGAGTTTCAAAACAACTGCCCATATTTTTTTCTATGTATAAGCCCGACATCAACGGCTGCAAGACAATGTCCTCTTTCCACCGACACTGCCCCTGAAAAAGAGAGAAACAGTTGTTTTGCTCTTCAATACACTGTTGGCCCAACTATAGTCATTATTTACTATTTTGTTGCTTGCTTTCCACTGTAGATTGAACTTTTCCCCTTCCCCTATTCTGTATATCTAAAAAAGGGCAGAAATTTAAATAAATTAACTCTACTCGCTCCCTCTCAACAGCCTGCATCCCAGTTCCCCAAGCAGCTCTTCTTATGGCCCGGCTGTACTGCCTGCTTGAGCGTGCATGTGTGGTGGAACCTGTTGGTTTTTATTTCAGTGCCCATATTAACATAGTGTGGCCACGCAGCCCGTACGTCAGGTGCGTCTGTAGCCATGCTTCATCTAGAAATCAGTCTTGCATATTTTTTTCCTTGTGCAGTTCCAGACAAAATAGACAGTGAAATGACTGTTGACATTCATATCGACATCATATCAGAACCGACATTTGTCACTCATTACATTGTCTATACCTGTAGAATATGTCACAGACATGAAAAAATCAGGTGAAGGGCAGAATTTTTCCAGTGTGCTCTCTTTTTCTCTTTCTCTCACTCACTCTCTCTGAACATGGGGAAAAGCAACACTGCTTTCTGGTTACAACTGTTTTATTTATGTAAAAAAAACTCAGTGTAGAAAGACAGGGCTGGCAGCAGCAACCCTGCAACAGTAATGCTGGTCGTTTGCACCCCACAAGCATGCAAGGAGTGCAAGGTATATCACACTGCAGGTAACCATGGCAACAATACTTATAACTCTGTAAAAACTGAAAAGAAGCATTCTTCAATAACACTAGTAGGGATAATTCCCTTTCATCTGTTGAATACAGCTGGTCCACACTCCCACTAACCTGTTATGTCCTGAGGCAGATCACACACTCACAGGTTTACACAAACATCACAGCACACCCCTTTCATACCGTGACAGTTCATTTCAGCCTTGTTGAAATATATTAAGCAGCACTGTGCAATTATTTCTGAATGCAGTTAAGTACTTCTGGATATGTTTGTGAAAGTGCTTTTGTTGTACTAATTACTGGTTTATGAAAGTCAGTGGGCTCTTTTCTGGGCTCCTCAGCAACAACTAATAGATGGATTGCCAGGAAATTTTGTACAGACATTCATGATTTACAGAGGATGAGGTTTCCTGACAGGTAGACTGGGATCATCTGACCTTTCCTCAACTTTCAAACCAGAAACAAACGCCCAGCGGAGTCAGACTGGAAGTGATTAGAGACGATTCTTTCTGGCAATCATGATCTGATTTGTCAGTCATCACCAGAATTCAATAGACGGCTTTCACACTGACCGAAACGTGGCAAATACAGAAGACAAACGCATCAGGTCCCCACATTATACAGCAGAAACAGCAAAAAAAAAAAAGAAAAAAAAGTAGGGCTATTTATGCATGTTTCAGTGTGGTATCATAGTGAATCTGTTGGCAGGAAAACTTTGGACAGGATTCAGAAATCATTTCTTCATTTTCAGCATAAACAAAATGGTTAGGTATCGCTGAGGGGGAGCCTTGTATCTGTGCCCAGGAGCCCATTGTCTCATAATCAGGCCATAGTTGGAGTCATACTTTCAAGCTGTCCTTGCCAAGAGAGCCTGTTGTAGCAGGACAGGAAAAACAACAACTTTGTGGTAACATTCAATTAGATGAAAATCTCTTCAACCTGACGAAACTATTACTATTATTATATGACTAATCGCCTGTAAATCTGTGAATTCAGAGGCATAATTGGACAAGAAGGTAGAGTAAACGTATTAGGATTGGTCATACTGGAAGTTTGATTTGATGGATGACTTTCTTATAGAATATGCTGTATTTATATATCACATCATCGTGACTAGATGGTCAGAGTTATTTTGAGATAACCACATCTAATGGAGGGTCATACATAAGGGACAATGTTCAGTACCATTATTGCAAAAATAAACCACAACAGGGTGCAGGACTGATTCTGATTTATACACATGTAGGAACTGTTTTCTTTCTAGCAAAAAGAAAGTAGTTCGGCTAGATTCTACTGCAGTTTGAAAGTAGCTGCTACATGAAACTGCTTACAACAAGATCTAAAATCACTCTGATTCTGATGCCTACACATCATGTAAGAACTATTTTCCAACATAAAACTGCTCACAATAACCAGGTTGTGATTTCTGGAAATAGACATCACTGTTGAATTTTTCAAATTGTATTTCTTGGCCATTTGAGCTCCAGAAGCCAAATGCCATTTAGTCCAGTTATATTCAAAAGAAAGCAGACATCTCAACAGCTGATATCTCCAAAATTTGGCAACTCAAACCAAAACAATCTAGATGGATTAACAGCGCTACAGGTTAGATTAAAAAATATGCATTTTGATTAAGGGGGGGAACTGTCCCTTAAGAAGTCATAGAAGTCTTTTGATCATAGAAGAGTCTATGATCAGAAATGGGTCCATAGCAACGGGCTGTTATTCATATCAAGGGTCTGCTACTCAGAAATAATACCTTAGAATGCCATAACTGACCAATCAGAATCATTAATAAACAATGTGGCTTATGTGTTGAGTACATCTACTAGTACATTTATCCTTAGCTTACATGTCAGTAAAATCTTCAGTGTATGCATAACCCTAGCTTCTGCACAGCTAGTGGCCGCTCCTATTTGATGTTTCTCAGTATTCTCTTGTACCCTCAGCGGCTTCCCTGTCCTGCTTTGGTTTCACAGTTTTAGGGCAGAAAACAGAAGATAACAAAAGGCATCCCTCGAGCGAGAATGCTGAATTAGCATGTTCCTTTACCTATGGCAAAGAGCTGTAAATGACTGTGTAAACTCTTGTGAAGTGCCTGTTTACCTGCCATTGTCTCTGGGGCACTGTCACATCTAATCCAGCTTGAGCCTCGCCCGTCGTGTTCCCGCTTCAAGTCGGCTGCATGCAAATGAGTTCTGCTTCAAAGCAGATGGGGAGGGTGAATGTGGATGTACATATATATATATAGAAACAAGTGCACAAGCCAGCCACAATTTGCATACATAAACACAATTGCTGGTTTTATATTTGTGATGTTGAGAAACGTTTAATCAACTTTGACTGAACAGGCTGTCCAAGATGCTACTTTTTTCCTGCCCTGCAGCCTGTTTGGAGAGGCTGACTGAGCCCGCATGGTACAGTTTTATCTCTTGAGTTGTAAACAAGCTAAAAATGAAGGATTCCCCCTTATAGAATTGAATGAATTACTCTGAGCAAGACTTGTTTACTTAATCTACTATCTAATTTGTCAGAAGAAACATTTGCAAAGTAGCATCCAATATCATATTGAATATCCCCTGTCCCAGCGCAAACTCAATTGCTTCATTTGCAACCTAATTCACAGCAGGTATTGTTACTTTACTGCTGCTACAAGTAATATTTTCATAGCTAAACACGTTTTCCACTTGGGAAATAGTGTGGAATTGGATGTTGCAAGTGGGAGAGAGAAGACTAATCTAGGAATGGATGTTTATCGACAAGCTCTCAGTGTTGTAGAAGAGCAGCTGCTGCCAACCGGAGAATCAGTACTTTGCTGGCCATGCTTGTCCACACACATACACAAAACGGCGCACACATCTGAGGCCATTCGCCAGCTGTCGTGTGCCCAAACATGCGCCAATTTATCATCAAGATAAATGCGAGTTTTCCTGGACCATCGTCAACCCGTCACCCCAACAAGACAGAGCCCATGGAAGTGATATCATTATTGAGTATCAGCTTGACTCACAGCAGAAGTGTTCGCTGCAGGGGAACCGGAGCCTTCGCCATCCTCTGTCATGCCTGTGGAAAAGTAGACATCAGAGGGAAAAAAGGAGTTTGATGGACAGTCTGATGAAGTAGCCCAGCCAGGGGTTTCTAATGGAGATGTCCATCTGCTGCTTTATGCAAAGTGCTCCCTCAAAAAGCAGCAGGAGAGAGGGTGAGAATTACTGGATAAAAGACTGTTCAGGGAAGGAAGCTGAGGGATGGCTGGTTTGGAAACTTGTTTGCCAGACTGACAAAACTGACATTGTCACCTGTGTTTCCAAGAGATGCTCACAGGCTTTTCATTTTAAAGGAGCAATACGTAGCATTTGCACGTCCAACATGAGTACCTGCAATCCAAATAGCGATGTATTTGTGATGTAAAGATGTAGGGGAAGTAATGTCTTCATGCGCAGAGAATAACATCACCCTGCACATGCATGCTCAAGCATGTTTGCATGCATGCATGCTTGTGTGAGTCCCTCTCGGTCGCGTCTGCTTAGTTTGACAGTTTGATCTAAGGTTCAGGAGTCTCTTTTGGAAACGGTTGTGTATAGAAGGGAACTCCTAGATTAGTTAAACTCCCGCCAGATTTGTTTGTTATTATTATGTTTCATAATGTGACAACATGTTTAATATCTGGGTAGGTTTAGAGACAGAAAACACCTGGTTATAGCTATGGAAAGATCATGGCTGGCTTAAAATGATCACTTTCACGAGATCTTTTGTGCATCTGGGGTTCCCCTCTTAAAGGGAGAGCCAGAATGGCGACCGCCATGGTTACAGTCTTTCTCATTTTACAACTTACGGTCACAAAAAGACATTTCTGAAAACATTTAACATGAGAAATAGGCAATGTATGACAGAGTCTTGATCCATTTTGATCAGCACTTGCCCAGTTGGACAGTTTGACCAGAGTTTTGTGAGCAGTGTGACTTCAGATGACACTTATTCCCCCAACTTTATTGAAAAAACAAAGTGTGTGTTTGTTTTGGTCAAAGATGCTGGTGCTCTACAGTAAATGTTGTATTTAGCACCTTTAAAGAGGTTGAACTCACATTTAATATACAGACTGTGGTTGTAGCGAGTTGTTTCCCCTGATGGGAATAAGCTCAGGCAGACTGCAGGAACACAGCAGGATCGCAAGATGAGCACATTGTAAATCTGCAGTAACAAGCGAGGAGTCCTAAACTGTATGTTGACTCGCTGTTCATAGATGTTAATTGTCTGTTAATGTGAAGTCAAGCCCACTGCTCTGAAAATACACACTCTGGAGTTGGAGTTTAGTGGCTCCCTGTCTTACTGCCTGACAGACTACATTAACATCTGGCTCAATTTGACCATTAAAGAATGGAATAGACATTTCAAAGGAGGACACTAGTGAGTATTACAATTTTGCACATTTCCTGGATTTCTGATGACATATTGTGGTAATTTTATGATTAATTATTGTAAATAAATTACAAATTTCTCCTTTAACAGTATGTTAAGTTCTATAGCATGAATGTAACTTTTTAAAATTAACCTTTCATGCACTTCATGAGGCTTTTTGATTCTAGTCAATGTTGAAGCAGCTGTATGTATATTCCTATAGAAAGCATCCTCCCCATCCATGGAAAAGTTTAAGTGATGTATGGGACACAGTTATGTATGAAAGATGAAAATGACTTCAAGTGTAAAAATGCCAGGCCCTCTATAGACACATACCATGACTGAATATAAATAAAGACAGGCAGGTCCATGAATCACTTTCGTAAAGAACTTCAGCCCCGTCCCTTTTATTCCCGGCAGCCTTGACGAACAGCAATAACAGCTGCAAGACAGTGATCAATCTGCATTACATTTACAAACTACTAAAACAACACTCACCTTTTCTCCTTGCCGCACAGCTATTGCACTGTGGCTGGGGCCCGGAGCCGAGCAGAGAAAGCATTAAACTGAAAGGTCAGCCCTCAGTTATTAGGCATGGCGCTGTTTGCTAATGGCTCTGCCCGGAGAGGCAGCTATTGATCAGGACCCGTCCCTGCTCCAACAGTGAAGAATACACACATTTTGTTTGTTCTTTCTAATTGAGCAGGGTTCACCTTGTGGGTAGTCCTCGTTCATGTATAGAGACGCACCCTTTCAAACGCAGCTGCACCGCACGCACTTGTGTGCACGGACAAACAAATATGCCCACATACCACGATGCACACAAACACACAAGCACTGACACTTTACTCAAATGTAACAGGCGTGATCTCATCGTGTGTATTGGATTAGGTCGGCTCAGAGGTGTAGTGCTATTTGTGCCTGTGACACACACACATGATTGCACACACACGGTTAAGTTATGGCTTGTTTCAGAGGTTATGTAACCACAGCTCCTACTGTGGTCAGTTATTGTCAACTATAACTGACCACACAATCAAATGGTATACTGACTTTATCATGTTGAGAATGTCCCACGGCAGTTAGCCAAAGATCTAGCTATTGGGTGATACCATAGTTGTGGCAGGTTGTCATCAGCGTGTCATTGAGTAATATAGGTGAATGATTACAAGTAGTTTGTGTGTTTTTAATGATTTTATTTGCATTCCAAACATCCATTTTTAGGAAAAGTTGCAGTTGCAGGTCAAGCTCGTCTAATAGGCTAGGCTTAAAGCTTGCCTAGCTATAGCATAGCCTAGCTCTCATTTCCTGCAAGTATTCTGTTGGCCAAGTTTAACGGGCTGGCTTTGTTTCTGTGTCAAATGCAACACAAACTAGAAGAGTGCACTCAGTAGAGTGCAGATCTCCACAAGGCAACACAAAAAGAATATTTGGATGCAACCCCTGCGTCATCACTAGCATTTTGATTAGTAACTGTAATGTAATAACACATTTTTTCCCAGTAATTGGACAGACTACAATTACATTTATTTGTATTTAATTACATGTAAGTGGTTACTCTCTAGCGCTGCTTGTATCCTATTAGACATCCATGGAAAATGGTGTCATAATTAGAGAATGAATTCTTGAGTTATACCCAAAAATGTGTTTTCTGAGGTCAAAGTGACCTCTGACTTTGACCGCCAAAATATAGGCAGTTCATCTTTGAGTAGACGTTTGTGTCAAATATGAAGAAATTCCCTCCAAGTGTTCCTGAGATATCACCTTCGCAAGAGCAGGATAGACGTGATGTTTCAGGGCTTCTTAGGTTTAACCACCAAACTCTAATCAGTTCATACTTCAGTCCAAGTGGACGTTTATGCCAAGTTTGAACACATTCCCTCAAGGCATTTTTGAGATATCGCTTTCACAAGAATGGGATGACCCAAAAACCACGAAGCAGTCACCAGGTGGAGTTTCAAAAATTGTGGATGACAGAGGTCATACAACATACAGACAAAAATGTGGACAAGAAAAATAAGGCTGATGGGTCCAGTAGTATGTGAGATCAGCTTCAGGTTTGTTGGTCCTGCACACACACACACACACACACACACACACACACACACACATAATCACATGATCCACACCTGGCAGAGATAACAATAAAGAAACTCTCAAAAGAGTGAATGATGAATGAAAGGATGCTTTGCTGTCTTTTCATCTTTTAAACTGGAGAAAAATAATTGAATTCACTGTGCTGCTCAAAGGCTACTGGTAACTGTTAAGTTTTTCTTGCATGTTTCTCAATGCATGAGTTCAGTACATGTAGTAAATCATTTAACACTCCTTAAATGCTGATATTACAACTTTGAACATTCAGTTTATTTTATTGGCTCTCATGCATGACATAAGCTTTGGTGACGGGCTCTTCAAGTGCTTAGAAATGTGAATAAAAATGTAGAATTGTTCCTCATTTAGAGAAAAAGTGGCGGGGAGACTTTCCGGTGTGCTCAGACAGCACTACACTAATAGATAGGATTAAATTAATGACGCTGTCTTTTAAAAATATGTTTGCGTGTGTGGGTGTGTGTCACTGCACAAATGTGTTACTTTCTATGGAGTAATAAAAGATTTTGCCTTTAGCGTCATAAACTCCCTGTGGTGATAAATAAAACTGATTCCAAGGGAATCAAAGTCAATAATAAACCATCTGAAGTCTTGCTGTGATTCTATTCTTGTTTAACAATTGAAGTGATAAACCCCATCTAAATGTAAGTCATCATTTTATTGACATGACCAGTGAATATTTTCCAGTGAGAAACATGCTGTCTTCGCTATTTTTACAGAGGAGTACAGAAGACTGATAGAGGACTGAATGTCAGAGTGAAGCTGACCTTTGACCTTTTGGATTGAAAATGTCATCACTTCACTGTTTAATCCTATTTTATATTTGTGTGAAATGTTGTCATATTTAATTATGAATTCTTGAGTTATGGACAAAAACGTGTTTTGTGAGGTCACTGTGACCTTTGACATTTGACCAAACAAAATCAAATCAGTTCATCTTTGACTCCATGTGGACATTTGTACCAAATTTTAAGAAAGACGGACGGACAGACAACCCGAAAACATAATACCTCCAGCCATGGCTGTTCCTGGCATGCAGGCATAAAAAGTAAATACCTGCTGTAAGTTTTGTCCTGTATATGTTCCTAGAAATTCTACAAATCAAAGAAAAGAGATGACAGAGCTGTTTTGCTGACAGTGATTGGAGGACTCGATTTAAAAGATATATCAACAAGGGCTCAGACAACACAGAAAGCTAATGCTGCACTGCTCAGTTTTAACAGGCGTTGCACCTCTGGCCACACCCTCTTCAGATATGTCACAGCAAGTGTTAACTACCACACCTACCATAACTTCTAGTTGATTTGGGGATAAACAGCTGATAATAACAACACTTTTTCCCGAAAGAATTTCACCCCCAGAGATCCAGGAGAGGCTGAGTTGATGTGTTCTTACAGCAAAAAATATAAGTTAATGCTTCAAGTGTAAAATATCTTTTGAACAAAGCTGTTCTAGTGTGGCAGAGAAATTACAAGACTGACAAATACAGGAAGACATATGCTTGTGAGGGACAACGGCAGTTGGGAAGGTACCCAAGCAACAAACTTGCAAGTGCGACCTGTCACGATTCGCCTCCAGCGTGCAATGTGTTCTGCATAGTCCACGTTTTTGCTGCAGAATGTTGTCTCTTTGCCAAAAAAAAGAGAGAAAAAGTTACAAGAAGGAGACTTGACTTGTTTGTGCACTCGCAGCAGAAACATCAATCAAATGTCAATCAGGCCAGCTAGATTCTCAGTCAAACTGCTGTGAACAATAACAATGTTTAGAGGCACCAAATGGACTTGTATGCAAGTAAGGTGGTCACACTCTGGAGCCAAGGGCGTAGAATTGGGACATTTCCCTAGGACAATACTGAATTTTCCCTAGCAAAAGTTTTGATAAAAAGATTTAAATGTAAACACCTGTGCTAATTATAGACACAAAACAATGTGTTTTTGAGTTTTGAAAAATTGCGACCACACCAACAACATATATTAGAAGTGGACAGGATCACAGCTCCTCAAAAGTGAGGCCAAAGCATTTTGGTCGACCCCTGGTGGCTGGCTGCGGTACAAGTCATAACATCTGCCTCCCAATGTTAATAGGTAGCACACAGGCCAAATTAAAATACAAAGTAAATCCATCCATCTATTGTCCATAACTGCTTATCCTGATGGGTTGCGGGGGGGCTGGAGCCCAGCTGACATTGGGTGAGGGGCAGGGTACACCTTGGACAAGTCGCCAGCTCATCGCAGAACACAAAGTAAACGTCAAATAAATTTGTAATTTTAGATAGTTCTCATCATGCTCATGTTCAAGTGTTCATTTTTCTGATCAGTTTGATTTTAATTAGTTATTTGGTGCTGTAAAAATGGGGTTTTATGCCATGATTAACAGCTGAGTTCTGCTCACGATGGAGTCAGCCGGCTGTGTGGGTGGGATTTCGATACTGCGGCTTCAATACTGGTCACTGCCGTGCAGTCTCTGGCTCCAAATTACGTCACCAGTGCAAGATGGCTGCACTCGTATCTGGGATACTTTGGCTCTATTTTTGTACTGTGGGAGGAAGTGGAGAGGCGTCGTCTATCTTTATGTACAGTCGTTGGTCCCCATCCCCTGAAATGCCTCGCAGTGATTTGGTTCACTACCTGTAATCTCAGTCAGCACTCCTCTGGCATCAGCACAGCATCTCTAAGTCACTGTCGCTCAAAAACTTTGCAAGAAAAGAACAAGGCAGACAACAAAAACGAAGAGAAACACGGTAGCGAACTCAGTTGCAGTAGATGTTGTAGTGATAAGAAGTAACCTGGTTCGTTTCGTTCATTTGCCATGAGCAAACCGACTCAAGTATGAGCAAAGATCCCCCTCGGGTTGTTCCCGCCAACTGTGACATGAAATATCCATCCTTGCTGGAGGCTTACTGAACAACACTTTACTCACGATCCTTGTGAATCAGTTTAGATTTATAGATTTCATATTTGGGGGTGAGTTCATATTTGTCAGCTACTTGTGGAAGTGGAAACTGCATTTTAAAATTGATCACACAATATACAAGAGCTGAGAAAGCCAAAGGGAAGCTTGAGTTTCCTTTAATTCCTGAAAGGCTTGCGAGAAGCCTCTTATCTCCAGCCACGAGGCATGTGATGAATTGCTGCAGCTTCACTAAAGCCTTTGTTCTGTGGGAGGTCAATAACTCATCTATGATCACCGGGTGTGACCATCGTGATGCACTCTGATCAAGAGAGTAAGACTCTCTCGGTGATCAACTACAAATCTGTCATCGCTATGCCGAGTGACACAACCTTAAACAAATCTTCAACAGCTTGATGCCTTTCACGCAGTTTCATCACAGACAGAGCGCCTGGGCGAGGAAAGTTCTATAGGGTAGTTCCTCCACACATAAATCATTTTGTAATTATGCATTGTATGCAAGGCCCTGGCATGTTGACAAATTAAGCAATCTGGAGAGGCAACAGTATGCAGGGGGCTTAAATGAACCACTAACAGATAACTTGGACCACAGCGTGCTGGATGCTACAGTCAAAAGCCTGGGGATTATGAACAGTGCTTTTGATCATGAGGACTACATCAAGTTCATAGTAGGGGGTAACGTAATTATTTACTGTTAACTACCACTCATTTGCATGGAAGGTTCGAAAAGACAATGTTGAACTGGGCTGGAGAAAGACAATGGTGTTTCACAACCTTTGGACTATGACTGGGACACCCTTTGACCGGAGGTAGAACTGGGGGATATACCGATTATATCAATTATATTCAAGTATGAATTGATATGCGATACAGCTGATTACCATATTGTCATATTTGTGTTTTCAGTGTTTCCACTGGTCACTGCTGAGGGGCAGTTACTTTGCTTCAGTCAGCCATAAAGTCCATAAAGCCCACCTTCCTTAAAGGGGAAGGCTCAGCCAGTTACACAGGTACAGTCGGTGCGTGAGTCAACTCCATTACTTAAGCAAAAGTACTAATACCCCATGTTGAAAACACTCCACTGCAAGTCTGCATTCTTAACTTAACTTCAGTAAACATATGAAAGCATTATAGCAAAAAGTGTCACAAGTAAATGTAACATTACTCATTGTGCAGTAACATGGTCTCTGTCAGTGTTTTACTATTACATCTGATGTTTATGGATTAATATTTAAGACATTTAAGGTTGTGCTCGTTTTAGCTACTTTATATATTTCTGGGTAGTTAAATCTACAAATCAACAGCAATGCATCATATTCTATAAGATCATCAAATGTTTGCACTATTTTATAATTTACAGTGTGTTATTTTAGAGGAAATGTGTGTATCGATAAATATAACGTGTATCACTGAATAGCCTAAAAATATCAAGATATTATTTTTAAGCCATATTGCTCAGCCCTACCTGGGGGCCACTTAATTAACTAACATTTTTAATAATGTTATTTACCAGATCAAATGAATAAACATTAAAAGTCTTATAACTTGACACAACATTGAACAGCGGAGACCTCTTCCATCATATGATGTTGGAATGATGAAACATAAACCAGAAACTTACACTGCTCCCATCAGGGACAGAATGAACAGCATATTTAAGCTCTTTCAGTATGAAATGCACATTTATGGGATCAGAACTGTCCTCATCTCTGTGTAACTTTTGCTCTTCCTCAGCTAAAAGTTACTTTACCTCCCAGCACAGCCTGGAAGGCCATCACACACAGATCGGTCTTCTCTGTTACTAACAGCCTCATGTGTTCCATTATATAAAACTGAATATATCTGTCACTCCTTCATGGGAAAACCAGTGTGAATTGATTTATTTATGTGACTTAGAAAATGGCTGTAGGGCCACCCAGCACCCTGCTGGGGACCAGATTTCCCCCACGGGCTGCAAGTTGGTTATCACAGCACTATGGAGTGAGCAAGAACTTAGCTGAATGTGGCAGTGACACACAAAACATTAGCTACATTTGAGTATTTTTGCAGATTTTCCACTTCAAAGCAGCTACTGAAGGTCAAGAGTCAGAGTCAAAAAATCCAACATCCAAGGTTTGCTTCATTCATTTTATTTGACGAGGTAATCAAGACTGCAGTGTTTAGAAGTGTAAAAGATGACTCTGACCTTCTTGATGAAAAGAGATCAGTTAAAAAAAGATAGTGTAAATTATTTTGGTGTCAAAGTTTATTCTTGGCTTTTAGGAACGATTTCAACAACAGCTCTCTATCTTCTTTGTGGAATAACAAACTTCTGAAACAGCAGACACCACTGCAGCGGCATCTCTTAACACCAGACCAAAACTTATAAAGCTTGAGATACACTCCAAAAAAACCTGCTTTGTACAACATATCGCCTGGAGCACGTTGGACAGCTTAACCTATAGATGCTTGCTGTTAAAGCCAAACAAATGTGTCATTACTAACCAAGAATTATTTATTGACATTTATTAATCGCAGCATCTACAAGAATCACTCAAAATCAGCTGCATAAAAATAGTTGATTATAGTTCTCTCTGTTACTGACTGCTCCTTCACTTAGCTTGTTTCCCTTCTGTCTATGGATTGCTCACAACTGGGGAAAAAGTTCCACATGCAATCACTAACACCGAACTTTTTCTCCCGTCTCTGGATCTCCTCTGCTCCGTTATAATTCTATGGACAGCGCCGCACCAACACAAGCACCTCCTAATTTAACTTGGGGCTGCGGGACATATAGGAGCGAAGTTCTGCCACTGTGTTGTCAGGCATCTCTAAAGCTAAAATCCCAATCAGAAAGAGAGCAGTTTTTGCAGTAAGAGGTGTCTGAGGCAACAGCAGACAGTCAGACTGACCGGCAGACAGACAGGGAGACCAAGCGTGCTCTGACTGCTGAGTAATATTCTCAAGTTCAACATGATGAAACTATCAATAAAGTCAGTCTAACATTTGATTGTGTGCTCAGTTACAGTCGACTAATGTGTATCAACCCGTCACAGTGCAGTGGTTAGCGGAACAGTGGTTAAATGACTTGAAACAAGCCTCAATATAAGCGTGCGTCTGGATGCATGTGTGTGTCATAGGTGCAAACAATACTACATGTCTGAATTTAGCCAAAGTTATTTCACAGCACAGCACAACACTTTAATTAAACATTATAATAGTGTAATAGGTGCAGAGTCCTGTTCCAGCAGGATCCGACACAATTCAAGCCCAAACCCTGCCGCACAGATTTGCATTTCCATTACCCTTTTAATGTGATGAGTTGTGTTGAGTCGCTCCAAAGATGGACCGTCTCTGGAGTGATTTCAAAGCGTGCCGAATCCAAGCGGGCTGCGATGACGTCTCACTGACTGCAGCCAACATCATCCAGTTCATCAAGTTCTCTGATGCTATTAATAATATAAATCATGTAAAGAAAGGAGAAACTAAAGAAAACCTTCAACTCACAAGTGAGTCTTCACTGAACTAAAGTTCAGTTTTAAACCATCTAACACTCACAAACAGAGGCTGTGGTCACGCTCTGTGCCTCCACCATCAGCAGGACAGCAAGGATGAACGAGATTCATGAAAGCACGGTACTGTATGAACCATTGTGCATCAAGACAAACTTCAAGAGCCAATTGAAATGTGTCAAAAAGCATCTAAATGACGCTCGCGGTTGTTGGAACAATATTTGATACACAGGCACCTTTTAATGTCATATATGCCTCATTACATCTCGTTAAAATCAAACCTTGCATGTCTTATCCCACACGTCAGAGATGTTTTGCTCTAGCGGGGCCTGAAAGACACTGGAAGCCATCAAAAGAAGCGGCCTCACTGTAACCACACATTCCAGCTGAAGTGCTGACATAAAGACAATACTTAACAGGCAAATCTTTATCTTCAAATTCACAGAAATTGAAAGTTTTTTTAATTTGTTATTGGAAAAGCTGACATTTTTAATACACAACCTGTCTGTGTTTCACTTAGATAATGAAACAAACAACGTTAAACAGATTATTTACAGAAAGTATTAACCTTGGTTGCATGTTTACTTCTGATATAGGCAACTATCCAGTGGTGGGGTTGATTTGATATTCATTGTCAAAGCTGGGTTAAATATGCTTTCATGGCAAAATACACACAAACACCACACACAGAGGACAGACTGAAGTAAGAGTTTGGAAAAGAGTGAATGTGAGGAAAAGAGAGCGATAGAATGAGAAGGAAATGAGAGAGGTACACAGAGAGAGCAGAGGCAGCACTGTGGAGCTTATTAGGATTGACTCCCCCACACTGCAGACACTTTAATAACTGTTCTTTATGTTATAATAACACAGGGCTGCCCTGGCATGGACGGTTTCAATTTCTCCACCAGTGTCCATCATGTGCTAGGCAGACTAAGGGCCTTGTGCGGCCTAATCGCAGACAGAGTCAGATTGCCCTCAGCGTGGCTTCGTTGGCTGTTAATGAGGCCATTTTCCTGGAGCGAGCACCACTCAGGGGGAACTAATCTCTGAGTGGTGTGAAGTGCAGGGTGCAGAGGGGGCAGAGAAAAGGCGCTGAGCATGAAAATAGCTGCAAGACCACTTGTTTTTTAAGCTTTTTCTATTTGATGTCTTTTAGGGTATCTGAGGACGGCAGATAACGCCAGAATCTCGAATGTTGCAGTCCTGCAGCCTGAAGCCACAGGCTGCTGTCACCATTAATTTATGTATGAGTGTGATGTACATAAAACCTTGAAGGAATTCTTTACTACATGAAACACATGGCAAATGGCTGTATAAATATTAGACATACTGCATATATGCTGTTAAAATCAGTTTTCGACATTGTTTTTGAGAATTCTAATCTGAAAGAAACTTAACATTATGTCCATGTGGCCTCTTTTGGGAAGACACAAGCGCAAAATAACATTGTGTCAAAGGTTCTTATTTGTACTATTGACTGGTTGCTGATGACACAGAAATATGAGCCCATAAGAAGAAGGAGACATGAAAAGTTGGCATGCTGCAGATTGTGAGGAACCTCTTTGTCAAGAATGCGATGGACAATGAATAATAACCTTCATCTCCTGAAGAAGTTTGGTTTAGTTTCAATAGATGAACTGTGGAGTTTTCATATAAACAAACAAAACTTTTTAAAACTTAAAACTTTTTACATTCAATGAGCTCTAATTAATGTGTTCGGTTCACAGTCACCAAGATCAGTGGAATAGTGTGACACAATTAACGGGAACATGTGTCACATCATCCACATGAATATACACTTTTGTGTGCATGCGGTGGTGGCAGAGTACTGAAAATTTGTAGTCATGCAGAAATACTGTTAACTGAAATATTACTCAACAACAGTAATTCTTGCTCTTAAAAATACATAAGTAAAAGTATTCTTCTCAAACACTACTCAGAGCATTAGCTACTTTTTAACCGTTGATGTTTACTGCATTATCAGTAACAGGTACAAATCTTCAGTGTAAATGCTCCAAACTCCTGCACTGTTGTGGTCAGTGGTTACGCTGACCTCTCAAAACCTGTGCCTGCTGCAGCATGTTTTCCCCCCATCTGTATTTCCTGCTTTTCATTGGCCAGTTTGCGATCGGACAGCCTTATTGGCTGCAAAAATGCACATGAAAGGTTTGGATATTAATTCAACTTGTAGGCCTAATAAGTAGTTAAAATAACTACAAAGTGCAATTCATACTTAAGTAAGGGTAAATTACAAATATTCATAAAAGTACAAGTACCCCAAAAATGACTCAATTATAGTAATTTGAGTAGTTGTAATTAATTACTTCCACCTCTGTGCACATGCATGCGGTAAACAAAATGAGGATGCACTTGAAGGGAACCTTAAATTAAATGACCTGAAATCAATGCAGAGCTGTAAGCCATCAATGTTGGGTTGTCAGCCAGCCCAGCCACAACCTTGCAGTAAGTAATGCTACACTGCAGGAGATGAGACAAGCTCACTGCATCCTTTTGGCAATCAAAATGTACTCAATATAATCCATGGCTCAGTGTTAATTAATTCCCCTGACAACAAATCATTTCTCTCATACTACCTGTGCTGTGGCAATTACATAAAAATTGTTGAATGTATGACACATTCAATCCCAGTATACTTATAAAATATGTTCAGTTCCATTGGAGGGAGCAGTGTGTCCTACTGTGTACATATAGCAAGGCAGAGAGGTGGAGAGTCAGGGTGTGGAGAACAGGGAGGTGGTGAGTGAGACTTTGATGCAGGAGATTGGAGTTTGAACCCCATCACAAACCGGCAATTAACATTCACTTTCTGATTATCCATAACCAAGAGATTTCTCTTAGGTTTATGTTAATGTTAGTATTTTAGTTGGCTAACCCTCAGAAATCATTTAAAAATGTTACCATTGAAACGTAATCTGGCCAAGTAATTCTCACAGCAGAGGCAAATTTTATTCTGGAGTCCAGCACCATATTTCTGGACCTGTAGAGAGGCTCCACTTCAGTGAGACCAGGAAGGGTAAGAATATCAGGTATCCCTTTTCCATACACATGTGTTAGCTTGACTCAGTTTGACATGGCACATCAGGCCAGCATGGCAAGGATTTTTATTTTCATTACAACAGGGCTACCCACTTGTAAGTGTCTTTTTTAACTGAAGACAAGCTTACCTAAAGTTGAGTGCCTGTAAAATGGTGGATAACATCTTAATTTCCTTGAAATTCTTCCCCCACATTATTTTGTTATATAAAAGCTTTTTTATGAAGCAGCAGGTAATATTGGGTTTCCATCAGTAGTAAGTGAACACGACTCCTATATCCCTGAAAGCAAACATGAAAGAGTAAGTACCTGTAAAGCAGATACCTGAAAGTACAAACAGCGACACAGGGGAAAAAGTAAACCTCACACCACAGAGATTCTTTACGAGTTGGTCGCACCTGGTGAGACATCACCGCAGTCCACTTGGAGGCAGGTCTGGGTCCATCTTGGGTGCAACTCCGCACAGCTCAGCACAATATAATTGGTAATGGAAATGCAAATCAGCGTGGCACAGTTTGACTTGGTGTCGACAAAAGTGACAATGGAAAAGCCCCAATCTCTGTTGTAAAACTGACCTCCTCACAGTCTTGGCAGTGGTGGACTCAGGCTGTCTGAGGGCCAGGGAAGAAAAAACAAATAAAAAGGGCACCAGCTGTATGTAGTAGGGCACAACTGCAATGAAAGTCCTGATGCATAGAGGACACTAGAGGGCACTTTTGCAGGTTTTTTTTTTCTTCACAGGGGCACAAGCAGGACTAGGACCTTTTGGCTCTACAGTGAGCAGCCTCTCTAATCTGGAGTTTTGCAGCATCATGATATAAACGTTATCTGGCAATTGCTGGGGAGCAAAATGGCTTGATTGTTGTTTCATGAGGCGGCGTGGTGGTGCAGTGATTAGCACTATTACCTCACAGCAAGAAGGTGCTGAGTTCGAGTTTGTGGGGAGTTTGTGGCTGAGGCAGAGCCTTTCTGTGCGGAGTTTGCATGTTCTCCTCGTGTCCGCATGGGTTCTCTCTGGGTACTCCGGCTTCCTCCCACAGTTCAAAGACATGCATTGATTAGGTTAACTGGTGACTCTAAATTGTCGAAAGGTGTGAATGTGAGTGTGAATGGTTGTCTTTTTCTATATGTCAGCCCTGCTGACGAGACTGGCGGCTTGTCCAGGGTGTACCCTGCCTCTCGCCCAATGTCAGCTGGGATAGGCTCCAGCGATCCATAAAGGATAAGCAGTTACGGAAAATGAATAAATGTTGTTTCATGTCAATGAAATTCACGTAACATTACATTGAACATTTTCTAATAACCTATACGGTTTCTGTGGTCTCACCTTCTCACTGTAACTTATTTAACCTTGTACACACACGCATGCATTCCCCCAGCCTCTAACTCCAACCTGTACCCTCACAGATACCCTGACTTTGACCTAAACCTAATTCTAACCTTAACCCTAAAACCAATTACCTCCCTTTGAAAAATGAAGGACCAGGCAAAATGTCCCCACTCTACAGAAATGTCCTTACTCTCAAGGTCTCAAGATAGAAGTAGAAGAGCACAAATAAACATCCACTCCCTGTACACCATGATACTCTAAATAATCTAAAATATTAAAAGCTAATTTCACTCTGCTCCCTGTCAATAGACATATTGGCAAATGAGTCTAATTTATTGGATTCACTAATGCTCTGAAATAATTTGACTGTCTGCTGATGATTAATAGGAGCTTTTAAGCATCTAGATTTCCTTTATTAAATTTACACCAAATTCATCTCCAGCAGCCTGAGCCCAGTGTGGCTTTGTCAAATAATATATTGACTGCAATATATAACGCAATACACAAGACTGAATATTAAACACCAATTACTTGAAAAAATGACAAAGCGTAAATTGGTGAGTGGAAGGCAGCGTTCGACAGGAATGAGGATATGAATTTAATGTCCACGCATTCACAGATAACAGTTTCATTGCAGATAAGCTCGCAGTAAGTGTCACTTTTTCACTGCTACACAAAACACAGACCTGAATGATCTTGATTCACTCCAGAAATTGTAGACGATTGAGTGTGTCAGTGTTAAGAAGGGAAAATTAATAATTTTGCTCTGAGATAATTTGATTTTTTTTCATTCATTTTCTGTTATAAGGCTGCTGATAGAAGTAACAGCTGAGTGTGCCAATATTTGGTACTTTGAAAATTTTACATTTTAATAATAAAAAGCATCTACAAAAAGGATTTTCAATTGACTTTTTTTGTGTGAAGGTAGAAATGTCGGGGTAACAGAAACTCATGAGATCAGACCCAAAATGTAGACTGGAGGCAAATCTGATGCAGTTCAAATGTTTTACTGAACAGAATGTAAATCTAAGAAGGCTTACGGATATTTCTTCTGTCATGATGGATGGTCAGGCAAAGGTCAGACCCAGAGAATCACTCTACCATGGCAACCAAATCTAAAGCCAATATAAATCCAGAAGTATGTCCAAAACCACCAGGAAGAATCCAAGAAACAAGGACACAGGATGTTAGGATGCTTGACACAAAGGACAAAGGAAGGGAGTGTGTTCCATTTGAACTGGGAAGTCGGAATTTCATATTTCTCAGTTGGAAATCTGGAAGTTGTGTGGGCACAACAGTCTTTGGTTTTCCTTTTTTTTAAGCCAACCTGAGTCCCATTTGTCTGTTTCATTTTCCTGGCTGGCCATTAGCCAAGAGCAGCCTTAAATCCCAGCTGTAGCGTGGCTCTTGTCCCTGCTCACCTCCCAACTTCCAGGGTTGCGTCCAGCTGATCTGAGTCGATGTTGGAAAGATGCGACTGCATTTGTTGATCCTCTCATGGTCCTCTGCTATTTAATCCAAACCCTCTGCTTCCTTTTATAGTTCCTACAGGTGTATTTCTGTCATAGCTCAGTGTGAGGAAGCTACCAGCAACGGCATTTATTGTATATATAGTATAGTACTGTATGCGTATTGGGGCTTTTTTATGCCTTTAATTGACAGGAAGCTGAAGATATGAAGTGGGGGGGGGTGGGAATGATACCCAGCAAAGAGCCACAGGTGGGAGTCAAACCCACGACTGCTGCAGAGGATTGACAGCCTCAATAGATGGGGTGCATCCCCTACCGGCTGAGCTACCTCAGTACCCTCCAGCCACTGCATCTACGTACATGTTGCCATCGCAAAAACAAAAGGCCAGTATATCCAGGTGCAACTCTGCCTCTTAGAAATTACATTTGTACATTACTAAGTTGTATTCATAACATTGTTGTGACAAATGTCATTCCTACCTACATTCTGTTCACAACGTTTTTCTTTTAAATAATACACTTACATAACATGCTGGCTTCATGAAGTGGTCTTTGGGGTAGATGGCTGGCATAAAAAGTGCAGGACTTTAACCTCACAGACAGAGTTTGCGTCAAAACTCCTGCTGTGGTTAAGGTAAGGAAGTATCGTCATCTGGAATAGGTTTAGGCAATAAAAGCTCTTGTCTGTCTGACGTGAATCCCTTTTGCAGCTTTGACTTGAGGTGAATGTTTGGTCCCAGCAGCTTGACTTTATCACAGCTTTTATTAGGGTAGGGATGCACAATTAATCACAATATTATTGAAATCGCAATATGGCAAAGTGTAATATCCAAATCACAGAACCAGAACCAAAATCGCAATTTTTTGAAAAAGGAAAAATGTGAGAGAAAACAGCATTGTAATGAGGTACTGTGGTGCAGCAGAGATGCCCGGGCCTAAAAATCTTGTTCTCCAGATGTAAGAAAACATGTTTGTTTGGTACAGACCCCAACAAATATCACATCATCACAATTTTAATCCTTTGAAAGTTGTGATGCAAAAATGATCATTCCCATTAACTGTATAACATATATAACAAACAAGTAACTATATGACTTTTTTTACCTTATCACGCAGCCGTAGGTTAGAGTTAGAGAAACATAATTTTAGTTAAATATTGATTAAAAAAAAGTCATGTCACTCACACTGTTGTAGTCACTACAAGTAGATAGTGTCTTGCAAGATTGCCTATTCTGGCGAATTAAATAAATTGTTGCAATTTTCCAGGTACATTGATTGTTGTTAAATAATGTGAAATAAACATGTCCTCATGATTTAGCAGAAACACATTTCAGTTGACATTTCATACAAAAATGTATTTGCTGTTGCATATTAATTGTATATAAACATAATTTCTAGGAAACAATGCTGGCTGGTAGCACCTGAGAAAAAGCCAGGGGTTCATCCCCTGGTGAGCACGAATGTTAACAATTTCATGTCAGTCCTTTGTCCAATAGGTTTTGAGATATTTCAGTCTGGACCAAAATGATGGACTGACTGACTGATGTACAGACTGGCTGACTGACTGGGAAGACCACCAGACACTGCCTTCACATCATACTGCTAAATGGAAAAAAAAAAGAAATCACATTCATTCATACTTTTTTGTGAGGTTTGATATGAATGCATCAGAATTCAAGTTAGACTGACATGTATCAGCTCAGATATTTGTTAAAAGGCCAAAATCTGAGTACACCGATAATCCGTCTATCAGTTAGCCTGTCTTCCCTGCCGAAGCACGTGCACACACACACACATGCTGTGACCCCAGCATTAGCATCGTGACCTCTTACCCTCAAGAAGGCACTGCAAAGTCTCATTAGAGCCACAAAATTCATTGGCACTGTGGGAAAAGTGGAGAAGAAAGGAGAGAAAACAAGGAGGGCGAGGAGAAGGAAAGCAGCAGCAGCTGAGGCGATAGAGAAGTGGGCACAGTATGACTGAGCTTGTTCCAGGCAGCTTTCGGTGCTCAATTTGAGCAAACTGAAAGAATTGGGGCTGGATATGTTCATAAATTGAAAGGTTTTCAGTCGACTTTCCTGTGAAAAATATTCAAAAAAGCTACATGAAGGGAAAAAAAGAGACAGTAGCTACAGACTGCATAGAGAATGAGGGGGCATTAGCAGTGTGACATGGTGATTTACTGGTGACATAGACCTTGTCAGGACAGGATATGTCTTTGTGTGACGGATGACAGTTTGGACACTTAACAACTGGCCACTTGCTTCCACTGGCCTGTTTCTGTGGTGTATTTTGGGAAATCTCATTTCCTGCCGCTTCCAAAAGGTTACCATCTACATTTAGGAAATGTGATTTTGATGAGGCATTTATTAGTGATATCAGAGACAGGCGAAAGGGATGATAGAGGTTGAGAGTTCAGAGAGACGGCTGAAAAGCTTAAAGGCTTGATGGTTTGTCTCACAAAAGGTTGAAAAAGGCAGATACGTATCTGAATATACAAACAGAGGTGTCCAAACTATGGTTTACTGACCATGTACAGCCCAGCATGTTAACATATATGGCCTCTGAGTTTTAAAATTAAAATAATATTTGGCTCGCTGAGTAGATTAAAATGCAGTTCCTGCTGTGAACACTAGGTGTCACTATCATCATATGTGCAGATGGATCCCATGCTCTTTCTGTACCAAAAAGGCTTTGCAAGTCACAGACACTCGACATGGCGGCAGTATCAAGAAATTTCTTTTATAGTGTTGCAACAGACCTGAGGTATGCAATTATTTTTTTAAAAATTATGTAAAAATTTGGAGGCCCTTTGTCATTTTGATAGAGTAAAATGCTGAGTGGGATCGTGTATCATTAAGTAATTTGCACACAACGCTGTCAAACAGAGTATCATCATCATCATCATCACCGACCTTGACACCGTACTCAACACATCTCACTAGCCGAGTGCTGACAGCTTGTTGAAGAGCTACAGACTGGAGGCCTTGGAGCTCGTCCATGACCACTACAGCTAACAGAGGGGTGCAGCCACTCCCGATGAAGCGAGTGATTCCCACAGTCATATTTGCCTTTTTAGACATGACTTTCACTGTGGGCAAAAAAAAACAAAACATTCATCTGCTTCATGTGGTGTTGACATGTAAAGTGGCCGCACCGGTTGGTGTCTGTGTTCACCTTGTTTCTCCACACTCCTACACAGTAAATTAATAATTTATAAGTTTCTTCAGTAGCTATTTTAAATGTGATTGTGATTGATTTTCTTAAATTAAATGCTATTAACTAGGTTATGTATCGTTATCATTACAAACTTAAAATTAACATGAGGGGTAGTAGATTATAACAGAATTTTTCCAACCCTGTCCATCAAAATGAACACTGAAAAATGTAATTTCTAATAGGCAGTAGTGTTATGTTTTCCATTTGGCCTCATGATGGCACTGTTATCTTGCTGTTATTATGAATACAAGCAGATACAATGATGAAAATGTTTGTGAATATTAGCTGAGTGTAACCCTTTGTCTTGACCACAAACATAACATCAGCATCACATTCGCGTGACGACAGCGATCCTGATCTATTTTTCCATCAACACAGTGCACATGATTGTAGCATAAGCACAGTGATGTCTGTGCTGCCTTTGGCTGCGCTCAGAGCAGACAGTGTTGGCGATCATAGCAAAAGGATTAAAGTTTAGAATGCAGTTGTCTGGTGGCAGTAAATGTACAGTTTGTCCATTAATAAACACTGCAGAAGAAGTCACCGTGTTTTGCTTCCCAGCTTCTGGATGAAGTAAAGGGAGTCTGTGGGAGTTAACCAGAGCAGAGTGAGCTACTCTCTGGCTCTGGAGCACACTCTGCTCCACCTAGGTTACAAAATGTAGGTACAATGGTCATTTTGCCATCTATAAAAAGCACAGATAACAGTAAGAACACATCAGATCTAGTCATTCAAATACAATGATGGACAGTAAATACTATATTCTTAATTGGGGGTGATTTTGGAAGTAGTCTGTTACCCAGTCTGCCATCTGTCAGACCTAGAAGAGCTACTGAGCTTCCTGGTTCCACATCTATCTAAAAACACAGCTGTGTATTTACCTGGTAAAACATGGATTAGATAACTTCACTGATATTGCTAAAATTAATATAAATCATAAATTAAACAAAACATCATTTACTACAGCCTCTGTCAAGACTCTTGTATGTTTGATGAAGATTCTTCCACTGAGTTTTATGCGTGCACTCACACGCCGTCGGCCTTAAATATTCACCCACACAGTCTGAGATCATTGTTTTGCCCTGTAGATGAGTGAAGGACAGTGTGCACCGGAGTGAACTCGCAGTTGATGAGAAAATCTGCTCTGGTGGTGGAGGCTCGTCCCAAATGAGCCAGTGCACGAGCAGGTGTGAATGAGTCAATTAAGAGTTTTAATGAGGGGGAGGCAAGATGAAGGAAGGCGAGGAGGGGATGGAGAGGGGTGTGGGGGGGTGCAGGGGAGAGGGGAGGTTGGAGTGGATCTGCGTACCTAAGTGAAGGCAGGATTCTGATCTAAGGAGGCTCTCATGTGGATCGGATCTCTGCCAAGCTCCGGCTCTCAGTAGTCTGAGTGCCTGTCTGTCTGCTTCTGCCACTTTGTGCTCGCCTGTCTGCGGAGTCTGCATTATAACTCAGCTGAAGAGAGGATGAAGATACAGACAGACTTCTGTGGTGGGGAACTTTGCTGCAGCGCGAAGCGTCTAATGCTCTTTTCATCATCATCTGAGAAAAAGCACTGATGTTGTTTTTCATACAGTACACAGCTTACGCATGCAAGTAGCTATTTGTCTGACAACTTCATAAACAAGTGTCAACTCTCTAGGAACAGTCTAGCCTGCAGTTGATTTCATTATTCATAGAAGTGTATTCCATTTCTACAATGCACCTCAACCTCACAAAAAATACATTGCTGTAGTGTCTACATTTATGCCACTGAAATGTCAAAAATGTTCAAATCCTACACATACAGTAGGGGCTTATGATTATATGACTTAATGATTATAATTTCTTTTTTTTAATTAGCTATCCATAGTTTTGCATCATTGATTTAAAGGGACAGTTCTTCCCAAAATCAAAAATAGGCCTTCTTGTTTTTCCTCTGTCCTGTTGTACTATTTATCCATCTAGTGATTTTGAAGTGAGTTGCAGAGTTTTGGAGATATTGGACAAAGAGTCTTCTCTTAAATATAACGGAACTAGCTGTAGGCCTGGGAGATACAACAGTAGTGATATGTGTCTCAATTCATCAATAGCACTAAGAAAATACTTTGATAAAATGGTCGATTGTTTCACTTAAATGCATGAAGTGTAAACCACGATGAAAGCACATAATGAATATGCCGCAGCTCACAAACAGCCTGTCCTATCCCTTGATAATAAAGGGTTCTACAGCACAAGTGACATGTTAACAGCCAATCATTTAACAGACAAACCCAAAGAGTGCTCCCTCCCTGGCCAATGAGCAGCCTAGCATATCCCTAGGTGCTATGAGTGACTCATGTTCAGCCAGTCATTTAATAGGTGTGTGATTCAGCTCAACAGCGCTGGTACAGTTGCCCCATCAACAACAATGACAACAAAAAAACATGGCGTGGCGAAATGAGGGAAGATGGAGAGGAAACTGTGAATAAAATAGGACAGGTCAGCTTTTTTTTTTTGGTTTGTTTGCTTTTTTAGGTAAGACAACTATCAGAAGTTCAGGGGCTTGGACATCTGGATGATGGATGGATGGATGGACTACAACAAACTTACTTTATCACCTTGGCTGCTCCCATGCTTTGGAGTACACAACATGTCATCAGCCACAACCTACACGATCACCAATTATTGATATGACCAATATCAAACTAAGCCTAACTAGGTGGCACATGGCTTGAAGTGCTTTAAAGGATAACTTCGGTATTTTTCAACCTGGGCCCTATTTCTCCATGTGTATGTGTGTGTATGATTGATAGCTACAACTCGTTTTAAAATTGCTTCATTAGGCGGATGCAGCCGGCAGCCACGAAACGAGTTATAACGGTAGATATCGGGGCACATTCGTCCGTAAAAGTTTGTGCATTAAACATGCTTTTTTTCGCCACAGACCGGCTCAGATCACCAGTGTAATCTCTGTCAACAGCATGCTTCACTTACTGCTTGCTGTGTGTGACGACATCTCACGGGATCTTGTTTGCTGCCGGAAGAAAACAGCCATGCTGAGAGCCGGTCAGAGTGGAGTTAGCTGTCCTGGAGTTCAGTTGAAAGTTTTACTGCAACTATTAAAAACAATGGTTCATGTTTTTGCTTCGCCGAAGTGCAAGAACAGGATGTCGCGCAACACCCTGTAGAGCTTTCATAGGCTGACTTTGTTGGACAGCAACATGCTGAAGTTGTGGCTAATTGTGCTACAACTGGATGCTAACACTCCTCTCCAGACACTGCGCCTTGCAGACCATCGGGTCTGCAGTGCACACTTTTCCCAAGATGACTACTGCCAGCCCAAGAAGAGAAGACATCCAATCCTGAAACACTTCACCAAACACACCTCAAGAAAACAGCTGTCCCACTCACTGCAACGAAGACATTCTTCAACAAGCAAAGATCCCGTGAGATGTCCTCACAGAGTGAAGGGTAAGAGAGACGCTTTGCATGCTGTTGACAGAGATTACACTGGCAATCTGAGCCGGACTGTGGCAAAATAAAAAGCACGTTTAATGCACAAACTTTTACGGACTAATTTGCCCCGATATCTATCGTTATAACTCGTTTCACGGCTGCCGGCTGCATCCACCTCCCTCGATACTGAACCAATTTTAAAACGAGTTGTACCTATCAATCATACACACACATACACATGGGGAAATAGGGTCCAGGTTGAAAAATACCGAAGTTATCCTTTAAGTGCCAAAATAATACCAGAAATCATGAACTACTTTCTTTATACCATAGAAAGGCTGCTCGCAACAAGGGACAGTGGATTATCTTGAGTGATGACGTCATGATATCTGCAGAGAGATATTGTTTTTGCTGCTTCTGCATCGTTCAGATGTATTTTTTGGCACTTTAAGCACCACAAAACGAGTTCCATCTTCAAGAGATGACAGAAATCTCTACAGCCAATATCTCCAAAACTCTGCAACTGACATCATAACTATCTACATGGATAAATAACAAGTAAAAGGAACAAAATATGTATTTTTGATTTTGGGGTGAACTGTCCCTTTCACTCATCCTACATAATTAACTTATAACTTATAATTAAGAGTCTAAGCCATGTAACTAAAAATGAGTGAAATGAATTAACCTAATGACTGTTCACTACCGTTCACTCAACCTGTCAATGAATGTATTAGGACTGAAATACTCTTTAAATCATCCTCTTCTTTTAGTTTATTTTTTAATAAAAGTGGAGTTTGTCAAATTAATTAATAAGTTCAAGTCAAAATATTATCAACACAACATAACTACTAGGGTTCTATGGATGACCAAGGAAGATTAGTGTATTTTTCAGCTTTATTTATATTTCGTTCCTTGTGTCTGTAGGTTATTATGCTGCAGGTACAATTAATCAAGTGTAGCCAAACGAAGTGGGTCTTTCAATCCTCACAAAACTGTCTGGTAGTTTGCAGTTACGGTTGTGGTTTCCAAGTTGTCTAGATCAGTCAGTTTTGGACAATAATTTTGTCACTCTCCCAAAAATAGATGGAGCTGTAGAAAACAGTGACCCACTTCTCAAGAACTCAGTGTGTTCTTTATATTTCGTCCTCTCCGTTTTTTTCTCTCTCTGCAGATCTGCTGGTTTTTGTCCGTTCCATTTTCATCTGTGACCAGCTTCTTTCTCTTGCTCAATGAGTGGGCCTTGTCCCCAGGCCAGTAGGGATAATTAGATTTGGGAATGCAGAGAATAACTCCATGCTCATCCCAATACACATGCACACACACACATATACACACACGCACGCACGCACGCACGCACACGGAAAGTACATTCTGGATTATGCAAATCAGCAGCTCATGCTTCCTTTGAAATGTACAGAATGAGGATGGAGGAGGGTTTCTGCAGAGATAAACACAGAGTTCAGATGGAGGACGCAGAGAACTTGTGGAACTTCTCATGATGCAACCGCATCCTCCTAAAATATGCTGTGCTTCAAAAAAGGTCACCTCAATGAGTTACATGTTTTTTTTTATACCACACTTCATAAGAGAAATCTTAGTTGGTTAAACATTAAGGGAAATTAACTAAACATAAATATACAAGTTTTATTTATTCAAGTTAATTTGTTTTCAGACCATGTAAGAACTCATAAACAGGAGTTTTTCTAACTTTAAGGCTTTTCACTTAAATGATGAGTTGAACGAATGAACTGCAAAGTTCAGTCAACTTATTAAGTTCCTAAGGAAACATGATCAGCAACAGCAGACTACCCGGCATGACCATTTTGTTATAGATTTAAGAAAATATATGCTTAAAACTTGCTGGATGTCCATCCATCCATCCATTTTCTGTAACCGCTTATCCGTGAGGGTCGCGGGGGGCTGGAGCCTATCCCAGCTGACATTGGGCGAGAGGTGGGGTACACCCTGGACAAGTCGCCAGTTCATCGCAGGGCTGCTGGATGTCTGTAATGCAATTTAAAATACAGAATTAAGAACTGCCTCATCAAACTGAGAAAATGTTTAAGGAAATAAAATTTATTTGTAATGTTCGTCACTGTGTGTCAGTTGTTACTGAACATGTTTTTTCAAGTATAACTGAATTAATATTTATTTTTGCAGTGACTCCCTAATGTCGATATTTAGGCTACTGAATGATGATTTTACAGTGACTTATGAAAAATATTGAAGATGCTTGTTGCATTATATAAGTACGTGCAAGTTGAAATATAACTTTTCTCCTAAGAAACACATTCTGACACAAGTATTTCAAAGGCTGCAGACACGTCTGTGGAAGCTGCTTAAATTGGTGGGAGGAAGATCTGCTTTTCCAGAGAGCTTGTCGGTTGCAGAGGACTGCTCCATTCTTGTGTGTCCATCAAGCTGCTGAAAAAATGAAGCCAATGCAGAAGTGCCAAAAACTAAAGTTCCCCAAATAGGCAGCAAGCTGGTTCCAAAAACAAGTCAATCCTCATAGACTCCCATATTACAGCAGAGATAAACATGTTTACAGCCTGGCACAATAAACAGTTTTGGGCTCTGTGGCTAACTTCATGACAACCACAGACAGTAGAAGAAGAAGTAGACGGAGCTTCTGGGTCTGAGAAGCGAATCCAATACGGAAGTGCCTTAAACCTGCATTCTCTCTAGTGGCGACTCCACCGGCTGCACAAAAAAGTCAGATTGTAGTGACTCAATACAAAAATGAGCCTTCTCCTCACTTGATGTATGACCTCTGTGAACAGTTCTCTGATGAATTTATGGTCTCAGTTGATCATTTCAAGTCTTCGTCTGTTCAGCATCATGTTAATTTCATAAACCATGGTCCCATTTACAGTAAAATAGATGATAAAGCAGGTCATGATTTAGGGCGAGGCTACAGGGCTGACAAAATACAGATCAAACTGTAAAACTAGACAGTATTAATCAAATATGCATCAAGATTCTTTTACTACACTGCCTTTTTCTCACTTAAAATGACCTAATTTACTGTACTGTTCAGCTGTAAAATGAGAAAGCTCACAACTTGGTGGCGGGGTCATATCTGGATGGGAACTCAAGATCTGCAAGATTTTTATGAATTTCTTTTTCATTGTGCACAGTCTACAAACTAATTATGTTTATTAATAACACGGTGGTTAAGATCTGTGTAGGTTTAGCGGCAAAACACACCTGGTTATGGTTAGGAAAAGAGTTGGTGGTTGGGGTTAAAATATTCACTCTCGCGAGGGCTTTCACAAGTCTGGGGTTCCCTTCTAGACATGACCAGGCGGTCGCCATTGTGGTGACACAAACCACAGCATGTCACCCACCAGCTCTGGTTTCAAACTTCAGCCTTCAAAACTGTGGTCCCCAAACCAATGGGTGACGTCAGGATGGCTGAAGGGCTAAACTCTTCTACAATTCATCATCTTAAATTATATTACGGTTCAAATTAAGCATAATTAAGGACGTGGCTGCTTTGAGCGACAGGTGGATGCCGTCATAGTTGATCAGCTGCTGGGTAGCCGCTTCATTTGGCCCGTCTCGCCTCTACGCCCATTTTTGGATTAGCAGGGAGTTGGGCGGAGTTAGGCACTGATAAGATGGCAAAGCTGGCGCCACCACGCCGAGCTTGACATGACTCTTCAGAAACCGGGAGGTGATGTCACAGACACTTTGTCCATACTGTCAAAACAAATTATGTTTTCACAAACCAATCTCCTCCTGTCTGAAGTGTTATTGTTTTTATTCTTTTTGATGTTTTGAAATCATTTTTATTTCAAATTTAAAGTATCATCTATGCTCTGTTGAGTGTGGTATTTGGATTTGCAGGCATTGTGAGTAAATGTCAGTAAATAATTAATGCACAATATGCAAAAAGTAAATCTCGGCTGCTTGCCATGGATCACAGTGCACTTCATAAATTTCAACAATGCACATATCTGTAACAGTTATTCTTTATTCCAGTTACGATGACATTACAGCAGTGGCTGTCTCTCATGTAGTTTTTTATTCTCTCAATTTTCTCCTGCCACCTCCGTCACTCTAGCAGCCTCCTCTTCACTCTCCCTCTCCATCTGTTGTGTAGCCTGTGTGTCTGAACCGCTCTCACTCATTACCTGCATGAAGAATCTAATGAATGAGTATCCCTTCTGAGCACATCATGACTTCTCTGTTTTTTTTTTCTATGCTAAATGTTGTTTGTCATTCTGTAAATGTTGGGGATAATGTGGGGTCCAATCTTAAGAGCCAATTATCCAATGGATGAAAATTGCTACAATTAAAGTTGAATTACCAGTGGCAATATGCGAGCAGGAAATACTCCATCCCCTGCTGTGTGTTCTGTCCCGACATGGTGGAACATTTGGTAAAGTATATTATAATTATCCATATGTGATATATTCAAAAGTTGTTTTCACAGCTTGTGAACTTTCATAAAAATTCACTTTGAACAGTTACTGGTGTTAATAAGTAAACTATTATCTCTACTTATGTTATAAAATACTGTAAAAGTTACAATCTAAAGATATTTAATCACACAGTGAAGCCACATTTGAACATGAATCACCATTCAGTCATTTTTGACCTTGATAATGCTTTTAATTTTAATGGTATTGCCTTTTTCTAAAACACTGTTCATTCTTGGGGATATGAAAAATGCATATTTCTGCAAACCCATGTGCTGATGCTGTACAATGAAACGGATCCACGGATCCTGCAGGCAATGAAACGTCCAAGGAGACCAAAGAGAGAAAACCACAGACCTGGAAATGCAGAGCCTATTGTTGCCATGAAATGACCCATATCAGAATAATAGCAGTTTAAGTATGCATGAATTCCAAAGAATACTGGTAGAGAGAAACAATGAATTAGCACGGCGTGTAATTATTATTCATATGTTTGACAAATAGGAAGAGGAAGCTGCTGAAATGCAGCCAGCCGAACGAGAGGAAGAGAAAGAGCGAGACAGAGGGAAAAGAGAGAGAGAGGGAGCGTTATTAATCTGTGTGTCAGCACCTCTCTTCCTACACCTCCAGGGTGGAAATCCAGGGTTATCTAAGCTCTAGTTTCTCAGCCTAAACAGCTTTACCTGTCTACACTGAAGGATGAAGGAATAAAAGACAGAAATAGAGACAGAAAAAAGCCAGAACGAGATGGCAACATGTAAACTTTATTTTTCCAAATCGATCATAGTTAAAGTGGCTGAACCTGATTGTAAGAATAAACATTTGTGCTAAATGCTGTTGTGTGTTAAAGCTGAGGATAGATGATACATTTCAGTGAGACACTCTGATTCTCTTTTGTGCCCAACAAAAGTGGCCTGGAGGTCTTGTAAATGGAAGACTGCATTTGAGTCCCAGGCCCGGGGAAGTGGTAAAGCACACCCGTTCTTTCCTAAACACCTCCTGACAAAACGCCCTTGAGCTGAACCCACAAGTGTTTCAAAAAAAGCTTATCAGGGGTTGAAAATACAAGGCTACGGCAGGCTGGGTTCCAGAACAAAATGACTGGGGGTGTATCTGAAATTAGTGGGGGTGTACTAGTATCTGCAGTGCTGGCTGGTGACAGCAGTGAAAAATAGTTAAGTGTTACAGTGCAAGTGTGGTCCATGATAAACAGATTATGCTGGTACACAACTGGAGAAAAGAGTGTCGATCCTTTTCAGCAACAGCTCAGCAACGCTGAAGTGACGCTTCACCGTCATTAAATCACCTGAAAGCAACACCAGGCTGCTACAGTATAACCATACACACCTCTACACACATCAGACCAGTCAGTCATAATATTCTGTATGCGGTTGTGTAAACCAGTGGTTCCCAACCATTTCTCCTTGGAGCCCCACCTACTTCTATCTAAGTAAAGCTGGGGCCCCCCACAGCCCAAAAACACACGCATTCACCAAAAGAATAAGTGATTCACTCCAAAGCTTTACTGTCTTAAATAAACATTTAAAAAAAGACAAAAACAGTTTTATATTTTAGTTAAGGAAAATGCACAAAATTCGCAACCCTAAAAGGAAGTCCAGTTTACTTACAGACAGGTGGCACAGTTTGAAACATGAAACTTTGGCATGTTTTCCTTTAATTTGTTACCCATAGAATTCAATATCAAAACATAATTGTGGTTGATAACAGCACAATAACATCTGATTTAATGCGATGAAGAGGTAAAATTATCATTTTGTAAATAAATCTGTCATTTACCACAGCTTTAAGTTGCTGGAAAAGCTTGAAAATACACCTTGAAAATCCTTGAAAAGTGCTTGAATTTTGCTTTGAAAAAGGTGTGCAAACCCTGAAATTTTGATTTTAGTGGACACGTGCAAATCTGATTTTGAGGACCTCAGAGCAGAAAAAGTATTGGGGACCCCACGTGATTTCTGGCGCCATGCCCTGAGAGTGGCCCGGACCCCAGGTTGGGAACCAATGGTGTAAACCACCTTAAGTTTCAAACTTAAGTTTGTCCCCTGAGCAAAATATTTCTCAGGGGTTCATTTAGGTGGGTTGCATAGAACACAACTAAATGTCCCCTCCACTGGCTATTTCTGCCCTTTATGTAATTAGTTTTTGCCATCTGTTAGCCTGTATTGGTGATCAGATCAGATAGTGACATCCATTTGTTTTGCATGATATGGAACCACATTTTTGACTGAGGGTGCAAAATATTAAACTGTGGGTGCAAAATGCATGCTTTTGCACCCTTGGAGAACTGGACCTGGGCTCTGGTTGTAATGTGCAGCTCCCAGTGTAGATGTGTTGTAGAAATATGGCACCCAGTGTTTTTGGGAAGGCACATGGTGCTCTGTTGACTGTCCCTGGAATAATAAAGATAAAAAAACAATGTATTTACAACCTACAATACAATTCTGAATGTCAAGGGCGTTTGAGATGAACAGTACATTCTGCACCTGGTCCTGTGTGCCAACAGAAGACAGCAAGATTCTTGGCAAAATGTGTTGCTCAGTGTATGTTGTGCTCCTTAGTAGCTGATAATAGCCTGGTCTCTGTCATCTATTAGGCAATCCTATTAACCGAAACTCAAACATCATGCTTCATCATTAGGCCATTACAACTCCGATGTAATCTTGGCTTATGAATTAAATTACCTGTGTCCTACATGACTTTAATAGACTCTGAGCGGGGGTTTACGCCAGCAGTGGGGCTAACATTGATGGGAAATGAGTAATTCCTCTGGGATTGCAAATGAAACTGCCTTAACGTTTAAAGTCGTATAGCAGGCATGGCAGGGCATTTCATCCGTTAATGAGAGGAAGGAGAGATTTGATGACCAAGCAGTACAGTGCAGACATGATAGTTAGGTGTTGCTGTATTTTTTTCCCAAAAAATTGTAATTGCCTTGTTACTGGAGGTCATTCAGGACGTTGTTAACACACCACAGTAATGTATTTTAAAATTAATAGAGATAGAATAAGTCAGGAACAGTCACCTTAGCTTTCATACACATGGATTTGAGTTTAGGACACTGAGATTTGATTTTTTTCTCTCTCTACATTTCTGCAGAAATCCCACTGAGAGTATGAGGGTGTTCAACATCATACACCAGAAACAGAACTACAACAAAAGAACCCTCAACAAACTGTCTTCTCCAACTGACATCACCAAGAGTTCATGTAGAGGGCATGACAACTTACCCAGACAAAACAACATATCAAACTATCAGAGAGCTGCAGCAAGACTGAAGACGTTTTTCTGCCAAATGTCGAAGAGATATAAACAGCCTTAAGGCAGCAGTTGATGAGCCTTTTTACCTGGGTTAAACGAGGCCTGGTACACAACATTTGTTTTTCACCTGCCGCTCTGTTTGGGAACCTGCAGACATCTGTCTTGGCAAGTAAAGGGATGTCTATAGGGCTTATAAGACGCTAAATGATGTAAAGCTGCTTGAGTTGCCTGTTTTGATAGTCTAGAAGATTTTGATCATTCTCCAAAAGCTTACAAAATATTTAAAGCAGGCGCAAGAGGCACACGAAAAGACAAGCTTTGATAAAGTACACGATTCATAGACATACTGTTTGCATAATCAGCCAAGATTATAGTAAGCAGAATTATTCACTGAGTTTTGGGATGGATCAGCAAGATGTAAACTAATGCAAGTGTACTAATAAGTTTATTGCACTTACAGTCAAGAATTGGTACTAGCCCTGACCTGGAGTGTGTAGACGAGGAAACTGCACTGGTTTTCAAGAACAGAGAAACAGCTGGGATGTGCGTTAAGTTACCATGTAGCAGGCTAGAAGTTAGCAGGTCGATCGGTCCAGGCCTCACCAGTGCCAGTCCATGCTCTCGTGAGTGACAAACTTCATCCTGTTTTGTTCAGCTCTAGGTCGGTGTTGGATGGATCCCCAAATAATAGAGCTGGTTCTCAACTAAAAGTCCTTGAGCTGCAAGGTTGTGTGTCAGTATAAAAAATAGAAACAATGCAACATGTGTCTGAATTCAACACTGATTTCTCCGTGTGTGTTTCAAGTGATGTGTCGCTGCCAAAACTGCTGCAAGCCTGAGTCCTCTCGGCAAGCGTCTCAGGCTATGAAGCTTGTGGCTCTTTCTGACAGAACCTGAAAGTACGCTAACTAGGGATGTGCGTGATTAGTCGACTATCCGATTAAATGTCGCCACCTTCGCTAGTCGACACCAGAAATACTAGTCGTTTAGCAATATTTCATTTATGCACAATGCCAGTTTTCTGTTGCCTTTAAGATGTTATGCAGTAGCCTGCCACTAGTCGGGGCTGCCGTCCCATCAGACAGCAGCTCCTCACACCGTAAGCGCGTATGCCCTGATGGTCCACGCAACCCCAGATGTTTATGTGAGCAAAGTGAGACAGATGACCGCTCATAAAACTAGCGCGGTTTGGCAGTGTTTTAATCTAGAAAATGGAAATAATGTTGAATGTAGACTGTGACAGAAGAAACTGGTATATAGTCACTCGACTGGAGCAACATGTGACCACATTCAGCACAGACACGGACATTAACCTGCAAGCAGAGCAGCTGCTGCTGCTGCTAGCACTGCTAACGTTAGCCACACTGTGTGGCAGGCTGGCAGCTAATGTCAGCTCCGGGTTGTTCACCCACAGACACTGTCATCCTCTTCGGTCTGAAAAGTTGAAGCATTTAGTGAGTTGTCATGTTTTGTACATTAATGTGTGATGTTTGTACTGCACAGCGCAAAGTAGCGCACATTTCAGCGGCATTTAAAGTATGATTTGGTGATTGTAGACTCTGATTAATTGCTTCAAATGGCTCTTAATATGCACAGGTTTTTCTGACAGTGTTTAATATTATAAATTAATCATTTCTGCTCAATTTTAACTGTTTCTGAGTGTTTTCTTAGTGTTAGGCCAGTCAACTAGTCTAAATTTAATTTTGCATTTAATCGACAGCTTAAAATTAGTCAAAATGTTGGATTCATGGCGTCCACTATGTTGAAAGGTGCGCTTCGTAATGACAGTAAGCACTAAAATAACTGTCCCCCATCCTGAAGACAATGCCTATATGGCATGCAAAGTGCATACCCCCAGTTTGGGGGTTTGAAAATGTGGTCACCCTGGTCTATTTTTCATTACAACACTAAAACAATACTTCCTTTTGAAATTGCTCAGAATAAAGAGGCTGAACTAAATTCCTCATGTGAAAAGGTAGTGGAGAAAAAGTGACAAATTGTGACATCTTGACAGAAGACAGAAGGCCACTTGAGAGAACAAGACATAACAGAGCTGCATTTCTATGCGTGGTGGAGACTGAAATAAAGTGAGAAAGAAATAGATGACTAATTTTTATGTCATTCATCGTCCCTCAAGTGAAAAATGAATACATGACACAAATGTCATCTGCTCCATTTAGCTTCTAACCTTTTTAAATACTCTAATCTCTGTCTCTATCTCAACATTGATATTCCATGAAAAGGTAAGACTGAAGACGGATGAATAGAAAAGCCTATTTTGTACTTTGCATGTTATGGTTTAATAAACTGCCTTAACTAGTGAAAGACAGCCCACTTCAACTTTTTGCTTGGGTGCTCTCTCTGCTTGAAACCAAGGCCGTGTTTTTGCCAAACTGTCTCCATGCGCCAACAAAAAAGCGGAACACTTAAATTGCCTTTGCAAGGTGAGAGTCATAATTGTTTATATGACACCGAAATTGTCTCACAGTGACAGCCTGACAACAATTGAGCTCTTTGTGTGTTCAGCGGGGAGCAGTGGTGTGGCCGGCACCTGTTTGTCACAGACCTGTAAGAACTATCATTTAAACAGGCATCTGTACACACCAGTGCACATACCCACGCAGGGTCAGTTTGCTGTGTGAGAGCAGCGTTTACAGAGGTCATGCCACATCTGCTGTGGTTTGATCACCGAGTTGTGACAATTCCCAGTAAATAACTCCACTGTCCCTCTCTGTTTTATCTGCGCGCTCTCTGTGCATAGAGATTAGCCGGAGATTCAAATGTCAGAACACCTGTCTCACTGACTCATGAAAACACATGGCTGGTGTTAAGTGGGGCCGCATCAGAAAAAAAAAGGCACCCATCAAGTGTAACCATCACCTCAGACAGGAAATGCATGGGGATTATTGGACCAGTTAATGTCAGGTTAACGGCAATAATCTTGATTGGACTCCGTAATGATGATCTGCAAAGAGTCTGTAGTGTTAAGGGTTTACAGTCTCTGCAATAATCTGAACAAATGACTCCCACTGAGGTAGGCTGCCTCAGTAAAACCAAATATGTTTTACATTTACAGTACAAACAGCATGAGTATCAAACAAGTCATGCTAGCGTGCACGGATCACCGGTTCATATGAAAAAAGAAAGAGAGGCTGCACACTCACGTAGGTGTTTTCATTTATTCTGGCTGATTAGATGTCTTCTTTGGTTGGAGTTGTGCAGAGCTTCCCTGGCAGTTTGCTGTGGTGACTAAATTCCATACATACAGAATAAAGGTGTAAGCAGTTCTGTCCCAGCAGATGCAGAAAAAAAAAAAAAAAAACGAAAAGGAGATTCTGCCTACACCCACACAGGCCTGAGGAGAGGGTGAGGGCTGGAATAAGTGCTCTCAACATTCAGGGACTTACCAAGCTGGAATTTAACTTTTTTTTGAAGATGCATGTAAACGTCTATACAAAGCTATGCAGAGAGGGGTGTAATGGTAAATAGAGTGCAGGTATGCAAAACAGAAACACTTTTGTTTTTTCTCCCATTTTTCAAGACTTTCAAGAAGTAAAAAATCTAAGACTTCTTCTGAGCACAAAAAAGGTTTATTCCTCTTAAATTTTGTTAGCAAATTTGTTAAAATCCATGCTAGTGGATTATAGAGCTGCTGATTAAACAGCATATTATTGCACAGGTGGTCCTTGGATTGGCCACAATAGAAGACCACTCTACAACATGCACTTTAATCTTGAAAAAAGACATTAATTAGGCACTGATAGCACTTGATTGTACCATGTGTTACATCCTGATGTCCCAGTTAAGGTCATGTTTGCCTTGTTTCCAGTTTTCCGTCAGTATTTCCTGTTTTATTTTGGTACTCGTCTTTGTCTCTTGTTTCAGATACTTTACTTCCTGCCCCTGTGTGTTTCCTACCTTTGTGATTACCTGCCCGCCCTAATTGGTTTCACCTGTCCCTTCCATGTGTATAAAGTCCTTGTGCTGCCCTTTGTCTGTTGCCAGTTTGTCTTAGTTACTTGAGTGTGTTACTTTCTAGCCATTATTCCTTGTGTTTTCTTTTGAATTTGACCAGATTTTTGTGTACTTGACTCTGCTTCAGTCTACTGTTTATTGGATACCTTAGTTTCTCTTTAGACCTACAACCTGTGCACAGTGTGTTCTGAGTCCTGCGTCTGAGTCCTTTGTCTGTTGGCTCCAGTCTGACGCCATGTTTCAGTACGCTATGTAGTTCAATAGTTTCTTTTTTTGTCTCTTTTTATGATTGTAAGTCCACATGGAGTCTTTTATTTTGAAAATGACTGGATTCACAATTGTTTTTTCTGTTCTGCTCGATCTGCTCTGACGGCATCCGTCAAAAATAGACTTGGTGCGTATATGAAGTGGAGAGAATTGGAGAGCCACTTCTGGGGTCTACTGCAGCACTGGTGATGAAATCACAAGCACTGTGTAGAGTGGCACTGATCAGCTCCGCAGGATGTGGAGCAGCTGTAACACGACGCAGCCGTGCCCGATGGAATTCTTACTAACCCTAACTAATCATTTCTCATGCCTAAACCCAACCAGCGCAACTAACAAAGACAAGTACTAACCAATCAAGTTTTTACTTCAATTCATTACAAACGGTAGCAAAAACAAAAGTGTTACCTTGACATTTCTGTTAAGCATAGTGTTTTTTTTGCCTGTTTTTTGCCTCTCATTCACCCTTTGGAAGCAGTCTGGCTCTTGCACAGTAACACTTCAATATCAGGATAGGAGCAAGGGAACCAACTGCCCACCAAGTGATAAGTGGATGACCTACTCTACCTGCTGAGTATGGGTAAGTGCAAACTCCACTCAAGTCTTGCATCTTGCAGACTTGAGCATCAAGTAAGAAAAACAACTTTACAATAAGACTTCTCTTATAAATGATTTATAAACAGTTAACAGCATAATTACATTGTTAATTGGTTGTAAATGCTTAAAGACTCATTAATAACCTGTTATAAACATGTTAAAGCAGTTTTCACACATGAATATTGGTTCAATATTTACTGCTTACAACTAATCTTCCTAATTAATGGCTGAGTTATAAATCATTTCTAAATAATTTTAAAGTAGTCTTATTTTAAAGTGGTACCAAAAATATACAAGTTGTAGGTGTAAGTGTATAAGAAAGAGCTACACAAACATCCCAGAATGACGCTCATGCACGGTTACATCTGTGCAGCCCAAAGAAACATGTTTCAGCCTTGGAGAGAGCAGGATTATCACAGTTATGTTTACTGTGTGGTATACAGGACACAAGTGTAAATAAATTTACAGCTGGAAGAAAACAAAATCTGGAAAATTATGACCCAGTAAATTTTGAAAATGGGATTATTATCTCATTTATTAAAATAGGTTTAATTGCTTCAGAAACATCCACGCAGCGACTTTTGCTTAATAGTTTCCATTTATTATATTTGGTCAGTTCATCAGATTCTGCACATGCATCAATAAGCAAACTTCTCGGACACTGGGCCATTACAGGACAAATTGTCAGGAAAGATATATATTGTCTTTTGGAGGAGCCATTTGTTAATCTATGGTTTTCTAACCAAGTGTCCCCTTACAATAAATGGCGTCTCTACGACGTGGCCTTGTGGGGGGGGACGTGGTTCGGGCGGGGGTGTGGGTTGCTGCTTGAATGATGCATGCACGTATCAGAGACAAGGGTGTGCAGAGAGGGAGGCAGATTTTTCTACCTAAGTGCCTTCAGAGGTGCAAAAGGGGATGTGAAGGCCCTTGGCATCGGCTGGCGCGTCTAACGGACTGGAAACAAGGCTTTATATTCAGCAATTTATGATCTCAATGCAGGGAAAGGAGTGTAAAGGGGAGGAGAGGAGGAGGAGGGAGCACCGGGAGAGACCTTGGGAGGTGAAATGAAGGACATCTTCCAAGACAAACTCTCATCAGCAGATGTCGATGAGAGACGCCCAGCTAACAGGAACAAATGGGACTGCTTCGATCTCAATTTGACATGTTGTTTTAGAAAGCCTTTCTCTGTTTTGCATTCACTCTTCTTTCTTTCTTTGTGACATCCATTCCTTATGTACAATATTGAGCAAGCCCACCAGCCTGTCTCACTGACAGGTAACAAGACAGATGGGAGATATATTGGGCTATAAAAACAACGCCTCCTCTGAATTTTTCCAGACATTCTCATAATACAATCAAAACACACAGACGTTGAGGTGTCAGATTTGTGGCTTAAAGTTTAGGGAAGTTCAAGACATTCGAAGTCTAATTTCCTATGTGACTCAACAATAAGTTTGCTCAGTAGAGTGCACATCCCTGCCTGGCAACAGATGGTGAAGCACCTACTGCAATGTCACCACAACTGCCAGATGCAACATTAACGTGACCCCCACATATGTCGTTTCTGGCTGAAATAAGATTTCAACTGAAGCAGAAAAGGAGAGAGAAGTCAGCTGTCAATGGTCGTATAAAACAGTGCAGTCAAAAACTAGAATTACTGCCTCACAGTTGTTTGTCTCCACCAACAAGTCAAGTTACAGTTTACATCCACGTCTGTCCAGACTCACACAATGTACAATAAATTTAATGCTGAACTTACCACTATATTGACCTGCAACTTGAAGGAACTTAATAAAAGGTACTAAATGCATTTTTTTTAGCAAAGGAAGTAATCACTATACAGTGAGAAACATGTTGTCATCATGATGTCACAGCGACACTGACCTTTGGCCTTATAGATTAGGGCTGCACAATATGGTAAAAAAGTCATATTGCAATTATTGTGACTGAAATTGCGATATGCGATATAACAATTTTTATTTTCAATGAAAAAGAAAAATCTTTTAAAATCGTGATTATGTGACATTTGTTGTGATCTGTCTGGGTTCTGTACCAAACAAATGTTTGCTTATATCTGGAGAACAAGATTTTTAGGCCAGGGCGTCTCTGCAGGATCACAGAACTTCACTATAATGCTGTTTTCTCACATATATTTCCTTTTTCAAAAAATTGCAATTTGGTTCTGGTTCTGCGATTTGGATATTGCACATGGTCATATTGCGATTTCGATAATATTGCAATTAATTGTGCAGCCCTATTATAGATACAAAATGTCAGCACCTCTTAATTTTATTAATTGCATTTTTGTTATAATTTGCATATTAATTCTTGACTTATGGCCAAAAATGTGTTTAGTGAGGTCACTGTGATCTTGACCTTTGACCCTCAAAATTGAATCTGTTCATTCTTGAGTCCAAGTGGTCCAAGTTTTAAGACATTCTATCGAGGAGATATTGGGTTCACAAAAATGACCTGAAAACATAACACCACTAGCCATGGTTGTCATCAGTCTGGAGCCGTGAAAAAATGTTTTTCAAGTTTTTTTGGTTTTTTTTAATTGTGAATCACAGATGTCCTTCAGCATATGGTGATAAATAAGCATAAAAATAATGGCTTGAGTTGGTCCAGTAGTTGTCGTGATTATAGCTGCAGAGAAACTTCAGGTCCGTTGACCACTTGCGCATGGACGCACTCACACACCCGAGCAATCCCATTATCCCAAAAATTAAACCACCATTTCTTCATCTCTAAAACCAGAACAACATTATTCTAGTATTTTCTTTTTATTGGGTTAAATGGGTGAAACAACATGACTGAGCCATCTTTACTGAGACTTATAAGAATTAAATATAGAGGCAGGCACACAGACAGATGGGATGGACATGAGGTCACAGTGACCTTTTGTCACCAAAATCTAATCATCTCAGTTCATCCTTGAGTTCAAGTGGTTATCTGTGCCAAGTCTGAAGAAATTCCCTCAAGGAGTGCATTCACGAGAGTGGGATGATCTTGCGACATAATGCCCCCGGCCAAAGCTGTCGCCGGCGTGGAGCCATGAACAAAAAGGTTTTTCAAGGTTTTTGAAAAGTTCTGAATCACAGAGGTTTTCAGCATACAGTCATTAATGTGCACAAAAAATATCAGGCTGATCGGTCCAGTGGTATTCGAGACTAGATGTGGACAAACTTCAGGTCCGTTGATCACACACACGCACGTGATCACATCATAATTTAAACCATAATTTCTCAATCACTTAAACCAGTGCAACATCTCTTTTTACTGCAGTAAATGGTTAAAAAACATAACTGAACCATCTTTACTGAGACAAGAAATAAATAGGCAGAGACAGGCGCACAGACAGACAAACTGAGTCTCAGACAGTTACAAAAATAAGTAGTGGTAGTATGACAAAATGCATGCGGCTAATTTCCCTCTCCTCCAATCTCTCTGTGTTTCCCCTGCTGTCTCCCAGGTTTGCTGTTGGCAGAGTCTCCCTATCTCTCCAGGATGATTATGTTGGCAGGTACTGTAGTTATGAGACCAGGTGATTAATCCCCCAGGGAGGAGAGACAACATTAACCTGCCTCTCAGCATTTGCCACCACATCACCTTAGGAAAAACACACCAGCGCATCAGCCCACTGAATATGATCCCGTAAAGGTTGGATCAGGCACACTGTGGCATTTTCCGCAGAATCCTTAAACTAATTAAAACGTTAGACCCCTACTTTAACTGGGCTGCCAGCAATGATGAGACTTGCATGAGTGAGTGACAACTCCCATTTTCCTCAAAACTTGGGTCATGCAGTTTAATTGGAATTCATTAATAAAAATCCTGAGATAACTCTGTTTTCTTCACGCTCTCCTTCTCTCAGTACATGATTTGGAAATGCTGTTCCTTATAAATAGGCAGTAAGTCTTTTTGATCAGTGTATCGTTTGAACTGGGAGCAACCTTTTGACTATGAATGATCTCTCCTACCAGTGTAAAGTACAGTACTATTCCCCTCATGGGGCTGTCTTTTTCTATGGTCTTACCTGGTGCTTGAGCCCAGCTAAATAAGGAAAAGGATTGTTAGGAACATGGTTCAGATCTCCTAGCAGTAATGGGAGATCACTGACCTGTAAAAGACTGCCAGGGATAGAAAGGGCTCACCAGCGCAGTCTGTGTAGTTAGATAAAAGGTAACCTCCACAGTAAGTAAGTGAGCATGCCTTCCAGCACTTCAGATAGGAGTGGACTTTGCCATGATATGTTCTGCTGCTAATTCACTTGCACGTTCCAGTATTCCTCACAAATCATCCAGAAAAAGAGCTTGAGAAAATATAACAGGAAAACACTGAAAAAACAATGACATACTATATTTTTATAAGAGCAAATAAGAATTAATATGCTTAAAGGAATGGATTTGACTTTGCATAAGGAAAAGGAAACATGTTTCATGCTCAGCACTGACCTCTGCAGTTGTGTTAAAGATATAACCTTCAAGCCTTCAAAGGTACGCAGGCCACCAGCACAGCTGATTTATACGTCTAATCAAAGTAACCAAATGTGCACCACAGCTCAATGTAACATAACCTTGGCGTGGCATGGTTTCATGCACTGCGACAGTCCTGGACGCTTTCCACTGAAAGTCTTGTGGTTGCTGCTGTGTGCACACTTGCCAACCCTCTCGATCTTCCCGGGAGACCTCCTTTTTTTCATTGCCCTCTCCTGGTGCCCTCGCAGGGTCACAATGCTCCTGTACTTCTCCCAATTTATGACAAATTTCTGGCACTATAAGCCTTACGACTCTTACAGTGTATTGCTTCCACCTGGACAAAAATACAGCTACACCAAATGTCATTTCGTGACACAGAAGAGAGCTGCTCACACATGCTGCATGGCTATATCCAGTTCTTTTTACATCCATGCTCGCGCCTCATCCTCTTTGGTCACCTCAGTGAGTTATGCCGAGAAGGAAAGGACTTGTTCTTTCTTGATTTTTTCAACTAATTATGTTACTGTCTTGTTTTTTGTTTTGTTTTTTAACATGACAATGCTGTGTTTAAGCTCTGGCTAAGTTTAGGTACAGAAAAGACTAGTTTAGGGTTAGTCAGAGATCATGGTTTTGGTTAAAATGATTACTTTTTTGAGATCTTTTGTAGGTGCAGGGTTCCTTTCTAGACACAGACACGGCCAAGAGCGAGAGACAGAGACAGTGGAGAGTGCTCAGGGAAAGAAAGCAAATTTTCTCCTGAAAAGAATAATTGCCCTTTCATATGAAAAGTTTTAAAAGAAAGGGACACATTTTTACTAAGAGCAGCCCAACTAACATATGCTTGGAAAAAACAAAACATAACAGCCTTTTCTGTGATATTGTGATCTAATTTGAAAATGAACGCTGAATGCAGGAAACAAAGTTTATGAAACAATTTTTCTGGGAGAGGAACCAAGACTGTGTGCTGCTCTTTATTGGAGATTAGACACTTTGAGGTACTTATCCATAGTCAGTGTGTTATACAGTAGATGGCAGACAGGACTCCCCCTTTTTGGAGAGGCAGAGAGGAGTACTAGCGTAGGAAGCTAAGCAATGTACTGCTGTGGACAGGGTCCAGCAGCAAAATGTATTTTAGCCACCTAAAATAAACCTGTCGTTATATAAGCTGTTGTGTCGCTCTCTCTGAAGTCCTCTGGCAAAATCTGTAATTTTACCTCTCAGGACACAGGAGTTGCTGATCTGCCGCTGCCTCGATCAGTTAGTTAGTTTGTGTTACTGTGTGCCTATGGTGAACCCTGTATTAAGGCAGTGGCATAATGGAAAAAAAACTGACATCAGTGCATACACTCAATAGCAAAGTGTGATATTGCTTAGTTAAGGCTTGATTTGAATGTGTGAGAAGTAAATGCCATGAGATGTGGCACTTCTGCTGCGCTGACTCTGTTTTTGATCAGACTTTACTACAGTGTGAACTAGAACACATGTGACCCAAAAAGCCAAGACAAGCATCTCAACTTTCAATAGCAGGGTAAGTCTCCGATCACAGAAAATGTACTGGTGTGTATACTCAAGCAGATATATTATTTATTGAAAAAAAAAAAAAATTACAATTTCTTCACAGCTTTCATTTTGAAGTCATTTCAGCTCATCTCTGTCTGTCCTCTCCTACCTGTCTGTCTGTACCACCCAGTCCTCTACTATGGAATCCATCTGTCTTCCTCTCTGTTTGGTGCAGATGGAGCAACATGACAAGGGCACGGGAGCCAATCCATTCCCACCTTGTCATCTGCAGGCATTTCGATCTGCCACAGTGCTCTTCCATCTCGATTAGGGGTGGCCTGCTGGCGGGAGACGAGTCAGTGTATGTGTTACGTGCGTGTGTGTGTGTGTGTGTGTGTGGCTGAGGATGGACTGGCCTGTACCGCAATGTGCCCTTCTTCCTCTTCCCTGTCATCCACCTGTCACAGCCAAAGCCATTGTCATGGTGAGGATCTGAAGAACATCGCCACTTTACCTCGACAATGACAATTACTGTCCCCTGGAGATGGGAAGTGGCAGGTAACAACAGCCAATCTCAGATGTGGCATTTCCGATAATTGATGAAATGGTGTGAGTTTTTTTTCAGTAGATGTTAGAGACTTGAGAAATGAATACAGTACGTGCACACACACGAACGTACACGTGACCCAGGTGTCAATACTGTCCACCGTCCACCTCTGAAATGATGGATATGATGCGGTCTCTGGACTTGATCGATAGTGCGCTGCTTGTCTTTGGCAGCTTTTTACTTGCACATGTATGGACATAGACTTTTTCCAACCTGTGAGGTATACTGAATACTTCTGGTGCATTTTTAACCCTTCAGCTCCTTTTTCCAGTTTATTTATACTCCTATTCTATTCTATTCTATACGTCAACTGATGTTTTTATTGTATGGTCATTTGATTTGGAGGCATCTCAGATGTGGCGTATCTGGTGCTAATTGGCCTATTAATCTTCGCATCTTCCTTCATTTCTTCTGTCATCTTCCACTAAAGCAACCTGAGCTCATCCCAACTTTCTTCCACAAACAACAGCTCTCAATTGTCTTACCCTGAAGTGTGTGAAAAATATACTTCAAATCTTTAGTCTGACTCACAGCATTTCCATACATTAAATTTGACATTTAATACATCATATCACAGTTTGTTTCATGTGCGGAAAATATTTCTTGAAGGGAAAGTTCACCCCAAAATCAATAATACATATTTAATAAAAATGGGGTTGACCTTGTTACTCAAGATAATCCACAGACCTTGTTGTGAGCATTTTCATGCAGGAACTATTTTCTTTCAAGTAGAAAGAAAATAGTTCTGGCAAGTTCTACCTAAGGCAGAAAGTAGTTCATGTATGAAACTGCCCACAACAAGGTCTGTGGATTACCTTGAGTAACAAGGTCTCGACTTCTGGGAAGAGACATTGCTGCTGAGTTTTTAAATTTTTTTTTTTTTTTTCGTGCTTTGAGCACCACAAGTGCCCTTTAGCTCCATTACATTTTTAGCTTTATTACTTTAACAGGATGAGAGCCATGCTAACCCAAACTGGACACTAGCCAAGGCTGCTCCTGGCTAGTGTCCGGTCAGGTACATGAAACGGAAAAATGGGACTTCTGAGGGGCAGATCGGACTCGACGAGGGGAGGAGGACGCTGTGTCTTACATGGATGATGCTTCGTGCTCAAACGCAGTCACAGTTGACGAACAGTGTTTCTCAGATGTTGAACTTTTTCTGTGAAGATGTCGACCGTATTACCATCATCTTGCTGCTGCTGTTTACACTCAACCTGATGCAAATTCAAAAAATGCACAACAGAATTTTATATTTTTATCCTGTTCCATTCTGATTTTAATTATCTGTATTTATGTTGTCTTTTGTGTGTATTATGTATAATGATAATAAAACTTGAATCCTGACAAATGCATTCATTATACAAATGCACATCCAGTAAGCATACACACATTACACTTGTTACAATCACCAGAATAAGACTCTGCATCACCCTGCACATAGCTTCACCTTAACTGTGTTTTATCAGGGCTTAGGTCTGCCATAGCCTGGAGGATAAATATTTATTTACAGAAATGAGCCTGTTTCTGTGGCTGCTGTTTGCTTAATTCATTCTGTTAAATCCCTGTTGGAGCAAATGGGGAGAGTGAGAGTATTATAGGAGACCACACACAGAGACACACTGAGCTGGCCTCCACTGTTTGTTTGTCCTCGCTAAATGTGTTTGCTCCTCTCTTCAGGTGAACACAAAGCTTGCCGGTCCATCCAGGATCCATCACCACCTAGTTTACCATCATACCGGCGTCCTTCAGAATGTTCTGGCTGCAATAGAGGAAATGTTATCAAGACTAAAATTAAGTGATATTACACAGGAGGATGTGCTTTACTGTGATTACTGGCACATTGTGATGCAGTCAGGACCGAGGAGCCATCAATGAAGATATAATCAAAATGTCTTCATATTGTGGGGCAGTTCACTCTCATAATAACTTCCTGCTAATGTTATCACCGATTCCCTGGAAACACATGGGTCAGACTAACAACTGGAAAACAATCAGTCATGTCAGTAGACTCCTATGTAATAAAACCTAGTTTACTACTCCAGCAAGTAGGCTGTCCCTTAGTAAAGACATTGCAGCAGGGACAATTTCTAGTCCCTGTGAGTCAGCAGCCAACTTGAGCTAACGTTAATGCTTTCTAGAGATTGAGGGATTTCCCAAACTGAATAAATACCACACGTGAAGAGAATATACAATGGACAATAGACATAATGTAGCTACTACATCTGCAAGCTTCACATGAATTTTAAAGCTAGTAGCAGCATGTCACTGACTTACCAACTCACCTGCAGGTTACTGAACAGAGTTTGTGTGTGTATCCAAACATTTCCAATAACTTCAGAGTGCTGCAAAGTCTAAAACTCAAAATGTATTGAAGTAAGACAGATGGAATCATTTCCAAAATTCACAGCATGTTTTTACCTCACAAAATATTCAACTTGTTTGTTCGCATTAAGCCTTTCAAAACAACGTTTTCACTGTGGTCACAGAACAGTTTGCTTTCCGGCTTGCTGCAAACAAAGGACGCATGCATGTGTATTAATGAAGTGGTGTAATTATTCTATAAACGTCACTTTAACAGCTACAAGGAAAAAAATTAACAGGAGGTCATAGTCTACATACACCCACTGTGGTTCATTATTTATTTATATGAATAAAAACATTTCAGAAACATCCAGGATGCACTGTCACGCTGATTTGAATGTCTGGTTGACCAATCAGATTGCCTGTTCGGACCTACTTGTTGTAGCCTTCGGTCTTTTTAACCTTGCATGAATATGGCTGGGTATCAAGATACTTGTATGGCACCGTCCAGATTGTTTCAATACTATGGAGTACTTAAAAATTCCTTGTCATTCGATATGAAATTTCGATACCTAAGGAGTAAATCTCATCAACGTCATGCTTGTACCAGGATCTAATAATGCTGGTGGTTGACTTCCTAATGTTACATATTGTAGAGGTGTGCAGAAAAAAACACTACGTTATGACCAGAGACAGGTAAAAGTATCAAACATTTTTGAGTGACATCCAGCTCTATACTTGGAACATGATTGCATTATAATATTAATGGAGATGTTACTGATCTAAAAACTGCATAAGCATGTTGGATACTGCAGATAATCTAGTACAGTTATTAGGCTATAAGATGTCTTTAATTTGATATATGAAAATGTAACATGGCAGGTATTATTGTATAGAGTTACTATAATAACACCTGTTATTCCCATGTCCTCCCTTTGGTCAGAAAGAAGTACTAGGAAAGAAAAGTCTGTTGGTGTTGACACACACTAGATGTTGGGTGTAATTACTTTTTCACCAACAGTTGAGAAAGTAAGTAAACGGGGTTAGATGTCATTCTGTCCAGTCTGCTGTACACAGGATAACTGCAATATCATCCTGCAGAGTTGCTTCTAGCAACGTACCTTTTCCTTTTTGCCACACAGGCCAGAGGATGATATAACAGCCTCATGACACTAGGGGGTGAAATGACCCAGGTTTGAAGAGCCTGCTTAAAAAGAGGAGGAGGAGAGAGTCCAAAGCAACAAACTGTTGCTGATTGTGTTGAGCAGTGGCTCTCAGGAGAGAATAAAGGCCTGCTGCTTTTCATTCCAGCCTTTTAAGAAAAGCAGGGACTGATTTAAACGTGGGATACAAGTGGAATACAATTAATTAGCTGCAGGGATTGTAAACTATTAGCCCTTCAGCTCCCAAGGCCTAAACACATTAATAATTTAATGAAACAAAGACCTGGGAATACATGTTTAGTCAGATTTGTAATAAAGTCTTTTTCACATTCAGCACCTCCTTGCGCAGGGGCACTTTGTGGCTAGAATGCACATGAGAAGACAGCTAGTTGACAGTGTTTGGGGGTGACTGGCAGAGTGTTAAGACCTCTGCTCTGAGGCCACATTCAGCCACCTGTATCCCATCATTCACTTCTTCCACCAGCCCCTTGATGGCGGTTCAACAAAAGTCTTTTCCCCTGAAGAACGTTATGTTTACCTTGACAAACATTTGTACTTGATTGTTCTGGCGTCTGTCCTGTTTACACTCCAAGTCTGCCTGTTCGGACAAGTCTTTGTTGACAATAGCACTGTTGAAATTACTTGTTTGAATTCATGCTCCTGAAACCAATGCTTGGCAGACCCCCATTAAGCAATTCTTTGTGTTAATTTCAAAAATGGTTTACATATTAAAAATGTTTGGGTTGGAGCACTTCCTGGACTCAAATTGAGCTCTTTGGATGAGGATACATGAGGACACAAAAATCACAAGACTCCAACTCCAAGGCAAAACTCCTTCATGTTAGACATGTTAGACCTCAAAACTGTGACTCCTTGGCTTGATGCCAAAACCCCTCAGAGTTTGTTTTAAGGTTCAACATGACCATGCTCCGACAATTAAGATTAATTTTTTAAAAAGAGGGTACTGTAGAGTTTTCTTGTGGTTTCCAAACTGCCCCTTTGCTATGCCCCACCCTCTTTAGTTATTGTTGCTATGTCTGTTAAGCTTTCCATTCCACCTTTACAGTTTACAGGGACAACAATGGCAGATTATCATCGAAATTGGCACTAATTTGTAAAACACTATGTGTTTGCTTGCACAGAGAAGTAAACAACAGCAGCTTCTATTTCTAGCTGACGACTGCGGATTTTGTCGGCTAAACTGATGACTCTTGCCAGCAGATTTCATGAGTGTAGCTAGCTAATATAAGTTAATTTTAATGCTTAAACCATCGACTGTATATAGAATAAGACCTCATGAGAGCTCCCCAAATGTGAAGCCAAAGCATCTTGATTGCCCCCTGGTGGCTGGCTGCAGTTCAGGTCACAAATCCTGCTTCTCCAATGTTAATAGGTACGACATGGGCCAAACTAAAACATCAAAGTACACGTCAAATAAATGTTTACTAAAGATGGACTCTGTCATTTTAGCTAGTTCTTATCACGCTGATGTTTGTTCATTTTTCTCATTAGTTTAGTTTTAATTAGGTACTATATGCTATAAAAACAGGGTTTCAGCTGTATGGGCGGGAACTGTATGGGCGCAAGATGGCAGCGCTCCTACCTGGAAAATTTTGGCTTCATTTTTGTACAGTGGGAGGAAGTGGAGCTGCGGCGTCCAACTTTTTATTTATGTCAATGGCTTAAACTTCTTGAGTCAGCTCCAAAGTCCGTCTCCAGCTGACTTTTTCCATTTGACACATTTTAAAACAAGAACTCTAAAAAAGGGTCCTAATTATGTGAGGTTACTTAACGGCTGCATACATGATATAGTATTAGTACTAAAAGACTGAGGCTAAAGCTAGCTTACATCTCAGCAAACATTGCTCAGACGATGAGGTATGACAGAGTTGAATCCATTCCTCACACGTTTCTTCTTGTGTTTTAGATCCTTGAAAGACACCACCCTCCAAACTTCGCTCTTCTTTAGAGCCCTGTGACCACTGTCTTTACATGTAGAGGAATTCAGGCCTGCGGTGCCCTGTTACGGTTTCTAATTTATGATTGGACAGTTGCTGTTTGGAGCGGGGGCTTAGCCAAGGGTCAATTGTTTGCTCCCACCACATGTAAATCACTGCATATATCTGGCCTGTAAAACTGGGTAGATATAATGTAGGTAAAAGGTGAACAGCTTGAGACTCGTGGTCATGTAACACTGGGAAGTTTGGCAGGATTAGCAATTAAAAACTGTGTTGCTCGACTGTAAATTAAAACATCAATGACCCTGGGCACAATCTCATACAGTGCCCAAAAGGAACATTTAATATCCAGATCTCTGATTGCCTCATTTTAGCAGGCAAGGCCACCGACCTCTGCATCAATCTTTCTGATTGGCTTAATGACGATGGTTTTGACCTCATTATCCTTGCCCCTCTGACCGTCTCTCCCCCCTCGTTCATTTATCTCCTCTTTCTCCTTCCCCTCTTTCTCCCTGTGTAAGGCCCGTACATCAGGCTGATACTGGTCTTTTGTTAAAAGTCGGATATTGCCCTGTCATGTCATCATCGTAGGGTATGATGGAGGTTCCTCTGTGACCGAGGCTGGCTCAAGCTTATACTGTGGTTAACGCAAACTGTATCCCTCTCAGTCTGGATGCACGAAGAGGTATTTTCTAATCATTAATTTGATATCAGATGTTTCTGAAGCTGCTTTAGGGGTGTCCCTGCAATGAAATTAATGTCATTATTCTGGCTATCAGTGGAGAACTCTACCAGCCTATTGGGATATAAAGGATGTTTTCAGGGGCTTTCAACACTGACAAGGAGTACTGGGTCCACACTTTTGCTTTTTTACCATTGAATTTCTATTTTGAATCGTGACATGCCAACAGTCAACTTCAAACATAGTGAAAATACTGTTAGATCCAACTGTATCACTATGTTAGTGTTAGTATTGGCCTCCAATGCCATATCAGTTTCATCTAATCCTCCTTTTTTTCCTCCCTCGGAGAGAAAACACTGCATATTTTCTCTGGCAGTGTTTAAATATCACTCTCAAGGTTGTGTCTGAGAGGCTGTTTGGGAGTTGTTGTCTTACCTCCCCCTCTTTCTCTCTCTCTGGACCCAGTGAAGAATATCAAAGCACTGCTTATGACATCCCTTCAATTACAGCAATACCCAGAGTCCTCCAACAGCTATATTGTGAGACAGTGACCAAGACAACCTGACACACTCTTTCATAATGAGTGGATTTGAGGTAAAACATCACTTTCTTAGCGCTTACTTTCTTAAACTTCCCCTTTTTATGTTGAAGCACTGTCTGTTCCTTATGCTCTCTGCTGTCTACCTCTTAACCACTCATCTATTGTAACTGGAATCACCTTTGTTTCTGCTGTCTGGTAATACAGTATCAATCTGCAGTATAAAAGTTTTCTTGTTTCTGTAGCTCAGTGGCGATATGTCAAACAATTATTCTGTTCCCAACACAGGAATAAAGAGTTTGCAATTATTTATTTTCGAGCCACTTGGGGGCGGTGGAACAAGCTTCAAACAGACACGTTATGACCTCATAAATGTCTTGCAATATGGTGAATAGCATATTAGCATTCATTTGGATCCACAAGTCCTCTGAATGTGTCCACTCATATGGCGCCAAGACGTTAGCAGCACATGCTTTAAATCCTGTAAGTTGCGAGGTGTGGCCTCCACAGATCAGACTTGATCCAGCACATCCCACAGATGCTCGATCAGATTGACATCTTCCACTGGTCCATGGACTCATTCTGATACTCATGTGCCCACTGCAGGCGCTTTCGGCAGTGGACAGCAGTCAGCATGGTCATTTTGACCAGTCCTCTGATACCTTTTGTCAAACCATTTTGCAAAACCATTCTAGCAGAGCTGTTTTTGCTGAAAACAGGTCCTCACTGTAGCAAGAAACAAGGCTGATGAGAGTGGCAAGACTGAATCAAAACAGTAAAGTGGCAAAACTAAAACAATGAGCTGAAAGAGTCTGTTATAATGTTGTGAGGAATTTAACATTGTAACCCAACGTACCAAGCTGTTGTTAGCTAGCTAACTTGTGAATCTTAGCTCTGTGCTGCTAAATGTTGATGACTGATTGATGAGTCGATGTCATGATATTATTGGTTGAAACTGGTTGGTTCAAGTCTACATAAGTACACACATTTTATTTTACAGGAAGATAACCTGATTGGCATTTGATATAAGAATACAAAGAAGTAGATTTTTTTTGTATATATTGTTACACAGGTGCACATGTGATTTAAAAGGGTTAAAGGTGCCTTTTTTCATTTCATCTCCACTTAAAACACTCCACAAAGCGGAGGGCAACTACAGAGTTTTAACATTGTTTGACATGGTAAAGTTAGAATTTTCCACTATTTATTTTCTTTTTTTTTGGCACAGTAGACTGTTCCCTTTAGCCTTTCCTGCAGCACTGTCTGTCAAGCTGTTTATAAATCCTACCTCCTTCACTGAAATTGGTCGAGACAGTCTGAACTATCTGTAACCCAAAAGCAGGGACACACATTATGACTGCTGAGCCAGTTATGAATATGATTTGGGCGTGATGACTGATCGGGCCACGTTGGACCGGGTCTGCTCCAGTCTGGGTCGGCTTGTGTTGACAGTCGGCAGATAAAATCATACAGTGTGTGATATTAATCTTAGGTCTTCAGATCCAAGTGCTTTACATAAAGTTTTTTCCCATAAACATGTTTGACAGTTGGGTAAAACTACAATATGATATAAACTACAAAAACTACAATATAATGTAATATAATAATAATAATATAATACTTATAGACACTTATTTTACAGATTTTTTCATAAATTATTAGAATCAAACACCTTCAGTATATTGATAGCATAATTACTTTTACAGAGAAACACTGTTATTTTACAGATTTTGCTGTAAATGTGTTGTTTTTGCACTTTAATTTGGATATTTTACTTTAATTTTACAGGGGTTTTTTTTGTTTGTTTTGTTTGGGAGACAGTCACTGGACCGTTTTGTGTGTGTGTGTGTGTGTGTGTTTTTTTTGTTTTTTTTACTAACAGTCAAACACCTTCAATAATTGATATAGTTTTGTAAAATATAAGCTTAAAAAATACCATTTAAATATCCTAAACTGAAAATATACTGAAGAAATGACATATATACAATTATATCACTGTTTTGATTAAAGCAGAGTCAGAAACTTAAATACAAATAAAGGACACACCACTGTTGGCTCTAATATGCTCTAAAACAATTATTCACAAACAGTCCACCAGAGCCGCCCAGGAGGAACTTAAAGACTAAAAATGGCTTTTCTCCATGTGTTATTTACAGCTTTACCTAGCCTGAAGTTAGCCTTGTTCTACAAAGTTCAACCACGCATCTCCAATTCCGGGATCTTATCCAAACTCTGCCCTCTCCTCCTTTTTGGCCTTTTCAGCACAGATTGCACTGCGCCTAGTTTACAGCCGGTGAAGAAACACACCTGAGAGGCTTCTGACATCTATGAAAAAAACACTTCAGCTACTTAGTTGACATTTCTTTTCCAGCGGTGTTGCTCTATCAAAGCCTATCTACATTCTGCACATGGAGTAGCAACAATTAAGAAACATTGAGATGAGATCCACTCTGCCTCAAGGTCTGAGAAGGTTGTGATTGTGAGAGTGTGTGAGAGAGAGAGAGAGAGAGAGAGAGAGAGAGGGAGTAAATCCCATTCAACTTATTCTCCTTAATCAGTGATGCCAAGTAGAGAATCAGGGAGAAAGGAAAGGCTACAGGAAGCAGGTTCAGACAGGGTACAGTTAGTTTGCTCCCGTGATGCTGATGAAGGTGAGTTCTGACACTCAGAAAACCGGTTTTGCTTTGTTGTCATAATATCTTGCCATTAGGGATAGATGACTCACAGTTAACACACCGCTGCGGCATTATTACAGACATAGAGGAGCATCTGGTGCCACAGAGATAAAACTTTACCAACAGCATTCTGCATAGTCATCATATGGTTCATGTGCTTTTAATTTTTTTATTGAAGCAGCACGCCACCACCCACTGGAAATAATTTGTTGCCAGTGACTTTGCTGGTCATAAGGAAACCTCATCATTCTAGTTTTGGTGATTTCCAAACTGCAGTTACAGGATTAATTAGTCCTCTTAGGAGTGGAAAAAAAGGATCCTTAGGCCGTGAAACTGTTTTGAACTGATGAACTCAAAAATACATCTTGGAAAGAAACTTAAAACTCAGGTATTGGTTCAAAAGTCATTAAAATATCTGGTCCTTTACCTTTCAATGGACAGTTTGGATTATTTGAAGTGGGGTTGTATGACGCACTTATTGATAGTCAGAGTATTACCTACAGTAGATGCTGGTCCGCACCCCAAGTTTGGAGAAGCAGAGAGGAGCACCAGCATAGAAGCTAAGCAATGTGTTGACGGGGTCACCAGCAAAAGAAAAGAAAAAGAAAAAATCAATATCAGTTTAAGTGCACGCAAACAGCCTTTTCTGATGGGGAACCATCATATTTAAGCCAAATATCAATCTCCCCAAACCGACCAAATTCTTTGGGCAAAATCAGCAATATTACCATGAGAGTTGCTGGTCTACCGCTGCTTTGATCTGGTTGTTTGTGTTATTATATGACTTTGGTGTTTTAAAAGATAGTTCAGATTTCCTGAAGATGCACAATATCACAAACATACAAGTAACAGATCGAGGCAGTGGCAGACATGCAGTTGCCATGTTCCGACAGGTAAAATGACTGATTTTGCTTATGGAGTTTGGTTGAGCCTTTCTTCAGTGGCTATAATATGTTTTGCTGCCGACCACGCCCACACACATTCATTTGCTTTAATTCTGTTGTTTTAACAGATTCCTGACATTATCAAGAATGGCGGATCCAAGGGTAGGGTGTGGCATCACTGGAGAAGCTAGGACAAGTGATGGACGCAGCGTCAGATCTACAGTAGTCGGACTGACCGGATGCACACTGTAGGTATAAGTCTTGCCATTGGTCGCTTGCTTCAAGCTGCATTGTGTCGTCTGCTATCTATGTTCCTCAGGAAGCAATAACAGCCTCCTAGTTGCACTCTACACGCTAAAAACTGCAAATTAGCGCCTGGGACACTAATGGTACTAATGTAAACAAGCTAACAACTGTTACCTTTAGAGCTCGCCTCCCGATGTGCAAATGTTCCACCAAACCAAGTTTTCCCCTCTAACTATTTTGCAGCAACACCGCTGCTACATCCTGGGCCGCCCAATACATTTGTGATTAGTTTAAAGAAATGCAAACAAAGCAGGGCCTTTTTTTCTCTATAGCAGAATGTGTACGCATGGAGCCAGACCTTTCTCCAGCACTGAGCGCTGCAGAGACGTCTCGCTATGCGAGACTAGATCTAAAGTAAAATTTGTTTAGTTTATTAGGGAGCAAGAGGTCATCAATGATAACATAGTTAGTTTTATAGTTTGTAATCTGCTCTAGGCTATGCCAGACTCCCTTGCTGTTCTTTATTCGGATCCCCGTTAGCTTCCACAAAGCGGTTGCTCATCTTCACGGGGTCCACATAAAATTACACAGTCATGTTCAAGTTTCCAGCATGGCTCTATAGTTGGTTTTTGCCTTCTTTACTGCCTTTTCAAATTTATACTTTGCAATTTTGTATGGTGAGTACCACCACTCCAAAATGCTTTCTTTCTCTCTAAGTACAGCATTTTGGCACCCCTGCTAAACCATGGTTTGTTTTTACTGTAGCTGTCACAGTCTTAGAAGGGATGCATATGCTTTCAACAAAATGGATGTATGAGTATTCATCTAAATCAAGACAGCCATCTGAAAAAACTTTTCAGTCTGTAGTATAAAAGCAGTCTTTTTAAGCTGTCTCATGCTTCACTGTATCATTGTTTCACTTTCTTTTTGTTGATCTGATAGATTTTTTTGACAGTACCTAGGGATGAGGAAGATGGGGTTTCGGTCCGAACTGACCCAAAGGGTCCCATGCAACTGAGAATCTTACATAATACACCGACCTTCAATAAGTACCTCATACAACCCAACATCAAATAATCCGAACTATCCCTTTAAGTCTGCCTCCCCATGCATCACTGGCCACCACACTAACAACACCGCTGCTACATTTTGAAGTCTTCCCCCCACAGTGGGGAGGGAAAATTACAGAAACTCTGCACCCAGCCTCCAAAGTTTCAAGTGACGAAGACTGAACTCTTGTCCCCACCAAACTCCTCTCATCCTGCAAACTCGTCTCCCCTCTCTCCCTCTGACGCCGCACTTCAAACAGCTTTGCACAGCGTGTTATGCTGCATAGCAAAGAGTGACTGCGTCCCTTCCCGTGTTGAAAAGGCGCCTGGGTGTTAGAGAGCTTGTCAGTAGAAATCTGTCAAAAGTACTCAGCGGAGTTACTGGGGCCCACGGACTACAATACCCCCAGACTAAGAGGGTTTACCCCATGAGCCCAGACACTTCACACAGAAATTAACTTTGCGGATCAGAAACCCAACGCCCTGGTTGACACCCTAACCACAATCCCCATTGTTTGGCCATCGCAGTGTACACAATACACTTCTATTTGCTCTACTCTATTTTCCGGTTCAGGAATAAGCCTCAGGGTAGCTCCCTGCGCTCTCCGTGCTCCCTCTCCCTCCTCATTTACTTAATCACGTCACCTTTTATTTCTTTAGATAAGTAAATAGGCCTCCAGTCTGCTCCTTTCCTATTGGCTTATATCGCCCCTATCTTGAATAGGAGGGGAGGAGCTTGAAACTGACTCAACCAGACTTCTTGAAAACTTTCCCTGCTTGTGAGTGTAACTGTTCCAAGTCAGTAACTCTCAGCTGATGAGCGTCAGGTGAATGTAAGGAGATCTGAAGATGACATGATGATATTAAAGAATGTGTGAGCACATCTTGGATTACATTCCTGCTCAACTCTAAATGGGAATACTCAGCAGACAGCACATGATGGAAGACCAACAACGTTAAGGTAAAATCCTCATTTCAGGCTGAATGTTTGCTCCTGTAAAAGTGTGCTGGGGTTTTAGAAATGTAGAGCAAGTATGTGGAAATAAACTCTACACTTACGTAGCCTTTAACTTTATGATATTTTACTATGTTGCAGAGGAGGCAAAAATATACACAATCTTTACTCAAGTAGAAGTAGAGACACTTGTGTAAAAAAACTCAACTAAAAGTGAAAAAGTACAGCCTCTGAAATGTTCTCAAAGTATAAAAGTAAAAAGTAGCCCTGTGAAGGACATTTCTACCAGCTTCTTCTGTGCAAAGCTGACTGAAACTTTTCTTCTTAGTCAAGTCTCCCTGTTTCATCTCTTATCTAATTATGTCTTGTACGTCATTTCCATCTTGTTACTTCTTTCATGTTGTTTCCATCTTTTACTTCTTTCATGTTGTTTCCATCTTTTTACGTTGTTTTCATCTTGTTATGTCTTTTACATCGTTTTTTCATCGTTATGTTTTTTTTTATGGCATTTCTGTCTTGTTATGTCCTTTTCACAATTTTTCATCTTGTTAAAACTGTTTTGGTGCTGTTATGCTTTTTACTTCTTTTTTCTTTTTTCTTGTTATATTCATTTTCATTTAATTCATTTATGTCATGTTCATCTTACGTTGTTTTTGTCTTGCCAGGTCTTTTATGACATTTTCATCTTGTTACGTCTTTTAACTACGTTGTTTTCATCTTGTTATTTCTTTTATATCGTTTACATTTTGTTTTTGTCTTGTTATGTCTTTTATGTCATTTTTGTCCTGTTATGTCTTTTACGTCGTTCCTCATCTTATGTCATTTTTTTTTGTTATGTCTTTTACATCATATTCATCTTGTTTCATCTTGGTATGTCATTTTTCATCTTAAAAAAAAAATCTTGTTACGTTTTTTACGTCGTTTTCATCTTGTTAAGTCTTTTACAACATTTTTATCTTGCTACATCTTGTTGCATCTGTCATGTGAGATATGCAAAGATGGAACATCTTGTCATTGTTCCATCTATTTAGGTTGAAATCAGTCTTGATGTTGGGCAGGTGGCAGGTGATGATGTAAAATAAATATAATCAATCATTCCCCTCAAATGCATAAGAAAAATGTAAGGAGTAGAAAGTACAGATATTTCCATTAAAACGTTGGGAGGAAAAAGTAAAAAATGTCAGAAAAATAAATACTCAAGTAAAGTACAGATACCTGAAAGCTCTACTTAAGTACTGGACTTAGTGACTTCCCACCTCTGCTATGTAGTATGTTATTTATTAATAGAAAGTCTAGCTTGAACAAAAGATGTGCAACTTTTGAAATATGTTAAACAGAGTTAATCCTTTTTGGTAAAGTTAAAGGACCATTGTGCACAGTGGAACTGTTTGTCCTGTGCTAAAATACAACACCGGGGACTCCTACTGTTCCACCTGCATGAAGATGAAAGAATGTCAACATAACATTTCCTTTAGAAACACAGACAAAGGAGCAGATGGGTAGCAGGAAGAAAATATTGGCTTGTTTCAGAGAACAAAACATTCAATCACAGAGAGAGAGGCGAGACTCTTACGCGAACTCTGCTCCACTTCTTCCAGGTTTTTAGGCTAAACACGGGAGAATGTGCTCCCAAATCCTTTGAGCAATTTTTTTAATCGGCTCTTCTGGGTCGGGCAGGTATAGGGAGAGGGAGAGAGAGAGGAAAAGGAAAGAGTTCAGCCAAGAAAACAAAGGATACTTTTACATTCTATGACTTCGGAGAAGTTTGTAACAGTCACAACAACCTCCCTCTCTCATGCACGCACGCACACACTCACACACACTAAATAGGGTCTTTCCTGTTTGAAATCTATCCAGAAATGGGATAGTCTGTGATTTGAAATGCTCCACTTCTCAGCAGCCAAACACTCTGTCCTCCCCCCAAACACACACACACAATCATGTGCTTCCAGAAGATTATGTTAGGGCCTCTGAAACCCAAATCCTTGTATTGCTGAAGCAGTCTCAAAATGTTGGTTTGCCCGTTTGAATGTATTGAAATTTGTGGTTGAATGCTCTTTTTCTTGTCAAAGCAAAGTGAAGGAAATCAGATTTTAATCATAAGGACCTCACTTGTTTACTTCAGCTTTGGCAGATATATTAGAGACTGCAGAGTTATGGACTGGAAAGTGAAACATACTCGATATTCAGCAACTGTTGTGTGGATATATTCTGTTTATTCCAAACCAGCATACACTTATAACCAGTATTTTGGGGGGGTTATTATAAAAATGTATTACAATACAATTACTTATTACATTAGTTAAAAAAGTAAGTAAGTATCAGTTTGCCTAATATAATGTTTTATGTTTGTTTGTCCAGCTATCCCTTCCTTTGGTCTGTGTAAATGCACATTTAAATTAATAGCTGTAATTATGTACATTTAAATGTACTTTGTTAAATATGGTATTCACATATTACACTAAAACTTAAAGTGAACTATCTTGGTAGTATATGCTCTTTTTAAAAAAATGTATTTTAATTGTAATCCTACAAATTTTTACTGAATGTATCTGTAATCTGAATGTCTTTTTTGTCTGTAACTGTTTTGTATCCTAACTGCATAATCCTGTTACATGTAACCCATTACTCCCCAAGCCTGACAACAGTCGGACATTTTGTGTGTTTGTTTTATTTTATTTTATGTGTTTATCAAGGTCACCTTTCTCAGACTTGTCAGTGTTTAAAATGTGAGACGACCTCGCATTTCTCTCTCTTCTTTTTGCTGAGTGTGTTGTTGAACACAAACAAGCCACTCTGTTCTCGTGGGAAAAGCAACTCGAGTCAATTTGACTGATGTCGCAGATAAACTTTCTGCTCCTTCGTCTCATGTTGTTTCTCTTACAGTTAAAAATACATCTCGGTGTTCAGCAGAGTGCAGATATGGCTCATCAGTTACGCTCATATCGGGACGGATGAACTTATTATGATGTAAACAAACACCAATCCGGCTTTGATTCACACCGGACACACCAGAGCACACAGTTCTGTGCTTCAGTGCGTTTCCTGGAACTACGAGAGCTGTATTTTGTAAAGGAATTGTGCCCCGGGCTGGATGAGGTGTTTGATGACAGTCTCTGTCCTTAAGAGTGAGTGGCTTTACATGCTATTTCAACAGGCCAACAACCAACCCTTTAAAGGTCTAGTGTGTAAGATTTACAGGGATTTATGGGCAGAATATGGCAGAAATCTAATATAATGTTCATAATTATGTTTTCATCACGGCATTATCATCAGAAAATAAGAATCAGTGTGTTTTTGTAACTTAGAATGAGCCCTTTATTACTACAGAGAGCGCAGCCACCGTAGGTTCACTATAACGTTAGGAAAAGGAGAGTGAGACGACGTGTTTGCAATCTGCAACTTACCATCTTACACACTGGTCCCTTAACCCCCTATGGTACGCATTATGATGCCAGTTGGTTTAAAAAGTTATGTTTTATGGTCATAAATTAGGCAAAGTAAACATAATTTGAAGACATTTTCTAGAAATAATTTTTTACTGTTTTCTAACATAGTTTTAGATGACAAAAAGATACTCATCTAGTGGGCCCCCGAGCCACCCAGAGGCAGAGAATAGAAATCCAAGTTGAAACAGCCTAAAAATAGCCTAAAAACAGCCTGTACTTCCTGCATCCAGTGACATCACTGGACGCAGGAAGAACTACAGATTTTGCAGCGGAGAAACTCAGTCGAAATAACAGCACTGAGGGATTTATCGCTTCAAATGACACTTACTGGATATCGACATCGATATCAGCAAATTTTACCTTTAAAAACAGGAAAAGATCACATGTAGCAGCCCGTTTGTCAATAATATTTTAAATCATACGTGCTCTGTATTTATTCCTTATTTGAGTTAAATGTAGCAAAGTGATTTTTTGTTTTTTACTTTATGTATCCATTTCTTAGTCCCTCTTTGACTACAGTCAATTGAATGGATGCCTTTATTCAGTCAGAGTGTAGTTTAAGTATGTACTGAAAAGTGAGAATAACTGACTCAAAGGTAGGTGTGGTAGAAAAAGTCTTTTTCCAAACCTGTGGGTTCATACAGTGCACTTGTTGGCCTTGTGTTTACAAGTTGTTATGCTTTCAGCAGCAGTGTGGGTCAAGTTACTCAAAGCTTAAATAATATTATTATTATTTTAATATTTTCCAGAAAACAATACCTTTTTCATGGCAGCCATATTGATATGACATAGTAGACAAACACAGCTGTTACACATAGTTAAAGAGGCAGTTCACCCCTGAATCAAAAATACTGTCATTCTATTTAACCAAAAAGTGATATTATAGCCAAGACTTTCTAGTTGGAAGAAAGCTTAGAAAGAAAGTAGTTCCTTTATGAAAATGCTCACAGAAAGGCCTGTGGGTTATCTTGAGTAACCAGTTCATGATTTGTGGAATTATTCAAACATATAATTGTTATGGGTTTTTTTTGTTTGTTTGTTTGTTAGTTTTTGGTGCCTTGAGCTTCACAAACCGAGCGGCATCAAGTTCCATTACACGGCAGAGAGGGCAGATATCGCTACTGCCGATATCGCCAAAATTTGGTAACTCACACCAATACAATGGATGGATGGTTTGATGGATAATTAGCACTACAGGCCAGAGGAAAACTATGTATATTTGATTTTGGGGTGCACTGTCCCTTTAAGGTTCCATTCCATTCAGGTCAAACAGTCAGTGCTGCTACTGTGCATGTTGGCTCACTGGAAAGGCTCTGCTACACTAAATGGAATGAGGCCTTCATTATTATCATTAGAAACATCTACTATTTCATATCAACATGGCTGCTGTGAACATACCTATTGTGATTTAAAAGAAGCTTGACAATCAACAGCCAAACTTAGTTCATTTTGCTCGTCCTGTAATCACAGCTAAACCCAGGTGATTCCTGAATGTAGATTCACTGATGTTTAGATAGCCAGCTACAAACGCACAACAGTGGTTCTCAAATAACAGACTGGGAACCCCTCAGGGGTCTGTGGCACTCTGCCAAGGAGTCCGTGAAAAGTTTTAAGATTCATTACCACAATTTCCTCTCCACAAACAGTTTTAAAGGCCTGTAGTCCCAAGCTAGGTCTATTATTGTTCTTTTTATATTTTTCACTAGGCCTATATTTATATTTTTTATTATTTATTTTTTTATATTTTCATTGTAACTTATTTAAAATCATCAGAATTTGCATTTTAGTTTATATATGCACTAAGAGTGACACTCCTCATGTGTATTTATGCACGTTGTGGCTATTCTTTGTTGACCAGGCTATGATTTTTTCAAAGGACCCGCATGAGGGGGTCCCTGGTACTGTATCTTGTACAGGGTCACTGGTTGAGAATAAAAAGATAAACTTTGATGTAAATAAGACACATTTCTTCTCTTTTGCTATAAGCCTACCCACACCTCTAATCTCTGGAACTACTGATATTCCTACATTCATTTTTTATCCTCCACTTTAATGTCAATATTTCCTGGTGTCCCTGCTTTGCTCTTCTTGCTGTTATCCTCTGCAACAGCTCACTGTTCACAGACAAGAATCACTAAAGTCTGATGTTATTTATTTTTCAGCGTCCTCTTGACGAGATCTTTGCGTACGATAACAACTTTGTGTCCCGAGGAGACGGTTTCGTCGAGGGCTCTTCCACGATGAGAGACCGGCTGGAGGAGCTGCAGCACAGGGCTCAAGAGTTTTCGGAGGCAGCGAGCGAGAATGTCAACCCTTTCTCGGTGGAGGGCGAGAATGATGACTCTGTCGAGGTCGGGGTCATAACGCCACAGGCTGTGGTGTTCGAGGAGGAGCCAATCATTGAGAATTTCCTGTCTGAGGCTCAGAAAATCCGAGATGATATCACAGCACTGGACATAGAGGTATTTTTGTTTGTTTTTGTTTTTCTGTAGTATGGAGTACATCCAGTTGCTTTTGTTTGTCTTTAATTCTTAATTTTCTCATTCATTTTCTTTTTTTTATCATTTTCATTATTATAAAACTCCAAATTTAACTGAAAGAATGGCAGATTAAGACATGCAGTTTCTGTTTACATCATTTCTTTGTGGTCAAAATTGATACTGAACACAAATTCTGTCTCATCTCCAATACAAACAGGTCCTTAAGTTCAGCCAGCAGCAAAAGACGCTGGTGGCGACCATGCGTCGTTTCAGTGTGATGAAGAAAGAGAGCAGCATAACCCGGGACATCAAGCTCCAGGCTGAAAGCCTCCACAGACGCTTAGACGCCCTTTCAAAACAGGTCCAAAGGACTGAGGAGCAGCAGGGACCCACTGCTGCTACAACCAGAATACAGCGCTCCCAGCATGCAGCACTGTACCGCAAATTCCAGCAGGTTGGCAAGATGATCTTACCACTCTGCTATGGAAGCTTTACATCACAGTTAACTTTTTTTTTCACCGAAAAGTGTCGAATTTTACATTTATACATGGTTTGATAAATTAGAAATAGGCTAACTCGAGCTTGAGAGGCAGTTGAAAGTTTTCTCTGCAGAAATGATGCATTTTTAACTGAAAACGAAAGAAAAAAGAAGTAAGATGCTGTAAAATATTAATAGATAAATACATAAACATAAAATTAAAACAGGATTTTATGAAATTCGAGCAGTTTCAGAACCAGCAAAGTGGAAGCACTTCAACTTGATTAATTCATTTAAGCATTTTAAGCAGAACTCTGAGGTTCCGTCTGTGTTCTGAGCAGTTTTGAGAAAGTTTTTGCAGCAAAAATGATGTGAAACAAACCTCTTTCATACATCAAAATAACACCCTAAATGTATTCTAAATGCAAGATATCAAAATCCTATCAAGTTTTTAACATTTTTTTTTTTGGAACTGGCTGACTGCAGATAATTCCCTCTAATGCTAAGAACTAATTTCCAAATTACGCTAATTTTGTTGTATTGTAAGTAGTGATGAAAGTGTCAAAGAGCCATACAGAAATTACACTTAAGCCAAAAAAAAAAAAAAAAGAAAGAAAAAAAGATGGGACTCAAATCTCATTTTCCATTCCCCTTCCTCCCCCCTCTAACTTTTTATTCTCTCCTTTTGCTGTAATTATGTCCAGGTAATGCTGCAGTATAATGAAGGTCTGCTGACCAAGCAGGAGCGTTGTAAGCACTTCATTATCCGCCAGCTGGAGGTATCAGGAAGGGATGTGACGGAGGAGGAGGTGAACGAGATGGTGGCCACAGGAAAGTGGGAGGTCTTCAATGAGAACCTGCTGAACGATGCCAGAATCACACGGTCACAACTATCTGAGATTGAACAGCGACACAAGGTATGGTGAAGTCACCACGTGACTAATAATATATTGCTAATTTTTACATTTTATTTACATATGTAGGTCTCCAAGCTATTAACTTACAGTAGTTTGGTGTATGACGTCACTTCCAAACAGCTTTTGAGGGAATAACATGCAATAAAAATGCAAATATGACGGTTAGTGCGTTTTTTAAAGTCCAGATCAGCAACACTTCATATTAAGGTGCCTGTAATAAGCGTCAGTTAATAGGTAATAAGACCCTTATCAGCTGCCTATTAAAGGCAAAAAAAAAAGAAAATAATTTTTTAAAGTTTGCTATTGTAGTAGGTGAATTGTTGATAATAAAGGATTTATTACCTTAATAAGCAATGTTCACACTTTAGATCCACTAGCCACAACATGCATAGTTAACTTTTAATAAATGCATTGATATCTGCTAATAAAGGCCGTATAAAGTGTGTAGAAATCTTAATAAAGCAACAAAAAAAGCCATTTAATGATGAAAGAATAGGTAAGTTAGTTAAACTCAATAAATGTGTTTGTAATATAAAGTGTTACCTCCAGATGAAACAGGATGTTGGGAGGAATTTGATTTGAATGTTGAAATCTGGGCGCATCATAAACCAAATTAACATAATGAATCTTAGCTCTGATTGATTTTTGGGTGGATTTCATTATGTAATTGGTTGTTATTGGTTGATTCAAGCCAGCATAAGTACATGTCATATTTTGTTTTACAGGAAGAAAACATGATTGGATTTGGAATACAAAGATTTTTTTGGCATGTATTGTTACGTAGGTGCACAGTGTGACTGTGGATGTGATTTGAAGGGAAATTTTTAATTTCATCTAGACTTTAACAATAGCATTATAGTGATAATAACAGCTGAGAATCTCTTATCTCAAAGATCCAGTAAATCCAGCTAGGCGCTAAATAATATCAGTGCCACAGATAAAATGTCTCCTTCAAACTAAATAACCCTAATCGATTCATTACGTAAATTGCACTCATTTACACTGGCAGTCGCCGTCTTCTGTTGTCTGATTGCACGAATGGCTGCAAGTCATAAGCATGAGAATCTTGTCCATCATCACCATCTGTCACACATGGCAGAGACGTGCCATGATAGCATGTCCCACATATTACTACATCTAACTGGCACAAATGGGTAAAGGAAAGGAAATCAATGGAAGTGGAAACTGGAAATTAACTGAGGAAAACCAAATATTGGCCCTACCGTTTTGGCTGACAAAGAATTGATAGAAATAAACTTCTTGGGATGATAGATGCTGTTGCTTTGGAGGAAGAATGTGGCAACCACTCTTGAAGGCAAGACATCCAAGTAAAGCAGCACATCAAAGCACAAACCCCTATTCCAAAACAGTTGGGACACTGTGTAAATCATAAATTTAAAAAAATACTAGGAATTGCAAATCCCTTTCAACATATATTCATTTGAATACAGTACAAAGACGAGATATTTAATGTTCAAACAGATCTTTTTTGTGTAAATATACACCTAGTCTGAATTTGACGCCTGCAACATGGTCCAAAAACGCTGGTACAGGGACAACAAAACACTGACAAAGTAGTGGGTTGATCAAAAAACACCTGTTTGAAACATTCCACCGGTAAACACGTTAATTTCTAACAGGTGAAAGTGTCAAGCTTGAGTATTAAAAGGTCATCCTCGAAAGGCTCAAGTCGTACACAAGCGTGGATGGGGCGAGATTCACCATTTTGTGATAAACTGCCTGGGCAAACAGTCCAACAGTTTCAAAACCTCTGTCAACACAAACCTGCATGAATTTATGGATTTCACCATCTGCAATCCATAATATCATGAAAAGATTCAGAGAATCCAAAGAAATCTCTGCTTGTAAGAGGCAAGGCCGAAAACCAACATTGATTGCCCGTGACCTTTGACGCCTCAGGCGGCACTGCATTAAAAACACACAATTATATAAAGAATACCACATGAGCTCAGGAACACTTTGGAAAACTGTTGTCAGTAAACACAGTTTGTTGCTGCATCTACAGACATGCAAAGCCAAAGCCGTACATCAACAACATCCAGACACATCGCAGACTTCTCTGGGCCTGGGCTCATCTGAGATGGACTGATGCTAAAGTGCAAAAGTGTCCTGTGGTCTGACGAGTCCACATTTCTGATTTTTTTTTTCGGAAATCGTTGGTGTCGCGTCCTCTGGGCTAAAGAGAATAGAATAGAAGAATAATAAAGAGGAGACAGTTCATCCAGATTGTTACCAGCGCTAACTTCAAAAGCCAGCATCTGTGATGGTATGGCAGTGTGTTAGTGCCAGTGGCATCATGGGTAACTGTCACATTAATGCTGAAAGGTACATACAGGTTTTGGAGCAACACATGCTGCCCTCCAGACGTCTTTTTCAGAGATGTCCCTGCTTATTTAAGCAAGACAATGCCACGTGTGTCTTTGCATATGTTTACATACCTTGGCTTTGTAGTAAAAGAGTTCAGATACTAGACTGACCTGTCTGCAGTGCAGACCTGTCTCCCATTGAAAATGTGTGGTGCATTATGAAGTGTAAAATACAACATCAAAGACCCCTGACTGTAGAGAAACTGAAGCTGTATATTAAGCAAGAATGAGAAAGAATTTTACTTTCAAAACTTCAACAATGAGTGCCTTTTTTCCTCAAACACTTGCTGAGCGTTGTTAAAAGAAAAGGTGATGCATCACAGTGGTAAACATGCGCCTGTCCCAACTTTTTGGAACGTCTTGCAGGCATCAAATTCAGAATGAGTGTGTATTTACAAAAAACAATAACTTTAATCAGTTTGAACATTAAATTTATTGTCTTTGTACTGTATTCAATTGAATTTGCAAATCATTGTATTCTGTTTTTATTTGCATTTTCATGTCCCAACTTTTTTTTGGAACTGGGATTGTATTATGAGTAGTCAGGTCATGTTGTATAAAGAGCCGGATCTGTTCCCTCATTACATCTTAAGTCCTCTGGTTCTCTCTCCAACCACCTTCGGCCTGTGGCTAACGTTCCTCATATCTGCAGTATTAATCCCGTTATCCCTCTTCACCGACAGGAGCTGCTGAGCCTGGAGAACAATATGAAGGAGCTGAGGGACCTGTTCATGGACATTTTCATGCTGGTGGAGGAACAGGGGGCCTACATTGAACACATCCAGACCAACGTGGAGAGGACGCAGGATTACGTCGCCGCAACTAACGAGAAGTTCAAGTTGGCCGCGAGGTACAAGAAGAAGAACCCTATTCGACAGCTGTGCTGCTGCTGCTGCCCTCCCTGGAGATGCTGCTTATAAAAACATCTGCATTTTTTTTTTTGTACCTCAATGGTCATTCCGAGTAATATTTCAAAAGTCTCAGTTACCTGTTGGGAGTAAGCAACGCTGGATTCAAGCACCATTAAAGTGAAGGTTACGGTGCTGCACTTCTCGCTGGTGAACAGAGCGACGGTGAAGACAGACTCAGCGGAGCATAGAAAACAATTAGGGGGAAAAGGCCAGAATTGGTATTTGAGGCACTTGTTTCTTTCAAGAGGATGTGAGGCAACTACTATTGGAAGAGACAGTTCAGTGAGTGCTACTCACCAACACTGCTGCTTATTGGAGACCTTCACTGTCATCTGACAGAGGTCACAAACAAGGGGACACCACTGCCTCTGCCACTGCCAGATCAGCAACACTGATATTTCACCCTTTTTTCTTTTTTCTTTTTTTTTTTTAACGGAGCCTCTCATCTTTCTTTCTGCCCCAGGAGCTCTGGTTAATGACCATTTATTTTTTTATACAGCATGTGCACTTTAAGAATTATCTATTTTTTTTCCTCTTTTCTTCTCAGTTCAAACTAGAATTTAACACAGCAGAGAAAGATTTTGTATTCATTTCATTTTTCATCCACATGCGGATGAAAAAAAAAGCTTGTTCCACAATTAATAATTAGTCTCATTTGCATTTCAAAGTGTGATCGTTTTAAGTGAAAAAAATATATTTATTCCTATGTTCGGGTTCACAGAGGCAGGGATTCAAGTAAAACTCTGAATCCCAAGCCTTGATCAAAATATTTCTGTCATGCTGACAAAACTGCCGAAAATCACTGAAGGCATCGTTTTAAAAGTCAGATGGAAGATTTCATTTCTCTGGATGTGTTGTATTTTTGGAGTCGAGCTTCGATGTATGTGTGTTGGAACTGTTACGTTTTGGCTGAAAACACTCTGGCATCCACACTGTCCTGTATGTATCATTATCATTAAAATTATGTCACATAAAAAGGGAACAGTGGATCTAAATCAAGTGGAAATCTCTCGCCTGATGGAGCACCACACTGTGAGAAGTCCGTTTCATTCGAAGTTGAAGGAATGTAATATTTTGAATGAGCCTCATTCAGCTTTCTGCTTCAGTGATGGTCATCTAATTTTGTGGATTATGACTTCAAATTACATCCCATACCCTTAACCTTACATTCTTATGTAAGTAAAAATTGAGTCAGTTAGGTTTCTCTTAGTATCGTGTAACGTCCGAGTCTTTCTCAGATTTTTTCCCCTGCAGTTGAGCCGGCATTTTTTTTTGGTGATTCACCAGAATTGGTTAAATTACGTTGTTTTAAGTTTTTGTAAACTCACTGAACCAAACTAGCTATCATTAAGTCTGGCTAAACTACAATAACACACTAAGGTTACTATCAAAAATACTTTTCCAGAAAACACACTATTAAAGTAGTACTTTACTTTTCGTAAAGCAAAACTTTTTAACTTTTTAACCTATTTTCCCACGTTCGAGAGGGAGCACACTAACTAAACTAAGCTACAATGTGATCCCTCTGGGCAAAGTGCAACTGTCTGTCAAACTCTCTAAGTAAGTCCACTAAACGCTCCTGTTTTTGCAAATGATGGGCTCAGATTATTATTCTAGTTGTCTGATAACATTATGCAAAGGACTGCTACAGAGAACCAGAAACAGCTGTTTTATTGCTCTCGCCAAACTAACCAGACTCCCTTTGCAAAACTGTCATTTTAACATCGTCATTGTCATCTTCATTCAAACAAACAAGTAAACAAACAAAATTAATCAAAAAACGTCTTGGCTCGTCTTTCCACTGTTCCAACTGTTCCAACAATCATCAGATCTGGTGAAATCTGGTTTGGCAATTTGGTTGAAATGAAACCTTCATTCACAAAGACAGACGTGAAAATATTCTGCTGCTCTTTCTCACAGCTGCTTCTCTGATGTCCGACCTCTCTGTCGCTCCTCTCTTGTTTGTCATTGTGTGATGCGATATTTTGCATCTAACGCAGTGACTCAAGGGTTTAGCATGACCAAACTAGAGCTGCTGGTTGTTGGAACAGTGAAAAGACGAGCCACGTTGTTTTTTGGTGAGTGTTATTTTGCTTTTGTCGAGTTTGAATGAAGATGACAAGGACAATGTTAAAACTACAAGTCTGCATAGGGAGTTCTGTTTATTTGGCGAGAGCAAATGAATCAGCTGTTTCTGGTTAAACAAAAAGTCTCTTGCTGTTTAAAAGAAAGTCTCTCTGTAGTGATCCTCTCCAATAACAGTCTGAGCCTGTCAGTGGCAAAAAAAAAGCACTTTTAGAGGACTTAATGTGACGGTATGCACATGTTGGAAAATACGGTTCAGGTTGAAAAATCAGCCTACAGAAGTTATCCTTCAGTGTTGACTTGAAAATGCCAACTCATTTTCTCGACTGTGATAATCAGTTATTAATTTCAGGAGAAAAAGTCACTTCATACTTGACCTTCCCTTCTGGCAGAAAGGCTCTAAAGTGGCCTCTCACCGGCAGTGACAGTAATGTTCTTTAGTGACTCAGTGACCTGTGGTGTCTGGTGTCCGGGACAAAATACAGGTGAACTGGGTGTGCCAGAACCAGACTGGAAAATCAGGTTTGTCTGCTGTTCCAGGGTAGTTACAGTTACTGTACACTCCTGCAGGGAACAGTGTGTAAACAGAACCGTTAACTTCTGGCAGATGGTAAGAAGACCCACCTCAGTTAAATACTATTTTAAATATAATGACTCCTCGGCTTGCAAAGAAAATTAAAAGCATATGAGCAGTTTTATTTTGCTGACATAAGGAGTAAAATGGCTGAGAAAGAAAAATTACCCTTATGAGAGTAAACAACAGCTCATGTGACACCTAAAGAAACACACCTGTCTTTATTAAGGTTATTTACACTATCATTTACACTGCTGCCTCAGGCTGAGCAGCAGAAGCAGGTGTGACATGTGAGGTGTGTGATGAGTTTTTCTATCTGACTGGAAAAATCTCACCCTGTGTTGTGCGTATATATCCCTCTCACTCTGCTTACAATTAGATTTTGAAAAAAAAAGACATAAATGCATCAAAAATGTAAATGTGAATATGTAAATCGAACAACAATACATTGTAATTCAGCACAGCATAGTTTTCTGCCTCCTCCCAGACAAAGTGAAGAAAAATGAAGTGCTGCTGCAAATTGAGTTCCTGAACAGCAACAATGCCATCCAGTGTTCACTGAGATAATTGCCAGTTAAAGAAGATACTTACCACTTAATGTTTAGACTGTTACAGGGCATATTACCACATAAATATGTAATTATGCAAGTGTCATGCTTGGAAAACGTAACTACACAGCGTGAATTCACTCCTAAAGCTTATTAGAATGAAAATAGATACTGTTGGGGTGTTTTGAAGCATTATAAACCGCTCTTGGAGGTCATTACTCAAAACAAGAGATCAGTACCTGGCAAATTAAGACTTCAAACTCTAGTGTTTACAGTTCTCAGCATTTTTACTTTACTCTGTTACACAGGACATACATACCTGCTCAATTTTTTTTAAAAAAAAGGTCACTTCTGGGCCATAAAATCAGAAGAAAAACAACAAAACAGACTATTTCTTATCGCTCAGAATTATCTCACAGGCCCGCTGTTGCTTTTCCATCTCAAACACGTATTATATGAATGTCATGTGGTCTCGTGAAGAACATTTTGGGACAGGTCAAACAAACGCATCACACACCTGAGGTGTCATAACAGAAAAACATGCAGCATATCCACAGCCACCATCACAAAAGAAAGTGGGAATAAATGGAAATGGTGTAATTAATAAATAATGATTGTTTCTGGCATAATATGACAATACAAGAAGACACAGGACAATTGGATGATGTTTGAACATACAAATATTTGAACATTAAAAGGATTGTACAAATTGTTTGAAGTGTATTGCTGGCTAAAGTAGAAGCTAATAGCATGCTCTCTAATTTGGAGAAGCAGAGAGGAGCATCCGTACGGAAGCTACACAATGTAATGGAATGGATGGGGTCAGTAACAAAATTTATTTTAGTTGCATAAAACAGATCCACCTAATAAATCGATATCAATATTTTCACCACACGGTCAGACAGCCTTTTCTGATAGGAAAATAAATAGATAGCCAAATATCACTTTGTCCAAACCAACCAAACTCCATTGATGAAATCAGTGATTTTACCTCGCAGAACACAGGAGCTGCTGGTCTACCACTGCGCTGATCTATTAGTTTGTTTGTCATTGTGTGACTTAAGTGAATCCAAACTTTCCTTTTAAAACCTGGGAGTCACATAGTAAAACATACAAACTAACAGATTAAGGCAGCAGTCGATGAGCAACTCCTGTGTTCTGCGACATAAAATTATTGATTTTGTCTATGGAGTTTGGTTGGTTTGGAGAGAGCTAAATTTGGCTTATATAATGACAGTTTTCTCCTTGGAAAAGTCTGTCTGACAGCCAAGTAAAGTGGTGAAACTATTCTAATTACTGCGTGCACTTCAACTAATATTGATTTTTTTAGGTAGATTGTATGTTTAAGTACCTCATACAACCCAACATCAAATAATCTACCATCCCAACGGTTTATATTGCACTGAGAGGCTGAGTTTGGTTAGTTTATGACATGACATGTAAGATTAGGAGGGGTATGTTTGAAATAAGGATGACTGCTGACAAAGAAAAGAGGGAAAGAGATGAGGTGGAGTGAATAATAAAAGATGATAAATGTGATGATAAATAATAATAATGATGAGAATGGATGAATTGGTTGAGTCTTGTCTGATTGTAAATCGACTGTAAGGCGTTGAAATTAGGTGGAATTTCTCCAAACACACTGACAGCAGAGCAGCAGGGACCAGCAGGGAGCGTCTGCAGACCTGAGAGAAAGCTTCTGGGGTTTATATCAGCCGTCCTTGAGAACACCGGGCCATGGGAGACCGCACAGTGGTCAGTTCAGAAACCTCTGCACATCTGACCCCCAGGCAGGTCGGCCAGAGTCACCCACATTTTTCAAAACTCTCTCTCTCTCCCTGTAAGTCAGGGTAAGTGGACTGCTCTTTTTTTTTTCCCAGCAACATCCTGCCTCACATTCAAACAGTTCCACACTGTGGGAGCTGCCTGTACTACATCAGGTTTTGAATGTTTATTTGTTCCACTGTGGATTCATCTTGGTTACCCCCAGCTCTGAAGATGTTTTCCAGCTTTTTATCTGAAACTACCAAGCCTGGAGCAACCAGTTCCTGGCTGAATCAGCTTTAACCTTTGACCCTTTGTGTTTTGACTAGCTGCACTACGCTCTGCAAATACAGAACACCTGTTTTTGGCTGGCAAGCAGCACTGTTGTATTTCTAAGAAAATTTATATCTTCTTTTCTTTCTTTTTTTTTTTTACTGCCAATTTTCTGAATTCCTATTTATCCTTTAATTGTCTTCCATGTATTTCAGAATGTAGTGCTATTTATACACATAGTTTTGGTGTGACTTGGCAAGTTTTGAAAACATCAGCCATAGAGAAGTCTGCTTTCTCTCCAATATAATAGAACTAATTGGCACTCCACTTGTGGTGCTCAAAGCGCAAAAAAGGAGGAAAAGGACAAAATCTTTCTTTCTACCACAGAAACGATCTAGTTTCTACAAGAGGGTGACAGCTGAGTGGATTTTCACTCCTGTCCCATCCCACTCCCACAGAAACTCTTCTGTGCCATCCCCTTATCATGAGAGTAAGAAAAAAAAAAAAAAAAAAAAGCACTGCTGTCCTGTGCCAATCGTGGGAAAATAACTTCCATCCCATCAATCCACAGTCCACATGTGTCAGGCACTGATCAGGTGGCTGCAACCGGTCACCCGGTCACACAGGAGAGAATAAATTAACATTATGTTAAAAATACAGAAAATGGTGTTAATTCATATCAGAGCTGCATATTTTTATATAAAAAAACTAATGACCTATTGTAATTATGGTACTTGCTCTGGCCTTTTTTCCTGTCTCGTCCCAGTCCTGTGATGAACAGCAAAATTGACTCCCATCTCACAGGATTCCCGTGGGAATCTTGTGTCCCGCGGGATTCCCCGCAAAAATGTCAGTCTCTGGGTCTTAACATGGCTCTGCTCACCAAAAGGTCTGTGGGTAGTCATGAGTTACTCGTTAATGATTTCTGAAAATAAACAGTTTTTCAAATGTGTTTTTTTTTTTTTGCTTTGAGCACCACAAGCTGAGTTCCATTTAGTTTCATTGTATTTAAGAGAAGGCAGACATCTCTGGCCGTTCTTGTTCCCACCTTGACAAATATTAATGTTTTGTCACTCTCCTGTAGCAGCTCACACAGATGCACACGGTACCCATTAGCAGCTGAATGAGACGCACCACACTTTTGACGTAGTGTAAAGACGGGAAAAAATCAGCATGTGGAGGAGATGGGGAGGACGGATGGCTCAGGACATTAACCCCAGAGACCGAGGTTGTGTCCCGTTTGAAACCAAAATGTTATTAAGACTTGTAAGGTACAGTAGCCACTAAACGTCAACTTTATTGTGACATATAAAACCATATCCAGTACAAATATGAGGTCTGCTTAAGTCTCTACTTTTTATCCCATCCTAGTATTGGGAGCAATGGATGAGGGCTGCAACTAATGATTATTTTCACAGTCGATTAACTGGACGATTATTTCCTTCTATAAATGTCAGAAAACGGCAAAACATGCTGATCAGTGTTTCCCAGTGCACAGGATGACGTCCTCAAATGTCTTGTTTTGCTCACAAACCCAAGATATTCAGTATACTGTCATAAAGGAGTAAGGACAATGAAAAATATTCACATTTAAGTAGTTGGAATCAGAGAATTTTGACTTTTTTTTTCTTAAAAACTTGCTCAAACTGATTACTTTAATAATGCATTAATTGTTGCAGCTCTACAGTGGACAGCTGTGCAGTATGATGATGATGGGGGACACCAGACCTGGGGAAACAGGCACAGGGAGAACATGCAAACTCTACGCAGAAAGGCTGTGAACCAACTGGAATTTGAACCCACAACCTTCTTACTGTGAGGTTCACCTGCCAACCACTATTCCACCGTGGTTCTCAAACTTTTTCTGGCATAACCCAATTCAGGGGCAAATTTGTTTTTTATCAATCATTAACAATAACTGGGTAAGCAAACACTAATAAAGGATCCAAGTTGAATTTGAGTGAAATTAAGATCAGCATGATAGCATCAGCAAATTCTTGTTTGTGTATTTTCCCTACATGCATCATATTTATTTAAATAATATTTATTTAACTCTGTATTTTTACTCTGGTTATCACGCCCTACCTCCAGCGGCTCCGTGTCCCACCAGCGGAACCCGCCCACAGTTTGATGTCATTTTGATTTTGGGGTGAACTGTCCCTTTAAATACATACAATTCATCACTCATCACTTTGTGGTTGTGTAAAGAACTTGAAAAAGGTAAATGGTTCTCTTAGATTATACAAGGATTATGTTTTCAAACATCTAAATATAATAAAAAGCTGTTCACAACAACAACAGAATCATGCTGATGCGGGTTTGGTAATGAGGAGAGATGACTGTAATTCAGTGTTGAATTATGGCTTTCTATTTGCTAAGTAACTCATACAATTTATTTTTGTACATGCACTCTCTCCACATCCAATACGGCAACCACATATTTATTGTAAGTGCCTCTGCCCACTTTCCAGACGAAGCCCATCAATCAGCTGTGATTTAACGATAATGTGAACATCTGAGGCACACGAGAGTTTACGGCGCTGATCGCGGCTGACGGGGGTACGGTGACGTCTCTATGTGGCGACGTACTGTAGGAGTTCCTTCAATCCGGGCTGTCAGTCACAACGTGGATCCCGACGGTTCTCTCCAAACGTCTGAACAACATCAAAGCAGCCCTGCTGTGAGTAACACCAGCTGTGGTTACAGAGGGCTGACATTACTTTACTGCCTGGTTTTATCACTCCCATCAAAATGTGAACAGAGAGATATCAGGACCCTCAGAAAGTGATAAATCAAAGAAACTGTACAGTGAGTCTGGCAACTGCAGTAGCAGCTACAGTGGCAGCAACGATACAGAGGTTACACTGAGTCTTCAATCTGCATCATCTAACTATTGTTTCAAAGTTGAATTAAAGTTTTTTAAAGTTGAAATACGATTTCCCTATTACTGTCTGGTTGTTTTCTAGTCAGAAATGGTCAATTTATCAACAACTGATTAATATATTTAAAGGGAAGTGCTGTACAAAGTATTGATTGCCAAAGTATTGATTAAAAATGACTAACTGTGCTGCCACATTTGACCATGTGTTTCTAAACAACTGATCTCTGAGAGCTGCGGTGCCACAGTGGGGCTGAAAACAACCCACGCAATAGTATAAAAGTAAGTATAATCAAACTGGGGAAATCAATAAAGAAATTGAACATTTGAACAAATTGTAAATGACACAAAAAAGCCACAAAATTAATCTTAAGAAAAGAAACTGGACTGTGTAAGAGGCTGCTTTTTCACACACATTCTGCGATATGTGTTCAAACCATATATCCTCACTGTTGGGTGGAAACCTTCATAAATGTCCAAAACCGTTACTTATCAGGAAATGAAAAAAAGACAGCATTTTTCAAATAATTAAAGCAGAAACCTCTCTGGCAGAAAGCCCTGAAGGCTAACTTCTCCCATGTGTATAGCAGTTCATTCAAGAGAGGGGGGGATGGAGCTATGAGGTTTTGCCAACAGTTTCAGGATCCAATGGAGTTACAAGTTTCATTACAAGTCCTTTTATATGTTATTTTATTGAGTCAATGTTTGTAAAACCCACAGACAGATGTTAAAGGTGACAAATGTAACACCGATTTATCAAAAAAATAAACAAAAACAAAATAATTAAAATATAGAGATTCAAGGTTTTTACCAGACAGCGATTTCGACATGAGAGCTCCCCAATATTGAGGCTAAAACACTGTGATCGCCCTCTGGTGGCTGGCTGCAGTATAGGTCATAAATCCTACCCCCTCCATGTTAGCAGAGTGGAACTGAGGCAAACTAAAACAATCACAGTAGAAGTCAAGTAAATGTTTTCCAAAGATGGGTTCTGTCGTTTAGGTAGTTTTCTATCACGCTGGTGTTTGCTTTGCTGATAATTAGATATTTTATGTTATATAGACGTGGTTTCAAATCATGATTGACAGTTGAGCTCGCGATTGAGTTGCCCAGGTGTATGGATGGGATACCAACCCTGATCACTACTGCGCAGACTCTGGCCCCGAAAGACATCATGAGTGCAAGACTGCAATACTTGTATCCGGGATATTTTGGCCTCATTTTGGTACAGTGGGAGCAACTGGGGACGCATTGTCCATCTTTATTTTACAGTCAGTGGTTAAGAGTAAGTGCATTAACTTTGTCAGCTGGCTACAACAGTGATTTTATCAGAATCAGAATGAGCTTTCCAAGAACAATGCTTGACTAAACAAAGACAGCAGAGCTGAACAAAATTCAGCAAACAGAAATATTTAAGTATCATCTACCTGTACTGTACATACAAGATGATGAAGAAATATTTACTTATTTATTTTATGTGTTTGTTTGCTCAGCAGGGACAATGCACAATATGTATTGTAAACTAAATTTCATCTGTCGTCCCTGGGCAGATGATGCTACCACTCAATAGTAAAAGAAAACACTTACAGACAAAAAAAAAAAAAAAAAAAAAACACCACAAGAAAAACATCCCGACACAAACAACTGAGAAACAATATTAAAATCCTACTAGACCACACACCCTCAGCAATCACAGCACTATCAGAAAAGACAGTTCATCACTACAAGAAATGACAAACCAAACTCTCAGGACCAGTACTTGCTGTATTCAGTGTCTTTCAGCTCAACGACTCAAACAGACCTGATTGTCCTTCAACCATTTTTCCAAAATCACTTTAAAATGTTTCAAAGTTCTGTACTCTCTGATACTCGGTGGTGAAAAACTCCACATCCCACATCCCAGCTGCCTCATCTGAGAAGCAGTTTTGCCCAAAACTTAACATAACAGTCCCCTCTAGAGGAAGCTCTTGTTACAAAACGCTTGAGAGGTTGTGGTGCTAAAATGTTGAGGATGTTATATAATAAACCAATTATGGGCACAAACAGATCATTTTCAGATGACAAGAAATTATCATTTTTATCTATATTACAATAATGATGACAGTTATTTTTTGTCCATGTATATAAAAAACAATGTCTATGTAAGTTTCCAGGAATACAAAAAAATGTAAGGGTGTTTAAGAGTGCAAAGAGTGCTGGAATGAATACTGAATGGGTAATGTGATAAGTTTCTATATACAGTAGTTGGGTATGTACAGTATGCATGTTTACACACTACAGCCTGCTTAGATTTACATTGACAGTGATGGATTCTATGTATGTTATTGCACAACCTATATATTAAACTGTATCATTTGCAGGCCCCACCTAAGTTCTCATCAGACTTATTTCTTGGTTTGTATTCTGCAGACTTTTGTAGAAAGCAATGTTATCGCCAAAGATGATGGTCACAGGAAATTTAAGGCCAGTAGTTTAAGGCCTTGACCTCAATGTTCCTCGTAACCGTGTGTAAATTTTACACGTCTTGCAGACTTTGTTATTCATTTCAAGAAGTTCTTCATAACCACCTATTTGAGATGTGAAGGTAAACTGTAGTAGCCTCAGTTTTGTAAACCAGCTAACGACAAAAGTTGACTGTTATTTATTACCCATCGAAAGACGAACGTTCAAACTTAAATATTCTGTCAGAGAGATATATGAGCTCCAGTAATAAGAGCTCTGGGAAGATCGGAGCACGATATCCGTGTGTAAGCCATCTGTGTCGATCCCGTGCAGATAGAGCGAATGGTAATAGACACGCGTGTGTGTAGCTGCTACACCGACTTAAAAGATGTTTTCATCTTTTCTGACAGGCCGGCGGATGAATGAACACTGGGTTTAATGCTCAGCACATGTGAAACTGGTGTAAAACAAAGGGGAGCATTTGAAGTTTTGTATGAGTGTCAGTTCAATGTCACACTTTATTGCCGTTATGACCAGTGTTTACAGAAGCCCCGAGAGGCAAGTGAAGGAAAAGTGAATCATTTTCTGATCTAACTAGTTTTCTCTCCTGCGTCTATGACTTAAGAACAGGTGAAAAAATGTTTGCCAGGATAATCTTTCTACCTTCCTTATGTATATATTTATTTTTTATTCATTTTTTTCAAGTAATTAGTATTAATTTACTTATTTTAGGTGAAAGGATTGCCAGGATTTTTTTTTTTCAATTCAGCCTCCTGTGGCCAAAACGAGTATTACAACAACAAACTTTTCTTTATTTCATAAACAAACAAAAAAAAAGTAATTAAGAAAAATGATGCAGGCAGAATTTCAATCCAATATGAAAAAAAGTAAACTTGTTTCACAGTTGGCATTTTCTGCAACCAAATTTCTGTAATAAAAAGTCAGCCAAACCCATATTTTGCTGTTTAACATTATTCCCCTGATTGAATAGAGTGCCTCATGCACATTATATCCAATGGGTGGAATTATTTTTTGGGAAAAATCCGTTCCTGGCTCCACATTTACCAACATTTCAGTTGTTTTTTTCCATCAGATGACCCAATCAGGAGGCAGATATTTGCACAACTACAAGTTTAAGTTTGTGTTTTCATATAAAAAAACATTACAGACTGTACAATATAGTATGTTAACAATATTAAATATTCACCGTAAGAACAGCAGTCTTATTATAATGCACATAATAATGCACTGAAAAAAGTGAAATATGTGATAGAAATAAAAATTTTTACTATCCAAATGTGCAAAAGGAGCATATACACATTTTTAATTACATTTACATTATTCTAATTGTTATTTTGCTATAATAGTATAGATCTATTGAAAGGGGAATGGGGTGAAATTCCTGTAATTTTAGTGCACAAAGAGTTAGAGATCAGAGCTGAAGCACACGTGGCCACACAGCCAGGATCACCAGATTTTTTTTCCCTCTGAGGCCTCTTGCCTCTTCTGTAATTGTTCAAGATGTGAAGGCAGGAAAACTGTGATGCTGGCCCTGTATCAGCTCATCATAAAACCGTGATAAAATTCAAATTCTGATTTGGAATTTATTCCATATTCAGGTTGTTTATTTTCATCCACTCTACAGACACTCCACACGCTCAGACTCTCCCCTTGGCTGGCGTTCAAACAAGCTGCTTTCCGTCAGAATTCTCCCATTTCTGCACCAAATGATGTTGTGATACTGACAGATGTAAAACACGGCATGAGAAGATGTGCGAACACTTTGAGCGGAGATGATGCATGCTGCCACAGCTGCAGCTGTGAACAGAGCCTGCAATCATCCTGTCAGTCAGATCCAATGAGCGGAGGGGAAAACTCTGCCTGCACTGTACTCTGCACTTCTTTTTTTACCCCACCCCCCCCCTAAAAATTAAACATAAGAAACGAGACCTCTCTGATGATCCTGTGAGATTCTGAAAGGCAAAAATGAAAGAAAACAGTTGTCACGAGTTTCCATCACTGCAACATACTACAACAGGATGCAATACATATGAATTGTGGCTAATTCCCCAAGTTAGAACTTAATATTTGAAGAATCAAATCCCTTAAAATCATCAATCTTTCAGTTGAATAGTTTAATGTCTAACTTATTATTCATTGCTTGCAACTTCTTGATCACTATGGATTAAATTTTGTATTCCACTCTTATGTTCAGTGCAATTGCTCAGAATGAGAGTGCAATTTTAATGACTAAACTATTAATCAGTTTCCTGTTGGACCCTCAGGGAAGTGGGACGTGGCCAGCAGAGGGAGCTGATATCCAAGAATTATAATACCTCAAATTCACTCCCTGTTGGTGTACTTTCCTGCCCACTGCTCTGCAAAGTAATAGAGCAGTTCTCCACTCCAGTTTTGAATATTTTAGTCAGTCAGTCGGTCTTACACAGGGAAAACAGCACCTGTATTCAGCGGTGGACCATTACCTCAGCCTCAACAGCATCCCTTTCTGTTCTTCAGTGTTCGGTATTGATTAGTGTGGGCACGACAATAAAAGATGAACAGCGGGAGGGCTGTCCGGGGCACAGCTGACACACGCGTCAGGACAGAGGAGAGGTGAAAATGAACTGAGACGCGGGAGAATAAAAGATGTCTCTGAGGACGCTGCCTTGTTTTACCGCTCTCTGGGCTCGCAACCTCCCTGATGGTTAATCCTCTCTGTAATGAGAGGGCAAACACGTTCAGACTCACAGACACACACACACACACACACTCAGGCACGTACACGCAACAACGTCAAGAGCAAACACACAACACGCACACAAAAAAATGGTCACAATGTTGTGCAGCTGTAGCCTCGATCCTGACTCTGCATTCTGCTTTTAGTTGAGGGATTATACGACGTGACCCCACACAAACTGCAACAAAAACTCTTTCAATTATTTTAGTTTTGTCAATATGCCACATATCAAAAGTTTTAAGAAATCCAAGTGGAAGAAAGTATTGAAAAATACTGGAATCAGTAATGCCAAAATTTCCCATCTGCCGCCCATTTAATTGCATGTCTTTTTGTCTGATGTCCCCACAAAGGCTTCAATATTTTTTTAATTAGATTTTTTTTTAAACAGGCATGTTTATTGAATTTTGACAAAATCAAAAAAAAAATCTGCATAATTTAAATATGTTATTTAGCTTGTATCAAATTGATTCATCAGGAATTTATGAAAGTTCATTGATCATAATATTTTTTTTATTTTAGAAACAAAAACATGTTGTTCACTGCTTGTGGGAAATTTGTCACGTTCTAATTGGTTTGGTTCTTCTTTTAAAAAAACAAGAACCTTTTTATTTTGCCTTGCTGTTGGCAAAAACTGCTTGATTACTACAATCTGACTTTTTCAATATAACACAGATTGTGAAAGCCGGGGTATTGTTCAAGACAAATTTCCACCCCGGTGGCCAATAAAGGTTTTTTTTTTTTTTCTATTCTAAAAGTAAAAATCAATTAAAAGACAATTATTGGTAAGTGCTCACATGCTGATAATTGTTTGCAATGTCCAAGTGATTATAATGAGAGCAGGTTGCATGTATAAAAAACTCAATTTCTACTTGAAATGTATCTAAAGACAACATGTCAATTGCTGATTAGTTTATGTAACTCTGTATATTTGTGACTGAATGCACAATTAGCACCAGGTTCCCTGTGTGAGTGACAACGTGAAGGCAGCCATGTTGGATTTTGCACTCAGAGGCCAACTGCTGCCTGCAGTGCTCTGATAATCCATCAGAGGGGAGAAGACATGTCTCAGATTGGACACAACAGATTTTTCAGGAAAGTATTAATCATACATTACAGAAACTGTGTTTTACATGAGACATGAAGTTGGATGCAGTACAGTGCATCTGCAAAGGGAAATTCTTAACCCTTAGATGCACAAGTGGGTCAAAATGACAGAGTGGGTTTGTTTTCTTGCAATATTTATCATTTCATTCTTAATGTGTTCCTCAGAAACTTTTATGTGTCACTTTGGCAGTCATGAATCTATTGAAAGTAATATAAAAGTGCTTTTTTAAGTTATTTTTGAATGATTTTGTTTTAAATCCATGTTAAGTAAAGCCAACATTTATCAGGATTAGTGCCAACTTATATTGCCTTATACACAAGAAGCCTACTGTAGTGATGTTGATTCAAATGATTATCTTAGGAAGTGAAAAAGAGGCACCAGGGTGTGGTTAAGAACTGCTACACTGTAAAAAAGTTTAGATAACAACCTACTTCAATAGATTTTTGAGTTTTGAGCCCAACTTTGAAAAAGTTTTACAAACTAATAGATATTGTTGAAATAATTTACCTTTAGATAAATTTGAAAATTTGAGTTTTATAAACCTTTGAAATTGTATTTCAAAAAGTGCTGAGTGAACTCATTGAGGTGAAAGTGGTTTACATATATATATATATATATATATATATATATATATTATAGTTTTTTTTTTTTTTTTTTTTTTTTTCAATTGTAACCATTTAATTTTCAAGCACCCAAATGATGACAAATCAGGTTCACAGCTCACTGTGGACAATTTATGAAATACTATTTTTTGAGAGGGTTTCTAAAATTAAAAGATTCAAGTTTATCTAAAGAAGAAAAGTGAATTATCTCAACAAAGTTATCGGTCGGCAAAATTTTAGTTGGTTTCATTTTGAGTTTATTCCAAAACTTAAGAGTTTAATTCAAAACTCAAAAATCTATGTGAGTTTTCTCAACTTTAATTTTTACAGTGCACATTTGATTGATTTTTTTTCTCTCAAATGCCTGTACTAAATAAGGCATTTTTGGTAGGAACACACCAAACTTTCCCTTCATTCAATTCTATTCCTTACAAGAATTGAGGACACAAAGTTTATTGAGTTTGATGCCATTTGTGTGAGGCTGACCCACTCTTTTGTGTAAAACGGACTATTTGTGCATGCAGTTCATAGGTAAAACACAGTCTGAATTAATTCTTCCTACAGTACTGTGCAGTGCTGTCACCTTATGATCAAATTATTGCAGGTTTAAACCAGTTTGCTAACTCTCTGAGTGTCCTAAGGCAGGAAACATTCTTAGCATGCGAAGTATTTCAACAATGCATTATTTCATACACATTTTCATCCTCTGGAGACATTCTTTTGACCTTGTGAAGCAGCGCTCAGGCTATTAAGACCAATTGAGCTGATGTTGTCTCGGTCCAGTCCAGTCTGTGTAACAAGTAATACGATCCTGACTCCACGCTCTACTCTACCTTGTCATCAAACTCTGCAGAAATTGATTAGATGGCTCCCTAAGCTTCATAATGTTATTTACTCTATTGGATAACTGTGTGGGGAAACAGTTGTGTGGTCCAGCGCAGAAGCGGTAAGTGCATTCAGCACAATTTCTGCTATCATAATCAAAAGTGGAAAGTTGTGTCTAGTCTACAAGCCAAGTGCTCTGCTGACATTAAGATTTATTGTAAATTGTGCATGTACGTGTGTATTATGACAGTCTAGACGATATTTTATATTTTATTATTTTATACTTTTTGTTTGCGATATAACAAATTATTACAGGCTCAGATTGGCCCAAGCTGATCCAGGCCAACCTTTAATTTGGGCAACAAAAAAAGATTTCAATGTTTTAAAATATATACTTCTAGAACAGTTTTAGTACATCTAGGAATTCTGTGTTTCTAGCAAGTAAGTTCAATAACTCAAGACCAACAAAAAGTATGGAAATTATAAAAAAAGTATCTCTATTAGTTTCCTTATGGGAAAATTCAAAACACATTTTTGCTGCCAAATAAGCAGACTGATGTAGCATTCTTTTATAACGGGGAAGGAACATGTGGGATTTCATTTGAAGTGAACAACAATAAATGTCACAAAACGTCACTGTATCTGCATTCAGAGTCACGTTCCGCCGCTGAACTGTGCAGAGAAACATCTGTGTTTTCAGTAATTTCTGCATCTGTCGTAGCTGCACGTACCATCAATCCCCCAAACAGACAGGATGTGTTGTCTATCTTTCAAATCCTCTTTTTTTTTCCATTCTGTCAAAAAAAAAGGGCAACAGGAGCACTTTACAGAAAAAAAAATATGAAGGAATATACAGCAACAAAGTTTTAGAATATATTTTAGAATGTGAAAGTAAAGGCTGTGCACCCTGAGTGACTGAGAGATCTTTTCCTGTTAATGTGCTCATGTTTGTTTGGTTTTTTTTGGACATTTATGTCCATATTTTGGGTGAGACCAGGGACAATTTCCCTACTATTCTATTCTAATCTCATATCATTTTGCATTTTAACATAATACAATATTGTATTTTATACTAAAACAAAATGTGATTTAGATATTTAAAGGCAAAATTCTGGGTCTGTTCAACTTAGTGTATACACTTAAAAATAAAGATACAGGAATTCATTTTTTCTCATTAACTTAACGCAAATATACAAGTTTGAGTTTTGAAAAATGCACAGTAAGAATAACACTTTAGAACTTATAAACATGAGTCCTTCTAACTTGAAGTCTTTTGACTTAAAATTATGCTTTAATGAATGAATTCAATCAAATCATTATCAGGGACAATTAGTAGAAAATTAGCAGACTTCCCAGCACGCATTGGGGGAAATTTTTTATTTTACATTTTGAGAATAAAGTCAAAATGTTGAGAATAAGGTCAAAAAAAATATTTCCATTTTTTAAATTGAAAAAATATTTAATAATGTATGAAATTTTCAATTTAATACGGAAAAGTATTGGGGAAAGGGATTAGCTTTTATTTTGTATTTGAGAATAAAGTCAAAATATCAAGAATAAAGTTGAAATGTCAAGAATCAAATTAAATTTTTTTTCCAGGCCGAAAAAAAAAAAAAAACATCAGAGAAGGTCGAAATGACGAGAATAAGTTTTTTTTGACATTAAAAGGCAGCCTGGGAACTAACTTTATTTAAACCAAAACAAATAGTTTATTTTTACAGTGTAAGAAATGTGATGGACGATATAAAATAACTTTTTACAAAACTACGTTTTATTTTTATTTTCTTACTAAATCAGAAAATCTTAGGGCTGCAAATAACGATTATTTTCATTGTTTTTTTATTTTATTTTTTCTGTTAAATGATTAGTTGTTTGGTCGATAAAATATCAGAAAATAGTGAAAAATATCAGTGTTTTTATAAAAGCCCAACATGACATCATCAAATGTCTTGTTTTGTCCACAACCCAAAGATATTCAGTTTACAGTCATAAAGGAGTAAAATAAAACAGAAAATATCCACATTTAAGGAGCTAGAATCAGAGAATTTTTAGTTTTTTTCCTGATAAAATTACTCAGACTTTTTAATTAATTATCAAAATAGTTGGCGATTGATTTAATAATCGATTCATCAATGATTGATCATTGCAGTTCTAGTAAATATCATTGTAGTTCAACATAAACACCAGCCCTAACCATGTAAGCCTTGAAAAGCCTTCATATATTGAATAAATGTTCTCATACTTGTGTGTGTGTGTGTGTGTGTGTGTGTGTGTGTGTGTGTGTGTTTCATGTATTAGACATTATTTGACACATTATTTGTTCTGGTCCTCACTCTCCATCTGTCTCTTCGTCCATGTATCCAATACTTCCTCTGTGTCACTGATATCATCCCGGCTCTCCATCACATCATTCTGGCTCCACACGCGGCACCTGAGGGACCGCAGAGAGGCCTTTTCATCGGCCAGTAAAAGATAATGAGACAACACTTAAACTCGTCCGCAAAACTGTGCCTCAAATTAAAAGAGATGAATTGGCAGCGGCTTCAAGACAAACCATGAAGCACTCTCTAAACAAGAATTGATTAATATGATTATAATCTCCTCAGTGTGTCTTTTTCCCCCCTCTGATGAAATATGTGCTGCAGCTCCAGCGAGAGAGCCGAGCAGCCAACAATCATAAGTGTCACTGGGTTATGGATTACAGTGGTTTCGCCCCAGTTCAGGACTCACCTCAGGGACTTCATAAAGCTCCTGACTCCTGGCCAGGCTCTCATTAGGCCCACACATCCCTTTGCCCTCTATCTGACAGCCCTTGGCAAGTGTCGTGGTAAATGTGTGTGCGTTGAATGTCTAAATTTGTACGGCCGAACCATTGCACGCTCGGCGATGACGACACAAACACACACATACAATAAGATGCAGTGCGGATGATTTACAGTAGTGTGGACAGCCTGTGTGTGAAGCATGTCAGTTCAGAAGCATAATTGTCCCAAATTCTGCCAATTATTTATTTATCGCCACCCCTCGTTAGGACAACGAGGCTCCAGGGAGTGCAGGAAATACACAGTATGGTGAAACAATGAGATGAGACACAAAGTGGGATTAAAGGCCTGGCGCCTTGTGATTATTTTTCCAGACACAGAAACAGACGTTTTCTTCCAAAGCACAAGCTGATTATTATAGTTTTTTACAGTTATTCTTCCCAATTTATTCTTTGAGTGCCCTTGGCCCCACCGTCAAAAATATCAAACCACAGTTTTTAAACCTGATGTCACTCTTAAACTGACTGACAGATTCAAACAGAGCATCCAAGAAAAAAATAAGTCATCAATGTTGCTATTAAAGCCTCTGGAAACTTGGGTTTAAATAGTAAAAATGCATATATGATATCAAAGGATATCAAAGTTTAGTTGCTCATTAAAGATCCACAAAAATCTGAGTGAAAATATCCATTCAAATCTATTAATAAAAACTAATAAAAACAGCTCACTTGGCTGTTCAGACCATTTCCCAGGATTATGTAGGCGTGGCAGGTCACAGTCCCGACACAGAACCTAAGCATTGTACTGCTGTGGACAGGCGCAGCAGCAAAAAGTAATTTAGTCAATCAATAGAACTCTAAGTGTACACTATATTGAGAACATTTTGACCTACTTTGCTGTTAGACAGTCTTTTTAGATGGGGAACTGAAGCCGCCATTTATGCTCTCTCCAAGGCCACCAGACTCCTTTGACAAAAACATAATTTTACCTCTCAGAACACGGGAGTTGCTGGTCTTCGGCTGCCTTAATCAGTTAGTTTCTTTGCATTATTGTGTGACTTTGGTGTTTTAACACATTAGTTTGGATCCAAGGTTACGTTACTTGCAGCGTATCTAGCAGCGGTAGACCAGCAACTCCCGTGTTCTGTGAGGTAAAATTAGTGTTTTTGTCAAAGGAGTCTGGTGGCCTTGGAGAGAGCATAAATGGCGGCTTCAGTTCCCCATCTAAAAAGACTGTCTAACAGCAAAGTAGGTCAAAATGTTCTCAATATAGTTACTAGTTAAAACAGTTACTGTATTTTTAAAGGAGTCTTGGTGGTTTTGAGGAGAGCATGGCAGCTTCAGCTCCCCATCAGAAAGGGCTGTCCGATGGCAAAGTAAGGCCGGAGATATGCTTGCTGTTTAACCAGTATGCTTGCATTCGCTTATGCATAACGTTCATTTCAGAGGACGTGCACAACGATCGCTCCAAATGGACGCAGGATAGACGAGGCAGACTTGATGCCTCCAGACGTGTACGCGTAGTTAAAAGCAAGTATCTCTCTGGTCTAAAGCAGTGAAAATGTTCTAAATATAGCATACACTTAAACTGATTATACTGATTGACTCTATTGAGTGGGACGACCATCAACAGGGATTTTTTATGATTATTTGCGTAATTTTCGGAATACAGGTTTGAGCACAAGCATGTCCGACTCAATCTCAATATCAGGAAAATGAACGAAAATTTAAATGACAATATTTCAAATCTGGATTTACACAAATTTCTAATAACTTTTAGATGCTTACTAATATGTACATGACAACCTAGACAACATGGTTAGAAGACTATTGTGGTGCCTTCAGTGCTCCAGTTATGTTTTAGGACTGATTTTAAGATTCTTTTTTTACATATAAATCATTACATGTGGCTAGCTCCAACTTATCCATCTAACCTTTTACAACCATACATCCCATCACGGTCGTTTGGGTCAGCTGATCAGACAGGAATATTACAATATTTTAACTAAACACCAATTCAGCATTTATATTTCAAACTATTAAATAATGTATGTAATTATCTAATTCTATCTAATTTAATTTAATGAGTTAATTTAATTATGTAGGCAAAAAAATATATAAACCAGATCAACATTTCAGCCCATAAATCAACACGGGGTTTAGCTTCTACTCTTCTCTGACTAAAGACATTATAAATTCATCCGTTTATGACATAAAAAAAAACTTCCAACCTCATGAGTCTCTGAGCATAAGAGCAAAGAAATGACACTTGTGAATAATACAAACCATCGACTAAAAAGCTGCAAAGAAGCACTACGCTTCTGAAGAAGGACATTGGTCTTGCACTGTTCTTGTCCTTTTAGTGAGTTTTGCATCAAAACATATTACACTGGCTATTTTATGTCCCCTTTCAGGACAAATGTTTGCCATTTCAAGCTGAACTTACCCAATGCAGCTTTAAAAACAGAATATTAAAGTGTATACCACATTACCTTTAGCAATTTTGATATAAAATCCCCTTAATGTGGCCACTTTCTGAAAATTTTTAGCTAAACTATTTCTTCTCCATGCTTGTCAGAGCGGATGTCAGTTGAGAAGCAGTGCATTTCACTTTTCCTCTTTATAATACATTCCATTTTCCTCTGTGTGCGAACAGCCTCTTGTGTCTGTTTAAATGGAGTGTATTTAGAGGAGATACTGGGCTTCACCCTGAAAATGACTGCTGACACTTTACAGACATTCACTAAACTCGGCGCTGGGAATGGAAGCAGAGAGGGGGAGAAAAAAGACTAATAATGAATAAATTTCCTCTCATCCACGTGGCCAAGATATTCTATTTACAACACATTTCTTTGGGTCTTTATATCCAGTTAATGAGATTTCAAATACATGTGAAGTGAGCGGCATTTAAATTGCTATTCAGTCTGGAGGCATGGCACTGGAAAAGGGAGGGATTCCACCAGATGACAGAAGAGCTATTACCGACCCGCTCCGTTCGGTGAACAGAGCAGTTCTGGGAAATGCAATAAGCGGCAGGCGCTGGTGGGGGATTGTCTGAGGGTTTGAGACTTTTAATCTGGTGAAGGTGTGGTGTGGAAAAGAAAAGAGGAGAGGTGTGAAAGGATGCCGATATTAAAGGAGATGAAGAGCTGTCTTCAGGAGTGAGTATCCCAGTGTTTTTAATCAGTCTGTCACATAAATCCACAGAGTCATTTCTAATCCTTTTAGCTCTGATTTCTTCTGTAAACGTCCTATTAAATAAAGTGAGAACAAAGACCTTCACATGCAGTATAACAATATCAGATTTGATTGTTCTAAATATGCACATGCATTTAGTAAATAGAATATTTAAAACAGAACTCCATAATACATGTATACTTACAGTAATAAATCATAAAATGCCGTGATCTGTCATCAAAGATTAGGGAAGCATGCAAAGTTGAAATACGTGCTACACCGAAGTGTCCTCCTCTGAAATTTCTATTCCTGTATTTCTGTAACTTGTGTTATTGTTTTTACATTCATTAGAATTCAAATTACTGCAGAATGTTTGCTGAATGAGTTATTTTCTGTTTATGAGTCATAACAAATCATTAATAATCTTGTGAAAGAGGAGAAGGAGTTGAACAGTTAAACTGAGCAAAATGTTAATGGAGTCTGGCAGGCAGCGAGACAAGCAGTCACTGAACTCAAACTCAGAGTGTGTATTTTCAGAGCAGTGGGCTTCCTTTTTTTTAAAGGATGACTTTACTTTACATTGACAGACAGCTGACAGTTATAAACAGCTGATCAAGTGGAGGGTGGAGGATTTGAGTCTTTTGTTATTGTCAGATTGCAATATTACATTCGTCCCCGCGCTCCTGCAGTTTTCCTGTTGCCTGCCTGAGGTTCCTCAAGTCTTGAGCAGGGTAAACAACTCACTTCAAGCATAGATCACCATATTAAACGGGATTTCAACCTATTTAATATTACCAATCTGCAGCTCCAACTCAGCTATCTGGACTGCAGGACTCATTTTTGGATGTGCAATTCTTGTCATTTTTCTCCTTTAATCACAACATGTTGCACAATGTTAAGTAGCTAACACTGTGTGACAAGCCAACAGACCTTCATGTTCTCAACATCTCAAAATCAAAAGGACTCTAACATGTATTTTAGGGAAATACAATCAAAAGAATCAAAACAATCACAAAAGGCATAAAATGTTGTAAAGAAAGACAAATCCAGAATAAGTTAAAGTGCATCTTGAATCCGTCTTAATTTCCCTCCTTTCATGTTGTCTCCTATTCCTTTCATATGGAATCTGGGATATACTTGAATATAAACTGTCTGCACACTGTACATTTGTAATGGAATGTATGTTGTGCATTAATATGACATGAGCTAACCCCAAAATGATATATATTTAATGGCACTCCATCTTCTAAAGCTAGAATTACCGTCTCACGGTTGTATGCCCCCGTCAACCAGTCAAGTTCCAGTTTACATCCATGTCTGTATAATATATGTAGTGAAGACTTGAAGGAATTTAGTAAAAGGTATTAAGTTTATTTTTATAACTATGTTGACATGTACGATTCCAGTGAAAAATGTCGAGTGAGAAACATGCTGTCTTCACTTTGAGACATTTTTTTTTTACAGAGAAGCACAGAAGACTGATGGAGAGCTGAACATTATGATGTCACAGTGAAGCTGACCTTTGACTTTTTGGATATTAAAAATCATCACTTCATCATTTTGTCTTATTAGATATTTGTGTGAAATGTTATCATAATTAGCGTATGAATTCTTGAGTTATGGGCAAAAACATGTTATGTGAGGTCACAGTGACCTCGAACTTTGACCTTTCAGCACCAAAATTTAATCAGTTCATCCTTGAGTCCAAGTGGACATGTGTGCCAAGTTTGAAGACATTTCCTCAAAGCATTATTCAGATACCGTGTTCACAAGAATGGGACATACGTATAGACAGAGGGGCTTTTTTGATCAATCGTTGACAATAATTGGGAATGGATCTGATAAAAAAAGATTCAAATGTTCAATTTTAGTGGAATAAAGGTCTGAAAACTCTTGTTTGTTTATTTTCCTCTTTATTTCTCCCTGTGCCCTGGTCTTTGGTCTTCCAAGCTGATCTACACACTTGTCCTCTTTAGATGACTTAAAACAGGCTCGATAGCAGCAGCCATAGTGGTCACTGTTATTACTCCACCTTGGTTTCACCGCACAGCTTGGCAACCATTGACAACAGCTTGACAACAGCCTTAATCCCACCCCAGAGTGCTGATTGGCTAATCATCAGTCTCTCCATGCGCTGATTGGTTGTTGTTGTTTTTTTTTGTTTCACAAAACTGCTATTACATGTCATGATGCCAGACCAGAGAATCAGTCAACTCAACAGAGCGGCAGATTCGATAGTCTGGACCCGGCTAGTCCCCGACTCCTTTCATATGGTTTATTTGACATTCAGGCATGTATTTGGGTATAAACTGTCTGCACATTTGTAATGTAATGTTGTGCATTAATAGAACATGAGCTAACCCCAAAATGATATATATTTAATGGTAGCCTGTCCTCTAAAATAAGGTTGATCATCACTTCAAGCTGACTTTGAGGATTCTTTTTTCCATTAATGCTAATCCTAAACCTTAAACCTGAGCCAAACACTTTATAGCGAGAAGCAGCAACATGGATTTTTCTCGCCTTCCTATCCATGAGAGGACATTTAGGCCTCATGAAGTGCAGAGTACGAGAAGTCACGCGCACAACCCCATCTGACCTCCCTCTCAGCTGGGTGACAGTGACCACCAGAGGAATGAATAGTGATGAAGCCTGAGAGGACGTCGGTGTTTCTGGAGGCTCCGCAGACTCTGCATGCCAGAGACCCGGCGTGAGTGAGAGGTGAGTGGGCGACAGTGAGACACAGCGAGGGATCAACTGTATGTGAGAGCTGAAGGGCCAGGGGCTTCAGGGCCCATCCACAGGGGACCTGCCAAGTCCTGACAGCACCCACCATGACACCCCATTAGATTTAAACAGGGACTGCGAGCAACGAAGAGTCAGAGCAGATTTCAGTGTCACAAGCGACAATTTGTTTCTAACATCATATACATTTCAGAGGGGATTATATGGTTTATTCTGCTTATTCCGCTGTAAAGAAAGCAGCCCAGACTGTTAGTGGTGCCCATAACAGAATAATGTCACTGTCATTTCAATACATTTCATGAATACATGAATAAGTATAATCAAACACTATATAAAAACAGAGGCTTTGCAAAAAAAATAAATAAATAAATCACAATTTCAAGGGTGTAACTTCAAGAAACCTCACTCCAAGTCCCTTTTTTCTGCAATTTAGCAAACTTTTTTGCTGTTGTTGTAGAAAAGCTAGTTTTATGTGCGTACAACTATTTAGAACTGTGCTACCCAACCTTTACTTTCCATATTTAAGCTCTGACATCAATACTGCAGGTCCTTTCACCAGATATTTGCCACACGTATGCTTGTAATGTTTGCTATTTAACATGCCAATTAAACGTTAATCATAAAAAAAGAACTGTGCTAACCATGTGCTGACTAGCATCTTTGAGATACACTCAGAATTCTCCAGAATTGTCACGACTGAAACATGTGACAAAGTTTTAGTTGTGACATGATTGTTTTGGTAGTGACAAAAAGGAAAGTATTTTAGTATAAATTCCATGTCATTTATGTTCTGTAATGTGATACCAGCTGCAATACAACACACATAAAATTTTCTATACTTTCTAAAATTGTCACTGCCGAAACAGCCTTTCGGGTGTGACATAATTGTTTTAGTAGAGACAAAGTGAACATTTAAAACAAGGTGGAAATAAACAATTTTTTTGCACGCTTAGGCAAATCAGAAGTATTTTAGTATAAACTCCACATCAGTTGAAGCTTGTAATGTGACATTGTTCAAATACCAGCTGAAACATTTCTAAAATTGTCGCAACTAAAACAGCCAAGAGCGAAACATGGGAAGTTTTATCAAAAATAAAGTTTATTGAGTGATCAGCTAAGATCTTATGATAGTATTTGGTTCAATGTATATTAAATTTGGGGAACTATCATTAGTATGATCAACGGTATGTCAATTACTGGAAATGTGTATGTTGAATATCACACAATGTTCATACATACATTGGTGGAAAAAGACCTTTATGGCTGATGAACAGGTCTGTCACCATGGTTACTTGCAATTTAATATGCAGTTTAATAAACTTTAAGAACTAATTTTGCTCAAACTATTGATCAGAAATGTTTAACGAGGTCCTATTATTTGATTTTAATGGACACCCACCAGCCAATCAGATCCGAGTAGTTTTCACGGCCGCTGCGTGTTTGACATGCGGCCTATCTGGAATAACAAGCCAATATATTGTAAAATATGTCGTAACTTTTCATGATGTGAGTTTTAGTGCATCTGGACACAGCCTGTCATCCCGTGCTACACTGTCTTATTGTTCTGCCCATCCTCTTCCTCTGGATGTCTCAGCTAGCCCTCCGCTCACTCCCTCCCCACTGAGGCCGTCATTTGTCTGCCCAGGTTCCACCGATTCCGGATGAAACCAATACCTACGGATTCCAGGCAAGAAGATGTATGCAAACATCAGCCCATGACATCAAAATGACACAGCTGCCACAGTTAAGCTTCTTAAGTTTCCAATCTGAATAGCACTCATAAATACACACTGGACATTTTGACTTTAGGACAGCTGGTTTTCCAATGCAGCAGCATTTTAAGATAATAGCTTTAAGGGCTTTTGGAGTTGCTTTTCTTCACAGTTGACATCAGGAACCAGGTAGTAGTCTAATCCATCTTGTCAGGAATCCCACAGTGAGGGGAAAACCCTCTTAAGACAAGACATTTATCATAATCATTGTTAATAAGCTGCGCTTGTTGTGATTGTGAGTCAACGATTGCTGTTCACTGTTCAGGTTATGTTGACCCACAGAAAAACTGCAATTGTCCACTTATTGTTAATTTTTATGGTTTGCAGTGTCAACTTTCACATGCAATGCAGATCCTGTCCTCTAAAGCCAATAGATGTTGGTTTATTTTAACCTGGACCTCAGTCTCAAGTCAGCTGATACAGAACATGGAGGCCACAGATCAGAGAACGTTCATATGAAGCCGTCAATAAGGGTCCTTAAAAAATACCATGGCTACAGATAATTAAAGAAGACAGACACTAGGTTTCCACCCAAATGTAGTGCAAATTTTCACCTCATTTTGAGAAAACCTGCAAAAGAAAATGTGAACTGACCCTTCCTAAGGCCACATTTTGCTCCGTGCTGCAATGACAGTGACACAAGAAATATCTGTTTTCATGGCATTATTTGGTCTTTCCCAAATAACACATTTGGGTGCATCGTTACCAATAGTTCCACACAAATCCTAAATGCTATTTTTCTGTCTCTAAAGCGCAGTGGAAGATTCAATTGACGTTTAAGTCACATGGTTCATGTATGTGATTGGTTAAGTCTGGTTGTATTGCAATATGTTATGTTTTTTATTTAATTGGTGAAACAACTTTTCCACCTCAACCAAGTGTAAAACTGTAACTAAAACAAATTGTAAATAAAGCCAAAAACAAGCATAAAAACGTGATGGCAGGACCATTCTCTCCGCAGAGGTAAAGCATTGTCACAGTTTGTCAGTTTACACAAATAGAATACGTCCCACATAACCAACTACTGCAGCAACCACTAGCCAATCATAGACTCAGAACTGCTCAAAACTGCATCATTTGCAGAAGCCGCCTGCACCGTGAACACTGGACACACCGCAGTAACGTCAGCCACACAAGAAGGTCTGTGAGTCTGCACTGTAGGTGCAGCAGTGTTTTAGGATAAATGCCAACATGCTAAAACAACAGAGTGATGGTAAAGTCTTTACTGTAGTTTTGCAGGAATTTGGTCATAAATCAAAGTACTGGACAATTTTAAATTTTGACCCAACAATGCTGAGAAGTCAGGTGGTCACCATAGTGTCTCAACAAAATTTCATGACAAACCAGCCAAGAGCCGTCTCTCAAAACCACAAAACATAAATCCCAACTCTTCACATACTGACGATTTGTCACCACCCCTCTGCGACTCTGCCTGTTAGCGGCTGAAAACGGCGCATCAGGCTGTTCAAGCGACTTGAATGTAAACCCTCCCGCAGGTGTATAAGACACCCCAGGTTGTCGATGTAGTACAAAGAGGAAAAAAGTCTGGATCTGAAGGCGTGCATCAGAGTTTTCACCCAGGAGACCAGGTTTCGTATCCAAATGTGAAACCAGAACATTGTTAAAACCTGTAACGTTACATGTGTCATCTTCTTCTATACAATAAGTAGGAAAGACACTTAACATGACATATAGGTGCATAGACATATAGCACATTATTAGGGCTTCTGGCTGAGGTATTTGTGCCGAGACAGAATCAATAAATCACAGATGAATGTAACTCATGATGGATTAACACCTCCTCCTCATCTTATCATCACCACAGGTAATATTCACCTGACATGTGATGATCTTAACTGTTCCATTACCAGCGTTTCACAGGCACACCTGTACACCACTTACACAATGTGTCACATGTGCTAACCTGGGCTTGGATTGATGGGTGTGACTTTGAATGCATTGAAAGAAAAAGAGAAAATCTAAACGGGTTAATTTTCCATTACTTGTTTTCCTTTCATTCCATCTTGTGTTTTTTATTTTTCTCACTTCTCCTGTCCTTTTTCTTCTCCTCCTCCTCCTCCTCCAGCCTCATGGGCCTTCCCTGACAGCTGGTTTCACTGACATGTGTTTGCCAACAACAGGCCGGCGAACACTGATCACTCAATCCTCCGCTGTCCAAATATTTCAGACTGTTTCCATATCAGACCCGAATCATTGGAAACTCCACAGCATCTCTTATTCATGCTCGCCATAAATTATTCTCCCTGATATGAGCTCCAGTCACGTAAGGCAAAGCTGGAGACTGTGGCACACTTTTGACAGAGAGATAAAGATGGAAGGAGACAGACAGAAAAGGGAAAAGACAGAGGAATGAATAGATGGACAGCGAGGGTCAAAGAAAGAGATTAGCACGGGGTCAAAAGACGTGACGTAGACGGAAGAGAGGCAGCCAGAAATAATTGAACTATTCCCTCCGGATGCTTCAGCATCCAGACAGACAAAGGGTTAAATGGTTTAGTGTGTGTATTCTGAAACTGTAACACACTGTATTTTATATTCAGCAGGAATTCTTTCTTGAAAATTGGGACGAAAACATATTTTTAGGAGGGGCTTAAAATATGATATATACATATAATATATATAATATAACTCTTGGCTATTAAACCTTGTAACAGGCCAAACCTCCAAGTGATTTAACTTTATAGGATTTATTTATTTCATTTTATTTTATATTTATATTTATTTATTTAGTAAAGCATTTTTTGCACCTGAGGATTTTTGTCAATTCTGTTAGACACAAAATAATTTATAACACAAAGAACACACATTGGGTGTTCCATGATTTATTTTTTTTTTGTTGTTGTTGTTGTTGAGGTAAACTCATTTTGTTAATCCATATAAATGTATATTTAATGAATATAACAGATAAAACTGAAAATTTAAACTGAAAAAAGGTGCTAATTTGAGAGTTGTGTAGCCTCCGTAAGATGAAATGTCTGACTGAATATCTGAGTTTACAAAATATTACGTTTTTTTCATTTCACAGCAGTTGCAGTGAGCAGCCATTTTATGTTTTTTTCTAATGCTAATCGAAATACACATTTTTATACCATAATTCCTATTTAGCTTTCATTTAAAGGGGCACAGAGTTGATATGTTATGGCTGAGACACTGACTGATAAGAATATTATTTAATTTATTTAATTTAAAACCAGGAAGTGAAAAAGGGGCCCTAAGAGTACAGAAAAAAAAAACAAAAAACTTTTTATGTCTGATTAAATCTGGTTTTGTTTTGTTTTTTTGACCAAAGTTGACTGAAATATGAGACACAACTTTAAAGAACATTTTCATTATTGCTCAGTTTTACACACTACTACTATGTTATCAGCAGGGATTGTTAGTTTGAGATTTTAAATTGTCTGAAGTTGTGAATCTATGACAGGGCTGTTTTCTGACACAAATTTAGAAAATAAAGAAAATAAAATTAATAAAATACAGCATACCAAAACATTTAATAAATTGCACACGTTTCATATATATATATATAAATCCTGTAATATTTTTTAAAGTTTTTTTGGCAGGACATGATTTGATTCGCTGTAACTGTTTTGAGACAGAGTAAACGTTTTTCACAGCAGAAATGTTGACTTGTCATAGCAGTAAAAACCACAGGTGCTACTCATATTAATGTTGGCTGTGTCTCAGAAAGTCATATGACAGTGTGACAGTGAGCCAGCACGAACATTACCGGGACCCAGTGAATTATTGTCCTCCTATACAATCTAATGGTGAAAAGTAATTTTTATAGTAAGCATATTTCAAAAAATGAAAAGAAGGAAAAAATAGTCCCATTTAACTTGTTTATGAGCCAAATAAATAAGTGAAATAAGAGTATTTTGTCCTCCTTGACTTGAAGATTTGAGTTGTGCTCAGTTTTTTAGAGTATGCTGACTGGACTTTGGGTTTAGGGCTCCGCTGAGAATCCCAGTATGTTGAAGCACAGCCTCCTTTTACTGTAACTCTCATGTGACAGCTTGAGTGTGAACGATATTTTTGATATCTGCAATGAAACAGACATTTTTTTTTTTTTTTTTTTTGGTGATGTAGAGGGATTATATTACATTACATAGTACAGCGCTCCAAATACATTGTGTCACACAACTTTTACCAGGCCCAAAACAAAAACAACAAAACAATTTCAAAAGGAGTGCTTATGCTGCCCTGCATATGAAAATACAGTTAATACAGCCTGTGTTTCTTTCTATAGTGACTCTTATAACCAAACCAACTGAACAGTCTTAACATCACTGAGACAATAACATTATAAATATGTTTTAGTTTAAGTTCTTTTGGATAAAATGCCCACTGTGGAACATTTTCAGTGACTTTTATGTTTTGAATATGCAACTTTTTTTTTTTTACTTCATTATTAATAAACAATAAAGTTGTTCAGTCCGCTTGCTTCCATGATGAATGTGATCATCCTGTCATGATTACAGTACAATAAAAAAAACAAACTTTCTATCCAACATGCTGGTGTTGAGAGCACGTTTTCAACAGACTGTGAACACTCCGGTTTAGTTTTCTTGATGTACAAATCACAGAGCCGAAGCTCCACAGGCTGGAGGGAGGGTGGAGACTCACACTCTTCTCTCACAGCAGTTCAGGCACTTGGACGGACACACTTTGTGCGCTGACATTGTTCACGCACACACAGACTCACACCTCTGTGCAATATTTTACAAAGTGCAACCTTTCACAGCTTTTTATGTTTGTATATATTTAGGTGTATGTGTACATACGTCTTCATACTCAATATTTTATTTATATATTTTATAAATGCACATTTTATTCTATAACTGTATATTTTTATCTTTAATATTATTATTATACTGTCTTTTATTACTTATATTACTTGTTATTTAAGTCGTAGGTAAAGGCAAACTTTCATACAATCATAGAGTTAAATTCTCCGTGTTTAACTCATCCTAGTATTTGGAGCAGTGGGCAGCTGCTGTTCAGGCGTGGGGACAAAGTGCCGTGTCCCAACCCACGACCTTCTCACTGTGAGGCGAAAGCGCTAACCACCACGCCACCGTGCCGCCCTTGCTCACAGTTATTTTTGTGACAGAGCATCCCAGCCAAAGTTTTTTTTTTTTTTTTTACATGATTGTACTTGTAAAAGAGATAGCAGTGTTTTGCAAAATTTAAGATCGCACGAGGAAGGATGTAACTCCAAAATGTACACCGGACAGTATCAAAAAAGAAAGAAGAAAGGGTGATTACATTCACATCAATTCACTTTATAATCTACACTGAAACATCCCAGGTATGACTGTACCCCATCCTCAAATAAATAAATTAATAAAAAACATATCTGACTCAGACAAAGGACAGTGACACAAACAACCGGCCGAAGAAATTGTCTCTTCCACAACCGTGCAAATATTTCTTCCTTTGATGAACTCTAACTGCATATTTCCCATGGAACTAATTTAATCCCCACAGATAATGATGGTGTGTTTTTTTGTCTCGGCAGCAGGGACACATTACATGACTTCTTTATGACACAGAAAACCTTTGATATGGTGGCCCTGGTTTGCCTGATCTTTTATGGATGGAACATTTAGAACGGCAAGCAAAAATGCTGAATCTGGGAAATTCCCGTCCTCTACCTCACGTCTTTCTCCAAAAACCAGACGGGGACATGGGTACAGTTCGAGTGAGTCACTGACAAATATCCTGTGAATAAGATTTCAGTCTGCAGTAAATGTAAAAAAAAAAAAAAAAAAGACAGATCCATCCATTATATTTGACTCAGCTATTTGCTTGACGCTTGTAGTAACTTGTCGAAGACAGATTGTGTCACACTTTGGTGTGTTTACACTGCAAAAGCTATGTGGTGAAGAGAAAGTGAAAGCCGGTACAGTCGCACCTCTGCATGCTCCTATTCATCAGAATCATCATTGTGAGAGGAAATGCCATTACATTTCATTACCACTTCCATTCAGAGACGATCACACACACGCACAGACTGTAAACACATTCAAGGTTATGTTCCTACAAGCAGCGTGGGGGCAGGTCAGCTCCATAATAAATCAGCTCCCCGGTTGGTATTGTATTGTGTATTATTGTTGAACCCACTACAGCTCGGCACTTAAAGCCCCTGATCCATGAAGAGTGCCGGTGTGTGTCACAGTGATGGATATAGTCATTACCATGCCCTCCTTGTCTCTGTATCTGTCCTTCTCTGGCTTCTTCTACTTTCACTTCACATGTTCCTTAAAAGTTCCTCTGCGTCGTAAATATATATACTGCATATAGCAGGTATGGAGGCCGGCTCAGGTACACTGATTTCAAGAATACATGAATAAATGCAGAGTCTATTTTTTTGTGTGCGCACATGCTTTGAACTTATGTCAATGTGTGTTCATGCAAGAGAGGAAGACAGAGCTGCTGTACTGGTTAAAAAATGTTTTATTGGCAGTAAATGTATTATTTAAAACGTTACTGACTGAATCTTTGAGGATGTATTTTACATACTATATATAATTTCAACTTATGTAATATATATGACATATTTAAAGCCACTACAAGGAACATTCATATTCTGTGGATTTCAGAGGCTCCTGTGGACATAAACACAAGCGTTTCCCCCGCCATAACCACAAAGTATAACGTCAAAAATAAAATCATGTGGAGAAAAATCTCCTCTTGCTTCTTTCTAACAGGCTAAGGAACCTCTCACGTTAACTTTGCCTGTAAAAAATATAAACACAGCTCGTTTCATCTGATTTCAAAGATTCTCCATCCGAGTTGCAGGCATTAAGAATAACTATAAGGAAAAAACAGATCTTCTCGCCGATGGTCTCGTTAACTTATGTAGGTCACTAGAGACAGAGTGCAACCATCGCCCATCGGTGGGGAAAAGATCAGCACCAGAATATGACACCCAGTGCTTAAACATTAAGAAAGTGACTAGCTTGCTAAAAACATCAGATTCCAGTACGTCAGTGGGTTACTTTAGCATTGTTAAACAAAGTTAAGTAGCAAACTCAGTATTTTCCAGTAAATCTCAGTGTCCCTTCTCCTTACCCAGTGGTGGAACGAGTAAGGGAATCTGTACTCAAGTACAAGTACTGTTACATTACTAAAAGATTACTCAATTACAAGTAAAAGCACTGGTGCTAGAAAAATACATATAAAGTAAAAGTATCTCTAAAAGACAACTAAGTGTATTAGTTACTTTTTAACTGCTGACGTTTAATGCAGCATTCAATCAAAAGGGTGCTTCTGTTTGTCCAAATTTTATGTCCAAATTACTCCAAACTCCTGCTCGTTCTGCTGTCCACTGGTCATGGTCACCTCTCCAAAGTTGCAAATTTTGTGCATTTTCCTTAACCGAGGAAAAAGCTATTAGTTGATTAATCATTATATTTTTTGTAAACTTTTAAAAGTTTAAGATTCCTTATTCAACAAATGGCTCCACCAGACAAAACAATGTTAAATGAGGTGCAATTACTGCTATTTTTAGACTATTGATTAAATATTAATTAATTAATAGTTTCTTAGTTGATTAAATTCTTAACGGTGATTAATTGATTAATGATTAATCTGCTGCACTATTTTGTTTTTCGTGAATACGTCGTTGTTTTTATTGGCCTGTTTGTGATCAGATCACCTTATTGGCTGCAAAACGGAGATGAAAAGTTTGGATATTAACTCAATTTGAACTCAGCACTCATTACTTTAAAAGTAACTAAGTAGATTACATGGTGTAATTCATACTTAAGTACAAGTAAAAATACAGAAAAAGTAAAAATCTACTCATAAAAATACAAGGACCCAAAAATACAACTTAATTACAGTAATTTGAGTATTTGTAATTAGTTACTTCCACCACTGTCCTTACGTTGCTTTTCTGTGAGACATGATCCCACTGAATCACCAGAGGTTAAATACTTTAATATGAACAACTGTTTGATTGCATCAATAGGCAAGATCACCATTTAACCTTACAAAGATCAAAACTGGGCCTTCATATATAAGTAATCCTTAATTTCTACAGACTGTCTGGTGAAATTATCAACTGTAATCCAGGCATAATGTTACTGAGTGTCAGTATCCCACAGCTTACCCGTTCATCCTGCTGACGTCTCACGTCTGTGTCCACTTTTGTCTTCTTAAAGACTCGTTTTTTTCGGTTCAGCAGCTCACAAAATCTTAGTTCTGGTTTCTTTAACTTACTGGTATATTATTACATATTGCATGTCATCTAGCCAATAACCCAGGATCTAGGGATGTTAATGATTAATGATTAATCAATTCAAGAATTCAAGCAATTAAAAATGTATTAATTGATAGACTATAAATGGAAATAAATTGTGCCTCATTTGACATTGTTTTGCCTGGTGGAGCCATTTATTGGATAAGGAAACTTAAGCTTACACTAAAAAAAAAAAGAAAATGAGAAAAAAAAAAGATCAGAAAATTTGTTTACTATCTTATTAATTAATAATTAATTGATTGTTATTTTCAACTATCAGTTAAGGAAAATGCACAAAATTTGCAACCCTACTAAACTCCATTTCCACGGATTCTAAAGAGAGAAAACTGTGAGGGATAAAACGAATCGCTCTGATTTTCGTGCAGGTATCAGCTTTCACATTTCATTCACAGCCTCTGTATCTGTAGATTGCCTGTCACTAAACCCACAACAGTTTACTGTTTGAACTTTCACACAACACAGTGAATAGGTATACCACATCAGAAGGTGTAAAACCACCTCACTTTACCCCCCTGAAGGCCCACGAGTGATCTCACAGTTTCCTCGGTGTTGTGGTACATTTATAGTCTCACACGTTTGGGAGTCCTGCGAATTAGTTTCCTCTCTATTACACGGAGAAGGAGTGGAGCCTCGTAAACAGCGCATTTGAAGAGTAGAATTGACCAAGAGGCGCTCCGCCGCTAATGATCTCTACAGGGAGACAAAACCCACACATACACACACACACAAACTTCAATCCAGGCAGTCTACAAGTAGCCAAAGATTATGATTGATCTTAAAAAAGTCTGCGATGATACATGAGGAAAAGGAGAGCCGTCACTGCTCCCTTTAAGGCTGTGTCATGCTTCTGCAAAAATCCATGTGAACTTCATATTTAGGAAAAGCAGCGGAAGGGTTAGAGGAGCTCAAAGAGGCTCTCGGAGGAGCTGCTGTGTGCACACCCCCAAAAAATCTCTCGCATCAAACAAAGATATCTTTCCCCGAGCAGGGAGGGATGTCTATCTGGTCGAGCTGGAGGTGGTCCAGTGCCGAACATGGAGCTAAAACAAAGGAGCGAACATGGAAAGCACACAGACGTTTTGTTTTATTATTTTTTCCAGGATAGATCTGGTTAATTAGATTCAGTTTTCTCAGTTAGTTCAGGATAATTATTGAGGGACTTTTCTTTACAAACTTGTGTGTGTTTTTTTCTGAGGTCTAGTTTTTATTTTTATTTCAGTTAAAAGTTTTTCATTTTAGTTTTTAGTTTAGTTTTAATTGGCCACAAAAAAGCAGAAGAAAGGTTTGGATATTATTTTGAATCGTAGGCCTACCTGGTAGTAAATTATGGTTTTAAAAGTAACTAAGATTATATAGTCTAATTCATACTTAAAGGTAAAATTACAGACTTGAAAAAATACTCATAAAAGTACAAGTACCCAAAAAAGAAAGGCTTAATTACAGTAATTTGAGTAGTTGTAATTACTTCCACCTGAAAGTAAAACTGGTGTTCAAACATGGTGGAATCTGGTCTTCTAGAGATAAAAATAAGTCAATTTTTAAAAAAATATTGTTGACACAGGACATAACGACTTTGCAAAAAGCCTTTGCCAGCATTGCAGAAATTGTTTTAATTTGCATTTATTATGTTAGAATCAGAACTTCATGGCGCTGCTGTTGTCTGGGGCTGAAAATCACTTTTCTTTCCAGCTTTAATTATTTTCCTTTATTCTGGATTCGCAAAGGCAGAATAAAAGAAGCCCATGTGATTAACTGTCCACAGACAAACCATTCGCTTCAGTTAGAAGGCAAAAAGAGGAAAAAAAGAAGAGCCAGCCAGAGATACATTTCCTCAAATTAATGAAATATACCCGTATCAGTATGAATGAATGTTATTTTTTTCTCATTTTTCTTAACACATTCAAATAAAAATGTGAGTATCTGCGTGGTTTAGAGTTTCAGCTGAAAGCTGCACGTCATGAAAACAAATCTGATGCTGCTTTAGCATTACACGCTGAATTCCAGCACTGAGGGGTTTTTTTTGTTTTTTTTTTGACATTTGAGATTATGCTGCATGGAGGAAAATAAAGAGAAGTGGGGAGTAATATCTTTTATTCCATTTCATAATAAGGTGGGCCTCATTCCCATGCGTATATGGCGGAGTTTTTAATTGAAAATGGAAATTTCTCTATTTAAGTCCTGATTATCATAGCAGGTGGAGAGCAATTAAAATAAATGAATGGTGATGTGCCTCTGTCCGTGTGTTACAAAACGCTGGGGGCGTCTTAACACACTTTTATACACACCTACGTCTTTGATTCTCTTATCACAGATTTCATTTAACATTTGGCCTACATTCAAAGGAGGAAAGCAGGAGGCAATCACGCTGGGTGCGCGAGCGCGTGCACATCTGTGCATGTGTGTCCTGGGTTAGAAAAGATGGTTTACATTCAGCTTTTGGGTATTGAACAGCTGAGAATGCAGGAAACTCGGAGCAAGTGCTGTGTAGAGCGTCTGTCATCTGCCACATGGAAAACTGAAACACTCACATCGTAGATCATCATCATCCTCATCATACAGATACACACACACACCCAAACACACACACACACTAAGAGGATGACAGGATGTAGGAGAGTCCCAGCAGGGAGGAGGAAACATCTGAGAGTTTTATAGAAAGAGATTATTTTCACTTATGGCCAGAATCTTATAAAACGAAACTTTTACTTGAAGTGCATTAACACAGATGTAGTCATATGGAGGCAGAGAGGAGCAGTATTTAGATTAAATTTACTTAAAATATGCATTTAATTAATTTTGAGGATTCTGTAATCTATATTTTGCCGGGCAGAAAAAAATCTTAAAATAGATTATTTAAAGGTAGAACCAGTAGGATTTGTCCGAGCTGTTTGTAAACGCACCAGGAAGAAAGCAGACTGTGGAGTTACAATCCCAGGATGTCAAAATCCAACATTTTGGGTGAGTAAAGCAGTCTGAGAACAGCAAAATAATAAGGAATAAGGAAATACTTCTTAAGTAAAGAAGCTGTTTTGGTGTTTGGTACTAATTTTCCCAAAGACAAAGGTATGACTGTACTTACCTCTTACCCAAATGACAGAATAGGTTGCTTGCCAATGACGTCCAAAACAACAGACTGGTGTCCACCAGAAGCAGGCGTAGCAGACCATTATTAGACTAAATTAGATATCGGCTGCTTGAGCATGTTGCGTGGTGTTACCTGTCGGTTTTTAATTCGGTACCAAAATTAACAGGTTAGAACAGCAACACATCCCGTGTCAGTGGCGCCGGTCACACGCAGCTGCAGCCACATTTCAACTGGAGAACTCGCCTGTATTTTTCAACGGGGCGCGCATAGTTCTGGGCAAAAACAGACATGTCAATATGACTGTCAACAGATCATTTTCGCAAATACCAACAACATGACTCCTCTCACTACAGTTTCATTGTCTGCATCTGTAGAATATGTGACAGACATGAAAAAAATTGGGTGCAAGGCAGTACACTGTCATTTCTCTCTTTTCTCTTTCTCTCTCCCTGCTCTGAAAGAGAGGACAACTACTTCCTGTAGCCTGCAGCTCTTTTTTCTCTTCATAAGTCTTTTGCAAAGTCAGTGTTAGGGCTACACCATACGGTAAAAAGTAATATCGCGATTATTTTGATTGACATTGCAATTGTGATATGCAACATGATTAGTAGGGATGATCATTTTTGCATCACAAATTTTCATTTTCACTGAAACCAAATACAAACATGTTCTTAGGCGAACAAGATTTTTAGGCCTGGACATCTTGCAGTGCTGCAGTACTTTATTATAACATTATTCCTTTATCAAAAAGTTGTGAGGTTCTATGATTTGGATATTGCATTTTGCCATATTGTGATTTCAATAATGCTGTGATTACTTGCAAAGCCCTATTCAGTGTAGAGAGACAGGGTGAAGAAGCACCACAGCAGCCACACACTGCCTGTGTGGACAGTCAGTCAGTTCAACAAGGTAGCCGTAACCAGCTGTTGGTCATGTGATGTAAGTCATGTCATGTTAACCTCAAACAGTCACAGTTTTGATCAGGCAACAAAACTTTGGGTTAATAAACGTATGTTACGTTTCATTAGTCAGGTGGTGAAAGTAACTATGAGTTAACTTAAAACTTTAAATAAGTCAGTACTGACTTTTGGTTTCATACTTACATGAGCCCCAGTCTCCTGGGTGACTTTTTACTACAGCTACCGCCATAATTACTACAGCCACTAGAGGTCACCGCCTAACAAAAAATATAATAAGCAGCTTGCACAGAAGGCAGATATGGCCGTTTCACTGGTGAGGACGAGCCGAAACCACCCAGAATGCACCCCTGAATTCGCAGCCTCCCACCCTCAAGACATCCTGATTGGATAATTCAAATCTGTGACGTGAGAAATTAGCAGAGTTCATCTTTACAATGTCAGAGGTTATGGTCAGATCTGTATTGAAGCCATTAAATGCCTAAAATATGATTATATCACTCGTGTTGTCAAAAATGTCAATATATCAGTAATCATCAAAATGCTTTCAATACTCATTTTAACAGTATTGATACTCTGATATCAGCTGCACTTTCTTGCTCTCTTCACTTCGACAGTGAGTTGACAGATGCTGCAGTGCCCACACTGTCCCGCCTCCTCTCACCTACTCCTCTTGTCACTCGCCATCATTGTCATTTGCTACATCGGTTGTCATGTTACAGCCTGAGAAAACAAAAAAATTATGCCCTCAAATGCTGAGTCAATTTTTCCCCATGGTACCAAAAAGATATATATTGAAATATTGATATTTTTCAAGGTGTTGTATTGAGGAGGTATTCCCAGGCTATTTCTAATTCCAGATAATTGGAAGATACAAAGGACTGGAAAGGACTGAATTTTATGAAATGATTAATCGTTGGGGGATAAATGTTTGTTGAACGTAAACATACAATCATTGTTGAGTATAGAAGGAAGTACCTGCCAAAATACATTGTTAGTCATCTGTCTATGTGTAAATTAATGCAGACAGATAAATCAAGGGTAGTAGGTGAATTAAGTGCCTTTTTAAGCAACATCCTGCCTCTATTTAAATGACCTGGTGTGTGATATGGATCTATTTTGGTCGTTTATTAATGTATTGTTTCTTTGTTTTACATATGTGATCCATACCATGATGTGTGTAGAGTTATAAAACTGAATCTGAATCTGAAATTGAAATTAGAAATTCCAGTATTGTGACAAAACTAAATATCAGTTTGTAGTTCATTTTCTAATGCCAGTATTTCGTATTCTATTTTGTTTAGTATTTCTAATTTGTTACAAGACACTTTTTTTATGTATTTGTGCCCATATCAGAATGGAGGACTAACTATAACTTTATACAGCGATCAAAAATATGAACTAATCACCAAAATGAACATACATCATCACCAGTAAAAACATGGTTTTCTGAGTCAGTTTTCACCTTGAAATAGTCCATGTGCCATTTTCATTTAACTTTCAATATACAATTTCACATGAGTTTAAGACATCATGTGGTAAACTCTATTCTACAAATGATCAGAGTGGCCTACATGACTGATTTCTCATGGAAATGTCTAAATTGGAAATCTAAATCGTCCGATGTGTGCTGTAAAAAGGTGTACAGAAAATCTGGTCGCGGTTTGCAGCAGATACTCATGTTAAGTATCACTTTACCACAAAAAGAAAAACATGGGCGGCCTGTTTCATAAAGGCGAGGGAGTCAGTAACATAGGGCCTGGTTGTCTTCTGATTGGAGCATGTCTTGTTGATATCATTATACCCCTTCAAGTTAGATGCCAGCTGCTGAGGTTTAACTTAAAGTGATTCTCTGAAAACACCCATAATCCATCTCTGCTTCATGTCTTTACAAAGTGTCTGATCAGATAAGTTGATGTGGATTTTACATGAAAAATGTGCATGTGCCAAAATGCGCGATGTGGCGTTTTGTCATGAAAACCAGAACAAGTTAGGATTAGGAGAATAAAAAAAAAAAAATGGAGGCAGAAGTGAAGTTGCTAAAGAAAGAAGGGCCAAATGACAAAGAGGCATAAGAGAGAAAAAAACATAAGAGCAAAGCAATGATGCACAGAAATGTAGTGGAGTTAGAAAGAGATCTCAGAGGTGTGTTTGACAGGAAACACAGCCGCGGTGTCATGCTATGCCCCAGTTGGATGTCGTCTTCAACTTCAGCCCCCGCTGATGGATGATGAGACACCAGTGGGAGCCGACCGACGAGGCGGGGTCGGGGAAATGGAACCAATGTCTGCAGCAGCCTCCTTTGCCATAAATTAAAACAGGACGGCAAGGATTGAATAGCACAAGTTTGTGTGTGCGTGTGTGTGTGTGTGTGTGAGCGTGTGTGTTTTTATACTTCTATCTCTGTGAGAACCAATTTCAGATTTAGATGTTAGGAGTGGAGACATTTTTGTGATGTGAGATCATTTGTGTTAAAAGAGTTAGCAGTTTATAGAACGCTAAAGGTTCAAAATTTTATTATTTTAACAGAACAGTTTTTAATTTTTATGTCTTTTATTCAGACTGTAGATTCCCTTTAGCGTCTTTATGTTTTCACCATGGCTGGAACTAACAATTATTTTCATTTGTCGATTAATCTGTTGATTATTTGCTCGATTAACTGATCAGTGCTAGTGATTTTTGGTGAAAAATGTTGATCAGGGTTTCCCAAAGTCCAAGATCAAATGTCTTGTTTTGTCCACAACACAGAGATATTCAAGACTTTTGATTTTTTTTCTTAAAAAAATTACTCAAACCAAAAAATCAATAGTTGGAAATTAATTTAATAATAGTTTTCACCTGACTTTTTTCTATATATCACATCAATCAGTTAGTGAAGTCTGCTGTGGCATTTTATCTTCTGGATTTTCTTTTTTAGTTTGATTTCTTTTATTTATTAATTTATTTATGGGCAATTTTTCTTTGTTAATCCTTCCTTAACTGGATATCAGCAAAATTACTGCTGTGTGTAACTTAATGGTTTGAATTATCATTTGATTTAGATGTTGTTAATAGTTTTTACTACACATGTTAAGGGAGAATCACAGTGGTAATGTAGCTGATGGAGGGTCCTCACAAGGGGGTAAGAAAGCACAAATGTGTGTGTGTGTCTGTGTGAGCTATAGCGTAGCCGTGTGAACGATATCAGTCCGTGTGTATGCACTTGTGTGCGTGCTTGCCCATGCATGACTATCCGAGTGCATTGACTAGCATGTGTTTGGAATCTCATATTGCATCCAGATGTCACGGCAAATCAATTCAAGTCAAAGACAGCCGAACGTGTTTCATAAGGCTCGCAAACCCGCGGCAGGTGCAGCCCCCAGTCCACGGCTTTCAACAATGTGCTGGTGGCTGGTAGGATGGCAGGAAAAATTAATGGACACAATTTTGGTTAGAGTGGAATATCAGCCTTTTATTAAATGTGGGATATTTGATAGTGATATTAATGTATCATAAAGCCTTAACAGACAATTGGATAAAATTGAAGTTTTACAAATATCCTGCCTGGCTCATGCAGCCCCCTCCCTCAGAGTCTGCTGTGGATATCTCATGTCACTCACAGACAGATCAACAACATACACTTAGCAGATGAAAAATACAAAATGTGACATGTCAAAGACAGTTACATTTAACAGTCAGAGCTGGATTTTAACAGGAATAATTCTACATACAGTAAATGAAGATTGCAAATAAGTTTTTGTGTAAAGTTTAAACTAAATTACTGACAATTCTTGTGTAGTTTCAATCTTATGAGATTATTGGATAATCCTTAGTAACTTATAATAACTAATAAATGAAGTAAGTGAATTGATAGTTAAAGTTTTGTTTATTTTACTGTTAATAAAAGTTCAAATAATGTTCACATATGTCTTTATAAAGCAGTTTTTGACCAATTTTAAAGTTTTATAAACATTGGTTGTAATTTCGCAGTAATCATCCAGCTCATATTTATGGACAACACGTTACCGCTCCCAGCTCCTCAAACAGCAGTTTGGTCAGTGGGGTCAGTGCTCTTAGGGTTTAAACTATGATGCTGTAGGCACACCCCTAATGTCAGTTTTGCACATGCAGGGCTAAGCTGTTAATTTCAAAAATAAATACACGCAATATCAATATGCAATGTCCAGGTTGACTTTCAAAATAAAGGCACAAAAACTGTTTGTGTAGGTTTAGGAAAAGATCATGCTTTAGGTTAAAATAAGTTCACGTAACCTCACGCAGCACAATGTAATGTATTATAATTATCAGTTTCATCTAAATAATGTTTATCGACAGTTGATAATCTAATTGTTCACTATTAACAAATTGTTGCATATATTGGGTTTACAATTCATTTATTATTACATATTAGTTTTCTAAATTAATCAGAATTTAATGTTGATCAACTCCTACCAGCTATATACAGATATATATATGTGTATCACACGAACTAATGAAAAAATAATATAAACTAATATAACGTAAATTATAAAATTACTAATAATCATCAAACATAATTAGGGATGATTGATGGATTTTTTTTCCGCCAATTCCGATAAAGAATAATTACTTGCTTATAACGACTGATACTGATAAAATAACCGTTAACTTCACATTCTTGTATTTCAAAAAGTTCATATAAGAAAGTCTGATGTAGTGATTTAATTCCACAGCTCTAACCAAGCAACAAACTGTTCTCATTCTTCACGTGTTCATTTAGTTTTTCAAGTAAACGTTTTTGCAAAAGAATTCAAATGAACTGGTTTGACATAATCTGTCAAATCAGATATTAGTATAGTCAATATTTATATTAATTTATCTGTTCCACTAGTTATCATGCATGCCTAAACATAGGTGATTATCATTCCATCGTTTATGAACAGTGCAATAACTATTAACTGAAGTTTAATTAACTATACATTTACCATTTATTAATGATGGCTATCACAGAGTGTTACCAAATGCTGAATCACCAGAAACATCCTGTGAATTCCGAGCCAAGCCTGAAACATCTGTATTAGATTAGTGTTTGAATGCAAAGCACCAAGGCACATGTGTGTAGCCAGTATCATAATGTGCACTGATAACTATAAAGAGTGATCAGCTATAGCCTTTTATAGTCATAAAAAATTAAAGAAAACATATATTTGACAATTATTGTATGTAAATATTATATAAATATGCAGAGATAAAACACATGCTGTAAAAGAGATAGAGTATACTGTGAACTGTTATTATAATAATTGCAGTGGGACACATTCAGATTGTATGATCATCAATTTGATGCAAATGTTAGCATATTATTATAATTTGTAGGCAGAAGAACATTATATATCTGTCACCTGTTTGTTTGCTACAGCACATACCGTATATTTCAGTTTGTATGATTCACTTTGACACAAAAATCCATCTCAAATGTTACCATTCTTAGCCTAAATTCCTGCTTTTTGAATCACTTCATTCTTAAATGTCAGATCACTTGGACAAAGATAACGGTCTTAAATAACAACACATTTTTTCCTTCAGTCAAGTTCATGGGAAAGTCTCATAAAAAAAGTTATATATGATAGGAGAAGTTTGATGTATCGGTGATTTATGGTCCATGTTCTAGTCTACCTCTCAATCAAACTCATGTGTAACGATCGCACTCCCAAAGGTCCTCGTTACCAGCGTGATCCCCTGACCCACATACAAACCGGACCTGCACATACACGTACTCGTTCACGGAGGTCCGCGATCCATGTATGACATATTTATGAAAAATATCTGCAACCGTAATAGTTTCGACATGCCAACTATTTCAAATTCTCAGTGCTGAGTCGTCTGTCATTCCAGCACAACATGATCCATTATCCCAAATTTATAAGACAAATAGTCTTTAGCGAAGGGAGTAGAGTGAGAAGTGAGAGGACAGAAGAGAAAGATCTCTGCTGGAGAGAGGAAGAGAGACGGAGGGGGAATACTCTGTCATCTGTCTGGTTTGGATCGTGCTGGAGAGAAAATGTACTTGGGGTGCACAAAGAAAACACAATAAATTACTCTCTGCTCCTCATTCATAACCCAGGATTATCATCCCAAATCCATACATCACATGGAGAGAGTCGTTTGCATTTCGCGCACATGCACGGCCATATGGAAATGGGCAGGACCGAGGAAACGCACACATTCACACTGACACACAAAAGCCAAAAGCCATTAATCCACTCTGCGACTGGGAACCGCTCCAAATGGGCTTGTGTTTGTGTGTGTCTAGGTGTCTGATGTTTTGGTATGAGGCATGTAGCAATCAATCCCCCATGTATACTAATATGATTATTACTCTGTCATCTCTAAGTGCACCTCTGAGGGCTGTAACTGCAGGAAAGAGCTGACACAAAGGTAAAAGCAACACATGCTTTTTAGATAATAAAACATAAATGTTTGATTTTGCTCTACAAATATTTGCTAACACCCCCCCCCCCCCCGATCTTAGGTATGCACTTAATGAGCAGTAATACATAGCAAATATCCATCTGTATGAAAACGTGGATGTGCAGCAGCAATCATGCGAGCAACATAGAAGTGGTTGGATAACTTCACTCCACTCCAGTATATGTTATATGGCACCAAAGCACACATATAACAACACACTGTACCTCTTCCAAACTTCTCCCATGATGATAAAACACTCTGCCACAATTCCTACTAGGGATGTTCCTGGCAACTTATCTCCCTGTCGATTAAACGCAAAATTTAATTTAGACTAGTCGACTAGTCTAAGAGTAAGAAAACACTTAGAAAGCAGTTCAAATTTAGCATAATTTATTAATTTATAATGTTTAACACTGTCCGAAAAAATACTGGGTGTAATAAGAGTCATTTGAAGCCGTAAATCAGAGTCTACAATTGCTAAATCGTACTTTAAATGTCACTGAAATGTGTGCCACTTTGCGCTGTGCAATACAAACATTACGCATTAACCTACAAAACATGACAACAACTCACTAAATGCTTCACCTTTTCAGACTGATGAGGATCACAGTGTTGGTGGGTAAACAACCCAGAGCTGACGTTAGCTGTCAGCCTGCTGTACAGTGTGGCTAACGTTAGCAGTGTTAGCAGCAGCAGATGCTCTGCTTGCAGGTTAATGTCCATGTCTGTGCTGAATGTGGTCACATGTTGCTCCAGTCCAGTGATTACATATCAGTTTATTCTGTCACAGTCTACATTCAACATTATTTCCATTTTCCAGATTAAAAAACTGCCAAACCGCACTGGTTTTATGAGTTGTCATCTGTCGACTTTGCTGATATAAACACCCAGGGTTGCCTGGGCCATCGGGGCATACGCACTTCCAGTGGACAGCAAGAGGGGCTGCTGTCTGATGGGGCCGCAGCCCCAAGTAGAGGCAACAGTTAACTGGCATTGCACATGAATGAAATATTGATAAATAGTTTAAACGACTAGTATTTCTGGTGGTGACTAGTGAGGGTGGCGACTTTAATAGTGTAGTCAACTAATCGCACACATCCCTGATTCCTACCAGTGAAAGTAAGAAAGAGCAAACTTCAACCTAGCTGTTTACGTTTGGTGCAAAGACAACGAATAACTCTGGAGGTGGTGGACCCAGAAATGCAGACGGGAGCACTGGTGCAAGTTGAAATGATAATTAATGTAACAAACAAAGGTAACAAAAAACACCGGCTTACATGATCCACCAGTGATAATAAGAAAGAGCAAACTTCAACCTGAGCCCAATGTTGCACTGAGTATGACATAGTCAATAGTTCAAAAAAATAAATACCTGGTGAACTCAAAAACCTCGGGGGATTGACTCTAACAAATGCCTAAAAAAAACAAATCTGTTTCCTATTGTCTTTATTGAACCCAGGATCTAAACTCATTTTTTCTAAATTTTCAATATATTATCTTTACTTTTTACTGTTATATTCTATTTATATTATTATACTTCCAAGCAAAATAATGTTCAGCGGGTTTTTTCGTGTTTGTTTGTTTTCTGTGCTGCAGTGTAGAAAAGTGGTGAAAAATACAGCTGACATTTCATTCACATTGTTAGACCTTCAGAAAAGCAGTAGGTGTTGTTAAATTACCTTCTGTCTTTTTCAAGAATCTCCAGTTATGATGCTTATGGCTAACAAACTTCATCAATGCACAGTCACCATGTAGGATTTCTTTCCAGTCCTCAACCCCAACAAGTCTTCCAAATTAAATAACCAATAATGTAATTTATTATAGAACGACGCATATAGTGTTTTCTGATTTGATGTACCTATTGGCAGGCTCTCTGCATCATTTGTTGGTGCCTTCCAAATCCATTACAAATCACAGTTGAAAAATGCATCCATTTTATGGCTTTACAACACTAACTTAATATTTGGTTCGGTTTAGGCACAAAAAGAATGTGGTTAAGGTTAGGATAAGTTCATGGTTTGGGTAAAAAATAAGTACTTTGTTTCAGACAAACCTCACACGAAATCATTTATTTTGGACCATAAACATAATCATATAGATTCTTGTTGGCATTTGGTATTAATACAGGTGATTTCAGCTGACTTTTGTGACTCTTCTCTAACCGTGCTATAACACCAGCGACTCCACGGTCTGTTCTGGACATGGATCTCACAACTGTGGTAGCAGCTGCAGCACAGAGTGGTGTGTGAGTGACTTGGAGAGTATAAACAGAAAACATAGATTCTTACGGGACCTGAAGATGAACGCGGTACAAGTGTACAAAATGAGAAACAGCCAGCTCAGCCCCGACCTGCCACAACTCCATATTTATCTCTTAAATGATTTCCACGCCTTCTGTCTCCCTCCTCATCCGTCACCTGCTTGACTTCCTGAGCAACAAATAAACAAATAGCCCACACATTCACTAAAGCTGTCTTTATACCATTGCTGTTAATGCATCACCCTACAGTAAATCAACTTCTTACCTAAGTGTGTCAATTTTACTTTTCATGAATTTGACCATCTTTCAATCCCTGTGAGGACATTTGGTCTTTAGAAATCCACATTTACATGCCTCCACGCACGGATGCAAACTCAGAGAATAGATCCAAATGAATGTGTTTCTGTGTGCATCAGGTGTTGTTGAATGCACAATAATATGGTACGCTTTCATCTGTGAATACATCCATGAGATGTCAAACAGAACAGGAAATAATAGAAATGATGTTCATGTTTTAGATTCAGAAAATCAGTCTCTGATGCTCGCACTGGTCTTGTTGAGGAATCCGATGTTTATATCCGGCATGTTCTTTAATAAACTTTCCACTGAAGTCCTGGCCAACACAAGTGTTTCACATCTAATTTAAAACAACAAATTTACTGCCTCTTTGCACAGAGTGGACATAATACATCACCAGGGGTTGCAATTGTTTCCATCAATGCCAAGTCAGTACATTGTTGGCTTAATGGCTTTGTTTGTTTTGTTGAAAGTGCCCCACCCCCCAGACACCAGACGCCAAAACTCTGTTTCTGCAACTAAAGTTAGCTTATGCTTTTGACATTGTGTAACTTCATGTTTCATGTCCTGAAGATATTGTTAAGTAATAGTTTTCACAGAATATTTTGGGGAAAATGTCACCAACCAACCAAATAACTTGAACTTGTTGTAACTCTGATTAAAGCAGCAGTCACTGTTTTTTGGCCACTTGGAGGCAGAAAAACAACTTTCCATGGTAGTCGTGTCCAGCACAAGTGGTCCACATCTAATTTAAAACAACAAATGTCCTGCCTCTTTCTACAAAGTGGACATAATACATCAGCAGGGGTTGCAGTTGTTTTAGTTAATGCAGAGTCAGTGCATTGTTAGCTGCAGAGACTGTTTGTATTGATCAAAGTGCTCGACCTAAAAATCTGCCTCTGCCACTGAAGTAATGCTTCATGTTCAACTTCAAATTTTATGTCAAAAATAAAGAATTTATTACCTTAGCTTTCACAAAATGTTCAGGGACAAAAGTCAACAACCATCCAATTAACTTGGACTAGTTGTAGCTCTGATTAAAGCAGCAGTAGTGTCTTTTTGGCCACTTGGGGCAGCAGAACAAGTTGTAAACACAACATTGCGATATCATCGATGAGAAATATTGTTCTCTGTTTTGTGTTTCTCACCACTTAGTAGATAAAAGGATATTCACTCTATTTTTTAGCTCTGCTTTGGTCTCCACCCACCCCTGAGGGCAATATCTGGATATTTAGTTGCTAAATGTTAAATGGTCACCAGCTGGTTGCTGTTTTTTTAAAATTAACTCTCCTCTGCTTGCACCAACTTCCCACTGAAGTCTTGGCCAGCACAAGTGTTCCACATCTAATTTAAAACAGCAAATTTACTGCCTCTTTGCACAAAGTGGACATAATACATCAGCGGGGGTTGCAGTTGTTTTAAGTCAGTAAATTGTTGCCTTAATGGCTGCAGAGACTGTTTGTTTTGATGAAAGTGCTCTACATCCCCATGAATTTAAAATCCCATCCATACTCACCAGACTCTCAGTGCACACTAAAGTTGTGTTTTTGACATTATGTAACCTCATGTTTCAAGTCCAAAATAAATTACTTATGCTTACTTGCTTTCACAGAATATTTGGGAATAAAAGTCATCAACCAAACAAGTAACTTGAACTAGTTAATCTCTTATTAATCTGTGGATATTTAGTTGCTAAATGTTTCTGTGTGGTCACCAGCTTGTTGCTGAAACTGTCTGTCTTCTGTTTGGCGTTGGGCAGGCAGCTCACAGTGGGTTTACCAAAGCTTTTGGCCAAAAACAGCATTCTGCTGCTGCTCAAACCGAGACTGATGAGCAGTGAAACCAAACAATAAAGTTATGACAGTAACACACATAATAAGAGCTGAAAGATGCTAGTAATTTTACCATATATATATGAGTTGGCTATTTGTTCTCTAATTCATTAGAAATGTTGACTAGAACATCTTAAAATTACACAGTGACGTTGTCAAACTGACTGTGGTGACCTGAAAACCTGATTACCAGTTTTCAGTTTTATTTTTTATGTGCAGATTATATTGTAATACTGTTAATGTCATCATACCTCTGGTTAAAAACACATCGAGAGTACTTTGGCTGACCACTGAACTTGATGACAGCAGTCTGATGACAAGGACACACCCTATTCAACAGTACACATATTTTCCCTGAGACATGCATGTTCTTTATCATACGGGTCAGCCTGGTCTCATCCCCAAGTCATCAAGTACAGCAGCTTGTCCAGTGCCCCTGCTTCATAATGACACTGTAGGTTCCCCTCTAGTGCCATTTGTTGAGATGCCTTTCTAGCGTCATGATCTGATGTGCCGTCAAAATTAGGGGACAGATATAAAGATTGAGGACATCCATGTTGTCTATGTAGGAGCTGGGGTGGGGTGGTGGTGCCATGTTAAACCAAAAGTCCATAAGTCTGATTTTTTTATTTTTAGGTTACTTATTATATGTTACATGATGGACATAATTTGTGTGCCTTTCCAGAGGACAAAATTTGGTAAAGTGCGCTTGAGAGTTCCCCTCTAATAGACAAAACATGCATCACGACTTCCAGCACGCTGGTGTCCCACCTCATACAGAACTGGTGCCCTTTTTTATTTTTTTAGCCCCTGCTCCTCAGACAGCCTGAGTCCACCACAGGCGATATTTGATGAGTTGTGAGCGAGAACACGTTGGCCACACAGTGAGTAAAACACAAGCATCAAGTCATGTCCTTCACTATCTTTGATACTGTAACAAAAACCATGCAAGTCCACTTCAACAACTGAGCACAGTTTGAAAAACTAAAAAGCAAAGTATGAAGGTCCAGTGTGAAGATTTAAAGGGCTTTACTGGCAGGATGAGGTCTAAATAGAATAGATTATTCATTAGTATGTTTTTATTAGTGTATACTAACCTGAAAATAAGAATCATTTTGTTTTCATGATCTTAGAGTCAGCCCTTTACATGTACAGAGGGTGCAGGTCCTCCTCCGTGGAGGCCACCATGTTCCTACAGACAAACCAAACACTGGCTCAAGATGGGGCCTTTTCTGTTTTGCGCAAGCTACACAGCAACCGTAGATATATGCTTGAAAGGGGTGAGTGTGACGAGGTGTTTGCAATCTGCAAGCTCACTGTTAGATGCCTCTGAATCCTAAATACCGGTGCTTTAAGGAAGCAGCTCAGATATGAATTAATTTCCAATCCAGGTCCATGATCACTGGCAAGAACAAACCTGCAGATAATTCCTTCACTTTCCAATGTTTACTTCACTCTGTGAAACCACTGGGGAAGAAAGTAATTCCCTTTTTCACACACGTTCCTTCTTACCCCGTCCTCTGAACCTTCCCATGGATGTAGAATGTGTCACGAACGTGATGATGATGATGACAGCAAATAATGCAGTCTCACACCTGTAACACATCATTCTCAGCTTGCCATCTGACCACCTGCTCCAACACTAATTTACTCCACTCGCTCCCCCTCACCACCCACCTGCACTTCACACCGAGACAAGCTCATACGAACCTTTGTCAGCGGGCTGAGTAAAGGTGAGAGGAGATGGTTGTATGTGGCTCGGGGGCTGAAGTTGTGATTGTCTGCCGTAGTGTGGATACCGGCTATTTTCACACAGGAAATTTGTGAAAACGCAAGAAAAAAATGAGATGAAACAATGACCGGATGGTGTGAGACACAAGACTGGATCAATAAAAAAAAATGAGAGTATGTCTCGGAGTGCTTTTAAAGTGAGAGTTTCTTTGTTCGACCTCTGTTCACATGATCTCATACTTCTCCACCTGCCCTCTTCCCCTCTCTGTTCTTTCGTTTCTGTCTGTGGGATGGCCTCATCTTTTCATCCGTGCTCTACATCACAGAATGGCACAGTCTAGCTACTGGAGCAGCACTTCAGATACACCTGTTGTTGCTGTGTGTGTTTGAGCATTGATGTACTGTATGTTTTTTTTTTAGTACAGCCCCTTTTGCCATCTCTGTGTATTTCCATGAGTGTACTTTTGATGTTGAACTTTGAAACCTTTCCATCTTTTTGCTACTATCTCCCAAGGCACACATCTGTCTATCTGTATGTTTCTATCTATGCAGGATCATTTGTTTGCTGCTGATAGACAATTCCGGCATTTTCTTGAGCTCGGGTCCTCAGAGAAGTAAGCAGCATTTCTGGATGTTGTTGATGTATGGCTTTCTTTTTGCATGGTCGAGTCTGAACTTGCATTTAAAAATGCAGCAAAAACATTTTTCCAAAGAGTCCACGAGCCCATGTAGTATCCTTTATACAATTGTGTGTGTAATTATATTGTTAAGGCAGTTTTTAATGGAGTCAAAGGTCATGGGAATTCAATGTTGCTTTTCAGCCGTGTCCCTTGTGTGCAGAGATTTCTACAAATTCTCTGAATCTATTAATGATATTTTGGATTGCAGATGGTGAAATCCCCTAAATTCCTTGCAACTGTGCAGTGAGGAATGTTCTTCTTTAACTGTTGGACTACGTGCCCACACAGTTTCTCCCAAAGTGGTGAAACTCGCCCCGTGCTTGTGAATGACTGATGAGTTTGAACATTAAGTATCTTGTCTTTGTGCTGCGTTCAGCTGAATGTAGGTCAAAAAGAATTTGCAAATCATTGCATTCCTTTTTATTTACATTTTACACAAAGTCTTGGAATTAGGGTTGTGCCACTAAGCAGTTCATTGCAAATGTCACTGCATAATCTATTTTCCCACAGACAGATAACCACATATATTATCACTGTAAATATTGGCACAAACATACTGCTGAAGTGTCCTTGTGGAAGCCACTGAAGGCCTGTATTACATGGTTGCTGTTCTTCAACTTTAATCTCTGACTTCACTACACAGGGAGGCAAAACAAAAAACATAAATCTTACAGGTTACTGATGTAGTGTAGATTATATAGAGCGTATACAAGTAAGTGTTGCCTGTATAGCAACCTTATGAGAGACATAATCATTGTGCCGCCTCAGTTACCACAGCACCACTGCCTACAGACATCAATAAATTAGCACCATATTGCTTTGAGTCTACCGCAGAGCAGCAGGGGGTGCTGTAGAGCTGTAATGCAGGTTTATTAAAGCTAATCAATGTTTTGATGATGATATCCAGGTGAAGTGTAACAGTGTAAAACAGAGGGATGTTTCTGTGTAGAAGTCCTTAATATGGTATGGTACAGCAAATGAGATCTGTAGCAAATGTCACAGGTGCTGTACAGCGTGACAAGGCACCTGAGCCAGTCCAGTTGGTGCGGTTGGTGAATAACCTTTGCCAAGCAGACGCTGAGCAACTAACAATGACTACATGGATTTGGGTATGAATGTGTGGTACTTGTTAAAGCTCTGCGTGACTCTAATTTGGATGAAGATTCCGGCAATAAATGGGGATCAATAAAATAAGCCAGATGCTGCTGCTGCTATAAGCTTTTATAAGTCTTTCAGTCCCAGCAAACCAACCGAGATTAATGCTCCCTCTAAGCCTCCATCACATTTTTGATCAAGTTATATGTTTCAATCATCAGTAATTGATCCACATTTCCCAAGAGGTTTAGTGATTTAAGCTGGTGTGGCTGATCTGAATGATGAGGTGCGGTCAAACTTCAACATCTTTGCATTTAAACTGAAACGGAACTCAAAACTAAATCTGTTTTTTTTTGCTAAGAAATCAGTTTCCTTGTGTAGTAGAGTTAAAACAACCAGTAAACACATTGTGCTAGGCTACCTGGCTTCCACTTTCTGTATTGAAGCTAGACAGTCTAAGATGATGGGTCCACCTAAATGTTTAATGTTATTATGAGTTTGCTAACTTCGTATAACCAACACAACATGGACTTCGTCTCCTTGCAACGTCTGCCCTCAGATATCAGTAAAGTGGCGTATGGGAAACGCCCAACAATAGATGGGAGCAGCACATCTGGGTACTTTGTTTCCACCCCTCTTTGGGTGAAAGCAGTCCCTCGAATTTGACTGGCGGTAAATACAAAAATTCTGAGGTTACTGTACTTCTTTCTTTCTTTTAAACTATTAGGAATCCTACGGCCAGTCAAGCAAACATTTATGTTGTGTTGTTGCCAATTAATGATTAGTGTTGCTTTACAGAAAAAAAGACTCTTTTTTGATTTGTTACAATCTAAATTTTTTTCACAGATATTTATGACCTGACTGGCTGAGACCCACAGTTTACCATGTCCATCCTCTCTGTGGATGGCATGAAGGCACAGATGTCTTCTTTTACTGTCCTTTGCTTTTTGGGGAGGAGGGGTTTATTTCAGCAGTTTATTTACGTTTATTGTTAGGTGTTGACCTCTAGTGGCTGTAGTCATTATGACAGGAGATGTATAAAGTGCTGAAAAGGCTGCATATACAGTAGAGGCAGTGGAGTGGATCAATGGCTCAAAAAAAAAAAAAACAACACAGAGGACAAGGCTCCAGTCTTGTGTGAAACAGAAAGTCGGGCAAACAGTAGCACAAGTTATGCACCACCGTGGCCATCTTTTCTTAATGGTCATTTTGTGATTAATTAAAGTTAATATATTACATATTTCTCCTTTAAGTTTTGTTATGTGTGACACTTCCATCCCGGAGTTCGATCACTTTCATCACATGACATATGTTACATATTTTTTTCATACTTTTTCTCTAAACCTAAACCAAGTATTTTTATGCCTAATTATGGCAACCTTTTAACACTGTTAACCACGTGTGTACTGCCACATGACTTTTGTAACAAAGCTAAAGTCTGGTAAGCTTGATGCTGCTGGTTCTCTCCATCAATTGTCTCATGTCGTTCTGGGAATCATTGGTAATCAACCTATTCTGTCGTGTAGATATGAAGATATGTTGCTTAATTTATTTTTGATAAGCAAAATTCATTGCAGCAACTTTTGGGCATCATGCCACTGTTGTTTTTTTTCCCCAATTTAAAAGGGGGCAGATGTTCTTGGGGCAGGAAAATGACACATGCTTACCCTCGTGCACAGGCTTTCGAGCTTAAGACATTGGGCCTCATGCAAGGTATTATTGTGGCGTTAATTATGCTCATTTACAAGTTTTGTGCACCTGTACTCAAATTCGCACAGGTGGATCATTTACACAGTTATCTGAAGTTACGGGTGTTTGTTGAATCTGACGTGGGGAGTTCATACGTGAACGTAATTTTAAGACAAGAATACGAAAATGATCTTGCACGAGGCCCATTGTTTCCACAAACCTGTCCAAATGAAAAAAAAAAATCTAAAATAGTTGTAGTATCGAAATAGTTTATATTTCCTCACTCAAAAAGTGAGGGGGATTTAAAGTTCAATGCAACAAAATAACATTTGTCTTCACAAGCTATCAGCTGCCTTCAGTAGCCTTCATCCTTCACTTCACCCGTTTCACCCTCTTAATTTTCTCTCATGCCGTTTCTCTACTCTTTGTATTTGTATATCCTCTTTTGTCTTGCCTTCTCCTCTGTTCTTATCTTTTCTCCAGAGAACAGACAAGATAGTTTATCAGTAGATGAGATGAATAGTCTGGGACAGTAATATAGATGGTGGCTTTGACCTGTACGGGCTCCTCAAACTCGTTCCAAATCAATCTAGCGTTCCATCACCGTGACCCAGATGTCCATCCCTCTTCCCTGTCTCTATCTCCCTCCCTATCTCTTGCCAATCTCCATTCATCAGTCCTTCTATCTCCATTCTCTCCTCTCATCTTTTCTTGCAAAATTACTAGAGTTAGACTTTCTTGACAGTGAGAAAAAGTTTGTCTTTGAGCGCGGTGCTTTAGAGAAGAAAAGAATACATGAGAATGAATTGGACTTTCAAAAGAAGTTTGCCCTGAAAGCTTTTGTTCTGTGGCTCTCATGCAGTATTCATGTTCTCGATGAACTCTCGCTGGCTTTGCTTTGCTTTTTCCCCCTAACTAATCAGTAACAGAGTTAATGACCTTGAGGCATTAGCAAAACAGTGTGACTCACACCTGCCGCTTCCTTGCTGAGTGTGTGTGGTGTGTGTGTTGTACGCGCACGTGTGTATGTGTGTGTGTGGGGGGCTGATATATTTCTTTTTGTTCCTCTACTGCAATGCACTAAAACGGTAAAAGCTGGGTCCATACTTATCACTGGGATCTGTAAATACCCGATTCATTAGACAGTTTTGATATTTTCAAACGTGAACACTTTTGCTGTACAGCTAAAAAAAAATTCATCTGCTACACTCTAAGAAATGATAACTGATATTCTCTCCAGAGCCATTTGTATCTGAAGAGCCTTTTTTTTTTGGGAAGCAAGGATTTATCAGAGGTTCTTTGTAAGACACCAGGTTACAATAATTATCCAAAGAAGCCCTTTAGAAAGGAGTTCTTCAAGGAGTTCTTCAATGATTGTTGAAGGCATGGAACCATCAAGGCAGGAACACATCAGATCAGTCTCCCATGCACTTATCTCAGTACCTGCTTATAAAAAACAAGCTATGGTCAGAGATCATTTTTTTCCACACATACACCAAACTCTGGAATGAGATCCCTATTATTTAAATAGGCATACAAATGCGATTTGATGGAAGGACACATTTGATTTAACCGAAAATACCTGTGCAATTCATTCACCTCTCTGAATATCCGTGTTGCTGTTTTTTGTTTTTTGTTGACTGTTTTGTTTGTTTTAAAGGGACAGTTCACCCTCCCACCATGTTCTTAGCTTGAATCTTCGCTGCAGATCCTTAGCCTGGAGCCACGTTCACATGCACATGCACACTGTCTGAACTGGGTGTGTGTGTGGCGTGACGGTGTGCAAACAGCATGCCGGGGCTTTAGGAGACTTGGATTACGCCAGAAGAGCAGCATGGACTTTAAATGTTTCCTCAATTAAAACAGAACTGAAACATAGCATTGGAAGCACCCTTAGAAGGTGGAAAGGATCTGGATAGAAACCCCAGATGGGTTTCTGGATGGAACCATTACATCATAGAAGGGTTCTCTACAGAATTTCTCATAGTTTAGTAGGTTTTGTATAGGTGTGGTAGGTTTTAGATGGAATCTTTCACAGATGGTTCTAGGTACAGTATAAGCCTTTACGCTGGCTTCTAGGTTGAACCTTCTGAAAAGGGAGTATATTATTAGAATGCATTGACCTTCAAGGTACAAGCAGTCACTGATTTGTCAATTTTAACAAGAGGGAGGCTCCAATGGGAGCATCCCCCCTGCCCCCACACCACCAGCATCTCTAAAAAACTTCAGTGTCCAGCTGTGGTGAAAAATCACTTATCCTTTCAGAAAACTGAAAGTGTATTTGTGACCTATTTACAGATAGACTAAAATATTGCTGATTCGGGTATTTGTTGACAATAAAAGAAGTATAGAATAATGCCAGCTTTTGATTAAAAAAATGTGTAAACTTAAATGAAATATACTGTACAAAAGTAGTTTGGTTTGTCTCATTAAAGAGTTCTTGTTATTTCTGAAATTTACCTTTAATGTACCTTCACTGTGTGTTCAGACACAACATGAGACATTTGTGTACAAATTCAATGCAAAAATTCGATAAGATAAAATTTTGCCTGGGGCTGCCCAATCCGACCTGAAAACTTGTCCACGCAAGTTGAACATTTTTAAAACTTCTGCGAACTACTTCATGAAGTTTTAAAGATGAGAGGAAAAAGGAGACAGACTGGAGGGAAACAACTGCAGACAGAACTGGAGTTTCTGGTGAGTTCTGACTCAGTCAGAGTCTGAGCTGAACACAAACACACACAAAGTGTTTCCATTCACTTGTTTTTATTCACATTTTCAATTTGGGCATTAAAAATACCATAAATATTTGAAATAGCACTGAAAAGTTTTTACACTTTTTTGAGGTAGGAAAGTTGGTGTATCAATAAAAGCAAACAGGCAAACAGTTGTACGTGAAGCATGTCCTGAAGCTCCAACTCCACCAGTGGGCTCAAAAATATGGGCAGACAAAAACTGTGAACTGTGAAAATATGGTAAATGATAAAAAAAACAAACAAAAACAAACAAAAAAAAACTGAGTAAATTCATTGAAACGTACATGCATGATGTTTGCACGGTGGACTTCTATGATTGGTGGAACTCACCAAAAGCTTAGATGATTGGTCAAATTTAAAAGTTGTGGTGACTGGACAAAATTGCAAGGTTGTGCAGTATTCAAGGGTATACTGGTTGAATTTGCATTCATTGTTGCAGATCCCAACATCATAACTTCCTGAGGACTAAAATAAGTCTGTGTAAAGAAAGACAGTTTTGTTTCTACAACAAATATAGCTGAAAACATGTAAAAAAAAAAAAAAGACAACTATCATTGAGTTACACTGTTTTTCACCATCTGTTCTGTGTTCATTACTCCCCTGACACTATATAAACTGGACTACATTAGCATTAGTGACCCCCCGTCAGTCACAAACACACCTTTTCCAACTCTTTCAGTCTAAATCAGTCCAGCTTCAGTTCCAACAACCAGATGCTGAAACAAAAGAAATACCATTCTGTTGCAGATTGAGGGAAACTCAGAACACATGTTCACGTTCATTCACACACTTTAAACAAACTTTTCTATCATGTTTTCCTCACTGTCTTCTTTTGAGGTTTGGCAAGCGTTCATTTAGCATCATTTAGTTGCACCCTCTCCTTCTGCAACGGTTTAATAGCACCTGATTGGAGATTTGGTGCGACCAACTGCTTATATTGATGCGCCCAACTCCAGATATTCACATAACAGTAGTGATCAGAAATGTGCATTCATTTATATTTTATTTTGGCAATTTTCTGGAAATTCACTTTTAAAATTTGTGCTAAATTTGGATGGAAACTTGACTACAGAACACACACCCCCACACACACAGAGGGTGCATTTGTTTCTAACAACTTTACAGTTGATATTTGTACAATATCCCTGCTGTCAAATTCGTTTGCCTTCTGTCCGAACACTTCTCCAGAATAACTGTAGAACATAAAAAAAACCCTCACTTTGGAAGCAAAACTGATGAAACTCCCAGGAGAGAACAAGCTACTACATTGCTTTATCGATTTATTTTATTTTGGCTTGCTTAAAATTTGAATCCAAACAATCAGAAACAATTTGATTATTAAAGGCCCTCACTGATCATACTGTGTATCAGCATCTCAATACGTGACTTTTATGTTAACACTTCCTTCCAATTATTTTAACCGTACTTCTGGTAATTCGGCAGCTTGACATGTCATTGTGGTATTTTTTCAGGAGCAGAATGAAATCGGATAAATCCCTTCTTGTTCCTTTTGTAATCCTGTGTCTGCTTTCCGACAGGGTATTGGAGCTTTAGCAGAGATGTGAATCGATGATGGTATTTGCACAGTTCTTATCACAGTGCCTATCTACTGTCATAGAAACCCAGGGATTACATTCACCTCGGCTTACCGCTGACAGCAGTGGAAGGAAGGGGCAACTACTATGATTTGTTTTCTTTCTTTTTGGACAAGAATACATACAATATTGTGTTGTTTTTTTTATCTGTTCACCTGAATTTATCCTGACAGTATAAACTGATGAAGCTTTCAGTTCAGTCAGGTGATCACAGAAAAGAAAGATTAGGTGCTGATGTGAACATCATGGAACATCAGACATGAACAGAGCCAAAGGATTACACGGGGCTCACAACATGCAACAAAGACCAAGACACAAAAAAGGAAAGGAGGGGTGGGGCGCAAACAGAGGGGGATACAAAGCAAGTGAATGGAGAAAAAATTAGAAATGTATTGATCCACTTTTTTTCAGTTCCAGTCTGACTGCAATATCTGAATTTGGATATCTACCAACACTGACACTATACCGATACCAGCGCTTTTTTTTTCTAATTCATGTTCATGAATATTATAATTAAAGCCTGAGCACTGACCGTTCTTTTTTCTCTGAAATGAGTCACATTTCTGACGGCCTAAACATGAAGCTTGGCACACGCATCAGTCGTGGTAAAAAATTACATTACAATTTATAGTGCCACTACAAAATGTCACCGCAGTATCCCTACCATTATGTTTCACCTACATGTATGAAAATCAGTATAGGATCATGTATCATGTCCAGGTGTACAAAAAAAGTCTCTGGAGCCAACCCAACAGGAAGTCTGCCATTAGAGCACACTTGTATTTCAACAAACTCCTCCTACAAAATTAATCAGCACCATAAATCATCACCATCATCAAAAAAACTGGAACATAAGGATTAGTAAGTGTTCTGTAGCACCATCTAGTGGGCACGGGAAGTGACACTGAACTCCTTCCTGCAGTGTCCAGAATGTGATAATCAGAGCCTCGTCAATGAGTCTGCATCTGGCAACTGGGCCACGGCCACCACACACCCAGTGAGGCACCATTCACAGCTGCTTTATTATTATTTTTACATTATTATTATAGTAGTAGTAGTAGCAGCAGTACATAAGTACAGATTACATGAGGCTAAAACTGAACTTTAGTCTGGAAAGCTTGTGTAGTTTGTGCCATGACACTTGTGTAATGGCGTCCTTCGGCCATTGTGGGGCCTGTAGGATTCTGGCTGGTGACATTCAAATGTGGAGCTGGCTGAGAGACAGCCCTTATTTGCATAACCTCCCATGATCGCATTGCTGAGAGTGTTAAGAAGTGTTCAAAATAAAACTAGGCAGGTGGACCCAAAAGCAAGACTACAAAATAAAACTGGAAACAACCAACAACCAACCAACAAACCAACAAAACCCAAAACCATGACAGTGAGTTTGAGTTTGCTATTTAATGTTCTAAAATGCAAATGTTAGTGTTTGCAACATGTTCGTAACGTGTTTGCTCAGAACATGGTGGTTTATGGAGGTTTATGTTGCAACATGAGTCAGGTGGCTCGCACATTTCTTTAGTCCAGCTGTATTCAAGCCCTATTATTTGGAATCCGTTTGTTGATATTATATGCAAATACACAGCATGAGTAAATATTCAGCTCTCAATACGTACTGCAGTGTTTACAAATAGAAAACATGTTTGGAGTGTTGTGGAAATTTAGATCAGAATGCTGACTGGTGTTACAAGCCCGATATCCCATGAATGCAATAACGTGTTTTAAGGATTTCAATTTAAAAAGTTATCAGCATTAAAATAAGGAGCCATGATAAATAATTTTAAAACTTTTGATGAGTACTAAACTCCTCTGCTTCTTTGTTGTTTTTGTGTAGGGCAAGCAGTGCTGAACTAGAACAAAGAGCCGAACACACATCTGTCCTCTCTACTCTGCATGCAGGAGGCCACCTCCAGCTGTCTGCATAATAAACACTCTCTAAACACACACACACACACACACACACACACACACAGAGCAAAAACAAGCAACTATGCAAGCCTGCATGTGCGCGCTCACACGCAGCCTGAGTTGAACATTGCTGTGAGCGTGAACATTAAGATGTTGTAATTTTTAGGATAATTAGTTGGCCTGTCAGTTTTATGGCTGTACCTTGCTAGCTCTGAGATTAGGCCTCCGAGACCTCCTGCTCTGCTGCACACGCAGCACTGTGCCATTGTGTGTGTGTGTGTGTGTGTGTGTGTGTGTGTGTGTGTGTGTGTGGGATGTGTGCGTGTGTGAGAGAGAAATAGAGAGACGGGGAGAGAAAAGAGGGAAGCAGGGTGAAAGCCACAGAGAGCGAATTATAATGCCGCTATTTAATTAGCAAAACCTCATTCAACTTCATCTCTTCCATCAGTGATTCTGAGCTGCTATCACCATTAAAGAGACAGAGATTTCCCTCGGTCATATATTCTAATGTGTCTCTGCATATACAATAATTGTAAATTCAGAGCTGTCATTTATATTCAAATACCCTTTATAATCACTGTAATCATAACTTTTGAGAGAAATACCAGTTATTTCAGAGGGAAAGAGAAATAAGTTTGATCCCAAAGATTAAAAAGAGAGAAATGCCTAAAAATATAAAACATATATCTACTCCATCAGTTTTCTCCTCATGGTGGCCACAGGCTAAATGTTTCATATGTTAAAAGGATAATTCAGATTACTTGCTGTAGGGTTGTGGGGTTGACTGAGATACTTCTCAATAGTCCGTGTATTAGCTACAGTAGATGCTGATCGGCACGCCCTCAATTTGGAGAAGCAGAGAGGGGCACCAGCACGGAAGCCAAGCAATTAACTACTGTAGACAGGGTCAGCAACAATTTTCACAAGCTTTACTTTGCCTCTAGAGAGGTTTTTCTATGGGAAACAATCGTTACAGAGGCCGAATATCGAACTCACCAAACCAACAAAACTCCATGGGCAAATTAAGCTATTTTACACTGAAAAACACAGGAGTGATGGTGTATTGCCGCCGTGGTTGGTTAGTTAGTTTGTGTTATTGTGGGAAGCTAGTGTTTAAAAAGGATTCATGGAAGTCACATAATAAACACAAACATACTAACTGGTCGAGGCAGCTGTAGACAAGCATCTCCCATGTTCTGTAAGGTAAAATTACGTTTTTGCCAAAGGAGTCTGGTGGGTTTTTTTGGTATTACGTATTTTGTCGCTAACTGTCTACAGAGGCACTTTGTTTAGGTTCAATGCTGCTGCTCCTCATTGTTTCACCACTTTCAGGGTGTGCAGACTGCCATCTTCTGTACCTAATACACCAAATAAGTACCCCATACAAACATAGCCCATACGTCCTTTTCCCTAGCTGTGCCCACCAGCTCTACCTGGGAAATCCTGGGGCGTTCCCAGGCCAGGTGGGATGTGTAAGAACAGGAAAATGAATAGAAAAAAAAAAAAAAAACTGGTAAAATGATGAAATGGGAGAATACATAATGTAACTAATGAAATTTCAGAGCATTGACCTCCTGATGATGATGATAGAGCATGTTCATGTACATTTACTGATAACATGTATGCGCTTGCACACACGAAAAGCTCAGCACACACATGTGCACTGGCAAGCAACTTTGCCACAAGACACCCGCCCTCCCACACATGTACACACACCCACACACACACACATATTCACACATTCTCCAAGGATCTGACTTTGTCTTTTGAAAAGACTCAATAATTATCCACCAAGCACAATACATACTCGGGGAATGAGCTTGGCAGCGCAAAGAATTCTGAGTGTTATTTTCTTTTCATAAGTAATAAAGACCGTTGAGAAAAAGGAAAGCAGAAGAAAGAAAGAAAGAAAGGAAGCAGGAAAATCCTTTTTTTTTTATTATTTAGCACACGGCTGCAGCTTGTGGACGTCTAAAACACCGTGTTTACTGGCTGAGTCCATTAGCTCATACAGACTGTTAGTAATTCATTTCCTTCGACATACACACACAACACACACAAACACATGCTCACTCACACGCACATACATGTGCACAAAGCAATTATTCATGACTTGAAACAGGAGAAGGCAAGTAATTGAATTATGTTCCATATAAACAATAAACTCAGGAGAAATAAACCTGCTGTTTCCATACTCCCCGCTTTACATCCAGCCAGTTGGCAAGTGGCCCTCATGTAACGCGCCAAAACACACACACACACACACACACACACACACACCACCCACCACCAAATTCACTAAGGTACAACTGACCTAAAAAAAAGGATATTTTTGCAGGTCAAGGATGTACTGTATGTATGTATTTTTGGATAACAAATGTGATAAGTTAAGACTAACCTAAAAAATGGAATGTAAAAGTTTTGCATGATACAATGTATCTGATTAATGATTTTTCATTCATTTAACCTTTTTTTTTTTTTTTTCAGAAATACATTGATGTCGAGACCACATTTACAATGTAGCCAAAGTAAAAAATAAAATAAAAGCTCCTGACAGTGGCAATAAGAAGTAAAAACAATAAAACCTTAAGAATATACTATAAAAACCTCAATAGTAAATAAAAACAACTAAAATTTAAACAATGCAAACTGATCAAAAATCAATGTTTGATGGTGTTGTGAAAGCAGGACTTTTGGTCTTCCTGGACTTCTGGTTATTTTGCAGCTATCTGTATATTAACCTAGTAAGTCATAGAAAAGCTCTGATTCTTAACCTTAAAGTTCACTTTCAGAGGTTAAAAAAATGTGCTTACTGTCATCAGCTCCCTGTGAAGTAGGTTTGATGGACGGTAGCTGACTCAATGACAGCTTTTATTACTAGAAAGCAGCTCTTCTTGGAGCTTCTTTTAACAGTACAGAGTTCAGAGGACAATTGGTTTAAATCATCACTAGATTCTTTTGCAGACTACTGCTGTAGGGTTGGACGATTGGACGAATATATATGGCCTATCAACATAGGGCTGAATCCATCGCCGGTTGGGGGTTTTTTTTGGCCAGTTTTTGGAGCGATATTTGCTAATGTAATGGTCTGCAGAGTGACAGCCGCTGCTCCACAATGTGCCCTCACCTAGCGGCACAGTACACACCCACTCAGGCGGACCATGAGTGCACTGAGCTGGGTGAGGAGTGAGGAGGTAAACAGCCTGCAGTGCCAGACTCTTTTCACTCTTTTCACATGGTGAATTAGGACTTAATTCGACCAAACCAGAATTGTTGGAAGGGTAGACAGACTAGTGTCATCTTACGAGGAGTTAATAATTTTCTCAGTTTCGGTAAAATTCAGTGGGTGTATGGTCGCATTTCTCTGTTTAAAAAAACTAAAACAGGTGTGAGAATATTTAATTTCTTGACATTTTGTGAGTTTATTTTGTTTACTGGACATAGTGACCAGACGGAGCACACATAAAGTAGCTTGCACACATCTTCCAGCTGAGACTGAGAGGACAGGAGATGGTGGAACAAATATATCTCCAATCACCAGATGATGGGCTGATGATGGCCGGTTGGAAAATTTTAACAACTGTCCAAACACTATTCATCAAACTGCAATAGCATAATTTTTGCAGGTCAAGGGTGTTTTTCTTCTTTTGTTTAAGTATAGAACAGCAGCCAAAGTTATGTTAGCTCAGTCTTCCTTAATTTTATGGATGGATGTTCAAAACAAAAACAATTTCAGTGCAATGTCATGTTTTTGCATTATACATCACAACTGTCTGATGTTTTGATGTTATTCTGCAAGCAAAGATGATGCTCAGAGGACTTTTGGTCTTAATGGACGTCTGGTTATTTTGCGCCAAGAGTTGCAGAAAAAGCTGTGATTCTGAAACTTCCAGTTAACTCTCAGAGGTGCGAATGCCATTCATCAGCTCATTGCCTCCCTGTTAAGTAAATTCAGTGGATAGCAGCTGATTTAGTGACAGCATTTAATTAAAAGGAAGCAGGTTTCCTGAAACTTTCAGGAGACAACAGTACACAGTATAGTAGCATAAATCAACACAAGATTCTTTTCCAGAGTAATGCTGTGGAGCAACAATTCAAGACAACAGTTAAACACATATTATTGTAGAGTTGCTGCTGTTCATGTCATCTACAGTACATGTTAGACATGACACAAAGACAGGCATAACACTGCTCTCTCTCACCTTGCTTCCATTCTTTCCAAGCACTTAAGAACTGTGATTGTATGACACACAAAGTCCTGCCCGCATAAAAAACATAATGATCTCATAATACTCCCCTGTGTCATACACACCAATGTTTAAGCCCATATATATATATTTATAATGTGATTACACATCTGAGTAACGACTAGAATTACTGCCTCACGGTTGTCGAAAACCTTAGAATGAATCCAATATTTGTGAATTGCAGACTATCACTGGGGAAATACACTGCCTGGCCAAAAAAAAGTCACCACCTGGATTTAACTAAGCACAGAGGTAAGAGCCTTCCACTGGATAATTACTGCAGTGATTAATATGTTTCAGCTGGAAACAAGTTATTAAACCCAAACTGATGTAGTGAGCAGCTTCTCAACAACCATGTATGAGGACATATCCTGTGGTGAGCCATCATCTTCAAGGGAGTCGGAAAAAATTTTGAAGGATAATGATCAGAGATCACTTAAACGTTTGGTGAAATCAAATCATAAAAAATCAACAGCAGAACTCACGGCTATGTTTATAGTGAAAGTAAGAGCATTTCCACACGCACAATGAGAAGAGAACTCAAGGGATTGGGACTAAACAGCTGTGTAGCCTTGAGAAAACCACTTATCAGTGAGGCTAATTGGAAAAAAAGGGTTCAATTTGCTAGGGAGCATAAAGATCGGACTCCGGAACAAAGGAAAAAGGTCATGTGGTCTGATGAGTCCAGATTTACCCTGTTCCAGAGTGATGGGTGCATCAGGGTAAGAAGAGAGGAAGATGAAGTGATGCTCCCATCATGTCCTAGTGCCTACTGTAAAAGCCTGTGGGGGCAGTGTTATGATCTGGGGTTGCTTCAGTTGATCAGGTCGAAGTTCAGCAACGTTTTGTGCCCAAAAAATGAGGTCAGCTCACTACCTGAATATACTGAATGAGCAGGTTTTTACATCAATGGAGTTTTTCTTCCCTGATGGCACGGGCATATTCCAAGATGACAATGCCAGGATTCATCAGGCTCAAACTGTGAAAGAGTGATTCAGGGAGCATGAGACATCATTTTTACTCATGGATTGGCCACCACAGAGTCCAGACCTTAACCACATTGAGAATATTTGGGATGTGCTGGAGAAGACTCTCCCATCATCGATACAAGATCTTGATGAAAAATTAATGCAACTCTGGTCAGAAATAAATGTTATGACATTGCATAAGATTATCGAAATGATGCGATGGTGAATGCGTGCCGTAATCAAAGCTCAAGGCAGGCAGTGTATTACAGTATGAAGCACAGCAACCTAATAACAACAACAACATAACATAAGGGATATCCTGTGTGTTTCCTCCAGGACATAAACAACAGCATTGCCCTGGTGACTGACTGATAGGTTGTAGGGATAAACAAAACAATCAAAATAAAAATTGATGTTGAAATGATAAGTTTAAACTTATTTTTTATCAAAGAAATTAAATGTTTTGTTATTACAGAGAGAGTAAAGTATCAAAAAAAGGTACCACTGAGCTCCGGTACTAACTTCCAGGTACCATGTCAATCATCATCCAATGTGAATGGTACCCAACCCTAGTTATTATGTCTACCAGACATTTGGCTGGTGAGCTGAAAAGTTAATACTGGTTAAGATATTCTGAAACACATATTCCTTGATAAATGTGAAATACTATTTCAGAAAATGTTTTATTAGGGAGCTGTTTGACAATGTCAGAGGCACCATTACCTGGTGTCTCTGGCTCCAGACATGTGTTCTACCAAACATAAAGGATCCCTACTGGTTGTCAGGGTGCCCCCTTTTTCCTTTTGTAAGATTTGACTGTATATATCACTCCCACTTCCTATCTAAATAATGTCTCCCTGGCCCTCTAAAACCCATCTAGTGTTTGGATCATATCTTACATTATCATCCATCTCCCGGGGAAACAGATGACACTGGATATGGATACCTCTCCAAAGTTTTTTTTTTTCTTCCTTCCCATAGTTAAATGACTTGATTGGAGAAAGGCTTTGCAAAGAGTGTGTCTGTTTTTTTTTACACTTCACTGTTCACAGTCAAGGTGTGAAAGTAGAAACTGTAAACACTTCAGACAGGGCAGCCTGAGAGCCACTATGAACGTCTTATCATGGCTGAGGGTTCATTAAATTTTAGTTTGGTCAAGCCAGGAAGAAAATTGAAAATGTGGTTCAGTATTATTAAAAAAGATTAGAGGCAGTCTCTGTCTAATACAGTTCTTCCAGAGGTTCACTTTTGTGCTGTACTTTAGTTCATACCCTCTTACAATGAATCAACCATGCATTACTTGTTTTCCAGTTAATGAAAGAAATCAAATTCAAGGTCACCCAGAACTCTTTAAACAGGAGCTAGAAGAAAAGAAAGATGGAAGACAGAGTGAGTAAATGGGATGCAACAGTGTCTAAAATGTCTAAAAGCATTAGATATATTTTTATGTATTTTGTTGTGTGAATATGTGATTTATTCAAGGTAACAGTGTGTTTTCTACTTGCTGCTAGTTGCCATAACTTCTGGAGAAAAAAAGGATGCGTCAGCGAGGGAGTAGGAAAGCCAGCAAACGTGACTAACTATAACGTGAATAAAACTTTATTACGTTACTTTGTCCATGAACATGATTTCTGCCTGAGTCATGTCAGATGATTTTCATCTGCAATGGCAGCTTTTTAACTATGAAGATAGCAGTCACCATGATCCCGAGCTACATCACGCTGTCATCAAACTACGGCTTTTGTTGTTGTTTTAATCATAAGAATATAAACACAGATACAGCATCTCATTGCTGCAATACGTCTGTAGCCGCCATATTGACCGTGAGACCACCATATTGGCCATTAATATATACATGTAAAGAGCGGAGCGGCTGTTTTCGGCACAAAAAGCACTATAGTACTTATATTTCTCAACCAATTTCAGTGAGTCATGTTATATAGACCCTTAAACAGCCGACATCATGATGACTCACAGTGTTAGCTGGAGGCAAAACAAAGGACGAACTGGAGGCAAACAGGACTCAGAGAAAGTGGGCCACATAACAAACAAAAATATCATCTTGCTGTGTTGTTGGTGCCAGCATCAAAATAGTAACGGCTTAAAATCTTAAGTTTTATCGCATACCAGCTGCCACTGCTAGTCAAAAAAAATAAATAAATAAACAGAACTAAGACAACTATGGTTAAACATGAGATGAAAAGCTGGGAGATGTGTGCAAGCTGCACCAAATGAACAAAAGAACCTACAAAATGTCAAGAAAGGAAATATTCTCACATCTATTTTCCTTATTAAACAGAGGTTAAACAGATTTCTATCTTTTACCTGATTAAGATGAGTTTTAACTGCCTTGTGAACACACTTCATTTAAACTCGACAGACAGAAACTAACTTTTATTTTCAGTCCTTTTATTTATTTATATTGACTAGAAAACATCATGTTACGTCTTTCTAATCTCCTCCCTCTATCTTCATTTATTCTTATTGTCATGTTTTTCTTGTTTTCTGTTTTGTGAACTTTTTCCAATAACACTTACAGTCCTGGAGAGTGAATGGCCGTACATACTCAGAAGAGCTCGTATTTTCTTCAGCAAGTGTTAAGGTCAAGAAAACAAAATTTGCTAACTGGTAGTTGTTAATGTTTTTAGGGAACAGTATTGCCTCCACCTAAGCTCCACTCACAATAAGTGTTATAAAGTTTACCAACAGAAAAAAAGAGTCTATTCAAGGGTTTATGATCTGCATGAAGTAGGAAAAAGTTATTTTTTTAAATTCACCCCACATATATACATCCATGGTTTTTAATGTCAGAGAGCACTTAAGGCAGAACTTAATGTTGTGCATTTAAACTGATATACTCATTGTTACGCTACTTCTTCCTGGGCAAGGTAATATTAACACCAACCTACAAACCACACACATCATGACAAATTTGCCAAATATGGTGATAAATCAACCTGCTGCAACTCTACAGACGTCCCTGACTGACCCGATGACCTCTGTGAAACAGACGGCATATAGCGGGGACATCATGCTGGTCTGAGAGTACTGCCTCAAGGTATTACCCCAACCGACACACACACACACACACACACAGACTTACACACATCTCCCCTGGCTCTGTCCTGACCAGCATATGGCAGACCTTGAAGTTCAAGGACACCAGTGTTTCACAGATTTAGGAGATTCATCACTGACAAACACACATTCATCTCAGCCTTAACTCTGTAGAAAACACACAGACACACACACACACATCCATGCTCAGGCACACACACACACACACACACACACGTACATGACATTAAAGTCAGATAGAAGCAGAGGTAGCCACCAGCAGATTAGTTTCTATCTGAAGACTGGAGGTGCATGACAGTGGCTTAACAAAAGGGCCCCTAAGGGTGCACTATAGACACACGTACATAAACACACACCATCTCTTTCTTGACCTTGTGTAGATCCAAGAAAGCAAAGTGTGAATTTTGTTCTGGTCCAACGCTGACATACACTTAAATTTCTTTCTAACAGTTTAGATCAAAAACAATCTAAATCCTAATGTATACTTTTTTCTGTACCAATATGAAATCTAGAAACCTGCTCATTACTTTTGTTGATGTAGATGAGATAAAATTTAATCCATCGACACAAATACTGAAATATGCAGACGTGCTGTACATGATATGGAACATTGATGCAGGGACACAAAAAGCAGCTAATGTGACATATAGTCAACAAACAGCTAGCGTTGCCGAGCTCCTTGTATTTGTCAGGAGGCTGGCCTTGGTGTCTCAGCCTGACATGTTTGAATAATCCGGGTTGTGCTTGAATAAGCACAGCTCCCATCAGCCTCCCGTGGATCTGATGGATCATATCTGTTGGCCCGAGCATTCGTCACAACAAAGGGAGGAAGCAGACACAATAGCCGTGTAGATCATGTCTAAAGCATCACCTACCACTGTTATTTATCGTAGATGCTGATCCACATGTACTGTTATTTAAAGCTACTGCAAGGAGCTTTCAAATTTTCCTGATTTTGGTGGCCCTTGTGGACAAAAATCATGTTTTTTCCACCACAATAACCACAGAATATAAGGTCAAAAATGTCCTCCTGCTACCTTTCAACTGGCTTACATACTATATCGCTCACTGTGGCTTTGTGAAAATATAAACACAGGCTTGTTTCATCTGATTTTAAAGTGGTTTCAACCTGGGGGCAGCATTAAGAATACTGATGTAGAAATAGCAAATCATCTCACGTATGATCTTATTTGCTTACAGAGGTCATATAGAGGCATCAGTAATAAATTGAGGTTGTTTTATAACCAGTTAAAAACTCCTTGTAGTAGCTTTAATAAAATATTACAACAATAGGCAATATAAATAGAAGTCAATAAATTAGAGCAGCAACAATTAAATGATTAGTCTAATGGATGGTTAATCAGCTGTTCAATTAATCACCAACTATTTTGATTATGGATTAATGTTTTGAGTCGTTCTTTGTTCATATTATCTGATTTCAGCTTCTCAAATATGATTTTTTTTCTGGAGGCCTGCCACTAATGATCATTTTGACAATCATTTTATCATTTAATTGGTTAGATGTCTGGTCAAGAAAATGTCTGAAAATTGTAAAAAAGACGTTTGACCACTGTTTCCCAAAGCCCAAGATGATGTCCTCAAATGTCTTGTTTTGTCCACAACCTAAAGACGTGCAGTTTACTGTTACACAGGACGACATGAACTAGTAAATAATCACATTTGAGAGGCTGAAATCACAGCATTGGGATAGTTTTTGTTAAAAAACGACTCTAAACTATTAATCAAAATAGTTGGAATTAATTTAGTGGTTGACAACTAATTGACCAGTTGTTGCAGGTCGAATTTGCTGGTTCAGTAAACTGAATATCTTTAGGTTGTGGTCATCATGTTGGGCTTTGGGAAACAGTGATCAACATTTTTCAGAATTTTATAGACTAAACGACTAATCAGTTAATCAAGAAAATAATCAACGGATTAATTGATATTGAAAATAATAGTTAGCTGCAGCCCCACAACAAATAAAAGCACAAAACATCAACTTTTACAGATGTGATGTGTTCACGGATTTTTATGAATATGACCCACAAAAGAGCAAGACTGTGTGTGGTGTGTGGTGTGTGTGTGTGTGTGTGTGTGTGTGTGTGTGTGTGGTAGCAGACTAATTAGCCTGTTTGTTCTACATGCTTTATGGGTCCTAGGGGAACGACAGGAGATGGGCACATACACACCTTGCTCCCTACAGAGACCCATCTGCTGTACACACACGCACACACATATATACTGCCATAGAAAGCCACTATAAAACTGCTGATGAGGGAACACGGATATTGATGGGATCACTCATTAGAACTGACGGCAGAACTAACGGAGTGATGAAGAGGAACAAGAAGAACAAAGGCGGGGAAACGAATCTGTGCCTCAAAATCAGCATTTAGTTGGATTTTATAGAGCCCGACCAACATATCAGCTCTAATATTGGCCTCAATACAGGTCTATATGGGTATTGACATTGTCTGATATGCACCATTAAAAGTGAAATTATATATCTTTTTTTCCAGTTATTTTCATTTATTAAAAATACCAGCAAAAGTTGCTTCTGTGCCCTGATGTCAATTTGGACAATAAAGTTACAAACTGTTGAATATCCTGCCTCCATTACATATCTTTGTCACAAGTTTGATAACCACATTTGAGAGATCATTGCAAAAAATGGGTGTTTATATAAATATTATTCTGTATATTATATTCTGCAAAAGAACACCTACCGATATATTAATATCAGATGTTTTATTTACTCTCTAATATCGGTATCAGCACCCCAAAAAACAGTGTTTGCACCGATTCTGCACCGATACCACTTTTTTCAGACCAAGTACAAGTACAAGTACTTACGTTTGGGTACTTGCAGATACCGAGTACCGATATGAGTACTTATCGGATCGATACCCGATGCTGGTATCAGTATCAGTGCACCCCTAATTATTATTATAATGTTGGATTGTTTGTAAAGGCAATATCATGTTAAAATGCTCCAGAAAAAACTCACACTATGTAATTCATTTATCTGGGTGAAAAGCTTCCTATTACTGTAAACAGTCACAGCGACATTCATTATTATTGATGTTGTCTTTCAAACTAAATTACATATATCAATAATTGCTCGAATTTGAGCTTTCAAGCTCTACTGGAGCATGTATGCACACACGTACATGCAAAGATAATATTCAACTGCCAAACAACATGTTTAATAAAACCCCTTCAATACACAATTGATTACCACATACTCAAATGTGTGCAGGGCATCAGTTTTCCCAGGTTCAAACACAGAATCATGTTTTTCTCACACTTTCATATGTTTCGATCAATCACAGAGATTCGTGACCTTTCTATGAGCCTTTCACCATCACGTCTACATTCAAAAAGCCTCTGCAGAACATTGAAAAGAAGCCAGCAATGATTTCTGAATCTTACAGTAACATTACAGTAATTATTATGTATTAAATAAGCATTTTCCAACTGAGATGCACCATAAAAAATGATGTTTATAGCACGCTTGGGTTTTGAATAATTGGTTAATAAATCTCAGCTTAGAAAATGTGATTTATAAATTACTTTTGCATAAATACACCTGGACATAGCACTTCTGCTGTGCCATTTGTCTAGAACAATTTCTGTCATTATGAAAAATACATTTCTGAAACAGGAATACCGATCCGTTCCCCTCAGAAGTAGTCAGAAACTGCTGGCCTCGAGGCTGCGTACATCCCTGTGGAATTTATTTAATTATCACACCACACCAGCGCTGCTCACACAGGCTGAATACATAGTATCTCAAACAACAGGGATCCCCCACTGTACGCTATCAAAACTCCCCAGCAAAACAAAGGGAGGCAGAGGAGTCAATATTCCACCTTTCTGAGAGACACATAACTGTGAGGCTGAGCTATAACACATTGTGTGGTAAGCTCTTTCTCACTTGGCTAACCTTGAATGAAGCCTCAGATGAGAAGAAAATGCTATTTTCACCTCACTCCTGGGCCAGAAGTGACTTCGCTATGAGCTATGTGTTTGTGTGTGTGTGTGTGTGTGTGTGTGTTGTCTGTATTCTATTTTCAGTCAGAGATTACTTTCATATATCAGACCAGCACACACAGGTACTTTGCAAAACGTCATGGCCGCACCCCTTTTTTTCGGGGGGGTGGTAGGCTAGAAAATCAGAGATCCTGTAAATATTAATGCATTTTGACTGCTGTTTGGATTACAAGTTGACAAGTTTGTATTCAATTCATGTTTAACAAAGCTTTGTTTTATAAACATGTCTAATACCGTAATTATTTTGCTACCGTGCCTGAACCGGAGAGTTCACAAAAGGATAGGTCATGCTGGGTCATAGTGGCCAGATATTGTGCTTTACCGGGTATCGTTAAGTTAAGAGTTGTCCGTTGTTTCTTGTTTATTATTCAGCATAATTTAAGCTTCTTGTCAACAGAAAGTAACACCACTGCCAGAACAATAAATTACCGTTCTCTGGAGGCTCATACACTCTCACTACTCTCTTTTTGGGAACCCTTTCCTTTCCAGCAGGGATGGGGAACCAGAGGCCGTGATGGATTAATGTTTATTTGTTTTAAAACCTGCTACACAGCAGCTTTTTTTTGCCATTTTCTTGTTTCTCTTTGCTCGATTCTTTCCTCATGATGACGTGATGTATGCAACCAAGATTACTGAGTTACACATTTATTAGCTACACATGTACCATCCAATATGCTGGTCTTATCTAAGACTGCAGACTGACACACTACAGAAATTAGAGGCACCTTTCAATTTAATGCAAATCTCATACGAAACCACAACAGACTCAAAGAGAGTTCAACTGAGCCTCTCTGGCACAGTGTCAACAAAATCATTTAATTAGGACTATTTGGAGATAAAACAAAACCAATTCAACCTGAGCAATATAATACAAAAGTATGTCACTAAACCACAAAAATGTTAAACTGCTGGCAGTGCTACAAGAAAAGTCTGGGTATCACCAACGTCAGTCGGATTCATCCTCTGTGGACGTCTGAAAAAATTCATAACAATCAATATAATCAGTTGCTTGAGATACTTTAGTCTCGGCAAAAGAGCAGGACTGACTGACTGCATGACTGATCACACAGACTGACATCCCTAGAGCCTGCAAGCATGGCTAAAAACAATATTCTGCAATAATATATAAATGTTGAACACTTTACTTTCTTGTACACTTTTCTTATACATCTAAAAATGATTCAAATGAAACACGAGAAGTGAAAAATATCTTTTTGACCTGCTCAAATAGGAGCTTACTGACGCATGGCATCCTTTCACTTTTCATAATCCCGGCTGATATGATAAGAGTCATATTTTGGTGTCAAAGCAAACAATCTTTAAAATCATTCTTACTATTGGCATCTTTATTCCTTCCCCTTTCATAAAAGGAATCTAAATCAAATCTAAAACAGCTCTCTTATGGTCAACCTTTTCATACTTCTCATTTTTCCTGTTGGCGTTTCCATCAGTGGAGGGGAGACACCTCCGGATGGTGGGAATTTTCTGATAAATGGTTTATTCGTGGCAGCAGGAAGATTCAATCGCAGGGCATGAATGGTTCAACGTGGTTTAACAGCTTAACTTGAACACCAAGTGTGAGGGAAAAGCCTCAGTACTCAGTAGGCAGTATCATATTAAAGTTTGGGTGACATCTGAGAAGCAGAATGTGCATTTGTGCAGCTGATTGGAAATGGCTGCTTTTAAACAAGCGGCAAATGGAAGTTTTTATCATTCTTTTTGGGCTCAGTGGTTTCAATCGAATGAGTCATGCTCTTAAATAATTCTGTTAATTTTAGATTAACTTTGAACTGAAGGCTGGGGGGCTGTGTGTGGGTCTGTATGTGTGTTTCCCTCCTTACATACCAAACCACAGTGGGGTGTCGTTTTCACAAGTTCATTCCTCTATCCATCAAACACTCAACCCTCTCCTTTCCATTTTTTTGCCTCTATATATCAGACCCCATGTCTCTCTTTCTCCCTGTCTGTCTCTTACTCTCTCAGTGGGATTCAGGGCCCTAAACTACTTTCCCTATGGCCTATGACCTCTCAGATCACATCCTCCCTGTCCCTGACCTTCAGAGTCAGAGCAGCCTTGGGAAAGCGGCGGTGGACTGATTTACCGATACACAGGATGGTAGAGCTCCAGGGAGGTCAGCGGGGGCTCGCATTGCTTCACTATCCCACAAGCTGGGCCTGTATTCTGGCTTAGTTGTGATTTAGTGATAGGGAGTTCTGGATCTGAAGTGCAATGTCAGAGGACATGTGGGAGACATGTAGAAATCTGAGAAGTGTGTTGCAATGGAGTTATGTCTCTGTTTGCAGCTCCATCATCTCAGACAGGGAGGGGACGGGAGGGGAATGGCTTCTGGTTCAGTTAGTAGATGGTTTCTCTGCAGAGGATCACACTCCCTTCTCTCATTGTATTAAAAAAATCTTTCTGGAGGGAGATTTTTCAAATAGATATTCAGGCTTTGAGGTGGTTTACTGTTATTGTATATTAGAAAAGTAAGTGTTTTTTTGGCAGCTGCAATGCAAATGCATTGTGAACAGCAAAGTAGGTATCTTTCCTCATCTTCAAAGAAAGCTTTCCCACAGTGCCAGTGGTTTCTGGTTGCGGTGGAGTTTAGAGATTTTAAATCAGGATATTTTTGCTAAATCGAAACATTGCTCCCTGTTTTTGAGGAAAAAAAATCCTCTATCCCTTTCAACAGACCAGGACAAAATGTGGCCCAGGGACCGGATCAAGCCCTCTGAAACGTTCCATTACCCTTTTTCCATGCACATGCACTGTCTTGGCTTGTCTTGGTCTCACTCGGTACGTCAGCCCAGCGCGGCAGAGATTTGCATTTGTAATGTAACAGGGCAACCCGCTTAAAGGTGTGTTTTTAACTGAAGACAAGCGAATAAACACTTCAGTCTTCACAGTAGAGTCCTGCATTATTTTGGTATTTAAAAGTTTTTATTGTGAAAGTAGCAAAATTAGAAAATGTTGCGTTTTCACCAGCAGTAATTTAACATGATGCATCTGAAAGCAAACATGAAATAGCAAAATAAAGCAGATATCTGAAAGAACAAACAGCGACACAGACGAGAAACTAAATTTCAAAACGAGATTCAGTTAGAAGCTACAAAAAACTAAGAGCTGAACACACAGATGCCACAGGGGTCGGGCTCCCTTTGGCCCTACTCCAGAGATGATCCATCATGGGACCAACTCAGCACAGCTCACCATTTAAAACTGGTAATTGAAATGCAAATTCAGGAGCTCAAAATCTGACAAAGACAGTCAATATAATTTTGCTTACTGGTAAAATGTTATTGGGCCTTTATTCTGAAAAGGGTCAGTGCTGTGTTCATAGTAATGATTATCAACTGTATATTCCCCCGTAACTTTATTCACTCAGTACTGTATATGCATATTGTTTACCTTGTTCTTCTACTGTTGCTGCTACTATCATTGCAACCTGTATCCAGCATGCATGGCATACTGCAAAGCTTAAAGTTTTGGAAGTTTACCACATGGCAATCCAGAAAGTTGGCCCAACAGTCAAAGTGAATTACTGTGTTACCAGTTATAAGCTCATAGACATCTTTGTCCCAGTCTCCCCTTTATAGAACACTTCTGACTATTCCACTATTAGAGCTGTATCAGACCTCATATTACATTTGTTTCTGGCCCACCGCAGCCTGCTTAAATTCTCATGTGGTCTCCCATCAGAAACAATCGCCCACCCCAGCGTTGCAAGATACAAACTGGGATAAAACAGTATCCCTTATAACCTCCCATTAGGTATGTTCTCTTTCTGAACCCCATCTACAGTCAATAAAGACATTTCTTTTCATTTTTTCAATTCTAAAGGCTAAGGTTGAAAATAAGGAAGGAAGCCATAATGTTAACATGATACTTTACAGGTCCCTGCAGACAAATGATTTCTCTCCTGCCCCCATTTTACAGATAGGTCAGAGGTCAGGGTCAACTACAAAGCAGCACCACCGGAGGTAGAAAATGTTCAGGTTCACCTCGGTGATGGTCAAGTTGTAGATTTTTGTTCCCCATTTATTTGTCTTAGACAGGAGTTTAAGAAAAATAAAATCTTGAAAGTAATGTTTCCGTAACTTAGAAGAATTTTAGTTTTGTTTTTAAGAGGAGGCCAAAATAAACTAAATGTTATAGGAGATAGGAATGAGATAAAGAGATGTATGTATTCTGTGCGACCCATACACTCAGTAAATATAAAGTGCTTCCTGGAAAAAAGACACTTTTCTTTTCTTTTTATTTATTTAGTTTTTACATTTGTATCATGTGACCACTTTTACTTTGGTCTGACTTCATTTAACATGACAAAAAATATGGATAGAGCTTAAAAATGCAGATACTTTTTCTTATCTTGTGGTCCTCAGTATTCATTCTCAAATGTCAACTACCCATAAAGTACATATATTTGAATTAATTTCCAACACAGCCACTGAGCTGAAAAAGTACAGGGAGCTCAGGATACATGCCAGAGTATCTACAATAGCGTTTTTTTGTCAGGTTGGACTCATACACGGAGAAGCCCTGTGGACATTAATACACGGGAGGACAGATAGAGGGAGTTGTGGATTTAGATAAAACTCCAATCTTCATGGATTAGCTTGACATTCTGCATTCCTCCTGTACATTATCAGACCGTGTGCATGTTTGTTTATCTGGCAGAGGGGATTAAACACATTGTGTGCCAACAGAACCATGTGTCCTCTCTCCATCGCTTTGTTTCTCTTAGATTTTCAAAGAGCCAATTAGTATCATCCATCTGTCATTATACTTTTAGAGGCAAAGGACCTCATGAACTCGGACTCTCACTCACTTACGCTCTGTTTAACTGGCTCATGGAAGTAGGAGCTGCAAACTGTATGTATACATGTAATATATACTGTGTGCAAGATGGTAAAAATATTTAATTATCAGTATAATGATCATTTATGAAGAACTTGGCTGCATTTCCACCCAGCTTCTATTCCTAAAAGTGCCCAGTTAACAACTCAAGTGAGGTGTGAGCAACACAGTTATTTTACAAGAAAACATAAGTTTAACTTACCATATGGTTTTAATTTGATATATTACATATAGGGATGTTAATAATCAATCATTCATCAATTAATCTCCATTGAGAATTTAACCAATTAAAAATGTATGAACCAAAAATGTTTATGTTGTGTACCATCTCTCCAGACCTCACAGGTCTTCTCACAGTTTGGTTTGGTCTGAAATGTCCAGAAATGGCAGTGATGGAGCCCCACAGGACATTATTCTGTTTGTTGAAAAGGGACAATTGATTGTTAACATGTTCAACTAACAATCAAGGAAAATGCGCAAAATTAGCAACCCTAATTACAAATGCAAAACATATTGCACACCATCTAATTGAATCGTAGGTTTTGAACTCTCTAATTGCATAGATGCTGATACATTGTTCTGATTAATAGATTAGTTGGTTGTAGATTTATCAAAAATATTGATATATCGATAAATATCAATGCTGAATATCTGAAATGTATTCACTATTAATTTTTCACAGTATCAACACCAGCTTTACTTTCTCGCTCTTTTTTTTCTCGCGTTGAGTTGACAAACCTGTGGCGCACCCGCCGCCTCCTTGCACTTATCACAGTGCTGTCGTTTTTCTTGCTGTTGGTTTAGATTGCTGGTTTGTTTGTTTGGTTGGTTGGTTGCTTGGCTGGTTGGTTGGTTGGTTTGTTTGGTGTGTCGGTGGGCTAGTTGGTTTGGTTTTGGCTGATTTGTTTGTTTCTTTGCTTGTTTGGTTTAGTTTGGCTTCACTGGTTTGTTTGTTTGGTTGGTTGGCTGGTTGGTTTAGTTTGGCTGGTTTGTTTGTTGGGTTGCTTGGTTTAGTTTGGGTGGTCGGTGAGTTGGTTGGTTTGGTTTCACTGGTTTGTTTGGTTGGCTGGCTGGCTGACGGGCTGTAATTATTTAACCCACATCTACACCCTTATGCAACAAAGTGAATATTGGAGTGTTTACATTCTTTGTAATAGTTACATCTGACATCTATGACACTGTATCCTTATTATTGTATACATGTACAGTATGATGTCTTTTTGTATTCAAAATATACAAAAACACTTTAGATTAACATCCTAAAACAATGTAATATTATGAAAAACTTCATCATATTTAATAAACTGTTAGCATGTTTTAACAGTACAGTCACTGCTAATGGACAAAGAGCAACAAATCAGTTATCCCTTAATGCTTTGATACACACACTTTACAATAAATTCATAAGAAAAGAATCTTCACAACTACTTCTGTCGTAATGCTGAACTTCACTGTATAATTTAACTGTCAACAAAAATGACTACAAATGCTGTATAAAAATGCTTTATGTAGCTTCTACCCTGCCTTCAGTCTCTCCATCATGGTGGTCCTTCACTTATTGCCTCTATTAATCATGTGGCAGTCATTAATTCAGCCGGGGTTAAGGATCGCACAGATTTGTCCTATAACAAACAAGAGCCTTTTTCTGACGTGTTTAGAAACAATGTCAGATCACCTAATGACAGCTCACACTAAACAGACAGCTGAGTGCATGACATGCTTTCAGTTTTGCTCATGTTTAGGGCTTTACTCAAACAAACATCATCAATTTTATTCCACTGATGTTTCCATACGAGGGGAGAGGCTCGCGTACAGCATAAACACGAGGTTCCTTTCAAAATGTGTTCTATTTACATACAAAGACTCTCACACCTACTAAATCAAATATTACACAAACTTAAAGCTTATTATTTACTCTTTCACAATTATTTATTGTGTTTTACTAAAAAGCCATATCAAATCTTCCTTCTTCTTGTTGCTTGTTGTGTTATGATCGCCCTGGGAGGCTTTTATGATACTTTACATCACGATGAAATGTTGTAATGTTGGAATCTATTGTTCCACCTCTTAAGCCCACAGTGAGAGTGAGATTCCCAAACTAATGTTTTCTGTTTGTTATACTTTTCATTTAGTCCTTAATATTATCCCTGCCTGAGCAATCCTACTAAAACAATTTCCTTATTCAAAACAACATTACAGAATAAACAAAGGCTATTCAGAATGTGACATTTAGCTGTCTTGCGTAGCCTGTAACTACTGAAGCTTTAATGTCTAACATCTAAAAGCTAAATTCGCATAACCATTCATAATTTCTTTCATTGTATTTATCTGCCAGCAAGGGCATGTAGGTTTGGTTAGTATATTGGTTATTTGGTCAGAATAAATAAATTGAAAAATAGAACTGAACTGCTGTATGAATCTCTATGATGTATTGTTATATGCATTAATCTTTTCTTCTCATTCTTACCTGAAAATCTGCAGAGAATTGTTGGTGTTTTTTCAACCCTGGGTAATGTGTGCAGCCCTCACAACCTCTGTCGTAAGGTAGAACCCTATACATTGACCACTGGCCTTTGGATCATATTTCAGTGTTGCCACCATATTGGACTAGCAAGACTGGCCTGTAAACAAATACAAGTTAAGGGGTCTTGTTCACAGGCCATGGTGGAAATGCTGATGTATCGCAGCAATGGCCAAAGCAGCCAATGTGGCATGTACATATACTGTATGTCTATAGGCAGGGCAGCCTGTATGCAACCTGACAAACAAAACCCAGGGCTAATAAAAGTCGCTTGCCGTACCACTCACTGATTGACGGGTTAGGGTGAAGCTTACTGCTTTGAGAGCAAGGTAATAATTAAAGGCGACTCAGAGCGGCATATCAAGATTTTTATACGCTCGGATCCTCATTCATACATTTTACGGAGGGCGGACAGTAAAACGACTACATTTAAAAGAGATTTTAATAGGAAAATCTACCTGAAACTTTAAAAGTGAGGCCGACAATAACATGATTTTGAAAAGTGAGGGGAACATGCCCCCTCCCCTCAATCCCCAGTGGAAATTATACCCTTGCATGCCAGTGGAACCGTTGGCAGCCTGAAGCAGATGTTTTCATTTTAGTTCGTGTGACTGGCAAGTGGATCACTTTGTATCGCACTCCATCATGAATTCAAAACTGACGACAAGACTACAATCATGTCACAGGATATGTGAAAACCGCCATCATCACCCGTTGTGGTGGCAGTTATGGAGGAGTGTGAAAATCAGTGCATTGATTATTAATCTCTTCCTGCTTTATTAGCCTTTCTCAGCTTCCGTGGGTGTGTTTGTGTTGAAATACATAAAATTTGTTCATTATGAAGGTGAGACAATATTCATCACTCATCTGATTGTTTGATTATGGCGTTTGTGTTTATGTGATAGTGAAAGACTGCACACATAATGTACAGCACTTCACAGTCTCCTCACACACTTACCACCAAGCTCACCTCCCTGTTTCCCCACACACACACACACCACAACAACAATGCACACACACACATAACTGCAGCCTTAAACATCAATAACGGATCAGCAAATCCCCTCAGAAACTCCAGCAGGCCAGCTCTTCACACATTAGAGCCACAGACATCATGCCAGCCGCATCAGCCAACACGGTCTGTAATAGTTATACAGCTTACATTAAGAAGTACAGTATAAACAGCCCCGTCCATGCACCAGACCTTCTGAAATGCAACAGTTGCTTTGACCAATCCGTAATAAGCATACTCAGCCCTAAGGCACGCATTAAACATTAACACTGGGTCTATACGGGCCTGTAATCCAGTGCTCTATTCCTTCATGTGAGCCAAGAGGCCAGTTCATCCAGCTCAAACACAGAGTTAAACAACACACACATTGCTTTCTTCTGAACAGAGAACATCGCCACAGAATGTGCCACTTCAACGACAATGCAGCAGCATCTGCTCACTTTGAACATTTCTGTCTGCAACTTCAGCAATGTGCTTACTGTCCAGTGTATGTTTGTTTACAGTGATGCATGTTTTACACAAGGACCAACAAATATTCCACTATCCCTTGTGTGGTTAGAGAAGGCGAAAGTTTAACAGTGAAAACACTAATTGGTTCCTTTGTTGTGCTCTGAAATTCCAAAGCAGCACAGTCAAGAGTCTGGAACACACTGAGCATATGGATGGACATATGGAGGAGTGGATCATGCTGCAGGAGTTGAATTTTTTTGTGGATGTTTTTGACTTTTCCACCATTGTGACAATTTTTGCAAGATGAAATCTAAAGGTAAGACCAAAAACAGTATAAGTCACACACAGGTGTAGTGCTGCTGGAGCACACCGGACCGACACTCAGACACTTTTCAAGTGAGGAAATAGAATATTTGCACATCGTATAATATATTTTTTTAAGCATTTAAAGATTGACAGTGTTGCCAGTGGAGCGATTAATCAATTATTAATCAATCATTACATTATTGTCAACTCTTGTGTTATTTTTTAAGAAAAAAAGTCAAAATTCTTTGATTCCCATTTCAGCTTCGAGCTGAATATTTTGTCAGGTTTTTTTAATCTGGTATAACAATAAACTGAATATCTTTAGGTTATGGACAAAAGAAGACACATGAGGACGTCATCTTGGACTTTCGGAAACAATGATAAATAATAAATAAAATAATCAACCAATTAATCGACTATGAAAATGAGCCTTAGTTGCTGCCCTAGTTGCCAGATGTGCGATAATTATTGTATTTGTACCATAATTTCAACAACTGTACGATATACGATCAGTTCCAAAAAAGAATGTATCATGATCATTTTGACATTTCCATACAGTCATTAGAGCAACCAATCACATCAGCACCACACTGATCAAGCAGCTGGTAGAGCAGTGACACAGTCTGGTGCTTTTATTTTGACAGGTAAGAACAGAAGGAGTGTTGTGTGATGAGCTGACTCTGTGTAAAACAAAACACAGTTGCCATTTTGTTCAGATGACGGGGCCTCCATGTACTAAGATGCACCGATTTGCCATTCTGCGTAATATCCTGGACCCTTCCCCGGTTGTTTCTGTTTGTACAATATTTTCTGTTAAAATATGATCATTGTAAAGTCACAGTACGATACTGGTGTATTTTGCACCTGGCAACACTGAAGATCAAATCATCACTAAACTGTATGGCTCCAATCAGACAGAGAACAGTTTTTGCAAGAGCCACAATTTAAGCGTGCATGTTAGTGATGCGTGAATGGGCTCTGAGTTCATCCGCATCTGCATGTATGCATAAATCATCCACCTGCCATCCACCCAAACATATTATTTTTTCCAATTTAGAGACCCGCACTTCTCTCTGTCCTTGTAGGCTGCATTACCTTTTAAATTATGTTGAGCAGTGTGAGCTTTCCAGGTAATTTCCTCTTTGTGTTTTGTATTGATGTATGAGAGTTAAATGATTTATGGTTAGTGAGGCTGCTTTCAGTTTAATTTTTTTCATGCGTGCATCAATGTCACGGCATCAAATATCATGGGACTAAACAAAACTAAAAACTGAAGGCCTACTGTAGTAATTTCAACTTGCTGTAACTTGACAACTCTCCAGAGGAAACAGACTTAAATGATCAAAGAAGCTGTGCTGCTATGCCTTGTGCATAAATGCGCACACAGGGTCTTTCTTACTTTAAATAACTCCACATTAAGTTTTTGTACTCTGAACTTGAACTCAGATCTTTGGGGTGAAAGTCCTACCTCTGTTTGCATTTCCACTAATGGCCACTGGGAGAAACTGGAGGCAAGACTGCGCAATAACATTGTATCTAGGTTTTCTATTATACATCTATGGTTTGACCCATTCATTCACCTCCTCCATATGCGAACTTTGTCACTCTTTATGCTGCAGCAGTCATAATTACAACAGCCACTAGAGGTCGCCACCTAACAATAAATGTGTGTCGTGAGGACGGGTGGGCTTACATTCTGTAGAACAGATGACATTTTCTTTAGAAAAAGTCATGAATCAGATCTTTTCCACTTCAATCCAGTGTCTTTCAGTTAACACATTTGGAAATGACTGGCTGGCAAGGCCCTGTGACAAAACTCATGGAGCTGAATGCTCCGAGATCATGGGATTCATCAGTTAACCACACTTCCCCTCTCTTTTCAACAAACAACAATTGCTATGTAGCCTCTGCTGTGGGAGCTTCCTGGTGACGGGCGATGATTAGCCTCTGCTTTGTGCGTGCTGCTGAGTGTGCTGGTCTACACTCAGGAAATGACTTTTGTACTACCCTCCCGCGCTGGTGACAGAATCCTAACTTGGCGGGGCAAAATAAAAAGGAAGACTTTCAGTGAACCTTTTCCCAGAAACACACTCAGTGCCACATGCACACACAAATCCAAAGCCTGGTCCTGTTTAAAGGCAGGAATTAGGCTGCACTGCTCAGTGGTTTGCCGTTCAACTCTGGTATTAATTGAAAGCTGGATAATCTGCTTCATCAGGAGCAGATTGCAGAGTTCATGTGATGTAAACTTTCTTTTATACGCTTCCAAATTGGCGTTTGTTTGACTCTGTAGAAAAAAACTACAGGATGTTGTTACAATTTTTGAGACTGCTACCACAGCCACAGCAAATTCTCAGTCTGACTGACATTAAATTAAGGTGCTGAGGAGTTGTGAGAGCGGCCTGCAATGCTTACAAGTAGCGTGAAGTTGTTTTACGGTCATATTATATTTATATTGGAGGTCAAGGTGGAAGATTGGGTCAAGTCTTTAATTTTGACACTGGAGGCTGTGGTTCACATCTGGTCTCGCACCGACATCTAAAATTGGTTTCTTTTAACCATGACGGTGATGTTTTTCTAACCCCATGACACACCCTAACCTTATCCAGGTAGTTTTAGCTGCCTAAACCACAGGTTCTCAATTTCTTCTCAGCCACAGACCACTTACAAGATAGAAAATATACTGGGGACCCCTTAGAATAATTAGATGAAGACTATTTTTTTACACTTCTGCTTAGTTATATGAAAGAACAAAACAAAATTAATAGACATGTATCAAAAAAATATTTGCACCATGTCAATAATAATAGTAATATGCAATAAAATGTAAAATGTAGGCCTAATATATGTATATATATAATATACATGGCATAATAAAAACATGACAAGGATATGACGAAGGCTTATGTAAAATAAATAAATCAATAAATGCAACTACACAGGCATACATACATAAATATTTCTAACATGATCATTTAAATCAATGCAGGGTTTAACATTAATGTTTTTTTTTTTTCACTTGAACAGAGGGGCAAGTCACCCAACTTGCCCAAAGTCTTTTTTACTTGCCCCTAAAGTTTTTATTTATCATCAAATAACAACAAGGACTTTAGTAAATTGTCATTTTTAATCTAAGGCTGCAATGTCTATTAAATTTCAGAAAATAGCGAAAAACATCCACCTCAGTGTTTCTAAGTCCAAGGTGATGTCTTTAAATGTCTCATTTTGTTGGTAGGTGTTCTAATTAATATCACAATAATTGAAGAAAATCGGTAAATCTCCATATTTTGAGAGGCTAGAAACAGCATTTCTTGCCATTTTTTGCGTGAAAAATTACTTTAACAATTCATCGATTATCAAAATAACACTTTTTTACCATTTGCACAGTTGGCAGCTGCTAGATTTACTTGCCCTACATGGCTTTTGACTTCCCCCTGGCAAACGGACAAGCCCCATTGCTGATCCTGGACCCTATTTGACAACCACTGGCTTTAACTTTACCACACTTTAACCACAGAGGTAGCATGACTCGTTTTTGAAATGATTACACAAAAACACGCTGTTTCGAGGACTTGTTGCATTTCTTTCCTCATTCAGTTTCCTCCCTCTGCCTCTCCTCCCTCCCTGCTCTTTTCTTTTATGTCTTGGTGGCAGTTTGTTTGAATGTGCAGGAAGGCATATAAACTGTAAAACGATATCCTATTCAGCACTGCAATATGTATCTTTTGTAATCTGAATTCCATTAAAATACCACATTGTGCTTTCAATTTAATGCTTGTGTATGACACCACCACTGCAAGTACTTACACTGTTACTCCCTCAGGCCAGTGTCAAACTTGAGACAGCCGCTCTGAAGGGAACCAGACGTGCTACTGCAGCTGGTTAGCAGTTCTTTGGGTTCAAGTTGGATAATAAAAAATAAAATAAAAAAAGAGTAGTGTGCAGCTTTTCCTTGTAAAATAACTGAGTACAGAAAAGAGACAGAACACAGCAAACACAAGTGGGATGAGACAAAACAAATCAACAGTGGCTGAAAAGAAGCAGATAGAAGGCATGCAAACTAACAGTAGAAATGTAGTATAAGAGGCGATATAAAAACACAAAGCTTAAAATATTTAATTGAGGTAAAATAATAATAATAGAAGAAACTGCTTGAGTTCCAAGGATATAATTTTTTTAGCTAAAAACCAAATAGACATGAGATCATTTCTGAGTATGAGATAAAGATGAATGAGCTGAAAAGAAAATAACTTCACCTCATTTATTAATTTTACACAGCATGACATCTAACCATTCTGCTGCGAAAAGTGACAGAAACAGATACTTAATTAATCAAATACTTGCACAAGAAGAAAAATCTCAATTTTCTTTGTCTGGTTTTAGACAAAGTGTCGAGATCGGTATGGTAGGTTTGTCTGTATTCAGCTGAATATTGATACATGACTGAGCATGAATACTAAAGAGTCTGTTGGACATTTTCAGATTATGAATCATCCTTGATTAATGCTCCATAACATCACAGTAAAAATCTGTTGCTTGTCCATGATAATTTCAGTTCTGATACTATAAACTCTTTTTTAAAGCTTTTTTTTTTTTTAGGATTTTGCCTTTTAACCGAGAGGGTCAGCTGAAGAGCAGACAGGAGAATGGGTTGAGAGATGGGATGTGATGCAGCAAAGGGTTTTAGGCTGGGATCGAACCGGCGGCCACTGCAGAGGACTGATATTCTCAGTACATGACGCACACGCTCGACCCACTGAGCTACAGAAGCGTCCGCTGATACTGTAAATTCAACCTTGATAGCGACACATTGACTATTTTGTTGATATAGTTGAGAAGAATATAAAACTTTTTTGTTTATGACTATAAAAATGATTAAAGTGTGATAAAAAAAATGTAAAAAACACCCATATGAACAGTAGTTAGTGCCTGAAATTATAGTAGATATTCAGGGATGCACTATCTTTTCCTTTAAACAATAAACAAACATCCATCTGGCTGCAGGAGAGCGGGTGACAGAGCACAAACCTGCCTGTGGTTGTGATTCAAACCCGCATTATGTGTGATATACCAGCAGGCCAAATATGCTTGATGGCATAGTAATTAGGAGCCATATATTTCCCGAGCGATGTGACGCCGGAATCATTACCGCCTATCGCCGTGATGAATGTTTCATGAGACTTAGTGGTTATGAATATATTTGTTCGCATTTTGTATGTACATATTAAAATTATGGAAAGTTCCACCGAGAGGCTGTTTTGGGAACATTTAAATCCGAGCTGCTGTCCAGTCATTGGTAACAGCTGCAGCTTAGGTGCTGCCAAAACAAAAAAAAAATAAACAACCAAATTAATAAACAGATAAATTATGGTTTGTTTTTTAAAATAATCTCTTTTCTATCCCTTTAAATGGGCAAGCACATATAAATATTTTGGAAAATTAATTAATCGTTATTTTCTAATGTATCCAGCCTAAAATGACACATTTATGTTTTGATTTATGACCTTTAGTTTCCAATTTACATGCCAAGATACTCCTGTTTTATTCCTGTGCTTTGCCTACACTGGCAATATCCTATCAGGTGGGAAAACTGCAGATTTGACCTCTCTCCTTCTTAAACTGTAGAAACTGTTCAAACAAATCCTCAAAAACATGTTTACACTGGTGAATTGATCAATAATACACATTTAAGAGTAAACAATATTTCACACTTTCATATCATTGATTATCTGAAGAACATACGCCTCAAAACATAAGTGTATCTGTCAGAGATTATCCCTGTTTTATACCCTTATCTGGACAATTTCTCCTCAAACATGCAATGTTGTACAAATGTAATTCATTATTTTATTATGCCTTTGTCCATGTACAATCATCACCTTGGATTTATGAGTATATTTTTTGAATCTTGTCATAAAGTCACATGATCTGAATACCTGACCCATACTCCTTTTAGTGCTTTTTATGATATGAAGTTCATCCACCTCATGCCCCTCTGCCCACACTGTAACCCCTGAGATTCAAGCCCAACTGACATGGGATTTTTGAGACTGATACAATATCAATTTTACCTAGGAAAATGTCACCTATTACTGATATTGTGGCTGATACACTGAATTTTTGAGCCAGAATGAAATTAGACCTTTTCTATGTGGATTGTGCGCCATTAGAAATGTACTCAGCAGGCTGTTTTCTTAAACTTTATAACAGATAGATATTTTCTTTAATATGTTAAATAATTTAAAAGGTAGGAGCTGTTCGTAAATGCACCAGGACACCAACATTCTGAGCTGGCAAAGTGTCCTGACCGCAGCAAAATAATGAGGAAGATAAGGAAACATCAAGAGAGGGCAGGGCCGCTGCAGATACAGACACCACCACACACTTCTAGTGGGTCATAAGTGATGATTAAAAGGGATTATGTTTATAGGAGTTTATACATTGTTTTTAAAGAAAATGCTGCATATTATTCTTTTAACATATATATACCAAACAGTTGTAGAAAGGTACACTGAGAGAAGAATGTACAAAAATAAAATAAATAGCTGCTGTTTAGTATGATTGCTAAATATTTTAGTCCTGTCAGTTAATTATGGACAGGTTATAAAACAAAAAGCAGCTTCTCAGTATTTACGTCTGCCAGGGAGCTCCTCTTGTCCTATAAATGTTTTCTATTATATATTATATGAATGTTGACCTATGGGTGCAAATCGCCCATGTCCTCCATAGGCCCATATCAGGCCAGTATCAGGGCGATACATTGGTCACGCTCTACCCAGGATACAGATTCCACTCACCTGGATGCTGCCAAAACAAACAAATAAACGACCAAATTAATAAATGGATAAATTATGATACTATTTCAAAGCAATCTGTTTTCTATTATATGATTCATCAGAACTGTTATTGTTGTTGCTGGCCTTTTTCAACCTGTCAAAAGTGAAGTTCTGGAGAGAACACTGAATTCCTGAGTAATTTCCTAGTCTTAATAATATTGGCACACACTGGCAGCCATTGGCAGCATCACTCCAAACATTCCACTGTTTGTATGGGCCTTCAATATATCAGTCTGTATCAGGCTCATGGATCAGTGAAAACATTGTGGAAACAGCAAGTTTAGGCCAAGAGGGAGGAAATTTAAAGTACAATAATCCTCACGCAACAGATGTAAACCGAGCATAAAGAAATGTAAATACAGACCACTCAGTGTTTCCGAAAATGTAATTTATCTCGCACACAAATGTGCCCATACACACACACACAAAACGGAGTCAGAGCGACATATGCTTGCATATGTACGTCTGTCGCACACAAACAGTGGTGCAGGTGCAGCTCTTTTGACTGATGAGTCGGTAAGTGTTTCCAAAGAGCGAGCTGCTCTGTGACAGCTGTCTCTGCACACACTGTTAACATGAAACTCTCTCTCTCGTCCCGCGCTCTCCCTTCCCTTTGTTCTTTCCCTCGTCTCTCCATCCCACACTCGCTGGCACTTCTCTCTCTCTCTCGTGTTTCCACTGAGGCTGAGCCACGCCAGAGTCAATCTTTCATCCCGAGGAGCGAAGTGCCAACTCTCAAGGTACGGTAACAAGAATAAAACTCAGAGTCATCTAAAAGAACTCGACTCTGCTCCATAGTCCACTATAGGGCAGGGTGAAAACCAATCTGTAGCGGTTTCGGGGTTCAGACCAAAGGAGGGAAGCAGCTGCAGCTATGCCAGTGCCAGGATTGCATTTCTATCTCCACACATTGACAGAAAGTTCAACAATTACCCCAGAGCCCAGCCTCAAAATATGATTAGCATGGACCCAGATGATAATGGCTTTTACATGCAATTACACCAAAGGGGGAATTACCCAGTGTATGGGAATAATGGAGCTGGGGAATGAGACAATTGCTCGCTAATGTCTGTTGTTGTTGGCAGACGCGCTGGAAATTTATTTACTATAAGGTTTTGTGTTCAGACAGGCTGCGTCTGCAGTAAATGATATGATGGATATTCATGAAAAAAGTTATGTTTATTTTATTTAATTAATGACAGGGAAGGTTTGAAGAGTTTCTTTGGACGCCAACAATGCAGATGAGAGATCACAGATGTGTGCAGCACTGACTGAACCAAAAGATATATGGTCCAAAATTGTACAGTGTGTGAAAAGTAACTGAGTAGATTCGACAAAGTAAATTAATAATAATTTCAATACAAAAAAACTACAAATAAAAACAGAAGAATTAAAAGATTAAAAAGACAATTAACACTGAGATCTACAGATTTCCACACAGTTTCCATCTCCGATGATAAGGGATAATTGAAATGAGGTGAGAACTCCCACAGATGGTAGAGCTGTAGTGATGAGCTGTGCGGGAAGCCTGTTGTTTATTTGAATCAGCTACCACAAAACTTGGAAGATGAACCAGTTTGTGAAACGTGATACTACTGGGCTTCTGTTGTTGATTTCAGTGCACAAAAAAACAAAAAAACATGGTGTCAAACAGTCTGAAGTAAATCTACGAGGAAATCCAGGATACAAACATTGAAAACAGCAGGTGCATTTTCTAATTAAAGGAGCAATATGTAGCACTTGCACATCCAAAAATAAGTACTGGAGTCCAAATAGCGAGTTGGAATGACAAACAGTATATTAAATAAGTTGATATCCTATTTAATATACTGTCAATGGTTGAAGCAAGTTGTTTCCCCCTGCCTCTGCACCCCAGACTCAGATCAACATTGTAATCTGTCAATAATAAGCGCAGACGAGTCCTACACTGTAACTTGATCAGCTGTTTATATCTGTCAATTGTCTGTCAATGTAAAGTTAAGCCTGTTATCCCGAAAACAAAAGCCCACTGCTCTGAAAATACACACTCTGGAGTTTCAGTTCAGTGACTGACTGCCTTACTGCCTGCCTTAATCTAATCGTATAAACATCTACTCCTTCTAGATTATTAATGTTTGTTACGATTCATAAACAGACATTTGGCATTACGTTACAGACCGGACACCATAACTGAAGCGTTGCTGTCAAAGATTATTTCAATTTAACATGTTTCCTTAATCTCTGATGACATATCGGTCATTTGATATGACACTGACATTGGTCGTTTTTTTAGTAACTAGTTACATAGTGCTTATTACATAGTAATAAGCAGGATAATGTAGATCCTTGCAAAATATATCCCCTCAGGTTGATTCAAGACCCGCATCACCCTGTCTGGGTTTATTTCACAATAATTACTTGCTCACTGTACAGAGATTTCTCCTTTAAGAAACACAAATAACAGAAGGATTTTTGCATTTGTGTAACCCAAAGAGCCAGCAAGTTGCTGACAAAAACGCTTTAGTGTTATTGGGTGGTGCCTGGACTGCAGAGACAGATTTTAAAAGAAACAAAGGGAAAAGAAAGCTGCTATTTTGGACAATACCGTCCGAGAAAATCTTTCTTTGTGACTTAACTTGATTTCCAGGATTTCCCGAAGCACCTCTGGGTGCAACCCAACAACAGGGAGAACAATAACTCTTTCTAGCAGACATAAATGTTTGGCTGTGACGATATTTCCAGCTGAGGCGAACATGGCTTACAATATCATGGCTGTGAGAGCTATCTTAGTGGGTGTTCTACACAGTCTCCAACAACAATACACAGATACACACGCACACATAAAAAAAATCAGACAAAAACTACAACTAATTCCCCATGATCTCATCTTTCTACCCATGTACTTCTGTAAAAAGCACAAAAACAAAATTAACACAGAGGCAGAAATGGCAATTGATTAAATCACCATTTTCATTTTTAAACTAATGAATATTTTTTATATTAAGCTGCTGATAGTTTGTATTCTAATATTATCAATTGCTACTACACTATAACTAAAACAAGTATAATAAGAATATTTGTAATAAAAAGACAATAAATTCTTTAGAAACAATATTTGAATAAATTACTGATGTAACATTGACACAATCTGCAGTAGAAATTCAACTGCATGTATCCACCATATAAGACTGACTGTGTAAGACAAGATTTTAGCAGCTCAACATTATTCATAACTATCACTTTCACAGCTCTCCACTTCATTTCATTTGGAAAAAAAGAGTTTTGCCAACCTATGATGATTTGCTTTGATAATTTACTTTTCGTCTGCAGATGACCTGAAATATCAGACTTTCAGAAACCTTCAAAAGTTTGTATTTTGAAAATTGTTCACAAATGAGCTGTGAAGCTGATTTTTTCATTATTTGGGTGCTTGAAAATTGAATGGTTGCAACTGAAAATATTAAAAATTATTTGTTTTCACTTCAATACGTTCATTTGTCTTTGTTTGAAATACACATTTTTGGTGGCTTTCTAAAAGTCAAACACTCAACATTCAACATTCAATTTATTTTTATTGTGTAGGTACACACATGCACACAAAAATAATACTAAAACTACTTCTTATTCCCTATAACTTCGCCCCATAATCTCATCTTTCTACCACTGTTCTTCTGTCATGAGGACAGAAAACAAAATTAACACACACACAGAAGCAGAAGTTACATCAAATAACCAATGAAGTGACACTGCACACATAAAATTTGAAAAACTACTGTATTTTTTTAACAAATGAATATTTTTTTATAATCAAGCTGATGATACACAGTATTTTAATATATTCTCCTGCTACTATACTAACACAAAAAATATTATAATAGGAATAATCACAATAATAAGACTTGTATTGATAGGTTACTGGTGTAAAATTGTCATAATCTGCAGCAGATATTTGACCAAACTGCTTTGTATCCACCATAAAAGACATGGAAAATGCTGACTGCGTAAGATATGATTTTGGCACCTCAACCTTACTCATAACTATCACTTCCACAGCCCTCCACTTCATGTCTATTGTTTAGATAATCTCCGATCAGAATGCTTATAAAGAGCTGCGGCTGCTCCCCCACAATGTCTGCTTTTTCGCTGGGAGTCAGCTGCCTCGTCTGGCGGTGTTGAGTAACCCTGAGTCAGAGCTCTGCGGCTTGTCTCGGTGTAAACAGATGGTCTCGGCTCTGATGACTAGTTTCTGATCTCACCCAGATAGGGATTCAGGCTGTCAGATGAGATTTACAAGCGCTACAGAGGTGAGACGACTGTGTGTGAAACAAAGGCCCAGGTCCGATTTCCTGGGACAAGTTTTATTTAGATAATCACAATCGAACTGTGTGAGGAGTGACAAGCTCTAATGCTTGAACCCATGGTTTAGTACATGTATAGTCTACATTCTTGTCATTTTATCTGCTATGTATCTTGACATAATATTCACCTTGTAAAGAAGAAAGAAGACCAAAGAGGTGTAAAGAAAAGAAGCTTCTTTGTTTGGTTGGTAGCTCTTTATAAAACTACAGTTGTACAGAGGATAGAATTTGCTTATTATCTTATACAAAGGTCCAAAAAGTAACCCCGGGGTTCTAAGCCTCAAATTGAAGAACCTTTGCCACAAAAAGTTCAAAATTAAATTCCACAGAAAATATAACCTTTTATGTGAAAGAGATTCTTTGACTTGCTAACTACAGCTCTATGTGGAGGCAGTCTGCGGTAACACAGTTTCACACATGCCAAGTTGGTAGTTTTTTCTTTATACATTTCTCTTGCACTTTGAGGCTAACTTTGAATGAACTTTCAAGGTATAAACTGCAACATTTTCCTAAAAAAACATAACGACATAATCCCTTTCATTCATCACTCATGACCCACTAGAAGTGTGTGGTGGTGGCTGTATCTGCAGAGGGTACTTTGCCTGTATTTCCTTATATTTTTCTCATTATTTTGCTGTCTCAGGACATTTCACCAACCCAAAACGTTGGTATTTAATATCCTGATGCATTCATGAACAGCTCGGACAAATCCTACTGACTCCACCTTTAACATCGACTGAAAATCTTAAGCTATCAGTATGTAATTAAAGTAACGGTGGGTCACCAAGCAGCAATTGATAAGTTCAGTAGTTCTAATATAGAAACAGCACCACAAGTGTGCCTTCTAAGGGTGTGCCATATCATATTGTTCACGATTAAAAAAATTTAAAAAATCATTGTGATAATGACAAAAGTACAATATTATAAATTCATATTGTGATAACAGATGAATATACATTTGTTCGTTCCAAAAAGGGGAGCAACTTCAGTAGTGTGGAAATGGTTTGGTTACGAAAGATTTGCTGATATTTTAACTAAACATACCATTTAAATTAGCCAATAAAATGTTGTGTCAACAAAGACTGGCTCACGGGTGCTAACTTTTCTAGAGCTGTAACAATTATTCAAATGTTAATCGATTATTAAATTAACCTGCAACTATTTTGATGATCGATTCATCGCTTTGAGTCAGTTTTTTAAGAAAAAAAAATCAAAATTCTCAGATTTCAGCTTTGCAAATGTGAATATTTTGAGGTTTCTACACTACTCTCTGACAGTAAATTGGATATCTTTGGGTTGTGAGTAAAACAAAACATCTGAGGACGTCACCTTAGGTTTTGGGTAATGCGGATCAACATTTTCTGACATTTTAAAAGAAATAACTATTAACTGATTAATCAAGAAACTAATCGATGACCATGAAAATGATCAACTTTTCAGTTAATAAATGTGGCTCAGGTTTAACCAGTTTTATGCCTTCTCTGTATGTTAACAGCAGTGTCTGTGTCCTTGTTTCTTATCAGGGATGCTGCCCTTCTACTTCTACTAGAGAGAAACTGTAATGTGAAACTGAGGAAGCCTAATTAACTGTTTCACTCCAAACACCAATATGTCAATCATTTCAGAACAAGCACCTCATTAAACAGATTCATATCTACAGTCTGAGTATATTTAAATAATTCTTGGTTTGTAGTGAACCAATATGAGCCTTCATTTTTAAACCATACATCTTCCTTGCAGCTCTACTGTATGCTGTCACAGAGTGCAGGGCTCTGACTTAATGAGAACCAAATGTCCTTGACCTTTACTCACACTGTCCACCTTCCTCCACACTCTTCACACACTGACAGTATTCTTCCATCGCATGATGTCAGTTTAAAAACAGCGCATATTCTCTGGACCCAAATGAGGGAGGAAGAAGGACTTTCCACGTGGGATGAAGCGATCATCCCTCCTCCTGGAGCTTACAAGCTTGACGAGGACCAGGAACGAAGCTGCTTAATACAATGAAAATATTCCTCCCGATCTCTCCACCTTGCTTTTCAGAAGGGAGACACTGAGAGGAGGTGGGGCGGAGGGGGGGGGGGGATTTGGAGGGTTTGTGTGGATTGCATTTGATCAGACTGGACCTTTACTAGGATCGCTCCTCACATTTTCCATCCAAAGAGGCTGAGGCGCTAGCAGACCATCACATCATTACAAGGGCTTTGATAGCCATACCTCTGTTATAAGGGAAATAGGCAAGGTGCCCCGTGTATGTGTGGCTTTGTCTGTGTGTCTGTCTGTGTGTCATCTGCCAGTTTGGATCATTTCAGTTTGCCAAGGTGTGCTCAAAGCTGAAATATAAGATATTTTCAACATCTAACATTTGTTTCCTCCTTCCTCTCTTGCACTCTTAAATTGTGCTGCTTGCAGCATTCTAGAGAACTGCTCATCCGATCGACTTCACACTCAACACTCCTCAGCAATACACCTGCAAAGTGTGACGTCAATTGGATTTATGGTTCTTGCATTGACATAAATAAAGACGGATGCCAGAGCTCCACTTCCTCCCACTGTACAAAACTGAAGCCAAAATATCCCACACACGGGCGCTGCCATCTTGCACTGGTGACATCATTTAGAGCCGGAGTCTGCACAGTAGTGATCAGTGTTGGAACAGTGCTTTCAAGTTTCTGCCCAAACAGCAAGCTTAATGGTGAACAGAGTTCACCTGTCTATCGTGACATTAAACCCTCTTTTTATAGCATCATTTAAGTAATTAAATCTAAACTGCTCAGAAAAATTAACAGTTGAACAAACATTAGCATGATAAGAACTAGCTAAAATGATCTGAATGAACTGTCTTTGGAAAAAATATATTTGACATGTGGTTTGATGTTTTAGTTTGGCCTGTGTCCTATCTATTAACATTGAAGAGGCAGGATTTATGACCCATAATGCAACCAGCCACCAGGGGGTGTTCAAGATGCTTTAGCTTCACTTTTGGGAAACGCTCATATTGTTCATTTCTAATATACGTCCATGGGTTTGTAAGATATGCAAAGGACATTCATACAGACATACTTAAATACATAAAGAAATCCCTTCCTTTATAGAGGATTCAGCTACAGCACCACCTATTGGCCAAATGGCACCAAATCTGTCAAGGTCACTCAGACATCATATCAACAGGTGTCCAACAAATGTGACTGCAATAGCACAAATCATTCAGGAGATATTTTTTTGTAATATGAGCCCTGGCTGCAGGATTTGAGTCTTGAGGACCAGCTATAGCAAAACTGGATTGAATACAAAAAAAAAATCCAAAAAGTAACTCCTGGCTCGGTCCAGAGATGCAAACAGATATGGACAAAGTTCACAATGGCGGAAAATCGCTAGACACAAATGGACAGATTCATCTAGACAGCTGAAATGTTGTTGTTTTTTTAGACTTAACGGTTCAAAAGTTACAGGCCTAAACATCAAGTTTGTTCTTACAGCATCACCATCTTGCCAAATTGCATCAAATTCAATACTGAACACTCATGTGTCCTTAGCAATACACCTGCCAAGTACAAGTTGTTCAGATGGTTGGTGAGAAAATCAAAGGACAAATGTACATACAGACAACAGGCAGAGATTCCTTCCTCTATAGTATATCACACTCTGACCACACTCTGATCTGTGTTGTAGAATTTTAAATATGTCACACATACATTTCATATTTGACGCTTTGACACAACTTTTGCACATATCCAACTTATGCTTCACATATTGATTAGCAATTTCTAAAATGCTAAGCCAGGAGAAGCAATTTTTAAAAAACAATATTTTTTACACACCTGTGTAGGAGACCAAATGTGTTCGATAACATATCAAGATTAAATCATAGAGAGTAAACCATCCCATTATCCCATTATAGCTACTTTTCAGTCCAGTGAACTGAGACAGAAACTAGCTTCCAATAAATGTATTTTCTATAATCTTCAACATGTTTTGGTAATGCAAAAATGTTGGATATGATCAGAGTTTATATGGGATGAGGTGTGTTTTTTCCTGAACTTATGCCTGCCTGTGTGCTCAAAGTTTGCTCTCATTTTACAATTTTTTTTCTACCTTTCCTTACCACACTCTTTGCTACTTTTACCTCTGGGATCAATCAGATTTAATGTGATCATTTAATATGATGGTCTTTCCAGTACTATCTTATAATGTCTTTAAAGCAGAGGTGATGATAGTTGCGTAGTTACAGTGGGCTCAATTTGAATCCTTTTCATAGTGGAATCCTCGAGCGCTGTTGTTAAAAAGCTCTTTATCATGATGATTCTCAAACAAACCCAGTGGAGCTTCTCCAACAGTAGAAGTGTGAATATGCATATATGTGAAGCGCAGCAGTGCTGGATTTATCTCACTATGGAGGCAGGATTTTTTTTAATCACAGTTTCATCTTTTTCAAACCAAAGTGCTCCACACTACATGCCAACAATCGGCTCATTCACACACACATTCATACAGTGATGGCAGGGGCTGTCACTGTGTTCATCAGAAGGAGACTCTAATGCTAATTCACACAGTCACACACCAATGGCACAGCCTTCTGGAGCAATTTGGGGTGTCTTGCCCAGGGACACTTTGACACGCAGACAAGAGGAGCTGGGGTTAGTGGATGACCCCCTCTGCCTCTGACTGCAGCCTACGTAATAAGTTTGCAACTGAATCTGAATACATTATTCGGGAAAGCACCATAAATGTGATGGAAACAGATATTTCTTCTATCCAAAGTTGCTCATTATTATTTGGAAAAAGTCAGCTCCGTGGGTACCACGGCATCATTTAAAAAGGTCACATCTACTTTAATCAATCACTGAAGATTATTCCCTTTAACTAAGGGATGTCTTTATATACTTGTATATCTTTTCTGCAGAGTTTCTATTTCCAATGCAAAGCAGAATCTTTTGATTGAAAGAAACTTTTTTTTTTTTTTTCAGTTTCTGATTTTTCAGTATCCCTCAGTCAGAGGGGAGGTGGTGGTGGGCTTCAAAGAGTCCATAAAACTTAGTTTCATTAAAAGTAAAAACAGAGTTAGACTTTGAAAAGTACAGCATGAGCATGCGGAAATATATTTCATGATTAATACATGCATACATGAATTCTTGAGTTATGGCCAGAAACCTATTTGTGAGGTCACAGTCACCCTTGACCTCCAAAATCTAATCAGTTCATCCTTGAGTCCAAGTGGAAGCTTGTGCCAAATTTGAAGAAATTCCCTCAAGCGTGAAATGTGAAATATCACATTCACGAGAGTGGGATGGACGTGAAGTGTCTCTGACCCCTGACCACCAAAATCTAATTAATTGATCCTTGAGTCCAAGTGGTCATTTGAGCCAAGTTTGAAGAACTGAGATATCTTGTTCACAAGAATGGGATGTGACACAAAAACTATAATGCCGCTGGTCACATCTGTCGCCAGCATGGAGGCATAAAAGAAGTTTTTCAAGGTTTGCCAAAAATTGTAAATCACAGAAGTCCTTCAGTATACAGTCATGAATGTGTACAAAAAAAGATTGGCTGATCGGCCCAGAAGTATTTGAGATTAGCTGCAGATCCAGCACACACACATGCAAGCAATCACATGATCCCCTCCAGCGTACACCTGGCAGATATATCTCAGATATACCTCTGTGCACTTTTACTGTATATATTATAAATCACTGCTACACACAGTATATATCATGACTTAAACATATACATGGTACTCTCCATACATGCATATGTAAGTATACATGTAGTCAGGCATGTAATCAATAAAGCAAAAAGGCTTTTAAAACCCCTACATGTTGGGTTTGTTCCTCCAGTAGCCTGCTTTAATGCTGTATTAACAACATAATGCCTCCATTAGGACAAAGTGTCATCTTACCAAATCAATACCGACATATCTGACAGTCCCCACGAGTCTGTCTGTCCGTCTATCTGTCCCCTGCTAACTGTTCATGTCATTAGTGCATTACGGCAGGCACTTCCCTGAACTGTTTGGACGTCTGTAACTGGAGAGGAAGTCAGAATCAGAGCATGAAAACCCAGCCGGCACGGCCTGGCTTGTTAATGTCGTTTTCCCTCTTATGACAATCATCGGAAGTGGAACGGTTTTATCATTTCTGGTTGTAGCAATCAGCTCCATCCGGTTCCTGAAGGCCCTCACTGGGCCTGCAAAAGTCTTTCAACATATATACAGGTGCACATGTTCACATGAACAAAAAAAAAAAAAAAAGTCCCACAAAAATGTCCCGCGTACAGTATGCCAGCCGAGCTGAGGCGCTCTTAACATTGCACACACTCACGTTAATTTAGGACTGTACTGTAAGGATTTCCACACACATACAGCCGTCCTCCGCACACACACACACACTCGAACAATAAGGTCCCCATGAAAGGAGGAGTGAGATCTAAGGCGACCTAACCAAGTTTGACAGTCAACAGCCCTATTAAAGCAGGCCCCACTGCAACCAAACACAGCGGTAATTGTAAATGTCAGGCAGAATTAACACAAAAATAAATAGCTTTACTTTCCTTATGTGTATATACGAGAGCAAGAAAGAGAGAAACATTACAGCACAACCCAGAAACACAGCCTCACACAAGTCAGTCATCAACCAGCTTCATAGCATGTCTGCTGTATAATTTTAATCTTAAAGGAAACATGATCCATGCTCAAAAGCATCAAATTATACATTTTGACTGTATAAACAGATTACACATAGTTGAACCGTGTAACATTTATGGCTTTTCAACACAATACGTTTACCATGCCATGTATTTTTCCACATTCTCTTCCTCAGTGTGATCACATTCCAAATGAAATGAATGATGATGAAAGGACTAACCCAGGGCTGGACTCTTCTTCGACATTCCTGCAGGACTAGTGTGGTATGACTGACTGACTGGTTGGCTGGCTGACAGACGGACTGTGGTAAAATCTGAACTGGCTTACTTTGGGGAAAGGCCGGAAAGAACTTGTCATGTCTCCTCCGCTGACATGGAAACACACAAGAGGAAAGAGGAATAAAAGGGGAGAGACAAAAAGGAGAGAGACAGAGAATGCAAGAGGGGTAGAAATCTTGCTTTATGCACTATGTGGAAGCATTCATGCATGTATGCCTTATGGTTTCAGCAGTGCGTCTGCTTGTGTCATTTGTTGTTTTCACTGTGTTATGTCCCAGTTGCCCGGTGCTCTGTATTTATGTGTGCAAGCACAGATCTGGTGTTGCGTTCACTGGTTAGGTCATGGTTCCTGGCCTGAGTCCTTCTAAAATGGGTATGGATTAACTTATGATTGTTCTGGGAAGAGCTACCCACAGCAGCTCCATCTGTAACGTTCAGAGGACTAGTGTTTCTGCACACTGCAATCTGTGCTAACCGTTATTTTGTCTTCTAGTCTTTAGCTGGAAAGCAAAAAATATGATTGAGCAAAGACCAAATCAGGATCACATTATGCTGCATTTAATTGACACTTCCTAAGTCCCGCCCCTTTGGGAAGCTCAGTCAACCTTCTCCATTCCTGTTTCCTGTACTTGGATATGCAATGTGCTCATCTCATCTATGGTGAAAAGAAAACCAAATTACAAAGATGATTGAAGGATGTGTAAAAGTGACATCTCCAGCCTATAGTCACATTTTAGTTAATGTTTGCAAAACGCAGGCAAACTAGCTAGTTAGTCAACATCAATCATTAGCTAGCTAGTACATGTGATAGCTAATTTTAGAAAAAAACTAGCCAACTAGCTACCTAATCAACAGTTCTATTTAGCCAGTTAGCTAGCATTTTGCTATTGCTAATTAAAGATGTGACTACATGTCAGCAACATCTATCAATAATAAGAGGCCTATGTTTTCATTGGTGAACCTGAAAATAAAATCATTGAGTTTTGTTGCCTTAGAATGAGCCATTATCTATCTACAGTTTCACTGCCATGTTTCTACGGTAGCCCAGAATGGGCAAAACACATTGTTGGCTCTCCAAATGCTTGGAAAGAGAGGCTGACTTGTTTGAAATCTGCAAGTGCCACTAAATTCTACACGCTAGTCCTTTAACATTAACATGATGGCTATAATAAGGTCACTGCAGCAGGACAAACTGATATGATACAATATACAAAAACTAAATGTAAACAAGAATAGAGCTAGTTCTTCCAGAAGCACTTTATCAATTTAGCATCTAATATAAAATTGTTTTAAAGAATCATTCATGCATTCTGTTTCTTTTCCAAAACCTGCAGCCTACATTACCCACAATGTAACTCAGCTGCAAACTGTTTGGTTAGAAATACAGGTGTGTTATGATAGTAGTGGCTAATGTAGCCTCCCTTTGCTGGCCTTAAGCAGAGATGAGGAGCAAGCTGCGGAGGTCTGGTAAACTCAGCACCCCCAAGTTTGACTCAAGTGACACGAGGCAATTAACTGAAGTTCATGCAGCTCACTCTGGAGCCACAAAAGCCTTTACACAACATTTTTCACAAAATATGCATGTAAACACACTTGTGATTTTATGATTTAAATGTCTTGGTGGTTTCAGTGTTTTTCCATGATATGATTTGAGAAAGACTTGAGAAAGACTAAATTTGTTCACCACAGTGTCAAGCAAAAGTGAATTTCACAAGTATTTCTCTTGTTACACATGTAATCCTGTATGTTTTTTTGTTTGTTCATTTGTTTTTTCAAAGAGAAGCACTTGTAACTTTTTTTCCCACAGTGTGGAAACTTGTAACCTTGTAGGTGCCTTTGAAAATAATGCATTTATCTCACAAAATGATTTGTCATTTGTCTAAAAACTGCATTTTAATAAAAGGGTTAATTTTGATCTTTTATTTAGAACACAGTAAAACAGTCTTTTATGATTTTAAGAGAAACAATCAACAGCTCATTCTGACTCATTAAAAATTTTTTTCATGCACAAAAGTTGTATTATACTCAGAAAAAAAACAAGCATCCTTGTACTGTTTTTATTTTTGACGTTTTCGAAAAATACACTTTGATTTCTGTCACTCTATCACTCATTCACCAGCTTGTCAAAGAATCCTGACTTTTAATGGAATCTGGCCACTTAAACCAAACAGTAAAGCAGACTCTTCAACAATATCATAACCCATCCGAGAATAAGCACGACCACTCCTTAACCACTGCAGCAGCTGGTCGGCGCTGGCTGTGACATCTTCTGGAACTCAGCTGTTTAAGTCAAAAGTGGCATTAACATGTGGCCTTGCGATTCACGGAGGTCACGCTGAGCGAGAAGGCATGAAAAGTGCTAGAAACACCAGTAGTCAAAGAGAGGCCTTGTCAGAAATGTATCCCTGTGTCCCTGGCCCTCGACCCCAATCATAAAACTCACAGACACAGAGGAAACCCACCAGTAAATCAGCCTGTCGCTGGCTGACACTCCGGGTTTGATCCTGGTGATATATGGCTTTAATATGTGGATGGAAAGATGGGCAATGAAGGGAATGCAAGACAGACAAAGAGAGAGAGAACAAGAGAAAAGAATGCAAGATACACATGGCACATAAATGTTTGCCCTATATATTGAATACGTTTGATTATAAATCAAATCATCACTGTAGTCATGCGCAGATTCAGTCTCGCTCAATATAAATGCAGCAAAAACTATTTAGACAAAACACAACTACGGCAAGACTTTTCAACTCCAGATCATGTAAACTGGGAGGAAATCTTCCTTACAAAGTGAGCAAGATGAGATGAAACTGAAAAGCAAGGGCAAAGATCTCATTACAACTTGAGGGGGAGAGTGGTAAAATTCAGTCCCGGACTTTAACGCCTGAAGCAGTTTGTGCTTATTATTGCGAACCTTAACTACAAGCCGAGAGAGGCAGAAAACGGGTCTGTTTCAGCTCCAATTCTTACATTCGTCTGCGCTGTTTACAAGGTTCATTATTAGAAGTTAAGTCAGCTCAGTTTATGTGAACCCTCCGCTTCAGGCGGTCTTCTTCCAACGGGGCAGGCTGTTAAACCAAACTCAACTCTAAAAGCAGGTGTTTTATGGTGTTTTTTCACAGTAAAAACTTTAGTTACACCATCACTTAAACTCTTTTCTGAGTCGCTTCGATCTACAGGCACAATCGGCACACACGTCATTGACTGAGGAACATCATTAACTAACCTGTGATGAAGTGTTTGCCACAGACACACACGTACTGACCGCCAGTACTGCAGCACCTGTTTTCACCAGACAAATGTGACATATGCAGTACAGACCACTTAGCAAGACAGACAGAGGGAGACTTAAACAAAATCTTCAAAAACAAACACCTTATTGTATTTATACTGCTGGAGAACGGGTGAATTTTATGCTATTATAGACATTTATAATACATTTCATGCAATTCCAGCTTACCTTTTACACAAAAACTAACTATTAATCATAATTATAAGTTGCTAATCAAATCATCTTTAAGAGGGTCTTTAATTTGATTGAAATAGCCTACACATCAATGTGAGTATGCTGTATATCTTACATTAATTTGCGTAATTGTGATATACAGTAAACTATTTCAAAATCGGGGAAAACATGTATGAATAGGGTGCATAGGGTGCTACGGCTTCTTCCCACAGTCCAAAGACTTGTCAGTTAATAGGTTAATTGGTGACTCAAAATTGCTCATAAGTGTGAATGTGAGTGTGAATGTTTTTTTGTCTCAATGTGACAGCCCTGTAATTAACCTGCGTGTACCCTTCCTCTCGCCCAGTGTCAGCTGGGATCAGCTCCAGTCCCCCACAACATGACACAAAAGGATGAGTGGTTATAGATAATGGATGGATGGATGGATGGATGGATGGATATTTTTTTGGCTTGACCAGAGGAACCAGTAGGGGTGACCATAGTGTCTCAAGTTGGTGCACCAAAACAAATTGCAAACATGTTTATATATTTCAAACCTTGTGTCGTTATTATATTATCATATTTTTGCATAGTTTTCACAACATTTGTACAGTAGTGAATGTTATGAGATGTTAAGAGATTAGTACTTTTAACAATCTTTAGATTTTGCACCGTCTTGGCAATTTTTTGCACAATCTAGTAATTTTTGCACAATCATCAACCTTGCTCTGTCTGTACTGTAGGGCTGTTTTCGACTAAGGATTTTCATAGTCGAATCTGATTCGTCAGATTTTGCCGTAGTCGACGAACAGTCGACTTTCAAGACCGAAGAGGATCACGGAGTCTGCAGGTAAACTAGACCTGACGTTTGCAGCTGACAGCAGCAGCTCCGCCTGCAGATTTCCGTGTCTGTGTTTAATGTGTGCACGTTTCTCCAGTCGAGTGATTTATATCAGCTTATTCTGTCACAGTCTACATTCAACATTATTTCCATTTTCTAGATTAAAACACTGCCAAACCGCGCTGGTTTTCATCTGTCCGACTTTGACATAAACATCCGGGGTTGCCTAGGTGATCAGGGCGTACACGCTGGGCGAGAGGCTGCCGTCTGAGGGCCGCGGCCCTGACTAGTGGCGGGCGGCTGCATGCGGCGACAGATAACTGACATCGTGCATGATTGAAATATTGATTCATAGTATAAACGACTAGTGAGGGAGACATGGAGATGATTTTGTGCCAAAAATAGGCTTTTATATATTGAAAAAAAGACATTCTATGTATCAATTTCTGCTCAGCAGTCGTGGGCACCCCCGCCTAGTCAGAATGGTATGGTCTAGTTACATAACAACATTTTCCGACGATTCGACTGCGAAGTTCATAGTCGAATCAGACCCTATTAGTCGAATATTCGACTATTGAAAGTCAGCCCTACTGTACTGTACATCTTTAAACCCACTGTGTGACCCAGACCCGGGGAACACATTGGGAACAACCAAGCATCTTACATGGTTTCACACTAAATTAACTTTATGTAGTCGTGTGTAATCTACGTAGGTCTATGTTATGTAGTCTTGTCAGGTTTGTGTAGTCTTAGTTGGTTCTGTGTAGTCTTTTTTGTGGATCTATGTAGCACCTCGGTCCCTAAGAAACAGCTCATTTCATCATGTACCAGATGTATATGGGTGAAATGAAAAATAAAGATACAGTCTACGGTATGTCGAACACATTTCAATATATCAGTGTTACAAAATTCAAGCATATCAAGAAATTTTAAATGGTTTGAAAATCTCTGACATTTCAGTCCAACGACAAATGTTTTTCCCATTGGCATCAGTGTACGTGTCAGTACAGACAGAAAAGGTCTTTTTCAGTTTATGTGTATTTATTGAGGAAGAAACAAAACAGGAGAGGGCCTGCAGACTTGCTGTTAGTCCCAAATTTACCTCCAAATCCCCTCTTTTTGCTAAAATGTGTAAGAGCTTGATGTGAAGTAAACAAAAGGCAATCTCGTTGCAAATGAAAGACTGTGTGAAATTCATTCATGTGAATGATGCAAAGAGTGTGACAGCGGTGGAAATCAGGCCCTTATTTAGCATCATGATCTCATCATGTAATCATCCTGCCTCCTGCTATAGAAAGAAGGAGAGGAGGGAGGGAGAAGGAGAGCAGTCGTTGCCTATTTACCTCCGTTTAATTAGTGCTAATGAGCTGTTAATGTCTATAAAATGATCTTAATGAATGCTACGTATATTATACGTCATGCCAAGAAAGCAGAATTGACTTAAAGAGGAGAGGAGAGAAGGATGAGAGAAGGTAAGAGAGAGAGGCAGAGGAGGAGCTGAAAAGTGAGGACAGAGGGCGGAGAGGTGAAGAGCGAGGAAAAGATACTGAGAAGAAAGTGTGGAGGAAAAGGAGGGAGAAAGAAAGGAGGATAGAGAGTGCCAGAGATGAAGCGGAGAGAGGGAGAAAGACAGCGGAGAGATGACAGAGTGCTGACATCAGAGGGCCAGCAGTCCCTCCACATCACTCAGCCTTCATGGAAAATCAATTCTCCCCGGCATGGACAATGGTGTCAACAGCAGGCAGGACCAGCAGCTCTATAGCCTCGCTTCAGCCATTAACATTAACAGACAGAGTGGTAATAGCACTCTTCAGGTATCATTACAATCACTCTGATCTTCATATGGGCTTCTGGGCTCCTTTCCAGACCAGGTTTTTCATTACTAACAATCTGATGACAAATTTTTAGAGGTCGTTTTGTGGAAAACTTTGGGGAAACACAAAATGCAATCACATTTTCAATATTGAATATAACCACAGAAAGCCATCAGTTGTTTTAATTCAAGCATAAAAACTATATTTGTCCTGGCATAACAGAAATGATGTGTGTGAATCTTGTTTAAAAAAGCACATCAGTAGGGCTGGGTATCGTTTAATATAATTACAATACCAGTACCAATACCAGAACCCTTAACATCATACTGAGTAGAGCTGCAACAATTAAGCAATTAATCAGCTATTAAATTAATAAACTATTTTGATAATCGATTAATTTTTTTGACTCATTTTTTAAGAATAAAAGTCAAAATTCAGCTTCTTAAATATGAATATTTTCTGGTGTCTTTACTCCTCTCTGACAGTAAACTGAATATCTTTGGGGTTGTTAATAAAACAAGACATTTGAGGACGTCACCCTGGGCTTTGGGAAACACTGATGGGCCAATCACAGGTCACATTAAATTGAAGAACACTTGTGGTCATAAGTGCGAGCAAAAACATAAAAATCAGTCTTTTCTAGATCAAAAGGGATCAAATGAAACCACGTGGTACTAGATTATTTCGGTCGATGTCTTAAACTCTTAGAGTACGATACCCAGCCCAAAACATCACTAACCAAGATTTCATAATATGTTTAATCCACGACAGATTTGTGAATTGCACAAATTTGGTGGCCATTAAGTAAAAACCTTTTATCTGTACTGTATTCACGATGTAGATTAGTGGTTATGCCAACATTTTCAACATTATAATGAGCATTAAAGTCCACTGTTTGAATCATAAGTTTTGTTTACAGCCTGTTCAAGGCGGGAGTGTTGCACCCTCACAGAGAGCAGAAGTCCCTTCGGGTGGACCACCATGAGGCCTCGCTTCAGAAAAATATGAACTGCAGTCAATAGCAAGAGACAATTGTGCCATGAATTACACATATGATTTTTAGCTAGCATGATGGGTCTTCTTTATTGCTGGATCTCTATTTAAAGCCTGATCCAGTGCACCGGCCTGTCAGAGCTTTAAGTATCCATCTACCTTGGGCCATAAAGCTGTAATGTAAATATACAACATAGAAATTCTTGTGTTCTGATCTATGACAGCCATTTCCAAACACAACTCCACAAATCAACAATATTCAACAACTAACACAGCTTTTAAAAATCAAAAATGATCTTGGCAAGTTCCAGTCAATCCAGTCCATTAACAGTCAGCCCAAAACACACAAAACAGATCCATAAATATCCTCAAGAATACTCAAACCCCGCTACACAGTGTTTATGCTTCCATTTGTCAAAATAAACAACAACTTAGTAAACATGTACACTGATGCACACACTGTTAGAAAGCTGAGATTCTTCTGATCCTATTGATGCCAAACATATAGTCTCAACAGCAGCTACAGTCAGCGTGACGAACCAGCAAACAACCAGCTTAAACAGTTTGACTTACTGTGTGTCGTCTTCCGGTCTGCCACAGTTAATATCCGACAACGTTCCTGTTTTAATCCCAAAAGTCCAGTCGATCCGAGCCAGCAACATATTTGGTCCAAAAACACGCGATTTCCGTCGATAAATCCACACAAACTTAACTGCAGGAGTTGTAATCTTCCAATTGACCTTTCGCAAAAAGCCCGCCCCCCTTAGTTACTGTTGCTAACCCGACAAGCTTCTTGACGCCGACAGATGTCAACACAGTGTCATGGCGGGGAGAAGTATACCGGTGCGTGTCAGTGACTCTTTTTGGAGCAATACCAGCACAATATCCTCCAGATCGAGGCAAAAGGGGGTTGCAATATGCAGTGGAGGGGTTTATCCAAAATATTAAAATAAGGAACGATGGGAACATTACGACTATCGAGGCGAAAGCATACCGGTCAATGGGAAAATCGGAGAAACCCCACGACCTCTACCTCAAATGCAACGAGCACAGCCTTGTGGACCAGTCATGCTCTTGCACTGCCGGGTAAGTTCTCTTATGTTAGCCTAGTAGACTTGTAGTTCTCAAGACCGGTCTTGGTCTCAAGACCGGTCTCAAGACCACTTTTTTGTGGTCTTGGTCTTGTCACGGCCTCGACAGTCTTTGGTCTCGGTCTTGTCTCGGTCTCGGGTCTCTCGGTCTCGCAATGTCTCGGACTCGCCGAGTGGTCTCGAAGGGATTTGTACAATTTGAAGTACAGTTTTTTATTTGTATTTTGCATTTGATTTAATGCATTTTTTGGTGCACCTGCATGTGTGTCTATGTATTTAATTACAGTATTGTGCTTATAATGGCCTTGTTTGAATAAATATATGGCATCATTGGCCTTTGAATAATATTTGCATATCGTTGTGATTGATTAAGCATTAGGCCTATGCCATTTCAGTGATGCTGATATTATACAGTGTAATTTGGCTACTATAATGGTAAATAATGCAATTTCAAGTTGATAATTGTGTGTATCTTTAATATTTAAAATTCACGTTTCGTCTACAAATTAAGTACAATTTAAATCAGTGACATATTTACCATTCATTAGACTTTTTTTTGAGGTGCAGGGTGGTGTTGGAGGCTTGTTATTTTGTTAGATGACTTTGGGACTAGTTAATAGTCATGTCAGTCCTTAATAGCACACTAAGCAGCTGAACCCAGTATGGTGCTTATGTTCTACAACTCATGCAAGATGACAAAAAACTAGGTTTTTTTTTTTGTCTCCGTCTCGGTCTCGGTCTTGAGCTGAACTAGTCTTGGTCTTGACTTGGTCTGTCTTGGTCTTGGTCTTGGTCTTGTCTTGGTCTTGATACTCTCTGGTCTTGGTAGTGTCTTGGTCTCGGTTTAGGCGGTCTTGACTACAAGTCTATAGCCTAGTATTGTTAAAATATGTTTATCTGTGTCCACATCCTCCATAAGAGCGTTACCGTTAGGTTAGCTAGCTAAACTTACAGGTGCCCCAAGGCTAATAAAGCCTGTTAATGTAGATCGGGACACTTGTATGCTTCAGGAGGATGTTGACTGAAATATTTAAATTTAATTTAAAGTTAGATAGCCAGTCAGCATCCTTTCAACTATCCTAGGTGTATAACCCGTACGCAGGGTTGGGAGGGTTACTTTAGAAATGTATTCTGATACAGTTACTGATTACCTGTTAAAAAATGTAATCAGTAACTTAATCCAATTACCACAATATTAAAGTAATGTAACTTGATTGCTTTCCATTACTTTTGGATTACTTCAGTACCAAATGTGGTGAAATTTGAGCCTAATATGATGTTTTATGATGGCTTTAGATTTATTAATTATTTGTTCAGCTATTTCTTCTACGCTGGTTCGGCACTTGTACAGCAAGTACCGGGGTGGGATACTCAGGAGTAGGCTGTCCGTTCACAAAATGCTACATGAAAGATGAAAAAATAAGTTTAAATGGCCTGTTAGGACGCTATGTTCAACGTCGATGTAAACTGACGAAACATAACGTTAGAGAGCTAACGTGAACTCGCTAGCAAGCTAGCTAACATTAAGTTAATTAACGTCGGCTAACACTACGGCTAGCTAAACTTAGAGGGTATTGGTAACGTTCTGGCAATGATATACTAGTAATATACAATATTCCAAACTCTTGGGGTACCTACTGTCCAGCTTGACGGACCTTGTTTGCATAGTAACAGTTGCTAGGATGTGTGATTGGACAATGACCGTTTAGGAGCGGGCTTTTGCGAAAGGTCAATTCCGTCGTTTCGCTCTGTGTTTACACGCTTCACAGACGCCATCGCTGCACCTGTTACCTCCACCGTAGTCTGATCTTTTGATTGACGTCTCACTTCAGCCAATAGGAGGCTTCCATGGCCTGTCCACAGCCCACAATAGCCAATGAGAAGTTGAATGGAAGAGCCTGCCTTTCTTCTTCCATATAAGGACACAGACAGTTCAACAGATTGTGTCTATGACTGGCACTTTGTACAGCCAATGAAATCCCCAAAATGACAATATGCAGTTTCTATATGTAAAATGAAATAAAACCAGATTATATAAATTAGGTAAATTTAGGTAGTTTTACTGTGCTTAACTGCCTCAGCTACTGTCAAGCACAGTTTTTTTTTGGGTCTCCAAATGGCCTCCTGGATATATGCATTCATTTTCTGTGGTATTGTTATTGTTATCACATTTGAACTTGGGACTACATAAGGCTAGCATCACTCTGAGGCTGTCGTCTAGTTATGGACAATGGGGGGTTTGAGCTAAATCCTAATCTCAGCCTGCTAACATGCTTACAATGCAACAGTGTTAACATGCTGATGTTTAGCAGGTAATGTTAACAATGGTCACTATTGTAGTTTAGCATGTAGGGTGCAAACATTTAACTAATTAGTACTAAACAACTTAATTACAGTAGCTGAGGCTGAAGTCTTTAGTTGGTTGTTATCTAAAATTTTGACCCAATAATAAGGGTGAAGGAAAAGTGAGTCAGCAGGATACATCGTCTGGGAATCCATTCACAGTTGTTAAGACATTTGCCTCAAAACCAAAACTTCAAACCTCATGGTAGTGCTACCAAAAGTCTGGGAATCACTACAAATGTCATGGCAATCTGTGAATTAGCGTAGTGTGGAGCTATTTCAGTATGGAAAGACTGATGTCTCTCCAATATAATAGGATTAAATGGCACTCTGTGGTGCTCAAAGTGCCACAGAAATACATTTGAAAAACTCACCAGCAATGTCTCTTTCCAGAAATCTCAATGCGGTTAGTCGAGATAATTCAAAGACCTTATTGTAAGCAGTTTCATGTTGGTAAATTCTACTACAAAGGAAAATAGTTCTGCAAGATTCTACTGTAGAAAGAAAATAGTACCATCCCATTCATTCTATTCCATTCTTCTAATCTGTTGCTTCCTAAAGTTCTGTGTGTTCAATCAATGGTCATAGTACAGCCAGAAGCGATTAATTTGCCATTTCAGAAATATAAATGTCCTCCTCTTAATGTGGGCTGAAGAGGTGATGAGGTCAAGTCAGTGATGAGTTTTCTTTGGACAGCTCAGGGTGGACTTTCGCATCCATGACTGTAGCTGAAACCACAAAATCGTCTCGTCTTGCTTGCCTTGTTTGACTTCACAGCACCTCATGCGTCTGAGTGTTGTCGTGCGCCCACATGGACCCGATCCAACATTTGAGACTGAGTCAGCGTTGACATGCAAAAATCCTGAGAGTGATTTTAAACTTCTGATGAACTTGTAGCGAACACGGACACGAGTTCAACCCGCTTGAGACGCCTTGGTGACGGCGGTGCCACCTGGGGTGTAGCTTGATCAAAACACACCTGCACTTTCCACTTAAAAAGACAAATATGTTGCAGTCGTCTCTCCACCGCAGCACCACTGGTGAGGAGGCTGATGATAGCTTCACGTCCCTTTGTGATGACACCATTTGTTAAAGTGACAGAAGCGGTCGGAGCAGTGCAGTCCAGGGACCTTTATGTGTGTGTGTGCTGTGATGATAACACTGTATGTTACGTTGGTAATAAAATGATTGAAGAGTCAGTGTGTGCTTAGGTTCCATAGAGAGCACAGGCATTACAAAACCAACAACCAACATCCATCTATCTGTGTATGTGCTTGTGTACATGTGTGTGGCAGAGACAGTATTGTGACAGCTTAGTGCTCCCTGCAGTGTACATGTGTACATATGAGATCCTCTTTGTGTCAGCACTGCCTCGCTTTGTGTGTGTTCTCGCACATTCTGCTCAACGCTGGAGGGCAAAAGCCTTAATTCTTCCACAATCTACTGCTGGAGACAGATAAACACGTCTCGCAACAAAGATAATTAACGCATGACATCCTGGCCCTTTATCAGTGAACTTTGAACCCAGGAAGCGAGCTTACGAGGATGACATTCTCGCAGCGGGCCGCAGGGGTAGCTAAGCGGAGCGGTATGAGTTTGCAACATGGCGTCAGGCGCTGTGAAGCAGCTGCACACAGCTGGAGGCCAGTTTTTTACTAGGAACCGAGAGGGAAGAGGGAGAGGAGATAGAGGGATGAGGCCACAGAGCAGGCTTCAAAGGGAGGAGACATGGGGAGGATGGGGTATGGGCCACTGTCCTGCTCTTTCTCAAAAGAAGAAAAAAAAAGAATCAGGTACGTTTCCATCAGCTGTATTTAAGTGATTAAACATGCTTTAGAAAAAAACAGACACTTTAAAATAAAAAAAAAGTGACTTTCAAGACCTGAGTCTTTACAGTATTTTTGTCTAAAAATGAAAACAAATAAATGCGCAGGTCAATGGGAGGGAATGGTTAACACATAAAAACAAACAAACAAACAAATAAATAAATAAATAAAAGCTTCTCAAAAATGCCCTCAAGTCAGCATAAACACGTTGTCACCTTGAACAGATAGTTTGGATGATTTGAAGTGGGGTTGTGTGAGGTACTCATTGATAGTCAGTGTATTATTCCCCAGTTTGGAGAAGCAGAGAGGAGTCCTGATGTAGGAATCTAAGCAAAGTACTGCTGTGGACAGGGCCAGCAACAAAAGGTATTTTATTCATTTAAAAAAAGGTCCACCCAAAAGAGCAGTACAGAATATTTTCACCACTTTACTTTGCCATCAGACAACCAAACTCCACAGGAAAAATCTGTAATTCTACCCCACAGAACACAGGAATTGTGGGTCGACTGTTGCCTGATTTGTTACTTTGTTTGTGTTATTGTGTGACTTCGGTGTTGGAAAAGGGTGGTTCGAATTCACCAAAGTCACACAATAACACAAACAAACTAACAGATTGAGGCAGCAACCCCTGTGGTCTCTGAGGTAAAATGACTGATTTCGCCTATGGAGTTTGGTTGGTTTGGAGACTGTATATTTCCCTCAGAAAAGACTGTCTAACAGTTAAGTAAAGTGTTGAAAATATTCTAAATTTAGCGTACATTTAAACTGATACCGATTTCTTTAGTCGCCCTTTTGAACACTGTAAAACCGAATGCTCAAATGAATCTATTTTAATAAGAAGTGAAAACTGAAATTTGTTTAAAAGTTCAAATAAGTTAAAAATGTCGATTTCCAAAAGAATTTTCTCTCTTGTTTATTAAACTCATAATGAATAATTTTTGATTAAGATTAACTTAACTGGACATGAAATGATGGCTTTTTATAGATAATAATCCAAACTATCCCTGTAAGTCAATAACTCGTGCTTGTATCTTGTGTATATTAAACTCCTTTTCCTTGCTTTGGTGTAAACGTGTGGATAGGCTCAGGGAGATGGTTTCTGCCAGTGTCGAAAAATCTGGAAAAAGCCGAGCTGCATTTTGGATGATTGCATATTACCCCTGTTCAAAATGAGAAATGAATTTTACACATCGTGACTTTGTTTTCTCATTATCATTACTCTCCAAGTGGAACCATGCTTTCTGTATCAGTAGCAGCTAGGGGAGCGCATTTCAACAGCAAGATGATGAATGGTGCTGGTTAATCTTCTCCGGCGTTCTTGCATTATCATATGCCACTGTTCAAAAAGTTCTTATCTGCTTGGACAGAACTGCCACAGGCATCACATTGCCAGCACACCTGCCGTCTATCCTCCTCTCTGTGGTTTCATCTCCCTTAACTTCCGCCCTCCCCCCGTCTTTCCTGTCATCCTGGTGGTTTCAGCACCTGGAGGTTTTTCAGATAAAAACAAAGACCGAATTGGTGGCGTTGTCAAGCATACTGTGTTCATTGTTTCCTGAATTGGGGAGGGCAATGTCCTGTTTTCTCTCTGTGCACATCTGCCTGGGAACATCTGGATAGTGTCAGCCTTCAACATTGAGCAGAGCGACCATCACTCTTTCCCCTGTCTGACACATCTCATCTCCTACAAGCCAGCAAAAAAAAAAGACAAACCGCAGATCTTCCACATTAAAGTCACACAACAAATCGACTTTAACAATGGATGATCGGAAACAAAACGCTTTATTAGATGTGGCCGGGGGGAGCGGAGAGGAGGCGGCAGCTGGCTGGAAGGGATTAGAAACAGAGGCTGAGGTGGTTAAACTGGAAGCTGGTTAACAGATGTGGGAGGGTTTGCGGATGAAGTGGAGAAGGTCCTAGTATACACAGGTAGAGTGATGCATTTTGTGACGATCCTGTAACCACACAGAACGTGCTATTGGGCAATTCTGCACAACCCCAGGAATGATTTTCAATACCAGCGCTGTCAAAGTTATTTATTTCACAATGGAGACACAACTATGGGTGTGATATGATAACAGATAGAAAAAGATTATGGCTGTGGTAAAAGTAAAAGAGAAAACTCCAAATTTCAGGGCAACTGCCTTCAATAGATTTTTGTGTCTTGAATCAAACTCAAACTTTTAAATTTTGAAATAAACTAAACAAAGTTTTGCTGACCTGTGATCGACTTTTCCTTTTGGAGGGAGTTTTAGAAACTCTTGTTCAGCTGTGAAACTGATTTATCATTATTTGGGAGATTGAAAATGAAATGGCTGCGACTGAAAATATTAAATTATTATTATTTATTTCACTTCAATGATTTTAGGAATTTACTCAACCGTTTTTCAAATACGCATTTTTGGGGGTTTATAAAAGTCAAAGATTTAAGTTTATCTAAAGAAGAGAAGTAAATAATCTCTAATCTCTCTATCTTTGTTTAGTTTCTCAAAACCTAAGAGTTTGAGTTTGATTCAAATCTCAAAAATCTCTTGAAGGCAGCTGCGTTGAATTTATGAGTTTATTATTTTATCTAAAAAAAAAAGTAAATTATTTCAATAGAACATTAGTAGTTAGTAAAACTTTTTCAAAACTTAAGACTTAAAGTTGGGCTCAAAACTCAAAAAGTTGCCTTGAAATTTTCAGTTTTCTCAACTTTTTTCATTTTTACAGTGCAAAAACACTTGTTTAAGCACAGTGAAATGAGGAAGAAGTAAGATGAAGATTAATATGAAGTAATACATACATCTTTATTCTAGTGCTTACTCATGGTCACCCTGTGGAGGTTCTGGCCTGCCAATACTACAAAATAAAATAATTCTATCAAAGTGACAGCTTTGTGTGCATAATGTATGAAAATTTAAATTCTTTTTTTAAATTCCAATTATTATTTTTGTGTCTGAAATACAGGTGCTGCAATGTACTGGTATTGACAATAACTCTGATCAAATGAAAAAAATGAAAGTGAAAAATTTAAAAATGAAATTACTTAAATAATTTAAATAACCCTTAAACAAACTCTGTGCTCTCATGATCATTTCTGTTCATTTCTGTTTATTTCCACCTCAGTCCACCTCTGTACACTTGTATTTTGAGTGGAATTCATTTGCCAAAGAAGAGACCAAATGCACAATAATAAGTTAAAAATGAATTTGATTGATAGATTTTTTTTCTCTATTTTTTATAGATATCACCATAATATTGTTATTATGAGTTCTGTAGTGAAAATCTGACGGTTGTGACTGTACCCCATATTCTGAAAATGCACACTGTTTTAAATTTAAATTTTAATTGTGTCAAAATTTATCCCATTTCTAAAACAATGCAACATAAATGTCCTTTTTCATGGTCATTCTCATAACGGCAGGATTATATCAGGCGTCTCTTAATGACGTCTGGCAAAGCCACACATCAAAACCACTGTGTCAGATTAAAACATCCAACTGCCTGAAATGCACCAAATCAGATACAGTTTCCTGAATATTAATATACAGTGGTATAGATATCTGTAAGAGTTTGACCCCACTTTCACTTAAAATAATCTAAACTAATTTATTTGTAATAAATTTTGATCATACTATAAACACGTAACCCCACATTAATGGGAAAAAAGAAAGGAGGAGAAAATAAATCAGAGGAGGAAGATGTTGGTTTTTTTTTTTTACAATTTTGTATTTTGAGAATAAAGTTCAAGAATAAGTTCAAGAGTTAAGTCCAAATGTTGTGATAAAGTTATAGAACCACTTTGAGAATTAAGTCAAAATGGAATTTCATCTTAATTTTCAACATATTTGACTTTATTGTCAACATGTCATCTGTTCTCAAAAATAGCAAATTAAAAAAAAAAAATCCTCATCTGATTATTTTTCTATGCCTGGCACTAAAATACTGAAAGTTTGACTTTATTCTCAACATTTTGACTTTATTTTCCCCATTATGACTTTATTCTTGAAACGCAAAATAATAATAATAATAATAATAAAGGGTTTCTTATGTCTTTTCTTTTATTATGTCTGGGCCTAACTATTATTCTTTCAAAGCTATTTGATAAATGCTCATTTTTACTGAGTGTATTTTTTATCTTTCTTTACTCGACTTTACTGTTTACTACAATCTGAATATGATACCCCAGAACACTCCGGACTGTATTTGCTGACTCGTGGAGTTTGGACACTGAATGTGAAGACCTCTCTTGGCTGTGACTGACCTCTCTATGGACTCCGTCTCTGTTCATGTTGCTTGCCCTGTGAACTCGGTGATTTGAAACACCTGTCCGTACACTATATATGTCAGTCAGATGATTGCTGGCTTTCATCCTGAAGACGGCCGGATGTGCCAAAAGATTGATCTATGGAATGTAAAATAAAAAAAAGATGACGTCTGAGTTATGAGTGTTTGACTTGTGATCTTTCAAACATGTGGAAATACGCTTTACAGTTAAAAGAAAAGCCGATGTAATTTGTCGGTCTGCGGCATCATCGCACGATGAAATAAAAACACAGGAGCAGGTCTATCATCATCCATTTTTTGGAAAATATTTTGCCAATATTTATTATAAAAATATAAATGTTTCCACTACAAATCATTTTACATTAGTAGACAAGGCCATCTACATTTGCACACGTAAACTCTCACACAGACACACGGGTCAGTCTCGAGACAGAAAATGAGGGATCTGGATATAGGGTGCATAACAGTATTGCTCTCTCAGATGTCCCAGGTTTATAAAGTAAGTCAAAAACCAAAACACAGATAGCACTGACACATAATTTACTGTATGCTACAAAAAACCATCAACATTGCGCTGTATAATGTTAACAAATAAATAATAATGTAATCATAATTGCCTTTTTATTGTAGAAAAGAAAAAAAACAGAGCAGACAAATATAATTCAAAATAAGATAAAATATAATACAGATGATTTTTGTCTCTTTTTTAATTAAAAATGTTGCACAATTTTTTATTTTATTCTTTTATACATACAAACATTTGTACAAAGAAGGATGGCCATGTACATATAGTGGGATCTGTAGCGCTAGTTGCTATCATTACGATGGTTTACATTATGTACATGCTAATTAGAACACATAGCAGCAACAGCAGCATCCACAGGTAGACCAAGTAACAGAGGACCGACTGACAGACTGAACAGGCCCGGGTTTCCCAAAAGCACCAAGATCACCCTTGTCCATGAGACAAGCTTAGTCTACAGCCAAGGCAATAACATCTCCATTCAAAGTGCTCAATAAGTTTGTACTACTGTAAGTGCTTGGAAGAAGCTTAAAGACAGCGTCCTCGTGGTTAAATGTCACCCATCCGACAGCACTAAGTACCAAAGTGCCAGTTTAGAAATACTGGGTATATGCTGCACTGAAGGACTAACTGGGCGACATCAAAGCAGGAGTTTGGCATCTTTAAGTCTGTACTTCATAGTACAAAAATCCTCTAAGTTCTGAGGTGCCTTTAGGAAATCCCATCCTGGACATAATGATATACTAGGATACTATCTCAGAAAGCAATTTATTCATTTATTGGAAGTGTTGCATCTCTTTCAGGGCATTTTCACACCTTGTTAGTTCAGGGCAGTGATTAAAAATCCCACGCCCCTACGAGAAAACAGAAAAAAGACCAAGACTTGTTCGAAAGTAAATCAAAACTGGAGCTTTTTGCTTGGTGATCCCACCACGATCCAACCCAACTAGAGGAGGCACTCTACTTTTGGCAACACACCAAGATTTATGGATTAACAGCTAATTTTATACCAGAATAAAGTTCTTTTTTTTTACAGCAAATGTATGCTTTTATTAATAAGTTATGGGTTCAGACCAAAGCAAACCGACTAAAACACCCTCGGATCAACAGCGTTGATCTCAACCTTTTGAACTCATCATGCGCAGAGAGCAAATCCCACTCCTTTAAAAAAAACTGATACCTCATGTTGTGTGGGGGTTGATGATGCTGACCTGTCTTACCTGAAGAAAAAAACTCAAGTACAAACTCACTTCTAGTTTAAAACACTTCCGCAACACAGCAAGAATGTCTGAAGCAGAGGCCTTAAAGGGATAGTTAGGATTATTTGATGTGGGGTTGTATGAGGTCTTATTGATAGGCAGTGTATTACCTACAGCAGATGAGGTTTGGAGAAGCAGAGGGGCACCAGCATGGAAGCTTAGCAATCAACTGCTGTGGACAGGGTTAGCAACAAAAGGTATACCAATAACAGTTTATGTGTATGCTATATATAGAATACTTTCAACACTTAACTTGCCATCAGAAAGCTTTTTTCTGAGCAAAAAAACACAGTTATATTCACTCTCTCCAAACCAACCAAACTCCATAGGCAAAATCAGTCATTTTACCTCACAGAACTCAGGAGTTGGTGGTCCATCACTGCCTTGATCTGTTAGTTAGTTAGTGTTACTGAGAGACTTTGGTGAATTCAAACTATCCTTTTAAGACACCAAGGTCACACAATAACACAAACAACCTAACCAATTGAAGCAGTGGTGGACCGGCAACTCCCATGTTCTGCAAGGTAAAATTACTGATTTTGCCAATGGAGTTTGGTTGGTTTGGAGATAATGATATTTTGCTCATGTAACAGGGATTTCCTGTCAGACAAGGCTGTCTGACGGCAAAATAAAGTGGTGAAAATATTCTAAATGTAGCATACACTTAAATGGATGTTTTTTTTTTTTTTTAGGTGGACTTAAGCATTAAGAATAACTACATAGAAACAGACAATCTTTTCATAGATGGTCTCGTTAACTTATGTAGGTCATATAGAGGCATCGGCATTGAATTGAGACTGTTTAATAACCAGTTAAAAACTCCTTCTAGTAGCTTTAAGTGGCTAAAATGCTAGGGGGCATGGGGCTAATACACTGTCTATCTGCCTATATATCTACCTCATACAACTCCACATCAAAAAATCCGAACTCTTCCTTTAATGACATCACTTCATCTTATTCAAGTTCTTTTTCCTCTTATCAATTTCTCTCTTACAGTTTCCCCCCTTTTTTTTCTTGCTCCCGTCTCTCTTATCCAACCTGTCTCTGCTCCATTCTCTCTTTCTGTTTCCCCTCGTTAGAGAAAGTAGAACGAATAACGTATACATCCTGAGATTTCACACAAAGGGCATTGGGTTGAGGGAACAGCACTATAACTGTACAATATCTGTTCATAAGCACATAGAACATAGATGTCACCATAAAGAAAAATTCTCTGTGTGAAGTGTGTTATGGCCCCTGTACCTTCAAAAGCACAGCGTTCAATACATTGTACATGTGACGGACTCATGGCTTCCATAAGATGAGACTATTTAACTGATTATCATAATTATTGCTTTTTATGTGACATGTCTACTGAATGCAAATGCTATAGGTTAGAGCTACAGAGTAAAATGGCTCGGTTATCGTCTCGGTGCGTCCATACCAGCTCAGTTCTCTCATGGATAGAGACAGTAAATGTAGGTAGTTACAACAAAATCTCACGCCTCAAACCTCGTTAGTCCAGGAAGGGGGTCCACATCCGGGTGAGCTGCTGCTGTCTGCTGTGCTCCTCTACGCAAGGCATCTCAGCCTCGTTCCACAGGCTGCTAGTCAGGCGTGTGGTGGGAGGAGACTGTGAGCATGCCCGTCCCCTTTTTCAACCGTAAAGGGAAGGCTATGCAAGCCAGCTTAGCCAATGCTGGAGAGCTCCGGCTTTATGTTAGTCCAGTCCTTGCCCTGTATCCCAGTCCAGTCCCAGTTCGTATCACTGGCCAGGTCTCGGCTTCACCTCTGCTCTCTTTACCCCTCAATTTGTCTGTAAGGCATCTCGACTTGGGCATGAAGGGACGGAGGGCTGAAGAGTCAGCCAGGTCTGCTCTGAATTCTTCCCATATCTTTGTCAGGACATGATATCGTCTTTCAACGAAACAATGGATCCCTCATTTGAATCATATATTATTTTTCCTTCATTTCCATCCGTTTCCAGTTTAAATATGAAGCCGCCGTGTTAGACTGTGATTAGCAACCACACCGACAGACACGTCTCTGGTGTTTTTTAGTTGTTGGGTTCATTTTTTTTTTTTTTTTAAACAGGCACCGGACCGTTCTTGGCGTGGGAATCTAGGGCTTTGAGGCTGCTCACGATCTTCTTCTGCGGTCCTACGATAGTCACTCCAACCTTTTTCAGATCCCTGGTTTGCGAAGGAGAAAGGAGGGGGAAGAGAGAAGCGGGGAGAAAACCAAACAGGGAAGAAGAAAAGAAATGGAAAGTGTGCATTAGTGTTGGAGGATGTGACACCCATGTGACATTTAATGACATGCTCCCAGTGCTGCTCCCTTCACTTGCCCATGCATCTGTCATTCATAGACGACTGCATTTCCCAGAAGGCCACTGGGCTGCCACATCTCTGGAGGTTGATTTAGGGGGAGGAGGGGTGTTGCCTCTGCTCTACATTGCTAACAAACAGGGAGGTGGGCCTATGGGGGCTACACTGACAGCTGCTATTATGACCCTGTCAGTGGAGGGAACGGAGGCACACGAGGGGCCACAGTGGCAGAAAAGACCCAGTTTCCTGCATCACATTGAACTGGATTTCTGTGACAGGGTAGGTAAGTATGTGGAGGAGCAGCACTGGTACATGTGTAACATATTACACTCTGATTCAGATTAATCTGTTAACTTGTTAATACTCTTGGAAGCTTTTAAAAGATTAGTTACATGCATTCAAAGTGTAGGAGAAGACAATCTGTATAAAAAGACTATTTAGAGGTGCACCATCAGTTTCACATGTGTTATGCATCATACACGTCAAATTCACACAGTAGTTAGTCAGCTTGATTATATCATCAAGCCATTTTTGAAACAAACACCAACAACCTTAAAATACATGAAGAGTATCGCTGATATTACAGTACGTACGAAGTGACAGCGCATGTTAAGACTCATCTCCTGTGATCGTCTAGTAGTAATAGCCTAACAGCACTGTATTAGTAGAAGCAGTGGAGTTGCAGTCAGAGTGGTGGCATCACTACAACACTTCAAGCCACCGAGACATTTTAGTGTTATTCGAAAACGGTCACAATAAAGTTTGTATTATTCAGATGCAAGCAGAGCATTTAGTTCTCCAAGGCAGCCGGAATATCAGACATTTAGAAACATCTCAAACCGCCAGAAACTGAAAGTGACAAAAATCACCATGTTGCTTCACTCTGTGCTACAATGTAAAGGGATAGTACGCTCAAATTAAGTGCTTTCTAAATGCAAACTGTGCAATTTCAAGTGAAAATCCATAAAGTTTCAATAAACAAGACTAAAGAGATATATAGAGAAAATAGCTATGTTTCCATCCATACACTAATAATGCAATTTATATCAAACTAACAACTACAGTAAACTGACAACTTGTATTATAATTGCTGAGACAGCTGAGAGAGATCATGCAAATATGGACAGAAGTGTATAAAAATTTGGGTTGATCATACAGCATGAATTCTGTGTTGCACACTGCAGACTGGAGTCTCTGTTACAGCAAAAAGCAGATGGATAAATCTGCATTTGCTTTTTTCCAATATCTCGCCTCTTTATCTCAGCACAGTTCTCATGCATTATGGTGTGTTCAAGTTAAACTGGAAAGTCAGAATTTGGACTTACCAGTTGAAAATTTTAACAGTATGTTGAAAAGTGTGCTGTCTGCTGTAGAGTAAATATTCTGTTGTTGATTACTCTAGATATAAGTAATCCTTGCCATTCAATATTCATGCTTTAACACTATCATTCGTAGCTACAGCTGGATGGAAATATAGCTATTGAGATATTACAGAATATCAACTAACTATCCCTTTAAAAGTCAGACAAGTGAGAGCCCATCAGTGGTTCTGGAGGTCGGTTACTGCTCCCCAGGTGGGGCCTAGGTCTTGGTCCTCCACCCACCATCCAGAGCCTGAGGAGGCGGAGAGGAGCTGGGCGTTAGAGAGTGGTGATTCCCATGGAGGCTCCCATTCTGGGCAAGTGGCCGGTGTGACGTGGACCTCCGTCAGAACCACTCTACTGAGACACAGCCAGGCCCGGCAACATTAACACCTTGAACTGGACGTCAGTAATATGTGCTTTGACTTCAAAGGTATTTAAAGCACATTTTAGTTGTAATAAATCAGGCTAAATCATGCAGCTTTACTTATCCAATGAAAAACAGATATCCATACAGACAGGAAAGGAAAATACTCTTTAAGTAACTTTAACTACCATGGACAGTTCTTCCTATATGTAATAATGTCGTGTTTTAATCTCTGTAACCTTGTCTGAATTGTAACTTTTGTCATAACTCTTTGTGGATTTTCCTGCCCAGGGACTGCTGATTAAATTTAGCTATCTAGCTAACTCTGGGACAATCAATGACTGTCCACTGTCCCTGTGAAATAAACAAATAAAATAAATACATTTGTGAGCAATGTCACAAAAAGGAAACTAATAGAAATCTATAGAAAATCTGATATTTATTGGTTAGTGGTGATTCAGTCAGTCCTTGGTCAGTCCTTTTAGCAAAAAGAATAAATCTTACCTGAAAACTACCAAATCAATTCTGACAAATAACAAAAATAATAATAATAAAAAGGAAAACAATAAAGCTAAAAAGCCTAAATCAATAATTCAGCAAAAACAGCCAATATTGACTATATTTATGCAAGTTTGCTTAGCAATTTGGAGGTCATAATTCAACCTTATTTTGATTTACCGTTATATTATTATTACCCTTTACTTTTGTGATATAACCAATAATCATTTAACTTCAAATCCTGTTTTTTAAACTATGGAGTGGGAACAGAACTGTAAAGGGGACCTTCTACCCTTAGGCTGTCAAAGACTGCAGTGGCATTTAAGAAGCAAACAAAATAAGATACAACACGGCACTGACTCACAGCACAACAGGGCTGAGTTGCAATGCATTTCATGTGGAGATGAACTTTAAGTCATGTGCAGGAAAGAAAAAAACAAAACAAAACAAAACAATGAATGTTTTTACTGGCTTCGCAGTTACGTGTTAACATCTTGAACAATGTGGAGACAAAAAACTTCATCATCATGATACATTTGAAAGACAAAATAACTCATCCATTTTGTGCCTTAGTGCTGATCACTTGTGACTGAAAACAGTTGTGCTGTCAAAAGTAATGGTTTTCATTTTTGAGCCAATCCTCAATTTGATGGGGCTTTTAATGTCAGGAAAGCCACATGACTCATCTCAAGAACAGACAGTGATGAAATAAGAATTCATTAAACTGCTGAAACATATGAGGTATGATTATAAACAACACTACTGGAAAAACTAAGAGAAACATTCACACCATCACATCAAAATTAACACTTGATCTTTTTTTTTTTTCCTACAGCGTGTCTGTGATAACTCAGCAATTCTCATCATTCCCGAGCAAAACCGGCGTAGATTGTTTTGTCTTTAGTGTAGTTACGAGTGAATTCTGGTATATTTTGTGAGCAGAGAACAAACACCTTGATTTGACTTGACAGCATGGCTTTATAAATACAAATGGCACAGACAATAGTCTCACTTGTTGTGTCATGTTTAGAGTTGATGAAAGGAAGGGGATGCTGGGTAAAGTTACAGTATGGCAATTTTCTTTTCAGCCTGTAATAGGAAGGGTTGTCTGTTATCCGTCCTGATTGGGAGTTCACATCCTGTGTATAGATATACTGTATATACTGATATTATATGTGACTGTACAAGAAAATGTCAGAATTTTGTCTCTTCAGATTGCTTTCCTTTGTCTAGCAGCTTTGCCAAGTTCATCACTTCCTCAATCAAATACCTGAAATGAACTTTGCGTGCACTCTGTCCAGATGAACAAAATAGTCCAAATGATGCGGTATTTCCCAGTCAATCCATTCTATCCCGTCTCGAAAAAAAAAAAGGACTTCAATTACTCGAGCAGATGAGTCAGCACACTGCAGCCAAGTATGATTACTGTTCCTCAGAGGTCAGAGCGTTGCCAAGCCTTGTGCTGAATATCAAGGACTAGATTAAGACTGTACAAATCAATAGAGCAATCTATACTGAGCAATGCATCGCTTCAGCCAAGTCTGCTAGCCTTGTAGCTGAGCTAGCCTTGGGTGCCTTAGCTTCAGCCTTCAGTGGATTAATACTGCAGTGATCCAATTTAGCATCTAGCTACAGAAAGAGCATCATAGACCGAGATGATTTCTTTTGTGCGAGGTTACTGCAATGCAATTTATCTGCAGTGTATGGTGTCCATGCAATGTGGATTTCCGACTGGTCTGCAGTGTAAGCCTTTTTGGTTTGTAACGTGTTAGCTGAAGAGGACTTTTCAGTGATTACAATATATTCATTGGGTCAATTTAATGAGAAATGTTAAGAGAAGGAATATACCTGCAGTGTACCCCTGACAAAAACAAGCTGAGGGAGACAGAGAGAAATAAACCTTCTATTGGTACAGGTGTTGCTGAAGTAACATGGTACCATTGTGGATTACAACCATGATATTTTTTGGTATTATGTATTTAAGTTTATATAGTTCAAGCAATATCTCATAAACAGTGAGCCAAAGATGCAACAACACAACTAATGGTTGCAACATACTGTAAGTCAGAAAAGACACACACCAGGAAACTGAAAGCAAAAATTTAAACGTAACACAAATGATCATACATTAAAATGTGACTCACTGTCTCATTTTAAAGAGGGTTATGATAGTTTGTTTTGTTAGATTGTTGATGTAAAGTTTGCTGAAGTATGCTGACACCCTTTGAGCTGTTCCACAATGGAACAGTGTTGTCTGTGGGTAAAGCCCTTTTTCGATTTCAAATGGTATAAATTTCAATTGAAATTGAATATTTCCATCAGTACTGTAAAATTTTAAATAATAACTCTTTTTTATTACCTATCATCACAGTGTTGCTTTAAAATAATGCACAATAAAGTGTATGGTAAAAAATATGTCTTAGAATTCTTCTTAAATTATGTGTACTTGGTCTATTTTATGACAAAAAAAAAAAAAAAAATTAAGAAGAGGCATCATATTGGTTACCACAGGGGGTTAAAAAGCCTTATTATTATCCAAACAGCAGTGAGCCAGCCCCCTCTTCAAAGAAAGCTGCACTTTGCTTCTTGTTCCACTGGTGTCTTTGGTATAAAGCATCACAGCACACTTTGCTAAATGTAGCTGTGTCATATTTCTAGAAAATGAAGTTCTCTGTTTTGGTTGCAAGTCATTTTAATCTTTTTAAATCTCCCAACGTGGGAAGATGCCTGTGGCAAAGATTTAAATTCCAAAAACTCCACACTGTTAATGACTGACTGCCGGTTTGGGAGGCTGCAGACAGGAGTTACGGCTGGCTGAAGCACTGACCAAAACTCCCCAACTGCCCCTGCTGCTGCCATCACACGACGAATTGCTGCTTTGATCACAATGATTAGAAATGTCCAATTATTTACCCAGTCACATTCCACATCAATTAAACCAGCAGCAGGCCAACAGAGGGAGGGAGAAAACAGGGAAAGACAGTGGAAAAGAGACCAAGAAAATTAAGCACTCTGACAGTGACAGAAAAGAAAATAACAAATATATAAAACTAGTCAGCTGTCCTTGATTTAGACAAGTAGCTGCACTCTGAACTGTTAAGTCTATATGAGGCTTGTTCTTCAGTATAATCTCAGTCTATTATCACTGTGCTTGGGATTCATAATTCAATTCAGTCTGCCAGTGCAGGACTCTGGCCAAAGTCTGATCCACTATCTCAAAACCTTTTGTCAGCCTGAGGATCCTCTCAGCAGAGCCTGACCTATAATCTCTATCTCTGGTAATAAGTGTCCTTTATCCAGGGACAGTGACATATTAAATCCTCTGCTGTGACAATACCCTGACTCTAATATCATTTTCTACCAAAAGTTCCTCATTCTATAGAAATATACACACTCAGCTTCTAAAAAACATTTGTATACAAATAATTTGCTTCAGAAAATATCTTCTGGAGGAGCAGTAACAGCTGGATTACATTCGCTGTCAACATCCATGAGTGTGTCTTCAATATTAAACCAAAAACAACAATCACATGGTCATGTTTAGGGAACCAGAGATGTCTAAACACTGCTTCTTGTTATGTTAAAAACATTTGGGTAGCATTACATTTACTACAAAAAAGTATTTGATATTACAAGCATTTTAAGTTATATAGTCTTAATTAAAGGGACAATTCACCAGTTTTTATGTGGATGTTCAGTCAGTGTTGATAATAAATGTAGTCAATTGACCCTTCCTGAGTACGGACCCTTTTGGACAAATTTCTCCTTTCCTGTGCTAGCTTTATCTATGTTTGAAAGAAAAATCTAATTTTGGAGATTGCTGGGGGGACCCGTAAGCAACAGTCATTTATTAAGTTATCTTATGTCAGCAGAATCTACATCAATTGTTAGCTAGCTACTTACATCTTATAGTAAATGTTAATAAAATGCAAGCTTACTAGCTAACGGTAGCTAACTGACATAAACTGCTAGCTAGCCAGTTAGCGTGTGTTTTACTAACATTAGCTAACTTTATATGTGACTATATGTTGCATTTACAGGTCTACCAAAAACATCTTTTAACCATATTCAAAATTTGATCTTATTTTCATCATATACAAGTTTAGCACACAGCACATCTAAGTACAGGAAACAGGAAAGGAAAAAGTTGACAGAGATTTTAATGGGTACCAAGCTTGCAACTGTTTTTGCAGTTCAGAGCAAAAAGATCGATTGAAGCATAAATCGTGCTTCTATATTGACCAAGAAAGCAGCCCCAACATCTACCAGGATGCATTGCACCCGAGCTTGTGATGCCCCTGCCCATGTTGCCGTGTACCACCACCCTAGACTATAGCTATTACTTTGTTGCCCAAAACAAAGTAATATCACTGTATGGTGACAAAAAATACTCATCTAGCAAGCCCCCTGGCTACCCTGAGGAGGAGACTAGAAATCTAAGATGTAATAGCCTGTAGTTCTTCCTTAACACCAACTACAACACTATGACAGTGTTGATGGAGAAAGAACAAGAGATTTTGCAGGAACAGAACTCAGCTTTCTTGCTCAATATTACACAAACTGAGGAATTTATTGCTTCATTTGACTACATTTACCATCAACACAGGTTGGACATCCACATAAAAAGTGATGAATTTTCCCTTTAAGACCACATATTGATGGAACAGTGACTGACCAGACTTTGTCATATTGTCGGTGTTACACAGGTCAACATACTAAACTTAGAGAAATCATACTGTGGGTCCTGCAGTGTCTGCTTTCCAAATGTGAATTCTCTCGACCAAATAATTTTGTGACAGTCTTTGCTTGATCTTTGCTTTGTACTTTAATGCTTTGCAGCATAGAGAGTGCTGTGCATACCTATTTGACAGCTATGCCTTTATTTGCTCTTTCAAAGGCCCTTCTCTCTCCTCTTTTATCTTGTCAAATCTCCCCTCTCATTCCCTCCCTCAGTAGTTTCTCTCTTATTCCCTCGCCCTTATGGAACTCACAGCTCTTCTCCTCTCTTTTTCTGTTTCTCTACTTATCTCTCTCTTTCTTTTAATGCCCTCACCTTCCCCCTCTGTGGTCATACTTGCAACATTGAGAGCGTAGCTAAAGGCCTGTCATTATGAATTACCATGACTCATCTGGACACCTTTAGTAAGGGCTCTATAGCTTTCTTTACTTACTAAGAACAAGTGTGTGTGTATGTGTGTGTGTGTGTGTGTGTGTGAGTGTGTGTGTTCACCGAAAAGCCTCTTCAAATTCCTGGGTCTTGCCACGGGTACTAGGCCCTGTAAACACTGCTGACATGAATAGGCAGAGAAGCTTAGTGTGTGTGTGTCTGTGTGTGTTGTGGTCTTACTCTGTGGAGGTCTTGGCCAGGGTGTCACAGGAGCTGTAGCTGACCCCGGAGAAGGCCTCCTTACAGGGCAAGGTCCTCATTCCATCCATCCAGTCACCCATCGTCCCCATCGAGGGAACCTCTGAACTGCTCCTGTCCAACAACAAGTTGGCCGGCCTGAGGGGATACAGGTAAGATTTTAAAAAAAAAAGCATAAATGGACAATGAATAAACAAATTAATGACCTGTAACAATATTATTGAAGCCTTGGACAATCATCAGCACTGTGCTGCACTTTAAATAGACCTATCTAAAGCATTTAATTCAGTCGATCATCGTAATTTATTGGACAAATCGCTCAGAGAGAACTCAGATAGTGGCCTCCAGTGATTCCAAGTCTAGTTCCCTTCGCATTAAAACAGGTGTACCACAGGGGTCAATTCTTGGTCCCCTTTTAATTTACTATTTATATAAACAATTCATCCCTGCAAACCCAAACTGTAACAAACATTTTTATGCAGATGGCACAATTTTATAATCTATTGACTCTTCTCTTAATCCAGCCATTGTAAATTTACAAGCCGCTTTTGAGACATTTTAGATTTCTTTGATTAAACATAAGCTTGTTTTAAAATTTGAGAAGACTAAATGTATGTTGTTCTCTGGGTCACCAAGGAGTATTCAGCCTACTGCCTATATCCAAACTCTTCAGGGTTCTTAAATTAAAACTGATAGTTATAAATACTTAGGACTTTGGCAGGATACCAGACTTGTTTTGGTTTTTTTTTTATAGGAAGAAATCATGTTTCTCCCAGTACTGTGGATTATGATTGTGTATTGGGCACATTTCTGATCTTGTCACTCCCCACAAGCACACAAGTCAGCACAGAGTGGGGAATGACGACAAGAGACTTTCCCCCCAGGGAATGGAAGGCCTACAGGTGGACACTATTGAAGCAGACCTCCTGAAATGCTAGCCGAGCAGCAGCACTAGCTGATACAATGTTTGCATCAGTGTTGCAAGACCATTATATATAGAATAAGCAGTATGCAGCACTGTCAGCAAATACAGTAGACTGTCTCACTGTATGTTGCAGACAGAGGAGTATGTCATGTGTGAGTCTGGCAGTGCAAAATAGCTTGCAGGTTTTGCCCTGTTCACTGGCCAATGGATAACTCTGCATTGCATCATTAATCCACTTTCTTTTACCCATGTTAGTCTGATTAAAGCATTCATGTTTTTGCTTACTGCCGCTGCTTTCTACTATTTCCAGTAAACAGCCAGCTTTGAGTGCTTAATTTCAAGAAGAAGAAAAAGGAGGCATACTTTATTAATCCCTCTAGGGGAAATTCAGTGTTTCACTCTATTGTTATTTTATACACACACAAGCCTGATATACACACACATGCACAGACAGGACCTACACACATGCATCAGTAGTTATCTGCCTAATCCAGAGAGGAGGAAAACAATAAGAGAGTTAGCCCAGGTCTGACAACCATCCACAGTGTCATCAGCATGATTAGATATAAGTACAATCATGCTGCGAACTTAATGCCTCACTGGCGCTGATGAGATTTCCCCTTCGGTATCGAAATTTGGTCTTGGACATTTTTTCTCGACTCAGTAGGATTGAAGCAATTCAGCTGATGCCATAAAAGTGTCAGTGTTTGGTGCCCAGTCCTGTGCATCAATGTATGGAGAGATGTCAGAGTGACACAGTCAAGCACCATGTGCAGTTAAGGGTTCGGTGTCTTGTTCAAGCTCAAGGGCACCTGGGCAGTGTGAACAGATCTTTCACAATATAGTTGCTGTCATTTGTGCACTGATAACACAGAGTAACAGTGTCATGATGGGCTCCATGTAAACAGGGGAGCTGTGTTTTTTTCTGGATAATAAGCCCTACAACATCTACATTTTTCAATTAATTTCAACAAGTTTTGTTATATTGAAGTTTAGGATCTGTATGGAGTAGAAAAGAAAGTTTTTTTTTCTAACTCTTCTCCATGTAGAATATAAAAACAACATGTTGAAATATAGATGTTATATGGCTTTTTATCCCCCCAAAAAACACGCAGCTTCCCTGCAGTCCTGACCAGTCCAATATAGCGGAGATGTTGATATACCAAATGTCAATGACGTGTCCATGTATACATGTCTATGTTTCTGGGCTTCAGTAGAAACATGGCGATGCAACATGACAGCCTCCACGGAAGAGGACCTGCACCCTCTTAAGACATAAATGACTGATTCAAAGGTAATGAAAACACAATGATTATTTTCAGGTGATTATACACTACTACTGCCAATACATCCCTGTAAATGTTACACACTGGACCTTAAGTGGCAAAATGTGTTGACTATAGAGTGCATAGTGGGAGGGTCATAATTTGATAAACACGTGAAACTGAGAAAGCAGCAGTGAAATTACAGATGTAATGAAGGGACTGGAAGTAAATGAAATTATTCAATTAAAAAAGAAACTATTATATAGCATTACTGTATACAGGTATAAAATGTTTCAGAAATATCTTGTGATCTTTGATCAATTTTATTTCTACATTTCATATGCATTCTTTGCTTGCACACTCATACAGAGCTAAAGATAATCATATTTCTTGACTTGAGCAGTAACCTCCCCCCCGAACACACACACCACACACGCACGCACAGCACACACACACGCACACACGCACGCACACACACCACGCACACACACGCACACACACACACACACACACACACACACACAAAGACTGGCCTTATGTGTCTGTTGCATTACAGTAAACCTACAAAATGCCTTTGAGCCTTGAACTCAGGGGGGAAATCAAACTGTCGCAGAAAATATTTCCATAATATATTTAACATATTCAAGAACAAGATTACTAACAAAAGCAGCATCAGTTTCTGTCTAATGTCATTACCGCTTCCTGCTGTACATGTGCCATGCGGCAAAATGCTACATTAGATTTGATTAGACTTGATGGTTTCAATTGGATCAAATCAAATTAAATGCACTGCGTTGGGCTTTAGAGTGCTCAGTCAACAGGAGAGGGTGAAGGAAAGGCTGCAGGCTCTGTGCTGACTTGCTGTGATTGATGGTTGCTGAAGACGGGGGGAGGAAGGACGGGAGAGGAAGACAGACAGAGAACAAGAGAGAGAGCGAAGGAGAAGCTAAAGATGACAAAGAAAACAAATTCCTAATCGGTGTCTCATACAAATGTGGTTGACTTTGCTGTTGTGAAACCTGATCACACCAGGCAAGAGATGGGAAACCAGGTCAAAAACACATGAGGTCACACTGGGAGTCAAAACACATCGACCAATCAGCAGCACCTGAAAAACTGATTTGGTTAGAGCATTTTATGTTTTTATTGCTGTGAGTGGCATTTAAAAACTGGGTTGCAAAGGCACTCTTTTTTAAAAGGACAGGCTGCACCTGTCTTACAGCGCAGACAAAGGCATCTACGTCAAGACGGGCACAAACGCACACACACACAGGAACACACAAACACATGCACACAGGGGAATAGAGCCTTGCGAACAAGGCAGGACAGAACAGGAAAAAGGGTAGTTCCACCTCAGGGAATACTATTCATAGCCTTGTAAATAAACTCATTAGAATACCAGGAAGTCCACCTTTGCCTGACTGATTTGGATTGGCAGGGAGGTTCGGAGCCAACATTTGTGTTTTATGTGTGTGTGAGAATCTGGAGAATATTACCCAAAGTTAGGCTACCTTCAGGGAATTAGGGCAGTGTAATTCCATTAGCCAGGGAAAAAAAAAAACTTTGAAACACTTTCATGTATTAAAAATCCTTTCAAATATTTGGAAATTTTAGCCCTTCTTGTAAAGGGGGTATTGGATATGTGAAATTATACATTTAACAAAACACAAATATGTACTTGCTCAACTCTCTTGGGTTGTTAAGCTGTTGGTAAGTCTCTTAACATAAGATACATCTCATGTGTCCTCTACGCTGCATACAGTTTTGCCTTTTGCTTTACCTGAGAGCAAAACATAGAAACATCAAGGTGGCGTCAGAAGTGTATATGGGCACGGTGTAATGATACGTGTGTGCATCCCAAATTGTTTCAGTACAGGACGTTCGTGTTGGTATGAGACATCCTCTGCTTTGCACGTCCTGTGACCAAAACTGTCAAAATCAGCAATTTAAATCTACTATTCGCATATGTGGGACAGAAATTCAAGAGCGTGAATCACTGTCGCCAGATGTGTGATAATTATCTTATTTGAGCCATAATTTTAACAACCTATGCAGTATATCATCAATAGCCTAACTCAAAATAAGACCAAATGTATGACCATTTTTCCATAAACCCACAGCACAATCTTCAGCACCACTGATCGCACCATCATATCACACTGGTCAAGCAGCTGGTAAAGCAGCAACACAGTGTGTAAATCCGGTGCTTTTATTTTGACGGGTAACAACAGAAGAGTGATCGTGTAATGTGCTGCAATTGCAGGATGCATGAAACAATACACAGCTGCTGTCTTGTTCGGACGATCATGTGTCCGTGTAATATGGTGTATTGTATATATTTTTGTTAAGGTACAATCTTTTTAAAGTCGCAGAACAATATTGCAGTGTTCTCCATCTGGCAAAATGGCATGAGTTCTACCCAGAACATTCTGGCAGTGCACCAGTTGTGTATCAGCCGTAGCATGCTACTTGGGTTTGGCTGGCCAATCAAGCTCATGTAGTGCTGCTGCTCCCGGTTAGTTACAGTGAAAATGGACAAAGATTAGTGTCAAAGTGTGTGCCAACATTATTCAACTGAGGTCAGGTTTGCCTGTGGAAAAACATCATTTACGACGGCATCACCCGAATGTGTCGATTAGCTGAACACGACAAAAACAGAGTGGAGAGTTTTGGAGCATTTATCTCTGTGGATATGTGACTAAACTCAGTCTAAGGATGCAGGATTTAAGCATCTGTATAAAGTGCTTGAGCTCTGTTACACTGTGCCTTCACATGTGCGTGTTAGTCTGTTTTGCAGCTCTGTATAAATGAGCACAAGTTAGTCAAGAATTATTAAGAGGTCAGAGTCTGGAGAATTACTGGCATTTGTTAATTTTTTTTTCTTACTTACAATATGTCATATGTTACAGTAAGAATTATTGCCACAATAATACATGTTGAATGTTTACATTAAAAATAAATAACACGTCATTTTCCACATTTTTTTGTTTACTTTGCTGCATCTAAAATGTACCCAACCATGACCTCAGGTACATATTAAACTGGGAATTTATGTGTACATGCTCTTATTCGTTAAACTTGACATTTATGTGTGCTCTTATTGTGAAGAACGGTAAATGAAAAGTTCTTCAGTTTATTTGTAGTTTTTCTGTTGTTTTCCCCTCCTACACTGACAAAATAGATATATTCCCTGTACCCTCCATGCTGATGCAATATATTTTGATTCAAAGAAGCAAAATACAATCAGTGGAGGGTTACAACAATAGGAAACCATCAAGCTGCCATCATGCCACGTTGACAAAAAAAAAAAACAAAAAAAACACCACCATAGTGAGCCAACAAAGAGGTAAATAGAGAGAAGAAAAGCGAGATGACATCTCAAACAGAGACAGGAAAACCAGGAGAAAAAAAGATGCATTTGCGGCAGTGGAGTGGGTGTTGTTACAATGATTGAGTCTTTTCCTGCCAGATCAGAGGCCTGTCAAAATTCGGAGGGGCCCCCAGGACCCCCTGGAGAGACTGGTTTGTATGAGGGGGAAAGAAGGAAGCGTGTGAATCCCCTGAGAGGACAGTAGACATCTTTTTATGAGAAACAGAAATGCAAAAAGGCAAATTTCTCCCCATTTTTTTTAAAGAAATGATTTTGATGTTATGGCCGACTTTTTCCCAATATACATTTGCTGAAAAAGCAAGTTGGGACAAAAAAATGTATTTATATCCAAAATGTCTTAGATTCGAACTTCTGGGCTGTCAGGATGAGAACGTTCAGCCTTTTTTTTTCCAGGATTATTGATCCTCTCCTCTCCTCTCCTGTACCCGTTTTCTTCTTTTTCTCCTCTGATCTCATCTCCCCCTTTATCCTCTCCTTTCTTTTCCCCCCTCCTGTCTCCTCTGAGAGATAAACTGCAAATGACCTTGTTTCCCCTCCCTTATCATTTTCTTTGTTTCCTTTGTTGTTACATCTTCAGCAACATCTCACAGCAACTCCAGAGACAAGATGATTGGAGAGGAAACAGAGAAACAGAGGGATGCGATGAAGAGGAAAATAAAGAGAAAAGAAAGCATCTGTCTGACGGCAGAGGGGGGTTTAAAAAAAAACCCTCATGGACTTAACACCATATAAGAATGCAGAAAACACCCGCTCAAACAGGAGGAAGTATAAATACACCGGAGAGAGAATAAAGACTACCCTCCTTCTCGTTTTCATTTCCCTTCCCCTTTTCTGCTCCATCTTTCATTCTTTTGACCTCCAAATAACCAGGGCTGTGTAGTCTCTTGTTTTTAGAGCCCTCAAGGGAGGAGCGTGGAGGATGAGGAGAAGAGCTTGAACAGATACATGTGGGCAGGACAGAGCGGGAGGGGTTCAACTCTCACTGTGTTACTGGGACAATTCCCAGGGTGTCACTGGGAGAGGTTAGACTGATGTATTGTACAGGACCAATATTAGGCTTTAAGTTGACATTTTGAAAAGTGGTCTGCTGGATTTGATGGATATGAAGCAGTTGTAATCAATACTACTCAGGTGGTCTGAGGGAAGCTATTAACCTAAACTGAATCAAGGGTGACATTTTGATTTGATTCAAGTCAAGCATGCACAGCTCTGAACTCTTAATTCATCTTAACCAGCCAGCGTTTCAGTGTAGAGTTTTAGTCGTTATAAGCTGTTATTCTGCCCGGTTACCTGAGCTCATCATGGCCATTGTGCTGGATGCTGTCATCAGCCAGGAGCCACCAGCGACTTAATACGTAATACTCAATCTGTCTTTGGGTGCGGATTTGTGGTGATGTGTGTTCATGTCGTGATTCTCTGAACCATCCGGACATTTCATGAGGTAAACATTTGCAGAACTGTTGTTATCGCTTTTAACTGTAGCTGACTGACACAGCTGTTTCAGAGTTTTGTGGCCAGTTATGTGATTGCTGGACAGAGTGTTTAATAATCACCACACCCGCTGATCTATATTCACATGCATTCAGCCTTTTGCACATTGCACTGTTACCTGAACCAAAATAGAAGATGCACATAGAGAAAGTCTGTGCGCTGTGAATATAACCCAAACAAAGGTGTGCACAGACAGTTGCGGACAGCATGGATGCGTGAACTGCCACCTTGCACTTGGCATTTCTAATTAAATTTCAATTAATATTAAACTGAGAGTGCAGTGCATGCTTACAGAATTGGGCCTGAGAGAAGACGAGAACAGGTCTGTTTTAGCTCCACTTACCACGTTACCTTATGCTGTTTACAAGGTTCATTGTTACAACCTATGTCAGCTCAATTTATGTGAATTACTATTGTTAAAATATCCTCTGCTCCTGGCAGTCTTTCAAGTGGACAAACTGTTAAACCAAACTCCATTCTAAAACTGGGTGCTTTATCGTAGGGCCATATTTTATCACAATAAAAACTTTGGTTACACCATCACTCTTTTCAGGTTCTCTTCAATCTACCAGCACAATCAGCACGTCATTTACTCAGTAATAACAATAACTAACCTGTGATGAAGTGTTTTCCACTGATGTACACTACACGTATTGACTGGACCAGCACTACAGCGGTCGTTTTCACCAGGTGAAAGTGACCTCTGCAGTTCATACCACTTAGCAGAATAGATGGGGAGACATAAGCAAAACATCCAAAACTGTTATGTTTATGTCTGAGTTGGGGGTTGGGCAAAATGACCACAGAAAGGATACAACAGAGCTATTATTTTACCCCCCCCCCCTTTTGTTTTTGAGAAGGTTGCCCTCAAAGAAGTAGGCCTTCAATTACAAAGGGTTGAGTTGTTGTCTGCTTTAGTCACACCATCACTAAGACTCTTTTCTGATTTGCTTCGATCTATAGTCACAATCGAAACACGTCATTTCCTCAGCAACCTCATCAACTAACAAGTGTTTGCCACAGACAAACACTAAACGTACTGACTGGCTCGGCACTACAGCGCTTGTTTTCACCAGACAAATGTGACGTTTGCAGTTCAGACCTCTTAGCAGGATAGACAAAACCTTCAAAAAGTCTTGTGTTTATGTGTGAATTATTAAGTGGAGTCGGCTTCTGCACCCAAGGCAATGCCTTGTACGAATCTAGTGTCCCCCATCCAGTTTGTGTACTTTTTTCTTGCCTTACACATTCTAACATTGTTGATTTACTCAATTGGAAGGAATGTCCTACAATCTGCTTTTTTTATATCCGTATATTTTTGCATTTTACATCTGCATCCTTTAGTAGCCTAAACTGGTTTCCTTTCACTAATGGAAACCTTTTTTTTCCCATTTCCTTTCCCAGTCCCAACGTTACCCTACAGGCCAAGATCCACACCAGCATAGACCTCCATCTGCGGCCGTGGCCCCAGCTCCAGTCCCAGTTACGCTCTCCCCAGCCCCTCACCAGGGAACGGGTTAGCTCTTATTTCCAGCCCTGCCTAACTACTGAAAATTAACCAAAGACCTCTTATTCTCCAGACAGAGATTGTTTAAATTACAGAGAGGACTAATGTAATAGATTTGATTTGTTGTTGCAGGTTCACAGAGGCTTGTCATTATTCATTTTGCCTTGTATCGCTTGGGGAAAATGTTTATTATGTAAAAAGCCCAAATCAACTGCATCTGTAGTAGTGCATTACTGATGATCGACATGTACTTAGAGGAAGTACTAATTTCACTCTGGCACTTTGGTCACAGCAAACAAAGAAACACATTTTAACCTGTGATCTCATATGTTCTAGACACCCTGTAAAGCTGATCAGAGAGACAGTGGCCTCCAACCCTGACTGGGCTCCTATTGGCCCATAATTAGTCTCTGACAGCCAACCTTGGCCCAATGACCCCGGTCCCTCTCCATCCACATGCGGGACAGTAAACTCTGACCAGGTCCCACCCCTGAAGCCTCCAAATGCTCTACTCTGGTCCCAGGCGTTGGTCTGGGCTTTGTGGAGGCAGGGGGGGCGCTCCATTAGCCAGCCAGGACAGCCCTGAGACAAACGAGGTGTGTGGAGCTGAGTGCAGCTGCTCCCGCTGTGCAACTGCCACCACACATACACACACACGCAGATACACACATACACACACAGTTCTCATAAATCACCACAGCCGCCTCTGTCGGCCAGCCTGTGCTCGCCCGGTGTTAAAAGCCAATCAGGGAAATTACATGCAAACTCCAAGGGACCTATTTTCACTTTCTTAAGAAATCATTAGTCAATGTTATGAGCTTTGACGTCTCCATAATACCACGGCCGTCTGCCACAGACCCCAGCGCCTGTCCCCCCCTCCCCACCTAGAATTGACAACTGTACATGGGCTGCCCTGGTTCCCCACGGCCCCCTGGGAGAAAATGGTGGCCCCAACAAAGGAGCAAAGCACGAAAGTGGGTGAAAAGGAGGGAAAAGTGCATAAGAACAAGAGGAATATGACATAAGACTGCATGGAAAAGAGAGAGAGAGAAAAAAATAATAATAATTTAAATTGTTTTAGGTAAATACAGGGGGAGGATGTGATAAATCGAGCTAATTTTCATCAAACACCCTGCAAACACAGGAAGCAGGAAGGCAATATTTATGTCGAGCTCCTGTAGTGCCTGGTTCCAAAAACAAACAGGAGTGCACCAAGGGAGAAAGACATTAAAACCTAATAAAAAAACCCGTCCCTTTTCCCCAACTGTGTCCCTTCGCCTTTTTATTGTCCATTACTTTAATAATGGTGAATTGTGTTCATTCATGGGAAATAAAACTGCAACTGCCATTACTTGCCAACACTGCAAAAAAAATCATTCAAGAATTAGTAAAAACAACTAAGATTTCCTCATAAATATGCTATTTATTATTCAAGTTAAGTAAACTTAAAATGTGTAGTATTTATTTTCAGACAATTTCAGTACTTATAAACACAGTTTTCTAACTTGAACTCTTTTGACTTGAAATGATGCATTGAATGAATGAACTGCACAGAGTTCAGCCAACTCATTAAATTAAGTTTCTAAAGAAACATGTTCAGCATATTAGCAGACCTCCCAGCATGCATTGTTTGAGAGTTAAAACTTTCCTGAGACCCTTCTTTTTTATACTCTAAAGAAAACATATATGATGAATGAGTGTTGTGAGTCTCTAATGTTTCCTGTGAGCGTTTGTGTGAACACCATGGTTTGGTCAGTAATTTTGGAGATACTGGGATGTAAACAGCAGAATGGATTACACACTGAATATTCAATTTAAACCGACTTCAGGGGGTCTAACCCATGCAAAAAGTTCAGGAAAATGTGTGTGAGCTGCAAATACTTAAGAGAGAGTGTCTTGGTCAGCGTGAAAGAGGGCAATATTCTGAGAAAGTCTGACAGGTGGATCTGTGAAGATCCTTCATCTTGGAATAATGGCCCAGCAATTTCTGTTTTTATGTCCTATCTAGTCTATCCCGTTGTTTTGGCCAAGCCCATACACAGCCGAATACCCTAAATGTTGCGAAGGTTCGATAGTGTGTGTTACACTTTGGACATTTAACTAAATATTTAAGACTTTAAGAATTTCAAGACCGATAATCTCTTAGAACATTTTGGATCAAAATGCTGATTTGTCATAAACATATGAACAATTAATATGTTCCACATCAACCAATTTATTAAAGAAGTCAAATGATGAGAAACTAACTAACTAACAAGGTTATGAATACCTCATTAGAGGGGTGTTCGTATGAACTTTTCTTGTGAACACAGTAAGTAAGACTCCATCTGAAGGCAGCATATACTCAGGAACAGTTGTGAGTTCGTATTAGTTTGTATGCGTTTTTTGCAGTCAGAGTTGTTGATCTCTTAATCTGTTAAGGTTAACAAGCATGTTTTTTCAAGTACAAATCGAATATCAAATTTATTAGAGTAGTGCTTCAACTTGTCTTTTCAAATTCAGCCAAATGAAAATTTCAAGGCAGACCTTACTTTTTTTAAGTAAGAACACATATTTTTTTTATTTTTTTTTTTTTTTTTTTTTTACAGTGAATGCCTTGTGATCACAGAGGAGGGAGTGCACTGACCTGCACTAACCCATAATGCTGTGCGTGGAAGATATAATGGGAACTACTTCCAGTGTTGGACTGCCTGGAGCCAGGTGTCTGTTAGTCTGTTAGTCAGATACATGGGAACTAAAGCAGGAGAAAAAAAAATCAGCTCGGAAAACAATAGCTACATCCTTGGCTTTGATCATCAAGACACATTGCACACATACAACCAGCTCAAGTCAAGACCAGCACACGAAGGCGTATCACTTTTGCCTCCTTGCACCACCTGCAGGCTATGACTGTTTTCTTTGCGTGGGCCGTTCAAACACGAAGACAAATAAAACGTGCGGTATGCTTCTGATACCTGGATGTGGTGTTGGCCGTGATTTTGAGGCTACCAGGGTTGCGGATGAGTTTATCCAGGATGCTGACGATCTGTTCAAACTTGGGCCGGTTGTTCCTCTCTTTCTGCCAGCAGTCCAACATCAGCTGGTAGAGGGTAGCGGGGCAGTCCATGGGCGGGGGGAGGCGGTAACCCTCATCTACAGCCTTTATTACCTAAATGTGGGAAAGAAAAGACAAGATTTGAGAAATGTCAGATGAGATATGTTCAGCATCAAAACAACATCTTATATTCTGCAGTAGTTACTATTTTTTTTAGTATTTTTAGTTTTTTAAATCATCAGCCTCCTCCTGCTCTTACCTTATATTCTGTGTTTTATTTGTGTTTTTAACAGCATGCTGTAGGACAGAAGTTAAAAATATAGCCTGGTACACACTGGCACATTTACAGGTATGTTGACCAATATGCATTATCCCTGAGCATGAATTAATATGTAAATAAGTATCCTTCAGGAATTGTTCAGTATATCATTATGACCATATTGAATTTTTTTCTGAATGAATAAAATACACCAACCCCTTTCAGACAAAAACAACTCCAGTGCACCTTCTGGACAGGGTCATTAGGCTGAAACAACAAAAGTTTTTCACTGTTTCTGTCTTGACATTTCAGAGGTTTTAAAAGCATCCAACACTGCTTCTCAGACAGCAGTCCAAACAGTGTTTTCTGTCTGGAGCAGAGGTCTCCAACTGCCGGCTCAGGGGCAATTTCCAGCCCCCGCTCACCCTCCCTCCAGCCCACAACGTGATGTCCAAAGTATTATCTGGCCTGCAAAATTATTTTGTTTTATTTGATCATTTTTTTCTTGTTGTGTCATACCAATTTAAACTACCTCTTCATGCGCAATTAAAATAAAAACACAATTTGGAACCTGACGAAAGCACAGACAAAACTAACAATGCTCAGCTAGCCATTTTTATCTGGATATTAAAGACTAATTTGAAGTGACAGAGGAGTTGCTGAGTTTATATCAAACTAAAAAATGTACAGAAACAGCTTTTTCTTGAGTGTGACAAAAATATGTAGTAAGGGAAATAAAAAAGTAAATTTTCAGAAATATTGTGTTTTATTGTAGTACTTGAATGTTGAAGTCTCCTATGAGATGCAAGCAGTGGCCATTTTTAATGTTTGAGAGCCCTGGTCCAGATTGTCAAAGGGCCCAACGGCGTTATATTCCGTTCTTTCCCTCCTACGTGCCATAATTCCCCTCACACAAACTGAACATGAAGTAAACATTTCACCTCATTCAGCCGGAGGTGCTGGCGCCTGATTTACAAAGCTGGCAGCACCGCCGTGGTGGTTGGTGCGCCACACAGACGCCCCTGCTAAAGGAAGTTAACATGGCGACATGGCAATACTCACATCCTGATTGGACATCTCCCAGTATGGCCGTTCCCCGTATGACATCACTTCCCAGAGCACAATGCCATAACTCCAAGCATCACTGGCTGAAGTAAACTTCCTGTAGGCAATAGCCTCTGGAGCCGTCCACCGAATGGGGATCTTACCTCCCTGAGACACAGAGAGAAAGAGAAAGATCAGTCAGTCTTTCAGTCAGTCAGTCAACATACCTGCCTTTAGGTAACAGCGCAGCACTGTTACGCCATTAAACCACCTGAAAATGACACCAGGCTGCAGCAGTATAACCATACAGACCATCACAACATGTGACTGGTCATGTGACTCCATATTCAGATTTGTTTGTTTCTATTCAGAAGTGTATGAGCTCATCTCTTTTCCTACTTCTTTTTATCCATAAACACATCACAGGACAAACATTGCTGTGTAACATGAATTTCTAAACTATGTGACCTTATACGAGGTGAGATACATTATTATTTATTTATTTCATCTCGATCTTTATTACCTGATGGAAAATCATAGTCGTCTGTCTTTGGGTGTATATTTGTGGTGATGTGTTGTGATGCTCTGATTCATCCAGACATGCTGGACATTTCCTGAGGTGGCCTAAATCTTTCCATTGGCTGAGCTGTCATCATCACGTTTAACTGGGACTGGAACAGCTGTTTCAGAGGTGCAAACGGAGACGCACAAGTCCGTGTGCCACCTTGCACTTGGCATTTATTATCCAAGTTTCAAATGTGTCTGCACAATCTCAAACCTTGGCTGTTTTGGCCCTAACATTTACGATGTGTTAATTTCCATTTGATGGTATAAATATTCTATTACACCGACCGGTTTCTGTCACACACAACGGCCTTTCTGTCCTGAAACATTCAGACAATTTATAAGCTGTTCTGAAACCCTTTAACCCCAGCGGGCTCTGTGGCTTGGACCGAGCATGGCGATCTCAACATCAGTTCCAAAACTGTAACAGTTATCTGAAATATTATTGTTATGTGGTGTGGGAGACCCGCAGTGAAACCTTCAAAGGAGATTTTAGATGTGACATTGAATAATTTGCCCTGTCACACTGACAAGTATAAACATAAGATACTGATTTTTTTTTTTCTAAAAAAAAATTGGATTTGAAAGTCAGTCATATAAAGTGACACCGAACCTTGTTGTAACAAAAAATAATGGTCACATAGAAAGAAAAAATAACATTAATAAAACCATAATACATAGCTTCCTGCTTAACTTCTCACTCTAGTATCTGCTGCATTTGTCATTCCAGCTGAGAAGCAGGACAAATGAAGAAAATGGGGCTGAGGAAAGGAGGCCGATGGCAGCCAAAGCTAACAGAGACATCTGCCAAGTCGCTCAGCTCTCGCCTGGTGCTGTGCAGTCACACACATACACACACTGCCCTTTAAAAAACACACTCTGACTGCCTGATCTGTAAAGAAACACCGGGGTATGTAAGACACAAAAAGACATGCGATCACACTCATGGTTACACAAATGAAGGCAGGTACAGGAGGAAAAACACGATGCAAAAAGAAACATAGCAACACACACGCACATCCACCTGCTCCATGTGTGAATACTGCACACACACACTGCTAAACTATAGATTTAGCTTAAAAGAGGCTTAAAAAAGAGAAAAGTTCCAGTGAGGGATGGAAATCTGACAGCATGTGTGGAGCCTTGTTAGTTACTGTAACGGGGCAGAGTTTATTATTCTGTCTTATTATTTTGGATTATGTATTTCTGGGAGAAAGGCAAACGGCACACTGACTGTTTATTTGACAAGCAATTCTCAGCCAGCAAATTATACTGTGTTTAAAGGGGCTGCACGCACGGTCTAGACCACAGGATCCTATGATGAAAATGACCACACACACACACACACACACTCACACACGCTGCAAAAAGTACAGATAAATGCCTGAAGTATGGCGTGCCTGTTGTGACAAGCACTTCAAAAAGTGAAAGAAGTAAAACACAGTGAAATGATTTTTTTTTTTTTTTGGTCTTTTCAGTACAAATCTCCTTAAACTGACAACTGCTTATTTACAAGATGTTAACACGTTTCTTGAAGACAAAACTGTCTCACCTATTGGAGGCAACTAACTCCGAGGTTTTTGTTCTCACGGTTTCTCTTAAGATGTTAATTTGTTCCTCGCCTGAGCATCGTACTGGAGGGTGCCGTGAGAAATATTCTCAGATAATGTCTAACTCTAAGGCTGGGTTGCATCAAGAAGGACTCATTTTTAAACCCCATTAATTCATAGTTTAACTTTAAATTAAGTTGCACCAAACTTTTAAACTATCCTAAACATAAGAAAGATTAAACCTCTCAAAATATTCTTTGACTCTAAGCCTAGATTAAAATTAGTCCCACTGCATCAAAACTTTAAACTCAAATTTTAAATGTCATCCTGTATTAACTTTAAATTTACATGTAGATGTCTAACTTTTAAAATAGCAGCCTTTCTGAGATGGATTGACCAAAATAATCAAATTTGTTGCAGAAAGTTAAGCGACAGACCCAATACGGTTTTATAACATGTGTCTTCTTTCTTTCATTCCCAGTTGTTCCAGGCGGTCTCTTTTACCTTAGTGTCCATTTTTTGATTTTCTGTTATTTGGCCATATTGCTCCATTAATCCTCAAAGGAGGAGAAATTAGAGCTTTGTTGCTGAGCCATCATGAGTAGGCTGACTAACTTTTTAGCTAGCTAAAACTGAGTAAAGTTGTCATGTAAACTCTATTCATGTTAAGGTAGCCTACAGTAAATCACATCAGTTGTAACCTAAACTGTCATCGTTGTTCAGGTTTCATCATCTAAAAAAAACTTGAGAGAGTTGAGGCCAAGTTACAAAATAATTGTGTAAAAAAATAAAAGTATCACTTACTGAAGCAGGGGTTGGGGTTAGGTTAAATATGGCCCCAGAGACATGGAAAGAAAAATGCAAAAATATGATTTTCCATGTCTCCTTGGCACAAACCTCTAAAAGTGAGATATGCTGCCATTGAAAGTAAGTGCCTATTTTCTCTTATTTCCTTATAGGCCAAATCTGGAAGAGCCTAAAAATACACTTTTGGGATAAAACCTAAGCATTGATGTGAATGTTGGAGTGCTGGATGGGTCAGCATTGCATTTGACCACACACTTGCACACACACAACTTCTTATCGATGTAATACATCCCCTCAGGACACATTGTTCTTGGAGTGGTCTTCGCTATGACCTCCTCAGTTTGCCATTTCTGTACTGTGATTCAAGGAGGTAAAGCTCTGTGGATTTATGTCAGTCTTATCACAACTCTCTTTTTATTTATGTGTTCTCCTCCCTTACAATGCTCCGAGAATGGAAGATGGATGCAGTGTGTGTGTCTGTTTTCTGAGATTACCGGAGTATACAATGTGTGTGTGTGGGAGGGAGAGAAAGAGCAGGAGAGGATGAAAGTGTATAAAATCAGTACACCTAAAAACAAGACCATTAATAATTGCTGTTTGTTATTTTCTGATAATCTTTGCTGAGAGAAAACAGAATTATTCTGGTTCAACAAGGGAGCAGGAGATGCTAGTTTCAGGGCTACAGTAAAGGGAAACAATAACATATTAAGGTAATATATTAAGCACCATATTCCATTGTTGAGTTCAGGGACTTTTATGTAACATTGCATTTTAAGTAACACACTCCTCTAAAAAAAATGGTGCGCCCCAGGACCGTGCCCAGCATATTTATTCATGCTGCCATTTATGTCCTTAATTGTGTTTTTGTTCCAGCTCACCCTGGTGGTGTAAGCAGCCTCCGGGTCGTCCTCCAGGACTCGGGACAGGCCGAAGTCTGACACTTTACACACCAGGTTGCTGTTGACCAGGATGTTTCGAGCTGCCAGGTCGCGGTGAACGTAGCCCATGTCTGACAGGTACTTCATGCCCGAGGCGATGCCGCGCAGCATGCCAACCAACTGGATGCCTGTAAACTGGGCATCGTGTTTCTAAAAGAAAGAAAGAAAGAAAGAAAGAAAGAAAGAAAGAAAGAAAAGACCAGGGGTAAACTGTTAATGCCACAAGTTTAATATATATTACATAGAACACAAAGGGACTCTGACCTTTCTGTCTATTTGCATAAAATGAAACCTTTCTACATTAGTATCCACAGCATTTTCATTAACCTTTAAAAACCACCTTTGACATTCTGTACCTCATCTTCAGCTCAACTGTGAAATATCAAAGGCAGGGATGCAGTAATGTATGGAAATTAGGATCAAACTAATATATAACTGAAATGGTCTTTCTTTTTCAATCCATCCAGGTTCTGTTATCAGCTGCTCATATGTTGCTATTTATTGCATATTTATTGTATAATGGCCGGTGTGATGGCCGATCAGAGCCCTTTATCTTGAGTTGACTGAGCTGATTTCTGTGACATTTTGGTTAGACTCTTCACAAGTATCCCTTAACATGTATTTTGATCTAATTTTCAGTTTAGTCTAAATATAGTTTTCCAAGCCTGCTCCTCCCTGAAAAGTAGGGCTGATATCTGCACTCAATACCTTTAAGGTATCGACCAAAATAACTCAGTGCCAAGTAGTATTGAAACATTTCCAGACAAACGATAACCTACATATGATCCTTTTTGTACCCATATCTAGACAAAAAAAATTGCTATTTGTAAAGTTTTGCTTGCAGCCAATCATTACAAGAATTCTTCAGTTAACTGTCCCACTACCATGGCAGCTTTAAGTCTGTGATGTGGTGAAGTCTGCGGTGAAGTCGACTGTGGTGTATTTGACAGAGTTCGCAGTTCAGCGTGCCGAAATGCCACCAAAACCTTGGTTAAGGTAATGAAATATCTTGATTTTGGGGGAGGTTTAGGAAATAAAAACACTTTGGTTAAGCTAAGGAAGTATCATGATTTGTGGTGGTATGCGAGCACTTTGGTCAGGGTTAAGGAAAGAATGTGTTTTTGGGTAGGTTTAGGCAATTAAAAACACTTTGCTCGGGGTTGGGGAAAGAATGCGAGATCCCACAAAAACATTCAAAAATCTGGCTATACTTCACACACCTAGTGTCTGATAAAATAAATCCTGAAGGAATATTTCAGAAATACTTCCCTTCACATGATGGGTATCGAATGAAGTACTCTCCTGATATTGGTATCACTTTAAGGGTACTAGTACTGGTACATTTGAATATTTTTTTTAAACATTGAAAATAAATGGTATTTAAACTGTTTGGGTTTTGATCTTCATGAGGTCAAAACTTTCATGGAAATGTGACTCAGAAAAGAACAAAGATAAATCTGTTTATAGTACAAATACTTAAAATCTCAGCTGGATTTTATAGCAAACAAATAAATGTTTGCAGAGTGGTTAGATGCAGCATTCAGGCAGAGACTGGACAAGATATAAACACAAAACACATTTTTCTCTGTTTGCATTGGCAAGAAGAGTGTTTACACAGCTTTACACCTGTAAGTGTTCATGAGCGAGCCCATCTATCTATCTATCTATCTATCTATCTATGGTAGTTTTTGCGCAGGGTTTGCACAGGGCTTCATAGCATGCAAGTGACTAGTTTGTGTCCACTTGCATTTCCACTCATTGCTCCTCACGTGCGCTCGTTTGCTCTGTTTTTGTCAAAGGTCACGTTATTTGCGAGATGACTGTAAGATGAGTGTATTTTCCTTTGAAAACCAACTGGGCCCGCCTCACCTCCCGTTTCGTCTGGAGCAATTTGCGGCCAGAACCACCTGGCTTAGTCACCTCAAAGCTTTGTTGATTCAGAACGCAGACATGCTCTCAAAGCTGCATCGCACAAGCTATGCATTTGCATGTATGTGTGTGTGTGTGTGTGTGTGCGTTTGCAGATACGACACATTCTCGATGATGAAGTGCAGGCCTCTGGGAAAATGTCAGGAAACAACAGCTACTCCTCCTGCATGTGTCTGGACACTGTGCAGACACATGTGGAAAAGGGCTAAAACAGGCATCAGTACACATGCTTTCATGCCAGTGTTGTGGCTTGGCTGTTGTGCTTTGGCTAATTTCAGTGAGGCAGGTCAATTCCGCCTTAAGAGACAGAGGCATGGCAAGAATCAAATTCACTCCTGGCCAGACGAGCAGTGGGGATACAGTTCATAAAACCTTGTCATTTGATAAGCCCCGTGAGGCGAGTTCGGCTGAGACAGTCAGAACAGGTTAAAATCAACCGTTCTCAGGTACAATATGTACAGGAATCTGTAGAGTCGTGCGCTGATCTCTGTAACCTGCGTGAGCACTGACACTCGCTTCTAGAAAATTCCATTATAAAAGTTTTTTAATCAAAAAAAAAAAAAAGAATAATTGATTTTTTGCTGTGTGAAGCTGGCATCTAGTGTCATTTTTTAATTTACAAATGTTTCATGCAATAGCTGTTATTTGATAGCATCCAGAAAGAAAGATTTAATCTGTTCAAAGACAGTCTGACAGCAGAAGACAGCATTTAAACTTGTTAAATCTACAGATTCATCAGCATATCTATTTTATTCCAACTCTGATTACATCTCTTGGTTCCTGTTTTCACAGAGTCCTGCACTTTTGTAGCAAATAATTGCACTCAGAGTTTTTAACACATATTTGAACGAAATGTCACAGTTCAGCATTTGACAAACGCAAAAGATTTATTGTTTGTGACCTGATGTGTGATCAGACTGTGTCAAACATGTGCAAGACATGTTTTTCCACCACATTGAAGTGTGATGATGTATGTTCCTTAATCCTCAACTAGCCACCAACTGCCTCAGGGCAACCCTGTCTCCTAGAAATCACATTTGTACATTACTGTACGTTGTATTAAAATAAAATATTTTCATAATTACATCGTGGTGACAACCCAATTCCTGCCTGGAATACAGTCTCTTTGAAACAGCACATTTATATGAGATGCTGGATTTGCAAGGAGATGATTGAGGTGGAAGGTGGGTGTACAAAGTGCAGGACAGTCTGTGGTTTGCAGTCCTGCAACAAAACTGCTTTGGTTAAAGTTAGGCAATATTGTGATTCTGGGTAGGTTTAGGCAATAAAAGCACTTTGGTTAGGGTTAAGGCCATCTACAAAAAGAACTATAACTGTGAATGCATTGTTTTGAAAATAGTTCTAACTCAACCACAACTATAAAGATGTGGTCCAGACTCCACCATCCACTTAAATTAATAACTATTTTTAAATACATTGTTTTCAAACAATATATTTAGAGTTATAGTTCTTTGGTGAGGGCAGCCCAGGCAGAAAATATCATGCTGTTTGGTAGGTTTCGGCAATAAAAGCACTTTGGATAAGTTAAGGAAATATTGTGATTTTGGTTTGGTTTATGCAACATAAGCACTTTGGTAAAGTTAAGGAAACATCATGGTTTTGATTAGGTTTCAGCTATAAAAGGACTTTGGTAAGGGTTAGGGAAAAATCATTATCTTGGGTAGGTTTAGGCAACAGTTAAGGTGAAGGAAAGATCATCGTTTTTGGTTACATATTAATAAATAAATCTCATGTCTCATGCTGTATTTTGAATAACGCTGTAGTCACTATGACTGGAGAGTGCAGCGGTTTTCAAACTGGGCTCCAGGGACCAACAAGGGTCCTTGAGTGAGCTGAAAGCGGTTCCCAGCAAAAGGAGGAACAGAATATTTTGACTTTTATCACATTTTGTAAGAAATAGTGTAGTTTGTTTTGATTGATTGTCATTTATTGTGGTCCTGGTTTGATCATTGATTAACTATGAAGAATGTGCATCTATTGTTGGGGATCTTTGACATGAAAAAGTTTGGGATCCTCTGGGATATCATATTGATACGTTTGTATTAATATTTTTGCGACTTGCCAGGTAACACTTCCTCATTATATTAACAGAAAACTTATTTCATTTGGCTGGTAATATGAACGTAATTTACAGGAGACAGGGCTGCTCGGGGTGTGTACCTCTATGATACATCACGATCCACACTAGACTACAATGTGTGTGTGTGTATGTCCGTGTTATTACTTACTCTCAGGAAACTGTCCAGGGATCCATTCTCCATGTACTCCGTGACAATCATGACGGGTTTACCTGTGACAGAGGAGGAGGTCACATCACATCAGTGAGAACAATGACTCCTGTTTTGCTGTACAACAGAACCACCAGCCAAACAACAGACACTCACAGCCCAACATCATATTGATTTCAGATTTATTGTGTGAAACTGGTCGTCGGGAGTGAACAGGGAGGCCTGTAAATTGACTTAAAGCAGACGTTCATGAGCACTGATAGGGACCAGGTTGAACTCACTCTGTTACACACACACACACACACACACACACACTCAGAACGATGAAACGATCCTAGTCATAGTTTAAGGGTCCCTGCAGGTCAGCTGTCAAAGTGTGACATCTTTATTTCTGTTGAAGATCTGGCTGTAAATCCACGCTGCCTGCTATCATCTGTACCTGATCAGACTATACGGCCAACACCAGGTTTATTACAGGAGGGGAAAAAAAGAAAAAAAAAGAAGATCTCTTTAAGGAACCTTTAAATCAGCCATTATTAAATGAACAGTACGGGTGTCAGGACTTGTTTGTGTCGCAGATGGCTTTGTTCTCCCCGCTCCACTCTTGACTTACCACCAGCCGTATGCTTCTTCTCCATTTTATTCTGATTAATGTGCCCTCCCCCTCCTCCCCCTGCCCTCTTTCATTCCCGACCTACCTTTTCTCTATCATCCCTGCCTCTCTCTTTCCCCCATCACCCCCCATCCTTCCCCTTTTCCTTCCATCCCTCTTGCATGTATTAATGTGAACCCTCCCCACATCTGGCGAGACAGACTTTTTTTTTTTTCAGGAATCGCACGGGCTGAGTGGAGAGGGTGATGGAATCGGCGTTAAAAGAAACGACTCCATTACTCTCACTGGAAAAAAATAAACTTTCCATTAATAATGATGGAAGTTGGCTGCCTCAGTGTCTTTAATTAAATCAAAGCAGAACTGAGCAGAGCATATTGGATTACAAATCAGAACGTCCATATGAATCAATCAGAGTCATATTTGGCACAACAAACATCTTAAAGGGATAGTTCAGATTTTTTTGATTTGCGGGTTCATATGAGGTACTTATCAATAGTCAGTGTTCTACCTCCAGTGGATAGCAGCTGGCTTGACTCCAGTTTGGGAAGTAAAGTGGAGTACTATGCAATTAACTGCTGTGAACGGGGGTATGGCAACAAGTTTGGCCAATTTACATAAGGTCGAACTGAAAGATAAATCAATAACAGTTTAAATGTACGCTATATTTAGAAAATTTTCACCCCTTTACCTTGCCATCAGACAACTTTTCCGATGGGAAACTGCTGTTACAAAAGCAAATATCACTCTCATTAAACCAACCAAACTCCATGGACAATATCAGTATTTTTAACCTCCCAGAACATGTGAGCTGCTGGTCTACTGCTGCCTTGATCGGCTAGTTGGTTCGTGTTATTGCGTGACATCTGTGTTTCAAAAGGATGGTTCGGATTCACCAAAGTTGCACAACATCACAAACAAACTAACAGATCGGGGCAGCGGTAGACCAGCAACTCCTGTGTTCTGTAAGTAAAAAAGTTTAATTTTTCCCATGGAGTTTGGTTGGTTTGGAAAGAGTGATATTTACCTCATATAATGGTAGTTTATCATCAGAAAAAGCTGCCTGATGGCAAAGTAAAAAACTGATACTGATTTTGCTTAGGTGGACCTTTTTGGGCTAAAATCAGCGGTGGAAAATAACTAAGTACATTTAATCAAGTACTGTATTTAAGTATAATTTTTGAGGTACTTGTACTTCACTTGAATATTTCCATTTTATGGAACCTTGTACTACCTTGTACTTCTACACCACTAAATCTGCTACATGTATCTGACAGCTTCAGTTACTAGTTACCTTACACATTCAGATTATTAATAAAAAATCTAAATCAACAAATAAATGATGATCTACTTCATGGATTAAACTACTCAGCAGTATAAGAAGTAGATTAAATTAGCTCAAACATTAAAGTGATGAACACATTAATGCATTACTATTCATAATCCAGTGATAAAAATTATTCAGAAATTGGTCATTCTGCATAATTAGTAGTTTCACTTAAGTACTTTAAGTATGATTTGATGCCAATACTTTTGTACTTTTACTTAAAAGTACAAAAGTATTAGCTTAAAAAACTTTTGAATGCAGGACTTTAATTTGGAAGTGAGTATTTTTACACAGTGGTAGTAAATCGTTCTATGGTGTATTTTAGTAAAGTAATATACTAATTTATTGATATACAACCCCATATCAGATTATCCAAACTATCCCTTAAAAGTGAAAGAGCCATCACAGAAGGTGTGCTCAAAACAATATGACTGCCAGTCTGTGAAGCATACACACCACAGTCTTAAACATTTTTTTGTTTCTCAGTTTTCCCCTGAAAAGGCCTGATGTCAGGTTCTCACTATGACATATATACTCTTCTGCTCTATTTTGCGACCGTAAGAAAAGAGATTTAACTCTCCCAACATAGTGGACTGTCAAATATACAGCAGAGGCAACACTTTCTCTTCCAGTAACAGTAAAAAATACAGATACAGTTAAACACCCTCCACCCACTCCCCCCCATCTCTAAAAGACTGTGATGGATCGCTCCGTTTACCAGCGGACGGCTTTTATAGTCTCAGACGGGAACACACACACCCGGTCCTCCCTCCTGTCCTCCGCCCTCTTCCCTTCCTTCTTTCTCTCTATTCTCAACATTGGCAGCAAAGATAAAGGCCCCCAAGCCCCATTCGCTCTGTGAACACAAGTGTGCATGTGTGTGTGGTGTGGGTGTGAGAGAAAAGAGCACATGCATGTGTGTGTGTGTGTCTGCAAATATGCAGCCTGTGGATCAGCCAAAAGCAGCAGCAAGGTAAATGGGGTGTGAAAGTCTCAGGATTATTAAGAATTAACAGGAGCAGCTTAATAAATCACCCTACAGCAGTGTGGGAGTGTGTGTGTGTGTGTTTGTGTCTGCGTGTGTGTGTGTGCAGGGTAGGTGTGTCTGAGAGCATATCAAATGGACCTCCTAAAACTATGGCCTGCACTCATGCTGCTTCAGCTCACGCACATGTGTTCAGGGTATCCCTCCAACAAAGTCAAGTATACACGCACACGCACGCACACACACACACACACACACACACACACGGTACTGAATACTGGGCTTCCCCTATTAGTCTAAAAGCAGCAAATGAAACCACAGGCTTGTGTTATTGCAGCATTTCTCACTGGCTGGACATTAATAGGAAGAGTGGTGTAAGATGTATTAGACAAACAGTCTCAATGATGAGGGATTACACACACACACACAACACACACACACACAACACACACAAAAAACTGCTGTGTACAGCTGAATAGGAGCCAGGAACAAAGCTGAATTTGTGAGTGAATGTGTTTTCCTAACAAAAGTTTTCACTGTTATTGTTACTTTTTGCATCCTTCACAAAATAAGTTCTTTATTATTTATTAACAAAAGTTCATTGTTTTGTTTGCTATTTTACTCTGTTTGCTTTTTAATTTATCCAATTTAACCATCCATGTGGAATCTCTTTGCACTGTTCTTGTTTTTCTCTCTTTGTACTTTTTATAATAATAACTATGTGGAGTTTATTTGTGCTGCACTGTTTTTGCACATTTCACATCCTTTAATTTATTCAGGTATATTGTCTCTTGCACCATCTGCACTGTTTTACACTTTTTTCTTTTACTTTTTACAACTTTATACACAGTCATTTATACTTATTATTATTCTACACCAGCACTAGTATTAGTACTGCTATTATCTTTATTCTTTGTTATTTTACTGTACTGCATTATTGTATTGCCTAGTTTTTTGTTGTGTTTTCATTTACTATTGTTTCCTTCCTTTCCTCTCATACCTCTGCTGCTGTAAGACTGAAATTTTCCCACAGGGATAAATAAAGAGCTGCCTACCTACCTAATTCATTCCAAAACAAAATCCCACTATTTGCTATTTTTGCTATTTGAAAGCTTTCTAACTGAATTCACAGAATTCTCCAAGAAAAATATGGCAACTTTGTAAAAAATCAGAGCTTGTACTTTACTATTATTCATTTATTTTATTTTATTTTTACAAAAAATCCCACAATGCAGTGTTTTGCAGAATAATTCCTGCCAGCGTTGGCTCAAACAATTACACATAAGTTTTTCTGAAATATCCATTTGCAGTTTCAGTCCCCGCTGGGATTTTTTTTTATTTCAGCAGTCATCTGACATGTCTGCAAAAACTATAACTGCAGAGAGAAAGCAAGAGAAACGGAAAATAAGGTCCGTTAATTAATCAACACAATATGGTTTGAATTTGATTCCTTATTTGGCAGCGCTGTTTTTCATTAGTAAGTCACTGAACTCATTCGAATTAAAATTTAAGAGTCATGGAGCAATTAAAGCTTTAAGATTACACAAAAAAAAAAAAAGCAGAGAGGAAGGAAAGAGAAATGGAAGAGACAAAATAAGTGGGACCGAAAATTGAGGACAGTAAAGTGAGAGAAGTTCTCCATGTATTTTATTCTATTCTTTAGAATAACCATACTGGCAGAAGTACTTAACAAGCCCGGTGCCGCAGGGAGAGATAGAGGCCAGGCCCGTTTCTCAGCGACAAAGTTCAGACTCATTATTTCCCTTTTTCTGCAGTCATTCCTTTTTAAAGAGGCCTTCTGTGTGCTAATGATAGTCTTATAAAGAGGCCCAGAGGGGAGCGAGTCAGAGATATGGATTTATGGATTTATGCCCGCTTTGGACACAGGCTTTGATCAGAGCACATTGATCTGCAGAGATTTACACCACGGCAACTCAATAAAACTCCTGCGCTCTTTCACAGAAGTGGCGGCCACTTTAGAGCCATTTGTCAAAGACAATTGCAAATCCGGAATCGGTAAAAAGACTCTCTGGTGAGGCCGGATCTGTGATGGAATGTGAATGCAAATCATATCTCTGTTCTCTCTCACTCTGTACGACTCTATTTTATTCCACTGGATTCTGCTCTTGTACTTGAAGTTAATTTTTTAAGCATTGTTGCCAGGTGTCTCCCAAAATGTGTATTCCATAATAAGTCATGATAATAATGAATAAAAAAGGACAGCTGCACAGGAATAAATGAGTAAAAGTAAAAGTGAAACAAACTCCTTTCAATGTGACAGTGATGCACTTACTGCGTGTCACCACCCCCTCCAGCCTGATGATGTTGGGGTGGTCAAACTGTCCCATGATTGACGCCTCAGCGAGGAAGTCCCGCCTCTGCTTGTCTGTGTATCCTCCTTTGAGAGTCTTGATGGCCACACAGATCTCCTTCTTGCTGGGCAGCTTCAGGCGACCGCTGCACACCTCGCCAAACTCACCTAAAGATAAACAGGACGCAATGAAACAAAATGAAGTGCTGTTTTCTTTTTTTATATCTGAAACATGTGTGTCAATATTATTTCAGTTCTCTGACTACTTAGTATTATCAGAAACACTGCAAAACAATCTTTGGAAAACATTCAAACCAAAAGTAAAAACAGAAGGTAGCCAGGGGTGGACAATCGATCCTCAAAGTACTGATGGTCTTGATTTGAGTATTGATAAAATGCAAAAAAGTTGATAAAACTCATATTTCAAGGCACTGTCTTCACTATTTTTGAGTTTTGAATCAAACTCAAACTCATAAGTTGGGAAATAAACTAAAAAAAGTTTCCCAACCTTTAATCTTTTGTTGAGATGATTTACTTTTGTTCCCAAAACCGTAAACAGAATAATAAGTTAATAATTTAGTATTTCAATTGCAACCATTTAATGTTCAAGCACCCAAATAATGAGAAATTGGGTTAACTGCTCCCACAGAATTTGGGGATTTTCTTAAACTTAAAGATTCCTAAAGAAGAAAAGTAAATGGTTTTCACATATTTCAAAACTTAAGCCTTTAAGTTAACTTTTTTAACTTTTTTTTTTTACAGTGTAGCATCAATGATTTACTACCAAATAAATGGATTCATGCTATTATTGTAAATCCTGGCCCTGGTATTACTTCGTATTGGACTGAAACCAAATTTTGTGTTATCATCAACCCTAAGCGAAGCTAACTTCAGGGTTACTTAGTAGGGAACTAAAAAGCTGCCTTTTCTAAAAACAGTATTTTCATACTGAGCAGACACAAAGAGAAGATGTGTTCAAGTTGTCATCTGTTTTTTGAAGGATGTTTGAAGTCACTTAACCCCTTGGATGGCTGGGTCAATTTCACCACCGGGAGCATTGCTAACAAGCTTAGCATGAGGTAGAGGAAGTGCTGTATGTGCAGTTCTTGTGCACTGAAATAGAATAGCGGATCAACTGTTGTTTGAGGTGTCAAGATATATGATTTGAACAGATGCAACGGCCTGCTTACTGCCAAAGATGACGCTGCAGATCAAAGAGGATCTTGGCGATTACTCTGTCATTACTTAACTCCCATTAATCAGGAAATGTATTTATTGATTTTGGAGAGAAATCACAGCTAATTACGTGTCATGACCACTAATTACAGTAATGACCATGTGCAGTAATAAACTTTGAAACTGATCCACCCGAATCCACATTCCAAACAACGAGTCCACGCTGAACAGACAGCTGAGTGACCTTTCAACTCCCAAGTATTAAAACTCGGCGTGACTCAACATTCACTCTGGAAGATCAATTAGCATTCCTCGCTGGTGAGGGGATGTGCGTGTTTACCTCAGCCCATGTGTGCCCATGCCTGTGTGCGCGCGCGTGTGTGTGTGTGTGTGTGTGTGTGTGTGTGAATGTGTGTGTTTCACTGGGTACTGTTAGCTTTGCAGGCAGGCTGGCCACTTCAAAGGCAACCAGCCATGTTACAGCTGGTGACAGAGATTCAGCTGCACTGGAGGAGATGAGCAGAACGTATACAGTATGTGGGTCGCACTTTATTTTACAGTACGCTAAAAAGACGTAGCAAGCTTTACTTTGTATCACACTAGACAAACTAGAAATAATGCTTTTAAATATGTTATTAGACCGCTTAAAACATACCAAGAATGAAAGGATTTCTGTCCAAACAGGATACAGAAAAACTTGCTGGACTATTGTAACGGTGCCTTCACAGGTCTGAGTAAAAAATCAATCAGACAGCTGCAGCTCGTCCAGAATGCTGCTGCCAGAGTCCTCACCAACACCAAGAAAGTGGAGCACATTACACCAGTGCTTAAATCACTGCATTAGCTTCCTGTGTGTCAAAGGATAGAGTCTAAAAATCCATTACTTGTTTATAAAGAACTAAATGGTCTCGGGCCTAAATACATCTCTGATTTGCTTGTACGTTATGAAGCACACAGAGCCCTCAGATCATCTGGAGCAGGTTTACTCAGTGTTCTCAGGATCAAAACCAAGCGAGGTGAAGCAGCCTTTAGTTTCTATGCTCTCCACCTGTGGAACAAACTTCCTGAATACCTGAGGTCGGCTGGTACTGTCAGCTCATTGAAATCAGGGCTTAAAATGTTCTTGTTAAGATAATCTGTAGGTATAGTTTCTATATTTCCTTGTTTTCACTTTTGTATTGATCTTTTTTCGATGCAATTTCTGTTGTTTTAACAATTTATTGGCTTGTTTTTAGCTTTCGTTTTATGCACTTTAGCATAACAGTGGGAAATACTACACTTTAGTTTACAGTACAGCTCTGTTGTAACGTGTCCCTAATTAGTGTCTAAGAAAGGATATTGTTGCCTAAACCTAACCAAACTGCGAATGAAAACTGAAAATAATAATTAAAAAACTGTAAATAGTAGATGCCACTAAAATGTAATTTCATACAAGTGTAAAATCTTAGTCTCCCAGGACAGGACCTCCAGGGCAACCCCTCTTTCCTATAAGACAGTCTTGTTCATCACCCATTCATCCACCACATCCTCCTCTCAACAGTGGACTTGTCCTCTATGACTCTATGTAGTTAAGGGGTTGGGTGAGATTAGTCAAATAAAGTAGTAATTTTACCTTCAGATTGTTTTTGGAATTCTTGATCATATATTGTACAGTTGTTAAAATTATGGTACAAATACAATAATTATCATATATCTGGCAGCACTGGCACAAATCCAAAATCCAACTGAAAAATTTGATTGTGTTTTTTTTTGTGAGGGAACCAAAGCGATGATAACTTCTGAGTTGGCCTACAAAAATATGTCATCCCTGCAGCACTCCGTAGAGGTTAGCGAGCTAAGGGAATGGGACATCAAGTCTCTAATCTAAGTCTGCTGTAAAACAAGTAAACATAAGTGAACACCAGAGGTGGCCATTAAACCTTAAACCATGATGTAAACATTTCGGTCCGTCAGCTTTGAATGCAACATACCACCCATCTGTGTGATTTTTATGAAACCATATAAGCACTCTGGACAGTACACAACATACCTCTTCTTTCTCCACCACTGCCTCAATCCCCATCTGTCTTCATTAAACATGTTAACACGACTTTGATCCCCTTGCCAATCGGTGATTGTGTGTTAAAAGACAGAACACATGCTCCGCTCTGCTTACATGGGTCAGGCTTTAACATCAAAGTGGGATACCTAGAGCAGGAAAGGAGTGAGTGTCCCTAATCAAGCCTTATTAGGCCGAGATCTTCTTTCTCGGAGTGACCACATTAAAAGGTGCCTCGGCCTGGCTCGTCCGTCCACCGCTGAGGGCCGGAGGAACAGAGAGGACCAGGAAAGAACAGGCATGCGTTTGGTATTTAGACAGGTTGTAATTATTCTGGCTTAAGTTCTTCCAGATCTCCCCTTAGTCCTTCCAAGTCACAATGAGTTTGAACACCCACATATCTCCCTGATGCATGAGCTGTGCCTTAACAAGAGAATGAAAAAGACCTGTATATTCTGGAATCCTGAGTGAAGTTGATCGCGCACATGTCTTGGCTCTTGACCTCCAAACCTCACACTGAAGCCAAAACACAAACACATGAAATAGCATAACGAGTGAGTTAAAAAAAAAACATGTCCACTTTAATACATTTTTATTAGAAGACTTAAGATGTACACTTTGTATCAAATTCGACAAAACACTTGCATTTAAATAATATGTTTTCTTATATTAATTGCAGGGAATTCAACCTGATTTATTTAAACCCTGTCATTAATATTGCAGTAGTTTTATTGTTCCACTGTTTTAGATATAATATTTTCCGGGCTACTACTCTATGTCACTAGCATCTATAACTCAGGGGTTTTGTCTCATAGAGGGTTTCTTGCTTCTTGCTGTTCCCAGGCTTTTCTGTTTATGTTTCAAATAAGTCGCCTATACTCTAAGATAAGTTGCTGTCTTCTACTGTACTGGCAACTAAAATTTGATCTGCTTGGTATTTTGATCATGGCAAAACTATTATTTCATTAGCACTCACATGTAACAACAACACAGCATATCCCAAAATGTCTTAGCAATTAGTGTCGAAGCCTCAGAGGAGCGGTAGTTCCTGAGTGGAAACAAAAATAATCATAATTTTGTCTTTGTTGAAATGAAATAGTTCTAAATGAAAAAAAAAAGGTGTGATTCTAAAGCCGAGTGAAGCATTGAACTATCCGATGAGAGTTTGTCCCAGGGGGCTGCAATCATCTAACATCTAAAGTTTGTTGTTGTTGTTGTAGCGTGAGAATGAGGCAATTATTTATTACTGAGTAAGATGTAATGTTTACCTCCTGAACGTGATTTCACAGTTGATTTCCAGCCTAGATAAAAATAGGCTTATTGCACGATGTGATGTTGAACTTCATGTACTATAAGTATGGAGACGCACTAAAATAAATATACTTTGTCTCAGCTATGCCCTGCGCGCATTAAAAATGTATAGTATTCTGTAGTGCAGGCCTCTGCAGTGTGAACTCAGCTGTGTGTGAGGGTACTGGGGTTCAACTGATATTGGTTTTAGAAGGATGATACAGATAGTGGTATATGTCTCCTAATATTTTCCATTAGCTGTTGTTTTGTGTTGTATTTATACACGCAACATTTCATTAAAGCAGACCTGGGCAAAATGCCTGGGGGCCAGATGCGGCCCAGTCAAAGGTTTCATGTGGCTCGCACGGCCATCACAGAAATACCAAAAATTAAAAATCTAGCAAAGACAGCCGTTATCAAACTAAATCATTTGAGTCTGGCCCACGGCAGTCTGATCAATTTCTCATGTGGCCCCCCCCATGAAAAATAATTGCCCATCCCCGCAGTAAAGGCACAATATGTAAGTTCTGCTGCTCTCTCACAATAAAACAATAACAAAAGATGTAGTTTGATGATGTCGTGAAGTAGCGTGGGATCATGGGAGTTGTTTTCTTCATTGTGAACAATCAGCGTTGCAAATAAAAACCCATCTAACATGTACTGTAAAAAGTGTTTTTCCTCAGTAGTTGTAGTCACATTAGTAGTACTAGAAGTACTTGATGTGATGTAATGTTTTGAATTAGTCTCATTCAGCTTTCTGCTTTAGTGATGGCAGTCTAATTTTTTTTATGGATTATAACAACTTGAAATTACATCCTGTTCCCTTAACCTGCTATTCTTATGTCAGAAAAAGTGTGTCAGTTAGTTTTCTCTTAGTACTGTACATCTAACATTACAATGTCCTCGTCTTTTCCAGATTTTTCCCTCTGCAGTTGCCATTTTCTCTTGATGACTCGAAAAAAAGCTTAGTCTAATTCAAGACAAAACTATATTTTGTAATCAAATAATGTGTTATTTTTAGATATGATCCACCTGAACTGGTTATATTGTGTTGTTTAGGTTTTCGTGAACTCACTGAACCAAACTAGCTGATGTTAAATGGGGCTAATGTTTGAAATTATTATATTTTACAACTTCAGTAAAATACTGAGGTTACTATTTCATGAAACCACAATATTAGGTTGTTAAGGAGCAATAGTTTATGTTTAAGTTAGTATTGCATTGATGAAAACTGTTGATTTGAAAGCAATCAGCTTCTTAAGTACATCTGACATAAAGCAATTACAATCATCTAACCTGTTAAGTTGAGTTGACAAAACGTAACTCATTTGTATTACTAATTGAAGTATTTTTTTGAGTCAGCCTAATAATTTTCTCTTTGTTCAGTGTGACTCAGGCAGAAATCATTAAAGTTTTGTTCATGTTATGTTTAGTTGTTTAGTTGCTGACTTCCTTCCTCGCTCTCTTTTTTCCAGGAAGTTATGACACACAGTGTCTAGTAGGAAATGCACCAATACACTGAATAGATTTCTCAGGATTTGAACATTGTTGGAAACACTTGGAATAATGTTTGAAGACATTTAATGTGGAAATGTTACATATTATCGCTTTAAATACATATTTAATTATATTTGCATTAGTTTATATATGCATATTCCTCTAATTGGTCCCTGAAAATTTAAATAGGTTAATGCTTAATCATATGCAATCAATATGTCACTTCAGAAACAAATCAGTATCAGTACTCAATAACTTTAAGGTATCAACCAAAATAACCCAGTACCAAGTAGTATAGAAACTTCTCCAGTCAAATGATACCTGCAGTCAATCCTTTTTGTACCCAAAAGTAGAAAAAAGTGACTATTTGTACAGTTTTGCTTGGAGACAACCACTGAAAATGATTTTCTCTTTAACGCAACATGTGATTGGCCCACAACTGCAGCTACAGCGAGCAGCTACCAGCTCCATACAGCCTGTGGGGGTGAAATCTAGTGCAGTGTTTTTGATGGAGTTGGCAGTTCAGCATGCTGAGATACCACCAAAATGAAAGGTATAGAATGAAGTACTCTTCTGGTATCACTTTAAGGGTACGAGTATTGGTACTTGTATCATAAATTTTTAAACGATACTCGGTCCTAGATATGAGATTCCCACAGAGAACCAATGTAGTATTGATAGATTCTATAATAAACAAAAAATGAACACAAATACTACCACTGACTTTCTGTATTTGATTTCTAATAAAAAAGTCAATATCTACCCAAGTGTCATTGTAGCACTATAGAGATTAATATGCTTTGTCTCTACTATGTACGATGAAAAATGTATTGTGGAGTGTAGCAGAGTCCAGTGTGGAGTCAGGTATTAGACTTTCAGGCCGTCCTGACAGCTTTACAGTGTGGAGGGCTGGTGGGACCCTGGAGACCAGCCTGCCGTTATGTGCTGTGTGCTTTAGTCTCCATCTATTCTGCCTGCACTCGACATGAATCACAATGCATTACCCTCCCGTCTGCACTCCTGCTCGAGTTATCAGGGAGTACACGAGGAGAGGAAAGCAACTTGTTTTACTGTTGTGATCATTAGACTTAATGAGACATTAGACAGAATCAGAGCAACAGGCAACTTCCTATGGGGGAATGTAAAGAAGGAAGGGAATGAAGAGAAAAGGATGAAAGGTAGAAGCTGGGGGAATTGAATGCTTCTCACTCCCAGCTGTGCAAGTATATGGCACAAAATTAAACTGACCTGCTGCTATGAGAATGTAGATGCATAGGAGCTCTACATGCAGTCCATTTTTTCTATATGTGATGTGCACCTGGAGTGTCTTTGTCATTTAAATAGAGCGTGAAAGAGTAAGAAAGTATGGTACTATGAGGTGAGAATAGGAGAGAAGAGGTCAGAGAGAGGAAGAAACCATTTATTTTCTCTTAATCTAATTTCTACTTCTACTCTTTTAAAAGAATCTGGAATCACTCCTCACTGTACTGATAATCTTTACCTGTGATGACCCAAGCAAACTGGTGATCTGATCTTGATCTGAGCCCATTTATCATAATTTATGCCCCTAGTGTCAATGCTCAAAATGAAATAAAACAAATTTGCCATTTTGTAATGTAACTTTAGTCCTAATTTTGCTTGCCTGAAATAACCTGTGTGGTGTCTGTGCGTGCAGCAAAGTGCGGTCAAGTGTTTTCCCTTATCGGCTCTCACCTGCTCCCACCACTTTATCGATGGCGATGCAGGAGGCGTCCAGCTCCTTGGCAAACTCGTGCACGGCCTGGCTCGGGTCCTCGTACGTGTGGGGGTCCACGTAGGTCCTGATACCCGGCAGACGCACTGCAGCAGCAGCAGCAGAGAACAGGTTGGCATCAGTTAATGACCATTTTAAAACCGAGCGTCCCCACAGTCATACGTCCTCTTAACATTTTAACGACTCTAAACTTTGTAAGGACACATACAAGGACACCTCTCTCAGTGTTCAGCTTCACTAAGAAAAACAGGACTCAAAACATATTGGTGATAAGTGATGGTGTGTCGACACTGAACACTGCACAACAAGGCTAAAACTTTGCAGATGATGTAGTCTTCATTGTCTCAATAAATGAGTTTTGGCAGAATATCCTTGGAAGGTCTTTCAACAGGGGCCTGCTAATTCAACTAAATGATGTACTAGAATAACACTGACTTACAGATGCTGCTAAGTTGAACAATGTGGTATGTCTCCTAGTACAACTGTTTTTATGAGTATAATTAAATCTCAGTCAAGAAATTTGCAGCCCTTCAATGACAGTCAATATGCAGCTGATTTGAGAGACAAAAACACAGACTGATTATTAAAGAACTACTGAATTTTTTGTGAGATACTCTGAATCACTTGCAAACTAAAGGCCTGTGGGCCAAATCCTGGCCCAGCAACTCATTTTTGTGGCCCACTTACAAAGGATATAATTTGTGTAATACAGTTCTACAGAAGTATGCTGTCCATAATCATGTCCCAGAATGCATCTCAATTTTGTTATCTGCACAGGAAGGCCTTCTGCAGTTAATGCAGTAATGTGCTACATAGCATCTCAATATCATATAGCCATTTCCAAGTGGCATGAGCCGGGTGTGTAGTTATTCAGTACCAAAATTGTGACACCCCTCACTTAACGTTAGTGGAGGGAACAGTAACACAAAGAGGGACTTTGTACTAAAAGGACGGTAACTTTGAAAGATACCTACTTGATTTGTCTAAGTCAGCAAAAGCCTCATATTAGCTTCGGCTAAACTTGTGAATACATAAAAGAAGACTCTGGAATATCGTCCCTTCAAAACCAATATGAGCAGGAGGAACAATAAGAAACTGTTTAATGTACATGTGGGCATGTGAGTGTTGTTTTAAGAGTTGAAAAAAAACGGGAACCTATCCTGTTAGTAATAAAACTGTACTTTATTAGTCCCTGTGGGGAAATTTATGCTCTCGCATCTGACCCATCCTAACAATTCATGAAGCAGCGGACAGCCGCAGCTCAGCATCTGGGGAGTTTGGGGGTCGATACCTGGGTCAAGGTTAAAGGTAGGAAGGAAGGAAGGAGTAGCCTAATAAATAACACTTGTATATGAATAAAGGAGAACAAGTAACAAAGAGAGAGCAGGGGGAACGTAAAGAAAATTCCTTGAACTTTATTTATTTATTTTTTTGGTCCACATCAGGGGAGATATTGTTACTTAAGTGGGCTATTTTACTCATCGGTCTAAATTTAAACAGAAGATTTCGAGTTTACATAAATCCATGTGAGTGAGACTATTTGTCACTGGTCAAAAATGTATCAATGGAAATGACGTTTCTCTGGAGTAAACCCTATAATTAGAGATTGTTTAAACCTTAATTCTCAGTACTCTCTGTATCTGGCAGAGAGAACAGTCTGATCTTGTTCCCGTTCCAAATGAAGCCTTCCAGGATTGGTTTGCAAATGGACCGAGAAACCTCCTTCTCAACATGGTCTCGGTCCGATTACTGTCTTCTCATATGACCAAACGAACCGAAGTAAAGAGGAAACCACTTCAAGCTTGGAAATAGCTCCTCCAAAACAACCGCCGCTGGTAAAGACGCGTGAAAATGCTTTGAGACAAACGTCTCTCCCCGACTGTAGCTATCAGACTACCTATAATCTATCCACCTAGTTGTATTTCTCTGCTCAGTGAGAGCAGAGAGGACAGATCGAACCATGCCTCAGGAAAAAAAAAAAAAGAGTCCAGTACTTACAGTGGCCGTTGCCAAAGTGCAGTCTTTTCTCATCAGGATGTTTGGATTTGCTGTGGCAACAAAACCTGCCAATCCAAACAGAGAAAGGTCATAAGTAGTGCCACATCACCCAATAAGACTTCACCCATTGGCCCAGCCTGGAGGCTAGAGAGAGCAGTGTGTGTGTCTGTGTGGTGTGTGTGTGTGTGTGTGTGTGTGTGGTGTGTGTGTGTGTGTGTGTGTGTGTGTGTGTAATCCCAGCTCTTATAAGCCAAGAGAGGATCAGTAAGTCTTATAATGAGCCGTGGATTTATACTCTCTCTGAACAGTACTGACTGCCAACTTCAACCACACACACACGCAGGCACACACACACACAATTCTTAGCTTTCTCCTATACGCACATGCACACCTAGATACAGCTGTAGCTACAGTATCTTTTACAGGAATTACAGGGAAGGAACAGAGGGAAATTTATTTGGTGAAAAATTCATAGTATGTGGTGTTAGTGGTGTCATTTTGAAAAATAAACTTTAAGGTATCACTGAAGGGAGAGAACAAACAGAAAAAAAACACACTGAAGAATCAAGTCAAATGGCTGGTGGACTGACCTGCCAATCAGAACGTAGAGCAGCACAGTGAGCAGGATGATGGCCACGGCGGAGGAAATGGCGATCAGAACCACCTGGCTGCTCTCACTGGAGATGGAGAAGGCTGCTGAAAGACAGACAGTAACAGGTAATGTGAGCAGTGTTAGCCTTTTATTGTTAACAAACTCATTAAAATACACACATCCAGTCAGTCTTTCTGAGTTTAAGTTAAGAAAATAAAATACTTTTTGCAGCAAACTGCTACATTTAGCTGTTGATAGATAAGATTTTAGGCCAAAAAGACTAGAGCCCCTGTTAGCAATTTGAAGTCAGGAGCTGTCAGTTTGTTTCCACAGAGCAAAGGAAATATATGGCTCAAAGTCTGAGCACATACTTTTTCATGTTAAGCTTGTTAAGTAAAATGGTTCCATTTGTTAAGATACTATTGCCCAGATCGTGATGCTAATTTCATTTAGCGCGTTAATGGAAAATCCCATTATGTGTTAGCATCAAGCTAACTAAGTTCTAGATAATTATATAAAGATAAAAGAGACGACGAATCACGTTTTTCTCCCGCCTTTATGTTGTAATAACTAAACAAAGTTCAACACAACTGAACATTATTAAGGCCTTTTTTCCTGCATCCTGATGACTTTTAAAGAATGAAGATAAACAGAATAATAAGCGCACATTTTTTGGCAAGCAGATGCCTTCAGATGACCTGTAGGTGACATTTATTAGCTGGAAAGTACAGTGGGACCACAGAAATTAGCTTTTTGTAGTGCTGCTTGAAATTTCATTCTGATAGCACAGAAAATTAACATTTTACAGATATTTTACAAATGTTGTTCTAGGCTGCTCTTTTAAAACTGTGCCCCTTTCCTTAAAGATGTTCCGCAATAGACAGGAATTCTGTTTCCAGGACATCTGACATTCGCTTTTCTTTCTCTTAGTACTCTTCATTTCTCTGTCCATCTTTCACTCTCTGAGGAGGACGAGGCGTGAACAATGAAAACATTAGACTTTCATAAATGTAGGCTTTTGTACAGCGCCAGAAACAGGTTGTGATAATGAAAAGGAAAAAAGGTGTAAAAATATGTCATAATTTGGGAGAAATACTGTTGGCAACTATGCCAGTAACTCTAATTTGTAGATGGTCTTAATTGCATTCAAGTAAAACATGAACATCAACAGTTTGTTAATCTCTTTGTCTGTCTTTTGTACTAAAGTTCACATGGTATTGATTTTCCAATGCTGTTAAAAAAAAATGTCGGTTGAATCTATTACAGCCAATATTTTGTGCAAGTAAATGCCCTGATATTTCAATCTGGCCAGTTTCGTGGAAAAACGTTCTCCCATAATGCAATAGAAAAGCTTCTGAAACAGCTATTAGATCAAATGACTCTGCTTTGAAATCCAGGACAAAAACATTCACTTGTGCGGTTTCCAATAATAATGGCTCCAGAATCTCACCATTCATTATCAGTTATTTGTATGAAAGGACAGTTTTGGCCTTGCGCTTAATCAGCGAGCCCCACAAATCAGTCGAAAGCTGTTTTCACTGTGTAACTTCTGTTCTGTTGCTGAACTTACAGTCTGGGCTGGTCTCAAACTGGAAACTGGGGCTGCTGGCTCCATATCCAGCAGCGGTGCGGGCTCTGATCTGCAGCAGGTAGGCAGTGTTGGGCTTCAGACCGTTCAGAGTCACGTTACAGCCCCGGGCACGCAGGATGGTGTAGCTGGTCTCCTGCTCCTCCTGTGAGACAAGGTAGACGAAGCACAGAGAAAAAGGAATTTATTATTTGCTAGACAGCCTGAACTTTCTTCTAGAAAATATGACATTTTAGTCTGGGTTGGAGCTATTAATGAAATCAATGTACACGCACAGTATGTGCAGTGCAACACGGTTTGCATTATCTGCATGTTCATTTTCACCCAACCACATACAAACATCCCAGACAGTTTGGCAGCTTTCTTCACAATCTGATGAATTATGCCTTTTATATTTTATGACTTCTCTCCTACTGATCTCCACTGATAAAACAACAGCAGGATTTACACACCAAGTCGGCACTCGGCACATTGTTTCCAGATGTGGAAGGAAAGAAAAACGGTGGAGAAAAGATTAGAGGGCAGGAGGTGGATGAGGTAGAGCAGAAAAGATAGAAAGAAAGGAGCCCCTTGATTTTGGCTCCGGGCAGAGTTATTTCTACACTGTGGATAATAAGAGGACCCAAAATGATAGTGTGGTTGGCTTTAATATGTAGTTATTTACTTATTTATTGTTTTATTAATTTCAGTATTATTATTATCAACACATGTCATGTACAATATAACATTCACTATTGTGTCCAATAATACTTTTCATTTTGTCATTATTGTTATCATGTATAATATTAGGTTTGATATTATGCGCATTCATTACGTTCATTATTAGGTGTATTAGCTTATCTTATCTTATGTAGGTAGGTATAGCTCTATATTTATCCCTGTGGGAATATTTCAGTCTCACAGCAGCAGAGATATGAAAGGACAGGAAAAAAAAAATACAGGAAACGAGGAAATAAACTAGACAATACAATAAAACAGTACAGTACAAAAAACAGAATAAAGATAATAATGATGCTAATACCAAATGTGAGAGCAACACGAGAGAGAACATGTATATCAATAACCAAGTAAAGTACAGACTGAAGTATTAAGGTGTAAAAATCAAAAAATATAGAATAGTGCACATGGTGCAATAGACAGACCATGTCAACAAAATAAAGGCTGTGAAATGTGCAAAGAAAACCAATGCAAAATATTATGAGCATAATAAGTCCACATGTATTCTTATTGTTATTGTTATAAAAGTACAAAATGAGAAATCTGAAGAAAAACAGTGAACAAAACAGTGTAAAAAGTAGTGGAGACAAAAAAAATCTTGTCTTGTCTTGTCTTACATTCCAACAAAACAAAATGTTGATGTATTGTGAGTTTATGTAAAACACTGTAAACACAAGTCTTTGCTTCAGCAAAACAGTGGTTATACCCCGTTTACTACTGTGCACCAAATATGTTATAATGCATAAATAATGCAGTACTAGTGCATGCATAAAGCATGCTATATGAAATTCTACTCATTACTTTGTTTTTTGCGTGTGAGATTATTAAATAAGAAAAACATTAAGACTGATTTTTACATTACACTACACAGCCAGTCACGATCAGCACAGGACGGGAGGCAGAGCACAGCGGTGCATAATTCAGCAGCAGTATGAAAACACTTCACTTAGGCACAATTAAAGAAAATTATTGCTTGAACAAAAATACAGTTTAAGCCAAATGTTATGTTTCTCTGTCTTAGAATTATAATGCCTTTGAATTGTCCAGAGTGAAAATTGCTGAGCCAATCCGCGCTCCAGACGGGCCTGCAATCACATTATTATTGACCCGCTCCGGCGCTATGAAACAAATTGTTAAATAGGGGGAAAATAGGACGAGGCCGATCTTAAATCTTAATGACAACCTATTAGGGATGACTTCAACAATCCCGAAAATGAGCTACATGTTTTGCAATGTAGCCGAGCTCATAAAAACCATTCAAGGCCAAATCATGTTCAGGCATAGTCAAATCCTTGGTTTATAGACCCAGTTATAAAGAGGCACTCATTGGTACGGGCACACACACACACACACACACACACACACACACACACACACACACACACAAAGCAGTGTCTAAAAGAAACTTCACGCCCATTAATGGAGTGGATCAGACTTTTATGGCGCACAAAGCTTTTTAAACTGCTGTATGTGTGAGGAGGTAACTGATACACCAGACCTGCGCTGGGACGAGTCCTCATCACAACCGTAAATCTACTCGCAGCTTGTCACCGTTCCGCGTTCAGGACAGCATGTGATCCCCTGAAAATCACACGCAGGTGTGGCACGGGCACCTTTGTGTGCGTATACGCGTGTGTACGTGCGTGTGTCTACGATAAAGAGAGACAGAGAAAGAAACTCAGGTCAGACACCTCTGTTTTATGCATACTGCTGCCCGACAAGCTGGGTGATTGTGAGCTGTCCACCAGAACACTGCTAGAATTTAATACGGCCTCTGTGCTACGTTCTGCTTTGACAATCTAAACAAAGCTGTGGCAAATTATAGCTTGTGTAACACACACACACACACACACACACACACAGATGCACACTCATACAGACCCAAAAACAGGAGATGTACAGCAGAAGTCTTGTAAATACAGCGTTTCAGCCAGCATTCTTTCCATCTAAGACTAAATAAACAACCCAAATTAAAGTGGATCCGAAGCTCTTTCTCTGCTCTTTAGATCACAGTGATAAAACCTGCAAAAATAATCAGCAAAGTGTATTCCCACAAATTCTATTTTCACAAAGTGCTCTTGGAAATGCTTTATCGGCTGCCGTGTGCCCTTTAGCCGGTCGCAGCGTCAGGAAGACCGTATAGTTAGCCTGGGATTTCCAAAGACGAAACACCTCAGTTCTTCTGGGAAGCTTTCTGGTTGGGAATTCCCAAGAATATCACCAAACAATCCCTATGAATTCCCATATATAGGATACATGCAGGCCCTCGCGCTTGGGCCTCTGGTTTCACAACCGTGTGACACAGTGGTATGTGTTGGCAGAAAGAGCGGCGCGGGCAAAGACGGAGGCAAAAGACCGGCTAGGGCGGGGTTAATTAGAAATTATGAGCTGCGAGGGTTTTCTTGGTATGAGCCACATCAGCAGCTAATATCCTGAATCATGAGACACATGTCACACACATGAGAAATCTGAAATATATTTACTGTTCTAAATCATAAAATGACCATGCTGTGTCAGAAATGAGGGAAATATGCGAGTTTAAACACTGCTGACAACTCTCTGACAACTACAGTGCAGCCACAGTGTCTGCCTTGAAAGGAGGGGGGGTGGGGAGAAACAACTTGCTTCAACCATAGTCTGTGTATATCAAAAAGGATTTCAACATGTATATGTTATATTCTGTATATCAGTCTTGGCAATCTCTATTTGGACTACAGTGCTCATTTTAGGACATGCAATTGTTACGTATTGCTCCTTTAAGTGGTTTATATACCTATATTTGTTATTTCTGACAATGTGGGATCAAAATACGGCCCTGACATGAGCAACAGACCGGCCCATTTCAAATCCAACAACAACCTGATCCAAATGTTGATGTAAAAAGCTTAAGAATGCAGACCTTTGCAACTCAGAACACACGCGCAAATGACACACACTATCTGTACAGTTGCTGACAACGATTTAACACAATCTCAAGGTGAGGAGCGCCAGGTGCTACGACACGATGTGCCCCGCTATAGGCAGATTCAGCACAAACGCATAGGCACAAAATTGAGGCGCAGTACATAAGAATACAACAGCTCCACCAAAACGTGCCATGCACGGCCACAGTGCATATTTTCTCTCCCTCTGTCAACAATAAATCTGTTATTTTTGCACATTTTTCATGCTCAGCTGAAAGCGAAGAGCCTTCGTTGTTATTTTCTCACTTGACCTTTCCGCTCGCTACATCGAGGAGATCATGGTCGAATGTGTTTATTCAGACATACAAACATTGGCCGCGTGCATAAAATAACAGTTTGAATGACAATCATCAAAGACAATTTAAAAATGTATTTATATATATATTTTGTCAGTGCAGTGATGATGACCCTTTCTGTGCAGCCCAAGCGACCAAGAGTTGGGCGGTCCTTCTAGCATTTGCCCAGTGTCCAGATGGCTAATTTGTGAATGCTATTTTATGTCATAAAGCAGTAGGAATGCATTATTCAGCAGGATTGAATGAAATATGTTCCATGAGGGGAGGTAGTGCTATCAAGTACTTAATCATTACAAGATTTGACTAAAGATACAGAGTACTAGATCACTTTTATTATTTCAATCCCTGGAAATTATTTGAATAAACATGCAGAAAAGTTTAGTGACTTTGCAGTGACCTTAAAACTTTTATTTTTCTTTTACATAATGTCTAAATTTACTGTATAACTTACAATGGCTCATAGTTTTCTGTCATCAGTAACATGTTATATATCTTGAACAAAGTTTCACATAATATATAGTAACATATATTTTTTTCTTGTGGCTACTCACCAGTGAGTTTATGATATTCTTTCCATTTGGTATCGATATAATAAAGGGGCAGTTAGTGCATCAGTTCCAAACACTCATCCACCCCACTTTAACTTTATGTTGCCTTTCAGGTCAAAATATAGCAATGGAAATGTGATCATCCCTGTAGTTTCCAAAGAAACATTTATTTCATGTAACTTTTTTCTGTTGTAAATTAACCAACTCCCTACTTCCTAAGGGGAGCTTAAAAGGTTTCAAAACTTTAAAACTTTCTTATTTAGTGTCAGTTTTACAGTTTTGGAAACAACAGCGCCATACACATTGAGGGTTATTTATGCCACTGACCTGGTAATGCCTCACTTAGAGTTATCACGGAGCCTCCGACGACTCAGCATAATTTATGTGTTTGCATGCTAGAGTGAAATGATCTATTGGGTGCACATGGAAGATTATGGAGTCCATGTTTTCATCGGTTGGCAGGAAATGTTGCACAAAACTGGTGCATTGGTTTAAAGCATGAGAAGCCCAATCAGCACTCAGGATTTGCAGCGGTATGAGACTAAATGACTTGTGACGATTAATATTTGTGTTCTGCCTCATATTATAAAGCTCACACTAGAAATGCCCCAAGCACACAAATGAAATTTCTCAGCTTTTAAAATGCCCCTCCTTGTCCTGCTTCTTGTTTGATTTTTCAGCTCCAGAATGAAAACAAAGCTGTAACTGTACGACTCTGCTTGCTGGCCATTGGTTTGACCCCCAAAACCTACTGGTCCATCGAGTAATTAATCTATTATGCAAAAGTGTTTTGCTTTGAGTGATGTTGTGTGGCTGTTGGCGAAATGTTCACTTTTCTACATTAAGAGTCATCGTTAAATTGCTATCGAATTACAGGATAATGTACACTGTGTATTTCTGTTTTAAACTTGTGTAAATACAGACAGAGACACCACAAACACATAAAAGCAGAAAGTCCGGCTGATGCTGCAAATCTGAACATCTTCTTCTTGCTAAAAGCTCTCCTCTAATCTCTGTCGGTCTGTTTTTGTGTTCCGTTTCACCATCCTGTTTATGTGTATATGCAATTATGTCTGCGTGAGCCTGTGTATGTGTCTCTAAAAGCCTCTTTCTGTTTCATAAGTGAGTCATGGTGTGGTCTTGGTGCGGGGAATTCATGCTCCAACTCTTGTCCTCCTGTGGCCCTGATCCTTGGCATGCCAGAGGCCCCTCGGCGTCCCTCTGCCTGCCACACGAAGAGGCCTCTATCCTGCGTTGTTATGGGGGTCTCCTACGGTTGTCCCTGTTCGCTCTTCTGCATGGAAGAGCCTTTTGTCTGGGGTTTGAAATCCCCGGGTATGTATGGCTGCTGTGGAGAATCCTCTGGGAACTTGGTTTGCGCGTCGGTGTGTGTGTGTTTGTGTGTCCCTGAGTGTCTCCAGTAATTCCTGAGAGACGATGTGATTAACAGGAATCTGTGAAAAGGCCCTGGGCCCAGTTTCATAGACCACCTTAAGTTTCAAACTTAAGTCTTTCCCCTTGGGAAAATATTTCTCTAAGCTAAAGGGCTCACTTAGGAGCACTGCATAAAGCCTTGTGCTGTGTTCGAAATCACATACTGTGCACTACATACCCAAAATGTGGACTATCCGGCAACGTACTTTTGTGTAAATAAACAGTATGTATCTATAAAGTCATTTCCTGAGAGCTTCCTTGCGATTGGAGACGCGTAACCATAGTAACCTGTGTCAACAATTAAGTAATTTTATAAAATATATTACACTTAACAAACTGAAACCTTGCTTACATTTAAATGGACGTGCAATTGACATTACACAGAGGTTTTGTACATCACACATACTGTTTTAGCATACTAAATAGCATGTTAGTATGGAATTCTGGTGCAGCTAGCATTGTTGTCAGTTGTAAGCTAGCTTAGTTTACACACTTAGTTAGCTAAGCTACAAAGGTAAAACAGGAAGAGAAGGCAGGAAATGAGCATGTTGCTCTCCTCAATTTACCTAAGCAGCCATAACAAATACACAAAAGAAGTAAGCTAACTGACAAAGGCAAAGCAAGAAATCTGCTGTGAAACAAACCACAGATAAAGTAATGAAAAAAAAAGAAAATATCACTGTCACAGCAAGGCAGGAGCTGGACAAAAATCTGCTAAAAGTGGTGAATTTCAATTAAAGTTAATGTTGGTGCAATATTCTACAGATACTCCAGTCATCCAGGTTGAGTAAAGTGCTCAGAGTAAAAAAGTTTCCCCAGCTGCTCCCCAGGCCTTTTAGCACCACCAGGATCGAAGCCAAGGTATCGGTACCAGTATCAATATTGAAAAATTTGGAAAAATACCAGGCCAGCTCATAATGTCCAGTCTGTCCTGAAAAAATATCTCCTCCTCTTCTTCAATCACCATAAATTCAGCCATTGTCTTATGCACCACAAATGATTTTCTTTTTTGAAGAACTGTAATAGGTCCCTTAAAAGGACCTCCTAGCAACACATAAGGGAATACTTAAGCAGCTAAGAGATTAAAGGGTTTTCCCTCACAACATCCTAAGGAAATCCTTGGGGTGATTTTATGCAGCTAATTTCTTCCTAAGGCATCCTTAGATGAAGATTTAAGGGAAGTGATTTTCTGCTCAGATATTTTTCATTGAAAATGTCTGTCACAAAGACTCCTCTTTTAGACTCCACCCTTTCATTCTTGTCCCTATCCTCTTTTAATGAATATGCATTTGTGATGTGTAAGCATGCGTGCGTGTGCGATTGAAACCTCACAGCTGTGTATCAGACCCACAGTGAGCTCAGGCCCAGTATCAGTCATTAACTTTTCCTCTCGCTGTTTTCCAGCCTTGCTTTAACATCTTAGGTAAGGATGGCTGAGCAGGGAACAGAGTTTAGAGAGGAAACAGCTTCTGTCGGCCTACTAATCAAGAGATTAGGGGCCACTGTTGGCATTCAAGCAAACTGTGATCTGGGACACACACACACACACTCACACACATACACATACAGAATCTGCCAGAGTGATTAAACTTGCATCCACGGCTAATTTCACCATCAAATGTCAGCCATAGCACAGCACTGGTGCTGAAAGCCAGTGTAATTCGTTCTGCACTAATTTCCCTCACAGAGGAATGAGCGACCCCACAGACGCATTTACTGTCTGCCATAAAACTTGTCTCCATTAAGGAGAGGAGGGGAGAGGAGGACAGGATGTGAAATAGAAGGGGAGATAAAGAAGAAGAGATGGGAGGTCGAAGTAAGGAGGGATGGGGGGGGGGATTAAGGAGCAGAAGAATGAAGACAGAAAGAAAAACAAGAAAAAGAAGGAAGAGAAGAGAGGGTGGCAGTACAGAAGTAGAGGAAAAAGAAAGAACGTCGAGGTTCTGGACAGCTTCAGTTTCCAACACTTCTCATTTGAAATAACAATAATAGTCCATCTATCCATTAGCTATACCCACTTATCCTCTCTGGGGTCACAGGGGCCTGGAGCTGATCCCCGCTGACACTGGGCGGGAGGCGGGCTACCCCCTGGATCGGTCGCCAGTCAATCACAGGGCTGACACATAGAGACAGAGGACCATTCACACTTACACGCACTTTACAGCTGCCAATTAACCTGCACGTCTTTGGACTGTGACAGGGAGCTGGAGGCCCTGGACAAACCACACAGGCTGCAAACTTTCCACAGAGAGGACCAAGCTGAACGGACAAAGAAAAATCTCTCTATATTGTGTGAAGGCTTTGCAATAACTATAATCAGAATATTTAAAATTTAAGACAAGACTTGAGCCTAATTTAATCTCCCTAAAACTGATATTAAAATGTCTGGTATACCTTACCACCAGTGTTGCAGGTCACACAGGAAGTGTATTAAGTTACTTTTGACTCGACTTGCACTCTAACGGCAACAACTTTGAGCCTTTTGACTTCAATCAGTTCATTTCCCCTCATAACCTGAGTCAACACTATTCATTCCCAGCAAGTTAACACTTAATTCCCCAGATCCACTTTGTCTGAACCAGTCTAACAGCGTCTAATCAGCACTAATGTTATGTTACTGAGCTCAAGTTGGTAAAAAATTATACCAAAGATAATTTTATTTATGCACAAAGATGTTGATGTGGTCACCAACTGTAGCATGCAAAACACAACAACAGACAGAGACGCAGCAACTTCCAACTTTGTTCGATGAAGTTGCACAAAGAATCGTGAGTCAGCGCTCTCTGGTTAAAAAGGAATTACATTTGATTAAGACTGTATTATGACTTGCTTAGAACTCTAAACATGAATTTAGGACTTGGGATTGGACTTTGGACCTGTCAGTCTTTACCTGGGACCACCTTAACAACTGTATCCATACAACAGCACCATAGCACAGCACAAAACCAACAAACCAGGACTCTCAGTCAAATACTTTAACCCTCAAAAACGTTTCCAAAACTAATTTATGTGACCTATTAATTAATTAAAGTATAACACGTATAATGAAAAGATCGATAACATTTTCATAGTCATCCAGTAAATTAGCTTAGATTAGCATAAGGTGAAACCAAGCCCCCAGGGACAGCGCTGGGCTGTGAGGCCATTTTGGCATAGTGGCCTCACACATCACATGACATCACTGGCCCGTTCAAAACCACAATATAATTTTTTTTTATTGTCAGGATTTCGTCCATTAGAGCCAATTAAATTTGGAAAGTCTAATAGAGCCGTATGATTAAATGATTTTATCTCATTCACATGTTTCGGGAGACAACAGGAGGTCAGACGGCTCTCTTTTTCCTTGGGTGAAACAGTTACTCAGGCTCTGTCCAAATAATCCAACAATTAGTAAAGCTCACTAATTACCACATGATATGCAGTTATATGCTGTGATATGATATGCATAACTCTCTGCAAGAATGCCAAAAAGCATATTTCCCAAACTGGGGAACTGTGCCTTTAAGAAGTGCAGTTTAAAATGGGGCCTTGCTCAAAGGCAGCATTACCAGTCACATATCCCGCACCAACCTTTTCGTAGTATTTGATCTCATAGTCGAGGATTATGCCGTTGGGTCTTTCTGGTTGCTGCCAGGACAGGGACACGCTGTTTCGAGACGTCTTCTCCTTTCTGATCACTGTAACTGGCGAGGGAGCTGGGCGGGAGACACAGACAGACAGACACAGAGTGACAAAGAGAGAGTGAGTTCCTTTATGGTGAGGTTCAGTGGAAGTTCAGTCCCCGGTGTTGTATCCTGGCGATTGTCTATGGTTCCTGTTAGTCTAATTCAGTTTGCTGCCCAGTGGGGCTGCATTAAAGGCTGCGGCCCGGGGTTGGTATGTGGAACGAGACGATGTACACTAATGCAAACAGCCCGCATAATTGCACACAAACACACACACACACACACACACACAACACACACACACAGGCTCACCCACATACAGTACTCACATCAGTGACATCTGCATTTCAGCTTTAACTCATCAAAACAGAACTTTATCCATTCCACTGCTGAAATAAAATTGCCATGAATCGATATATTTTGAGGTTTCTTAAGAATGTTTTTATACTGGTAATACCATAAAACTGTGTGTTAGTGGTAGTAGTACTGACTCTTCATAAATCCCGCCCTCTTTTGCTCTGTGCTCCAATAATAGTTGAGCAAACTTGGTACCTGTGTCAACTTTCTTTCTTTCCTTTTCCTGTAAACATAACATATAGGGTCACTTTAAGTTACTGAATGTTAGCAAACTTCTAGCTAACTAGCAAGCTAATGACTGATGTAGATTAGCTACCTAGTTAGCTGGCATTTTGCTAACATTAGCCAACTTAAAGCTACTACAACTTAAATTTTTTGTTGATTTTGGAGGCCACTGTGGACAAAAGTCGTACTGTTTCCACAATAACCACAAAATGTAACGTCAAAAATAAAATTATTTAATTAAAAAACTTGTCCTACTTCTTTTTAACTGGCTAACATACTACTCACTGTAACTTTGCCTTGGGAAATGCAAAGAATTAAGCCATTAACAAGTATACAGAAATAGCCGATCTTCTCACGGACGGTCTTTAATGGAGGTCATATAGAGTTTCATAACTAGCTAAAAACTGCTTGGAGTGGCTTTATGATGCTAATGTATGATGAGTTTTACAGGTCCCCAGCAAAATCTTTTAACCATCTTCAGAATTTGTTTTTCTTTTCAACACAGACAAGCCAACAGCAACATATACACACACAAGGAAAGTAAAAAGAAAGAAGGGTCATTACATCACTATAGAACATTATATGCTTTGCTTGGTGCCATTTCTATTAAAGCCTATGGGAGATTCATGGAGAAACACACTAAAATGCCCAATGTATCTACACTGACCTTTGATGAAGAAATGCCTCTAACGGTAACTGTCTGTCTGTAACTTCAATACTCTTCTCCCACGTATACCCTCGTCTCTGTCTCCTGAGAAAACCTTTGCAGATTAAACCTAACCTTTAAGTATTAACATTTTCTTCTCATGAACAAATATCTATTTTGCTGCAGTAAAAAAAAAAAACTTGTGCAATAACTCAAGCAAGTATTGAGTGAGTAAAAGCTTTGAAATGCATGACTCTATAAAAGGGTGTCTGCTTAGTCTTTCTGAAGAAAAAAATCTCAGAAGGAAAGATAATGATGCCAGGACACATGCAGGGAAATAGAGTAGTAGACTAACCAGAAGCAGCAGTCCAAGAAAAGACTGCCAGCTGAAAACTGAGATGTAATCTCTGGGAGGAATCACCGACTAATTTCATCCAAATAAAGAAAAACAAGGCCATGCTTAGTTACCATGTTGAGGGGATATTTCCTGATTATTATTATTACTTAAAGGTGTTTTAGCAACTTAAAAAAAATTCCACAAAAAATATCATTATCAGTTTAAGCGTGCACTATCTTTAGAATATTGTCACTGCTTTATTTTGCTGTTAAACAGCCATTTTGGGTGGGAAACCGCTGTTATGTAAGTCAAATATCACTGTCTAAAAAAACCAACCAAACTCCATGGGTGAAATCAGTAATTTTACCCAGCTGAGCACTGGAGCTGCTGGTCTACTGCTGTCTCAATCTGTTAATTTATTTGTTATTGTGTTTTAAAAGCATGGTTCGGATTTAGCAAAGTCACACAAGAACACAAACAAGCTAACAGATAGAGACAGTAGCAGACCAGCAACTCCAGCATGCTGCTGAGTAAAATTACTGATTTCACCCGTGAGCTTGGTTGGTTTTGGAGAGAGTGATATTTGGCTTATATGATGGCAGCTTCTCATTGGAAAAGGCTGTCTGATGCCAAGATAAAGTGGTGAAAATACTCCGTGCACTTAAACTGATATTGATTTTTTTTAGGTGGACCTTTTTTTAAGTGCCTGTTCACAGCAGTGCATTGCTTTGCTTCTGTGCTGGTGCTCCTCTTTGCTTCTCCAAACTAGGGGCGTGTCGACCAACATTTACTTATACCGACTCTGGAGAAGTAACTCATCCAACTCCACTTCAAATCATCCAAACTATCCCTTCAAGTGTCTCTGGAGCTGGTGAGATCGATAAACTTCCATTCAATCATTTATTAAGTTTCATACAAAAAGATTGGGTTAGGTCCTGCTTTTATTGCTTAGGAAGCAATTTCTCACCAGAGTACAATGGTTTGTCTTTTATTGTTTAATACACCCTCTATTGTTGTTTCCTTTATTTCCCAGAAAAGTGTTGTATCTTTAATCTGAAACCCTATAAATCGCCTCTTCCCCTCCTTTCCCTCGCTGCTGTCCCCCATCCCTTTTCGGTGTGGTGCTTTCTCCCTCGCCAATCTTCCTCGCCAATCCTTCACCCATGCATCGCCTTGCCTGGGGGAGTTCACATGGTCCCAATCTAGTAATTCAGCACATCCCTCCCTCTATCAAGTCCTGCACCCCCACCCTCGTTCCGTCTCCCCTCTTTCTCTCTTCACTCCCTTTCTCATTTCCCTTTTTTACTGCTCTCTAATTGCCAGGCAGCTCCGGGGCCAGCCCGGCATCTGAGGCATCGACTTTTAATTTTATTAGACCACAGGAAAAAACATGTTTGTCTTTGAAATGTTCGAGCCTTTTCTTGATTGTGATTATATAGCTGCAGTGTGTCGGTGTGTGCGTGTTTGTGTATATACTGGTGTGTATTTCCGCGGGAAGTTATTTTTTCTCCTGTAATGAATCCAGATGGGGAGAATCTGTTTCTATACCCCCTGCTCCTCCTCTCCTCCTCTCCCTCTGGTTCTGATAGCGGGGTGAGGCTGTGCTTTTTATTGGCTCTGTGGTTTATGGTGGTAATGATTTACTGTGTCTGGGCCGCTTGGAGGCAGCTTCAAGTTCCTCTACTCCTCTTTTCCCTTCTCCTTGCTTCTCTCTCTCACTCTCTACATGTCTATTGCCAAGCACTTCATTTGCTGTCACTCTCTGTTTCTGTTTGTGGTGTAACTGTAAAACTGATACAGCATACCGGGCCCATAATGGCCTTAAAAACTGGCCTTCAGCGACACTCACCTGTGATTTGAGGGCCATGATGCAGCTGTTGAAACTATTTATTCCGCACAACACAGGAGCACTACTGGAAGTGGTAGTGGCAGTAGTGGAAAAAGTATTAAGATCTTCCAGTGCAAATTGTAAAAGTAAAAGTCCTGCATTTAAAATCCTACATATGTAAAAGTAGGTAGAGGTTTTGTCAGCTTTATGTCCTCCATTGAGCAATATGTAGCAATTGTGCATCCAAAAATGAGTACAGCAGTCTAAATAGCAAGGTGGAGCCATAGACAGCATAATAACATGCACATTATCTCAATTTAATACACAATCTATGGTTGAAGCGAATTGTTTCCCCCTGCCTCCTCCTCCTCCTCCCCAGCCTTAAGGAAGCTCAGGCAGGCAAGACACGCACAACACTGCAATTTGACGATATACAAGTTGATCAGTTCTGCTCTGAAAATACACACTGTGGAGTTTTAATGACTGCCTGTCTTGCTGCCTGCCAGACTCCATTAAAAAATTGCTCAATTTAACTGTTAGAAACATCTACTCCTTCTAAAAGATTTATTATTATTTCTCAGGACTCTTAAACAGACAATGACTCATTCAGCAAACATTCGGCATTAATTTTATCTCAAATAAACGTATAAAAAAACAAAAAAAAAAACACAAGTTACAGACCAGAACAGCAATTTCAAAGAAGGAAGCTGTGGCTATGGAGTTGTTGTCAGAGAAGCCAGTATTTCAGCTTAGCGTGTTTCCTTAATCTCTGATGACATATCATGTTAATTTTATGATAAATTACAGTAAATATATTACAGATTTCTCAGTTTAAGTGCGAGTATAACTTCCGGTGGCGGGCGTTGCTGCAGCTCAGGCACGAGGAACGTGTTTTGTTTGTGGAAGGATCTGGGAGTGATACTGCATGTCGAAAACTTAAGACAAACTTCTCCTCAGGGAAACAATAAAGGCTAATGAGCAACTCACTGCTGTAATTGTGGTTACTTTATATACTATTAGATAGTTTCATTCCAGTGTTTCCCAACCAAGTGGGGGGGTAGCTAAAAAGGTCACTACATAAATCTTAGGGCGTTGTGAGATGATTAACGGAAAGAAAGAAGAAAAAACAAAGATCTATTACACAGATTTGGATTTTGGATTTGAAAGGAAAACATTTAAAGGCTAAATGAGTGATCCTGGAGAAAGACAGTTGATTTTTGTGTCTCATTCCCAGGTCATAATATACTGACATCTTGGCAATAAGACTCAAAAATCAACTATCTTCATGGCCTGTGATTGGCCCAATGTCTCTGTCGAGGGATACATTTTTTAAAGCCTGAAAACAGAGCCAAAAGGAGGAGCAGACGTCTAGTTTTCTGTCAGACCACTTGAATTACATTATACTTAAAGTTCCCATGATGTCAAAGTTGATGTTTAAAGGATAAGTTCGGTTTTTTGACACCTGGACCTTATTGTTATGATTAAATACGCTCGTAGACTCACCCAGACAATTTTGGTGGAGCTCGGAGCCGTTTTCGAGCAATTTAGATCCAGCCGGCGGCGTTTTTTCTCATGCCATAGTAGCGGACGGGGCCAGAAATCGAAGCCCCTAAATTAGACATTATCTGCTGCGAAACTCGCTCATTTCACCTACATGTTATAAATGAATGGCCAGTGTTATCACCATGTCAGCTCAACTTCGTTGTTATGGTCATCCGGGGCTTTACAAGGATGGGTAACTTTTGGTGACGTCATAGACGTGCGCCGCAGGACACCAGCTGAGTAGAGACGCTGTTGTTGCTAGGCTACACAGCAACACGGCTATTTTTGTGCAGCATGGCGGAATATTTATCCGATGTAGAAGTGTCTGACGACGACTTTGAGTATAATGGATGCCCGTATCGTTTTGAGCCAGAATACACCGACGAGGAGCTATTTGAAAGGAGGATGCAGAGGGAAAGAGCCGAACAGCTGGCCAGAGAACAAGCAACCACTGCACGTCCAGGAATGGGGGCTAACTGGTGGTGTTGTTGTGGACATTGCACGAGTTTCGCAGCAGATAATGTCTAATTTAGGGGCTTCGATTTCTGGCCCCGTCCGCTACTATGGCATGAGAAAAAACGCCGTCGGATGGATCTAAATTGCTCGAAAACGGCTCCGAGCTCCACCAAAATTGTCTGGGTGAGTCTACGAGCGTATTTAATCTTAACAATAAGGTCCAGGTGTCAAAAAACCGAACTTATCCTTTAAGTGTTGTTCTAACAAATGTATTGTGCTATATGTCATCAGTTCACCGTTATCCAGCCCAAAAATGACAAAAAAGTTGTTTTGTAAATATTTTGGGGTATTTTAATGCCATTAAGAGTTTGTCCTTTCCTGGAACATAATTAAAAATGTTGATGACACATCCTGGACTCATAAATTTTTGTCCAATGAAACACTTTCTTGCTAATGACATTGTTAGCAAGAAAGAATACAGTCATGCTCCAGAGCCGACTGCAGTATTTCTGGGGTCTGTCTGCGACTGTAAATACTAATCGATATGTCTGCGACAAGTCCCTTTCACCTGCCTGTTTTACAGGAGACACATAAGCAGGTATTCCACTCACCTTTTCAGGGGAAGGTTCCATTATTATACAACTTTTGTCCAATGATGCTAAAAATAAACGGCCTACCCTAGCAGTAAGTAAAGTACAAGTACCTTAAAAATTGTACTTAAGTCCAGTACTTGAGTATACATTTTTAGTTACATTCCCCCACTGTTTATTGGCAGTGGTACTGTGGAATTAAATGAAGAGCACTGCTAACATCTTATAGCCTACACACGTCTTAAATAAAGGCTATATTCATTATTCATTTGTACTTGGTCTTGTGTTTGTTTGCCTTCTCCTTCTTCTAATCAAACCGTTTTGTTTGTACATTCTCTTGGACTGTGCAGCTACTGATCATCACCACCTTCAGACTGTGTAGGAATGCATTATTGATATGTGAACACGTACTCAGATGAAATATTGATGAGACTGAAGCAATTGGCAGGGTGCCTCTCTTGTGTCTCAACGTCGTCACCAATAACACATCATCATATCAATAAGCAGGCGAAGAAGGGATCTGCGCAGGCACGTGTGCAAACCGCGCGTGTGCCTGCGCTTTCTTCTGTCAAACCCACTCTGCCGAGTTCAGCCGCAGTTCACACTGTTGATATTAAACTACTCTAAATGTGGATCACAGTTACTCTGCTGTTAGCATAGTTATGACAATGAGTGGAGGGCAAAGGAGGTGGAAGGAGGAGAGCTATCTGACAGCACCTTGACAGCACAGCCAGGACACAGTGCTTCTTCCCAGGGAAACACTTAATCCGGCTTTTAACAGCTTTGGCATCTGTACGTGTGTGTGTTTATGTGAGAGAAAGTGTATAGACGGGTGGGGCTGGTGCACTGACATACCTAATCCTTGTAAACTCTCAGGGCTGATGGAGAGTGTGCAGCTGCAGGATGAGATATTTGTTAGAGAGAGAAAGGACTCCGCGTGCGTGTGTGTGTGGTAGGGAAGGTGTGTGTGTTTTTGTGCTTCTGTGTGCGCGTGCGCTTGATCCATAATATGAAAGACGGAGATCCATCTCTTCTGATGATCACTCAAACATTAAAGACGGTTTTCAATATTCAGAGCACACGCAGCCCTCTTAGTGTTGATAACTCCTCTTCAAATCTAATATATATTCCAATCGCAGAGAGAATCCCCTGACTAACACACACAGATTATAATACTTACTAACAGAAGACCCCAAAGCTTTGCAAAACCATTTTGTCTTTTTCATTTGCATTGTCTTTACTTAAAGGAACAATATGTAGCAGTAGCATGTCCAAACATGAGTACTCCAGTTCAAATCGCGAGTTGGAGCTGTACATTTAATAGGTTGAATCTCTATTTAATATACAGTCTATGGTTGAAGCCGGTTGTTTCCCCAGTCCCCTCCTCCCCAGACTCGATGAAGCTCAGGCAGGCTCAAGAGCACTGCAGGAGTGCAACATCATAAACTGACAAAAGCAAGCGATGAGGAGTTTTTTCCACTGTAAGATGGTCAGCTGTTTATAAATGTCAGTTGTCTGTCAATGTAAAGTTAAGGTCCTTTTCCTGAAAATACACACACTCTGGAGTTTGAGTTCAGTGACTGCCAGCCTCACTGCCTGCCAGACTCAGAGCTTGAGATCTGTGCCCGAACCAGAAGGAACCCGATGGGCCCCGAAGGGTTCAGGTCGGGTCTGGACATATTTCTCACATATTTCACGGGCTCACATCGGGTTCGGGCTGTACTATTTTTATTTATTTATCTTCATTTTTCTCCCAAATTTTGTTGTTGCCAATTTCAATTTCCTGCATGTATTGTCCCTGTCACTGAAAACTCACTCTTTGGCGCATAGAGGGAAGCTTGTCAAGAAAAATGTCGGGCTGTAATCTGGTTTGGACGGAAATATGCTAATGAGGGTCAGGTTCGGGTCGGTTTCGGACAGAATTTTGTCAGCATTGGGCCTCGACGGGCTCAACTTTTCAGGCACAATTAAAGTGGTAGCCAGACTCCATTAACATATTGCTCAATTTAACCGTTACAACCCTCTACTGCTTATTAATGGTTTTGTACAACTCATATATACACTCATTCTGCAAACATTTGGCACTATTTTGAACTTTAATTAACTTGACATGGGCAAACAAGAACAGTTATTCTGGCCCGGAATTGAAATTTCAAAGAGGGACAAGTCGGCTGCAGTGTTGGCGGAGAAGCAAGTATTTCAATTCAACATGTTTCCTTGATCTCTGATGAAACACCAGTATTTTGTGATATATTACAGTAAATATATCACAGATTTCTCCTTTAAAATGTGCAGCTTTTCATCCCCTTTGCCCTTTCTCCTCATAACAACAAATCACTCGGTTCCTGACTTATCTTCAGCCTAGACACATGTGCACGTGCGGTATGTAAGTAAACACACACACACACGCACACACACACACACAAAATCAATATTTACTTCTCATCCTGTCTTGTCACTTGAAAGAGGTCACGTCTGGACGTTGTCACTTATAATACAGTCAAGCCGTGACAACACAGACAAACACAGGAGACATCCGTCTGTATAGTTAATGTGTGTACACACAACCTTCAACATTTGCATACTTATCAAGCTGACAGGTTTCTTCTTTAGAGAGTTTACATAATGTGTGATTGAGCGCAGTTATCCTTGTGTGTATGTATATGTTTGAACCCTGAGTTTTTCTCCTACAGTCTAAGCCTGGGTGCTCAAACTCAAATTGACTTGGGGCCTCTGATGGTATTCTTATCTCACCGGGGGGCCACTTCAAAGTCCAAGTACTGCAAGAAAGTGCAATTTTTCTGTAAATATACTTATGTGTTTAAATTACTGACATATTTTCATCATATTTTGAATTGTTCATTAATACCCTTGATGAAAATGACTCGCTGAGCATTCTTGGTTTTGTTTGTGCTTTCATCAAAAGGCACAGAGGGCATGACGATTGCCATCTAGCATGGGTAATACAGTGAAGTACCTCATACAACCCCACTGATTCTACCTAAAAACATCCAATGCACTCTTTAAAGTAACCTGTTAATCAAGGTAAAAGGTGGTGCCATATCTGCATGCGAGCCAAAACAAACAAAGGGCTTGGAGCATCAGTTCTACTGCATCAGCAATGCCTCAGGAAGACCTATGTACTTCGACTACTCTGTTTAAATGCACAGCTCTTGCCATCTGCCTATCATCATCGATGTGATGGAGTGTGTAAGTTTGACCTTGCTGTATGACAACTTATGAGAGGAACTCCCATCTGTTCGCTCTGCTCAAAAACCACATACCAAGGGCTAAATCACCTTCTGAGGTCTGGAAATAAAAAGTCCCACAGAGAAATAGGGGAAAACGCATAAAGGAGAGGAGAATGACAGGCTGTGGGCTGGGTTTGGAAAGTGACAGGTAGGAATAAAGTGTCCAGACGAAAAGAGAAAGGGAAAAGAAGACCAAAGACGTGATTGAAAGGAAAACAGAAAAAAAAAAGCGCTGAACTGCGAACACAAAAACATGACAAAATACAAAGGCAAATTGTGTAAGTGACAGCGAAGAGGGCGGGAGAGGGAAAGGAATAAATTGATGTATTACAGAGAGACCTTTAGACATTCCTTGCTAGAGTCAGGGATTTCTGAGGTTTGGCGCTTTCTACTGCAGCTAGATTTACATTACTCTTGGAATTCGAAAGCACCACTTCCCTTTGCCTTCTTATTCTTCTAAGGTCTGGACGTGTGGAGGGATATTTGTGTAAAAGATTGATGGGAATTTTAGGAGCCCATCCTCACGTTAAGAGTGTCTGTTAAAAGGTTGAGATATTTTTTTTTTTTTTTGCGAAGGAGGAAGACATTCGATCCTAGTCGTTAAACAAGAGAATAGCGGCCTGGGATCGCCTTGTAAATGTCCTGGCCTGATGGTTGGAGTGCATATGTTTGGAGCACATAAACTATAGTCTGGTGTATTATATGATAAGAATATTTTAGAGGGGGAGAGAGAGAGAAGGGGGGTGCAGTTTAGAGAGAGGAACTTGCATATTTTCCATGTGTTAGGTAGCTAGTACTCTTTTGTATTCACACACTTGTGGTATAGCGCACAGTATGATTTAAAATACACTTTTTTTTCCCTCTGTATGATTACCATACATCCATACATATGGTTCCTGGAAGATTGTGGTTCACAGTCTCAGGCCTGACTAAAATCAGAGCCAAGCTAAATCTTCCAAGTTTTATGAAAATTCCACCTCGAAAACATTCCTGGAGAGTCAATCGAGCTTGAGAGCATTTCTGTTCTCTACTAAAATTGTGTAATAGTTTAGGTCTCAACAGATTTTGATTCTTGTGTTGTTTTCTTTGATATTCCAGATTTTTGAGAACTTGAGAGAAGCTGATATTATCAGCCCAATACTGGCATAGCTGTATTGGTCTAAATCTGTATCAGCATATGAGTTGTCTGATATGCGCTAAAATTAAAACTTTTTAACTTTTTAACAGAACATAATGCAAATTGTTTTTATTTTTTAGCTTTATAGGCAGCATTTTATCAACAATCCAAAAAAGATATTTGGATTTATAATGATATAAACCAGGGAAAACTCACATGGGAGAAGCTGGACCAAACTGAACATCTGGCAGTTTTGCTAGAAAAATGATTAATTGACTAATCGTTTTACTCTGTGTCTGCTGTGATGTCTCACCTGCTTGGTTGGTGGTGATGGTGACGGCGGCGTACTGCCTCATCTTGGGCGCCAGCGGCGACACTCCATTCTGCGCCTCAATCTCAAACGTGTAGTTAGTGTGGGCCAGCAGATCGGCCACCGTCACCGTGGTGTTGTGGAGGTTCGTGGCCCTCGGCAGGAAGCGAACGTTGCTCCGGCAGGGCTCGCAGCGCTGGGTCCCGCCGTTGCTGCCGTTGGCAGGGACGCCACGACAGCGTTTGCAGAGGACGGTGAAGGTGATGTCCCTGCGCCCGCCGCTGTCCTCAGGCCAGCTCCAGTCCAGGATGACTGAAGTCTCGTTGATGGAGGAGATCACGTTTCGAGGAGCTGAAGGAGGACCTGGTGAGACAGAGAGGAGGTGAGAGGAGGTGAGAAGAGGAGGTCACTGGATACAAAGGAGACTTTCATCTTTCATCGTCTTTGTTGGACTTCCCTGAATCAATACACGTTGAAATACAGAGGACCATCTCTTTGGAATAATCTACCTACATCTCTACAATCAACATCTACATTATCATTGTTCAAAAAACATCTGCAAAAGTCTTTAATGAGCAAAGATTTGTAGCACTTTTTGGACCTCATTGTAATGCATCACAACTTGTATACATTCACCTCTGTATATCAATTTTATATTACTACTTAGTCTTTGCACCTTGAAGTTTGTCTATTGTCAGTTATATAGTGGAGTATCTGAGTCTTTTTGGCCTCCAACCTCTCCTGTGCAATGTTTTAACTTTTTTTATTATATGTATTGTCTTTTGTATTATATATATAATGTGTAAATAAACTAAACTAAACTAAAGGAGAAGAAAAAGGCTAAACTGTTGTCCTTTTTCCTCTTTAGTCAGGAGGACACAATGTTCAAGATTTCCAAAAACAAAATTCAAAATCTTAAATATTGATCACTTTTCCACTTTGCATCAGTCCATCTCACATGAGCATGAGTCATCTCCGTTTCTGGATGTCACCCATGTAGTGTCCTTTAAACAGTTATGTGGGTTTTAATGCAGTTTTTAAAGTGCTGCCAACTGACGGGTCAAAAGCATGAGCATACAATGTTGGTTTTCGTCCTCGCTTCTTATGCGCAGAGATTTATCCAAAATCTCTGAATCTTTTAAAGATGTTATGGATTGTAAATGGTGAAATCCCTGAATTCCTTTAACATTAAATAGCTTGTCTTTGCACTGTATTCAGTTGAATACAAGTTCAAAGGTATTTGCAAATCATTACATTATGTCTTTATTTATGTTTTACATAGTGTCCCAACTATTTTGCAGTTGAGGTATTCTTAACAATGCATAAATGTTGCTCTCTTAGCAAACACAATATTCATAAAAGTGTTGTTTATGCATTCACACGTGAAAGCTGGCCAGCATTGACCAAATGGGAGTTAAGTGTCTTGTCCGAGGTGTTAGTGACAGCAGTTGCAGTTAGGTAGAGAGTATTAGTCACTTTTTCAGAAAGAAAATCTTATTTTCATGGAGTCTTTAAATTACAAAAGTAGTGTACCTACTTGTGATTTGCATTCAAGGGAATTGTTATAATACACTCTGCACAATGTGAACAAAAGTACATCTGTGATTGCAGTTTAATTACAGTACATTGTAATATCAGGGTTGTGTTAATATGAGCCTGTGTATGTAATACAGTATGTGTGTTTCCCTCTTTCTGTTGGGATCAGCGAGAGAAGAGAAGGGCATGCAGGCCCTTTCATAAAAAAAAAGTCTCTGTCAAAGTCAGACTGACATATAAAAGTAAAAACGTCTTATTACAAACAGATCTCTCTGAATATTTCCAGATTTTTATATCAAAGCTATGACTGTAATTACATGGAGGACAAAACAAAACTGCCAAATAACTCCGCAGAGAACTTGAGCAGGAGGAGGAGGGGAAGAGAGGGAAACGGGCTTGGATTGTGTGTCTGGAGAGAAAATGCTTTGTTTGGTTTGTTTGACTTGACAAGAATTTACTTCACTCTCAAACCATGCGTAGCTCCTGTCTTGGTAATCAAAAGACTCAAAAGAGAGAAATCAAAGGAAAAACACATCAGAGGTTGAGCTGCAGACAAAACCTGAAATTGACATGAGGGTATCTTTAAGTCTTACAAATCTAAACTGAACGCTTCTTAAGACATGTTGAATGTAAAACGAAACCTGACTGAAGTTGAATCTGTCTCAAATAGTTTCTGATTGAAACGGTATAATGAAACAAATTACTGCGTATTCCTCATTGCGCACACACAACGTAACAGGTTATTACATTTCACCATGGGTTCTCAAACGTTCTCAGCTCCAAAGGGAACCAAACAAGAAATCTGGTGTTTCCCCAGAACCCAAACTTACACAAATATATCATGAATTGCCATTACATTTCAATTTGAAATGGCTACAGGAAGTTTGTTTTAACAGTGCAATGCAGTAACTTTAACTGGGAAAATGACTAAATTATTCTAGTAATGGACGACATTTCCTATTGTGCCTAATGATGGAGTGAGTAGTCTGTGAAGTTTACTGTTTTAAGTTCCAGAACAACCTTTTCAGTGTTGTGTCTGTTATATTTCTTGACACTAGCTGTATTTTACTACCACAGGTTAAAGTTAAAGTTTAAGACCCTCTTAAGACCATTAATAATGCAAAATTTAAAACCTGTCTATACTGTAAAAAAGTACAAAGGATAAAAGTTTATATGACTGATGTTTACTAACAGTGGTCTAAAGACCGTAGCATGTCTGTTTTTAAAGCCACACACGAGCCGGGTGTGCTCTGTTAAATTCAGACCAGTGTGCACAGTTTGCATTAGTGATTACTGGTTTCATGTTTGGTTTTGTAGTTGTTACAGCGTGATCAAGACTATTTTTTTCCCCAAAAACACATCTGGAAAATGCTACTTTATAGTAGCCAGGTAGCTTGGTTGGGTGGCGCGTGTGTCCCAGGTGCAGGGGCTGTGAGTCCTCTGCAGCGGCCGTAGGTTCGGCCCTTTGCTGCACTCTCTCCCACTTTGTTAACAGTGCTGAGAGCTGCTTTCTATCTGTCATTCAGTGCTGCAGTATGACCAATGACACTTTGAAACTTGGTTTTTACACTCAAACAAAAGAAATTAGAAAGAAATGCCTGAGTCTCACACAAGCCTGCTTTAAATTAAGGCCTGTTACCTTTGATGTGAAGAAAGTCCCCTTTCACAATTTAAGAAAATACAGTGTGCTTTTTACTCGGCAAATTGGCAACCCAATAGAAACTGTTCCATGATCCATTTTTGGTCGCAACCCCAAGTTTGAGAAATGCTGCCTTACAGGCACCGTTCAAACTTGTGGTAAAAGCATTTCACGGTTTTGTATGATTTCATATCAAAGTCTCCACTTTAGTCTCAACAGAAATGACCAAATCCAAACTACTGTATCATGAAAATTACATTTGATTAAGCTTGTTTGATTCCAAGTACAAACAGGCAGCACATTTTGTAATAACTATGAAATCTTTCTCATCCATTGAGCTCAACGCTAACATTCAAGGGGCTCTCAGCCAATTCCAGTACAGCAATAAACATCAAATCATTTTTCAAGATCTGCCGTCAAAACTATCACGCATTTTCAAATGAATATTTAGTATCCATTCATAAAAATGTATATATCACTCAACTCTGAGTATTCTTAAAAGTGAGACTGTATTTTCTTTGACACTAATCTGACCATGACAGTCCTCTGGCTCATCTATACAGCTGACCACGTCAAACTCTTGGGCCTGTAATCCCCACAAGATATTACCTGCGCAGGCATGCACATGTACACATGCAGGCAATCATACACTAATTCCAAATGTCAAAATAATACATGGATGTCGAGATTAACATGTGACATGAGTTATGGTGTGTAAGAAATGAGGGTGTGTGAGTAATCTGCGATCCCTCACAAAGGGGTCGTATGTATTGACAATTCTCTTTAGGCTCTTTCCAGCCTCCTACTCATCACTGGAGATGTCAGCGGACGCTACAACGCTAAATTTTGAAATATCAGTGATTTCACAGTTTCTTTCAGCAAGTTGCAACGATCAGCAAAGGCGGGTCGGCTCTTGCGTTTGTGTGCTAATTTGGAGGCACTGCTGTGGGACGTCGGGGGGGACGCATTGATGCATTTTTAATTGGTGGAACCAATTCTTGGAAAAAACTATACTTTATACGCTGTTAAGACAGCTGTTACAGAATTGTCTTGCACTGAATACAGCAGGGAATACCATACAGTTGATCTTTTTTAGAATCTAGGTTTTTAGAGTTTAATATTCTCATTTTTCCCGCCCTCTGAGATTTTCCTGCAAACATCTTCAAATTTCCCGAGTCAGTTCTAAACAACCTCCATCACACCGCTAACAGCAGAATCCCCTTCTGAGATAATCATGATCATTATCTTCTAACAACGTATCTATTCATTTGCAGCCCTTGCGTCGCTCAATCTGTCCCAATGATGTGAAATTTGCCTAGTTGACAAGATGGTGTTGAGATAATCACAACAGGGACCTGCCGTGACTGTCTTTCTAATTAGGATTCTGTCTATGGCTGTGGGCGTCCAATTTGTATTTTCTACTGTTCTCCACACGGAGAAAGAATTTTTTTTTTCTCTCTCTCTAGCCCATTTAGTAACGGATGTATCCATAACCTGACATGAGGGAATGCGCTGATTTATAGTTTTATGGGGAATGCATTTTTGAAGGCTCGCAGGAGGCATCTGCATCCGCATCTGCAGTCCATTTACGTCGGAGGGAGACAAAGGAGAATCATGTAGGGAGCGGAAAAGGTGATAAAGAGTTCTTCGGCTTTGGTGACTTTCAAATAAACAAGGAATTTAACGCTCTTTGTCTATTTGTAAGCTATTGTTACTGGTAAATTGGAAAATTGCACAGTATTACAGTCTTAAGGAAGGGCCGTAGCTACCACTGAGGACACTGATGTCATGTTTCAGTATTTTTCAGAATCTGTTAGTCATTTTTTTTTTTTTTTTTTGCAACGAAATAAGCTCCTTTCCCTGCAGTCAGCTGCTGTCATTGGTATTAATTATACTTTTTATAGTTTATTGTTTGGATGAACTTGAGTAATGAGTGTCAGAACTCTTTATTCTTGATAAAAAGCTGAAAAATACTGCAGTTGTGCTCCTCTGCTCAATTAATGTGACAAAGAAATTGATTTCAATGCAAAGAGAAACTAAACTGAAAGAGAAGGATTTCTAAACTGGCAATATTTGTGACTTTGCGTCTATTTCAATTTCATCTTTGTGTTGGCACTGACATCATTTCCTTAAGTAATTATTGTTGTTGGCATCCCCCGAATCCCCGAGCAGGGCTATGACTCATGACGCAGTATTTCTAAAATCCTGGCTATGGCCCTACAGGAGTCCGATTATATGTGAGATCCCGCTAACCAAAAACATTACACTGTTAGAGGTTCATATGAGAGGTTGTACCAGTTAGAGCCACTGGAAACTCAAATCCACAATAGCCTTAAAGCTGTGTAATTTATGTGCATATTTATTTACATATTAGCAAGCACAGGAAGTTGTTAGATAGATGTCTTGATATTGGGTTCGTACTTATGCCCGGATATTACAAAAATTATGCAATTAATTCCACAAAACAATTATTTAAGAAAATCCACATCTGTTGTCCCACTCACACAGTTGCAACAAAACCTCTCTGCTCCTGTTTAATCTGCTGCTGAGTCTGAGCAAAGTGGATAACAGTAAGCTGATGTTGTTATATTGCTCCTTTGACAAAAACTGTATTTTACCTTGTAGAAATGTAAGTTTAAGAATATTTTCACCACTTTTCTTTGCTGTCAGACAGCCTCCAGCCACCAAGAGTCCTTTGGAAAAAAAACAGCAATGTTTCCTCACAATGTTGTTGGTCCACCACTGCCTCGATCCGCAGCAAGTAATGTTGGTTCAGATCCAAACTCATGTGTTTAAATGCCTAAGTCACACAAACAAATTAACTGATCAAGGCAGCGGCAGTCCAGCAACTCCTGTCTTCTGCGATGTAAAATTACTGATTTTGTCAAAGAAGTCTGGTGGCTCTGAGGAGAGCGTAGATGGTGGCTTCAGGACTGTCTGACAGCAAAGTAAATCAGTGAAACTGCTATAAATATGTGTGGTTAAAATAATTGCATTGTGCTGCTGCCCCTGTCCACAGCAGTACATTGCTTAGCTTACGTGTTGGTACTCCTGTGGGAGATGTCAATCAAAACGCCCACACAGTCTTGGGAAATGGTCTAAAGCAGGCCATGGACCCCTCAGCTGAGAGACAGATGGAGTAGGGACCCGCTACTACACATACTGCATCGAATATTTTCAATGATGCTAATATCATTTACCTCTGCTAATGATATGTTGGATTATTTTCAGACATATTTAATTTTTTACAACAAAAAGCAGGTCCTGGCTCCCTGGATGAAAACTCGTGTTCTAAACAGCAAAACAAGCTGTTTTTTGAACGAGGTTTTCTAATAGTAATACATGTTTATTTGCACACAGATGTTTGTGGATGCTAATGAGACACTAAACTTGATATCATATACAGTACGCACTTTTATTGCATGTTTATGTATTAAATTACCATATATAATGTGCATATGCATCCTTTTTGTGGCAGCTTTTTGTGTACATAAGCTCACCTACAACAATAACGTTGTGTTTTTTGATGAGGTGTTCTGCAAAAATGATTGAGTGCGAAAAGCATCTGAAAGCATTTAAACCATCATAGGACACTAAAACTCTGACAGCCAAACTAATGGTTTCAGCATCTCTTCAAGGCAAAGTTAAGACAGGTTTATTTGCATGTTTTATGGGACTAATGAGAAAAATCCTCCCACACCACATTAAAAGGCTTCTCTAGTCAGATATCTGATAAATGATGGTAGCTACGATCATGGAGGAACCTGCATCGCATCAGGATGCCACTGACTCCTCATTTTATCTATCAGATAGCCCAGCCAGCTGTGGTATGAAAGCACACTTACGGGTGCAGGCCATGGAGGCGGGGTCTCCCTCGGCACGGAAGTAGTTTTTCTCGCAGCCACAGTGCAGCGACCCCTCGTGGTGAGAGAAGCTGTGGGCGGACACTTCGAACACTCCATGTTCCCGAGCGCAGCCTTGTAGAAGCCCGCCCTGCACACTGGAGACAAAAGCACACAGACAGATGCGTGAGTGTCATGCTGAAGCAGCACATCGATAGCTATCTAATAGCTGCATTCTTCGTCAGGGCACCTACAACAAGAGCGAGGAGGAAATGAAAGATGGGGATTATTTGATGCACACACACACACACACACACATAAAGAAACGGTGAGAAAGAGGACTGAATGTAAATCTGCTGTTAATGTAACAAGAGTCCATTGACTGCTGGTAAAAAACAATAATTCTCTGAAATGTCTTTGTCTCTATTTCTCTCTCTCTTCAGCTCTCGGAAGGCACAACATGAATAATGCAAAATTGTCCCCTCAGATAAAAGGGCTGTTCTCTTTAAATATCTGTGGTATTAAATCTGCACTCAGCAGCTCTTTTAACTCCTACTCACCACAAATCTGTTGCAATCTGTGCAAGTAGGGTGACACTCCACCTGTGTAAAGTATATCGCATGTGTAAGTGTGTCTCTGTGTTTGTGTGTCTGTGTAGGAAGGAAGATCAAGGGGAACTTTTTCTTATGTTTTTTTTTTTCCCCCTCTCCTTTCTCAGTCTATTTAGTTCCATCCCACTCTTTTATTCCGCGCTCTTTTCTTCTTCTATCAAAGGTTGAAACCATTGTCATCGTATTTAAACTGGATGATGGGATACAAAGCATTTAAACCTACAAAAAGCCTCTTTCCATCAGGGGTGTCACGATTCTCCAAATCTATGATTCGATTTCACGGTCATGATTCAACGATTAAACATCTTTTGTTTTTTTTTTCTTTTTGCGCTGAGAGCTATGCAACTGTTACAATATTGAGTCTTGAGTTGTGAAGATCAAGAGATCATTGTTTTATTCTCTGACAATTTTCATTTAGATTTTGGCTGCATGTATCAAGTGTTATCTAACGGCCAGTGAGCTACGCTGTGTCATATTAGAAATGTTGTTTTTATTCTGCACATGTATGCCGGATGATGCAAGACGTTGGGGCTGAAAACACAGGGAGAATCACTGGTTCTTTGATTAAATAATTGAAATTATGACACCCCTGCTCTTCACGATGGTAAAACAATTTTACTGCCCATGACAAAAGTAAATGTAACAGTAACAGTGCTTTACTTCCTAGCAGGTATTCCAAGTAAAGGTATTTCTACTACCAGTACACAGTAATTTCAAGTAATACAGTCATAAGACTAAAGCAGCATTAAACAAGCATTTTACAAAAATGGCAGAAATATCTTTAACCTTAATCCTACGACTGGGATACCTGCATCATTCAAATTTTTTTTATGACTTTGTCAATCGATTTGTTTTTAATGACTTCATATCATTGTTGTTTCCCTTTGCAAAAATATCATTGCATAGGGGTCCTGGGGAACTCAACAAAAGCACCCAATTCTGCTTTTTCTTCCTCTTCATGTTTGTCATGGGGGCCTCATTTAAAGTATCACACACCATCAGGTGGGTCAGGACATTCTCTCAGACACAGTGTCTAGAGGGGAACCCCATATCCACGAAAGATCTAGTCAGAGTGATCATTTTAACCCAAACCATGATCTTTTCCTGACCCTAATCAGGTGAATTTTGTCCCAGAATCTGGGCATATCTAAACCACACACATAAATTAGTTTGTACGATGTACACAATGAAGAAACGATGCATGGAAATCTTGCGAGAGTTTTGCAAAGCAAGGGTTCCCCTTCTAGACAGACCAGAAACAGATGCATACACGTTTCCGCATGTGATCTGTCTACTGTCATTTTACCCAATATGCAAATTTACTGTAACATTCCTAAAATAATCATAATCCTTTTTTCTTCAGATGAATTTAATTACATAACTAATAATGTTATAAGACAGAAATAACATTTTGCTTTGATGGTTGTTTCTTACAGTAGTTTATTCTTGGGATCCCCGGGGATCCCAGTCGGTAGTCGTTGTATGTGATCAAACAGCATTTAAATTCAGTTGGGCAAACTCCATCGACATTTTTAGAAGAATATTTTCATTTATATCACTTTAAATTAAAGGCTTCCCACAAACAAGCAGGGTGGTATAGCTTAATTGTGCAAAAATGAATTCACTAATAACCTAAAATGTAATTAGAGTTGGATGACACAGATCGGACCAGACTTGATTTCTATCTAAAATGCAAACATGGAGGGTTCACAGTAATCTAAAACTGTCGCACACATACAGACAAACAAGCATGTTCCTTCTCTCCCACCCACCCCCCTTCTCTCTCCTCACACACACACACACAACCACACAACCAGATTAAAAAAAAATGTCTAGCAGCTATAGCAGCGAGCCAGCAGAATGTGTGGGCTCAGCAGAACAGGTCTGACAGATCCCAGTGGTGGACAACACACTTCTGCAAAAGCCAACACTGCTGATACTACCGCCATATCCATCACTGACACTGGCACACCAAGGTCCCCACGCTGCACTAAATACTCCTGTACCTCCCCTTTACACTGTGCATGTGTGCGCGTGTGCATGTGTGAGAGTAATACAAAGTGAAGTGGGTTTAAACAGCCCAATATGATCCTCTGATGGAATGACAACCACAACACTTGCTGACACACACAAAACAGACCACCCCGATTGGAGGACAGACCAGGAAATCAGACCTGACAGCCAGTGCCCCCAGCCAATCAGGTAGAAGAAGCGGAGAGATAAATGCTGGGTCAGCAGAACAAGAACATAAAACATACGTTCGGATAAACAGACAAAAGTTAGATTGAATTAATCTCATAACAGTGGCAGACTGAGCCTCCATCTGATCTCTTTATCTATAAACAACCTCTGACAGAGCACATATGACCCTAACTGTTCACCCTTGGATAACACCAAACAAAAAAAATGCCTTCTCTATATTCATTGGACAGTTAAACTGCTGGGCTGGAGTCCAACTGGACCTGTTTTCATTTAGCTACCGTGTGTACTAACTCCTGGCATCACTCTCACTGTGGATTAGAAGCTAATCAGTTATGGAGATATGCATATCCACAGGGAAAGTTGTTTGAAAAAAAATTTTTAGTTTTCATAGTCAGACAAGCCAAGTCAGATTTATGTTATTGCGGTACGGGGAATTTTACATTATGGATTGTGTTTTTATTCAAACTTACAAGAGAGATCAGACAGATAAGAGAGATCAAGACAATTCATCTCAAAACGTACAGTTGTAGGCCTTCATAAGTCTGGACTTTCTACAACCGTCTGTGGCTCTTAGCCCCAACCCCATTTCTTCCTAATGAACACATCACTCACAAATATATATATTTTCATTTTGAGAGAGGCCAAATTATTTCCAGCAGGCCATTATAGTTCTCAGAAACTGCTCACACAAGACTAAATGGTGCATTTGTTGGGGACTATTTTCACCTGCAGATTTGGGCTGGCTGATATGGACAAAAACACATCAATATCAATATTTATCAATATTGTGACAAATTTATAGTGTTTACAAGTGATGCTTTCATATAATATTAACACAAGAATCTTGATAAATAATCATCAGTTATGTGGATATAATGATGACGTGTATAAAGGCAAATAACAGAACCGCAACTATCTGGTAAGTTCAGAAAATTACAGAATTTTACTGTAATGCAGCCTTTAAAACCAGGAAAAGACAACACACGTGTCATATCACAGTATAACAATTTCCAAAATCTAAGACAATACCAAGTCTCATAACACAGTCTTGATATAATATCAATATATTGCCCAGCCCTCGATTAATATGCATTTTGAGAATTAGAGCATTAGCCAGTGGTTTGTGGGACTGACTAAAATTACAGTAAACTACATTGTGCTGAACCAGTCACAGCGCATCAGAGTCTGGTTCTGCTCGAGGATTCTGCCTCACCAGTGTCACATTAGTGATTGGTCTTGGTGGGAACAGTTGGATCTCTGTGTAATATTATAAAGAGCACCGTCTAGACCTGCCGAATATGAAAAGTGCCTGGAGATAAACCTCTGTTATGATTTGGTGCTATATAAATTGAATTTAACTGAAATTCAATTCAGTTCAGTGTTGTGTTTTTAATATATTTTTTTTTGACAACAATTGAAGTCTATCACACAGATGAATAAGCTGTATTTTCTGTTCTTTGGCTTCATCTAAAGCACTTGTTAGTAGGATCAAGTGGTAACATTCAAAAAATGTCCCAGTGAGCATTTTTCCATTGAAAAGAAGTTTGAAAAACTACCACGGTCACAGGTGAGAAGATGTTTAAAAATTGGTTCAAAAGTGTTGAACGTTTTTTTATTTAAAGATGTTGATTGAATGTTACAAAGATTCATGGCTTATTATTTTTCAGGATTTTCAATCGTGACATTTTTCATCCTCTCCACCTTGGACCCGCACTTAAAAACTACATCAAAATTTCAGTTACATGTAAGACTCAAACCTCAGTCACTTTCCCTGTGCATGAATCATTCCGCACCGCATCTTCCTTTTCTCTGTAGCACGCCCGGTCCACATACGTTCAGAACTGTCAATGCAACAATAACTTTATTTTAGATTGAGAACTTCTCCCATTATGATGTCCTGAAAGCTTATTGTTGGCAGCACACAGCCTGAATAGTTCAGCATTTATGACATGTTATATCAAACATTAATTGCTTTGAAATTATGTCTTTGTGTGGCCTTCATTCTAATTAATATTGTCTTTCTTTCAACCTAAAACTGAAAAAATATGAAAATGATCAAACAAATTTGTGTTTTATGGATGTTGTAACCAAATATAATAAAAAAATAAAAGACAAAAAAGGAGGAAAAAAAGAGGTCTTAGACGTTCAGACCGACTATCACCCAGTTTTCAACCAGAAATCCTGGTTGGCGCTCTCTGGGATCCTTAAAGCTCTCTGCAACTGCTGGATGAACTTAACATCTCACTCGACTTGGACGAATGACACCGGCAAGTCAACACTTCACAAACACAAGAAAACAGCCTCATTTCCACTGAAAGTTAAAAAATATACGGGGACTTTTCAGTGCGTAACACAGCCGTGAAACTTATCAGGCATCGAGAGGATCTCATAAACGTTCAGTGTAAAAATTAATAACCAAAGCTGCACTTACAGTATGAGGTTTTCATATGACAGTATAGTGATATGTTGTATTTTCTCGACCGCAGCCCTAAAAATATTTTTATAACAGTTGGAAAAGGATAATAAAGGTCCTGTTTCTTCCCTGTGTGTGTCTGCCAGGATAAAAAAGCGGCTCTGACAGAGGCTGATGGTAAAATCAGATTTGGCTCACAGGAGGTTAACTACTCATCTAGAGGAGAACCGAGATGTGTTACGCTGACATTCGCCAGCAGTGTGTGCAAGGGCGTGAGTGTGTGTGGTAGCATGCGAGTATGTGTGTGCCCCAGGAGAGGGAAACAGTACCTCTTCAGATGACAGAGTATGTGTGATTAATTAAAATTGTGCGTGTGTGTGAAGATAACACATCCAGACACACATTTCACAAGAGCCTCCTGCTTTGACAAATAAAAGAGAAAACAAAATATTTGCCGAAAGAAAAATATGAAGGTTATCCCCCTGAATCATCTTTTATTTATTTTCAAATCAATAACAGGGAGCAAGAACAGCGTGTACGGACTGTATCACTGTCCCTGTAAGTAGTCCTTTGTGATACACACACACACACACACACACTAACATGCATACAAGTTGAAATTCTTGCAAAGTCTCACACACTCACGAGGGTATAACACAATGTCTTGCTGCTTTCATGACAGCTGAAACGCAATCTCTTCATTCACTTTTAAAGAGCAGCGCGCACTTAACATTTACACTGCACACACATACGCACGCACAAAGACGCACGTGCATGCGTATAAAGCTGCAGCCACATGATATGGTGGTTGTAAAATAACTGGAGCTGCAATTTGCTCAATCAATAGTCTAGGTCACAGGACACCCTCATCAATAATTAAAACGACTGCTGGATGGTGTAGTGGTCCCATGCATGCAGCCCCCTCTTTTTACTACATGTTAGTCGAAAACCTGACCTGACCTTGGCGAGACTGGGGTTTTGTTACCGTGCACCTTTTGAATGAGACCAATGTCAAAGAATTTTGAGACGACAGTGAGAATTCATTCTCCAAATTGGTGAGGTTTTAAAAAAAATGGAACCTGGGATCTGTTTGTGATTTAAGCAATATTAAACGAGAGGGCGTGCTTTGCCTTGATTCTTAGCACAGCAGTGATGCGGTCAGGTCCATCAGTATCACATGAAGTGCCAAATGACAGTAAAGCTCACCCTCTTGTGTAATACTGCAAATATACAACAGGTTACCAACAAAATAAAAGTAAATAAAATGATTCATATTGTGCATTCATATTTCTTGGTGCTATCTCTGTTTCCAAACACATGGGGTATGACTAATGACTGGAAAACAATCAGTCAATGTCAGTAGACTGCCATGTAATGAAAGATAGTCTGCTACTCCAGGAAGTAGGCCGACCCTTAGTAAGTAATTTCTCATCCCTGTTGAGTCAGTCAGCCAGCTTGAGCTAATGTTAATGCTTCCTGAGATTTCCAAACTGAAATAACACACATATAAACACAAAACTGCTTTGCTAGCTCAGACATCTGCTGAAAAAAAAACAAAAAACTTTTTTTTATAGACAGATTATCCCTGAATCACCAGACTGAAGAGCAGCTTCTTCTCTCAGGCTGTGAGGCTGCTTAATATATCCTCAGCACTCCTCCATATATATTTGTTGGTGCTACATTTTTCAATCAATTTTCCAATCAGTCAATCAAAGATGGAACTACATCAGACTCTTGTTGCAAATAATGAATATATCACCTCGTATCCTTAACAGATTTAGCCACCACATCTGCAAATTTCACGTGTTAAAGCTTGTAGCACCATATCACCGCCGACTCATCGGCGCAGCTGTCGGAGGATGTTGAACAGAGTTTCCATGTGATACAAATTTTTTCCAATAACTCCAGAGGATTGTAAAGTCCAAAAGACAAAACATATTAGGAAAGGAAAGCTGTAATCATTTCCAAAATTTACAACATGTTTTCATCTAACAAAATATTCTGCTTTGATTCATATTTGTTGGTGTTCAAAAACAACATTTCTTGCTGCGGTAATAGAACGGTTTGCTCTCTGGCTTCCCGAACACAAAGACAAGCACACACCATTAACAAGGCTGCGTAGCAGCAATCTAACAACACAGTAACTTATGGGTTATTTATTGAATTTAGTTGATTTAATTATTCTATAAATGTTACTTTAACAGCTGCAAGAAATAGCCTCACAGGAGTTCATATAAGCCCTTCTGTGGTTTGTGATTTATTGAGTAAAAAAGTTCCAAATCACACAACAAAAATTAACAACAAAATTATTCATTGTATCAATATTGTAGCCAACTGGTTTTTGCTGCAGCTCTGGCAGTTACAATGTTGCCAAAAATGGCGGAGTAATATTTTTAATAATGAGCACAGTGTGCTGTCACGCTGATTTGATCACTTTCTAAATGTCTAATTGACCAATAAGATTGCCTGGCTGGAACTACTTGTTGTATAATTGTAGCTAAAGCTCAGTTATACTTTTCAGTTCTGAAATTCTAGCAATACATGTGCAGAAATCACAGAATCAAAGCTGCATTACATGATTATAATGTCATCAGAATCATATAAGCACTTAATACATGTCATCAGAAAAAAACGTGACCTAAGAGTGCACCCAGCGTGTTACTTCTCACATGACTCGTGTCCTCTTGACCTCACCCGTTACTTGTAAATTGATTGGTGTCACACAGGAAAAGTGGGAAAGTGCTGTACTTCTGCCCTTGACCTCTATCTTTGCGTCAACCCATCCCGAAGCTTCAGTTTTCTCTAGCTCTGTCTCTCTCTCTCTCTCTCTCTCTCTCTCTCTCTCTCGCACACACACTTCAAGGTTGAGCTGCAAACACAGGCGGAGAAAAAACCAACCACCCAACAATTGATTTCCTGTTTCCATACCACCTCCGCCTCTTTTCTTTCTCAGTCCGACAACATCCCAATGACTTTCACTCCCTCTCTCCTCCCCTTCCATCTTCCTCGGTCTCCACCTCCCCTTCCATCCTGCCCCCACCTTCCACCAGTTCTTTTCTGTGGCTTTCTTTTGCTCCATCCTTCTTTCCTTAATTGGAATAGCTCTCTTTGAAATGGAAAAGTTATTTACTTTGACAGCTTAGGCATTTGGCTGGCGGTCTTATCCGGAGCCACTTGTAATGTTACTGGAAACATGGCAGCAGTAAACATCTTGCCCCCCTGCCATGAAATCCCCCTTTGGGCCAAGCAGTTAACAAGTTACAGAAATCTGGAACAGGTCAAAGTCTTTTATGAAACCATCGAACATTTTGGTGGGAAATGCTCACTGCCTGATAATTATGTCATTGTTTAAAAATTGTGCATCGTGGTGTGACTCAGGCACATTGCTGACTAATGAGAAAATACTTAAAAATGCAAAAGCTACATTTGCAACAAGGCAATTATGATGATCTTATTATGATCCAACTAAATGTTAAATACTGTTTCAAAGATTTCAAATTTAAGCAGCTATAATACTTAAAATTTTGTCCTTTCAATATACCAGAAGCCCAGAGACAGTCATAATAACAAGCACAAATGTCACAGAAGAAGAAAGACACATTCATATACTGAAGCCTCCAGTTCTTGACTATATCACTCCAGCACACAAAGTGACACAGACATCTATTATGCTGAATTACAATCAATTTGTTAAAGCTAATACGGCCATAACCCGATAAAATGAACTCATTTCTGTCAGAAATACAAATGAAAGCAATCATCAAAATGGAAAGGTTGTGTCTTGGGGCAAATTGCTGCGCATTCCATCTCTCTTATGTTCAATTATTGTGTCATTTGCCATGATAATCACATTGGGAACATATTGGGAGTTTATTCGTGTGTCAGTGTGGCCGACCAATGTGCTTTTTCATGCCAGTATGAGCAGAGGAGTGATTCTGTGCGTCTGCAAGTTTCCAAGAGCCGGTATCTACCAAGCGGAGGACACATTAGCTGTCCAAACTAAACCCCTCAGAGTAATTCAGTTTCTGCGACAGCGATGAGAGCTGCCAAAGCTAATCAGAATAAAACAAAGGCCTGTAATGGGCTCGCAGCTCTTAAGGTCGTAATTGCTGAGGATTTTATATTGTGGTCGATTCAGTCCTGTGCTGCCACGGCGTAAGTTAAAGGCAGGATCAGGTGGGATAAAGCAGAAAAATCAACTGCATTTAGTGGTTTCTTTGTTGATCTGCTAGAGATCTGTACAGCCTTTTTTACACTGGACAAAACCCCCTCTAACATCTGGCTTTTGTCTTCAGTGGGAAAGGGTGCACTTGGCATTCATTCCTGGGTCAAATGACTCTGCAGTCGTCACATGTACTTATTGGCTCCTATCAGCAGTGTTGGAAACATGACACCAAGGTGAACAAGCTAATTTTAACCCCTTTTTGGCAGAGGAAATGCAAGCTTTTTGCTTCTGTCGATAACTTCTGCAACTCTTTTTAGCTCCTTTTTTGTACACATATGCTGGCTTGGTTTGACTCAGTTCGTCAGCCCAGCACAGCAGTTTGCACCTGCTTAAAGAGGCTTGCAGTAACGCCACTTTCTTTCCAGACCTGGTACACGTACTTACATTTGGGTACTTGCCAAGTACCAAGAGGAGTACTTACTTACCATTATGGTTCTTACAATGACTTTAAAACCATGTCATAATTTCATTGGATGTTCCTCACTTTATAAATGAAATTGTTGTTGTTGTTTCCCACTGCTAGCATTAGCAAACTCCTCGAGCTCTGCATTGTGGTTCTTTAGAATGTGCTCAGATTGCTTGTGACTACATGTACATGAATAAAGTGCATCCCTTGCTTGATGATACGCACTCTTTCTTAGTTGAGCAGCTATAAAATGGTGGCATATTTAACTTCCTGTAGATGAGTTCTTCACATAAAAGTCCCCTTTTTTTGTTATCTAAAAGCTTTTATTATGAAGCAGCACAATCAGGAAATGTTGGGTTTTCATCAACACTATCTTAACACGACTCCTACAGCTGAAAGTGCATACAGCGACACAGGAGAGAAACTAAACTTTAAAACACAGAGATTCAGTTAGAAGCCTCAAAAGTCCTGAGAGCTGAACACCAGCCTTTCTCTCTGCTCTCCTGCACAGACAAGAGTTGCTTCAGGGCTTTCACTGCAACACATCAGTAAAAAAAAAGAAGGCAAACTTTTCTGGTGGCAACTGGAAAAGGGTCAGCTGCTTATTTTTAGTGGGACTAACCACATTTTAAAAACCCAATTTTGTGAACAGTATATATGTGTACAATTTTCCCCCAAGGCTACATGCTTTTACTATGTGTTTGCATACACACCCATATGCATCATGGCTGACTCACATATTCTGCGTCCATTTAAAGTTAAGGTTGTGCACATTCTCAGATATTAACACTTCGCATACATAAATGCAAAGGCGTTGTTAAAAAGGCAAGTATATTTCCAGCCTAAGTGCAGAAATTTATCAGTGCTAGAAAATAAATGTTTCACAGAATAAGCTCATCATAGGCACATTTTAAAAAAGAATTATCTATTAAAGCGCTTGCCTGTTGTTAGAAAGGCAGTAGAAAACATGGATATTTTTAATTTTCATTTCTGTCCAAGAAAACCTAATCTATATAAAGACAAACAATATGGTATTACTGGTCCTATCACTCTGTCTAAGTTCAAATTTGTCACAAGAAAATTAGCAATAAACCAGCTCTGTTATAAGAAAAGTAGCAACTGTTCTCGTCTAGCTTTCGCAGAGTACCTAAAAATAGGCCACCAGATCAATTTCTGACCCTGAAGTTCAGTTTTATCGTCGCCATGACCTCATAAGCTGCATTTTCAGCAGCCATAGAAATGAGCTGGCTTCATCAGCAGAGCAGTGGAGGGCCAGATTGGAGTTTGTGAGGCTAACTGCAGGCTAATGGCCTGGAGAGACCCCGCTATTCAAGTCTGTTTATCTATACACACTCAAAGAGGCTCTTCTGCTGCCTAGATGCAATGTGTGTGTGTGTGTGTGTGTGTGTGTTTTGTGTGTGTGTGTGTGTGTGTGACTGAGTCCAGAATACTAATCATTATACCACACAACCACCAGCAGTTTCTGCCTGTGTGAAAGAAAGTTGCCGTGTGTGTGTGTGTGTGTGTGGGTTTGTGAGAGTGTGTGAGTGCAAACTGGCACAGTAAAGCTTAATTAAGTGATCTGATCCAACACTGATTTGCATAATAAAGCAGCCTGATGAGGAGGATAAGAGGAGGACGAAAGGAACTAGAGGAAGATGAAGGGAGGTAGAGGAGGAGGACGTGAGGATGTGAAATAGAGGAGGAGGAGAAGGAGGAAGGAGCGCAAGGTGACGAAGGTCTTACATTACATGCATTGCAGCAGAGGGAAAGCTGAATGGAAGCACGTTTGTGAGTAAAAACACTCACATTTACAGAATGTTTTGCAGCCTCAAGATTTTACAATTTAAGCAACCTGTGATATTGTGTTTGTGTTTGAAGTGATACATCTTTCCCACTGCATTTTCAAAAAAAAACATACCATAATTACTGTGCGACCCTAAACACAATTATTTCCAGTAGATTAAAAGTACGTTAGTCATTAAAGTTCTGTAACCATGAAACAGGCAGTGCAGCCAAAGAGTGCTGCCTGCTCTAAATTAGATTTTAATAGTAGCAAATATTGGCCTTCATATATCAGTCTAACCTCGATGATTAAAAAGACTGAGCTCTTTGTTTCCTCCCTCTCTCTTTTATATTCACAGAAGCTCTGCTCAGTTCAAGGGGAAATTAACAGAATCAACACATCAGATGTCTATTAGAATATACTTGTTTACTGAGCGGCTGCACTGTGGTATCAGCCTGAGACTCATGAATTCTAAGAAAAACAATGAGGGGCATGGACACAAGACATTCTTGCCAACCTCGAGAGCTCAAAAACGCTAAACCTCCCCATCTGTGTTTCACAGACTGTTTCCTGCATTCTGGTGACTTTTAAGGAACGAAAATGACAATAATAAGTACGCAATTTTGGCAAACAGATGTGTTAGCCTTGCCTAGTCCAATTTTGAATTTGATTACAACAGACACAGAAGATGAATATTTTACTTTTTTTTTTTTCTGAGAGCATGTTAGACAGGCGGCTTTTAGAAAAACTGTGCCATTTTCCTTTAAAACTGTCGATGAAGGGTGGGAATTCATCTGAAATTGTTTTGGGTATTTCTTTCTCTTAGCACTCTCCATTTCTCTGTCCGTCTCTCACTCACTGAGGAGGACGAGGCACTGCAAGCACTGATAGATCAGGGAGAACTGGATAAAGCATGAGCAGCTCTCTTCCACATCACGAAACAACATTTGGTGTTGCCTGTACTGTTGTCCAGGTGGAAACGGTAAACTTTTTGACTCACAGGGATTACACAAATACTGGAGAACTGTGACCGTGGGAGGAAACTGGGAGAGGGCAATGAAAAACAGCGAACAGTCTCCCATAAAATGTGGGAGTGTTGGCAAGTATAACACTTTAAAATGTCAGATTTATGGAGATTTAAAAAATGGGTGGAAAATGAGGACTTTTCACCACACTGAAGCACTGTGCAAAGTAAAAAACAGTATGAGGATGTTGAAATATATATTTCATAATTAATTATATGCCAGGATTAAATCAGCTTAACCCTTTAAAGGCACAACAACTGCATTGCCAAAGAATATTAGGTTAGAAAATACAACATTTGCCCAGTTTAACTCAAGTTCCAGTATAAACCGAGCCCACGTCTGGTCTTTTATCCGAATAACAGAGACAGATAACCCTGCTGATTGAACAGATACAAATAAAAGATGTTTCTGTGCACTTTCTAATTGGAACCCGATACTGATATTGGATTGGATTGTCCCAACTCTAATTTGCATCTGTTTATAATGATGTAAAATGACACATTTTCATATTGTTATAATTAATAATAAGCTCAGCGCAAGTCACCTCATAAAGTGCCTCTAAAGTACAGGAGGTACAGCGTGGTGTCCTTCCTTACAGCTGCATAAATGGAGCATGAGAGAGAAGTAGCAATTTTATTAAAATAGCATGTTTGTGTGTGTGTGTGTTGTGTGTGTGTGCGGGCGCAACTGCTGTTACGTGAAGGACAATAAACTGGGGCAATACAGGGCAAGTACTGTACAAACCCCACACACGCAGAGGCATGGATCAACTCCCTGCTGTATCCATCAAGGATGCAATAACTGTTTCCTACACTCTCCACACTCCAGAGGTTAGCCAGGTCAGACAGAAAATCCAGGACAACCAGCACACCAGCACAAACCCATTCTCCGAAGGCACCAGCAACAACACAGGCACACAATGTTACCCCTAAAACTGTGCGTGTGTGTGCGTGTAATAGACGAGGAGATGGTGAGGCGGGAGAAAAAGAGGGGATGAAGGAAGCTGTGAGCGAGGAAATCACAGCCAAAAAGATGAGAACACATGAGTACATTCCCACACATAAACACTGAGCATGCACACACACTCACAATAAACCTATTTGTCCTGATCCATCACACACACACACACACAAACACACAGTACCACCACAACTATTGACATTTCCACAACAAACTACTGTGTGTGTGTGTGTGTGTGTGTGTGTATCTGTGTGTATATGCATCCTTTTGTGTTGTATTTGAAGATGACGCTGACCTCTTCATGCCCTTTCACTTGTCCAAACACAGACACACACACACACCACACGTACATTCCACGGTTACACTCCTCGGAAACACACACTGCACAACCTAACCGGCCTTAAACCCATTTGCCTCCGCTCATCCTTTACAGGACTATTGTGCCACTTTGAATACAACTGATAACCGGCCATGTACATCACACACACAAAGTCGCACAAAACACACTAGCTGTCGTCATCTTGGTGATTTAGAGCCGCGCAGACCCATTGTACCGTAATCCCATGTGTGACAATAGTAGCTGCTGGCAACCATGTCACCATTTCCATGCTGATATGGGAAAATTGATGTGGAACTCAGACAGATTTCCATCCCTCCTTGACTTTCCATTGGCAAGTGGGCGATTTATACAAGTGTTATTGCTAAAATAAAATTCTGAAGTAATTTTATACTGTCAGGGCTCAAAAGTAAGGACTGCTGTAAAAGGCCATGTCAGACAAGTAGTAAAAAAAGAATGTCAACTATAAAAATATTTTGATAATCAATCAAAAATGACAGAAAATGTTGTTTTCAGCCTTTCAAATATGGGGATTTTCCACTTTTCTCTGTTTCTTATCATATTAAACTGAATATCTTTGGTTTGGACTGACAAAAGAAGACATTTAAAGACATCAGTTGGATGTTGAAAGACTGGGATGGACATTTTTCACTATTTTCCACATTTTATAAACACTGTAGCACTAAATCAAACAAGGCAATCAACTTTAGTCTTTGTTGTTATTTAATAACTGCTAATAAGTAAAATAGTTTGTACAGGGGTAAGTAAAAATTGACTTTGGGAAAGTAAATTTCTGACCCACTTGCACCACTGGGCAAGTGAAAAAAAAAAACATGAACCCTGACTGTAAGAAATCTGTTACAGAAGTTCTTTTTGTTACAAGTCCCATCACATCATCTCTTTAAAGTAAAATCATTTTTTTTATGTTCTGTTTTGAACAACCTTTTTAATGAAAACCAAATCTTAACTACTTACACTCTTGACATTTAAATAGCAGAAATACACCGTCAAAAAGTTCAGAAAACTCGATTTCAAAGTTAACAGCCTTGTTTACTCAACAATTTTAAATACAATTTTTGGGAGTTTCTAAAAGTCAAATATTCAAGTTTATATGAGCAAGAAAAGAAAATTATCTTAACAAAATTTATATTTAGTAAAACATTTTCAAAAATTAAGAGTTTGAGTTGCGCTCAGAACTCAGTGATCTATTGGAGTAAGGTGCCTTTAAATTTTACATTTTCAGCATTTTATGTATACTTAATCCTTTTTTAAAAAAATAAGGTTGTTCTATTTTTTTTAAATTTTATTTAGAATCACCAGAAGAAAGTTTACTGTTTCAGTGCCCTAATATCATTTTGGATTTTATATGTATATAAAGAAAGAGTTTTGGGTTTGAAGGGATTTTTTTTGCTCTCTAATATCATTATCAGCACTAGTCCCAAAAATATAATAAATATAATATCAAAATATCGTCAGGCCCTACTTCAAGGACAATAGTGCGTCCCACCCAAATCTTTGAACACACAATACACAAGACTTACTGTACCATGTATGAGATACAAGATCTTTCAGGTGTCTCTTTAATGAATCATAAATGTTTTACTATAGTCATTTCAAAGTTACAAAATGAAACTTTTGAATAGTTACTTTTAATGACCTCTCTCAGCTCACTCAAGTACCTTCATGGCCCACCAGTGGGCCGCAGCCCACGCTTTGGGAATCACTGATGTAGAGTATTATAGCCTAATACTGGCAAACTTTGATAAAACTGACATTACCAGTTTTGGTGAACAGTGTCAGCAGTTGATATAACTGAGGAATGGACTGTATAGATGAAGAGCTATAATGAATGTATAGATGGATGGATGGGAAAGCTGGAGTGAAAAGGTGCAGGGCGGGGCGAGTGTGAGGAAAGGGGAAAGAAAAGTGGTGCAGGAGGGAAAAATGTTTCAATGTCATATGCACCTTTCAACATATGTGTCTATTTGTGTTGTGTGCCAGTGTGTGTGCCAGTGACAGCAACACGAGGACAGTTTTATTGACCAGTGCCAGACAGGACATGCTCTCTACTCTGTAGGAGAAAATAGGCCACCGAAAATGCTGCTGGACCACACACACACACACACACACACACACACACACACACCACACACACACACACACACTCACGATGGTGACCCACTTCACTCAGTGTGCTCAGTCGGCAAGACTTACACAAAGAAATAGATTTCAGGCACTTTATAATCACATTGAGAAGACAGCGCACAAACACAAACAACCACACTATTCTAAAGCTCTGATATGACGGATATTATTACATAGATTTTCATACATACAGAATTTATTATAAAATGCACACATACTGTGTAAGTGGTAGTCTATTAGAAACTCTTGAATAGAAATGAATATAAAGCAAAACATTTTGCTGAGATGCCAATTAATTAAAAAATATTTCAGTTTTAGCATAGATGCAAATACTGTTCCAGAAGCTTTTTCACAATTATAATCATAAATTTATGCATTTAAATTCAGTTTTTAAGATATTGCATGTAAGCACATTTCACTAAGCATCTTTTGTGAATAAACTCATTGATTTCATGTCTTATATAAATATGACTTCTGGGCTCTAATGCAGTTTGAAGTCCCTCCAGTATCTATTGTAATTCAGATGAATAGACGTCCATATGGTTGCTGACATTGAGCCCCAGTCGGGGAGAAGCTGCTCTGCCTGCAAAGGTCTGACCGGGTGGAGAAGTGTAGTAAAGCCCACTGGGGAAGACCACTTTCACTGCTGGAGCACCTGAGGACGACTGAAGGACACACACACGTATATGCATACGCTGACAGACACCTACGCACAGACCTCAGTACGTGGCTGCTGCCATATGCTAAAGAGCCCCCAGGCTCCTCTCACTTCAGACAACATGACATTCTGGCTTTCACATTGCCCACCGTGTTACTCTCACCGGGATGTGAACCACCCAGAATGAAGAATGGAACTGAAGACAGAAGGAAAATAGAACATTTAGTTCTAACTGATAACTTTTGGCTGTTGGTTTCTGCCCCTTACTCTGCATTAGACTTCATTCATAAATATCTGTCAGGGTTGCTCATGTCTTTTCTCTCACTCAGTCCATCTGGGTGGTCCCTACACTCTTAGAAATAAAGGTGCTAATTAGGACCATAAAGAGTTCCTCAGCTTCTCCCCATAGGAGAACCACTTTTGGTGCCTAGACCCTTTTATAAAAGCTGAACTTGGAACCCTTTAAGAGATTTCTACCTAGAACCCAACATAAAGGGTTATATCTAGAACCATCTATGAAGGGTTTCACACATAACTCCTCATGAAACAAAGAACCCCCTCTATAGTGTAATGGTTCCACTCAGAATTATCTCTGCGGGTTCTACCAAGAACCTTTCCACTTTCTAGGGGTGCTAACAAGAACCCATCCAGAAGGTTCTGCCTCACAATGCTCACGAATTAGATCAACTTCTTGTTGATTTTCTAGTTGAATATTGTTGTGGACTATGGATGGTTTCATCCTGAAACATATACCGGTAACACTGGTGTTCTGCAGTCGGAAATTCCACCATCTGGTTTGCATTTGTTGCCACGGGAAACAACATACACTACCGTAAAAACATGGACATGATCCATAACGATTTTATCCACTTTCAGTTTCCACTGAATGAAGCTAAAGCTGTTTTTTCACTTTTAAAGATGTTCACAAGGTGTATTTGCCTTTCCTTCGATTCAAAAAAGGACGCATGTATGTTGGGGCATACTGGATTTGAACAGTGTTGATTATCAGCACTGATCAGTGATCAGTGAACAGAAGACCACAGGTGAAAATAAAACTGCTAAAGGTACAATGCACCTTTTCTCAAAATATTCATCTAAGACTACATAATTTCACAATCAAACCATATTTTCCACATGTATCTCATTAGTTCTCACCTTGAAAGTGAGCATCACCCCATGAATCTCTGACAGGAGCGGAAAGGTCAGAATCTATTTGTTAATGTCTGAGAATTCCTCTGTGTAGCCCATGCCCGGGGTGGCTAATAGGATTCTCCTGCATGCCAGGGGGGGATAAAATGAGAAGCAATTTGATCAAGGTCTCATATAACAAAATAATAATCACATTCACAGCTCCATGCCAATGTTGCAGCTCCTTCCACTTGCGGTGTTGTGCATTCAAATTAGCCGTATCTCATTTGATGTCCTGTTATGCTCCCTAGTGACGCTCCTAACCTGTGACACTCTTGTGAGATCAAACAAAGGAGAAGAATTTTAAACAGCAAGATACAGAAAGTCACATGTGACACTTCCGAGGCATGTCCAAAATCAATCTTTTAGGCTTTGTTGTTGTTCTTTTTCTTTTTTTTTAATGGAATTTAAATAATAAACACTTCAACACAAAATCAAAAATACATATTTTTGCCTTTAGTGCCATTTTACATCTAGATAGGTTTGGTGTGAGTTGTAGAGTTTTGGAGATATCGACCATAGACGTGTCTGTCTTCTCTCCAGTGTAATGGAACTAGACGGTACTCAGCTTGTGGTGCTCAAAGTGTCAAAAAAGTGCATTTTAAAAATGCCACAGCACTGTCTCTGTGTCTCTTCCCAGGAATCATAACATGGTTACTAAGATAATCTGCAGACCATGTAGGAACTACAAGAAAGTAGTTCCAGTAGTACAGTTCTACTGTAGAGAGAAAGTAGTTCCTACATGAAACTGCTCACAACAAAGTCGATGGATTATCTTGAGTAAACAAACTTTTCAAATGTATTTTTTTGGTGTCCCATTATATTGTGGAGAAGGCAGACATCTCTACGGCCAATATCTCCAAAACTTGGCAACTCACAGAAAACAATCTAGGTGGATACATAGGTCAGAGGAAAATATATCTTTTTAATTTTGGGGTGAAGTGTCCCTTTAAAAATAATCAAGCAACCAAATAACTGCTAAAACAAGGAAACTAAAAACCTACTTTAGTCGTGCCTTGTACAAAACCTGGAAGCCCCACCTGGAAAAAAGACAACCCTGACCGAGAACCTGAATGACACAGTCATCCAAATGAACAGTTGTGAATAATTTTCTTTGGACTGTTTTTTTTTTTTTTTTTTTGGAACAGCAGCCACTAATTGTTTTATACCGTCGTCATAGAAACGCACATCTGCTGGAAGGAAAGAATCGAAGCATGTTTCCATGGACGAGATTGACTTAGTCTGCATAACAAAAATGACAAGGAAGTTTTCTACCATATTAAGTATTATGTTATGTGCCTCTGACGTTACCTTAAAGGGACAGTTCACCCAAAAATCAATCAATCAAGTACAGAATTTTCCTCAGGTCTGTAGCGATATTTATCCATCTAAATTGTTTTGGTGTAAATTGCTGAATTTTGGAGATATCGTGCTTAGAGATCTCTGCCTTCTCTGTCTTTTCTTTCAGCTTGTGGCACTCAAAGTGATAAAAAGCTACTCCTAGGCTTTTCTCCTTTTCCGTGAAATGTTATTTCAGGATCAATATAAAGTTGTATTTTAATATATTGAATATGTGGAACTCTTAGGTTGATGTGTAATTATGATAAATTTACCATGATGTCTTCCTTGTTTTCCCAATAGGATTGCTCCTTGTCAGGGACTCCTACTCCTACTCAACTTATAAGTGTAACACAGAATGTGTGTGAGTGTGTGAGTTACTGCTGACTGATCCTGATGAAGACCCGTGTTGGTTGCAATGCCTTGGTTATTTTAATTAGACTTTGCCATGCAAAATAAAGACATTTTACTTTTGCACAAACCCTACAGTGTGCATTGGATTATTTTTGAAGGAGACTTGCATTTTTTTTTTCTCTTTTTATTGAGACTGTTTCACACATGCAAGGAGACCTTCACAAGAAGAATAAACACCAAAAAATTAATTTTAAAAACTCAGAAATCATGACCTGGTCACTCAAGATAATCCACACAACTTGTTGTAAGCACTTTCAATTAGAAACTATTGGTGGACTGGTAAAAAAAAAAAAAAAAAAGAAAGAAAAAAAAAGGAAAAATACATATTTTTGGCTTTGGGATGAACTGTCCCTTTAAGGGAGATGGATTGAGCTGTTGTCTTGTTGAGATTCCTTCTTAAACTGTCTTTTAGAAGTTGTCATGGTGTCTCAATCTTCGAAATTCCACCACAACCTAATCACACATCCTCAGCTCAGTCTGGCCTCTTACAAAGTCTTCGCCACACATGCGGAAAGAAGCTTAATTTGCTGTAATTGGTGGTCGATGGAATATCTGTTCCTCAAAGTTTTGGGATTTGCTTTGGCTACAGTGTGATGCATATTGAGTCCATAATGGCTAACAAAACAAGTTCTATGTTTAGTTTGGCTTCTAGTGAGAACGTGATCATTTGTCTGAGTGTCTGTGGAGGTGAGCTCTCAGGGGTGTTTCCCTCCGTTGAACCCAATGTATGTTGGGACAGTGTCCAGTCCCAGGACCCTCTGGAAAGGATTAAGTGTGCAGAGAAATTCAGGAATTCATAACTGAACCTCTTAGTTCATGATCCACTGAGAGCTGGTGTGCAACGCTGTGCGGAAATCACAAAATGGGGTCTCGTCAGGCAATAGAGACTATCAGTACATTAGGAGGTTATGGTAGCATTAAACTACTGTGAATGTGTGTCCCCCATGTCCATATGTTCAAATGCATGCATATGTGTGTATCCACAGAAATATGTGTCTGTGTGTGTGTGTGTGTGTGCATCAGGATTCCTGGGGCAGGTGTCTCAGCAGTGGTTGGGGCAGAGCAGCACTAAATCACTCCACAACTGACACACCTCACCACAGGGTGTCCCGCCATGTGTTACTGCTGAGAGACAGAGACAGAGAGAGGCAGGCAGGGGTAGCGGTTACTGGGTCACAGAGAGAAAGAAAGAGAGAGATAAACCTCTGTATAAGTCAGCATGTTGTGATTTAGGTGTAAGTTATGCATGTGTCTGTGGATGCACTGTAAAAAAAAAAATGTTTTAACAGAAAATAGTTGCCTTAAATTTTTAAATTTACTGAATTTGAAAGGACAAGTTGAAGTAATTTTGTAATGATTTAAAACAAATTCACTATTCTAGCCATAGAATCTTGATATTAATGACCAAATTTGACAACATGCCTGAAAAGAGAAACAAAACTCAAAAAGAAACTTGTTTTTATTGTCCTGCAGAACAAATAAACTCATTATATTTTCCCTTCAAACTCTTGTTTATAGTTAATCTTACTTGAAAATGTTAAGGCAATCATTTCCCCAATATTTTTCCAGTAACATGAATGTTTAGACTAGTAAGATTAACTGTTTTTATGAGTACTGCTTACTTAACGTAATTCAGATCTTAAAGTTGTCTGAACTGTCATTTTACAGTCAACTTGCTTAATCAGTTAACTAAACTCATGTTTACTGACTGACATGAGTTGCCTGAACCTGGTTCTTTTCAAGCTTTAACAATAATAGGAAATCTTGAGGCACTTGGTCTCTCGATTTTGTTTAAGTTAAGTCAGTTTATTACAATTTACAGTGGTTACACTTGAGAACATAAGCAACAAAAGCTGAAGAAATTAAGCTCAACCAACCAACTCACAAACAAACTTTATTTCCTTTTACATTTTCTCAGTTTGAAAAGTCAGATCTTTCTCAGTTCTTAAATTTCAAGTGTACGGGGGTAGGATCTGAATTAAATCCTAACTTTCATTATGGTTCGCAGTGATTACATTATTGTGAAAACAAGCAACAATGACTTATGTTAAAGTGTATTAAAGACTCACATTATCACATATTCTTCTTCACACTATAAAAAAGAAGGTTGTAATGAAAGTTTTCCCAAGCAATGCATGCTGGGAAGTCTGCTGACATGCTGATGAAGACTTGACGTTAGAGGAACTCATGTTTATGAGTTCTGGAAATAAATACAAGAAATTTTAAGTGTAATTAATCTGAATAAATAAAACTTGTATATTTAAATTAAATTAATGAGAAAAGATTAGCTGATTCCACTAAATTCCTGCATGTTTTTTTATAGTGGAGAGACAAAGAGAGAGAGGGACTGTGTGTATACAGTGGTATGCCCTTGGAAGTGTGTGTTTGTGTGTGTTACTGCGTGAATGTGCGCACCCATGTGTTTGTGTGTGTGACGGACCAGCGCAGGTGAACTACAGACAGGCCCAGACATCCTGGCACGATCCAAGCACACATCAAGACTCTCGCGTTACTCCCCCCAAACTCTCTCCTGTCTCCTCCTTTCCCATCATTCTCAGCTTCTGACCACACACACACACACACACACACACAATTACATAATCATGCAAGAGTGCAAACAACTAATTACAGTGGTAATGAGTCTTGTGCATTTTTCTTTACTTGTGTATTTTTTATATAAGAAGTCATTTGCGAGTGTGTGTTGTCACATGTTACATATAATGCACACATCAAACACACACGTACACACACATATGCTGTGTACATACATAGGCACAGAATCCCGCTGAGTGTGTAAACAACATGTGTGCATAGTGTGTGCACAGTGATGAGTCACCACTGATGACAAGCTTGGATAGTATTCACATGGGTCCGTTCAAAACAAACTTCCTGGACTAATCTTAGAGCACACACACACACACTGTCACACACACACACACACACACACACACACACACACAACCAAGGATGCAGTGGAGATTCATAAGAGCTGTGAAACAACACTCTAGAGACCAATTATGAATGAGAAAAAATGACTACGAGAAGGAATATTAATATATGAAGGCTATTTAAGATGAGAGACACCACGGAGCAATTTATATTTATATATACACAAGAAAAGCTACAATGTAAATATAGCTGAAATGGGAACTGTGCATCAACTCAGCAATACAGTGTCATAGACAGGACATGTTTAGTTGTATTTCAGCTTCACAGGTTTTCTTAAAAGGACCAGTGTGTAGGATTTAGTGGCGTCTAACTGTGAGAAAGGATGCACTGATCGGCAGGCGAGAGACTAGAATATGCCATTTTTCAGTTTTCGTCATGCCCGTAGCTGCCGATCATCCCTCATAGGATGTTGATTGGCTGCAAGATGGATTCTTGCATGATAAAGTAAATCCAGCTGCCTTGCAAGGTAACCCAAGACTGACTCAGCCATGACTTTCTATAAACTTCCAACTTCTGTGACTTTGTGTCCTAGGGGTGCGATGGAGCGGGTGTTTGATGGTGGTGTGTGGTTGAGACACTTGGGGAAGTGCAGGTTCAGCAGAAGTGTATTTCCAGTGTGGCACCCCGCAGAGCTAACCTTAGTGGGAGTCTGAGGTGCCCCGGCTCATCGCGGTGGGAAACAAGAGTTTAAATAACCAGCGATGCTTACAGGTTTCACCTGAGTTGCTCTTATGTGCAAATACAGTATGCTCAGTCACACACACGCCCGCACTGTACCCAAAGTGATACACTCAAGCACAAGCCCACACATATTGAAAACTGTTCACCTCACACATTGTCTTGTTCTATTATTATCATTCTTTAGATGCTGTAAAGCAGGATGTGCGACTGTACAGAGTTAGTCATACTAATAGAGCTATTGTTTCTTGAGGACTGATGCAGCAATACAAACCGAGCTGAACACAAAGCTTTTAGAGAACCTCTGTGTCAGCACACACACACAAATACAACCACACACACACACACACACACACACACACACACACCTGACCATGAATCAAAGACGCACCTTTTTGGGCTGCAGAAACCGAAGCTGACTCATATTGTCCAGATGATGTGGGCCTTTGAATAGAAATCAGATACTTGCCAGCCCGTGTCATCCACAGCTTCCACCCTGACCACAGCTAGTGAAACTTAACTCAACACTCTGTAAAACTTCCAATGAAACCTGCTTCACCACTGTCCTAAAAAGCTTGAAAGTGTCTCATGATGGTCCAAGTACTGTTTCAGAAGCTTAACCTGCCCCGGGAAGAGTCACATTGTCCAGAAACACTGGATTTCTGTCTTCAGTCCTTAAAGTTCCCACGAAACGACTACTGGAGTGCTTACAGAGTGAGAACAGTGAGGTGCTGGAAGTAAGAATCCCATTCATATTCTGAATGTAGGATTTAGATTATTAGTCATACTGTCGTATCCGTCCAAGTTAAACTTACCACGAGATTGTGAAACGATGGTTTATACTTCTGTAGAAGCCAAAAGTCACTATGATATTAACCTTGTTTTAAGAAAAACATGTTTTATTTGCAATGTCATGAAGAAGTACTACACTACAGATAATCCTAAAGTACAATTGGTGGAGCTTGTTGTTACCATGTTACACCATGTTACAACATGTTACACCACTGTTATTAACAGTTTAATAATGACAAAAGTTAAACTTAAGAAGAAGATGGTTTATGGGATGAGTAGTTCTTTCTGCCTTTTTTCTTTTTTTTTTTTGCTCTGCATCAAATGTTATATGGTCACAATTCATCTCGTAGTGCGCTGGCTTGTTTCCAGGCTTATATGTCTTTATAAAAGGATTTTCGAAACGTAAATGGAACATTTACAGCACCGGAAACCGTTGAAAAAGTGGGCAGTCACTGTTGAGCTCTACTGCTTACGTGTTTCCTGTAGAACGGGCAGCTAGGGAGGCAGCTGAAGTGGTGCATGGATGTAACGCTAGGAGGGGAGAGGTCCTATTAGGTGACTCTTTCTGGACTGAGAGCTCCCAGTGAACACAGCCAGACCGTGACCAAAACAGCCTCTGAGCCCAGCTGAGGCAAATTTGACGGCAGGGAATAGGTTTCAAGGTGGTTTTCTTACTGGGTTTGGCTCCCAGCACCCCAGAGCTGAGTCACAGCTAACTGAGATTAAGGCGGTTAGTGGTTAGCTAACTTAGTTTAGCAACCAATAAAGCTATCTTTCTGCTGTGGCCGGTGCTGTTGCCTGCTAACGGCAGCTAACTGTTACGGTTAGCTGCTTTAGCAACAAGTAAGCTAAAGCCATCTGTCTGTCGGACATCAGAGGGTAAACAGAAAATTTTGAAGAAACACTGCAGTCCACCCCGGTGAATGAATGTATTCTCCTTCAGTTCTCCGCTGCATCATAACTGAGAAAGCATTTCATTAGACGGAAATTTAGTGCAAGTCCCCAAGTGTAGGACGAGTCATCAACAGTTTTTAATCATCTTCCAGAAAAAGAAATTCAAATTCTGAAATGCCATTAAAAATACACAAAAATGACTATTTGTCAGTTTTTTTTAGGCAACATTTAGTACAACACGTGATAATGTGATAAAACCACATTGATTTTGACTTAATGAGAACTTAAATAAAGTTTACATTATGTAAAATTGATGGTTATTATCACAACATCTCAGTCAAGCTCTTCTCTTCCCATAGTCTATACAGTAAGTTGAAAGGCTAAGTGTCCACATGGCTAACTGTCAAACTGTCAATAAGTATGGTACCACAGCTAAACCAACCAATTAACTCTTGTTCAGGAAAATTATCCTTTCGTTTTAGCATCATTGGCTAGCGTTACTGTCGGTTAATGTTATGAGGAATGGCAAGAGCAAGAAAGGCTCTCGCTGCAGCCATTCATCAAGGGAGAAGGTGGACATTCATCATAGAGTTGCCAAAGAGTCTTGTAAAGAATGGACTACCACGGCCCATTTAAATCCAGACCACAATTTGAATGCCTTTGTGTATTATTTTAGCATTAAGGAGCATTATTAGGGAGCCAAGTATATTGTTTCTTTCTGTTTGAGAAATTATTTGCAATTAGTGTAATGACGAATATTTGGAAAAACACAAGGCTGGAAAGACGGTCTCTTTTTCTCACACACAGACGCACACACATGCATACATGCACTGGTGTCCCCCTTAATACTGGGGCCAGTGACAGGCTGAAAGGCGAGAGTGATGGATGGGCAGGGCTTAATCACCTTTAATCAGCTCCGTCCTTGAATAATGATGAACAGCCCCTTTTACACACACAGAATGCAGAGAGAAAGAGGAAAAAAAAGAGGGATGCTGTGAGAAAAGATGTGTGCTGCATACTCTTTGTTGAATTCATAAGTAGCGGCAGATGCCGTCCCTCCTCCTCTGCTTTCATTCCATACATCTGATTAGTCAGTGCAGCAGATTCACTGTTTACAGGGCCTTGGGTGGCTATAGTCAAAAGTGGGGGTGTGAGATTAGTATGGCAGGAAGATTTTCATTAACACCTAAAAGCGCCATATCTTGCAATACAGGACCTTCAATCATGACCAATAAAGCTGCTCTTTCACTGTAAAGCTCAGTTTATATTGCACTGTTATACATAAAAATATCAGTTTTTCATTGTGTTCTGTACTTTCAGCCGTAAGGAGCAGATAAACACACACAAGGGCCAGACATTTACTGCATACTGCTGTTAGAAACTACAGTACAATTAGCTAATAATCAACCTCATTAGTCACCATCAGTAATCAATATACATTATTATACCATTAGCCAAACCAATCACTAACAGCAATCAGCGTCAGATAACGTGGTGTTTCTGTAGTCGTCGTGACAAAATGTAAAAAAAAAATATACACATTAGCAGCTTGAATTACCTGAAACCTCCCTGCACTCTCTGAGGAAAATATTACACCAAACTCCATTTAAAAAATATGAAATATTAACAATATCTTACAAGTGTGTAAAAACATATAACTCTAGAAACACAGAATGAAAGGCATGATATGCTGACAGTATTCTTGTCAATTCGGCATCAATATAATCCAAACTGGTATATTCGCACAAACTTTACATTTTGGATGTACATGTTGCCTGTTGGTCAGCTGTACTGTTTTAGTGGGAGAAGACCATGGGAATGAGAGGTGAACTGTTTCAGAAAATTAAGATTTTTCACTAAAATACTTACTGGTTTGTGGATCAGATACATGCCGAGTTAAACAGTAACTTATGACAATGTTAATTCATCATCTATCACGCCTGTGTGTTTAGAAACAATTGACAATTTTGGGATTTTTTTTTTTTTTTTTGCCTTGGCGTAGCTCGAATCCTCAAAAAAAAAAAAAAAAAAAAAAGAGAAAAAGTTGTATGATCAAAAAGTGGAGGTGCAAAAGCTCACATTTGCTCCTCCAAGTCTAATAGTGGGGATGCAGCTGCTCTATTTGCGCCGTTGCTCAGTCACCAACATACAGAGCTACTGGCTACTGTGCTCCTCTTCTTGGCTAACACAGCCTCATGCATCTTCACTGTATAACAAAATAAAGTGACAACAGACGATGTCCTCATTTAGCTCAGTAAATGTTAGGGGGAGGTGTTGTTTTGTTATGTGACTGTCAGTTTGCTATAAAAATTTCCACGCCAAACTGAGACAGAAATATGATGCCGCTCTCAGTGCCAGGCACCGCGAATGCTAAAACACTTTCTGCTCTCAGCTTTCCAGGTGTGAAAAGCATTCAGACACTCAAAAGTGAAGTCCTGTTGAACACAACAGTTAAAAATTGCATTCAACACATTTCATGGTTGAATGCAACTGATCACAGCTTTTCTCTGCCACCAGGTTCAATGTAAAGGTCTCATCTTTTGCATCTATTCAAAATAAAGCACAATTTATGAACTGCACTACACACTACATTTACAGTATTGAATAAGTATTTCAGCTTTCATCAGATGCAGATGAAGGTAATATTTTCTGTATAAATAAAGCACTTATTTAAAGGAGAAATAGGTAATATATTTATTGTAATAAATCATAATATGACCATGATATATCATCAGAAAGTAAGGACGCATGCTGAGTTGAAATACTCGCTACTCTTAAAACAACTTTACAGCCACAGTGTCCAAATTTCCATGTCTTGCACTCCTGCGGTGTTCCTGCAGCCTGCCTGAGCTTCCCTGAGTCTGGGGACTGAGCTGTTATTTTGACTGCTGTACTCATTTTTGGATGCAAAATTGTCACATACCGTACAGCCCGTTTCATAATTTTCACCATCATTTCCAAATAACCTGAATGTAGCATTAGCCCCAGCACCGGGCCCCATCCTCTTGACCCCTCCCACTCTGCCATCAACCACCCGAGGCTTGGCGTGGTTGACAGGCAGCTGAAGGGCAGCGCTGTCAGGGAGGCCAAAGGCTGAAGCGTGGGGGGCCTGGCGGGGCGGCTGAGCCTCAGGACAATGCCATTACAGTGGGGATGAGGACTGCATGAATGACCTGAGGAAATCATGGGGCCAGCAGGAATGTTCTCCCGCTGGGCGCACACATGGTATTTCACTCTGCAGCAGGGTGATAACCCCCACTCTCCCCAATAACAGCCACCCAGAACAGTCCATCATTAAAAAGAACCCCGGTGAAGGGTTCTCATTTCAGGCAGATGCAGAACGGCGGCACAGCTACATGTATGCAAACATACGAAGCTGCACAGTTCATGATCTTTACAGACTCTGTCGGGCTCATTAACCATGTACACGCACACTTGACTTTGCTCTCTGTTTAGATGCACACTTGCAGCCAACAAACTTGTGTATCTCATACTCATTTTCTGTTATTGCTCAAACACAGAACAACCAGCCTTCCATTACATTTGACAACAGCATGTGTTACTGGCCTCCCTTGAAGGGGACCTTGAGCTCCATGCAGCCTCATGTGGCCCCATGTATGTTTTAAGCCTCAAAGGAGCCAACAGGAGCATGTTACAACCCCATAAGGACTAGTCTATAGTGTGTGTTACATAGTCTTCTTTGACAACAGCCACAGGTTACAATAGTTCAAGGGCTAACAAGAGTCTAAGCTCCTTGAGCCTCAACACACATGAAGGACAGCCCAGTAGGCAGGTTATGGAGACCGATAGCTGCATGGCGACAGTGGCCATGGTTTTTACATTGATCAAATCTAGCTGTCAGCGCAACCCCACAAAATGCTGACGGTTTTAGTAGAATTAAGAATTTGATTCTGCATAAAAGGCTACAATTGGCCTAAAAAGCCAAGCGAACCATACATTATTTTCCAATGAGAGGTGTCTTGCAGTTGCAAGGTTAAGTACTCAGCTATCAATCACTTGTATGCTGGTGAACTTCCTTTAAGTATCTACAGCAGGGAGGCTAATGCAGCAAAAAACACAGAAGCATTCAAAGCTTTAAATGTCCTGCTAATGCCTCTTGTTAATATCATGGTCATTTCTGTATGTCTGATCCAGTATCTCCAGGTTGTCATTGACAAGCACCACATCACCGACCTTCTGACAGTTCAGTTCAGACCACCTCCTTTGCTTTTCCAAATGAATAACGGCAAAAGCTGCTGTGAAACAGAGCATTTATCTGCTCAGAGCTGAATTTTATTCAGTGGCGGACAAAGCACGAGGTGAAAAACACACCTAGTCTGATTATCACAGCTGATGACACAGCAGACAAAAATGGAGATGCCATCTTCAAAGGTGAGGACAGGAAACGGAACAACAAACGATGTTTTGCGTCATACTTGTGGCAAAGATGAAAGTGTTAACAGTGATATGAGGAGTGAAGGATTTAAAGACCTCGGGACCTTTCATCATTCATTCATCCATCTTTCTGACTGTCCCCACTATCAGCCATTAAGAGACAGGAATATTAGGTATGTATATTAATTAGAGCCATTATATTATGTCTTTGACAGAGCATAATGCAAATTGATATTTGCTTGTTTGTTTTCTTTTTTTTTTTTTTGTTGTTTGATTTATGGCCAGCATTTATATATATTTATCCTTTTTCTTTTTATATGTATGTACTGTAGATAGATAGATAGATAGATAGATAGATAGATAGATAGATAGATAGATATCTACCTACACGTATTAAATAACCACTTTTGAGAGATTATTGGATTATTGGCTGATATATCGATAGAGTTTTCTTTACTTCCTTTTGGAATTGGCCCTAAAAATCCAGAATCAGCGGGCCCGATATTAATAGATAATAGGTAAAACCAGTTGAATAATTTAAATGTTAACCCTTTAGCTATTTTTGATCATTAGATTTAAACTTGACCACAGTAGCCAAAAAGACAAGAATCTAATCTATTATCTATTTAATAAGAACTTTTTATAGTAGTACAAGCAGTTTGTTCTGGTCTCTCCCTTTTCAAATAAGCAGCTCGTATAGGTGGGCCTTTCACTTGTGCTCTGAAATCTCAAACAGCCTAGTTATGATATGTCAAAAAAAACAAACATCATATGTGAAAACATCTTGCAGTGTTAACCATATGTTAAGAATCTAGCGCAATTAACTGAAAGCAAAGTGGTACGCTCCATCTAACTCAACAGGCTTTCTCATCTTTCCCATGCACTGGAAGCGTCTGTCGTGCCAGTAAAACCCGTCTTCTCTTTCCTTATTGTTTTTATAGGTCCATAAATAGTCCAGCCTAAATTAATGAGGCCACAGAAACGGTGATGGAGGAGTTAGGGGATGAAGGAACGGAGAGATGAAGGGAGTGATAGATGGCATCATTATAACGCAGCACATCTCACTTAACAGAACTGTTGGCTTTGGAAGTTGCATGTTTTACCATGTGCCAATTCTAGTCTGGTCTTGCGTGAATGTACAAACATACACACACACACATACAAAGTGGAGAAAGCTAACAAAGCTCTTTGAAGCACCATATTCACACGCACACACCCGAACAGCACATATGAACATACACACAAACATACGACATGAAAGCTGGACCAAAGAGCTTATGTTATGCACAACAAACTGTATATACACATTAAAAAACCTTCCCAAGCACACTCACATGCACACATACACACACCATCATCATAATTAGTGCTCAACTGCAGCTATGAGAAATGAAGATAGCCTATTCTTTCCCCACCTGGGGACAATTTACTGAGTATCTCAGTTAAGCTGAACACACTGGTAATTAACACTGAACCCAGTCAGTTAGCTGGCTGATAGCACAACTCTGCATTACTGTATTGTTTTAGGTGAAAGACTTTACAGAGCTCATTTTTCTGCAAACCAGAATGAGCCATTCTTCACTGCAGCATCCTCACAGTAGGAGGAGGACTTAAAATTCATACAGAGTGAACGACTAATTACTGTAAAACTAGAATGCACAACAATGAAAAGCTCCCCAGCTCTCTGTTGGACCAAAGACATCATTCCTATCAGGCCCTGGACTTATGTAGACTGAGAATTTCCATTGATTTCAGACAAAATGCATTCAGTGACTACAACTCCATGAACTCTTTTCCCATTCTTACTCCACCACCTCTAAAACACTATATTTGCAGCATATCTTTCAAATGCTAACACACTGCTTTCAGTACAGTTAATGTTACCTATTTAATCTCATAGAATTTGCTGTTTCCAGACCTGTATTTGGGCAATTTACTCGAGGAACCAAACAAACTCAAAATAATGACACTTTAACCTGTGGAAAGTACGCCCCTCTCTCTCTCCTCATCCTCGTTTAGCTTCGTTTAGCTTTTTGGCCCTGACCTGCCGCTTGTACACGTCATCATAAGAGCTGCAGAAGCCCACAGAGGTCAAAAAGTAACTCAGTAACTCAGAGTTATTGGATTAGTAACTTTAATATGATTACTGTTTTGGAAATTGTGATCCTTTACACTACTCGTTACTGGGTAAAGTAATAATATTACAGAAAAAAGTTACTGAGTAATGCATTACTGACCAACACTGTTCCCCACGTGTCTTGTCGAGTAGGAAATGCACGAGCAAGACAGAACATTTCTGTCTTACTGAAATATCAGAATTAAAAGACACTGGAATGTCTCCTCGAAATAAAATAAATGTAAAGTTAAAAACTAAAATGCTGAGAGGGAAAAAATCAAGATCCACCGAAGTGTGGAAATGTGGGAGGAGATTGACACATTAGATGAAAGATTTTTGCTCCATAATTAAAAGGTGTGCACACCGTCAGTAGATGTATGGCACTGTAATTAACACCTTATTTTGCTGATAATGGGATGCAGTGCAATCTATCAGCCATCAAGCAGTCATGTCTCTCTCTCCCGGTCTTTCTGTCTCTCAGCGTCTAAATTTCTGCATGTGTGTTGAGGGTGTATGTGTCACTCAGCACGACATTAGCATGGTAAGTGCATGCAGATGGCAGCCACAGCCAGTAACCTTTCAGGAGCCATTTACATGTAAATCGATGGATTAATTGGCTAAAGCTCATTAGAGTTGGGGTCTCATCAATACCACACACCTCAATTACCCCTGGCACTAAGCTGTCATCCCCGACCCATCCCCCGCACGCAACGAGACACACACAAACACACAGACACACACAAGAACCAGCGGGGTACACAGGGCCTCTCAATCGTTCCACCAAGAAATTTTAAATTATGTTATTTTATCATACAGATTGTTCATTTTTTACTATTGTGTCATAAATAAATGTAGTTTGACTCTTTTACTCTCTCGTTAACTTTTAACTGTCACAGTGTTTCCAAAATTTGCATGATTCAATGTTAATCTTTTTTGCCTGAAGTTGCTGTCACTGTAAAAAATTGTTTTATTTATTAGCAGTTAACAAATAACAACAAAGACTAAAGTTAATTGTCATGTTTAATCTAGGGCTGCAACATCTATAAAATGTCAGAAAACAGGGAAAATGTCCACCTGCCCAAGGCGCTGTCTTTAAATGTCTCATTTTGCCATTTTCTAAAAGGCAAACATATTCAGTTTAATATGATTACAAATAAAGAAAAGTGGGCAATCTCCATATTTATATCTCCATATAAAAACAGCATTTTTCTGCTGTTTTTGCAGGAAAAATGATTCAAATAATTAATAGATTATCAAAATAGTCTAATAATTCAATTATTTTTTTTACCTGCAGTTATCAGATTTACTTGCCCAACATGGCATTTTACTTGCCCTGTTTGAGAGGGCAATCTTTATCATTTGTATCTAACACAACCATATATTATAAAATTTTAATCTTTATTTTATCCTGAATGCTGGTGTCCATCAAAAGTTAGCAGAATTTGCCAGCGCTTCTTTAAAATCGTCAGGTTTGAAGAATTTCTGCAACAATATTGAGGTCACAGGAGGCTAAAATCTTAACGCCTCTGCAGAATCTGATCAAAATGTCAAACTCCAAGTAAGTCAGATTGAACCAGACTGCTTTCCCGTGGATGTGTCGTGTGATTAAATAAAAAAAAATATATCATATCGGAGGCAGAAGAAAAAAAAACAGGTGTTGATGGCCAGAATCAGCCCCCACACATCAATACAGCGCGAACAGAAAAACAAAGTCGGTCAGAGAAGCAGGGAATCAGGCAGGAGTCAGCGCAGGGGCCTTGCATTAATCAGCGAGATTTCTCTAACATTCCTTGAGGCTTTGCACTTTGGCATCGCCTCCAGGTGCTGAAATTGAACACTTAATAGCAAAAGACTAGCAGAGCAGAAGGAATGGAAAAATTGGTCGGTTGTATCGCCAGGCGTGGGCCGTGCTACCTTCACCTTGACAAATGCCTGGTGCCATCCATTTGAACAGGCAGAGATGAAGGGAAATGAATCGGAGGAGGTGGGAAATCTGTGGATGATGAGTACAGTAATCTTGTTGGACACTGCTGTCTGCCATTTTTCTCTGCTCATCTTCACAGTGCTTCTAACCTTCCATGCATATTTGTATGTGTGTGTGTGTGTGTGTGTGTGTGTGTGTGTAAGAGAGAGAGAGCAGGAATGTGTGCAATTTGTAGGAAAGGTCAGTGCTCATCTCCACAGTATCCCTCAACCTTTAAAGGTTGGATCCTTTGTCCTGGTATAAGTGACACTTTATTCCAGCCACTTCAGGAGGAGAGACTCAGACAAAGACAGAGAGAAAGAGGCCTCTAGTTTGAGAGCAGGAGCATTAAACATTTTTGGCAGCACAAACACTTGTTGACACAGAGTGGCGGTATCGCTAAAGGCAGCACTTAGAGACTAAAACTGTGGGGCTAACTTAAAATACTGAGCTGTGGGGCTTGTCCCTGTGCTAACAACAACTCAATGATATCACAAACCATTATCACAGTTTAACACTACTAACATTATGACTTTATTTCATTACCCATTAGCTTTAACATCACCATTGAGACCCAGCAGTTTCCAAGCAAAATGGACCACATTTACTGAAGCATTTAACTCCTGGACAGAAATCTGAAGGGGAACACTGGGTCCAATATCGTTTTTAAAAACGGACATAAGCTTCAACAGACTTCAGAGCATGCACATTAACATGCATGTTAATTAAATGCAGCGAACTAAGTGAGGTTGTGTTAATATAACGCATGGTAAAGCATAAAAAAAACACAATATAAAACAGATTTAAAAAAAAAAAACAACTCGTAAGATGTCTAAAAGACAGACAGCAAGTATATACAAAGTTCATGTATTGTCCATCAGTGTTCATTTAGAAATAGATTGATTGAGTTTTAAAGATTTATGAAGAAGTGGTTGCGGTCAATAACTTATCTGTGCATGTTTATGATATTTACTTAAAATATGTCTGAAACGAGGGCATTCAAAGTACATTTTCTTCCTTTGCATGGGACATCAGTGGCGGACTCAGGCTGGCTGAAGGGCAGGGCTTATGGGCACCAGCTGTATGTGGCGGGGCACCAGCATGACAAAAGTCGCACTGAATTTGTAATGAAAAAGTTCCATTGGGTTTAGATTAAAATCGTTTTATTATCTGACCTAAAGTAAAGCAGCTACGGCACCTCTGTAACAAAAACACATAAAGAACCATTAACTATTTAACCACTTAGAGGAGAACTCATTTTCTAACATGTAGGACAGCCAGTATGGCACAGCATTGGATTTTTGTCTGCTGGAAGAGCAACCCTACACTCCTGATGGTTCTTCCTGAGGGGCTGAGGTTCTACCCAGAATCATTTGCTTCTGAAAACCTTTTCTTTGAGGACAACCCTTTCATCAAGGGTTTGTCAATGGTTCTTTGTACCATAATATAAAAGGGTTCTATTGAACTTCCAGGGTGAGTTCAAAATAAATACTGTGGAATATAAAAGGGTTGTTGGTAGAACCCCCTGTGTGGATTCTAGATAAAAATAAACCCAATGAATTAGGGATGTAAATCGCAAGTTTCATCATGTTACAATATCACATCGATTCTTTGGACAATGATATGACATTTGACGATATCACAAAGTCCGCCACATACGACATACTGTATGTCCATTTAACACATTAGTGACATTTATGTCACAACAAGCAACTTAATAATGATTTAACAATTTTATGACTGAACTCTCCCAGACATTTAGACACACACATGCCATGTGATTTTCAAAATAAAGGTGCACCTTAAAGATGATGATATAGATTGATATTTGCATTTTGTATTAAATTGATATATTGATCCAGATCAATGTGTAAGTTACACCCCTACTTAGAAAATAACCTCTCATAGGGGGTTCTGTGTGAAACCTTCTACAGATAGTTTTAGGTATAAGCCTTTAGAATGCACTCTAGGTAGAACTCTCAGAAAGGTTCCAAGTAAAACCTTTACAAAGGCTCTACCAGGAACCAAAAAGGGTTCTCCTGTGGGGACAAGCTGAAGAACCCGTTATGGTTCTAGTTAGCACTTTCATTTCAAAGAGTTTAGAGGGCACGTTATCACCTTTTCTCCACTGGAAGGGGACACTAATGGAAACTTCATGTTTTGAAGGTTTTTTTGAACATGGATGACTTGAAGGAATTTATTTGACAGTTATTGGAGAAAGCAACTTTTAAACCTTCACAGTCAAGATAGTGTTTCTCCAGATGCTTGAAATTGTACTGGGAGATAAAAACTAGTCTATTCAATACGAATGGTTCTTATCTAGATTGCTTGGTCGGTGAATAACATAAAGGCAAGCACAAAAGATGCACACACACGCAAACAGGCACACACACAGCTGAGGACCTTTAAGATTGTCCAGTGTGGTCTGGCTTTGCAGTCCTCCATGCTTGGCTGCTCTGGGCATGCTCGGTTGTGTTTGGCATTCAGAGTGCAGGGACAGCTAAAGGCGTGATCACTGAGGCCTGACCGCCTTTAATCAGCACACGCAAACTGACACACACTCATATGCATACACAACAGCGGTACATATCTCACACGCAAACGACCGTCTCCTCTCCCACAGACGCACACATTCACACGCACACACACCAGAGGGCATGTCATTCCATCTGACACCATTTCTAAGTCAACCGCCGTGGCTGAAGGTAAAATGTCACAACTCTGCCTCTTGCGGGTGGATGGGGATGGCTAGAGTGTGCAATAAATGAGTGCGGGGACCTTTTCTTTTATCTCTATCAAATGTGGGAGCAGGGAGAGTCAAGGATGCATGTAGTCTGAGTCTGTAGATCATTTCAGGAAGACAGAGCTGTCTGGGACATCACCGACTCTTCCACGGGGGCACAAGCTGAGAAATAAGTTCTCTTGGGATGATAGGTTTCTTTATTTTGTGTCTGTCTGTGTGTGTGTGTGTTTTAGCAAAGACTGCACTTCCTTTGAATTTCTTAATTTCTTTTCAGTTAAAGAAGGTAAAGTTCTCCATAATTGCCTTTACCCTAAAGTTCTCTTCTTTGAGCTCTGTCGCTGAGGGTGAAGCCAGCGATCATAAAAAGAAAGGTCACTCCTGCTACTTGTCTCCTCAGCGTCATTTTTCCAGGCACAAGCTCAAGATTACGCTGGTGGCTGCGGTCATATTTGAGGGTCACAAGAAAGATTGACCTGTAGTGGCTTTGTGGCTTTCTATACCATGACTGCCCACCATAGCCACTGCAGCTAACAGGTGCTCACGTCATCCCTTTAACCCAAACTTTCAGAGTGGAACAGTCCGGCTCCTTTCCTGTAGAGAACCACGGCTTCAGCCTGACAGATGTTTACCTTCATTGCCAATAGTTAGTGTATTACCTACAGGAGATGCTGGTTGACACACCCCTAGTTTGGAGAAGCAGAGAGGAGTATCAGCACGGAAGCTAAGCAACGTCCTGCTGTGCACAGGGTCAGCAACAAAAGTATGAATGTCAGTCCAAGTGTACGCTATATTAAGAAGATTTCACCACTTTACCTTAACATCAAACAGCCTTTTCCACTGGGAAACAGCCATATTACTCTCTCGCTCAACCGCTTTACAAAAATAATCATTTTACTTCACAGACGACGGGTGTTGCTGGTCTACTGCTGCCTTCATCTGTTTAGCTTTTTTTGTGTGTTATTGTGTGACTTTGTTGTCTTTTCACTGAAGTCACACAATAACACAAACAAACCGAACCATTGAGGCAGCAGTAGGCCACCAACTCTTGTGTTCTGCAAGATAAAATTACTGGTTTCGTCAGTGGAGTTTGGTTGGTTTGGAGTGATATTTGACTAATATAACGGTGGTTTCCCATCAGAAAAGACTGTCTAATGGCAAGGCAAAGCATTGGAAATGTTCTAAATATAGCATACACTTAAACTGATATTGTATTTTTAGGTGGCTAAAATATGTTTTTTGCTGACCCCGTTCACAGCAGTACATCACTCAGCTTCCTACTCTTACTCTTTACCAAACTAGTGGCATGTTAACCACCATGTACTATAGATAATAAACTATCCATAAATACCTAATACAACCTCATTTTAAATAATTCAAACTATCCCTTTAATTGAAGAAAGTCCAGATCTTTGCCATCGATATCATGTTAAATGAATATTCCAATCAATGCCAACACTTTCACTGTCCAGAAAGCCCAAATAGGCCAAAACAGCCCCAGTACCCCAATACTGCCAGAGTGTTTCCCTACATGGTACCTCGGGAGGCTCAGGCATAGTGGACATGAAAAGAGTGCAATGGAAATTTGACGGTCTTAGGACCTGTAACTGGACTTGAAAACTCAGGTGCAGCATTCTCACAGCCTTTCGTTCCAATCCTTGACATTTTTTAAAGCTCGCCTCTGACCAGGTTCCTTTGATCCATTCCAGCCTGCTCTGGGTCAAAAAGAGGAGCACTGCTGACAGGCAGCCGGCCATTCCCAAGGCGGTGGGAGAGCAAAATGTATAATACATTTCGGAAACTCTGGAAATTGATGTCTTAATGGATAAATGTCGACAGGAAGGCATGTGAATGAACGACTGGTCGATGGAGGATTGGTTTGACAAACACAAATGAATGCACAGAAAAAGTTAAAGCATATTTTTACTTCAGCATCAGAGTATATATATGTGTGTGTGTGTGTGTGTGGGTGTGTGTGTGTGTGTGTGTCAGTGAGAAGCGGGTCCTGCTGTGGTAAGCACTTTGTCTTCCTTTCCTCACCTCTGCTCACTTCTGGTTTACTAATGACCTGTATATATTGACAGACACGTCTCTCACACTTATGTTGTGCACTTATTCTCTCCACCTCTCTCTCTCACACACACACACACAAACACACACATAAGCACAGACAGATCCCAGTGGAGCTCTGAAGCCTCACTTCCTGAAGACCTGATTAAGATGGAAGGCACAAACAATAAAAACACCAAGGTTACCATAGCAAGGTCAAAAACACACAGGCAGACACATGGTACGAGGAAATAAACATATTCAAGAGTACAAAGCAACCAAGGGTGAACCACGGATCAGCTGGGTGAGATTACTTCTTTTTCGTTCAAGGTTTTCTGAGGCTTGCTGTGACCTATACAGCCATAAATATACATTGATACTTAGTTATTTGTTTATTGATTGAAAACATACAGAACCCAAAGTTTTCACCTATATATCCATGGATCAGGATGAGCTTATATGGAATAAACAAATAAATAAACATATCTGCCCATTACTAAACAGTATTACTAACTTTGTGTGTGCACATGAGCAATGGGCTTTGAACAGTGAAACCCTTGAAAAGCCTATTTTATTACCTGCTCTGTTGACTGCTGACTCCTCACTGCTGCTCTGCTAGGCTAAAAACAACGGCTTACCAAGTCTGTTGCAGGCAATATTTTGGCCTTTGTCATGGCTCAACAACCAACATCCACAATAAATAAGTCCCCATTTTGTTCGCTTCCCAGCCATTTCCACCATCCATCTGTCGCCATATTGGAGTGTTAAAGGTCGGGTAGTAAGCAAATGAGAGATGCAGACTTCACTACAAAACGGCTGTAATTCACCCCTAATTCTGAACCTGTTTTAATAAAATTTGGTTTGTTATAAACTTGAAACACTGAACATGCATAGTGTTGACTTATTGGAATTAAATTCAGTTGCTAAACGTTAACCTTCTGAACAGCTACAACTCCCACTGGGACAAGCGAGCAACAATCTATGCACAGGCAGCATCAAGTGTAAATAATTTTTTTTGGCTTTGGCGAGCTTCTCCAAAAATGTAGATTTCTACATGTACTTTATTGTTTTAAAGCACCTGGTTGCTTGTAATGTTCTAAATAAATAACAAAGTGTTTTAAATACATAACAAGGTTTAAAATGAGACATTTGGAGTTTCTGTTTATTGTTCCTTTATTATGTTTTTGCAGTTAGGAGAACCCTTGACACCCAATTACAATACCATTACACCATGCGTCTTACAGAAGACTAAGACTATACTATACAAAAAACTTTATTCAAAATGTTGTAAATCTCCACTGGTTGCTTCTGGCATTTGTGGTGGCATTGCAGTAGGTGCTTCACCATATGTTACTCTACTCAGTGCACTCTTCTAGTTTTTCTCTCTGGGATGCATTAGTGGGCTGCTGGCTGATCAAAACAATCTGTGGTGCCATAGTATCGCCATTATTACAATGTTAAATTAAAAAATAACAAAACAGCATGTCACATAATGTGCCATTACAGAAAAATGCTATAGCACTGTCAGTGCAGAGAGTGAACAGATCAAAAACACTGTGAGCAACTGTGAGATTTCTGTGGTTCTTGGACAGATGAGTGCAGCAGCTCTAACGTGTCACCACATCACTGCTTACTGTCTATACGGTAACTGGCTAAGGCCTCGCTGCAAAAATTACCACCAGACTTCCATGCTGTGCCCTGACTCTCAAAAGTGTTAAAACAGACATTGCAGTCTTTACTTGGCTGTCATTAAACAGTGCAGTGTTTGTTGAAACGGAAAGGTTGTTACGCTGACATCTGTGATGTAGCAGCATGGCGAGATCAGACAGCTGCCGGAAGACAGACATTTATGTGGTGACGCTTGGGTTTTCAAAACTGAAGTGACACTCAGATGCCTCTCTCCGCTGAACGCATCGCGGCTGCACAATGAGATGATGCTTCTGACAACTAGTCGCAGTGTCACTATGCATGCCAGCAGGACGTGTTTAGATAAGTGAGACACTTGACAGCCGAAGCCCCCGGATGTGTCTGAGGTTGCAGCTGAGGGCATCTTCAGCACTGAGGATAGCAGACATCACACAAGATAGAGTTGCAGTAATAGGCCTGTTTTATTCATGAGTTAGATACAGAACGTGATATTAGCTTACATTGAATAGTGGTTGTTGTATTAAGACTAAGAGTAGTAGTAGTAGTATGATTAGGGTCTTTGACAGGCTATGATTGTACCTGTAGGGATGTGGGCGATTAGTTAACAACTGACTCTTCCTACGTCCCGCCCCTTTCTGCTTTGTGCTCCAACAACAGTTGAGAAAACTTAGAACATCGGTCAACTTTCTCCTTTTCCTGTAAAAGCAACATACAGAGCCACATCTTAAGTTAGCTAATGTTAGCAAAACACTTGATAACTACTTAGCTAATGATTGATGTAGATTATCTAGCTCTTTAGCTAATGTTTTGCTAACATTTGCTAACTTAAGATGTTATGTATATATCGCTTTTTACAGGTCGCCCAGCAGCATCTTTTGACCATCTTCAAAATTTGTTTTTCTTTTAAATGAACCTTTTAAATGAATCTTTTAATGAATTTCCCCTTGGGGATCAATAAAGTATTTCGTATTCGTATTCGTATTCGTAAACAGAGACGAGTCAAGCACATATCATATTTAAGGAAACAGGACAGGAGAAAGTTGACTGAGGTACTAAGTTTTCTCTACTGTCACTGGAGCATAGAGAAAAAAAGGCAGAACTTAGGAAGGGTCAATTAAACATTGCTATCCTTGCTAGTTGGCACCAGAAATACTAGTTGGTTCACTAATTATTAATATTTTGTTATGTATAAAGCAGGTTAACTGTTGCAACTAAGATGTTCTGCAGCCGCCCGCCTCTCTGCACACTAATGCCTGGATGGTGTAAACCAGCAAGGTGGAAAGCAGAAAGTGGGACAGATATCTCGTACAAACCAGCATGATTAGGCTATCTTGAAATGAAAGTAAGGTTGTACGTAGACTGTTTCAGAATAAACTGGCATGTAACCACTCAACCAAAGCAATGCATAACCACATTCAGCACAGGCATGTGGGAGCTAACAGGTAAACAAAGTCATATGACATAGTAATGTGCAATGTTCATAATGCATGGTGCAAAGAGCCGGACATTTCAGTGGCATTTAAAATAGAATTTGGTTTGGAAAAGTGATTAAAGTCTTTAAATGGCTCTAAGAGGTGCAGTATTTTTTAGAACAATGTTTAACCTTATCAGTTACTAAATCGTGCTCAGTTTTGTCTGTTTTCTTGCTTTTAGACTAGTCAGCTTGTCTAATTTAAAGTTTCTGTTTAATAATATGGTAATTAGTTGCCAGGAACATCCCTAGTATTCTATGGTCCTTTAATTTGCATGTTGTGCAGTTATTTAAACTCCATCCTCTGCTGAAGGTGAACATCACAATAAAGCACATGATCGGGAAAAAAGGAAAAAGGAGAAAAGGAGAAAAATAGTAAAATGCAAATGAGTTGCTATAGATCAGCCAGAGTCCCTAGCAGTAATTAAAAAAAAGAAAAAGAATATAGTAAAAAATAAATGATGACCCCTACAAATTGTGTTTTTATAATTAATTATTCAAGAGGAACTTTGTAATGTTTCATGTTTTTATCTGTTTTAATGCAAAATAAATAAAAAACTAGGAGGAATGAGCTCTCTTGTTGACTTAAATAACTATTACATCAGGTAGCGACAAGGAGAAGTAAAATATTTATTGACTTTTGTAAATGTCACTGATCGTTTTATCAGCCAACTTACTGGAACATTTGAGAGCAATGCACAAAGGAAATGAATTAGTGGAGCACTGCATGAAAAAAAAAATAAAAGAACCAAGACATGTCAGCCTCTGTGGATGTTGAATTGATAGCGGTAACGTCACAAATCACAAAACAAGCATTCTGCGCCAAAGAGTTTTCAGCGGGGGTCTATATCCCAGTGACAGCTCGCTTTCTTTCTCTCTTGCATTCACCTCCCCCCGCTTCTCCTCCCACTCCAGCTTGCTCCCTCTCATCTATCAGGAATGATGGAGTGACTCCCCTGTCCCGCTCCCCCGTTTCCCTCCCCTGTTGCATTACATGTGTATCCAAAAATCCACTGTGTCTGTCAAGCAGGACGCTTCCCCGCAGTGTCCATCTCTCTGTCCTTGACTGTCCACCGACGCACACGCTCACACACACACACACAATTAATGCCATGAGTCCCACGGTGATCATTCGTCAGTGCTGGATTATTTAATGCGGGGTTGTATGAAGTACTTATCGATGGTAAGTACGTTAACTTAAGTAGATGCCAGTCGTCACGCCCTCAGTTTGGAGAAGCAGAGAGGAGTACCAGCACACAAGCTAAGCAATGTACTGCTGTGGACAGGGTCAGCAACAAAATGTATCAATGTCAGTTTAAGTGTACGCTATATTTAGAAGATTTTCACCACTTTACTTTGCTCTCATAAAGCCTTTTCCAACGAGAAACCACCATTATATAAGGCAAATATCACTCTCTCCAAACACACCAAACTCCATAGGCAAAATCAGCTATTTAACCTCACAGGCCATGGGAGTTGCTGGTCTACTGCTGCCTCGATCTGCTAGTTTGTGTGTGTTATCTTGTGACTTAGCTATTTTAAAAGGATAATTCGGATTCACTGAAGTCACACAATAACACAAACAAACAAACAGAGGTCACAGTGGACCAGCAGACCCCGTGTTCTGTGAGGTAAAATTACGGATTTCACCCATGGAGCTTGGTTGGTTTGGAGAAAGTGAAATTTGGCTTGTCAGAGGCTGTCTGACGGCAAAGCAGAGCAGGGAAAATATTCTAAACATAAAGTACACTTAAACGGATATTGATTTTTTAGGCGGACCTTTATTAAGTGGCTAAAACACCTTTTGTTGCTGATCACATCCACAGGAGTTCATTCATTATTCTTCTCTGCTTCTTCAATCCGGGGGGTATGCCGACCAGCATCTACTATAGACATGCAACTATCAACAAGAACCTTATACAAACTCACATTAAAGGTAGAATCAGTAGGATTTTCCCAAGCTGTTCGTAAATGCACCAGAAAGATGCTAGGATGTCAAATACCAATATGTTGGCTTGGTCCCGAGTGTCACAAGCACAGCAAAGTAATCACAAAATAAGAAAATACGGGTGGAAGGGTAGTGTCTCTGTCGATACAGCCACCAAACATAAGTCATTCATCATAAGTGATGATTGAAAGGGATTATGTTTATATGAGTGTATACATTATTTGTTAGGAAAATGCTGCATATTATGTCTTTAAATAATCTGAACTATCCTTGCAAGCCACACCAGTTGGCTGCATGTTTGCAAGTGCACAGAAGCACACATACATGTCGAAATACACAGAAAAACTATATATTGTGTGTTTAATTCTTTCTTTTTTTGTCTTTAGTCTGTACAGTACACACACAAACCCAGACACACACGGACACACACACACACAAAGACACAAAGACAGACCACTGTGAAGTGGCCCTGTCAACTGACAGGGGCCTCTCCAACAAATAAACACCCCATCTATCTGTCCCTCCATTTCTGTTTTAGGCCTGGTTGTGTATGTGTGTGTATTTGGGGTGTATTTGTCTGTGTGTGTGTGTTAAGTTGAATTCCTGAGCCTGTGGTTACCAGCAGCTTTGAAGTCCCAACAGCACCAGGGCCCTGGGGTGACGGGCTTACCCGCCACCCCCAGCCTGCACTGGAAGGCCCATAAAGAGAAAAGCAAACAGGCAATAATGCCCTGAATGAGCAAACCTTTCCTGCATCTTTGGCTGCAGCCTCCTCCTTGGCCCCTGGATGCCAGGAACACATTCACACAGGCACACTCACACAAACACACTGACACTGCATCAGTATACTGTGAGTGCACACAGAGATAAAGAAAGAGACATTGATTTAAGAGGGACTGTGACACAAACAGACAGACGCTCATGCAGCCTTTCACTCTGCATGTACAGAAATGGATGAGCATATGAAAGCTATCGCTCATGCATGAAGCCGTTCTCTCTCTCACTCACACACACACACAGATGTGCACACACCATACAGTATACAAGCATATACAACATTATTGCTGAGTTTTCTTGCTTACTGAGTAATTCCTGCAGTTCGACTACAGCTGAATGGTGTCTCTAATTAAGGCTACGTTCATTATCTCTCCTCTCTCCGTGTCGGCCTTTCTCACTCTCCCTTCCTCTCTTTCCCTCCCTCCAGTCAGATTTCCCTCCCGGCCGCTGTGTTGTGGAGTGGGAGTTGGTATGATTGCTGCGGGCTTCTCGGCATGCTTTAATTAGCTCGGGATTTTTTTGCACATCAAGGTTATGGAAGATGCTCAAAAAGTCAAACAGTACTGGAGGGGCTCGAATTTTGGGCAGTGATGAAAACATCATAAAATAAAAAGGGAACATAAATAGATCAGATTGAACCGAGGATGCACTTTTAAAAACTAACAGTTTCCAACAAGTCAATTAAAGAAGCTGAACAGAGCGAGATCGAGTGCAGCATGACTTAGATTAGGACTGGACGATCTGTGATTGGCTGAGTCCGGTTGTTTTTTTTGGGGGGGCAATTTGTTCATATTATTTTCTATTTTCACATCTAACACAGTGAATTAAGGATTTATTTCAACTAAACCAGAGCTGGTGACTGTTGTAGCAGTGGAAAGACTGAGCAAGTCGGTTTTGGTGAGTTTTATTTTGTTTCTGTCTTTCTGTCTGTTTAAATGAGGTGTGTTTTATGGAGTCAACAAGGCAATTAAAGCTTGTTCTGTAAACGAGAGAAACTTGAATTCAATGTTTGGTTGCGTTTAATAAAGTCTAATGAGGAAACTAGATGTGAAAATTTCATTTTGTTTATTTTTTGGACGCAGAAAACATAATGTAGTGAACTTGAGGCTTGCACACATCTGCCAGCTGAAATGGGTTTTAAGATATCATCCACCCCGGAAACATGTAGCGTGGACTAAGGTTGTAAAAAATATTAAAGTATCAATATGTTTTCAATGCTACATGCTGAAAACAGCAAAACCAGACAGTGTTCAGTGACTTTATCTGTCCCAGCACTGTGTGCAGGTTGATAATTTAATAATTTTGCATCAAAGTTAAAATTCTGGTGTTGTGACAACCCTAGCGTGGACTCCAAAAGGTACTCCCACAACTTTCTCTAGAGAAATCGTGCAAATGCTACTGTTTAGAAGAAAGTTTATGTTTTCTCACTCTGATTTTAAGCACATGCATCCTCTGCTAGGCGGCATGGGATTCTGTGATTTCCTGGGGAAAAAAAAAAAGATGGGCAGTATTTTTACATTCAGCATTTTTTTTTTTTTTTATAGTTTTGTGTTAACATCATGATTCAAGACCTTTCTCATTGGAGCACTCAATCCAGGCCTTGTCCTTTCTTCCAGCCTCTCCTCTCATTTCCAGCTCCAAAAAGGCGAAATGCCAGGCAGCACACAGCCAAAAGGCTGCAGCAGAGAAAGCCTCCACACTAAGCTAAACTGACAAGAGAGGAGGAGACTGATGCAATGGAACACTAGTGTTAGAGCCGAGCCATGTACAGTATAACACTTCATTCACCCAAACAAACACACACACACACACACACACACATACAGGGCAGCATGAACTGATGTGATTGCCCGGATTGGCTTTGAAAATGTGTGTGGTATATGAGAAACACTGGCTCTCAACTGTAAAGGTGCCCCTCAACAAGGAAGTGAGCAGCCAACAGTGTATTGTTATACTCTGCTAACTGTGCAGCTCCCATTGTGTATGTGTGTAACTTTGGTATATGATGTGTGGAAAAAGGAACAGCGGCTCAGAGGACTCAGTGAACTGCATAAACAAAGGCTACAACACAGAGAAACACACATCCAGGACATGCAAAAAAGTATTTAGTAACAAAAGAAGACAAGAAAATAATCTGTGATTTATATTAGCCTGTTGCTGGATTAGAGAAACTGTCATTGTAATTTAGGGGCTTTGGTTTTGAGTGTGTGTGTTTGTGTGTGTTTGTGTGTGTGTGTGTGTGTGTGTAGAACTGACATGTTCTTGTGGAGAGCCTGGCAGTTATATAATGGCCAACACAAACAAACAGAGTCCTTCCAAGGGACCAGGGGAGAGCCAATAGCTCCATGAATTCACAGCACTCAGCCTCAACAGTCTGGTAGAAAAATACACAAAAAAACACAGTACAAAGAAAAAAGAAAAACTGAAGATGTTAAAGGAACTGTGGGACATCCGAACTCCTGCTGGATCGCTTATGCTTTTATTAATTGACCTGAATGGGCATTTGATCAATAAAAATTTGAGGCAGAAACCAAACCTACATGGCAAATTGAGCGTTATTCTTCTAAAGAGACAGCCGACAATGCACATATGTGGGCTGATGTTGTTTTCTTGACTTTTGATATCTTTATATCCAGTATGGTGATGTCTGTTCCTGATTCGTTACAGTAAAATGATGTCATTTTCTGAATTTAATAGCCTATTTTAGTAGTCTTGGAGCCAGGTCCAGCCCTCAGGATGTTTTCTGCAACCTTTTTTTTTTCACTATTTCCTGTTAGCCTAAACCTTGAGCCAAGTTGATAACGAGCATCCCCAACTTTGGTCTCTGGTGAAATGATCAAGGTACTACAATAGCATAAAATAGTCATACAAGTATGAAATTTGGCAGGGAGCATCCTGAAACAAAGGAAAACAACAAAATAAGATTTTTGGGTTTCCTGTCATTATATTTTCCAATATAACCCACAACATCCCCACCCCCCAAAAATACAAAAAAAACAAGAAAACAAAACAAACAGAAACTGTCCACTTGACAAATTCTCATCAAAAATGATTGTTTTTGGGGCGCCCCTATAGCTCAGTTGGTAGTGTGTGTGCTCCATACACTGAGGCTGTTGGTCCTCTGCAGTGGTCGCTGGTTTGATTCCTGCCTGTGGCTCATTTGGCTGCATGTTATCTCCTCTCTCTACCGCCTTTCCTGTCATATCTTCAGCTGTCCCTATCCAAATAAAGGCAAAAGCCTTTAAAAAAATCCAGAACCTTATGGTGAATATTAATGTCTCACTTGTATAGAGAAAACCAAGTTTCTAAGCTTTAATTTGAGCCCAAGATGACCCCTTTATCTTCAAGATTGAATTTCCTGTGCCAGATAATCTTCACTATGTTCATATAAAGCTGTTCTATCAAATTTTAGTCATCATATCCATGTTCCAAATGATTATCCATACACGTCATTGAGTTAATGTTTTGTAAAAGCACCAATAATTATCCCTACAACATTGTTGCAACATTGATAAATATCGATATTGTCAGAAAATTTGATTTTTTCCATATCACCCAGCCCTAATATGTGGCAAAAAATGTTTGAATTCCATCTCAAATCACTTAAGAAAACACTGGGAATAACTGCATCACACATATTTTAAAAATTAAAGGTTTACGTAATTCTAGCATAATAAACATAATAAACAATAAGTTGCATTATCCCGCCTCAGTGGACTCCTCTTGCTCACTATTTGATGAATCCATGTTCAGTATTTACTGGTATTTTCGCTCTGGTGTGGTCTGATTCTGAGAAAAGTATGCGGGTTTCTTTTTTACAGGCTAAATGTTAAACGAGTTTTTTCACTAGCCACACTGGATCTCCACCAACCCTCAACCCAAAACAATAAGATCAAACACAGATAAAGTCTCAGTGGTTATTGGCAGGACAAGCAACCCCAGTCACATCAGCTTTGGTAAAAATCAAATGGATAAAATGGATGCTGAATCATTTCAGAGGCATAGGTCTTTAGCATTTCATTGGTCAGGTCGATGTAGGTTTGCGTGACAAAGTCAATGAAAGATGTGTAATGTGTCTGCTTGAAAGCAGAGCGTGTCCGTGCACGAGCGCAGCAGCTAAATCACTTAAGCGAGAGAGCGGAGAGTGATATAAAACATTCGACATGAGATGGACGGAGGGCTTTGAACCGGCGGCCAAGACCATCAGCCACAGGAGGGAACAGAGAGGGAGAGGACGTAAACAACCCTGTTATTTGGAAATCACTGCAGTCATCAAAAACAAATCATTTCAGAACAAAATGATCTATTAGAAACAAGAGTTTTTTTAATAAGCATTGGCCAATACTAAATCCACTTTTTCCAAACTCTTCATACAGTCTGCATGACTAACTGACATCCATCTTGGCTGAACAGTTCATCACACCTCTAAAACTAACTCAAACCAACAAAACACTTCACACACGTCTCAAAATAAGCTTCCTGGACCAAAACACAGAATAATTTTCACTACATTGTCACTCAACACACTCAACTAAAAAACAGCAGGGATCCTTAATGATGAACTTTTATCTCTTTCAAGGATTTTTCACATAAATCAGTATACGATAAGAAAAACACCTTTTCACTTCATTGTCTGTACGGAATTATATGTAACAAGAATGAATCTGAAATTTGCATCAGTATCCTTTATTTTAACAAATTCTTGTAATTCTGAGGCTTACAATAATTAATTCATTACAATAATGTAATCACAATAATTCTTGGTGTTTCTCTTGACTGTCCCTCTATCTGTTACTCTTCTTTACCCAGCAGCCTGCCTTCCTTGTTCCATGTATCCAAACAAAATCATTCCTAAGCCGTCCCGTTTTGTCTGATTGGTATTGATTGTTATTTTTGTTTTTAGATATTCTGTCACCATGAGATTAATATATATTTCAGAATGGTTGCAGCAGAAATGCATTAAATTCACCAACATTCAAAATATAGTGTTTTGCAGGTGGCAGAGGACGAATGAGAAAAGAGTTGATGAATTTTGGAAAATGTGGTCATTGAATGCATTTCATGTGAAGGCAATGAAAAGTGATTCACAGTTTGGTCCATATTGGCTTCTGTTTCATTGACTGTGTGAAGAGTTTTGACAACGTGACTTCAGCTGAGATTGCAATCAGCTGTGCTTGGACTGATTATAATTTCATTTTATTGTCAATATTCTGCAAAGATTTTCTATATAATCCAATTCGGTTTTCTGCAGAAATGCACAAAAGTGTTCTGTTTTGACCAAGTGAGACTTTCAAATTGCAGAAGCTGCAAAAATGTGCAACAAAACACCATCATAGTACAGTGTGGTGCTGCATGTCCTGGCCTACAAATCTTGTTCTCCAGAAGTAAGAACACGTCTTGTTTTTTTTTTTTTGGTACAGACCTGAACGAATATCATATCATCATGATTTTAATACTTTTTTCTGTAGAAAGTAAAATTGTTGCAATTTCAGCCAAAATAATTGCAATATGATGTTTCACCATATCATGGAGCTCTACATTGAATTAATTTAGTGAGAGAGAAGGTGAATACGATTCACAGTTTGGTCCAGAGACTCTTCTGTTTCACTGACTGCGCGAAGAGTTTTTATGATGTGACTTCAGTTTTGATCAACGCATGTTCGAAACTGAAAAAAATGTCTTTTTGTTTCACGTGCTTTTCTCTCCACTCACAGCAAGTAATCCAAAACAGACCAGTAACTGAGGATTACGTAGGCTCGCCTGTATGTGTTTCTGTGTCTGTCTATATGGATTTACTGTATATGTGTAATTATAATAAGCATTATGGTGCTGGCAAGTTTGAGGATTGTGTGTCTTGATAAATCCAGTAAGAATGTAAACCTGCGTCTCTCCTCACCGTACAGCGGAACAGCTGCTTGCATTTGCAACGCACACATGCACACACACACCCTCGAACTTGACAGACAGACATCCGTTTGCTGTTTTAGGATCAAATTAGGGGTTGCAGGAATTTCACACTGATGGTAGATAGGAGTTAGTTCACCTGCTCCAGTCTGTTCTAATGACAGATGAAAGACTGACTTAGCGAGATTAGATCTGGCCTCACATTCTCTGTGGAAAGGCCGAAGCCCGCTCACAAAACATACAGTAATCCACACGATGACTGACGCGTCCATTCACCTCGTACAGTCCCAGAAACCTCGTGTCCTCTCGCCGCGGCTCTCCACGACAAAAGATCCGATAACATCTTCTGCTCTGATACGCATGATGAAATATCAGAATATGTTCACAGTAATATACACTGTACGCTGTGAGATATGTAATGACACATCGCGGCCATCGGCCACACACACACACACACACTCTCATACCAGCAGCTCGCACATGGCGTCCCATGGCCAAGGCCAGACGGAATTCATGTGTTCGTTTGAAGGCGCCACTGAAAAAACATCCTCGCTTTCACAAACATTTCTGGCTACGCACACAGACACACACACACACACACAGCCCAGCAAGATAATGACAGTCTAATACTAGAGTGTATTCCGTTAAAGCCCTTAAACACACTTTGGAGTCTGTATAAACAAAGGCAACTGCTCTCATACTCTCTCCCTCTCTCTCTCTCACACACACACACACACACACACTCAGACAACAGAGACTTGGGTAAATGGAAGATGCTTCGAGGCGTTCGGTCAAAGAAAACAAAGCATGAAATATTCAGCGAAGGTGCTTCGTCCGCATCTGACTCAGAGGTAACAAAACCAACAACACTCAATCCAAACACCTCACTCTACTTCACAGCAGCTGCCTGACAGCATGTAGGTTTAATTGCTGGATTATTTATTTGTGCTTTTAGCTGAACTTTACTGTGTTTGTTTATTTTAGAAGAACAACAGTTTAGGGAAATTTATCCAATCACAGAATAGCATTTCCTTCCCATGAACAATTTATTTATAATAAATCAACAACCGAGCTCTGTCTGAATGAAATCATGGGATTAAAATATGACTACATGGGGTTTGGAAGCCTAATTCAAGTCTGTTTATAGTTCTGTCACATGTTACAGGACAGTTAACCCCAAAATAGGGATGTTAATGATCAATTATTAATCGATTAATCACCAGAGAATTTAACTGATTAAAAATGGATTAATCAATAATGAATCAATAGTCTAGGAATGGCAATAACTGTGCCTCCTTTGCCATGGTCAGTGGGGTCATTTAGTGAATAAGATAACTTAAGTTTGAACTTAAATTGAGAGAAAAATGGGAAAAAATGGCAATGGGAAAAAGTAGGAAAAACAAAGTTTTGCATCTTATTAATAATTGATGACAAATCGATTGATGATCTGGTGCAAGTTGCAGAGTTTTGAAGATATCAGCTGTAGAGACGTCTGCTCTCTCGAATATAATGAAACTAGATGGCTTGTGATGCTTAAAAACAAAAAAAAGTTTCACGAGGGATTACTTTCTTTCAATGGTATAAAGAAATTAGTTCATGAAACTGCTCACAGCAATGTCTGTGGATTATCTTGACTAACCAGGTCAGTTTTTCAAATGTACTGTTTTATTTTTTTTTTATCTTACTTTTTACATTTTCTGCCATTTATTTCCATTATATTCAACAGAAATTCACAACTCTGCAACTCACACCAAAACAATCTAGATGGATAAATAGCACTACAGGCCAGAGGAAAAATATTTGATTTTGGTGTGAACTGTCCCTTTAACACTTGGGGAACAACAGTTTAGACATCTGTTTCATTCAGTTTTTCCTGGCTGTACCACTGTAAACATGTTTTCATCTCTTTTCCCTATCTGTCTGTACGGTGACCTAACCCCGTGCACCCATCTATCTGTTAACACAGAGGGCCTGAGGAGCGAGCTGCGTGTTGGGGCCCCCCGACGGCTGCACGCGGGGGCTGTGGGGGCCTGTTGGTGCAGCTGTCCCACTCCAGGGTAACATAAGACCTTATTAGAGTCCATTAGACCTCTCTGAAACCAATAAGAGATTGTCAAATACATCCAAACATTCACACAATTCACAGAGAGACAGGAAGTGAACAGAGGGCACCATGAAGGGGGACAGGGGTCCTTCATTTGTCTGCATAATGTCCCCTTCTTGTATCTATAACTTTTGTCCTTTCAAAAATGAGAGGAAAGGCAGCATTTGTGGACAGCATTTGTATATGTATATGTATATATATATATATATATATATATATATATATATATATATATATATACATATATTTATATATTCTATTCTGTATAAAGAATATCAACCGATATGTCAAGAAATGATCTTTCCTCCCTGATACTAACCTCCATAAAACAGTATCTGTCAGGCCTGTATACATGTGACACTTCCAGTTAAGAGCTATTTTCATGACTTCCACCCAAAGTAAGGTTTAGAAATAAATGGCACTGGCCCCATGTCTGTTTTTAACCAGCACATTTCATGCTAATCCTTGTTTCTGTTGTCACTTTTTTGGCTACAATCTTTCGTCTCCCGTCTGTCTGTTTACATTTTGCACATGTAAGGTTTTCATCCGACAGCTGCGACAAAGCTTCTCCTCGCATCTGGACAGTGAGACACGCTCGTCTGGAGTCCACAGCCCCAGAAAAAAGAGCTCCTCTTGGCCCTGACGGCGGGGGCTTGACCTGGGAGCCTGCCTTTGATCTTTAATTATCACTGGGCACAGCTCTGCAGAGGAGAGAGCTGATGAACACCGGAGAACTGAATATGACCACCTACAATAACTATCAGTAACAGAGACTGAAGACAGACTGCTCCTCCTTCAAACTCGCAGCACTGTTTCAACTTCAAAAGTCGTCGTGGAACAGCCGCAGTGCAGGGGTGGCTGCTTTCAGATAGATGCTGCTGTGTCTGGCGTCTTAAGCAGAGTGAGGAGCTCTCTGAGACTGAGAAAAGACGAGCACGTCTTGAACGACACGGGCCACAGAAACCGAGCAGCCACAACAGAGAGAAGGTGGGGTTTTGTGGCACATGCAGCTGGAGCTGCTGTTTCTTTTTGCCAAAGCCGCTGTGAGCAGTTTTCTCTCTTCATAAACAGTGGAACACCAAGAATACACCACTTCTGTTGTTATCTTACATTATACACTGTGGTATTTAAATATATCCTGTCTTATCTTACAGCTATCTTAGAGATAAAATGTATTTGAAGCCCAAAAACTCAGGGCATTATGAAAACACAGTTATGCAGCTGCTGTTGGATGAGCTCTTGTACTGATGCGAACTGTAATTGATGAAAGCTGTTACACTAACCACAAAAGACACGCACTGGTAATTTAATTCCGCAGAATTATCTAGTTATGTTGTGTTTGTGCGAATACATGCAACCCTTTATGAAGAAAATGTTTATATGAGAAAAATAATGAAAAAATAAACATACTCTTGGGAACTTTATGACCCATTACACTGTAAATTTTAATCAAACTGAGATGTTATGTGCTGAGATGAAAGGCTCATTATGACATTTAACCTTTGAACCCACTAGATGCTTGATCCCAAATGGCACAGATTTACTTCACGTATACTCAACAAACACATAAACGCACCGCTTTTATTTTTGTTCCCATTTTTCATTACTCAAAGGGTTACAGATACCAAATTTTTGACCCACCCTACTCTGCTTCTGATTGGCTAGTATCCATCGCCATTGTTGGTTGAATTGGTTAGATTTAGGCATGAGGAGTGATTGGTTAGGGTTATGGTAAGAATGTCAGGGTAAGCCAATCAAAAGCAGAATAGGGTGGGTCATGACTCTGCCCTCCTGGGAAAAAATGGTAATCGCCGTAGTTCGGTGCCTAATCAATGTCTTTTTTTCAAGATTAAACTGGACATTTTAGATTGGTATTTTATTGTGACCAGTTCGAGGCACACCTGTGCAACAACCATGATGTTTAATCAGCATCTCTATATGCCACATCTGTCAGGAAGATGGATTATGTTGGAAAAAGAGAAGCGCTCATTAACCTTGATTTGTGAACACAATGAGAGAGAAATGCTGCTCACTACCGTGTGCATTCAAGAAGTCTTAGATTTTTTTCACTCAAACTCGTGAAAAAAAGGAGCAAAAACAAAAGTGTTGTGTTGAGTATACTTTGCTGTAATGTTTTTGGCAAAGTAGTTGAGGTGAAATAAAGTGAAATTAAGAAGAACATGGACAGTTAAAGAGTAATTGAAATCAATAAACAAGTCTGGAAAAAGCTGCATCTATTTGTAAAACCATCAGGTAAGCGGTGTTTCACAGAGTAATAGTCAGCCCAGTTCTATATCACCAAGGGCGAAAATAAAAAAAAGTAAACTTTCAAGACTTCTGTCATTGTGCAGTTTTTCTTTCCAGTAACCAACTGGCAACTAGTCAAATCGCTCCCCCCCTGCAAAACCCATGAGATGAAAATGAAAAATGAAAGGCAAAGTCAGGCAGTCAGACAGATTACTCTCTGACTTTTGCAACCGCCTCCAAAGACGACTTCGGGGTGAGATCGAGTATCTCCAGACTCCAGTGTCTACCCACTCATGACTCCACCAACACCCACAACCATCACCACAACTATTCCATTATTCACCATCCACTCCAGCCCACTCCTTTCTTCTGTGTTATCAGTCCCATCCTCACTGCTCTGGTTAGGATCTTCCCATAGCTAATGATGTGTCACAGAGAAGATTACTATTAGACTACCGCACGCTGCACCCTGTAGCTCAAAGACCTGGAGAACACATCACACATGGAAATATATATGTGTACAACTATCCTCCGACACTCTGGGATTCTTGGGTTCTTTTGAAGGCATCACACAAGCAGAATCCAACATACACTCACGTATATACAAAGGTTGGGCATGAGACATCAAATGTTCAGGGCTGACAAATATGAAGTGTGACAGTCTTCTCATCAAACACTTCACACACTTCGCAGCTTCTGCAAACTTTGCATTGTGTCACACAGACAAGAAACATCAGAGTTTTTAGTCTGCAGGTTCCGAGATAGGAGAATGAAGAGAAATGAGGAATAAGATAAGAAGAAGAAGGTACACTCTTAGAATTAAAGGTTCCAAAGGGGTTATTCCTGAAGGGATGAGGTTCTATCCAGAATCATTTGCTTCTGAAGATCCATTTTAGCTGAAAAGGTTAATCAGACATTCTTTGTAAGACTTCCATTAAGAATCTTTTTGATCCAAAGAACCCCTTTTAGAAGTTTGGAATTCTTCAAGTATTGTTGAAATCCTTGAAGAAGTCTTTCATTAAGGGTCCTTTGTAAGACTAAAGGTTCCATCAAGAATCCTTTTCATCAAAAGAACCCTTTTTGGAAGTTTGGAGTTCTTCAAGGTTTGTTGAACTCTAAAGAATTATTTTGTCAAGGATTTGTTCAAGGTTCTTTGTAGTATAATACAAAACCTTGGTGGGTTCTAGATAAAACTACTGGGTTCTTGGCAGAACTCCCTGGATGGGTTCTTGCACCCTTAGAGGTCTCTGGGTGTAACCATTACACCGTAGAAGGGTTCTCTCGAAGACCTCTCAAAGGGGTTTTTGGGAGTAACTTCTCACAGATGGTTCTAGATATATAAAGGTCTACTTTTTACATTTTGTAATGCTTCCACTCTGAACCCTCTCAAAGCCATTTTCCACCGAATTAGCTCTGGTTCTTGAACCGGTTCCATTCAAGATTCTTGGAACCTCAGTGCTATCTAGTGAACCTGCCTGCATTTCTTCCAGTTTTAAGTGGAACCATTGTAATCAAGGATGATACCAATAAAAGACTCCAGAACTAGACCAGTTTCTAGTTGGTGGAAAAGGCCTGTCAGAGTTCTACCTGGAACCAAATATAAAAAAGGTTCTACCAAGAACTGAAAAGGGTTCTCCTGTGGGGCCTTTGTGGTTCTAGTTAGCAACTTTATTTCTCAGAGTGTAGTGAACAGACAGAAAGTATGAGACTGAAATGACTGAAAGAAAAGCTGTCTTACTTTGGCAGGTGTTGCTTCTCTCCTCGTATCCCGGGTTACATAGACACTTCCCAATAGGCACGAGCCACTCCCCCTCTGTGCTGCAGTACATTCGCGGAGGCTCCTCCTCTTTGGAGTGATTGACACATGAGCCTTTGACCTCCACCAGCGATTGGGAGTCCATGGGCACTGTATCAGGGAAGGAGGCCAGATTCCTCACAGTATACGGGCACTTCTTGAAGTAAACCCTCACCGACACCAAAGCTACGCAGGCGCCCACGTCCTGGAACGCCAGGTAGAAGCCCTTCTTGGTCATGGGACCCACCTCGCGCACCTCAGTGTTGAGCTTGAGAATGCGATCTCCGAGGTCCATTTGGGTGAAACTCTCGTCAGCGGCGATGGTGTCGATCTTGGAGAACTGGTGCTCCCGGAAGTGGCTGCCCTGGTCGTCGTCCGTCTCCAGGTAGAGGAGGTTGAAGGTTTCCTTGCAGGTGCCCAAAACGAGCGGGATGGAGTTGCAGTCCCTCAGGGTGAACTTCAGCTCCACGTAGATCTTCTGGGCCGACTGGCGGGGGATCCAGTTGGTGCGGAGCCAGTTGTTCTGGCTGTACTCCATCACATTGCAGACCTGGAAGGTCCTGATGGGAGTGTAGTGCTCATCCACCCCACTGATCTCCTCCCACTGAAAAAAATGGAGAAAGGGGGAGGTGGAAGAGGGAAACGGAGGGAGACGAGATAGAGAACCAAATGCAAAGGGGAAAAAAGGGAGCAAATTTTAAGGAAAGGGGGGAAAAAGGGAAGGAAAGAAAGGAGGAAGTGATTAGGCAGATGTGAGGATAAGAGGAAAAATAAGGGAGACAGAAAGGTGAAAAAGAAGAGAAAAACGAGTAAAGGTATTGGAGGAAAGTTGCAGAGGAAGGGAAAAGAAAGAGGGAATTTTGAGTCCGAAAAGGAGGAAGAAAGAGGAAAGGAGGGGAGGATAGCAGAGAGAAAAATAAAGTTATCTCCACCCTGTAAGCATTTACACATGAATTATTTAGATTCAGATTCACTCTTGCTGAATACTAAGCATCTAATAAACACTTAAGGGTGAAAAATCACACTACCAGATCTCTTGTAAATTACTCAAATTAATTAAAAGCAAACTTGCTGCCTTAGCCAAATTTTCTAGATTAGAGCGCTGTGAAAATATCTCAGAGAAAAGTGTGATTTCCCATCTCAATCCTACTAAATTTGTGTGAAGCTGCTTAATTGCTGTTAAATATTAGCAAAAATCTTATAGTGTTTATTTTCCACCCTTATACTAACATGTTTTTTTTCTCTACAAGTGAGGACTTTCAAGCTGCAGTCTTGGTTATTTGCATCACAGTACTACTTCTACTAAAGGAAACGTGCTGAATCCACTATGAAACAAAAGAAGCTACGAAGTATAGACAGATGTGAGTGTATACCAGGAACGTTCGTGTCTATCTTACATTTTCCCTCCACTGGGAGAAAGCAATGAGGAGGAGAGGAGAAAAAAGAAAGCGGGGTCATTCCTTTTGAATTCAACACAGCGGGAAGACTCATTGATCATGCGCTTTGGCTTCGCTGTCCAGGCAAATCAACACTGAATCAGAGCGATGATGAATGGGCAAACACCTGAAACACTGGGCTCATTGTGATTAAAATGACAGTCATTAGAATGAATGGGCCTAAATGTGTAAATGGATGCTTTTTCTGTTTTTTTTTTTTTTTTTTTTTTTTTGGCTCTCCGTGAAATTCAGAATGGATGTATGCCTGAATGAGCAGTGCTTTTTCCTCAGACAGAGAGACACAGGGAAAAGAGAAACACTTTCTGGGTAAGTGGAAACTGAATTATCGCTCCTTTCACACAAGCATTAATGGAAACATAAACCCACACACACATATACAGTCACATAAGGCTCATGTGAAGTGTTTAAAGTCCCGTAGCAGGCGGACACAGCAGGTGCTTTCAGCCCCGAACACAGAAATTAATGACGAGCTAAGAAAGTCTCGGTTCTCTATTACATGTTTTTGTGTGCCTGTGAGTGTGTGGTGGGTGTGTGTTGTGTGGGTGTAAAGCACATCTATGAGTGCCTGGTGTTCAAGGAGCTCTCAGGCTGAAGGATGGCCACTTGCTTTTCATCTCACAGCGAAGTTAATGAAACACCCCTGAGAGTGAAAGAGAGAATAAGAAAGAGGGAGCGGAAGAGAAAAGTAGAGAAAGTGAAAAAAGAGACGGAGCTGAAAAATAGGAAGAGGAAGAAGGAGGGAGAGATAAAGTGAGAGGGGAGAGATTCCTTTGGTGTTTAGTCTCCCCCGTCATGCCTTCGCTGGCGTCACCTCATTCATCAGAGTGTACACTCTTAGAAATAACGGTTCTGAAAAGGTTCTTCCTTGAGGGCTGAGGGTCTGTCCACAACCATTCACGTCTGAGGAACCCTTTGTTGAAGAGTTCATCAAGGGTTCTTTGTAAGACTGAAGGTTCCATTAAGAGCCCTCTTCATCCAAAAACACCTTTTTGAAAGAAAGTCTTTTTCCTCAAGAGTACTAGATAAAATTTTTCAAATATTAAAGGGTTCTCTGTAGAACCCCCTGCGTGGATTCAGGATAAAAACTTCGGAATATGAAAGGTTTCTTGGTAGAACGTCCCTGTGTGGGTTCTGGATTAAACCTTTGCAATATGAAACAGTTCTCAGTACAACCCCCTGGGTAAGTTCTAGATAGAACCTTTGGAATAAAAATGGTTCTCAGTAGAACTCCCTGAGTGGGTTCTAAATAAAATATCTGGAACATTAAAGGGTTCTTGGTTGAAACCCCTGGGTGGGTTCTAGAAAAAGCCTTTGGAATATAAAAGGGTTCTCAGTAGAACCCCCTGGGTGTCTTCTAGATAAAGAACTTGGAATAAAGAATGGTTATCCATAGAACCCCCTCTGTGGAATATAAAAGGGTTCTCAATAGATCCCCATGGGTGAGTTCAAGATAAAAACCTTTGGAATTTAAAAGCATTCTCGGTTGAATCCTTTGGGTGGTTTCCTTATTGCATCCAAAAGGTGGAAAGGTTCTTGATAGAACCCCCAGAGAGGGTTCTGGGTGAAACCACTGCACCATTGAAAGGTTGTCTGTAGAACCTCTCATGGTGGTTTTTGTGGGAACAGATGGTTCTAGGTATAATCCTTTGTGTTGAGTTTGAGGTAGAACCCTCTGAAAGGGTTCCAACTGAAACCTTTTGAAAAGGTTCTACCAGGAACCAAAAGGAGCTCTCCTTTGAGGACAAGCCGAAGAACCCTTTATGATTCCTGGTTAGCGCCTTTCTTCCTCAGAGTGCAGTCCAGGCTCTCCAACAATAACAGGGGAAAGTAGACAGAACTCAGTGGGGCTAAATATAAAGAGCTGAAGCTAAACTTAACATTTCACCTCATTTCACTCACAAGTTTAATCGCTTGACTCAAAATACACGTAGAAATAATGAGGTGGTGACATGCAAAAAGGTTTGATGACAGACTCTGACACAACAGAAAGCAGAGGGAAGATATGATCTGCCACTATGATTAGTGATTCTGGTGACATTTTGCTTGATAAGACAATGTACTTGCTTGAATGTAATGACAAGAAGGCATCTTAATATCTTTCATGCTTTATATATATATATTGTTTTCTGTCAGAGTTAAATGTCTTTCTCCCGGGGTTGAAAGCAGAACAACCGGGGATCTAACTTTTTTTGTGCAGATTTGATCCGTCACTGCTGTTGGTTAAAAATACTCACTGCAAATATCGCCTCCTAAAAATACAGAAATATGCACGTTCACATTGCCACTCGTGTGAGTGAAGGTGTCAATATTCCAACCTCATCACACAAAGGTGATGAGGGGTGTTAATATTTTAGGTGCTATTAATATTTAATATTTAGAACACATGCAGAGGACTTTTAATTTGCCTGAAAGCCTTACTGCATTATTTTCCATTTGTTGCAACTCTTACAAATTGATGGCACAAATTGCTGGATAAAAAATAAATAAAAAAAAAAAAAATTATATTTAGAACACATTCATTCACCCTCCGCAAATAAAGACATGTAAGCAGAAAGGGACTTTTAATTTGACAAACCACCTCCCACAAAAATAAAGACATTTCCAGCATAAACTGATGCGGAAAGGGCACAAACTGGTTCATTAAAAAAAAAAAATCACTAAAATGCAGGAAATGAAGTCTTTGATGCTCAAAGTTTCCTGGGGGAGACCCCTGCTTAGACATCCACGCAAATGTTGAAATGAAACCTATGCCCTTGAGTTCAAATGTGTGTGTGTGTTTTTTAATGTGTTCCAACCCCGTCTCCTAGAAATTGCATTTGCACACTACTAATTAGCAACAGCAAATAAGGTCTGAGTCAAACATAATGTTCGCAGAAATTATTAAAAATAATTATTTTAATTATTTTAAAAAAACAAACAAACAAAAAGTCTATTTAATGAGAAAACGTTTAATGAATGTATCTATAAAGTTGTAAAATATCTGTATTTCATTTGTTATCCCTGCATATGTGTTCATGGCATTGTAGCATAAAGCATGATTAACATTTTTATGGTCATGTTCAGGGACTCATAGCACTCGGTTATTATTAGAGAACGATCTTGGTTAGATATTTAAAAAGTTAATGTTGACAGAATGTTTTCACTTGTTCTATATTTGCCCCAAAACCACAATCTTTTCCTAACCTCTACTCAAGTGCTTTAACAGTCTAAAATTAGCTAAATGTGGAACTGTGGATCTCTGGGGCCAAAGTGTCATAACACAACTCTGATTCAGAAAAGGTGTGGACGTAGAGTAAAACATAAAGAAAAACAGAATGAAATCGTTTGTGAACTTACTGTATGGGTAGCATAGTACTGTCACCTGTTAGAAATGAACCTGTTTACCTGTGGAATGTGTTTTTTGAGTCTTTTGTTGCCTCTGTCCCAAATTGTTCGGAACATGTTGCTGCCATCTAATTAAGAATAAGCAAATAATTACAAAAATCATGAAGTTTATAAGGTAAAATATTAAATATGATGTATTTCTGTTTTCAACTGAGTATACAAAAGTCAAAAACGATTAACAAAGAATCACATTCTGTTTTATTTATGTTTTACACAGCATCCAAACTTGTTGGAATCAGGGCTGCACGGCTTAAAAAAAAAAGACATCAGTCAGTGAGTGAACATAATCCAGCCAACAATTCAACTATTCGGCAAAACAAATTTAATGTAAATTCTTGAAGATGTGGCCGTTTGTACAATTTTTCCCTCTCTGATTGCACAATAACATTAAAAGTTGTAACATATTTACAATGAAATAATAGTAATAAATAGTGTTCAAACATGAAATATTCAATATTAGCTGTGCATTTTTTTTTAAATCAGCATGTACAGTATGTTACCTCTGGCTCTGTAACTTTCTTTCTAACTCTCTATGATCAGCCATCGAATGTAAATGGAGCAGACTTAAGTATCTGGACTGTGCCGACCCCGTCTCGTTGCTTCAAGAGCTTCTCCACTTATTCAGAAAATCATTCTTACATTTTATTGCGCCACACTTAATTTCCCCTGAACAAGTAACCTGAAGGGTGCAGTGTGTGTGTGTGTGTGCATGTGTTTATTGAGTGAACTAATGTGTCTGTGTGCATGTGTGTGCATGTTGCGTGGTCTTTGTAAGCAGATGTCTGTGTGGCTGCAGCTTTATGTCTTATCCCTTTACGTTCTTTCTTGTCCACCTACATGATGCAACCTGGGCCGAATCTAAAGAGACTGTTTTTGTTTCTGTCTTTGGGAGGGGTCTGAAGTTTGCTGAACACAAACACACACACACACACATAGAGTTCAAAATCAAACCCAGGTGTGTGTATGCCTTTGTGTGTGTGTGTGTGTGTTGCGTGTACTATATCCTATCCCAGAGGACAGAGATGACTTGACTTGAGCAAGTCTCTGCCAAAGTAAATGAGACCTCAGCTATGATGTGAGGATCCCACTCTGGAGGATAGCATCTATTACATGGAGCGACCCTCCTCCTCCTCCTCCTCCTCCTCCTCCTCCTCTCCCCGAGCCCCAAACATTACATCATAAGAATGATCTCCTCCAACCTTGAGTCACATCACCGGGTTAGTTAGCTGAGGCGTGTTTTATTGTCCTTCGCTTGATGAGGAGGAAGACAACAAATAAATACAGAATGTCTCAACGTAATTATCTAGCTTCAGATCCAACAAAGCATTTGTTAAGAGAGAGCGACGTGCTCTATAGTCTGGTGGAGGTATCAACTCTACGGAATAAAATGGTGTAACACGTACTACAGCACCCATGAGTCTAGGCAACCCTATTTTACTTTTAACTTTAAATCTCTTTAAAACCATTATTTCCTCACTAACCACACATCATCATCCCCAACAGACCATCACTCCATAACTGCACCTTATACTGTGTTCGCTGCTGAATGCTATTACGCCTACTTGTACTATTGTACTACAAGTATTTACTTATGTTTTTATTGCATTTTTCTATGGTTAATTGTATTTCCATACTTTATATTGCTTGTTTTTGTACCATCACTTTAAGTGCTCTAGACTTTCATCGTATTTTTATAAACTCTATTTTATTCTGTGTTGCTTATTTTTGTACTTTTTGCAGCGTTTATCTCTAAGATCTTTTATTCTTTGTAAATATGTGTTCTTGAAACCATTTGAATCTATTGCCAGACAAGAATGAGTGTCAGACAATTCTGTAAAACTCCAGGTTACTTTTAAAGACTAAATCCAGAGAAGAAAAAAATGGATTTTAACTATTCTGATTCTATTTCTGTATATCAGTTTTGGTGCTCAGTGATTCTCGATTCTGATTCTTTCAGTGTCCTCCTGCAGTCTTCACAGAAGAATTGTGTGAAACACTAATTACCATATACCATATTATGTTACCAGCAGAAACACATGGCTAAGCTAACCTTAGCTAGATAACTATAATGATGGTGGTCTCTTTTCTGGTTTCTTCAATATTTTGAGGCTCACTCAGGTTATTTTACTGTAACAGCAGAGGAGTATCCTGTCCTCGTAAAGCATTCTGTAGCACAGCAGTTGCTAAATTGAGGTGACTGTAACAAGAATCAAAAAATTTGTTCTATTGACCTGCAACTTAACTGAGAAGGCTAACAGTGAATAATGCCAGACTCATGACTTGAAGCTACTACAAGGAACTTTCAGATTTTGTTGAATTTGGAGACTCCTGTGGACAAAAGCAGTTGTGTTTCCACCGCCATAATCACACAATATAACATCAAAAATACAGTTATCTGGATAAAAATGTTCTCATGTATTCTCACTGTAACTTTGCCTGTTAAGATGTAAACACAGGGTTGTTTCATCTGATTTCATGGAGGACTCAACCCGGTGGCAGCCATTAAGATAAAAACTTACAGAAACAGGCAGTCTCCTCGCAGATGGTCTTGTTTGGTTACCTCGGTCATACAGAGGCATCAGTATTAAATTTAGATAGATAAATTTAGATAAATCCATTAGGAGACTGGAAGAAATGCATGCATACCTGCAAGTCTATAGGCACAGACAGATAACAAGGTCAATATATGGTCGGTGTTTGCAGTGCACAGTTTAATTTCAAACTAGCACAAGTGAAATTTATGCAGGAATCAGTAAGTAGAATTGAAATAAAAATTTCTTAATGATTCCTTCTCCTTAGTTTTGGAATCAATTCTTATTTAGAATCAGTTCTCGATGTCCAGCCCTAATCCAGAAGCATAATTTTTACCAGCACTTCTTTTCATTCTCTGCAGTAACAGGAGGCTCTGCCAGCAACAGAGGCAACTCCCACTGTGAACGTGTGGAGCTGTTTGTATGTCAACCAGGATAAATAAGGTCTGAAGCGAGCAGCCTCCCTCTTGTTTCTCTCCAGGGGGGCGTAACTCCCCTCTCCCTGCCCTCTAATTGATATATAACAACACTAGGACCCTGCACCGGCCCTCGTGGCCTCTGACCCCGACCCCCGATGGTCACAGTTGGACCACAGTTTGGCGCGATCGTGCCCCTGGTCCCTCTGATCTGTGCTGTAGGTGAAGCGGCCGAAGGGACAGTAAAATGGAGCGGAGGTAACTTGATCCGCTCATGACATTACAACTACGGCACCAGGCACGTCTTAAAGTCACCGAGTCAGCACACCAGTTCACCCACTTCAAAGACACGCAGGTCAATGGGAGTTAATGGACCAGTATATGGGGCCAGGATAGAGTAACAATGCACTTGCAACACTAGTTGAGTTTTAGAAAACAAGATTGAGAATTGTTTTATTTTGTTTTGTTTATTTTATTTTATTTTATTATTTTATCTTTAACTTTTTCTTTTTTTCTTTTATTTTAATGCCATTTTATTCATTTCATTTCATTTTATTTTATTTTATTTTATTTTAAATTACATTTTATTTATTTTTAGGACATTTATTTCATCATTTCATTTTATTTTGTAGTCAGCATCAGTAATGGGGTTTTGGTTTCAACCTAGTAACATATATACATTTTTATCTTTTATAGTTATTTTAATTAACACCAGTTTTTTTTTATGACATAATAATATAAAAGTGTTACGATTCTTTAGTATTTACATTTTTATTTTTCATTCACATGTTAAAACAGGGGGGTAGGGTTTGTAATTGTATTGTATTTGTGATTTTTTTGGACATGGACTTGCTAAATGGGACTTCATAATAAAAATCATGACAGAGTTTATGCACAGTGTTCTTCTACAACTGGTGAGAGGCAAATCTAAAAAGTGGAGCGTCCACAACAAGTGCGCAGCCAGCTTACGTTTTGGGCTCCATTGAGGTCAGCGGGGTCACGGAGACGACAACTGCAGCATATCAGTCAGAGGACATTTCATCAGCCGGTCTTACCAAAGGGAGACCCAAATCCACACTTCATGCCTTCTCTGTCTCGTCCTTCCTCCTGTTTGTGAGCAGCTCCGAGCCTCGTCCTGCTAATCCTTGTTTACGCTTTGCTCAAGGACACATCAGCAACAACTGCTGAGGGATTCATTCATTTTCAATTAATTGCAAAGAACCACGTCTGAACTACATTCATAATACTGTGGGGTGTAATTGTTACACTGGTAGGACATCTGTTAATTTGTTATTCATGGCCTTTTAATTATAGACGTAAAATATTTTTTATTGTTTTGTGGGATATTAAAGGGATAGTTCAGGGTATTTGAAGGAGGGTTTGTGTGAGGTTCTTTCCATAGTCAGTGTATCGCCTGCAACTGATGGCAGTCAGCAACTGGAGTCAGGGTGTAGGAAACTCAGTGTTGAACTGTTGTGGACAGAGTTAGCACCAAGAAAATATTCCACCGAAGTGCACACTTTGTTTAGAATATTTTAACCACTTTACCTTGTCGTCTGGAAACCTTTTCCAACAGGAAACTGCCATTATATCAAGCAAGTATTGCTCTCTCTGCAGCAACCTAACTCCTTAAGGAAAAGCAGTAATTTTACCTTGCAGAACACAATAGTTGCTAGTCTACGTTGCCATGATTGGTTTGTTTGTTTTTGCTATTGTGTGACTAAAGGTTTATGGTATGACTTTTGTGCTTTTATAGGATAGTTTGGATTCACTGAAGTCACAGAATAAGACAAACAAACTAATAGTTTGAGGCGTTGTAGACCAGCAACTCCTGTTTTCTATGAGGTTAAATTTGATTTTCCCTTAAGTAGTCTGGTCGCTTTGTTGAGGGCGATATTTGGCTTATATAACGGCAGTTTCTTCTTGGAAATGTCTGATGGCAGGGTGAAGCAGTGAAAATATTACAGTACATAGCTTCCATGCCTCCTGTCTGCTTCTTCCCTCATACGACCCCACTTCAAACAATCCAAACTATCCCTTTAATGTCCAAGTGGGACGTATTCTTGTACAAATGGGTGCCTTACAAGTTTTAAAAATGTTGCCATTCTGTATAATTGTTATCAGTCAGAGGTTTTGCATCAGCTGTTCCTCTTACCAGGAAAAAAGTAACAAAAAAATGTCTTATATTCAGTCTCCTCCTCCTCTCTGGTCTCTTGCCTTGGTGGGTTAATCCTTGTTTATGGACGAGCTTTTCTCTGTACTCTCTCTCTCTCTCTCTCTCTCTCTCTCTTCTCTCGTTCTTGGGGGTGGGGGGGTGGGCAGAGTGTTTTATGCTGGTCAGGCTGATTTTGTAGATGGGTGCATGGGGGGCTTTAAGAGCCCTTGGGTGACTAAAGAAGTTGAAACAGCAGGCTGTATCTTAGAGCAAAAACAAAAAAAAAAAAAAAGAAAGCTGACTGACTGAAGTGGAGGACCTCGTACAAAATATAAAAAGCTATGCCATACTGTTCCTGCCCCACCCCCAACAAACTCCCACACAGTGTGAGAACTGGAGTCCACCTGAACTGGTTAAATTTTGTTTTTTAAACAAAACCAGCTATCATTAAGTCAGGCTAACATTTACATTTAACTAAAATATCACACTAAGGTTACCATAAAAAGCTATTTTTCCTGAAACATACTATTAGGCTGTTAAGGATCTGTATTTTACTTTTGGGTAAAACAAATAATTCAGTTGGAAACCTCCTTGTATTTAGGTTGCTTTAATGCAAACTGTTCATTTGAGAGCAATTAGGTTATTAAGTACATCTGACTTAAAGCAATTGTGTTCATAACTTGATTTAAAAAAAAATTTTTTTTTTAAACTACTATAAGGAACTTTTACATTTTGTGGATTTTAGCAGCCCCTGTGGACAAAATTGGTACCGTTTCCACCATAACAACCACAAAATCATCTGGGCAGACGTTTAGCTCAGTTGGTGGAGTGTCCGACCCATGTATGGAGGCTGTTAGTCCTCTGCAGTGGCCGCTGGTTCGACTCCCGCCTTTGGCCCTTTGCTGCGTGTCATCCCCCCTCTCTCTGCCCCGTTTCCTGTCAACTCTCTGGCTGTCCTCTCAATAAAGGCAAAAAATGGCCAAAAAAAATAATAATTTAATAAATAAATAAAATCATCTAAATAAAAATCTCCTCCTGCTTCCTGATTTCAAGGAGAATCCGACCCAGTGGCAGACATGAAGAATAAGTATATAGAAACAGGCAATCTGGCCCTTTGCTGCATGTCATTCCCCAAGTCTCTCTCCCGCTTTCCCATCATATCTTCAGCTGTCATGTAGATTAAAGGCATAAAAACCCCACAAAAATATATATTAAAAACTGACCAGTTAAAAAGTCGTTGTTGTACCTTCAAAGTTGATCAAACAACTCTCTTCTTTCATGTAAACATGGCAGCACAAAAACTGTGATTTTTTTCTTTTCTTTTTTTTTTCTCTGATGCGATTTAGCTGTCCCATCAGCTTCATATGATATCGATTTTCCTATAAGGAGCCCTGTGTTTACTAACACCTGAAATAAACTTGTTTTTATTCAAGCATTAAAAATTTACAGACTATTGTTGAAAATGGAGCAAAGTAAGCTGATTTTATATGTGACTCTGTTAGCTGACCTGAAGCAAATATGTGGGCTTCAATAACTTTTTCTAAACTTTCAATATTTTAACATCTCAGCATTTCAGTCGAAGGTATCGAGTTGCATATAAATAATAACTAGCTAAGCAAAAAAACATTACATTTTTAAAACAAGTCAATACAAAACCATCCTGGAAAAGACATCAATGCAGTTGTATCCCCTGTTGGTTCCTATGAGAAATGGACTTCGCTCTGTATGTGCCCATTAATTCTATTTTGTATGCACAGCCAGTGTCTGGGGTGTTGGTTTGTTGCTGAAGAATGCTTTCAAAGCACGCAAGAATGTAATCTTTAACACTCTTTAGTCTTGTGAAGGGCTAAGCCCCCTGGACACTGCTCAGCAATCAGCCTGCCTGCCAGACAGATAACAGTATATCTGGATCACACGCGCTCACACACACAGACACACACACACACATACACACACACTTGTCAGTCTAGTCGGTGGCTCCGGAGCGCACATCCTGGGGAGGCTAAGCTCTTAATTTGTTGTGACCAGAGCACGTTGTGTCTCGGTAGGCCAATAGCCGCGGCCTCTCCATCAATGTGAATGAGTGTTTGTGTGTGTGTGTGTGTTGTGTGTGTGTGAGGGCTCAGTGCCACTGCCACATTATGAGAAATCATTTGTGAGCAGCAGTCTCCCAGGGCAGGCTGCTTATCGGAGCGCAGTCAGTGGATGACGTGAGTAATTACAGATGATTCACCTTGAGGACTTGATCATCAGCAATATCTCTCTGTCTCTGTCTCTCTTTCATCCTTTCTTGTCCTTCCCCCTCTCCTCATCTCCCTGTTTTTTTTTCTCTCTTCATCCCTTTTGCCTCCCACTTCCTCTCTTCCTCTTTTTGATCCTGTCCCATCCCCTCTCTTCCTCTCTGGAGTCATTCTCATTTAAGAATGACATTGGCTTCCATTCCTGCAGCATTTTTTTTTTTTTATGAACTGTACAACCACTCGCTTTTCTTCTGAACTAATTCAAAGCAAAATAACTTGAAATAAAGCAGAGCTCGCCGCGCACGCTGCGTAACCTCTGTCACACATTCCAACACCCGTCAGTATGCGTTTTCCTGCTCAGTAACTTCTATCAGCACAACATCAATCTGTCCCCTGAAATGGTCACGCGATTGTTCTGAAGCCTGCAACTGTCTTTGGACTAAATGAATTTAAAGCGGCCTGCAGTTTTTCCTTTGGGTCATTTTTTTCATTGTGGTTCAACATTCATGAAGAAACTCTGAGCGTTGTGACGGTGCCAGCGCTGTATATGGCCGAGGGAAACAAGGTTTGGCAGCTCCATGGAACAAATGACTGGATTACCTTAAGCCACTGCCAAGGAGTAATTCTAACACTTAATAAAGGAAAAAGGAGGAAGTGTGTGTATGTGTATGTGGGTGTATGTGTGCGAGTGTGTGTGTGTGAGTGTGTGTGTCAGTGGGCCAGCCCTGAGGCACAGTAGTCTAACTAGTTAGACAAATAAACACTGAGCGAGAGCCCACCGGAGGGACTTTGGTAGCAGAGAGAGAGAGAGACAGGCTGATAGATGAGGCTGCAGACATTGTTTTCCAAAAGTATGGAAGCATGCTGCTGCAGCATTGCTGGTTGTTTTTTTATTTTGTTTTTTTTAATTAAAACAGTAAAATATATATATTTTTTCCATTGGGGTCAAAAAAGTTTGTGCCAAGGATTTCAGCACAAAATCTTATAATGATTGATATCATGTGAACCCTCTAGACCCCATATACCCCCCCAGAGCGCCTGTTCTATATTATATAGCGGCCGTCATTTTAGAGAATCGTTTTCGGACCAAAATCTTCAGTTAAAACACTTTAAAAAGTCTTGTGCTTTGTGTTGTTGATACGTTAAAGGAGAATTATGTAATATATTTTCTGTAACAAATCATAAAAATTATCATATGTCATCAGACTTTTAGGGAAACATGTTAATTTGAAATGCTGACTACTCTGACAACAGTGCTACAGCCGTGGTGTCCTCAGCAGTTTCAAGTGGATGTTTATAACAGTTAAATTGAGCAATATGTTCATGGAGTCTGACAAGAAGAAGACAGGCTGCCACTGAACTCAGCTCCACAGTATGTATTTTCAGAGCAGTGGGCTGCTGTTCTCATTTTTGCATGCGCATTGCTACATATTGTTCCTTTAATTTAATTGGAACCAGAAATCTTCATCATAACATGAAGATCTGTGATTTTTTTCTGCCGTTGTAAACAGCAACAAAGCATCGGTAGCCTTCGTGACTTTTGCACGTATAAATTCAGCGATATTTCTCATATAAGTTGACAAAGACTCTATCTACAGCATGATCGTGGAAGTTGAGAAAGTTTTTTTTTTTTGCTCAAAATCATATCATATAATCACCATCAGTAAACAGTGGGACCTGCTTGGCGCTGGCGGCCAGAGATGGACAGTCTTTTCAGGGGAGAGGTGTCGACGAACAGTTGGGACTGACCAGTTTGCGAGTTTTCCAGTATAAAGTCAGCAATTTTTCTCACATAAGTTGCCAAAAGAAAACGACTTGTGATTGTGAATTTCTTCTTTTTTTCTTTTTTCTTTTTTTTTTTTTATAGAGCTGTTTGTTTGGACTGATGAGGAAGAAAATGCTCATTTACTGTAAGTGATGATTCTCAGTGAACTCTTGAGGGTTAATAATACAGATATGATAAGATCGTGTGAATAATAAAAGCATCTCTTAAACAATCTATATGCTCTTAAATCATTTTGGTTTTTCTCCGTTCTTGCATTGTCTCCCACCACCAACCATACAGTAACCATCCTTTTGTACAGTTACAGACTCTCTCTTTTTCTGCTCCTATTTTGAGTGCAGTTCATTCACCATAATATTGTTATCATAAAATCATTTTTATTATTAATTAATCCGTCAGTTATTTTCTTGATTAATCAATTAGTTGTTTGGATCATAAAATGTTAGAAAATTGTGAAAACTTTTGATCACTGTTTTGTCCACAACCCAAAAATATTCAGTTTACTGTCACAGAGGACTAAAGAAAACTGAAAACATTTATATTTGAAGAGGTGAAACCAGAGAATTTGGACTTATGTTGTTTAAAAAAAAAAGACCCAAAACAATCAATCGATTTTCAAATTAATTGACAATTAGATTAAAACTTTGATTAAAGATTTCAGATTTTCCTTTTTTTTAAAAAAAAAAAAAACACACTCACGAACCTGAAAATATATATGTTAAAAGATGAGTAACTGTATTAATGCATGTGTGATTATGACAGAAATGAGGTGGTGCATATTTTCAGTTGGGAACACATGGACTGTCAAGTGAAATCACAACAATGGAATTACAATGTTTGCATGCAACAGCAGTAAAATCTCTGTTGTTGATGTGATATTTAGTACAAAGGGGGTAAGATTATGGACATTGTTGTGTGAATGCCTTTGTGCCTACAACCTAAAATCCTTTAATGCCTTAATCTTTCTTTAAACACCAGGACATACACGTAATACATTTTCCCTTAAGCATCTTGACCATATGGCAAGCTCTGAATGCTTAACCCTTAACCTACGGGACGAAGAATGGACAAAAAAATCGTCTTTAGAAAGAAAAGTGGGTTAATCTGCACTTGGCTCATTGGGTCAACATCACATAGTGAGAACCACAGGAGTTTGAAAATCCTGATATCATGTGGTGTGGGCCTGAATCCCACATCCAGTTCATGTCGGTGGATCTGTCTCCCAAAAATGTAAGCACACTCAGACATGATGTGGGTAAACATAAGAGATAGAGGATACTCACCCCATGCGATGGGTAGGAAATCCATCCTAACTCCCCTTGGCTTGCTTTAGAGTCTAACAGGTTGACTGTGGTGAGGAAGAGAAAGAAAGAGGGAAAACAAAGAGAACATATGAGTGTCTAGTCCTTGTTAGCCCCAATTAGCCTTCATCTAATCCCAGAGGAGGGATCACCAACTCTGAGCACTGATCATGACTCTATTTACTCAGCTGCCACACACTTACACACACACATACTTACACACACACACGCTACACATATCCTATGGTAACCAACAGTGAGGGCCGGCTTTCTTGTCGTGCTGTGTGAAGCATCAAAGCAGAGGTTGGCTTGGCTAAACGGCCACAACACAGACATCCTGGAGAGATATTGAGCTAAAATACAGCCAGGTTTTCAGTCTCATGCTTCTGACCGATTTGACCTGCATTTTACTTAGCGAACACACACACCCCACGGTGACATTGGACCGTCACCAGGTAAAGCAAAATGGCATCAAATCTAAATTCATATCCAGCCCCCAGTTTCAGAGGTGGTCAGAAATGCAATTGGCCACACCGAAAACAAAATACAAATCCAGTTATAATGAATGCAAATACAATTTTGTGTGCATCCTGCCAAGAATCCAAATCCAGGATGCGGAGAGGGACGTCCATGTCTAATAGATGGAATATGACAGAGGACAAGTAAGACAAGGGAGCTCAGTTAGCGTGACGGTGCAAGTTAGGGCTTCGGGTAAATGGTGAACAGTGTGGTGCCGAAGTAGCAGCCATGTCAACACAGAGCAATTGTGGAGTCATGACCCACTGGTAATTGCACTTCTATTGCCCACCTCTTCATACCAAAATCAGAAGTAGGGGAGACCAGGGAGTGCTGTAACACCGGGTTAGTTGTGACACTGTCAGCTCACGGAGGAATTGGCATGTCTCTGTGAGCAAGATTGTGGATTTTAGAAAGTAAAATTCACTGTTCACTGTATTGTAGAAACTTAAGATGGGACTGATCCAATCGAATATCGGTACTGGGGGCTGATATTGACGTATTTCAATTATCGGATATCAGACTAACGTCTCACATTCCTGTACCGATCCAATTTCAAAGTCCTATGTTGTTATCATTTGAAATGTATGCAGTACACAGCAAAATACAGCTGGAGTGAGCAAATGTACTAGTCACTTCACTCATGGTTAAAACTGTAAAATGATTATTACGTACATGAACACTAAACAAGGTTTCCAGATAGTGAAACCAAACACAGTCCATCAACATCAACTGATACAGAACTTTTCACCACTAAACTGAGGTTTAGTTTTAGTCTCAGTCTTACTACTACGACTTCTACTACTGACAATAAAAATAATAATAATGAAACAGGTGTGAGTATTGTATCAGTATCAGCAGGCATCCAAATTCAGGTACTGGATCAGAACAGAAAAAAAGTGGATTGGTGCACCTCTAGAAACAATAGGCTAGCTACCTTCAAGCGCCCACATGCTAAATCAGTTAGCTACGCAATGGCTGCTTGGGGTGGGGATTGTTGTATCAGTTCATAAAAATGAGAATTTCTGCTTTGTGTTCATGCAACAAACTCAAGGCATAAAGAAGTGTGGGTCAAGTCAGTATATTGTCAGTTCTCCTGCACCTGAGGAGCAGCTATCTGTTTGCCACAAGTATGACAGTGACTGAACCACACAATACAATCCACACACACACACACACACACGTATCTCATAAGTGAATAGTGGATCTTAAATCAGCAATTACCTCTCACTGTTACTTCTATCTCCAGATTGTGTTACAACTCGCCTCAGTAGAGGAACAACACAATGCAATTCTTTGTATTTTTCATTCACTTACGTAATCTGTGATTGCGTAGGAGACATCCATTTTATTTGACAAACATAAGTAGCATGTATCAAAGTTTGAGAGATCTAGCATGAACAACCACTGAGTTACTGAAGCTCAAACAAAAAATGTTGCTACCATCCCCGGTTCCCCTACATGTGTTAGCTAAACTGACTCTCACATTCAGGATCTTCCTCAAGCACAGAAAAATGGGCTACAACATTTTCTATTCTTAGTATATACACATGGCTGCAGTGTAAATGATTGATTGAATGATGTCATTGAATACACGGTCAGTACGGATCATGACTTACGGGCTGAGGAATGTGGAGGCAGCCTAATGCTCCACGGATGTCACCACTGTAACCAAGCGGCCTTTTTGCAATCGGCACCGGATTCTTTTCAGGGTCAGTGAAGACGAAATGAAAATAAAGCTAATTGTCATGTTCAATCTAGGGCTGCAACGTCCATAAAATGTCAGAAAATAGGGGAAAATTGTCCATCCTAGTCCAAGGTGACGTCTTTAAATGCCTTCTTTCGTCAGTGTAAAGCCCAAAGATTTTCAGTTTAATATGTTAATAAATCAAAACAGCAGGAAACATCCTTATTCCTCCAGAAAGCAGGATTTTCTGCCATTCCTGCACAAAAAATCACCTCAGTGATTGATTATTAGAATAATTTATATTTTAATTCTTTTTTACCACTTGCCTGAGTGGACAAGTCATATGCCAGATTTACTTGCCCGACACTGAATTTTACCTGCCCCGGGCAAGAAGGCAATCCTTATTGTTGAGCCCTGTTTCGAGTTTAGTTTTGATTCCTGCAAACTAATATGATGCTTTATTGTAGTGAGAGTGAGGAGCAACTGCAGTGTGAAGAAGAAACAAAAAGATAAATCTAGTGGGCTCAAGTGTGACAAATGTTGCTACAACCATGGTGAACAAGACTCTAATCTGTCCACATTTCAAGGAAGGTGTTCACTTTTTCACTTTTTTTAAATTAATGAGGCAAAAAACTGACTTTACGTCCTAAAACTCCTTTTTTTCAAAGCCTCCTTTTGTTTAAAAATCTTCAAAATTAATGTAAAATAATTGATTTATGTTTGCTGTCCACATTTTGACTCAGTAATAACGCAAACAAATAAAAAATACATATGAATTTACATGTTGCTGCGATTACAAACATGCACACTGAGTGAACTGCATGAAAAAACTAGAAGATAAATGATCAGCTAATGTAAACAGAACAATGGAGCTGCACTGTTCTGATGGTCTCTTCCTTCAAGTTTGAACATGAAGCCTCTCTCTCATCCTGCTGAGAGCAAATCAGTCCACAGCTCAACACACACACACACAAGCGTACACACACTTACCCAAGCGAGTGCACACACACACAACAAAGTGAAGCAGCAGTGCAGTCAGGCCCTGCAGCTGCAACTCTATTCACTGTGAAAATATGAGGAATACAATCTCCCTGTATTCTCCCATTCAAAGCTCCAGTAAGCGAGAGTGTACACATCGCCAGCGACAGTCAAACAGAGTATTTGCGGGTCAGGAAGGACTGCTGCGGCACTGTGAAAACTATTTTAGTCAAGCAAAATTTACCCCTGACGAGCAGCGCGAATGAAATTTGCAGAGAAATGTGATTTTGCCACTCCGAGAACTAATTGTTGTTTCACACTAGAAGAAAGGTTGAGATGGAAATCATCATTTTCTCCAGGCGAGTCTGATAACTATCAGCCGGTGTGGCAAAAAAAAAAAAAAAAAAAAAAAAAAAAAAAGCCTGAAACAGAAGCGGAGAAAGGAAGACACACACTGAGGGAGACTTATTATCACGCTCCAGGCTCAAAAAAGCTACTAAATTGTGGCTCACCTGAGCTGCAGCCATGCTAAGCCACTCAGCCAGTTGAGTGGCAGTAGACACATTCCTATTAGAGTCTAATGAAGCTATCTGTTCATGTCAGATAATAGCAGCTCAGCATCCAGGGCCATTGCTTCCAATTTACATTTCTCAACGAGCCGAGCCCACCACTCCAATTGAGCCGAGCGGGGGAATTTGAGAGCAGAAAATTAGACGGCTCTCATATCGCGGGAGGAAAAAGCCCCCTCCAGCTGCACTTGGCTGGGGAAATCAGCACCCAAACACGCACATGCACTCACAAATGCATACATAAACACGCATAGTGTGCATGAAAAACACAAGATCACACCAAAAACGCACCCCATCCAACAAAACTAGAGGAGTAAACACACATCTTTGTACTAAAATGTACCAAATAGACGAACACGTTCGAAATAAAAGCATTTACAAACACACACATGCGCAAACCCGCATGTACTGTACGCACACACTCTTTCAGACGCTCACCAAAGCATGCACATACCCTCGCACATGCGTACTCCAGCAGGCACAAAAAAAGAGCATACACAAACATTTGCTGACAGTCTTTCTTACTCTCGCTCTCTCACACACACACACATTCAGTTAGCAAGCTAGCGTCAGCCAAGCATATAGCCCCTGCCCCATCAGGGAGTGCCTCTAAACGGGAGCTAGGAGTATTAATAGCAAACTGAGCCAGCCTGTCTGGGAGGGAGCAAAACATCACAGAGGTAGAAACAGGTGAATCGATATATAACGCGCACAAAGGCCACCATCACACACCCCAACACGTCAACAGAACCGGAAGAAACTCAAGTTTTCATGCTAAAATGTTGGGAATAGATACATTAGTATTTTTTTTTAAATAAATTTTATTTTCTTCTTTTTTTTAATTTATTTTATTTTTGTAGGGTAGCATGATATTTTGTATCATCAGCCAGTAAATCAAATGAGCAACCTTGCAAATACAATTTTAAAGCTACATTTGTCATGAAACATTAAAAAAACAGTGCACCCCAAAATAAAAAATATACAGATTTTTCCTCTGGACTGTGGTGCTATTTATCCATTTAAATTGCGCTGGTGTGAGTTTCCGAGTTTTGGAAATATCGGCCGTAGAGATTTCTACCTTCTCTCGAATATATATCATGACCCAGATAATCTACAGACCTTGTTTCATGTAGGAACTACTTTCTTACACCGTAGAAAGAAAGTAGTTCCTACAAGAAACTGCTCATGCTCTCTGGAAAGAGACATTGCTGTTGAGTTTTTCAGATGTATTTTGGGGAGGTTTTGCTTTGAGCATCACAAGCCAACCCAGCAAACACATGTGCAGAACATCTCTTATTTCGTATTGGTCAGTGCAAGTCCACATATCTATGTCATGATGAGCAAATCAGGTTCAGTATCAGGACGTCTCACTACAACCCCTCTTGGACGTTTACATGCAGGTCGATATTTGAACGCCTGGCTAGGGGATTCTGGACGTCTGTGGACACTCGTATTGTCACGAGGCTAGAATTTCTAATTTCGATAAAATACCTTGCTACCATTACAATACCACTAGAAAAAAACTTACTCAACATTGAGGGCATAAAATTTTAGGTTTTTATTAAAAAGGTTGACAACAGATATTCAACCAGAGCAAATGAGGTGTGTGACAAGAAGAAGACAGCACGGAGTAAGCAAAAGGAGGCGGAACTATATGGGCACTGCAGCGGTGAGTTTATCAACTCGCTGTCTCAGAGAAGAAAGAACGAGACAGTGCAGCTTGTACTGAAGTATCGATACTGGAAAAAAAGTGTACTGAAAGCATTTCAAATATTCAGTATCAAAATTTACACTAGTGGACGTACAAGACAGGTGCAGGAAATTGACATGATCATAAATTAAATATGTTTATTTGCGATTAAACAATAAATAATATGTATCATTTATTAAGAATATATTTATTGTTGTCATTGGATAGAGAAAGTGCATGAGAGAGAGTTTTATGTGCTAAATTTGGGCGAACCCTCCTATATGGGTCGTTCAGAGGACACCATGTATAGATGTCATAAAAACTTTCATTCTGGCTCCTCAGGGGACGTCTTTTCAACTGAGATGAGATGTTCAAAAGACGTCTTTTGAACGCATCTTTGCGCAGTGGGAAGTGCCGTCTACTCCCACTATGTTCAAGAGAAGGCAGACATCGTTACAGCTGATATCTCCAAAACTCAGCAACTCACACAAAAACTATCTAGATGGAAAAATAGCACTACAGGTAAGAGTAAAAATACAAATTTTTGATTTTGGGGTGAACTGTCTCTTTAATTCTCTTATTTTCCCCCACTTGCTAGTGACCTTGTATCTCCTGGCATCGCATATGTTGAAATATTAACACGAAACATCAGAGCAAAGATCTGCAGGCTTCCTATTTTGATGTCTATGTTCTCTTACTTTAACAGCCGCCATTCAACAGTCCCTCACTTCCAGTAAAATATGATGAAGGAAACCTGATTCACAGCAGATGTACGCGGAAATCTAATCCTCGGGCAGAGACACAAATTAAAATGTTGGATGAGTGAGGAGAAGAAGCTGTCAGTCAGAGACAGGATCAACACATGGCTTGATCAGCAAAGCGGAGACCCTCCCATCTGGACTGTGAGTCACTTCATTCAGAAAAGAATGAGAAAGAGAATAGAATTGAAAAGTTGCATGCACATGCTGTTCGAATATTTCCCATCTGATAGCGAACAAAGTGTAGAGGGCTTTGTCTTTGCAGCCTGGCTCTGTGCATGTGAAGGTTGGCAGGCCGCAGTGCAGGCAAAGCGAGGCGACTTGTGTCTGTGTTAAAGGGTGAAGTGTTCACCTCCCATTATGAATTATTCAAGTGCAGAGTCGCTCTGTCTGATGTTGCTGCTGCCTGCCCAACCCCTCTGCCCCCATTCCTCTTTCTTTTCTCTTTCTTTCTTTCCTTTCTTTCTTTCTTCTATTCTTAAACCTCATACCTTATACTTATATGCTTTATATACGCACACATAGACTTAAACTCACATGAAGGCATACAGCACTCCTGAGCACACACTGTATAATCTTATATCTCTACACTCACTGTCAGAAACACTCACATACACATGCACAAAACCTTATGTTTCTATCCAACTCTGAACTCTGAAGCCTGAAACACATGCTGTCAAATTGAAGATGCCACTCTCCATCTTCACCTCAGTGCTTGGTCAAACACACACACACACACATATAAATATAGGCCTGTGGAGTATGAAGAGAAAGGAGGGGGTTTATTTTTAAAGGAGGGGCATGTGTAAGCACATTTCCAGCACCTCTGAAAGGTACCATCGCTCACAAACGCCCGTCCGTCCCAGCGGGACTGCAGCGCCGGGCTCTCCGGGCCAAGCCTCCCCTCCGGCGGCTAAAAATACCCGAGGCCTCCCGACGCCCCGCAGCGGGCCAACATCACACCACGCTAACCACGCAAGGGGACACACTGCGCCACAGAAAAAGCAACTCACAACTTTATTTTTTTTCACATTTTCGATTGAATAATGGCGACAAATACTTCTGAAGAAAATCTAATGTCTGCCTAAAGTTAAAATGAAGCAGCGCCCTGATATTCTCAGGGATATCCTCTATATTTCCCTCAACTTTTCCTAAAAGTTTTATACAAGAACTTCACGACACAGTAAAAGTTGTTTTTCTTTTAAAAAAAAATGTTGGTCGAGGCACAGCGCCGAGATGGAACAGAAGATTACAATAAATATAAATAGACTTCTGCTTTCCTTATAAATGAGCAGGAAAATAATAAAATAATCACAGATTTCCATCATTCCATTCACAAATGAGGTTTGTTTTCCGTGAAAATATATTTTTCTTATTGTGTAATTACGTATTACATGAGTCTACAAGTTGGCAGAGCAGGCCCTTAGTTAATTTCCTAATTTACTAATTATAGCTCTAATTTAAGCTTCAGAAATAAGTCGACGAATTTACAGCAGATCACTTTGTGACCACTGATTTTAAAGTTTACAAACAGATATCTTTGGAAAAGCTTTTTTTTTTTTTTTTTTTTTAATAATTTTGCTGCGCGCTGGCAGCCTCGATTTGATGAGCAGCAGACTGTCGGCATTAAAATACAGACCGGTGTAACTTTGTTTATCCTTCACTCACTCAAGTAAAACGACTTGAGTTAAAAGAAATGGAAAAAGTCGTGTTGAGTGATTGTGTTTATTGTGTTTAATTAAATCGTGAAAAACAGAACATGTTCAGTGACTTTTACAAACCAATAAGTTAATCAGACCCACATATGGTTTTCTCGGATCGTCCTGCTTACTTTATTACATCAGGAAAAAAAAAATACGAGTTTACAACTTTAGGTTGGTTTTATCTGCTTTGTCTCTTGGTTATACTTTATTACCTTTATTACCCTTTATTAAGCAAAAAATATGACAGGAGCTGTTCTTTTTGATTGACTCCGGAAACTGGAGCATACGCATCAGGTTTATCAATCAGAACCGTTAAACCTTTAAACCGGACGGCAGAAACAGCTCTTTTGTTCAAAGTTAACCTGTTATTGGCTCATGTTTGCGGTATAATAAAAATCTGTATGAATTTCTATACAATAAACAGACGGAGCGGCTCGATACTGACACTCTCTGGCAGATTTATGTCCTGGGAAGGTGAATTTAATTGGCTAATTTGTTGGTGTTGTTTTGTGAAACTTTTCATGTTTCTACTAACAATTAAACTGGCTGCAGGATTTATCCCTCTTTCTTATTTTTCTTTTTTTTTTATTTCTATTGAACACTTCTAACGTCTCCCTCCCTCTCTGACACAAACACACACACAGAAACACACACACACACACACACACACACACTTAGCCTAACAGTACACTTTTGTATATTTGTCAGTGTGGTGTGCATTTGATGTGGTTTTGTTTCTTTTTTCAGTGTTGGGGTCGCTGGTAGTAATTATCCATCAGTTTCATTTGTTACACTTACTTCTATCTCGACTGTTATAAAAAATGTTAAAAAATAAAATAAAATAAAAGTTTCTCAGGTCAAAGGCAGATTAACAGATTCAGAACAGATTTTCAGTAGCCCCAGCTGACCTCCTCACAGTCACCCTCTGACTTTTATTATTTTCTTTATTTTATTTTAATTTTTTATTTAATTATATTTATTTATTTTTGCTGAATTGCACATTTTTAGTTCACACGGGTTTTATGAATAAAAACCTTTTGGACTCTTTTCTTTTGCTCAACCAAGCAGAGAGCAGCACTGCGATCTTTGCCTGACTCAAGACGTGGCGCACAACAGGACAAAACTGTAAACAAGGTAATTTTGAATATTGTATAAACAGCACAAATTCAAACATTTTCGTTCAGAAGACGAAAAAAAAAAATCAGGTTGTGAGTTTAAACTTGCTAAAACTGTGTTTGACAAAGTATCAGTCTCAGCAGTTTGGTTACTGGTGATTTCAGCAGAGTGTTTTCTGAATAAACTCAAACGGAAACAACATAATCGATGGTTAAAGTGGGTTAGGCCCCACAGTGCGTGTTTGTTCTGGACAACTTTCCATTCAGAATATTTCCATTAAATCAGGAGTGATCTTTTGACGTGGCAAAACTTTTCAAACTCATCCTTAAAGCAGCAGGATGAGTTATTAGGCCCACTCTCCTCCTTCTTACGGTTGTTGTAATGGGCGGCAGAAGGGTTGGGAACATGCTTTGTGCTTTTACTTCACTCGTCTGTCTCTGAACTTTGAATTAGAGGAGATTACGCCTACTAAAGGCTCATTCCGACCCATTTAATTACTTGATTGGCATTAAGTTGTAATTCACTCAGAGTTGTTGATCTTCCTCTCTAATTCAAGTAAGGCACCATTTCTGAATTAAAGAACTATCGTTGTGTTCATGCGTACATGACATTTGATTCATTCGGTATGTTTTTGACAGATAATAACACTTCTTGTGATCCACGTCCCGTTGCACAGTGTGACCCAAATCTTCACCCAAATGTGTTTCCCCCCTGTGGGCAGTTTTAACCTTAACTCAGCTGCTCCTTCAGCACGCTGTGTCTTTTCCTTTTTCACTTTGACCCCGCTGCAAAAACACTCTGACCGCGTCAAGTCTCGACTGCAGGGCGTAACTGTTGTATTTTTTAAAGGGATTTCACAGTAAGAAAGTTGAGCAAATCTGCGAGTAAACAAGAGGAGACGCTTTCACTTATTTCCAGCGCAGTTTCACGCGTTTTGAGAAAGGGAGACTGTGCTCATTCTGCTGGGGATCAAAACATCGTCACATGCGTGTGACCACTGAAGAACTGAGGGATACATGCAGTGGAAATAAGAGGGATCAAGTCGCCTGCACCTTCATTATTTTTCACTTGTTTAAACGAACCGTGGGATTTAAATAAAACGTGAAGCACAGTCGTTACATGACTTCGTAAAACGGTCAGTTTACAGACCTCCACAGTCGCCTCCAAGTCAACTGTTTTGGATGTATTGAGGTCAGAACCATAAAAACACACATCCGCGTTTTTACGCACTCTGCGCCGGGGCTCATCTTCTATTTATTGCCTTTAAATCGGTCTGTGTGTGTGAGACTGGAGAGCCGAACTGGGGCGTCTACCCCAAACGGATTCTTGGATAAAACAGATCAGCACGAACCTCTCATGGAAACACAGACATCTGAGTTTCTTTACGTGTCTTCGGCCGCGTATTAACTCTGCGATGATGGGCGCTCTGGGAGCTGCTGTCTCGCCATCGTTCACTTCATTCATCCCCATTTAAACAACTATTAACCGCCCCGTTCGCCAGATTAACCGAAATGAGGCTGCCTTGTCTCGTTCGGCTCTACTTTCAAGTTTATTGGGTGATCATTGACTGTTGGTGATCGGATCCCGGCTCTCCGCGCTCCTCGGTGCCACCTCCACGTTGTCCTTGTTGTTGTTGTCATAATTTGGACAGTACAAGTCCGCGGTGAGCGCACGGCGCTGCCCGCGACGTGTGCCGTAGCGCGCACTCACGCACACACACACACACACACACCACACACCCACACAAACGCACACATGTCCGAGACAAGACTGAGAGTTCCTTACCTTCATTGGGAGGGTAGATGATGGGGAACGCAGGAAGAACGCAGGACAATAAAAGAGGTAAAATGAAAAGGAGTGATCGCGGATTGCAATCCATGGCGGCGGATCAGAGGTACAGAACTCCATGAAGCCACTGACTGATCTGAGAGCGTCTCCTCTCCACTCAGCTCTCTCCCTCTCTCCTCCTGCTCCGACTCCCCCCCACCCCCCCGGCTCGAGCAGTTTTCCGCTGGGTCCTACAGAGTCTGACAGACAGACAGCAAAAACAGCGCACATGCACCAAGTTCAACACAGGTCAGTTTAGATCCTTTACCGCGGACGTCTTCTCCACGTCAGTGACAGAGAGTCAGCAGATTTTTACAGCCGGAGCAAAAGTGCGATTTGATTCACTCAAGACTGAGAGGAAGAAAAATATACGAAATCTATATCATGTTCCTGTGACCTACTGTCTCACATTTACCAAATATCACATCACTTACAGTATCCCTCTGCTTTATTCTCTCAAAAAGTTAGATGAATAAAACATTTGGTTTGATTATGAACAGATATATATGTGATGTATGGATTATTTTCAGCTGATACCACTAACCAATAACTACCTGCTTCTCATGGCTGATAATTTCACATTTTTGTATTTTAAAAATAAGCTCATACAACCTTTAGTTTATGCACGTCTGAGGGTAAGAAAGGCTCAGATGCAGTGAGCAAAGACTGATTTTCTGATATTCAACAGCTCTGACCGAACCAAATCAAACTGACATCACTGTTACAACAAAAACAAAAAACAGATTCTGAGTCTTCAAATGGTAGCTTTTTTTTTTTTTAGTAAAGTTCATTAAAAACTTCACAAATATATTTTGTCTTGTACAGAGAAATCTGCCTCAGAATTCAAATTAAATGCTCTGACAATCGATCAAGTCAGATATTAGCCGATATTTGTCGACTAATATGCTCCAATACCGATATAGATCAATATAGCTCGATAGATGGATTTACCAGCCCCAGATATTTATTGTGAATCCCTAAATATCTACATATAATATGTAAAATATCAAGCAAAGCCAGACAAATAGTGGATATTTGAGGTTGTTGCCAATACTAGAAAAAAAATCCAATATCTAGGCCAACAAATCAGCCAATATTCTTTATTTAAATATATATACAATCCAAAATGATATCAGGGCACTGAAACAGTAAACTTTAACTTGTATTTTTAATAATTACAAAATAAGTATAAAATAAAAAACACAAATAGAACAACCTGAATTAAGAAAAAGGATCAAATACACATAAAATTCTGCCTAAAAAACAAAAAAAGAAAGAAAACAATTTGCATTATATTCTGTAAAAAAGAAATATCGGACAACACATATGCCGAGGCAGATATAGAGTGCTGTAGCTGTTCTAGGCCAATATTGGGCCAATAATATCAGCCAACCAAAAATATCAGCCACCCAGAATATCTGTCAGGCTCTAATATGAAGGCGTACAAATATGAAGCGTAATATTTGACCTGTTGTCCCATCAGAGTATCACTTAGGCTTTATTTGGCCCAATTATAGTGACAGCAGCTCAATCCAGGACTTACAGGCCTCTATTAGAACAACTGAGTATAAATCAAATGTAGTTAACAGCCAATAAGAATTTCTTTTTAAAACAAGCCTGTGGGACAGTCAATATGAACCTCATGTTTTTAATAAAACAACCAAGCGTGGCCTGTAATTTGGAATCATACTTAGGGAGCATCTTGGTTTTAATTCTGACTGCGGCGTAACCATTATTGCCCTCTTGCCTAACATCAAAAAAACTGGAACAGCCACCAGGGTCCTGTCATTTTTAATGCAGACTTTGAAATAGTCAGGGGGGGATTCTTTGACCTTATTTTGGAACAAAATAGAAAACAGTTGCTTTATTTATTTTGTCAAGAGGAAAGTGATTCAGATCATATGAGCATTGAGTTTTTTTAAATGGACACAAGGAGGATTAATGCACTTGAAAAAATTATTTTTTATTCATATTCCTGTGGCTGTTATGCCTTAGGAAAAACCCAAACTTAAGTCACGACAAAACTTACTTATATGTTTAAATATATTTACATTCATGTGTAATTTTAATTATGGATAAAACACATCATAAATGTTTATCTACTGTTTCCATGATGGAGTTTTATTCATGATTGTTTTGAGGGGCATATTTTGTGCTTATATTTGGGTCAACTTTGTGCATTTTGCTGTGAGGGCCATTAGGGGCCCCTGGCACCACAATCCTTGATCCACATTGAAAGGCTGGGGTGGCAGTGTAACGTCAGGGCTCTCGCTGAGACGCCAGCTGTTGCGGTGGGGGTCTGGAGGCTGGAGTTTGGGGAAGGGATCTGACGTATGGGAAACGTTAAGGCACACACAGCACACACGAGCCAACAACACTGGGATTTTTTTTTTTTTACTGTGACAAAATTCAAATTACTTCACAAGTTCCTGAACTGATTTATAAAAGCCCACTGTGGGTTACAGCAGAATGTCTCCCTCAGATATAAAAGAAATTCCTCTTCTGTTAAAAAGGACAAAATGTTTTCTGGGATTTTTCCAAATTTGCAAAAAAAAAAAGTGAGGGTGACGCCAAAAGTCACAGTGGCACCTAGTTTAACTAATGCTAATGTTATGCTCCCATTGACTGAACTTAATGAACTTTTTTTTTTAGTAGAATGATTACACAACCATTAGCACAGTAGAAAACAGCGCTAAATTGGTGGAAATGTGGCCAAGACTATTTGCAAATGACATGCTGCATTTTGACAAATGGCTACACACGTGGAGCATCACTTTCACACGCCGCTGCATCTTCGGGAGAAAATTATTTTTTCTTTTTAAATTTTATTATTTGTCTCACTCAGTATATTATGATGCTGACAGTGTGTTCAAAAGCCCTTTAAAAATGAACTAGGGCATTTTTACATATCATTTAATGCAGATATTTTATAACAAATGACTTAACAGCGAACTCAGAGCGAGAGAGATTTATTATTTTCAGGTTGTCAATGGATACGGCGAAGAATGATGCCAGGAGGTCTCTGGCCACATTATTAAGTGGCTGTGGCATGTGGATTTACAGCAGGCTTTAGACGCGCCAGCCTTCGTCATACATCATCTTCTACATCCCACTAATTCACTTATTACACTCTGAAAGAGATGAATACAAGAGGCTCCTCCACGGCTAACAATCAATTCAAAGGCCGCTCGTTCTGGGCTCATAGTTTACACATACCAGGATGTAGTTTCAATGGAGAACTTTCTGATAAACATCTGCATTCAGTTTCACATATATATTCATAGAAAACTATCAGAAGTATAAAATATGCTGGAAGGAAAGAGCATATGTCCTTTGCAAACTATATATGAAGACATTTTTGTCCGTACTGTATTTTGAAGGACCCATCACACATTCTGCATTCTGAATATGAATTATTACCTTGAGGTAGAGGATATAGAGCCAGCACATGTAAATGCAACTTCCTCAAGACTTATTTTCTTTAAATGTCCATTACACCAGAGGTTCGCAATTTCCCTCTCTCCTTACAAGATAGAAACATATACCAGGGACACTCATATATGTCCTTTTAATTTGATGTACACTTCTATTTTAGTTATAACATACAAGAGAAATGTGTTAGACAGATATAGAGAGAGACAGTTGCCACCATTAATCAGTGACTGTCAGAAGGAATATCTATGTATCATTAAGAGTTATGGATTGTTAGATGTAATATAATCTATTAAGTATTTTAGATTAGATTTTAGATTTACAAATTAAAATGTTCATCATCATGATTTATTAAACCTTTTAAAAATAAAAATAAAATAAAAATACAACTATTTTTTAATACATGATAATTTAAATAAATGAATCTGAAAACTTTTCTTGGACCCCCTGGCAGAGTGCCACAGACCTCTGGGGGTCCCCGGACCCCTGCTTGAGAACCACTGCCCAACAAACAACCTGCTCATTCCTCATCTAGGTAGTGTTCTATGCAGTATAAAGTAGAATTTTTTTTTTATTTTTTATTTAAATGTTGAAATATTCATATCTTTATCTCACAGGGCTTGTGCAATATTTTATTTTTTTTATGTTTCCACCTTTTTTCTATTGTATTTTATACATTTTTCATATGGTTGTATATATTTATTGTTGTGTTTTGGTAAATAACTGTCTTGGTGTACCACTTTATTGTACTGTTTTGTATTTATTTGTTTGTGCTGTAATGTTTTCTACTATGTGCAGCATATTTCCTAAACCAAACTTCCCCTCAGAGACAATAGACTTTTATCTCATCTTATTGTTACTATAACAAACTTTCTTTTTTTTTTTGTTGCTGATTTTGGAGGCCCCTGTGGACAAAAGTGGTAGTGTTTCCGCCATAATGACCACAAACTATGACGCCAAAAATAAAATTTATCTAAATAAAAATCTCATCCTGCTTCTTTTTTTGCTGGCCTATACTACTCACTGTAGCTTTGCCCGAGAAAATGTAATCACAGACTTGTTTCATCTGATTTCACGGAGAATCCGACCCCATGGCAGGCATTAAGAAAACTACAGAGATATCGCCAATAGCCAATCTGTTGCAGCTGGTCTCATTTGCTTATGTCAGGTCATAAAAAGGCATTAGTATTCATCTGAGACTGTTTCATAACCAGTTAAAAACTCCTTGTAGTAGGTTTAAGTTGGAGAAGAAAGCAAGTATTCAGGAATTATGAGCTTAAGTTATTCTTAATTTGAATAATACTACATTTACATTTATGTGCACTTTTCCTGTAAGAGCTGCAGGTTAAAGTGCTTTTTTAAAAAGTAGCAAGTTAGCATTAAAATGAATGTTGACAGCAGAACAGTTGAAAGTTAAAATATTTGCACCAATACAGTAAATACATCAACAACATATTAATGTTTTGATGAATATTATATTCCATAAATATAAATGAACTTCATACTGACAGTCAAACATAATCTGTAGTAATATATTTCTGTATCTGTAACTCACAGAGCTTCTGAAATATCTTTTTAATGGTATTTTACACATTTTCTCTGTTGTACTTTATATAGTTTTCATATGGTCATACATAATTATTATTGTGTTTTGGTGTACAACTTGTGTATTACTTAATGACGGTATATCTTATAAAAAAGCAAGCTTTCAAGAATTATGAGCTTAAGTTATTCTTAATTTGAATAATACTACATTTACATGCAGTTTCCTAGAAGAAACGAAGCTGAAACTACTTTATAAAAAAATAGCAAGTTAGCAGTAAAATGAATGCTGACAACAAACAGCTGAAAATTGCAAAATTTGGAGCAAAACGGTAAAAAAGACTGACGGTCAACAAACAAGCAGTTTTAATAATGAATATGATGTTGTTCTATAAATATAGAGGAACTTCTTGCTGACAGTCAGACATAATCAGTAGTAATCGTATTCATTTGGCTGTCTGAGAATCGCTCTGTTTTTTAGTCAATAAACCTGCAAGTTAGTTCAGACTAATCGTTGAAAATCTGTTTCTGATTGTGGTGAATTGGAAAAATGCGATGGGTCCCTCCCGTCTATCCACTCCAACATTTTTTCCCTCTTCTCAATGAGCGCTTGTCCATTCTTGAACTCTTGCCAATGGAACAATCCAGTACGAGATGGAGGAAAATATTGATTTAGAGCCGCAATTGTAAGTCATGATGTATCCTGACATGGCTGTACGGCGCTCCAAACTCACGGAGCAGATGTTGTTTAGGGGCGGCTTTGACGCTGCCAAGGCCTGGCCTTCTTACACAGTAACATACAAACAAACAAATAGATAGGCTGACTGTGTTTACTGCTTGCTGTCAGTACCCTCTTCCTCCCTGCGGTTCTCAGGCGGCACATTCCTCCATACTCACAGCAGTACAGAAGGAGGAGAAGCCAGCGGGCTGCTGGCATGTAACACTATCCCCCCACACCAAACATCATACCAGGGACGCTTTCTTACCATTGCCAGCACCACCACTCTTCACCCTTTTCCCTCGTCCTTTTATTTTGTTGCAGCACTACAGGGGATTTTAAAACTGAAGAAAACTGCGACGGTTGGGTTATTGTTCTCATTACAGCACAATTATTGCTTTTTTCGTGTATATTATACCCATGTGCATTATAAAAATAGCGCTATCGCATTATTGATGAGTCCATTCAAGGGGAATAATGAAGTACTAATACTGACAATGTTTGTCAGGAGAACCATGTGTTTCACTTGTCCGCCCCAAAAAGAGAATCAAGTGATGTTTATTTGTTTTTATTGAAAGCAGAAGGATGTACAAACTACCATCCAACATATACTTGGAGCCATGTATTAGAGACAATACTTCCCATAATTCTCTGTGTCTTCAGAGATTCTAATTTATTGTCAAATGGATCAAAAGCAGAGAAAGCTGGAGGAGGTGTTAAGTAACAATGTACAAGTAGTTTGTTACTGTACTGAAGTAGCATTTTCATGTATCTGTAATTTCTTGACTATTTTTCTGGAAACTTTCTACTTTTACTCCCTACATTTTAACACTTTCTACTTCTTACATTTTCAAAACAGGCTCATTACTTTAGTCATAACGTATTTGAGGGGAATTACTGAACATTTTTAGGCAGATGCTATTTGCACCCGGGTTGGAATTAGGGATGACACAATAATCTGACATGATAAACTGCAATAAAATTCCCAATGATTAGCACTGTCGTTTTAAATTTCAATTATCCAGATAACCATGTTTAATTATGGCGCTTTGAGAAACTCACAGGTAAATACTGTCCAGGACCAACCAAAGTTAGCAACAGTCTCCCAGTTGCAGGAACAGCAGTGACATGGGTTTGTTTTGCATCAATGAAAACACTGAAAACACAAAGGCCTTTTAAATCAGTGAAATATAAAACATGGTGAAATGATTTCAGTGTGTGTATTAGTGTTTTTTTTATATTTTTTAGAACTTTTTAAGAAAACAGTGATAATGCTGATAACCATCATTATTTTGGTCACTATAATTGTGATATTAAATTGTCATACCTTTGGATTAGCCAGTGTAGCTATTTACACTTGAGTGTAAATAGTCTAACATGACGGCATCCATAGCTAGCCTCTGGAGACTCAAGAATAGCCACCAGCAAAATTTTGATGAAAAGCTGCTGAGCTGTGGGCACATTTTAGATTATGAAATATTAAAATATTTTCTTCTATTCAGTGGGCGACTTTTTTTTTTTTTTTCAACTGAAAAATCTAACGATTACTTTAGGCCTACAAGGATTATAAATGAAATTTAAAATGTTAAAAAAAAAAGAAGTGTTATTAATTTCCATAAATCATTTGTCAAAGCCACAGGGAGCCACTGGAGAGGGGCTAAAAGGCCACATGTGGCTCTGGAGTCGCTGACCCTGACTTTACACCAAGTACAACGTAGTTTGTGCCTAAACCTAACCAGTAGTTTTGTTGCCTAAAGCTAACCAAGTAGTTTTGTTGCCTAAAGCTACCTGAAAACTAAAAAGCAAATAATGGATACTGACATGTAATTTCACACTAGTCAAATTTTAATCTCCCAGGCCGGGACTCAGGCCCACTCTCACACAAGAAAGCCTTGCACTTAACTCATTCATCCACCACAGCCTCTTATAAACAGTATATTTGTCGCTGTTTATAGCTAAAATAAGGCGGCACCGAGTGTGAATATTCGTTAAGTTAAACTCAGTTATTTTATTTTGCATCATTGTGTGCTGTTTTCTCAATATCAAGACAAATTTCAACCTAAATGGATGGGACAATAACACATAAAAACTACGATTCTTTGGTGTATCCATCAGTGCATATCACGCAAAACAGAACAAACAAGAGATCAAGACACAACAAAACAAAACAGACAAGAGAAGGAGACTTGATTGCATGAAAAATGTGTTTCACTTAGTTTTGTAGAGAAACAGCTGGTAGAAATGTCCTTCAGAGGGCTACTTTCACTTTTATACTTGAGTATATTTCGGAGCCTGTGCTTTTTCACTTTTACTTGAGTAAAGAAGTTGAACCAGTACCTCTTTTTGACACAAATATCTGCACATCTACTTGAGTAAAAATGTGTGTACTTTAACCACCCTGCTTTGTTTTATCTGCAATTTCTGCTGTTTCACACAGTTGCTTTTCCAGTGAAAGTTCGTGTTATATCAGGGAGAAGAACTGCATGTTAATGTCTTATCTCATGAGAATGTGTCTAGTTGAACTGTTTACACAAAGAAATCAAGTGCCCCTCTATTTCCTGTATTTGCGCCCAATGATTAATTGGGTCATGGTTCATGTGGCAAATTCTCCTTGTCACCATCAGAGAGACGCCTCTGATAGGACTGACCGACCTGCCATAACAGGGTCCTGTGAGACAGAGCTGGGCCTCCTTCCCACTGCGAACAACTCTCTCACTCTTTCTACATCCAGCCACAATAATGTCCCATCAAACGCTGCAGTAGCGCGGAGGGAGCGGGCTGGCAGAGAGGACAGAAGTAGATTTATGGATTATTCCTTGATTCCGTTAAATAAATGACAGGATTATTGTCCACTGTCGAAGAAAAAGACTGCCCCCTCCATGTCATTCTGTAAAACTTTGAAAATAAAACTTGCTGCAGCCTTCAGTACGCCCTTCAGTAAAGACTAGTTTCCCATGATTTGTGGTTTACAATGTTTTTTTCACAGGCTTGTTTCTGCCATGGCAGAAACATTGGTCAGATCTCTGGTCACACGTGTGTCTGTGTGAGCGACAGCAGTGTAAGCAGTCGGTTGGGTTATTCCCTCAGAGAAGCAACAACATGTCAGAACAAAACCCAGTCCAGAATGAAGTACTCAAATTTTTTACTTAAGTAAAACTAGTAATACTACAAATAAAATACTTCACTTATACTACAATAGTGTATTCAAAATGTCGGCTAAATAAAATGCAAATATCTGTGCATAAAAGTACACAAGAAAGAAAGAAAGAAAGAAAGTCAAGTAAAGAAGGAAAGGAGAGACCGAAATAACGATGTGAGTGAATGGAAATTCTGAAACTCTTGAAACTTAATTACAGCCACCAGACAAACGTGTTGGAGAAAAAAAAATCTCTGAAAAATGGAAGTGACTCAAGCCACTGGTCAACTTCGAGGGGGTGACTGTCCTGTCTGTGCCTCCGCGTTTGACAAAATGCAGCAAAAGTGCCCTCTTGGATGCCTCGAGGGTAAATAAAAACAATAAAATTCCTTCTAGGGTGCGTTCCAGTTTAGAAAACGTGATGTACGCTGCCTTACATGCTAGAAAATGACTTGTCCTCTACAGTATGCGCCTCTAACTGGTTAAATAGTTAATAGTTCCCTGTGTGTTTTTATTACAGAGGTGTAGTGGTTTTTGCACACAGTAAAACGATTTTAATCTAAACCAGGGATTGGCACTGTTCACCATGAACGCATCACGACTTTCAGCATACTGGTGCCTTAACAAATATAACTGGTGCCCTTTCTATTTTGTCGCTCAGACAGCCTGAGTCCGCCGCTGACTCAAGTGCTCACTGAGTAAATTTACATTATTACTCTCCAACTCAGAAGCATTATTGCTTTCATTATGTTGTGATAGATTGGCCATCTACCAAAGCTTTACTTGAGACAAGAAATATCTCACAAAAGACATCAAACATAAAGATAATTTATAGTATCTGCCTGCAAGTGGTAAACCTCACATTCCAACATCTTGGTACTATGCATTTATTGATGTTGTGTTTTTGTTCTACATATCATAGAGCAGTGGTTCTCAAACAGGGGTCCACAGAACCCCAGGGGTTAGTGGCGCTCTGCCAGGAGGTCCGTTTAAAGCTAAAGACTTTGTTTTAATTTCAAAATTGAAAGTAGTTAGATTCTGTTCTGATTAGATGGGTTTCAATTGGTTGTAAATCATTAAAACCCATCTAATGACCCATTTTCTTAAGTCTTCTGAATATAAATCCATCAGTTTTGCTTTCCTTATAATCAACTCTTAATAAATAAATCTTCCTCCCACCAGTCAAGCACACATCAGCTACACATCACCCATTTTCACATAGCCCAAGTTGAAGTGTAAGGAACATACATGAGGGGGTTCCTGGTACAATTTCCCTTTTCTTTTACTGTATATCTTGAAGGGGGTCCTGAGAAGAAAAAAAAAGACAACCTCTGTTATAGAGCTAACAAGTCAGTTTAATAGTGCAGAGGACACAGTGAAGTTGGAATTTCTGTTAATTGTCCTCTTTTCCTTTGTCTGTCCAGGGTGGGTATTGTTGCTCATGCAAACCAACCAGTTTGAAGTATTTAACCAGTGAAATCTCAGAGACCTAATTTCCCACGTTCCTGAGGATCTTTTTGTGGGTGGGAAAGACTGATCAGAAGAGCAAAGCCTTCATGGGCTGGTTATAGGCTACACCGCAACTTAATGCATATCTACAGTGTATGTTAGAGACAGAGAGTTAGAGAGCAGTAAAACAGACATTTAACAAGATGTGAATGTTGCTGATTATTCTGCTGAAAGAAACGTGCAATGCCGCCGTACCTGGGAACACATTTAGGCAGCTGAGAAATGCCCTGAAACCAAACAGCCTGACATGACAGTTTATTTACTAGAAGTCAACTAAACAAGGCTAAACCATAAGAGCTGGTAATTAGAGAGGGAGGAAACAACATTTGGTCTCCTTGATGGCATTGAGGTTTTGTCACAAGGAGACACACGAAAATGCAAACAAGCAGACAGAAACTCTCCCACTCTTTTTCCTCTCTCATGCACACACACACACACACACACAACACAATTGGTCTTGTGAGGAGTAAAACAATCATTAAAACCCATCGAATGACTCATTTACTTTAGATTTCCTGAATATAAATCCATAAACAATCAGCTTTTCCCACTTGTATCCTTATTGTTAATATACAGAAAGTGTGTTTTGTCTCCAACTCAACTCGAGTTGAAATCGGTGGTAATTTTGGATCTTGAAATGTGAAAAATTAATCATTTTAGCCGAGAAAAACATTTGTTGGAAGCAGAATACTCTGTTGTTAATTTGACTGTAATAATAAAGTAATTTCATGGTGTTGCAACATTGCAGTCATGGCCAAGTACTGCAGGAGATAATTAGCTAAAATGAATGGAAGTATTGTGTTTTCTGGGAAGGAGTTCTGTCCTAATACAGGAAGACGTCCGTCATAGAATCAGTCTCATCAATCTTTGAAGGACAGCGTCTTAACCCCCATCTCACTCCCTCTGCTGTTCCCTCTGCCAGTATTGTCTTGGATACTGTTCCTCCTCCATCTGCTATAGGATTAGATTCATGCACACGCATGCACGCACGTGCACACACCCACACACACACACACACACACACACACACACACTCAGGTTTTAGAACAATGACTGCCAAATCAGACCTTGGCAACAATGCACATGACTTCCAAAAACCCTACAGAGTACCACAAATTCAGTTTTAGCATTTTTATTCATGAAATCAACTTTTGTAATATTTTCATAAACACTGATGTGAATGGATGAACAAGTGGAATCTCAATTATTTAGTTTAAGAAAAACTGGTCAGCAACATATAAATAATCAATGTTCAAACCCTCAAATGTGACAGTTTAGTCATTCAAAGCATTATTAAAGGACCAGTGTGTAAGATTCAGTGACATCAAGTGGTGAGCTTACAGATTGCCTCACCCTTCCCTTCCAAGCATTTAGGACAGAGGTTATCAAACATTACACTCTAAAAAAAAAAAAAAAGAAAAAAAAAAAGAAAGCTGAGACGCCTCAAAATTTCAAGGCAACTTCCCACAATAGCTCTGTGACTTTTGAGCTCAACTCAAACTCTTAATCTTTAGTTGAGATCATTTATTTTTCATCTTTAGACAAACCTGAATCTACATTTTGAGTTTTCAAAACACATTAAAAAAAATTAAAATATTCATCTTTTTTTTGGGGGGGGGGGGGGGGGGGGGACCTACGGTGGCTGTGAATGTGAAAGGTCGTATCTAGAACCAGTGTTTGGTTTGTGCGCTCTGGGAAGAGGACCCAATACCTCAGTAGAGTAGATATATGGATGTATTCAAAGATTTCTATTTTCAGGTGATTATACACGATTAAAAAAAAAAAACCTTCAGAAAAGACAAGATTTATGCCATATCACAATATAGAGACATCCAAAATCTAAGATGATATCTAGCCTCATATATTGATATAATATCAATATACTGCCCAGCCCTAAAGTGGGTATCATTCACTGTAATAATGTGTGTGTGTGTGCTTTCTAATGCTTCACTTCCCGCAGCAGCAGTCTTCATTGGGAAGACAGTCAGGTCTGTTGCTGCGCGGTTGCAGAGACATTTAACTAAAATATTCAGGAGAAAGCACCTTAATTATACAGATGATGGAGTACAGGCCCTGAAGAAGTGTGTGTTGGTGTGTTTGTGTGGGGGTGTGTGAGAGAGTGTGTCAGTATCACACAGCTTCTATAATAGCATCTAATTGGCCTATGGCTCAGCAGATCTCTCACTCTCATTGGATACATCTGTGTTGTCTAGACTGTTGATGCACACTTTTTTTTTTCCTGGAGAGACACATTTGTATGGGCAGATACACCCACATACACTGTATGTGTGTGCATCTCTGCATGTATGCACTGTGTATATGTATGTTGTGCAAACACACATATCCAAGTGTGCACAAACAGTCACTCACACAAAGTGTGGTGTATTGTGACAGACTTCAGTGTTTACTTCTGCTGCTGTGGGAGAGGAAGACGAGACAAAATGGAAGACACTGTGGAGTCAGGAAACACACACACACACACACACACACTTGTTGCCTGCTTCCTGCCAAAGCGACTAAATGAGGTGTTTCCTTTTTCATTAATCATGGCTGTTGTTCAGGTTACCTGAGCGACACACAGTCGAGACGGCTGGAGCACTGAGTGACACTGAACAGCACTGCATAGGTAGTAATTATTATTACATTAATATGTTTATTTCAACACCTACTCATTAAATAACACTCAGCCTACATTTCACTGTGGGTATATGGTTGATTTATTTGCGGAGGAAAATGTGTAGGGCTTTGACACAGAGGCATGTACTGTAGATACAGAACAACATGAGGATTAATGTGCTGCACTGATGGATAACGTAAAACAAGCGTTGCTTTGAGACTGTTACTGTAAGCTAAAGCTAAAACAGAGCAGGATGTAATGCAAACGTCCAAATAGAGATGTCTTTGTCTACCATTGTAAACCAGACTTATGTGGATTTTTATGCTTCTGTCATCTGCTCCTAGTCTCTCGCCTGTGGAGCTATGAACAGTTGGCAAGCGCGGTGAAAACCAAGGCTATGGGTGTGGTGCACATCGACGAATTTAATCCCAGCAGGTTAGTAAGACCTTGTGTTGAAACGTCAGCGCATCTTGGCTAAGTTCTTACTGGAAGCCTCGCCGGAATGTCGTTTTGTTTGTGGCAACGCTCTTAATTGTGCTACGATGCAGATTACAAGCCCACTGGAAACATAGCTAAACATCTCTTACAGAATGCCTATTCATCAGTCAATCATCACAAGACAAAACCTTTCAGCCACGAGGCATTTTAACTACTGTGAATGGTACAGTAGCTTCAAGAAATGCTTTCCTTGTTGTGTAATGTCTTTCAAAGAAGATTAGACGCTCATAACTACAGCTATATATGTTACAGTAGACTTATTATATCAGCAACTATACTGTTGGCAAAAAAACTCATAAACCTCTACTTTTTACACACTTTTTGGGTGTTGTTTTCAGTGCAGTAATAAACATGCATTTACAAGCAGCTTATGGACCATTAAAAAGCTTTATAGAAACCGTTAGAAGGTGCTGTTGAGTCTGTTCATGGACAAAGAAACCAAACTCTGCCAAAGAACTTAAGTGAAATGTAAGAGGAAAGTGGTGCTGAGCTGCTGCTGCTGTGAGCAAGTGAACAATTATGCCTGCTTCTTGGACTGGGAATGATTATATTTGCTCAGTTGAACATAATCACATCAACTCATAATAAGAGGTTGTCACATTAGTGATTATACATTGCTGACGATGCTCAAATTGACTGCTTGTCACAAAAACTTGCACACTTGGACAAAACCCACCATGTATGAAAAATAAGACATTTATTACCCACAGTGAGTCTGCTGGCTGGATCCACTACTTCCCAGCTACATTTTGCAAAACTGTTACACCTGATAGATGTCCAGTTATGTTACTCGAGAAAGGTCTTGGTCTCAAGACCATTTTGTGAAGGCCTCAGTCTCAGAATTGGTCACATTTTTACTTGATCTCATCTCAGACGAAGAGGAGGATTTTATTTTAAGAACAGTCAAAACTACAACTGCTGGGATATCACTAAATTGCCTGTGCATTGTCTGATTTATTTGTTAACACCATCACTGTGATTGAATGTAAAACACCCTGCTTTAAATACAAACAATAACTCATTTCCAATTTAAATTTTTCTTACTATTATAAGCTGTCAGCCGTCCCCGCCCCCCCTTTGTATGTACTCCAACAAAGTGAATGTGGAACAGGAGAAGAAGCTGTAGCTGTCTGGGAGGAGAGGTCAGCCAAATATTCTGTAAAAAAAAGGGGGGCTATCTAAACCAGAAATAGTTCATCTCCAAAACAGCGTTCAAGAGAACACGAACAGCAGCATGTATATTCTGCAGCGCAGAGCTTACTGAGACGGCTGGGGCTACTTTTTAAACTTTTATTGGCATTTAGATAGGAAGCATAAAGAAAGGTAAGCTAAGTGTAAATGACGCTAGCAAAGCCTGCTAGATACGTTACGTTTTTGCTTGTGATGACAGAGCCCTGTCTTGTTGAAATTACGTTTATATACAACTAATTTGCAGAAGCAAATATGTTTTTGAGGGGAATGTAATGCTGACTAAAACATGGTTATATTAACATAATGAGGAACAGTTGTTAATTAAAGTACCTGGCAAGTCACAAACAAACTGAATGCATCAGTAAAAATGTCACTGACAATGTATTCAATTTGTTTTCAACCAAAATAGGCAATCTTGCAATATACTATTCACTCACAGTGACTACAGCATTTTCTTTCCTAATATTTGACTGAAATGAGAGTCTTTCCCTAACCCTGCCCAAAATGCTTTTATTGTTTACACCTACGCAAAATGATGATATTCCCTTACTTTGACCAGATCCCTCCGACGTGAATCCCGGACGGTGGTGTTAACGTCCTACACTTTGTACACTCGCTATCCCAACCTGGTCTCATTTCCAACTCGTCACATACCTATGATTTGTCACCGGCCCTCTGCGACTCATATAGACGTACACAGTATCTGTTAGCGGCTGAAAGAGATGCACCAGGCTTTAAGTGTGGTCTCGACTTGGTGTCAAATGGTCCCTTGTATACTTTGGATATCTGAGTACGAGACGATGGGTGCGGTGACAAATGGCCGGTATGTGACGAGTTGGGATGAGAGCGGGTTGGCCATCCACCACAACCACCTCCTCGCAAATCCAGAGTGCTATATAAACGTATTGTTTCAAAGAAACGTCTGTGAAACATAATTTCTAGGTGGAAGGATTAGATGACGAGACAGGCCAAGTAAAGCTATGGATCTAATGTATCTAAAGTTAAGTTACATCATCATTAGCTAATGTCAGCTCCCTCATTTAAGTGAGAGAGCTAAAAGTGTGACAGCACTTGATCTTGACTTGGTCTCAACCCCTCAAAGTGTCGGTCTTGTCTCAGTCTCAATACACTCTGTCTTGGCCATGACTTGGTCTAAGTTTGGGTGGTCTTGACTACAATACTGTGTCCAGCACAACCTTGGATTTGCACATAATCTGCCCAACGCTATGACATATATACCTACAACTATAACTATAACTAACCTAATTAATACAGGTAGATAGAATGTATTCTACATCACTGCTGTTTAATTATTGAAAACAAGAGGACTGGTCAAAACAAACCAATGACTCTATCATTGCTCATCATAACCAACCCTGTTCCCGTAAAACCAAACAGCACTTCATCACGGATCAGGTATGTTGGCATCCCTTAACCCGTTATTTGTCAGCTCAGTCTGCGTATGTATATCCTCTGGCACACATGGTTACCATCAGCACGAATCTGACCACAAAACCACAGTGTTAGTATAATCTCTAAATACTGTGTGTAATGGGCCCCGTGTCATTATGTTGCTTCGCTTTATGACACACGCACACAGTCCTCCAAAACGGCCCGGCAATGAGTGTGTGTTTGTACCACATCCAAGTGAAATGCTGTAATGGTGAATGGCAAAACCCTCATCAGTTGTCACAGCGGCATGTCTTTCATGTGAAGAGCGTCTGATGCGCTTCCTGTCTTGTTTCAGACGTCTTAAACGCATCCTGGAGAGGGCTTAACATGCTTTTACCAACAAGCAGACACGCAGCCTGAATGCTGCGAGGCTTGGTGCTTTTGTGTCGGGCTTTTATCTGTGTGGGTTGATGGGAAAGGTGGGGTCGTGGCATGGCTAAAAAAGTGGAGACATTCGGGTGAACTTACATTATCCTTTGTCTGCCTTTAACTGTCACTATCTCTCTGTATTTCTCTTGAACTCTCTTTCTCTGCTACCAAGACTCATCCTGAGAACAGAGAGATTACCTCCATTTGTCTTCATTAGCATATTAGCTAACAGGCCCTTTGCTGGAGCCCGTGGGAAACTGCTGTAATTGCTAAGATAGCTGTGGACTAAACCACTGAAGGAATCTGTAGAGCTGTGTGTGCGTGTGTGTTTCAGTAATGGAGGGATTTCAGAGATGAACTTCACCTTGACTCTCATGTCTCCTCTCTTCTGCCTTATATCTCAATGCGTGTGTGTGCGCCGTGTATGAGAGAGTGCGAGAAGGCAGCGAGGAAACAACAGCCCAGAAAATTACTCTGAGCAGCCAGCTGTTTCTGAATCTCATCACAGGAATTTATCAACAAGCATAATTCTGGCACCAAACTCCTATGGCGCTACGAACATTTCCCTGAAAAGAATCATCGCACAACTTTCTCATCCTTGCTTGTGAGTGCTAGCTGCTTATGAGGGGTATTTTTGAGTTTTCAATTCATTCGGATGAATGCAGAAATGAATTATCCGTGCATATCTGAATTACTAGGGAGGAGAGGTTGTTTGATCCGTTCTAATATATGGATGATTGCAATACACTGTGATTCAAATTATGAAGCGTGCACTCATCCTCAAAAACCCCCTATACAGTCCAACTGGCAGCTGAAACGCTGCTAATTGCAAGGCACAAACAAACACAAAAATTACAGCAACTGTGCCCAATTAGGGGATATTTTTGCATTGCTTTCTGTGGTTCTATGGTTGATTAGCTGCCTGTTCAGGTAAGCAGTTACTATTGAGTACATCTGAAGTTCAGAGAGTTCAGGTCAGAAATGCAGTTCAAATATTTGCTGCAAATTTAATGGATTTAGTGGGAGTTGTATCTATATAAAGTGTGTATAGGCTTGGTTGATGAATTCAATGGTTAACTGAAAGCTGAAGGTTGCCCTTTCTGTGTGCATCAGTGAAGAGTTTTATAAAGTGCTGTCTACTTGCACTTAATAGTGTTCTTCCTCTTGTCCAATTGTCTCATTATTGTTAAAAATAAGGACAGGCATATGAAACCCACAATGGGAGATGACTCAGAAACTTTCTTGCACATACACACATACATATCAGAGAAGCCTGATATCAGACTGAACTGTCCCTTTGTTACTCAGGCTACGAACATTTTGTAAAACAAAAATGAAAAACAGAATGCAATGATTTGATTTGAACTCTTTTACTGTGAAGCCGCGCTCTTGTAACACGTACAGAATGTGTCTTGGCATCGTCTTGCTGAAATAAGCAGGGACGTCCCCGAAGAAGACGTCGTCTGGATGGCAGTATATGTTTCTCCAAAACCTGTATGTACCTTTCAGCATTAATGGAGCCTTCACAGATGTGACAGTTACCCACGATGGCATGGGCACTAACAAACCCCCACACATCACAGAAGCTGGCTTTTGAAGTTTAGCACTAGTAACAACCTGGATCCTTTTCCTCTTTAGCCTGGAGGTCATGACATCCATGATTTCCAAAAACAATTTGAAATGTTGACTCTTCAGGCCACAGCACACTTTTCTACTTTGCTTTAGTCCATCTCTGATGAGCTTGGACCCAGAGAAGACTTGCAGCATTTCGGATGAACATGAACATCTCGCGGTATTTTTCAGTATATATCATTTTTGCTTTGCTTGTCAACCGGCGGCATTCCGCGCTGGCGCACAGGAAATGACGCGTTTTACCTCACAACAAGAGGGGAGGGGGAGGAAGAGCGGAGAGTCTCATAGCAAGAGGCAGAGCGCAGGTAGAAAGAGAAAGCAACATGGTGGAGAACCCAAAGAAGCGGCAGAGACACAGTTCAGAAGCGGATCCTACCACAAAGAAAAAGCCTGGACGTTCGGCTGAAGGACTGTTAGCAAAGAAGGAAAGTGACCTACGCAGAATTCCGCTAGGGGGGCGACAGAAGTTACGCACTATAGCTTTAACTTGCATTTTTAGATGCAGCAACAAACTGTGTTTACTGATATTGGTTTTCCAAAGTGTTCCTGAGCCCATGTAGTATCCTTTATATATTATGTGGGTTTTTAATGCAGTGGTGCCTGAGGGATTTCTCTGGATCCCTTGAATCTTTTAATGGTATTATGGATTGTAGATGGAGAAAATCCCTGAGTTTGTTGCAGTTTTGTGTTGAGAAACACAAACTAATGCACACAGAGTTGTGATCAGTTACCCTGTTTACCTGTTGAATGCTCCAAACGTGTTTTTTGTTTTTGGAGTAAATCTTTTGTTGCCCCTGACCCAACTTATTTGAAAAAGGCATCAACATCAGAATGAGTGTATATTTACAAAAAATAATAAACTTTGCCAGTTTGAACGTTAAATATATTGTCTGTATATGTACTGTATTCAAATAAATACAAGTTGAAAACTATTTGCAAATCATTGCATTCTGTTTTTATTTACGTTTTACACAGCACTTTTTGAATTGGGGTTTGTAGCAGATATTGTTTGCATTAGTCAACATACAGTTTGAATCCTACTGTAATCCCCAACATTGCATCATTGTTGAGAAAGAGGGCAAGAGACACAAAGGGCAAGCACAAAAACACACACAATGATGTGTAATTATTATGCATATGTAAGCACACAATACACCAATTTGACCTGGGGGTCCCTGGCTTGCGTGTACAATCCAACCAACGTACTCACGCATGCTTGTTAAGCAGTCTAAAGCGCTGTGACACAGGCCCAGTGGCACAGATTCACTGACACACACGCTTAGCATCATGCCATCTCTTACCTTTAAATTACTATTTTTTTCTGAACTTAACTGTTACAGTAGACAGCAACAGTCGCCCAGTCAAGTAAAATGCTTTGGGAGACAGAGTGTGATTCATAAGTCAGACATGGCCGAATTTATTTTAAGTCCTGCTGTCACCAATTGAGTCTGGCCTTGAGCCAAACATGTTCATTCTTTTCCGCAATCTGTACAACAGTGCACATGACTATTGTTGCCTTTCTCAAGTGATTATCTCAGGTCAGTGGAGTGTCTAACCCAGGATGGCATTCACACATAAAGACTCTTACTGTTTGGCTCATTTTAGCTGCCACAGCAGAAAAAGATGCTGTGTTACAAAGTTGCCACTGTGAACAGCAGTTTCTTAGCACGAGATCCGAGTCTTCTCGCTCATTTTCCTCCAACCTAGATGGGCAAATAGTGCATAGATGCCTGTTTTCATGGGACTGGCATTTCAGAGACATGCTTACCAAGGCCTGTTTGCAACAAATATTTTTATGTTGCCAAGACTTTCATCTTCTGAAAGCATCTTGACAAAAAATATGCTTCAGATACCAACACAAAACTCTCAAGTAGGCCAAACTTAGCATTGATAGTTACATGCTTTGTTAAACTGACAACTCCTATAAAGTTGCATACAAGAAAATGCAAATAGTATCAAAGTAGTAAAATTAAGAGTGTCTTGAGTGAGTGATGGAGGTTGTCATCATGCCATTTAATTTCTGGGTGCTAACATGTAATATTATCGTAAATAATGGCATCATTTAATTAAATGCATGATTGCAAGATAATTATTTTTTTTTATTTTAATAAAGTTTAATAAAGTTGCAAACATTATTTTGAAGAGTTGTGTTAATGGCAATTTAGTACATAACATTTTAAAAAACCCTTTAACTAATGGAAAAGTGGAAAAAACAGTTGGAACAACTTAATTAACTTAAAATATCAACTTGAAATTGTGTTTATGCTTCAATTATTGAGTAAGTGGTAATTAAAAATACCTTTGTTTGATTGTTGAGGAAAAGCTAATTCCCTATCAATGTAGTTTTTTTAGTTGAACTTAATTTCATTAGAAGTTGTGATAATTCAAAAAGACTGATTGCACCTGTTAATTCTTTTGTTAAGCCAAAACATTTGTTTTTGGAGTGCAACGTTCCATGTCCCAACCACCTGTGTCCCTGTGTTAATTGTTTATCTTTTTGTTACATGTTTTAAAAAGTATTTGTCTCATTCCTCTTCCTGTAAATTGTGAAAATATTGTTGATGACTCATCTTGAACTTGGGGGCAGTTACATGAATGCATCCAATCAAATGTGACAACTAACGAACCTCACCCATCATATAAAACCACATAAGGCCATTAGTGGGTTGCAAGCAAAACACAGAGGTGTGTGTTTGGATTTCGGCTGGCAAAAGCTTTATTTACATTTCCAAAGAATGTGGTTGAGGTGTAATGTGTTTCCGTTACATTACATTTATTTAGCTGATGCTTTTACTCAAACCGACTGCATTCAAAACTTCCAAATGTTGCAAGAATCATGCAAGTACATCAACTTATTTTTTTTCATGGGCCAATATGCAGTCTGAACAGATGACCTTTTAGTGTGCAGTGAAAGAGGTGTGGAGCTTCCGCTGTGCTGATATCATCGGGGAGCTCGTTCCACCACGTGGAGCCAAACAGAGTGGATTTTGTTGACAGGTAGGTGGATCCTCTTGTATTGAGGGAGTAGCAAGCTGTTTGGCAACGGAAAGTAGTGAGTGGGCTGGGGTGTATGGTTATACATATTTTAATTAAGTGAGGTGTAAATCTTATTTTAGTAAACTCGTATGTTGTAATTTCAACTTGATGTTGATGTTTAAGCGTTTTTATCACATATGTATTGCACTATATGTCACCTATAGTCTATGCTAGTATCTGGCACAACAATGACAAAAAGGTCATTTTGTAGGTAAGGTACTTTTTCTGGAAAACAAAAACTGTTGATGACTCAGCCTGCACTGCAGGGGAGTTAATAAATTAAATTAGCATCTAATGAGATGCTTGTTTATGATGCAGCGCAGCACTGAAGGAGAGTGCATCCATTCGCTGGAGTGGACTGCATTGTTTCTGAGGGCCTCACTGTACAAAAAACAACTTTATAACTTTATTCACTAATTTGGATGAAGTTGTATCACATTTTATGGAGAAAATATTTCTGTTTTGCCCTTGATGTCGTCCGTCTTCTCTGCTTAAATTCTCAGTTATTTAATTAAAGAGCTTTCCTGATTGAGAGAGCTTACTTGTTGCTAAAGTAGCTAACCATAACTGTTAGTTGTCCCTGCATTTTGTGGGCAACAGAACCAGGCTCAGCAGCCTCCCAGTGAACACGACTGGTCACGGGGATGAACACAACCTCCGAGACCGACAGACAATACAGTACCGAGGTCATTTGTAGAGTTTCCTGATAGAAAGATGGCTTTACTTATTTCTAAAGTAACTTAGCTAACCACTAACTGCCATCAGCTTGGTTAGCCAAACCCAGCGTGAAAACCACCTCAATACTATAAACTATTACTGTTGTCAAAGTGGCCTCTGTTGGTCTCTGAGGCTGCTTTTGGTCCCAGTCTGGCCATGTTCATGGAAAGCTCTCAGTCCAGGAAGAGTCAGCTAATAGGACCACTCTCCTCCAAGCATTACATCCACGGACCACATTAGCTGCACTGTGGGGGGTGGAACACCCAGCATTATTGGCTTCTCTAAGTGCCAAACAATGTCTTCGACAAGTCCATCCCTAACTACCTGTTTTACAGGAAACATGTAACCATTAAACACTCTGCTAGCCATTTCATGGGAACTTTAAAAACAACTAGTACAAGCGATGATATGGCACAAGTCCTACTTGGTGAACAGTATGGGTATCAGTGAGAGTTGTAAAAAATAAAGTAGGAATGAACTGGAAAAATAAAGTTGTACTTGATAGAGGGTGAGAGACTGGTGGAGTTTGGGCCTTCTAAACAGGATTGATTGAATGCGATTGGAGGTGCCATGCTGTCTGCCAGGGTACTCCAGTACCACTTAGATTCTTCTCACTTTGCCAACCCACCCAAGCTTACACTTCCACCATCCTCCATCTCTACTTACTTGTCTTTATCCATCCATAGTAGAGTATTTGCCAGGGGTAGAACCAAATGTGCAATTCCTGAGAACAGGATTGTAATCACGTTGACTGAAAAAAGTGCCCAATTGACCTGTCTGGTTAAATGAAGAAGGGCGATACCGCCTGCTTTTTTTCCACACATTATCTCTCCTGTCTGCCTTTCCATCTCTCCCCTCACTGCTGTCTGAACATCAGCGCCAAGGCCATTCCGGGCCCTGCCAGGTCGGAGAACTCAGCCGCATGTCAGACATCTCACTCTGACACACTATCCCTCCCCTCCCTCTGTCTCTGCCAAGCCTCCACCTCATCCTCCCATAGGCCTTCGTGGAAAGTTGCCCTCTTTTGTTGTGCCAGAAGCTGCATCCTAACACTCCTCCATCCCTCTCGCTCTCAATCACACCAAACGGAGGTAGCCGAGGTCTTCGAGATGGATTATTTTACTCCTTACTAAAGCAATAAATCATATGTCGAATCACCCAGAGCAGAGCAGTGCAGTCCTTTCTGGTGTTGTAACTAACAGCAATCAGGGCAGCCTGACAGCAGGGATACCTGTTCAAGGACTGATTTAATCTGCTATCGTCTACTGGCCTCACACAAATACTGGGTCAATCAGTCGAAGTAAACAATCACATAAATTTCTGCACTCAAACATGCCTGCATATTAAAGTTTGATCAATAGGAGTCCTTTTCAAGGCTGATACCGATGTCATCCAGTCGTGTGTGTGTGTGATCAAGGGACCTGAAGCTTGTTCACAGCTAATCTTGCATACTAATGGTCTGATCAGCCTAATTTTTTGTACATATTCATGATTTTGCTGAAGGACCTCTGTGATTAATTATTTTTGAAAAAAACTACAAACAAACAAACAAACAAAAAAACTGAAAATGCTTCCATGTCAGAGACAGCTGCGGCCAAAAGCATTATGTGGGTCATCCCATTCTTGTGAACTTGATATCTCAAGAATCCCTTGAGGGAATTTCTTCAAACTTTGCACAAATGACCACTTGGACTAAAGAATTACTTGATTCGATTTTGGTGGCCACTGGTCAAAGGTTAAGGTCACTTTGACTTCATGTCCATCCCATTCTTGTGACTACAATATCTTGAAAACACCTCAAGGGCATTTCTTCAAATTTGGTACAAACATCCAACTGGACTCAAGAATGAACTGGCTAGATTTTGGTAATTAAAAGTCTTGGATCACTTGAACCTCCCATCCATCTCACTCTCATGAACGCAATATTTCAGGAACACTTGTAGGGCATTTCTTCAAATTTGGTACAAACGTCCAACTGGACTCAAAGATGAACTGATTAGATTTTAGTGGTAAAAGGTCAAAGGTCACTGGAACCTCACAAAACACATTTTTGGCAATAACTCATGAATTCATATGTTATTTATCACAAACTTTTTTTTTTATCAATAATCTATTGACAAAATATAGAAATAGGAAATCCAGACAGAATTGTAGATCGCCAAGCACAAAGAAAAAAAAGTTCCTTCTCGAAAAAAACGAACAGCAGGGATAAAAATGAATAGATAAAAATAAATAAATAAAAAGATAAATAAATAAATAAGAAGCTAAGGTAGTGAGACAAACAAAAGATACATAAACAACATAAACAAGAACATAAACATAAAGCAGAGCGTAGTAATGAGTTTTAAGCAGTATTGTGCGGTAGTTACAGTAATTTGCAGAAAAATTATTACTTTACCCAATATGGGTTATGTAAGAGGTTACAAATTCCAAAGCTACAAATACAAGTAGCTCATAGCCAACATCTGAGCGACAAACAACAAAAGCTGTCTGAATATTGACAGCTGACTGAATCAGCAGCACAACATGGCCATCAACAGGGTACAAAAGTAATCTAATAATATAATCAGTAATATAAATAATTAATTTGGGTTCCAAGTAATGAGTAAAGTAATATTGTTTTTAGAAAAGTAATTAAGTAAAGAAGTAACTCATTACACATCCTGAGTTACTTGCCAAAAATTGATGGATAGCAATAACAACCTTGTGCAAATACAGATTAACAAACCATGTTCCAAACCTAATATATTAATACATATGCATAACTTATGAAATACACAAACTTTCACACAAATGTCTACTAGCAGTGCCACAGAGTTACTACTTACAGGCAAGTACTTACGGTATATGAAATCAATTTACAAAATTGTAATCCATTACAGTTACTGACAAAAAATATGTCATTAAATACACAGTTACTAATCAAATTGTTGATGATTACAAAAGAGTTACATCCAAATATTCCTTCAAGGTTACCAGGCTAGAGTCTACTGAGTGCACTATCCTAGTTTTGGACATCAGAATGATATCTATCAAATCCAGGCTCACGGATACATAAATAATGGTGGCTTTGTTTTAATGAAGTAAGGTTTAGCTTGATGTATTGGCAAACTGATATATTGGCATAAACCAGCTACACAATCACATGCAGGCAGGCTGCCAGAACAGTGAGCCAAAAGTTAGACAGCTTTCCGCAAAGATACATCCAGACTTCCCACCTTCACACTTCATGGCCATTTATGTTCTGTTGGTTTCTTCCTGATCACCTATAGATTTGCAGCGGACCACCTGCGAGACTCACAAACCAAGAGCAGGCAGAGACACGCCGACACACACAAAATACAACCAGCTGGCAGGCAGCAGAGATCCAGTAAAGGAAGGCTATGATTGATGTCTAAACACAGAGGAACAAATGAAACCAATCAAAACTAATCAGGAATGGCAGCTCAATACAACGGAGGCTGGGCAAACATAAGGAATATGTCCGCGGGTTGACAAGGATGCAGCTACATCCTCTGATTACAATAGCGGCCTGCCATGCTGTATACAATCTGTTTCTCAGTTCAGTGTACAAATGTTTACCTTGAGCAGCGGACGATGAACAATGACTTTCATGGGAAATAGATGAACAATGTTTTACAAACATTTAAAACATTCACTGGGAACATTCGCATGATGTTTTGGCTGCAGCTCGTGCAGAAGCATCCAGACCGATCTTCATTTTGTCTTCACTGTGCAAAGTACACAAAGCATGTTCCAAACTGAAAAAAACGTGGATACTGGCTGTTCTGAAGCATTTAAACATCATTTCATTGTAATAATAACATTTTTATGTACTGAAGCCAGTGGCCAACAGTATGCACTCAGTTGCCTGTTTATTAGGTACATCATGCTAAAACTAATGTAGTTTAATAAAGCAATCATGCAGAAAATCCTAAAGATCATACAGGAATTTAGTGGAATCAACTAAACTTTTCTCATTAACTTAATGGAGATTAATTTATTCAAGTAAATGTAACTTTCTAGCATTTATTTTCAGAACTCGTTACAACATATAAGCATGAGCATCTTATAAATTAAAGTCTTTTGACTTGAAATGATGAGCTGACTGAATGTACTGTCAACTCATGAAAGTAAATGTATGAAGAAACATGATCAACATATTAGAATATTAAAACATATTAAAGGAAATCTAGCACATTTAAGTGATTGGACTTCAGTGACCATGTTAATTAATGTGCATAAAATAAAATTTCAAGGCAGCCTGGACACTAACTTGTTTAAGTTAAAACATTTTTTTTTTTTTTTTTTTTGTCAGTGCAACTTCATGAAGGTAATAATGTTCAAATTTTGTTGAAATAGTTTTAATTTAACTTGATGGGCATTTTGGAAGATGTAGTTTGTGATGCTGCTGAATTGATTTAAGAGAGAGGTGTTCCTGTTACCCTAACTGACATGAGGGGGGTGGACAAAATAATAGTTTGCATTAACAGTTCCTGGCCAGTTATTTGTTGTTGATGGGTCTCCCAAAAAAACAGACCTGGATTTGTCGCATTGAGCTGTGGGTTATTATTATACAGGGGCATTGTTCAAAATAACACTTTGGGAAAGAGGATTTAGCAAAGGTCAATTGCTGTAGCAGCATTTCTCTGTTAAAAACACACCTGGCAATCATCACTTTCATAGATGAGTTTTCCAAATTACTTCCAAAGCGCCAAAGAGGCCAAATCATCTGTGCCAAAACTGCAGGGGGCTGATTTTTGTTAAAATGCGGAAATTATTTTATGCGTTAAGCTGTGATAAAACAAGCCAAATACAGACAAAACTGGCAAAGCACGTTGCAAGCTGAAACTAGTCAGCAGGGAACACACCACACACCATAGAAGTGGTTCTCAGATAGGGGTCTGTGGCAGTCTGCCACGGGGTCCCTGAAAAGTTTTCTGATTCATATTCATTTAAATTATAATTATATAAAGAATACTTATTTTTCTTTTTACAAAAGGCTTCATAATTCAATGAACAATATTTATATTTTTAAATCTGAAATAGTTCATAGATTACGTTCTAATCTAACAACCTATAAATCTTAATAAATTTGTACATATAAATCTTTTCTCCCACCAGTCAAGCATCACCCACGTGCCACCCAATAAAGGGATAGTTCAGATTATTTGTTTTATCTCTGTTACATGGGCCAAATGTCTCTCTCTCCAAACCAACCAGACCTCATGGTTGAAAACTGTAATTGCAATTTTTATTGAATCTGAAGTATCCTTTTAAAACACCAAAGTCATGGTTGAAGTCACACAATAACACAACCAGCAACTCATGTGTTGCGCAAGGTAAAATGACTGTTTTCGTCCATGGACTTTGGTTGGTTTGGTGAGAGCAGAATCTGGCTTACATAACGGTGGTTTCCTGTTGGAAAAGGTTGTCTGACAGCAAAGTAAAGTGGTGAAAATATAATATAATGGTACTCCTCTCTGCTTCTCCAAACTGGAAGGTGTGCTGACCACCACCTAATTGCAGGTAATATACACCGACTATGAATAAGTACCTCATACAACCCCACATCAAATAATGCAAACTATCTCTTTAATGGTGGAGCTCTCTCTACATGGTGCAAATATTTTGTAATATTTTTGTCACACATTTTTCCAGATTGTTTCTATACAGATACTGCTTTCTGCTGTTTCTATTTTCTGTCATTCTTTCCATTCTGCCATGTAAAGTGTCTTTGAGTACCTTTTAAAGGCATGTACAAATAAAAAATTGGTCTCATGTGTTGGTCTTTTTACCTAGGAAAGTAGATGTGGCAAAAAATAGGCTATATCAAACTATTCCAAGGGACGTGCATGGTTCAGAACTGCACTATAGAGTGAGGGACAGTAAAAGGCACAGGCAACCTTTGATGCCCTAACTTGACCCTGATACTATAAATAATTGAAGAAAGTTTTGGCATTTGTCCTTGCTTAAGTGTATGAGAGACTTACTGTTGGAGAGAAGTATTTTATTTCTTTTTCTCTCAACGGTTCCATTTGTGAAAAGCAGATACAGCTGTCAGTTCTTGAGAATTTCTTTATAGAGGCAACACAGACATCTGTCTGATCATTACAAAGGAATTTTTAACCAACAGTCCAACCAGCACGTCTGAAAGTGCACACTGCAGAGAGCTAACTGAAAACAGGGTGGGAACCTATTAATGGTTTAAAAGTAATTAGCACAATATAGTAATTAAATCTTGGCAGAATTACAGTATATGGGTGTATCCTTTCTACTGGTAATCCCAATTACATTGCGGTTTGCCGTATCCTGTTGAGCTGGAGGCGTCGGTTAGACAGTTGATTTAAGCAGGAACGCTGAATTGCAGCAGTATGAGTGACATTCTCCAGTCTGAAGGTTATTCATTAAGGTTTTTTCGTTGTTGGCGCGTTCCAAACATGTTGGCGGCAGATGTCTTCCGTCTCGCCTGTTACTGGCATCACAAACTGCTGGTAGTAAAATATAGTCACAGTAACTGTACCATTAACCATATCTCTGCGGTGAACTTACTCACCCCACACTACACACACACACACACACACGCAGAAAAACACATTAACACATCAGGGTGGTGCAGTTACTCACTCTTCATAAAGCAGCGATGTTTACTTAAGCAACCACACAAGGGAAATTAACTGAAATTCTCTGTGTTTGTCTCCCTCACAAACACGGCCACATATACACACACATAATGCACACATTCAAAAACATAAATCACTTCAGGGGATATATCAACAGATTCAGTCGGAAAGAGATTTCTTTTTTTCTTTTTTTTTTCTTTTCTAAAATTACAATAAAGCTTCCCAAAGAGACCGCATGCAAACAAGGTTTAGGAAGACAATAAAATGAGCAGTAGTCCATCTCCTGATTCACCTGACTGACCTACTCCCTGGATGTCAAATTAACTTGGCTGTTTGTTAATGATTTACACATTGCATAAACTTATGTAATATACACAAACATTATTAAAAAATAAGTCTGCACACTGAAAGCTCCCGAAATAAATGATCCAGGTCACTCAAGAAATTGTCTGAGTGAGATTTCTTTCAAGTATCACAATTACTTTATAGGTAGCAACTTTACAGTGTTACTAGCTAGTGCGTGACTTTTTTTATTTTGGATTATATAGAACAAGTTTCTTCATTTTAGACTTTACAAAGGTGTGTTGTGATTGTGTTCTACTTAGGGGTGTCATGATTCTCCAAATCCAAGATTTCATTAGATTTTTTGATAAATATACAATTTTTTTTAACACTTTTTAGCACTGATGTCTATGCCATGGTTACCAAGAAATTCCACCAGGCGCGGCACGTCTGCACCACGGTTCTGATGCATCCTCCGCACGGCTGCAGCGTTTCAGAAGCATTTCAGCAGCGGAGCGTTTTGCCTGCCTGATTATGTTTAATGATTATGCGGATCGCTCCAACTGCCATGGCGCAGCTGTAACACAGCACAGCCATACCCGGTGGAAGTTGCGAGTTAGACTATCAAGCCTTGATTTGTAAAGATCACAGATCATTGATTTTAGGCCCTGATAACTGAAATTTACATTTTCGAATATTATTCTCTTTAGAAAGTCTATGGTATCAAGTGTGATATAACTGCTGGTGAGCTACGCTGCGTTTCTTTGAAATGTTGTTTCTTTGAACACACATTTGATATCACAAGGAGGCAGGGGTAGAGAGAAAAATACTTGTAGAATCGCTGATTCTGCCTTTGATTTCTATTACTGACAATGAATATTAATTTCGATCGATAAAACTTAATACTGAAATTGTGACACTAGTTCTACTCCATGCCTTTTGGCATTTTGTTCTTAAAAAGACAACGTGGCAACGACATGGGAACAATATGGCAAAAACAGGGCAACAAGTGTGGCAAGCAATACTATTTTCCCTGACTTAATTTGTTTTTGGCTGTGTTTCAACCAGCAACAGCAATGGCAGCACTGATATGAGCATTTCACGCAAAGATGAACCCCAGCTTTTGCAAAGAAAACAGAACTACCATGATGCTACAGTTTGACATGCAAGAAGTATTAATTAGATAGTTCCAAGCTGAAATTAATGAAAGAAATTTTGATGAGGTCAAGAAACAAAGCCTGGACTGTTAAACAGAATATGATGGTATTTATCATCCACAAACACAACAATAGTCAGTGATACGCAATGCTGTCATTCAATGAATGCACGAAAAAAAACCCACAAAGATGGCAACAAAAGAAACAGAGAGAGCATAATTTAAGCTGCCAGCGAACCCACCGTGTCGCTTCAAAGCGCACAAACTACACAAACGATCCATGGTAAGTTAATGTAACTTTAGCTAGCTTGCATGTAAAAGAAATCATCTCAGTGACACGGCATAAATGAGAATCGTCCCTGCAATCTTACTGGTGCCCTAACTACGAGAGAAGACGCTGGCGCAACGTCCTCGCTTCTGGCACTGCACAATTATAGTTTTTAGCCATTGCTTACATACTTGTTGCTGAATTTGGTTCTTTGTGTCAAAACTCTACACACAGCCAAATAAGACACAACAATTGGATATAAACATCTCACTTCTATGTCAAAATGAAACTCTGTAATCAATACCTAACAATCCTCTGTCAACATGGCATTTTTGCAACAAAATGATACCCCCTCCAAGTGGAAACAACACACTGGTGTGCTTTATACAAAACACTGCTGTCTTACTAGCATCCATTTTTGAAATGTTCTCATACAGGCCTCTGTGAAAGATGGTTCCAGTGTAGTACATCTTTGTGCATCTATTAACAAACCTATTTCCACTAAATATACCTGAGGTCTATTTGTAGCTGCTGTAAGACTCACACTGATTGGTGCATTATTGTTAAACTGTTTTAGAAGAAGTGTGATTTCAAGAGATTTCATTCTTGAACAAAGTGTCTAATGTCAGAAAACAGTATGTAGTGTTTTGCAAGAAATGTGTTGCAGAATTGTAAACAAAGTTCAAAGCAGAAAATGTGTTTGTACTTTTGGTGCCTTTGTTTAAAGCATGGTTATAAAGGTTTAAATGTTTGATGCTTTTGACTAAGCATTCACTTTTTTGTGTGCAAGCAATGAGCAAAAACTGCAAAACACGCCTGTTCAGAGTCAAACACCCCTGTAACAGCAAAGAGGAGCGCTAACATAATTGAACACTGCTTCAACAATCGCACAGTTAATGGCGTTATTCAGAACAGTGTTAATACTCCAACACCCCAGTCTTCAAGCTTGCTTTCCACTGAGTCTCTGTATAGTTTGGCAACCGTTCTGCTAAATGACGCTAAAGAACTACATCGCTTGGAGGAAAGAATGATTATTTGTTAGCAATAAATGATTGCAATTTTTCTGGGTGTGTGTGTGTTAATTTTTATGAAACCTTGCCAGGTCTATGTAACTGTTTTACAAAAGCAAGCAGCAACACAAGGCTGTGATTTATAATTGCTGAGGGAGTTTTGGCCTAACAACGCCCTGTAAACCATGGCTTTTTTGGGACTTATTTCTTTTCTCCACCGTGGTCAATTAGTCATCAGCATTATTATTGTTGTGCTTTCAATACGACCTCTGCAGTTATTACAAGAGAAGACGAGCCAAAAATGGCACCACAAAGATCTGGAATCTTCCACAAACGTCTGTGGGCGATCATGCACTGGAGCGACATATTCTGGAAATGTAAAATCGAAAGAAAGAGCTGACTGAGGTGTTTGATTTTAGACATGCTTAATCATCAGAGTGCACAATGAGGTGTGGTGTGGTCACATGAGGCAAAATACAGATATACCCCTTTTTTATTATGTGTTTGTGTGTGTGTATGTGTGTGTGTATCAAGTCAGCCAACCAGCCTACAAAGCTATTGATTATGGGGAACTTTTATGCAAAACACAATTGTGTCTTCACGTCTTCACTACTGTCTCCCTGTATTCACGAGTATTGAAGTACATGATGATTTTAGACAGCAACAGCAATGAACTTTATATTCATATGTTCAAACTAAATCTTACAACTGGCAATTCTACTGTTTTCCTGATGTAAATAGAAGGCCAGATGTCAACTTTTTGAAGTATAGGACAGAAGAATGCTATATTTTACTTACTGACCTACAGAAAAAAAACACATCTGTCTGAGTTGTTTCCCATGATGTTATAAATGCTACCAGCGGCTTTCTCGGCCTGCCAGCAGTAAAATTCTCAAAGTCAAAATTATTTTTAAAAAATCCATATTTGTGTAACTTAAAAAATCCAGACCAGAAAAAAATGTTACGTGAAATGTAATGACTGGTGGAGCTCTGGTCTTAAAGTTTTAAAGGCACAGTCTAGCTGGAGTCATCGAGGCCACATACCATCAGTGAACCACCTTGGAAAGAAGCACGTCCTGTTTTCCAGACAATCACAGTATTGAGTTGTTCTCCCAACAGGCCTTCCCTCTGCTGCAGCTAGCTTAAGTCATTACACAGTGTGAGGAGGATGATGATTCCCCCGGAGGTGGTCAAGAGGTAAATTGGAACTGAAGTGAGGGGCTCTGTGTCCACTGTGCAGAGCAGGGCCCAGACGAACCCTGGGGTCTTCGGGCCCCTCGTTAGCAGGCCGGCCTACATGTTTTCATTTGCTGGCGAACTGCAGGAGGTCAATTGCTGCTAAATTACCAGCTTTGGCTGGGAAAACAGCGTGCAGATAATTAGTTCACTCTGCCTGTCCACACGATTAAGTTTTCTGAAAAACAGTAGAAGAGAAGATTCAGGGCTCCAGTGCTGCAATTAGACCAACATTAGTCCAGCATTTGTGCCTGTACATGTATCTGTGTTTGAGAGTCAAGTGGGAAGCATTAGAGAAAAATGCTGGTTGCTGTTTAAGCAGACAAAAACATCTTGCGACTGATGCAACAGCAAAGGTTAGACACAAAATCTATATTAAATTTTAGTTACTTATAAATTGCCTTAGAGTGAAATAATTACTGTTGAGATGAGGATGGGGATGAAAGGATTACAAAGATTTGACGGTAGTGTGAAATTATATGTCAGTGGTATCAGTTATTTACTGTTCTTCTAATTATTAATTTTAGTTTTCAGTTGCAGTTGGTTTGATTTAGGCCATGGGTCTTCAACAGTGGGTCTGGGACCTCTAGAGTGTCCCCAGTATTACTGCAGAGGAAGGCACCAAATTATTATGTTATTTTCTTCTTCTTGTTTTTGTTTTTTTTTTTTTTTAAGAAAAAGGGTTAGGGTGCTCCTGGGTGCTATAGTAAAATATGGAACCGGCACTCTGGGGTGCTATGAGGTCTAGAGGGTTATTACATATAAATCTAAATTTATTTACACAACAACTTCCTAGATTTGCTTCCCAGACATGGCAATGTGTAGCAGGGGGTCCCCGCTCCCGTCTCTCTATCAGACAAGGGGTTAGTAGCTTGAAAAAGTTGAAGATCCCTGGTTTAAGCAACAATTCTACTTGGTTAGGTTTCAGAAAAAAAGGTTTAGGGAAAGATTGTGGTTTGTCTCTACCAAACCAAACCAAATAGCAAATGTGGCTATTACACCCCAGGTGGCAAATAGCCTTGCTGGCTACAGACACAGGGTGCTTGTCTCTGCCGTACCAGACTATATACACACTTGGCCATTCCATCCTGGGCGCAAAAAGCCTCATTGGCTATTCAAATCCAGGTGCAAATAGCATCTGCCTAAAAATAACTTTCGAAATCTGTTGTCATTTCCCCAGTTTCATGAGCAGAAGCATTTCCCCCTCTTTCTTAAAAATAGCAAAACTAAATATCATTCAGTGCAGCTGGAGTGAAAAAAAGCACAATCTGAGCATGACTAAGTAATTCAAAACTGTCAGTGTCCTGTTTTGAATACCGGTCCCCAAAAGCAATTCTTCAGCCATCTCCCAGACAAAGAAAAAACTATTGTTGGCCTCTCAGGCTGAAGATAAAACTTGATGTATGAAAAATACAGCCACACTTTGAGATGGGCGTGTGAAAGACAGGAGGTATTGACGTGTCTTTTGATGATAACATGCCCACAGCATTAGCTAACAATACAGATCCACTACACAACTTGAATGTGTGTTTTTGCGTTTTTTTGCAGTTTGAATGAGCGATTGTTGGTTTTCAAAGCTGGAAAATACCATATGAATCTTATTAACCTGGAACACACTTCATTCAGAGAGACAACTGAACTCTGCCTCACCATCATCACTTCATATAAACATCATCATCAGTTTGGAAATAAATTCCATAATATCAGGGCGAGCATGGTGAACTCCGCAACAATGCTTCATTAAACAGCATCTCTCAAAGTGCAAAGCCGCTCTGAAATTATGCACAAATTGAGATGAGAGGGAGAAGATGAAAGAAGAGAACAGAATAATGGATTCTAATCTAAAGAATAAAAGAAGGGGAATTTTACTTTAGCATACTAAGTAAGAAGAAATGTTTTGGAAGTCAAGAAAAAGTAGTGGAATCAGTGTCACCTGATATGAAGAAAGCTGTGTTTGCCTCATGTTTGTACAGGTTTTCTTCCAGTTACTTCATCACAGGTCCATGAAGTATTTCCACCGGTGTGAACAGGGGTGTAAATGGTTGTTCCAGGGTTTACCTGCCCCTGTGTGTTGGTGCATGTTCCAGCCCCAGGCAAACATGAGGAGGACTATAGAGCAAAAGCAAATTGTTACACACTACACGGCAAATGTTTTTGTGGCGTCTTGTAAACCCATTAAGGGTTGGGCACTTTGTGTGCATGACATGAAAAGAAAGTCTGTCAATCAACAAGTCCAATGCCGTTCCAGAGGTTCTCACATACTGTACGCTCTTACAGAAGATAAGTGTTGTTGTGATGTTTAACACTTAATCTGATTAATCTCACTTAATCTTCTATGCCTCCCTACACGTATTAAGAGTCAGATAGGCTTGAGCCTGTCCCAGCATGCATTGTGCAAAAGCCAAGGATACAGTTGCCAGTCAAACACAGAAATTATCAGCAAAATGTGTCTAGTGTTCAGTGTAATAGTGGACTAGTTCGCCCTGAGTTTTTTTTTTTACCCTCTTGAGATGTGATGTGGTTATCTGTAGGCCCCTTTTAGAGATAATGGTTCTCTAATGGTTTGGTAAAGACACTAGACCCGACATCATGATTACGTCACGGTGTTAGCTGGAGGCAAAACAAAGGAAAAACTGGAGGCAAAAATGAATCATCTCATCTCAGCTGTCATCTTGCTGTGTTGTTGGTGCCAGAATCGAAGTAGTGACGGCTTTATCGCTCACCAGCTCCCACTGCCAGTCAAAAAAAACCCAAAGGCAGCTACGGTTAAATTTGGTAAGACAAAAACTGGGAGATGTGTTTGAACCATGACAAAATAAACAAAACGAACTAACAAAATCTCAAGAGGGGAAATATTTTCGCACCTATTTTTCCTTATTAAGCAGAAAACTACAACCGCACACCTTCTGAAGTCAAGTTTCTCTCTTTTACCAAGCTCTAATTACCTTGTTAATTCAGTAAAACACATTTAAACTTGATGGACAAACAAAACACATCTCACCAAAACCATCTTGGGCAGTCTTTTCACTGTAATAACAATCACCCACTCTGGTTTGGTTGAAATAAATCTTTTATTTATGTGAAAATAGTCTGGCTCTACAGGCTCTTTTCCGCTCACTCGTCCTGCAGCCCAGTGGGGGTGTACTGTGCCGCTGAGTGTGTCGCGGAGCAGCGCCTGTCACTCATGCAGACCATTGAATTAGCAAAATAATATGACGATCGGCTCCAGTCACCCAACCATATGGCAATGGTAGAAAGATCATCCATCCACTGAGTGAGTGTGTGCACAGGTCGGCCTGTCTGGTCCCTTTGGTTAACGTGAACTTTTCGATTAACACATGCAGTCCGGGAGAGTGAGTGACCATATGAATTCAGACGAGCTGATATTTTCTTCAGCTATTGTTAAGAAACAAGGCAACAAAATCTGCTAGTAACTAGTGTCAGCTAACATGTTTAGGGTTTGTTTTGCCTCCACCTAAGCTCCGCCCATAAAAAAAAGTCACAATGTTCAGGAATATAAAAGGGTCCTATTCACTGTAATTTGAGAGGTAACTTTCTAATTGCACTGCTCAATAAGCTACGGGACTGTTAGGGCATTCTGAAGCTTTCCACTGTGTAATGGCACTTAATGCAAACACAGTTATTATTACATGTATGCACAGTTCAGCAAAGTGCACACTTAATCACTGGAGACATGGAGTACTGATGTGCAACATCATGACTTCAGGCCTTGATTCTGACAAACTACAATACAGTAAAGACAAAATATGTTGTAGGTCATGAGGTCCATATTGAGCCCTGCAGACCAGGAGGGATTGACCACTGGTCCCAGTCTTACCTCTGTGTTTCATAACAACCTGAAGAATTCAGCGAGGCAGCGAGATCCTTAGACTTAGCCTACGTCTGCAGTTATTGCAGTAAACACCATCCTGCGCTCACTGGCATCTGAAGAGAGAAGAAAAACATGCTTGAATTGCACATGAAATATATAAATTAACATAATTACACATTTTAGGTGTGAATGATTTACATGTACTTTGCAATATAGATCTGCTAAGAGCATGCCAGAAAATCTATACATGCAGGTTCAGGATCTTGTGAAAATCTCCCTGCAAAGAGTTTTAACTTCAATTCAACAGATAAAAGGGAAATATAATTCATGAGAAATTAGCTTGCCTTTGCATGACCTTATTTAAATAATTAATGACGGGATTTCTTTTTACATAATTAAAAATAGCTGCTGAATATATCCCTTTCATCTTTAAGAGTGCAAAATTAATCAATTACAAAACAGCAATGTATGTTCTCCATGCGTGACAGGGAACAACAGAGTGAGGCTCACCGACCTGACGAAATTAAAATGTATACTGTGTGTTTACTGAAATTCAGTGACAAAATGGACTGTACGTCAAACTTGATTTCAGTGTTAGCGATCTGTCATTTTTTTTGCAAATAAAAACTTAATGCTAAGAAATTAGCTTTATTTTTACTCCACTGTTTTTCATTTACTGCCTCTCCACTCTCCACTTACTCCTTTCAGTTCACATTCACAGTCTTCCCTTCAATGCCAAATTTTTTTTTTTCTTCCTTCTTTACAGACACATTTATCTCACTATCTAGCTCATAAATTATGTATCATATCAGGCATCTCTAGTAGGTCAAACCAAAGATATACATAAATGAGTAAAACTGTTTCCTTTTACTGAAGACATTTACATTAGATTTCCAGACTTTAACAAAAACACGCACCTCAGATTCAAAATAAATATTTCAAATCATCTGTTTACAATTCTGTTGATCATTTTCAAATCTGTTAAGTCTTTCACGAGCTCGTTTTTGTCCAAGACCAAAAACAAATGTTGACATTTGAAATGGAATGAATAATGGAATAATGTCCAGGTGGAAGCAACACTGACAGGCCGTCTAAGCAACCCAGTTATCTCCAATTATCTGTAGCATATAATCCACAGGGTAAATAGAAAGTAATATTTGGGCTGTGGACACAGAGATTTCCTCTCATGTGTGTGGAGACAGAGATGCAAACACGGTTATCTGCTGCACACGCACCTAGCCGCGGGCAAACTCTTAGCTTTTAATGCTGGACTGACCATTACCCATGGTGCACACATGGGGCAGGCAGACAGAGCAAACACACCAGCACACACGCATGCATGAACAAAATGCTTGTGTGCATCCTCTGAGTGTGCAAACACGTTGAATGGGGGGATTCATGCATGCGGGCAGGCCAGGCGCGCACACACACACACACACACACACACGACACACAAAACATATATTGTTATTCTATTATCTCACTCTCTCTGGCTATCTCCATCATACAGGCCTCCTGTGACCCCGGAGGTCAGAGCTGGGTGTGTGTCCTTCCCCCATTGACCTCTGTTGAGGTTAGACAGGGAGACCCCCGGGGAGGAACTCCAGTAGGGACAGAGACACACACACACACACAAAAATACACAACACTCAACTGGCTTTGAATTAAGTATATACAAACTGACCATGGTAGTAAATAACTAAGGTGACTGTAAATATATGTACAGGGAAAATATTTTTTTCTCTGTATGTTTGTACTTACACACACTCCCTCCCACCTATATGTCAATATACACACAGTCAAGAACAATACATACACAAATATGCGCATGTATTCTTACTAGAGATATTAACGAATAAACATGAATTGATTAATCACCATTAAGAATTTAACCGATTAAAATGTATTAATCTATAATTAATCTATAGTCTAGAAATGGCAGTAATTGCACCTCATTTGACATCATTTTGCCTGACTGAGCCATTTTTTGAATAAGGAACCTTACAATTAGACTTTCAAATGTGAAAAAAAAAGATTGATTAATGAATTGTTAGCGTTTTCTGCTATTGGTTAAGGAAACTGCGCACAATTTGTAACCTTAACTGACAATTTACTGTAATGATACGGTCTATATTAAATGGACGTGGTGCCAATTGTGCTTTAGCTTTGAAAATGTGACTGCAGATTGGTGAAAAAGATGTTAGCGACTGTAAAACAAAAAAGAAAAAAAAATGTAATCTGATGTTTTAACCTGAATCTGTTCATGATTTGTTTTTTTTTTTTACTGTTTCAGAATTTAAAAGCCTAACTCTGGATGCAGGGTGTAAATCTGGTTCAACTAAACACCTTATACATATTACATATGTCAAATCACTTATTTCATGATGCCCTGATGCCCTTTTTTTTTTGCTGCCGATCCCGATTGTTGATCGTCTGTAAGTATCGATACACGGCCAACACTGTTTTTATGATTGTTTTGTTATAGCAGCTGGTATTGTAGATCAGACATTAATAAGCCAAACCAGACTCGTAATACCAAATGTTACCACTAGGTGTTGCAGGTTACTCTGCTGCTTCTAATTGGAACATCTCAGTGAGTTTTCACATCACGCTCCTGCAGATGTTTCACAATAAAAGCCTTGCTAAGAAATAAATGTTTCGTGTCCACTGGAACGCCAGAGGGATTTTACTTTGAAATGGATACAGGAAGTGTTAAATTTGCATGAACAGCACAATGCAGTAATGTTTACACGGTAAATGTGAGTGGATCAAAACAAGGCTTCATACTTCTACTGACAAACTATAGCTGGTTAGCTAACAAAGCTAACAAATGTGATAAGCAGAGTGACAACTCAAATGTAACCCTATCAGGGGCACAGTTACATTAGAGGTATATTGAAACAGAAACTGACGGGGTAATTGTTCATTTACTTTCCAGCAACACAGTATGGCACAAACTAGTTAGCACCTTCCTGGAGATGCTGCTTGACTCCACCACCGCACATCTTCAGACACGCACATACATGTGAATGTTGCTCTCAGCTGCATGCACAAGAGTTTACAGGTGTACTAGTTTGACTTCAGGGCTTTCTGCCAGAAATGATTTCATTAGGAAGTTTCTTTTTAGAAGTGTTGAGCATGTAGCTATTTAAATGACACTTGGATAATACGTGCAAGTTGTGTGAGAGTTTTAAATGGAGGTTATAGTTGTGCTATTTTAAAAAAAAAGAGTGCAGTCAACTTAAACAAGTCTGGATAGCATGATTCAGATTCATTCTACATCCGGGTGGTGAGTAATTGATATACAAATTGTGTTGCAGGTGAAGTGGTGCTTTTGGTTTGTTAGCATTTGATAATGACCCCAACTAGGCTGAGAATTTTGCATCATTGATTGGTTTTCACAGCCATCTACTAGAAAGCATTAATCCCGATCTCAGCCACTAACAATCAGTGGTTAATCAATCTGGGCATCCCTAATTTCTATGTAACAAAGTTTGTCTGTTAAATAAACAAACAAATGAACAAATCTAGAGACCAAAAGTGATCAAAAAATACATCTGCTATTGGCTTTTGTATGGAGGAGCAGGATAAATCTAATTATTTTTGGTGATGTTTAGGGACACCACCAACAAGGGCCGCACACTGGACTCATTATTAATGTCAGTAATTATTATATTATGGTAGCGATAACCAACGTGATGAAACTGCATCGCCCGCCCCTATACATGTACAGACGTCACATCAACCTACGTCATGATGTTCAGAAATAAATTCTGTTTATTACTGAGCAGCACATTTGACAACAAAACACACAGGGTCATCCCAACGGCTGACTCCCCAGCTGTTACCTGGGCAACCAAACAGCTGTTCCTTTGTCAACAGTGAATATTGCTTTTTTTTTTAGTGGACAACAAACACAAAAGCTGTTTTGATTTCAAAATCACTCCCTCATTCACTGTTGCCTACATAGTAAACACTGAAGGGTTCACTCTATTCAGAAGGGAGCAGCAAATTGAGATTTCAGCCACTTATGAATCATCATTTATTTATTTTACACCACATTGCATTTAGCAAAAAAGAAGTGTACATACTATGGACACTGGGTAGTGAAAAGGGGTTGATTTTGGACACTCCTACTGCATTTTTCAAATTACAGGAGGCGCAATATTTGTTAAGGGAAGAATTTGTGTCAAAATACCATTAAACTAAACACATATTTTACAGACATAAGAAAAGATCTCTGTATGGTACAGATCCCCACGAATATCAGTCAAAAAAAATGCAATTGGATATTTTTCAAATTCATTTAGCCCTAATGCTCATACAGAATTGATAAAGGAATTGTTTACCTGCAGCAGTCAGGTGAACTTATTGAATAATTTATTTTGTGATATTTGCAAAATAACTATTAATTAAACTGTTAAGGTAATTGAAAGTTATTTTCCAAAATAACTCAACTGTGAATTTTAGGCAAAGCTCCAAAATAGTGAGCTTTGAGAACATTTCGTGACATAAACTCAAAAAATAAGACTTTCCTCCAGTCTGCGGGACACAATGCCTTCCAGACTCACTGTGAAAATCTGTGGGACATTATTGGCCAAATCTCCTCCCTATCAGGGATTGGCTTCCAGTTAATCCACCTATTGTTATTCATTAGGCCCATCTCTTATCTCAGCTTCATCTGTGACCTTTGACTCCTCTGTCGAGATAGATTAGCTCATCGACTCTGATTAGGACATCATCCGCCCCACCTCCGGGGTCAAGTTCATTATGCACCGTCCTAATTACAGATTTACCTTATTTAATTGGATATGTTTGATTGAGCCAACAAGAATCTGAAGATAGATTAACAGTTAATGATTCATATAAGGAAAGAAAATCTTGACAAATTTAGAGAAATTAATTGAAAAGGATCACAGGGTCAGTTCTGCTGATTTCAGCAGGGGCAGGTCGAGAGAAATACATATGTGTTGATTTGAACCCAAGCAATCACATATATCAATATTTGCTTGGGAAATCCCTAAAAAGAAGGATATTTTCATTTACTCTAAAACATTACATTATTGTAGCTCATGAGAAAAGCACTGAATAAAAATGTCGTTAGAAATCAAATTGTTTTATTTCAAAATCAACAGACCTTTTTCTGAATACATGTTTTTTCATTAAATATTAGCATGTGTAGCATTAATTATGCTTTTTATTCCTCAAATGAATCAAAATAAAATCTCAAAATAGCGATAATTTTCTTGATCGATCAATCTGCTGATTATTTTCATGATGAATCAATTAATTTAGTCTATAAAATGTCAAGAAATTGTGAAAAATGCTCATTATAATTTCCCAGAGGCCAAAGGCACATCTTCAAATGTCCTCTTTCATCCAATCAGCAGTCCAGAACCCAAAGACTCTTCATTTACTGTCATAAATGATAAAGAAAAGCAGCAAAACCTCATATTTAAGAAGGTGCGACCAACAAATGTTTGACATTTTTGCTTGAAAAACGACTGAACGACAAACGATTAACAAGCCAAAACTTTTAAATATTTGAATTGGACTGTCCAAAACCGGGGTGGCTGGGCATCTTTTAGGGGTTGCAGCTGCCACCCCATATCACCCCTCTGGATCTGCCCCTGGATTTCAGATATCACACTGAGCAGACGTGAATTACATCTCAGCATGTAAGTCTTCACAGAGCACTTACTGGGACTTAATGAGTGTCATTGTGAAACAGTTCCTGAGACCAATCATCAAAATAATTGAACCTTTCATCAGAGTGCTTCACCCTGGTTCCCTCATCTATTTCCAATTCCGGTTGCAAAGGCCTCCTTCATTTGGAGTTGGTAGATGTGAGCGGTGGCTATAACTCAAGGAGATGGAGTGAGAGGGAGAAGAAAAGGACAAGAGAGGGGGCCCCGTCTCTTGTATGAACAGTACAGTGAAATATACACCTGACGTTCAGAAAGGACCATTTATTTTTTTTGAATCTAGCTGGTAGAAATGGAATATCTAATGAGGCTATATTTAGGGCTTGATAACATGACTGCACTGAGTAATGAAATAGCGAAGGTGAAGATTCATTACCTGCCGCATTATGATTTAATCAAACTGCACAAAATTATATTAATTTTTCTCCAACAAAGGGCTCCTTCATATCTGGTCTTTTGCCCCCTTGAGCCTGCATGAGGTCGCAGTGTCACTGAGAAACTCTTGCACCTTTACGGCTAAAGGTCGTGGGTCTTTTAAAGAGGATTAATTTTACTATTAAAAGTGTCGTTACACCAATAATCATCAGGTTTTCTTAGCCTTCAATTACAAACCAGACATCAGCCATTTCATACCATTAACCTGTAACTCTACATAACTGAATCTGTTGAATTACTTTTAAAAAAAACCTCCAGTTTGATCCGATTCCACAGAAGCATGTAAGAAAGAAAGACCCCTTCCCCCATCTATTATTACTGCCAGCGTTCAGAAACCCAGTATTGGTCGAAGATCTGCTGTTTCTCAGCCTACATTGTGTAAGTCGTGTCTGCTTTGTTTTAAATCATCTACGCAGACATACATTAGATATGTACAGACATGAACATGAACCTAGCTAGCCAGTAGCTCCGTGCACAGGTCAGCGGGGCAAAAAGAGGGAAATAGCTGGAAAATGGGTCTCACCTGTGAATGTGCTTGAGGATTTTCATTTTTGTCCTGGTACAGTTTCTGTGACTGCCTGTTTTTACTTTAATTTGGCAGCAGATTTTTCAGATGTACAGTAAGTCACAAGAGGTAGATTAGAATTGGCCTGACAATCAGACTGAAATGACAGAGTGAAATGTTTAATTTCATTCATTCAGCCTGATCTTGTGTTCGTGTTAGCCAACTTTTTACTTCATGTACAGTAAGTTGTACCAACGATTCACAAAAAGTTCCAAAGTATAATGTTTGCCCTCTCAAACGACACATGTAAGTGTTTTCTTATCTGATATCCCTATGAACAGGACATGGTAATAACAAAAAGGCAGAGAAAACTCAAAATTTCAAGGCAACTTATTTAGATAGATTTTTCAGTTTTGAGCCCAACTTCAATAAGTTCTGAAAAGGTTTTACTAACAAATAATGTTTCGTTGACATAATTTACTTACCTAAAGTTTATCTAAGGAAGAAAATAAGTTATCTCAACCAAAGATTGGTTAAGGTTTGCCCAGAAAATGAAAATTAGGTTTCAGGAAAGATCATGGTTTGGGTAAGTGCTTTGTCAAAACACATTTGTCATCAGGGTTAATATAATGACTACATGGTTAAGGTTAGGGAATTACCACAGTCATGGTGGTACCACTGGCAAACCAATAGCTGTCTCTTAGGATGGGTCCCATATTTTGTTGTCTAATCCTTTGAACACAACCTCCAATTTCCACCCAAATGTACCTGGAACCTTGAGCCCCAAGAACTCTTTTCAAGGAAGTTTTCTTTCAGACCATTGTGTGTCCACTGAAGTCAAAATGATCTATGAAAAAGTGATGCCTGTTTTTACACACAGCTTTTGCACACGACTATACACCAATGCCACAGTATTATCATTCTTTTTACTTTTATTTAACCTTTACTTAATCCGGTGGAAAACAGTTGAGATAAAATCTGTATTTCATTGGTTACCTGGTCAAGAAGGCAGCAAAGTTACACATCGATGGACAGGCAGTTTGTCATTTCCAATTCCTGATGGATTTTGTCAGCATAAATGTTCAGCGCCACAAGCCCCACTCCCAAAACAGTGTGCCATTGCACATACTGCCCACCAAGAAGGCACTTTTTGAGGGATAAAATAATGTCCTCGCAACTTAATTTAGCCCCTGGTCCCTGCAGTGAAAACGCAATTAGGCCCTCCAAAGGTTCCTGCTCCCTGGTGATAGTTCCTGCAGTGGAAAACACCCAACTTTACGCTCAAGGGCTATTACACAGTATCATTTTTGGGCATTTTCTGAAATGACTGATGTGTCTTTGGAAAAAAGTCTCCTGTTGCTATTTTTCATAAATGCAGGTAATGTAACTAGCTAGATATGTAGGATGATAAGACCCACATTCTTACTTCTGCCCACTAAGACCGTTTTCTGTTGTCCAAACTGTCACTTCTGAGCTCAGTCATGTTATTAAAACACTTAACTAATGGGACAGCCGACTCTCGTGGCTTGAACCAGCTTTCTCAGCTATTGAGAAACTGCAGCACCAGCAGCTGTGAACAGTGCACAACTTGTCACTTTATGATATATAACTGCCGTCTTCCACATTAAACAAATAGCGAAGTGATTTGCTACAACTAAGTATGCTCCATCTCCTGATCAAGATGCACTGAGAACTTCAGAACAGCCACAAAACGGACCTTGAGGTTAAATTGTTTGGTTAACAACTGGTTTCAAGGGTGAGAATTAACTTCGAATCTCAAATACAATATGTGTGACTGATTTTTCCTTCTAATTTTTGTTAAAGCTTTTGTGATACGATTGTATCGTGTGAATATGTGAGTCTCAGAATTGCCTGTAAGGTCATGGACAAAATATTGTCATAGTATCATATTTACCCGCTGACTCCCAGCCCTATATGTCTGTATCAGCACGTCTCCTTGGGCCGAGCAAAGTTATCCAGCGGAGAAGATTGTTTGTTAATACCACTGACCCTGTTATGCTTGCTGCCACTGCAATACCTCATTGAGATGCACACTTTGCAAGGTAAACAGCGTTTTAAAGGATCCTAAATGAGGTAATCCAAACGCGGCCTCTCCTCCTTTTGCCCCAGGCAGGGTTTTGAATGCGAGAACTGTTACACACCCTCTTTTATGTTAATCTGCTCCTCTGGCTGCCAAATAAGAACCACATGTCTGGCAGAAAGTGCTCCAGAGTGCACTGACAGACTGGTCTTTCATGGCGTGGATGCTGAAGGACCTGGCAGAGACACCACCAAACTGACTGAGAGGGCGAGGCAGATGATCTTAGTTGGAGAGACCCTCCAAGATATTGATAGATGTGTTTATTTAATAAATTTGACATTTGGCAATCTTGTTTAAGAGGGACGCCAGCCTTGTGAAGATCAAGATATATCTATGAGAACTCACAGAGAGCGGCTTCTTTCTCCCTGTTCCCTCACTCTCACAAGCCTACACAGGCACTCACTCACATTTCCTCCCTCTGACTTTCTGCCTTATTGAAATCAAAAGTAACACACCTACACTTTGATGTCACACACTTTGTTAATGTCCAAACAAAGTCTACAGAAGGGGTGTGAGTGAGCTGCCTCTATCTGGACAGTGGGAGTATTATTCAAATATCCCACATATCTTGTTTAAGACAGATTCATTTATTTGGATCCCCATTCTTCCTGGTGTCCACACCAAACACAATACATGACATTAGATAATCACAAAAAGCATCCCACCACAACAACAACAACAACAAAAAGCACAATACAACATACGACAGGACCTAGCTCTAGTCATCAACAATCAAAAACAAGTGACTTCTATGGAGATATAAAATACAGATGTCTGAAAATAAAGTTACTGCAGCAGCCATGGTGTATTATAAATCAAGATCGAAATGTCCTTCAGGCACTCTCAAAGTTTTTGCCAGTCAGCGTACATTACTATAACATGACAAAACATTTAAATGAGGGATAATAAATAGGGGGAATCAGAAAAAAATGTTTTATGTTAGCTGGCGCATTTTTAAAAAAATCAAGTCACAACATACACTGGTTGTTAACTGATGAGAGAAAGTGAAAGGAGTGGTTGGTTAACAGGTTTCAGGTTTTCTTTTTAATTGTGTAATTCCACACAAGGCAATGCAAAAAGCATGACAGCTGTAAAGGTACAAATCAAGTCTCTAAACCACCACAAACCACAAAACTAAACTGTGATGGAAGCAGAGTGATAGAAACGGAGCGCAGCTGACGGTGCACCGACGAAGCACACAAGGCAGGTGATGCTTGCTTGTTTGCTTGTGCTAGTTTTTTTGCCACTGGATCAGATTGCTTTTTCAATCTGGATCAGATTGTTAATTTAAATGTCTGACAGCATCATGGAAAGGATCATGACAGCGAGAGATCTTTTTCTAACGAGTAAGATACGATTTGTTTAACCAGAAGCAGCTGGTTTTTTTATTGCTCGTGCAAAACTCAGCACGCTCTTTTTTGTAAATCATCTTTGTCAGCTTCGTTCAAACTCAACAGAGACAAAATAAAACTCACCAAAAACATCCTGATCGGTTTTTCCACTGTTCTGATAATCAGAAACTCTGGAAATGAATCCTTAATTCACAACATGATGGAGTGCAGAGCGTGCAGGGTGGGTGATGCCAGACGGCAGCAGGAGAGACGCCCCACAGTGCCGTGTGATTTTAACTATGAGCGTGTAGACACTTTTACTTTCTCTGACTGTGTGGAAATTGGACGTTTTCACATCAGAAATGACAAAGAAAGGCTTTAAAATGTGAGTCTTTCTCCTGTACATTCCCCTGTAGGCTGATATAAGAGTTCACAGCCCTAACGTGAACTGACAGCCCTCTGACTCTGACTCTTTGGCCGTTTTCAATAAATCCACCTTTCTCCCTGTCCCTCCATCTCACTTTGTCTCTCAGCGCTTTTACACGAACCAGCTCTTCCTTCTGGTCAGATCATCGATTTGCCGTCCACCTCTCCAGTGAGACGCAGCCTTGTTCAAGCAACTATAAGCTCCCAGATGTGTTATTTTAATTAAATCTATAGTGTAGTTTACTTCTTTGACAGCCTTCTTCTCTACGTTATCCATCTTGCCTCGAATCGGAAATGATATTCACTCTGTGTAATTGAAAGATTTCCCTGGAACTGCTCGGCTTTAATGTGTCTGGTATTTGCAGCTCAGGCTGTTTGCCTATTTCTTTTGCACTTCTAATACATTAGCCATCTTGTTGTGATTGAACGCAGCAGTAGATCTTTCAAAAGGCCAAACAATTGGCCATTACTGTTATTGTTTCCTTGAATGCTGTGGACCTGCCGTATGTGTTTTATGACTAAAAAGTGAAAAAGAAAAACCGCTGTTTTATCTTGTGCGTGTTGTTAAAGTGATACATTAATAGCAGACATTTTAAATAACTGTTTTATAGGTAAGACTGTGCAATTTGTTTCTAATTTTATTCATTTTTCTTCATTGAATAGAAGTATTGCACTTAACCTATTAGCTTTATCTCTACAAACGTCTTATCCTATAAACTTTTGCAAATTCCTGCAGCTAATCGCTACCTGGATTGTGAACCGTGTCAAACAGAAGTATGAAAAATTCCTTTCCAGGTAATTATGAGACATTTATACAGTCTCCTATATCTCAGTTAAAACAGCATCTAACCACTCAGTGATGCATGAGGGAGGGGAACGCAGCGCAACCTGATCCCTACTGTAGGTTTACTTAACCAGCACTATAAGCACAGTGCAATTATGCCTATTTTCATGTGATAATACCATCTGTAACGCTCATACAGGCTCACTGTTTCCTCGGTCCTCACCTCACCTAAAATTATTACCAGACCAAATCGACAAATTCAAGGAAGAAAGGCAATACTGTTTGTTTAGCCCGTGACCAACCGTGGCCAAGTCTATGTGCAACGAGCGTAGAGCCACATGAGAAAGGAGTGGGAGCTAATGGAGAAAGGGATCGCCGATGTGAGAGGGCAGCAGCGGACTGAGAGTGTACATGTGTAACCCATTTCACAGAGCTGCAGCATGGGAAATATCTACCTTACTCGCAGCTCCTATTTCCATAAGATTAATTCAGGGAGAAATAATAACAAAACTGCAGCACTTGTTAATTGGGTCATATTTCAACACTTACCCAAACCCGTCCATTAATGATATTAAAAACACACAAGAGTGAAATGTTTTTTCTTATAACTAGCCAGGGTAGGGACTTCCCCATGTGCAAAAAAAAAAAACCAAAAAAAAACTTGGGGGTGAAAAAAAAAATTGTCTTGGGTCCAAAACAACCTGCTCGAGCTTTGCACGAGCCTAAATCCAGCCCACAGAGAAGTTTGGAAAAGTCTTTACATCTTTGTGGGAATGTACAGTAGAAGGTGGAGTGGATCACTTGCTCATTTCCTCTTCCTGTTTCTTTTCCTCAGGTGTGTGTGTGTGTGTTTGTCAGGTTACGTCCCCGTCTGGACCTGGGTAGCGGTCATTAACAACAGGAGGGCGTTATTGAACGGCTCAGTGGTCATTTCCCTTCCTAATACAGGCATTTACCACTTGAGCCTTTAATTTCCACTCCTTAGTCAAATATACAGTCACTGACTCACACACTCATATGCACACACAGAAAACCATCTACTTTTTTGTTAATCTTACAGAAAATGGACTCATACAGTGAATACTTGATCCACCAATGCATTATAAACAATGAGTCAATCACTAAGTAGATTATGTGTTTTATTATATTCATTATTTCCTGTTTCCTGTTCTAAGAAATGCTACAGTATGTTCTAGGCTCATCTATGTTGAAAAGAAAACCAAATTTTGAAGATGGCTAAAAGATGTTGCTGGGGAACCTGTAAAAACTACACATATTCACATCTTAGTTAATGTTAAAATGTTAACTCAGTTATCAATCATTAGCCATCAAGCAAGCTAGTGTTTTGCTAACATTAACTAACTTAGGATGCGACCCTATATGTTGCCTTTGCAGGAAAAGGCGTAAATTTGCTCAACTCTCATTGGAGCACAGAGCAAAAAGGGGCAGGGCATAATTCTGCTGCATATTAAATTTACACTCATGTATTCCCTCTCTCTATTAGTTTGCATTGCCAGCGGCGGGGTCTGCCACTCTCACAGTGAATACAAGTTGCTTGCACACGCACAAGGGGTTCACAGGAAATGACATACTGGTTGAGTGTCCTCTGTCATTAAAGCCTACACATTTGCTCAAGCAGGGATTAAAATACTGTCATAGCATGGGGCTACTGTACCATATTTGTTATGCTGGGGCTAAGTTTAGAGTTCTGGAATCCAGGGGTCAGCCCCATCTGAAGCCCCCTTGCACAAACAACAGCCCTAAACTCCCATTAGCCATGCAAATCCAATCTGTGAGTGTTGATTGTCTAAAGAAGAGAAAGAAGCTGGAAGTCTTAACCGGGATCCAGCTCAGCCTTCACCCTTTCTTTGCCTCTCTTTCTTTCTTTCTTTCTGTCTTCCCCCCCTCTCTGTCACCCTGCATTGCTCATCGCGTACATCGTGAGTGTCTCTGTGCATGTCTACCGTCACTGTAGCCTGGTTTAACCGAAGACATTGTCCGGGCTCCATAAGTAATTTCTCTCCCTGCCACAGTCACACAATGCCCCCGTACCAACAACTGTGTTACGGCTGCTCAACTGTACAGGTCCTGGTATGCCAGCACAGATTGAGACCATGCTACAGGAATTAGGCACACACGCACACACACAACAACGAGTGCCACATGCACGCACACAAGATGCACACATATACACACACAAAGAAAAGCCCACTCTTACTGCCAAGTGAATCGTCGGATTTGCATCTCATTTCACCGGTGTGTGTGCATTAGTTTTAGTGTGTGTGATTTTTTTTTATAGCCCTTTGAATACCTTGGTGGCACACAAAGGCTTCCTCTCTCTCTCTCTGTGGAAAGGCCTGTACCATTGCAATAGGGAACAGATTTAGATGCGCAGTGACAGCTTAATAAACTGGATGTCTTTGAATGCCTCCATCTGCAGGGGGAGGTGTCTGGGTGGCTCGGGGAGCTGCTCAAGATGCATCAATAGGAGGAGGATCTTTCTCTGGTGGTGCTAAGGCCTGCACAAAGCCCACAGTGGCTGACCTACAAAATGGTGGTCAAGATGGGGCTTTATGTTTAAGGCCTGAAAGGGAGGAGAGGTCTGATTAGTAGGTTAGGGAGAGTTCAGTGGCTCTGTAAGGCTCTGGAAGACCTGCCGACGGGGGTTTGAATAGGCCTGGTGGCATGGTAAACAGCCTGAATAGGAATCCAAGGCGAGGGGAGTGGAGCAGTAGCGCTAGGTGGGAGGAGAAACGCTTGTCTGGGTTCAGGGAGCCCTCACAGGAGCTGTGTAGAGGGCACTGGCCCTCAGTCTTGGACCCATTGAGGCTGGTGCTCTGCAAAAATGGGGCTCCATGGCATGGTGTTAAACCAATCCCACTTCACAGCTAACCTCCCATTTATTCATCATCAAAGCAGGAGAAGAGCTCATGATTATAAGGGCCGTGGAGCAAACTCAGATAAGTGTATGAATCTTTCTTTTATTACAGTAAGTACTCAAAACACATGGGAAAACCCTTCATATCAACTCTGGACACCTTGTCTCCATATTTTACATCTATCCTGCACATGTTTAAGGCTCATTTATGTCCCCCTTACGTATGAAAATAAGTACTTCTGTTTCAAACGATGTAACCGTTACTGCCCACATACTTCCATGTATCCTATACAGCCTGTCCCCACCAGAAAACCAAGTGTGTTGGTCAAATGTGCAAACAGCTTATTCCGACTCATATGTCTGTTTACTGTTTGGAGGCGTAGCAAGTATGACAAGAGAAGTATAAAGAGGGAGAAAGTCTGCATATGGTGGAGGTGGGATGGATAGATGGTTAAAAAAAAAACACAGGACTTTCATCAAGGAGACCAGGGTTTCCTGTGTGAAAAGTAAACGTACACTTACTTAAAGTTTTGAGTAACTTAAATTTTATTATGGACATGAGTTCTGTCTTGTCACTTCTGTCATGTGACATATGTAATATAATTATTTTGACTGAAACCACAATCTGCTTCCAAACCTGTCCGAGTCTTTGTGCCTAAACCTAACCAAACTGTGACCATTTTACAATATGAACCACGCGTAATGTTACTTGAGTTATGTCATGTGACTTATGTAACATATTTAAGGTATGCCTTTCGCTTTCTGTACTATATGTCGTTTTGGGAGCAATTCGCAATCGACCTATTCTGATGTGTAGGTATGAGGATGTGTTGGTCCCTCTATGTTGGTGTGACTGTTGCAGCAATAAATCCACTAGAGGGCACAACTCAGAGTCAAGAACAAGAAGACAAGTCAAAAGTTTCTGACAACAAACAAACAAGGTTATAATACAATACTTCTTGAGAAAAAGGCAGAAGTGGAGGCAGTGCTGCAGACAGAGAAATCTTTTCACTAATTCGAGACAAATGCCATTTCCAATACTTTCAGATTTTTAAAACTTTATTGTGTTCTCCTGGTTGTGTCTCCCTTGAACTCCAGTCCTACGCTGCCCCCATGACTTCACTGAAAAAAACAAAAAAATGAGGAAACTCAAAACTTCAAGGCAACTTACTTGAAAAGACAGAGTTTTGGGCCCAATTCAGGCTCTTAAATCTGAAAACGTTTTACCAATTAACAATGTTTTGTTGAATTTATTTACTATTATTCTTTAGATAAACTTGAATCTTTGAGTTTTAGAAAAAAACAAAACTGTGTAGACAGAAAATTGTTGAGTAAAGTCATTGCAGTTAAAGTGAATAATGGTTATAATAAAACATTATAAATGCAAACCCTTCAACATTTCGAGCAACGCAGATAATGACAAATCAGTGTTCACAATTCATGTTTAACAATTTTATTGATCTCAAGACTGAAGTTTATATAAAGAAAAAAAGTAGGTTATCACAATAAAACATTATAAGTTGGCAAAACTTGGTCTACTTCATTTAAAAGGTGTTTGAGTTTGATTCAAAACTCAGAAATGTAGTAAATGCAGCTGCCTTGAAATTATGATTTTTCTCAATTTTTTTTTCTTTTACAATGTGCCAGTGACACTGCTCCATTTCATCCCTATCTGTAAGCTTTTAAAAAATATGCACAAATATCGATGAAATGAACACAGAGTACAGACAGAAGGTTCCGTCCGTATGCATATCTAACGTTAAGCATAAATGAGCGTTTACAGTGATAACCAAGTATGGACAAAACTGAAATCCAACCAAAAAACATGAACGTGTTGGGCCTTTATAAGCTGTTCAAACTATTGCTTGGTGCCAACCAATTGCCAAATTCTCTTTAATGAAACTGTTTTTTCTTTCTCCAGCCCTCTCCCTCCTCTCTCTCTCTCTCTCTCTCTCTCTCTCTCTCTCTCTCTCTCTCTCTCTCTCTCTCTCTCTCACAGACACTTTTATTCCTCCATCTGCCTACAGTTCATCAGCACTGTACACATCTCTGGTTTTGTTTTTGCCATTGTCCAACAAAAATTGGTTTGGGACTCTCTGGGGTCCCATTTGAGTCCTATGCAATGTAGTGTTTTCTCCTCTTTCATTAAAATCAAAATAGGACCCATCCCAGGAGGAGAGGAGGAGGGTAGAGGGAGGGAGACAGAAAAGCTGCTTCCAACTATTGTGCTCAGCCACAGATGTAAGTGGAGATCTCTCTGTCTCTCTGTCTGTCAAGCATTGTGATAGTGGGAGGGTCAGACTTGTTGTAAAGCTTCTTTATTATTAGGATAATTATGAGTAGCAGACATGTGGTCGTTCTCTCTACAGTCGCCCCATTCATTTGCTTTCTTTACTCATTTTAATCCAACGCTGAATAACAGAAGTGATCATTCACTGACTGCGGTACAGTCTAACCAGTCCTGCTGTACTTCATCCATGCAGTTCTGTTTCCGCTCTAACTGCTTTAGCCAAAGATCCATCCATCCTCTTTCCCCATCCCAGGGCCATTCATGGAGTTCAGCACCAGTCCTCCCAGCTCAATCAGAGTGAATTAGGTGAGCTGGAATGGGGATTGCGCAGTACCTTCTGCTGTGCTCTGGTGTCCAGCAATTATGCTAATGCTAAGCGGTGGCCCTGTATGCGTAGCCCCGGGGCAGAGCGAGTGGACCACTCCCCATTCAGGCGCTTAACCCCAATCTAATGCTCCATTAGTGCCTCAATACTATAGCTCTCAGTTTGAATGCTAACTGGCCGCTTTTTTTTCTGCAGACAGGCCATAAGCACACACAGAAGTCTGTTAGTAATCCACTCACTTAGTCTCAACATGTGTTTGTGTGAATGGGTTTTCATGAACAATAGTATGGTGACCATTCACATGTTAGTTCTATGCAAATGAAGGAGATCTGAATGGAAACTTCAAATGTGGGCTTGATTTTTCTCATACGTTGTCAGCCCTCCAAATTAAGTATGTCTGCTATCCTGGGGACAACGTAAATGGCACCATGGACACAAAGACATGATGTCTGGGACAATTCTGACACAACAGATAAAGTTATCATGACAAAAATGTCATAGCAAATTTCCTAGTATGTTGTTTGTGAAATCAACTGTCCATTTATCTGAGTGAAAAATGTGAATGTAAAGATACTTATATCTTTTGGCCCCTGTGTGTGTGCAGGCTACTTGTGCGTTTGGTTTGGTAAGTATGCTGGTCTGTGAGTTTGGTGAGAATAAAGCTGTCTGTTCTGCATTATAGGCATCATGGCCCTCTGTCTCCTCTTTGTTGTTCGAGGGAGAATGGTTAGCTTCTCGCTCTGGAACAACTGAATCAGTCCAAACACTTGAATGCCACAGAGCTTTATGGGAAAAAATAACTCCTAGTGATCTGCTCCCTTCAATACAGAACATCCATTATTCAAGTGAAATCGTATCCACGCTGCCTGTGTATTAGCATTGTCATGAATCTAATATCTCAGCCCGTGCGGACATCTCCTAATGAGTCTGTCTGGGCCTGTTTCCCCATAATATACTTGGATGCTACCTAACACTGTGACAACACCAGTCTGGAGCCTTAGCTTTTTTTTTCTTCAGAGCGAGACAGAGTGGAAACCGTTATTAAATTCCAACAGAGATTCTCATTCTGAGCCAGACTTAGCTCATTAAATTAAAATGACGAGGATCTTTGTTTGCTGCAACAACAGAAGAGCCTGCTAATTGCCTTTTTGATATGAGGAGCTCTCGACTCCAAAATAAATCAATCCAACTTTTTAAATAAGCCACAGGAGCTGGGAGGCACTGATTCTGAACACAGTGTGTGAACCTGCACCCACCTAGAAGAGTAAATTGATTGTTAATGTTGTGCTTGAAAAAAAACAAGCTTAGTGTCCTTTGCAGGCTCTGCCTGGTGCACAAGTATGGACAAAATGAGCACTGACAGAAGGCTCTGTCCATATCCACACTTAAGGACACAGAGGGGGCGCAGGGGAGGCGATTTCCCCTGTGTGCCCCTGTGAATGAAAAAAATGCAGCAAAAGTGTTCTCCTGGTTGCCGCTGTGGTAGATAAAACATGAAAAAGTGCCCTCTAGGGTGCCTTTCCAGTGGACAAAATGTGGTAAAGTGCCCTCTACCATGCTCTGTTCATGAGAAAGACACCCTAAAGTGCCCTGTGGGGTGCCCTTTTAGTGGACAAAACAAGGTAAAGTGCCCTCTAGGTTGCCTTTCCAGTGGACAATTTGTGATAAAGTGCCCACTAGGGTGCCTAAGTAAACAAACGTGAGGAAGTGCCCACTCGGGTGCCTTTCCAGCTGACAAAAATAGGCCAAGTGTCCTCCAGGATGCCTTTCTAGTGGGCAAAACGTGCTAAAGTGTCCTCTAGGGTGACTTAGTGGACAAAATGTGATAAAGTGCCCTGTAGGGTGCCTTTCTAGTGGACAGAAAGTGGTCATTTGACCTCTATGGTGCCTTTCTAGTGGACAAAACTTGGTTGAGTGCTCTCTAGTGTGCCCTTTTATTCAGAGAAAAAGTGATGAAGTGCCCTCTAGCACGCCCTCCAGTGGAAGCCACATAATAAAACAACTTTAATCTAGTGGTGACCCACTGCATACAGCTGGTGCCCTTATTGTTTTTTTCGCCCCTGGCCCTCACACAGCCTGAGTCCGCCACTGCGTATCTGTAGCCTTCATGTGAAAGATTCTCACGAGTACAAGTGTGGTAATATTCTGAAAAGATGTTAACCCTTCCATACCAGAAGAAGAAGGCTAAAAGATAATACTTGACATTACACTGGTGGAATATGTAAGTCTGATCAAGCCTGTTAAAAGCCTCATCCCTGCATGGCCTTCCTCGTTTGTTTTGGACGAACTCAAGTTCACTGTGGTTAAGCTGAACCCGCTAGCCCACATCTCTTGGCTCACAGAGCGCTCCTGAGTGTGTGAGTGTGCGTGTGTGTGTGCGCGTGTGTGCGTGCAAACAGGATTTATCTTGCATGTCGTACACAAGGCTGTGGTGACTGGCAATCTGGATGACCACAGTGGGAAACTAAGCCTCACAATATAGAGTAAACTCTCTCTCTGTACACACACACACACACACACACACACACACACACACACACACACACAAAAGACAGTGAGAGAAAGATGCTAGAAAATCCTATTTGCTTTGTACTTGGACATGGTATTCTCGAGCCACACAAACACACTGCTAAAAACACTAAGCCAAGGCCTTCTTGTTCCGTCATACACACATAGCAACATACACACAAGGCCACACTGTGTTGGGTCATGTTCAACAGCTCTAAACCATTGTGATTACATGGTTACCTCCACTGATTGTGAGTAATAAATGTGAGAACATTTAAGCAGATGAGGTGTACAGGTGTGCTTTATTACCTTCTAATTGTATTTCCGTGTATCATTCATTTATATGGTTAGAGGGCCTAAAAGATTATACCCGTTTACAGTGGCAGACTCAGGCTATCTAAGGGGCAAGCGCAAAAAAATTAAAATAAAGACGGCACCAGCTGCGTGCAGTGGGGCCACACCTGAAGTTGTGATGCAGTTTTTTCTTGTTTTGTCTACTGGAAGGGCACTAGAGGGCACTTTAACATGTTTTCTCCACTGGAGGGGTAGTCTAAAGGCACTTTATCACATTGTCTTGCATGCTGGTCTTAACTCAGGACACTTTCTCTGACACTTATCTGATGTAATGATGGTGAAAAGCTGGATACATTTCTTAAATGTGCTATTCTAACTGCCTAAAGAAACACTTGCACACAATTAACTATTTCCTAAATATCTATTTCCTTTTTGTTGGATGAATTCTGGACTCACATCTTTGTTCAGGAAGCTTAGACTTATGCAGGGCACAAACTACTACATATGATATCAGAGCCATAATAGCCCAACCCAGTATCGAGAGCGACAATTGACTGTTCGATCCCATGTAGCAGCAGCATAACATAATTGTGATTTGCCCTTCTGTTTCTTTGGCCCCCTGCAGTGCCCCAAACACAAGCACTTGCTTGTACGCACACACACATACCGACACACACCACGCCACACAATTGCTTTGTCACCATGGAGAGGCTCACCATCCTGCAAAGCAACTTAGAACCTGTACTTAAGTCAAATAACTACAACAGTCACAACAGTTCGCTCATACACGACTGACAAGGTTTAATTTCCTACTTAAAAAAATGAGCCCAACTTATGATTGAAAAGTTAGACAAGAGAGCTGCTGTAGAACAGAAGAAAAAACCTTGCACTGCACTCTGTGTGCTGCTGCTGTCTGCTGCTGTGATGTCTGTTAGTCACTCAGACATGCTTCACATAGTGTTGATGATATAAAGAATAATTTAATTGAGACAAAGTCTCCTTACTTTAATCCAAAAGGGGGAAACCGCATTATCAACAGCCCACTCGTGGCTAAAAATACATTGTATCCCCAGTCACCCACCACAGGGAATGATTGGATTCAAGTAGGGTACTAAGTTCTACGCCTTTGCTCATGCAGCGTACTGTATCTGGGATGACTCATGACGTCCTGACACAAAGACCAGCATGTCTGAATTTTTTTGCGTTCTCTTACCAAGTATGACGTTGACCAAACACGAGCACAGGACACTCTTCCGTGCACAACTGCAAAAATAGCAAAGAGGAATGTGGCTGCTACTAGATAAAACTGCAAATAGCCAATATCATACACATCGCTTAGGAAGCCATTGTTTACATTTTTGTTCCCAGATGTCTGATTGATTGAGCATCAACATGTAGTCTGCCAGCACTGTCTTCTGAAAATTATGTTGATACATTTAACTAACTTGCAACAGCAAGATGTTTTGAGGGGAATGAAATGCCAACTGAAATATGTTTTCTATAAACGTAAAATACACATTTTGTTCAACAAGCTTGCTGGCAAGTTGCAAAAATGTAGATACCTAACTAGTTTTACATGGCCAGACTTGCCTCCACAGTGGTCAGTGCTGGAAAAAGGCTCTGGCTTGTTTCATTCTTTAAACTAATCACAATTGTCTTGGGCGGTGATAAGCCCGGGATGCAGCGACAGCGTCCCTGCAAACTTAACATTCGTACCATTAGCATCCTAGGTGCTATTTAACTATTTCCAGCATGTAGGTTGTTGTTGTCTCCTGGACAGCAAAAGTGCTTTTATTTACAAAACCTAGCCAAAATCACAATATTTCCTTACCTTAACAAAGCGCTTTCAATGTAGGAGTCTGGACTAGAACCCTGGACTGAGGTCTTTAAGTTCAATTTAGACAATTTAGTAATATATAAAGTTATTTACAGAAGACAGGGTGGAGTCTGCCATGTTTCTCAACCAATTCATGGCAGTAATTCATGATACTATTCACATATTCTGACAAATTGACCTTTCTTAGAGAAAAAAAAACGCAGTCTGTACAAAATCACACAAGTAATTTATTTTTCATTTCAAGAATCCATTCAAAACTCACTTCACTGTTGGATGGAAATATACTCTGCATCTCTACACTCTCACATTTTTATTTCTCTAGCTAAATCTATGCCATGTTTATAAGAACAGCTCAAATCAACAGTCATCAATTACCACTTCAGTCTTCTGTCTCCTCGCCCGCCTTTCAGTCAGCTATCTCACACGCACGCACACTCTTTCACAGGGTTTTGGCCAACGCAAGCAGAAACGCACCTCTCCACAAGGACAAAGCAGTTGTTTTCCACCCTTTCCTGCTCCAGTCAGCAGCAAAAAAATTAATATTCTCTCACGTCAATCCGCTCTTGAGGAACATGTGAGAGCAGAGGGGTGTATTTATAGAGACTGCTTTGACATGCAACCTTTTCTTTCAGTTCCTTCCTAGTTCATTCTATATCCATATAGCTCTCCCACTCCGTTGTCTTTAAATCCAACTCTGTCTCAGATGATGCAGGGCTGCTCGATATACCCGAATTCAGTTACCAATAACAAATTCATCTGAACGTAAAGCATTTCAAAGAGGTGATGTCTCTCTAATGTAATCATATGGATTTCTGCTAATTTAACCTCAATTTGGACAAGACAATTGTGCACTTATGATTTTAACACGGACATGAGATTTTAAATACAGATGACACTAGTGCACACGAGGCAATATATACAAACAGCTCAATGAGACAATTAAGGTAAAGCCTGTAGCCTGATTTCTGAAATCTGCATCAAAAATAATACTATTTCTAACAGTCAGTACTCAGTCATTTGGAGACACAGACAAGATAAGCACATTTTTCGCAACTTACACTTTCTGAGAATGTGATTATCTCTGATGTCCATTGTGAATAAACATGAATCCACTAAGAAATCAGAGGAAGATGCTTTTTAAAATTCCAGAACTTGCCTGAGAATCATCACTTTTTTTAAAAACTTTTCTTAAGATATTTCATTCTAAACCAAAGTGGTAAACTGACTGACCAACTAGATGACAGACCAATATTGCCAACCATCCAGCCACATCACTAACATGGCTACTCTGGGGATATACAAGAACTGGCCCTTTTCTCTCAAATGTGTGTCTGTGCATTTGATTGACAATAAAGCAAAGTATGAGCCCTAGTCAAGGAACCGAGATACAAAATAAACAAACCAGCACTGTTAACTTTAACCTACAATTTAATTTCATTGGAGTTTAAACAAATTAAAAATGTTATAGCAGTTCAAGTCAAAACCACTGCCACAACAAAGCCAGAGTTGGTCAACCTTTGGCACAGACACGGGGACCATATTTTTTTTACAAGAGCACATGGCCTAAGCTGTTCGTGATGTTTGTCAGGAGCACAATGTTTTGCCTTTGTTGGCTGATTGTAGTTTGGTGAATAATATTAAAGCATCTGAAGAAATTACTGATGTGTGGTTATTCTGGTGGAGGCAGAGTAAAGCTCTATACCCAGTCAGTTTTACTGCAGCCCCTCCTGCAAATTTTCAAATAATACACGACTTAAGCATGACTTATGTCTCTGTTTCATCTCAGGAGGCAAATTATTTACTTGGCTGTAACCACCATGATATGTTACCAACTTATAAAATGTATTGTGAAAAATAAACTGAACTGTTACTCAGTCTAACGACAAACCCAGTCTCATGAGGATGAATGAGACTGTAGAGCTGAACGGTGGCTTGTGCCGGGGAATGTAAATGGAATGTAGTTGCATCTAAAAAAGACAGAGGGAAAAAAGAAAGGAAAGATTTACGCAGGAAGCACACAACTGTTGGTGGCAATTTGCATCTATTGTTCACTCCTCAAAGTAAATCATGTCTGCTGTGCCCTTGCCTTGGTCCTTACAGCCTATATGGAGATGGAGACACAGGGAAGCAAAGAAAACATTTCTCTCTCTCCATTTCTTACCCTCCATTTATTCCTCCCCTCCCTCATTCTTACAAAGGATGGGACCATTACAAATGTCACACTGACAGGTGGGAACTATCCATCACTCTATTAGAGCTCGGTTTGTGGGATTTGCAGCCACCCAGTTCACAGCACTGCTAAAGTGTGGGTGGGCTAAACAAGCAGCACAATTAGTGCAACTCATTGGTGGCAAGGACCACAGACGAGGACAAATGCAGACGTGAAAGCAGTATTCAAGAACCACTTGCAAGACGGTGCTTTGTTTGATTTTTGATTGGGGCAAATATAAGTTAAATAACAGTTTTAAAATGTAGGTTACCTGATTATAAATGTAGTCAACTGAAGCAATAAATTCCTCAGTGTGTAATATATTGATCAAGAAAATCTGTTGTTCTTCCTGCATCCAGTGATGTCACTGTGATTACTTGAATTTCAGGTCTCCACCTTTGGAGACGTGGTCAGGGGGCGTGCTAGATGAGTATTGTTGTCACCTAACACTGTGTTTTGGCCAACAAAGTAATAGCTGTATGCCAGCAGCCTGGTCTCATTCCCAACTTGTCACATGCCGATGATTTTTCACCCCACTTCAGCGACACATACAAACATGCACAGTATGTGTTAGTGGCTGAAAGGGACGCACCCTGCTTTTCATTTGAGTTCAGTGTAAACCCATCTATGGCTGTTCTAGATGCACTGGGCTTTCAACGAAGTACAAAGAGATGGAAAGTCTGCATCTGGTTACATTTTGTAACCCCAAACGTGGTCTTATCTATAACCTACCCAAATAGTTTTTGTGCCTCAATCTACCCAATCTATCTAATCTATCCAACCTTTTCACAGCGTGAACCAGGTGTTGTTACAGGCTTTTTGTCAGATATGGCTGCTAAAGGGTACCTTTCGCTTCAGAGAGGGCTCCAGTGGGCAATGATAAATCGTCAGTGTGTGACAAATTGGGATGAGAACATGGGCATGGGCATTAGAAGCTTGCGTGCAATGCATTCTGGTACATATTGGCGCTGCTAGCATGGCTCCCCGAGCAGGAGAACTCAACATTCTACATTTACCATCAACACTGACAGGACATCCACATGAAAAGCGCAAAATTTTCCCTTTAACTTGCGTAGGACGTTTGGAGGGCGTTTGGACGGCCCTCATAAGCATTTTGTCCGGTCTCCAAACATGACATTATTTTTTAATCATCAGTCCATTTCAATACTTTCACTTAAACTACTTGTCTACTGCATCAAACTACGTCCCCTCTAACAAGCGCCTGCAGGTTAGAAATTAGTGGCACTGCATGGTGTTTAGGTGGAAGACCTGGCAGTTTAATGTGGATGTGAAATGGAGAAGCCACCATGGCAAAATGCTGTAACAGGAGAGGATGATTCATGAAAAATGGATCAACTCTTTGTTGGACCTCGGGACAGATAAAGTGATCTGCTTTATCTGCAAACAGGTGAGTTCAGTACTCAAGGAATTTAATATTAAACACCATTATGAGGCCAATCACAAATCCCACAATATGTTCGTGGATTTTCCTGTACAGCCCTCTAACATAATGTTGGCACCCTAAATTGGCACTCATCAAGTCATCAAAACTTTGACAACCCCTGATCTAGACTGTTGAGGAATCAGACAGGTTGTGAACAAAACACAAGCCTATCCATGTTATCTACTACTTTATTTGGAAGGGAAACTAAGTGCACCTGTAATGTTGGCAGCAATTTCTAACTACACGGGAGAACTGTGTGTGTATGTGCCAATGGCAAAGCATCAGGGGATGTAGATTCACCCAGGCTTTGAGCCTAGGCAGGCAGTTTGTGTACAGTACAAAAAAAACAATGCAATAAAATGAAGAAACTCAATATTATAGGTTATAGATACAAAATTTATTTTGATTCAGTTTCAATTTAAAGAATGTACTTACTCTTGGTTCATGACAGTCAATACAGATATCAAATTGACTGGCAGGCATCTACCGTTTAAAAGGACAATCCTGCCCTGATCTATCACTCCCACTTAATTCCCAGCACTCCACTTCCTCTCATATGTGGGGTGAGAGCGATTGGTACTGGAGGTCACAATGGTCTGATTAAAACCAGGCGACGAGAAAGGGCCCACTGATGAAAGCTAAATGGGCCTGGGTGATGGAGTGAGCAAAACAAACAGCAAGAGATGGTCAACTAACCGAGCGCTAATGAAACTCTCTGTGGTCATGGTCGTTAGGACAAGGAACAGTCGAGGTCTGCGGGAAAAACCCTCAATATGCATAATTTCTGATTTATAAACTGTCAGGTAAATTTACACAAATCTGCATATGTACACACATACAGTACACACGTCCCGTTGTGGTGTTTGGTTGTTGTCATTTACCGTGTTTGGAAAGTGTTGAGCTTTGTCCAGCTCATCTTCTCTGTTTGTGTGTGTTCACGTGTCTACTTACTTATTATAATATCCCCCACACCAACTACTCTAAGCATCGAATATTGAGTCTTGACACAACGTTTGGTGCTGTGACTGACAGAGAACATGATGAGGAACTGCTCAGATACCAAACATCTCCACAGTCTCAATGTTCAGCCTTGACAATGAAAAATGCTTATGAAGATACAGTGTCTCACAGAATGTTAACACTGGGCATGTGTTTGTTGTCCAAATATAACACACACATTCAGTCATATGCTGGGAGAAAACACTTTAATACTAATAGTGCTTTCAAAGTCTTATAAATCTCCTTAGCGGAGGTAACCGAGGTCATTCAAATGTGAATACGATTCATCATAAGATCCTGAAGACAAACGTTCCGTTGCTGTGGTGGTTGACGCGTCAAGCATTACTGATGGGTGTACTCAGAAGAGTTCACACCAACATCACGCTTTGGTCAGTCATCGGGATGCATTGCCTCATGCTAAATATTCAATTCAAGTGAACTTCAGGATGTCTTGAACGACAGAAAAAGGTCTGAGCAGGACTAGGTCAACAGGAAAGGCTGCAAATTTGAGTGTAATCGTCCACTCTTTTTGGATAAAAATGCTTATCTGTCATAGACATATAAACCATTAAAGCATCCCTCTTTATTATTTAAAAGTCAACTGATGAAAAGCTAGTTTATTACTCTTACAAGTGTATATTTGGTTGACCAAAATTGACCATTTTGTCCAACAACGCTGCCTTCAAATGTTACTCATGAACTTGAACATGAACAAACAATTTCCACTCCTGAGGTTGTAAATAGCACAAGAGAGGGGCGTTCATATGAACTCTCCTCATGAACACGGTTCATTTCAGCTGATGGTTGCAGTTTGGATAGGTTTAGGCAACAAAAATACTTGGTTATATTTAGAAAAAGATCATGGTTTGGGTTTAAATAACTACTTCCTTAAAACAAGCAACACTGACTATGTGGCTTACAGGGGAGAAAAATCCCAGTCTCCTGGTTGAAAGTCTTGTGCTTGCCACATCCATACACCCAGTTCTCCTTCCTGATGTGCTGACTCTCCCAAAAAAAGGACAATTAGTGTCCAATTTTGTTCCCTCGCTAAATAAAGGGTCTAATGTTTTAGCGTGTCATCAAATGCACAGAGTGTAAAACCCTCTGAGATAAACTCACAGGGGAACAATGTGGATTCTGTCCTTGTTGGGGAACAGTGGACCAGCTGTTTGACCCTAGCAAGAGTATGGATCAGTTATTTGCTCCTAGTCGTCCAGCCCTGTATAACTAGAGCAAAAGCTGAATCTGCATTGTTTGCCACCAATGTGCAACTAAAAATAAATTAGTTTGGACCCAAAAAGTTGGTTCCTGACTGGAACAAAAACATAGCAGGTCATCTGTGACCTGAAGGGCATTGTGCTACGCCCTGGTTCTGCTCGAAAGTGGTGGAAACACAAGCTGGTTCACTAGATAGCACCAATGTTCCAAGAATAGAACTGTCATATCTAGAGTGGAACCTCAGACCCAAGAAAGATGTCATGAGAATGATCATTTTAACCCAAACCATGGTCTTTCCCTAATCTTAAGCAAATGTTTACTGTCCCTAAACCCACCCAGATTTTAGCCAAAGCATTGTCACATTATAAAACATAATAAAAGTGCAAAAGGAAGACACAACACATACAAATCTCACAAATCAAATCAAGGGTCTCCCTCTAGATATGACCAAACAAAACAGGTTCAAATGAAGCTAAATTGGTGGAAAAGAGGTTTGAATGTTCTGAGTGGGTGTTGGACTTTATATTACATGGACAGAAAATCTCAAGACCCAGCCAAGGAGTGGAGTGTCTAGTTCGGCAACCGCACTTTGTCGATGATGTTGGTCTGTTTGATTGTGAATTGAACAAGGATCTCCAGAGCACACTGACCTTAAACCAGCTGAGATAAGGATCTGCCTCCATGTCTGAGACCACGATATCAGAAAATCGTAGATTACCCCCGAATACTCATAAGAGTGAGATGAAGCCTGAAATTGGCTGACAGATTGGTACTGTGTCTGCTGTCATACAGTTTGCACAGAACTAATGAGGTAAAAAAAAAAAGAGGAATGAACCAGAAGGTGAAGCTTTCGATTCATCTCTTGATTCTTCTAACTCTTGTCTGTAGTCATTAACACCGGGGACTAGTGAATAAAAGAATAAGATCACAGATAAAAGTAGCAGACAAGGAGTTCTCTTTGTAGGGTATCCTGGCTCATCCTCAGGGAAAGCAAGAGGAGTTCAGATATCTGGAAAGAGCTCAGAGTAGAACCGGTGCTCCTTAGTGGTCAATATCAGTTGGTTAGGCATCTGATCAGGATACCTCCTGGACGTTTCCCTGAGAGAGTGCAGCTTGAAGAGTGGAGAGGTGTGCATATAAGAGTGTCTCATTCCGACTGCCAATGCTTTGGTAATGAAGGTTTAACAGCTACCCAGAGAAAGAAATTAAATATGCAGGAGGTCAGGCTATTCCTTCATCTTATGCTGTGTGTGTGTGCCCTACCCAGCTTCTCCATTTATCTTGTCCTTCATTCACTTCCCTTTTACTTCTCATTTGCTTGTTTCCATTTTTTCGTCTCTTTCCGCACAACTTTTCATTTTGCTTCATTATAAATAATGTACATGGCAGTGGCAATATATTTAGATTTTATCAACAGCTTTAGAATTATCTGCACAAACAAGGTGGGAAATTACACATATTCTTTACTCAAGAAGAAGTACAGATATTTGTGTAAAAAGAAAAGGCACTGTTGTTGAGAGTAGAAGTACTAATTCAACTTCTTCACTCAGGTAAATGTGAAAAAGTAAATGGCCTGAAATGTACTCACAGAATAAAAGTAAAAAGTAGTCCTCCGAAGGACATTTCTATGTGCTGTCTGTGCAAAGCCAACTGAAAATCCCCTTTTCTCCAGCCAAGTCTCTGTTTTTTCTGTTTTGCCTTGTTAACACAGAGAATAAAAGTAAACAGAAAATATGCATTCAAGTGAAGTACAGAACCCTGAAAACTCTAGCTAAGTACAGTAATAGAGTATTTGTACTTCATTACTTCCCACCTCAGGAAACAAAACAAATGAATCCTATTCAAATTGTGAATGTAATTTTTTTTTTTTTTTCCATTTTATCAACCTGGTGATCAAGTTATGTTTTTTCATTTTTTTCTATTTGAGGTTGAGGTTTTCTCTGCTGAAGATCATAGTTTATATACCTTTTTATTTAAACCTAAGCCTGCATCCTGGGGAAAAAAAACACTGAAAGTAAAACAACAACACACACACACACAAAACAGTTTGACTTCAGTGACTGCGTGCCGTCTGCCTCCCAGTCTCTATTGACATATTGCTCAATTTAACTGTTATAAACATCTAATCCTTGTAAAGGTTATTAATGATTTATTATTACTCAAAACAGACACTTACTCATTCAGCAAACATTCAGCATTAATTTGAACCCTTACTGCAAACTAAAACAGTTATTCCAGTCCAGAATAGAAATTTGCACTGCATCTATAGCATTGCTGACAGAGAAGCAAGCATTTCAATTTAGCATTTTTCCTCAATCTCTAATGGCACATTACAGTCATTTTGTGATAAATTACAGTAAGTATATTACAGATTTCTCCTTTCAGACTGCTGTTTCCTCCTTATCAAGGCCTCCAAATCCCTACAATTGTTCTCAGTCTTTACCACACCGCACCTGCTTTCTAATGCATGTCGCTGGCCCAGCTGGCAAAGGCAGGGTCACTTCAGGGTCTTGTTTCCAGGGATGTGATCCTTCACTACAAACGAGAATCACTAAGCTTCCCTCTGGAGGCCGAGACAACACAGAGGAAAGGGCACGGGGAGATTGGAAGGTAATGAGTCTATTAATTAAAAGGTTTTTCAAAACCGGCTGCAGTCTCAGCCACACACATTTACTTGCACGCACACACACACACACACAAGGAACAGAGTCCCATAAGGTTTGCAGATACAACACAGGTGACCTGTCAATTTCTGCTGTCTTCTCCCTATTAAGTGTCTGATCAGTGACCTCTGATTTAGATGAGGTGCATGAATTAAACCGTGCACGTCTATTCATACTAAAGGCAGGTGTTGTATCTAATCCAGTACGCAGCTCCCTGCTGGAGGAGGGAATTGAACTGCAGCACTCTTAGAAAGAAGGGTTCCAAAAGGGTTCTTCCTTAAGGGCTGAGGTTCTAACTGTTTTTGAAAAAGGGTTCGTCAAGGGTTATTTGTAAGACTACGGGTTGTATTAAGAGCTCTGCAAAAAGAGTTCTTCAAGGATAGTTGAAATCCTTGAAGAACTCTTTCATCAAGGGTAGAACCCCCAGAGTGGGTTGTAGGTAAACCCCTTAGAATATAAAAAGGTTCCCAGTAGAACCTCCTGGGTGCATTCTAGATATAATCCATGGACTATAAAAAGATTCTCAGTAGAACCCCTATGGTAGGTTCTAGATAAAACACTTGGAATACAAAAACCTTTCCAGAAGAATCCCCTGAGTGTGTTCAAGATAAAACCCTTGGAATCTGAAAAGGTTCTCAGTAAACCCCTTGGTGTTCTAGATAAAACACGTGAGAATAAAAAGGTTCTTGGATCATCCCCTGGGTGGGTTCTAGATAAAATCTTTGTGATCTAAACAGGTTCTCAGTAGAGCTCCTTGAGTGTGGTCTTGATAAAACACCTGAAATCTAAAAAGTTTCTAGATAGAACCCCCTGAGTGAACCCTTGGAATCTAAAAAGGTTCTTTTTAGATTCTTGATGAGTTCTAGATAAACCACTTGGAATATAAAAAAAGGTTCTCAGTAAAACTCCTTTGGTGGGTTCTAAATATAACCCTTGGCATATAAAGAGGTTACCAGTAGAATTCCCTCTGTTGTTTCGTGTTGCACTCTTAGAAGGTGGAACAACTGTGGATAGACCCCCAGAGAGGGTTCTAGGTGAAACCATTACAGCATAGAAGGGTTCTCTGTGGAACCTCTCAGTGAGGGTTCTATGTAAAAACTTTCACAGATTATTCTATATCAGTGATTCCCAAAGTTAGGACCGTTGCCCACTGGTGGGCCATGAAGGCCCTGCAGGTGGGCTTTGAGAGGCTATGAAAAATATAAATGAATAGAAGTTTTTTTAAAGTTTGAAACAGTCATAAAATATTTCTAATTAATTAAACAAAAATGATCAAAAATAATCAGAACTAATAAAACAAAGCCACGGGATTTAAATTATGTGTTATTCTTCATTTATCTGACCTAGTTTAACAGGTGTTGCACTGTATTTGGTGACCTATTATATTTGCACCAGCGTGTAACTTATATCTCATCTTTGGTACGATTAGTCTCACGTGTTGATCAGAGTTATTTTTAAAAATTTCAGCTACAACAGATTTTCAGATTTTCAAATTGGGCCTTGGCATCCTTAACTTTAGGAATTGCTGTTTTAGATATAACCCCTTATGTGGGGTTAGAGGTAGAACTTTCTAAAAGGGTTCTCCTACTAGGACAAGCCAAGGAACCCTTTATGGTTCTAGTTAGCACTTTTATTTGTAAGAGAGCAGCAGCAGCAGCAGCAGCAGCTATATTATAATGCTGGTCTGCACATGAGCCTCCTCAGACCTTTGATCTCCGTGTGAAAACCAGTGGTGTCCATTCACCCACACACCCACACACACACAGACACACACAACATAATCCCTGAGGTTTGCAGGTCTGGTAGACCTGTCATTTCCAGTTCTTCTCCCCTTGCTTAATGTCTGATCACTGAGATTCGATTTAGCTGCCACTGATATCAGGCATGTGTTTATGTGTGCGTGCTTAGTCTTGGAGTAATAAAAGGATAGACAGTTAGACTCTGTAGTCATTGATTAGGCCCGACCAGACCTGACCCTCTTATATCCAGCAACTAAAAATCAGCAAGGTGGCTCCACTGATGTCGCACACACACACTCCATCGATCACTGTGACATACACTGAAGATGACAGATACACTGACAGTAATCAGCACTGAATGTGAAGACAGACTTTCTGGAGAGCAACCCAATTTATTACTGACTGCGACTGAGTGATAGACAGACGGACACACTGATGCATGAAGACAGGTGAAGAGATGAAAGGATAGTTGGGGGAAGAAAGAAGAAGATCAGAGGAGCCAAATGGAGGCATGTATGACGAAACGGCAAAGCCGAGACAGAAAGGAGGGAGAAAATGATGCACGTTGGAGGTCAGACAGGGGCATTTCCCCCTATTGGTGGCCTCTATCTGGGGTATAGGGTTACACACACACACACACACACACAACACACACACACACACACACACACACACACACACACTCAAACTCCACATGGAGACTGAGATTGGATTATTGATCGCATTGAGACAGACGGATCTCAAAGGACAGCAGAGGTCTCTTTATAGGGGGACTTGTCTGGTGATAGTTGCTGCTAACAGGAAAACAATAGGTGACCTTAACTCACAAATGATCAAATCAACCCTCACCTCAGTAACTGTCATACAACAAAATGGTTCAAATACAAATCCACATATATATTCATTGTATTTTTTATTAATATTAGTTCATGATTGTTAGATAATAAATTATAGCACCCATGTTTTGGTTTGTGAGAATGTATTTCGTGAGAATGTTAGTTAGCATAATCCTCCCCTACTGTTTGATCACTGCAGATAAAATGAATTCTTAATCCGTTATTGAAGCTTAAATCAAGATAATTTCTTCATCATTATACAACAAAGGGTTGCACAAGAAAGTGAGAAAGTTACACTCCCTTCATGCTACACACACATTTAACAATAAACTGTGGTTACACCCACTGAGTGGCAGAAAGACTACTAAGTAGCAGCATTAGTGTTCAGCTTGAATGTCACGAAAATACAAAAAACACACCTAAAATGGTAAAAAGCTGCTGTGTGATTGACTGTACAAATAGATTCAACATGAAATTGGACCGATCTTTTACAAAATGCCAAAAAGTTAAGAAAAGAGAAGAAATTCACAGTGGATAGCTGCAATTCACAGAAATAATTGAAATCTAAGCACAGAAATGTGCATTTGCAGTTGCTATTTTGTCATGTATGTTGGATTTTTGGGTAAAATCATACCTTAAGTTATATACTGTATTGATTAATGTGACTTATGAATTAAATATTTAGCATTTTTCTCTCTTTTTTTTTAATCACACATCCTCATCGCTGCTGCATGTCCCAAATATCTGTCCAGACCTGTCCACAAACAACCAGAATAAACTTTGGTGTCCTCCACTTTAATTTCGCCAGCAAATCCCACCTTGAAGTAACGTTACGACCAAGCGACCACTACAATTTGTGTATTTCCTTGGCATCCAAATCAAATGTCAGGAAATGTGATTCCTGGCTACATGTCAATGTCCACAGACCGCCATTCCTTTGGTAAGTTTTATGGATCACTGTTGAGTCCAGGTGCTTTTAATTTAAGCAGATAATGGATTGGTTTACTTCTGGTTTCACAGTTTTCCCTACTAAACGCAACCATGTTGCAGGATGTTTGACCACTCAGTCCGACTGAGTGGGCGTGTCTTGGTGGGAAAGCGAAGTTGGTGCATACCCTCTCTATACAGGTAATGCTTTTGTACATTTTTTGAATTTGTGTCTGGTTGAATGTAAATAGCAACAGCAAGACAGCTATGGTCAACATCTTCACATAAAAGTTGGACATCTGGCAAACATTGTCCATCCACTTTGACTGTGTTTCTGCATGAAGCATCATCGATGTAAACGCAGCGTCCACCTCGCCTTGTCGAGTCTTGTGTGTTGCGTCCAGTCGGCCTAGTAACACGGTCCGTCAGGTGCAACACTTTGATGAAAGTTTGAGGGAGTCGCAGGCTGCAGCAGCAGCTTGTGCTGCCTTTGCCAGGGAGAATCCCAATATCTCGTAATACGGATCACAATATTAATGATTACTTAAACCCTAAGGTCATGAATTCCAGGAACAACAAAAAACAATTTGAAACAAGCAGATTAAATCAATATAAGATCATGGAGAAGAATTAATGTAGACTAAAAATATTTTAGCAGTGATTCTTTGTATTGCATCATTGATAAGAATTTTTAACTTTTCTTTGAAGAACAAAAGCCTGCACAACTAAGAGTTTCAGTTTTTGTTGTAAATCTGACCAGAATCTGCTTAATATTTTAAGTCAAGAGAATTTAGATTGACTTTTGTTCTATTATCACAACAAACTTCATTATTTGATTCAAATAATGAAACATCATATAATACTCAACCTTAAAGAAACCATGGCTGACACATACTATGCCCTGAGGCTACTGGGTTATGAGAGGTGCTCACCCATATCATGTAACACACATGCATGCAAACATGGCGCACAGAGGCAGACAGACACTCTTCACCACCAGCTACCACAGAGACCTGCAGACTAAGCTCTGTGATCCACAACCAATTGAGAAAGATTACTGAACTGAGTTCTGAGAAAGATAAGATGAAACTTCAGTTGTCCCCGAGGGGAAAGTTGGTCTTTTCTGCTGCATAATAGGATACAACAAAGAAAAATTGAACAGGGCTTGGCAAAGTTTGTGTCTTGTAAAGGAAACCACTGCAAGTTTCACCAGAAAATGTTCATGTGCAATATAAGAATGAAAAGAACTGAATTAATAGCATATACCTCACGCAGGATGTGCAAAAAGCGCCGCATTAAAATAAACAGAAACAAACAAACAAATCAGTACTCAATGCTTTTCTTTTCTAACCAGTGTTAACGCTCACATTTGAGTCAGTCTTATTCATAATAAATAGAAGCATTCCATGAGGATAAAGTGGAGAGACGCTGATACCCTGGCAACAGGAGGTCTCCATTTAGTCATTTCAAGGTGAGTTAGAGCCCCTGACCTCAGCTACTTTCCCATGAAGAGGCATTAATGGCTCTTCTGAGGCCTCGGTAGCTAGGACATCTTGTTCTGCACTCGACATACAGTAGACTATAGGAAATAAGAGGAACAAAATGGAACTATACATTTATTGTTGCTCATGTTTTGCAGTACAAAAATTTGAAATGACCATTCAGTAATTCAGTGGTGGCTACCAAACTGGGAGGGAGGGCTAGAGCCCCTTCAGGGGAGGCATGGATGACCAGGTGAGAAATACAGAGTGAAACAAAGTTAAATTAATGTATGTGAATGTATGTGTATGTATGAATGTAGGTGAAATAAACAGTTTACTGATGCCATCATACTTTTTCAAAAGGGTTATTGGTGTTTACATGGCCGTGCGCAACCGGGTTATTGTTAATATTCCGGTTATGAAAGGGTTATTGACTGCATGTAAACGTAGTCATTGCTATGCCATTCAGGCTCTGCAAAGGAAAGATGTCAGATTGGTCAGATTTGAAAATGGTAGTTATTTGTGAGCGATGGGCCTCTGACACAGAAATAACTGCCTAAAATATTATATGCTGGCAATATTGTTTGTTCTGTTGACAGCAATCTTGTAAATCCTAAATATGAATTTAAAAGCTAGATACACAATAGTCCGCTAACTCAGGACCCTAAAAATAAAGTATAACTTTTTTTTATGAGAAGATGTCAACCATATTATCATCATCTTGTTGCTGTTGTTCAGAATTAAGCAGACTCAGGGGCATACCAAAACATGCTATAGCCAAACGGGTGGTAATGTAGCGGGGAGTTACTAAAACAGCAGTTCTTAATTTAGGCATTGTAAGATAACTTCTAGGGGTTCTAAAATAAAATATTGTGGCAAGCAGCACAGAATGAGAGCCAGTAACCAGTCAGACCCTTACTGACATTCAAAACATGGGAAGAACACTCAAAACTATGCAAAATGCAGCAGGCCTCAAGACGTTTTACTGCCATCTCACCAAAACTATAAACCAGCACAACGATGACAATTACCAACATAACCCACCATGTTCTGAAGACACACTAACAAAAACTAAAATTTGCATTCTCTAACATAAAATAGCAAAATTAACAAACTCAGTCCAGCAAGCATGATGGGAAATATTTTACACTGGGGATGGTTTTTTACATGAAATTACACGTACCAGTTATGTAATTTGCCTCATAACAGATTTCACTGTGTGTTTATGAGAGTTAATGAAAGTGTGTGTGCACATGAGCTCTGATTAAACAGACACACAAAAAACAAATCTTGGCACTTTTATGCCACAGTATCGTGCTTAACTATGCAGCTATAGCCAGTTTTACTAGCTATCGTATGGAACGACTGCTATGGAGCTGCAGCTTCTCAGAAAATTTATTCCAGCTCAACAAGACACTGGACAGGAAATGCAGACTTTGTCTCAAGGAGGGTCACCTGAATGTGAAGAAAGAGAAACACAAAGCACTGGCGTATACAACAGAGCCCTGATCTCCCAATAACTTTTAAAAAAATCACCCTGACTGAATTTTTTTTAGAGGTCATGAATGCCAACCTGATTATTCTGGTTGCAACTCAAAAAGTTTAGAACCACTGTACTAAAGCTGCGTATAGTGTATACAATTAAGCATCCAAAACGAGACGTCTGGTCCCAATTATGACAGCATGATCAGTATTGACTTTAATGTCCGTGTAATTGGGGATTTCTCATAATTTTAGACTCTAAACTTTACCTTTCTAAAAGCATTAACATACACCTTTGATGTACTCAGTTGCTTTGTCAAATCAATTTATACACGTATAAGTCAGCAAAGTCCAAGTCAGCAAAGCCAACATGGTCGATCCCTGTCATTTGTTTTACCCTGGGGGTGTCTTCTTAACCCTTTATGGGCAATTCTTGACCTGGTATCATACTTCAGCAACCCCCAGACAAAAACAAACCAGGATGGAGATCATCTGATGCTAATGGGGCCATTCATCATCATTTACTGGCTGTGATACACTATCATTTATCAGTGGCATAATGGCTTTTTTTTTTTTTTTCTGGTCTCCTAACAAACCAGATGTTATCTACAGAATACTGATCTTCTTTTGGGATCTGTTTCACATCATTTAGGTTTGTAAAGATGCAGGAAAGGATGTGGAGATGCAGAAGAATCGGACATGCATTCCTGGGTTGAAGCCACGGCAGGTCTGTACAAACATGCTCCATGTGGTAGGAATGATCAGCCTGTGAGAGGTCACTGTTTGCCTCGTATCCCACTGTTTGGACAGGACTCTAACAATCACAGAGATCTCAGCTCACCAGGACATTTAAACAAGTGCCCTGCATGACAAAGCTCCTACCCACATTTGTTAGGTATTAACTTTCCATGCAGATATTCCCAACCCCATGCTATCTAAATATTTAGGAGAGCTTTCAGATAATTGGTGATCCCAAGGAACATGCTGGACGAGTTTGAGAGTGTGTATTTTGTTTAGAAAGTATTGACCAAAGATGGTGGACAGGCTAACACTGACACTGACACTGCTCAGGAGTCTGACAGACAGCTGTTATTAGATTCTGATCACTGCATCATTCTCTGACCTAAGAGGAAATTAGCAAGAGAAACCCTGGTTTTCATCATTTTGCAGGCTTGTTTGAGCATGTGAACATGATGAAAACCAAGGACTCACTTAGAGACGTGTCCATTTTACCAAATTTTCAGTTTTTGAACTGACAGAGTTATACCAGGGGGTTAACTCCACTGTGCCACCAATAACAGCATTTTAAAAACTGGAGTTTGTTCAGATAAAGGTGGGGAGCTAACTAAATATTTAGAAGATATTGTGAGGAGTTAAAATGACAGTTTAGTGATCAGTTTATCTTATTACATATCCATACACATCTATAATATTGCAGTAGTCATTGTGGGGTGCCACTACTCTAAATTGAGTCCACTACAACAAGCAAACAATTGCATAAACAGATCCTGAGCACAAACACTGCAAAAACAAAAATATTTCTTGTCCTTAGCTTCAACATAGTTTTAAGGCTCATTTATGCCCCCTTTATGTCTGAAAATGTGAAATGATGTAGGCTGAACTGTCACTTTATTATGACATATACAATTATAAAGTCAGTTTCAGTCTCTGATTTAATGAATCCTAGTATTAGGACCCAGTGGGTGCTGGTCACTGTGCAGCACCCAGCGACAAACTCCAGTTTTAAGCCAGCTCAGGGGTACTGACTGGAAAATAAACTCTACACAAACTCTACACAGAAAGACGGGGATGAACCAGGATGTGGCCATTAAGACCTTGCAACATGTGGACGGAGAATTCTTTGCACTAAATAATGGACAACAATACTTTTGAATTTTTAAAACATCTGTGTACTGTGGTCGTGTCTCACTTTAACTATTGACTACACTGCTGTACTGTACCCATGACTTCCATTGGTTCTGCTCCGTTCTGTCCGTATCCATTAATTTACAGAAAACAAGCATCAATATGGACAAAATTACTGCAGAAGCCTTCGTCCGTATCTGTATGCATCGAACGTTAAACATAAATGAGCCTGTAGTGGTGTTTTACTTCAAAAGCCAATTTAAACCTTAACAGAAACAATATACAATACATCAGTGGTCATGAACTCATAAGTTTATGGTTAGGGTTAGTCAGCCATTAAAATAGCAAGCCAGGACTCATCTTAATCCTTTGCCAATTCTCTCTCCACTGTTTACGATTACAGTTTTCCTTCCTGTTTGTCAGCACCTTCTCTTTCTCACATGTCTCATCTCTAGCATTGATGTGTGTGGCTGTGTGTCTGTCAGCTCTCAGCGAATCACAGCTCTCGATTGGTGCCAGCCGCTGGCACGGCGTCGGCTCAGCTATTGGAAGGGAAAGCTCATGAATCTATTTCAGTTTTTCCATCCACTGGCAAAAAGGTGGGGGTGGGCAGGTGGGGGATCGGGAACCCTCCGAGTGTTCTTATTCAGCCATTCATCTGTGCCCAGCGGCACCCGCTATCCTCAGCCCAAAGGAAGAGCCTGCACCTCTCACTGATTATCACCAAGAAGAAAATCCCAACGTAAAGGTGCAAATGAAAAAAAAAAAAAAAAGAAAAAAATAGATTATCCTCCTCTGCAACAGTGACATCACTGTTTATGTGGCAGGATGGAAAAACACCAAAACAGAAAGTCGGCTAGAGAGCAAATTGAGAATAAGATTGTCAGGAAGTGGAATGCAGACGTTTTTGGCCAGAGTGGAGGGAGGAATCTTTAATTAGAATGTGTTGAGAGATCATAGTTTCCCTTAGAGCTATCGGGCCTTTTCATGTTTATATAATGCATATGCATGGGCTGGAGCAATCATCTGAAACCAGATACCCAATTCCACATAGTGTACCTCTAAAGGTTCACTGAGCAATATATTTCTGGACTTAGCACCGAAAGGTAAAGGTTGAGGTTTGAAACAAACATGTGGTCGACATCTGAGCGTCCAGACATGCAATGTATGTAAAATATGAACAATGCATCTTATAAATCATTCCTCCCAGAACACTGAGATCACAGCAAAATCATCAAGTCATGGCAGAATGCATTATGGGATGTTGGTAATTCACACAACTGCGCATCATCTTCTCAAAGACGAGCGAACGCTGTAGCACTGGTGTGAAAGCATGTCATCTCACGGCCCCAAGCCTAAGAGCTTTGACGTCTGCCAGCATCGTCAGAATCAGAGCAGATCCCCGAAGACGATCCGACAGCAATCACAGCGAATAACTCCCCCACCCTCTTTCCTCATCTGAACCAGCAATAATATGATGCTGGATTAATTTTTGTTCCTCTTGGTAAGCTATGAAGGAGAAAGAGAAAAAAAAAAAATGCTTAGTGTCCAAAATAATGAAACATTCCATGACACGTCCTTATCAGCCAAATGAAAAAATCACATTATCTTCAAAAGGGGTTTTAAATGCCCGCCCGCCCGTTTGCTCGCTACCTCGAGCTGCACGGGGAATATCAACTGAGAGACAGTAATTCGCCCAAGCGCTTAATATTCAGTTCTCAGCTATGTAATATGCAAATTCATTGGGGTCATGCAGAAGTCACATTGAAAAAAAATCCCTTAAACTTAATTTGAGAGGCAGTTGGAGATTTTTCTAAGAAAATCAGTCAGTTATGGATAGGGTTCAGTTAAAGTCAAACTGGCAGCCTCCTCTAGGGAGCGCAGAGGTCCCTGCTGCCCTGACACAAGTTGATCTCTTCAGATTTACTGTGCCTGCACTCTTTTAAACCCCACAGCTACCACATTAACACCGAGCTTCTCCATCAGTTTCCCATAGGAATCTTGTGCAGCGGTGGAGAGCTTGTCCTACAAATCAGATGGTAAAGCCTGGGAGGCCTGTGGAAAGAAAACACTCATACACTTTGTGCAAGGGCAATTTATATTTAGTTGCACTTGACAGATTACAGTATCCATACATATGAGGGCCCTTTATCTCTCCTCTAGCTCGTACATGCACACACACACACGCCTAAAACGCAACAGGCCACTGGAGAAATCATCATCCACACTGTATTGATCTACATCAACATAAATCCATGCAACTAAATGAAATTCACATGTATGCATTTATGCTTGTTGTATGAGATCTAATCTTGCTACAAAGCTGCCAACTGACAGAAATGTCATTATTTAGCAGCTTTCAAAGTGTGATCTGTCGGCTGTTAAAAAGGATAGGCCTGTTACAAAACCCTGATGCCTCTGAGAATGGGTTATCGATCCATCTCCAACGGCTCCAGATGTGTCATTTTGTTGTGGCTGCACGCTTTGTAAAATCTATTCCGATCTGATATCGCATGTCCGGTAACAACCGGGGATTGTTGTCCTGATGATGGCCCGGATGGTGGCGAGAAGGGACGGAGGAGCCTGCACCACAGTCTGCGCTAATAGCTGCCAGAGAGGAAGAATTAGCCATTTGAAGATGGGCAGGACTGATAGAGGGATCATGAAGCTATTAACCTCTAAACAAGCTGCTGAGAGCCCAGCAGATGGCAGGGCTGATGGTGAGAATGCTGCCAGATTGGGTTGTGAGCAGAACGGCAGCCCAGACTTCTCATGGATGCTGATAGAGTGGTCCTCCCGGGCAGCACAGCATGTGTTTGCACAATGTGTGTATGCATATATGTGTGAAGGCAAATATGTGAAGGGTTTTGGGGTATGTCAGCAATCACAAATATGTGAGACTTCTCAAAGTCGATGCCATGTTTGTCACGCTCACTCTCCATCAAAGTTTGTAAGACCTTGTGCTAGTATTGATCTCGAAATATGCAATATATTTTTTTAAAATGAAATCAGCCTGTTCTCATACACAAACTGATGTTTTGTCACGCCCCTTGGTGTCTCATACTGATGCCCAAGGTACCCTTTAGTGGCTGTATGAGACGCTGCCAGAAAGCCACTCTTGACACGTTTAATGTTGTGAAATGGTTGCTGAAAAACTACATGTTTGGGGTTACAATAAGTACATTATGTTACATACATCACGTGATATCACCTGACATCACTTAAGCAACTCCCAAGATGAAAATCACATGATCCAAGTCAAGTGACGTGTAACATTACGTACCTTAAAACTTTTAATAATGCTTGGGTTTTCACATGGGACACGAACCCTGGTCTCCTTTGAGTTTGTTTGACCCATCCATCCATCCCACCTCCTCATAAGAAGACTTCTCCTACTTTATAGATGAATCCGGTGATCGCTCTGTGGGTTCCGCCATCTAGCGCTGCCACCATTACTGCAGTGTCTGTCATCCTGGGAGTCTGCTAGCCGTGTCTTGAAGGGACCTCTTGCAAGATTTTCTCATGATTTTGGTTACCACTCTCAAGATCTTTTGTAGGTCTGGGGTTCCCTTCTAGACACCGTGCTGTTGCTGCTGACGTGACAGCATGGATATTTGGATTAGCGGTGTTAGACAGTAGCCCTCAGTAACTGATGAAGGTACCTTTTTGGAAGGCGATATTAATGTTCTTCAGATTTGACATAGTAGTTAGACATTGGCTGTAACAATAGGCAGAAATGGATCATGGAGAAATAGAGAAAAAATGGACCTCTGCCACATTTGAGTGATGAAGTATTGTGCAATATAACAAAGTCCTTTCTATTCATATTCTTAATCCACTTCTGGCGAACGCCCTGTGAATCTATGTAGAGTGTATGGTCTCAAACAGGAGCAGACTTCATGGACTACTTGGCTGCTCCAACAGTAATAGAACTACACAGGTTATTCCTGACTTCCCAGACATTGTTGGCAAAAGTAATGATACATAAAAAGTACCCATAAAAGTAAAGATTGTACACTTCTTATGACAGCTTGCATTCAAGTCCTCACAAACTTCAGGAAGACAAAACGGCTTGTTTACTTCTGGTAATTACCCAGATTTTTGTATACTATGGCGAAAGCCCAGTGCATATCTTTCAGCCGCTAACAAGTACAGTGCGCATCTGAATGAGTTGCAGAGGGGCTGTGACAAAATGACAGTTTCTGACATTTAAGACAATTAAACTCTTCTTTGCTCTTCTTAGTAAAGCACTGAGTATAATCGAGTATCAAACTCCAAAGCTTGAGCACATCCATGAGAAAGCGGTACAGACCACAAACTGATCTCCACCTTCATCTTAATGAAATTTAAAACCACACACATCTATAGAATTAGTGTACACCACAGTTGAGACCATCAACTATCATCACTCTGCTCCAACTTTGTGTGTGTATAATTGTGTTTGACTTCTGCCAGCCATTTGTTTACTCTTCATTACAAAAAAAAATGCACTCAAGCTGACAACGGTAAAGCCAGCAGGATGGAGACAACCAAAGAGGACGGAGACATGAATGTAGGGAAAACATGAAAGCTCAGTCAAAGTCTTTGTAGAAGAAGACTTCTCCCAAATGAAGACATCAGAATGTAGGCTGCACATGCATGTAGTGAGTCTGGATTAATAGTGCAAAGACACACAGAGGAGCAGCACTGTGCTAATAGGTGTGGAGGCTCTGATGTTAGTTGACAGAATTGTAAGGCACAGTGCTGGGATTCGATCGCACCACTGAATATGAGGGTGGGAATTGTGTTTGATGTCAGGTGAAAAGTTGAGGCTAGGAATAATAAAAATTCTGAAGTTTTTTTTTTCTTGTGAAATGCTAAAGAGTTTTATCTGTTCAAGACACTAAAATAAAAAAATCCAACAAGGAAACTTCACTCTTAGGTTGAACTACTCATGGCCAATAAACACACATGTGATGAAGGGTTGTCACATTGGCTATAAACAGCCAAAATGTTGGGAAACTTTTTAATTTGTAATTTAATCTAAACCCAGAACCAGACATTCCATGTAAAATGTCCTCCACATTGGAGAAAATTCCTTATAGTTTCTGTGCTTGCGGGGACAAGAACACCCACATGGCATTTAACATCTGTGCAATAAAATCTTTGCTCTATGACTTCACACATTGATCGCCAATCCTTATAAACTGAGACGGGTGTGGTGATCGTGTACGTATGTGTACAGTAATACGATAGTCATTTGGGTGGTCATACAATCACAATTTTACGAGACCTAAGATTTTTTTTCCCCCATGCTGTAAAATTAGCCTTAAACACCTATCCAAGGCATATCCAAAGTAAGTTGAAAGCTGAGTACTCTACATGCATAGTTTCGGTCTCCTTTGAAAGGTAATACTCTAATGTTTCCCCAACTATCAGAATTACTGTAAGTACTACTGGCTTTGAGTAACAGAAGTTTAAACACACTTAAGTAGAAGGTTTTTAGTTTCTCCTGAATATTTTTTTTTTGCAAAAATATGCCTGCAGATTACCGATAACTGTGGCTTATTAGCTGAAAAACACAATGGGACCACAGTATTTAACCTTACCTATTATCAATTTTCAGATTTCATTGGCTATATAAAATGCCAGTCATACGCACAATCTGATCCAACTGACTATCTTTACATGGCAAAACAGGCGGACTCTTCCTTTCAACATTCTTGTTACCTACTGTGGGCTGTGGTCAGGACATGGAAGCTCCTATTGGCTCAAGTAAGATGTCAGTCAAAAGGCCAGACTGCAGCAGCTATGTTGAGACCAAGAGATCACTTCTATCTGCGCGCAACCCCCAGCTGGTTTGTGTATTTTATCTCATAGTGGTTGGCATCGATCGAAACAGAAGACTCTCAGCTTCTAATGGTAAAGTTTGTTTTTTGTGGAGCCCATATTTGGACGAGAGGTTTCTGAAGAGTCATTTTGAAGTTTCGCAGTGTGGTTACTCTGGCGGTCACCATTTTGACAGTGCCTGACTGGGCTAACTCCCAGCTAATCCAAAATTGAGAAAAGAGGTAGAGCGTTGGTGGAGCTGAGGCGCCCGAATTAGACTGCTCCTTAGCAGCTAGACATTTGTGACAGTACCCACCTGTCATTTAAAGTAGTACGTAGTAGTAGTAGTAGTAGTAGGTAATAAATCATGAGACATACAATCAGACTTGTTTTGCAACCACTGGTGTCGCCTCCTGCTGGTCATTATAAATAATGCAGTTTTTCAAGCACTTCCACATACTGTTTATGTCCAAACAGAACTTTATAATATAATAGATACAAATCCGTGAAAACAAGGCATTTGTTTTGTTTTGTTTTTTGCTATTTGACATGATACAGGGTTTTAAGATAAAAAAGAAACAAAAAAGAAAGGAAAGTGGATCCAAAAATAGAAATGTAGATTCGAGTCCAACACCAAAATATTATTCAGGAAACCACTGAGCCTAAACATCTTATCACAAAGAAGATTGCAAATGTAATAGTCGATTCTTATGAGAAATCTCGTAACTCTGTAGATTTACAGAGTTTACCATAACACGTTCAGTACGAGCACGACCCCTGATTCCTCTTGCAGCAGTGTGAGAAATCATTTAAATCAACGGCTGACGAAACATTTCAGCTGAATGCCACATCTACTGGAGGGGATTTTCACACAGTGTTATAATCTTGCTCGTGTCATGTTTTATTCAAATGTGCTTAACAAGAGGCCCCTGTTAAAACGGCAATTGCTTTGACGAAAAATAGCGAAGGTGAGGCCATGTTTTAAAATGCTAAAATGTAGGTTAAGAATTCAACAGAGCTGCAGTTGTTAGGTGAAAGCAGAAACCAAAGTAAGGTTAGGGGGGAAAACAAGCCTAGTGGGAGACGGTGGAGGGATTCTCCATGAACGACATGATTTTACTGGTGTTCCTAGAGGCTCCAGCCTTCAGCTACGCCTCCAGGTACGCAAAGTGGAAGTTACAGAAATGAATACAGATTAAAGTAGCGCACTTGCTTTCAGGACCAGTGCAGCAACGGTGCAGGTCAGCAGGATGTGAAAAAGGTCACGTAGTGTCGGGAGGGGAGAAAGTGAGTTAATTAGCTCGTAACTTCTATAAAGGCATGTGGTGCTCTTATCCCTATAGATCCCTATAGAGCTCTGCTCAAAGCTCTGAGTAGCACATGTAATCCTCACAGCTGAGAAGTGAGTCATCACACATACACGTACACACACACAACCATTTGTTTTTATGACACCAGCGAAGTCTTTGTGATCACTACATTTATTCTATAACCCCTCACTCTAACCCCTGCTACTTGTGTGCGAGGTGAAACCACAGACTACACAGATGGTGGCTGCATATTTCAACACTTTGCAGTGACAGGTGTTATTGTTTACAGTAAATTACAGTAAATATCTCAATGGTAATCTTTGTTTAATTCAAAACAATATTATGGCTATTATCACGAAAGCTAGATAATCTTAAATTCACATAACTGCTATTGCTGACCCAAAAGAAATGTCAGACAGCCTGCTGTCAAGCTGTTATGATGTTATATGACTGTATTCTATTGATTTTTTTCTCAATTTCAAATGTAAATATGTGACAAGAGTGTCACTCTTGAGTAGAACTTTTACAGAATTATTCAAATTCATATAATAATTTTCTCTGTACAGGCCTGAACTGTTTTGCTATTGCAGCTAAACTTGTAGGGACAAAAACTACAAAATTTATTTGTCTATAAATGCTATGACATATGTGCAGCGGTGAAAGTAGGCCGGTGCTGTCCGGTAGTCTGTACCACTAGAAGATTCAGTGCCTGTCCACAGTAGCGGGGCAATGGGACAGCAGTTCCTGCCAAAACCCACATACAACACCGAGGCGCAATCTGTTCCCAACAAGAAAACACATCTGATAATGTTAGGTTAACATGACCAACAGTTAGTTTTCTTTTAAATTGCTTCTTAATTGCTCCAATGTGTCTGTGCTCAGCAGAGAACTGTGGCTTTTAAATCTGTGCTGGTGGGAACGCTGTTGTCTTTCCAAAATTGTTTAGTTACTGCTGGCTACAGTCAATTTCAGCTGCAGTCAGCCTATTCTCACCAGAAAAATGTCAATGTTGGTCAATAGCGTAAGCAGCTTATTCAGACTGATATATGTGTGTATTGTTAGGCAGCACCTCCTAGTGGACATAGTGAGTATGACAGGAGAAGTATAAGGAACCAGAAAGTCTTAAACAGGCACAGGATTTTCACTCAGGAGACCAGGGTTTCAGCTCCTGTGTGGAACGAAAAATAAACGTCGAATTATTCAAAGTTATGGTTAAATTTCATATCACTTATGTCGCACGAGTGACATCACTTTCATCACATGACATATGTAAGGTTGTTATTGTAACCAAACCACTATCTTTTCTTAAACCTTAGCAAGTAGTTTTATTGCCTGAATCTAACAAAACTGCGACCGTTTTACAATGAAGACAATGTGTGTAATGCTGCTAATTATGTCGTTGTGCGGGTGACGTCACTTCCGTCACGTGACATACGTAACGCAGTTACTTTAACCCAAATCACGATGTTGCCCTGACCAAGTAGTTTAATTCCCTAAACCTAACCAACCTGTGTGTTATGTTACATGAATTATGTCACATGACTTATGTAATGTAGTTAAGGTCTGGTAAACCTCTCACTACTGGTACTCTGCACCATAATACATGCCATTTTGGGAGTAATTGGCAATAGACCTATTCTATCATTTAGGTATGAGGACGTGTTGCTGCAGCTGTCTGATATCGAGGCTCTGGGGTTTTGGCAGGCAGCCGTTTCTTGCAAAAATCTTCCATGTAAAATGGCAAAATTTTGATGTTTAATGGTATTCAGTTTTACTCCAACAACACAGACAGCAGGTCACACAAACTGACTTCCATGGGTTGTTCTGTTACTCTTGCATAATAATAGTGCAGGTGTGCATTTTTACTTAAATGCACAAAGTACTTTGAAGAGCGCGTTTGATTTATCGTTCCCGTATTTAAAATTTTTTCACAATTAAACCAGCACCAAAGTGTTTTGCTTTGATGAAAAAAAAAAAATACTTTGAGGTTATCTTCCATTCTAGTGTCCAGGTACAGTCCAGGCATCGTCCTTTAGATAAATACAAATTTGATTTTCTTATGTCAGCTGCAAGTTTGTAATTTTCTGCACCTTTTACAAGTTCTATTTGTCTGCCAGCCTCTGCTTTTCTCTCTATACTTTGCAGTTTTCTCCAGTGTTTCCCACCTTTCACCATCACGCTACCAGCACTCCAATCCTGTCATCAACCGTTAAGTATATATACCCCAGGCTGATGTATGTACTTATTAAACCAGTCCCTTATTGTTCTGACGGTGCAACACAGCCTTCACATTCCGGTCTTTTTGCCTGCCTACTAATTTCTGTTCGAGCCATCTGTGCTATTTTACAGATAATTATAATTTTACACATTATAATCCCTTAAATATTTAATCACATTTAACCTATCCATCTCAACTTTCTCAGGGGACTGACACAGGAAATAACTTTTTTCCTGTTCCTATTCCGCCTATCCAGCCGCACCGCTTTCACCTCGTCTACTTCAAACACCGGCATCCCTCGAAGTAATGTAGGACAACTGAACAAACAACGTCATGGCTGGCCCTGGTGTCTTTTTTCGGCCACACACACACACACACACACACACACACACAAAGATATACATAAATGAGTCCTATAGCATAGGAAATGAGAGTGTGTTTGGGGTCCAGCATGCTGTTAACAAGGTAAACAGTGCTGGGGGTCACTGCGGGGTAATAGTGCTGTTTATCGGGGGGACCAAGCAGGTTGCCTATTGACATCTGTAATGAGATTAAGACAGATGGGGAGGAGCGGGTGGAACAGATAAAGCGAGTTGGCAGGAGGGGGAAGAGTTTGCCTCAACGGGGAGGTTAATCTTGAAATACAGAGAAAACAATGGAGGATAATTTTAAAAGGATTTTAAGAGGGTAAAAAAAGATATTTGTTGGATTAATCCTTCCTACTGCGCTCCATAGAGCTGATTCTATTTAATTTTCTCAGTCTTCACACTTTAATGACTGCTCTGTGGGGAACTTGGCTTGTCATAGCGGGAAAAGCATAGGTGGAACATTAATGATGACTGCATTATATAGACATGTTCCAGAGAGCCAGCATGCACCCTACCAGATCCCTGGAACTGGCAATCTTTAATGGACTGCAGCTATTTTTAATGTTATCACTTGTCAAAATGTCTGCATGAAAGAGGCTTAATGAATACTTTTTTTCAAAAACGACAGATTTTCAACTCAGGTGATGTAAAGGTCAATGCTGCAAACCCTACGCTCATTCTGTGTGCAGCTTGTATGTTATCTGTGTTCTTACATGTGTTTCTTTTAAGTGCTCCTCTTTTGACATGCAAGCCAGGTAAACTGGGAACTCAACATTGCCAGGAGATGATTTTAAATAGAACAGCTGGTGTTCATCACTTTGCAAGATTTAGGTACCTTAATTATGATAAAAAATATTGGCTAATATTTGCCTTGCTGATCATAGCAGCACACACTCAGACACATGCTCGCATGAAGTCAGTGTTAGCAAGAAACTCCAAGAACAGAATAAAGAGAAGACAGACAGTCTACAACAACACAGAACAGCTGACAGTGTCGCCAAACAGCGGTAAACTTTGTAGCTCTTCATGCAGCAGACTGCTGTTCACAGACTGACAGTTAAAATCTCACCTCCTGTTCTGGCTGAAGAATGAACAACCTGTGTTGATGCGTCTCCTCAAACATTTTCTCATCCAGACTTGTTTAACTTCTGCGTCTGTTTTTCTCACTGAAAAGTTTTACTACAGCAGACTGCTGCACTGGTTTGTTTATATGGCTTCTACACAAGATCACGTGAAATCGCGTCCCGCGAAATCTCGCGAGATCGCGTTTCCTCAAGTACATAATATTAATTTAATCTTATAATAAGGCCTGGCTGTAATCTGGAGCACTTTTTGAGAAAAAATATAAGTTATTTAATAGTCAGTGTTTTATTACGAACATCCGATTTAGTTTTACAAGAAAAGTTGCAAAAATGTTTGTGAATGCTGTCAATTATATTTCTTAGAAAAACTGAAAATCAGAATCGGCCAAAATCGGAATCGGCAGGTCAGACCCTTAAAGAAATCGGAATTGGCCAAGAAAATTGGAATCGGTGCATCTCTACTCAGGACACATTTGAGATCCGATCGCTCAGACCACATCAAGAGGAGGTCTGGGCCATATTTGCTGACAGCACAGGTAAAACATGAAGCTCATAGTGATGGAGACGTTTTCTGTGGCACTGAACAAAAAAAGAGGAACAAAACAGCCAAATGGACATTCATGGAAATTGAAAAAGCAGCCTTGGTGTTTATATGCATATAGTTTGGGGAAGTGAGATGCGATCGTAAATGGTCACTCGAGATGCATCCTGAGACGCAGTGTAATGCCAGTTGTCCACTTGTGATCAGATCACCCAGGACGCATGTTAATACCAGGTCTGAACAGGGCCTGTGTTTAGCTCTTTATGGTTTGAAGTCTCAAACTATGCACTGCACAAGCTTCCACAGAATGCAGAGGCATTTTACCTCATAATGACAATAATAAGACTTTGTCTGCTGATGAAAACGTGTCTTTAAATGTTCATGTTGTTCAAACAATATAGGTTTGAGGGTCAAAAATATGCTTGTAAATTTTAAATTGAAACACACTCAAGAAAACAGTTATTCCAGAATACCACTGTTTCCAAATTTATGGATGAAATCTTATAAATGAAAGTGAACTTCAAACCATTTGACCCAAGGGTGATAGAGAAATTCAAGGTATCAGAGTAATTATTTTTTTTTTTTTTATCATCACACAGGTTCATTGAAATGCAATGCAAACTTAAATTATGCAGGCACAGAAACTACCAGTGTTGTGTTTCACCCTTCACGAAAGATCAATAGAAGAATTGCTCGAAGACTAAATACATGTAATGGAGGCTAGTGGAACTCAAGCTCAAGGCCTGTTGTTCTCTGCTGTTTGTCCATGCAGTGTTTACTGGCCCTGAGGGAGGTGCAGGGGTTTTCAAACAGAAGCAGGTCTTCAATCTGTGTAATTCTGTTCTTGTACGGCACATTCACCCTGTGGTGGTAATAAAAGCTTTATAGAGTATTATACTGAAACATTTACAATGAAGTGTGATCAACACAAAACCGTCCTCCTTGTTAAAGTGCAATACATTAATAACTGTTAGCGTTATGCCAAGTCTAAATGAATTGTGTGTCAAATTAACCGACACCTTGTCAAGTTTCAGGACAAGAGTAACAATGGACAAAGTGTTATTGGGTTTGTGTTAAAAAAAACACGCTCGGACACATACCTAACTATCCTGGTTTTTCACTGTCAAGGTTCAAGCTCATTCAGGGGTCTGTTGCCATGGTAAAAGATGCTCTTTAGAGATGCACCAACAGCAATTTCTCCATTTTTTTAAGTCTGACCTGCCGATTCCGATTTTGGCTGATTCCGATTTTCTTTCTTTGAAGAATTATAATTGACAAAACACAAACAAATATTTTTGTAATTTTTCTTTAATAGAAAATGATTTTTTTTTATGTTCATCATAGAACAGGCTATCAAATCATTTTTAGATTTTCTCCAAAAGTGCTCCACGTTACTCCAGGCCTCATTATATTATTAAGATTAAGTACCAGAGTGAACATGATCTCACATGATTTCATGTGAAACCTGATTTGACATGATCTAAAAGGACACTGCAGCTGTAGCGGAAGGAAGTCACAGAAGGAAGTATTTGAACTTGGCTTGTTTACTTAATTTCTGATTACATATCATGGTCATTTTATGATTTAAATATATTACAGATTTCTCCTTTAAAGTGTAAAATTGTGAAAGACAGTGTTTCTAGAGGAAGTCACTGTTGTACATTCTGTCTTTCCTCTCTCCACTACTGTTGCTACAAAAAGAAAAATTGTGTTTGGTTTTGAACAGATCCCTTCTGTCTAGTGGAGAATTGCAAGAGATGAAGCAGAAAGAAGCATCAAAAACACACCAAAGAAATCAATAAATCAGTTTTCCTCCTTGGATATTTTTTGCTTTTGTTTTGTTCTGTCTTACATATCCATCACTCGCCTGTTCTCTCTTTCTCGTTTGATGTCTCTGTTTCATTTAATTTCATTATCTTTACTCTCACACGTCCTTTTTTATTCTCTTTGTCCGCTTTCACTCTGCTACACTCTTTTTGCACATCCTTTAGCTGTCTCTCTTTCTGCCTGCAGCCTAGTTCTAAGGTAACCTGTTGGTGGATGAGTGCAAGGTGTGTTGGGTTTAATCATCCTGAGGGCTGGCTGTGTGGCTGCTGGAAGCTTGTCTGCTGAGACTAATTGGAACAAAACGCTCACTTGTTCTCAGAAAAAAAAAAAAAGAGACAAAGGGAGATGAAGACAGAATCATGTCTGCAACTGCAGGTAATTGGAGGAGCATGTTAAGAGGAGCAGGAGATTTAAAATAGACCATCAATGTGTGTCTTAGCATTCATTCTTAGCTTAGGATGAATGAATGTGTGTCTGAGTGTGATAAACAAAAACGTCTGTGCATTTATATCTGTGTATGCATTTGTGTACGTGTGTGTCTTCTGCACACATACCTGTGTGTGCAGCAGTGCATGTCCCACAGTGACACATTAGCAAGCTCTCGGCGGGAGATGTGATTAAAGGAGAGGTGTAATTCTCCTCACTTTCGCTAACTATATCAGTGGCACTGCAACAACTGCAGCTTGTAATGTCACTCCAGTGTCACCTTCCCCTTTAAGACGCCTCTAAGTGGATTTTGATGCAGTGCAACAGGACACAAGGCCAGTTCTCACCTTGCTAATGGAATCAGTGTGTTGTGGAACACACTGAAGGGCAAATGATCCTGACCCTAAAGCTATATCAAGAAGGCAACGTGCACCTGCCAGCCCGTTCGCTTTCCCAAGTCGTCAAATACAGATGTTCTGACTCATACAGATGCACAAGATACCCGTTGGTGGCTCTATGTGCTGCACGGGGCTTTCAACATAGTATAAAAAGTGAGAAGTGCATGTCTGGAGACAGTGGGATAGATGGACTGGTCAAATAAATATAGGATTTTCACCCAGGAGACCAGGATTCATGTCCCATGTGAAACCAAAATGTTTTAAGTGTTAAGGTACATCACGTTACATGCATCACATGACTTGCAGGTTGCCTAACTGACATCTGGTACTTATTTCAGTAATTTCGGTCCATAAACATACCAAAACTGTGACTGTTTCAAAGAGTTAACCACATGTTAAAGAGGCTATTTGGCAACATCATGCAGCCGCTAAAGGGTACCTTGTGCATCAATATGAGACACTAAGGTGTGTGTCAAAGCGGTGTCTGTAGTCGAAAAGCTAGGATGCTCAAACTTACAGAGTATGTTTTTTAGTCAGATCAAGGCCGGATCACATTCCCACCACATACAAATTGCTCAGAATTATTTTGTGATTGTACAGCAATCACTTCCTTTAAAAGGGTCTTGGGCTGTGTTCGGATCGGTCCAAACAAGCAATGCCAAGAGGGAAAACTACTACGGATTCAACACTGCAGGATTGAAAACACTCCCAAATACCCGAACAGGCACAACAGTGCTAACAGCAGAGTCAGAGACGTAGGCATTGTTCAGACTGCCAGCTCAAATCCATTTTTTGCATATCCAGACTGAATGATTGATTTAAGAAACTCTGGACAGCAAAAAAACAAAAAATGCCATTCTTACATATTTGAAGATGTTCTGAAATATAAGCGGTTTTCTACAGATGCATCTTAGTCTGGACACTGACCGCTCAAATCTGATTTCAAAGTGTCTTTTGGTTCACTCACAAAAACGATGTCAGGTCCAGAGTGATGGCAGTGCATCAGAGCGGCTGAGCAGAGAATCCATGCTGCTACTGGCAGAGCGGTATGGAGGGCAACACAGAACAACGGTCTTTGAGGGGTAGAGCACCCCTCCCCTTCTGTTTTGAGAACATACACAAAGTATTTCTGCATAATTTAGCAGTCCTTTATAATAAACACAAAACCACAATATATGGACTAGACTAGAGGCTGGATCAAGAGAGTGAACAGCGTTAGCAAAAATAAAGCAGTGGATGAAACTTTATTTTCTGACTGTTTCGCAGCAGTTACATTCTAAACTGGGATTATGTTTATATTAGTACATACATTGTTTTTTTTTGTTGCATAGTATTCGTTTTATTTACAGTGACGGTATACAGTGATGTTATAAGCAGTTAATACAAACTAGGGCAAAAAAGATGAACTTTGACAAAGCTGCTCCATCCTTCCTCTGAATCTGACAACACTGTTTAATTCAGTTATCCTGTATCCTGCTTCTGTTCGTCCACACCTGCCCACCTGCCCGCCACTTGTCTCCAGAGTGCCCACATCAGCCCATCAGCCGAGCCACTCACCTGTCTCCACAGCTGCTCCTCAATCCCCAGTCCGCCTCGGTTTAAATATCTATTCACCAGGGTTTGTCACCAGAAAACAAGCGGTAGAAACAAAAGTGTGGTGGAGCTTCTCCTGGGAGGCGTTTGAATTTCCTAACACACCTACTCAATTCAGTGACTGGCATGGATTTGACTCCCAGCGCTGGTGCCTGTTTAACCTACAGCTGCACATTTACAGTAAATATGTCAAAACAATACACCAGTTACATGTCAAGCTTTGAATTGGTATGATTGCAATATTTTACAACTGCATGATTGCTACATAAAATCTGTGTACAAATAAAGATTAATGGCACAATATGTAGCAATTGTACATGCAAACCAAGTACTGCAGTCCAAATAGTGAGATGGAGCCGTAGACTATATATTAAACAGGTTAAAATCCTATTTAATACATGGTATATGGTTGAAGCACATCCTTTCCCCTGCCCACTCCTCCCAAGGGGAAGCTTGGGCAGGCTACAGGAACACTGCAGGAACACAAGACATGTGCAACATCGTAACTTGACAATAATAAGCGAGGACGAGTCCTACACTGCAAGTTGATACAACTGTTTATAACTGTAAACTGTCTGTTAATGTAAAGGTAATCATGTCATTCTGAAAACAAAAGCTCACTGATGTGAAAATACACACACTGGACTTTAACTGATAGCCTGTCTCACTGCCCCCCAGACTCCATTAACACTGGGGATGTTCCTGGCGATTAATTTTCCTGTTGATTAAACACAAAATTTAATTTAGACTAGTCGACTAGTTTAACAGTAAGAAAACAGTTAAAGCAGAAAGAAAGAAAGCAGTTAAAACTGAGCATAATTTATTAATTTATAATGTTTAACACTGTCTGTAAAAAACTGTGTATTAAGAGCCATTTGAAGCCGTTAATCACAGCCTACAGTCGTCACATGCTGCTGAAATGTGTGCCACTTTGCACTGTGCAATACAAGCATTACACATTAACCTACAAAACATGACAACTCACTAAATGCTTCACCTTTTCAGATTGAAAAGGATCACAGTGTCTGTGGGTAAACGACCCAGAGCTGACGTAGCAGTGCTAGCAGCAGCAGCAGCAGCAGCAGCTGCTGCTCTGCTTGCAGGTTAATGTCTGTGTCTGTGTTGAATGTGGTCACATGTTGCTCCAGTTGAGCGATCATATACCAGTTTATTCTGTCACGGTCTACATTCAACATTATTTCCATTTTCCAGATTGAAAACACTGCCAAACCGCGCTGGTTTTACGAGCTGTCATCTGTCCGACTTTGCCGATATAAACATCTGGGGTTGCATGGGCCATTGGGGCATACGCGCTTATGGCGTACAGCGAGAGGAGCTGCCATCTGATGGGGCCGCAGCCCCGACTAGTGGCGGGCGGCTGCACAACATCATAGAGGCAACAGTTAACTTGCATTGTGCATGAATGAAATATTGATAAACAGTTTAAATGACTAGTATTTCTGGTGCCGACTAGCGAGGGTGGTGGTGTTTAAGTAGTAGTCAACTAATCATGCACATCCCTAATTAACATATTACTCAATTGAACAATAATAAACATTTAAGCCTTCTACAAGATTATCAATCATTTCTTACGACTCAAAAAAACTAATTCAGTCGGTGAACATTTGGCATTAAAACTTATTCCAGCCCAGAACAGAAATTTCAAAAGACCCTGCAGCTACAGTGCTGATGTCAGAAAAGTATTTCAACTTAACATGTTTCCTTCATCTCTGACATATCGTGGTCATTTTATGACTTATTACAGTAAATACATTATAGATTCCTCCTTTAATGCTGGGACTGGAACTTCATTTGCAAACCCTAAACAGTTCAAGCAGCATCATATCCCCGTCCACCTGCACGAGAGCACCTTGAACACTGACATGATGACACGACAGTGAACTGTGCCACATCCTCTCACTGCTCATAATTGCTCTCCACTTGCCTTTAATTAAAAGACATAATCCCATTAACAAGCAGAAATAGGATTAATACTGCCTCAGACTCCAGCTGCTGCTCTGTAATGAGTGTGTGGGTGCGTGTGTGTGTGCGGGGTGTGTGTGCGAGAATGTGTCTGTTCCCCTGACTCAGAGATATCACCAGTACCACATGGGTGATGTGGGTGAGAGGATGCCAGCAAGAAAGAGATATTTAAGAGAGGACGGAGAGAGGAAAAAGAAGACTGGAAAGAGAAACTGTCATAGAACCGAACAGGTAATTGAAAGATGAAAAAATGAATCCACAGTCCAGTGGAATGAGTGGCTTTGGTATAATTTGCATTGCAGCATGGTCTCAGTTTTACTGCTTCATTGTAGGGTTATTTCAAAACAACATTACTGCTGATCTCAGTACTGTTTGGATGTGAAAATGTTTCTTTGTTGAAAGATATTTCACATCTGCTTGGTAAAAATGTTTTGTCCCGAACGCTCCTATCCTAAATTTGAAATTTGGAGAGAGAAAGGGGTTGAAACAAAGAGAGACAGAGAGTGATTTAATGACAAACGAATGTGACGAGAGGTCACAGTCTGTTCCGCGGAGACATCCTCCCTCGCCGCTGAGCAAAAGGTGAGAAACAATGACCGTGAAAGGATGACATGCCAGCATAACGCCACTATTGTAGAAATAACAAAGGCTGCTGCTGAGCAACAAGGATAAGAGGACACGGTAACAGGGGAGCGTTCAGTGTTCCTGAGTCGATTATGTTGTTGTTGCAGCAACGCCTCCCTACATCGGCCCTGTCCTCTAATGTACCTCTCACAAGCCAACACCATCCTTATTCTCACGTCTGCTCTGTCATTATCACATTTTCTGCATCCCTCTGTCCCCCCACTGTTGTCAGCTGGGGATATTAACATGTGACTCTGTGAGTATGTCTCGTGCTGAGTGAGTTCAGCTGAATTTATGCTTTTATTATTGTAATGCTGAGTAATAATCAAGTGAAAGACTCTTAAAAATGTGAAAAACATGTCTAAAGAAATCACATCAGGGTGCGTTCAAGGACCAGCATTTGTGAGTTTAAGAAATTAGTCATTAAGTGCCCATTATCAATATTTTTATAATACCAGTGTATCAAATGAGAATGAAAACAAGGTGATAATGTGAAGGGGTCGCTCTTGGTGATGAACCTACAGAGAATTATCAAACAAATCTGGCTCTCTTCAGCTTTATGGAGCTTTATAGTGAGTTTTAGTTCATTATTTAACTAATTTGCCTGCAAATTTACTGTTTTGCTTGGCTCTCAGTGATCTCACAGCGTAGTCTTTGGCCACAGCAGGTGCTGTTTTTAGAGAAAAAGCTCTAAAAACCCACACTCTACACTACCTGCCCAGCATCAAATATTTCTATCAGGAGTTAGAGGCTAACAGAGGCAAAATCCTGTTGCCAGGTTTCCAGAAAAACAACTCCAAATAAATGCCAATGTTGCTCCGTAACTGCTGGTTGTGTAAACAAGTAACTTAATGTCTGTTTACCAGCTTAAAAGGTGGTGATCAGTTTTTTTTATTCACAACAAAGTCAGTTATTGCAGGTTTAAGCTTTGACAGTACAGTTTATACAGATTCTGATAATAATAAGAAGCAAGGTGGAGCTAACAGCCAAAGTACATGGGATACAGATGTAACACGGCATGCCCGCAGCAGAGCGTGTGCATTATAATCAGCTGAAGCTGTTACACTGACCACGGAAGAGGTGCCCACCCCTGCAGGCTCATCTCTATTTTTCTTTTGGTCTAGTTTTCTTCTATTTATGCACAGCTGTGTGGCTCTCCAACAGGAAAAACCAACGTATTTCTGCGTAGAAAATGAGCACAATCTGTTTATAGAAATATTCAAATAAATACCTCATTGTAATGTGATGCAGGACAATCTTAAGGGTATTTTTACATTGTAAATCAATCAAATCAAGTGTATCCACAATCCTGTAGTTAAAATGAACTAGTTAATTAATTCAGTACCAGTTAATAAATCTCACACTTCCAAACCCTACATAACCAACTACATTATCACTGGGCAAAACTCAATGCACAGTAAAGCTGATCATCTTTTATCTATCCTGCTTTCAATCTCCTCAGAAAACACAGCTGGTACGGAACTGAGAGGAGTCTGTGAGGCAGGTAGAAACCTCCGCTCCAGTCCGCCTATGTGACGCATTGTGTCCTATGTATTTCAGTCCTAAAGAATCACTACGGAATGATGAAGGAATAATGTTTTGAAAACTGTTCCATGATTAATGCTGAAGGCAGGCCGAAGGTTCTCTTATCTACCAAAGTTGGAGATAAGTGGGTTTTACAGCACTAATATGACCATAAGGGCCAGTTTAACTCAGCTTTGGTAATTATGTGTTGACCCAGAGATAGATTAGAAAAAAAAGAGGGGCGGAGAGGTTAAATTAGAAAAGAAAAAAATGTGAGTTCAGTCAATTTCTGCTTAAAAAAAAGAAAAAAGAAAAATCAAAATTGTAGCTTTACATCATATAGCGTGCTGAGAGTAATAAAAGAGTAAGTGACCTTGCGTATCACTCTCCATGGTCATCAACTGGTCAGTATTCTGACAGCCAACTCTGTCAGTCTGTCAAGTGTGTGTGGTGGTGTGTGTATGTGTGTGTGTGTGCTTCATGTGTCAGGGCTTGAACCAGTCAGTGGTAGAGTTCAGAGGGCTTGTCTGTGCTCTCTCTGTGGGCTTCTCTCTGACAAGACAGTAAAGTGACAGCGCCAAAGCATCGACACATCACTGACAACAAAGGTTAGACTGATAACTGCGGGCAAAAGTGGCCTTTTACGTAAAAACTTGATATACCCGTCAGTGTCATCCTCCAGTCATATTAAAAATCAACTGATCATAATGTGTCTTTGGTGTGCATGTATGCATGATTAGTATTAGTATTATTAGGTAGCACTAGATACCTGGAACTGTTCTGGCTTGAAAATGGCAAGCTTAAACAAAAAAGCTGGAAGTTAAAAGCTAAAAAGTTGACTATCAAATGCTTCAGTCCAAATATCTTGGTATCAAACTCCAAGCTGCACGACATCAGTGGGCGAAGTGAACCCTGGGCGTCACAGAGCGATCAAACCTTCCATCACATCGAGTCTTAAAGCGGAGAGATCAGTGGTCGTCGCACACACCACATCTAACACCACCAAATACTTGATCTGAAGGCGCCAGTGTGTCAGCACCGCTTGTCAGAAAGTTGAACCTTCAGAAACCTCCCCATTTCTGCACCTTTCTGACATTGACGGAAACTGATCGGCCAGATTTGAATGTGGCCTTTCAGATCAGGTGATGGCTGGTCAAGTCATGGCTAGTTCTTTTCTAGTAACCATAATATTAGTAGCACAAAAAGCATAGTAATTCAAGGTGCACAGAGACATCATTAGTTGTGTCTGTATCTGTTTGACCAAGAAAATTATGTGTACCTGTATTCGGATAGAAGGCCAGACGTGGGCACGGTTTACACTAACACAAGAAAGATGAGCACATCACACCGGTCCTTAAATCACTGCACTGGCTTCTTTGTGTGTCAAAGGATAAAATCCTGTTGCTCTTGCACGTGGAACAAGTTAACTCAGTGTTCCCAGGATCAAAACCAGACAGGGTGAGGCAGCTTTTAGTTTCTATGCTGAAAGTGTCAGCTCATTTAAATCAGGCTTAAAAAATGTTGTTTACTGCAGCTTTACAATGAAGTACATACATATATTCTTGTTAAAGTAATCTGTTGGTATTGTTTTTATATTTGTTTTTTCATTTCATTGTCTTTTAAATTTAATTTCTGTAATGTTTTAACAACTTATCAGCTTGCTTTTGCATTTTGTTTTTATGGTCTTTTAAATCCAATTTTAATGTTCTCTTATTGTTTTATTTTAATTATTTTTAATGCTCCTGTAAAGTACTTTGAATAACCTTGTGTCTGAATGGTGCCATATAATAGACTTGCCTTTACACTGGAAGCCGCGTTAAATCAGGTAAATGATGTATTTTCTGACCTAATATTCATTGGCAGTGCAACAGTTGTGCCTTCAAAGCATCAAATTCATTGATATGGACATAAAATGAATTCTATAATAAATATACTGCATTAAAATGAAATATAAATTATATAAATATAATGTGCATACATGAAATACATTTCCACATCCTCATAATATACTTCAACTCTCCCTCTTTTATTTTTACTCTTAAGAAAGTGAAGTTTTATGAGTTGTATGAACCACCTCTCACCTTCAGGTGAATAAAATCATTTTAAATTCCATTCATGCTCCATGTATGTTTCTTGACGTGTTAATTTTACTGTAGTTCACAGCACTAGAATATGATGCTCAAGTAAAAGGACTGTCACTTTGAAGAAATTGCAACTTTTAAAAAAAGTATCTAAAAGTAAAAGTAAGTCGTTAAAATGTAGCTAACTGTAAATGCAACGTACATTTTGGCGTCAATCCAACAACACTAGAGGAACAACGTCATGGCCACTGAGCCCTCATGTCCAAACCAACAATAAATTCAATCTCTTAGCACTTAGCCTCTGTCCCACCGCCTCTGTACCACCGCCTGTCCTCTCAGCCCCTGTACCACTGCGCCGAGCGCTCCTCAAAGTTTTCAAACATTTTGAGCTGAGACAGAAGTTAGGCCTATCAGAAACAGCAGAAAGTCTCCACAGGTGTCCCTGAATTAATAAGTTCATAAACAATGTAGAAATCACCTGGAAGGTTCACCGTTAGCAGGTCATCAGCACGCACCTGGCCGCGAAACCTCAGAGGTGCATTTGATTTGTACAACGTGTGGTGCGTTCGAGACACCGTCGAAGGTCGGAATTTTCCAGTTGAAATTTACGACTTCTAACCTCAAAGCCTTCCAGGTGCATGACTCCAAGAGCAAATAAAAAACTTGGCATGACTTTATCAAACAAGCTACACTCAGTTGTTGTACCCTCAACAGTGCAGAGGTACGATTACATACTCGTAGCAAGGTTTGTCGTAGGCAACTGGACTTGATAGACTCAATTACATATTTTATTTTACAGCACTTAATAACATTGGCAACATATTGTGATGCCAATTTAACAAGCAGAACAGTTTTTATTATATGATTGTGTGTATTCCATTCCTTCCATGGGTGCTGCCATTGTTGTGTAATGTCAAGACACAAATGCTCCTTCATGAAGTTGGGTTTGATGGATTTGCCCCAGCTTCACAACTAGGATGTCTTTGAATGGCGTTCTTGTAAGAAGTCAGAAAATTCCGACCGCCAACGTTGTCTGGAACGCAGCATTAGTGTGCTGGCTGGGTGGTCTATTCATGATTAAAATTCAGATGAAATGAAAAATACCCCTTTAAGATGACATCCCCAGTCATATTGAGAACCTATTTACCAATATGTGCAAAAAAAACCCCCCTAAAAGTCCATGTCTTTATATTTTATATCAAAATCATGGAAAATCTGTTCATTCTTTCTTCCTGCAAAACAAAACGTGACAATGTAAGCTAGAATAAACCAATGTCAGCCCATAATATTATGATAACCACTTGTCAATCAATCTTCAGCTTTTACCAGAGCAGAGCTAAGGCTGTTTCTTAGTTAGCTAACAACATTGAGGTATGCTAGTGTGTCTTTCCAAGATGTTTGCCTCCAATGGTGCATTCACTTCCCAGTGGTAACTTTGAGGTCTCTCCTTATTATTTCCCATTAGTGTTAATGAGGTGAATTTATTCACTTTGGGGTGGTATCTGTAACAGCAGATAGTCAAAATATATGGTCTGACTTGATCCCAATTTGCTCTGACGTCATGCACACTTGGGCAACGATAACCTCACGAGACCCAGGCGCCACAGTTACTCCCCATGGACTGCTTGCAAAAGCCTGGCTGTCCCCTGATCAGTGAGCTGACTGGCTCCGATTGGTTCTTTGTTTTTACAACTAAGACAACTAAGTGTTGTAGGAAATCCTAATTTTATGTGTAATTATAATATAACGCCAGATATATTATTCTTGTGCTGTGCAATACGGGTTAATCTGCATATATTGTGCGGTCGATGATAATAATTATAGAGGTTATTTATACACTGCTTATCAAAACGAGCAGTTGCAAAGTGCCTTACAAGGCAGGCAGAAAAAGAACAGAGGATCACGGGACAGTAGGAGGATCTCTCTGCTTCATCTTCATCAGTGATCAAAAAATGCATGCTTTCTTCAGCTATAAGTACACAAACATTGTCTACAAATTACGGTAGCCGACAGATGATCTACAGTAACAGGCTGTAAATATTTCTGTCACTTTCTTGATATTCTCTGATGGAGGCTGAAAACTGTCTGACATGACTGCAGCTTTTTGTCACCACCTCCTTCTGCGGCCGCCTGATCTACACTTCCTTCTGCGGCCGAGGTGTAGTTCATCTCGAACGAGCCTGTTGTTATCTTGCTCAAAGACACGTGACAGTGCACAAAATTATTCTGTCTTGAGATGCAAAGAGAAATTTTAGGTAATCTCACAAATCTTTCCATGAGACAACACAATATTTTGCTAACTAGGTGAGACCATTTCTACTCTGAAACAAAACCGAAGACTAGCTCATCAGTTAGCTCGTTAAAGGGGAGTTGTAGGTATTTATTAATAGTCAGTGTATTAGCTACAGTAGATGGTGGATGGTAAACCAGCATCTACTGTAGGTAAGTGCCTCAAACAACTCCACAACAACTAATCCAAACTATCCCTCTAAGTGACCTGATTAGAGGACTTTTGCAATAGAAACAGTGTAGCTTCATAGCAGAATTTTTTATGACGTCTCCAAAGAAATACAGTACGGGGTGACTCACATAGGGTAACATAGATCAGTGTAAGAGCTCCATTCAAATCTCTCCAAAAATAACAACCAGCGGTATCAAAATCTAATCTTATAAAAATGGAAATCTGGCCACATTAGTAGAGGACTGGAATCACACGCTGCCACTGATGTGGAATAAAGTTGGGTTAACTACTTTATGACTTTTAATCTCTGATTCTGAAGCACGCCAAACTTTCTGAAAAGGAAATGATGAATCATTGTTCCTCTGAAAGATCATGCCTCAGAATAAATTTCACTGCACCATTACCAGTGGCTATATAAAACTGTACGCTGTGACTTTACCCCTATACGGATGTATTTCAGCCAGACAGAATGATAAACAATTCTGTAATATATACACTTTTGACTGTCTGTCAGCTGAGTTGAGGTTGGGTTGCCCTTCTTTCATACCACTTAGGCTGACGTCTCTGCTCTGAGTGACATGATGGAATATATATCAGTATGTGTCAATGCAAAGCCTGGAATATGAAATGGGGGGAAAAAATGCCTATGCTGTCTGCATTGAAATGCAGCTACACTGTAAGGCCCTGTCATTGGGATTGCATAACAGCTCATGCATAAAACATTAAGCTATGCATATGCAATGCACACACAGGCAGGCAGGCATATGGTGTAACCTCCTATTTCCTTTTCTTGCTCAGCCAAAGAACTGAGTTCATGGAGCTGATTGTTTGTACTGTATGTGCGTTCTTACCCGTATGTGCACGTTAATGTCAGACAATGTGCCCTTCCTGGAGGGCTGCTTAACAGGGAAGTTTTTCTCTCCTCCAGTCTCTTTCTCGGTCACGTTTTCGCTCCACCTCATCCTCTCTCCGGACCAAAGAGGGGAGAAGCCCACCGAGTCATGTTCATCAAGTTGAGGTTTGCAGAGGACTCATAGGAGAGAGGATTAGGATTTAGTGGGCTGCAGTCCGAGGGCGATAGCATGGGGGCGAAAACACAACCAGGATCATGCTTTCTTTTAGCACGGCTGATTAAAAAATAAGGGGGGAACAAAGTGGCACATTAAAGCCAGCCCGGCTTTATAGTGTTTTTGTAAGTCACTTTGGTGTCTTCTTCGAAAACCAGATAATGATGGCTCATGAAAAGGCCACGAGAGGACTTTAAAACTTCAGGCCATTCGAGCTGAAGTTTTGGGTGGGAGGACGTTGGAAAAAGCTTGACAATCATTAAAAAGTGAGAAAAACTTCAAAGTGAAACTTAAAAAAAAAAAAACTGGAGATAGTTTCGGGGATAATTACGAAACTTAGAGCTGAAATTTGTCCCATTTTTCGATGCGCCCAGGAACCAGAATCTTCTTCCTCCGCCTCCTTGTCCTCGAGTTCACCTCTCCGGCTTGTTTTTCCCAAGCTGTCCTCCTCGTTACCTAGCTAATCCCAGCCACTGTCAAGATTTAAATGCTGCTTTCAGCGTGTGCCATATTTTCAGCATTCAGCATTCAGCATCATTTCCCTGAGCCCGACAGACAAGGAGAGAGAGGAGAGAGGGGAGGAACTGGAGAGGAGATAAAGAGACACACTCTATGGATTACACAGGCACATACACACATAAATATGCATATACACATGCAGGAACACATTGTATGAGGCTCTGTTTAATTAGCCCGGCGGTTTATCAGGGTGATCAGGAGTTCAACACAGTAAAGTTTCCTGTAGATAAAACAGTGTTTGGGGAAGCCGGGCCTAATGAATGCTGAGCAGCACAGCAGAGGAGGAGGAGGAGGAGGTGGAGGAAGAGGAGGAGGAGAAAGAACTGAAGCAGATGAGAAGAGGATGACAAGAGGGCGCTTTGGTTTAAATTGCTTACCTGATACTTTCCTTTCCTCCTTATCATCCTCTCCTCATCTATTACAGCAGATGAGGAAATTGCCTCTGACAGACGCATCTGACACAGAAATGCTTTCTTTTATGTGCCCGGAACAAGTTGAAGGTTTATGATGACAGTTTAAACTGCTTCCACGATTAGGACGTCCAGGAGTTTTGTGTTGAGGCAGAATCAACCAGCATGAGCCGACTGAAGCAGCTGATTATTCTATTTTCTACTGATATCCAGCACTTTTAGCTTGAGTTTTAAATTATACTTTCACAACTAAAATTAGCCGGTAGTTAATAGGTCTCCTTTGTGCTACCGTGGCTGTGTTTGTGGTGGTGCTGATGTGGTGGAATATTTTTCTTTATTTGAAAAACCTTTGTGGCAAGAAAAAAATACCCTCAGGAGGATGAGATAATAACAGGTGAGAAATTTTTATTATTTGTCAAGAATGGGTGTGAATTTTAGTTCTAGCTTGAACATTTAATGAAGATATGTGTTTTTATCTATAAGTCATCAGTTCTATCAGTTATGAATGATGACACTGTGCTCACTGAAGTTACAGCTGAGGTCTCAGAATGAGACAACGTCAATAAAAATAGGTCCAATGCGGCAACAAAAGCTGTCAGACGGTCGTACATACGGTAGCCCTGAGAGCTCAATGCAATGCAAGTGGCATGAATGTCAATAGAAACTGTTTCTGGGGGGACATTAAAAGAGTGATGTACAGCCAAACAGGGTGGGGAACTGAGACCTGGAGAAAGTTTCTGTTGTGTATTTGCGCATGTTCTTGTATTCGGATGTGTTTTCTCACTTTGCAGCATTTGTCTAAATGCTGTTGTCAAATAGGTGAAGATATTTTATTAATTTGCTTGTGTTCTGTGTATTTGCGTGTGTTGCCTCGAATTGCAGCGGTTTGAGGTCTCAAACGATGGTACGTACAGGTTGTAAACAAACCCAAAGCCTAGCCAAATTTTAATTGGAATTGAAAGCAAAGGCAGAAGTAGAACTTTGACCTACCATACACTCCATAGTTGTATGCACTCACAGTTTTCTACTGTCGACATTAGGTGTTATTAGTGACATAATGTGTGCATTCCCTGGTTTTACATCCAAATAAAGTGCCTTAGATCATCCTGATTAAGTGTCGGCTTGTTTACAACCTGTACGAACATGTGTTTTTTTCCTATTAGACCTCAATTTAGTGATGTTCCAAAATTTTTTTTTTTTTTTTTGGGTGAGTATTGAGCAAGAGATCCTTAGAGGTCATTTTTTGCTAATTTAAGTCAAGTCTCAAGTCTTTGGTCACAAGTCTCTGGTTGTACTGAGGTTTCCATCATCTGCTGCCATCTGGTATAATACTCAAAGTAATGGTTATAAACTACTTCTACTCCTTCTAAAAGATTATAAATGAACAGACAGTTACTCATTCGAGAACAGTCGGCATTAATATGAACTCTAATTAATGTCAAATGGGCAAACAAAAACGGTTTTTTTCCAGCCTGGAATACAAATTTCAAAGGAGGATGATACAGCTGTGGTTGTTGTCAGAGAAACTAATATTTCAACTTAGCATGTTTCCTTAATCTCTGACGACACATCACGGTCATTTTATGATATATTACAGTAAATATATTACAGATTACAGACTTTAAATAGAAAAGAAATCTTTGTGTTTAATAAAATATAGGTTTTGTTTGCCCTAACAAAGAGATGGAGACTCGAATTTGCGACTTTGAAGTCATTGAAGTCTCACACACATTGACACAGAGTTGACTTGAGACTCGTCCTCAAAAGACTTAAGACTCGAGTTGGACTTGAGACTTGGTACTCATGAACAATTTTTTTTTTTTTTTTTTTTTTTTTGGTGCATTAACATTAAGGAAATGTCTGAGGAGCTGAATGTCGTTCCTTCCTTTATCTGGTGCGTGACCACAGACAACAGCACCAGGGTGAGCCACACTTGCTCACACAGAGTGCTATGACTATAAAAAAAAAATGGTTGGGTAAATTTAATAATCTACATTCTGCTGCTACAATCTACTGGCTAACTTTACTTTAAACATAAACAGGAAAGCTATTATATGATTAAATATTTAGTCCACCATTTAAAACCTGCTCAAACAGAGGAGACAGTGAACATTTTGGACTGTGATGAAGTAGATTGTAAAAAAAAAACAAAGTGAACAAAGATGCCTCTCTGAAAATTGTAGCATATGTTGCCATCTTTTGAAGTGATTTTGGACTGTTTAAATTTTGAACAGCAGCTGTAGTGGCACCATTGAGAGGAAGGGCCATATTGTACAACACGAATCATTCTGGTCCAGACAGGACAACAAAGTTTTGTGCATTTGCCAACATACAGAAACAGCAGGCCTGTCTAAATGCTCAGGCACCTAATTAATGAGTAGCTGTGATGCTGCTTCATCAGAACTGACTTCATTTACAATAATGCATGAGTTTCATATTTTGATGTTTTCTTTTTTTTTCTCTCTCTCTTTTGGAACAGAAAATTATCCCACCCACTGTCACAGTTGTGTCCACACAATGTGGTGATGCTACTTGATGATGCACTAATTCTCTGCCAACTTTCATTCATAGAAAATTAATTCAATAAGAGGTAATTTGTGGTAGAACAAGCACCCGGATTCACCCCTGCCAGTGAGTGGGATCTTTTCCTCCCAGTTAAAAATGTAATCACATCCAATTAGGGGAATGACAAAGCAGTCTTCAGCGTTTCAGCGGGAGGGGAGGTGTCATCTTACTGCCTTTGTGTGTTTGTGGGGATGAGCTGGTTCCATCGTTCCCCTATCGTCCTGCCAGTGTTTTCCATTTTTACCCCCCAAAGATTTTACTTTCCAATTTTCCACTGGCTGTCTGGCCAAATCATCACAGAGCCCAGCAAGGGAGGAAAAACTCAACCATATTGACTATCCGTCTGTAGAGGAATACTGGGATTGTGATCCAGAGAAGGCGGCGAGGCCTGAGAGTGGGCATGGATCTCCATTTCTAACAACAAAGGTAGGACATACTTTAGTTTTTATTATTATAATGGGGTGCTGTTGTCATAAAAGAGGTAAAAAATATATTATCTTCATGCAAGGAATCATTTATCATCCATGTTTCATGGTCTAACTTTTTTAAATACTTTATTTATTTCCAGATTTTCAGATATACTTTACAGTAGAACTCCAACCTCCAAGGTCATAGTGGGAAAAAAAACAAAAAGAGAGACCAATTTTAAGAAAAAATACTAAAAATAAATTAATAAGTAGGGGACAGGGAATGGATAGTGAGCAGATCAATACATCCAGGGTTTATTTTGCAATAATGACCTGCTCACTGTACATTATCCTACATATTACATGGGTTCTTACTGAAAAAAATCCATAATTTAACAAGTGTATTTTATTACTCCTCTAGAGTCTATGATCAGTGTACATTCTATACTGCTTGCTTTTTCTTCCTTATTTGTCCTATTGTGCTGAGGTGTGGGGTAATACCTACAAATCCACCCTAAAGACAATATGCACCATGCAGAAAAAGGCAATGAGAATAGTTAGCAATGTTGGCTATAATGCACACACAAATAATTTATTTTTAAAATTACAAACATTAAAATTTATGGATATAGTGGATTTCAAGACTATACAAATTATTTACAAAGCTAAAAACAAATTACTCCCTAATAATATACAAAAATGGTTCAAAGAAAGAGAAAGTGGTTATAATTTAAGAAGGAGAGGGAATCTCTTACAATCCAAGGTGCGCACTACACTTAAAAGCATGTGCATATCTGTCAATGGGGTGAGGCTGTGGAATAATTAAAGAAAATGTGAAAAATGCTTCCTTGTTGATTCTCATGTTCAAAAATAAATTTCATTTCATTCATTCATTCATCAGACCTACATCCATAACAAGGATCTGTTCTTCAGGATATACAGACATTAGGATGCTGTAACTGACCAATCAGAATCGAGCATTCAACAAAGCCATGGAATAAAATTACATATAATAAGGTTGCACACAATTCCTGATATGTACGTTTTTTAGCAGTGTTTAAATAAGAACATCACAACATTATGCATCCTTAGATCCAGCTGGCTCAAGTGAAGGGTATACTTTCAACAATTCTAAAAAATGGACCAAGTTTTAATATATCTGTCCCAGGAGCTATCCTGATTGTATCTCAACTTCTCTATTGGAATCTTGGAGAGAACTTCCTTGACCCAGAGTTTAAACGAGGGAGGTTTCACTGACTTCCAGAGCAGAAGAATTAGCCTCTGCGCCAGCACTGTTATAAGTGCTACAATGTTAGTCTGTAGAAAAGTAAGTTGTTCTTCTGATGAAGAAAGACAGCAATGATGGGGCTAAAGGATCCACTGTCCCACCACAAAGGGGGGAGATTGCTTCAGAAATCTTCTCCTAAAAGCCACGGAGTGAATTACATGACTGGAACATGTGACCTATAGTGTGGCTGGCGACATCTCAGGTACACTGGGTTGGTGTCAGGGTATGTTGTCTAATGAATAGTACAAGCAGTGTATGATTTTGAGTTGGATGAGGCAGAAGGGGGTGGTATATATATGTTATCACCTGGTCCTCCTCCCATGCCCGTTTAGTAATATTCCACCAGGGGAGGCTAATCAGAGAGTGGGTTGCATCAACTGGTCTTTGCTAAACTTGGTCCCTAACTGCTAAGTCTTTAGGGCAGACTTAACATTGACTGCACCGACCAAACTTAAGCTTAGTCTTAACCATGCCGTGTCCTCCCTATGCACGTTCATGTCAATATCCACAAGACAGTGGCTGTTGCCTAGCAGTGTGTGTTGTGGCAGCATTAGGGAGCATCAAAAAAAAAAAAAAAGAAAATAAGAGAAAGAAAGAAAAGAAAAGGCTATTTCACCTCACATTTAGGTAAGGTAAGCAGTGTAGCCAGCACAAGAAAATACAGACTGCCGGCAGTCCAACATGATGACTAATAAGAAGCAGTTGACTTGGAGAGAAATAATGGAGGACATAAATGATTGTTCAGATAAAATAGATGGGCACGCTGTCTGTTTTAACTGATCTCACCACTGAACTAACCGCCAGTAAATATTCCCAGACTCCCTTAAGAAATCGAGCAATTTTGAAAGTTGTTGAATGAGGAGAAACTTATTAAACTTTGTGAAATGCTGTCTGTCTTGTAAATTCAGAAAATATTTTATTCTTAAGTCTGACGTTATGTCTGACTGATAATCATTAATGTCCCACCTGTATCCGGTAATTTTTCCACACAGTTCTGTTGAATAACTCGTCTTTTGAGGTTCATGACACAGAATGGAAGCGATCCATGACTAGAGGCTTAGTGAGCCTAGATTTTGACTTCACGCCTGCTCCTGATCAGGCATAAGATTTACATCCAGTCTTAGAGAGACGGAGGCTTAAACCTAGATGGTGCAGCCGGTGTAACTATTAGATTGGACTTAAAATGCCAAGTTGAGACAGACTTAGCTTAAGACCAGGCGTAAGTCCTGCTGGTGCAGCCTGCCCCAGATCTGATACAATGTCACAGTTTAATGACCCATATTAAATCATCAAAAACAGTCAGCAGTCACACCTCATTTTTGTCCTTCGACTTGTTTTCCTCTACTTTTTAAATTTATGTTCAGATGATTGAAGGTTTTCAAAGTAAATAAGTAACTTCGGCAGTCTTTAGGATTTAGTGAGTCAAAGTCCAAAGAAAATAATATATACATGACAGTTTCCATGAAGGTCAGTCTGGTTTTCACTTTATTCCTGAAGGTTTTAGTACAATACAAAGGCAACTAAAAGATGATGGGGGGCGGGGGAAGCAAGGAAAAAAAGAGTATGAAATTATAAAAGTGAAGGCCAGTTCTGGAAATCAATCATAATGGTCAATTTAAATCAATTCTTCCTTCTTCAGAAAAACAGTCGCCTCATTTGCATTGGAGCGCATACATATAATTTTTTTTAAAAATGAGGAAAGACAGCCGCAGAACCATGACGGGAAGATCTCATCCAAAGTAAAATATATTTAAAAAAAAAAAAAAAAGGGATATTGACTTCAAAAACAGCAGTATAGTGTTTGCGGAGGCTTTGATGAGCAGTTCACAAAAAGAGCTTTGAAAGCCTGAGATTCCTTTCAGACGGAGAACTGGCGCACAGAGAGGGAAGAGAGAGGCAGCCAACATACACCGTCTGGTTCCAGCACCGGGTAGGCAATGAGCACGCACACGCACGCACACATACTCGCAAAAATGGTCAGGCAAGCACGACAAAAAGAGGAATGTGGATTATTCATGAGTCTAGAATATTATTGAACAGCTGGATTAAAATCTATCGAGCAGAACACACACACACGCAGCAGAGGCCTGGCGAGTCGCGTTATTGATGTCATTCATTGTTCACCTCTCAGCACCATCTACCCCAGGAAGAGCCCCGGCCAATAGGGGTGCTGATGGTGAGACTTTAGTGACCCCCTCTGGCAGGGGATTGGTTAAAACTCCGAGCCAAAGAGAGAGGAGTATGAGAGGAGACAGACCACCCACCAACAACGGCAGTTCCGATTGGATAATCCACCGCTCGGCCCAATTGTTAGTCATCTTTCTCAGTCAAAGAAGTTGGCCTTTGTTATTGAAGGGTGTCTCGGTAGTGTGTGGGCTTAGGCGTGCGGCAAGGAGGAAATTGAAAATTGCTGATCTCTGTCTGGCGAATAAAGAGCAGCAGCCCACAGCAGGCTGTCAGCTTGGTTATGCCACCCACTCTGACAGCTCTGCCTCTTCAATGGAGTTTCACCGAGACCGAATTTGAGGCCCTCGGCTGCATCTGATGTAAGATTCCTGCCTGCTTTGGTGTGTAGTCACATGTGTGCTTGTGAAGAAGTCCAAAATGTCCCATATGTGCTTGTTTACATTCATATGCATATGCAAATGTGTGCTTATGTAAATGCATCTTCTCCGGTGGTTAGGATTTTGGCTCTGTGAGAGAGCACTTCTCAGAATTATCTTCCACTTAAACAACTGCAAGAGCAACGCAAACAAACCATTGTAATGCTGGAAAAAGTACTGCTTGTTTATAACCCTTAAATGGTTAAATGGTATCCTGGGAGATACAGTCTTTGACAGGCTGTGGGAGGGGAGGCGTTAAGTGGGTGCACTTGATATCATCAGAAACCTGAAGGGGAGATGGGTCAGGTGATGTGACTTGATGGCAACACTGAAAAATATACTCATCATCTGTATCAAAATCCAAAATGGCAGTAGACAAAAACACTGGTCATGATGTAGGTGCTGTTAGTTTTGCATGTTTATTATATGTTAAGGAGATTTTGTTGTAGAAACTTGCTTTTTAAGGATGATTTTACATGTTCCTGTTGAAAAATAGCCTTCATAATCATGCACTGTATGGAGGATACATCGCCCAGATAGGGGCATAATACTGGGATAGTCACTCACAGATGTAGTTATGTTTTGAAGCCTATACAGATAATCAATAATATGAAGGTGTGAAATAGTGATTACTCTTTCTTTTACGCTTACATGTGTATTATTGATTAATTTGCCAGTGTACACATGTTTTTGCCTGGTCACTGGTCAAAATGCTCACAATTTTTCCTTTTTGCTCAGCTTCGATTGATTATAGGATATCGCCACTGTAGGGGCACCACAGGGAAGGTGATAGTATAAAAACAGGAATAAGATGTTTTATTTGTAAAGGTTAATAGCTGGTTGATTATTTAAAGATTAGATTTGTTTCCTGCTTTTAAAACATATGTGAATAACTATGTTTAATTTATTTTCCTTTTTAAAACTTTGTATGCAAAAAATTAAAGAAAGTAGCTTAGTGATTGTTGATTAAATAGACATTGGGGTGGGGTTGTCATACCCTTATGGGATGCAAAGACTGGGGGATGTTAGTTATCCCCTTAATGGAGAGATACAGAGTTTAAATTTGTGTGTATATATATAATATTTGTATGTGCTTGTTCATTTAAATGACCTAAGTTACCTAAATTACTCATGTTTTCCATTAAACTATTTTAGCATAGCGTCCCAGAGCAGTGCTCCCAAACCTGGAAATCAGGACCCCTCAAACTGTATATGACTGTACAAATTAATAAAAGAATGGAAAAGAAGAAAAAAAAAAACTTTCTGCCAAACTAAATTAGCAAATTCTCTTGTCTTTTCTATATTTAATTCTTATAAATAAGTTTGACTGCACTTCAGGCCTTAAAAAATATTCAAATAACTTTTTAAGGGGTCATTAAGCCATTAAGTCTGAAAAGTTTTGTAAATGAACTATAATAATTATTATTATAATAAATATTATGTCCCCAACGAAACATTTACTCATACTGTACACTAGAGCAACGACCAATATATCTGTCAACCAATATTATTGACCCGATATCAGAGTTACATCATCTATATCAACATATTATATGTTGTCAAATATGTGCCTATCTTTAAATTGTTTGTAATGTTTGTTTTATTTATTTTATATATTTATTTTTTTTTTTTTTCTTAATTCAGGTTCAAATACACATGTATTTCTGCTCTGTGTTTTTTCTGTTAATTTGCTGTTTCTCTGATGTTGCACAATAACAATAATTATTGCTAAAATGTAAAATATCCTGCATATTCTTTTTACAACTGCTTACCCCTTTTATGGATCATTGCAAAAATGTGTGTTTATGTATATGTTCTGGTCTGTGTAAATAATATGATTTACTCCCTAATATTGGCATCGGCATCAGCCCCAAAAATCCAATATCGGTCAGGCCCTACTGCACACAGCAAAACTTTTGAGTGTTGTTACATGTATGTTTAAGTATTATACTGTAGTTAAACACGTACATCCTGTCAGATATGCATACTCTTATGTTTTATGTGTATGTGAGGGTAAGTGGTGCGGCCCATCCTGCCTGTGCAGTTCGCTGGCGCTGTGCTGTGAGTCAGGAAAGGTTGTCTGAAGGTAGAGGAAGGATTAGAGCACTTCAAAGCGATGCTCACTTCTAAGCTGGCTGATGCAAAATCCGCTTTGTGTAAATGGACAGCCGGCACTCCAAAAAAAAAAAAAAAAAAAAAAAAAAAAATCCAAGCCCGGAGCCGAGGACGATTCCACTGTACTCTGAATACACTGATATTACTTGAAACAGACTCAACTTAAACACTTCTAGAGAGGATGTGTGAGTATCTGCGCTCCAACTTCGAATGAACCAGTTCTGACAGAGATTTATATCAAAACTGTTATATCATGATCACATTCACACACAGGATTTAGCTGACAGTTTCTCAAAGGTGATTTTGGAGATTGAAGTTTTAAATAGCGATTATCAGTGGTGGAGGAAGTGTTCAGATTCTCAATTTAAGTATGTGTACTAATACCACACTGTAAAAATATTCTGTTATCTAAAGCAAAAGTATGTAAGTACAGTCAGGAAAATGTACTTAAAATATTAAAAGTAAAAGTAGTCAATGCAAAAAGCCCCCTGTGACTGTTATTATATCTTTAGATTATTATTTCTCGGTGTTAATGTAAATGCAGGATTTTACTGTTGTAGCTGGTCGAGGTGGAGCTCATTTTAACTATACTGTTTAAGACTGCAACAAATGGATTCATCTGCTGATTATTGTCTCATTTATTGATTGATTGTTGGTTTGTAAAACATCAGAAAATAGTGAGAAATTACATCACAATTTCCCACAGTCCAACCAACAGTACAAACGTCAGAACTGTTACAAATAACTCAGTTAATTGATTCGTGGACTACTCATTTCAGCTGTGCTTGTGTTGGGTCATTAAGTAAAGTAAACCACACTGTAAAAAAACTACTGGTTTTAACTTAAAATAGTCAGTATCCAGACCGCCTTTATCATTTGAATACAAACACATACAAATGGCCTTTTGTAGTCAAATAAATCTGATATTAATTCAGTTGTACTTGAGAACACATGTTCAATAACCTTAAGATATTAAGTTGAACCAACAATTCTTCAGTCACATTGATGAACTCGACAAACAACTTTGATTTTCTTTTACATTTTCTTAGTTTGTAAAGTCCGCTCTTCATTTCACACAAAGAAGTTACAGCGTCAGCTGCGACTGTTGGGTCTACTTGGTTCCAGCATCGGCACAAAGAAAATATGCTGATCGTGTTTCTTTAGACACTTAATTTAACGAGTTGGTTGAACTCTGTACAGTACATTCATTCAACTCACTATTTCAAGTCAAACAACTTCAAGTAAGATAAACTCATGTTTGTAACTTCTGAAGTGTTCTGAAAATGAATATTAGAAATTTTAAGTAGTTTAATTTTAAAAATGAAAAGTACTTGAGTAAATGTATGTAGCTACATTCCAGTGCTGGATATTATTTCATACTATTTCTGGTTACATGGTGTTTGCTAGCAGAAGAGTTTCTGAAATATTTGTTAGCATGTCTGGGGACACTGCAGGATGGCAGCTTGTGATTATGCAACACAATTCTAATTAAAAGATCCACAGAACCCAACTTTAAGCTTGAAAAGTACGACAGTAGATCTGTTTTCAGACAAACTGCATTATATCCATTAAATCAGACTGGACCAGATTCAATTTTGACCCATCCTGGTTAGTTTATTCTTGCGTCAGACGTTAAGATTCATCAGTGCTGCAGATAAAACAAACACTCACCCTCGTGGTAAGGGATACAGGGAGCTCCTGACTGTCTGTACAGTGATATTAAGACCAGGAGGTGGGAGGGTGATGGAATGGCTGTGGTCAGAGCACAGTGGCTAGCAGGGCCGCTTCGGTAAGTCCTAAATCACCAGGAAACCAGACCGCCGCTGTGATGGATGTACGTGGCACGCCCCGGATCAGGAAACCTCCAATCCGTCTCCAAGAAGAAATGTTTCAGTGCGGACACACAGGGCTGGGCACGTACACTCACTCTCCACACACACACACAAAAAAAACACACACACAGAGATGCATGCATGCAAATATACACAAACACAAAACCACACAGAGAGACACACACGCAGTAAAAAAAAAAAAAAAAAAAGAGCCAGCAGGCCAGTTCATCAGATTTATGTGAGCAGAGGTGCTGTGGTCAGGTGAATAGATTGGTTAGCTGGCAAGGTGGGTGGGTTCTGTAGCCTCGGTGGCCAAAACAAACCTTCTAATCATTCCAATAGCCCTGCTGATTTATGCTGATAAATTATATCTGGAGGAAAAAATCCAGCCGCAATAGCAGTTCTGCCCGGCCAGAAGATCTGCACAGACTCTACACAGAGAGGTTTCAAATCTTCTTACAGGAAAAGGAAGAATAAGTGGGCCGCAAAGAGCAGTTTCTATGTCTGAGAGAAATCAGTCTCCCTCAGATTGGTGGGATTTTCATGTGAGTGCAAAGTAAGGCTGTCTCAGCTAACTTTACCTCATTCATCTTTCACTATATATATTTAAATTATATATATTTTGTGGACAGAAATATTAAAGTAAAGGAAAGTACAGATTAAAACAGTAAGAAGAATTCATTTCTATTATTTGAATTTTGTTTGATACAGAGAATGAAAGTGAAGTACTGCACAAGTTTACAGCTATTTCTAATTTTCTAGGGCTTTCTAACTGGACTTCAATGATCATAAAACCACAATACACTACAGATATGGAAAATAGAGTAAAAATCCATATACACCGAACTTTGTAATGCTACTTTCTGAGATCTGTACAGCTTCAATATGATCAATACTTTCCTGAAAAACCTGCAGTGTGCAATCTGAGACATGTCTTCTGCCCTCTGGTGGATTATCAGTGTACTGCAGGCAGCAGCAGGCCTGTGAGTGCAAAATCCAACGTGGCTACCTTCCCGTAGTAACCTGCAGATTTTTGACAGGGAAATCTTTATTAATTTAGAAAAAGTTACAGGAGGAATAACAGTTACATCATTGCTAATATTTCAATGTGAATATTTACTGGATTGAAACAATATTTTCTTCCTTATTTTACAGCTAAATTGTGTATTAGTAGTGAACACCTTAATAATTTTCTATTTAATTGATTTCACTCAAACAATTCCAATCATAATCTCGGTTATATCAGATTATATTGACCAAACTGTTTTTACTGTCCACAAGGTGAAATAAAAAGATTCCTGTTCCTGTTGCTTTTGCTTTTAAAACAAAAATTATTGTCATAATTTCCTGCATACCAAATATGATACAAGCAAAATACCATATATGTAAATAATAATGGGAAAAAATATATATATTTTCAAAAGGTCCAATAAACACTTTAAATAAATTAAAAATGTTCAATGTGTCAGGCTTTACAGAGGTAATTTAGAGTACAATTAGCTTAAAAATGCTTAAAGTTCTGGTTTGCTTTTCACAAGCATTTAAACTTTGTTGTAAAAGTTTTTATGTCTGTAATTAATTTGATTTCAGTCGGTAATGTGTTCCAGATTTCACAGCCCTTTAAGGAGACACTGTGGTTTTACACTAGTGTTCCTCTGTCCTTTCTTTTATATATCAGTTTTGTTTATTGAATCTGTTTCAGTTTATCAAAAAAAAGTGCTGACATAAGTCCAATTACTACAGGAAAAAAAAAAAAAACAGGAGCACACAAAAAATAATTATTTAAAAGTGTTGTTGTGTCAGATGCTTATTGAAAATAAACCACAAAAACAACAAAAATGAACGCATACAGATTCAAAAAATGATCTGAAAATAGAACCTTGTTTGTTTTATGTGTCTTGTGGCGACATTTATGTTGCCCTTTGCTGTAGCTCTCTTGATGCGGTAAAAAAAAAAGGAATGTGGCTCTGTAAACATGTAGTCAGCTGTTCCCGAATGTTAAAGACGAGGCACGAACAAGCTGGATGTTGACCAGGCCCTTGAAAATCCGTGTTATATTGCGTATGGAGTCAATATGGAGGAGCAGCACTTGGCGTTGTCCAAACTGGGTGCTTGTTGTGTTTATCCAAACAGATTAGATTTCTGCCAGAGGATCCCTGCCAGCTCGTCTCCTCTTATTCCACACTCTGCTTTTTCAGCCACAATAACTGGAAACTTCTTTGTGCAGTAAACCATCCCGTCCGGCTCAGGAAAGCTCCCATAATTAGTGCAGAGCCACAACAGAAAAGGTTCTCCAGTGCACCAGAAAATGATTCTGTAGGTCTGAACCATAAGTGAACAATCATGGTAAACCCTTAAATGGTTCTCTATAGCACCATGCGCAAACTATTTTGGCAACTGGAGTAAATACATGAAATTAAACTTTCTAAACCGGCAGCAAGTAAGACCACATTTCGGTATCATAGTGTTTTTTTTGTTTGTTTTTTTTTTTTTTTCTTGATTCCAAAAAACCGTGACAAATTGAAGTCCCCCACATCTGGTTAGTGTGCAAACATTATGGGTAAATATGGAGCCGTAATGACTCAGCAACCCTCTCATTAATTGTAAAAAGAAGTGGGATCTTTACGAAAGAATTTCTAAATAGTGATTTTGCAAAAAAACAAAACGACAGCGGTGAGTGAAGAATAGCCAGACCAAGGGCAGAACCCAACACTCGACAATAACAACGCGTAGTTAGGGGATCCGACCGGTACTGGATTTTTGGGGCTGATGCTAATATTAGCCGTCTATGGTACGATGTTGCCTTCAGGTAACATGCCCTTTTTGACCATTCACACTCACACAATACATTCTTAATTATGGTGCAATACTTCATCAATTGAATCCCTTTTTTGCAGCCTTCCTCACATGGTTCATCTTTCTGCACAAAAATGGTCTGAAAATGTATTTTTCTGTCATAGATGAGTAAAGCTTAACTTTTAATTGTTTAATGCACTTTTTTGGTAATTAAGTAATGTAAAACTGTTAAAATATAAATGTTACCTTGAAGTAAATCCGTATTGTTATGGATTCCAACCATGACATTTTTTGGTATTGTGTATTAAGATTATATGCAGTTCAACCAATATGAGATAGGGTGTAAAATGCATTGATAAATATTTTTATTTTTAAATTTTAACTCATAAGCAGTGAGCCAAAGATGGAAAAAAACACAACAAATGGAGGCAGCTTACTGTATGTCAGGAAAAACACACACCAGGCAACTAATTTAAATGTAGCACAAATGATCAAACTCTGGATTTAAGAGAGTTAACTGAAATATGCTGACATCCTTTAACACATTCATTCCTATAGGCTGCTCCACAATGGTAAAATGTTGTCTGAGGGTAACTTCTGAAAAACAAAGTTCATTTATGATCAAATCAAAAACTGAAACAATAAATCTCTTTTTTCACTCCTTACCATTATGTTATGGTGTTGCCTTAAGGCAAACCATCCTAAAGTGTACCCTTAAAAATATTTATTGAAAATGTCTTCAATTTATGTTTACTTGGTCTCTTTTATGGCAATTTTTTTTTTCTCTTTTTACCAATCGGCACCATAGTGTGTACTGAAAAAAAAAAAAAATCTGATATTGATATACTGGCCAATATCGGAGTAAAAACAGACCTTTTCTACGTAGACTGTGCACTGATTCTGATTTTCAACAAATAACTTTATTAAAGAATATTGTATGTTTTATTCAACGTGTTATATAATTCAACATATACATTGTAAACCAATTGTAGTAACTAGAAACACCAAGAAGAAAAGGATCAAATATACATTAATTGCTGCTTGTAAAACAACAACAAAACAAACAAACAAACAAAAAAAACCAAACAATCTGCATTATGTTCTGTAAAAAAAAAAAAAAACATATTCACAGATACTGATATACGCCTGTGCTAGGCTGATATCGGGTGGACAATACTGGTTCTACTCTTTATGTTATGTTGCCCTAATTTGAACAAATGAACATGTGTGTAAACAAGATTTTGTATTAACTGAGCCAGAAAATGGCCACTGGAAGAACTTTTTTACAATAAAAATGTTATTGTCCCTAAATATAAATTTTAAAAAAATCCCTTAATCAGGGATAAAACAGAGCAGGGTAAAACATGTAACCCTGATTATTATCTCAGTATTTTATTGGTGAGAGTATTTCATCTGGACAAATGATTTTTTTTATAAGAAGAATTAAAGTTAATGTGTGTATGCAAGAGTTTTGTATTAATGAGTTAGAAAAAAGGCCACTGGAAAACTTTTTTAACCGTCTTCCAGTAAAAATTTGATTGTTTCCTACATGTTCCTACAACGACCCCATAATCAGAGATGAAATAGAGCAGGATAAACTATTTAAACCCACTTATTATCTCAGCGTTTTATTGGTGGGAGCATTTCATGTGGACTGATGATTTTTATCAAAAGAATGAAAATGAACGTGCGTATGCAAGAGTTTAGCATTAACAGAGTTAGAAAATGGCTACTGGAATAACTGTTTTACAGTCTTGTAAAAATCTGATTGTCCCTGAAACAAACTTTAATTTAGCACAATCCCATAATCAGGGATTTACTGTAACAGAGCAGGGTAAAACATTTAACCCGGTTATTATCTCAGTGTTTTATTGGCCGGAGTATTTCATCTGAACAAATGATTTTTACAAGGAGAATTAAAAGTAACATGCTTGTAAGCTAGAGTTTTTCTTAACTGAGTTAGAAAACGGCCATCTAATGGAGCGGGGTAAACCATTTTAACCTAACTATTATCTCAGGGTTTTATTGGTGAGAACTGTTCGACTCTGCACTCTTTCACTTTTATTCACTGTAAATAAACTTGATTTGCGGTTGTGTTGGTGGCTGTTGATCACAGTTTGCCTACTTCTTCGTCCCTCTCTAAACTCTTTAAACTGCGTAGGTGTGAGTTTGTTTTCCTGAAAGTGTGCGTCTGGTTGGAGAGCCCTGGCCGTCTGTCCCGCCGGTCTGAACAGTCTGAGACAGCTGGCTCGCTCTGAAGCAATCTGAGAGATCACTGGGCGTGTCGTACTATTTCTCTTCATGTCAGGCCGCAGAATGAAGAAATCCATGGGATTAGTGCATGGTTTGTATCTGCTGACAGACCGGTGACAGGCCAGATCGAGAGGCAGGGTTTCATACTCAGTGTGCCACGCCCGCCCGGCAGACGTATGCACTATATTTGGTCTTATAAAGCATTAACGACTGCATATTCAAGAAATACTTTTTAAAACTTCTATTCTTTCTTGTCTAAAGTGATTAGAAACCCAGTAACTCTTAGTTATTATCACATCCACAGAGCAATGACAGAATTATATAAGTTGGGAATAAATAAATGGAGTTATGAGTCACAAAGTCTACATCAGAGACTGTCAGTGAATTCTTTCGCCTCTCGCTTTGCACTGAAAAAGTGTACGTCAGTAGGAGTTGAAGTAATGTAATCTTTAAAATAAATCCCACGCAGTTCTCTGTTTCGGTGATGTCGGTTTACTTTTGCGGATTATAACAACTTAAAATGAAATCCCTGTTCCCTCGATCTGCTACTCTTATTTCTCTGAAAGCACATCAGTTATGTTTCTCTCAGTGTTGTACGTCTGATGTCATGACGTCCATGTCTGTTCCAGATTTTTCCCTCTGCAGTTCAGCTGCCATTTTCTCTTGGTGAACTGGAAAGAAGTAAGTATAATGCAAAACAAAATCATATTTTGTGATTAAATAATGTATTATATTATATATAAAACATATATAAAACTTGAAGTGGTTAACTTGTGCTGTTTAAATTTTAGTATTGAACAAAACCAGCTAACGCTAAGTCATGCTAATGTTAAGTCAAGCTAACATTAGCAATTATATTCTTCCCTGAAATAATATTTAGTTTGCAATATTCAACTTTTGGGTGAAGCAAATGATTGAGAAGGAAAATAAGAAGCTTTTAAGCTGAACTGCCAGTAATTTATGTTGCATTACTGAAAAGTATTGATTTGAAAGCCATCAGATTGTTAAGTACTATTAAGTATTATTAAGTTTTATTGCAATGTGTTCATATAACTTGTTAGCTTGATTTAAAACAAGTAAACTCATTTATGTGCTACCAATTAAAGTAATTTTTCAACTTACTTTTGTCAGTTAACTTTTGCCAATTTAAAGGTTCATTTCTTTTTTAGTGTTTTGTCATATATAGAATAGTTTATGTTAATTTTTAATATTACTCTCTGGCATTCATTGGATAGTAGATGGTAGAATACCACCAGGAGAGAGGGATGCAACAAAATCAAACTGAATACATTACGGTCATATGGTGACATGTTAGCCAGCAGGACGTCTCTAAAAGGAAAAACACATGATCACAGGGGATCAGTCACCCATTAGACCGACCTTGGAGCTGCATTTACTTGTTACTTTTTCCATCCTATAAACTGACACCTCTTCTGTTCCACTCATTGTTAAGTAAAATCTGTCAACCATTCTTGAGAATCAGGTCCTACCAAAAAACGACTTTAAAAGTTATTAGTGCAATACTAGAATTCCATTGTTTTTTTTCATGAAAATGAATTCTTTAAATATTTTTATACATAAAATATATATAATTTAGTAAATGTTTTAGTTTGCTTTAATTTCTTCGCTCTGTGCCAGAAATCACCCTTGTTCCAGACAAGAATTCCTAACTTCAAATAATAAAAAAAATATGTTAAAAGCCTTCAAAATCTAAAGCTAACAACACCTACAGATAACATAAAAATGTGCTGTATAATCATCTTTGTTTTTAAATACATTTGTTTTAAATGAAAATGTTGGCTCTTTAAAGTTCCAGTGTCCCAGATTTCCATCAAACCTGTCAGATTTTTACAAAAACATGATTTAATCAGGGATAAAAAATGGTTTACTGCACCCTAAGGACCCCTGTCTCACTTCCTGGCTTAAAAAAGGCAGGAATACTGCTCAAGCACTGGTAAAGTTGCCATTTTTTGACAAATGCATTAAATAATACTGTTATCAGATGTGTTTCCACTATAACATGTCAACTCTGTAGCCCTTCTAAATCAAAGCTAAATAAGACTAATGTTTTAAAAATGTGTATTTTGATAAACATTAAGAAGACTGATCTTTTAAAATGCAATTCCCCGGCATAACTGAAGAATAAACATTTAAAACCCCTTTAACTGTATAGTACTGTATGAGCACATCTTGGAATATATACATACACACTGAATCCAAACTGTATGAAACATTTTCTCATTGGTTCATTTTGCTGTTTCCAAAACCCTTTGCGGAGTGGGGAACCACTTAAAACACATTTTCGAGATGCCGCACGTCATGTTGATGACAACATATCAGAGAGTAATTATACTAAATGTGATTTTAAATGGTTGCAGATGTCACTTTGTATGATATTGATCCGCGGTGCCACTCGGCGCTCTGTGTCTCGACCAGCAGGTAAGCAGCACCAACCTTTCCCCTGAGTCAGCGTGTGCATGGCTGCATTGATTAGGTGTGACTACTCGGGTCAGGGGCCAATTTGGGGTCACCCGAGGGTCAAGCGTGTTGTCCAATAAAACAGCGGGACCTCCAGACTGGATCCGGCCAGTATCCTGGCAACAGGCACCGCCCCCCACCCCGAACCATGAGAGCACCCGTCCCGGTGGTGATTGAGACTGCAGGGCTCCATTCTCTTTTCATCAGCTTCAATTCATCTGTTCCTATAACTTGGCCCAGATGAATTAACCTGAACAATAGAGACAGGGGGTCGGTAAAGCGTTCGCCATTGTCAGCACGGAGAGCAATTAAACAGAATGTTCAGTTCACACTGTTTTTGGCTGAAAACAACTTAAATGCCAAATAATTTGTGACCACACTGTGCAGATAAAGCAAAGGAAAGTCCTTCCTTTTCAGTGCGAGCCCGTATGAATGCAAAACCTGACTGGACTGCACCAACAAGGATTACTTTTTAAACCTGATCAAATCATGGTTTAACTTTAAAACTCCAATTTAAACTCAATTTAAAACATGATCCAGTCTTAACTTTAAACTTACACTTGAGGTTTAATTTTCATGGCTTTTCTGGCTGCCCTTTTTGAGAAGGATTGAACAAAATACTGAAGTTCTTCTATGAAGGCGAGTCTCTTTTTTCCTTCAGTGCTGTTGGCCATTTTTAAATCTTCTATTAATTTGGCCAACAGGTTTTTCTCAAAGGAGGATAAATTATAGCTTCATGGCAGAGCCAGCATGAATAGGCTAACTAGGCTGACTAACTTCTTAACTAGCTCGCACACAATGTCACGTTTTGTTAACTTTTTTAGCTAGCAAGCTTCCTGAACATTTGAGGTCTGCTCACAGTGTCAGCTCGTTTAAATCAGGACTTAAAACATTATGTGCTTTATATTACAGCAGCTTTCCAATAAAGTAGATACATAACCTCCGTTAAAATAATCTGTAACTACTGTTTTTATAGAAGTTTTATTTTTTGTCTAACTACTATTTGTCAGCTTGCTTTCGCCTTTTTTTTTTTATGGTCTTTTAAATGGATTGTAATGCTCTCTAAATGTTTTGTTTCTATTTATTTCTATGCTCCTGTAAAGCACTTTGAATGGCCTTGCGTCTGAATGGCGCTATACAAATAAACTTGCCTTGCATAGCTAGCAAACAATGTAAAGTTTTGTTTACATGTTAGCATACTAGCAAAAAGTGTAAAATTTTGTTAACTTTCTAGCTAGCTAACAAAACATGCAACATTGTGTTAAAATTTAAGCTAGTTAGAAAACAATTGGTTAGCTAACAAAGGATGTAACATTTGAAATACAGATTGACAATGTGATTGTTTTTTTATTTAGATCTATTATTTATTTTAATTTGGGTAAACAAGCATCTTCATATTAATTAAATCAATTTAATTTTGTTTTACATCAACACAAGTAAACCAAGATTATTTTTAACTGTGCAACTGATCTCTGCTTAACCAGGTTTTGCTAAACTCCGATTAGAATTGATCTTGGATTAAAATAATGTTTGTTACTGTAACCCAGTTTGTTTTTATACACCAAACACAAATGTAGGTTATATTTATACTGTTACATGTTCTGTTTTCCTCACAGCAAGGAAATATTAGCATTAACCTATGAAACAGTTCCATCTTGAATTCAGAGCGCGCGTGTTTATTTGTGTGTCTGCTCAGTAATTCATGACTTAAAATGTCACTGAACTTAATGCGACCTTATTTCATCTCAGGCCAGTACATTCACAGACACAGACGCTGAGTAAATTCAATGCAGCACCATCAAAAATGTCCCACTGATACGTTTTCAAGCTATTCAAATAAGTCATTATATTAGAATAACACATGACTTGGTGTCTAATAATGTCAACTGAATTACAAAGTGATTTGCAATGAAGAGGAGTCAGCGATTCCAGGATTACATGCTTAGTTGAATTCAATAAGCCGGTGTATACTGTAATAGGAAACCACAGAAAAATCCATACTCACCACATCATCTGATAAAAATGTCTGCTCACTGCTCAGCAGGACTCTGTTAAATCTATCAAAAACACTTTGTTCTCCTGCTAATTTCGAAATAATATGCTGATTACAAAAGAGCAATAACAGACAACAGTGGTAAATCATCTTGCACCAATCAAATAGTTATTAAAAACACCATGAACTACGCATCATTAACACTGTGTGTCTGTGGGGACAAAAAAAATGAGGAACAGACTGAGGATCAAATGCGTTTGTTTCGATGATCTTTCCATACAGAAGGTTGTTAAAGTCAGAGGGAGAGAAATATGGAGCTTCAAGGAGAAATCCACGTTTATAAAATCACACACGTTTGAAAGGATAAATTTTATAGTCTTCTCTGGTTCTAGAGGGAGCTGTGGAAATTTATCAGCAATCAATTCAGCTTATTCACCAATTTTCAAACTGATAATATCACATCCATTCATGTCACTCTGGACAATAACACTCTTAGAAATAAAGGTGCTAACTAGAACCATAAATGGTTCTACCAAGAACATAAAGGATTGTACCAAGAACCATCTGTGAAAGGATTCACCTTAGAACCCCTTAAGAGAGGTTCAATGATGTTCTGGTTCCACTCAGAACCCTGTCTGGAGGCTCGTTCCAGGATCTTTCCACCTTCTAAGGACGCTTACAAGAACCCACCCAATGGGTTCTACCAAGAACCTTTTTATATTCCAAGGATTTTAGCTAGTACCCACCCAGGTGGTTCTGCAGAGAACCTTTTTATATCCCAAGGGTTTTATAGAGAACATACTCAAGGGTTTTTTTCTTCTTTTTTTAAATTACCAATTTATTTGGTCAACTCTTCAACAACGATATGTTTATTGATAAAATGTTTCTTTCAGGTTTAAAAAAAAAAGAAAAAAAAAAAAGTGACGTGTCGTTCCAAGCTTTGTCTGCTGAACTCTTCAGAAGCAAAGAGTTGAGTTGATTTTTGGGGGAAAAAAAACTCAATACAGTTCTGAAAAGTGCTGTTTGTGCAGTATGCAAGTCGTTTACATGGAGTCAGCATGTCTTATAGACAGTCTGTTGCAGTGATTCCCAGCCTGGGGATCAGGGACACCCAAAGGTGTCACAAGATATATCTGAGGGGTCACAAAATGACACATTAGAGACCACAAAGATATATCTATTTTCTTAGACATCCCTCTAATCTTGGTTGTTCTTGTGAATTACTGGATACTTTGAAATCATCACGCCTGGAAAAAAAAAAAGTCTATTATGTTGCTTCTTTTTAAGGAGTTTGCGTGTGAACCACTGGTCTGTTGTTTCTGTACCATTTTATGAGCTAGCAAATGCAATTAGCTACACTAAAATATGAATTTTTTATTTTTAAATTGATTGTTTAAATCATATAAAGGACATGGAACATTTTGTACTACATTTTCATCAAGTTAACTAATAGCAGCATTGTTAAATGCTACAGTTCATCAATTATTGTAGTTTGAGTGAAACAAACAACAAGCAATACATTTAGGCATTTAGTCTAAACAAAAAAATAACACAACCCTTTTATAAACAACTTTAACACCATGTAAACTAATGTGATATCAAATATCAAATATGAAAAGCAGCTTAATACGTAAAACCCATGGCAGCAGTGTCAAACTCATTTTAGTTCATAGGCCACATACGGGCCAAAAAGCCAGACTATTTTTGGTGCAAAAAAGTAAAATTACATTCTTTCATACACATTCATTTACAGAAGAGTTGATGAACAGCCTGAGATGTTTTAGACAAATTAATCTAATTTCTACAGTGTTGTTTTGTGTCAGTTTTTCCACCTTCAGTCTGTTGTCATTACAGATAATGCACAAAACAGTATTCTACTCTTATGACTCAAACAACTGACTTAGAAATATAGAAATTATTTTTAATTTTTCAGACATTTGCACTCCTGTGTATGCTGGCATCACCACACAACACAAAGTGGAAGCTAATGAGGAAGAAGGTGAGCTTGCAAACCATTTACAAATCAAAAGTTTTGGCAGTGACTTTGCAGCAGGGTTCCACCAGTATGTTTTATGAGAGAAGTCTGTTGCACTTCTTTTGTACTGAAGCTGCCAACTGACAATGTTTTGCACAATATCTTTAAAATTTTGGTCATGGATATATGATTGCTCTGCAGTTTTTTACACTTTAACACAAGTCATCCAGTGGGCTGGACTGGACCCTTCGGTTGGCTGGTTCTAGCCTGTGGGCTGCCTGACTTATGGCAAAATGTATTGTCTTTTTTTGCCGACAAATAAAAATGCCATGCCAACTACGGACAAACAATGTGATCATTCTTCGGTATAGACACAAAACTGTGCCTCTGTTTACTGTCTCACCGGTAGAAGTCTGCAGATGATGACAAAAGATGACAAGACAAAAAAAAAAAACAAGCGTCAACATTCAGCTTCAGTATCACACAGAGAAGCTTAAGTAATTAACAGGCGTGTGGAATTATGCAGCTTCCTGGAGCTCTGGATGAAACACGACATGCTACAATTGCAGGACAGCATTTTCACTCCACACCAACACAACGGCACAGGCATTAAGTTGGGGCAGCATAAATTTGTTTCATGTAAGAACTATTTTCTCTAGTAGAAAGAAAGTAGTTCCGGTAGATTCTACAGTAGAAGGAAAAGAATCCCTACGTGCAACTGCTCACAACAACATCTGTGGACTATCTTGAGTAAGTGGGTCATGATGTCTGGATATATTATTACATAATGTGGAGAAGGCGGACATCTCTATGGCTGATAGCTCTGAAATTTTACCACTCACATCCAAACAATCTAGAAGGATAAATGGCACTGCTGTTAAGAGAAAAAATATGCAGTTTTGATTTTCGGCTGACTTGTCCCTTGAAATAAAATGCCATCAGTGCAACAACACCTTCACTTGAGTGAGCTTCTGTTCCTGACAACTTGTCAAGCGTACAAGTTAATTCGTCCTTTCCATGAGCTACAGTCCTTTCCGGCTCTGCAGCAGGTCGCTTCGCACAGACACAGTCCACAGAGAGCGCTTCCAGGACACCTCCATAGACCCTTAGGGAGGGGCCCCCGCTACAGCGCTCCGGGCCCTGCCCCTGGGGACCCGTGACCAGGATCATCCATCGCCTAGATCATGACACTAATGACTGCAATGTGTGTCAAGTGGTTTACACAGCGGTGACTGCAGCCTATCCAGCCAAACACCTCCACCTCGGATGGAAGCGCGGCTGCTCCTCCCTGGTGTCCACTTGATGTGTGGTGTGTGTGTGTATAGTGTGTGTGTACAGTATGTGTGTGTGCGCGTGGAGGAGTTACTATATCTGCATAAAGACTGTGATTTGCACTTCTGTGTTACAAATATTTGCTCTCCCTGTATCTGGTAATGAAGATTATGTTCTCCCAGTTTGCTGAGAATAGGTGTGCGTGACTGAATGTGTAACATGCATATGTGTGTGTGTGTGTGTGTGTGTCCATGTAAGCCTCAGTAATTGGGCCAGCTCTGCTCTCCCTCGGAGCCCCTGGAGGTAGAAAAACTCAACGTGCCATTACATCCTCCTCCTCGCTCCCTTCATTCAATTCGTCACACACCTCCTCTTCTCCCTGCGAGTGTTTGCACCTGTGCGTGCGTGTGTGTTTGCGTGCACGTGCGGGCGCGCGTGTCGTTATGAGTTCGTCGAGGCTGGTGTGTCCTCATGCATGGTGTGTGTTTGTGTGTGTCTCATAATGAAGCCATATGGCCTGTCTGTTAGTATGCGAGCTGCCAGCACTGGGAGCTGTGACGCTGGCAAAGAGCGCCGAGATGAGACGTGAGTGGCATACTCCTTTCTTCTTCTTCTCCTCTTTCCTCCTCTCATCTTCTTCTTCTTCTCTGTTCTTTATTTCCCTGCTCCTCCTCCTTCCTCCTGTTGTCTTCTGCCCATCCCTCTGTCCTCGCCTCGCCTCTCCTCTCCTCCCCTTTCCTCTCATCTCCTCATGTACTTTCTTTCCTCTCCTTCCCATCTGCCCCCCTCTTTTCTTGCGCCTCTCCTTCTTCCGTTCACGTCCATCTTCTTTTGCTTTCCCCCCCTTTTTTTTTTGCAATTACACCCACTCCTCTCCTCTCCCCTGCCCTCCACATTAGTCCCTGTTGTTTTCACTTTTCCCTCCCTGCCTCCCAATAAGATTAAGTGGTGTGAAACAATCCATTTCCACATTTTCCTGTGAAGCCCGGAGAGGAGACTGTGGCCTGACCTAAATTTACATGTTAGAGAGGGAATCTAGATGACAGCACATGGAGGAGGGAGACAGAGAGAAAGAAGAGATGAGGAGGGGGCGCCTCTGTGTCCGTCAGGGACTTTCTTTGGACAGTAAGAAAAAATTAATCTATGTTTCCGTTCAGATGAGTCACTTCAAAAGTGAAAAATGATGATTCCCAGTTATGTCTGTAAATTAATTTTATGTCTTTTGAGATAATAACTGATCCACTGCCTGTATTACATTTGAGTTTAATGATGTAGATGTCTAATATTAGCTAATAAACATTAAGGGAAAACATAATTAAGAACTATTTATTCAAATTGGTTGTCTTCTAAATAAATGTTAAAATTAATTATATTAGTTTATAAATCATCTAAATCCTGTAAATAATCTGGCATACGGATGCACAAAAATGAAAGTCTGAGAAAGACAAGCAATGAAAAAAATTTTTTTTTTAAAGATTTAAGATAAAGCATTTTAAATCTGCTCTGTATTTATTTTTTTTTTCTTTTATTTCCTAAAAGATAGTTATAATTGCCTGCACGCAGATGTTTGTCTCTTGCATTTTACTGAATATTTTTTGTTTAAGCAATTTTAACACATTTATAGTTTAGCACAGAGTTAGAAAACTAGAATATTTTCCATTAGAAAAATCCTCAGTGTAAGAATGAGGATACTTAAGAGTGACAGTTTTGCAACGGGACGACTCCATGAAACTCTGAAAGAGCATTTCTGTCCCAGCACAGCTAAGACGCTGCTTTATCATTTCTTTTTTCATTATTAGATTGATATTCAATTACACAAGATTGTTTTCTAATAATAATATAAATATCTGAATAAACATTTTTTATTCTTCTTATTTTTTTTTTTTTTAAGCAAGAACATATATATCTGCACAGTGGTTGTCATAGGTTACTTTATGAGCTGGCTGTTCAATGAGAAACAACTGAAATCATGAGTGTCAAATACTGAACATTTTAGTTCACAGACCACATACAGCACAATTTGATCTCAAATGAAAGTAAAAGCATTGCCTCATAAGTGTGTACAAAAAAGCACAAGTACATTCTGAAAATGTTCAAAAGATGAGTAACAGCCTGAGTCAAAAATAAATTCAATTTCAACAATTCACAATTTCCATATTCAGTCTGCTGTCATTACTTTTGCATTATATGGTACAGAACACAACAGCTGATCTAAAAATTCACAAAACATTTAGTATTATTTGTATTTTGGAACTGAACAACCATATAGTATTATACTTCTTTGGAATTTTTAACAGATTGTTTAGATTTAGAAATTCTTTTAATTTTCTAGACATTTCCACTCCTGTGCAGTAATGCTGGTACAGTATCACCACACAACACAAACTAAAGTGGAAGCTAACAAAGAAGAAGGTTCGGTTTTCTCCTGCCTACAGTACAAATCATTTACACATCAAAAGTTCCAGAAAGATAGAAGTCTTTTGTACTGAAACTCCTGCACAAATATTGTTCAATATGTTTAAAATTCTAGTCTAGAATTAATGGTGCAATTTTTTACACTTTACACACGTCTTATGGCCAGGATCGAAACCTTTGGAGGGCCAGTTCTGGCCCACAAGCCATATGTTTGACACCAGAAAGATAGACAAGATAGTGCAACATAATGCAAATATAATATAACATTTTAATACAGCACTACATATTATAATTTGATTGATTGATACATTTATATTCCTTATTTATATATGTAAAATCCAAACTTTCACTGGTAATAATTATAAATATCTATAAATAAAATAAACAGATAGAACAACCTGAATCAGGAAAATGGATCAAATTTACATAAAATGCTGCTTATAAAACTGAAAACTAAAAATAAAAACATTTTGCATTATGTTCTAAAAACAAATATTGGGCGACATGTACGCCGATACCAATATAGACCCATATAGCTGTGCTAAGCCAATATTGAGCTGAAAATATCGTCTATGATGCATTGTTTTTCTCCATATAAATGATAAAATAACCACCATATTTATAAATATGGGACAATACTTTATTTAGTAAAGACTTACTAAAAACTTAGAACTTACAATTAAGCCATTCAGTAATTTTAGCTTTTTCTAATTTTGTGCTCGCTGTGTTGGCGATACAATTAGTGTAGGTCATCGTTATATAACCATAATTATTACACATTAATTTGATTGAACCACGTTCATTTTTTTAATACCCTCATACATATTATATTTGATACCACCTGCTGCCATAAAATAATGGATTGAATTCTCATCTGGTGAGCAGATGATGTGATTAATTTTCTTATCCCAAATTGGAGGCGAAGCATAAATTTGTGCACCAATTTACAGGCATATACTGTATATTCTTTTGAGGTTGAAATGCTAATGAATTTATATGTTTGTTTGTTGCTTTTTTTAGTGTGAGATACTGCTGTGCGAGGAGAGAGAATAATTCAGTAGTGGAACTTTATCCAGGAACTATCTCTCTGCTTTTTAATCTGTTCATGTCGGGCTCTCCCTCTTCCTCTATTTTCGTCTGCCATGTGTCCTCCGCAGGGAGCAGGGGAGGTAGACTGCTTCCGCATGCATGGGTGTGAGAGGAGGATTCAACACCCCTTCACTCACTGAGACACACATGGATGGCTCAGGTTGGTTTGTGTTTCTGTGAAAAACACTCACGCAACGGCACGAGTTTGTCCCAGAGTCTTAGCTGAGGGGAGTGGGCCTTTCACTGTGTGTGTGTTGAGTATTTGTTGGTATGACACTGTGTCTGTGCATGTGTGTGTTTCTGTTCCAGATAGGTGGCATGAGTTAGGCCTCAGCGTTTGCCAGTGTTCCCGTATGTGGGATGGCAGCAGCTTGCGTGATCAGAACAAAGCAAGAGAGCATGACAGAAAATCCCTCAATACCCGGCCTTTAAAAAATGCAGGAGGCCAACGCACGCAGAAGCAAGTAAGGTAAATGTATAAATTATGGACCAAAAAAGTCTGCTTCAAAAAGAGGGAGAGATCCCCCACATGAGGCAGCAAACTTTATTGCATGTGAAGAGCGGCTGCAGCTGCAGAGTGTTTGCAGGAGTTCCTTCGCTCTGTCTTGCTAAATAATGAGCCAGCACCTTTCTAATAAATGGACCGTGCAGAGCTCGGCTGCCACATATTTGGCACGGAGCCAGAGTGGTCCGTGCACAGGTTGGCGCGCGAAAAAGCTGCAGCGATAAAAAGCTATTTCCACTTCGTGTTCATTTATTTAGAAATATTTCAAGCAGATTCAGAGGTTTTGTATAAAGATCTCTCATGCATTTTGACATCACACTGCAGACTTAACTCAAGTCACACTGCATGAATGTTGCAGTCAAATAAGCAATTTTATAAAGAGGAAATTATTTACAATCAAACATTAAAATATAAAAACAAAATAAAATGCACCATGAGAAAAATATGTGTAGTCATATATCACAGGCAATGACAAAATAAATGTAGCAAGTACATGTTTTTCATGTATTTAAGCAAAAAAATCTGCATTTTATTTTTTGTATCTGTTTGTTTTTTCATGTGAGAATATTTTAATGCTAAAATGAAAAGTGCCAGTGCTTCTTGGTTATCTTGGTAGTAATTTATTGTCCCATTGATCTTTGATAATTACTTTTAATTCTCTCTTTAGGAAGAAATATCAACATGACAAAACATCTATTTGAACAGAAGAGTAAAAAAAAAGTGGCATTAAGAGATTTTAATTAGTTTAAGACTAATAGAAGACTTAAAATAAATTATTTATTTCAGTTTTTTCAGGCAGTGAACAGAAATAAGTACAGTACAGTTTTTTTCTAATACAACATCAACATAATTTTTGACTATTTTTGGCTTTATTTATATTGCATACTGATTTTTCCATGATGTAGCTACATTAACAAGTAAGTTATCACCTCACAGTTTAATTATAACCTCACAACAGGGGATGGGGGATGCCTGAAATGCTTTCTTTAAAAAAAAAAACAATAATTTTCATTTGTTATGCTACTAATAGTATATATAATCATATTTATAATCATAAGTAGAACATTTTTTTTCATATGCTGCAATCATCATTATCCTGGACTGTCATAACTCCAGTTATTTTACATGTTTACACTAAATAAAATTTCTCATATTTGTTTTAAAAAGGTCTTGACTTTGTGTCTAACTCTATAAAAACTGGTGCTTTAAGGAAAACAGTTAAGATTCAGGATTAACTGATGGACCAAAGAGTAAACAATTTATACATAGTTTTGAATAAAGTATCAATGTGTATACTAAACTAAAACATCTGTTTTTTTCAGGTTATATTCTGAAACTAACTGTTTTGGTTTGCCATATACTGCAGTTATTTTAGATGTTTATACTTAATAAAGTTCTCTGTGTGTTTTAGAAATGTTTCAAACATGTTTAATCCTATAAACTGGTGCTTTAAGGAAAAAAATTCTATAGGATCAAAGAGTATTTAATTAAAACAATAAACACATTGTTATATAACTAAGGCATCACTTTATATACATAATTAAAATGTCTTTTTTTTTTCAATAAAAAGATCTTGAAATCATAAAACTGTCCTGGACTGCCATAAACCCAGTTATTTTATGTATTATTATACATTATACTGAATAAAGTTTTTCATGTTGGTTTTTTATCTTGTGTCTAACTGTATAATTTAGTGTTTTAAGGAAAACAACCATCGTTCAGGCTTCCACAAAGAGAAGAGACCAAAGAGACCAGAGGCCTAATTTTTTAAAATCATAATCTAGACGAGTGATTCTTTCCATATTTATGTCAAATTTAAATGCGTATAACCTAAAAAGTGTTGAATTTCCATACGCTCTTTAGGGGCAGACCAGTAATTGTGTCACCCGTCATGTTTTAGCTTACAGTGGGACCCACATTTTAAAAGCAAAGTCATGAATAAAACAGCGCGCTATAATATGATAGAATGAAACACGTGCTGTTTATCTTTCATCTGGAGTCTGTCATTCTTCATTTTTTTACAAAGCATGTACTGATTCTGAGGTGATATGTTTTAATGCTGTAATCCAGCAGTGTTGATGAATTCTGTAACTGTACAAGGAAACTGTTCTGAAGTCACCTCATACAAACACATGACCAAGGTTTCATGTCAGACTACCAAATGATGCAGCCGCTTCCCTTTTAAGCACTCAGCGGCTGTGTGTTCCTTTGTGCAAACGTGCAAAAACTGTGTGTTTCCTGCTTGTGTGTGTGTGATTTCGTGAGCGTGAAGTGCGCATGCGCGTTCGACGGGCTTCCTGGAGTCCTCTTTAAACTGTGCATCAAAGCATGACTAACAAGTCAGCACACGAGTCGGTCCTTGCCCGCCATGACATCGCGGCGTCATCGCTGGGATTTAGATGTCGCCTATCATCGCTCAGGCACGGTCTGAAAACCTTCACCACACAGAGTTTGCATAGTAACATACTGTAGCAATGCACTTTAAATACTATAGTGGGGATCAGATGCTGCATCACAACAGCTGCCCAGCCTGAGTCAGCCTCAATTCATGTGTCTCACTTCCAAATCAGAAGAATCCTAAAAATATATGAAACAAAGAACATAAATGATGCAAACCACCTATAAGAACACTTTAAGCAGATGAAAACCTACATAAGCAAACAAGACCATCAGAGAGAAGATTGGCTGTGTCTGTGTAGTTATCTTAATACCTGACACAAAGCTGGATTCTCCTTAAAATCAGATGATGTGTTTCCATTTTACCAGGCAAAGTTACACTGACTAATACGTTAGCCAGTTAAAAACAAACAGGAGCATATTTTTGCTTAGATAATTTTATTTTGGACATTATATTTTGTGGTTATTACGGTGAAAACACTACCACAGGAGCCTCCAAAATCAACAATATATGAAAGTTCCTTGTAGCAGCTTTAATAGAGACAATGCACATAAATAGGACACTAAGACTGGGTTGGACGAACAAAGATTAATTTAATCTGAGATGAGCTGTTTTCAAAGTTCAGCAAAACTGGGTTTAAAATGAATAAATTCACATTTAAAATTAAGCAGACCTCTGTTGTACGAGTCAGTTTAGTAAATCCAAGTTTAGTGATGTAAACTGAAATGTAATATAGTTTGGAAATGGAAATGCTTGTTTAACCAAATTAAAATAAATGGAAAATAAATTTGAGAGCTGTTGGGACTTAGTAAGTATAAAAGAGGGTGAAACTGCTGCTTCACTGGGCAAGGTATCACAGTGAGCATCAATCTAAAAAATAAAAATAAATAAACAAAACATTACACTGTTTGTGAGCTAGCTAAAAAGTTTAAAAAACAAACAAACAAAATGTTATATTGTTTGCTAGCTAGCTAAATCATTAACTAAACATTAGATTGTTTGCTAGCTAGCTAAAAAGTTAGTTAGCCTTGTTAGCGTACCCATTAGAATCAGAATCAGAATCAGAAACTGTTTTATTGCCAAGTAGGTTTTCGCCTACCAGGAATTTGTTATGGCACGTTGGTGCATACAAACATAATACCAAAATTTACATAAAACAATAAGTAAGGCAAGTGCTGTTGGTGAACAGCATAAATAGATTTTTCTAAAAATATAAAAGAGCATGTATAATAAAAAACACAACCAAAAAAACACAACCACATTATGGCTGAGCAGAGAAGCTGCTAATTTCTCCTTTCAGAAAAAATAGGGTGAAAGAAAAAGACATGCATCATAAAATTCAGCTGGGTTGAGTTTCTCCCTCACTTCTTTTCAAGGAACTTGATTATTTTGCTCAAACTTCTTCAAATATAAGGACAACAGTTTAAACTAGAGTTTAAACTTTCGGTTAATTCAGTTTAATGTAGGTTTAGAGTGAAAATTAAACTAAGGTTTAAAAAGAGGTTTAAATTGAATCTCCCTTCATTTGAAGCTAGTTTAAGATTTTGGTGCAAAATAATCTGAATCTGAAACAGGTTTAGAAATGAATTCTTGTCAGCGCAACCCAGCCTACGAAACAGTTAACTATATTTACATACAGGCACATGGGCTGCCTTGTAACTTGATGAATCTCTATAGTATACCACCAGCTGAGGCACACTGATATCACACTGTATATATGTATGTTACGGAGAGAATGGAAGCTCTCTGCATGACTCATGACATTCAGCAGCAAAGAGCAGCTCGCTTACAGTGACGCTGACACTGCTTCCTGAAGCTGGGCAGAGTGTTCAGACAATAAACAAACATAAACACCTGATCACAACATCGCCTTCCTCTGTACTGCATACAGTACGGTACAGCAGCCCTCCCCTCACCTATTTGTAGGTGCAAGTTGCAAAAATATTTGTTTGATACGAAAGCCGGTAAATTATTCAGGGATGATTTAATAATGCAAAGAAGTGAGGGGGAGACTCAAAACCATGGCAGTGAAAACTGCTCAGCCTGGCTGCCTGCAAGCTCTTACCACAGATACAGAACACACCATATGTATTGCCCTGTTTGTTTCTAATTGGCAGCCATACCTAGTCATCTCAGACACACAATCTTCATCCACACTTCATTTTGCACTTATGAAGTCCCTTACATATATCCCATTATGGAGGAAAGTACAGGAAATGCAAATTTGCTCATTTGCTTTTCCCATAAGCTGGAAGTCCCCTGGATGCACCCAGAATAGCACATAACTCAGTATCACTAAGTGCACAGATTGAGTGTGTGTGAGTGGTGTGTGTGTGTGTGTGTGTGTGTATTAATCTGGGGATCCTGCAGATACCAGTTTGACGCACAGACAAGTGCTATCGTTAGAAAACAGCTGCACTTGTCACCAAACGGAGAAGGCCTCAGCAAAGTAGAACTAAAGCTGAGATGATATGACATCCCTACACACACACATATACATCCTATATTACCAACAGTGGACTATAAAGCTGCGCAGACCAACTGTGGACCTATGGTTCTGTCATTTTATTTTTTTTAATTTTAATTATTTAATTTATTTTGTATTTGTATATTAAATAACTTAATTGGTGTCAGGAGAAAAAACATTTTCTGATCCTAGACAGACAGTTTTGAAATGTGTCAACTTCACTTTGTTGTGACTGTTCAAGCATCTTCCAGGCATTCATTTGAAACTCGTTCTTGAATGTAACGTGATCAGATAAAAATACACTCATTTATTCTTTCTTTTAATGAGGATAATTTTCTGTACTAATTTGTACCTCTGTCCTTATCCACCCATAATTGTGCATTAAAGTAGCTTCTGTCAGTCTTAACAGTACAAGAGAGGAAATTGAAATTGTGTCTAATACTTAGATTCTCAAACTGTGACCACTGGTGATACACAAGCTCCCCCAGTGGTATGTGGAGGAATGTCAAAACAATGTCGAAAACACAATACTATCAAAATACTACAAAATTTAAAATGAAAAGACGTAAAATATGAGATCAATGAAATAAGTTTTGTCTTTCCCATATTTTTGTTTCAGTATCAGCCAACTACATAGTCCCAGTCACACATGTAGCATGTGCATACATCATCCTTGATTACTGCTAGTCATAGCCTAAACTGTGATAGCAAAAATAGTAAGCAGAGATAAAATGAAAAGACTGAAAATGAATGCTTCAAAAACACTGCAACATGGGAACTATTAGGAACAAAAGTGCAGGATCAAGAAGAGAATATTTTGTTGAAAATTAAGTGAAACTGAAGAAGTGCCAGTGAAACGTCCACAGCACCAGCTAGAACTAAACAATGCAAAAAGACAAGGTGGTACTTGGACAGCTCAATATTTTATGAGGTGGTACATAGTTTTAAAAAGTTTTAGAAACGCTGGTTTAAGATAAATGATCTGAACAGAACGCATTATGTCAAAAAAATCTTACATTGTTGGAATCTAACTTTATGAGAAAAAAAACTGTTCCATTTTGGTATGAACCACAGATTTTATAATTGTAAAATATTTTGTCAACATGTACAGTTTGAATAAAGGCACTGACATTCTAATGATGGAGTTACCTGCTGCAGCCTAACTCAGAACATATAAAGTACCTAAACAATGTCCCCTGTTGGCCGGGGAGTCCCCTGTTGGTGACAGCGCTAAAGTCCCCTGTTAGATAGGTATGTAAGTGCACACACACCCGAACGCACGCGCACACACAACAACACACACACACACCACACACACACACACACACATACACACACAGGGTCTACTAGGCTGATCTGTTTAGGTGACTCACCACTTCTTAAAGAAGCAGTAGGTGGTTATGGCACCAGCTTTAAATAGACAACATACAGCACCGAATCAATCTGTAGAGTAACAGAGAGACTGACAGACAGAGAGATGGAGAAGAAGACAGGAAACACTGCAGGAAAACGAGAGCGAGAGATTGGGAAAGTGTATTTGAGTTGTGCTGAGTGTGTCGTGCTGAGCTGGAGGGCTAGGAATCATCTCACATCCGTCATGGAGGCTGGTTGCAGGGTCAAACTCAGTACTGTGGCGAATGGCCCTGTTATCACACAGCTTTACATTCGCTGCGCTGCCTTTACTCAAAGGCAGCAAAACAGGGCTGGAAGACAACCAAAAATAGAGACGCCCAATTAGAACTGCTCCCAAAGCTTTGATGGAATTAGCAGTGAAAGAGGGCTTGCATAACCCACCCTCCCAGAAAACGACAAAATGTGCAGACAGCATATGCAATGCTTGTCCTATTTACTGGAAACGAGTGCTGGGTCAATTTTCTGGTGCCGTGGAAAAAAAAAAATTACATAAATAAACTGAGCAGAAGGTAACTTCCTCTTTCTTGTTGTCCCTTTTTTGTGAAACAGATTTTTGTCTCTGTTAAACTAAGTGAGAAATTGTTGGTGTGTAGCCTACAGATATGCAGATATGCATCCTGGTGTATATCCTGCACATCAGCAGCAGCCTGCCTGCCTGCCTGCCTCAGGCATACAGCCTCATACTGCAGAAGGCTGAAGCTTACACTTATTTCACCAGGCTGCTTTATGATATAGCACATTTTCTTGAGCCTCCAAACACTGGCAGACACAACTCAAGACACCACCAGCATTTTAATTGAATAATACTTTGTAGAAATTAGATTTATAAATATTGAAAATCAATTTTGAAAGAGCATATTTGAAATGTATGATGTATGCCTTTAATTTTCAGGCTTGTGAGCAAAGGAAAGTTCTTTGTAAAAGAATTTAAAACAAACTGGCTACAGCTATAAATCTGAGCAAAGTCATGCGACAAAAATGTCACCTAAGGTATTTTCAAATAAGACATGATGAATATTGAAGTGAATACTTTGAGAGAACTTCATGAATATGTACTCAACTCAATATGTATTTGTTTTTAGGTCCCAGTAAAAAATTCTAAGAGGTCTTCTATGCAGGCTAAAGGTTTATTTCTCTCAAATTTTATTCTCAAATTTGTTAAAATCTGTGTCAGTGAGTGCTTCTCTTTTGCAAAGATAATCTATCCACCTGACAGGTGTGGTATGTACACATGCTGATTAAAAAGCATGATTGAGACACTGAACTATAGCAGGTGAGGAGGGCAAAGTCATCACTCACCCCTCTCTGACTTTGATTGGAAAGTACTCGCTACCTCTGTTTGTTGGGTTGGTTATGTTTAGGCAAGAGGAGTGATTGGTTAGGGTAAGAATATCAGGGTAAAACTACCTGTATGGTCATAGTTCAGTGTCTTGTCAAGATAAAACCACACAGTTTAGAGCAGTCTTATATTGTTACCAAGCAAAGCACATCTGTCAATAATCCTGCTGTTTAATCAGCATCTCTGTATACCACACCTCTTAGATGGATGGATTATTTTGGCAATTTATGAACAAAATTTGAGAGAAATAAACCTTTTCTGTGCATAGAGGAAATCTTAGTTTTTTTTTAAACTTTAACTAAAATGAGAACAAAAACATAAGTGTTGCATTCATATTTTTGTTGATGTAATTAGAGGAAACAAACCATATACTAGCTATGAAGTTGACTCATTTTAAATGGGTGTTAAAGGTTTACAAGTTTGTGTTTTTTTCTTTGTGTTAACTTCATAATTATTCCTATATCAGTTTACAACAGCAAAATGTCTTCTTTAATGAGATAACCCACTGTAAATATACTGTACAGTAGCATTCTTCTAGCTTAGTACACACACACACGGCACACACACACTCACACACACACACACACAATGCCGATGTGGAGACAGTTTATCCACAGGGGTTTGATCACAGCCCGGCAGCCAATAGCTCGGCTGCTGACTGAGTGTCAACAATAGAAACACATCGGCTCTCCAGCAGTACTGGAAAACAACAAACATGCCTTTATTATATCACTGGGACTTCATCATGTTTGTAGAACTTAGAAAATCTAGTCTGACTTGAACATAAAACAATCAAATGACATGTTTCTTGTTGCTTTACCAGTGACAGACTGATGAATCAGAAACAATGCTAGAATTTATATTTTACATGATCTCTCAGTTTTAGTCCATAAGAGCGCATGCTTTGAAAATCCGCTGCATTTCTGATTAATGACAATGCATATTTTAAGTTCTGAATAAGAAGGAATTTTTTAAAGTTTTTAAAAATTGGTTGCCATGGTTGTTAATTTTTCTTTCAGCATAACTTCTGTAGAAGTTGAAAATATGAAACAAAAACTAAAATTGGTGTTCAAATGTTTGTTGATTATCAGTTAGGTGAGTTGCTGCTCTCATTCATTACACACACACACACACACCACACACACACACACACACACACACCATTATGGCCAGTCTGTCAGCTGCAGGTTAATGATCAATGCATCGCTGAACACCCGTGAATGATTGGACAACACGGGACCTTAGGATAACATACACCGGACCATCATGGGTGGGTGCTTTTGACCAATAATTTTTGTGCCAAAGCTGCATAAAAGCAAGCTGGAGCCATAGACTGTATATTAAATAGGTTGAAATCCTATTTAATACATGGTTTAATACTATGGTTGAAGCAAGTTGTTTCCCCCCACCCCCTCCTCCCCAGACTCAGGAAAGCTCTGCAAGCTGCAGGAGCTCCAAAGGAGCTCCAAAGGAGCTCGGCTCGCATGAACGTAGGATGGTGCAACGTCATAAATTGACAATAACAAGTGATGTAAGTAAGTTTATCAACTGTTTATGAGTTTCAGTTTTCTGTCAATGTAAAGTTAAGCCTGTTATCCTGAAAATAAAAGCCCGCTGCTCTGAAAATACAGTTTGAGTTGAGTGACTGCCTGTCCACTGTCTGCCAGACTCCATTAACATATTGCTCAATTTAGTCATTTTAAGCATCTACTCCTTATACAATATTAACAGTGATTTCTTAAGATTCATAAACAAACACTTACTCATTCTGTGAACATTAAGCATAATTTTGAACTCTAATTAATGTAAAACAGAAACAGACAAAAACAGTTGTTTTGGCCTGGAATAAAAGGAGGACACTGCGGCTGCAGCATTGTTGTCAGAGAGGTGAGTATTTCAACTCAGCATTTTTTTAAAAATCTCTGATGACATATTGTGATCTTTTAATGATTTATAACGGTAAGCATATTACAGATTTCTCCTTTAATTGCAGGTTTGAGAGACTGTTTCCCTAGTCAGATATTTTGTGTAAAAATAATAGTAAGTTGTGATCAAGACAAACTCATTAAAGATGCTAAATATATAATATATTTAATATAATAAAAAACAATATGTCTGTCTTAACCCTCCTAATAACTTGCCACTGGGGGGGTGGAATATGGCAGTTAATGGGTTAAGTCTATGGAGCAGCTCCCCACCTACTCCCTACCCGAGCAGACAGAGAGGGAGTGAGGGAGGGAGAGGCTGGCGATTGTTGGGAGCTTCGCCCTCCTCCTCTCACTAAGTAAGGAGTCGGATGGGGGCGGCGGGTGGAGCGAGTCGGGGGGGACGGAGAGCGCCGCCGAGCGTGCCTAATCGGACAGGACAGTTCCTGCTTATTATAGAACCAAGCACGGATAATAAAATCTGAATCAAACTGCCAGCTGAGAGCCACGAGAGAACCTCCTCCTCTTCAATTTTTAAAGTTATGGAAGCGCTTGACACTGAGGTGGATCAAATAACACCAGTTTGCGTGCAAATACTTACTTAGCGAGCCAGCGATGGCCCAAATCTGCGCAGCCGACACGCAGGTGAGCGGCGGCTAATTACACCACAGCGCCACTACCACCCACCCCACCCCCACCCATACCCACTCGCCCCTCCACTCCCACGCCCCGCCAACTCACCAACTGTCACAATCACCCCCTTGAGTGGGCACAGTTCATTTCTTTCCATTAGTTTTCATGAGAGCGGTGAGCAGTGAGATGACAAATTCATGTTTTGGCTGCTGGGAACTGGTAGCGATCACGGAAATACCAAAACACCCAAACATACAGGAGAGAGGCTGAGGAGAGAGCAGAGAGCCAAGGAGAGGCTGGCATCTCTGAGCGAGCTGCAGGCCAACCTTTATCTCTTTAAAATTATGTGCATATGCAGCTAATTGGCTTTAGCAGAATACATTTTTGGGGAAATATAATGCTTCCAGGATTAGGACTTTCTTCTGCATACTAAACAAAATATTAATTGTATATTTCTGCCATATTTTCACTGCCAAAGTTTTTGAACTAAAAAGTGTTTGTGCCAGTCCTAATGAGGTTAAGATATGCTTTAAGGTCAAGTTAAAATGAGTTAAGTGACTAAATATTAAAAAAGAAGTTAGCTCAACTACTAGTAGGAAATGGGACTCAAACTTAGGTCTCCAGTGTTAAAGACAGACAATTTGTGCACCTAGCCACCATACCACACCTGCACATTTAATTGCCCACTGGTTAAAGGACCAGTGTGTAGGATTTAGTGGCATCTAGTGGAGAGGTTGCAGATTGCAAACACCTTGTCTCTCTTGTTCCTCCCCATTCAAGCATGTACAATATGCAAAAGCCCCCATCTAGAGCCAATGTTTAGTTTGTCCATTCTGGACTACTGTAGAAACATGGAGGTGCAACATGGAAGACGCTCACGCTCTCTGTACACTCTTAGAAATAAAGGTGCTAACTAGAACCATAAAGCATTCTTTGACTTGTCCCTTTCATAGAACCCTTTTTGGTTCTTGGTTTTATAAAGGTTTTACTTGGAACCCTTTCAAAGAGTTCTACCTAAAGTATGATTATTTTCCCCCATCAAAGCTGCAATCAAAATAAGATTCACATGGTCAACAAGTGAATCAAGAAGGAAATATTCAGCAATGTAATAAAAAAAAACTCACTCGATCCATTGGTCTAAAAACTGCTGAGTAATGCCAACTGAGACATGCACAGCTCTGGTTCCCTGTCCTGATTTAGAATGTGGAGTGTGGGAATAATTATGCATCATCAGCTTGCTGAAGTGTTTATGTTTTCAAGTCGCCTCATGGTCTGAATGGGTTGATTAGGTCAGTGGTGTGAGGATTTAACCTCCCTTATGAAATCTGAGCAGGGGTTGGTAAATATAAGCTCATTGATTTGCTCAGAAAGCTCCCCAATTTGCTTTCTGAGGCATCCGGAGAGGGAAAAAATGTTTTCCTGCAATGATCCAAAACCAGCAACTCTGCACAGTTACACTTGATCTGATGCACAGAAACATATTTAACAATGCGCTAAACACTCACTGCCTATAGAAAACAGCTGAAAAAAGATGCCTCTCACTGCAGAAACTGCACTCCGTCTGATCAGAGCCTTAGATGCTGAAAACAGCTCTTTCAAAAACAGTTTTGAAAGCCTCTTACTCTCAACAAGCCAGTGACCTTTGCCAGTCCATTTTTATGCACTTTAGGTGGCTAACTATGTACTATATAATGTTATGGTAATGCTTGCACTATAGAACCTGCAAAAAAACTCTCTGTCTACTCGGGCCCTTAGCCTACACAGTGATATGTGCAACTAACCGATAGAAGCCAAGTTTGCTGTTGAAAAAAGAGTGTTGAGGGGACAGGACAAATTTAATCAATGTGTGAATGTGGTATTTTTAGGCACCTGAAAACCAAAATGTTGCTGCTAACACAACTCCCTATTTCATTCATACATTTAATACACTTAAGTTTTGATTTTGGACAAAGATACATGGATATACTTAAGATTTTACCAATTAAATAATCTTTAACATGTACGAAATATTATTTCTAGAGCACAGGTAAGTTTTCCATGAGCTCCAGTTATTAATTTGTGTGCACAAATTAGTTTTCCTCTCCTTGACACAGTATTCACACACCCTGCATTTGACCAACAACCTTTGCCACTTGACAGTAGGTATACCATCTGTGCTCGCTGCCCCCATCTGTAGTGCTTAGTCAGACCCAAACCATATGTTTGGTCATTGCTCTGTGTCTTTTTTACCTCATCTGTGCCCAACTGACTTCATCTCTATGCCACAAGTTCGACTGCTTGGCTACCGGTGTACATCTGACGCCTGTGAAAGTTGCCAAAAAAGCACATAATCTTTATTTATTCAGGGAAATTTCACAGAGAGTCAGGTGTTTCTTTTGCAGGAATGTCCAATTCATGCTGACACATCACAGCATCTCAGCATCACAGGCTTTCCTCCTGTAGTTCAGTTGAGTGAAACCTCTCAGTATGAGGGAGTGTGTCTCAAAATAAAAGTAAAAATCAACCAAAACAACTTTCCCTTTGCCCTGGTTCAACTTCACCACATTAGACAACACATTACTGAGTAATTCATGAGGAAAGACTGAGGGAAAGTAGTATGAAAAACTTAAGATCCTGGAAGGGAGATTCTGTGTCTAAGTACACTTAAAATGCTTCTTAGGTGCATTTGCATGGCAGTACAACATGTAAACAAAGCAAACCAAAAAAAAGGAGTTCGTGTTCAGAGTGAACACACTTTTAGGTTTGAGCCAAAGTACAATTTGGAGCATAAATTTTAATATAAAGTTTCTCTGATATCCATACAAAGCACAGAGCATGGTAATCATTTTGGATGATGCATCAAAATCTGCGCTCTCGAGGAGTTTTAATCAAAGCAATAGTTTATTTGGATCTCCAGCACTAGTTACCGTGGCAACAATTACTTTTTAGTGGATAGGTGGATTTTTTTCTCATTAACATGGCCAACACTTTGCTGTGTAACTCAAAAGCCTTTTGTCCACTGTGACATTAAAGAGAATAATACAAGCCAGTTCTTATCATTTGTGGGACTCGCTTGAGACTCATCACATATACACACAGCTGTGGTGTGTTTTGATAAGTTTTTCACAGGGAAGATAAGAAAAGCAGTGACTCACTGTATTGTATCATTAAGTTTGTCATGTTTACCATAATAATGAATTCAAAATGTACTCAGGCCTATCCCTTTGGGGAGATCTCGCTTTCTTGTGTCTTGAAAAGGTCAAGATGTGCTACATGTCAGTGCCTCAGCAACTGGGGGGGATTCACTGACATTCTTCAGATCACTTCAGTGGGTTACAAGCTTGCAAACAAACATGAGCTTGGTTGTACGGTTTTATTACAAGTCATTCAGTCAAACCCCGAGTTTATACTGTTCTGAAGACAGAGAGTCTACTTACACATGAGTCAGTAAAGTGCCCCTGATTTCTAATTTCAAAGCACTCCAGTCTGAAAAATGGTGAGAGAAACATGAAGCATACACACACAACTTTTTATCTCTTCCATTAGTGTTTCAAAGGGGTGTTACTGTTTGTGACACTGTCGCAAAGACAACAGCTGTACACAAAATTTGATCACAATGGAGAAACACTGTAGAAAGAGAAGAGTTCAGAAGAGGTTACTAAAACTATTCATGATGCACATTGCATAGTAATAACACAGTAGTAACATTAGCCTACATTGCTTCGTACACCAAAAGTTGTGATGCATTTCTGGTGAAACAGCTCTAATCCCGGTTTAGATTAAACATATTTTATTATGTGACTTAAAGTACAACAACTATTTCACCTTGCAGGGAACTATTAACTATTTAAACATTTAGAGGCACATGGAGGCAAACTAAGATTCTAACGCGTAAGGCAGCTAGAGGGAACTTCATGACATGAAGCATGGATTTGTTCATTAATTTAGTCTGTAATGGGGATCTTATTTTCTCTGGGAAAAATCATGGCTGGTGACAGACAAAATTACATAGTGCAGTGGTTCCGAAATGTTGTCCTAATACACCCTGTGCCGTGAGGCCAGTCTTGGTGTGCCTTATGATTTTATGATAACCATACATTATTGTTGCAATATACCATTATACAAAAACTTATCATTTCCCAATACAGAAGCAAATTCTATACCCTAAAAAAAAAAAATCCTTCAAAGACCTTCATCAAAGTGAAACCCCAGTTTTTGCAATTCGCGCAGTTGCCGGATGGAGGGCAAATTATTAGTGTGTATTACATGGCTTTGTTGAACACTCATTTCTGATTGGTCAGTTACAGCATTCTAAGGTCTGTATTTCCCGCATATTAGACCGTTGCTATGGACACAGTTCTGATCATAGACTCTGGGGGAACAATGAAATCAATGTTAAATCACTAAAATCATTTTAAAAATAATACTTTGTGTCAGATTATTTCATTATCTTATTGATTATCATGGCAACTCCAAAATCCCTCCACACATCAACAGTCACCCCATGGTCATACTACAACAGCTGTTTTGGAAAAATACACTTTTGTATAATTTTGGTGATTTTTTATTGCTAATAATAATCAATAGCTACACTGTTATACAGTATACAGATTTTGGAGTCTCCATAGCCTACTGTATAACATGTTAAAAAATTAAAAAGGATTTCCAAATGCTGTTGTAGTATGATCGTGGGTGACTGTTGATGTGTGGTGATTTTGGCTCAATACAGTATAACAGTGGAGCTTTGATTTGTTGCACGCTCTCTTGGAATTGAAATTTGCAAACGTCCCTGCGCACTTGTCTGGCCGCCGGCTGCTCGTAGAGATCTATGTTATCCATCCAGCTTGGAGAACGGCTTGTTTTTGTAAAAAAAAAAATTGGTTTTTGATTCTTGTAGCTAGTAGTCTATGCTATTACGATGTAAAAGAGGCATAATTTGTGTTTGAACAACGTTTCGTCTCAGAGTTATTGATCCCGGATTCTTTCCAACTTTACCGAGTCGAAGTTCTAGATGGAGTTTTTTAACCAGGTCTGCCGCCGTTTTCGTCATTTTTTTTTTTAATTTCTCCCCTTTGTGGGTTACAACTTTTGTAACTCGAAAGTGGCTCTTTTGATTTTCCTGGTTTGACCGGTTTGTACAGCCGTAGACAGCGCAAAACTTGGGCATTTTCCTGTTGTTATCCTGCCGGCAAAACACTTCCTGCCCCCCATCTGCAGCCGTGACGTTCCGCGTGACGTCACCCCAAACCACCTATAAAACATCTGCAGTAGTGTGTCTCTTCTATGTCTCTTTATCACATTTATCACTTAAACAATGAGCACACTATCTTTAAAACAAACAAAACAAACATATTAAAAATAACCCACACACTAACACTAGCAACCTTAATGCTCTAAATGTGTCTCATTAAGTCAAGCACAATAAAACAGCGCAAAATATGGTGTTGTAGCGGTGCTAATCACGTGTCTTCCTGTGCCAGCCACTGCAGAAACGGAAATTAGCTGCCTGCTCGCAGTATCTCCGAGAATGAGGCATCGTGGCGAGAGCTCCCCCTTTCGGACCTCGCAGACATGACTAATCAATCACAGATTTTAAATCTCAAAGTATCAACAGGTCGATCATGGATTTACTCCTATCAGGTAGGTATATCTAAAACCTTGCAGGCATAACTAATCAATCACAGATTTCTCATTTTAAAGGATCAACAAGTTATCATGGATTAACTCATTACAGGTAGGTATATTTACACCTTTTTAAATGTTTTTGAAATCCAAATTAACTGTTTTTAAACATTTTAACCCTCTTGCAGGATTTTTACATTTTGAACCATTTCCACTTCTTTTTCCACATGACTTCGTTTTTTATAGGGCATTTTTACCTTTATAGCCATGAACTATTATTAATGATTTTTTCTAATGACATTTTAAATAACAATTTTAAATGCTTAATGAGCTTACTTACTCACAGAATTGACAATCAAAAAGTGAAAAAAATTCAATCTATCACAGTTCACTGTATGCAAAATAAAAATACTTTAAGTAGATGACAGGTTAGTTGTCTTTGTTTTAGTGCTGTTCTGATGATCATGCTGTTCATTGATGCCTGTGTTACTTTTACCTTTAATACTGTGATTTCATAGCCTCAAAAAACTTATTTTGAACTACTTGAAAAAATATTTTGTTTATTTGCAAATTGGAAAAGATTATGAAGATACACTTTCAGTTAAGAAGCATAACAATTCATCACTGTGAGACTCAACAGGCCTTGATACCAAAAGTTCCACTTTATAACTCTGCTGATGGCAGACACTAAGCACATAATAATGTAAGACCCATGCATACAAAACACACCACACACACACATAGGGACGCATGAACACACACTCACATTGTGTCATCTGTTCTCAGCAGTAATTTAGCGGTCTGTGATGAGATCTGGCAGGCCAACATGACAGGATAATGACTAGGCTGACAAGTATGAGCAATACAAGAAACAGAAATGGGTAAAAAAAAAAAAAAGAGAAAGTGAGAGAGGGAGAGAAGAAGAGGAAAATGAAGAAGAGGATTTTGTGGGTTTTTTTCTGGGTCTGTTTGTGTATGTGTGTGTGCACAGGCGGGCAGAGGAGGCTGTTAATTACTGTGATAGAGAGAGTGAGAAGGCTTGTCACGTTAGCCCCCAGGTGGCATTGACAATAGAAGGTGATTTACATGAAGGATATGATGAAGGGATACAGAGAGCTCATCAGGTAGAAAGAGATGATTATGAGTTGAAAAGTGTGTGTGTGAGAGTGTGAGAATGTGTGTGTGTGTGACAGAGAGAAAGAGTGAGCGTCTGAGCGTTTACTCATACACATTCCCTATTATTGTCCCTTGATGTTAACCCGTCTTTGTAGCAGTGTCACACTTTGTACACACTTCAACACTTTATTATGAAAATCATTGACTAAAACTGCTCACATTTTAATTTGAAATGTTATCAAGCAAAGCCACGAAACAAAATTAAAATATACGGAGGGAGCTGGTCCAAGTTCAGAAGAATTTTAATGAGATGAGTGTTTCAAATGTTATTTAGCGGAAGTTTTTGAGGTCTGACTGAAAGTCTCCATATCAGAAAAAAATGTAGATAAACACTGAATAAATAATTGGTTATCCAAAGCAGCTTCTGTCTGACTGTAAGATGTATGCCTTATGATATACGCAGACTGAAAATGATTCCTCTCATGACGTTACCCAAGATGCAGGAGAGGTAACAGAAAAGAATAAAAGAACCGATTTAAGAGGAAACATGACAAATCAACAAGGCAATAAAGAAATTAGATTAGAGAAGATAAGAGAAAGTGAGATAGAATGAGGCGAGATAAGACATTTAGAAAATGTTGTGAAATGAGCAGAAACAGGAAATCAGAATATATGAAGTAGATAATAAAGTGGAGAAAAGAAACAGACAAAATGAGACAAGATGAAACGAGATGATGCAACAGAAATCAAGATGAGACAAAAAACAGATGACGCACAAGAAGAATGTAGATCTCCACTAGGCAACGGGTGGTGAAGCACCTACTGCAATCCACTGCCAGATGCAACCAGTGGAGATTTGCAAAGTTTTGAATTAAGTTTTTTTTTTGTGTGTAGTGCAGTATAGTGTAAGTTTTCTTATCTAGATGTATGTAAAGTTTTTAATAAAGTGTTTTGTATAGTGTAGTATGAGTTTTCTTTGCTGCAACCAGGCAGCTTAACAACAATATAATAGATATATAAATCTACATTTTTGGAGAAACTCTCAAAAGCTGAAATTCCAAATAATTTACACTTGATGTTGCCTCTTCAAAGGTTGGAGCCTGTATGTCCCAGTGGAAGTTGTGACTATTCAGAAAAAAAAAAAGTTTTGTTATAGAGCTGATTTGATTACCCCAACTAACTGTCTTCAGTTTGAACAAGTAACCAGTATCCTGTTCAATTTTCCAGGTTTGTAACAAACCAAATGAAAATAGGTTCAGAATTGAGCGAGTTACAGTCAATTTTGTAGTGAAGTCTGCACCTCTTGTTTGTTTACTAGCCAACATGAATGTTCCAATATTGTGGCTGCACAGACGCATAGCAGAAAAGGCTGTGAAGCTGACAAAATGGGCATTTAATATCATGTCTAATTTTGGTGATATCTTGTCCAATTTCAGGAAGGGGATTAAGCTGCAGATGCTTTGCTTCAAGATGAAATAAAACTTTTCTGTGGCTTTATGTTTTTAAGCCAACAACTAAAGCCAAAAATGTGGCCTGCAACAGACTATGTAGGCCTTGTTGTTAGCCTAGCAGCTTGTTAGCAGTCGGCATAAAACAGAGCAGTCAGTGGCTATGTGAATCATCGCAACCACAAGAGGTTCTTAATCATAAATGAACATGAAAAATATAGGTTGATGGGTCCAGTAGTAGCCTATGTTAAATTAGCTGCACACAGTAGCTCCAGCCCCACTGATCATGCACATACACACACACGACCCATCAATGACTCCCCGTAGCTTACTGGTGAGACAAGTGATGATGAATGACTGAGTGAGACAGAATCAGAGGACAAGAGAAGATGAATAGCATTAAGGCAAAATGTGTCAGCCAACATGCAAGCAGATGAGACAAAATGACGATGACAAATGCTTACACAATATAACAATGTATAAATAAATAAAAATATATAATATACATAACATTCTTAATATTATAAATATTCATATATGTCTATTTATGTTTTAAATGTGTAACAGTGAAGCCAGACTGGACTGAAGGAGACAGAATGAGATAACATAAGGTGAGACAAATAAGATGAGATTGGCATCTGGGTGCCTTGGCTGACTGACGTTTCTTTGCACGCATTTGTTTCACTTCTTTGCATGTTTTGTATCTCTTATGCAAATCTTGATGAGATGAGAGTGAAAACATGATGAAACAGCAGATGACAGTCCTGATGTCCTGTGACTGAAAGAAATTTCAGGATGTAAGGAGTCATAAAACAAGTTTGAGTCAACACAAAATGAGACAAGATGAGAGGAGACAACTCGAGGACGTCACAATGAGATGAAATGAGCCTAGATTGAACAGCAAAAGGACGTGTTGATCTGCAGAAAATGCTAAATTAGATGACAAAATGAGAAATGACAAAAAGTGAATGAGATTAACCAAGGTGAGCTAAAACAGGACAGTTGACGCTGCGAAAAAGAAGACGCTGTGTTGAGACAGTCTACTTCAGTCTTTGTAGTTTCCTAATAACCCAACAGAGTCTCCAAGAAGCCCACAGATCCTTATCGGCAAACCGCGTCCTGTCGCCCTAATCACTGCAGATGTGATAACCGAATTATCCGTCTCCTCTGATCTTTCCATCTGATAGAAAAACTACACTTCCTCCTCTCCGGGGCACAATTCAACTCCAGTGAACTGCCACCATTTTCCCCGCCTCACATCTGCACCCCAGCTCTGATCATATCTCCGCAGGATCAGCAGGAGGAACAGGAGAGAGATCACACAGAGTCAATTGCCTGTCATGATACATTGGTTAAGAGCCAGCCAGAAGACCAATGCTTGTAATGTATGTCATGGCTCATAAGCAGGACACATTTGAATCGGAGGAGATCCGAGCTGTGACAAGAAGGGCATAAACATTCTTTTAAGCCATTTAAGATCATTCATGCAAGACTGTACTTAAATAAATTTAACACACACAGCCACAGATATTGTATTGTATTGTACACGTCTGGAATTTCACCATTTTAGGGTCAAGACCATTTGCCTGCGGTGTGGTGGTCAATTTTGTGAGGGCACAAAGGCCAAATGCCAGGGCAGCAAGGCCATCATAAAAAACAATTCTTTAAAATCCATGGAAATAATGGATTTTTATTTATTATCTTGATAGACCAGCTCATCATTTTGAGAAAGTTTTTTGAGATACGAACATGTTATTTTGAGAAGGTCCTCATTGTAAGGACTACAGGACATTCTTTTTGTTTGTCAGAAATGGGCTTCTATAGGAAGAGACAGCGTATGGACAGCAGTGCAATGAAAATACAGATGTTTCATAGAAGAAGAGCATATATAACAGGAATCTAGCTGCTTGTCAGAGTTTACAGAGACTCCAGTCTGCAGTGTAAACCACAGAATTGTAGGGTATCATTAATACACAGAAATAATGAATTCAACTTAGTTTATATCACAATAATCACAAAAAACTCCATGGCACTCTTTTTAAAATCATTAAAAAAAAACACCTTTATTATCATGGCATGGTTATGTAAGACCTTAAAACAAGCTAACTCTGACGTTTTTCAGCATCGAGCTTCGTCGGGGAGCGAAACAGATCAAATGGAACAAAAGGTTTTATATGATCTTCCACTTTTAGGAATCTGGTGGTGTTTAGCCCACAATATTAATCAATAATTGAATTAAGGAGCAACATATACACACAACACTTGTAATTTATTGATCTGTTTGACTCCCTGACGAGGGCTTGATGCGAAACGTGTGAGAGTTTGTTTTTTTTAAGCTCTAACTTGATCATGCCGTGACAATAAAGGCATTTTAATTGTTTTAAAAAAGAGTGACTTGGAGTCTTTTGTGATTTGTAAATGCATGCTTTTATCCAAAAAGCACCTCACACAAATGCATTTTGAGTCCAGGAAGGCCCCTATCCAAACATTTTTATTATCAGATTGCCCAATCATATGTTGCCCAATCAAAAGACATTGGTGTCTGAAAACCATAATGACAGGAGAGAGGAAGAGGAAAAAACAGTGAAATCAGCAGGGGCAATGCAGGCCAGGCAACAAGGCCACTGTGGTGGCAGGGCAGATAATTTTTTGAGGGGCAAAAGGCCAAACTGAGGAGGCGAACCATTCAATTTTAGCCATGGCCTGTCATGGCTGATGTGAAATTCCTGCCCTGGTATTGTATGTACAGTGTTTGTTTTCCAGAACAAATATGCATACAGATATCCCAAGAATAAAGTTTAAATATTTGGAGAATTAAATCAAAATGTATGTAAAAAAAAAAAAAAATACAATGTCACAGGAAAAAGTTAAAGGTCTTATATTATGAGATAATACTCATACATTGTAAACAGGTGCGAGCAGTCGGTCAGCTTCTCTGTATCAAATACATGGATGACCTGAGGTTACAGGTTTCGCCATTAAACACCTTATTAAAGATTTTAGGACCTTAAATTAATTAAATTAAGCCAGTTAAATGATCTATGAGTCAATAACTGGACCGGTTTTGAACAGCGGCTGCAGCACAGTGGGGACTTGATGTTCTTGCAACCGAGCCAAACAGCTCAGTCATGGATCAGAAAGTGATTAAAGCTCTTAAATTGGGCTTTATGAAAAAGATATGAAAAGCAGCCAGGATCCGGGACTGTCTCTGGATGAGACAAAGTTGAGAGGGCTGCTGCCTCCTGCTATTTATTGGAGAAGTTATTAGACATACATGTGCCAAAATTATGTCCTCATCATCAAAGCTTCATGTGTTGTAAAAGTGACCCAAACAGTTTAAATACGCTTTTAATTAGGCATAAATGTCACCTTTGTGAGGCTGTTTGCCCACACAAACTTGAACCTTCCCACCTCTGTTGAAGTGCAGTGGACAGCTGCTTCCTCAGCTTTTCAGTAGAAGCATCCTAGACAGTGGGAGACAGTCCCAAACTGAGCTACAGGTGCTGTCTACAGATGGAGCATAGTGACGTGTGGATGAGCCAAGCAGCAGGGGAAACCAAGGTGAAAAAGCAACACTGACCAGAACTGTATACCAGTTTAGAGGAAAGTGACACTGCAGTCCAAACACTTTGGACTGCAAGTATTTTAAATAAAAATAACAACTGTATAGCTTAGTGCTGTCAAAAAGCTACCAGTCTAGCTAAAGTATGCACTGTCAGGAAGTACTAAAACATAACTTAACAAGACATTTTGCTTTTGAAAACAGCAAACTTTTTTTTCCCTCCTGAAATATTTATAAATGTTATAGTAACGCTTTACTGGCTGAGGTACAGCTGCCCAGTAATTATTTCAAACTTCAGTCAGAAAGCTAATATTCTTAACCTGTGCAGGATAAGAATCAACAAAAGAGTTTGAAAATTTCATTTAAAGCTAACATCACTACTGGTATGGTCCTTTAATCCAGAGGTTCACAGCCCCCTCATGTATGTTCCTCGGAATAAATTGACCTAGCCTATTATTTTTACATTCCTACTTAGCTTTTAGTTATGTGAAAAAGCAACACAAGAGAAATGTATTAGGATATTAGACATGTATTTAAATATTTGCACCATGTCAATGCAAAATAGCCATAAGATACATAAACACACATCAAGAGAGTGTGTTCCACTCTTATTATTATCTTATATTTTTTAATGATATACAATAAAAAGTCTAATCATAAAATAAATGCAGGCTATAATGAATCCTTTTGTAAAAATAAAATAAAATAAAAATGTAATATATCATAATAATTAAATGAATGAATATGAAAGCTTTTCACTGACCCCTGGCAGAGTGCTACATTGTGAACTCTGCCTCTTTGTGAACCACTGCTTTAATCCACCATCTGGCCTGTTTTATCCTCCATAACTCAGAACAAAATACCTGAAATATTATTACGCTGTTTTTCTTTTTTCTTTTTTGCCTTTCCTTTCTTTTCTTTTACAATGTTCGATTTGAATTGAAAGGATAAATAAAATATTGAGACATATAAAACATTTTTTCCTCACCCTACAACTGAGAGGAAAGCACACTTTGTTGTGATTATGATTCTAAATTAGATTTTCTGTTTGCTTCCTTTGACTCTGATGTCATTTTCAAAATCTGTCTCTGTATACACTATATGTGTTTCTAGTTAGACACTAAATACTCATACTTCATAACTTAATATAGAGGAAGTTTTCTTTTGCCATGTTTGACCCCTACAGATGCCAGTTTTCTCAAATGATCCTCACATTACTGTTGATCCTGGTTGCTCAGACCAGACTGAGGCTGGGTGTGGTTACAGGTGCAACTTACCTCTAACTTAACCAGAAGAGATCAGTAAACCTTTTTTGATTCTAAAGTGTGAAAAGAAAATGCATAAATCCCCGACAAAGCACTAAAGCATTTTGTAGACAAAGATCTGTAATTGTTTCCTTATAGCACCATAAAAATTCTTTAGAACTTCTTGGGAAGGAGCTACATCAAACCTCGAAAACAGCTCTTTACAGCTTTCTGTCATCATGCTGTGATTAAGAGTGTAGACCTACATCTGTGCCTGACAGGCGCCCTTTCGAAACACTGGGACCTGCTGACCTGCGCCGAGGTCCAAAAGTTTGCTTTATTGAATTTTATTCTGCTCAGCTTGATAAAAAACGCCGCTGTTGTGTTACAGGAAAATTGATTATTGCCACATAGTCCTCCACCTTTCTCTCATCCTCTTCAAAAGAGAGATGCAAAATGATAACAGATAGCCAGTTAATGAAGCATGAATGATTAAAGAGCCCCACAGGGAGAGGTTGTCAAACGCTGCAGACAGTAAACCTTTTTATTTGAGTCATCCTCCGTTCACTTTCAGCCGGGGGCAGGAGATACACAAAGAGGAAAAAAGAAAGGGAGGGAGGTGTTGTGCCACAGGGTGAACTTGAAGGAGACCAGACAAATTTGCGAAAAAATGAACTAAACAAAGAAAAAAAGAGACGGGATGAAAGAATGGTTTATCACCATGAAAGTGCTCTGAAGTAGGAGGTCTGGAGCAGAATTCGGATCTTATTAATTGTACAGGCATATTTAAAAAGCCCTGACAAGTGACCTGCTCTAATATGAATCCAGAATGGCGTGAAAAACCAAAACATTATAATCTTCTCATCTTAATACAGGCCATTAGACCCCCACATTAAACCCCCTGCGCACACTCACACTATTAACCCCAGACACACACCTACAATGACTCAGCTTTGCAACTCTGCAACTTCCTTTTTCATTTCACGTCCTCCATCTTTCCATTCTTCCTTTGAACGGGAACCCTCAGTAAACAGAGGCAGGATTTACATCAGTGGAGGCAAGCTGCTCTCATCACGTCGCTGTGCCAAAGTTTTTTTTTTTTCTTCTTCTTCTTCTTCTTTCTATCAGCGGAGCATTTGAGGCACCCAACATGGAGGAGAATTACATCAGCTCTTAGGGTGCAGCTTTTCTGTCAGCTAGACGATGACTGTGTCTCAGAGCTAGTAAATAATCCCTAAGTGCTCCTGATTTGACCTCAGATTGATTCGTTGGAAGTAAATCTCATTGCTGTGTGCGTGAAAAGTAAAAGGCTCTAATGAAAGTGTGAAAACAGTCTGTTGTCGCTTGGTAATTTAGCTTCTGTCAACAAATCAAACGTTAAGGAAACAATAAAAACCTGCTTCGTAAATGGCGCCAAGAGAAATTAATGCAATCCCCGTGTGATATGGAGATTTTCAACAGCAACAGTAGCATTTCTCTCATGTCGTAGATCAAACTCGGGTTCTGTTTATACAGTCTCTTTAATTGCCTTGACATATAGGATCGTATTCACATTAAAAATTTATTAAATACCCAGTTTACAGTTATTCTTCACAAGCCAAACTTGTGATCTGTCTTTGTAAACAAGACTGTTTCTCTTCTATGGGAAAATCCTTTTTTTTTTTTTTTTTTTTTTTTGGCTGTGAAGTGTTTTATCTTATCAGGTTTTTTAAGTCTTTAACTTTTAAACTTGAAAATTAATATCCGCAGTTATCCATCCATCCAATCAACCATCAGTCATCCATTCTTTCACATACTTGTCTTGTTTAAGGCCACAGTGTGCACACACATATATAGGGATGATAATGACTACTCAATAAACGAAAAATTGATTAATTGATAAGAATTTAATGTCTTAATTGATAGTCAATCAATAGAAAGAGCAGGAATTGTGCCTCATTTGACATTGATTTGTCTGGCAGAGTGATATGTTGAACTAGAAAACTGAAAATTAAACTTCAAGTGAGAAAAATATGAGAAAAAAGACAAGAAAAAAATGAGTGTTATGTATCTTATAAATTATTAATGTTTAATCCATTAATCGATTGTTTGTGTAGAACAAACTAAATGAGTGTAAATACCACAAATGTATTGTAGGTCCTGTTGGATGCAGGAGAGGGTCAAAGTACACAACGACTATGTAAACATGTACACTCATGTGACATGGTTCTGTTGGATGGCTGCCCACCATCTATAAAGAACCTGGATCCGCTTGAGGTTTCTGTCTGTTAAAAGGAAGTTTTTCCTCACCACAGTCACCTCAGTGCTTGCTCCTGGTGGGAATCAGTTGGGTTTATAAGGAGTACAGTCCACCTGCTTTGTATGAAAAATGCCCTGAGATAACTTTATCATGATATGATGCTGCACAAATAATACTGAATTGAAGTGAAGCTTAACTGACGTACCATTAAAAAGATGAGATTTTTGTGTTTTCATCGGTGCCAAACCTTTTAAGATGGTACATACTGTTTCATGCAGAATGCATACAACTGGGACCTACTGCTTCCCCATAGCATGGCACCTTGAACTTTAACCCTCTTGTGCACCCATCACAAAGGATTGTGGGTCAGAACAGCCAGAGAAGCACGCTGGCTTGGATACTGCAAAATGCATCCAGATGCAGTAGGACATCCTGGTATTTTTGGTATACTGCATTTGACAAACTATGCATCGAGACATACTAAATCTTTTTTTCTGACATACTAATGTATGCACAGTCTGTACTCTGTAGACTGTAGACCAAATTACATCTTATGTGCCTTAGCTGTATGCTTTAATCTGCATTTATGCATCATGCATATGTATGTATGTGTGTGTGTTTGTGTGTGTACTTGTATTTACATATGTTCATTTGTATGCATGCATGCATACTTTGTATTTGTGTATCTGTATTTTATCGCATGTGAAGCACTTTGTAAGTGTTATATATATGAAATGGCCACTATTATCATTATTATAAAGAGACATGATTGATTGTGTCCATACAATCATAACAGGGTGAAGAATAAAATAAGCGAAAAAAAAGTTATGAAAACCTTGAATAAAAATGTAATCAGCAGTCACCTAGTATCTTATAATTATCTTGATGAATATCCTAATAAGAGGATTTTTGGCTATTCAGCTGTGCTGCTGATCCAAGCGCCTCTACCACAGATGTGGCCCATTAATGTACAAGGTTTAAACAGACTTTCCTATAATGGGGGTCTCCTAATATAAATACTGTACGTGAACCACTGATGCTATATAAAGAATGATCAGAATGTGTTCTTAGCTGAGCAGATGGTTGCAATTCTGCCAGCGCTAACTAGCGCCGAGCGATTATGTGTGATGATAAGTTACTTCTCAGTTGAAAGCCTATCATTAAGGCTTTAATTAAAGCAGTAGCCGGGGCGGGTGACACTGTCTGCCACAGATTCCTCATACCCATGAGGGGAGGGGGTGTCTCACACTCGCTCTCTTTCTGTCAGAGCCACGTGGTGCACATGTGTGCCACATGAATATCTTTTTCCTTTCGTGTAAGTAGCTGGGTATACACACACACAGATGGCAGTATCTAAGACTGGGGGCAACCAGTGTCGCCTTGTGTGGTCGAGCGTCTAGACTAAGTGGATGCCCGATGGCATTTATAAAGGGGAAGCCTTTCACTGTTGGACACAAGAGCCTGTCAATCTCACTGCAAACTCTATTGCTCATTATTGTGTCCAAAATTGCAAGTACATGGTCATATTGATAGAGTGTGTATTTATACAGCAGAGACATTCTCACATCTTGTGCATCTGCAGCTTGTTCTTTGCTGTTCTGTGTCTCCCCAGATGGACAGTTCTCATTACAAGAAAGAAATAAGTACTGTTCTGTGCATTTGACCCGAGTATAAAGACAGAAAAAACAATAATTCCATCTGTACAAAGGACAAGTGGATAGTCTGGGCTCTGTGTGACTGGCCTAGTTTTTTGGGGATGCAGATGGATTAATAAAACATGGCTGGGAATAGATGTTGTACCCCAGACGTGATTGGAGAGTCAGAGGAGGACAAAGTCACTTTTCAACACTTTGAATGTTTTGGCTCAGGGCTTTTAGGTACAATAGTGAGCTTGAGTAGAACCTCACACCATGTCATGTGAACAGATGTTAAAGCTTCAGAGCACCCTGGACAATGAGGCACAGCTATCATCATTTAAATGACTTATTTCCCTATGTGTAAATTCTTAATGTTCTGTTTGCCAATGTGCTATAATTACAGTAATATTTTTATAGTTTTGGTTCAACTCAAGGTCATTGAAATTCAAATGAATCAGAGGCTATGAAGGTTAAGTGAGGCTTCAGCTTTAATTCTGTTTTGAGGTGTTCACATTCATATTTGGTGATATAAGAGTCCTATAGGAGTCATGTAGGAATATTCACAACAGGCCAAATCCATCATATGACATCAATCCTTCAATGGGTAATCACAGACATTTTTTGGGAAAAATATTTGCTATTTGTTAATGTATCGAGATAGATTGCAAACTTTTAAAACATTCCAGAGACACTTAATAAAACACATTCTTTAATATTTTCCATACAGAGTATTTTAAAAGTGATAAAACTAAACAATAGTCCTTTACTTGAAACAAATGCAATTTTTGAATAAACAAGCTATGAACATTTTTAATCAAAACATCTTATTCCTGTTTTTAAATTGCCATCTTCCCTGTGACAAAACTACAGTTTTCACCTCTCTCTTTCTTGAACTGTAGAAACTGTTGACATTCCCTGAAGAAAAATTAGTGAATTAGCCACTAATACTAATTTAAGAGAAAATGAAGAGTAATCAGTAATTCACACCTGCAAATAAATGATTATCTGTAAAGTACAGGCCTTAAAACATAAGCAGCCTGTATCTGTGAGTGATTATTCCTGTTTTATGCCTTAATTGGGCAGACCAGGATAGAGACATTCAATCTTTGATGATCAGAGTTGTGAAAATGTAATTCTTTTTTTTCCCAGAAGAACATGTAAAATCACGCTTCAAAAATATTTTTGAAACAAAATCCTCCCAAAATATAATGAATAGGAATATCCAAATTTCAATATTAAATGGAAAATCAATCAAAATGAGCTGTCACTTCACCTTAAGGAAGACACAACGTAGCATACATGCTGTTTTATCACACTTGATACCATATAATAGGCCATCTTTTTAAAGAAGAATTTGAAAATGTAAATGACAGTTGTCATGGCATAAAACCAAAGATTTGTTGATCTTTTCATATCAAAACTTGATAGTTTAATAATGGCATAGCTGTAAGTGCAAAAAAAGTCACATGACCTGACCCATCCCTCTGAAATGGTTGTATCCTCCAGGACACAGAAACCATTTAAGGGTTATTCTCATTGTATTTTTACCAGCTGAAGACTAATTGAAAGGCAAAATGTTTCTGAAACAAGCTGAAAGTAAAGATGTGGCCTTTGGGTTTGCTGATTTCTGTTGGTTGTAGACTTTATCTGGGACTTCATTAATTGCAAAGGATGGACAAGAAAATTATGTTATCTTCCGGTTATATAGATTTCATCTGATATGAAAATTAAAGCTGACAGAAAGCACTTTAACCTCACAGTAATTGATTCATACCAAATGTCCTGGAGTACAGAGCCAGATAATAAAAATGTGTCTGTCTGAACACTGTGTTTACCCAGCCTAGTGAAAAAAAAAAGCCAGTATCTTAAAATAATTGCTTTAGAGAAAGCACATCACTTAATTCTGACCTTCTTTGTGTCTCCCTCCCTTTCTCTGCAACTTGCTGTCTCTTAAAGAGCACTTTGGAAGCAGCAGGCATCTGGCAGCACCCTTATTAAAAGAATATACAGTTAAATTGAATGCCATCAATACCACTAAACTGCAGGCGCTGTATAAAATGTCAATCAGCGTCCTTGAGAGGCTGGCCATCGACTGCTGCTGGAACGAGCTGATTTGAATGCTCCTTCACTTTGTTAGTGTCTCAGGATTTATAGAGGCAGGAAGGACGGCCGACTTTATATCAAACTGAAAGAAAAACACTGCAAATAACAGTCCATCTCTTCTACCAAGAAAGCCTCATTTAGACAAGTGTCATTTTTCAGAGCACGCAGGGCAGAGATCTTTTCACTCAATTAGCAAAATTCACACTGCGGTGTTTGTTATTTGTAGCTGGCCTTGCTAATGCAGACTGCAAAATCACTCTGAACTTTATACCTGTGTAAAGAAAGAAAGAAAGTTGGCTTTTGCTCCTTATGACTCTGTTTTCAGGCTTTAGAAAATCTGTCTTGTGACAGGAGACTTTGGCTAATCGCAGGTTGGTAAGATAATTGATTGTTGAGTCTCACTCCCAAAATGTCAGGAGAAATTTAAAGGAGAAATCTGTGATATATTTACTGTAATAGTTAAGAAAATGACATGATTTGTCATCAGCTACAGCCAAAGAGTCCTTCTTTGACATTTCTATTCCGACCCGTACAGTACTTTGTGTTAATATTTAATATCTTAAGTTTATTCAAGCTTATTTGACTAGAAATGTTTATTTGTTTTGAATCATTACAAAATAACCTAAACTTGTCTAAAGGTAGCCTGGACAATGTTTTAAAGTAAAAAAGAATTTATTTTTACAGTGAAGAATGGATATCTAACTTATTTCCTATATGTTAATGCAGCTCAGAGATTACTTAACATTTAAATATATTGTATATGTTATTGAGAAAAGACCCAAGTCCTAAAATTAAAGATGTAGGAAAATAAATGGAGGAAAATATATAAACAGTGTAAGTTAAAGAAAAATATATAGGAACCAAGATGCCAGTGAAGTCAGCGAAGTCAGCTCGCTAATTATTGTTAAAAGAAAGCCAATGACTTATCTCTTCATTTAAGCTTAAACCAGCTTTGCATATCCTGATAAAGGCCCGGGAATCTATTTTGCTATTTTGCTTTGCACTTATGCCCTGTTGTTCTTCTTTTAAAATGCTGTATTTTCCTTGTTTACTCTATTTTTAACTTGAATTTTATTATTATTCAGTGGGCTTTATTTTACATCTTGTGTTGCATTCTATTTTCATCCTTATTTTTATCTTAATTTTACTAGTATTATCAAGTGGGTTTTACCCATGTGAAGATGCATTTTATGTATTCTATTTCCATCTTTATCTTATTTTTACTGGTGTGGGTCATTTTCCAGCTTATTTTACATTAATTATGGCATTCTCTCTCTGTTTTTATGTTCATTCTTTGTCTTTTTATGTGACACACTTGGTGCATGTAATTTCTTTGTTGTAACGCACTTTGGGGTGCATTTACTATATGACAGGTATATAAGTAAAGTTTATTTTTTATTATTAATGAATCCACTTTTATGCCAAAGTGTATTTTCCTTATTACTTTTAGTTTAAAAAGGGGGTCTTTTCAGATTTCTGCAGTCATTCTCGAAAGGTCTGTTTCCACATTTTACATAGCTGAAGAATGTGATCCCTGAACGTTCATTTACAGTAAGTGATAACATGGAGTTAACCTGATCCTTTATTGAAACAAAGTTTGACTGATGGATGTCATTTTCAGGCAGTTTGGGTTTGTTTAGTCAGATAGAGCAAGCTATCCAAACACCTTGAGCTGTCTGAATTAATGCCGTACAGCACAGTAACCACCCGCAGAAAATGAAGATGGATGACCGGCTATGAAAAACATTCCTCTGTCAAAGGTCACACATCACCTCACATGCAGCCTCTGACTCTCTCAACCTATAATCCACTGAACTAGACTCAATACAAACACAATCCCATACAGGTCAATGTCAAAAGGTGTTTATCTTTTTCAAGTATGAACCAACAACACAGTAATGCATAGGACCACAAGTCAAACGCACACATATTCAATGCACACTAGGCTGGGTTGTACTGACAAGGATTCATTTTTAAACCTGATTAAATCATGGTTTACCTTTAAATTATGTTGCAACAACCTTCTAAACTAGCTTAACATGAAGAAAGATCCCAGTTAAATCTCTCTTTAAACCTCAGTTTAGTAAATGTGATCCAGTATTAACTTTAAACTTACACTTGAGAAGATTTAATTTTAAATGGCTGCATTTTGACGTGGATTGTCAAAAGGCAAAACTAATCAAGTGTCAAGGATGGACTCAACACAGTTGAGCTCACGATGCATCACTTTTTTCTTTCTCCAGTTGATAATTCAGCCAACAGGTTTTTATCAGTATGCTAACTAGGCTAACTAAGCAAACAATGTAATGTTTTTCTTTAGCTTTTTAGCTAGTTAGCAAAGATCTAATATTTCATTGCTCCATGTTGATCAGATTCTATTTAATTTCAGTTTAAGTCACTAAACTTGGATTTGCTATACTTAGATTAGTTTTTAATTGTGCAGAAATCTGCTTAATTTTCAATCTGGATTTACTCATTTTACACCTAGTTTTGCTAAAAATCTGATTAGAATAAATCTTAAATTTCTTTTTGTTGATACAACTCGGTCGTTAAGTTTCTTGCTCGCCCCAAAGCCAGAGGAAAGCTGGATTTATTGAGAGGAAGTACACAAAATATCTCAAATGTTTTAAATCCAATTGCATGTAATGCAGTCATGATCATCAGCTCTGCCATTACCGCTGCTGCTCCTGAAATGAAATCTCAGAGTCATCTTGTCCCTCTATTAGCTGAGCATTACATTACAGTCTAGGGAAGGTCAAGGTGACATGTGTAGACTTGTTCTTGCTGCTCTCTCCGCCTTAACACGCAGAATTCATTCATGGCGAAGCTGCAAAGTTGCAATTTCCTGTAATTTGCTGGGAAGGAACACGCTGCAAGGGAGAAGTCAGCCTTTACTTGCCTCTTTCATAATTTGTCCCTTTTTCCCCCTGTCACTTTCTCTATGACCCTCACTAAATGCAGTATAAACAATTACTGTCTGAAGCCTGATGATATGAAGCCCAGAAATGTTCCACCGAGAATGATTCTGCTTTCCAAATGGCCGTGATATTGCTGTGATTTCCGGGCTTTTAGCAAAGTGCTTCATATTTACAGTGCACTTTCGGGCCCCAATGAATAAATATCGTGCAATTCTGTGTGATGTTACTGTTGTGGACTATTACTGCAAATCGCAGCTTGCTCTGGAGGATGGATGGTGACATTAAAAAGAAGAGCTTTTGTTTAGTAAGCACAGTTGGAGGATTGTTCAAAGGCATACTTCTGTTTTCTGTCAACGTCTGGGCAAGATGCATGTGTACTCAGGGTTGGGAGGATTATTTTAAACATGCATTCCAATACAATATGATTACTTTCTGTTACTTTTGGATTACCTCTACCTTAAAAAATACAGTGACTTTTTTTGGTCGAATATAACGTTGTATTTTGATTGTTTGTTGTTTGTCCAGATTTTCATTCCTTTGTTACATGTGAATGCAAGTTTAGAGTAATAGCTGTAATTATGTGCATTTATATGCTTTGTTAAGTAACATTTCATTCGACACTTTACACTCAAACATCAAGTAACTTGACAGAAACTTATTCTGGGGACTGTTTTACTCGTAAACCATTCTGGTCACCAACATCACCAGTCAAAACATTATTATTTTAATAAAAGTTTTACATATATGTATTTGTTTCAGTAGTAATAGCGGTAGTATTGACAGGTTAGCTAGCTAACTGGATTTCTGTGTAGCTAACATTAGTGATTGGTCTGTGGCGCTAATGTTAGCAGTTGATGTGTGTAACCGATGTTAGCAGCTGGTCTGTGGAGCTAATCTAAGCAGTTCATTGGTGTAGCTATGTGGTTGATCTGTGCAGCTACCGTTAGCGGTTGACCTGTGTAGCTGACTTTAGCAATTGATCTTATGTGTACTGTGAATGATTCTTTTAATTAGATTCAGTTTTAGATCATGACAGTAATTTCACAGCTGAAGCCAAAACTGTCACTGTACTGTGATGTTGTCCCTCTTTTCTAATTTAATGACAAAATACTGTTGAAATTTCAACCAGTGAAGCTTTTTTTTTTTTTTTTTTCGCTAGAGGCCATGATAATGAATCGACCAAAAGACATAGCTGGTTTCACTTGGACCAGAGTGGTGTTTTGAGACTCTAAAGTCTCCCAGTTTTAATTTGCATCTGTACTCTGATTATCTCCTTTTTCTGTAACCGTAAGGGAATATTTACTTTTTTGGTATCCTAATTACATAATCTTGTCACATGTAATCTGATACTCCCCAAGCCTGTCTATACTTCTGTGCAGGCTTTTCTTGAAGCTCTTTTTTTTTTTATGACCACTGTTTTTCCTGTAGAGAGGAGACATAAAATATTTCTTTACAGCCAAAGCCTCACATATCCCCTTGTAGCTCCACACACAAAAGATAAAACTAAATAATTCATATGCTACATTTGTACTGAAGGTGTATCATCCTATGAAACGGTCGGCTTGTTCTCCAAACCGGCTAAAATTGTGTCGTCAGCACAGCCAGGTTGGACCATAAGTGCTTACGTCTGCTTATATAGCACCACCCGGCTTAGTGTCCCTCACTTGCGCAAAACAAACGCTCCCTCATGTGTCTGTTCATCATCACAAATACCCCTCCATCACAGGAATGGGAGGCACATCATGGCTGCTTGAGTTATGACCCGTCCTGTGAATACAGAGAAGAAGTTGGTATCTTGCAACAGATATTCAGCGGACAAAAATATGAATAAAATGGAGTCTTGTTTTGCTGACACATCTGCAGCGGGTTACGATGCTGCCAACTGGCAGCTATGACGATGATGACATATTGACAGAGGCTCCACAGGGATACTCCCAACTCCATCGCTTTGCCGGCTCGGAGCAGGAGATTTCTGCTTTGGGGTTTCGTCGGGGGAAATCTAGACGGGGTTGATGACGCCTGCGGGCCTCTTGGATGAGGATGGATGAGGACATTTGGCTGTCAGCAGTGAGGAGGCCTATCTGGCTCTGTCAGAAGTCCACAAGGGAGAGAGAGGACACTAGGGGCCTGGTCTCGATAGGCAAATGTAGCCTTCCTCGCATGCATTCCTCATCATCCTCATCTTTCACAAGCTGGAATTTGTGGTATTTTTGTCTCTTAGTTGCTTTAGGCTACATTCCCATTATACCACGTTTTTATTTTAAAATGTACATGTTTTTCTATGTTTACACCTAATGTCCTAACCATGCAGGCAATTTACATCACCTAAACTGGAGAGGTTTGAAAATGCTGCTGGCCCCATTTCGGTGTTAAAGCCCTGGGGTTGATTTTGAGCCTGGAAACTGATACTTGTGGTAATAATGATGCAGTAGAGTCCTGCACTGGGTCGAGTACCCATGGGTACCCGGCAGGTGGCCTGCAAAAACGTTGTATAATAGTAAAAAATATATTTAGATACTTTCACGGGTGCTGGCACAGCTAGAAGGAGTAGGGTAGGTGGGAGGACTCTGATCCACACTACTATGCTGTCAATTTAAAACGCGTATGTTTTGCTGTGTGTCCATGCTACTCCGGCGTTTTACAATACCTAAAACAGAGATGTTTGGAAAAGCCGCTGACCTGATTTCTGTTTTAAAGCTCTGGGGTTGTGTTTCGGTCTGGACGGGCAGAAACTGAGACTTTTGGAAACAATGACGCAGACACCCATGTGCTCCTCCTTATTTGCTCTTATTAGTCACGACATGTCATTCCCTGATTTGTCACACCACAAACCTTGCAGAAGCTGTGAGGCTGGCTGTTGCTTGATGGCTTCAGTTTTAATGCTCTTTTATTTGCTTTTAGTTTGAATACTCCTTTAAAGGTTTATGTCTCTGGATGTCTAGTTAGTAACTGATCATCATCTGCCTCTTAATCTCTGTCTCGATAAACTAAAACTAGATCTTGCTGTCAGCTAGCTGTGGTTAGACTGCTATTGGTGTGGTTACTACATGTTAGATGCTAGGACAATGTGTTTCAGTTGGCATCGCGGCACCCACTATCTGCTAACAGCCTACATGTTGAAAAAGGCAAATTAGCACCTGGGTTGCCAATAGCATGAACGGAATAAGCTAACAGCTGTTACCTTTTCTTTTGCAGTAATGCAGTCATTTTAATGGCTGGGCTTGCCTCCACCAAAACAAGTTCCCCTGCTACTATTTTGCAGGGGCACCATCGCTGTATCGTGGGTGTAGTGCCACCCAGAAATATAAACAAGCAAGAGAGTTTTTTACCCTTATGTCAGAATAATAATGTGTGGGGGGCGTGTCCGGAGCAGTGAGGATGTGAGACGTGTTTCGCGGTAGCTCCCCTGAAATGTGACTTTTTAATCATATCCTTTGGCAAAATCTTGTACCATTCGCTGTCACTAGGCTTTATAATCGCTTACATTTGATTTGTGTAACTTCCGCCGCTTAAGTGCAAGAACTAGGATGGCTGGACGAGCGAAATCAGACATGGCTAAAGCAGGCCGTACCAAGTCCCGACTGTCCCCTGACCCCGAGTCTCCACCGGCGTCAGATGCTAACGAGGCCCTGCTAGCAAACATTAGAGTGATGATGGACGAGATGCGCTCAGACATTATCTCCAAGTTCGACTCAGTCATCTCAGAGACCGTTAAGAGAGAAGTATCCGCTGCTTTGAAACCTGTGGAAAGTAAACTTCTCGCCCAGGGTGAGACTGTAGTGGACCTTGAGCGGGCAGCTAATGACCATGCTAGCCAGCTAGCCGACCTCCAGGCGAAGGCCGCCATGCTAACCACTCAAGTCGACTCCCTGACGAAAAAATGCGAGGACCTGGAGGGGCGTTCACGGTGGAATAATGTTCGACTGGTGGGCTTACCTGAGGGCACTGAGGGCCCTCGTCCCACTGAGTTCATGTCCCAGTTCCTCATGGACTTACTCCGGTTGGACGTCAAACCTGCTCTGGACCGAGCTCACCGTACCCTACGTGCCAGACCCAAGGAAGGGGAGCCCCCGCGACCACTCGTTATCAGGGTGAACCTTTTCCAGGTCCGCAACCAAATCCTGCGCCGTGCGGGTGAACTGTCACCTCTTCACCACAATGGTAGCAAGATCTCCATTTTTCCCTGACTTCACCCCGACGGTGGCTAAGAAGCGAGCCGCCTTCGCTCCCGTGAAAAGGGAGCTTCATTCCTGCCCGAATGTCAAGTTTGGACTAATCTTTCCGGCTACTCTTCGCATTACGCTGCCCAACGGTCATAGTCAACGGTTTGAAGACCCGGTGTCGGCATCAGACTTTATTAAGAAAAACATAAAGAAAGCGGTTAGCCCTGATGCTATTTAGTGAGCCTGCTAGCGGACTGGCCAGCCTATTCAGATGATGTTACTGTGCAGGTTTAAAATGACTGCACTGTTTACTCACTATGGACATCTAACTCAGGACTGATGTTACATTCCCAGCCCACCATCGGCATCCAGTTGAGTATTACTTGTTTATTATAGTATTGTACTTCATTATAGTATTTTTTTTTATTATTATTACTATCTTTTAGATCCACTATATAATGCCTTAACTGGAATAAGCTGTTTGCACATGTTATGTTTTAAAGACAAAATTTGTTTCAGGGATGCTTTTGCACTCTGGGGGTCTTTTGGTCTGGGGAAGTCAAGTTGTCAAGTGTCTTTTGATATAATCTGGAGGTACATATTTTCATTGCTAGATTTGCACTCTTTATTCAGCTGATTTATTCTTACAAGTGCCTTTTTCTAATCCACTTTTCAAGCGTTTTGAATGGTTTACAGGGCGTTTCTAATATATTAAGTGTTATTTCATATTTTGCCTAGTTTAAAGTATTTCCTAAAATAAGCTCTTTCATTGTTTACATGCCATGCCACATTTCTTTGAGTTTGCCTAAGTAGCTGTTGGTAAGTCAGGTTTGGTGTTGCTTTTAGGCAAGAGCATTTGTTGTATGTGGGAGGGTTGCGCGTGTCCCGTTTGGGGGGATGCTTCTGCCTATGTGGGAGGGGGGTGGGATGAGTATTTGGGTTTTTTTGTTTTTAGTGTTCTCGTTTTGTGTGTATTTTTTCACCAGCCATATGTTTATTTTGCACGACTCTGCAGACCACCACCTGCGTTTTTTGTACAGCTTTTTCACTTTCTTGTCATAACTCAGTCCAATACATCATCTACAGCTAATGGGAGTGATATAATATTTGCAAGTCTCAATTGTAAAGGGCTTAATAATCCCATTAAACGTAGCAGGGTGCTTCACTATCTCCATCGCCTGGGGGCACAGATTATTTATTTACAAGAAACTCACCTTAAAACTACAGATCATTCTAAACTGAAGTATAGATGGGTAGGCCAGGTCTTCCACTCTTCATTTAATAGTAAGTCTAGAGGTGCAGCTATTATATTGCATAAATCTGTTCCTTTTATACATTCTAACACAATATCTGATCCTGACGGTAGATATGTCATTGTCACGGGCCGTGTTCATACTACTCGTTTAGTTCTAGCTAATGTCTATGCCCCTAATTGGGACGACGATACCTTCTTTAAACGTCTTTTCTCAATGTTACCCGACATGTCCTCTCATTATTTGATATTAGGAGGAGACTTTAATTGCTGGCTGGACCCACAGCTTGATCGCTCAGCCCCCACAGTTTCTCGACCCACCAGGTCTGCTAAAGTAATACAATCTTTTATGAAAGAGTCCGCCGTCTCTGACGCTTGGCGCTACTTCAACCCTTTGAAAAGAGAGTATTCCTTTTTCTCTAGCGTTCATCACACATATACACGTATCGATTACTTTCTGGTTGATAATAGGTTGCTTCCATCTGTATCTACTTGTAAATACAATGCTATTGTTTTATCTGATCATGCGTCAGTTTCCATGACTATCAATTTCAAAAGTGTTATTAACGAACGAGCACGGTGGCGTCTGAACTCACGCTTGCTTTCAAATGAGGATTTTGTAGGCTTTGTTTCGCAACAGATTGACCTTTTTGTGAGTCTCAATAAGACCCCGGATGTATCCGCGTCACTTCTTTGGGAGACATTAAAAGCTTACATTAGAGGAGAAATTATTTCATACACCAGCTATGAAAATAAGCTTAGGAAGGATAAGCTATCTAAGCTGGAACGACAAATATCTCAACTTGATATCAGGTATGCTGCCTCCCCATCCCCCGAGATATGTAAAGAACGACTGTTACTGCAGGCAGAATATGATGTTCTCACAACACACCGTTCCACTGAACTCCTACTTCAGACAAGATCTACGTTTTTTGAACATGGTGATAAGGCTAGCAAACTTCTGGCACACCAATTGCGTCAGGCTTCATCCTCCCGTCAAATTCCCCAGATTCAAACAGGTTCAGGTATTACAACTGACCCCTTGGAAATTAATAAGGTGTTTAAGAGTTTTTACATGTCTCTTTATTCATCTGATCATAACAATATCCCTCCCAATTTTGATAGTTTTTTTGATGGATTAGATATTCCCTCCATTGATCATGCTGTAGCTGAGAAATTGGAAGAACCAATTACCATCGCTGAATTAAATGCTGCAATTACATCCCTACAAAGTGGGAAATGCCCAGGTCCGGATGGTTATCCGTCTGAGTTCTATAGGAAATTTTGGCATAAGTTGGCTCCCCTATTACTTGACATGTTCAACGAATCATTTCACTCTGGTTGCCTCCCTCAAAGTCTTACTCAGGCATCTATCTCTGTCCTTTTGAAAAAAGGCAAGGATCCTTTAACCTGTACCTCCTATCGGCCTATAAGTTTGCTTAATGTGGATCTTAAAATATTGTCTAAACTACTAGCTTTACGTCTGGAATCTGTTCTCCCATCTATTATCTCTCCAGATCAAACTGGATTTATCCGGAATAGACACTCCTTCTCCAACCTTAGATGTCTTTTTAATGTCATTTACAACCCCTCCACCCCTAACACTCACGAAGCTCTGATATCTTTAGATGCAGAAAAAGCGTTTGATAGGGTGGAGTGGGATTACCTATTTTATACCTTAGAGAAGTTTGGCTTTAAGAAGACTTTTATAAATTGGATTAGGTTGCTTTACTCATCTCCTCAGGCTTCAATCTGTACAAATAACACTCATTCGGACTACTTTCGTCTCTATCGCTCCACTAGACAGGGTTGCCCTCTGAGCCCCTTACTTTTTGCTTTAGCTATCGAGCCCCTGTCTGTGGCACTACGTTCTAACCCTCTTATTACTGGTATTCGCAGGTATGGCACAGAACTGAAGGTTTCTCTTTATGCGGATGACTTGAAATCAACCAGACCTCCCTCTCATACTCGCTGGATAAGGGACATCCTATATTTCATTAGACTGGAAAAGATTCGGCATTCAGCTATGGGTGTATCCAATAAATTTAATGACACTTGGGGTCCTTTTTTTCGATATGTTAAAAGGATTAAGTTCCCCCATAGCGACTTAGATACTTGATAGTGAGGGTTATGTAACTGATGTCAGGTTGGTTTGGTACTGCAGGTCTTAACATGTACATTGCCTTAATGACTGGTATTTTTTTTTTTTTTGTTTGTTTGTTCTGTTTGTTTGTTTTTGCTTGTTTTTTTGTTTTCTTCTTTCCCTTGTTGTTGGGATATTTCTAGTTGTTGACTCTTCAACTTTATTTAAAAGATGTTGTTGTACAACAATTATAACTGACCGATTACTTGTACACCTGTACAACATGCTCCTATATTTCACTATGGTCTGCTGAAAAACCCAATAAACAAAGTTTAAAAAAAAAAAAAAAAAAAAGAATAATAATGTGTGCAGCCGGACCTTTCTCCAGCACTGAGCGCTGTAGAGATCTGGATATGCGAGACTAATGGTCATGTGATATACGTTTTCAGGCCTGTTAGTATGGACAGAGTTTATTCCTGAAACTGTGCCAAAATGCCCATCTGGATGGAGATCATTTTCACTTTAAAACAGCGTAGTGTGGATGTAGCCTTATAATGCCAGGATGCCTTTATTTCTGAGGCACATGAATCTTTCTTCACTCATCGATTGCTGCTTTAGTGCAGAAGGTGCTTGCCATTCTTCTCTGAACTCTGGCATCTTTAACAAATCATGCTATTTTTTCTGGCGGAGATGTAGGTGCAAGAAGAAGTGCCAAGGGAGCCACTTTGGATGATTGGGAAGAACATATAAGAGCCCTGTGTGAGACAGTCATTGATTTCACTGTCTTTCTCTGCCTGTCTTTGTTGTTCGGGGCCTTCAGGGCAGCAGTCTGGTATCCCACAACAAACACACCATGGGGGGTGAGCAATCCACAGGCCAGTCCACAGGGTGCTTTATCAATCAATATGACCTTCTGCTGGAGCACTGGTTCGTCTTTGCCGTCACCCTCTAGCATCTTCAGCGGCCTGCACTGCCCACTGGGTGATGTAGGCTTTTAACACCCGCAGAGCTGAGGCAATCTGTGCTCATTATCTGGGTGTCCTTTAAAAATGTTAACAGTGCGTTAACATAATAATGTTGAGGTACAGCATATTTGCAACCCGCTGGCATGACAATGAATTGTTGAGTCACTCCTTGGTGAACCGTTAAAATGAGTCCCTGAAAATCTCAGGAAGAGGGTGAAACAAGAAATGGATTTAATAAACGACTACAGCCATCTTGGGAATTTGAGTCCGGAATGTTTTCATTTTCCCCGACTGAGGAATGGTTCGCTAATTGGGTTACGTGGGCTCAGCGAGGAAGTTGTCAAGCTTCAGGGGTTTTTATTTGTGCCTGGCCGTCAAATCACAGCCCAAGGCAGTGACCCTGTGGGCGACGCCCCCATGAGGCCCTTTAAGGTACAGCTGTCTGATGAGTCAGGCCAGAAGCCCCGCTTTCCCAGAAAATCCCAGGTTCTGAGGTGACAGGAGGTAAGAGGCCACACAGCTTGGCATTATGGGAGGGTTTTACTGCTCCTTAGGTCGGCTTAGCGGCTGCTGAGGAGAAGTAGCAGCCACACTTAGTACATTGCTCTCAATTTAAAGGGACAGTTCACCTCAAAATCAAAAAAATATATTTTTCCTCTAGCTTGTAGTGCTATTTATCTTTCTAGATAGTTTTGGAGATATTGGCCTCCTCTCAAATGTAATGTAACTAGATGGCACTCAGCTTGTGGGGCTCAAAGAACACAAAATACATTTGAAAAATTCAACAACAATGTCTTTTTCCAGAAACCAAGACTGGATTACTCAATCCCCAGACATTGCTGTGAGCTGTTTCATGTAGGAACTACTTTCTTTCTACATTAGAATCTACCTGAACTACTTTCTCTCTACTAGAAAGAAACTGCTTACAACAAGGTCTCTGAATTATTTTGAACCATGTCATTATTTATGGAAAGAAACATTGCTGTTCTTTTATGCACAAGAGAAGGCAGATGTCTTGACCAAAACAATCTAGATGGATAAATAGCACCCAGAACCCAAAACATGTATTTTTGATTTGTGGGTGAACTGTCCTGAACTACAACAACAAAAAAACACAAGTTCTGTGGTGTACCTGTAGACATCTATCTGTTATGAAGATATTTTATGCTTCTATTCACTTCTATTCCCTTATTTGTGTGTGTAGTTTTACTGATCATTTCCATGTTTCTATTTATTCTTTTCTGTGTTTTTATGTGTATAAATTAAATCTATCTCTCATGAAAATGTCTTGGTTTTATTATTCCCCACGTGTATGCATTAGAGTAGGGTATGCATGAAGATACAGGACAAATTCCGTCCCGTATCGACTCAGTAAGAGACCATGCTTTATTTTTTCTCAATACGGGACGATCCCGTATTATATGGGACAGCTGACAGCCAGAGGTGGGATTAAGTCACATCTGTGCAAGTCACTAACAAGTTACATTTTAATCAGCTAAAAGACAGTAGTGCTGCAACAATTAAGCTATAAATCAATTCTATTTTGATAATTGATTAATTGGTTTGAGTAATATTTAGAAAAAAAATCAACTCTGAATATACATATATGTGTACACAGCGATAGATAGAGAGAAAGCTCTAGATATAGACATAGATACAGTATTTTTCATCTCTTTGTAAAGCAATCTTTTCAGCATATGTTGTTTTTAACATGACTTGATGTTTTTCTGTATTTAAGATAAACACACACACAAATAATTCCATGTTTGCTGATTAAAGGCAGATTTAACATTATAATTCTCTCCAGTATCGCCACTAAGCTGCTGCACTTCAGCTGAATTTGCAACATTTGCTCTGAGGAAAAGTGTTTGCGTATGAGCTTAAAAATTTAATGAGTCAAAGGTAATAATATGGTCTGACATTGATTTTTCCAAGCAATTCTGAGTCAAGACTGTAGTGCCGCTATAATTACGAGGCCACCCTGTCAGCCCAGATGTTGGGATTTTACCAGATGTGGTCCACCTGCTGGGATGAGGACACTGACTTATGGCCAGCAGATCAGAACAACTTTCCTCTTGTCCCCTGTCTTACAGAGAGAGAGACCCGCCAAGGTAGAGAGCAGACACAGCTCACAGCTGCTAATGACATACAAATGGCCAGCCACTGATGACACAGAGGGTGTGTTTGCATCTGTGCATATGATCACAGGAAACCGGCTGCATGAAACTAATGATCATCAGCATATGTACATAATGACTCTCCCACACAGGCTCACAGACATAGTACACAATAATTTACCGATGCAGTTTTAGTAATTGAAATATACTAAATAACACAAAGTATAATATTTAGAGCACTGCACAAACACAATTTCCACAAGCAATGCAACATTCTTATTGTTATTTTTTTTATTTTGTTCACAAATTTTTGGTTAGGGTTAGGGTACAAAAGCCAATTAACCCTTAAGAGAAAAAATGGTATCTGTAACCATATGTGAAATAATTCAGTGTCTAATAAATGTGGCTTCTTATTGTGACCAGTCTAAGGCACACCTGTGTCATAATCATGCTGTTTAATCAGCATCTCTGTATGCCACACCTGTCAGGTGGATGGATTACCTTGGCACAGATTTGAACAAATTTGTGAACAAAATTTGAGAGAAAAAAAAGCCTTTTGTCTGCACAAAAGAACTCTCAGGGGTGGCAGTGCATGAAAAATAGGAGCAAATGCAAAAGTGTGTTTATATTTCTGTTGAGTGTGGTTATTCTATTGCTGCATCCCAGTTATTTTGACCCATATAATTGCAGTACTATGTAGGTGTTGCCAAATGAGGAGAAAATAATGAGACAAAGAAATCAATTTAAAGAATGTTGACTATTTCACACCGTACAGGAAATGCAAGGCTATGTCCATACAGATATGCATTCATGCCTGTTCATGCATGCATGTGGGAATGAGTCTGTGTATTTGTGTGTGTGTGTGTGCCTGTCTAAAAGCAGCTACGGTGGTGGTGGCTTCCTGGGGAATTGAAATTAATGAGTGTAATCAGAAGCAAACAGCGAGCCAGGCAAGGGCAATTAATACAAGCAAGGCGAGCAGAGCTGCTGGTTTGCTCGGCCAGGCATGGCTGGAGCCGGAGAGATGGAGGATTAAGATGCAACCACAGACAAACTCCACAGCTTTTCCACACACAGCAGATGTCCACGGAGGGAAGGCGCTGGGAGCCTGGCATCGACACGCATCCACCGACCGGCCACTCGGTCAGCCCGGCCCAATACGAGCTGACAACCTCCTGGCAGCGTTCTGATAACACCATCTTCTCTGTTTAGTTGGAGAGCCAGGGGAAGGCCCTCACCGGGGCCCCTGCGCTGCATACGAAAGGGACTCGGTGCAAAGCTGCACAGTGGAGCCACTATGTGTGAGAGAGTTAGAGAGACAGAGGAACATAAAGAGATAAAGAGAGAGAGAAACGGGGGAGGGCAATGTGTGCAACTCAAGTACATCTCAATGTGAGGGACATTTTTGGTTCCCCCTGTGTTCCCTCCATGTTGCCCTGATTGAAACATCCTTGGCTGCATGCATTCCTTCAAGCATACACATTCGCTTCAGTATAAATAAACACATTGGACGCAGCTGCCTTCAGAAATGTCTCTGCTTGTTGTTTCCCTTAATTGACGCTAAACGAGAGCGTCACCGCCCAGGATCTTTTCACTCAGCCCTTCGCTTTGTTGCCTTGAATGGCGTTCATTCCCCCGGCGGTCTCGCATTTCCACTGTTTACGTGAGATAATGATGCATGTGTAAGGATACACCGCCAGGCCAAAAGAAGGGGGCTGATATGAACTGTGACGGCTGCCTCGTCGGTCCAAACCAATTTATGCTGAAACGGAACTATGATGTCAGCTCAGACATCCATCGGGGGAATGTAATGAAGAGAGATGCTATAGGGGTAATCTATGATGCAACGCAGAAAATACAGGGCTCATGCACACACTCCCAACACAGGCTTAAAGGTCAGGTGAGGTCAAAGAAACATGAGGTAAAACCTGATTCTACAGATGCCACAATGTTGTTGAACTCATTCCCTCTGTGTGTAATGTCCTTAAAATGTAAATGTAAATGTTAGTACTTTGCGTGCATCTTGAGTCTAAGTAGACCTTTCCAGGAAATTACCACTACTTTGTGGTGGCAGTGACTGGACAAGAATGTTCTGACGTAATGTCTTTCTCCTTGGATTTTGACAAAAATAGATGTGGACACACTCAAAACATCACTTTTGTTGCTAAAAGGAAAGTTTGGGTCATTTGTTGCTTGTTGGCGTGCCCTCAGTTTGGAGAGGCAGATAGGTACGCCAGCATTGTACTGCTGTGGACAGGGTTAGCAGCAAGTGGTAGTTCAGTCACTTGAAAAAGGTCTACCAAAACCAAAAAAAACAACATTAGTATATTGTCACTGCTTTACTTTGCTGTCAGATCGCGTTTTCTGATGGGAAACTGCTGTTACATGAGCCAAATATCGCTCTTTCCAAACCAACTAAACTCCACTGACGAAATCACAAATTTTATCTTGCAGAACTTGGGAACCACTGGTCTACCGCTGCCTTGATCTGTTTGTTTGTGTTTTGTGTGACTTTGGTGAACCTGAACTGTCCTTTTACAAACTGAAGCCACACACTAACACAAACAAACGGACTGATCAAGGCAGTGGTAGACCAGCAACTCCCATGTTCTGCAAGGTAGAATTAAGTATTTTGCCCATCAAGTTTTGTTCGTGTGGAGAGGCCAATATTTGGCTTATATATATTTTTCATGTCGGAAATGGCTGTTTGATGGCAAAGTAAAGTAGTGAAAATACTCTAAATATAGCGTACATACGATTTTATTTTGATGGACTGTTTTTAAAGGGTCTTTTCACATTTTTCGTCTGGCCTGTAGTGCTATTTATCCATATCTGCTGTTTTGGTGTGAGCTGCAGAGTTTTTAAGATATCAGCTGTAGTGATTTATGCTTTCTCTGCAATATCATGAAACTAGATGGCACTAGTCCCCACAAACTTTGTTGTCAGCAGTTTTGTGTTGGAACTACTTTCTGCAGTAGAATCTACCAGAACTACTTTCTTTCTAATAAAAAGAAAGTCCATATGTGACCTCACAACGAGGTCTGTATAACCAAATCATGATTTTTGGAAAGAGACACTGGTTTTTAATTTTCCAGGCATATTTTTTGGTGCTTTGAGCACCACAAGCTGAGTGCCATATTGTCCCATTATATTGAAGAGAACGGAGACATCTCTACAGGTGATGACAACATCAGAGTTGAAGCGCTACTGGGTCTTTCTGATGGTCACAATACAGGTGCTCTTTGGATACTTCAGGTATTTTGTGCTTATTCTTCAGGTGAAGGGTTCATTAAATGGGTCAAACAGTCTCAGTGCAAAATCAGTAACTGTTACTCCTGTCTGACCCTGATGAAGACCTGTGTTGGCCAATACGTGTTGGTAATTTTTAAATTCTTTTTGCCATGTAAAATAAAGGCATTTTAATTCTATACAAACCTTACAGTGTGCCTTGGGGAGTTTTTGAAGAAGCCCTGCATTTTGATTTTTTGCTGAGACTGTTTCACCCATGCAATGAGCCCTTCACCTGAAGAATAATCTCCATGGCCGATATCGCCAAAACTGTGCAGCTCACACAAAAAACATTTAAGTGGATAAATAGCTAGATAAATTCTTGATTTTGGGGTGAACTGTCCCTTTAAATGGTTAAAATACCTTTTCTTGCTGACCCCGTTCACAGAAGCTCATTGCTTAGCTTCCTTGCTAGTTCTCCTCTTCGCTTCTCCAAACTGGGTGTGTGCCTGACTATCAATCACATCGTACAGCCCCACATCAAATAATCTGAATCATCCCTTTAAGATCAGCTTTAAATGTGGGCTGAGGATAATTAACACATGTAGAAGTATGGCAGTAAAATAAATTAAAATCTTAATAAAAACCTTGCAAGAGGCCACAGCAGTGTGTCAACTCCATTACCCAAACAGAAAGTAAAAGTGTAACCCCTCCTCGGCTAAAGATAAAGTATAAGGTTGGAGAATTGTGGATTGTGGCTTTAACACCGATGCCAAACACTGTTGACCTCATTCCCTCCTGCACGAGTTATGTGGTTGTTTCTGTGCAGTTTTAGTGCACACTAGTTTATGAAACACTGCTGGGTTGTGAGGGCAACTCCAACAAAATGACAAAGCAACTCTGTCAAACTTTGATTGAATTCTCCTCTAACGTGTTTTGTCAGCAGGAGAAATATCATTGCCAATTGATTGATTCTCTTACCATTTCATAAATCCTGTTCTTTATTGTCCGGAGAGTGCAGACTGCAGAGTACAGTATTGTGTTAAAGCCGTCTCTGACGCCTTCATGGGTGCCGATAAATTACTGACACTTCAATAACTTGTGAAATACGTGCTCCCGTGCCTATGAAAGGCAACAGTTTAACGTGTCTCTCTTTTAGAAGCCCATTACTTTAATGGAGGACAATTCAAACTCGAAAAATTTACAGTTTTCCTCACGGCTGTGGCCAGATAGAAATTGCCTGGTAACATCAGCTCACTCTTATAGCTCTTAGGAACTGATGAGTTTCCTCACGTAATAGTGTTAAAAGGACTTTTTTCCCCCCACCACTCTTCTCTTGGCCGAGGATCAAAGTGTTTCCTCTCTCTGGTGTAGCTTGTCTGCCCTCTTCTGGCCTCATGTTGTCATGAGGTCAAGTCATATTGACTTATCACTGACAGACAAGATGAACACCCATTCTTGAATAAATCATGTGCTCCAAAATCCTTCAAAAACACTTCAGCTTCTTTGTGTGTGTGCAAATTTATTCTTCAAGTACTTCTATATATGAATTTAAGTTTTGGTTTGCTTTTTAAACTTGCTCTGTGCCAAAAAAAAACCAAAAAACTCTCGTCCCAGACAAGAATTCACAACTTCAAACAATTTAAAAATGTATTAAAAGCCTTCAAAATCTAAAACTAACAACATTCACTGATAACATAAATGTAAAAATGTGCTATTAATCTTATTTGTTTTGAAATATACTTTTATGAAAATGTCAGCCCTTTAAAGTTGTGTCCCAGATTTTCATCAACTCCATCAGATTTTTACAAAAACCTGATTTAATCAGGCGTAAAAGGGTTAGCTATACTAATAAGGACCCCTGTCTCACTTCCTGGTTTAAAAAAAGGCGGGAATACTGCTCAAACACTGGTAAGCTTTCTAATTTCTGACAGACTCATTAAATAATATTCCTATCAGATGTGTCTGATGAGTCAAAACATGTCAACTCTGAAGCCCTTCTCGTCAAAAAAGTCTGGACACACCCCTGAATGTGACGTCAACTCAATCATTTGGCTGTCATAAAAACTTTTCTGTTATATTCATTAAATATATGTCATAAGGATTTATAAAAATTACTTTACATCAACAAAAAACATACCTAATATGTGTTCTTTGTGTTCTAAATTATATATTTTTATCACAGAGACAAATTACCACATCAAAAGTAAATTGTAGGTGGGCAACATTATAATGGCATTCATTTCTGAATAATTTATATCAAACTTTTTGATCATACAGCTAATCAAATAATATTCTTTTCATGCAACAAAAACTATTAAACATTTCCTACATGTTTTGTATTATAATACGTTGGCTTTTTCTGTCAATTGCAAAAAAATGCTGTTTAATGAAAAATGAAATCACAGTTACAAAGTTTAATAGCCAAGACTTTCTTGTCCCAGTTCTCAAGAATGAGTGATAAATATGTCTAATCCAGATCATATTGTTAAAAAGACCATAGGGACGTTGCCATGAACTCCAGAGAAAACCCTGGGTGTCCCCGGGCTCCACTTTAAGAATTACTGCTGTAGACATTAAAAAAAAAAAAATAAAAATACACTTTGGCATTAATGGATCTGTAAAGCCATCAGATTGTCAGAGAGTGAAAAATGGCTGTGGCATGAAGCGTTTAATAAAGTAATCTTTGATAACTAATGAGGCTGTTTCTAAGAGCAGACCTAACATCCAATCAGTCACAATCAAAGTAAAAGGTGGAAAAAAAAAATGGATTGACAATTAAAGCAGCAGTCTCTATGGTTCACCACCCATAAGCTATTTCAAAGAGCCCATGGATTTAGGTTTTAGCATGTTTCTTTATGAGAAACACACTTTCCTATTAGAGGAGGGGAAAGAAAAAGAAAAAAAAAAAGAGAAAAGGCTACTACTCAGAGTCAAAAACCATCACCAGACGCCACTGCAGCGGTATTTTTGAACCCGTGCGTCAGAGCTGCGCCCGTGGCCAAACCGCTTATTAAAACGCAGAGAAGCCAAGTGCCATAAAGACAGAAGGCGAGCAGCTTGTTATTATTCTTTCTGAGAGGTGAACAGGCTGAGATCAATGGCTGCAGTGGTTTCCCCTCACCACAACTATGGCCCAGTAAAGCACAAAGGGCCATGCGGCTCCGACCCATACAGTCACAGATATTAACTATTCCAGGGGCCTTTGAAAACAGCTGCCAAGAATAATTTCCCACATGTAACATTTCCCACAAAAGCCGCAGAGTCATGCCGGCATAATCTGTGCCCCACCAGACCCTGTGCGCCCCGGCTCTGACGACAGAATCGAATCCATGGAAAACCAGGTCCTCTTCATAAATAAGGACTCGATTAGGAGCTTGTGAAATGTATTGTCCGTTAATTGGATGGTTTTGTCCAATTCATGGGGCATAACATGGAGCAATACCAGTGGAAATTATTTATTTTGCAGCTAAAATGTGGCTGAAAATACTAGTTAGTGAGGCAGGGGTCTGCAGCCTTTACTCTCAAAAGAGCCATTTTTGGCCAAAAAAATAAACAAACAAAAAAAAACCTATTGAACTCTCAACTATTAAATGTTCCATTTTCCTTGGAGACTTTTCTTTTTTGGATTTGGCATCCATAGCTAGCCTAGGGAGACTAGCCATCAGCAAAATTTAGAGGAAAGGGCACCGAGGCTAGAAGTGGACTATGACGCACGTTTTAGTCGACTAAATATAAAAACTGTTTTCTATTTGGTGTATAGGCTTCACATTTTTACAGCTGAAGAATCGAAGAGTCACTTTAAGTCTACAACAATGATAAATGAAAATAAAAATGTTTAAAAAAAAGATCTGTTGTTCATTTCCATATCATTTTTTGTCAAAGCCACGGGGAGCCGCTGAAGAGGGTCAAAAGAGCCGCATATGGCTCCAGAGCGGCAGGTTGCTGACCCCTGCATTATGGGGCAAATCCTGTATTTTCAAAGCTGATGAAGTCTGATAAGGCCTCTCATCAGTTGTTCAGCTGTTTTTATAGTACTGTGAGGTCTAGTGTTATTGATGAGGGGGCTGTGTAATCTTAATCATTTCATATAATCATTTCTGCCAGTGTACTTAAGTTTGATTCATAAAAGACGCTGAGCATTAAAAACCTTGCTTATCCAGGTTCTAAGAAGAAAATGTGTAACTTGCAATCGCGTTTTCCCCTGGTTTTAATGCAGAACAAACAAGCGCTTAGTCAGGAATAGCCACGGACCAAGACAAAATCACAGTGGGGGGTCGTTTAGCTCAGTTGGTAAAGCATCCGCCCCATGTATGGAGGCTGCCAGTCCACTGCAGCGGCCGCTGGTTCGACTCCTGCCCGCGGCCCTTTGCTGCGTGTCATCCCCTCTCTCTCTGCCCCCTTTCCTGTCTACTCTTCAGCTGTACTATATAATAAAGGCATAAAAGCCCTCAAAAAAATATAACTTAAAAAGACAAAATCACAGCGATTGATGAGGACATTGAAGCCAGGCGACACAGATTATTCAGTGGACTAAATAGTGAGTTGACAAACAAAGCCAAACATGTCACTTAGGAGAGTGTCGCTAGTAATTCCTCGCATCTTTAATTGATTATTCCTGTCACATTGTTAATAAGGCTGATGCAGGGTTCACCACAAGCTTTGGCAAATATGTGTCCCAAACTGCAATACCCCAACATAACCAGCAGGAAAATTACTTGTCAAGTCAAGTCTAGACTTTGCTTAGAGAAAAGATCATTTCCATGTAAAAGTAAGGGTTTTTATAAATAACTGCTTATATGTGGTCTTCTGCTTATGTTATTTAATAAGCAAATGATCACAAGTCCATCATATAAATGTGGCCCCAGATGAACAAGTACTTGTTCTGTTTTGGTTGAATAAGATTTAGATCAAATTTGCATATTATAGAATAAATAGAACACAGAAAACAAACACTTTAGAACCAGGCTATCATTCTCTCTACAGCTGTGTATGTACTATGCTATCAAAATGTAAAAAATAAGACTGATAGTCTACAGTATATGGAAGCAGCTACTCTACACCACAGTGGAGCCACCAGGTAACTATAAATATAATATAAAATAATAAAAAATTTTAAATCCTGTCAATATATTCTGTCCACAGTAGTGTTAGTTGTAGTGCCACAACTGAAGTGATTCAGCAAAATGCAACACAGCTTCACAAAACTGTCTGCGATGAAGCTGCAGCGATGAATAAATGGGCTAATTTAAAAAGCAATAAAAGGCAAAAACACTCCCGCAATGTTCTGCACCTGTAAAGGTTAATTAACCTGATGAAGGTTATTGTACCGAAATGTTGTTAATAAATCTTAAATTTGCAAGTGCAGAAGAGCCTTTTTGCTTTTTATGGTCGACTCTTCTCCTACGCAGCTGTCTACTGACAAATGTGCAAAAGGTTTTGTTCTTTAAATTAAAAAAAGCACAAATTAATTACAGAAAACAGTTCATCAAGAGCTGTCAGTTTTACAGACTAATGTGCACCAAATGCAGCTACATGTTTGGCAGCAGCATTTAAATGTAACTATAAACTGATATAAAACTGCAAAGAGCAACTCACATTTTAAAAGCTGCAGTACAGAAAGGATATATTAGATTTTAGATATTTTCATACAGAAAGCAGCAGCAGGCCATGGGGCTCCTGGTGAGGCTGAGAAGGAGGTGCTCCTCCCTGGTCAAGCCAAAAGATGAAGGCTTACCAGTTCAGCACCCTGAGACTCCTCCATCTGTTTGCTGCCTAAATATTAGACATTTTGATCGATCCACCTCAGACCCGTGCATGACGGCACTCGTTTTCTTAACTTGTCTGACATAATATTAAACCTTTATTCTAAGCACAGTAATCTTAGATTATGTTCAAAATCAATTTCAATTTACTTTGCATTGTCAAATGTACACAAACAATATTTCTTCTGTTCACACACAGTGACCTATTTGTAATTATAGAGCACAAGTGTACACACAGGTGACAGTATAACCTTTATATTTGATATGATACATATTTACAAGAGCACATCCATGTCTGTATTTATAAAGGCACAAGGCACTGGATTAAAAAGAAAAACTCTCAAAGTACAGTATATTTGAAACAAAGTGTTTTTCACAACCACCACCCAGCAGCAAGACTTCCATTTTTCTGGATAGAAAAAAAACAATAAGGAAACCTTTTCACACATTTTATCAAGTGTTTGTTTCATCAATTTTATACCTACCAAATAAATTTATATGCAAAAGTGTCCACCAGCCTGTACACCCTGAAATGACTGTTAAACTTAGGTTAGGAAAGAAGCGTTTGCCAGATCTGTTCTCTGAGAACAACTGCCTGGGTAAATGTGTTTGGACAAGTTAGATGAGAGGCGGCATGCTCAGTCAGATAAATAATGTAAAAAACAAAAGAGAGCGTTATCAACTGCAGAGAAGCTGCAATTCACTGGAACTGTAAGTCAAAGCGGGCGCTGCCACATCTGTCCCGCCCAGAGCGTCCTGCCCTCTGATCTTCAGGTTGACAGACTTGATCTTCCAGCTGTTATTCTCCTGCGGGGAGCGAATGAGGCCAAATATCTGTTCAAAAATGCCCAGACAGGCCCCATCTCGGTGGATGGTCCCAGCTACGGCCACCAGCACCAGGCCATGGGGGGAGGCCAGGGCCCTGAGGCCATGAAGGTCCAGGTTGGGGCTGAAGAGGAGGCGCTCGTCCCTGGTTAAGGCCAGGAGACGAAGGTTAACCAGTTCAGCACCAAGGAACTCCTCCATCCGTTCGCTGCCAGCTCTGAGAGAAAGAGATACATCTATATCATCAAAGTTTAGTTTTGGTTGATTCTGACCGATTAATTTTAACTAAAGATGCACTGATTGATGGCTGTTGACCATAAGTGGCAGTGTCAGAAATATCAGTTTCTGTGCCGGTCAAATTTACATGCATGCACTGCACAGTGGTTCACGTTAGGGATGAAAAAAACATATATATATTGATATTACTTAGTATCGCAATATAAAGCAATTTCTTCAGCTCAGATTGTATATCATATTGCATATGGTGGTGTTCTATACTATAACAGTTTTCCTAAAATTAGATTTAAAATATAGCAATATACCTCACTTTGCTTGCAGCATTGCAATTGAATTTTATGGCAGATTCTTGCTAATACACGACTCGGCATTGCCGCTGTGATGCTGCTACTGCCGGCCTTTTCTACACCGAGTTAGCATAAGAGTTGTGAAGAGAAGAAATGAGTTGTAATCGAAACTTTTGCACTTTTGGAGAAAATATAGATATTTAAAAGGTTTAAAAAGTTAGAATTAAAGTTATTAAATTTTAATTGGTGCATCATTAATTGTAACTCCTGCACAACAAGCTCAAGTTCAAGCCACTATGTGTCAAATTTATGTATTTATTGCAACTTTCAAATTATTCTGATAACTTAAGTTTTAATTGGTGCGAGTCCATATGTTGCTTTCAGTGTATTAATGCATGCCACTCTGTTTTTTTTATTCAACCAATATGAGTCACCAAAGCCAGAAATTTTCAGTTTTTAGTTCAGCTGTAAAGAAACTGAAAATTATATAAATTATTTAAATGGTTCTTAAATGTTCTTTAATTAAAAGCTTGTATGGAAAATCTTAAACCTCAACACCCTCCTCATGGTTCTTCATTCAAGAGAGACCAAATGTGACGAACCTGTTGCCTTTAGGGCTACTTTGTAATGAACAAAAATCAAACTCCTGCCCAAAATACATAACTGCTGTGAACACTGAGAAGCTAATAAACCACATATTATGAGTTGCTTAATTTCAGTTCCCTTACTGTTAATGGTATTCCTACCTAGAGAGGAGTCGTAGTCTCACATCTGGCCAGAAGTGTTGTGGTCCCCAGTCCTGAGGCTGCTGGCCCAGCGAGGGGTTCTGACTGTTTAAGAGTTGGAAGAACCACTGGCAGAACTGCTGGCCGAGGGCCATGGGGTCAAACCCCCCTCAGCCTTCATGTCTGTGGAATGAGAAGCTGTCTCTGTGGATGGTCTCTGTCTGGTCTTATCCATCTCTCCTTGAGGGTTTTCGTCCCTCACGGCCTTAAAGGAACGAGAGGTTAATGGTATATTCACACACACTGCCAAGTGTGGAGTATACTTTAGTAAATATGTTCCAATAAGACATGCTGTTTATTCCCTTTAATAGTTGACATTCCCTGTGTATGGGGACAACATTGCACCACATCTGCCTATCTAGTCCTGGGTAAGTATCACCATCTTGCCCATCTTGTCTTCATACATTCAGCCATGTCAACATACTGAGCTCCTGTCCCTACCTTTTCAGATGACCAAAGCTTCAGGGTCCTCTTCACCAGCTGGTGTTTTTCGCTGTTTGGCGGCATCACCACACCCTCTTTGACCAAGTACTTGAATATGAGCTCGCGATGAACCTTCTTCCTTCTCAAGAGCTCCTCAGCATTTTTAGTGAAGGACAGAATTGTTTCTGTAGCCTCTATATATGAACAGATGGACATAAAGTACAAGGCAATGGGGTGACCTTATTTTCTGAACATAATAATACTGATTTTCATCAGACAGAAGTGAAATAACATCAGAAATCCTGGTTTTGGTAAGGTGTCAACAGTTGTCAACCATTATTTGAAAATGGGCAGTTCATTCTTTGGGCCATTCTGCAGAATCTGTGCCATCTGCCTGTTATATCTTTTCAAAATTAAACTTTGTTCTGATCGTGTATCTAACAAGACCTTGAGTCTGGAATAAAGCATATCTATCTATCTATATCTATCTAATGACAAACATGTTTAACTTTTCCAAAATGTGTAATGGTCAATCTCAAGCTATTTTATTTATTTTTTTTACAAGCTTTCTAAATGGAAAGATTGTGCATTTTTTGAAACAGGACTGAGTTTTAAGCATAGCATTAGCAAACACATAAACTGTAGCCACATGAGATCACTGCTAATAACATAAGAACACTCAGCTATCTTATAAACTATCTTTTTATTTTTTTTAAAGCACAATAACTTAAGAAAAATAGCCTAATTGAGGTAACAGGACTGAATTTTGAGATTGACATTCTCAGTAATACTTACAATATAATCAAAGATGTATAAAACAGAGCACAAGAATTTACTTTTGGTCTTCCCATGGCCTTCAGGAGACTCAAATGATGCTGCTTGTTGTCGATCACGTGACTTGCGTACTGTCCCAAAGTGTAGTGATAAACAGCAGGGACGGGCAAAAAATCCTGTTTTTCAGGAGCTTTTACATGATGGATCTTCAAATTTGCAATTAGGATGAAGTGCAGGACACCCTGCTTGATAATACAATGTGTTCATACAGATGTTTTCATGTGTATTTATACATGTTACGCCCCTTTTCCTCATTAATTAACTTATGCAAACTTTTAATTTATGAAGCTCATACAATAAATTCAACATCATGTCTTTTACATTAGTGTTAGGTCTGTCGGAATGTAACTGAAGGCATCCTTGCTATCTTTCACTTGACAGTCAGGCACAGATTGAATACATACCTTTATCGTTTTCCACAACTATCAACTTATTCGTCACCGTGTCGCTCAGTGACAGTAAGTCGACCTTTGACATTAACTGTAATATCTTTATACATCCAGCGCGCTCTTTTTCTGACAGTCCTGACATCTTCAAAAATTGCAAAACAAAAAAATTTAAGTTCCTGTTCCGTCATTCGTGTCCTACTGTGAAATTGTCCGTACAGGAACAAGTAACGATAGGAGAACGTTCCGTTCAAAGCCAGGGGACGGTTGCTACAGCACGACGGCGCACCGCAGCATCACAGAAAGAGGACTTTGCTGCCTTTATGACTGTAGGAATTATTAGCGTCCGAGTTTCCCTCGGAATGAATGTAATTATTTTTTTCTTCATATATGTAGGTATTTATTTATTTTTGTCCAGGGTTTTGACTTATGCTGCTAGGACTTACTGTCAGATGTGTTTAAAACGGCACTGCCTGTTTATTATTTGAAGACTTTGGTTTTGATTTGATTTATTTATTTTAAACATTTAAAAGATGTTGAATAAAGTGAATGAAACAACTCATTTTTTTTTTCTCTCTGTTCGTCATGACGTATACATCCAGCATCCTTACGAAAACCTGTTTTCTTTTCCAAACGATTTCCAAACGAAAATATTTGAACTAATTTATTTCACGGATTTCCTCTGCTTGTTTTCATTACGTGTGTTTGTAGTGATGGTTACGTTCGACCTGATTTAAATTTAAATAAGTTCAAATCCTCGTTGGGAAAACCAAAAAGTCACACAATGTTTTGCACAAAGCATTTTTCATGTTTCATTAACAAGCAATCTACAAATAAATGAATACAGAAATGAATTATGATGTTTTATCATCTGTTTTATAGGGCAAATAACAGGTAGGGCGGGCAGCTGAGGCCTCTCCCTGGTCCCTGGTGCTGTCAAAAAATACTATGGTTTGCAATGGTACAGTCAACAGCGCTGGAATATGTACTTTACGAGGAGCGCCTGAAGGCATCATATGACAAGATAGCTAGCTTAACTGAGGCAGCTAGCCTGCGCAGTGATGATGTTCAGTCAGGAGCAGCTGGGCGATTTACCTGCAAGACAAGCGACCTCTCAGCTGGCGTTACAAATAACACATCAGCGGATATGTTTTAATCATCAGGACTGAGGAGATAAACCGTGGGATTTAGAATTTCACTCCCAAATCAAGCAGGGGAGTCGCTGAAAGGTAACGTCCCGCTGTTATCGTTTGTTAATAACGTGAACTGTTTCCACCTTTAACGCTGCTTCGTAGCCAACACGGTTAACTAACGCGACATCCAGCCTGTGTATCACACGTCGTAGCGTGATGATTTAATCATGTTCGTTTTGTCGTTATTTTTTTCTGATTAGTTGACTTACAGAAAACACGCCGCCTTCAATCCAAACTCCATAGAAAACATGTGCAATCTAATATAACCTCGCTTATTAGTAACGATTTGTACCCTCCAGAATTAAATAAATACTTTGTGTTAAGCGATAATTACTGTTCTACAATTCGGGACTGATTGTGGAAGAAGTTTCTATTGCTATCAAAGATAATCAATATTATAAGGGAATATTATAATAGAATTGTATGTGGAAAATCACACTGCACCAGTTTTAAAAATCAGAATATTTCTATGTGATTTTCATGTCCCACTACTACAGTTCATATGTAAGTGGTATGAATTAAGAAAGCGAAACTGTTTTGAAATCAGGACAAAGCCTTGGACCTTGACCTATTTTTTTTTTTTACAAACTGGGGTGTTTTTTTGATCTAGTTAGCTCTTGATAAGCCTAGACTAATATTGACTGACTGCTGGGTGTTCTAAGAATGAATTAGGAACTGTGTCATTGGCCATCTTTATACAAAATCAACCACTAACATTTCACATAAGGAACCACAAGACAAGGAAATGTTCAGAAATGAGCTGGGAGGAAATTGCAGCAGCTGTTTTTTCAAGTTCCTTAACACCTCATGATCATTTCTCTAGAAGTTATTAAGGACTGTGAGGTATTATTGCAGGAATGACTCGACTTCATACAAAATATAATAACAATTTTATTTGGTAAGAGAGGTAAAGGCAAATAATAGAACAGTGTAAGTTCAGAAAATTGCATCACTTTACTGTAATGCAGCCTTTAAAACCAGGAAGAGATGACAGTTATACCATGTCCTGGTGTAATATTGTCCAAACTCTAAGGCGATAGAAAGTCTTATATCATGATATCTATATATTGCCCAGCCCTAATTCAGATCTCATCGAAAGTACAGAAAGTTGAGAACAGCAACTTCATTTCTTTAACATTATACTAAGAATTTGGGGAACTGTTTTCTTCTTTGGGGAAAACAATGAACCAAACCCATGATGCTTATTAATACTAACTGGAGTCAGTTAGTTTCCATCAGACAGTTCAACCATTGTGTGTGTAGGAGCGAGAGGAAACAAGTGCTCTGTCAGGTAGGAGGCTGCATAGAAATGACCTAGACCAGACATGTATGTTAAGCCTCAGCTTGTGCCAGCTCACTATCAAATCTCCCCTCTAACCAACAGGGAGTCATTTTTAAATCCAATTAAATCATGTTTTAACTTCAAATAAAGTTGCAACAAATTTTTAAACCATAGAATTAGAAAATTTAAACCTCTCTTTACACCCCTGTTTAGTTTAAGCTGACATTTGTTTTTACCTTCTAGATAGCTTACAAACAATTTATTGTTTTGTTAACTTTTTAGCTAGCTAGGAAACAATGCGCTTACCAGCAGCATCTCAATACGATTAAACTATACTCGTTTAGGTTTACATCACTAAACTTGGATTTGCTAAACTGGGATTCATTTTTAATTGAGCAACAGACCTCTGCCTAATTTTTATATCTAGATTTACTCAGTTTAAATCTAAGACCGATTTGAACTAATCTTAGATTGAATTAATTAATTTAATTTGTTGGTGCAACCCAGTCTAAATGTAGAATGTGTTATACACAAATATAATTGCGCATGCATGTTCAAATACACAAGACATACAATATGCACTTATACAGCTACACACAAAGAACAAACCCATATAGTACTCTCAAAGAGATCAACATGCAACAATTTAGGAAAGATCAACATGTGAAGAAAAGGGCAGTACATTACTGTTTAATCCCCACTCAAAAGCTGACAGAGGAAAACTAGTGAACTGTTTATGCCTAAGTTTGTACGCATGTTAAACAGAATATTTCTGGTCATGAAGCTCGGCCAGTTTTTCTTTAGACAGCTGAAGCTTAAAACTCTTTGCTCTCTCGTCTTTCCATTGTTGCTGCAGATGGAGGAGTTTGAGAGCAATTCTATGGGACGAGTAACGGTGTACTCCATCCAGGGCTGCCCACACTGTGTGCAGGCTAAGGCCACCCTGGGGCAATTGGGAATACCAGTGTGTGACGTGGATGTGGGTAAGCATCCAGAGCTGAGAGCTAGAGTGAAGGAGCTGACAGGACGCAGCACAGTCCCTCAGATCTTCTTCAACAACATTCATGTTGGAGGCAATGATGACCTACAGAAATTGGTAAGAAGGACTGAAAAAAATCCTGACTGCATCTACTGTTATTCAAAATTGTGTTTAAACTTGTATATGTGTGTTGATCCGTTTCACATCCTCAGGCTCCTGAGGAGCTTCAGAGGTTGGTGACTCTGGTCAAGGAGGAGCCTCTTCCAGCAGATGCTCCACCACTGCCAGACAAGAACCAATCAGAGGACACGGCTGGGGAGATCGATGGAGGTGAGGGATTGATTGGTCCGCAAAGAAGTACTGAGTTTTTGCTTTCCACATGTATGAACGGCCAATAATATAGCAGATGAGAGATGTTGTGCAGAAAAAGACTTAATCCTGCAGCCCTTAATGCCTTAACCTGTTCTTAATGCACAGTTCATTGTGTTTTAAACAATTATTGTACAATGTTTTCTTCTTTGGATTGAATTAATTGCTTAGTGTTGAAGGATGAGTTTGAAAACAAGATCAGTTTCTTTCAGACTGTTTCGGTCTGCTCAGAAGTGGTTTGTCAAATGGTGAAATGAACCACATTGCGCTAGTTTGTTGGTCGTGCTGGCATATAAACATGATGTTATTTTTGGGTAACAGCAGATGTGTGTGTGTGTGTGTGTGTGTGCGCGCGCTCATCTCCTGACAGTTGATACAGGATACATGATACTCCGGATGAACCCAGCAGCACCAGCCTACCTCACAGTATCTCATTATATGTGATTATTAAACTCCCAAAAGTGTAAACAAGTCTGTCCAAAGGGTGATTAGAAGCCTTTTGTGGAGATATGTTTAAAATCAGTGTTAGCTTTGATGTGGTGGTAGCTGCATCAACACTAGCTATAGTTAGCAGCAAGCTAGTAGTTTGGTAGAGAGCTGTCGACATATACTGAATTTATTCCTTTATATTTATATAATTATGTTAACCTTATCAGTCAATTAGTCCCCTAGACCAGGGCTATTCAACTCTGATAGCAAGTGGGCCAGAAAGGACACTTACTGGGGGTTCCTGGGCCATACAGAAGACTTTTCCAATGAATGGCTACAAATAACTCTTACAGTATAATATTAACAGTTTACTCTGGGCCCACAAGGAAACTGACAGAAAACTAGCCGTGACTTGATTTGTAGTTCCTCTTGCAACATTTCTTTTGAAATGCATTTGTTGCACAATAAACATACCAGTTCATTACTTGTTGCTGCTGGCAAAGTAAATAAATACTTGTCAGTCTATTTGCTTTGGAACCAGTGACATTCACAATCAACTTTACATCTGTTTAGCTTCGAGACAGACATTATGAAGCTTGTTGTTGGCTTAGAGTTTCCCTGTGGCCCACTAGCCCAGAGTGCAATGTGAGGCTTAACTAATCAAATGGCACGTGTAGAGTGGATGTAATCCTATTGCAGCCAAGCAGAGCACATAGATACTTTAAAAAGACCACCAACACCGCTTTAGTTCAAATCATACAGTCTGTGGTTCAGATGTCTTAAAGTGGCTCAGAGATATGTGTCTTAAGTTTTATTTATCATATCACACACATGCCAGCCTGATATACTGTACAGGCAGCCTCTTGCAGGCTAGATAGAGAAACTTAAAAGGGCTGTATCTGCGGGTGGACATTTAGCTCAGTTGGTAGAGCGTCCGACCCATGTATGGAGGCTGTTAGTCCTCTGCAGTGGCCGCTGATTCGACTCCCACCTGCGGCCCTTTGCTGCGTGTCATTCCCTCTGTCTCTGCCCTGTTTCCTGTCTACTCTCTGGCTGTCCTGTCAATAAAAAGGCAAAAATTCCCCCAAAAAATAACTTAATGTTGGTATTTTCTGATAATTTGAGTTTACAAATTATGAGTTTGAGAATATAATCAATCAATCACAGACTTTATTTTTACTTTTCGTACCAACAAAATGTAACACAAAATGCTTCACACAATTGAAACAATAACTCACCCTCACCCACACACACACTTAAAGCAATGACTTTGTAACTGGTAAAGCATCAAAATAAGAACAGCACTTGTTAAAAACAGGAACTGAGGAAGCACTGTCATAAGTGAGAAAAGCACTGGAGGCAGGATAAAAACTAAAAATAATTTTAAAAAAAGTTAAGAATAGATAAAATAATAAAATATTAAAAGAGAGGACACAGAAATTAGTAAAACAAAAAATGAAAGGTAGGGTATCAAAAGGAAAACAAACCAGAGAATAAAAATATATGTAGTAAGTTAATAATATAATGAATTGATAAAATAAAAGGATATGCCAACTAGTAAAACAGACTAAAATGAATAAATAAATAAATTTCAATTAAAAGCCAGATCGAAAATAATTATTTGTGAGAAATACTTTTTCTTGGATTTTACTTTTTCTCCATCATACCTGCTGGGCTGTATGTGGCTTACTAGTTGCACATAGAAAATTAGATTTCTGTAACATTTTTATGGACTTAAAGAAACATATTTTTGACAGACATACCATATTGATTAGTTAAACTGTCTTTACATGGAAGCAAGTTGTTGTGTTGGTTCTTCCTTTTTTAAAATCTAAATCCACCTTGTTGCATAAGGAGTGGACCAGACAGTTTTGGGTTTTTTTTCACACATGCTGGACTGCATAGCTGCACATATTATTTTAAACATGTGAGTGTGAACATGTGTATTTTTGTGTGTATTTTTGTCTGGCTTGGCATATTCCTGCCCTCACAGAGTTTATGTGTGAGAGAGATGAGTTGGCGAACCTGGTAGAGGACCTCAAACACGGCAGTGTGATTGGCAATCATAGGAGAGGACTGACATTATACAAAAAGAGCTTCTCAGGTTGTCAACTGGTTGACTGGCTGGAGAAAGAGAAGGGCATGGGTAAGTAAGGCTGTAGACCTGCAGTAAAAACAGGCATTCAGTGTTGTGTCAGTTTTGTTTTGCATAATTTATTAAAACAACCTGGACACTATCTCAAAAGATTCATACAAAGTTTAGTCAAATCCAGATCTGTCAACCTATGACTGTGGTTGTGTGTGTGCCAGCCAGGGCTGAGGCCTGTAAAACTGGCCAAGCTTTGTTGCAGAAGAAGTACATGGTGGTTGCGCGTGGCTGTGGGCAGCAGGATGGCAGTTTTGGAGAAGGCAAAGACACCATGGACACACTGTACAGGCTGCTGGAGGATGACCCTCATTCAGCCCTCAACTCAGGACAGACAGCAGCCTGCAGTCCCATCCAGGGTAGGTCAGGACCGGCGCAGGCTGTGGGGCATTCACACATCGCCTCCCGGGTTAATGCCGACCGGTGGTCGTCCAGTGCTCTCTAACCCCTGTCCTTTCTGTGCTGCTGGCTTGGTATATGATCCTTTTTGGTTTGCTTGGGTTTGTGTGTTATTTCAGTGAGCTTTGGCTGTGATGCAGTATTTTTGAGCAGGAAATACCTGTTGTATTAAAAAGCAAATAGACACACCACACATGCCATGACATAAAGAAGAACTTTGAAGAACTTTCAACTGCAAAGCATGGTCCTCATCACCAGGCAGAGGCCGGCTACAATGAACACATAAATAATGCGGACTGTTAACTGCAACACTACACTTCCACTATAGAGGTGTAAGAAAATATTGATACACTTGTGTATCACCATATAATGTTTTTTGATACAGTATCAATTCTCAAAACACTGTATTATGATACATGCAAAGATTCATGGCATTCATGGTTCATTTTATGTTGAAAGCAGTGTTGTTATCTGTCTTCACTGTTCTGATTGCATAGAAACTTTATAACTCATCTTTTATGCATATGGTGGAAGGTTCTTTATGCTGTGATAGTTTTCCTAAAATTAGATTTAAAAAAAACAATGTATCATCTTGCTTATGATATCTCAATATATTGCAGTATATTGAATCGTAACCTTTATATCATGATGCGTATTTCAGTGCCAGATTCTTGTCAATACACAGCCCTATTCCACTATAATCATTGAAAGTGGCTACACCAGGTGTGAGAGCAGTCTGTAAATGGTGCATATGTGTCACAGAGATCCGCTATAGAAACATAAAAATGGGCCGGTTATCTCTTTATATTTTTTATGCAAGGTGTCTATATATATGAATGATTTTATAAGAAATGACTCTTATTGGCAGTTTGGTTTGAGAGTTTTTATTATTCATTGTATTCATTTATGCAAAGTTAACTCCTTGGTGATGTGTTTGTGTCTGTGTTTATTTTGCTAGTACCTGCTGGTGGTTGCTTAGTCACCTTATCCCTTACATAACCTACTGTATTCTGTAGATGTTAACTTACCCATGTTACAGAAAAAAAAGTTGAAGTTTCACAGTGCTGTGCTGGGTCCAAAAACTGAAGGCACAATCTATACAATCCCAAAACAAAGATCATTGTCTTGTTTTTCCTGTGACTCACACAACCCAGAGTTTCCCCCCAGTGTATTGCAAGCCTGTTGGTCCACCGGGCTTAAAGCGTCAGGAATATTGTTTTCAAGGGATGTATTTTTAAGATGCTTTGGAAACAACAGTGACAGTGGGGCAGCTTGGTTGGAAACATAGATATAAGGATTTTTGGTTAAATTCTCAGTCCTGTGATTCTGTCGCTGGCCGATGCTTGACCCCCGTCAAAAGAGATACTTGGCCACCAGACCTCATCAAAGGATAATTACCAGCGGGCCAAACAGCTTTGCTTAGGGACATCTTGCAGCCCTACGCTGTACGTGCGCTGCATTCATAGCCAGTAAAAAGCAACATTCCACAGCACATCAGCATACGTTACGTGTTCAGTAGCATGAGAGAAACAGTTGAAAGCTCCAGAAAAAGCCAGTAAATTGATATTGTGGGGGCGTTTTGGTCAAAAATTATGCAGTTTATTTGAAAAAACGTGGTAATTTCAGTCCTATAATTCTTTTTATCAGTAGCCTGAGAAAACATGAATTGATTCTGATAGGAACTGAAGAAAAAAGGCATAACGAAAAAAATACATCATTGAAGCCCTGTTTCAAAACCATGCTCTGCTTCTCTGTGGGTTTGGTGTCCTCTTTTGACAGATTAACAGTTTTCAAACTTTGTCTTTTTTCTGACTCATGTGAGTACACCGGGCTCTGTGTCGTTATAACCGGATGTTGCTCACCTTCAGAGGCTAACTAACAAGCTAATCTGTTTTTGTACGACACAGAGGTGATTCTAATCTCTGCTTTTGTATGTGTTATTGTGCTTGGCTGTTTTTCTCTTGAATTTATCTGCAGTGCTCTTTTCTCACAGGTAGTGTTTCCTAATCTCTGCAGCATCAAGGCTCGCCTGATCTTTATGTAATTTGTCCATTATTTTTTTTCATGTGGGTTTATTTCACAGCTACTTTAAATACACACTTACAGATAATGTTATACCACCCACAGATTGTGTCCCACCTCATTGTTAATGTTTTGAAAACCAGCTATGAACTGCTTTGATTACATCACAGCAAAACCTGGAGTATCCACTTGAAAATATCCCATAATTGTAAAGATTCTGGGGCTGTGTTAACACAGTTGTTGTTCCCATTCAGGTATTGGTTTGGTTTGTCTCACCATAAAATGCTGTTGAATCTATCAAACGTTAACCATCTCTCTCTGTGTCTCTCTCCCTCTCTCAGCTGCTGAGCTCTCGTTGCTTTTACGGGAGATGATTCTGAAATTGTTCTCCGAGCATCTCTCTGCTGACGGCAAGGTAATGTCCTGATTAATTCTGTCTGATGCAGCGTGTAGTCATCTGTATATTGGGTTGTTTTTAACTTGACCTTCCTCTACATTAGCATAGCTGAACCAAATAACAGATTAGGTCACAAACAATGATTCTGTGGTAGGGTGAATATATATATATATATTTTTTAAAGGCTCATAACTCACCTTTCTTTGAAAATCTGCTTTCAAATAACTGATTTATGAATTTAATTTGATAACTAATTTAACAAATTTTGGAATGATTCATAAACATAAACAAGATAAACTGCTCCTACGAGGGACTGGATAAATAGTGTACTAAAGCTGTTTTAGTGTCTGTAGGCTAATATGCAACTTTCCAAGTAACAGCAAAGGGACATTGTTGAGCATTTACTAATATATGAACAAACACAAAAACAATCTGCATTATGTTCTGTAAAAAAAAATATCAGACAACATATATGCTGTTATCAGTACAGGTGTGCTCTGCCAATAAGGGCTGACCGATATATCGGTCTGACTCTATTTAAAATGGTATTTTGACACACATTTTGCATTTTAACAAATATTGTGCCTCCAGTGCAGTAGGCCATATTGCAGTTTTGATAAAATTTCAATTAATTTTTTTTTCAGCCCTATTCTGAGATTACTTAAACCCTGTGTATTTGGAGTAAATGAATATGTTCTGTATGTGTTGTCCTTGCTCCTGCAGTCTGTGGACTACAAAGGCATGTTGCTGAACCCCGCCTTTGAGCGTTACTGCGAGCTAGCCATTCAGCTGCAGAGGGTGGAGCTGCTTTCGCTGAGTCGGGAGGAGAAGCTGGCCTTCTTCATTAACATCTACAATGCCTTGGTCATCCACGGGTACCTACGCCTGGGGGCCCCCACCAACATGTGGCAAAGATACAGAGTAAGATCACACGCCTGCACTTGTGTTTCCCAAAACGCTCATATGCCTAGTCCTTATCATCGTCTTCTAGGGAATAAATACTTGTGTTGTTAAATACTTGTACTTCGTTACATACTGTGTGTATGTAAAGAAAACACTAAGACTTAGCAGATATTTCTGTATCCAAGTTGAGGATGGGCATTTTTGTTCTGATTTACACGAATTGTAGCATACAGTATTTTAAAATCAGACTGAAATAAAAGATAAATCACATGCATACTAAACAGTGTGAATGAATGGCATGAATAGTCATGTTATCTATTTGGCTAAAGGGTTACTACTAAAGGGTATTTCAAGATAGTCTTCATTTTTATTTCAATCCACATGTCCTTAAGGAGGAATGGACATCACATTAAAAATATTTGTGTCTGTCCCATTTTGTAGTTCTTCAACTATGTGAGCTACCTGATTGGGGGAGAAGTGTTCACATTACAGGACATTGAGAACGGCGTCCTGAGAGGGAACAGAAAAGGTGTCGCACAGCTTCTGAAGCCCTTCTCCAAAACAGACCCACGTCTACAAGTATTCAGACATTCTGTCATGCTGCAGCTGAGTAATTCACCAATTCACCGATGACAAGTTGTGTGTGAAATAACAACTGTAATGTTTCACTTCCCACGTTGTCCACTAGGTGGCCCTCCCAGATGCTGAGCCTCTCATTCACTTTGCCTTGAACTGTGGCGCAAAGGGCTGCCCACCAATTAAAACATACACTCCACAGGTCAGCACATTTCAAAAATATATTCCACTATATCATATGGATAGAAGTTGTGTTTTTAGAGAATCATGTTGTCACAGTGTTCTGCTGTCTTCTTGCTGTGTGGGACAACAACTTATTTGAATACAACAATTATAAAGTGTAGGTTTTTGTATATAGATGTAAATAAACTACCTGCACTTGCTGAGAGACCGCATTTTTCCATGTTAAGTGTAGGGAATATTTCATATGAAAAACCATACAAACAATAGAACTATTATACTAATTTTGCTAGTTTGTGACTTGTAATTTATGATCCAGCATATCTTTATATAGCTAATTTCGTCATAAATTGGTCAGTGATGAAGAAAACGTGTGATTACTGATTAATTAATGATTCATGCAAATGTTCTGGGAGGTTATCAACATGTCTGGTAAATACTAAGAGCTTGAATAACCTGAAATCAATTCTGATTCATCAGGACATTGACAGTCAGCTCCGCACAGCGGCTGAAGCCTTCTTGGAGAATGACGACGGCTGTGTGGTGGATTCTGGGAAAAGAGAAGTGCGACTCAGTCAGATATTCAAGTGGTACAAAGCTGACTTTGGAGGCACTGATGAGAAGGTAGTTTTGACCCCCAAATGCCTTATGTGTGTGTATTCTGCATAGAGACACTGAATCAACATTTGAATTCATTTCTGCATATGAAGTACTTAAAGGGATAGTTTGGATTATTTGAAGTGTGGTTGTATGAGGTACTCACTGATAGTCACTGTATTACCTACAGTAAATGGCGGTCAGCATGCCCCCAGTGTGAGAGGAGTACCAGCAAGGAAGCGAAGCAATGAACTGATTTACAGTTAAACTTGTTGATTTTTTAGTTTAGGTGGACCCTTTTTAATGGCTAAAATCTGTTAATGCCTGTCCACAGTAGTTCATTGGTTAGCTAAGCCTTGCTATTACTTCTGCTACTTCTCCAAACTGGGGTGTGCTGACCGCCTGCAGGTAATAGGTCGACTGCAAAGTACCCTGTACTGTAATGCTAATGATGGCCAAGACTATAATGTGGTCAGTGATTGCTACAATTATTACAAACCTTAATTGTTTTACTTATCTTGTTTTAATCGAAGCATGCATTCTTGCTCACAGACTTAATAGTCAATCATAAAGTTGTTTAAGTAATAGTAATATGCCAGCGATGGAGACAATGCAACAGTTGGCATCTGTACATGTGTCCATGTCACAATCCATGGTTAAAATGAATATACACTGGCGAATATCAGCCCAGTAACCTTTAATCCAACCATGACTGAAAACTGTGTTTTCTCCTCCTCGTCTCTCTTGTAGCTGCTGAAGTGGGTGGTGGAGCACATGGGCGATTCGCCGAAGAAGACCAGCCTGCAGGGCGTCCTCTCTGCCGGGAAGACGAAAGTCAGCTTCCTCCCGTACGACTGGAGCTCCAACAGTTCCCACTGAGCGTGCTCACACGGACACACACACGTCCAGCTATTGGCTCTCACATGTCTCTCTGCGTCTGTCCACTTTCTACCAAGCTGCATCTACTTAAAGACCAGAGGGTCGGTGACGACGTGCTTGCCAAATGGGTCCACTGGTCCTCAACATGCAAATGTTTTTATGCAAAACAAACTGTAAACCCAAGTGGCGAGAGGGACACATTTGCACTGGACCATAGAATCATACTTCTCTTGTAGGCTTATCCCCGCTTCAAGTTCTTACTGTAAGCTCTACACCCTATGTTTGGAAGTCATGTACTGCATATGACCTTTATATTCAAGTTTTATTGGTTTGAAGTAATAACAACAGAGAGCTTATTTTAAAAATCAAGTTGCACATAGAAACTGCAGCAGCATGATTAACAGGAAGCCTGTAATGCTTGTTAAGCGCATTAATGACTTATATTATAGAGAGGCGAAGTCCCTCCCCTTCCGATGGACCTTACTTTGGAAAAAATATACTGACTAACATATTAATACAGTAGTCAGTAGCTCAGCTGTCAATCATGGCAGGAAACCCCCCTTTTTATAGCATCACATACTAATTAGCATCACTAATTAAGATGAAAAACTGGTCAGAAAAAAAAAAACACTTGGACAAACATGAAAGTGATGACAGACATTTCTAATATATGGCAATGGTGAAGCTGCTTAGCGAACTACATCTCTCGTTTCGCTCAATATTTGTCGTCAACACCAATCTCGTTGTCCCTCGTACCTGAAGTGTTTTATCCAGCATCTCCTCGTCCATTTAATCAGCTGGGAAGAGAAAAAAAACGAGCAAGACCCGCTGCTTGTGCGACTGTATAAAAACACACAGGTATAGTAGCTTCAGCTGCTAACGTTAGCTTTAGGAGGGAGAAAATCATGACTTCACTTATGCAACTTCTGGGTGGGCAGCCTTTCTGATTACGTGTCTTTACAGTCTAATATTCCAACTTTTACCTCAAAGTGCAACTTTCTTTACTTGTAAAATTATCTTTTAAATTGACAAACCTGTGTAATTTGTGGCACAATTGACTACTATTCATATTTTTTTCTGAGATAAGGTCCTATAGTGGTCCACCAGAGGGGAGGGACTTCACCTTTCTATTAATAAACTATGGAAAATTAAATTTCAAAACCTGAAACTTAACATACTTCTTCGCTAATTATTTTTACGTAAATGATCATAGAAAGAGATAGCATACTTTAATGTAATAACAATAATATAATAATAATAATAACAATGGCTTCCATCAGTCAGTGTCAGAAACTCAGGAGTCACAGATTATCACAGTCTTCTCTGTCCAGTACAGCACTCGTTGGGCTACTCACGTGGAACATTTAATCAGAGCAGATGGAGATGAAAACTTGGCTGATCCAAACACACTGCCTTGACAAGCCATATCGAAACCCTTTGAACCTCCAAACTCATTTATGTTTAGCAGGCTGCAGATTCTCCATCATTTCAGCACCATATTTAACCTGCAGATGTAAACAAGTTGATGTTGATGTTTTCTAACAAGTTAAAGCTGTTGCAGTTTTAACACCTAATGGAAATAGGACATTAGTGTATCCTCGTACAGCCAGAAGAATATTAAAAGAACAGATGTTAGCCTTTAAAGATTTTGCAAAGACATTTATGAACATCTGGGACCCAGGTATCGGGCGCTTTTTCAGTGGACAACCAAAATCTGGTTAGGTGCTGCTATCGTCACTTATCTTACCAATAGATTGGTGCAGAGTTTAAAGAAAGAAAGAAAAAAAAAAAGTGCACAGAAAGATGCAGAGATCAGACTTTTGCATGTCTGATTAAAGTTCTAATTTCTAACTCGCTGTGGTATGGTTTTATTTAAACCCCTCTTTTTGATCCAGGTCTTCCATTTTAAATCGGAAAAGTGCTACTGCTGTGTTTTTTAGCACAGCGATTTAGTAAAAGATATCGTAATATTGTGAGTTATTGAAATATTTATCAAATCAAGCCCACTGGAGATGCACTCTGACACTTTGCATGTTTATCACCAACACTGAATGCTGCTGAGACATGTTGGTACTTTGTTTTTTTTTCACAAAGAGAGATGTTCACTGTTGGTCCATATGAGAATCATGTGCTGTCTTTAACCAGCTCTTTATTGCAGGGAATCTACGGGAACTGAAAAAAGTCTGAGTCTTTAGAATATTTCTCATTACTCAAAGTAGTAGTCATAAATACAGTTAAATGTAGCAGTTTAAGTCTCGAGTGTTTTGCAGGTTTTTGGTGTTGAGTTTCTGCCTACAAAACTGCACAGCATCCGATTCAACTTCATTGTTTTTTCCATTCTACCTGGCCTTAAAACTTCGTAACACTTCTGCATTTTTAACGTTTTCCAGTGTGGTGGCCACACATTAAGCTATTAGTTACTGTATATGATAAAAGGAGTGTGTGGCTTAGAAACAAACCTCTTTTAAGGGGCTTCTCTGTTTCCATAATTCAAGGATTCTCTTATCTCAGGCTCAAGGAAAATGCAAGTGAAGAAGTTGCTTGATGCAATCAATGCACTGTATGCTGCATGTTGTGTATAGTCTTAACATCGTGCTCATTCTCCACAGTCTGTGCTCCTTTGTAAAGACACTGTGTCATGCACATTATTTTAGGTGTCAGTTTCTTTTTCTTTAAGCTATAAGCAGCACCAAAGCATTATGGTTAAATTAGCATGTGTCAAAACTGGAATGCATTTGCAGCATGAGATAGTGGAAAAACTCCAGTCTTGAATGCTGGCCCAAAGCAGGACGGCCTCCCCTGTCACTGCTTTGTTTCTAGCCTGTAAGCTCAGCCATAAGTAACAGCTGGACCCTAACAGTTAACGCCCCAGTTTGACAAAGTGTCATGTAGACCCAAATATCAGAACAAAAACGTTTGGTGAAGCCGGACATCATTTAACTCTCAACTAAAATGTGCATCACCCAGTCTTCTTACATGCCTTCAGTGATAAGTGCACCCTTGGCTTTACTGCACTTAACTCCATTGAGTGACTGAGCGTAAAATAAAAGGGAGAAAACTCTTTGGGCTAAAACAAACACAACAAAAGGGTTTTATTCGCTATATTGACGACCCCTGTCCTTTTTCAAAAGTACCTCATGTATCAGGAAAATGTGATGCAAAAACTTTTTTAAACAAGCAATTCTAATATAATCATTCTATTTTCCTCTTACCTGGGGTTAACAATGAAGCAATACGTTTATGAAAAGTGAATATGCAATGCCGAACTAAGAAATAAAACTTATTATCAGTCTGTCTGATGTCTTTTTTTTTTACATCACTGCCAATAACATCTGCTTTAAAACACTGAAGGAAAAAAAAAATGGTTGTTTATATTACAAATCAATAACAGACTTTTAGTTTCATTTGTTTATTCAAACAAATTTAATCACTTTTCTTTATGAAAAATAGATGGGGAATCATCATCACCTTTACAAATCCAATATATTAACATTTTTACATATAAATAAGCAGGTTGAAGTGCACAGTTCCATAAAAACACTTTAAAAAGTTATTAAACAGATCAACCATCTCAAAAGTATATACATAAACAACCAATGTGAAATAGTCTACATAATGAAATACATGATGATGGTGTTAAACTTGAGATTCAAAGCAATCTGTATTACTGGTTTTAATGTTTATCTTTATCTACTGTCTAACACTGTGATTCAGTCTTGGCACTAATAAAGTTGCGAATAATTCATATACTGTACAGAATAATAGTGTGACAGTATGAAGGCAGATTTACATGGTTTCAGACATTTTGGTCACGGCTTTAATGAGCGATTCCTGTTGTCATACCATGACCAGAAGACTAGTTAAAGGCAAACCCAATCCTGCTTACCCACAAAAACAGCAGCCCACGCAAATTATGCTTAGAACACATAATTTAACAGTATGTAGATGTGGAAAGAGGACACAACCACCACATATCCACTTGTCATATCTAGTGAGACTTTTTATATATCCTCTCTACAGAGACCAAAAGCTCAGGGTGATCTGTGATTCATTTGGAAGACTACAACTGAACAAAGAGGGCAAACTGCACTGAGCTTCCACGATATTTCACACAGCTGTACACACTACTTGTGGTATACTGCATGTAAAAAACCATACTCTTTGGACAAAATAGGGCTGAATCATGAGCTGAAGCCATTAATGACATCATGCTTCTGGCATCATTTTGGACACCACAGGTGTGAGGCAGCTAGATGTGAAAGAAGTCCAGCAAAGCATGAGAAAAACTTTTTTTTTTCCCCTCCAAAATAAATTTTTGTGTCCATGAAAGAGATTAGCTGGGGGGCTGGGGCTGGGTATCGTTCAAAAGTTTGATACTAGTACCGCTACAGATACCTTGGCTTCGATACCTTGGCTTTGATACCAGTTCCTGAACGATAGTTTTTTTTTTTTAGATACAAAAACAAAAATACATTACACGTTACGCTACAATTACTGAATTTAAAGGAAGAAGCTGTTCAAAGGAGCAGCTGGAGAAACTGTTTTACTCTGAGCACCTTACTCAACCTGGATAACTGGGCTAAAATGAAGAAACTCGTGGAATATCTGTACCGTATTTCACTGTATAAAAAAATAGAAATAACTGTCAAAACGCCTTAGCTATTGAATGACAAGGCGTTTTTTAGTACAGATAGTACAGAAGCAATTTGTTTGGTACTATAAAAGTATTGTTCGGTACTGTTTTTAACAAAAAGAAAGAAAAGAGAAGCGTTGTATCCCTGGTTAAAACTTCTTTCCTGAAAGTAGTATATATCAGGGCTGAACAATTTTATAAAGATATCTGATTGATTGATTGATTGAAGTCATTATTTTGACTCTGTATATTGCAATTGTGATATGGTTTGCAATTTGAGGAGGAATTAAAATGTTCTTCCAGCAAAGGTTTGTCATTAAAACCGAAAACTGGAGTCCCACGATTAAGTTATGCTAAGGCTGCAAATAACCGAGTATTTGTACATGCATAACTACTGTTTTTTTATTCCAGGGAGGTTGTCTTGGGGCCAAATTTGGTTTCTCAGTACCCGAACATTTTCATCATTACCTCTGAAGTACAATACTGATGGTGTTTTGGGGCAAAAAATGTGCTCAAAACTTGTTTTCACTGTCAAAATTATTGCTTCAAAAATGCTCCATCAATTAAATTCAGAGACAGAAAATCATCCAATTAACCATTTTGGCAAACTGGTATCCAAGAATGAAGTAAGTATTGTATCTGAGTGTTAAGAAAGGGTTCCAGTGTTCCTTTATGTTGAATGGTCGCCCTGAGCCAGGTGGCAGAGTTCAATGGTCACTCCAGTTACAGCTCCTCTTCACTTACAACTAACCTGAAAAAAAATAAAATGAAATAAAAAAAGATTATCCAGTAGGTCAGTTGGGTTACAAATATTCATACAATAATGGCTTGGAAACACTTTATGATCAGTGAATCAAGCTCACTTACTTTCATCGTCAGAATCAAAGCCAAAGAGTGAAGAGCAGGTGTTAAGGTCTTGGTGTTTCTTTAACTCTTCTAAGCTGCTGAAGGAGGAGAGACATTTGTCACAGCGGGACCTGGTCTTCGGCTCAGGAGCCACAGTAACTGCCTGCTGCTGCTCCTCTTCTGGCGTGGGCTCCGTCTTTTTCTTATTGCACCAGTAAATGTTTTTCCTGGCAGCGGCCTCGTCGGACGACCTCCTCTTGCGCATGGAGAGCCGAGACTCATCCAGGTAGGTGGAGGGCGGCGGCCGGATGAAGGGGGCTTTGACAAAAGTGGCGTAGGCGGGGTCTTCGGGTTTGAAGGATTTGTGCTCGGTGATGTGTGGCTCTCCCAGTTTCTGCTGGACTCCCTCAGACAAAGTGGACACGTCCTCAAGGTCTCGGACATTCAAGGGGTCACGTTCGACGGGTTGCCTGTATCGAGAGGCCTTGCGTGAAGCTGCTGCAGCAGCAGCACCACCACCAGGACGGGAAGTGGAGAGCTTTCCCTCTGACACTTGGTTTCTTGTCTCATCCTCGAAACCATTAATGGCAGCTTTGATATCAGCTTTACTGTCATCAGAGGGCTCAAGTTTGACTGCTGTCTCTGAACCATTATCATAATTAGACAGATCTTGACTGCTGTTGTTTATTTCACAATGCTGGTCTTCAGTTTTGATAATTATGTTGAGATTTTCAGGACTAGAGTCCTCATGATCCAGGGCGGGACTCTCCCTCTGCCCCTTTTTATTCTGCAGCCACATCTCCTCAACCTTCACTCTCTGCTTCCACGGAGCTTCCTCATTTTCCTTCTTCAGCCTGCTGGGTCCCAGCTCGAGCTCGTCTCTTTGAGGCGCTGGGATGTAGTGTCTCCATTCATGGTCATAAAGGTTCTGGAGGTTGGAGAATAGCTTCTCACACGCTGTGAACGGACATTGAGGTCTGAAGGGCTGGTGGGTACCGATGTGATCCTTTAATTCCTGCTGTGTCGAGAAGCGCTGCTTACACTCGAGGTGGTAGCAGAAGTGCTGGAGAGAAGAATCGTGGAGCTTCATGTGGTCCTTATAGTGCTGGAGGAAACTGGATCTGCCTGTTGGGATGAAAGCACAGTCAGCACAACACATTAGCATTCACAAGTGGGCACTGCAGTCCAAATTCAAAATATTAGAGTGAGTTGTTTTCCTCCTGCAAAATTATATATATAATGACAAGCGACGACAAGTCCTCCACTGCAAGATGATCACCTGTTTATTACTGTCAGTGGTCTGTCAATGTAAAGCCCGTTGTCCAGAAAACAAAAGCCTGCTGCACCGGAAACACACTCTGGAGTTGGAGTTCAGTGACTGCCAGCTTTACTACTGTCTAGACTGTTAACATATCGCTCAATTAAACCATTATAAACATCTGCTCCTTCTAAAAGATTATTAATGATTTCTTACAACTCATAAGCAGACACTAACTCATTTGCCGAACATTCTGTATTAATTTTAACTCAATGAAACATGAATTCATCCAAAATGGGCACTGTGCAGAATCACAGGGGCCTAAACAAGAACAGATGTTCTGCAGCGGAATGAAAAATGCAAAGCAAAACACACTGGCTTTAGCTGGGGGTGGGCGGATCGATCCCAAACTATCGATACTTCCAACACTACATGTTGTTTTTGAAGATCGATTCTGGCATCAACAGGGTTGATCCCAAAATAGGGATCCGTTTCAGTTTTCTCTTCTACATTTTACCATTTGTATTTCATAAAAGAGCAGAACTGTGCAAACAAGGTTCAGTTGTGTAATGCATGTGCTCTTTGCTCCTCCACGGGCTGTCTGTCCGAGTGCACTCAGACGACACACATCCTCAGCATCCAGACCCTCGACACAGACACAGAGTTGACTGGCGGTCTTTGTTGGAATATCCATGTAAATAGCAGTTACATTAATATTTTAGTCAAATCGGATCTTCAGCCTTGACTGGTGCTACATTTTCAAACTGCAATCGCCCATCAATCTATTACTATTATTACAATCAATTACTTTAAGAGACCAGTTAAATATCAGACATTAAAATAAATATTCAGCCCATTGAAACATTTTGTCTAAATACATCATATTCCCAAATTTGAATGAAATTATGAAAGAAAATTCAAAATAAAACCATCAAAGCTGAAATATGAGAAGGGCTGAATATAAATCTTTTCGTGTAACAGTGAAATGATTCCTACATTTAAGTATATTAATGCACTCACCTCATAAATGACGACACACTGCTCTCCCCTACATAAAATACAATGGCCTGAACTTAAAACTTCTAGTCGACTGAGAAAATCTTTAGTTGGGGGCAGCCCTAAAGGCCAGCTTACACCAGACATCAACGCAATGAATGCTGTCATGTACAAGCCGTCCAATTTCCCACCTGGTATGGATGCACAGCCAAAAACTTTTTAAACAATAGAGCAGATAAGCATGTGAATACAGTCATGTTAATGTGATGCCTGATGTATGTCTTACCTGAGGCACAGGGTGCACTTGTGTTTGGCCCAAACAAAAGTCTTCTCCAGCACCTTCTCTTCATTAGTGTGGCATTTGATAGCATGCTTTGTTAGTGTGGAGCTGATTCTCAGGAATACTCTATCACAGGACTCCGAGGGACACAAGTGATACGTGAGGTCCGCACCATAGCCATTCTCCGCTGCTGGCATCCTCCTGCCCTCTTCTCCCTCCTTCTCGATCACAGAGGGCTCTCTTACTATCACCAGGCCATCTTGAATGATGACCTGCTCATCCTTGAAGCGTACTTCCTTGAATATATTTGCATTAGGGTTCTTGCACTTTTTGTGAAGCACAGATGTCTTTTTGATGAGGGTGCGGAGGTTCCTGATGATTCGATCTTCCCTCTTGAGGCTCGACACTTTCAATTTGCCTCCGGATCTCTGTTCAGGAGTTTCCTCATTGGAAATGGGAGTCTGATTTTCATCCTGAGGCTGTCTCTGATTTTCCGTTTTATCTACTATTCCATTAGCAGCTGGTGGCTCCACAGTGCACGGCTCCTTATCAGGGGGTCTCTGCTTGCACATTTCATCAATGTGGTCCAGAATATGCTTTTTGGCAAAAGGAAGCTGTTTAAAGCGTTTTCCACAGAGTATACATCTTAGTTTTCTACTCTTAAGGTGTGAGAGAGCATGCCTCATAACATTCAAGCCTTTATAGTCTTTGTGGCAGAACTTGCAGTGGTGCATCAAGTGAGCATACTGTTGAGTACGAAGTAATCTGTCCCTCCATGTTCTCTTGACCTTCACCTGGAGAAAAGACACCAAATAAATTAAATTAATCTTAAGAGTTAAAACAGGAAAAAGTTAGCATATCAAATAAAATTCATAACGAAAGGCACTTGAACCCCCTCAGGTCTTCCTGTTTTCCTTATTGACATGCTGTCACTGCATTGGACAATTCCTCAGATACTGCCTAAAATGTGGCCTCAAGCATCAACGAGTATGGGAGCCTATGCACCGATACGATGCCACATAATTTATTAGCCTCAAAAATGGGACCTGCTGCTGCCAAATTTTATGGCCAGTGGAGGAGAGGAAAGCCAGCTTTACCTCGACAACAGTGGTTTTTGGCTTTTTTTTAAAATTATTTAAGCCAGGGTCTGCGTCAGGATTCCTAACTTAGCTTAGGATTATTTCCTGAATGAAAGAAACCTGCTTCTGTAATAGCAGAAATCCTGAATGTCATCCTAAACTGAGATAAGACAGGTATTTCATGAGGAGGAGGAATCATCCAGTGCACTGTGTATTTCCCAGTCAGAGTTCCAGGACTTGTCGGTGCCTTAAAGGAGCTGCAAACCTGACCAAGTTAGTGACTGACTGATCATCAGAACCAGGCGTACATAATGTAGAAATTGGAACATAATCTCTGTTATGGAACTGTGAATACAGATGCTGTTATTCCAATTTTTAATTCCTGATTGGATTTGTTTTTGTGGAGATCTGAACCAGGATTGTTTTTTAGTTGTCTTGAGTTGTGATTGTGAACTGGACTGGAAATGTGGGGAAAACAAAACTGATTTATTCTATTAAAACCCATAGCTATTGATATTCAGTATCAGCCATTACACAAAGTTCAGGTATCAGAATCGGTATCTGGATGGAAAAAAATACTATCTGTAGTTTAAACACATTGCAGTATAGTTTAGAAAAAAGGTGCTAATGCATCATCTAAAAAGTAAGACAACATAAATTCATTTTGGAGCACATGCGCCCACTGATTATGACATTTCTTGGAGGTTAATTGCAAACCAACAACTAACCTCTTTTTTTGGCACTTCTGTTTCCAGTATGGGTTGAGGCTCCTCTTCTGCCTCGCCGTTAAGCCCATCTGATGCAGAGGACTCAGGAGGTTCCAGTTTATCACCGTCTGGCTTTTTGGATTTAAGAGAGTAGCTGTGTAACAGTTCTACTGGACAATCCAGTAACTCTATGGGTGGACCATCAAGCTCAGGATCAGCTTCAACAGCAGGAAGAGCAGCTTGAGGCTCACTAGGAGGCCCATCGCAAAGCTCAGAACCAAACTGTGTTCGAGATTCCTCTTGGGTTTGTTCATCGACAAGACTACCACAGACAGCAGCAGTATGTTTCTCAAGTCCATTTTCTTTCTCAGGATCATTCATGTGCTCAAGTTGGTGAGGCATATCTGGCTCTTTGTCCCCTGTGTCAGTTATCTCCTCAAAACCAGACTCCTCCTCTGTCAGGCCTATTTCATTATCAGGGTAGGAGAGTTCCAGTTTCGATGAAGGCTTCTGTCCCTGTTTTTCCCCTTTAACTTTGATCTTCTTGTCCGGCACCTGCTCCTGCTTCGGAAGACCTTGCAACCATCTTTTCTTCCGACCTTTCCTTTTCAAAATTTGGCTCTTCACACATCTAGACAAGTATTCCCTCTTGCATTTTACAGGGAGTTTTACAGCAGCAGAATTCTCTCTGTTAGTGTGATCGCGTCTTAGTGAATACACAGGCTTATTGCCTGAAGAGAGGGATTTGAGATTTAATCTGAACTCTGGATCATCACCAAAGTCCACCTCATCTTCATACTTTGATCGTTTTCTTCTTTGCCACCCTCTCTTCCATTTCCTCCTTTTCAAAAAAACATTATTCGATGGGGCAACCCACTTTTCTGACTCTCCATCCATAGTCTGCCGTTCTGGACGTTCTTGTTTCCCAAATGCAGCTTCAGTGCACTGGCAGGAATTGAAACCTTGAGAGCATGAGTCATTTACACAATTATTTATTAACAGCTCCTCCTCTTCCTCTTTGATCTCACTGAGAACAGCAGCTTTCATGACTTTGTCACTCATCAACTCCAAGCAATGGGTCCTGAGGGTCAGCAGGTTCCAAAACTCAGGGTCAAAACACAGGCGCTCTTTCAGCATCTGGAAAACACAGATGTAAAAAAAATGTTAGGCACAAATTATAACGCTAATATATCATCATGTCATATTACATATTCCCCTCTTCACCCCCTCCAACCTGCAGAATATGGAAGCGAATATTAGTCCGGACAGGGCTGTTGTGGGGATGCGGCTCTTGGTCCGGATGCATGTAAAGCAAGCAGACAGTTCGGTAAGCTTCCAGGCTGCGTTCCTGACAGAAGACCACCAGGGCACATGCTCGACAGATCTCCAGGTCTTGAGGCAGCAGGAAGGCAATGGTCTTGCAGACCAGGGACTGGGTCACACTGTCAGACTGCATGTCACACAGCTGCAAGGCCCTGGCACAAAGCTCCACACAGATGTGGACTCCTTCAGCTCCCAGCTGTCCAAAAAAAAAAACAAAAAAAAAAAAAAACACAACGGTGATTAAAACAAGGTAAAATGATAGGCGAACCAAATGATTAGGGCAAAAATGAATATATATACTTATATACATATTAGAGGCCCCTGTGGACAAAAGTAGTAGTGTTCCCACCACAAAATATAACTTCAAAAATAAAACTGTGTAAATAAAAATCTCCTCTCGCTTCACTTTAACTGGCTAAAATACAACTCACTGTGACTTTGCCTGGGAAAATGTATACACGGGCTCATTTCATCTAATTTCACAAAGAATCCGACCCTGTTGCAGGAATTGATAATAATTTTATTTAATAGAAATAGCCATGTTTCAGATACAATGTGCAGAATATTTTCTGGCCACAACTAACAATTTTTGTGATCAAATAAGCTGTTGCTCACTATCTCACTTAATCAATTAGTTGTTTGGTCCATAAAATGACAGAAAATGGTGAAAAATGTTGATCACTGTTCCCCAAAGTCCAAGATGACAGAGAGATATTTAAGAAACCTTTAAAATGACTCAAAACAATCAACCGAAATAGATGGTGATTTATTTAATGGCTGGAGACTAACTGACTAATCGTTGCTGCTCTAGAATCTTAAGTTAATTATCGTTTGTCCTGAGGAACACAACATAGAAAAAGATTATGCTGCGGTGTCAGTCGCACCTCTGTGGTGACCAGCTTGATGAAGGGGAAGATGGCTCTGACGTTGGTAGCAGAGGAAGCCAACTGCAAGCATTCAGCCAAGAAGCCTTGTCGACAAGGATGAGCTCTGAGATGCAACCTGCTCCAGATGAACACCAGGTCCCTGCGGGGGGGCAGCGGATAACAAGTCAAAAACATTTTATATATTAATTAAGCAACAGCTGTTCTAATGCCTATGTCAGTAAACAGAAGAGGCACTTAACCAAAGTAAAAACAAAAATCAAACAGCATCCTGTGACAACTCCCCCTATACATATACTGAGCAAACAGTTTTTGTTTTTTTTTACAGAACCTGAGACAAACATCAACAATAAACACAGATGAGGATACTCAGGTGTACTATTAGTGTGATGTACATGTCTGAAGCTCATTCTCACCAGATGTAGTACATGTCTCCATTGTGTAGCTGCTGGGTAAGGAAAGCTTTACATAGCGACAGCAGAAGCTCGTCTTTTTCGACACTCTCTGTGTTGCAGATGATCTCCACTGCATCACGGCCATCTATCTCTGCCATCTGAGGAATAAGACATGCAGAAGCACAAACACACACACACACAAAAATACACCACATACATTAAGTAAGTAAATCAAAATGCATTACAGTCAATGAGAGACATGACATTCATCTGTTCAAATGGCTGCTCATAATTACAGGGTCCATTTACCATCATTTACTTGAGCATCATAACAGTGAGATGAGTTTTAATCAGTACTGTTTGATTAATATTATATTTAACAATTTATTAATATCAGTCCAATTATTTTAAGGGAGCACAAACATATTTATCTACACAGCCCCACAATGCCTCACATCCTCACTACTTGCCACTAGGGCAGCACAATTTATCCCAATATTATCGAAATTGCAATATGGCCTAGTGCAATATCCAAATCGCAGAACGAGAACCAAATGTAAAGGAACAATGTGTTAGTAAAAAGCATCATAATGAAGCACTGTAGTGCTGCATAGATGCCTTTGCCTAAAAGTCTTGTTCTTCAGATGGAAGAAAACATGTTTGTTTCAACAAATATCACATCCATGATTTTATTTTTTTTTTTTCTTTCAGTCAATTGAAGATTGTAATGCAGAAGAGATCATTCCCACTAATTCTATCACATATTGCAATTTCAGTCAAAATAATCGCAATATGATTTCTTTAACACGTCATGCAGCTCTACTTCCCACTTTACCATTCTTTGTCTCTTACCTCCTTGTGTAAGTGTTCATGCAGTGAGGCCTTGTAGAGGCAGGTCAGGTAGGCTTGATGGAAGTACAGATGCTTTCCAACCTCGCGATTCTCCAGGCAGCTTTTAGCCAGGGCTTTGGCCTCTTGCATTCGTTCACAGGCCTGCAGATAGCGAACCCGCAGCTCAAAGAATACTGGCAACTCTGAGCTCAAGTAGTCCTCAACTGCATGGGAGGGAATAACACGTGTTAGTGTTAGGGATGTCTCTGGAAACGTATTTCCCTGTCAATTACATGGAAATTTTAACTTGGACAAGTCAACAGCCTAAAATTAAGAACACAGCCAAAATTGAGTTCAGTTTATCAATAAGGCTAAACACTGTCTGAAAAAAATATTGCGTGTATTGAGAACTATTTGAAGCCGTCAATCACATTCTTAAATAACAAATCAAATTTTAAATGCGGTTGAAATGTGTGGTGCTTTGCATTATGAACTTATGGCAAAAATCAATGCATATTAATTCTGAATATTTTAAATGCTTTCAATACTCATTTTCTGCAGTATTGATACTCTGGTACCAGCTGTGCTTTCTCGCTCGCACACACCGCTGAAGTGCCCACATGGCCCTGCCTCTTCCAAATTACTCAGTGCTCTCCTCTTTTTGTCACTCATCTCATTTGCTTCAGCTGAATATCTGTTGTCATGCTATAGCTTTGTTATATCTAACTTTTGATACAAAATACATTTTTATGCCCTTACTGTTGTGTCACGTTTTCCTTCTGGTATTGAATAGCAATATAGGTACGGAAGTTAGAGATTCTAGTCTTGTGAGAATACTATTCTGGATATTGCACATTATCCTACAAAACATGGCAACAACTCAATAAATGCATTATCTTTTTAGACAGAGCAGGATCACAGCATCTGTGGTAACACTGGCTTCCACACAGTGTGGCTAACATTAGCTGTTGCTAGCACAAGCAGGTGCAGGTTAATACCCACATACCTGTGTTGAATATGGTTATTCATTGCTGCGGCCAAATGGTCATAAGAGGCTGACATTTTTCCCACGAAATGAGAGTCAATTTTATTATTGATCACGGGACTGGGACAGGAAAAATAGTCAATGGGAGCAGTCAAGAATAACAACAGGTCATAAGAACAATAGGTCCGTTTTTTTTTGCAGGCACTCGTTTTATTATATAATTATTTAAGGCAAGAAAGCCTGCAAGAGAAATTTTGTGAACACCAGGTCAGTGATCTCAGAGATGTTTTTGAAAATAGAATAAAAAAACAAAAGCCAAAGCCAAAATGCCTGAAATTGATCAAAAGTGCAGCAGACCTGAGCCTCCAGTATATCCTACCACCCTGACATTTCAGGCTCCTATGCTGGAGTCGTGTTTGGGTGCTTTAGAACTGCATTCAGCACTGTTATTCAGAACAAATCCACAAAAAACAGCAGAAGCTGAGCTCCTTTTGACAGTGTGATGGCAATCAGTGTCTGACTGACAGGAGGGAGAGGCTAGAGCACAACCTGTGACACTCCCTCAATGCAGCATTCTCTGTGTGGATGCCATATATTGGTTGAATATGGTCATGAACCTACCCTCTTTTGGTGTCAAGTCTGCCTCCTTCAGGATTCCTTGCAGCACTGGATTCTCCCATGGGCCTCCTGCTTTGATGATCTGCTTCACATGCTGAAGGTAGGTGTTCCTGTGCCGCAGCAGCTGAGTGTGGCACTCCTGCAAAGAGCAGTAAAAACTGGTTCTTTCAAATATTCTTGAAGAACACAAAGCTTTTTTGCAACATGGCCAATAACAGTGACTTTTAACATTTTTGGTTCATAATTGTCTACTAAAACTAGTGAAATTACAACAGATAGAGTAGCAAAAGAAAACATCAAAGAGGTTGTTATTTTGATGATAAAACATTGAGGTAAGACTGGCTGTTTTGTAGTGGTTTTGGCAGGTTGCTGGTGGTTTTTACTCGACCCACATCTAACTAATGGTGGGTATGGCAGACGAGTCTTTAGAAAGTTTGTTGAAAACTAAGAACTGAGACAGTGGGTCATATTTCTTACCTGAAAGGAATCAAGGATGTCTTTTAAAGGCTTTTCCACAAATTCTTCTTTGCTAAAAAACAGCATCAGCTCAAAGAAGCTCCTGCAAGACAATGAGAGGAACATTAGTTTGCCAAAAACATCTTGCACTAAATGAAACCCTCATAAAACCCTTTGCTTTTCCTTTCCATACACGTGCTACAGTCAGAGAGTAGATCATGACCACACTGCTGTGCCACTATGCAGCAGCTGATTCAAGTAAAAAGCTTTTCTGCTGCAGTTCCAGTGGGTTAAAAAAGGGAAAAGATAACACTGGCACACCATTGCTGTGGGACAATGCACCTGAAAGGGTCAGCTCCAACATTTCCCTGAACAACAAGCAAACAAAGCTGCCATGTTCATTGCTAAATATGGTTTAGTTTTAGGTTGTGCATATACACAGTAGGCTTCAAGGTAGGCTAAAAATTCCTCAGGAAAATGCATAACATAGGATTCAATTGCCTGTAAAACATCAACAAACGCTATCTTCCAAAGTAAGCGTTAGTGACTTACACTTTTCATTTTCTAATTTTCTAATAAGAGCTTCAGCTTTGTAGTTATAAAAGAAAATTCTATGCTGTATGGCTGTAAGACTGATTGACTGATTGATGGGAAATTTCAACCAACTAGTCATTTAAATGTGTTTCCTATTCCAATCAAGGTGATAACTGCCAGCTGACATCAAAAACACCAACATTAAAAGGAACAGTTTTCACATAAGGAGTTGTGGTGTCATACTTTTTGGTAACAATTATTGTGAGAGTGAAATATACAGTATTCCTGTTCAATAACTAAAAATATTCCATTTCCAAGTAACAAACTACTTACAAGGCCAGACTGCTGAGAACATAGTGGACGTGCTGACAGTCGTCGGGGAAGGCAGTAGTGGCTTTGGTGAAACTGCTGAGTGCAGTCCACAGCACCTTCAGTTGAGGGAGCGGAACTTGCCATTGCCCCGTGTACTCCTCAACCAACTGTGCAGGAAGAACACCAAAATGTAGAGCACCATGAAAACATTAAATATTTGGTATTTAAGATTCAATAAATAACAGTGTCTTCTAACTAAACACTTCACATGTGTGTTGAATGCTGCACGGTTCAGCGTGACGCAACTTTGTTCTGACTGACGCCGCCACAGAAACAGAAACCATTCCAAAGATGATGAATCAAACTAATGCATGACTGCAACAATGAGCACATACAGTAGTTGATGATTTCTCATACTTGTGACTTTAACTACACCATGTGTACCACTTTTCACTGCTGCACTGATTTCTCATACATCTCACTTTCATAACCAACATGTGGTCACTGTCTTGCACTGATTTCTCATACATCTCATTTCATACCAACATGTGGTCTCTGTTTTGCACAATACATTATTAGCATACATTCTTCATTTTTCCAATTATTCCCATACATGTGGTCACTGTTTTGCGCTGATTTTTTTTTTATATCATCTCCATATTTACTGCATATAACCCTATACAATGTGGTCACTGTTTTGCACAATTTGATACTTTTTATTCATAATTATTTTCACATTTATATCTGCAACTATCAATTATATTTTCTAATTATTCATTTATGCATACTGTCTATTGCACTACTTTGCACTGTTCCACACTACTTTTTACACTTAAGTTTACACTTTACTGTGCACATTATGTAGCCTTTCTCTTTAGCATCAGTATTGTTTGCACCTGTATTATTTGATGGTGTTGCCTGGTTGTTTGTTTTTCTTTTCCCTATCGCTAGTATCCCCCAGTGGGATAAATAAAGGGCCATCTACCCGGTTACCTATCTTAAAATGAACTCACCATTGTAACTAGTACTCAGATAACGATACTGCTGATACATGGCTGCTAAAAAATAAAGTTCAACTCAACTGCTGGTATCTGACAGCGGGCTGTGTAGTGTTAGCGCCAATAAGAACTGATAGTTTGGCTGGAAGACCCAACCGCTAACGTTAACCTCATCGCCGTTAGCTTAGCTTAAGTGACTTACTAGCAGTAAAGCTAAGCATTATCAAACGTCAGGAAGATTATCTCATAAAACACAGCTGCTACATGCAGAAGCACAGTACATATCCCTCTACATGTTGTTAACCGTTTGCGCTTCGTGTTTCTGACAGGCTGTGCTCTGCTCTGAGCTGCACAGCTGCATAAATAGAGCTAATCTGGAGGCTAATGTTAGCTAGCAAAGCTAGCAGCCTTCGCGATAAACAGACGCCGCCTCAGCGGACCGTGGAGAAAACTGAGTGTGACATACCTCACAGAACTCAGAGCAGTAGCTTTTGCTCCTCAGAGACGAGTCTTCGCTGCAGTGTTTATTATACAGTGTTTCCAGAGCTAATTCAAGCCCGTCTGTTTCCAAATCGCTCTCGCTGTCCGCCATACTGTCTGCTGGATCCAGCGCATAGTCAGAGTTGCCGGGTTTGTAGGCAGCATCCGTCTATCCCCCAAACGCAGACAAAACGCGACCGACCTGGCAACCCCGTGATTGCAAAACGTACTAATAAAGTTTTTAAAACAATTGACATTGTTGTAAAACAATCCTGCATCTTAAAAATGAAACGGGAAGTCAGGTTGATTAAAATAAAAATATTTACCCATTAGGTAAAAAAAAAAAAGTCGTTGCATTAGTTTGACTGAAATTACAATTTAGTTATTATTTTTGCATCACAATTTTAATTTTTTTACTGAAAACAAATATTCAGATCGTGATATCTGGGGTCTGTATCAAACAAACATGTTTTCTTTCATCAGAAGAACAAGACTTTTAGGCCAGGGCATCTATGCGGCATTACAGGACTTCATTATACTGTAAAGCTGTTTTCTCTCGCACATTTTTCCTTTGTCAAAAAATGCGATATTTCTCACAGTATAGGTGAGAAAGGGGTAATGAGTCATTTTTTATATTTCATGATTTTACTGCAATACATTAATGAGCAGCACAGGGGCTCCACAAGGGACTGTCCTGGCTCCATTCTGTTCACCATTGTATACAGCAGACTTTAAATAACTCTGAGTCCTGCCACACCAGAAATTACTAAAGATGACACTGCTATGTAGTGTTAAGGAATAAGGGAATCTGAAGTTTGGATTGGAAACCCAACTGACTAATCATTAAACTATCGCCTACTTACTAATACACTCATAAAAGAGCAAACAAACTGTCATTGATTTCCAGTAGAACACAGCCTGCCTCTATCAGCAGGAACAACTTCCTCTAATTGGTAACCGTTCGCCGGTTCTGGACAGTCTTGCATATCTTGGCTGCACACTGCATAATAAAGCTGGGCTGTTTAACACAATGCACCTCCCAAAACAGGGGCAGAGCCGTGAGCTGTTCTACCTCACAGAACTCAGAGCATACTTTGCCTAGAACGATTGCTGCAGTGTTTTATACAGTTCACTATTAGGCCAGTGTTTAATGCTCTCTTATATGCTGCTGTAGTCGCTGGAGGACGGGTTTGAGGAGAAAAAGCGACAAAACACGGAGGACCTGGCACCTAATGAACGTTCTGAAAAAGTTTTGAAATCAATTAAGTGTTGTACTCTCCTTTGAACGGGAAGTGGTGGATTAAAACAACAATATTTACCTTAGTCAATTGCATTATTAACTAAACAATTGATTCATTTGCATCACAATTAATTTACTGAAAACATAAATTCGGTGGTGATACGGGGTCTGTATCACACTTTTTTGTGATCAGAAGAACAAAGACTTTTTAGCCAACTGCCATACAGCCATTCAAGCTGTTTAATTTTCTTGTCAAAAAATGATAGGTTTGGTTCGTTGCGATCAAATTGAATTTGACTTGGGATATCAATAAAGTATTGTTGTGATTTGATTTCTATTAGGTGAAAGGGGTATGAGTCTATTTCGTATATTCATGATTTCGCAATCAGGGTTTTCTGTACCCATGGAAATTTAAACGAGTTATCTAATTATTGTGGTTTTAGAAAAATTACACATTAACAAAGTTAGTCCTATGGCAATTAAGTATTCATGGATGCTTTTAGGGTGACCAGGTGTCCCACTTTATGTGGGACTGCACAGCATTTTTATTTTTCTCCTTTGTCCCATGTCCCACATTTTGATTGGCTCTAGTTTTCAAAAGTCAAATCATTCTTGGACAGACACAATCAACCAGTGATTGAAAAAAAGCAAGAAAGGCTGTCATCACAGGGCTGTGTTTCATATCAATTAAACTGTGCACACATGGGTCAAATCCACGTTAACCTGTGACTGTCTTAGCTACCCTACACCCAATGAGAAAAATTGTGGGTCACCTCAAAGTTGCATGCTATGCAGATTTAGGCAGAGTATGATGGAAACTATGACAAAGAACAGGGAATGCAGCTACAGCAAACTACCTATTGTGTATTGTGTGCTGCTGAATCAGCCAGTGGGCAAGGCATAAAGATATTAGGAGATATGGGGCAGAATAGAAATGTTTATTTTTTAATAGAAAAAATTTTGACTACCTCTCAGCATTGGTAGCGTGTCCCACATTGCCCCACACAAACCTATTCTTTGTCCCACTTGGTTTGTTGGGATTTGGTCACCTTATGCTCAGCCTGCTTTTTAAGATCAGAAATGTCGTTCTTGCTCACAAGCTCAAATACAAGTACTGTGCAATTTAAGGGAGTTTGTCCACAAAACTAGGTCTGCAAGTTTCTGCAAGAATAGTTGTTACTGTGGTAATAATTAATGGGGATCCTAAACAAAAGCAAAAAACTGTTTCACACGGTGGACAGATCAAACTGACCATTCATAAGTCCTGCCCCTTTTTGCTCTTTATGAACCTCTATCCACCCTCTCTTTCCCCATTTCCTGTGCTTAGATAGTCTGTCCTATGTGTTCTGTGTTATTGAAGCAGAGAGCAAAAAGGGGCTGGACTTAGGAAGGGCCAATTACGCTAAGTCGAACTGTTTTGTAGCTTACTGACTTACATAAATTAACATGTAATAATGTCCAAAATGTATCTAATTTAATTAGGATAAAATACTGATACCTTCAGTAACATAATGCAAAGACCTTTTTCACAGCAGCCTCTTTCACATGAAATATTAGAGTAAACACAGGTGTTACCAGTGATACTGGTTCTGTTCCATTCAGGTCAAACAGAGTCAGGGTGTTGTGCATGTTGGCTCCACTACTCTATTACTATCACTGGGAACATCTGTGTTTACACTATTTCATATAAATATGGCTGCTGTGAAAAAGGTCTATTCACTTTTTTTTCTTTTTTTTCTTTTTTTTTTTTTTTTTGCTCTGGTTTACACTAATAAGACCTAACAAGCTGTACTTTGTATTAAATTTGACACATACTAGATTTAATATGTTCTTCGTGAGACAGTAAACACAGCTAAACACAGATAAACCCTAATTAACTGGTACACTAATAAGACATAAAAAGCTATACCTTGTATCAAATTAGACAAAAACTAGAAATAATATGTTCTTTATTAGACTTTATTAGAGGGTAATTAGAGTTAAGTTTGCAGTACAGTTCTGTTATGTGTCCCTAATTACCCTCTAGAAAATGTAATAAGTTTCTAATAAAGGGTCTAATTCTGTCTTAATTAAAAACATTTTTCTAGTTTTCATCTATTTTGATACAAAGTGCGGCTTGTAATGTCTAATGTGTTGTGTGACAGTGATTAACATATCCCCAGGGGTTACAGTGTATGAAAGATTGTCAGCTTCTCAGCTCGGGAAACATAGATCAAAACTCTGATCTTTAGACCGTCGCGATGGTGTCACCTGAAGAAAAAAGTATCCTCATATTTTGTGTACACCCTCTTACTTGTGGCTGTAGTGTTGACTGAGGTTTTGGTCACAGACAGGCAAGAGGAGGACAGTTTTTAAAAGAAGGAAAATATAGAAACAAATAGGAAGAGTATAAAATAACGTTTACATTCAAGTACAGTCAGGAATACATAACACAATGAATACAGAAAATAGAAAAGTTTATTTTGCAGATAAAATATAGAAAAGGAAGAGCACAGGTGTTACTAATAACATTGACATTAGCTTGGTTCTCTTCAAGTGTCTGAGTAAGTGTGACAGTGGATCAGAACTCACAATAGCATACCAGGACCCTGAAACTAAAGCAGCTAAATGGAATTCAGCCATCATTAATTCTATCATGTACACCTGTGCTTTTCCCACTGTGACAGGTCAAAATGACCTCTTGCCTTTAGTTTCCAGAGTGTTCACTGAAGAGACATTTTAACCTAAAAGGCAAATGTTTTAAATTAATATCAATGACTGAAAACATCAGCGTCAGAAAAGAGCAAAAGTTCTGGCTCAGTGTCTCTGTACCTTGTAATTCCCTTCTGTTGGTGAGGAGGGATTTCTTTACCCCTGAGAACATCAGTAATTCTTTTAGGGCCAGTCAGCTGGAGGCATGCCGTTCTCCCCACCATGTTGGAGAAAGAGAAAAGACTTCGGCTCATTTGTGCCTGATGTCTGCACTGATGTTCCCCGGGGAATGTACATACACATGCTGCTGCAGACAGTTCTTCGTATGCCGCTGTATGGAGACAGATTTTATAACAGATGGTCTCAGTGGGCATGTGAAAGCTTCTGAGTAAGTGGACACAGACCATGCTATTATAGCCCATAAGCTTTATATGTCAAACTCTGAAAGCAACTTTACTTTTGGCCGTAATGGGTGGCGCAGGGGCAACCACTTGCAACCACTACTGAGACCCAGACTCTATTTCTGGCAGTTGTAATTCAGTGACAGTCATTTGTTCTGGTGAAAATGGCTGCTAGGAGTCATGAGTGGGATGCGTTAGTCTACTGCCTCGTTGTATGGCTTTCCTGTACAGGATGAAGGAGCGATAGCATGAAATTCCAATTATACCTCCTTCTCTGGAAGCTCGGGATCCACAGGTGAACCAGAAGCAGCTGGCAGCACGCGTGAATCAAAGGAAGCGTTTTGCATTTTGCATCTGCTCCACAGCAAGCAGTATTACTGAGCTGGAAAAAAATTACAAGACAAAGGCAACATTTAATAACTTCAACACTGTGTTTGATGTATATTAGTGCTCTCTTTAGATTAGAATGTTTTATGTTCTGTGTTAGGAGAACCATCTGAACAAGACTCCAGCGGAGGCTCAGGCAAAGATCCAGCTCAGTGAGCATAAAAAAATGTTGGATTAAGTTGCTGCTAATACAAACCAAACACTTCCTGCTGCTGGAGCTTCACATCAACTCGCATTACACTGGCAAAGTGACTTGACTTTTATTTTGATCGTACAGGAAATGCAATGTCTTTGTCAGTAAACTTTGCTTTCCACAATCATTCATCAAAAGTACATCTACAAAACAAGACAACAGTAATTTTTGGTATTTTTTGACAGCAGATCAGTTTGAAATAATACAGAGAGTAAGTGACAGTGAGCTGTTAGATGAAGAGCTGCAGGCGACTTCTCAGCCAGGTAACCACCTCCTTTCACTGTGCCCTGCTGGTCACAGACTCATGCCTTGTGCAGCATAAAATCAGATCATTATTTGCTCATAAAATTATGGAAAAATGTCATTTATTGCCCGACTTGTTTACTAAAATGACAAAGGTTTGTTTTGGTGCCCCATAATTTTGAGACCTGTAATAGGCTATTTAATTCATTTGCTGTTACCACCAGTAACTGCAGCCCTGAGAGCATTTTGTTATCATTATGGATTTTTTTCTGAGAGTCTGTTCCCAATGAGAAATTTGGTAAATTTTGTCCCCCTGTCCATAATTCTTAATGGCAGCATGACACCAATAAGATGGACCTTGAGAGAGTCTCCAGTCTCACAATGAGACATGTTGACATACTGTAGACTCATAGTTACCCTCCTGTCTCCCAAAGGTATAATACTGAATAAATTTAATGTTACTTTAAGCTTTTGGTATGAACTGTGCCCATGTGTACACGCTGTACCAAGATCTTCTCTGTGCATAGATATGTATTGTATAAAACTAATATATTCAAATAGACAACTGAGGCTTCTCAAGATCATTGTTTTATACAAATTTTCTTCATCAAACTGGTGGGAAAAGGTGTAAAATAAAAGTGATTTTTTCATTCCTTAATTTTTAAATAGATCACAACATTTGAACATGATTTTCATGTTTGATAAAGACAGAGTAAAATAACTTGGATGTTTTTGTTATCTTTAAAATCTGTCCATCTTACTGATCTCTGAATGATCGTTTTGACACCAGAGCCATGTAGGCAGAACCAGCTTCAACCTTCAGTGGGGGACGTGTGCTTTACTGGGTGGAGGAAGATTCTTAAATATGTTTATTAACAGTTATAGATTGTTACATTTGAACATAATCTATGGACTATTTTAGTTTAAAAAATTAACATATTATTCATTGATCTATGATGCCCTTTGAAAATAAACATTAAATGCAATTTTATATCATGATAATTCAAATGTATGAATCTGAAAACCTCTCAAGGACCCCCAGTGGAGTGCCAGGGACCCCTGTTTGAGAACCACTTCCCTAAGGGTCTATGGGGCACTATAATAATATCACAATATTTCCTTTTTCATATGCAGACATGTTGTATCTCTTGCATGAAACACAGCCTATGAGACAGAGACAACTTGCACACTAATGCAGATTTTAATACTTTTTATTTGTTTGACTGGTGAGGCCAAATGAACAATAACATATTTCCAGATTCATGAATCTCTTTGTTGTAGCTGTGAAAGAGAGTGATGCATTTCATCACAAACAACTGGAAAGTCTGCAGCCTTTCTGTTCGCCACAAGGGGGCACACTCACATCAGAATATCCTGTCTGCTCACACTCAGCTGTCAGCACACTGAAATATAGGGTTGCAGTATATCATATCAACATTCATTTACAGGTACAGATTATCAGCCAGCAATCATTTCTGTTATTCCTGCTGCCATTCTCTCCATACACGTAGAGATATACTGCACTTGTATCATTCACTTGGCAAATCTTCACTCAGAAAATTATCATAAACTCAGAAAGGAACAGGGGAACATCATTCATATGTGGACTGTTTATTATTGATTATTGAGACAGGGAGAGACAAAGAAATAAACAGTATACAAATACTGGTCATACTGTCAGAAATGTAAGCATATGACACACCTTGTATTATCTCTCTGGCATACAGTACACCCTCACACTTGACTCATCCACAATATTTCCATCAACATGTGCCCTCTTGGAGGCAGTAAAGAAATAGTAGTTCTATTCCTGGTACTTGAGTGGGATTAATATAATGAGGACTTCTCCACCAGTGGCTCTCACATTCATTACAACTTCATGTTGGCTATAGTGTGGGAGTGAGATGGGATGGGGCGTTTAATGGCTCCAGGATAGATAAATAACAACTGAAAAGGAACATAATGTTGTGCAAAAACATCACTTAAAGTGGCAGTGTCTTATAGAACCCGTTACCCTAATCACCTAAACCTTCTCAAAAGGTTAAGTCTTTTATAGTCAAAGTTGAAATAAGCACATTTTTATATTGGTCCCCAAGTATTTTCTTATATTCAGAATGTGTTATTAATGGTATGATTTGGTCCTAGATCATAAAAATGGCATATTAAGTTCAGCGTTGTGAAATTTATGAAAGGCAGGTAATAACTCCCCGCTTTCGGAGTGTCAAATGAATTAAGCCGGTAAAATTACCTGACAAGAAGCTCATATTATTTCATATTTGTTGGAATGTTTTGCATGGCTGAATAAGTAACACATTCAACAACTATTTCTGTTAACAATTACCGCAACAGTCAATCAGATGTCATGTCATGTTATGGCCACAGAAAGTCACAACTTGTTATGCTGTGGTATATTACACATGTCCTGTATTTCAGCCAGTGGCGTGGACTAGATAGAAGGGAGGTCATTAGATGGAACAGACATAATGGTCAGCTATTTCAAGACCTTTAAATGGGGCTGATCACTAATGCACACAACCCAGACCTGAAAAAGGTCAGAGATTGCCCATTTCCTAAAAACTAACATGTCAGTGTCCCCTCAAACACACCAATTAACATCGAGGAAATCTCAGGCCGTTCTATTAATAGCAGGACTTGGATTTCGATGTGGAACTTTGCTGCAAAGCTCATTGCTGAGCTGGTGCCATGTAGGCTGTTGGAGTGCCTGGAAATGGGTGTCAGTCCTTTTCCTCTTTGAGATTATTCTCCCTCAGGCACACTGAGTCAATATTTAGTCAGTATTCTCTGACTTACAGCCTTTAGTTTGTCCCCTCCTGGTTACATGTGTACATGTGGTAGTATATGGGTATGATCATGCATAATTGTAACCATCAGAGGTAATTACTGCACCTAACAAGTCTTTGAAATGCTTTTTTGAAGTCCTCATTAAAGATTGTGTAGATGAGGGGGTTAATCAGCGAGTTGAGGTAGCCCAACCACGTCAGAAAGTCAGCCATCTCAACCGAAGTGCTGCAAGAACCGCAGGTGTTGACGATGACCTCCTTGACAAAAAACGGCAACCAACAGATGACAAACGCCCCTATTATCAACCCCAGTGTAGATGCTGCTTTGCGCTCTCGTGATCCTGAAATCCGGGGTCCTTGGTAAAACTGGCTCCGACGAGACTCACTACGGGACTCATGCCGGCGTGACTTGTGCTTGAAAGCCTTAACCGATACACGCACGCGCTCACGTGGAGGTTCCTCGTTGGATGGTTCAGAGTATGACTTTTCAGGTGGGCTTACAGGCTCTGGACTCCGAGGTCCTCCATCGACGTCGCCGTCTCCAGCAGGGTAGGTCGACGGGATCATGCTCCCATTGGTCATACATGAGTGGCGGCTTGCCCGGCTGGCCTCCCGGCGCATATAGAGGGTCTGAGCAGCCCGGTAGATTTTATAGTAGAGGATGAGGATGAGCCCCAGGGGGATGTAAAACGCTCCAAGGGTGGAGTACAAGGTGAAGGCCAAGTGATGATGGATGATGATGCACTGGTCTTCCTGCTCTGCATCCTCGGTGTAGTGCCGCCACAGTAGAGGAGGAAGAGAGATGAAGATGGACAAGATCCACACCACTGCCACCATCGCCCCAGCCCTGGCTCCCGTGCGTTTGCGAGAGTACTCCACTGCATCAGTTATGGCCCTGTAACGGTCAATGGCGATTGCAGCGAGGTGCAGGATGGAGCACGTACAACAGGTGATATCCACGCTCAGCCAGATGGTACACATCACCTGGCCCATGACCCACGTTTCTTTTTGGATGTACATAATACTGAAGGGCATGACCAGCACAGCCACCAGCAGGTCGGTCACCGCTAATGAGCAGATGAGGTAGTTGGCTGGGTGGTGCAACTTGCGGGTGACTGCAATAGCTGTGATCACCAGGCAGTTGAAGAATGTAGTCAGGATTGCCACCACAGAGAGAGTCACCGTAAGCAGGACCTTACTGGAAGGGAGTTTGGTGGCCTCCAGTGAGTCGTTACCACTGATGTTTGTGGCAAACACCCCTTCGCTGCAATTGGGGAAATCCATTCTGAAAGAGAGTTGAGTATTAGACATAAAGGGGGGCTGGGGAAATAGTATTTTCCAAAAGTCATTTTCAGAAGAAGACAATATTTTTTGTGACTGTTGTGTCTATTATTTGTTGTTATTTAATCTGTTTATAGTCTGGCATGGAATTCAATCAGTCAGTCAACATTTTAAAGCAATAAAATTCCCTTGTTGCAAGAATTATACTATATTCTCCTTCCTTCTTCTCCTTCCAGACTTTCATAGACAATGATTTTGCTTTCTGCACTTCATACATAAACATGTCAAAGTAGATGAAAAGGAAGTTTTCATTTAAATACTCTACTTGCACAATGTAGTGAGACGTATTTCTGTTGTATAAGCTGCGCATCTCTTTACTTCCTGTCAGCACAATAATAACATTACCTTCTCCAAACTTGATCCATGCATGATTTTTCATATTTAAGTTACTTCACTTTCCACTTTTGCTTTATACAGGTTGTTAATATCTACCCTTTGTTTAGTATATAGTGTTTGTCAGCATTTTATTAATAACCTCAGTGTCTTAGATAACTTTTAGCAATGTTAGCTAGCTATCTAGCTAGGAATCTTCATTTAAACTCGACAGAAACAAAATCAAATTCATCAAAAATGGCTTATGATTGAAGTGTTTATTTTAACCAAACCAGAGTTGATGATTGTTGAAGCAGTGGAAAGACGAGCCAAGACAACTTTGGTGAGTCTGATTTAGCTTCTGTCACCTTTAAATAATGATGACAATGCCAGCTAGCCAGCGAATGGCACTAACAGTTATCTCAGATATTTAGGTGAATATCAAAATGCTCAAAAATTACAAAACGAACAGGAAATACTATTAAGAGTATGTACAAAGCTGGCTTTGAAAAGGTAAGTGACTAACTGATGACGAAGCACCTGCTGCAATGCCACCACAACTGCGAGATGCAACCAGCGGAGACATTAACAAGACCCCCACATATACTGTCTCTGGCTGAAACAAGATTTCATACTGAAGCAATTGTTGATCACTTGCAGCCACTAGCAGCTGTTTGGAAGAGTGAGAACTCAGCTGTCAATGGTCGCATGAAACAGAGCAGTCAAAAAATAAAATTACAGCCATGCTGTTGTATGTCTCCATTAACAAGTTAAGTTACAGTTTACATTAATGTCTGTCCAGACTCATATAATGTATGTAATGAAGACTTTTACGGATTTAATATGGAACTTACCACTATATTGACCTGTAACTTTGAAGGAATTTAATAAAAGCTATCAAGTGTGTTTTTCTTTTGTTTTTATTTTTTTGCAAAATGGACGTCATGTATGATTCCAGTGAATAATTTCAAGTGCAAAATATGCTGTCCTCACTGTAGAGACTATTATTAAGGAGGAGTACAGAAGATTGATAAAGATGAACATTATGATGTCACAGTGAAGTTAACCTTTGACCTTTTGGATATAAAATGTGATCACCTCATCATTTTATCTTATTAGATATTTGTGTGTAGTAATAATAACATAATGCCTGTGGCTGCGGCTTTCACGGGCATGGAGCCATGAAAAAAGGCTTTTCAAGGTTTTTCAAACATTGAGAATCTCAGAGGTCCCGCAGCAAACAGTCCTAAATGTGCAGAGAAAAAAATTAAGCTGATCGGTCCAGTAGTATTCAAGATCAGCTGCAGACAAGCTTTAGGCACATTGGTCACACACACATGCCTGGCTGGCTTACGCCTGACAGGGACAAAAATCACTAAGTTTGTAGGTGGAGGTAACGTTTCTATAGTGTTGACAGGAAGTAAACAGATGTACAGCATGTGAAAAGGATATTTGTGCTTTTATGTACTTTAAAGACTGTGTTCAAGGTCTTGCCCGCAGAAGTCAGCCAAAACTCTCAAAGTAAAAACCTAGGAACCCTACCTCTCTAGGCTCTAACGTGTTGCATCCAGTGGGCTCAGTGTGCAGCAGACAGTCCACTCTGATCCATCCTGCCGGCTAGCTCTGCCATTGCATCACCTCTGTCCCTCATCAACACCTGGAAGTGAGAGAGAGACAGAGGAACTGAGAGAGAGGAATAGGGAGGGATGGAAGATTGAAGAGTGAAAAGAGTTGAAAGCAACAAAAAGCCAAGGACGAGTACACCTACACAACAGTAAAAATCACTGCACATGAAGTGAATGATTTTCAGAAGCTAATGTTTGCCCGCCTGTGTGAGCCCTAATCAATAGAGTTTTCAGAAATGTGATTTTTTCTTCCAATCAGGGTCAGTAGTGACAGTTCATTGGTGTGTTTATCGTGAGTCCTTTTTATTACAACACAACAGTATAAATGCTGTTTCTGAGGCTTTTCATAACCAGTAAGATTAAAATTTCTTTCACTTTTTTGGAATTACTGCCATGAATATACTCACATTTGAAGTCACACATCAGACATCAAAAATATCACACCGTATAATTGGGACTGCACTGTACGCATATTGGTCAACTCTTAATTCACCAGCCGCCACTATGATCAAATCAAAACACCCAGGTACGACCGCCATTGCAGCTCTCCTTCACTCTCCGCATTGCTCAGTATCCTGAAGATATGAGTGGGAACTGTTGCTATAGAAACACAAGAAGTACAGTACTTTTATTTAATGTGGTGATGGAGCAGAAGCAGCCAAACTCTGACTGTCGGGTCTCTACTGAGACCGTTCGATTCCCAGGCGGTGGGTTCGGGGGTAGGTGGGTGGGTGAGCAGGGTGCCGAGGCTACATGACAACTGAAGGAGATAAGAGATTTCAGTTCACTTAACCCGAACACATGGCACAGTGCAGGCTAATGTAATTTACTGTGAAAACTTCCAAACGCCCTTCTTGACTAAAAGGGTTCAATATGAAGTGTTTTTACTGTTGGGCCATAGCTAACCTCTATACCGGCTTTATATAGCATTCTTTTATAAAAGCCTCGTATCATTTTCATAATATTACAGTGTTGAACACATTATACAGCATAAATGTAGGTGAAATTCACGAAGAGCAGTGCAGAGGCATATGATGAGTAGTTACACTACTTCATTCAGGGTGTGGGCACTGGCCATGCCTTAGCCGGTCTGAGTCACCTTCGTACTTAGTGTGGTCGTTTAAAGGAGAGATCTGTAATATATTTACTGTAATAAATCATAAAATGACCATCATATGTCATCAGAGATTGAGGTTGCTAAGCTGACATATTCGCCTCTTTGACAAAAACGCTACAGCCTCCGTAACTTGTGTTACCGTTTGCCCGTTTCGTGTTAATTAGAGTTCAAATTGATGCCGAATGTTCGCTGAATGAGTAACTGTCTGTTTATGAGTCATAAGAAAATCTTTAATAACCTTTTAGAAGGAGTAGATCTTTATAACGGTTAAATTGAGCAAAATGTTAATGGAGTCTGGCAGGCAGAAGGCAGCCAGTCACTGAACTCAAACTCTGGAGTGTGCATTTTCAGGGCAGTGGGCTTTTATTTTCAGGATAACAGGCTTAACTTTACAATGACAGATGCTCAATGTAAACTGAGAATTGGGACAAAACCGTATTTTCAGGGGATTTTGATTTTAACTCTTCAATTATGCTGGAAAAATATATTTTAAAAAATCAAACTCCTGGCTATTAAACTATGGCCAAGCACCTAATCATTATTTTTTTTTAGTAAATGTAAACTTACAGACTTGACAAAATGTTAGTTTTTCATCTGATAGCATATTTGTGGTGAGTCACCATTTTATTTTTTTAAAGTTGCTCAGAGTTCTCTTAATGCTAAATTAATCAAAATATACATTTTTACACCATAAATCTTTAATTTACCTTTGATTTAGAAGGGCCATGAGTTGATATGTTACGTTGAGACACATCTGATAGCAACGTTACTTAATAAATTTGTCAAAATATAGAACCTTACCAGTGCTTGAGCAGTATTCCCTAAACCAGGAAGGTGAGACAGGGAAACTCAGGTTATAGACAACCTTTTTTTTATGCCTGATTAAATCATGGCCAACATTTTCATAAAAAAGTTAGTTAGTTAGTTTTAGATTTTTAAGATTTCAAACATATTTTTTAATTGTTTGAAATCTTATCTGGGAGTAGGGTGTTTCCTGGCACAGGGCAAGTTCAGAAATAAAAAAAATTAAAGCAAACCAACTTACACTGTAGGATTTGTCAATGCTTGTTATTGTCAAATTACAATGGTGCACTCGTCTTGTGCTCCTGCAGTGTTCCTGCAGCCTGCCTGAGTTTCCTCGAGCCTGGGGAGGAGGGGGCAGAGGGAAACAACTCACTTCAGCCATAAATTGTATATTTAATAGGATTTCAACCTATTTAATATACCATCTATGGCTCCAACTTGCTATTTGGACTGTACAAATTTTTGGACATGCAGTTTTTAAATATTGCTTCTTTAACTTTAAATAAAAAACACACTTCTATGTTTATAAAGCACACTGCCACAGACACAAAATCCCCTGTGGATTATTGAAGAAAACACATGCAGTGTTGATAGGTTTTATTTCTTTAACTACAAATGATTCTTTGCTGCGTATTTTTCCTGTACACCCTATTTGTAGGAGATAAAACTCTTTGTTTGCTTTCCCAGCTGACTGTTAACAGCAGCAGACACAAGGTTGAAAACAGCTGCTCTGGACTGTTAGCAAAGGTTTTAAAATTGATTTTCAGGCTTGGTACAAGAAAATTACTTCCTAAAGTGAAGTTTCACCAAACGCTTTCATACGGCTCTTTGCTGCGACGAGTCGGCTAAAGTTCATTATGCTGATTGACTGCAAAAAATAAATTCAAAAACACAGACGGCTTCACAGCCATTCCAAAACAAACTGCTTTGCCACTGTGAAGTGGACCAATGGAGAGTGTTTGTTTCTTTAGACCTGTGATTTAAGACATTATGGGCAGTAAAATTGGATTGTGTTATGATGCAATTATACACCCCTCCCCATTTACTCTTGAATGAATTTGGAAGAAAACCTGATACTTTATATGCAGATTACTTTTTGCAGATAGATAGATGATAATTAGTGCTGCACTTCAGTTGCGCTCTATGTCACTGCACTGATGTATTTTCATCTGTGCATCTGAAAATAGTCATTTTTTTTCAGTGACTGTGCACAAATGTATAATCAGATATACACACTACACACTACACAGACAGCGGGGCATGTTTTCCTGCATGAATGTACGTTAATGCAAAGATTGCAGCATGCGTCAGAGTCAGCCTGTCATTATGAGCGAGAAAGAAATCACCTTCTTTTTATCGTGAAATGTTCTAAAATTTAGGCCTTTTCTGTTCAAGGCCATCTGAGGATAAGCTTCACTGAGAATCTGTTCTCTGCTTTTATTCAAAACAAAACCCAGCGCCCTTGCATGTATTCAGCAAGCAGGAAAAACAGCTTCATTCACTGACTGATAGCCACATTGTTTTAAAATTACACAGTAACTTTCACGTTTCTTTTTATGGTGTTGCTACATTGTTTTCCTCATTAATTATCAACTCATTATGGATGATAAGAGATAAGAACCAGCACACTCTGATACCGTTCAGTAATTTTAACAGAATCCATGATATGCAATATTAGTATATTTATTCAGCTGCATGGCCCTGCTGCTGCTGCAGTCTACGAGCAACACATTCAGGTTGTGCGGGTAACAAGCAGGCTGACAAAACAGAAACATGTTCAAAATATTTTCCCGACATTCAGAGATGTAGATGTAGAGATTAGTTTAATCCCTCCTCAAGCAGTGTCTCTCACTCTCAGTTCAAACACATATGCAAATATGAAAGCACCCCTAGACCAGCTCATGTTTACTGTACACACACACACACACACACTGACGAACTTCACTCACACTTCGCTCCCTCTCTCCATCCCTCCTCTTACAAGAACAGGGGAGCTGCATCTGTCACGTGGAGTACAATCTCTGAAACACAAACGGTCTGGCCCAGGCAAGGACGCCGAGCTGCCAAGTGTTGTTGTGAAGGAGGAGAGTTGTGAAAAAGCTGACTGACAGCTCTGCAAAAGATGCAAACTAGATGACTAACTGTAGCACCATAAGAGGGCACAGCAACCCCCATTCATTTGGCGATCTATCTGTCTGTTTTTCATCTGCTCCATCTATCTATCTATTTTGGTGATGGAGGTAAATGACAAAGTTGGCCAGCGGAGATACGGCAAAGAGCTCCTTGTACCATGATGAAATACTGTTGTGTTCTCTTGAAATTAAATAGGGAGCAAATGTCACACATAAATGAAAGTAAAGGTGAATACTATCTGACTTTAAGTACTGAGTATGTGTGATCTTATACCACTTTGGGACAGTACAGCACGCTACAATAAAGTGGACAATTATGCTCACTTTCAAGCTTTTATTTTGAGTTTCTACTAGAGTTGCTTCACCTGCTTTCATGACCAAAAAACACATTATTTTTCTCATACTGGCCATAGCTGCAGCACCTCTATTCACCCTCTTTTTTGTAAAACTCTGTTTTAGCTTCTGTCCTCTTAAGGCTCCAAGCCCATTCCAAAATCCATTCCAAACTAGTTGAGCATAACACCATGTCCTTACTGAGCGCGAGCGCCCGACTGTCGTGTCACATCGAATGCTCTCTGTCCATGCTGAATCCGTCAAATATGCACTTCTGTCATGTAATCAAACCACGCACCCGGGGAGGGAAATTGGGATCAGCCACCAGCCAAATGGAGGTAAAATATGAAAGTGGTTGGTGGATTTGAGACACAAAATAGTGATGATGATGAATAGCGAATCTCTGTGGCTGATTATATTATATATATATATATATAAAAAACAATTTTCTCTTATTTGTGTGCTATTTCAACACATAGCAATGATTTGTCATCACTCCTTAGTAAAAAGGGGCACAATGTACCCTGGACAGAAAGCCTTTTTAACACGTGATTAAAGCAGTGAGGTTTAGGCACAAAAACTACTTGGTTAGGTTCAGGATAAGACCACGTTTGAGGTTGCAATGAATACGTTACATTGTGTATGTCACGTGAAGCATGTAAGTCATGTGTCACTGAAACGACTGCTCACAACACAAAAGACACATGATGCACATAGCGTTACCTTCCTTACAACTTTTCATAACAATTTGGTTTCACACGGGACACAAACCCAGTTTTCCTGGGTGAAAGTCCTACAATTGTTTGAGCCGTCCATCCAACCTGCCTGCTTTTTTGGACTTTCTCCTTCTTCATACAACATCAACAGCCTGAGGCATCCTTACAGCTGCCCAAAGGATTTACACTGAAGTATTGAAAAGCCTGGTGTGTTGCTTTCAGCTGTCTGTATGAGTCGCAGAGAGGCGATTGGAAATCGGCAGTATCTGACGAGTTGGGAGTGAGACTGGCTGGCTATCTAGATCAGACTGGAGACATAACCACTCAAGTAAAATATGGGCAAGCACTTGCTGCAATGGTTGCACCTTTTAAACAGAAAACACACAATTTATATTGAGGTTTTTAGATATTTCCTTACTGGAAATGATATATAACAGAGCAGCAGGTTGTCTTCCTCCAACCAGGTGACACCGTATTTACGTTTTTGTAGTTAAATGAGTGGGTATCATAAAGATAGCTTCTCGTTTAAACGTCATGAATTGATCGTTTTGCAGACAATTTAACCAAAGAAACTTGTTTTGTTGAACTTTATGGGAGATGCAATGTTAGTCATGCAGAGACCAACAGCAAATAAACAAATGCGCACACTGGAAAAATCCATCAGTATGCTATTCTCTGAGATGTGGTCTTTCATGTTTTTGTTTTTTTTTTCCAGGAACATTTCTTCATTAAACCTCATAAATGTAGAAATCTTAGGTTTTAATGTGCTTCTCCTACAGGCTTCAGTAAAGCTTGCCCCAAAGTCTGGCACCAAGCAGCCAAGCAGAGCAAAGTATGTGCTATAGTGACCCTTCTTTTTTTAGTTTCCCTCCTTTCTATGCCAGTGACAACAGTAAATATAAACCTGGTGACTGACCAATGTTCAGCTCAAAACGGCCAGGCACGTTGTTTGCAAACAGTTAGGACAGTCACATATAGAACGATGCATTTTGTCACTGATGCTCACTTGTATCATTTTCAGTTAGGACATATTAGGTAAAATGCAAAGGTGTTACATAGTGATATCACCAAGTAATGGAACAAAGGCTGGATTACAAACAAGCTGTTTCAGTCAGTCCAGGAGGAGTGTTTTTCTTTTGGAGTGAGTAACTCCCGTTGGCATGAACTTTGATCTTTCTGACTTTGCAGACTTTTTAAATGCACAAAAACCTATATGGCGCATTACAGGAAAGATAGAACCGTAAAAAGCATAATATGAAATACTTGGTGATGGAATAGAATGATATGAATAAGTAAAAGTCTCAGTATAGGTTCTGAGTACTTGTACCAATCATTTCCCTAATTTTCCAATGTTCTTTCTTTTCTTTCAACTGTTATTAATTTTAATCCCATTTTGACAGATGAGAGCAGGAGCAAGAAAAAGTAGCTCCATATCACGGATTAAGAAAAGACAAAAAAAAAAAACCCAAAAAAAAAAAACCTGACTATAAAGTACAACGTATGTTCTAATTGCTACATGTGTCTAATTTTTAGTGACACGCACTCACTGACCCACATTTCACAAAAGGGCGTTATCATTCCCATTAACCTGAGTGGGCGAAACCGCTGTCATGTCCACTTTGCAGCGGTGACTGTTCTCGCTCATTGACCTGTGTCCTCGTTTCAAGCTTGACTGGATCACTACACGCGTGTCACAGCTGGGGTTTCACTGCTCAAGTGGACGCACACCATGTCACCGTCAGCTCTCACTACCTGTTTCATGCAGATAGACGTATTAGCTGGTGAGATGCTCCCCTGAGGGCTGGATTTGATGGAGCTGGTTCAAACACTCACCAGATTCAAATGGGGCAGAGGTGGGCAGCTTTTGTTTGGTTGGTTGTTAATTATATTTTCAGGCTTAACTACAGGTGAAATAGTTTTTTGTTGACAAAAATGGATGAAGTTAATTATTTTACTTCAGTCAGTTTTGTGTTTGAGTTGTGTTAATCAACTTTAATTGCTTATAGATGATATGTATGTTGCACATAATTGGATGTTTTCATATTTATTTGATTTTTCAGCAGCATCTCCTTCAGTGATATCATTGAATGAGAAGTTTTTAAGACACATCAATGCATCAGTCACACATTTTTTGTGTGTGTTTAATTTGAAATATTCTTACAAATCATTAAAATATATCTTCTACTTCTCCTCATTGAATCTATGAATATGCAAACTTTTTTTTCACCGCAGAACTTTAACTACAGGACGGAAGATGTTTTCCACTTCACAGAAAAGTCTGTCATCAGTGTGTGTGCACTGGAGCCTGGATCCTGTCGTCAAAGCAATCTAGTTAATTAATTCAATGCCAGTTAAAGGGATAGTTCAGATTATTTAAATTGGTGTGTATGAGATATTTACTGATAGTCACTGTGTTACCCACAGTAGATGGCAGTCGGCACACCCCCAGTTTGGAGAAGCAGAGAGGAGAACCAGCACAGAAGCTAAGCAATGTCCTGCAGTGGACAGCAACAAAAAGAATTTTAGCCAATTAAAAAAAGGTCCACCTAAAAAAAGCAATGTAAGTTCAAGTGTGCACTATATTTTGAATATTTATTTATTTTTATCATTTTACTTTGCTGTCAGCCTTTTCTTATATAACCTACCAACCTTGCAGAACAAGGGAGATCCTTGTCTTCATCTGCCTCATCTGCCTATCCTTTTAAAACACTGCAGTCACACAATAACACAAACAAACTAACAACTCATGTTTTCTGTAAGGTAAAATTGCTGAATTTGCCTGTGGATATTTGGCTTACATAACTATGTTTCTCCTGTCTGAAAAGGCTGTTGATGGCAAAGTAAAGAGGTGACAATACTATAAATATAGTGTACACTTAAACTGATATTGGACTTTTTTTTACGTGGCCAAGATAGGTCATGTTGCTGACCCTGTCCACAGCACATTGCTTAGCTTCCATGCTCTTGCCCCTCTCTGCTTCTCCAAACTGTAGGTAATACACTAACTATCAATAACACAACCACACTTCAAATAATCTGAACTATCCCTCCAAGTCCCATACTGGACTAAATTGGCCAAACTATTTGTGATGTCACCCAATCATGCCTAAGAAACAGAGAAACTTTCCTCTTTCAGCAGATGAATTTTAAAACAGCTGTCTGAGGTCAAACTCCGCACATCATTTTGCACAGTGAAGGACAAACCTCAAAGTGAAGTCACAATAGGGTAAAACACATTTCTGGGTGTCAAAAATTGATGTTTGTGCTGGCTGAAATGTTTAATTATCTATCCGGCAGTTGACTCCGCTGAACGGGATTTATTGATCCTTCTTGTAAGCATCGTCAGGCCTGTGCGTCTGTCTCTTGTTGCTCGTGTGCAGTTGTTTTATGTGTGCCCTACACTCAACCTCAGACGTGAATGAATTTTTAAGACAGGAGCTCCCTGGAATGTAATGCAGTTAAAAAACTTCAAAATCACTACTGAGCACTTATGGGCTAAGGCTGATACGAAGTATATGTGGAGAGTTGGTGACATGTGACAACACAATTTACGTGCAGCAGCTACAATCTTGTGTCAATGCTCTGCTGCTGTCGGATCATGCATGAGTATGGAAGGAAGGAAGGTAAAAAAGGAGGATGGAAGCTTTAATAAGTGGAGAGACCTAGAGTTCATGAGCATAAAGACATGAATTCCACAATTAAATGTAAGTTGAGCCCAGGTCAGGTACACTTGTCCACAGCAAACAAACTTGCCAAAGCACTCTGTCAAAGCACTTGCATGTAGACGCAAAACACGGTGGCAGAACTGAGCTTAAAATTGAGAATGCCTCAATCATTGCTAATCAGGCTGAGATTTGTTTTAGCCCGGTTGTGCAGCAGTAACAAGAGGGAGGACTGAAAAGGCTTATCAGGCTGCAAAGAGGAGGTTAATGTTTCAGTGTCTACAGTACAGTCGTTGTCTGAATACCACAAATGACAGCTCAGGGTTGGCATGACATCCACAAAGTAATGCTAAGTAATGGTGCTGAGTATAGTATTCTAATTACAGCTTTATTGTAATACTGTTAAAGGTGCTCTATATGACATTTGTGGCCTTAAAAGGTTGCAGTAGACTTATGCATCTCAGACCAAAACAAATGCACACTTTGTTTACTTAATAAAGTTGGGGAAAAATAGAAAGAAAGCTGCATTTGAACACACACCGCTCACAAAAATCGGATCAAATATGGACCAAGAGTCTGTTGCTACATTGCCTATTTCTCGCTTAAATTGTTCTCAGAAACATATAATGTTTTGACCAGGCGGGTTGGTGTTTTGCAAGGTCCAAAAAATTGAGATTAAGGTGTAAAAATCACAAGATACATTGCAATCAGGGAGACACCATTTTGTGTTCTGCTTGGAAACATAACCTCATACTCTTGAAACTCACATCAACAGTAAAACTAGTGCAAATCAAATATGGATAACAGTTTTGTTACTACATTGCCTAAGTCATGCTTAAAATATTTTCAGAAACATACAATATTGTGACTACGCAGTTCGCCATTTTGGGTCCAGTTTCCAGCGGAGGCTCCAGAAATTCAGATCAGATTGTCAAACTAGGCAGTCCTGATCAAATTTGGATCAAGATTCTGTTACTAAATTGCCTGTTTCTTACCTAAAATGTTTTCAGAAACATATTTTAGTGTACTGTTTAGCTGTGATTTGTAAGCTGTGTTTGTAACTAGCAGTGTTTTTTTAATTAAGGATCAAGATTACAGTTACTGTTCCACTTCATCGAAAAGTCCATCATTTGTCCGCATGCACTAAAGGCTTTTAAGGGACGGTTTGGACTATTTGAAGTGGGGTTCTATGAGGTTCTTATCCACAGTCAGGGTATTACCTACATGCGTGCCTGTCAGCACACCCTCAAGTTGGAGAAGCAGAGAGGAGCACCAGCACAGAAGCTATGCATGAAACTGTTGTGGACAGGGTCAACAACAAAAAACTTTTTTAGCCACTTAAAAAAGGTTTGATCCTTGATCAGTTAGCGAGTTTGTGCTACTGTGTGACTTTTATGTTTTAAGACATTGTTTCAGAACTTATGTTAATCGAGGCAGCAGTAGACCAGCAGCTCCTGTGTTCTGCGAGGTAAAATTACGGTTCTTTTTAAAATGAGTCTTGATGGCTGAGAAGAAAGCATGGACGAAAGCTGCAGTTCCCCGTTGGAAAAGGCTGTCTGACGGCAAAGTAAAGCAGTGAAAATGTTCTAAATATAGTGCACACTTAAACTGATACTGACTCCCACAAAGTAAAATTACTGTTTGTCAAATGAGTGACATAACAGCTTCTGCTTCCCGTTGTCGAGTTGGCATAAATTCAGAGAGGCAGTGGATTTTTTATGATTTGTGGAATTAACTGCATAATTTTTGTAATAACTGACCAAGCACAAGTACATCCAATTCAAACATAATACAGGAAAGTGTACAAAAACGTAAAAGTCAATACTTTGAATATGGATTACAACTAATTCTTTAATACTTTTCAAATGCTACTCATGTACATGGGACCATAAATTAACATGTTAGGAGGCTATTGTGGATTTGAGTTTCCAGCGGCTTTAAAGTAAGCACCCCAACACAGCTGATATTTTTGTGATGTCATCTGCATGCACAAATACAGTTGCATGATGGGACACAGCAAAACAGATCATGTGAAAAAACACTGATTAGACACATTCTCCATAATTATAGGAAAAGCATCCGCTCCAGCTTTTGTCTACTGAGCAGTTAATTAGAGAGATTCTCCAACCAGTGCATGTATTTGGCTGCACATCAACAATGCAGGTTTAATGTGACTATAGCAATAAATGCCAAAAGCGGTCTGTGCTGAGTTTAAAATTAATGGCTATATTGTTAGTAGTGTCTGTCACCAACAGTTTCTTTCAGACTTCATGAAGGCATTCCCTTTTAACCGACTAGTCCCTTTGAAGGCGGCATGACTGGTAGTATGTTTGATCAGCACTCTTTAATTTGAAAGTGCTGCACCAAAGCACATTGTCATCAAACGTGCTGATTCACTGTTTACCTTGATTAAAGCTCATACAGGATTTTAACAGTTTTTTTTTTTTTACTTTTTGGCAGATGGTGATACATATAAAGAAATCAAAACAATCACAAAGCACACATAAAGCGAAGTCAGTTAATATTGTGTTTACTGGATACTGTTTTCTCCTGGTTTCTGCACTGCACACCATCATTTGAGAGATGGTGACACTGTGGGGAGGCGCTGCGTGAAAAATTATTTTCCTCTCTACATCACTGACCATCCTGACAACACAACCGCCCAGTCCCACCAATCATCTCTGTGTCCTCATCCAAATCACCACAGTTATTGCGGGGAACAGCTGTGTGTAGATAGACTTCCATAGGTTTCTGTTGACTTTGGCCGCCATCCAAGTAAAGTGGACATTAATGGAGATAAATTGGGTCAATTTGAGAGCAGAATCTGTCATTCTGACAAGGCCTAAAAAAATACATTTTGGTTGTCTGTAAACAGGTTTAGATTTAATCAAAGGTGAATGTTTTATGCCACGGTTGGTAGGGGCAATTAACATGCCTCAGGTGGAGCTACAATGAGGGGGTGGGGTTCAGGAGTCAGTTCGCTTCAGGCAAGTGAACTTAATGAACAGGTTACTTCTTCTCATCGCTACAAATTCTGCTGCACCTATGTTCTTTACCACCTTGTTCTCTTTCTGTGTTGTCTGCCTTTTCTCTTGCTACCTGTAGTCGCAAAGTTTCATTGCAACAAAGACAAATTAAAAGCTGTCAGTCTCCTGCCTGGTGAATGGTGCGAGGGCAGACAGAGAGACACTACGCTGCTGCCGGAGGAGCGCTGACTAAGATTACAGCATTCATGAGAATAAATTACAAAATAATATATTTGTGTGTATTTCCCACTTTCCCCCTGAATGTCTGAATAACTCACTTGATTTGTCAGTGTTGTTTAATTTGTATATTAAATATTTTGGCAGTAAAAAGAGACCCATGGCTATAGGTAGGCAGTTGACCAAACCAGTGTGAGACATACGAGGGAAGGGGGAGCACAATCTATCTTAAAAATGCATTGTTTTGCATCTATAGTTAGCTAACATTGATTACACACTGACAGACAGTGGTTATATTTTAAATTTTTGATAAAAAAAATCATTGCAAGTGACAATTCAGTATTCCCAGGATATAGACAGGGACATGTCTCACTTCTACACTCCTGAATTTTATTACTTATTTCATTTCAGAATATTTCTTGCTTGATTCAGTTCATTTTATTTGCTGTAAACGCAAATAAAAATATAATATCTCTTTGGGTCTGAGGGGGTCTAAATCACTCAATAAGACTGTTTGTTTCTCCTCTCCTTGTTTTTAATTTTTAAACTTGTGCATTCAATAGAACAAGGGCTCTTTTGGCAGTCTTTTCAGCTTAAATCTTGGAAAAGCAGTTTAATTTTAGTGTCAGTGGGCAAATATTCCATAATAACAAGTAGAGCTGCAATGATTAGTTTTTTAATCAACTAGTCAAATGAAACAAAGTTAGCTGCCATCAATTTGGGTAATCAATTCACTGTTTCAGTCATTTTTTAATCAAAAATGTAAAAATATTTGCTGGGTTCATCTTCTCAAATGTGAGGATTTCTGCTTTTCTTTGTCATTTGGGACAGTCATGAGGAGTCTTTGGGTTTTGGACTGTTGGATGGACAAAACAAGCAATTTGAAGACGTCACTTTGGGCTCTGGGAAGCGTGATGATAATTTTTTAAAAACATTTTTAAAGTAAATAGCTTAAATTAGGGCTGCAACTAACAATTATTTTCATAGTTGCTTAACTGATTAACAGTTGTTGCCTTTAAAAATTGAAAAAATGTTGATCAGTGTTTCTCAAGGCCCAAGATGACATCAACAAATGTCTTGTTTTGTCCACAACCCAAAGATATTCACTTTACCATCATAGAGAAGTAAAGAAACCAGAAAATATTCACATTAAGGATGGAGGGAGAGAATTTCTGGAGAAAATCTAGCCTGTACAGGGAGACTGCTCTGTGAGTCAGCGAACGGGCCGAGCAACATGTGGCTTGCTTGAGAAAATTACGCTTGTTATGAATTAATAACTAAGACTTAATTTATTTATCTACAGAAGGAGGAATCTCAAGTACGCCGCTGTGACATCACTTGTACATATGGATAGGTGTTACTCGTTATCAACTGCGGCAAGCAAGCTGTGCTTGGTTGTAAAAGGGACTAGAATTATGCCTCGTCATGACAACAGTGAGCTCACGCTTCATAACTTTAGATTTTGAGCGCAAAACTTTCACCACGAAATCTGAGGATCCTTTTATTTCATGTTGTTGGCAAACGACCACGGTATAAGCAGGAAAATCAACTTGTAGGTGTGCATTAAACGGCTTCGTGCCAGGTGGTTCTTCGCCTCCACTTCGTGCCTTCAAACTGTTTAACGCACACCTACTCATTGATTATCCCTCACTCATTATTTGACAACTTGGGAATGAGACTCAGCAATCAATCATCCTCAAGCCATCAATCCACAGCGTCTGTAATTTGAATACCTGGGAAATGAGACTCAACAATCACCTTCTTTCCCCAGAATTGCTTTCTGCACCTTTAATTACCTATTCTCCTATTATCTGACTGCACAGCTTCACCTAAAGTGACACCATGTCACCCAACTCTTTTGTGCATAGCATGTTGTTGATTAATCAGCCAAAAAAGCTGCTGCACTTCTGTGTGATCCTGTGATTGTTGCTGTAAAATGAAACATCAAATGAAAAAATACTCAGACAAAATGAAAATTAAGAAACCTCAAACATGGATGATAAATATTTGTATAGCATAATAACTGGAATTTAAATAAATAATGTACAATATATTCACATATTAGTTTTTTTTTTTCTCTGCTTATTCATATTCAACAGCATGATGTGTTATTTATTTAATTGTGGCCCACATAGATTTACATAATTTATCCTCCTTTAAAGCATGTTTTGACAACAGCCAGTTCTTCCATTATATGGAAAGGTGCAAACACTTTTGTCATTAATTACTGTGAGCTCCCTGAGTCAGAGCATAAATCTATTTGCAAATCCATAACTAGAAAGTGTGTGGCTTGGAACGAACCCAGAATATATTAGGTGATTGTAGCAGCACATAATGTATCTTAAAGATAAATTTGATCTAATTTAGCTTTAGATTAAGATGATTTCTCCAAAGACTTGTATCCTGCTCTTCTAGATAGATAGATAGATAGATAGATAGATAGATAGATAGATAGATAGATAGATAGATACTTTACAAAAACAACACATTATTTACACTACACCTACTGCATTTTCACAGATCCACACATTAAATATGATAAATCATACATCCCATTATTTGAGAATAATGGGATTCATTATATTGTTACTAACAGCTTCAACTGTAAATTGAATATATTATAATTTGGAGATAAAATGCAGGTCATCAGATGGCTGAAACTTGAATTTGACACATGATTTGTGCCTTTTTCTTCAAAGATATGTTTTCTAACTGCCAGGAAAGAGCAGAAGTAGTTGTCGCTCACCAAATTAGGGTTAAAGAACGTATGGTGATTTTGAGTTAATGAGAGCATTTATTTAAATATTTAACATAGTGGGTGTGCGGTTTGATGTAATTACCCAAATGTCACAGCTATTAGGGTCACTAATTATGCCATTAGAGTGGAAAGGTAACGTCTTCATGAATTAAAATTGTAACTCCCCCCGAGAGGAAGAAAAATTGGAATGCAACTGATGAAAATATCAGCAGCAAAAATATTAAAAGAGCAAATTGTTTGCCTCTCTAAACTGCAGGGCCCTTAACACTCAGAAACATCAACACAAGCTGCCAGATACACAGCAGCCACATATCACCAGCTAATAAGGTTGTTTTGGATAATGTGTTGGCAAAATACGCCATTATCATTCATTTCTGAGTTGTGTTCTGGCCACCTGACGACAGAGGTGTGATAATCATTTTTATTTTACTTCTGCTTTGGTCCCGCCATTATCTGGGTCTTTAGCTTGCCAGATGTTTGGATGTGTTCAGCAGCTGGGTGCTAACTTTTCTCTGCCGGCTGTTCAGTGCTGGACTGGAAGTTTACAGTGTAAGTGAGTCTGTCAGATCTTTCTGCTGAAAAAAAAAAAATGTTAATACGTATATAATTTGCAACAGCAATATGTTCGCAGTAAATGTAGTACAGCCTTCTATCTGAAAATTGTTCACTTCAGTAGTATTTGTTTCCCTATATCCATTCTTGGCAACTAGAACATAGTAAGCCACTTTTATGGCTTATAGAGAACTTAAAGTATTTTCGTTCTTGGATAAATATTGAAAAGTCGTCGCCACTGGAAGCACTAAAACTGAGAAACTGACTTCTTCAACATTTATCCAATACTATGCTCTTTCTCTCTCCTTACTCAAGTGTTTTATAGCTGAAAGAACGAGTGGAATACAGTCAGTGCACCAGTGCTTTACCACTCAGCCACCACAACTTCTCCCTTATTACTTTTTGTGTTGTAAATCTATGTCACTTTTCCTGGATTGTAAAAAAGCCAGTGTATGCTTCCCCAAAAATGTATTTGTCAAAGTAAGTTTCAAAGCTACTGTATCTGTTTATGTCACAGTAATGCCTGTATTCATTCTGTATTCAGATTATACAATAAGGGTGGTTAAAGTAGTGCCTATCTCTAAAGAGTAAAGTTGCCTCCTTAATATGGTGTCTAAAACTGGATGCAAATAATGATTTTCTCGACACATACAACCTCTCACACCCCTCCACTCATTGGACTCTATGGGAACAGTGGATGGAGCCCGCTCACTCCACGCCCTGCCCTGCCATGTCGTCAAAACCAGTGCCACTGATCTCGACCAGCTATTGGTTGGTTGCTGTGGCCTATGACTTTATAACCCTCAGCAAAGAAGAAGGGGGCTCAGCCCAGTCCAGTTAGTCTGCACATTAAACTGGTTGGGAATCGTTGTCACAAAGCTGACACACACTCTGCCTTTTTACAAGTCCTGCATTGCCCCCCGCCAGCACAGACCAGAGCATGAGTGGGCAGGGTGTAAACCACAATGCTAACATACACACAGCATGTCTCCAACACTCTGTTAAACAAGGCTGTTGACAGTGACACAGTGGGAGGGGCTCCACCTGCCTATAGACGAATTCCTCAAAGTACTGGAAGTTAACAAGTTGCCATTGCTGCAGTGGCATCTCCCTAAAGCATGCATGCGAATGACTGCGAGCCATCATAAGAAGTTTACAATTTTTTACTTTTACCTTTACTTTTTATGTAACGTTACTTTTGACAACAATGTCTAGGAAGTCAGAAAGAACCTGTGCAGTTCGGCTGCTCCAACAGTCGTATCAAACTTCAACTTTGGAAAAAAACAGAATAAGAGTGTACAGAGGAGAAAGATGCTCACCAGAAGTGGATCAAGAATATTAACAGAAAAAGAACTTTGTGAAATTTTGCATACCTGTGACAAATTTGACTTATATATATATATTTTAACACTGTACTTCATCACTTAAATATGGCAGAGATGGTCTGTTTTTTCTCTTCTCCATCATCCATTTCTGGCTATTGTCCCAACCAACATCTAACTACTATGTCAAATTTGAAGAACACTAATACCATCATCCTAAAAGGTACCTTCATCAGTTACTGAGGGCCAGTGTCTGATATCATCAGTCCAATTATCCATGCTGTCACTGTCAGCAGGCGACAGCTCGAAGGGAACCCCAGACCTGTGAGATCTCCATGAAAAATCTTGCGAGAGTCTCACAAATTCTGGGTTCCCTTCTAAACACGACCAGCAGACACTGAGAGCGACAGACATGCCTTGATGGCAGAACACACAAAGCAGACGCTGGATTCATCCAAAGGCTCTGGAGATGCACTCACAAAGCCATCTAGCCACGCTCTTCTTGGACAGAGATGCACCAGCCGCATCATCTCCATAGCACACTAACAGTTGTTCAGTGCAAAGGATGGGGGCCGTGCGTTCAACATAACATGCCAACTCCTCATGTTCTTGGAAACAAAGGAGACTTCGGTCTTGCAGCTGCGGTAAACCGACGAGGCTTAAAGCTCGCTCACTCTGTTAGCTCAGGTCACGGCAAGAAGCAAAGATGTCTGAATGACAACACCTTCAGAGAGGAGCTCCAGAGGCTCAAAGGGATCCCTCACCAAAGCCTCGAATACCAACTGCAGTTGCCAGATCAATGGGCAAACTCTGCTGTCGCTGAAGAAAAAAGGGATGAAGAAACAGGAAAGACGCTCCCTTAGATGGTGTGAGAGCAGAGCTTGGGTGAGATAGAATATTGTAACTCTATGTGCTTTCAGCAGTTTCATTTAATATCACAAATACTCATTACTGCAACTTTAGGTTAGTGTATATGTCATCAGTTACCTTTGACTTTCTGCACATAGTCTCTCAGCAAAAAGGCAGCTACCCCCAACCATTCTCTCGGTCAGATGAATACACTGTGGATGTCTGTTAACACAATCATGTGTGATGAACATGTCCAACTATAACGCACACCCCAGCAGGGTTCAGGAGTAATGGAATACAAGTAACAGAATATATGTAACTGTGCTCTGTTGCAGTCACAATTTAAATTGATGGTATTATGAATAGTGTAATTGTTTTTAAAAATAGAATACCTGGAGGGATTATTTTGTTTTTGTTTTATTTTCCCTTACATCCATATGAGGCATGCATTTCCCAGAACAAAACAGATTAAAGGTCAAGTGTGTAGGATTTACAGGGGTCTACTGGCAGAATAAGGCAGAAATAATAAGAGTATAATATTCATGAGAATGTTTCCATGAGTGTATAATCACCTGAAAACAAGACTCATTGTGTTTTCATCACCTTAGAATGAGCTGTTTATATCTACAGAGTGCGTGTTTCCTCTTCCATGAAGGGTGCCATGTTGCATCCCAGGTTTTTATACTGTAGCCCAAAACAGACAATCCAAACACAGATTTAGTGGTGCCACTAAATCTTTCACACTGATCTTTTAAAAGAAATGAACAACAATTTTCATGTGAGCAGTGCAGCTGCCACACACCAAACGAGAGGAGACGCACAGCCAGGACACTGTCAGGAACGCATTTTTGGCATGGAAATATAAAGAACATTTTACACGCATGGTCAAGAAGGTTGCAACATTACGGTACAGTGCAAACTCTCTTTGCCATCAACCAAGCTGCTTTCTGCATCAAAAGATTCCATGTCTAATTCTAGGACAGTAACTTTAAGTTCTTTTTTTTGTCATACTGCTGCTCTGTCATGCTGATGAGGGTCTAATGTTAACGTTAAGGACAGAGGGTCTAAAGCCCCCTGTGGCAAATTGTGACTTTGGGCTATGTATGGGTAAATTTTGACTTGACTTACTTGTTAGTTTGGCTAACTGCCTGATAAAAAGCTAAGCCAAACATAGAGCTGAACAGCAATCAACAGCGGGAGACAAATAATTTATTGATAATTTGTTGATCCCGTTTGAATTGTGCCATGAATTACACATGATGTTTGTCAATTTAAAACATAATTTTACAAGTCAAAAAAGTGCCATTTGTCATGAAACTACTGAAATATAAGACTGTGAAGATCCTTAATTAGAAAGACCACACACCAACAGTTGCTCCCTCAACAAGTTAATGACTTTCTTGTCTTGTAAAATTATCTTTTCAATTATAAGTGTAGTTCATGGCACAATTCAAACAGGTTCAAAAAAGTTATTTGTCTCTTGCCATTCTGGTCCCATGGGGCACACTGGTAGGGAAGAGACTTCACCTCTCTACTGCTGATATGTATCGCTAATTTGCCACAAATAAGATGAGTTTTTATATTCTTTGGATGTGTGTTGGTGTGCGTAAACCCCTCAATGCAACCTAGTGAGAACAGTAAAGGAATGTTTCCACTGGGATCATTACCAAAAGCATTCCCAGAGTGACCCAAACGGGCTCAGCGAGATGATTTTGAAATATTCCAAAAGTAATCCAATGTTTTTAGAATAAGTTACTTAACTTGTGTAATATAATGGAATTTGTTACAAATTGCATTTCGGTGCACGTATTCAGTAATCTGGGCGGAAAAGTAACAGTCCCAACACCATCAACATCACAACATCATCATCAACATGACTTTAGACTTTCAAATTGTGTGCAGTGCATGTGCCCATCCTGCCCACTGTCAGGTGACGCAGTATTAATAGAGTATGAAAAGATAGAAAGTCAACATACAGTATGGATGGTTTGTTACCATGACGACAAAGGTCACCTGACTATGGAACTGCTCTCTACAGAAGTTAATTGAAAGGACTGGTGTATGAAAGTGTGAAGTTGTGTTAATTGTATGGAGAGACCTGGTTGCACACACATACTCAAATATTTATAGCCAAATATACTGTATGTGTTGAAATACATTTGAGTATCATTGCTAAAAATTTCTTAATTTAAAACCTCATGACTTACAAATTGCTGACATAATCAGCCGCACGAATTTGATTTAAGTGCACCTCATGCATAGTTCCTCAAACCAGCAGGAGCTAATATCCTCTGCCAACATTCACTTATTTCCACAAGAGTTAGCCTGTAATGAGAGCACCTTAGTGTAAATGGACTGGGTGGAGGCAATGAAGCAAATGGCTAAACTAATAGGAAGCCCATGTGAAAAACATTGTTTATGTGGAAATGCAATTTTCAGTGTCCTTTAATGGTATGTCCTCTTTCATCCCCCAAACTGCAGTCTTGTTCTGTTTTTATGCAGACAACAAGCAAACATCAGCGCTACGAGGAAGAGAATTAGATGTTTCTTGAACTGAAAGGGTTGCCGTGCAACGCAACTCTGATGTGTCAGGTTGTCCTTGAATGCATCAACAGGAAGCATTAAGAGTTTACTTGGAAAGGGACCCATCTTTTTCAGTAAATCTGCTTGTAGTTGTTTGGTGCTGATCAAGGTTGTGCTGACCGAGGTCACACCATCATTCTGGTAAAAAATGTTTTAATTAGAGTGATGTTGGAAAATGTACTAATGCAGAATAGGAACTGAGCAATAAAAAAGAAAATGAGCCGTTTCTTGGCACTGTGTGATTGTTCTAGGTCGATCTGTGCATGTGAGAGAAGTGGTATGGAGAACTTAACTTTGCAGCATGTTTTAGTAACATGTTCATAGAAAAAAAAGGACAAAACCTTCAGAAATGGTAAATTAAATTACTGAGTTTTCTTTTGATACGCTGCTGACTCACGCCGCATGCTCATCACTGTTGGAAACAGATGAGCGATTAAAACCTGCAAGGTGAGAGAAAAGGCGTGGAGTGCAGCAGCCTGCAGGTTTAGAAGGGAAATATGCTTGAGAATGACATAGCTGCAGAGGTTGAATACAAATTACCAATTGAATTATGTTATCAGGTGTTGAGATTACGGCTTTCAAATCTCATTTTTTCCAGCAGGTATTGAGTCCAGGAACAAACGCCCGTCCATTAGCCTTTGCTTGGCTCACCACGGGCGGCTGATAATATACACTGAAAACGAGATGAAAAAGGGGTTGAATCATTATGTGATGTGTGTCGGGATGTTTTTGTTTTCATTTTCAAATGTAAAGTCAGGGTTCGCTTTTCGGAAATAACACTTGTTGTTAAGACGAGCTCGACAGGGTCACGCTTCCTTCTGTGTGCTTTTACAAATTCTTCTTCTTTTAGTCAGATCATAGGCATTTTTCCCTTTAGTCCCTCATCTTGAAGTGGTGACTTTCCAAGTAACTGTTTGTAAGCAGGTGGTTGGATTTCTGAAGATTTCTAATACTCCCAGCTTGAGTGAGATATCACTGTTAGTAAGGGCCTGCAAATATAAACAACATGCTGCAATGCTGCTTGTTTTGTTTTTCTTCTTCTTCAAATTCAGCTCTACCACTAACACCCTGGATTAATGTATTAAATGGGAATATGTTATATATTTACTGTACTAAATCATAAAATGACCATGATATGTAAATCAGAGATTAACTTGAAACACTGACTTCTCCGACAACAATGCTGCAGCCAGCACGTTCTCCCTTGAAATTTACATTCTGGTCTGTACATCTGTTTTTGTTTACCCGTTTCATGTTAATTGACACGTTACTGACATGTTATAATTCATGCTGAATGTTTGCCGAATGAGTATGTGTCTGTTATGAGTTGTAAGAAATCATTAATAATCTTTTAGAGGGAGTAGATGTTCACGGTTAAATTAGCTTTACACTGAGTGATAAACTGCAGATCACCTTACAGTGTAGGACTATAGGAATGCTAGGGTCTTACATATTGCTCCTTTAAAGCAAAATTATGTGCCCATTCTACCTTAAACAGCTTCAAAATCATTTTGATGCCACACTGACTTTTATGGAGAAAATGCTGCTCTGCCTCAACTCTGTGATTTACACAGTTTCCTGATGGACGGTTAAGTATGCTGCTGCTATATGTAGCTGCTGTTACTAGTTAGCTTGCTGTGCTGCTCATATTGAGAGCTCAGAGCACCAGGGGGAGTGTTGGTGGAGCTTTTGACTGCCGGGTGGAGGGGGTTTTCAGGCCCGAGGTGGCAGGAGGGGATGCTTGCAGGTAGAGGTGCCGGTGTCATGCCAGAACCGAGGCTGACTAAGCAGGCAACGTAATTGGGCTCAGCCTCTTTGGATGTCATGGCAGAGCCACAGAGGCTGAAGAGGAGTTGATGGAGGAAGCCAAGAAGAGAAAAAGAGGGAGTGACCGGGACTGGGTGTTGTTGGCGAGAGCGTTGTGACAAAAAAAAACCACAATGCTAGACAGAGCTGCCTTTCTTGCTGTTGGACTAGTGTGTAATATTATCTGGCTTACTATATCCTGTCTTGTTGCATTTACTTGATGTTTGGCTGTGTTAGCTGACTTGCCATTTTTTGATTATAAATAATATAATCAATCATAACAAATGCACGTGAACAGCTGTCGATATTTACGACAGCAGTGTATGTGTGATGCTTTAATAATTTAAGCTCTCTTTTTTAAAGTTTCACTTGATAAAAATGTGTAAGTGTCCATACGTAAAGTTTATTGTATGGAATAATACTGAATTATATTATAATACATTAAAATTGAACAAAATACAGTAAGAGAAGACTTTACTCTCCTCAAGCAGGTAAATTTGAATTACTGTGGTGCAAGAGACAGGCCAGAGGTAAGTACACAAGAAAAATTATGCTTAATAACGTGGTAATAATATGTTCTTATGCATGGAGTTCTTCTCTCCAGTAGTGCAATTCTGCACCTCCTATACAAATGCTGTTTAAACAATTCTCTTAGTAATCAAATAGTCTGCTAACAGTTTCATTTCAACAAAACACCAAATGGAGCACAATTTTAAAACTACGGTAGAATAATTATATTTTTCATACTTTACTTTCATGCCTTGTGATAATTTGTCTGCTGCTGCCTCTGTTTTCTGTGTGCACATTGGAAGCATGACAGGAAAAAAGAAATTTATTTGCTCTCAATAAAAGACATAGTCTCCTTGAAGCTTATGACAAACTGCCAAAAACAAGCCAATGAGAAGCAACAGCGAAAAATTGCTCAGGCTACCTTGTGTAGTGTACTCCGACATCAAGACGCAGTCTTCTAGTGATGAAGACAGAAAACAAACGTGCACTGGAAAGCACCTGTGATTGAAGCCGCCCTCGTCAAGTGGATTGATAATTCCCGGTCACGTATGCCCCTTTGAGCGGGCCCTTGCTGAGGGGAGAAGGCAGAAGAATTGGCAGCAAGCCCAGGAGAGACATTTTCAAAGTTTCCATATGCTGGTTTGAGCAATTTAAAAAGAGAGAGAACATTGTGTTTAAGTAGCCCTGTAATAGCCAGACCCCTCTCCACAGCGCTGCGTCAGCTGTGCCTGTCAGCTGTTTACCGCACGGGGGCTGAGGCTGCTGAGGCTGACACAGCGTTTGAAACAGCTGTAGCCAACTGTATTTTGAAACAGTCCTTGTTGATTACTTTATATTCATGTGCTAATTGTACAGGTCTCAATTAGATAGTAATCTGCATGAGAAATAAAGAGAAAGGAAAAAACTGGTTTTAATAATCACCTGTTTATAGATTGATCTGACCAAGACAGACATGACCATTTTAGTCATTTTCCACTATAATGAATTCAGACTTGAATTGGTCGCTGAATTGGTATTGACCTAGAGTCAGATTACGATACCTCGCAACAGCTTGTAATATTAATGCGATGGAGTAAATGAGTATATCTATGAGTCACAAGCTTACATCTCAATGATATCCAATTTTGCTAAAAAATCTGCCTGTTGGCTAAAATGATTTTTATGTTGTCTAAAATTTGCATAGTCAGTATGTTCTCTTAACCTGATACTGTCACACCCATTAAAACTTTAATGCAACATAACCTGATTTTGTTTTTGTTTGTATAATAATGACAATGACTATCCAAAATTCTGCAAACTAGCCATCTCAAATGGACAGGCTAGTTCCTAAACTGCTAAGGAGTCTGAAAACTAGCAATGAGTATTGACAACTAACTGCAGAACAATGGTAATAACCAGAAATATTTTTTAAATTTCTTGCTAAAAACTGAAATATTTTATCTGACAACTGATCGTAGGAGTCTAACAACAGAAACATATAGCACACAGAAGAGCAGCAAAGCACTGTGATATATCAGTTCTGGAGTGAACAGCACCCTGGCTGCTTTTCTCAGTGTTGGATTCAGCTCCTCTGCTGTTTTCTAAACACAAATAGAGCTGATTTTTAATAACCTCATGAATTTAAAGCTTTTTTATGTGTTCCTGGGTAAAAAGCAGACCCTCCCTTCTTCCTTCCCTCCTGCCTGTCTTCCACTCAAGTCTCTCCCTCTCTGTAGATACAACTGACAAGTATGTCAAATAAGTAAATAATTAAAAAAAATAACAGAACTGATGCTATGTCATATAAATACAGTGGATGACAGATTGTCATATTTTATCATGTGGAGGAAAAACCAGGGGAACAGCAGGGAGCAGACAGAAAGTTTAAATCATAGGGGCATATTTCATAATTTATCACAATCAGATCATTTATATAATCTATAATCAGTCATTTATATTGTTTATGTTAGATTATGTGTTTTCACGACAGATTCACCCACGGAGCGAGGAAAAAGTAGAACATGCCAAAACTATTGCTGCAGATTGCAAGCCAGCCATGGAGCTTGGTGCTGCGCCACGCTGTGTGTCTTCAGCCCAAATGATTAACATGGGCACCGAGTGGAATCGGGCAGCCCTTCGTAGTGCTTCCATGTGCTGTGTGTCTCTGCTGTAACTGTACACAGAAGTCACAGTTCGGTGCAAATAAAAACACCCAATTGCATAAAGATTTGTTTCTTTTCATACAAGTTGGTCCATAAAATGTGCATTAACATGTTCAATGTGATCCTGTTCACATATCCCACAACACTGAAGCCATGCCTACACACTGCCCTTACCTTATACACTACTCTCTCTCTCTGTTGGTGTTGCAGCTGACCAGAAACCCAAATCCTAACAGCTAATTTAAAGGATGCAGGCCAGTACTCGAGCACCTGCGTTTTGCACGCATCATATAACCTCAGCATGCGTTGCTAACGGTGTGCAGATAAAAGTTTCTGGCAGGAAGTCGCACTTGAAAACTTTGGTTTTGCATTACCTGCTTCAGTCTACACACCATGTAGTGTGCATGAGACTGCATGGACCAAACCACGACACCGAGACTGTGAGGGTTCTGCACAAATACACAAAATGTCACAGCCTTCCGGATAAGTAATACATTTTGTGTGTTATTATAAATGTGAGTCACCACCAGGTTAACAGGAGCATGCAACACTTGTTACTGTATCTTGTCTGGGGTGTGTGGTCAAACTTTTGGAGATAAAGGAAACATACAAAGCTTGTTATATATTCCTGTCATTTATTTTACCTCACACTATTGTTTGTACATATTCAATTCTACTTAAAATTTAAACTTAAAAAAGTTCATAACAAGATAATTTCACAATACTTCACTCTACAATCAGTCATAATTTAATAAACCAATTACAGATTTCCTCTAAAATGATCATGGCAATATTGGATGATTAGTTTAATTTTAAAAAAGACAAAGAGGAAGTCCGTTAACGGGTGCGTTTTGTAAATCCAACACTGAACAACCCAACCCTTTCTGGTTAGAAATTACATTTATTTATTGTTGAATGATGTCAGGCAGCCAACTCACAAAAAATGCCCATTAAGCCACAACTCTTTTCCTAATCTAATTCTATCTAATCTAATCGTTTTTATTCATTAACTCAACCCAAATCAAACATTTATTAGTTTGGATATTAGCTTGGATTTTCTGACTTTCTATATTACAAACACCCACATTTAGACCACATCAGCCATCGGAAAAAAAAAAAAAAAATCTATATCTAATTAAACAACATTACACTCAAGGGTGCAGTCATAAGCACAACGGATGTGGACAAGCACCTCGGCCCTGACCACATCACTGTTAAAGTTACACAAAGGGTCACCCACAGAATAAAAGATCATAATCATCATGTCTTCATATTGTGTGGCTCTTAAACTTTTTGCTAGGGTTATCTCTGTTTCCCTGGAAACACATGGGGTCGTCTAATAACTGGAAAACCATCTGTCACATCAGTAAAAGTCCTTTGCAGTGAAACCTAGTTAACTATGCCAGCGAGCAGACTGACCCTCAGTAACGACCCAGCAACAAGATGATTTCTAGTTCCTGCAGAGTCAGCAGGCGACTTGAGCTAACATTAATGCTTTCAAGAGATTGTGGCATTTCACAAACTGAATAAATACCACACAAAACTGCTTAACTAGCTCAGTCATATCTGCTGAAAAAAAATACATTTTTCATGGTCAGATTTACTTCTTTAACTACTCTATGAATATTACTTAAAATAGCCAGGAGGTCCGAGTTTATATAGGACCCTGTGGTTTGTGATTTATTTTCATGAATAAAAAACTCAAACAAACAACCTCCTTCTGGCTGGAGTGATGAGCACGGTGTGCTGTCATGCTGATTTGAGCACGTTCTGTTGTATAAATTGGATTTGCTGTAGTTAATCAGCAGATGTGTAACATAAATTGGTGATAGCGAGTAGCAAAAACATACACAATGCTGTGTGTAATGGAACTTATCTTGCCAACACTACCAGAGTAAATCCAGAGGATTTGCTATCGAGCCAGTGGGTTTCCAGACCACTTTTCAACCACATGCTCATACTGACATCAAACTGAGGTAATACTGTATGATTGCGTGTCTGCTTTCTAGATAGATTAAGAGAGCAATACAATTGATCCAAAAAGGCAGAGAGGAAAAACGTACAGGAGATATACTTTGGCAGAAAGTAAAAAAGACAACTCTATAGGGAACAAAACCACATCTCTATAAGGAGGTATCCAGTTTTCATCCATATCTCTATTTTTATCACACACAGGCATCCCTTAAAATACAAATCATGCAAGCTTGTGCTTTCTGTCCATAACATTTACAGTTAACAAGACATAAACATGAAGTCCAACACAAATCCGCTTGCAAAAAGTAGCCTGCCTGCATCTACAACCCTCCCACACACACAAAGTTAACAGCTTTGAAAGTAACTACAATGAGTCGCTGAGGTCACTGCAAATTCTCATGAGATGAGTAATCGACAAGTGCTGCACAATCAAATACATTTTTTTTTGAGACGCTCTTACACATGTGAATCAGTCGAGCCACTGAAACGTGGTGCATCTCCTCTGCAGCATCAGATCAAGTGCCGCTCATTTATCAAGCATTCAGAATTGATTCAAAGGTTTCGCCCTCAATGGTCGATGAAGAACTCCTGAATTGACACAGGGCTCGCGTGCCAGTCCCCAGCTGAAACCGAGCTGAAATGGAACTGCAAGAAGAGGGCGTTAATAATTGGATGTCCTTCCCAATCCGGACTGCCAAGAGCCACTGGGAAAAGCCTCTGAAATTTGTATTCAAAACTGTTGGCCTTTTTAATAGGAGAGCAGTGAACTCCTTATTGGAGTGCATCACTTACAGCACCCACCATTCAAGGCTGGACTTGCTGCAAATGTGCCCCTGAGTCCAGTCTGGATCCCACATTTACCTAGCACCAACATTAAATATTAGATAATCTCTGACACACATCCAGATAATTACTGTTCAGTGTTTTTGTTTGTGGAGACGGCACCGCTTACAGAGATCACAGATATAAAAGCACAGGGAGAACATTTCAATGACGTATTAAATAATGGGAATCATAAATCACCCATTGTGATTTGGGACAAATCATGTCATAGCAAAAAAGTGGTGAAAATGTATTCTGTAAGGATTTATACATATATATGAAATTTATGAAATTTCTGACACACAACTTCAAACAATTTAAAAATTAAACACTACTACCACTACTACTAAAACTAACAATACTTACTGATAACATTAGTACAAAAATGTGCTATTATAACCAACTTTGTTTTGAAATCGATATTTTCTAAGAATGTTGGCTCTTTGAAGTTGTGTCCCAGATTTCCACCAACACCATCAGATTTTCACAAAAACACGACTTAATCAGGCATAAAAAGGTTTACCTATACGCTAAGCTCCCATGTCTCGCTTCCTGGTTTAAAAAGGCAAGAATATTGTTCAAGCACTGGTAAACTTTCTATTTTCCTGACAAATTTATTAAATAATATTGTTATCAGATGTGTCTCAACCACAACATGTGAACTCCTGGCCCTTCTAAATCAAAGGTAAATAAGATTTATGGTTTAAAAATGTGTTTTTGATTAGCATTTAAGAGAACTTTAAGCAACTTTAAAAAATGTTGCTGTGAAATGAAAAAATGTCCCGTCAACTCTGTAAGACGTCAGCTGAAGTCTGCATCTAGGATGCTGGCCCGTTATAAGGATTAAAAGCCAAGAGTTTGATCTTATAAAATATATGTATTTGAAGGGTTTTTAAGAATGTATGAAGTAAATTTGTATAAAAGCTGGTGCACTTATTTATTTACTGGTGGTCACCTGGTAAGAGTAGGTGAAACGAGTGGTTGGCAAACACGTTACAGCTCCTGTTTATAGCTGCATCATTGTACACAGAGACACAGAGCAATGAAACAGAATTCCAGGATGAAACATTGTAAACTGAGTCTCAAAATGACCACAGACCACAAAATAAACTGTTACGGAAGTGATAGAAATGGAGCACAGGTGACTGAAGCGTGCTGTCAGCCTCTTCACCAGGGCAGGTGACGCTTGCTTGTTTGCTTGTGCTTGTTTTTGCCACTGACAGACTTGTTAACATAACTGTCTGACAACATTATGGAAAGGCTCGCTACACTAAGATATGTTTTGTTTAACCAGAAATAGCTGTTTTATGGCTCTCTTCAAACACACCAGACTCCTTTTTGTAAAACAGCTTCATTCAAACTAAAAATAAAATTCGTCTTGGTTTGTCTTTCCACTGTTCTTGTTACGTGTGTGCTGAGTAAACTCATAAAACAAGGAGTGGACCCAAAATGCAGACTAGAACACTGGAGGCAGAGTTTAAAAGGTGATTTAAGGACAAATAAAAGGTAACTAAAGTTCAGGCTACATGAAATGAGGTGGCAGTCCAAAATGCAAAAACTAAGGCAGGAACCAAAACAAGGTAAAAATCCAAAACAGTGAAAATCCAAAAACACAAAGGGAACACATACAGGAACCCACAGACACGAAGGAAATACTCACAGGGCACAGGAACTCAACCACAAAAAACACAAATGAACTGACAAGGACAGAGAGGAACACAGGGACTAAATAGACAGAAAACTAATCAGACACAGGTGGGCAAAAAAGAGCGGGAAAACAGACAAAGACAGGAAGTAAAAACAACAAAGACACACAAGGGAAAACCAAGACTACAAAATAAACAGAGATGATAAAGAAAGGCATCAAAATGTGAATCTTACTAGTAAAACATACTCAGGTAGGCTGATGTAGGAATTTAGCGAGGCACAGTGAACTGAAGAAAAACAATTAATTTGTTTTGAACAGCCAAATTTGATTTGACTGAAAAACGTCTTAGTCTGGGACAGCCCTACATCAAATCTACCTTTTAATCCTTCTTTGAAACATCAGGCAAAAAATTTAAGAGAAAAAAATGAATGCAGACAGGTCTGTGTTGAATATTCAAAGCCTAGAGTGGGAATTTCAACCACCAGCTTGAATAGATGTCAAGTTTGTCATACTGGCAGAAGCTCTGAGATGCGTCCTTTGTGTGGATCTTATTTTAATGGCTATTTTACATAAAGGCCTATGCTGCATGTAGGCAGAGTGAGTGATGTACATTGCCCTGCTGTTTTTTTTGCCATAGCAACTCATCTTTAAGGATGGTGATGTTGATTGGTCAGCCTGTCCTTCAAAAGCAGAAAAAAAAACATGCATCCTCTCTGTACTTTCATTTGGAAAACACAACTGGTGTATCCTCAGCAGCTCTCAGTATCCACAAGCTACTTAATGCCTGTTGTTTGATTCTGGCGCTGATCTATTATTAAAAGGAAAGAAACTGCATGATGTAAATATGGAAGCAATACATAAACTCCACTGTTTCTTCTTGTTAGCAGCTTTGCCATGTTGTTAATCACGTGGTGCTACACCAGCATCAATGGACTGCTACGGCACTAAAACATGAGTTGTAAGAAATAAAATACCCTCATCTGTTGTAAGAAACATCCTGTGTTAACTGGACAGAGACTGTCCTCCCGAGAACATCGATTGTTTCAGCCAGAGTCCTGAAATGACACGTTTAAGTTCAGGTGTCAAAGCCCTCTAGCAGTGCTGCGATGGGAGCAAGGAGGAAGTCAAGTGATGCTATTATGGAGCAACAAAGTCCATTTTGGTAGAATGTCGGGGTGTACGGATGAGTCAACAACAGCAGGACGGCTGTTGATTCCCGTTTCCAACTGGCAGACAAAAAAACCTACCACCTACTGTAGTGGGAACTACCAAAGCAAAAGTCAGTGATGCCAAGCTACCACAGGCCCCATAAATTGCCTCATAAACGATTAAGAAAGTTTTTTAATTTTTAATTATATTTAATTATTAACTTTTTTCACTAATTAATTATGTCTTTCTAAAAATCCATATGCTAAAATGACATCAAAATGTAGGAGAATCCATGGTGGCCACAAAACTCGTGCAGAATACGACAGGCCATATCTAGAGCCAGTGTTTGGTTTGACCGCTCTAGGCTACTGTAGAAACGTGGCGGCTCAACATGGCGGAATCTGTGGAAGAGGACCTGGTCCCTGTGTAGATTTAAATGTCCCCATTCCAAGGTAATGAAAACACGATGATTCTTATTTTCAGGTGATTATACACTAATGAAAACATACTTGTGAATATTATATTCAATTTCTGCCAATAAATCCTCATAAATTTTACACACTGGACCTTCAGCCCGAACCATTACATTCCTCTAAGGCCCAAACCAAAAGAACCTTAACCATAGTTTGTCACATCATGGATTTTTTTTTACTGGTGAAATGTGTCAGACTTAATAGACAATGATATCATGTTGCAAACCACAGATTGCATGTAGCCCATTTGGTGAAATGGGCCCTAGAGGAACAGAAGTACAGAATGTAGCTGAAGAACATTTTGTTTCTAAAAACTGGGTAAAGTTAAAGTTGCAATTTTCACTTGGAAATCATATCACAATGTATTGGCACCCTTTGTTACTTTTTTGGCGTTTACTGTTAGCAGTTGATAAAAATTCAACTGACGTTAGGGTAGACAGGCATGACAGAAAAAGTTGGAGTGCTGGTTTAGACTGTTTATTTTTGGGAAGAATGCAAAGCTTCCGCCCGACCTCCAGGTCTCTAAATGACTCAAGTCGACGCCCAAATTCTGAAAACGTGACGGTAGCCAACTCGTTTTTCTGCAGTGTCGTAGGCACCGGAGATGCAATTCTTCTGGACCTGACGGGAACAGCATATACACCTACAAGCGTTCTATTCTTAAATGCCAACTAAAGAAGAAGAACGCCTACTGGCACAAAAGAACTGCCCCTCATTGAAGATAGTGACAAGTGCAGCTGCAGCAACAGCTCTGCCTTGACTTCTTCAAAAAGAAAAACAGATTCATGATGAATTTGCAAGCATCACCATGCAAATGGTGGCGTCAAACTTTTCGGGCAAAAGGCGGAAACTCTTCGAACTCAGTGAAGCGCCTCAAAGACAGACATCAAGATTTATTCAAAGAATTCAGAGCGAGTGGGTGTCAGTTAACATTACATTAACAATGCATTATCCTTGTTTTGCTGAAATACACATTAACATTATGTTTGTTTGAGACAGCTGGCGTTTCAGTGTAAACAATCACAAACGTTTGCAATAGCTTAAAGGATACCGTGTATAGGCTAACATTATGTAACCACAGCTCATAGTATACTGTTCTGACTCTTTATTGCTCACCAAAATACAAGCATTTTAAATAAATATTTCTAGACGAATGGTCTGTCACCATGTCAGGTCAATTTAAACTACTATTTTCACTCAACTTATATTCAAAGTTCAGCAACAGAACTTTTGCATGCTATTATTTTCCAGACAAGGACAACGTGCACCCCTGACAGATCTTTTTCTCCAAGAGGCTCAGAGGAGTTTTTATTTCAGGTGTCAAAGAAAAACAACAATGGCTGAATTTCATTATTGTTTTTTTTTTTCTGGTATCGTGACATTCGTACACCTGGTCGCACCTGTTCAATGCATGAAAGGACAGGGTCTACCAGTCTATGACACTCGACAGGATGTGCAGGAATATAAATAACCACGCTGTCCTCCCTCCATTCCACCCTTAAGACAAACTTTAGCCTCTCTACTGTTGGGGCTGTAAGACGAGCAAAAATGTGAGTACAGTATGTTGCTCACTCCATCCAACACTCCTTGTTTTGTGAAATGTAACAGACATTGTAGCCTCTAGGCACCACTAGTGGGGCTTTAGGCTTTTACTCTTGTTCCATTAAGAGTCAATTTACTGTAGGGGCCACGGGGAGAGAACATCTCTCAGACAGGGGCCACTCTATTATATGTGGCCAATTGATGGATGGTTTCTTCAGGTCTACTTCAGCCCCTACAGGTTACTCAGAGTCAGCTAGTAGCTCACCTTTACTAAATCTGTTACTGTACAACCCCAGAATTAATTTGTGCTTAAGAGGCAACAGCAAGCAAATAGGTGCTCCCTCCATCTGTCTCTTATTCTGTGTGCTGTTTCACGTCACAAACAAACAAGAATCCCCATGGTGGTGCTGGCATATTTGCTCTATGCTGTCTTGGTTTTGAAGACCTCTCAAATGTCTTCAAAGATCCATGAAAAAAAAAACAATGAGAGCTGCCTGGCATTTGCATACTTTGGGAGGCTAATGTTGGCATAAGAACCTCTAATTTGAATTCTCATCTGTCATGGGTTGGTGACAATTAATTAAACATTGATTCCTGAAGGCTGTGGGCCTTTTTTTGGTAGCTGAGAAGCATTTATGCAGTTACTTTCACAATAGGCAGTGCTAGCAGACACATTAAGGAAACAGAGCTCAAAAAAGGCCAATTTTCATTGTCTGACAGGACGAGGTAAGATGTATCTAGACAGATTTTGATTGAGGCTCTTGCTTCGCCTGATGTGTCAGTGAAAAGCTGTACATCAGATGTCTGTCTGGGCTTTGTTAGTCGCTGAGGGAAAATAGAAAGACATCAAGAGCAAATTCAGTTAAACGGTCTTCCTTAAAAGCTACATAAGCTGCGATTTTTATGAAAAATGTGCTCATCTCATAAATTGAATTAAACTGACAGGACCATAAGAGCCTGACAGACTGCAGTCGTCCTTATGAAATTATGAAGTAACGACAGCTCTTCAACAGGAAAGGACAAACTAAAATTTAAGAGTAAACATCAGTAAACAAACACTCTCTCTCACTCTCCTGGTCAAAGCAATTAAGGCTCTCTACTTTGAGGGTGGGTGCATGATTTGATATCATCAGTAGTACAAATAGCTGACAGCAGTATCAGTGGCAGCCTAAAAACAGAAACGGTGGCCTAATTAAAATATTGAGGCGTGTATGTTGCTCATGTTCCAGCCATATAAACTGCAGATTATATATTATGAACCTAGGGCTGTGATGACAACCACACAAGTCAGGAGCAAAGCCTAGAATGGTTGACTAGTCAGGAACACAGCCTCTGATTGGTCAACAAGCATCATGGGATTGCCAGTGGATGGCTAATAACGTGCTAACAGCAACAACTGTTTTTGAGATGGAAAAATTAAACTACAGAAGTAGATGAATGTTGGATTTAATCAATGTGAATTTATTTTACAGACTCTCCAAAACAGAGGCTGCACTTCAAGCCCGGATTACAAGGTTTCTGAGAGGGATACGATCGCACCGAGCCAATGGAATGCTAGTGTTAGCTTAATGCTAGCCTTCTTGCTCAGCGGACTTTGGGGCTAGGGCCAAAAAAGTAAAACCACAAAGTGAAACAGAGTTTTGGGGAAACACAGCCTGATGTCATGCTGTGGTGCCCGATCAGGAGTTGGCGATCAGTCAGCCTGAAATATCACTGAAAACAGGTGTCGTCCAGTCAGAGTTCATGATGATACTCTACATCAGCTGTCGCTTTTCATGCGCGAGATCATGCCATGTTTACATCCTACCTGTTACATGCCTCAGTTGACATTTCGGCTAAAAACATGGTGTAAATGGCTCTTTTGTGGTTCAATTTTAATGTTGCGGCTCCCGGACACTTGGATTACACCACAACGAGCAGGATGGAGACATTTTGTGTTTGTTTTGTGTTCTTTTTTTTTTACTTTACATTTGATCTCCATTCACTGCCATTATACCGGATTTGGCTGCAACCGTTTTCTGCTGAAACTCCAGGATTGTTGAGTGAACTGAAGATCTTCACCCATCATCACATTGGCATAGGGGTGAGTACATACTGAGTGGATTATCATGTTAGGGTGGAATATCCTTTTAAGTCTGAATGTGAATAGAGAAAAGAGTGGTGCGAGAAAGATGGTGAATCAGAACAAATTTAAAGTCTATTTTCTAATTGTTTTACAGCATTTATCCTCTCAGCATAAATAAACACCCCCCACACACCCTGTTGTTCACAGTTTGTGTGTTCAGGATTTTTTGGTCGGCCCTGAAACACGGCTCGATGGCGTGCCAGAGCCTCCCTCTTAAAACTTCCCCAGCGGTCAGTTACGAAGGTACCTCAGCGACACTCAGTCCAAATCAGCCAAGCTGTTCACTTCAGCTCACTTCAGTTCTAACAACCAGACACAGCAGACAAACAAAATAACCATCCTGTCACCATCTTCTGGCTGTGGTGGCTCAATAAAATGTAATTATGAAGGCAGTGCAGTGAACCATCATCCTGTGGGTATATGTTGCTTTGTCGCCATGGAATCTACGCAATCATAGCTCTAATACAAAGCAAATTTTAACATTAAAACAAAGTGTTATTGCAGATCAGTAAACATTTAGTTAAGCACTGAGATCCACAAGCCCATAAACAAAACACAGCTAACAAGGCACAATATAAACAGAGGGGAAACACTAATTAAAATAATTGTAAAAATAAGCAATTATGTCTTCTACAGCTTCAAATTGGCTCATCTACAGTAGTTTGTTTGCCATTTGGCTGTCACAGGTTATAATTCACTAGTTGAAGCTTGTGAAATATTCATAGCACAATGCCAGAACACCCAGTTAACAGGTGATTCAGTAGAAGCATACAGCTTTCCTCTGCCCTCTTATCCCTTTGGCTTATATTTGACAAAGCGTGCTGTATAAAGTTCACTAAAATCACCTCTCCGGATTTCTCAAATTTTCAGCCGCAGTAGCTCTCACTTTTGGGGTCAACGATGTTGCAAATATTGATGTCATATGCAGATTTATATGAAGTTGTTAGGATGCTTTTATCTTTTCTCACCTGGACTCCCGTAATGCACTCCGAGAGAATTAGTGGAGTGAAGAGCTTTTGTGATTGCTTGACACATGTTTCTGTTTTTACTGTTGCACCCTTGCTCTTTTATGTTTTCCATTAGCTGTTGCTAAATGGTCTTTCATTCTCATGTTTCATGTTTTGATTGCTTCTCTTTCCTTTTGCCTCTATTTTTATTGCTTCATGCTGTAGGTTTTTACCTTGTAAAACACTTCCTAAACCTGTTAAGTAATATAGTAAATAAAGATTATTGATTATTAAAGCTGTGGAGGTGCTCCATTTCCCTCTATAAAATGGCCACTAATATTTTTTGTTTGTAGTTGGCTGACATCAAAGCTGTCAGCGATATTAAGGTTTAATGATCCCCTGAGGGAAATAAGGTGCTCACAAGATGCGACACAAGCAAAGAATGAATCCCAACACTTGAATACAAAAAGACACTCATTGCATTTACTGTAATAAAAACAAGAATTCCTTATACATGTATATTCAACAAAAAATATAAACGCAAACATTTTTGTTTTCTTCTATGCCTGCAAAAGGTTTATTTCTCTGTGTTAGTGAGCACTTCTTCTTTGCCAAGATAATCCATCCACCTGACAGGTTCCTTGGACTGATCACAATAAAAAGCCACTCTAAAATGTGCAGTTTTAACTTGAAAAAAAGAAATTTATTAGGCAGTGAACTACAGCTATTTCATATAGGGCGAGAAATACCATTTTACCCTAGAAGTGCTCTATTCTGGCTCTAATTAGCTTCTCCTGATATTCTTACCTTATCACCACACCGCAACACTCCCATTTTTTCAAGGTTTCTCCCAGATATCACCTCCTGGCGCCCTCCTGTTTTGTTGTGTCTCCCAGTAAACTCTTCAGACTGGCCTGTTATTGTGACCAGTCCAAGGCACACCTGAGTCATCATTATTCTGTTTAATCACCTTCTCTATACACCTGTCAGGTGGATGGATTATCTTGGCAAAGGAGAAAAGCTCACTAACAGAGATTTTAATAAATGTGTGGACAAAATTTTAGAGAAATGAACCTCATGTGTGCATAGAAGAGTTTTGAGATCTTTTACTGCAACTCATTAAAGATGGGAAGGTTCTGAGTTCAAATCCCCCAGCCGGTTGGGGAGCCGTTTGGGGGGCCACGGTTGGGGAGTGGGAGCTGGTTGGGGGGCCGGTTTGGGGGCCGGTTGGGGGGCTGTGGAGTTTGTGACAGAGGCAGGACCTTTCTGCGTGGAGCCTGCATGTTCTCCTCATGTCCGCATTGGTTCTCTCCAGGTACTCCAGTTTCCTCCCACAGTCCAAGGACATCCAGCATAATAGATAACTCTAAATTGCCCAAAGGGGTGAATGTGAGCATGAGTGGTTGTTTGTCTCTATGTGTCAGCCCTGGCTCCAGGCCCCCCGCAACCCAGGATAAGCGGTTATGGACGATGGATGGATGAGTCTATATGAGAGCCCAACCAATAAATCATTCAACCAATATTGGCTTAGCATAGTTATATCAGTCTAGATTGGTATTGGCATATATGTTGTCTGGTATGCACCTATATGAAAACGTTTTTTGTCTTAACATAGCATAATGCTGATTGTTTTTGTTTTTTAGCTTCATAGGCAGTGTTAACTGTTAAGTGTTAACCACTTTTGAGGGATCATTGCAAAAAATGTGTGTATTTTACTCTCTGTGATCAGTATAAAGAATATCAGCAGATATATGGGTATCAGAAATTTTTTCACTCCCTATCATCACTATTGGCATCGGCCCCACAGTTCCAGTATCGTCAGGCCCTATTTTATATTTTTGTTGAGTGTTTGTAGGCTACTCTAATCCTGTCTGCAAACATGTCTTGAATATGAATGATGGATTTGTACTGGCACCAGTACAGATGTCTCCATTTATAATATTACATTAAACATAAAAGAATTTCACTCAAAGAGAATAAAAAAGACGACAGGTAACAGATCAGTGCTTGGTATCGGTCAACAGCCAGAGTTCCAGTATCAGCATCAGAATCAATAGAAAAAAGGCGTGATTGGTGCATCCCCATATAAAAGCCCTCTTGGCAGATTGGCATGGGATGAGTTACACTGAACGGTCGCTCCTCTGTGGCCTCATATCATCAGCAGCCACGACGTGTCCTTGGTTTGACTCTGCTACTCATCACTAGTGTCCATTATTTTTCTTTCCAAGATAACTCCCCCACTGTAATTAAATACATAAGTAAATGTGTCTCCTCGGCCAAAAAGAACCCAGCGTGGAGACTGTCTTCAATATTTCAAGTCATTAAACGAAAAGGTCCTCAATAGTGTCCTCTGCTGCAAGGAAATTGTTGGCTTTATTGTGCATAAATTAAAAAAAAAAAACATTCTTTAACTGCTAGGACTTTGCAGCGTCGCCATGCATGGACCAGTCCAGTATCCTGAGAGTTACATTCAGTATCAGTGTCAGTGCAGGACACGGTGTGTCCTTTAAGCAATTATGTATAAAGAAAGGGTGTGGAGGCTGGCGCGCTGGATGAATTTGCATTCAGTCACAGACCTGCAATTTCAACTCTAACCACGACCTAGACTTGGCAATATATCAATATTACAGTATATCGATATCATGATATGAGACAAGGTAGACTAGGTATCGTCTTAGGTTTTGGACATTGTTATATCATATTATGGTATAAGTTTGTTGTCTTTTCCTGGTTTTAAAGGCTGCATTACAGTAAAGTCAGTTTTCTGAACTTAACAGACTACTCTAGCTGTTCTGTTACTTGTTTTACCTACTTTGTCATTCTGTCCACATTACTGATTATTATTTATCAAAAACTCTTTGTGTAGTATATTTTCTGAAAGCACCAATAGTCATGCTTACAATATTGTTGAAATAGCGATAAATATAGATAAATATAAAACACCAAATACCAATAAAATGTCAAACACCTCAATATTGATAAATCTTGATATTGAGGTATTTGGCAAATAGGGCTCCCTCGAAAGCCAGTGTGTAATTCGAACCCTGCATATAGTTATGGGGTGAAGTAGAGGGTGAACCTAAGTAAACTCAGTTTATCTACCTCTTTGAAATGAGGCTGAGAGTTTAATTATCTAATCAACTGTATCAATCAGTGAGGGAAAACAACTGTTGTATAACTGTTATTTACCACTCCACCCCTGATTTAGTTTTATTTTCCAGTATTATGTAATGATGGTCAATTTAAGAATTCATCTACAGTCAGATAAAAGGCGTTTGAAAACCAGTGAAGTCTGATGTTAATCGAGGTTGCAGCTGTGCCAGCAGTACAAAGAACCAAAATCTATGTGTATTTACATAAACTGATGATCACATAAATAGAAAAAAAAATCTCTACTTGAAGCTATAGTTAGTTAATCTTGGGGTTAAGGCAAGAATTAAGTTAATAAACAACCTCTTAATGTTACAATTTTGCTAGTTTATCCAAAAAGTGACCTGATGTCCCAAAGTAAGCTAATATGAAGGCGCATCAGACTCAACACACGACATGAGGCACCACCCTTTGGCAAAATATCAAGGTTTTAGGGAGCTCCCTCCCAACCCAGCTGCTGCACTGTGGAATGTCACAAGCCAGAATCCTACAGCGCCCCACAATGGTTGAAGGGCTCCATTACACAAGTTACATTACACAAACCAAACAAGCTTTCCAGATGGTGAAAATTCTGACCGAATGTGCATCAACATTGTTATGATCATCATGATCAAGAAAAAAAAGAGCCCTGCTACTGGTATAATATCTGTATCAGCAAATATCCAAATTCAGATATCAGATTGTAACTGAAAAAGTCGATTGGTGCATCTCCAGATGAACCATGGCGGTTCAACATGGCAACTTCCGTGCTCTCTGTAGATTAAAACAGCTCAGTGTAAGGTAACAAAAACACAACAATTCTTATTTCAGGTGATTATACACTAATGAAAACACACTTATGGATATTATATTCCATTGCTGCCATATTCTGCCAATAAATGCCCATAAATCCAACACGCTGGACCTTAAAAGTGTTTTTGTTGCATAAGAACCGTAGTTTATTTGTTTTTTCCTTAACCTTAACCTTAAATGACGAAGAAAAGATTTCTTGAATGTTGCCATTGGATGGTTCTGCCATCGAACTTAATCTGGAATTTGGCAGAATATTGATGTCCTTGTCTTGCAAAAGGGTTGCATGGACGCACACACAAGCACAGTCAGATGTGTGCACATGCACAGCTCTGGGAACGTACATGAAAAAGCCTGCAAGTCACTCACCCCTGTGATTCCCTCACTGTCTCTTTATCACACCAACCCAGTCCGACAGTAAATGAATCCTGCACAGATGCTGCAACACAGACACACTCCCCTCACAATCACTGCTCTCTCCTTTTTCGTATTATTTCTATCACACATACACACACACGCACACACTCCCTCTTGATCGCACTTCATATAATGTGGGCTTGATCTTCCAATGGGTTGGTCCAGGAAAGCTCTCAAAGTGGACCAGCTGCTGGTCAAAGAACCATTTAACTGCAGCAGAAAACAGACTCCCAGGTGAATTCCAGAGGTTTTTTTTTTTTAGAGGGCATGCTGATCACTTTTAATTAAATCTACACCAGATGTAGAGTCCATTTGCAGCAGATACAGCATGTGGACACACTGGACATTCACAAACACACATGCAGCCACTAGAGAGCCTTTTGCTTTCTGATAATCCCTCCAGGAGAGGAGGAATCTCCTCATCATTACTCCCTCTTGGTGAGCCTGGTCTAGTAAAGATCCTGGCAACAGTCAGTCAATCACTCACTAACCACCAGCAGCTAATTATTTTTTGTCCTCTCTTACATAATTAATATCACCCTCTGATTATCATGAACAGTAATCACTGAGGGAAAAAAAACAGTGATTTGGTCTAACTCCAAGGACATATTAATTAAATATATTAGACAAATTCAAATGCATAGATGCATTAGGTTAAAGTCAAAGGGATCATCCAGCCCTGACTTTATCGCATTATATTAAAACAGTTGTACTCAGCAAGGTGGAGGCAAAGTGGGCGCTCTGCTGAGGTTTATAAATCTGCAGAGACAACGTTAATGAAAGCAACATTTAAAACACAATTAACATGACAGCAGCATAATTATGTCACATCAATTAAACCAGATATCACGCAGAGCCACTGTCTCCAAACTACTTCCCAAATTCGGTCCAATAATTCACAAACTGCATGACAGCCACAGTCTCTCAATAAAATGCCCAACCTCCCAAAATGTTAACTCACCCGACTTCCGTTGCAGAGATTAAATGACAGAAGAAAGCAGGCAGTGGCAGAAGAATATTACATTCCCTATTAGTGTCCATTCACAGCTCAGCGACGCTCACGCCGACACCCGTTTACCGTGGCGAGGCAGTGCGGGGAGCGCGCACACGCGGGAGCGCGCCTGTTGGCCACAGACAGAGCTCGGCTCAGAGAGGTGCGTCAGTAAGGAGGAGGTGTGAAAACAAGATAAGAGTAATAACAGCCCTCCAGTAACCAAGGCTAATGAGGAGACAAGCGCTTTCTCCAGCGAGTCAATATGACATTTCTGTGATATTTTATGAGATAACCGTTAATAAATGTCTCATATGTGTCTGTGGTCCACTGTGACCTTATTTTAATCTCACCATATATTATTCATGAAGCCTAATTAGGGATCCCACATGGTGCAAATGGGCTAAAAGGAGGATATTTGGTACAGTTAATTATCTTCAAATTTTGAACTATAATTTATGAACAAACTTTGAAATCCAATTGTTTTAAGGAGTCAGTCCACGCCAAATCAAAATTACGTATTTTCCTCTACCTGCAGTGCTGTCTATCCATCTAGATTGCTCTGGTGTGAGTTGCAGAGTTTCAGAGATGTCTGCCTTCTATCCAAAATAATGGAACTCTGTGCAGTTTCATGTAGGAACTACTTTCTTTCCGTGGTGAAATCTACCAGAACTACTTTATTTTCAACTAGAAAGAAGGCAGTTCCTGCATGAAACTGCTCACAACAAGGTCTGTGGATTATCTTGAGTATCTGGGTCATGATTTTTGAAAAGAGACACTGGGTTTGAAGTCTTCACATGTATTTTTTTGGTGCTTTGAGCACCACAAGCCGAGTGTTATCTAGTTCTATTATATTGGAGAGATGGCAGACATCTCCAAAACTCTGCAACTCACACCAGAAACATCTAGATGGATAAATAGCACCACAGGCCAGGGGGAAAGACATCTATTTTTGATTTTGTGGTGAGTTCATTATCATATATTATGGTCATGCCCAGCATAAAAATCATTTTGGCGAGTAGTACATAATGAAGTTCAGATTATATTGAAAGTAAATTTTACTCTGGATGTAAAGTACTATCTTTACATATTAGCCCACTACATGCAGGAGAAGAACAGAACAAATGTTTGGCAAGAATTTTCAGAAATACACCACTGAAAAAAATCACAAGCAATTCGTATCGAACACACAAGCCATAAATACAGACATGGAAGGATCTGATCAACTAAACTATGAAAAGATGAACATGTATAATAAGAAATCAAAGACACATAGCTGATAGTAGATGGAGAAAATGGACTGAATAACTGCAACCATGTGGACTAAAATTAATTTTCAAATAGTGTTTAGGTACTGAACATGTACTTGCAGTTGTGATGCTTTTCTGTATTAGAGTTATGATGATGATGATGATTATTATTATTAGTTGTAGTAGTAGTAGTAGCAGCAGCAGCAGTAGTAGTACTAGGAGTAGCAGTGGTAATAGTGTTATTTATTATTATTCTAAATTAAAAATATTGAAAATTAAAATAGGATCTGTATGTAAAGCTTATGTTATAGTCTGTTCTTTGTCCTCTTCTATTTATATTACAGTTAATTATCTGCAGGGAGTCATATTGGATTTAATAACTGAACTCACTTGAACACAATTGAATCCTGTGGACTTAATGAAAGAGGACCTGAGTTCTTTTCTATGACATAAAAATATTAACTTACATTTCTCTCCACAGGTAGTTTGGGCTCATAGGGAGAAACGAGCTATTAAGGTCCCCCATCACTCAGCCTTCTACTTTAGTGGTGTAGAGGAGTGGCTGTAGGATCTATTGTCTGTTTTCTAATTATTTTTAGCATTTCCTATTAAGATGGTTTATATAAGGGTGTTTAAATTACATAAAAAGTAATTAAGTAGTAATTATTGTAACTGTACGCCTGTAAAGCCTGACACATAATTTTTAAAAATAAAATCTATATCATTTACCTGCATGATTTTTTTGTTTGTGTCATATTTGATATGTCGTGCATATATGAAAATTCAATCACAATCATTTTTATTGTACAAATAAACAAATATTGCTTTTGGAAGATGTGGTACATTTCAATTAGGATGGTTATTTCTAGCAAGTATTCACTTGCTAATAATTGTTTGCAACAAAGTACAAAAATAAGCAAAATAAAGTATGGAAATACAATTAATAATGGAAAGATACAATAAAACAAGAGTAAATACTCATAGTGCAATAGTACGAGTAGTGAGATACAAAAGCATTCAGCAGCAAACACAGTATAAGGTGCAGTGTGGCAGATATGGAGTGATGGTTTGTTGGAGATAAGACGATGTGTGGTTGGAGGGACATATTGCACACAGTGGTTTAAAGTGACATGTAAGTAAATATTGTGCAGTACAAAAAATATATAAAATATGATGTAAATGGCATTACTCTGTAATATTAACCTTGATATGTTTTTTCTGAAAAATGTTTGAAAAATGTTGAAACACTTTGAAGTGAAATGACTGATGATAATTAATAATGTGACCTATGTTTGTTTATCACATCTGTGAGTACGTATGTTGTATTGCTGAGCCAGCATGAAAAAGCCACGGGTGAAACACACTCAGTTTGAATAAAGTCACAGTAAAGTCAGCTCACGATGCAAAGATTTATTTTGATACCTTACTTAAGATGTTACTACAACTGATCCACACCTGATCGCTGATACTGGCTGTGGAGGGGAAGTTCTGTTTAGTGATTTTCTTCCTTTTTCTTATTTCCACACAAGTTTTGATGTTTTCAGGATTCCTATATTGCAAGGTACTGTAGTAAGTCTTGTCATTTGTCACTGATCTGTCGGGTATTTAAAGGAGAAAGATGTTATTCCCTAGTGTCCAAAAGTGAGTACTACAGTCCAAATAGTGACTTCGAGCCAGAGACGACATTTAAATTTTTAGAACGTGGCCTGTGGTTGAAGCATTTTCTTCTCCCTGCCCCCCTCCTCCTCAGACTCAAGTGTCAGACTGCCAATTTGCCAGTTTGGCTGCGTGGACACTGAGCAGGAGTGGGAGACAAGTGCAGCATTATATTTTGAAAGCGTCGGCGATGAGTCCCCCACTGTAAGTTGATCAGCTGTTTAAAAGTGTCAGTTGTCTGTGAATGAAAGATTAAATCCATTATCCTGAAAACAAAAAGCCACTGCTTTGAAAATACACACTCTGGAGTTGATGTCAGAGAAGCTGGTATTTAACTTCATGTATTTCCTTAATCTCTGATGACATATCATGATCATTTTATGATTTAGTACAGTAAACATATTACATATTTCTCATTTAAACATACAATATGTAATTTCTGCTGCCAGGGGTCTCTCTCACAGTAAAACAATAACAAAAGACGTAGTTTAACGATGTCGTCAAGTAGCATGGGGTCATGGGATTTGTTTTCTTCACTTTTAAAGTACCACCATGGCTGATGACAATCATGACTCAGTTATAAATTATGTTCATGGATGAGGTAATATTAAAGTTTTATTCACATCATGTTTGTAATGTTCACCGAGTTCCTTTCTCACTCTCTGACGTATCCAACATATCTTGTTTTTCCTGGAAGCTATAGGTGGCTGAGGCAAGCAGGAAACACACTGTAACCTTGGATAAATTATGGATTTCTCTGAGTTTGGACATTTTTGGAAACATTAGGGATAATGTTAGTGTAAATGTAGCAAAACATACAACATATGTCTAGTGTTTTTAGATATTTCAATGCAGAAATGTTACATATTGTAGCTTTAGGAATTTTCATATTTTGTGAGTTTTGCAGGCCCTTGTGGACAAAAGTGGTGGTGTTTTAATCGCCATAACCACAAAATATAATGTCAAAAATAAAATTATCTAAAGAGAAATCTCCTCCTGCTTCCTACTACCTGGCTGTTGTACTACTCGCTGTAAGAGACTGTTTCAAAACCAGATAAAAACTCCTTAAAGGTACTTTAAATATAAAAATAAGTCATGAATATAAAATGTATTATATTAAACTAATTAAGCAATACAGTGTCTTTATATTAGGGTTACGATTAGCTGAACTTCAAGGATTATCCTGAAGCGCTTACAAGGATAAATTAATCCACTTCTTCGTAATGTGTCACAATGAACAGAGGGCAATTAAACACTCCAAACCTTTAACAAGTGTTCCACTCAGTCTGAGAAGATCTATTGGCAAACCCTTATAGTCCTTGTTTGATGTGCATGTTTAGTGTTGATGCAAGCTGGTGTTTACCGTGGAGATTTGGACCTTTATTTGTGCCGAACACAAGAGAGGTACATGAAATGCCCTGTAGAAGAGCTGTGAGAATTTATGCTATAGTACACAATGTCTCAAATGCGCACCTTCACATTAACATTAGTCACAGCATCACAGTAACACTTTCACTTATTTTACAGAGAAAGTGTGAAATCTGTGCAGGTTTCACGCAGAGGCGATGAAAAGGTTGAGAAAAGTATGAAGAAAATCCTTTAATGTTAAAATGAATCCATTGATGTCGTTTTGCTTCCATTAGGGGTTCAGATGACGGTCATAATTAGGGCTTGGAAAATGCTGGTTATAAAATGAGCTGGCTCCTGATCTGGAGTCGGAGGTGTTGTGTTGCATTTCCCATCAATCTCTCGACTCACCTCCCTCTGAGCGCTGCTGCTCTCTGCTGTTTATTTAGCTGGGTGTTATGTAAATGTGAAGTCACTTTGCTTCCTGCAAGAAATCACTGATTGATGTTCAAATTCGCTTGACTGACTGTTAGGATGTCGATTGGGTTTTAGCATGCTGCAGGGATACAAATGCGGGCAGTCGGATGTGATGCGTGGGCAGATGTGCATTTAGTATTGACAAGAGAGAGGCCAAAACTAGTGCAATGGACAGTAACTTATTCATAGTGTTTCTGATAAATGAACTGTGAAACTCCATTTATCCTTGGTGATTTTTTTTTTTTTTTTTTTTTTTTTTTGCTCACATTCTTTGAAACGTGAACCTTGATGGGAAATTTTCCTCACCTTGGGAGATTTTGCTCTTGTGGATTTAATTTCAAGGGGATCTATTATGCTTTTCCTTATTTTCTGTATATATATAATGTTAAAATAGTGGATATTCATATTAAACATGGGCAAGTTACAAATAATGAGGTCAACATATGTAGAAGTAATCCCTATGAGCAAAACGCTCAGGTTTCAGACTCTTCAAAATGCAAAATTTTTTCTACTTTCGACAAATTGATGCAACAGACTGATGTTGGCACATGTGGATTCTTTATACAGTCCAGGCACAGCACATCAATGTGCACAGCACACCCACCAACTCGTGCTGTCTTCACTTGACCTCGCTGCTCAGCATTATGTTCATGTTCAGTATATCTAACAAGGACTTTTTCTGTTGTGAAGGAGTTTCGTATTTTCTAGCTTTCCCTCTGATTTCTGCAGCCGCTCAACTCTCTGTGATTTACAGAGTTTTTACTTGTTGCTAATGTAGCTAACTGCCACTGCTAGTCGGCCTGCACTCCACTCCAGTGTTTAAGTGCCACATCTGGGCAGAGTCAGCTGTTAGCTCACTGAGCTAACTAGCATTTGGCGCTAAAGCAGCTAACTGATAACAACAAGTAAAGCTTGGTCCATCAAGAAGCTCCATAAATCACCAAAAGTGGAGGCAGAGCAGCCGAAAGACATCACAGAGAAAACCAGAAAATATTTCATCCGTTAATATGATTCAGTTTCACCAAAAGCAGTGAACAAATTTACAAAGTTAAGCGCTTGTGTACAGTAATCAGTCCCCAGAAGCACACAGTTTTTCCCACCTAATGAAAAAATCATTTGCCATCTGATAAACAGTATATTAATCAAATTCTTGGCCCCATATCATTATTTTCTATGCCAAGATGGTGCTCATAAGCATTTGGTGCTGTAGTCTCACATAAACAGACTGATCTCTAAACAAAACTTAGTTAAATAGCAGCTAAAGTAGTGCTGCTAAAAAGTAAAACTGGCTGTCCATCAAAAAACCTTGTAGCGTAATTGACCCTTTGTTAAGCCCCACCTCCAAACAGCAACTGTCCAATCATAGCTTAGCAACCGTATCTAGGGCTGTCAATCTTTCCATTTCTCTACGTGTTCAAGGTGTGCAAGAGGCTCTGCAAAGAGCGATATTCGCCAGGTGTGGGCGGTGGCTTCTTTTTCGTCGTCTCTCAAGAACATGAAACACAAGAGCACACGTGTGGTGAATGTCTTAAACTCTGCCTTCATCTGCTCTGGCATAAGCTGCGAACGTTAGCATGTCCGGCTAACTAACACTAGCTTACTCACACTGTAACTTTACCTCCAACAAACTTGTTAGAGACCACTGCATCTGCATTTGTTCTGTGGGGGTTTGAGGAGGATGTGGGCTGATGCAGAATCAAAGTGGGCCGACGACGATGCATCTCTCTCTGGCTCACTGTCTCAGGTCTAAGCTGGGTTATCTTAGCGCTTATCCCAGCTGTCCTCTGTGATCACAGTCCGGCTGGTCTGGCTGGGTTACCTGTCTCAAGGTCTGCTGCTCTCATTGAGTCCCTGCGCTTCCATCTCCCACATTAACGAGTGTATTTCTGTCGTCCATCATGTAGATATGCCTGCCGTATTTCACCATCCGGCCAATGTTTGTTGAAATGTAAGCTAGCTTTAGCCTCAGTCTGTTAGCATTCACGTTACATCAGCATGCTGCTGCTAGGTAACATTACTCAAACACTTTCACAGGGTTCTTGTTTTAAAACGTGTCAGATGGATACATTATAACGTCAGCTGGAGACTTCTCAGCTGACTCAAGTCGAGTCAGCAGTACTTTACATCAGCCCGCTACACCTATAAAATCTGCTTTTGAGTCATCATTTTAGCCGACAAAATCCACGGTCATCAGCTAGAAATGTGAAGGTGCTTTTGTTTACATCTCTAAGGATTCAAAGACCTTGTGTTTCAACAATTACCCCCAATTTCGATGTTACGTCTGTCGCCATTATTACCATAAACTGTATAAATGCAGTGCGAGGATGGAAAGTTAGGCAGGTGTAGCAACAAGACGGTGGGGACTAAGTGAAGGGTCAACTGGCCAAAAGTTGAGGCTGAGCAGCCAGAGGACTTCACAGCAGGCTTCCGAGAAGATGGCCAATCAGGAGAAAGTGGCCTTTTAGGGAGGGCGGTCTAAAGAAACAGGAGCTAAAACAACTTGTTTCAGACAGAAAGTGATTTGAGAGGCTACATACAGGGCCCATGCAAAATAAATAAAGATGTTTTTGAGCTGTGAATCATGCAAAGTTACTCTTGTGGAGTCCCAGAATTGAAATACAGAATTGGAAATGAGCATAATAGGTCCCCTTTAAAAAATAACATCTCAAGGTTAATAAGGAAAATAAATGTTTTATTAATCCGGACATTTTCTGCATTGCAGCCACTTGTCTTGGCTGCAGCAGTGATGAAGCAGTTATGATGGCTGCTGCCTACAACAACACTTCAGTGAAGCTCAAGCTCATATTAGTCACTGGGAACAAAATGTCTGCTGCCAAATGATGAAAAACCTCCATTTAATCAAGTATCAACAGAGAAGATCTTACCAGGATATGGAGTGACATGGACAAATGTTCCAATTTCCTTAGAAATAAGTCTTAATATCAAACTATAAAGTATGAGTGGCTCTGTGAGGACTGCAGTTGCACACCATTCAAAACAAAGTCGCCAGCCATTAGAAATGCCTTTTCAACTTTATAAAGTGACGAGGACTGTCTCTCAAAACGAACGCCTGCAGCCACACAACAGCATTACTGCAGTACGCCAGCTTCTGACACACCTCAGAGAGAAAAAAAAAAGACAGAGTCCTCCTTCCTGAAATACATCTGCTACAGTTGCTCTCAGGCTCTTTGTCTAGTAGCTGTACAGTGGGCGGTAAGAGCCCTTATGTTCCCTGGGAAAACTGAGCTTGGGTAACTCTGGGAAGTCACAACACTGTCATGAGGGAAATTTACTTTTCCTTTATGAAATGCTGAGAGCCCGTCAGCAAAAGCATTGTTGTTGTAAACCTGCCATTATCCTGTGGGAAAGTCCATGAGATGTGTAGCTATATTTTTTTTTAGACTGTGAGCAAATACAATGTTTTGTTAGTGGTTTTAAAGCTCGGTTGTTTTGTTTTTGTCACAAATGCTTACGCTTACCAATAAAATGTGTTTACAATATTGCAACCGCAGCTACAAAATTAGAAAACTTTAACTTAGGTATTAGTCTATTGCTCCTGTGTTTGAAGTGCATTTAAAAGCCTCAGGATTTATTATGGTCTCTGCCAGCAAATAATCCCCCCCAAAATGTGATGCCTCACAAACTTTTTTGTCACCTCTGTATTGTTGTGAACATTTTTTGCTGGCAGGGAAGGTAATTATTTCAGACAAGGTTTTGACATGCCATGACAAAAAACAAGCAAGAGGCATCTTCAGTAATATATAGAGTTGTTGATGGGTATAAGCAGTGATAACTCCTTACTCTTCTTTAAATAAGAGGAAAATTCTGTAATGTGTGATACACATAATGTTAGTATAAACAAATGAATCATCCTTAAACACATAAACATGAAATAGCAGCTCAGTCCTCTCATATGCAATTAGTCTACATAAGCAATTTACATTTGAAAGGTTACTGCGCCATGCAGGGGGTACTACTAGTTCATTAAACGCAGGGAACAGTGAAGGTGGATGTTGGACAAGCTTATAGAATTTTTTGAAAATCACCATCTTTTTCTAACTTAAAGGAAGAATCAGTAGGATTTGTCCAAGCTGCTCGTAAATGCACCAGAAAGATGGCAGGACGTCAAATACCAGAATAATGAGAAAATAAGGAAATACAGACGGAAGGCAGGATCTCTGCAAATACAGACGACACCACACACTTCTAGTGATGATTGTGTGACGATTGAAATAGATTATGTTTATACATTATGAGTCCATACCTTATTTTTTTTAGGTAAATGTTGCATATTATGGCTTTAAACCAAATGCTTTTACTTATTTGTTTTTATCCATTATAATAAGCTGCAAATATGTATCATTATTCACAATGAAACTGCAGCAAAGATGAATAAGTGTCTTGTATTTGTGAAGCTCTTTCACCTTGTTGTTTGTTGCATGCAGTGAAAATGTCATCAACTAACCAAGTAATGAATAATCATATAATTTAGTGAAAATGAAGTTAAACAGCACTGCACTGGTAGACTAGGGTGCTCTTCCAGTGGAAAAAATGTGATCACGTACCATATAGGATGCCCTACGCTTGAAAATTAGTTGACCTCTATGCACATAATAAGAAATTTTAATCTAAGCCAGAGGTTGGAAGTGTTTCACCATAAATGCACCACAACATTTGGTGTGCTGTCGCTCAACCACATACATGTTGTGCCCTTTTCTTTTTTTTCATCCCTGCCCCTCAGACAGCCTGATTCTGCCACTGCAGCACTGGTATTTTCATCAAGACAATCACAATCCAACAGGAGTATTTAGGACTATGCATTAATTTGTGTTCACAGTGCTCTGACATGCATACATACAGGTAAATATGTAAGGGCAAATATACATTATGCTGGTCATTATTGCAAAATAAACCCTGGCAGAGTTACGCTGATACAAAGCAGAGCAATAACCATCAGAATTTCACAAAAATGTATAATAAAATAACAGTACTAAATTTTAAATGATTTAAAGGTGCAATAAAGTGGCTAAAGGTTGAGGCTCATTTCCAGGTTGTGAAATACTGACGTTTACAGCATGAGACTCAACAATCAACCACTGTACTGACCTGTGATTGGCCAAATCAAAAACCTGTTTGATACAGGCCAATTTTCACATGCAGTTAATGGGATATATAAACACTAAAAGATAACACACAAATGCACAGATGCACAGACAAATGCAGACTGATGATGTCATTTAAAAAAATATGAAACATTATCATGAAACTTTTGCCCAGTGATGCCAAAAATAAAGTGCCTACCCCTGCTTTAATATGATTTAATGATTAAACTTATTTAGCTGCAATGCAAATATACTGAGAATATTGCTCAGTATAATAATGAGATGGAGACAAAATGAAGGCAGTCTTACATTTACATACTTTTGTGATGTATGAAAGGTTCATGCATTTCTGGAAATAAGTTTCCCACATACCTGCATGTCTGTCCTGATTGGCTGATAGTATCCAGGAGATCAGGTTGCAGGGTGTAGTCAAGCTTAAATGCCTTAATAACAATTAAAATGATCAATTTTAACACATTGTGGTGTAAATGTAACTAGGATCTGTCTGCACCCCCTTTTCTGGGGTCTTGGACATGCAGTTGTCCAAAATAAACAATAATGTCATGCTTCATGAACTCATGAAATTGAATTTTGTACAGGCAGTGCTGGAGACCAGTTTGAGCTCCCTGGGCAGAAGCTTAACCCAGTTTGGAGAGGGATGTCTGTCTGTTCATCACCATATTCATGACAAGTCTTACTGATTTCCTTGTCACCTCAGAAACTGTAGTTCTTTTCATTGCTGCCAAGTATCAAACATCATCATCTCCGCATTTTTATTGTTTCATTGTTTTAAATAATAAAGCTTCACAGTCACACCAAGGTTTCATTTCCATTCTGTAACACAAAGAGGCACAGTTAGGATCCATTAATAGAGTAATTACAGTCAACCTTGTTGTTGCTAATTAGCAATGACTGTCTTTTTCTCATCTTTTCTCGTTTGAAGATTAGACAGTAAAATTAATGAACTATGATCACAGTTTAGTCATGCGTGTGTGCGTGTGTGTCACAGTCTTGAACTCCACAAATTCAGCCAGTTCACCCAGCTGTCTTGCTTATTAACAATTGTTCGTGACATGACAAACACAAGTCTATTTCTGAATCATCAGTGGTGAGTGATAAATTACTCAAACATTTGATTCAGCAATCACCGCTGACTTTGGAAAAGTAGCCACTGCATTTATATCCATTATTAATGTGTTTCCTCCAACAAAATATACATTGTAGAGCAGCAGATAGCAAAGCCTGTAGTGCTTTTTATCCATCTTGATTGCTTTGGTGTGAAGATATTGTACATAGAGATGTCTGCTTCCTCTCCAACTGGCCCTTCATTAAGCCCCTCCTGCAAACAGCAACTGTCCAATCATAGATTAGCAACCGTAACTAGGGCACCATGGTGTCTTTTTGTAGTCTTTCAAAAACATATAATGGGGAATGGGAATGTATTTACTTACTTACTTATAACTGCTCAACCGTAATCTGCAAATGTTAGCATGTCCGGCTAACTAACATTAGCTTACTAGCTGCAGTAATGTTCCCTCCAACCAAACTTGAATTAGATAACACTGCATTTGCCAAACTAATGGCCTATTCCCAAGTGTTACTTTAGGGTTTGCTATGTGGGGGGTCTGGTGGGTTAGCTTAGCGCTTATCCCGGCTCTCTTACTGAGGCAGTCACGGTCTGGTTCTCATGGTCCGTTCAACTAATCTAGTCCCTGGGCTTCCTTTTCTGATGTTAATGAGCATATTTCCGTCGTCCGTATAGATGTCGGATTTCGCTGTCTGACTATATTGGCTGAGATGTAGCTTTAGCCTCAGTCTGTTAGCATTAACGTTATATGACGTACACATGTTAGATCATATATATCATATTTAAAACACTTTCACAGGGTTCTTGTTTTAAAATGTGTCAAATGGAAACATTAAGAAATCAGCCGTCTTCTCAGCTGACTCAAGGAGTTTAAGCAATGGTGTTAGCTTACTTTAGCCAGCTACACTTATGAAATCTGTTAGCGAGGGTTCTCGTTTTAGCTGACAAAATCCACGGTCGTCAGCTAATTGTGAGAAACCTGCTTTTTTAAAAATTCTCTGCGGAACCAAAGACTTCATGTTTCAACAATTACTCCCAGTGTCAATGATGAATCACTGGTTATAGTCTATGTGCAGTGCAACAGTGGAAAGCTCAACAGGTGTAGTAACAGTAACTAAGGAGGGCGGGGCTTAGCGAAGGGTCAATACAATGGGACTAAATGGCACTGAGCTTGTGGTGCGTTAAATGTTAATAATTCAATATCAGTATCTCTTTCCAGGAATCAGTCCAATTACTCAAGATAATCCACAGTCATTTAAAAAGAATTTCTGCTCAAAAGAAAGTAGTTCCTACATGAAACTGCTCACCACACAATTGTTGGATTATCTTTAGTAACTGGGTTATGATTTCTGGAAAGAGACATTGCTGTTGAATTATAATGTATTCTTTTGGTGCTTTGAACACAACAAGCAGAGTGCCATTTAATCCATTATATCTGAGAGAAGGCAGACATTTCTATAATTCCAAAACTCGGCAACTCAAAGTAAAACACTTTAGATGGATAAATAGAACAATAATAGATAATAATTTGTATTTTTGACTTTGAGGTGATTCTGGCCCCTTTAAGATTGCAGCAGAATAAAAATATAGGATTTTCTTGTCTACTCTTACTACTGTACATCCTATTTTACTGACTCCTCTATATCGTCATGCATGTTATGTAACAAGGTCAGCAGATTTACCCCTCAAACACTGCAGGTTTTCTGTAAGAATATGGAGCTGATGTGTTGCCTCCTGTTCATTTAACAAAGATTTAGATTTCTATAAGCTCATAATAACAGGGGGGTTACATCAGTGTGGCCTTCTCACTGAGAATCTTATGTTTTATTCAGTGTTGTTTTTGTGGCCCACAATCACAATGTGTTTGTCTTGTTGCGAAGATTTGAAACAAGAGGAGACAAAAACCCAGAGGAATAGAACTGTTTAGTACAATAGGCTAGAGATTTTCTGAGAACATTTTAGCTAATTAAGCTGGAATCACACACAATACAAACTTTTAGAAGAGATAAGAAAGCCTCCCAATGGCCAGCCTTCCTGCATGTGAGTAAAACACATTCTTATCTTCTTTTCCAGTGCAGAGATAGAATTCAGGAATAACTTTGCATTCATCACACTGCGGAGGTTGGAAACTCACCAGACTTACAGTACAAGCATGTAATGGTCTCGTACAGTCAGGGGTCAAAACAAAATATGGTGGAACTACGGGGAGCTCGGCTCCCCGGAAAGACACAAGCTCCCCGGAAAGCCTCATTTTTAGAAATTTAGGTAGGAGCTCTAAAATATCAGTTTTTTTGGGTGCCCAGGTTTTTTTTTCAGTATAAATGTATTTTTTTTTCCTGTACATTTAGGTTCCTGAAAGAAAGAATAGGCAAATAGTAAGTCAAAATGTCTAGTGCAAATATTCTCTGTATGACTGAAATGTATTGCCAGTATATTTTTGCATGTAGGTAAGCACATTCATGTATGCATGTGCATGTGTAGTGTTAGTGTAGTGTAATGTGTAGACTCGGGGGGTTCTTTAACTGATCGAGGGTCTTAAGGACAGAGGGTGTCCCTCACAGTACAGATTATAAAAACCCATGAGCAAATTGTAATGTGTAATATTAGGCTATATAAGTAAAATTTGACTGGACTATTTTAACCAAAACCATAATCTTCTCCTAACTGAGTAGTTTTTGTTGTCTTCAAACCCAATTACAGTACAGTAGCGCGAGAATAGGCACAACATTCTTGGGAAAAAGATAGCTCTTGCATAGCCCCCTATAGCTATTCTGCTACGAGGAAAAGCACTCTAGCCAGTTTGTATTTCTCTAAACCAGTCACAGTCATCCTAAGTGCGCTAAGCCCAGGATGCAGTGACAGTGCCCCTGCAAAATAGTATTGGGGGAAACTTGTTTTGGTGGAACATTTGCACGTCTGGATGCGAGCCCTGGTATTATAATGGCTAAATCACCACAAAAGAAAAGGCAACAGCTGCTAGCTTGTTTACATTTGTACCATTAGTGACCCAGGTGCTAATTTGCCATTTTCAGCATGTAGGTTGATATCTCTGAGGTTGTTGTTGTTTCCTGTAGCCTGGGGAGGATTAATGCACAGTCTGGCCTAGGCTACAGCCAAGGGACACACGTGTGCAAAGGCCCCAGATTACCTAGGACTATTTTTAATTATTTAAATTTACTTCATAGAAAAAAAACAACACAAAACAAAAAGTGTTAGTCTGTAAAAACACTTGATTGGAGATGTGGGCAACCAATCAACCCAATCAGCTGCTGACCACACCATGTGGCCTCATTCATTAAGTCAATTTTGTTTCCAAACATAAAGCTAAAAGCTGTTACCAGCTTGCAGCTGCACTGTCAATGCCTTTGTTCTGCAGCATGGTGTTTATAGAAAAGGTTGTCTCAATGAGAGTGTGTGTGCCAGTACTTCCTGAGTGTCTGTGTATGGTTCAAGTAATACACCCCGCACACTTATACACACAACACTAAATTACTTTTTTTTCTGGTAAAGCATGATGAGTAAGGGGGCCGACACTTCGAGTGGCCTGGGGGCCCATAACCACCATAATCCACCACTGCTTGTAGTGATGTTGGTGCCACCTCACCAACCGAAAGAGCTGACCAATGGCAGTGGACTCAGGCTGTCTGAGGGGCAGGGTGAAAAACAATAAAAGGACACCAGGTGTATATGGAGCACCAGCATACCGAAAATCGTGACGCATTTTATCACATTTGAGGCCCACCCAGGGGACACTTTATCACATTTTGTCCACTAGAAGGACTCTTTAGAAGGCGCTTAACATTTTCCCCACTGGAAGGGCACTCTAGGGGTCATTTATCATGTTTTACCTTCCGTATAGGGCATCCAAGTGGGCATTTTTGTTGTGTTTTTCTGAACATGACAATCATCAAAAGAATGAGACTCATTTGTACAGACTACTCCCCAGGTCCCCAAGACCAGGACTTCCCTGAAAGTCACTGTGTAATTCAAACACTGCATACATAAATTCTCCACTGCTCATCCTGAGATGCAAGGTTTTTTCAAACTAATTCACTGACCTACTCTTATTTTTCACACCTGTGACGTTTCTCCTGCATATCTCTACAGCAGAATAACCTCGCAACAAGAACATTAACTGCACACACCAGGGACCAGAGTGAACATTTGAACTCAGGAAGTTGTTGCCGTGAATCCAAAGTTCTAAACGCTCAGTCACAATGTCGTACGTCTTTTTAAGCGACCTCTAAGAAAAGCTGCGAGAACAAAGTGACTCTGCTCGAGTGTTGTTTGCCATCACTTTCATCAGAGCTCTGATATCTCTTTCATTCCTCCGGCTTTGTAGGTATTTGATGTAAAGTTGGAGTCGGGTGGATGCACAGTATCAGATCAGTAAAAGATGCTTAAGTTGTGATGACACCCCTGCAGAGATGCCAGCCTCTCATGTGTCACAACACAGCTCTGGCGGTGATTAGGGCTCATTTGAATCATCAGTGTGTTTCTGCGAGTGTGTGCCTCGTGTCAAGTCTGATCCACATGTTGATTTTAAGAAAAAAGAAAAGCCTGGGGGACATTCATACTCTGAACTTAGAATCAGCGTCAATTCTTTCTTTCTTTTGTATCGCTCTTAAACTCCAACTTCAATAACTTGATCTGCGGTTCCTCTAGAGGAGCGATAAATTAGAGGTTTGAGGATGAAGGATCACTTGGTAAAAGAGCATTCAAATATCATTATTCTGTTTCACTGAACTGCGGTCCATTATTTCCAAAACAAACCAGCTATTTCGCCACCTACACAATTGCATATCAAGAGCAACACAAATAATTTGAACCAAATGTTCTATCCAGAGCGTGGGAACAGTAGTGAAGGTAGACAGCGCAAAACAACCTCAGGTCACACTTGTATAACATGAGAGTACTGTGTTCTCCACCATCAGCGATTAGTCATTTACAGACACAGATGGATAGCGCCGCTTCTTTAATGTCATCAGGACATAATCATTACCCGACGATTTCCAGCCCTCTGGTTTGCGGTAAACCGGGCATTGTTGGAGAGCGGTCAAGGCAACGACGACACGTGCCGCATTCTGAAGGCTGAGCAACAAAAGAGCACAAAGCTCTGCACTGCCGTTCTTTTGTTGAGGCTTTCAGAGCAAAACAACCTGCAACACTAGAGTTTTGTTGATTTCTGGCAACCATTGATGTTACCTTGACTAACATGATTTAGATACCTATTAGTCCTTCAAGGCGTTGTGTCTTTGATGTGAGGTGCTCAAAGGATGAGGACGTTTTTATTTCATATTTTTCTTTTTGTCAGCAGAAAACACTAAATTCTCCCAATGCTTTCCACCTTCCCTACTCTGTATAGCTGCCCAAACGTGTTCCTGTGGAAATGAATTTTTTAAATGTTGTGCCCTTTGAGGGCATTAATAAGGGAGAAGGATGAAGGAAGACAACCACACACAGCTCTCCTCTTTACTCGTCTGTACTGATTCACAAAATGCAAACACTGGTAAATTACTGAACTTACCTTTTTAACTAAATTATCTTATTTATATTGTTAACCAACTCATTTCTTGGTTTTTACAGTGTTAAAAGAACAGCTTAAACCTTACAGCACGAACAGTATGAATTCAAAACTTAATTGTGAACAATGGTGACACCTATGAGATCTACCGGTGTACGGTTATTACCTCAAATAAAGGGGAATAGTAAGGAAGAATGTTGAAGGAGGACAACCTCATGCAGCTCTCGCCGTCACTCATCTGTATCGAGTGAGGGAGAGGAGCGCGATGCCCTCACAGGAGCCCCGAGGCATTACCAACAGATCGACGAATAATCAACCCACACGGGCAAATATCTGCATGTGTTATCTGTGTTCCTCTTTTGCATCACAGTGTAAACAGTGCCCAATACCAATATGCTCAATATTCTCCTAAGAAAATATAGAACCAAACGTGAAATTACATGTTCTGAACGTAGGGTACTGTAAAAAGAATGAATTATTACTTTTTATTCGAAAATTAATAACTTTTTATCACAAACTACTTGTCACACAACACTAGTGTTTTGTTGTTCCCTGGCTTGTCTACAACCTGTTCATTTGGGCATAAATAATTTTTTTTTTTTTAAAAAGGCACAAATACACAGTTTAATTATCAAAAAAAAAGGTAAATAATTTCCCCAGGATCAAATAGGGCATATTTTAGAAGCATTTCTCAGTCATGGATTAACACAGATTTGGTATAGTGAGTATTTACAGCAGCAGGAGGATGGCATATGTGGGATTGACTCAAAATAAACTACAGCGCCTATGTTCTTGAATGAATACATTACCTATTGCAACAGTGTGACTCACTGGTATTTTAGATATTCCAGGAAAAACGAAAGCCTGGGTTGTTTACTGGAAACATCTTAAAAGGACCTGCTAATGTTCAGGACCAAAGCAGAAGTGTCTGTGAAGAAGGGGGAGTTCATGGTTAAGATGGATATATAAAGTGGTTGACTCCAACACCAAGAGATCAAGGTCCAGGACCAAGGACTGTACTGTGTCTTACTAAAGGCTCATTTATACTCACACAGATAGGGACGGAGGCTTCTGTCTGCACTGTGCATTCATGTCATCCATATTTGTGCGTGTTTTCTGAAAGCTTACGGCTTTGGACGAAACAGTACCGCCAGAGGTCGTAGGGACAGTGTAGCCAATAGTTCAAGCAAGACACAAACACAGGACACAACAAAGTTTGAAAAATCCAAAAATATTGGAAATGACATTTGTCATCAACTGGTTAGTGTTGCAGTGTATTTACTGGCTGCATTGATCACCACCATCCAGAAAGCTCTTTTGCCTCTTTCTCATAAGTACATTATTACAATCTCCTCCAACATTGTCATGTTTCTTGTTGTCAGAAACCTTTGACTCTTGTTCTTTGGTAACTTTTTGACTCCACCTCCACCTGTTGCGAATGCATTGCTTAACGTTCTTGCCAACGTACAGTAAAGCACACATGGAAGTGGGCAGCACACACAGACTTGGGTTGACCATTGGGGTGGGCAAAAAATGTCAGTCTACGTAGTGCTAGATGGTGTGATGTGGTGAGGAGTAGGGATTAATATTTTTCCAGAAAATTAGGCATTTTCTCCCCCAAATGCACTTGTTTTTAAGGTATAAGGCTGCAAGCAGCTTGACCTTTGCCGTTGCTGCGAGGATGAAATGCCAATTTTATCATGACCTGTCACTGTATCAGTCTCAGATCAGCCTGATAGAAGTGATATTTTACAATTTTTCATTTTACAGATTCCATAGTCTGTGCTCGTTCAGAGGCTGAAGGCTCCCACTGTGCACACAACAATGTCAGCTATAGTCAGCCGAATGAAGTCAGTGATACTGCAAAGCTAAAAAGCAAAGCTCTAAAAAAGCTCTCATTCACTTGGTGTGAGATTTTGGATGAATTCTTTGGCAGATTTTGTCTCTTTCTTCAGTGAAAGGTGCATTTAGCTACAGCCAGCTGTTGAAATCCATCATATGGTGTCATCTCAGCCAGTATTTCACCCAGAAGCATTTTAGAAGTATGAATCCAGTGAGATTTCAAATGTTGCAGCAAACCTCAGTCTGACACATTTGATCCCTTTGCACCCACCCTCATTGTTTAATATTTTGAAGTACTTCCACACAAGGCTGGTGGCAGACATTGTGTTGTATTAGTCTAATTTAGATGGAAGAGCCACAAGTTACTGTACAAACTGCATTTATGGTCAGAAGTTTTTGAATTCATGGCATTTTGTGCTTATAAAATCAATTGAGGTGTTCAGTTTGCTCAGCTGGTAACGCACAGGAGCAACAAAACACACACTACATCTCATCATGTGAATGAAATATTAAAAATAATGTAGCATATGCTATGACTTAATGAAATGTATTAAGCTATGTCAATTTCACATCTGTATTTTTCCTGCTTTGCCTCAGGATTGAGGCAACGCCTATGTTTGGCAGTGATGATTAAATCTTTGGAACGGATGTAGCCTTATCTATTTTCTAATGTAAAAAAGGAGCATAAATGAGCCCCAAGGGTCAACTTTGGTTTGGTACTATGAGAATGAGATCTTTCCAGAATCTTAATTGAGTATTTATAGTTGTCTTAAAGGCAACCCTGCTGTATCCATCGGCTCAGTGGAGCATAAAATACTTATATTATTCTTATTCTATTATTAATGATTCTTGTTATTCATTTATTTATTTATTTATTTGTGCAAGATGCTACCAACTGTACACAACATGTTGAGATAAGACAAAGCAAAAACAGTTTCATGACATTAAGGTGTTGTTTTTCCCTACGATATATGCAGAGTATGAGAAGCTCTCAACCCTGTAAATCTACTTTTTTCTGTTTTCCACCTTAGTGGTGGAGATGCTGAATCATTTATTTCAAGGAAGCATGCCCTGCCCATTCTGTTTCAGAGATTTGTATGGGTGGATTGTGCTCAAATTAAGTGACATCCAGCCATATAATTAATCATCTTTGGAACGCTTATGCTTTGGAAGCAAAATACCTAGTTTGTCATTTTGATTATGAGGACTTGTTGGCAGGTCCAGACCAATCTGTGTCACTATATTGGCAAAAATAGCAGCAGAGGCAATGGCAGTTTAAAGTTGCAGGTGTAGAAAAACATGCGTAGCATCTACTGGCAAGTAAAGTTATAGCTGCTATAGTTTTAAAACATGCCAACTACAGGAAATGAGTGTCAAAAGACCCAATGTGTAAGATATACAGGAATCTATTGGCAGAATATGGCAGAAAGGGAAGATATTATTCATAAATATGTTTTTGTTAGTGTATATTCACCTGAAAATAAGAATAGTTGTGTTTTTATTACCATAGAATTAAATGTTTTTATCTATAGAGGATGTGGGCCTTCATCAGTGGAGGCTGCCATGTTGCACCGTCATGTTTTTACTGTAGCTCAGACGTGACAAATCAATCACTGGCTCTAGATAAGTTTTGCAGCCACCATAGGTTCTCCTACTCGCTTGGAATGGGAGGTGAGGTGATCTGCCAGCTCGCATTTCACAAAATCTTTCAAACTGATCCTTTAAAGTGTGGTCATAGTTAGGGTTAAATGGAGGTCTTGGTCAGAAAATTGAATTTGCTGTGGCCGGCATTGACTGGTTCCAACAGTGTGAGTTGGTGTTAGCAGGTATTGGTTAAATAACTTTGAACTTTATTGATCAGAGAAACTGTGGTACTATGGACTGTGGGAATATTGAGGAATGTGCAAAGAAATGCACAGAAAAGCACAAAGAATGTCTTCTAAAATGATTTTTTTACATTTGTAGTGAAGCCAGTTGCCCCAGGTTTTGATAGAATTGCTGAGGAAGAAGCAGAGGCAGATTCACACGCAAATAAATCAAGATTTTGCAAACACAGAAAGCACTCCTTTTGATCACCGCCTGAAAAACTTTGAATCTGAAGTGATGATGTACTGTTATTTTGACTGTTTGCTCCAAGGATTCTAAGCTCTGATATGAAATATTTGAAGCAGGAATATTCTTGCATGAGCCGCTTTCATTCTCAGGAACACCTTACACAACACCACCACCACAAACTACAGCTTCAAAAATCACCAACAAGCTGAATCACCACCACTCTGGCTCGGGCTCAACAAAAACTGAACATTAAAAGCTTCATAATGCAAGGCATTTGCATTGAGATTGAATTATACTGTGGAGGCATTCACACATTCCACATTGTGTACAGTATTGTTGCTGGATGAAGAGATTTCCTATTAGGGTAAAACGGCCCTTATTTGCTGCCTTTTGCTCAGGCTTGTAATTAGGCCTGTTTGCTGAGTATAAAAATTGGATGTTTTTATTGCTGACACATCTAAAATGGACAATCAAGTAAATGCCCTCAATTAAATGCATTTATACATCATAAGACAACTGATCTTCAACCATGCTAGCAGCTGTCGTGGCTTTGTGAGACTGTATGTAAGCACAGTGGTGCTTTGAGCATGTAAACATGCTCCTAATGACAATGCTAACATGCTAATGTTCAGCAGATAATGTTTACCACCTTCGTTTGGGCTGTTAGCATGCAATAATATGCTAATAAGCACTAAACACAAAGTACAGCTGAGGCTGGTTGTAATGTATTTAGTTTTACATATATTATGTCATAAAAAAAATATTGTACATTATAATTTTGACCTGATGGTGGCGTTCACTCGATCACTGATGTATTACAATTTATCCTGAGGGAAGCATGAATGTCTGTTCTGAATTTCATGGCAACCCATCCCAGCTGTCGAAATATTTCACCCAATATTAAAGGAGCAATATGTAAGTTATTTACTGTACTGAATCATAACATTACCGTGATATGTCATCAGAAATTACAGAAGCATGCTAAGTTAAAATATTGGCTTTTCTGACAACAATGTTGCAGCTGTTCTCCTTTGAATTTTCATTCCAGTCTGGAACGTTTCTTTTTGTTTTGGCCTGTGTGTTTCTCCCTACTGCCCGTTTCATGCTTATTCACTGTACATGGAGCCAAAATTGCTACCTAATTATGTTTAAATGTTCACCAAATAAGTTACTGTCTGTTTATGAGATGTAAGATGTCAATAATAATCTTTTAGGAGGAGTAGTAGGAGTAGATACTGGTTAAACTGAGAAATATGTTAAGATAAGACACGACAAGATGTAACTTTATTGCCTTGCACAAAAAAGTAGCTGCCCGAGAAGAAATGTAGCAAAGAGATAAAAAATAAAACTAGTAATAGAATCAAAATAAATAAGATAAAATAGAAATACTACATACAATAACTGTGAATGTGCAATGTGCATATATATGTGTAATGTGCCAAATGTCAGTGAAACAGACTGTTTACTTATGTGTGCAACATGTTCCAGAAATACAGATTCTTTTTATACATGTGCAAACTGTTAATATACTTGTGCAATGTGTTGATGAAATATCAAATGTTTACGTGGATGCACAGCAAATATAATTTTCACCAAGTGATGGTTCAAGTCTGTGGGTGCTGTGGTGTTGTGCAGTCTAATGGCTGATGGCACAAACGAGCCCCCCCAAGTGCTTTGAGGCACGTGGCTGGATGATACTATGGCTGAACGTGCTCCAGCTTGCCATAGAAAGGATGCGAGGGGTTGTCCATGATAGCTTTCGGTTTTCCTCTCATCCTCTTCTCTGTTACTGCCTCTGCACTGCCCAGTTCCAGAGCTGACCATCTTCACCAGCTTGTTCAGTTAGCTCCCAATGCCACCATCCCAGCACACCACAGCAAAAAAAGATCACACAGGCCACCACAGACTGGTCGAACATCTGTAGCAGCTTAGTGGACACATCAAAGGACCTGAGTCTCCTCAGAGAGGACAGGATGCTCTGTCCTTTCCTGTAAAGAGCCTCAGTGTTCTCTGATCAGTCCAGTTTGTTTTTTCAGTTGCACCTCTGAGAACCTGTAGTTGTGCACTATCTCCACCCTGTCTCCCTTTATGACAACAGGGGTGGGGGTGCGTTGTAAGTCCATCACCAGTGCCTTGGTTTCCTGATGTTGACCTGCAGGTGGTTCTCCTCTTCTTTGTCGACTGTAATACAACCAGTGATGGAGGAGTCGTCTGAGAACTTCAGTCAGAGGTGTACAGGGTGAACAGTGGGGTGTGCCATTGTTCCTGGTCACCACATCTGACAAGCAACCTTGCAGCCCGTCACACTGCGCGCTGTCGAAGAGGTAGTCAGCTATTCATGCCAGCAGGCCCTGGTCCACCTGCATCACAGAGAGCTTTGTAAGTTCTGTAGGTGGGTGTACACTCCCTGAAGACATACATGATGATGGTTTTGTGCCCATGTGTCTGTGTAGGTTCAGTGTCCCTGCACCTTGGAGGCAACCTGCCTGAGCTTTGAGTGTTGGGAGGAGGGGGTGTGGGGAAACAACATACCATCTATGGCTGCTATGTGATGTTTGCACTGCAGTACTCATAGGGTCTTCCATATTTAAACTTTAAAAGTATCTTACTAACCTTACATGCCGTTTGTTGCACAGAACCATCTTGGAAGTTATCCTTTGGAAAAGGGCAGGCACTTTCAAAAAACACTTGGCAGGTGATTGTATGAACCATCTGTCTATCACATCTAACACGGGCTAACTTCAACCAATCAGATCCATGCTTTCATGGACACTGCTTGCTACCATCACACCAAAAACCACGCTCGTAGCTGCTAGAAGTCCCTCCTAGGAGGCTGACTGGCTGCACCACTTTTGGTGCGGACACAAACGAATAACATGAAGCCTGGCAAGATCATGCGTGATCGCATGATGTTGCGAAGCAGCTGGATTCGTATATTACAGGATATGTGAAAACTTTGACATGCTGGTTGCGCTAAAGGAAAGGTAAGGGGACCACCAAGTCATGAGGATTAATCGTCTGTGGACCATCAATGACTGTTCAGACTTCATGGCAATTCATCCCACGGATGCCGAGATTTTTAAGTCTGGACCAAAGTGGTGGACCATCCATAGAATAATGCTGCTAGTATGACTGAAAGATTTGGCTCCACACATTATATTAAATTTTATCTAAGAAATAAAACTGTTAAACCCCCATTACTCTATAACAAAACACCTAATGCGGCCATAAATAGAGGAAATGCTCTAAGCTAAGCCAACATCTTGCTGGCAGTGGAAGGTAAGAAAAGCTTTGAGCGTTTTGTCCCATTGACGATGCCAACACTCATTGCATTTATCACACATGTTGGCAGTCAGTCCAGCCTTTGTTTGAAGTGCACAGATTTTTTACATGCAGTTCTTAAAATGCGCCCCAGCTTCTTACAAATAATATATCATCTAAATAACAGTTTGCATTTTGTTCTTACGAACTACTACTAACTGTGTGGGTGGTTTTAATGAAACCTGTGTCACTCTGCCTTATGGAGCTGCAAACCCCATGCCTTCATTAGTCTGGCTCTCTCCGGCGTGTTTAAGTGTCCTTTGATGGTCCAAAAGCTGTTTCAGAGGCTGTTTTACACTGCCCATGCATCCTTGTATTTCAGGGGAGCTTTTGGAATATAAATAGCCAAACCCGAGTATTTTGTGTCTCAGGAAAAAAAAAAAAAAAAAAAAAAAACTGGCAGCATCAGTCTAAAAATTGACAAGGGTATCAAGCGTCTAAAAGCACTCATCAGTCAGACCCTATAAAGGCCCGTGCCAGTCGACACATTACCGCAGATTGCAGCGGGTTTGGCTTCCGCTCAGAGCTCCGTCAGTGCAGCCAAATAACGTGAAGGCACCGACAAAAAGCGCCACATGTGAGTTTGGATTTACAAATAGGATAAGAGAGGTTGCTGCCACACACTAAAAAGACCACACACGTGCAAACACATACGCACAGAAGCCCACTTGTACACAACCACAAATCTGCGTCTTGTTCAGTTGAGAGGAGATGAGTCAGTCTTTGAATGGCAGTCACTCTCACATCTCGGCAGTGACTGAGGCAGCGCTAAAAAACACAGAGGCAGATGCAGATAATACCAGTCCAATCTGATGAACAGCGATGACAATGCAGACTGCCATTAAACACACTCACATACCACTGAATGGGGAAATGAGGGCTTCTTTCTCCATTGATATTTTGTAATAGGCATGGGAACACACAGCATTGATTTGAGACGATAGTCCCTGAGAGAGGTGGGTGTGTTTTCCTTTTTGCTTCTCTGCAGGAGAAATAATTATTTTTTAAAGGCCTGTTAAACCATATACTACCACCTGGCATTCTTTGTTCTAAATCTGGGTATTGGCTCGAGAGCTTTTTATTCCCACCAGCTCCACGTCCTTGAGGTCTTAGCCAAACTCAAGTTGGCATTTGGACACAGTCTCTCTCTGTAGCATATAGATCAAATTGTCCACTGGAGCCTGTCATTGAATTAGGAAAAGTGAATCTTCTTCTTTTTTTTTTTTTTTGTGTAGTCTAACTTGCACTGCCAGCACAGTTCAGAGGCAATGACTCATTGGCTTTTGCTCACCATGTGTTTTGGATTCACCTTATCTTAACATGCCTTTGAGTTAGTCACTCCTTTCAGTGAAATGTCACCTCAGGTCAGGTTTGAATTGACACCCTCAAGGACTGCAATATTTTGCAGTTAAAAGACACATGGCAATATGCAGCCTGAAGCAGAAATGGGGACTTGAGTCTGCAACTTGGACTTGAGTCACATTTGAACACAAAATACATAAATTCTGCTGTACAGAGGGATCTCTCTCACATTAAAACATGATGATGTTGTGTAGTAGCAACTATTTTCTTCTTTTTTAAACAACCACTATTTTGCATTTTGGGACAAAAATCGAGTCGTGCTTGGTGATTTCCATCCTTGCTCTCTGATGTATCATATTCTGTATTTTTATGTAAGTTATAGCAGCTAGCGGCTAGTAAGAAACCTCTGTTACTTTGAATAAATGACATGTTTCTCTGGGCTTGACTATTCTTGGAAACATTTGAGATATTGTAATAGGGATGGACAAATATTAAAGTACAAGCACTTACATGAGGGTACTTCCAGATACTGAGTACTAATATGTGTACTTAGAAATGCCATTACAGTTCCTACAATGACTTTAAAAAACACTTTCTACATGTAACAAGTTGTTGTTCCTGTTTCCCGCTGCTAGCATGAGCAAACTCCTTAAACTTTGTGTGGTTGGTTCTTTAGATGTTTTATCAAATTACTCGTGTTAATGGAGGCAGTTTTTGTAAAATGGTATCAGGTGTGGCAATATCAGAGTAGTTTTATGAGTATGAGTACATGAGCACAGTATACCCGATAATAGTATTGATACTGGTATTGTAAGTATGCAACTCAGCAAAATACATGACGTAGGTTTAGCATTTTTAAACATTTTAATGCAGAAATGTCACTATTTATAGCTTTAAGTCACACAAACAGTGACTTGAGAATTGACTTGAGACTCATCCTCAAAAGTCTTGAGACTCTCGAGATTTGGTGCTTTATTTTACTTCTTTGTGCATTATGCAAAATGCACCAATGAGGAAATGTTGGGTTTTAATCAGCAGTAACTTATCATAACTCTTACACAGCTTAAATAGTAACATAAAGGAGAAACAAGAATGCAGGAGAGACACTAAATTTCAAACTACAGAGATTCAGTTAGAAGCTACAAAAGTACTGAGAACTGAAAACACAGGCACAGTTGGGCCTGACTCCAGAGACCGTCCATCTCAGGTACGATTAGACAAAACTCAGTGAGAATGAATGGAAATTAAATCACCGTGGTATGGTTTGACTTGGTTCGGTGCAGTGTTCTGCAAGAAAAATGTTTGTTTTGGAGGCGGTGATATTTGATTATCCCTTTAAAAATATTTGGGTCCTGTTTGCCTCCAGAAAAGTTTAAATAAATCACTGTTATAAATTATTTATGTTTGTCCATTTGTTTTGGTCATATGATTGCATGCAGACAATTTAGAAAGAGGGTCTTGTTACCTGTGAGCGGTTCACACTGTCTTCTTCATTGTACTTTTCAACCATATTTCAGACAGTTTTCGTGATCTGCACACCAAATGTCTGTTAATATTTTTTTTCTTACTAACTAATGACAAATTGTGGAGACTTTGGAAACTCCTGCATTCTTTCCTACAGAAACTCTGACTCATTTGTCCCTGGAAGGCGATGGCCGATTGCATCATCTGTTTGTTCTGTTTATTTATTTACTGTCAAAGTCGTGTGCAAGTTATGTCTGTGTTTGTTTTCTATTTACTTCTTTTCTTGTTGGTTAGAGATGGGATTTTTCTGTTTTGTGTTTTCTCTTTTTTTGCTGTTATCATTGATGGTTAAGTGTGTGTATCTCTGTTATGCTTTTTCAACTTTACTTCCTTCCTTTGTCTTTTTTCTGCCATTTTTGATTACTGATTATGTTCACCTGTCCTTGATTAACCTCCCTGCGCATTTCTCTTTGTTTTGCTGGATGATCATCCTTAGAGTGACGTGTTCCAGCCTTTGTCCCAGTGTTTCTCTGTCTTTTTGGATTCTGCCTGGTTATGAGCAACAGAAAAACAGACAGCAGGGGAAATAAGAAAAGATAGATGGTGGGATTGAGTAATTACATTACGTCATGACGTACAGTGAACCATGGGACGTTGATTAAATCATGCAGCCAGCTACTGGGCTTCTTTAAACTACCTCTGTGCAGACCAAACTAGTATTTTAAGTCATTATTCTCTCAGTGTAAGAGTTCGAGCTGTGTGATGATTGAAAACGACAAAAACAGTAAAGACATCATTGTTCACTTCATCTTTCAAAATCAAAACAACACCAATGCAGGGCTTAAAGTTTTCAGGCATAAGGCCTAATTTCAGGGATAGAGAAGTTTTAAATTCATATAACACTAAATTTAATACATTTCACACATTACTCCCTGGACAGTTTTTCACAGACACAATTTTTCTTGCTTTGCGTGCCCTGGTTTGATTGCTCCTGACATTCAGAGCTGATAGTTTCATCATCTCCATGGTGCAAGTAAAACAGTTTTAGCATGCTATGAAATTTAGCCCAGTCACCATCCTTTTGTCTGTAATTTCAATGCAAAATGTGTAGAGTCTCTGTTCTGTCTCACTCAAAATAATCTGTATTCAGACAAAAAAAAGTGAGGAGAATTTTCAGCTTGCAGGAGTTTCCATTCTGTATATTTGGCCAAAAGCAGTCAGTAGATTTCTCTGACTGGCGTTTGCTGTGACAGCAAGTAGAAGCTCTGTGTGACAGCTCAAACATACCAGAAACTCCAGTTCCTCTCATTTTCCTCCAGAAACTCCTCTTTCTGTCATCAGATTTGTTCATTCATGGAGTCGTGCAATTCAAAACAAAAGAAAAAAAAAATCACTCAAGTTTAAACATTTTTCAAAATTCCCCTCTGTTCTGAACTTCTTACAGCTCATTGTTTGAGGTCTCCTGCAAAAATTTTAATGTTTGGCCCTCTCACTCTGCTCACAGTTTCATTTTCAACAGCTGCAGGCAGTTGTTTTTCAATGAAAAGCTCTAAAAAACAACTGTATGCTGGCTGGCCAGCAGCTAACAGCAAGACAGACAAAGTTACTTGGTGAATGTTGTGGAACATTTAGCAACTAAAGAACCAAATACGTCCCCCTGGAGTTAGTGGAGACCAGCATGACTGAATGAATGCTAATGTTGCTACATATGTGATAATGTGTAAACAGGCAACGATATGCTAACAAGTTTTCTCTATCAACTTGTTAAGTGATATGTCAGGGTTGTGTTTACAGCTCTGTCTCAATTACTGCAGCTTTAAAGCAGTGTTTGAACAACTAACATAAGTGAAATGTTTATTTTCATATTTTCTGTCATAATTTCATCAATGTTTGAATTCATGCCATCATTAAAAATTGATTTAAAATGTAATAAATAAGTTGTTATGACACTCTGTTATAACACTCTCCTATCTTGTGCCAAAATGGCAGGCACAAGGCCACCACACTATGTACTATTTTGTTGGAAAACACCTTGTCAAAACAGTTTAAAAATCAGCCCAATATCAAAGGAAAAGAGGATCACTGGAGATGGAGCAAGCTCTGGTACAAGGAGTTTTATTGATCTCTCTGGTGCAGGAAAAATCAACCAAACTGAGTCAATCCGGGATTAGACTGAAGTACAATGCAAAATTCCCTTCAAAATATACTGTTTTTGGGCCTGGGTGAGGCCCCTCCTTTCTTTAACATTTCAACTTGGATCAAAACATATTCGTGTATTATTTTCTGGAGTTTTGGGTACTTTCCACATCAGTTTGTCTGGTATTTTCCTACCACCCTTAGGTTTGGCTCCTTTAATTGCTTATTTTTAAAAAAACATATAAATCAACTTCTCCTTTATTAAAAATGTAAATCAATTTCTCTTTTATCTTTGGTTAGTGTGACAGATAGGCACTGACCATCATCTTTTCTTCCCATTAATGTGACAGTCAGGCATAATACTCATCCATCTTCTCTTTCTTCTGCCACCCATCATTCTATGGTGTCATGCTTCTTCTTATCGATGAATTTCTTGGACAATTAAGACTCAAAGAGTATAACCATGGGGGGGATTTATATAACATGCACCTGGGGGTCTTGTATAACACATCTCTGGAGATTTTTACCACTACATGTGTTGCTCTTTATGTCAGGTTATTTTGATGTTGAGCGTCACATGACCAGAGTTAAGTCAGTGGCACACCTGTTGCATTGTGGTTCACATGGTTATTTGTGATTTTGTACTTTCATTTGTTTCATATTTGTGTATTTTTTGACGAGCTTGTGGATGGTTTGACACATTTCTTGTTGTTGTGCTAACATGTTGGGACCAGTCTATATATGGATACTAGCTTGAGAGACTTTAAAAACTAAAAGATTTATATCTGAAACCTTATTTTTTTATGTCTTTTATTTTTGAAGTTTTCACTGTGTTTGCTGAGGAAACAGAGAGAATAAATCTTCAGAAGACATCTGTATGATGCGTGGTCGTTATTTCATTGGACTGGTGTGATGACACTATGGGACTGTGTTTCTTACAACAAAATTATGCCTGTGTGGCTGACGTGAAGGGCACTCAAGTGTTCACTGCATGCTGAGAGACAGAAGAGATACTCAGCTTTAATGCACAACAGAAATAATGAGGGAGAGGCTGCTGAGCCGAATGTGCTGTCAGGAGGCACACTCCACTTCACTGGAAATCATAGATCTGACGCCAAACCATGCACAATAATAGTATATTACTATACTACTACTACTACTACTGCTTGCTGCTGCTGCTGCTGCTGCTATATATGTCTGGACAATCACTGGTCTGTATAATCAGGACCATGCGTTATTGACAGAACATAAAGTCAGCCATTTGGACACACACATTTAAAATGACCAACGACAACATGACACAATTTCAATTAGATTTTTTGTAGTTCTTCTTGCAGGATCTTTCTGGAGAGCTGAGCCCCACCCCCCACCCCCCACACACCACCAAACTCAAACACTGGTTTCAAGGAATGGTTGGACATTTTGGGAAATATTCTTATTTGCCTTCTTGCTGTGAGATAGATGTAACTCTCATATTTGTCTGTTAAAGACGAAGCTATGTTCAGTAGACTGTGACCTTAGCTTGGCATAAAGCCTGGAAACAGCAAGCCCAGCTTTGTCCAAAGGTAAAACTCTACCTCCCAGCTCCTCTAAAGCTCTCTAATGAACACATTATGTCTTGCTGTTTAATCAGTATAAAAAAATAAAGTGCAAGTGCAGTTTTACATGGAGTTATGTGCCAGATATGTCTTGCCAACGTGCAGCGTCTTCCCTGCCCATTCTCATTCGTATCTCTTAAAATCCTGACTTTTTATCACTGCCCCTCAGCGACTCATAAAGTAGTACATGGTACTTGTTAGTGGCTGAAAGAGACAACTGGGATTTTCAGGGTACTTCAATGCAAACTCATCAACGGTATTATGAGATGCACCACCCCAAACACGGACCAAACACCTACCCAAGCATTTTTTGTGAGGTACGTATGTATGTGGCAAGTTGGTATGTGAACAAGTTGGTCTTCCAGGAGTTTTGTCAGGCAAATACATCTAACTTTCACCAAGTGAGCAAAGAAGTCTGTCTCCCAAACTGTTCCTTTAAGGTTCTGCTTTGATTAAATAACTAAAAGCCTGAAGAAAATCTAAATTAGGTTTGCTCTTCACACATCTGACAGTCTGGTGTCAGTCATTATAATGATCTGTTTACAGATGGGATCAAATGGCGCATCGTCCCAGCGTGGTTCTGATTCTCTAAAGAGGCCTCTGCTTATTTTGTGCTCTCGCCTAATCCTCAGTCTGCACTGATCTGTAAGCAGATGCTGGGTCATGGCAAAATTGTACCAAAATCATTTTCTCTGTCCACTTTCATTTAGATCATATGCTATCAAATAATGGAGGCACAGATAATGCCTGGTGAGGAGCGGACCCAGGGGCTGGCAGGTAATTTGTTTGCTTTGTTCATTTGAAGCTGCCCTCCTTTCTGATGCAGAGTGCTGTGCTTGCTGAAATGGTGCTTTTCACTTATAGCAGGACACTTTACAGTACCACAGAGCATGGTAATGATGCATGCAACTGACTCCACATAGGATTTTAGTGTGGACTGTCTGATTACAATGTGTAAATGTCATTTATTTTTACACAGGCTATTTTAGTCCGTCAATATAGTTTTTTGTAATTATAGCGGAAGACTATTTAAAGTTTAATTTAGATGCCTCATTCTCCTCAAAACCCTGGAGGACCCCTTATTTATGATGAGCCACTCATTCAGCGATTCTTTGGCGGTTTCTAGTAAGTAGACATTCAGTAGCATTGCTCCAATTCTCCTAATCGGCCAAATCAGGAGTAGCAGCTGCACAAGGCTTTTATCACATGCATAATTATTGAGGGATTGCTGCTAGGTTTGTGAAATAATTGGTTTATGAAGAACACAAGTACTGCCAAAGGCCAAGGGAGAGAATGACTCCAGTTCTGAATGCAAAAATTTGAAAATCATGTTGCAACCAGATGGCAAGTAGCCAAAGCTAGAATGAATTAATTGCATATTGTTATCATCAGCCTCTTACTTTCTGTTTCCCAGAAATCTTCTGCAATAAAAGCAACTTATTTCCACTGTGGAAAAATCCAGCTATGTCCTTGACACTGAGCAGAGGAATTTACCCAGATGTTGTAATATCTGTTAAATATCTTACCAGAAACTAGAAGAGTGCACAGAGTAGAGTGCCGACCCATGCCAGGTAACAGACGGTGAAGCACCTGCTGCAATGACACCACAGCTGTCAGATTTGCAAAGTTTTACCAACGTTAACATGACCTCCACATACGTTGTCCCAAACTAGAACAAGACTGAGTGAGAAGTCAGCTGTCAGTGGTCGTATAAAACTGAGCAGTCAAAAGATAACATCACTGCCTCACAGTTGTTTGTCTCCACCAACCAGTCAAGTTACAGTTCACATCCATGTCTGCCCAGACTCATATAGTGAAGACTTAAAAGGAATTTAATAGGAACGTAACACTACATTGACCTGTAACTTTGAGGGAATTTAATAAAAGGTACCATTTGTATTTCTGGCAAAATGGAAGTTCTCACTATACATGTGTGATTCCAGTGAATAATTTCCAGTGAGAAACATGCTGTCTTCACTTAGAGACTATTTTTACAGAGGAGGACAGAGGACTGATAGAGAACTGAACATAATATGCCATCACCATTTGTGTGTAATGTGAGTATGAATTCTTGAGTGATGGCCAAAAATATGTTTAGTGGGGTCACTGTGACCTTGACCTTTGACCACCAAAATATAATCAGTTCATCCTTGAGTCCGAGTGGACGCTTGCACCAAGTCTGAAGAGATTCCCTCAAGGTGTTTTTGAGATATCACGTTCACAAGTATGTGATGACCTGAAAACATAATGCCTCCAGCCACGGCTGTCGCCGCTGTGGAGCCATACATTTTTTTAAAGTTTAAGAATTAAAAAATGTGAATCGTAAAGGCTCTTCAGCATACAGTCATGAATGTGCCCCAAAAACTTAGGCTGCTCAGTCCAGTGTTATACGAGATTAGCACTGGACAAGATGCAGGTCCTGTGATCACACACGCATGCACTCACTCACACGCATGCACACACACACTCACACACACGGAAGCCATTGCCCTGCAGGCTTGTGTCTGGCGGGGATAATGATAATCATTACAACTCTTTTGTTACATGATTACACATCAGAATTTAGTTCTTTCTAATGTTTACTCATATAAATGCATATAGTCTCTGGAGAAACATTATGATGTGAATATACAGTATACCAAGGATTTACAATGATCTCTTTCTCTCTGTCTCATTTGTTGTTGTTTTTTTTGTTTTTTTTTTGCCAAAAAAAAAAAAAAAAAAGACTCAATGGAGCATAATGCAAAGAAACAACAGGAAGCAGAGTGACATAAAACAGATTTATCAGAGCAAAATGTAGCAGAGATAATCAGAGGAGATATTTTGGATGGATGTGCGAGAGACTGACTGGGTTTCACTCTTACACGCCCCCACAAACACATACACCTACATGCCTCCTGAACCCTCAATCACCATTACTTGTGCTGAGAAAACGTGAGTTACAAAACTACTGCAATTTTCTGAACCACTGTTCCTCGGTAATGAACAATGAAAGCAGGTTTGACCACCCACTCCGCACCCGTACAATGAAACTCCTTGATACTAAAGAATTCAGAAAGTTTGATTCTTAGTCCTACAGGAAGTGCTGAAGGAATCTTACTTCCAGACCATTTCCGAAACCTGCCACACATTTTCATATATAATTTACACATATGACTTATCTTGCATAGCAAGACAGAAAAAAACGATAACTTGTAAATCCTCAAGTGTGCGTTTTGCCCACCTCATGTCTGCAAAGCTACAAATTAGACACCAGGGAATATCAGCTAGACAACAGCAGAGAGAAATACCAAGATAACCTACAGAGTGTATTTGCATGAATGTTCATGGGTTAAAAAAGCATTCTTTTACAAGACCAGCTGTCTCAGAGACTGGGAGAAAAACACAGACACAAAACAAGCAATAAACAAATGTTAACGACATAAGTTAAGAAATGTTAGACTTGTCTTTTTTTTCCAGCTCATCCCAACTATGTTTTTATAATTAAGCAATGTACAAGCATAAAATACATTTATCAATAAAATGGATTTCAGATTCATGCAGATTTTTGCCTGAAAGCAAAGTGGGAAATAATTCTCTGTAGTTTACATTAAAGTTCTGTTGTAATGTGTGTCTAATTACTCTTTAATTAAGTCTAATGAAGGGTGTAATATTAAAAGAACCTACTCAAACAAAACCTTAAAGCCAGTATATCGTGAAGAAGATATCTTGAAGAATATAGGAGCTCCTGGTCTTCTGCTGCCTTAATCTACAAAAAGTAATGTTAGGATCTGATAGAACGTGTTAAAAAACCAAAGTCACACAATAATGCAAACAAACTAAATTACTGTTTTACTTAAAGGCATCTGTTGGCTTTGACAAGAGTGTAGGTGGCAGCTTCAGTCCCCCATTAAAAAAGGCTGTCTGACAGCAGAGTTGAGAAAATATTCTAAATATAGCGTGCATCTTTTCAGGAGCTAAAATACATTTTTGCTGCTGCTCCTGTCCACAGCTTAGCTTCTGTACTGATGCTCCTGATGGAGATGTCAATCAAAACATCTGCCACACCACCAAATCTTGAGAGATACTCTAAACAGCTAAATGAGCTGGGTTTTTCTAATTATGAATGTTTATTTTCACAGTTTTTTGTGCACGCTTAATGAGACACTCACCTTTGATATCTTAAATACATTTTCAATATTTAAAGCCAAACAAGAGGCTTGAAGGCAGAAAAGAAAAATCCAAACGATCAATAATTTTCCACCTTCACAGCAGATTCATGCAGTGCTCTTTGTAATGGAGCGGAGGATGTTACCACGTTTCTAATATAATGATGAAGTTCATACTGTGAGTCTTTTCAGCAGCTGTTAGGATATCATACGAATGTGTTCACATGTTTATCCCATTTACTGCACATTACTGAGGGATACCCTGAAGTTCTACATTTTTTAATGTGGTTGACCACCTGTCAATCTGCAGAGGGTTTCAATTGATTTGTTTAAGGTACACTGTAAAACCGAATGCTCAAATGAATTGTTTATAGTAGTGTTAACTTTTATTTAGAGGTTCTACTAACTTAAAAATGTTGAGTGCCAGTAGAATTTTCTTTCTTTTGTATTTATTAAACTCATAATTTTCAATTAATAAGGAAAAAGGGTAAAAAGGTCCCTGAAAGACAAATATTTAAAAAAAACCTATTTTATTTATTACAACGTTGAGTTTACCGAAAATGAAAGTTTTTATACTTTTTTTTTTTTTTCAGGATTATTTTTTCAGTTCTGTTAACTTATTCCAATGAGAGGGGAGAATGAAAAATATCCGAGTTGGCTAAATCAATAATTTTAATTGGGAATGACTCACAAAACATTTAAAACATGCAACAAAATCAAATACTTGTTGTCAAATTAATATATTCTCTCAATCAATTATCACACAACGGACAACAAAATACAGCAATCAGTATGACCCGGTTTAAACTTGATTTGTGCTTTGTGCCTGTGCCATTTGTTGATTTTTTTAGTATTTAGTAGTTAGTATGTGCCAAAAAAGGCAACCAGCCACATCACAGTAATAATTATGTGTGTATTTCAGGCCTGTTTGTGTGAAATAACACAAGACTGAAAATATAATTTCCCCAAGGGATTAATAAAGTATGCCTTCTTTTTCCTTCTTCTTCTTCTTCCTTCTTACAATATTTTCTCTAAAGATGATTTTACTACAGATAACAAAACCAACTTCACTCTGCACCTTCTACATTTTCTTTTGAGACGCCCTGTTGAAATACTTTTATTCGTACAGTATACGCAGGTATTTTTGTGCCCATGAACTGTTGTTGACATGTGAGACCTATAACCATCTAGATAAGACAAACTGGAACATTCATTTTGGTTCAGCTTCTTTACTACATTCTTTCTTCACCAAAGAACCAATAAAGAATTTCAGCCAAACTCACAAACACTCAGAGATATTTTTCTCTGTATTGTACTGCATCAGTTTTTCCATGTCATTCTTCTTGGCTGGGCTGCAACAGCTTGGCCAGACCTATAAACATGAACTCCTCTTCCTCAGATCCCTCTGCCATGGCCTCTTACTCCCCTTATGTGCCCTTGGCCTCTTTGATCCGTGCTTACAAATAGCAACACAGAGGTGGCATTTTTTATAGATGGATAAGGACCGATTGCTGACTGAATAGTTGTGCAAAGTAGTTTCACACAGATGCATTAGAGGTTCATAAACAAGTGATTTGATGAGTTTTTGTGTTTTTCTGTGAGATCTGTGTCAACTGTCTTGTTAAAAATGTGTGAAAACAATGAAAAAGTGTCAACACATTTGCAAGAGAAGACCTCAGCTGTGCAAAGAAGGTGATGATGAAGATCACAGACCCGACAATAAATATGTAAATTTAAAACACAAAACTCAGAATTCAGCTAGAGGAGTGCACTCACTAGAGTGCAGATCCCCGCCAGGCAACAGATGGTGAAGCACCTACTGCAATAACACCACAACTGGCAGATGCAGAGATTTGCCACCTACATTAACATGACCCTGAAAGCAGACTGAAGCAGATGTTGATCACTTCTGAACGCCGATTAAACTCGTCTATGAATGCAAACATAATCAGAACCTTCAGGCGCTCAGTGACCTTGCGGTTCCACTCAGAACTTTTTCTACTTAATTGCTTTCAGACAAAGTAAAAATACCGTACAAAATGTGTTGTAAAAATAGTCTCTAAGTGAAGACAGCATGTTTCCATGCCCCCACAAAACTTAACATATTTAATTTCTTAAGAACATGGCAATGATTTGATCTTATCATCCTCCTGTTTGTGGTTAATAGGTTTATTTTTTCAAGGGCTGTTATCCACTGGAGTTTTGAGTGAGCAGGTGGACATGAAGGTCTTGCCAGGAAAGCGCCCACCTTGAGGTAGAAGAGGGTGTGAAACAATTCCTTAAGATGTGATTAAAATGTCCCACTTTGTCCCACTGCAAAAGGCAGCATGTGACTGCATTAGCAAGTCAAATAAAAACCGCTGTGGACAAATTTGTCATTCGATGCTGTGGGCATGATGTTAAGAAGAGAAAAAAACATATTGTTCCAAATTGATGTCTAGTTAAAATTGTTGGTTGAAGCTTCTGTCTTTGAAATTGTTTATTAGTAATCTTCAGAAATGTTTGTCCTTTTGTTACTCGATGTCTCTGTTATTTTCAGTCAAAATATTTGCCATCTGTCTTTGCCTCATTTGCTGGGAAGTTCCTACACTACACTTGTTTGAGATCGCTCAGTCAGTGCGTATCGTGACATCTTTCTTTCCTCGTGTTTGACTCACTCTTTTCTCTGTCTGTTCATCCACGATGACTATCACCGCTCGAGATACAGTAAGCACCCGGCGCTCACACTGTGGTGTACGCAGGGGTGATTGAATCTGTCAGAATTTATGGTCATGTAGGATGTTGTCTATCCTGCCTCAGTGGGAGACGATTCTTCAATCACTGTCAGACTGCGTCCTGTGAGCGAGAGCCACATGTTGTCAGATTAACCTCCTCAAAAGGAACAGACATGACAGCCTCTTTATGGGAGAGCAGGCAAATGCTTTTGTGGAGGTGCAGACAATATGAAAAAAGCAGCATGTGCACACAAGTGAAAAGTGTTTGATAAAAGGCGACTCGCTACCTTGAATAATGCATTGAAAACCTTTTCATTGTTGGAGGGTTAAGAACCCAGAGGGGACAGGAGATAAAAACGATGATCATTCCCCTACTGTAAGACGTCTGGGGATATACTGAGCTCTGATTATCTGCGTGTGCCCAAACTGAGAGTCAGTGTGTATTTCTTTATTCACGCTGGTGGAGGATTATTTCTGCCTGAGTGACTTCCTGCTCCAGTCTCAATCCAAAAGGACCTGTATTCATTTCCACAGTGCCTATTACCCAGAAAGGGAATGAAACAAACTAGCAATTACAGGAAAAAAAAGGCTTCAAAGCCCAAAGCAGAACTTTCTCGAAATAATGGTACATTTCTTTTGCTTTTAATTTATCCAGGGAAATTAAACTGAGCAACATTACTCTTTCTCATCAAAAAAATGGTTACAGTCTGTCCCAGTGCGAATGTTGCCCACTTGCACCAGTCGTCGGGAGTGTGACAGGGGTGCCAGGCCCCAGTGCAAGATTTACAAACCAGGCCCTGCCCATTACAATCCGATGTAATATAACATAATGTCAGTAGTGAATGAAAGAAGTGAAAGCATGCAGCTTTAAAACTACCAGCAACAGAAAAACGCACTGCACAGTTGACGTTGAAATGAAATGATTACTTGGAAAACAGACTGCCATGATATACAGGAGGAGTCAGCAAGGCCAAGAGGGTAATAGACCTGGTGTTGGAGCACCAGGCATATGCACAGATATGCACCTGGGGTGCTCAAGCACTTGTCCTTTTGGCCTCTGACCAGATAAGTGCCTTTTTCCACAGCAATTTATTCCAATTTCTTCTTCCAATATTACATTTGAGTTTTTAAATTTGACCCATGTCATCAATTCTCAATTAAAAAGTGTGTTTTCATTCCCATAACTGGATTTGAGTTAATCTGCGAGACCACACGCGCCCCTGCCCCCACCTCTTCGACTTCTCATCAGCATGGAGCGCCCTGCAGAGCCGCGTCGTCTTCCTGACCTGAAGCCTTCACAGGTGACATCCGGCCAGTAATGTTGGCCCTCAGCCTCGGCATTGTTTGTCACTGTTATGAAATTGAACCACTATTAAAACGTTTCAGTACAGCCACCCTGATGTAGGCAACAGTGCAGCATTAATCTTAACAAGCAAGTCTGGCATAAAATTGCTTGGCCAATTAAAACAAGTCTGGTAGGAGTTAGAAGGAGAGAGAGCAGCAGCTGTGATCAGAGTGGAACTGAGCAGTGTTGGGAGGAAATATTCAGATTTACTGAAGTAAAAGTATCAGTACCACACTGTAAAAATATTCTGTAAGTCCTGCACTGAAAATCTTACTAAAGTACATGTAGTATGTATATTGAGGAACATTTACTTAAAATATTGAATGTAAAAGTACTCAAAATAAAATCAAGACAGGGGAGGAGAATAAAATAAGGAGAAGTGAACAGAGGGCACTTATTGTTGTAACTGAACACAGGCCTACTTTGTAGTTTGAAGGCTAGATTGGTTGGTTTATTATTTTATTTATTCAAAGAGCAGCATTTTTCAATTTTGTGTAAAGATTTGTTGATTTTGAAGAGTTCTTTATTTGATAGACCATTAAAGCAGTGTGGCATTGTTTAATTTGCTGTTGCCTGCTCTTGTGAGAAGTGTAGTGTAGTATATATACACTGCCTGGCCAAAAAAAAAGTCACACACTAATATTTCGTTAGACTGCCTTTAGCTTTCATTATGGCACTCATTCCGCCATGGCATCATTTCAATAAACTTATGCAATGTCACAACGTTTATTCCTGTCCAGAGCTGCATTAATCTTTCACCAAGATCTTGTATTTATGATGGAAGAGTTGGACCGCTGCTTAAAACATCCCAAAGATTCTCAGCGGGGTTAAGGTCTGGACTCTGTGGTGACCAATCCATGTGTGAAAATGATGTCTCATGCTCCCTGAACCAGTCTTTCACAGTTTGAGCCTGATGAATCCTGGCATTGTCATCTTGAAATATGTCTGTGCCATCAGGGAAGAAAAAATCTATTGATGTAAAAACCTGGTCATTCAGTATATTCAGGCAGTGAGCTGACCTCATTTTTTGGGCCACATAACAGATCACAACACTGCCCCCACAGGCTTGTACAGTAGACACAAGGCATGATGGGAGCATCACTTCATCTGCCTCTCTTCTTACCCTGATGCACCCATCACTCTGGAACAGGGTAAATCAGGAATCATCAGACCACATGACCTTTTTCCATTGATCCAGAGTCCAATCTTTATGCTCCCTAGCGAAGTGAAGCCTTTTTCCCTGATTAGCCTCACTGACAAGTGGTTTTCTTAAGGCTACACAGCTGTTTAGTCCCAATCCCTTGAGTTCTCTTCACATTATGCATGTGGAAATACTCTTGCTTTCACTATTACACCAGCCTCGTTTCACCTCATTAATTGATACAGTTGAACTGGAAATAGAATAAACTCTCAGCTTCATTTCAAAGAGGATAAACCGAGTTTACTTGGGGTCACCCTCCACTACTCCCATGAACTAATAGCGCTAACATATATTAACAAGATGGACTAAATTATGTCCAACAACAAAAATATGCTAAAATGTGGAGTCTGTGTTCTGATATCAGTGAAGTATTTGCCAAAAACGGGCTTACAAAGCTTACAAACATCTAATAAACTTATCTCATATTGTATGCTTGTATTATTCAGTCTAGTTGCCTAATTTTCCAAGCTTTAAAAGTAAAATTAGTATATACACACTCACTCCAACTTTTCTTCGTGTACTCAGAACATGGGCTGAGACCATAATGGAGCTTTAAAAATTTAAAAGTAGGCTACATATAAAAGAAAACAATGCACATTTCAAAATACTTGTCAAACCAAGGTTAAAACTAAGGTCCTGCCTCTCACTAGGCAGATAACCAGTCTTACTTGAGAATAATGGGGTGGCCTGTGCTGCCCCCACTCTAGAAACACCCTGCCTGTAGTAGTACTTGTTGTACCACTTGATGTAAAGACACCGGCAGCCTTTCTTTCAAAGGGCTGCACTCTGGGGGTATCCAGTGCTCTGAGGAGGATTGAAGCAAGGTGTGTTTTTGTTTGTGTGTTTGTGTCTGTGTGGAGGGAGAGTTATTAGAGTCAAGCTCTTTTTTCTTTTTTTTTTAAATCAGATCTTATCAGTCCTTCAATAACAAAAGCAGTTTCACGTATGCACTCTACGGTCTGTGGTTGGTCTAAATGTCAAGTGAGAGGCACGGACGTAGGATGGTATTTCATGGTGTCAGGATGATGCTGAGGAGAGAGAAGGTGCACAAACAAACTGCCATCACTGGAATAATCCAGAAAATTTGATTTTTAAGCGTAGCAACACGTATGCATGCTTACACACACACAAAACACTAAACAGATTATATTCTTAAATATACATACATTTCTTTAAGTGCCTTCATTGCACCATAAGAGGGCAGGTAAAAGTGTGTGTGTGCGTTCAGGCTCATTCATTTGTCTGTTTGTTTGTTTTTTTTCCCAGTGAGGCAGTAGGAGACAAAAAAACAAAATGCTGTTCGTTTGTACACAGAAAACACTTTCTCTAATTGGCCAAACATGCTGTGTGTTGCAGCAGCGAGCACGGGCAATGGCTGGTGGTGACTCGTTGTTAGCTCCAACACTCTGCTGAGCTCATTAGAAAGCCACAGTGCAGAATATTTCAGGCAAACAAAATCTTATACCAACAGTTGCTTCGCAGCTGAACATTTACTAGTATCAGGCTCAGTCATCCAAAACTTGTCTTTGATCAAAACTCTTTGAAAAAAAAAAAATCATTTCATTGACATTGTGAAAACAACGTGACAATGAGAAAGGGGTTGCTTGTAGTGATGGACCCACAGAGGATTATTACGTGAACCTGCAGCTACCCACTGCTTTACAGCGCTTTTAAAGTTTCAGCCCACTGTTCGGCCTCAGGTCCGGGACTTTCCTGTTGTGGTTCACTGTCACCATTCATATAATGTTGTGTTGTTCTGAGAGCCCACTGTGTATATACCTGCTCCGCACCAAACAGAAGACAGACACAGTTAGCAACTATCCAGTAAACACAGTGGAGCATGTAGCAGATTAGGGGACTAGATTAGAGAAATTGATGGTGGAGATGGTGGAGACCTAAAACAGAGCTAAAAGAGAGTCACTGTTGGACTAACATTCATCATCATTCACCCCTTTTGCCTCATAGCTGATGTGTAAATAAGCAAATGCTTCCAAACAGGTTCACCATATCAGCTTAAAAGGTGATAATATGTCAAGGTTGTGTTCACATTGTGTTTCCACTGCCTAGATGTAGAAAAAAGCAGTTATTTCAGGTTTAAGTGCAGTTAATAAAATTTAAAATAGCAGACTCTGGTTGTAACAAATGCTGCATTTAGAACCCTGGATGATGGCCCACACACTGTTGTACCACAGTCACTGACTGTAAGGCAGGTGCCATCAATTTTAAGGTAATTTGAGATTTCTTCTCAGAACCTCAACAAGGTTTTGTATGCTCAGTATCTTTCAGGAATCAAACTTAGGCACACTCTTGGAAATGATCTTAAGACGAAGTTCAAGTGCAAATCTAAGAACATTTTTGACAAATGAGGCCCCAAGACACTGAAGGGTTGAGACCAGGTCAAAACCAAGTGCTGTCACATCTCTAGCTCTCTCACCCAAGTGATGGAGTGGGACTGCGATGTGCAGCATCAGAGCTGACATTAGCTATCGTTGATGTAACACGTTCTTTTGGCACAGATAGTTTTCGAGGGCACCTTTTCAAGTGGTCCCGGGCAACGAACCATGCCCAGGTACAGTACAGTGTTCACACTAATCAAGTGAACTAGAATTTGTATCTGGGCCAGGATCCTTGATATGAAAGCCCCCTTTGTGATCTTATTGATATTCCTGCAATTGTGGTCTTGACCATCTTTAAAATAAAATCCTGAGTCCTCATTTTCTTAGACAGAGACAAGACTGAGTAAAAATGTGGTCAATTCCAAAATGAGACCTTGTCTTAAAACTGGTCTCGAGACCAAGACCGAGTTTGAGTACTACAACACTAGTGGCTGAGTCAAAGGTTTAGTTGGGATGGCATGGCCAATCTTAATTCCTAATTGGTCAGCGTGAATGACACCCAGTTTTTAGCCTCCCTCATCTGGAAATAAGACAGTATTCACAGGTAATCACACTTCATTTAGCTGTGCTTAAGGCAAACTCACCAGCACCTGCAAAGATACTGAGGTATGCCTTTATTTCAGCTTTCTTTCTTGATTTTACATTAAAAAGACAAATTTCTTAATACCACTCATTACTTCTATTCTTTGGGCAATTTATGTATCTCTGCTCTGCCAAAGAAACTCTGGAAACATCATTTATAAAGTTTTAAAAATGACCACTTGGTAATTAAGAGAAAATGCAATGTTTTATACAAAAGTTTCCGGGATATTTTGCTTGTAGCCTTTCAATTAAAAGTTGTAGAGAACTGGAAAGCATTTAATGGCTACAGTACATTGCACAGTTTGGACTCAAACTGAAACTCAAATCACATAAGTAAATAATAAGATGGAAAATTAAATGAAATGAAGAAATGTTAGCTCTTAATACTTGTCAGCCTCCAAGCATGTTAGGAACCGAGTTCAAACCAGACTCCTCAGCTCTGTAGGAGACAAATGATGATCAGATGACTCATCAAATGTTCCTAATTGGTGAAAATCATCAGTGACATGTTGGCGGTAGCCGACTGTGGGCTCTTAACCATTCTTGTTCTTCTTGACCTGAGTGCAGCCTTTAATACCATCTCACACAATATTTTGTTGAAGAGATTATTCTGAATTGGCATCATGGGCACCTCTTGTGCCTGCTTTTAATCTTATCTCCCTGTCTGCACTCAGTTTACTGATACTAGCGGTGTTCCACAGGGCTCAGTCTTTGGCCCTCTACTATTTATTATCTAAATTTTACCCCTTGGTCAGATATGGCATCCAATTTCATTGCTAGCAGATGACACCCAGCTCTATCTTTCCTCCAAGCCTTCTTCCTCTCTCCTGTCTCCTGTTTTGGCTGCTTACTGCAAAGTAAATCTTGGTTCTCACGCAACTTTCTCAAACTTAACGGTAATAAAACTGAGATACTCCTTGCTGGCACTAAATCTGCTCTGGTTAAGCCTGACAGTTTTTCCCTTACCACTGACAACTTTGTAGGTCTTCCCTCCCCTCAGGTCAAGAGCCTGTGTGTCATCCTTGACAGCACACTCTCTTTTGAAGTGCGCATCAACGATGTTACTGTCTGCATACTTTCATCCATGCCATTCTCATTCACACCCTCATTATGCACTATCTTGTTTATTGCAATTCCATCCTCTCTGGTCTCCCACACAAATGACCTCATAAACTCCAATGGTGCAGAATTCAGCTGTCCGTATTATTACTAGAACTCCCTCCATAGAGCTTATCACTTATATTCTTTAGCAACTTCACTGGCTCCCTGTTAAATATGACTTCCAGATTCTGCTTCTCACCTTTAAGGCCCTTCATAACCTAGCTCCGCTATATCTCTCTGAACTCCTTCATATTCATCTCTCTCTCTCTCACAAGATATACACAATATTGTTTCCCTATACAGCTTCAAATCCCATTTTAAAACACACCTTTATATTCCATCTGGTGTTGTCTCATTTGAGTTTTTGCACTTATTAAGATTTTACATCTAGTTTTCTATTTATATATTTCTGCCTGTTGCTTTTATGATGCCTTGAAAGATACTTTATTTTGACTTGCTTGTTTGTTCTTTTTAAACTGTGATCCTTGAAAGGTGCCTTTAAATAAAATGCATCATTATTATTATTATTATTATCATTATTATTATTATTATTATTATTATTATTATTATTATAATGGACTGTAGTTTTGTTACCATTTCAAATAATTATTTAAAATGGACTGTACCGTCTATGACACCATTTCCAATAAAATTGTATCTTACAGAATGTATTTGGTGGAGATCTCAGTTGGTCTCGTACGGTTTGTTCATTGCTGCACACAACATCACTGTCCTTGGAGAACACCATTCATTTTGTTTTCTCACTTTGGAGGAGTCGGTGAATCTGTGGCTTGAAAAATGTAACTCCTGTCAGAGAAAGTCTGCTCCACCCTGACCTGATGTGATATTTTGATCCAATACTCGATGGACTGATATATTTCAAACTAACTGTGCCATTGGCAGATGCAGCAGATGAGACATATGGACTGAAGACCCAAAGAGCATTCGGGCCGAGCCTTGTGCTACTTGTGCACACCCTGTGGAAGCTTGTTGCCATGGATTTGTAGCCTCATGCACCACCAGTTTTCTCAGTGAGTTTGGGGATTCATGGATGGATTTAAAACCCACAAATAAAAAAGAAAAAACAAAAAATTATCAAAAAAGTGACAAAAAGTTATACCCTATGAAACACATGGGGGCAGTTACAGTATACACGTTTTTCTATGTTGTATTTACAGTGTGGAAACAGAACTGTGCTTTTTAAACTTTAGTTTCCCACCCACAGGCTGTTGCAGGCACTCAATGTGTCACATAAACACATTTCCCAGAAGACGCTGGCTTCAAGACGCCATACTAACACTTGAACAGTTTCCCAGGCTTCTCTGACTCATGACCTGAATTTATTGCCCCCCAAATCCTCATTGCCCCAGCAGTTAGAGGGTGCTCAAGGACAAAAAAGGACGCTCTCATCATTATTTATAAGAAATAAAGTTATACATAGTAGTACATCTTTTTTTTTTTAACTTACATATTTATGTATTTTGTATACCCATACACTCATGCAAATGTTTAATAGTCTGCAGGACTGGATTTGTGTGTGCTAACTGATAGTTATGAAAAGGAAAGTTGAACAAGGAGGGCAGGGGCTTGTGCAGTCTTGCAGATTTAGAACTCAAATGCAGACATAAAAAAACACTTTTAAATTTTAGAATTGATGCCATGGGCCAAATTTGAAAACTAAAATATAAAATTAGAACAAGAAATAGGAAAAATGTCTTCAAAAAAAGGACATATGTAGTCAAAGGCCAAAAGGGCAGGTGCTTGAGCACCATCTGGGGACCACAACACACTATTAACGATAGCAACTTGTACAAAAGCTATAAGTAATACATAAAGTCATAATATATTTTGCTGGTGCAGTCAATATTGCGAGCAGGTATGGGGGGTTGTGCTTCATGGGATACTAAAACTCTTACTCTTGGCTCGATTCGCTGTAACAGCAGTGAAGGAAGGCACCCGCCTGATAAAGTAATCAGCAGACAGATGGTTATACAAGATTAACTTAACTCTCAATCCAAAGCATAGCAGTGCAGATCCCCGTGTTTCCAAAGATACCAAATATGCCGGATGAATTTTAGTGAAAATGTGTATGAAATGATGAAATATCTGTAAGCATTTAATGATGAAGACATTAAAATTGTAATGTGCAGTTTATATCCGTGATACTGTTATACAGAGTGAAAAGCTGTGGATGTTTTCTATTTTTAATGAAACTTAAGGGGATATTAGGAGTTTCTCTGTGGGATAATCAGGATTAGATATGGATTTTCATTCCCAAATGAGAAGACACGTGTGTATGTGCTCTAGTGATCCATGCTTATTATTATTATCACAGATGGATTCAAGCAGATGGTAGAAGCTCTTGGTCATGTTATATAGTGAGAAAAAGATGCATAGATTGTGGAAGGGGGGAACACTGATGCATCTGAAATGTGTCAGCCATGGTGGAAGAGATTACGCTACAGACTTACCGGAGTGATTCCTCAATCTCACATTCTGTTTCTGTAGAGGCAACAAACACCAGTGTCAGTGTGGTTTGTGGTGTGTGTGTGTGTGTGTGTGTGTGTGTGTGTGTGTGTGTGTGTGTGTGTGTGTGTGTGTGTGCATCATCAAGCTGGGCTGTAGAGGCGGGTTGCTGTATCTGCACTGCTGGAGCTCAAAACCAACTGACTCTGTTTCTAACACAGACTGTGATCATTTTCTGCAGTGTGACACTGGCAAGAGGTCAAGCACCAGAAGAAAGAATCTTTTATCTTCTCTTTTAGTTTTATTACCATGACCTGTGAACTAGTTAGACTGAAAGTACCCTGTGGAGTTTCTGACCACTAGTGCTGTTATGGAGCGATGTGTTTAATGGGTGGGTTCTCTCTTTTTCTATTTTTTTTTTTTAATCATGTGCATGAGGACACATGCAATTCCTTTACTCCATTTCACACTATTCTGCTGCCTGACAGTTGGTGGTAATCTGCAGCAATGTGGCACAGCAACAGTGAAGAAGACTGCAACCTACAAAACACGGACAGTAAAACATACAATGTGTACTAATGAAAAACACTGAACGTAAACATAAATTCAGACTTCCAAAAACACAATGAAATTTTCAATATGCAATATGTATGTAGCAATTGCGCATTCAAAGATGAGTACAGCAGTCCAGATAGCAAGTTGAAATCCTATTTAATATACGATTTGTGGTTGAAGCAAGCTGTGTTTCTCCTCCCCAGACTAGGGGAAGCTCTGCAAGCTGCAGGAGTTCTGCAGGAGCTCAGGTTTCCTGCAACATCGTAAGATGACAATTACAAGCAAGGACGAGTCCTGCAGTGTAAGCTATGTTTTATACCTGTCAACTGTCTGTCGATGTTAAGCATGATATCCTTAAAATAAAAGCCCACTGCTCTGAAAATGCACACTCTTGACTTTGAGCTAAGTGGCTGCCTGCCAGATTCCGTTAACATATTGCTCAATTAAACTGTTATAAACATCTACTCCTTCTAATAGATTTAAAATGATTTCTTACGACTCATAAACAGCGAACATTTGGCATTAACTTGAATATAAATTTCAAAGGGGGACACTGCAGCTGCACCATTGATGTCACAGAAGCGAGCATTTCAATTTAACATGTTTCCTTGATCTCTGATGACATATCATGGCCTCGATTTATTACAATAATTATATTCCAGATCTGTCATTTAAAAGCTTACATTTGAGCAAAATGTTCCAATGATGGTGATTTAATTAATCTAATAAAAACCCTTTAAGACTTGTTTAAAAAGAATCTCAGCTGGTTTCAGAACAGTCTCCTGTCCAGTCCTTGGACCAGCAGGATATATAATAAGGAAGATGTGAAAAAATCATATCTTGCAAAAATGTTTTTGATGCCTCTGTTGTTAGTGTATTTCTAATAGGTCAAACTTTGACAAAATTGTATTTTAATATTCTTTTTTAATATGGATTTCAAAAGTCATACCTAAATATTAAGACACTAATCCAGTTAGCAACTTTATGAAACATTAATGAGAACTTAGCAGCAACTTGTTCGGCATTTCTACCACGAGTGTATATGACCGTGTCATCAGCATACATCTGAGTTTCAACACAAACTAGTGGAAGAACAGAACAACAGGGGGCCCAGAATTGATCATTTTATCTATGACAATTCATTATTTATATGAACAAATTGTGAACAACCAGATCTATAAGATTTATTTTTTATTTTTTAGTTTTCAGTATATTAGCTGAAATCTGAAATTTAGACAACTTTGATAGAAGTATCGGATGACTCACTGCATCAAATGCTTTATGTAGGTTGAGCCAAACTGCTCCAAGTACTCCTCCTTCACCTAATTTAGTCTTGATTATTTCCAAGAAAAAGCATCACTCCGCCTGATAGAATAATTATTCCTCAACCCAAACTGCATGAGGCGGATCTCCTTTGTTGCTGAGATGAGACAAGAGCATATAACAAAAGACACAAGGTTCCAAGTCGAGAATGCAAAGTTGAGATGCATCAGTTGAAATTTAATGCAAATGGCTGGTGGTTGCATTGTGAGAAGTGCAAAGCCATGCTAATGCTTAGTTACAGCAGTGCTTTGAGCTAAATGCAAGAGTTACCATGCTAAAATCCTCATATACCTATACAATTTTAAGCAGGTACAATGTTTATCATTTTGGTTTAGCATGTTACTATTGAGTAATTGGCACTAAACACAACTGATGAAGCTGATAGAAAGTTTATCAGGTTTTGTAAGTACTTGAAAAATAAATTTTGACCTGCTGGTGAGGCTAGATGAAAAGTCTGGGGATCACCAAAGTTATTAGGATTTGTCCTTTTGTGACAGCGAGTGTCACAACTTCATGTCAAGCCATTCAATAACTGTCGAGATATTTCAGGCTGGTCCGAAGTGCTGGACTGACTGACTAATAATGCCATCCCAAGAGTCACGCTGCCAGCATCGCTCAGAAGGCAGTGAAAAACAAAATCCCAGAAGTTTCAGCAATAAATTCCATTCTCTGTCTCGGTGGTTCCCAAACTATTTTCTGTGGCATGCCCCCCTTCAGAAGCCAAACAAAGTCCATGCCCCCGACTCTGGAATATTATCAATCATTAACAATAATTTGGGAAGCAACTGATAAAAACAGCTGGTCTTCACCAGAAAAACGTCTGTTTTGGTCGCAGAGCAAGCAGCTTTTTCCGACTGATATGTCCTTTTATTGTTAGGCAGTGCCCTCTAGTGGCTGTAGTACATATGACAGGAGAAAGATAAGGAGCAACAAAGGGTTGGATGGATGGCTCAAACAGGTGCAGGACTTTCATGCAGGAGAAGGGGGTTCAAATCCAGTATAGCATAAACAGTAAACACAGATTTTTTAAAGTTTTGAATAAGTTAAAATATCATTATGGATGTGACATCTGTCCATTACTTCTGTTACATACATATGACATACGTATCCCCCCAGTTTTGGGGACTACTGTCCATCTACTAAATACATAGTAGTCACACTTAATAACAGATATATATTTCACACTAGTTATCAAAGTATTTATAAAAGCAAATTATTCTTTCCTTGATTGCTACATGGCAAAGACTGGTGGTGACAGTAACTTAAGACAAGAAAGAATGCAAGACCAAATAGATTACAACAGCAGGGACACACTGCAGGATACTATATATTCATTGTCAGGCTGAAATATATTCAACATATTCAAATATATTCAAAAGTTGTATGTGTAAATCAAGCTGAATTGTATTATGAGTATTAAAACCACCAGAATTCAGTTTTTGGTATTTTGCACAAGATAAGACATGCACGTCTTTCTAGTGTTTTTCTTTTTAACTCGGGCTTTTTCACAGCAGCGGCGGATAATGAAAGTGTTGATCAATCTTGATCCCTGTCTGTCCACCCCGTACCTCCACTTTTTACTTAAAAGAAGATAACCAGGTGAATGAGTGACATTCTGTCAAAGCCCAACGGCGGGCAAACCACATCTCAAGATCAGATCTGATGGAGAAAGTGCAAGTGTTGCTGAGACTGACAGCTGGTTTCTCATTTCCTTTCCTTGCTGACGCATTTCACAATTGAACCAGCAGCAACACCTCAGGAAATACAGCAGAATTACACATACTGTAGTGGCTGCTACAGGGGAGGTGATAGACATGGTAGAATTACATCACATCAGATATATTTAGTGGAAAGTAACAAAGTAAATCTGCTCAAGTACCGGCCAATTCTGGGGTTCTCCTGTTAAATAATTTCATTTTCATTTTCTTAAACTACTAATTCATTAGGCCTACATTTTCGAAGGAAACTTTCCTCTCCACTACATTTATTTAACAAAGTTTCTGAGTACACATTTTTACATTGTGGCATTACTACTTTTACATAAAGCTACACTAATCCATATTTCTGTACTAACACTGGATCAAATTACTTGGCGTTATGTGAAAGGTTTTATGAAAATCTAACTACTCTCATCTTCTTTGGCTGTTTTCTGCAAAAATGTTCTCATAAACCTATCAAATACTACCTGTCCAGCAGCAAATGGCAGACAGACAAAACTAGAACATTTGCATCTCCTGAAGAAAATTAGCGGGATTGCTGCATCGGCTGTATCTGCTCGCCAGCCCAGTTTCCCAGCAAGAGGTGTTGGTGATTCACATGTGAAGATACCACCCAAAATCAACAGTAAGTGAATAAGGAGTTCAAGAGTTGTGAAGTGATATTTTTATTAATGTCCACAAAGGGGAGCTATTGGTGTCACGAGGCAATATGTGGTGTACATTCACAATGGGAGGGAGCTGAGCGCACAGCCCTGGGGGACTCCGGTGTTGAGCATTAGAGGTGAGGAAGTGAGCCTGTCAATCCGGACTGTCTGAGGTCTATTTGTGCAGAAGTCCAGTATGGTCGTCAAGCCCAGAGTGATGAGTTTTTCGGGGGATGAGGGGGGAGATTGTGTCGAATGATGAGCTGAAATCATCAAACATCACCCTGATGTGGGTGTTGTTTTCCTCAAGGTGAGTGATGACTGAGTAGAGGGCAGAGGAGATGGCATCCTGTGTGGATCTGTTGGTCGAGAATGCAAACTGGTGAGGGTCCTTCAACGTCATGGTTATACTAATAACAATATGGTTAAGGTTACTGAGATGATGACCTTGCAGCAGTCTCTTGTGTAAAACTCGAACATTTTGTTGACTCATCCACCCATTCCACCCTCATTCTTATGTGGTCCGTCTGTAATAACATTATCTGACTCCTTCCTCTCCTCCTGTCATATTTACTGCAGCCACTAGATGGCTTTGTCACTTGAAGGTAAACATATTGTTCTGGGACTCCAGCAAAAACGACTGAGGCTATCGATCTTCTTGAGAGGTCAGGGAGACCTGTTGTTTTGCCACAGTGTTCAAACTAATTTGATTTTCCCTATTTTTCGTGACGGGCCATTGTTGGAAGGCACTGAGCTTTGAAAGCTGTTGCAATGACAGGTGGAGGACAGACTGAAAAGTTGTAAAACTAAAGCATAATCTGCTGCATTCAGCGTGTACAGCACTGCTTCTGCAACCACCTGAGGTAGAAATAACTAAACTGTACTTTTCACACGGTCCTAAATATATACTTACAAGTGAGGTTTATTCACAAAATCTTTATTTTCTTTTAATTGCACTACATGCAAAAGTTAAATTATCTCCAGTATTGAAGCCCGAACAAAGTCTGAAATAGAGGAACTGCAGATTTTGCTTTCAACTCAATGTGACACTTTTTAGAATGAATAATTAATCATGTTATCATTACTTTTAATTGTCATCCTTGGTTTCAGTAGAGATCTAAGTTGAGGTCTGGTTTTATGCACTTATTTGGAAGTATAAAATAATTTTTCATCCAAAAAAAACCAAACAAAAAAAAAAAAACCTCAGCAGTGGTATCAGTTGCAATCTACTTGTGACATTCCTTCTTCCACTTTCATCACTTCATCATTGTTATTATCTGCTCCGAGATTTCTTCCTTTTCTCGGCTCACTTCCTCTCAATATTACATCAGCTCACCTCCCGTCATTGCTTTTTTTCCCCCACTTTTGTCCAACTTGTTCAACAAATATCTGTCCTCTTTCTTTTCCACTCCTTATTCACACTTCAAAGTCTTCTGCAGGCACATGATTTAATTTTCATTTTAAAACATTGTTTTTATATGAAAATGACCATCCACCCAAGTGTTTTAGCACTGTTTCAGAAATAATCTTGCATAATCACATGACCATTCACGTATACTAGGCATGTGGATGTAGTAGGAAGTATAAACAGTTATTTATAAAACCTTGCTGTGAGGTGGAAATTATCTTATTTCTAATTAAGTCTAGACTTGAAGCAGTGCTGGGATGAATGTGCACCCAAGCCTGTGATGAAGTTTGCATGAGCTTCATGAACAATGCAAATGGGGTTTTCCATTAAAAGTGTGAGAAATTAATTGTGGCACACTCGATTAGAAGACTAGGTGCTTGGTTTTGTTTGTCAACCCAATATTCAGTTAACAGAGTAATACATGTAGTCTGGCTTCAATTTCCTCCTCCATCGCCATGATCTCGTCTTCCACAAAGGTTGCTTTTCTCTTATAATGTATGGCTCCTCCTGACTAAACCCTCATTTGAGATACACTGTATGATGGGAGATCACTGATTATTAGGCAGGTGCCATCAATCAAGTTCATCTGAGCTTTATAGATCACAGGTATCTAAGTTACAAATGGGTTTATTAACAAAATGTAAGTGCATCATTGGAAATGATCTCAAGACTAAGTTAAATGAGGCCCCAGAGATTTCTTTGCTTGTACTGATGATGAAGTCGAACTGTTACTGAAAGTGACACATAGACAACAAAGTCAGCAATGTCTGTAATTTGTTATTCATGTTAAAATATCCACTGGTAGTCATGGCTGATGTTTTTGTTTTGTTTTTTCAGAAAAGGGTCACGTGACAGGGGCGTGACAAATCTGGGAAGGGCACCTCATGACTCGTAAGACCCAATAAGGAGGCATAGCATCGTTTTCAAAAATTTCTGGCTTTCCAGACTGACTGTGCATTCCATATGAACTCAGAAGTCAGAAGGTCCCAGTTAACAGTGGGAAATGTCAACCATAACACGCCCTGAAGTCGTATTTCCAACTCGGAAAGTCAGGGGAACCTCACCAACCCCAACCTCAATCTCACAATCCAAAATTTCTGCTCTGCACATCAACAGTAGTGAAAGCTGTAGTACTGTTCATTAGCACTTCTGTCTTCGTGTCCAACTTCTAACTGTGGACGTGTTACTATGATGTTTGTATGCACGAAAATGTTATGTGTTGTTATCAAGCATAACAAAGGTTTTCCTGGAGGCGTTAATCTTGGTTCTCCAACTTATTGTACTGGAACACAGTAAACTCAGGTGTGACGTCATTCCCAACTCCGACTTCTGATGTGTGAGATAAATGGAACGTAGCATAAAACGCAAACCTGGAGTTTTCAAACTAGGTCAGAAGCATTTCCAAAAGTTTTTTTAGGGGATCCAAAATGCTGGAATGGTGTGGATAGCAAACAGCAAAAGTTATGCTGTCTAAAATGAAAACATATTTGTGTGGATATAAACTTAGCTATGAGCTTATTCTCATTTTGCAAATTAAATTCTCTCAAGTGTTTCTGCTCCCTGTCAGGGTCACAGATAAGCTGTACACAGCGAGGCCTGGACATGGTCTGGTTCACTTGAAAGGATCAGATAATCAAATGAATCTGTGGGCATATGAGTGGGGTTTTTTTTTTTGCATTGCACTGACCACATTTACATGTTTAAAATTTTATTTTCATGCAGTTTGCAGCAGATTCTTGTTAGTGTAATGACCTCTTATGTGATCTAATGTCATTTTGACACCAGTCCCATAATTTGTTCCAGCAAATATGTGAACATTGTAAAAGTTTGGATCAGAACCACACCTCTCAAAATGACTGACGGCCAAAAGCTTGCTTGAAATGTTTTATCAAAATGGTGCAGGTACTAGCTTATAGTAATACCACGTTCCACTGAACATGATGATAAATTTAATGAGTGCAAAACTACAACTCCTCGCTCTGTTTGCTGTCGGTGAGTCAGATATTCTGTTAATTTATTAAAGTTTTTAAATTCATTCCGCCTCCTTAGATATTTGGTGTTCTTTGTGTGCTGTTGCTGAGATTTCTGTAGGATGATAATTCAAGTTTGTCTTTCCCTTCACAGTCGTTGTTTTCTTCACACCTGTTACTGCACCTGCTCTTCACACAAAACTGAACCTCATAAATTCAATCAACCTCAGTAAATCCAGAGGAATACTTAAGCTACCATCATTACATCCCATAATTTGCATAATTCTCCCTCAAATGCAAATGCATTAGGAGAAGGAGGCACGTAACAGTCAAACGGTGCATCCAGGCTGGTGTAACACACACATACGGGTGAGGAGATGCGGCCATGTAACAGATGCTCCATCAGGGTTACCTGGAGTCAGTTTTTCCTGATTGCACAGACTCAGTCAGTAAATCAGTCCTCTGAAATGATAGTGCAAAACCGTCAATTAAGACCACAACAGTCGGTGAATGTTGAATGTTCCTCACTCACGAATGGCTGCCGACACCCCCGGTTTTATCAGCAATTCAAATAGTTCTGGTGTTGTGCTCGCTGACAGCTGTTTCCACCTGAAACCAGAAAAGAAAGGTAACAAAAAATTGCCATGGTTGCTGCCAGTAAACTCGGCAATGACAACTCTTGAATCTGAATATTTCTTTGATGGACAGCAGCTCCTAGCAACCACAGGTGCAGCTTCTTTGTGGAGCGCTCAAGTTAACCCCAGATGACCCCAAACAGCTAATGATGCCAGATTGAACAATGAAGTGAATTCAAACTGGAAATTGAGTCTAATTATAAGGTTAAGTGTTGCCAGAAAGGACAAATTTCAGAACCTTTTAGTGCCGATGTCATGAGACAAATATGAATCACCTCAGAGAAGCAGACCACATAACAAAGTGAAAATGTCATCCTGCTGTGTTGTTGGGTGCCAGAATTGAAGTAGTAATGTCTCAAACTTGAACTTTAATCGCATACCAGCTGCCACTGCCAGTCAGAGAAACAAACTTAACCAACTACGGTTAAAAGTGATGAGACAAAAACTGGGAGATGTGTGCAAGTCACGACAAAGTAAAGAAAATGAACTCACAAAATGGCAAGAAAGAATAGATTCTTACACATAAATGTCTTATCAAACAGAAAAATACAACAAAACACCTTCTGAATTCAAGTTTTTTTTTCTTTTACTGAACTAAGATGAGCCTCGTTGCCTCGTTAACTCTGTAAAACACAGTTCATTTAAACTCGCGAGACAGAAAAAAAAAAACACATAAAACTTTGTTGGTCAGTCTTTCTACTGTTATAACAATCACAGACTCTGGTTTGGTTGAAATAAAATTAATTCACTGTGGTAGGTGTGAAAATAGTCCACAGGCTGTTTTACTCTGTGCCACTGAGAGCATCGATGAGCAGCGCCTGTTATTCGTAACTGATCTAAATTAGATCAATTCAATAACAAAAATTTTTGAATGCGCAATTGTTACATATTGCTCCTTTAGTAGTGTTTAAAAACATTACAGTTTAAAGTCAAAGCTGCAGTGTTTGAGGCATTCCTACGACCATCAGGCAGCTGGTTCCAGCATTGTGCTGCATAAATGACTAAAACCTGCTTCTGTTTGTTTACATTTTGCCCCGGGCACCACTAGCAGTCCACCCCTGTGTGATCGCGGGGTGAAGTCTCGCAGGGTAATAGTGCAGCTCATACCATTGTTCATGTGCATACAGCCTTGGGGCTCTGGGGCAGATCTTTGCTGCATCGTCCTGCAGCAAGGCGTACCTGCTGAGATCAGTTGCTGCAACAATCAGTCAGTGTTGTTGTTGTGTGGATGAATGCCACAGTACTACAGTTAGAGTAAATTTCAAATATTGTGCGTTGTGCAGAGATTGTAAAGTATCTTATTCTCCTCTTGGTTTCCATCCAGATGTCTCTTCCCAGCAGCAGAGGAACGCAATGTATTTTCATCCGTTTATTTTATCGGTCCATTTATTCACCCTTTTGGCAAACAGAGGCTCTGAGAGCTTTCCTTCAGATCCACAAGCACTTCTCTCCATGAGATGTTTTGATTGACAAGTGATCTGCTGCTGTGCTATCTGTTGTTGCCATGGTGACTCAGTAACTTTTGGCATCATAAATGAGTGTGTTTTTGTTTGTTTCCTTTTTTTTTCTTCTCAAGGCAAGTGAGTCTTATTTCACCCGGGTGAAGCATTTTATTAGTCAATGTGGAAAATGCTATGAGACATCAGAGAAGCGCTTGTACAGAGGAGTGAGAGCACGACAGGAGCTACAATTCAAGCAACCACGATGAGCACACATGGTACAGTCTAATACATGTACAGTACGGCAGTTGTATGTGACATGTCTTCCTGACAAGTGACCTTTTACTGCAAAACCTTTTGAGGAGGAGGTCAAGGTAGATGGTTGGCTGTCGTGGGTGTGACTATGACATGTGACATACAAAAGGTCACATGTCCAAACATGACCACAACCTAGCCAAGTAGTTTTAGTTGCCTTAGACCTGCATTCATTGTTTTTTCTGTCACTTGGGCAGCACAAAAAGCTCTAAAATACAACACTGACATATTATTTCCTTATAAAGTTGATATAGCTAATGTGTTAGCGCAGTGTTTCTCAAACTGTGTGCACTGCATACCTCCTCAGAAAATATTGAGCTCTCCATGTACCACCTTACTGTTTGATGCTAACAGGTAAGTAGCCACAAGCTGGTGTGCTTGGTTCACTGTTGTCCACTTCATTTTCAACAACTGTGCAAAATATTTGCCCCCTGATCTGCATTTCTCTTCGTAATAGTTCTCACCTGCTATCTTGCCATCACTTCTATTTACAACAACCAGTAATCATAGATGACGTATGTGTGTGCTCAGTGCAACGTAGCGGGCTGATATTGAAACAAAATACATTTTCATTCAAAATTTTGTAGTATTTTCATAGTATTATGTCATCAAATTAATTTATTTCATTTTCAAAAAAAATATTTCTGACATTCCTCCAGAAAACCACTAGAGGGAGCTTGCGTATCACTAGTGGTACATGAACCACAATTTGAGACTTGGGCATTTGCAAACACTTGTATATTTGCACATCAAACAGACATGAAGCCTACCCAAAACTGCAGCAATGATAAACCATGTGTTAAAAACAGTTTTCTGGGCGTGTCAGACACAGGTACAAAAGGGCACTGTGGCAGTGACAAATCGTCAGCATGTGATGAGTTGAGGTGAGAACGGGTTAAGTAACATTAGCATTCATTTAGATTCATCTGTCTGTCCACTTGATGAGTGTAAGTCCAGTTCAGTCTAGTTTTAGCTCTGTGTTGCTTACCAATAACTCTTCAGGGGCATGTCTAACCCGTTCTCATTCCCAGATCATCAGATACTGACATATCGTCACACCCTTTGGCATCTCATGCAGACGCACAACGTACTCTTTAGCACTGAGTTAGTTCAGCATAGGAGTTTGTGTCCCGTGTGAAACAAAAATTCAATGTGATCTAAAGTTTTACATCAAATAATGTTATGTTTGTGACATGATTTGTGGGACAGGACTTTACTATTATTATAATCTATACTATTAATCTAAACCATGATATATTCCTAAACCTAACCAAGAAGTTATGGTGCCTAAACCTAATCAAACTGTGACCTTTTCACAATGTTAACCACAAGTCTCCAGATGCTTAAGAGTATGTTGTGCATTATGCACAGAGGAGCGTGACAAAGATGTTTGTATTTGACAACCTTGGATAACAACAGGTTGAAATATCTGTCTTTTCCATTGCTAAATGCTGAACTACGTCCACCAGCTAGTGGCTAAGTTTGTCTGTCTGCCATTTGGTGTTGATAGTGTCTGCTGCACCAGAAAAAAGAAAAAATCCATGAGAGCCCTGAGAGTGAACCAAAACTGATGAAAAACAAAATCAATTTGTTTAAAGGCTCAGAAGATTTAAGGGTAACTTCAGAGGCAGGTAATAATTCTAAGTTGTTTCAACACTACCAGCAAACACCTTTCATATTACATCAGTAGTCTCAAATTGATTATTTTTCCTTGTTGTTTCATACCAATTTAAACTACCCTTCTGTTGAATACCTTTGAGATAAAAACAGTTCTATTTAAAAAAAAAACTTATTGTATGTTTGTATTTCTGAATCACTGCATGTTGCAGTTCACTGGTATTATTAGAAAAGAATAGCTTGATCAACAATCTTTCTCTATTGGCAAACACACTGCAGAGTGGATTAGCAAGTTTTTTTATAATCAGTTATAAAAAAGCTTAAGTTTTCATTACATACTTTGCAGCATTGGATGAAAGCACAGACAAAACTGACATTTTCATCAGGGCTTTTAATGACCAATTCAAAGTGACAGAGGAGCTGCTGAGTTTGTGTCCAATGCACAACTAACTATTGTATATAAAAATCTATAGAAAGTGCTGTTTGTATTTTATGTTAAGTGTGATGAATATGTTAGTAATGGAAACTAAAAAGTACATTTTCAGAAATATTGCACTTTTATGCAGCAGTTGAAACCACTGTACTTTAAGTTGAGATGACAGTACCATCAGTGGCCCTAAGCTAGTTTGAGTTTGAGACCCCTGTATTACATGCATTCACTTCAGCCACTGTTAATTTAAAAATATTAGGTAGATCAGCTTTCACTCTACAAGTGCAAGTGTAGAAAACATTAATTTTACTAAGGCGCAAACAAAATTGTTAGTTGAAAGTTGGTTGAAGACGTGTCAAAATAAAACTTGTACTTTACTTTACAATGTTATTTTGCACACAGCCAAAATAAAATCACACTCTTGAAAATAAACTTAAATGTCAATAAACTTACTTGACATTTTCTGGTTGGAAAAATAATATTTACTGTTATTGCATCAAATGAAATATACAACTTTTTCCATTGTTTGTTTTGCTGTGTCTGCCAAAAAAAACAACACAGTTATCTCCACCCTTTGCCACAATAATTGTGTATTTACTGGCATGCAGTGCACAAATGTGTGTGTAGGAGGGGCTCCCTTGTGTTCGCTGTTGGTTGTTGTGACAAAACGCTTGTACAAGTTCTACAACTGCTTGTATTTTCAACTGAGCCTTACAGTGTGGTGCTTATCCCCATGCTGTCATCTTTCTAAAATAAAATCCCATCAAAGTAGATGAGAACATGTTATCTAGGGATGAGGACAACTATGGCCATCACAGTCAGTGGAGCAATATTACTGCGAAACCATATGATTGCACTATTGGTAAAAAGTCCAATATTTACCTTAGATTCTCTGTATTCTTCACCATATGAACAGTTACTGCAGCTGTAATGCTGTTGGAAGTCCCACAGCTACAGATGGAGCGTGCCTGAACTATGAATTTTTGTGTAATGTTACCCAATATCTCAAGATTTGATATTCTTTAGGGCTTTATCTCCCACCTGGGGCAAAGTGGCACACAGCACAGCTGTCATTGCCATTTTCAGACCGCAACCAAGTGTCCACATTGTGTAGGTAGCAAATGAACTTTCACCCATATGAGATGTGGTCAGGAGCATTGCTGGTGCATGGCTATCTTGAAGCAGCAGAAAGCGACCACTGACCAACAAAAACCTGGTCTAATGTAAATGGTGCAGTATTTTCCTGCTATTTAAAGGAGACATTTCTCTGACGCAGGAAGGTTCACAGTGTGCACACACTCTGCTTCTAGGATACTGCAGTTAATCCACAGGTCATAAAAAATAATATTCTGATTAATAGCAGATGATTGCCGGTGGGTGACATAGGGTGCACATTTATGAACAGCAGCTGTAACTTCACTGATTGTTTCAGTCTGACAGGCTCAGTAAGGATCTGTTTATTAATGTCCTGTCCTCTTCGATACATCCAAAATGTCTCTCTCTCACACATACACACACAGACACGCAGTATAAATCCTTATCTCCATCAGAGCTGTCTAAAAGTGATTTCTTTGGAGAATTTTCTTTGTCATGCCTGTTTATAACCACAGTTTTTAGTTTTTCTGCTTAAATATTAATATGATATTTGCTGCAGTGACATTATAGCGCACATAGAAAGGAAACTGAAAGCAGCTTCTCTAATCATTAAACTCTTGTTTAAATTATATTGGGCAGCACAAGCTTTCCAGCTGATCTCTTTATTGTGTGATGTATTGATGTATAAGTGTTTTCTTTAACAATTTTTAAATGATTAGAGAGGCTGCTTTCAGTATTTAATGTAGAAATGTTTCCATGTGCATTGTAATGCCTCTGAGCCCCAGATTGTGCGTAAAAGCACACACAGCTCTCTCTGGGGAGATGTTTCAGCCTATTTCACCTGCCTTCAGCCCATCCACTCTTAGTCATAATGTTAATTTTTATGCCCCAACCTGCCAACCCGCAGATTAACTGCAGTGTTTGCATCACTACTACTCATTTCAGCATCCCCGTTTGCTTCTCCAGCTTACTGAATCTATCATTTATACAGCAATGCGCCAGAGGCAGGCACACCTGGCTCTTTAAAGGAATGGGAGATGACATTCTGATCGGTTTCATTCGTGTTACTCCCAAAACAAACTTATGATTAATTAAGAGACTAAATACAACCCCTTTGTGCCTTGTGCCTTACTAAACCCAACGCCATTTAAATAGTAAAGTGGAGTCTGACAGACCGTAAATTCCCTTGCGCTATGTACTATTTATAGTCCAAACAGGGCTCTTAGTGTTTAGACTTCAGTTGTCACAAATATACAACAATAGCTAATTCTCATCCAGTTCAGTAGTTTTGGAAGAAGCTGTCAGGAAGCCTAATAATAAAGCTTGTGTGTGAAGAGGAGGTGAAGACTGGCATGAGGGTAAATAGATAATGAAAGCGTATTAATTGTGGAGTTAATCACTGCATTTACCCAGCTGCATGTTCTTTATATTAAAGTTTTGAAGGGTCCTCATAAACATCAAACAGTTCTCGAGCTCGAGTGTGTACCAAGCAGTCAGCTCAGTTCCTTCCAAATCCAGCTTTGCGGAGGTGGCCTTCAAGGCAACAACAGCAATAGAAAGTAGCTGAGCTGGAAAATGGTGAGTGATGATGACTAATATAAAAAAAATATCTTCAAAGGTAAGCTGATTAAAAAAAAGATGTTTCACTGTACGGGCCCTGACGATCTGTGTACAATTACACAATCTGACCAATGATCTCGGGTTCATGCTGCTGCTCTTTGAAGCTTTTTAGTTACAGTCTGGATCATCAGGGCAAATTAGCCTTCATTTGGTCCTTCTCTCTGATCTCTGTGTCTCGTCCCTTCCTTTTCTCTATCAGCCCTCGGAGACCTGCTCTTTTCATCACCAGGACCGTTTGATCTGAGCCTCGATCTGAGCTCTGGTCTTTACGACACAGAAAGAGATTCACAAAGTGAGGGAGAGGGGACTCATTGTTTTCAAAATTTTATTGTGCGGCCCATTTTCAACTGATATTTGTGTTATCATCTGTGCAATTATCACTCCTTTTAATTTTCTTGCTGTGTTGCTTTTATCGTACCAGCTCTTTGAATTTAGCAGAGAAAAGCCGCAGGCACAACAAAATGTAACGCCTTCTCATGCTTCCTGCCTTCCTGCCACTACAGACAAGACCTGGCCTGCATATTAAAACCAGAGCTGTCCTACTACACTGCCTTGTCTGGTGCTTATCAATGTACCAGTGACAGACCCTGTGCCTGTCAGTGTCAGCCTTTCGTGTTTAATCTGCCCCTGTGGCACCATCAAAGAGTCAGTCAGGGGCATAGATGGCCTATAGGCCCACTGGTTCAGTTAATGCCATGTGGCCACAAAGAGCCTCGACTGAGTTTCCTCTAAATCCTTAACTGGTTCTTTTATTGACACCGCCTGTTAAAAAGCTTGAATCTAAAAAAAAAAAAAAAAAAAAAAAAAAAAAAACTTTCAGGAGCTAAGAAATTGGTTTATTGCTTGGTGAGGATTAACTTTTGAATTTGAGAATAAATGGGTATTTTAAAGGACTCAAAAGCGGTTCTGTCCAAAGGTCCAAAGAAAATTCTTAAACTGTTAATGAGATAAGATAAACTCTGTTGATCCCACACCAGGGAAATACAGTTTACAGCAGCTCAAGGACTGAGTTGTAAATTCAGATCAAACTTTTAAAAAGGATATATAAAAGCAACACAAGCTGAAGTTAAGGCAGTAATAACTTTTCTTTTTGGCCATTTGGGGGCAGCAGAACCAGCTGTTGATATGGAGAACTTGCTAACACAAGTGTAGACAAATTTGATGACTCTAGCCTTAACTTGAAAAAATCAAACAGGACTTGCAACTTCACTTGGAGTTTAACACCCCTGGCTTGTTACTTCACTTGGATTTGAACCTTTGGGCTTAAAAATACCTGATAACTTCCCCCAAGCCCAAAGATTAAAAAGTATGTTACGTAAAAAGTGCGAATCCACAAATCAAGTCTGAACAAACTAACATTATCACTATTCATTCCCACCTTGCAGCAACTCGACACTTAATTCCCCCGACCACATTGTTTTAACCAGTGCGACAGCATCCAATCAAGTTGCAGGAGAGAACCATGAAGAGCTCACATGACATTACTGAGTTTAAGTCAGAAAAAAATGATATGAAAGATAATTTCATTTGCATACAAAATCTGTGCAGTGGTCAACAAAAAACATGCAGGTCAAAAATTAAAGATCCAAAAACTTGGAATGGTAAGTTTGAGGCACTGTTGTTAAAATGACTTATTTCATTTAGAACTTGAAATTCAAAGTTTAGGACTTTGGACTTCACTTTGGACTTGTCTTGACTGGATATTGTCTTGAAGTCCAATATCTATTCACTTAGCTCTTTTTGTATTGCTCTATAACTCTTAACGAAAATGCCTGGCCTTTTATGTTCACCAGCTAGTTGCTAACCAACTAGCTGGTGAGAATAGTGGAGCATTTCACACAAGGAGTTGGTAGAGACTAAAACAGAGCTAAAAGAAAAAAAGAATAGTGAATATTGGACTTACACTACACTGTTTTACATTGTCTGATGTGTACAAACAAGAGAAAAACAATACGTTCTCATCCACACTCAACACATATCACTGTTTGTCACTGTCCCTCTGTGTCTCATACTGATGCTGATGCTAAAGGTATCCTTTAGCGGGTGTATAAGACACTACCAGAAAGTTGTGAAATGGTCACAGTTTGGGAAGATTCAGGCCATTTAAATATATTAGAATTGGACATGAGAGCTCCCCAGATGAAAATCCAAAGCATTTTGATCACTCCCTGGTGGCAGGCAGCAGCAATGGTCATAAATCCTGCCTCCCTAATGTTACTGTAAGATGGAACTAAAACATCAAAATGCAAATAGGCAAAATTTTTTTCCAAAGATGGTTTCTGTCCTTTTTGGTCGTTCTTGTTACACTGATGTATGCTCAAGTATTCATTTTTTTTAAATAAGTTTTATTTTCATTTTTTAATTTGATGCTATAAAAACAAGGTTTCATGTCATGATTGACAGCTGAGCTCAGCTCACAGTTGAGTCAGCCAGTTTTATGGGCAGAAACTCAAAAGCACGGCTTCAACACTGATCACTACTGTGTAGACTCTGGCTCCAAATAATATCACGATTGCAAGATGTCAGTGCTCATATCTGGGATATTCTGGCTTCAGTGTTGTACAGTGGAAGGAAGTGGCGCTGCGGCTTCCATCACTATTTACAGTCAATGGTTTAGGCACAAAAACTACTGGGGTAGGTTTAGGATATAAGTATGTTATGTTACATGTGTATTTGTTTCACATAAGACATGAACCCTGGACTCCTGTGTTTGTTTTAGTCGTCTATCCACCCCATCTCCTCCATGAGTGGACTTTATCCCTCTTTAAACTACTACACAGCTATGGATGGGTTAACAGTAAAGTTATTTGAAAGCCTGGTGCATCTCTTTCAGATGTTACTGGGTACTATGTGTGTGTCTGTGTGTCTGTATCAGTTGCCAAAGGGTCTGTGAAAAAACACTGGTATTTGATGAGTTGAATGAGAACGGGCTGGTTCACCAGATCAACTTAAAAGATGATGATATGTCACCGATGTGTAACTTGTTTCCAGTCTCTGCAACTGGTCAAAACACTCTGTTATTGAAGGTTAAAAAAAAATACATCACAACAATTGCATCACATAGAGTTTTGGAGAACAAAAAGGATGAATCGAAGGCTTTGGTGTTGCCAACTCAGTCTTCCCCCTTTTCCGCCTGCAGTGTAAACTATGCTCTCAAAGAGCAAAAGTGCTTACATTTTTGAAGTGTTGAGTAAAAAGCTTTGCCACTACAGCACTGTCTTCCACACATCCACTCATAGCTTTGTAGCTCAGCAGAATGGAACAGGTAAACAATTTAAACTGCATCAGAGTCGACACAATAGAATGAACTGTTGTCAGCTGGGAGGAATGAGCTCACCTGAGAGACTGTTGAGCCGTATTCCGCACTTAAACTGCACTGCTTCTGTCTGTACATATTACATTATCTTTTATTGTATGTGAACAGCTGTCAGTGAGTTACAAGCACGAGTGGATCCAGATAAATAAATAACCCAACGTGAAGTTAACCAGCTTATCAGTCAGACCGTGAGGAGCCTGTCATCATCTGAAGCACATTTAGCTGAGCCTGCCAACAACAAATGCACTGATCCCATGCAATGATTTTCCCTCTAACACCAACTCTAACCCTCTGTGTAACGAACTGTACACAGAAGAGCCTGTCGACACGAGTGATGGCGGGGATAATGGCGAACCTGCTGAATTTGCATCTGTGATAGGACGTGGGGGTACGATCTGGGTTTTATGAGGTCAGAGGATCTCTCTCCATCTCGCTCCTTCTCTGTCTGTGTTTCTCATTTAGTGACTCTCTCTGTGCTTGTTGTCCTGCAGCCTCCTGGTGGTCAGGTGAGGCAAAAGCACAGAGTACACAAGAAGGAAGCAATCTGGTAAAATTCAGTCTTAAATCTAGTCACACTGGCTTAATTTTGTTGTCATGAAATTTACCATATTTTAATCTAGATGAGGCAAGATTCAGCGAGCAAAACAATAAGTTAAGGTAATAATAAGGTAAAGTTTGAATACTTCTGAGTAGAATTAATCAATGAATGATAAATAGAGATAATTACACAAACTGATGCTGCAGGTCTCAACATGTGCAGCATCCTGGAAGTCCCAGAATTTAATCATGTTTAAAAGTTCAAGTGGCAAAATCTACTTTTCTTCCATTACATAAGATTTTTTTGTTTCAAATTGTATATGATGCACTACAAAAGTTCCATTTCCTAAGTAAGTGAGATGCTCTTATATTTAGATTTAAAATTTGACTTGTTTTGAACATGAGTATGACCATCTAGTGCTGACAATGTAAGGCTGTGTAATCCAAGTAAGTTTTCTTTGCTCTATTTTTCAAATAACTACCTCCTTAAAACAATCAGCCTTAACTATTTGTCTCACACGGGAATCAAACTATGGCATCCTGTGTGAAAATCCTGTTCTATTTTGCCAGAAAATACGCCTAAAGGACCAGTGTGTAGGATTTAATGGCATCTGGTGTTGAGGTTGTACAGCTGCTCAACTCACCCTCCCCTTCCAAACATGTAGGAAAACCTGCAAAAGCCTGCTTCTAGAGCCAGTGTTTGGTTTGTCTGTTCTGGCCTACTGTAAAAAAAAAATGGCAATTCAACATGGCAACCTCCACCCTCTGTAGATATGAACTGCTCATTCTAAAGAAACAAAAACACAGTGATTCCGAAACAAATTTATGAATATTATGAATATTATGTGCAATTATTGCCGAATACTGCCAGTAATTCTGGTTAAATCTTTCACACTGGACCTTTGATATCTTTAAATAAATTCCTTCAAAGTTGTATTATATGCTATATTATATAATATGAGTCTGGACAGACATGGATGTAAACTGCAACTTGACTGGTTGGTTGAGACAGAGGCAGTAATTCTGTGGTAATTTGTTTAAAGATTTCTGGTGGCTGAACATTCTGACTTTGCCAAATTTGCTTGGTACAAACCACAGAAATTTCATTGAATCTTTTCAGTTACATGTGACGGGGCATTTTTTGCAGTGTGGCAGTAGTCTTCAGACTTACCAATATTGATTATTACATTTTCACAGAGAAGCATTTTCTTCCATTTCAGATGCCACCTGCAGTAACTGAGCATGACATGCATATGAAGATGGTTTTCCCTCCCCTGCAGCTTTCATGTATGGACGCCTATAGGGCGCAGCCCTTGTTCAGCAAATGAAGGGATAGATGGAAACTCATAAAGCTTGTAGACTTACGGGGACATGAGTAAATGGCCCTCCCTTGGTGCCTGTTGCCTAGCTACCGCCTACATTCATCCTGTATGATTTTCATTCTATTTCTTTTCTTTTTCTCTTTTTTTTTTTTGCTAGTGCAGAGAGAAGACTTGAATGAAGCTGATTACATAACATGTACATGTGCATGTGTACATTGTGTACTGTACATGTCTTTATGTCTCATTGTTTTATTCTGACCCTCCTTTCACATGTTTCCCTCTCAATTTTTTGTTCCACCTTCTCCCTTTTATGTCAGACCTGTTTAAACTTTTAGCGTCGCAGCTAATGGTTGTAACTTAAAAAGGCACTGTACATCAGAAAAAGGCTAGTTTTTAAAGGACTACTGCATGGTGCACAGCACATGAGGATACTGATGTTGAACTTTATGTATTGTGACTGTTTTCTCAGTGGAAAACAATGTGAGTACACAACAGCCTGGGAACAATTGAAAAGCCACTTCAGAGTTGAGACACCAACAAGTGCTGCTCTCATATATCTTGAATCTAAAGCAGTATTACCCCTACACAGCCAGCACATCACTTTTATTTGATTCCCTTTTATTTTTTATTATTTTATCATATCTGCTCCATCGTAAACCCATATGTCCTGTCAGTGCTTTTCAACAAAGCCATCTATCTGTTAGAATTACTTATCCTTCTGCAACATGTTGCTATTCAGTTGATTCGTCCTTCAAACTGTGAGCGCTGTAAAGAGCAGAGGAGAGAAATGACAAGAACAGAGTCACAAAGAGGCTAGCAGTACGCCCGCAGCAGTGTTGACTATGTAAAGACAGAGGGTGAAACTCGTTCGCTACCACAATTGTATATGGATCGTAAAATAAAAGTCTCTTTAAACATTCAGCATGCTGTGCAATAAATATATTAAGCAAGTCCAATAATGTCTGTGTGTTTTTCAGCGGGAACAAAGGGACAGTGTGTGCTCACGGCTCAGGCTGAGTGGCTGAAATGTGGCTGTTGGGTTCAAGAGAAATGAAAGACACCGAGTTCCCCACTGGAATTTCACAGTAGGTTTATGATTTCATTTTATTTCCTTCTGTTTTTTTTTTTTTTTTTTACTGCAGTGCTGTCATTCCTTACTCTCTTCAATGGGTTAGAATTATTGGAGATGTCAGGTAATGCAGGTATTAATGTTGCACTGGCATGGTGTCGTTTGCAGCTCAGCTGTCAAACTTTTTGTAGTAAATTGGATGGTTTATTCACTTTTATTACCTTGTATGGAAGCTTTCATACAAACAGTGTAGGGCAAGTGGTGAAGAAGCACTCACTGTGACTCAAAGGTTAGTTGCCTATTTAAAATCCTTGCCATTTACCTTGTTTAAACAGGGCTGAGGGTTAAGTTAATGATGATTTTGTGTGACTGAAAGCCCTTCATGTCTTATTTCTTCTTGTTGAAATTGTTGAACAGAGCTGTAAAGAGCATAATACAAGTCCTCTATTCTACTGCATCTTATCTATATGACAATAGGATATAAGTATATGTGGTCTTATACGAGAAAAATAGGTTCAGGATCAGGTTTTCAGAACATTTGACAACAAAGGCAAGTGGTCCTATAAATTAACGTGGGAATAATGTCATTTAACCAGCAAATATTTGACGCTGACATTTACTTAATGAGGACAGATAGTAATCTGCGTCAGACGAGGAGAGCAGATTCAGGACGCGCTCTTGTTTCCTCCTATGGACTGTTAACCTTTGCTGTACGAACAGGGATTGTTGAATATGTTGATGAAATTAGCCCTCTTGGATGTGTTTCGGGCGGTGTTTGGTGAGTCAGGCGCAGCTCTGGGCAGATGGTGGTCGGAGTGGTGCATAAGGTACGCTTGATATTCATCAGCAGAGCCAACCTCTGCCATGATGTATTCAAGCATCCAACAAATCTCACTCAGAGTTCATCCCTGCATAATGAATGGATGCAGAAATTCAAAAACAAGACAAAAGCCATTTTCACCTCTCAGCTTCACTCCCACTCCCCCTCGCTCATGCTTTAGTTGGGTAAAAAACAGGGATATTCTGATAAAATTCGCTTAAAATGTCTATGTGGGCTTGGAGAAAGAAAACCTCTGCTGATTCAAGGTTGGTTATTTGAAGATTTTGCTAGTGTATCACAGGGTCAATCAACAAAGTTTGCTGTGTATTATTATAAGAAAATGCATTCCCACACTCAACCCTGAAAATCTCTCTCAAGTAGAAATCTCAGAAAATGGGTAGCAGCACAAAGCTGCAATCACTTCAGTTTTGTTGGCTCAGAGATCTTTGACATGTGGAATAAACCACTTTTTGCTTCACACTACATTAGCCGCTGAAAACTTCAGTACTGGAAATAGTTTCGGTGCAACTTCAAAAACTTAACTTTTGGAAATAGTTTTAATGCAACCCACTCAATGATGAAAAGTCCAAACATTTTACTTATTTTTCTGTAAATCCAAGGAATATAAAGGTCAATTTTCAAACATAGGTACACTTAATTAAACACAACAGCTCATCAACAAAATACACCACGTTTGACTAGATCTGCCCCATGAAAGTTGAAGGTTGGAAACATCTGACTGAGACTCCGCAGTCAATTGTTCCAGGTGAGCAGGCGTTTTTTCCTTTCTCAATTAGTGTACATTACAATAACAGGATAAAACAGAATACAGAAGGAGAACATGCCCCGGTGATTAACCAATGAGAGATGGTGAAAATGGTTGAAAACAATTTTCAGCTCATGTTTTTTAGCTGAGGATGGTGCACAGAGAAATGCAGCAGCATGGGAAGCTGTAACCTTTACGAACCGTGTCTCTACATCAGTGTGCAGGCTTGTTTGTTTGCTCGTGCTTGTTTTTGCCGCTGACAGGCTCAGATTGTTGTTATGTTTCTGATATCATTATGGAAAGGATTGCTACAGAGACAGACTTTTTTTTTTATAAAGAATAAGATACATTTTGTTTAACCAGAAATAGCTGTTTTATTGCTCTCGCCAAACTAACCAGACTCCCTTTGCAAAACTGTAATTTTAACACCATCATTGTCAGCTTTATTCAGAAGCAAAATAAAACATCTTGGTTTGTCTTTCCATTATTCATACAATCACAAACTTTGGTTTGGTTGAAATAAACCCTTAATTTGCGGTGTGAAGGAGCATGCAGTGCAGGCAATGCTGGCTGGCAGAGGAGAGAAGCTCTGCGGTGCGTTGATTTTATAACTGAGGACAAAGCACACTTTGATTTTCTCATACTGTGAGAAAATCTGATATCTGACGACAAAGAAAGGCATTAAAACATGAGATATATTGGTAAAACATACTCATGTAGGCTGATATAACAAGTTAGTGTGGTGCACTGAACAGAAAAAAAAGAATGAAACGTTGCATATTCAGATTGGACGGCCAAATCTGAATCAACTGAAAAAATCAGCCCTACTGTCAACCAGTGAATTAGAAAAATGTTTAAGCCAATTCTAATATCAACAAAAACAAAACCTAAAGAACAGTTGGCAGCAGACTGTGGTGTCACAGACTTCATAAGCCTAAATTAATCATAAAATAGTTTATGCAGCGCAGTTTGTCATCAAAGTCTAATTTAAACATCAGTTCACTCTCAGTCACAATGAGAGAAAGTGCCTCAAGGTATTTTTGCATCTTCTCAGCCCTCAGTTCATTTTTTAAAATCGCAATCATAATATCCTGCCAAAAAGTGATCGCCCTCCAAAAACTGATATGAAAAACTGCATCACCCAGTTTATATCAGAGTTTACATACGTCTACCGCTGCTTTTATCTGGATCAAACAGTCATAACATGCAAATTCACATAAATTTATGTCTGTGGTAATGTTGTTGTGAAACTTTGTCTTGATTTAATTTGATTATTTCCTGTTTGATCATTGACATGGTTGGACGGATTCACATGAAGGTGTGGCAGGAGTTGACGGTACCACTTCTGGCACCTGCCTTACAGTATAGTAGCATACTGAAAATTTTGGGACCGTTTGGTACTGTTGCATCCCTGCACCATTACTTCCAGTATCTATGATTACTTGTTAGATTTATGAAATTATATGGTAACACTTTGTTATAGACTCTAAAAGATCAAAATCATTGGTATTACTGTGAATAATTGACCTCTTTGTTTTATCACAGAAAGGTGACTGTAAACTTATTGTTCTCTGACACTTACTAACATTGTTCACACTGTTTAGCGGGTTTTACTGTAGGCTACAAAGATTGCATACAAAACACACACACACACACACACACACACACACACACACACACACACACACACACACACACAGAGTCTCTTTTCATTAAAGTCTGCTAAACTGCTAATGAGCTGGCAATTAAGTTTTATACCAAATGTGTTACCCTGCTGTTGTTTATTGTAGCTTTATGTGGTGTAAAGGGTCATGACATTTACTTCAAACAGACAAGCACACACACACACACACACACACACACACACAGTCCACCTGGTACACTGTATGTACGGATGTGATACCTGTGAGAATGTGTCACCACACTCTGTTCCCACTGCATCTCTGGACTGGATGGATCAGTGGTTTTTGGAGTGTGTGTGTGTCTGTGTGTGTGTGTGTGTGTGTGTGTGTGTTGGTGTGTGTGTCTGTGTCTGTGTCTGTGTGTGTGTGTGTGTGTGGGCAATATATCTGTGTTTGCCTGGTGCTGTTTGTGTGTTTGTTACATGTTTTCATCATCTGTATAAGATTAGATTAATAGTCCATTATAACATTGTATTTACATGTAGGTGTGCGTGTGTGTGTGTGTGTGTGTGTGTGTGTGTGTGTGTGTGTGTGTGTGTGAAGGGAGGGAGGATGAGGAGGGGGATTGAGGACAGGTGCCTTAAGTGAACCCCTTTGACTCATTGTCTCTTCTCTAATTAAGTTTAGGCTCTTTGTGTGGATGCGTGTGTGTGTGTGTGTACTTGTCTGTCCATGGGAAAGGTTTGCCTTTTCCACTCCCTCACCCTTTGATAATCTTTTTTAAACCCATCTAAAAACACATTCAGTCTACTCAACATTGACCCAAGCTCTATGAAGCCTCCATTTGCTGATATTTTTGATATCAAAATTCAATATTTTCAGACTTAAGGCCATTTATTCCAAAGTTCTGCTGTTCCAATATGTGCAAGTGTTTTGTGTTCCTTCCTAAAATTTAGTGGATTCACATCTGAAACACTGTAGAGCATCATGGAACAAAAGTAATATCCAATAAAACAAATGAATACTAATAATGTAATGATACAATATGACACAACGTTGTCATGTTCTCGTTGGTGATCAGAGCAGAGGGAAAGTTCAGCAGTGAATTTGTCTAGTGGCAATAAACGTACAGTTTGCCCACAAAAACGCTACAGAAAAAGTTTAAGAAGTTCCCGTGTCTCGTGTCCCAGCTGCTGGGTGAAGTGAAGGGAGAGTCTGTGAGATTAGACCAGAGCAGAGTGACTTGATGTCTAAAAAACCCTTCAGCTCAGCCATCAGACACAGTTGGGATGCAAAATGCACAGCGCTGGTGCAGCCAGCTGCACATATTAAAATGAGAGCGTTTCTGCTGCATGAGACGTGCAAGCAAAAAAAATGCATCTGAAAACATGAATTCAAGTTAAAACACATCCATACCAAACATGTGCCGCTGGGCAAACTATATTCATCCTATTATACCATATAACTAAAGGGGATATTTTACAGGTTTTCTCAATCATAGTCTGCTTCTTTTGTTTTTTTAAACAGTGACCTGCAGCTTTATTGGTCGCTCTGTCACTTGGTTGAATGGGCCAGTGGTCAGTCCACAAAAATTTCCCACCTTTGGCGGCCACAGTTTTCACCCTTGGATGTTGCAATTCAGCATTGTGGTCAAGTGTGTCTGTGTGAAAATTGTGTGTTTTATTTCATGCCAGTTGGCTAAAAGGGGGTGTGAAAGTGGGACTGGCCTGTAACAAGAAGGTGCATAACTTTTAAACAGATTCACAAAACATAGCTCAATTCATGAACTGTTTGTCGTAGACTCTTGTGGAAGGCATCATTGCGCTCAGAACAGTTCCTGTATCATAAGTGTATACTTTAGTCATGCATCTCTCAAAACTCATGAACTGTCACTGGACTTGGCAGAGAGCTCTTTTTCTATTGGTGTGACTTGATCCCACGACTTATACTTCAGCCACTGAGGTCAAGTGGTCGTGTGTGCGTTTGCGTATCCATGTGCTTTGTACAATTCGCATTTGTTGTGTAATGTTGCAGCTACATTTACTGTTGTGTCAACCTTGAGTCATCTCAGCAGGCTGTTACACCACTAACTGCTTACATGTAAGGCTGTCCTGCACATTTGCCAAGAAAAGTTAATCTAAACATAGAAATGAAAAGTATAAGCACACACAGAGAGGTTGGCAGATAGATAAATACAATTTGCATGCTGAAATTCAATTTTTACCTCATTATTGTTCACAATTATTGGTTATTTAGCATTTATGAAAAATTATTAGTCTGGTCTTTTCATCTAAAGTCAAATTGCTGAATAATTATTTTAATTACCTGCTGTTAATTTTTTGGCAGATTCACACTAGAGTACAGATTGATAGAAAACAGAGGTGGTTCTGTCTCTATGTGCAAAAATAAGCATGCATTCGCCAGCAGGGAAGATGGTCTTTAGCCTGAGTGGGAGTTGTTGGCTGAAATGAAAGAAGAGAGGAAAGTATTTTAAGGATGATACTGCTGTTGGTGAGATTTTTTTTCTTTCTTGCTATTGTCACACACCATTGCATTCAGTTGTCTTCTTCATATTTGGAATTTTATTTAAGTTTATTTCAAACCTGCTCAGGAGAAATGAGATTTGTTAAGGTCCATTTTGATTTGCTTGGCTATTTGTCAAACAGGCTTTCTTTATCAGTGTAACTATTTATTTTAATCGGACATCTGATTTAAGATTCACACAGTCACTTGTTGGAGGGGATGTCATGTGATCAGCATTTTAATTCATATTTGGATTTTAATGCCTTCAAATGTGGCACATTTTAGCCACAATTAATAGACAATTCTTCTCAGATTCTTTCGATATGTGTACGGCGAACTGAAGTCAGTAGACGATCAACAAATGAAAATAACTTTTGGGCACAATTAGCATTTCTCTACCTACAAGTGAGCCAATAAACAATCTCAGCAACCTGACTGAAAATCTTTGTTTTGAGGAGAGACATAGCCAAAAGGACCAAGTGTATCCAGTCCAAATTTATACTGCATGCTTAAGCAAGTCGAATCGTGCCTGCCACCCACAAGCTATTTTCCACCTGCTGCCCACCTACATCAACAATAGTGAGGCAAAGTCCAGGATAAACACAAACACAAACAGACACAACAGAGGGCACACGGTGGCTCCGCTCCTCGGATTAACCTTCATCCTCCCTGATGAGACCTGTTGTCTTTACCCGGAGCGCTCCGCATTCAACACAATATGGACACCATGCTGAAACAATGCTAGCTTTTTCTTCCACTCACTCTGAGATAATGCTGCACGAGTTTTCGGTTGTGGGCTAAAAAGGGTACGGCTAAAGCAGTGCTCCTGACCTCTGGGTCAAGCCAGGTCTCTCTGACAAAAAAAAAAAAAAAAAAAAAAAAAAAACGAGCATAAAAGGTCCTACAAGGCAATTCAATGTCTGCTGTAAAATAAGGATGTTTTCTAAATCACATTTAGGTTTGTGGTTTGAATTAAAGGGGAGCTAAGGGGTGCTCAGCTCCCCTGAAAGCCTCCTTTGAGACATTTAGGGGAAGCTCTAAAACATCAGGTACCTGAAATAAATAATAACAGTAAAATGAACAAGCACTGGTCCTCGCTAATAAACACAATGCTGCGTGCACTGTTTGTTGTGTGCGCCACTGTAGCCACGCTGTCCATGGTTCTGACATGGAGCAGCGGGAGATCGTTAGACAGACAGAAAATACCACTTAACTCAGTTTCCTGCCTCCTTTTCATGGTTGTAAATAGAACTTTCAGCCCCAGTTCCATTTCCGCCAATTACAGTCCAGAGATAGAAGGGAAATAGCAGGGATGTGAAGGGACAGTCAGTGACAGAGAGACAGAGACTGAGAGCTCCAGCCACAAAACAGTTATGTAAAGTCCTCCCATGTAAAAACAAATGTCTGAGAGAATTCATCTTTATTTAAGAACTCCTCACATTATTTTACATTCACAAACATAAGGCTATGATGTAGGCTATGATTCAAAAAGGGTACGAAAAACAGAGGACTGTTTCCTGTCTTTCTGCTAATTTAGTTTTTTGTTGTTTTGTTTGCTCTTGATCAATAAATGTATACTTTGATTTTGAGTATAGTATCCTTGTTATCCTTATTGTGCTTTAGCTTCTATGACAATAACATTTTTAACCGTCTGTAGTAATCCCAGAATGTTTTTCGCAGTAACCCTGCAGTTGGAATGTATGCATGTGACATGTTTATATAGCTGCGCTCACCGGAAAATAGGCTACTGTGTAATTCATTACTGCGTAATTCGAATCCTCGTTGGGTTGAGGGCACACACGGCAAACAAAGCATTACTTAAAATCAGAGCTGGCAAAAGTACACACATTCTTTACTCAAGTAGAAGTAGAGATAAATACAGAAGTATTGGTTGAATTTGGACATGTATAGGTGAGTCTCCATCTCTTGTCTGCTTCATCTTGCTGCATCTTTTACATCGGTTTTGTCTTGTCCTGCCTGTTGTGCTGATATGTACTGATGGATACAGTAAGGAATTGTCTTTTCTGCTTTTTGTCCCACACATTTGACTTTTCGTCCCATCCATTTAGGTTGGAATCGGTCTTGATTTTGGGAAGGTGACATGCAGTGATGCATGGCCAGCTTTGGGATTTTTTCTTTGCCAGTGCTTGACCAATGTGGAAGTTCTTGTTTTTTCAATAAAAGCAGATATGGTATACAGCACATTCATTATGAATGTAGTTTTTCAATTAATTTGGACTTAAGATATTCAACAAAATAGCCGTAAGCCTAATGCAATAGACCACAAAGCAATGACAAAACATTTTTCACGTGCAAATATGAAAAACCTTAGCAGCAGACAGCACCTATGCACCCACAATTAATCACACAATACATCCAAAATGCAACAAGAAGTGCATTGATTATAATATTTCAGATGAAATGGCTATTACAATGTCAGAAATCAAATTAATAGTATCCAAAGTGCAGTGAGAACAAGAAGTGCAATGAATTTAGCCCATAACTGCACACACACTTAAAAGAAAAAACTAGCAAAAAAAACCCAAAAACCTTGCTGTAGGCCAACGACATATATGCGCCCTACTGTACATTTGTTTTAATGTTACCGAATCAGTGTCTATCAGGTCAGAAATGAAAGGAATCGTGACAACAATAAGTGCATTTACCTATTTATTTCATTATAACATTAAAAAATCTAATGCTTAAATAGGGAGAGGGAACTATAGCACCTTGCCTGCATTAAAGTAACAAGCCTGTTTTAAAAAAGTAAGAAATAAAAAGGTATTTGTGTTAAAATGTAGGGAGTAAAAGTAAAAACTTGTCAGAAAAATAAATATTCGAGCAAAGTTCAGATACTTGAAAACTCTACATATACTAACTAATTATTTGTACATTGTTACATCCCATCTCTGTCTATTATCACACAAAACTACATCTTTGTTATTGTAATGAAGAATCTAAGTGTTCGCTTTACTTTCCCATTGTGACTACAACACAAGCCTGTAATCAGGGGGAGAGACGGAGAGATAGCGGAGGGGGAAGAGGAGAGGAGGGGATCGGGTTTCCCAGCCGCTCTGTACCCTAATCCTGGATTTGGAAATGGGATGAGGGGAACGCAGGTACGGACAAACACACAGGTAATAACAGCACTGACATGGGATTGGTAGGTGGGGGTGAGCGGCTTGATAGGAAACAAGGGGCCTCGCAGGTCGAGAGAGGGGTGGTTAGTTGTAGGTGGGTGGGATATAAATACCTGCAGTAAGACAAGGGCGGTAAAATGTTGAGGGTATGACAGGCACCGGCTTACCTGCATCTATAATAGAGAAAAAGAGACAGGGACATGCACAGCGGAGGCCCTAATGAGAGAAGACTCAGCAGCTGAGGAACACCTTTGAGCAAAAATACCAGTGATAGTAACTTGAACCTAAAGCTCATCACTATTCATCTTCGAGAGTCTTGGCTGAGGGCGCAGATGTGCCTCAAACTGTGAAGAGTTCTGGCTGAAGTGCTGACATCTATTTCTCTTTGAGGAAAAAAGAAAGGTAACTTATCACAGTTCTCTACTTGCATTATTCCCACGCGACTTAAGTGAGAACTATGTTTGACTGAGCCGGGGAGAAAAGGACGAGAAAAGAAGACGATATGAGAGGTGACAGAAGACAAGACGCAGTAAGATAAAGACAAGGAGGAACAAGAAAAAGTTAAGACCAAACACAAAGGAAGGTGAGGAAACAGATTTCTAGAAGACAAGACAGGAAAACTCACAGGACAAGGAAAGCAACGAGACCAGACCAAATAGAGCAAGGGAGGACAGGCAAAGAAAAGAAACCAATTAAGGGATCACGTCAAACTTCAGTGCTCCGCTGGGACCATTCGTAAGAGGCCGGAGAAGAATGGCATGCCATCGGCATTCAGCGCTGACTCCTTCACCCCACTTGCAGTAGATTCACCCTTGCCAATCCTCATGCATCACGCCTCCACCACTGACTGCCTGCCAACCACCTCCCATGCTCACAGCATGGTGTCTCCAGGTAAACTGCCCTCAAATGGTCTTCTGTCCTGTCGTGTGAAACATATCTTCTTTTGCGGCATTTGCTTCACGTGGGCTTATTTGCCCAACTTGCTCTGCAAATTTGCAAAATAAGAGGATGACGAGGACTGTAACCCACACAGTGTTGTCATGATGTAAATCCCTGCAGCTGTAGGAAGGCAGTCCTCAACACCTACTTCAGTCTTCCACTTCAGCCTTGTGAGGCTATATATACATACATATATATGCATTTGCAGGGATTTGCTTGTGCTCATGACCACACTATGGATTATATAGGCAGTCCAATGAGCAGTCAGTTATATAGCCCTAATAGTAAATATTATATCTGTCGACATGTCTCCCTCAAAATATTTGCAAATTGTGTTACAGAGGTGGCTTCATCTGGTGTATTTTCAGCAGCGCAGGTGCTGCTGAATGATCAAAGAAATATTATAGGAATATTATAGACAAGGCAACTTTATTTTTTAGCGCATTTCAACAACAAGGCAATTCAAAGTACTTTGCATAAAACATAAAAGAGGAAATGTAAAAGGAACATAAAGCAATAAAAAAAGACATTTCAACACTAATAAAGGAATTAAATAGAAAGTAAGATAAAACAAGAGAGTAAAAGTTACAGTGCATTTTAAGATATTAATCAAAGGCCTCAGATGTGGTTTAATTAGCGGCGGAGGCAAAAAAAAAGAGAAAAGTTTTCAGCTTTGATTTAAAAGAACTGAGAGTTGCAGTAGACTTGCATTTTTCTGGGAGTTTTCTTTTTTTTTTTTTTTTTTTCAGGTATGTGGTGAATAAAAACTGAATGTTGCCCAGGTTTGACCTGTGGGACAGAAAGTAGACCTGCCCCAGGTGACCCGAGAGGTCTGGATGGTTCATAATGTAGCAGAAGATCAGATCATGTATTTTGGTCCTGAACTATTGTGTGCTTTATAAAACAACAGCAGTATTTTAAAACTGATTCTTTGGCAGACAGGAGCTGGTGTAGAGATCTCAGAACTGGAGTGACTTAATCCACTTTTTTGGTCTTAGTGAATAGAAATACTACAGGCAGCAATGTGTCTCTTGGACCCTCTTGCTTGCTTCTGTGACTCACTTTGATCATGAAGGTTATGCTTCTCTATAGACCATACAATATAGTCGGCTAGGATTTAGTATTTATATATTGTAGTATATAGTTTAGAAAGTCCAAGACAAAAGTGAGACAAGGGTGGGACTGAGAGGAAAGGCCACAATTACAAATATGTCTGTGACTCAGTGCCATGGATTTATCAGTACACAGCAGTTAGGCAACTGATATTTCAGAGCCATAGATTCTACTTAGGACAAACCTCAGTCAGATAAAGGTTCAGTTAGTCAGGCAGACTTGACTTATATTCGACTAAACAACCACTCTGCCTCAAAACTGAGGGTGTAGAACTGGGTAGAGACTGTGGGGACATGTCCCTGCCAACATCAAGGGATAACTGAATTGTCCCTGGCAATAATTTTGATTGAAAAGAAAAATATATGTATCCCTATAGACACAGGCCTCTTTTTACTGGAAAATATTTAATATGTGATTTAAGTGACTAGTGACAAATCTAGTGAGTTGTTCAGACCATCAGGGGGAAAGTGAGAAATACATACAAATCCTTTATTTTGTCACTTATCCCCATGCATGCTTTAATCTTAGCCAGTGTTCTTCTGGCAGCAGCACAGTGTCTGTCTATCTCCCTTCGCACCTTCCACGCCCCCAGTCCCCCCTAAAATCACCTATGGGTGCAACAGGTGAGTACACATTGCTCCCTGACTCACTGTGGGTGTAAGCCAGCAATTGGTCACTCATTTCATCATCAGCATCACGGCATCTGCTTGCCTGACACGCCAGATGGTTTGTTACACAGAACCATCTGGGACGCCGTCCATAGAAACTGTTTGGAAAAGGGCGGGTGCTTTCAAAAAAAAAGAAAAAAAAAAAGAAAAGCAGTCATTAAAGTTTGTTCGAGACGAGTCATTTCCATGAACTCTTCTCGCTGTAAAACCATGCCCGTAGCTGCCAGTAGTCCCTCTGAGGACGCTGATCGGCTCACACCATTTCTGGTGCGGACATAAGTGGATTGCTTGGATCCTGGTATGATGGAGTGTTCTTGTGTGATCTGGCGAATCCAGCTGCCTTGCAAGGTAAGGCATCCGCTGTCCCCAAGAAACAACCTCCGACCTACAGGCAACCTACAGGCTGAAAAATGCAATTTAGCACCTTGGTCACTAACAGTACAGAAGTAAACCTTACCTTTTCTTTGTTTTCTGTGGCTTTAATGCAGGGGCTGGCCTCCCAAAGTGCAAATGTTCCACCAAAACAAGCTCCTCAGACACTATTTTGCAGGGGTACGATTGCCCAGATGATCATGAAACAAGCCAGGGCGTTTTTTCCCTTGTAGCCAAATTATCATGTGTGGAGTTGACCTCTTTACAGCACTGAGCACAGTGGAGAGAAGTCTGACTTTTCAAGACTAAAAGAGCTCTAAGTCAGTGATTCTCCAGTGGGGTTAGTAGCAGACATGAGATTTTTTTTTAAAGTTAATTTAAAAAAATCAGTCATGTATAATTCCTAAAAAGATATGCTAATTTATACTGATAGGTAGAAATAAAAAAAAAATGTAAATAAGTTTGATGAAACCACATTTTCTATTAAATATTCCTATTTCAATGCAATCATTAACTGTCAAAAACTGTCAACTGACCTAAAACCTCACCAAAGAAGTAAAGAACAAACACAATCAAGCCCGGTTTCGATATTGAATGACAGATGAAAATGAAGAAAATGGATTTGTGGTTGAAACGTAGCAGTAATACAGCTAAAAGCATGAAAAAAGTGAAAACAGAGCCATCAAAATACCGTCAATATCACAAAAAATGTTTAACACTCACGGATCAACACTCTATTAAACCTTTTTATATTGACTTTTTTAGGCCAAAAATGTTTTGCACTGGTCGGGGGGTACTTGACTGAAAAAATATTTCACAGGTGCATTATTAAAAAGAGGTTTGAGAACCACTTCTCTACTTGACCCAAACATGCCCCACCAACCGCCACAAAATCCCCACCCCACAACCACGGCTGATGCCTCCTTATCACACACACAGTTGTGTTTTCAGGCAATGGGGAGGATGAATTGGATTGAAAAATACATTTATTCAAAGCCGATCCAAATTATGTAAATGTATCTAATCAGCTGGTTTGGCCCAGCTGTCTCTACTCAGTGGATAATTGCTTTGAGGATATGTTATCAGTTTGACAAACTCCCCAAGGTCTTTTTTCACTACGGAGCATTGTGGAGAAAACTTCCTTGGTGTTCTAGTGCCTGCTGATAGTTATAGCTTAGAATATAGTGGGTTAGATCATGCAGAACATTAGTCACACAACATTTATACAGAAGCAGGTCAAATGTCTCGTAAAATGTATTTTTCTGCAATACCATACCTAATTCTGGTCTTTATACAATATATTTCCTGTCTCCATTGATTCTATTAATAAAAGGTGGAATGTGACCATCTAAAATTAATGGAAAATTCAATAACATTTATAATAATAAAAGGAAAAGCACATTATAAAATTAATTAAGTATTTTTATTGATGTTTAGGCCTTGGTCAAAGCATCACTGCACAGAAAGTGTGTGTGCGTGAGTGTTAGTGCATCTTAACAGTACCAGGAAGCATGCATTAGTTCTTGAAGTGAACACCAAGCTGTATAAAAAAGATGAATACATTAATAATTATGTAATTAGCAGAGGACATGACCGGAGCAATGTTCAACTATATTTAAATACACTAGAACAGAAGAGCCTCCACAAATGCAGAAGAAGTCTTAATCTGTCTGAATCCATGTTATCATAAGTGTTAACAATCAAAAACATATTTTTGTTGCCAGCTCAAGGTTCATTTTCATTGGTTTTAGAAGAATATGCTTTGGTTTGTGTTGTTCATATGTTGATTTCAGACCTATTTAAGATGGCTGTGTAGGTTGACTTTTATCTGCAGTGCCTATAGTTTAAAGAATAGGTGAAAAGAAGTGTTTAACTCAGACTATAATCACATCTCTCTCCTCTTCTGTCTGCACTGGCATCAGACTAACATATCAGAGTGATATTGGCCTTTGGTAAAAACTCAAATATTAGCCGTCATCCTCGTCTTTTTCTCTTTCTGCCTGATATGATGGCGCCTTCTTCATGAGCAAAGTTCACCAAAATGATTTATATTATATATCTTACTCCTCAGAAGTAATAGAATATATCTGATGGTCTTGGGAAATGTGTGAGAAGAGATGAGGCACTTTATTTGTTATGAAATAGTATTTTATTGTGTGCCAACACATAGCAACTGTTTCGAAAATATACTACAGTGCAATACTTTTGTTTGCAAAGCCCCATATTAGTCAATCTCTAGTCTGAGCTGCATTTAAAGGAATAGTTCAGATGATTTTAAGTGGGTTACTTCAAATAATCTGAACTATCCCTTTGAATCTGTCCTGTACTCAGATCAGATCATTAACACATTTCTCCAGTTCTTAATTTGCTGATCTTTTGTTCTCCGGTCATGTTATGTCACCATGTGTCTCCATCAGTATCATCTGGGCTGTCCCTGGGTCAGTCCTCCAAGCGCTCCCACATGCACCTGTCCACCTCGTCCCTCGGCAACGCTCTTGGCAACGGCCCCCCGAGCCTACATTACCCAGTCACCCCCTGTCACTACAGCAACCAGCAGACCACCTATGGCATGATGGCAGGTGAGTGGAAGTGATGGTATTTGTGGCACTTATTGCAGGGCTGTAAATCATCGAGCACTGTTAGTCAATCAATAATTAATCACCACAATTCTGAGTTTTAGTTGATGATATATGGAAGTAATTACTAGTTAGCAGTGACTGAATATAAGAATTTTTGATGCAAATGTTAGCAGCAATTACAGTGTCACCATTGATAAATGTTATGACAATATGTTGACAGTAAACACTGACGGTGACGATGATATTTCATTGATGAGTGGTGTTTAAAAGGCGCAGTTCACCCAAAAACAGCAAAGTCTGTATCCAGAAATCATGACCTGGTTACTCAGGATGATCCACAGACCTTGTTATGAGCAGTTTACTGTAGGAAGGATTTTCTCGCTACTGAAACGACACCATGCAGAAGGAAGTGTGAGGTCACACCTCCATCGAGGAGGGCGCAATTAATGTTTACATTCCAGTCCCTATCCATTTGGTGTGATGGCATTTGGAAAGTCTAGAAGATCCACACAATTAAATCATAATATCCCCATTAGAGTCAGCAGAAGGCTGAACCGGAGGTTAGCGGCTCAACCTATAGAGCTGGTGCAGTGTCAGTGTGCTTTCATCTGGGTAATTGCTTTACATTGAGCAGTGTTCATAAGAATGAATGGAGCGGCGCTTACAACGCTGTGTTCAGTTCTCCTTATACATCCATTATTTACGGGGGTTACATAGCAGTATTTTGTGTTTATTGTTGATACATATTGTGACCATGTATTTGTAATTTGTGATCCGATATTTTCTGATGTATTTGTGCTCATCTCTGACAGCTGGCAGAGGGTAGAAAGAATATAGTTCCTACATGACACTGCTCACAACAAGGTCTGTGGATTATTTTGAGGTACCACGTCATGATTTCTGGAAAGAGACACTACTGTTGAGTTTTTCAAATGTTAAGAGTCGGAGTAGGCAGACATCTCTACAGCCAATAACTCGAAATCTCTGCAATTCACACCAAAACTATCTACGGGGATAACTAGCACTACAGGTGTGAGCAAAAGTACATTTTTGTTTTGTTTTTTTATTAATTTGGGGTGAATTGTCCTTTTAATTGTGAGGAAATAAATCCAACTAAATTTGGATGAAGATGATAAAAGGGGAATGATGTTTCTTTAAACCAATCTGGCACAAATCAGTTCTGGACGTGTTGAAACCAAATCTCAAACTCCACAATCTGACGTTGCTTGTCACTAAATTATTAATTTCCTGTCAAGTGTGGACATTATCTGGTCGCAATCTGCTGAAAGTGATGTAATTTATCTAAACCTTCTCCAAGGAGTTTTCATCTGGTTATGAAACACTCTCATTTTAATGCTGATGCCTCTATGACCTCAGAAGATTGGCCATTTCTGTAAAATTATTCTTAATGCCTACCTCCGGGTCGGATTCTTCTTGAAATCAGATTAAATGAGCTTCTGTTTCCCAGGCAAAATTATAGTGAGTAGAACATCAGCCGGTCAAAATGAAGCACAAGGAGATTTTTATTCAGATAGTTGTATTTGTGATGATTTATTTGGTAATTGCGGTCAGGGAGACCAGATCCCAACAAACCAAAGGTGGGACAAACAGTTTCTTTGTGTGGGACACATCACCAATGCTGAGAAGTAGTTCAAAATTTTGATATCAAAAAAATAAACATTTCTGTTCTGCCCCTCAGCTCGTAACAACTCTATGCTTTCCCCTTGTTGATTCAGTAGACAATAGATGAGATGTTTCCCAGTCTTTGTTGTAGCTGCATTTCCTTTTCTTTGTGGTACTTTCCATCATATTCTGTATAAATCTGCATAGCTAGAACAGGATAGGATTGCATGGGAACTATTTTTTTTTTCTGCAGTACAATCAACTGGAATTATTTTAGAAGCTACTACACTGTAGCTTGAGTAACAAGGTCATGATTTTTGAAAAAAAAACACTGGCTTTTTGGTGCTTTAAGCACCACAAGCCGAGTGCCATCTAGTTCCATTATATTGGAGAGAAAGCAGATGTCTCTATAGCCAATATCTCCAAAACTCTGCAACTCTCGTCAAAGCTATATGGATGGATAAATAGCACCACATGCCAGGGGAAAATATCTATTTTTGATTTGTCCCGTTAACACTGAAGTGTCAAATGTGGACACCACAGTGTCAATCAATCAACAACCCAATCAAAAATTCACAAGGTCACAGTGATATTACAATGTTTTACAAAAAATATGACTAAGATACAGGTTTTGATGATGATTATTGTGCAGATAAAGACAATTAGAAGGGTAATAGTGACTGTGATTATGATAATAAAGGCTCCTCTCTTTCTCCCTCTTTCTCTCTGTCTCTCTCTGTGTAGCTCAGGAGATGCTCTCTGCCAGCATCTCTCAGACTCGCATCCTGCAGACATGTGGCGTTCCTCACCCTAACATGGTGAGCGGCGCAAACCCACTGCAAGGTAATGATCAGATCCACACTCTCACTGTGAGTCTGTCACACACCCACATAATCATTCCCTCTCCAGGCCTGCAGTTAAACCCAATAAATTGAGCAGACAATTGGTTTACTCACATTTAATTTGAAATTTGCTACCAGTTAAAATCAATTTCAGACTTGATTACATCGCCGAGCAATTGAGCTCTTTAGCACACTTGTTAAACATAACTGTCAGAGACGCCTCGCCACTTGCCGGTTATGTGAAAACAGTCAGGATGAATGTTACTGGTGTTCAGAGATTTTTTTTTTATGCCACAAGATTTGGCAGTCAACACTTAGCTCCAAATAGATTCATCAAGCAAAGCGGATTCTTGTATAGGCCATAACAGATGTCTAATTTAAACCTTTAACTCCCCCCTTGATATTATAGCCTTTCTAAGTTTCCAACATTTCACATTAAAGCAAACATGCCAGAGTAATGATATCAATATTACCAGCCTCGCTTGGATGAAAACCTATTTCCTCAATAAGTTTCTCTCTATGAACGATTTGCTCCTATATTACACAAAATCATCTGAGAAACTCAGAGCACTTTTGCTTATTTCACATCAGAGATTTTCTGTATTTCTGTTTTTCGTCTGGGCTCTTTTCACTGGTTTGAAGTGGGCGGGACTCAGTTGTAAAAAGGTGATGTAAAGCACCAATCAGGATTTAGTGACATTTGAATGAAAATGTGATGACATTTGATGTGCTGTTTGAGCATGTTGCCGGGCCACTGTCAGTCTAATCTGATCAAATCACTCCCACACAATCCTGATACAGCACATTTGAGTTTCTGAGTGTTAAACACTTTTTAAGTAGTTGAGTCAATTTCTTTAATGTCATGTGCACAACAATTACAGTGAGGAGGTTGGTGCTTACAAATACAGTATAGAGATCTGATTCATGAAATATTGCAGCACCTAAAATGAGTATGAGTAAATATGTAATATATGATAAAAAATAAAATATAGTAGAATAATGTGGACAGATAGGTGTACAATAAGCGTAAGGCATATAAACTGTATATAAACAGGTTGTGCAGTAATGTAGTAAATGTATAAACAATAAGAACAAGTTACAGACAGGTATGCACATACATGTACTGTATATACTATAAAATATATATATATATTGTGATGTACAGTGGTTGAATGAAACTACATACATTTACTCAAGTGTAGTCAAGTACAATTTTAATGTACTTTACTTGAGTATTTCCATACTTTCTACTTCTACTCCTCCATATTTTGGAGGCAAATATTAGACTTTTTACTCCATGAGCAGTATGTAATAAGCAATTCAAATCAGCCTCAAGTGCAACATTAAAGTGCTAAACACATTAAAGAATCAATATTATAATCCAATAATATAACATATATGATTCTGAAATGGGCCATTCTGCATGTTTAGTTCCTCTAGTGATTTAAAGGTGCAATCTGTAACATTTTCCTGAAGAAAACAATGTAATCAAGTGGGAACAGATATAGACCAAAAAGAATATGACCTCAAATGTAACCCAGGTGGCACAGAACAATTAACATTTGCAGAAGAAATAAGATTACTCCTTTTAAGAGACAAGACGAAGTAAAAAGAAGGATTTTTACCACCCAAGTGTAGCTCAGACAACTCCTAATGACTGTGCCATTAAGTATATTTTGGTGCAAATACTTTTGTACTTTACTTAAACTGGGTTTTGTATGCAGGACTCATTTTTAACAGAGTATTTTTACACTGTAGTATCTCTATTTTAACTAAAGTAAATTCTTCTTCTAAATTCTAAATACTCCCTCCACAATGGGTGATGTGTAGCTGTAAACAAGTAATAATATATATACTATATACTGTACTGAGATGCAAACAGGTGTAAACAGTAAGTAACCAAGTTAGTAAGCAGGACTTGCAGTAGAGTATGTATGCACACTGTCAGTCAGTATATTATAAGTATGAATAAGTAATGACAAGAGTGTTTTTTCTCATTCAAACTTTTACTGATGCTTTTTTATTCACAAATATTCAATTTTACTATGAAATATCTGAGATTTAAAACTAAGTTTTCAGGGGCTTTAAGTCCTGCATATTTTACACCAAACCATCATTTCTCAGGATTAATATAATTACTGTAATGAAGGACCAGTTTTGAATTTGCCTTTCAAAAGACATTATACTATTACAGTAAAATTACCACCATTGTCCCTCCTCCTCTGAAATCACTTTAAAGTCGTAATTGTCACTGTGCACGCAGTGAGTGATTCGGGGACAATGGTCTTTTTGCAGGAAGAGTGTTTAGCAGCTCAGAATCAACAATGTAATCCTGTAGTGTCAAACCGCTCTATGACACCATTGTAGTTTCTGTGTCCCAGACATGAACAGAGACCAGAAGAAACACCAAGACATATCAAACAAGCAGAATCTCTTAGACAGGATGTCACAGCACAGGCGTCCTGCATATTAATCCCTCTGAATACTGAATAATGAAAAACTGAAAAAAGTGAAGACAAAAAGACAAGGAAAGAAAGAAGACATAAAACCCCAAGTCTGGAGTAGATTAAAAAAAATTAATTTCTAACGCATTTCTTTATTAAAGAAAGTATAATTGAACTATTACAATTTAGTGTGATATAATCAAGTGGGAGCAAATACAGACCAAAAAGAATATGACCTCAAATGTAACCCAAGTGGCACAGGACAATTAACATTTACAGAAGAAATGAGATTACTTCTTTTTAAGAGACAAGACTGGTAAAAAGGAGGATTTTTTTTTACCACTCGAGTGTAGACCTGGAGACATCGACCCGCTCCACCAAATGGTCTAATAAAATTGTGTGGTCCGCAGTGTCAAAGGCTGTGCTGAAATACATTAGGATTAAAATTAAACAGCTGGCCACGTTTATTACCATCAGGAGGTCATTTGTCACTTTAATGAACTCAGTTTCTGTACTGTCAGTCATTTTCATCCTTAGACAAGAGAAGCTAATGGATGTATTGACTGGTAACTGAATGACCAAAGGGATGGTGCTTTGCTTGAAATAGGGGAAGTAATAACTACTAGATGGTGAAGCACCTTCTGCAAAGCCACCACAACTGCCAGATGCAACCAGTTATGTCAACATTGGCATAACCAGCTTATGTCTACGGCTCAACTTCCTCTCCTGTAAATTTTGCCGGTGGCTAGTCCAGAGTCTCAATAGGCTAGCTATGGATGCCAAATCCAAAAGAAGAAAAGTCTCAGAGGAAAATTTAACTGTTGTGGCTCAAGACATTTTTTTTTCTTTTTCGTCCAAAAATGGCTCTCCTGATAGTAAAGGTTGTAAACGGCTGCCTTAAGGTGCTCTTGAGATATCGCGTTCACAAGAATGGGATGACCCGAAAACACTTTGCCTGTGGCCATTTCTGTTGCCGGTGTGGAGACATAAAAAAAAGGTTTTTCAGTGTTTTTCAAAAATTGTGAATCACAGAGGTCCATCAGCATTTAGTCATGAATGTGCACAAAGAAAATTAGGCTGATGGGTCCAGTAGTGTCCAAGATTAGCCTGTAAAGCTGCAGGTCCGTCGATCATGCACACACCAGTGATACTTGGAAGGCTGACACACCAACTATGTAAAAAAACTTAATTATGAAATTAGTAGGAGGCATATCAAGTGTGCATGTGTTGGAGTCTATGTGAGAAAATGACAAAATGAAACTCAGTGATTCACAACAGCACAATAACAGCAGAAGGTCATCTGACAGGAATGGGCAGTAACAGAGTTAACAGCATTAAGCAGAACGAGGTCAGAGAAGAAATTGGCCCTTTCCTTTTTAAAGCCGCTCTAATCTATTTTTTTCATATTAGTAATGGATCAAATGAATGAATGGAAGTTTGATGTGAAAGGTGTCGCTTTATGAACCCACACAGAGTCATCAACTCTGCAGTTCTTCACAGGCATATGGAGCGTTTTATCCTCCTTTACCTAATCAGCTTTGCTTCACAGCAGGCAACTGTTTTCAGTAAAATACTGGATGCCACCTTAAAATGGCTTAAAATGGAGCATTTTTGCAGCTAACCAGCCAGATATTTTTCTCAGTAGTTGGTGGAGAACAAAACAGAGCCAAAACGTTAAGTGAACTTGTTCAATGAGCATTTAAACATTAATAACTCCTAGAGCTGCAACAATTAACTTCCAACTATTTTGATGATCAATCATTTCAGTCACTTTTCAAGCCAAAATGTCAAACATTTGTTGGTTCCAGCCTCTAAAATGTAAGAAATTTTGGCTTTTCTTTGTCATTTATGATAATAAATGAAGAGTGTTTGAGTTGTTGAGTGTTGATTGGATAAAAGAAGCAACTCTAAGGCCTCAATTTTGGATTTGAAAAATTGCACTGAGCATTCTTCACAATTTGTTGGCAAAAGTACACACATTCCTTATCTTTACTCAAGCACAACTACATATACTTGTCTTTAAAAAAAGAAGTAAAAGAAGAAATAAAAGAAGAAGTAAAAGTACTGATTTGGCTTCTTTACTCAGGTAAAACTGAAAAACCACAGGCCCTGAAACGTACATTTCTACCGGCTGTTTCTGTGCAAAGCTAACCTTTGCTCCACAGACGAACAACATTCTCTCTTGTCTGCTATGTCTGGAATCGTTGTGATATGTACTGATGAATACATCACATCTTTTCTGTTATGTCATCTACCAGAGACATGCACAAAAATTGGGGGTGGGTGCTCAAGCAAAATAAAGGGCACTCATTTCATAATTATTTTTTTAAAACATAGTTACACATTGTTTATTTGCTTAGATATTAATTTGTAAATTACAAAATTTGTAATGTAATGTAAATGTGTTTACTCAAGTGCTGTACTTAAGTACCCTTTTTGAGGTACTTGTATTTTATAAAAATAAAAATAATAAAAATAATCAATAATGCCCCTCCAATGCATGAAAACTAAAGTGACAAGTTTTGAAAATGTAAGGAGTAGAAAGTGGATATTTTTGTTAAAATGTAGGGAGTAAAAGTAAAAAGTTGTCAGGAAAATAAATGTGTTACCTTCCACCTCTGCTAATAGATAATCGCTAGTTGCAGCTCTAATGACTACAACATGAAGTAGCGTGTTTGTCAGTTTGTTTGCTTTCTGTCTTTGTGCAGCATAATGCTGCTGATGCTGCCACACTCTGCGGATGATGCACATTTATAACAGCCAGAGGCTCAGTGTCCATGTACACAAAGGCTTGTGAGGTGCTTTCATAAAACCCACTGAGCCCACATCTGTTTTGAAAAGGGGGTTTGCTGTCCAGTCTGTCTCCACAGCACACAAACAACTGCTGTGTGCACCGCAGCATAGCTGTATGTACACTCTCCAGGGAGCGTCAGTGCAGGCATCAGACCCAAACGAGGCTTCACTTTTCCTCCAGTGTGGTGGGGAGAGCTGAATGCCTCAAGCCGAATCATCCAGACCCTAAAAGAGCCGCTGATGTACTGAGGTATGAAGAGTTTTGCCCCAAATCCCTCCTCAAAAATAATAAACAAATACAGGTGCAGCGATACTTTTCAAAGGGTCCTCGCTCCACTTTCTGATGTTGAAGGTGAAAGTTGCAAGAAGGTGGACATACGCTGCGCCTTGATGTTACCCTTTAGACTTAAGAACAGATTTTAGAAGAACCAGACCAACCTCTCTCCCTGACACCTTCAGGATAAGAGAAAATCACCGATGCATGCAGTTGTAGTATAAAATCTGCCACATTGCTCTCCAACTGGTGTATAGATCCAACTGAACAATTTAGCGGGTCGATGAAAGCATCCTTTTCTCTACTCCACTTTTGCAGTAATCCACCCATTTTGCACATGGGGCTGTTAGTGCATTTACTATTTCTGCCACCGTATTCCTCCAGGGAGAGTCCAAAATGGCTAAAATGCTGCTGTTGTCTTGGAATATTTAGTGATATCAGAGTTTCAGACTTGGGTGTTATGGGAAAAAATATTGCTAATATAAGATTGAAATTACAAAGTTGTTCATCATTTATCATTTATAAGCATGCAGAACAGTAATCAAAAAGAAAAAAATATTATTAATGCAACACTGACAGGTTTAAAACATGCAACACAGAAAAAAGCTCAAAATGGTAATGTTGATATAAACATGGACTAAAGACAGCATTGTGCTGCATTGTTAGACAATAACTAAAATATGCACAGCAGAAGCACAGACATAAAAAGAAAAATGTGCAGAAAAATACATAAATCACTCTGACAGCAAAACAACAATAAGAGACATGCATGCAGGTATAGATAAGGGCTAAATGTATCACCTTTTGTATTTCCTTTCTGCAGAGATGCATTTATTTAGAGTCACCATATTTCATTATGAACAACGTACACATGTGCACTACCAATAAGCAACATTTAAAAGAAAATTTCGGAGAAATGAGTTGGACGGCGCAGTGGTTAGCGCTGCCGCCGCACAGCAAGAAGGTCCTAGGTTCGAATCCCCGAGCGGCAGGGCCTTTCTGTGTGGAGTTTGCATGTTCTCCTCGTGTCCGCGTGGGTTCTCTCCGGGTACTCCGGCTTCCTCCCACAGTCCAAAGACATGCAGCAGGTTAATTGGTGACTCTAAATTGCCCGTAGGTGTGAATGTGAGTGTGAGTGGTTGTTTGTCTCTGTGTGTCAGCCCTGCGATGAACTGGCGACTTGTCCAGGGTGTACCCCGCCTCTCGCCCATAGTCAGCTGGGATAGGCTCCAGCTCCCCGCGACCCTCACGGATAAGCGGTTACAGAAAATGGATGGATGGATGGATGAGTTGGACACAATCAGACTGAAAATTGAAGGGCACTGTTACTTTTGCCCCTCTCTGTTGGGACAGAAGTAACACAGATGCAGGACAAAAATAACAGGTAGATCACAGGTATATAACACTCAGTGCTTCCGTTAGACATTCAAACAAATGACCAGGTCACTCTCAAATCAGTTTATCATGTTATATGTCACAATTGTATGAAACGAATCCCATGAAACTTACCTTGGTGCATAATCAGCCAGCCTGAAACAGCCTGATATGCTCAAACACATCTGGACTGATGGGACCTCTGTTGGTTTTCCTAACCCTAACCCTGAGTATTCCCTGCAAATATAATGAGCAAAGAATTATATCTTTAATATAAATTAAAGATAAATTCAACCTTCACTTACCACTATTTACTAATACTTAGCCTACAGCTAGATCCAATAGATAGATCTAAAGATAGATCTGATACTGACAATTTTCAAGTGAAAATTCTGGCAGAACTGATCAGATCAGGCTGATTTTCAACTTAATGATGAGCTGCACCTCCTGTGGACTTCACAACATGCTCCTGATTTCTATGCTGCAAAAGAAAAGTTGTGTGTTACAACCCCTCCAGAGAAGTTCAGCACAGATAGACTGAGGACAACAAAGTGCAACTGAGTTTTAGTGCTGACAGATCTTAGTACCAATTAAATGAGCTCTGAACAAACTGCATGTGTCCAGCTATTACTGATAGTTGCTGGGATGGAGTTCTATTCTAGTGCAACTTTGATAGAGAATGCAGACTGATTGAAAGCAGTTTTTTCTGAGTGGGATTTAAATGAAGAGCCGTAGGATAGCATGGACTTATTCTGACTAGCTGAATAGATAGATGTAATCATCATCACCCTGAGCAAGGCCAATAGAGTCCTGTTGAAAGATGAAACCTGTGTGACACTTTCTAATATTTAGTTCAAACTCATTGAGATAAACGGGATGGTTAAAATAGAGACAGTGTGGCACAATACAATGTAACAGCACCACAAACGACAGCCTTCATAAGGTTGAAAAACAGAACATTATAACCTGCATGCTTGATGCATGATCCATGCATGTTAACCTGGCAGTGTATGGTCATTATTGCAACCTCCTGTCCAGAATCTCTGATATATAACAAGCAAAAAGCAAAATCTGAAATCACTGGGTCTGTAATTTTTTTTTTCTGACTAATACATTTATTGACATTTTGCATTTTAACACATCAAGACATGTACAGATACATCCCCGCCCATCGCCTTCGCTCCATCTGATCTCCTTCTTCCTCTGCCAACAACCTTCACACAAAGTAATCTAAAAATATCAATAGGAAAATAACATAGGCATAAGGAGCTACAAAGCTGGTATATAAAATAAGCTTTACATCATCTGCTCTTATCTTTCAGAATAATTTGTCAAGGTCACATGTAGTTATTTTTCCAGAAAAAGTGAAGTTCTCCCATATTTTTAAAAGAAATCAGGTTGGTTTATCTAAGGCAAGACACTGAGAGAGTTTTTAATGTGGAAAAAAAATCAATTCAGGTATTGCAGTTCTGTAACATATTTTGCAATGCACTACAATCCCACAAACACAAGAGGGAAGTGTTGCATTGCTCATTATAGACAGAGTTTCAGCAATGTTAATATTATCAAAAGCTGCAGTCTGCTATCAAACTTTAATCTCAAGTTAGGTAATAAAGATAGTCTGTTCCTGCAGTACAGTAAATATGACAGTAAAACTGATATAGCACTTGTGTTTTTTTTTATTCCACTGCAGCTGTGCAGAGTGTTGATTCAATTATGATTGGTCAACCACCCATCTGGTGCTCTGGCAGTAATCTGTCATTAATATTAACAAAAGCAGCACAAATAACTGCCAGCTCCATCACATCGAACCACTTGACATTAACAGCCACCTGTAGAGAAAGACCCTTCGATATAAAGTTAGAGCCTGTGATGTGTTACACAAGCGTGTCAAACCTGTTTGAAAGGTTTGTACGATGTTTATTTCTTCTAAGAGGACTTTTAAATTAAAGAGGCGAACTCAGCTTTGTGCGGTGACACGCTATCAAGGATAAGAGTACTCTGGCAAAAAAATGTGAACAGGCTTGTTAAATTAAGGGCAAACTGCAGAGATAAATATCTGGGATGAGGGAGATGGAAAAGAATACGGATCGATCCGAACACATTCAAGTTATCTGAGCGCTGATGTCAGAATGTGACTGGAGTTGGCTCAGGTTGTGCTACATGGTCTGCTTGGACCATCCTCAAAGAGAACTCTTTTCATAGCTTCCCATTATGCTATGAAGAGGCACCTTTTTGGCACAATATCTTCAAAAATATGTGAAATTATTAATAATTCACCAGAACCAGTAACTTTACTAATTATTTTTGGTGCATGGGAAGCATTAAGAAGGTTAACCACTGTTAAAAAACAATCCAAAGCCATGTCCCTTCTAGTCTAAATAACATGTGCAAATCATGGCACAGTTAAAATGGAATCAAAGAATAAATAATCTGTCTCTTGCAATAAACTACCATTCAATTTTTTTTTCCGGAATGAGGTCCAAGCTTTCTCCTTTTTCTGTAAAACTGAGTTCACATCTTAAGTTAGATAATGTCAGCAAAATACCAGCTATTGTTAAAAAAAAAACATCAAGCTAACTAGTTAGCTAATGACTGACACAGATTAGCTTGCTAGTTAGCTAGCATTTTGCATTAGCTAACTTAAGATGTGAATATGTCACTTTTACAGGCCATCCAGCATCTTTTAACCATCTTCAAAATGTGTTTTTCTTTTCAGAACAGATGAGTGTAGCACATAACAAACAGGAAACAAGTTGACAGAGGTACCAAGGTTGCTCAGCTGTCACCGAAGCAAAGAAAGAAAAGAGGCAGGAGAGTCAACTCTTCTCTTTATGCTTCATCACAGCAAAAAAAAAAAACTCCCAACTGTTTATGTGGTGGAAATATGTGGCTATGTGATTTAACCAGTATATTATATTTAGAAGGGATAAATCTTACAAGGTGGACTCACAATACAACTTGGCAACCTCTTATTTCACACATAGAAGTTGTAACCTATGTTTACACACTGTTTCATTTCATTTATATAAGGAGTAAATGAGTGAGAGAACTGCTATATCTGCTATATCATGTGCTTTACATATGTGAATGTACATCATTATATAAATGACCACTTGGACTCAAAGATGAACTGATTAAATTTTGGTGGTAAAAGGTCAAAGGTCAAAGGTCACTGTGACCTCATGAACAGCCCATCCTTGTGAACATGATATCTCAAGAAGGCCTTGAGGGAATTTCTTCTAATTTGGCACAAATATCCACTTGGACTCAAGGATGAACTGATTAGACTTTAGTGGTCAAAGCTCACTCTAACCTTGCAAAACACATTTTTGGCCATAACACAAGAATTCATGCACTAATTCTGACAAATTTTCACATAATTGTCTAATAGGATACTAGCAGTGCTGGAGAGTAACTCATTAACTAGTTACATGTAATTAAATTACAAAATTATCCATTTAATCCATTGCACTTACTGAGAGAGAAAATATGTTAAATAGTATCAAATCAAAATGTTAGTGATTGCAAAGGGGTTACATCCAAATTTACATGTTGTCTAGCGGAGATCTGCACTCTGCTGATTGCACTCTTCTGGTTTAATAATTGTTTTATATTATGAAAATCAGCATTGACACAACAGTATACTGTATTTATAATTTCATTGGCTCAATAAAACATGTTTGAAAAACAAAATAAAGAATTTGGGGGAAAGATCTCAAAAGGCCTAACCCTTTATTTCAGGAGGGGATGGAAATTGTCACATTTATTTCAAAAATATATCGGCCGTCATAGCAGAATGATGAACCACCAAAAAGACTAAAATACAGGCTTGTAGGCTCCCAGCAGTTTTAATTCTCAGTAGTCCAATGTGTCTCACAGGGACATGTCAAAACTTTTTTGTGCTGTCGAGATAAAGACTCTCAGGATACATGTGGGAATAGTGGCCCCACTGGTTTCAGTACCCTTCTGACAGTCTGACTCCCCTGTGACTCCGACTAACTAATTTTCCTTTCTGCTTTTCCTCTCCACCCTGCCTCCCTCTCTCTCTCTCTGTCTCTCTTTAGGGTCTCTTACTCCTTGCTTGTACAAATTTCCGGATCATGGTCTAAGTGGTGGTTCCTGTGCATTAAGCCACGGTTTCTCCTCACTTCCCTCGGCCTTTCTCTCGACTGATGAGGCCCCTGGAGGCCCCAGTGTTGGAGAGGTGAAAGCTGACGCCCAAAGGAAGAACATGAGGGACCCAGAAGATGCCCCTGCAGTGGATTCCCCGCAGATACGAGAGCTGGAGATGTTTGCCAACGACTTCAAAATTCGGAGGATCAAACTTGGTCAGTATTATTACTAAAATAAAACTGTAATTATCAGGTCAGGCCGGACATTTTGAGAAGGAAGAAGAAGGAGGAGGGAGTAGAGGAAGAAGAAAAAGACAAATTAGAAAAAAAAAAGAGGAGTTGTCTTTAAGGTATCGATTGAAATATTCTAGTGCCAAGTATTATCGAATCTTTATTCAATCCTCTTTGTACCCAGACCTAGATAAAACTGATTTTTTTGTATGGTTTTCACTCTTTCACTTTAAGGGTGCTGGTATTGGTGCTGGTATCATAATTTTTCAAAACAACACCCAGCCCTAACATCAGCAGAAGTGTCTGCAACATAATTATATAAAACCTCTTGAATAAAACCTTAGACACCAAGACTACCGGCCAAGTAAAAAACCCCAGATGGCTGCACACCAGTGTTTCCTAACTGGTTCTGAGGGCACATTGCTGTGCATGTTTCAAGTGTTTGCCTCTTCCAGCACACCTGATTCCAATGATCAGCTCATCAACAAGGCCCTGCAGAAGTCTGACGATGAGCTGTTCATTTGAATCAGGTGTGTTTGAGCAGGGAAACATCTAAAACATGCAGGTCAGTGGGCCCCAAGGACCAGGCTGGTAAACTGACCAAGTGGCAAAGTTGAATGTAAAGGAAGATTTCAAATGACAAATACATGAGGGTCGGTCAGCAGAACTGCACAGACCATAATTATTTAAAACATAACAAAAATGGTGTCAATAAATTCAGTTATCAAGACAAATTTCTGAGGATTTCTGTGCTTAATGTAGACAATGTATAGATGCCTATACATTATTTTTTTATAAATAACTACAAAATTTTGTTTTGTTTAATTAGAATTTGCAGTCCCTGTGTAGAGTACAGTGCAAATCAGTTCAGTGAAACATTTGGATGCACTGTGGGCTCAATATTTGATAAATGAAAAATCTAGCTGGATTGTTTGTGGGGGACAGTCTGAAGATGCACTGTAGATAGAGTTTGGTGTCACCTGGACATAAACTGTGCGAGGAGATATGCTTAATTAGTTTGAAGACAGAGTAAATGGCTGCATAATTCCTGCCGTTTTAATACACCTGAAAATTTCTGCTGAATTGGGGCTAAATTTTGGTGGCAAATTCAATTATTTTTTTAAATAAATTTTCAAATTTTCATGTAGTCCTTCCATCAGGACTGTGAGCCCACAATACCTGTTGAGGACTTTTGGCATAGGACTAGATAATTTATTTTTAACGCATGAGAAGGCAGATTTCCAAGAAATAAATAATAATAATAATAATAATAATAATTATAATAATAGCTGAGAATTACCCCACCATCCAGCTGTTCTAGACATCTTACCACGGATGTTTCTGCTGTTTGCACTCGCCTTGCTGCTTCTCTGCTTGCCTTTATTCTATAAAGTCTTTCTATTTTCGTTTCACTTTGGCCGCCAGGCTACACGCAGACGAACGTAGGCGAGGCTCTTGCTGCAGTGCACGGCTCAGAGTTCAGCCAGACCACGATCTGCCGCTTTGAAAATCTGCAGCTGAGCTTTAAGAACGCCTGCAAACTCAAGGCCATTCTGGCTAAGTGGCTGGACGAGGCTGAGCTGGCTGGAGGTGAGTCACACACATCCACCCATCTCCATCAACCTCCACTTAGAACATTTATTCAAACGTAATCTTTACCCCAGATATCTCATCTCCATGAGGTAAAACTCGTGTTGTAAATGCACTTTTGATTTAGTGTGAGGATCTGCTAGAAATTTCTATATTGTAGACTTGATTTCTTTGCATGATTATGAAGCTCTAACACCAGCTTGTACATCATCTAGGATGGTGGTTCTCAACCTTTGTGCCTTTCCTCTTCGCCCTTTAAAGATTAAAATTAAAATTAACCATTATCTACACTCAACACACTCATTTGAATATGCTTTAGTAGCCTGAAGGCTATTTATGACTTTGTAAGAAAGAAAAAGCAAAGATTTAACACTCAAAGCATCAAGGGTCAAATTTGTCTTTACCTTTTTTCAATCATATGTCTCCCAGTGTGTTAAAAAATGTCCAAATAAAGACATTTTTAAAAAATGGACATTTATACCTATAACAGCCAGCAGGTAAAACCCTCAAAGAGCAGTGGTTCTCAAATAATGGTCCTGGAACCCAAAGTAGTCCATGGCACTGCATCAAGGGGTCTATGAAAGGCTTCTAGATTCTTTTTTTGACAAAAAACTTAAAACAGTCCATAGATTACAACACTCTAATGAAAATTAAATCTAAAACTCTTAATAAATATGTATACAAATATTCCTCCCATCAGTCACTCACACGTCACCCACACACTACCCATGAATGGTAGAAACTGTCTCTCTCTACAGTGACGTACATGTGAGGGTTCCACGTATATTTTCTATCCTGTAAGGAGTCCTTGGCTTGAGCACCTCTGCTATAAAGAATTAAGTAATTTTATATATTCATATTAGTGTGTTAAGATAATGATTATATATTGCTACAAGCAACAACTTTTGTCTGCTACCCTGTGTGTTAGAGCTGCCTCATACATCACAGACTAACCTTCAATATAGATAAGAGAAAGAGAGTTATGAATATAAATCAAGCATTAGACTCTCTCAGCAGCCACAGTTACATAATTTAAGGTAAATTTAAGGTTTATACCATCAAAACTATCATTGTAATGCTGCTGGTGCTTCCAGTGGACACCCCCACCTCAAGACATGAGCACACAGTGACTCCTGGTGGTTCCAGTGTCAAAGGTCCAGTGTGGAAGATTTAGGAAGAAACAGAATATAATATTTATGTTGATACATTAAGAAATGCACACTGTCCCTTTTGAATATAAATAAATATATACATAAATAAAAAGTGTTTTCATTAGTATATAATAATAATATTTGTGTTTTTGTTACCTTAGAATGAGCCGTTTATATCTACAGAGGGTGTTTAATATTTGTTGCTAAATTTACCTTCCCTTTTACTTGCTGACAAAATGAAGTGTCTTTTGGATGTCATTTGAGATTTATTATATTAGATTGTGTGCTTTCATATCCTTCAAATGCCATTGTTTGACTGATGATGGGCTGAGAAATTACAGATGATCATCAGTGAAAATCAGTCACTGCAGTCCTCTGATTGGATGAATGGATTATTGAGGCAGTTCTTATTGGCGTGTATTTAGGGAAGTGATTTGATGATCCCCATATACCTGATGAGGGTCAGATTGACTGAAATGTTGTGATCTAACAAAATATTCTGTAGTAAGCGAGACAGTGTGCACAAGCTCGACGAGGTGTTTGCAATCTGCAAGCTCACCGTTAGATATCACTAAATTCTACACACTGGTCCTTTAAGGCAAAGTCTAACAAAGATATATGCAATTTTGCGTTCTAGTCATATGTTCTTCTTTCTTTCCTATCCTGTTACTCTTTGAACCCCTCAGATTTATCTTGTGACCCCTCAGAGGGGTCCCAAGCCTTTGGTTGGGAACCACCAGTCTACAGAAAATTGTGTGAAACATTTTAACAGCTGAGACATCAGATTTTTTTAATAAGAGACACTCATATTTATTCCAAAGATCATAGTCAGACAATTAGTCATTCAATGATCCTCACAGTCCAGAAGTTAACAGTCACTCCATCAGCCACTGACTCAAACGATTAGTCAGCTGACATGTTATTGTGTTTTGTAGAAGGTTAATTAAAATGCTACAAACCAAATGCATGCTAAAGTAACATCTTCTTTTCCCTTCCTGCAGCCTTGTACAGTGATAAAATAGGAATGAATGAGCGGAAGAGGAAAAGAAGAACAACTATCAGGTATCAGCTGCAAGGAGCAAAGATATAATGTATGCCATAAAATGATTAGTACCATGGAGTTCATCTTCTCCTCTCCTTCCCTTGTTCCCCACGGCAGTCTGGGAGCTAAGGAGGCTCTGGAGCGCAGCTTTGTGGAGAAAAGTAAGCCCTCCTCCCAGGAGATAGCCCGGATAGCCAAAGGCCTCCATCTGGAGAAGGAGGTGGTCAGAGTCTGGTTCTGCAACAGGCGCCAAAGAGAGAAACGGGTCAAAACCAGCCTCAACCTCAGCACATGTTTGACCAAAATCAGTCCAAACTGCATCGCGCAGATGAGCAAAACACAAAGACCAATGACGTAATTTAAGGTTCAGCCAGGAAGCGTCCGTTCACCTCTAGTCTGATGGAAGTTTTAATGAACATGTGTTATTCTAATATCAAATGTCTGACATTTCACCATGAAATGGGAGAATTTTACTCAAGAGGGGCAGAAAAAACTAATAGTAACAGATAATGTGCTCAGCCTGCATTAAGCAGTTTTCAAGGCACTTAAAACATTTTCATTAATTTAACATTCAGATGAGAAAAACTGAAAAACACTCCAACACAATTTTTTACAATAAAAACATGAGTCATCGGTAGTTTGTTACTTGAATATAAAGCAGCAAATGTTCGTTCAAAGCTGCAGTAAACAATATTATTTAAAGCTATAATGTGTAACATTTCAGCATTAAAGTGTCTAAAAACTACACCTATGTTATATATTCTGTTGAACTGTTTTCTTACATTATCCCAAATGTTTTCAATAATGTTTAAACACAGATATCTTCAAAATTTATTCAAGATAACAATGCATTTCCTGCTAGTCATTGCTAGCTAGTTGCGATAAACTGAATGTCAGAAAGTGTGGAAGGAAGGTGACGAACATGAAAAAATGTAACAGCAAAGGCAGCAACTCCCATGATGCCGTGCTACTTCACGATGTCATCAAACTGCATCTTTTGTTATTATTTCATTGTGAGGGAGACGCCTAGTGGCAGAATTCACTTATTGTGCATTCAATTATAATTTTGGTTGAAATAACTAATTTTGACCATTGCATGTTAATAACAATATTTAATTGAAGGGTTCCTTTAAAAAACGTATCTGTGAATGATGCCCCTTTGTATTTCTTTTTTTTTTTTTAAACTGGACTCAGTCTGAATCAAACAAACAAGGTTAGCTAGCACGTGACTAGCCAATCACAGCAACTGATGATTCATTAACATGAATAGAAATGTTTCAGTATTTTAATCTACCCATATTCCACACTCTTAGAGATAATGGTTCCTGAAGGTTCTACCCAGAAACATTTGCTTCTGAAGAGCCCTTTTTGGAAAAAGGGTTAGTCAAGGATTCTTTATAAGACTAAGGGTTCTGCAAAAAACAAAAAGAAAAAAAACCAAAAACATTTATTCTAAAGAACCCTTTTTGAAACAAAGAGTTCTTCAAGAATTGTTGAAATCCTCAGGAAACTCTTTTGTCAAGGGTTCTTGGTATCATAATATAACAGGGTTATCAGTGGAACTCCCTGGGTAGGTTCTAGATAAAGCCCTTGGAATATAAAAGGGTTTGCCATAGAACCCCTTGGGTTGGTTCTAGATAAAATCCTTGGAATATAAAAAAATTCTCAGTAGAACCCGCTGGGTGGGTTCTTGTTTGCACCCTTAGAAGGTTGAAAGGTTCTGGATAGAACCACCAGACAGGGTTCTAATTAGGGTTAGGGTATGAAGGTAGAACCTCTCATAGGTTGTTCTGGGTGAAACCTGTCACAGATGGTTCTGGGTATAACTCTTTATGCTGGGTTCCAGGTGGAACTCTCTGAAAGGGTTCCAAGTGGAACCTTTTTAAAAGGATTTAGCGAGCGAAGAACCCTTTATGGTTCTAGTTAGCACCTTTATTTCTAAGAGTGCAGAAAAAAAATATTTTTTTTCCAAAAATACAAATGTCAAAGATCAGCCTAGCCTGTAATTGTTATTTCCTGAAGTTGAAGATAAACTGTTTTTTATTAACCACATATTATCTGCTGGTTTGATGCTGCAGCAACCAGAGCTGATATTTGAGTGTGCTGAATCTTAGCCGTGCCTTGTTTGCTAAATGCATGCAAAAAGAATATTTATTACATACAGCAGATATAATTTAATCCATCAGCACCAGAGTGCAAATGAGTACTCATGTAAATCAGCCCTGTGCCTTTCTAAAAACCGACAATGCTGTCCTTGACTCTGTTCTGAGATGTGAAATTTTGTTAATGAAATGTGCGGCACCTGTTTTGACAGCAGGGGTCTCGGTGTTGTATTTGTTAGTGTATGTGTGATTAGAACTGATGCCTCTCTTGTTTGTTAATTTAAGTGAATATAGCCTTGGTCAAAACATTAATATATTTAAAGTTTCACAACAACCTATTTATTGAAATCTAATATATTATCTTGATCTACTTTTCTGAGTACAACCTCTTTGATTTATGATTTGAAGTCAGGGATGGTGAAACTTTGACATTTTTGTCAACAAATGGATCTGAAGTTTGCTGTCTCCTTGTTGAAAGATAGATTTAATTTTTCACAGGTCTTGATGTTCTGCTTTTGCTGCTGCTGCCTTGACAAAGTGTCATACAATGAAGAACATGAGCCAGTCACGACTCTGACCTGGTTGGGATGACTGATGTGAATCGTCTAAAGTGAAGAGAGAAGCACACAACAGCTTCACTTTCAGACAAAATCTATTAAAGACAAGTCGTAAGAATGCCACATTAATGCAGTGCAGAAAATGTAAGAATGTATTAGACAAATTTGGAGTGCCTTTATTCAATTTGATTGAAAGTGTCCAGTAAATATGCCAAAGACATGCTGGTTTATACAAACTGTGCACTTGTACCGAACATTTGTCCTTCAGTTCCAGGTACTGAGCGATAAATCAGTTTAATTTAGTTCTGACAATAAAGGAGAAGTGTGTTTCACGAAGACATACACGTACCATCTCTCTCTCTCTTTTTTTTTTTTTTTTTTTTTACTAATGTCATATTACCCTATGAATACATTTATTAGGAGAGAGAGTCTGGCTAGAACTGTACAATTCATGGGTGTGTCGCTGGGGATTCAGAAATGAAGCTACAAGACATGTTAATTCAGAAACAAGCACTTTCCCCTGTGATTCATGTGTGGCTGTCTAACTGGAGCACTGTCAGGGAAAATAAACGCAGCAGGGTCATCGGCTGCCGACAATTTCTGAGGCTGCTCGGTGGAGGCTCGGTGCGCAGAGAAGGATCGGACTACAAAGAAGCTTCTTAGTGCAGGAGTCACAGTGGTGGAGGAAGTGGTCAGATTCTTTACTCAAGTAAAACTACTAACACCACTGTAAAAATACTCTGAATACAAGCAAAAGTCCTACATTTAAAATGTTAGTAAAATGAAGTGGTAAAAGAATATATGTATGCAAGTATAGTTCAAGAAAATGCACTTAAAGTAGTAAAAAATCATTAGATTATTATTATTGTTGCATGCAAGATCTTGGTGGTCCTGAGATCAAAGGTAAAGGTTACTGTGACCTCATGTCCGTTACATTCTCATGAATGCAATATCTCAAGAGCACCTGGATGGAAGGTCAATTTAATGTCACAAATTTTATGTCAATTTAATGTTCTTGGCCTTAACTCAAGAATTAATACATAAATTACCACAAAATTTCACACACAAATGTCTAATAGGATAAAATGATGAAGAAATGACACAGAAGACTGATGTTTCTCACTGAAATCATACATGTCAATAGGGTGACCAGACATCCTGATAAATTGCAGACAGTCAGGAATTTCAAGCAGCTGTCCCAAACCCCTAATCCTGACCTGTTTATCCCTGAAATTAAACATTATGTAGGGGATAATGTACAGTGAACAGGTCATTATTGTGAAATAAATCCCAACAGGATGATGCAGGACTTGAAGCATCCTGAAGGGATGTCAACCTGCTCACTGTACATTAACCCAGTTATTACATGGATGTTTACCAAAACAAAAATTAAACAAAGAAATTAGACAGACAGACATATGTACATGGCACACATTTATGTGACACAAAATATTCATTTTAATATGATTTTAGGGCTTTATTTTGCAATAGTAATACTACTCACTGTACATTATTATTGTTGAATTTACTCTGCAAAGTGGGTGGAGTCACGTGACCTCTTTCAGATGCGAGGTGCCTGTCACTCACTGCGAGGTCCGCCATTTTAGCAGCCATGGTTGGACATTAACCAATCTCCTTGACAGAGGACGGTATGGACCGATCTGCAAGAGTAAAGAATAAAGTTTGCAAAGTTAGGTGAGTTAGCTAGTCTTTTCAGGTTTTAGATCATTGTAGAAATAAAAATAAAGTACACAAGACACTTTTAGTGAAAATATTTATAGCAAGCAGCTTTACACACAGCTGTAGTGTAATAAATGAAAGGCTGTAGGGTTTCAGACAGTAGGAAATTGCTAGTTTTATCTGGTAAAATGTATTTGCATTTGGCCGCTCCCATCGACAAAACTCATATCATATGTTCAGGCCTGGATGACTACTGAATATGTGAAGTTTCAGGCAGATTCGACCAAATAAACAGAAGTTAATGCAACTTCCTATGTTTTGGCGAAACATTGACCTTCGCAATGTCGTCATGGCAACGCCGTCTGACAATATGTGGTCAATATATGGTCAGATAACTTATCTGGTCAGATGTTGTGTGATATGGTCAACCTGCTTGGAGGAGCATGTCAAAATGTAAAACATGACATTTCCTGTTGCCAGAAGGTGGCACTATAACAATTCTAAAATATTGTCAAGTAGATGTGTTCATGGAAGAACTGTGATCAAATATGTGAAGTTTGGTGCAGATCAGATCATTTACACAAAAGTTATAGCAATTTCCTGTTTCATGGCGAGACATAAAAAATGCACATCACACCATGGCCACGCCCCCAAAAAACCCGTCGCGCGCCAGCCAGACCACAGGAGGCGCCGGCCGAGCCCGCCGACCATCGCGGCGAGGTCGGGCGCCCGTCAGACGCCAGCCGGACCACAGGAGGCGCCGGCCGAGCCCGCGACCGTCGCGGCGAGGTCGGGCGCCCGTCAGACGCCAGCCGGACCACAGGAGGCGCCGGCCGAGCCCGCGACCGTCGCGGCGAGGTCGGGCGCCCGTCAGACGCCATGCCGTCCAACCTTGGTCGCAGCAAGGTCGAGCGCCCAACAGTTGCTGGTGGGCCACAGGAGGCACAGGGTGAGCTGTGACGGTGGCAGGAAGGTCAGATGCCCAACATGCCACCAGGACTGCACTTAAAGGGGCGTGACCAAGTCATTCGGCCGCTCCCATCGACAAAACTCATAACATATGTTCAGGCCTGGATGACTACTCAATATGTGAAGTTTCAGGCTGATTCGACCAAGTAAACAGAAATTAACGCAACTGCCTGTGTTTTGGCGAAACATTGACGTTCGCTGTGCCGTCATGGCAACGCCGTTTGATGATACGTCAAGATCTTCAGAATATAGCATTACAATGGTCTTAAGGCCTTTCTGACCAGATTTGAGTTGGATATGGCCAACCTGCTTGGAGGAGCATGTCAAAGTCTAAAACATGTAATTTCTTGTTGCCAGTAGGTGGCGCTATGACTACTGTGATATGTGGTCACGTAGATGTGTTAAGAGGGAGACTTATCAAACGTGAAGTTTGATGAAGATCAGATAATTTATACTAAAGTTATATCATTTTTGTGTTTCATAACGAAACATCAAAATTCTATACCATACCACTGCCATGCCCCCTCAGAAAACCATCGAGGCGAAGGTCGGGCGCCCGTCAGACGCCAGCCGGACACAGGAGGCGCCGGCCGAGGCGAATGGTGTGTTGTGTTGTGTTGTGTTGTGTTGTGTTGTGTTGTGTTGTGTTGTGTTGTGTTGTGTTGTGTTGTGTTGTGTTGTGTTGTGTTGTGTTGTGTTGTGTTGTGTTGTGTTGTGTTGTGTTGTGTTGTGTTGTGTTGCTCACACGGGAGCTTCACACATTTCATCAACTAACATCTGATTTAATGTTTCACATAATATATGTAGTTGTTGTTGTAATTAACAGTCACAATTCTCCCAGACAACATATTAGAAATAGACCATTACTAGTCTGTCTACAAACATTACATGATAATCTGTTAATAATCTGCATGTTTATCTCTGCTGGAATGCACATTGTATGTCATTAATAAACCCAATTACAAATTTTACATTGCTTGTATTTCAATAAGTTTTTAAATGTCTCAGTTAGTTTCTCTCAGTGTTTTGTTTCCCTGCTTACCTGACTCACTTGTCACAGTTGAATATTCACTTAACAAAAATGGCAGCACTCTAACAAGCAGCAACAACTCAATATACATCAATCATCTTCTTTAATCAAAGTACATAGCTATGAGGACAACAACATGTTACTTTTTTAAAAGTTCTTTATTTGTGAGAAAGTTTAAACAATATGGTCGTTCACCCAATGATACAAAGCAGTTACACTGATGTAATGATGTGGTAAAAGTCAGCAGGCTCTCTCAGGACACCTCCACTGTCAGGACAGGAAACAAACACCTTTTGTGTGTCCCCCAAAGGACAAAACTTAGCATTCTTGGTAAAGTTAAATTCTGGGTCAGTTACCATGGTAACTGATGCCAGCATGAAAAATTTACATGACTGAAATAAAATACTGAATGAAACAAAAACTGATACATTTCAAAGCTTCATCTCATGACATGTATGGAAATAAATATTTGATTAATTTACAAGATGTACAGTGTCATTCCTAAAGAAAATATGCAGATTTACAGATCATCATGTAATATGTTGATTATTTACAGCCTATATATTTATATTATGTTGTCTTTGATAATTTTGTTACAGTGACAGACAAAGACGGAATGTTAGGTAAACATTTTATGTAAATATATTATTTTGTTGTTTTGTCATTGAAGCACTTTATTATTAATTACTGACTTTGATTAGCTATAACATGAAGAACTGAGAACAAAAGAGAGAGACCTGTGTATCTCTTAATGGACGCACGTGCGGAAGTCTCGCGAGATCGATGCCATGTTTACATCCTACCGCTACATGCTACAGTTGACATTTCGGCTAAAAACATGGCGTAAACGGTGTCTTTTGCGGTTAATTTTTAATGTTGCGGCTCGCGGACACTTGGATTTCACCACACAAGCAGGATGGAGACGTTTTGTGTTTGTTTTGTGTTCTTTTTTTAACGTTTTATCCGTGGTCTCCATTCACTGCCATTGTACTGGATGAGGCTGCTACCCTGTTTTCTGCTGAAACTCCAGGATTGTTTTGTGAACTGAAGATCTTCATCCATCATCACGTCGGCATAGAGGTGAGTACATACTGAGTGGGTTATCATGTAATGGTGGAATATTGCTTTAAAATACTCTCTGGCCAGGTTTCAGTTGTTTAGTTCAGTTTTAAAGGACAACAGAATGTTTGATCATTTTGTCATTTTCTTTTTATCCATGAAGCACTTAATCATTTACTTTGATCAGCTATAACATGAAGAACTGAGAACCAAGTTTGTGAACATTAAGAGAAACTTTTAATTGACCCTCACTGCCCCGAGGGCAAATGTTCAGCAGCATGAGGACAAACAGCACAGAGAGTTAGAACCAAACATGAAATCAATGGTGGTTAAGAACTGAAAATAAAATTATATAAGGGAAGCTAAAATTTATAACTATTGAAGTAAAACTATGCATTAAAAACAATGAAAATAGAGCTAAACATGTATATAATAAAACTGAATTAAGAAATAAGGATCGACTATACACAGAACGCAGATAAGGGTTTGAAAATAATGCCAACCACAATAATAATAATTACTTTCAGAAATGTCTCATAACCTTGTGTTTCATAGGATTAAAAACAGCTCACCTGTGACAACTGCTGACAAAGTCAAGAGACCCAAAAGATTCTGGAGTGATGAACTGAGCCGTTTGATTCCATGTTAGTGACGACAGTCTGCAGCACAGATCATCTGAAAGAAGAGAAAATGTAGGTCAGTAGACTGGAATGATAGAAGAAAACATGTCTAAAAAGATGGATGTGGGTAACTACATTTAAAACTGTGGGAAAAACTCTGCTGAATGAGGCCTAATCTATGAAAACATGTTTGGATCATGGTAGTTTGAGCACTTGTCATTCATTACTTCCACCCCTGCTCAACATTTTAAAAAATCAATATGATGCACTGACTGTCAGCAAAATATTTAATCACTGTTTTTATGGTGCCAGTCAGAGTTCATCTCACAATTTACTTTTTGAATTTTTAAAGGTCATTCCCCCAAATGGATGCATGAATACACTCTGTCATAAAAATGAACCACCAGAACAACAGCACACAAATAATCACAGCAAATAATCAGGGTGACAATGCAGCTCAGGTCAGCTCAGTATAAATCAGTGTATTGATGGGACAATGAAAAAACACATTTAACAAGAGAGACAGAAGAGAAAAGAGACAGAAAGTCATTTTCAGGAAAGTCCAAAATAAATATTCTCTGAAACTCTTCAGAGTTCAACATAAAAACACAACGTTTCAAGTCTTCAGCAATAAACAGCAAAAAAAACTCAGTTTGTTCAGGATCTCAAAATCTGACCCGAGTAATACCTCTTCACCAAACAAATCAAGTTAGGATCTGTGAGAAAGTTTCAGTGGTTCAGTTTAGTTTTTAGTTTTTCCCCCACAATCCTAACCAAGTGTTTTCTGTCCGTAAACCTACAATATTTATTAAACCACAGCGCTCTCACATTTAAAATAAAAAGGTGCACAATGAAGAAACAAATGCACAAATCTCGCGAGAGTTACACAAATCGAGGGTTCCTTTCTAGACTTGACAGTAGTTCAGTTCAGTTCAGGCTCAAACAGAAAATCAAACACCAGAAGTTTGTGAAAGAAGAAAATAAACAGCAAAAAGGGGGAAATGAAGACCTGGCTTTCACCAACTCACCTGCTGTGAAGAGAGATTATTGATCGGCTGGTTCCGGAGATATTTGGTCTTTTCGGAGGACTGACTCGGCCTTTTTCCCACGCCATCACTTCCCGTTTACCTGCATTATAAAGGAAGTGACGTGGACAGACTACTCGAAAACCGGTAAGTGATTGGCTGTCACGGACAGGTGACAGGGGGGTGGGGTTAATTCATTAAAATTCATTAATTTTTCGGGGACAGTGCATATTAATAAACATTACTATAAATAAACCCGAATTTTAGTTTTTATTGACTGGATATAAAGTTGGCGACCTAAAATCAATATGAAAATGAAGAATGAAGTAAATGAATTAAAGAAATGTGTCCTGAGCTCGCAGAGTCTCACTCTTTACACTCTTTTCACTCTTTACACTCTTTTCACGCAGTGAATTAAGAAGTGAATTAATGAGAGTTGGAGGAGTGGACAGACTAACAAAGACGGTTTAGGGGAGTTTTTCCTGTTTTTCCGTCGAGTTTGAATGAAGTCTGTTTTACTGGAGTTAACGAGCCGGTTAAGCTCGTTTTAGTTTCAGTAAAACAAACAAACTTGAACTCAGAAGGTTTGCGGTTATATCTTTCTGTTTAAGAAGGAAATATGTGTGAGGATGTTTAATCTTTTGTCACTTTATGAGTTTATTTTGTTTATTGGGCAGAGTGAACGTACTATTAAGGAAAAAGAGTCAAACTGTTGTAAAGTGAGCTGCTGGCTGAGGCAGCCCCCTCCTCTGTCTGCCTGCTGCAGGTTGTGAGCAGCACAGGGAGGATGAAGGACTGATGTCTGTGTTCTTTATTCTTCATAAAGTTCACTGAGGATTATAATGACAGGTAGACTGATTGTTTTACATCTTAGATTTGCATCCAGTGTGATATTATCACGTGTATATAGTGACTTTACTGTTATAAACTTTGTTGCTGCTCCAGAAAAATATTTAGTTAGAAATCAATTCTAATCCTGCTCTGAATTAATTATTTTATTAATAATAATAGTTATAATGAAAACAATTCTAAAAAGAAGCTGTCAGAGTATTGATAAAGAACCAGGCTTATAATGTAAAGATAAAATCCTGATGATACTCAACCAGCTGATTCACTTTGACTCTGAGCAAATCACAGTTCAGATCCTTCACTGTAAGCCTTATTTAACTTCTGTTGTTTTGTGATTATTTGGTGCTCACTCTCAAAAATATGAAGGATTCTTTCAAGACACTAATTTTGCTTAATAAATATTGTAATGATGATGTGCTATAATTATGTGAAATGCATTGTTTTTAGTCAAATAACATCAAATTTTATTTGGAGAGGAACCCCAAACCCCACTACATTAACATCTGTCTTGTTTAACTTTCTTTTTTTGAGTATCCATACAACCAGTGTGTTTAGGATTTTTATAAGATTTTTTAAAAGAACAAATAATTCCAAGGTCCACCTACCATAGTGTCACTAAATCCTCAGAGAGAAACACTGCATGAGGTCATACTGGGTAGAAATATGCACAAACACGAGGTTAGTTATAGAAAAGAAAGTGGGGCAAATATTTTTCAAAAGAATATTTAAGTTAACGTTTGTGTTTTCTTGCATCGGTGTGCTACTAACTATGACACTGTATCCTTACCAGGTGAATTCTTCAAGTCTGTTTTGAAAAGGACACTGGATGAAGGTATGTACAGACACTTATGGGGAATCTGGAAAATGGGGCAAAAGTTAAATTCTTTCAGTTCACTAATGGGCCAAACAAAAAGTTGGTATGATTTTGAGTGACAAGGCTTCAGTTGTCTGTTTTGTTTTTTGAAGAAATGAGCAGTATGTTCACCTGATGAAGCTGTAAGGGGAAAAGCTGTGCCTGTTTTGATTATCTGTGGCTTATGCTGAAACTAAGCTCCCAATTAAACTAAACACAATTCATATGTTTGACTAAACTGATGCATCCAGTGTAGAACCCCTTATGAAAAGCAGGACCACTTAAACTATGTGTTCACTGTAGTTTTGGAGTTAATTTTTCTACCTCTTGTTCTGTTTCTCTTGCTCTGTGTCTCTAATTATTTTCTTTCTGTATCTTGTGATGTTTGTCCGTCTCTCTCTCTCTCTCTCTCTCAGATTGAGGATGAACTCTGACGGATCGTACTGAACCACTACAGTCCACATTCCTGGGGAAGCTGGACCAACACACACCAAAGCTGTTGAGCCTGTACAGGAAGAAGGGAGGCGCTGTTGGGCAGAAACTCGATGACACCCTTGACCATGTTAAATGAGTCAAGTACAGTGCAGCGGTTTGTCTTCTGTAGTAGCATCCTGGTGTCTGTACTTAACATAATCTCATATTTCATATTTTTGTAGGACAGCAGCACTGAGTCCTGAGCATAATTTAAAAAAAAATCATCATAATTTTGCAAGTAAACGCAACTTAAATTTAACTTGCAAAATTAAGCTGACTTTACTTGGAAAATGTATTTCTTGCACACAAAAAATTAAGAACTTCATACAAAGACCAGTCTTGCTTGATCTACTCTTTATCATACCAGCTAGAAAACAGTATTAGATTTCATGTTGTATGAGGTTTTATATGTTTTCTCTGCATATTCTTGAATTGTCAAGTCATTAGTAACTTAAGTTGTCAAATAATAGACCTTTTTCACAGCAGCTATATTTATATGAGATAATAAACACAGGTGTTACCAATAATACCGATTAAGGTACTGGCAGGCAGAGCCTTTCCAGTCAACATATGCAACAGCAGCACCTGAATGGAACCTTAATTAGTATCACTGGGAACACCTGTGTTTTTACCAGTTCATGTCAAAATGGCTGCGGTGAAAAAGGTCTATTATAGTGACATAAAAAATACAATATTTCCCTCTGAAAGGCAGTGGGGTTGAAGCAGAAACATAACATACAACATAAAACTTAAACATAAGTAAAATAACCTCAAGTTTGTAGTACTTGAGTAAATGTACTTAGTTACATTCCACCATTGCTAAAGCAATGGTCTTAAACTTACACCTCTTACATATAAAATGACTAGTTTTTTTCCCTCATGTTTTATGTATTCAGAACATTCACAACATACCACTTCATTGTTTAATTTTGACAAGATACCAATGCCTAAATGTAATTCTCCATATATCCATGCATACACTGACACTGATGCAATATTATAAAAATAAGTAAATGCATAATGCTCAGCTGAGACATTTTGTATTCCAGTGTCTTACACTGGTGATTTTACACGTTTTCATCCATTTACTGCAAATGACACAGACTTTACATACAGCAAATGTTTTTATAGTGACTTTGGTGGAAGTCATTTTTTTAACCTTTGCAGCCATCTAGTGATTTCTGTTATATGTTTATCTATTAGAAGATACAGTTTCGTTATCTCCAGGGATCATGCGATCACTTGCGTGCATGTGCATGATCAACAGACCTGCAGCTTGTCCGCAGCTGATCTTACATACTACAACTACATACTACTTTTTTTATGCCCCTATGCCAGCTATGGCCAAGGTCAGAGAAGCTATGTTTTTGGGTCATTCGATTCTTGTGTACATGAAATCTCAAGAGCGCCTTCAGGGAATTTCTTCCAACTTGCAAATAAACTCACATGGACTCAAGGATAAACTGGCTGGATTTGGGGATTTTGGTGGTCACAGGTCAAGGTCACTGTGACCTCATGTCCGCTCCCGCTCGCCTTGAGGGAATTTCTTCAAACTTGGCACAAACCCTCACTTGCAGGTGAAGGGTGAAATGCTTAGATTTTGGGGGTCAAATATCAAGTAAACATAATTTATAATTAAAACACTGGTGTGGCTGTTTAAAGGGAAAAAGACATAATAGAGGCTCACCAATCTGTACCTGAAGAAACTTTATTCCTTATAAAAGCCATAAACCCTTTACAGAGTCACTTTACAATGACTGAAGAAAAAAAAAAGAGGAGTATAAATACACCTTTTAAAAAGTGTGGTAATTTCCTAACCATGGAACTGCACTCAAACAATGTTAATCCATTGTTTCTGCTCACAATCACAACAGACTGTTAAAAGGTAGAGGACAAAATGATTTACAAAAATTCAATGGATTTTGTTTTGAACATGTCAGATACATGCAAGAATGAATTCATTTTCAATCTGTTTTGGCAATGGTAGTGAATGTGGGAACAAAAGGCCATAGAGACCGAGAAGGACAAAGACTTAATATTATGTCTCTGTCCCCCTCATGAAGCTGGCTGACATGAATAAATCACTGGATAGAAGAATCAGAGGAAGAGACAACATCTCTTGGGTCACAGTGTCATTTTAGCAAACATGCCTTCCATCATTTTGTTGCTGTAGTGTGTGTATGTGTGTGTGTGGTGTGTTTGTGAGTGAGGCAGCTTAAAATAACAAATGACAGTAACTGCACAGCAGCTGAAAGAGAAGAGGGACTGCAGGACCAGTGCCATCCTACAATCATTGAGTAAATCCCACCTCCAAATATACGATACACAGTCAGATAACAAACATCAACCAAGAATCCAAATAAGAAACTTCACTTGATCACTCAGTAGATTCAACCAATCGATTCCTAACTCTTTGATATGCCAGTCTTTCATTAGTCCTAATTTGTGTTTGATTAAGTTTTCTCACGCAAACTGTACAGCATCACAACTTCAGTGGTGCTAATTAAATGTCGTCTCGCCATCTCATGCATTATAGAAGTAAAATAAAGGCCTTACCCCTGACTGAAGGCATCGATGTCAGGTGAACATTTCACATGCATATGTTTGTCTGAGTTACATCATCTCCAGTATCTACAGTAACGTACCTAAGGGTTATGAAAACATGATAATTAATAATTAGCTGGTTGCTTCGTTCGTGTGGTGACGCAGACAGTTTTCTCCCTTTCACTTGCATGGTAAAGTGTCCTCTTCCTGGAATATTACACCCACATGGCAATGACAAACACGGGCACAGAGTAGAGGACAGTGAATCAGGTGTTAATTAAAAGAGAAGTTTGTCATAAATCATAAAATGACCACAATAAGTCATCAAAGATCAAGGACACATATTAAGGTGAAATACTCGCTTCTCTGATAACAGCACTACAGCTGCGGTGTCCACCTTTGAAATTTCTATTCTGGACTGGAATAACTTTTTGTTTGCTCCTGTCATGTAATTAGATTCAATAAGCTCAAGTTCGCGAATCGTAGAGTCTGTTATATGTTGCATAAATCATAAATATCTGCAGAAGGCATAGATGTTTATAAAAGTTAAACAATATGTTATGAGTCTGGAGGCAGTGAGACAGGAAGTCACTGAACTCAAACTCCAGATTGTGTATTTTCAGAGCAGTGGGCTTTTGTTTTCAGGATAACGGGCTGAACTTTACATTGACAGACAAATGACAACTCTAAACAGCTGATAAACTTGCTTGTTAACTTGCTGTTGCTTGTTATTGTCAAATTACAATGTTGCACTTGTCTTGTGCTCCTGCAGCCTGCCAGAGTTCCTTTGCATCTTGGAAGGAAGGGGCGGGGGCGGAAACAACTTGCTTCAACCATAGATTGTATATTAAATAGGATTTCAACCTCTTTCACATACAGTCTATGGCTCCAACTCGCTATTTGGACTTCTGTCCTCATTTTCGCACAAGCAATTGTTACATATTCCTCTTTAACCAGTGGCAACAATGATAGCAGGTAAGCAGCGTGAGTAGGAAAAATACAAGTTCTATCTGGTTACTGACAACCCCTAAGCTCTTTTTAATTATCACGTTTTACTCATTAAAACTTACTGGAGAAAGACCATCCATCATCAGTCGTGTAAAAGATGGTTATACTATATTATATGACAAAGCTGATAGATTTTACGACTAACTCAAGTGTGATCAAAACATAACATGGAGAAATCCAGTTCCAAGGTCACATCTACCGTAGCCCTTTTTAAGACAGAGACGGGTGGTAAACAACAGTGTAGGTGGTGTAGGAACTCTTCAGGTCAAGCATCTATTGTTGGTCCACCTTCAGGCTGTGGCCACTCCAGTGTCATCATAAATATTTTTGCATAAACAGATCAGATGTTCTGCCCTAATGACCTGCCGAAGAACATGTGAATATGTATGTGTTAATATAATCTGTCTGCCTGCACGCCCTCAGATGTCTTCATGTATGTCTGTGTGTGTGTGTGTGTGTTGATGTGTACCCTTTGTTACACCTGTAGCATTTGAACAAAACCAATGTGTCTGAAAGAGTCTGTATCAATCAGTATTAATGTCGCACAGGTTTCTAATGTGAACATTAATACGAAGAAGACATTTAGTCCACTCCCAGGGCTCTGAGCTGTTTCTCGATCTCGTCATCAGAGATGGTGGTTTGTTTGGAGGAGGCGGCGCCCGGGAGACTCTTTCCTGCAGCTGGAGCTCTCACCATCTGGAAACACACATGGGCAGAAAAATCCCATTAGCGGACACACTCGATTCAAACTTAACACACACACAAGCAATCACAAAGCTTGGTACTTGTTGGAGGACTGGCTGCCATGTGCAGCTGCCTACTGACACTCCAAGGCCAAAAGGCAAGTTCAAATTAATTATTATTAATTATATTAGAAACTATTAACTAGGGTTGGTATATCTATATTGTGATATGAGCCTCCATATTGATTTGTCTTAGATTTTGTATATCATTATATTGTAATAGGGCCTAAGTGCCCAAGGAAACTAATAAAGAAGGAGTCTTGCTAGCTTGTTAGCTGTATTTAGCTTTTTGAGACTCACCCTAGTACAGACCAAACAACTGGCCTGAGACCACATGAACAGGTGGTCTCGGTCTTCTTCCAAATGCACTCTGGTGCAGCTCGTTTGTGGAAAGCAAACCAACCAACCACAGGAATTTACAACAGAGGGTATGGGATTTTAGCACATTTAAAGAGCTAAACTTCTAATAAACCCATGCTGATTGTGAAAACTGTTCAGCCAATGATCTTATAATGTATCTGTTTAAGCCATGTATAGACTATATTTATGCAAATCACTCAGCCATGACACGTGTGCACTTAAACGCAGGTATTTTCCCTGATTAATAGGTTAAAGGCTGTTTAAACTGTTGTTCTTGCATCCTACTCTGTGTACTTAATCAGATTAAAAAGTGTGTGACAGTGATCCCATTGTAATAAGCCCTGAATCATGACTGTACAAAACACCTTCTTTTTGTCCTGTCTGTGTTCTACCTCTAAGTCACTGTAATGTTACTGTAATGGTTTAAGAACACATGTAAAGTGGAGCTACGCACAGTTCAAAGTCCCAGTGCTTTACTCTTTATTAGCACCCATGGATCGTCTCCAGTTAGCTTGTCTGTTATTTGCCTTCAATTAGTAACTATATCCAAAGTACTCATGATTATTTATGAAAAATCTCATTGTGTTAATATTTTGAGAAAACACCAGTAGTCATCCTTACAATATTGTCACAATATTGATATGCATTTGGTCAGAAATATTGTGACATTTAATTTTGTCCATGTCGCCTCCCCCAAAAAGTGTCATTTCTGTTGTTATTAAAGAAAAGTGTGTATAGAGATATTGTTTCAACCATATCACCCAGCTACTATTAACTCCACTCCACTTCCATATTGCTTTAATACTCTGTGATGTCACTTTAGTTTACAGCCTTAATGCAAACAGATGTCAATTACACAAACATTATTTTTCACAGCATCAATTGTCCTTCATTTGCAAGAAAAAACAGGATAAAGTTGAATGAAATCATTTTTCTACTTTGAAAGTTTGGCTTTCCAGGTTTGTTGCTTAATGGTCGAATATTTTCTGTGCTGCAGCATTCTTAAGGCTGTTTAACTTGTATTATACAAGTGTTAAAACAATCTGCCACTCACCACCAAAAGGCATAATTAAAATACGTGGACCTCAGTTCACTTTTATTACATTATTAAATGACCTTTGTTTTTACTGAAATACTGAAGCACTTTCTTCTGACAATAACACATATGGCTTCTTATTTACTTACCAAACTACCATAGTTTATGAGTCTTATGACTTCCTTTCAGCTTGAGGGTTGAGTGAGGAAGCTTTCATTGTCTTGCTTTTCCAAGTAAGCTCATCATACAAGAGCAGAGAATCATCTGCTTTGTCTTTTATTGTGATTGAGCAAGAAATAATTACCTCCTCCCTGAATTCAAAAACAGTTTTGCAGGCTTTTTTTGTGAAACTTGCCTGTTTGTTCTCTCCAGCTGTGGGCTTGTTTATAGGACAATTTGTGGGTTTGTACATTGTGTTATGAGGGGTAATAACTCATGAAGCCCCCCAGGGGGAGCCAGACACACAGCAGATGGGCAGCCTGGCAGTTACACAGACTCCAGCACATAGGAGTCAGAGGAGCTGTGGGCTAGCCCCACCGTGTGGCAGCTGGAATACATTTTAACAGCTGAGTAAAAGCCATGCGGAACACTTATTGCTCAGTTCATGTTGCTGGGGGATGAATACTCCATTTAGGACTAGCTACATGTGTAAAAGTGTGGCACAACTTTAGGTTTGGGCTTCTATATTACTGAAAAAAGTTGGATTGTCTCTACAATATTCTCACATTTAAATAAAAAGCAAATGTAAGTAAACAGTAAGTTGAGTGAAGTTATGGTATAAAGCAGTGGTTCTCAAATGTTTTCACATCAAGGACCCCTAAACTGTCACAATTTACACTACAGACCCCAATTCTTTGTCACAGAGTCCCCCCAGCTTTTACTTTTAGATGCTTTATTACAGAAACTGTGCAATGTTGAGCAATGATTCTAGTTTTGACTCCTATCTGTTGCTTTGAGTCGTAGTAATGCTTTAAGTTGAGGTCCTGATGTTAAAACTCTTTTTTAATTATTTTATCATCACTTCTAAAGCATCTGGACTACACTTAGTTTATCTATAGATCACATTAAGGCTAAATTACAATGGTTATACATACTGTAATTGTGCTAAATGGTGCACCACTGCTAAATGAAGAGGAAACACTGGGGTATGAAACCCATGACCAAACTGTCACATGAATGCAATTAATGAAAACAAATTATTCCCTTTTTTGTTGGAGACCCCTGGGACACCCTCCAGGATCCCCATTTGAGAACCACTGGTATAACAGATAAATAAGGTTAGTGATACTATTTTTTCTTTTTCTCTCTTTTGTCATGTTGAGTTTCTCACCTTTCCTGAGATCTCAATGCCGATTTCATCCAGAACCTGGTTGACAATGTCCTGAGATTCCTCTTCATCCCCAGACTCGTTAAAGATTTCATCCAAAGTGTCGTTGACTGGACAGAGAGTGAGACAGGGAGGGAGGAGATAAGGACAGATGGATCAAGAACAAGTCAGACACATTGATTTTAAGTCACAGTCTGGACTTTAGAGTGAGATAGTCAACATTTTGCATCCAAACTAGTAAATGTACGAATGTGTGGATGCTTGCATGTTTGTATTTGCAGTTGCAACAAATGCAACACTTGCATTCGACAATCTGGTTTTGGCGAGCCTATAAATACCACAGCTCTTTGTGTGTGTCTATCATGTGTCCTTACTCATTTCCTCAGTCATGTCCATCTTCATGTTCTCCTTCTGGAAGTCCTGCATGGTCTTCAGGGTCTTCTGTGGATCCATCTTTTTATTCACTGCTTGCATCGTCTGTACTCATCATTAAGAGAAGGTCAGAGAGCTATTAGTAATGTTTTGAGCAGGAACCGAGGAGAAGCAGCAGTCCGAAAGAGCCGCTCTTGAGCAAAGTAACAAAACAGCATTAGATGGATGTAGCAAATAAGACCTTCAAGCTCAGTTTTCCTGTGTTACTCATTCTTACACTGCCTTCTTTTTCATCATAGGAGGGTGGTAAAATGTGTACACAAAACTAAATTAAGCTGAAACTCAATTTGATTCAAAATGACAAAATAAGTGGTTACATGTATGAATTTTCTTATCAAATATGTAAGATTTCACATCAGTTGTATTTCAACAGGAAAGTCAAGTTAAAACATTTTGACTTTTGTCAAAATTCTCCCCTATGGTGAGTGACCCTCATGAAAAAAAAAAAAAAATAGGGCTGCAACTTATAATTATTATTATTTTGCAGTTCTAAATAAATACAGTTAAGGCAAGGCAGCATCCTAAAGAGAAGATTCCAGATGATTTCTTCACTAATTACACATCAGCAGGGTATTAGTGCTTCATACTAAAAGTATTGACTGAAATAACTTAGCATCAAGTAGTGTCAAAACTTCTCCAGTCAAACAATACCCACATTTGACCCTTTTTGCACCAAGATCTCGAAAAAAAAAAAGAAAAAGAAAAATGGATGTGTTGTAGCTAATCCCAAAGCTTTCTTCAATTTAATGTGACATGTGACTGGCTCACTACCACAGCAGCTATCACCCATTCAGTCTGTGGTGTTGTAAAGTTAATGGTATTGGCAGTTCAGCATGCCAAAACACCACCAAAATGTTCTATGGCTATACTACCTGCCTGTGGCATCTAAAAAAAAATGTGGGGGAGATTATTTCTATCAAATAAAATAGGAAAAGTGTTGTATTGGTTTTAAGGAAATTGATATATTGTAATTTTGAAATGATACCCAGCCCTACAAATCTGTGTGTCACAAGGAAATTTTAATTTGGTTGAGAAAAGCTTGCCCTGCCTTAATTAGCACATAGGACGATAGAAGTACTAAAGAAGACATACTAACTCATGAATATGCATCTACTTCCTTCCTGTGGCAGAGCAGTACAAACATGGCTAACTTCCACAGCTGAGCCTGACACAAAAGAGAGCATATCTCGCTGTCTCTACTTTACTGACATGCTGTTCCAAACCATACGAACCCATAACTCCCAATGTTGTGGGAGGAATGTGCTGCACTAGTTCTGAACAGAAGCCGCACTTTTGCTCGGAAAATCGGTTTGCGAGTGAGCGTGCATGTGTCTGTGTATAAACAAACTTTGTGCGCGTCTGACTTAAAACAATTAACACATTCTCTCTGAAACAGCCACACACCCACCTCATCACACTCCATTAATCTGAAGCCTAATTATATTTGACCTGTGTGTGTTTGCTAAGTCTGACTCTGTACAGTACATCGCTCCTGGCCAATTACTACCGCTCACACTTCATTAACGACGACGACAATGTGAGACTTGGCTTTAAACATGAACAGATCCCACATTAATACTTTAATTACAACACTAAAATATTGATAGGAGTAAACACTGAAACTAGTTCATGTGCAAAACAGAAGCGCACCTTACTTTTTACAGTGAGCTGAATGTAGTGGATATCAAATATCTAAATGGGCATTTAAAGGGGTAGTTCACATTATTTGAAGTGGGGGTGTATGAATCCAGACCAATTTTTTAACATGTTTAGGTCAAAAAATAACACACTAAATGATTAAGGCAGCAGTAGATCGGCAACTCCCATGAGGGAGTTTACCCGCTAGGTAAAATGACTGGTTTTGCCAATGGAGTCTAGATGCTTAGCTTTAGTTTTGCTGTTGAAAAAGGCTGTCTAACAGCAAGGTAAAGTGGTGAAAATATTCTAAATATCGACAGAGCTTGGGATCTTACCTTGGCTGTGGACGCCATCGCGCCGGCCATCTTCATTTGGGAGTTCATGACCTTTGTCTGTGTGGACATGGAGGTGACTTTGGAGCTGACGGCGTATGTTCGGTTCATCTGCTTCCTCACCCCGACCAACTGCTTGGCAAGAATCTTACATGCTTCCCTGTTGCCAGTCTTTGCCATTTTCTTGATTTCTGCCTCCTGGAGGGTGAAGAGGACAATTTGGGATGTAAGAAATTAACACCAGCGAGTCTGAAATTTAACATACTAAACACTAACAGCCGTAAATGTTAGTATGTGCAAAACAAATTTAGGAAATCAGTAAGTATGTAAGAATTTACTCCATGTTAGGGTAATTTCAGTTTTTTTCATTAGTTTTTATTTGTATTTAATTTTTGTTTTCAATCCAATTTAATTTCAGTTAGTTGCCAGAGAGGGCTTGATTGATTCCGTTTAAAGTTTATTGTTTAAAAATATTTAGTTCTAGTTAAGTTTATTTAGTTTCAGTATTTGTTTTAGGGTGTTTTATTGTAACATAGGGGTATTTGTCAGAGGCAAGATTTAAGAAGTTCAGAATAGGTATTACAATACAATCACAACACTTTGGTAAGGCAATTGACTCAGTTATATCGACATCCCAGTCTTGAAAAACATATGCACTAATGGTCCTAATGCTTCTTGTGTTTTTTTTCACACCTAGTTTTAGTTTTTAGTTTAGTTGTTGTTGAATATAATAACCTTGCTCCATGTTCCATATTACAGGATGGTATTGTGTCACAGGGAAGGAAGCAGATGGAGCAGCCACTAATGGCTCCAAATTCTAATTCAGCTATATTGTAGATATCTGGAACAAACCATCAAGGCTACTGAGAGCCTTAATGTCTCCTGGTTTTATGGGTATGTAAGTAATATGCCCTACAGTGAAAATAAGCATTATATTTAAAGATAATGTCCCTCTGTATGAGCATATAAATTAAGAAAATAGAGGGTCAAGGGCTGTGCATATTGCAGATCAGCTCTAGTGGAGCAGCTGGCTTGCACAACAGATACATTTCTTTTCAAAGCAACTTTATAGCGGCAGTGAGCATCTCCAATTTTTTTTTATCCATTTCAACAATATGACATGCTTAACCATGTCAAAAACCACATTAAGGTCTGTGCCGTGGAGGGATGTGAGTGGACAATCCGCACCATTTTTGAAGGGACATTTTAAATGTTGATCACTTTTTTTTTGTTTTTCCCAGCTCATGTGGCATTCCATGACTCTCTGCAGAGGACTCATGATTATGTAAATAACTGTGCTGCTACCAATCTATGACCTGCAAACTGTTACCATTATTTCTGCTTATTGAACAATATAACTAGGGCTGAAACCTTCAGGTCCACTGTTTGAAAGGTTGGTTGGTATGCTCTCATCCAACCAAAGTCTCATTGGTCAGACAGTCGCTCCTTTTACTGTCACGAGGAGAGAAGCGTTTCTTAAGCCACTATTGTTGGGGGACGGGGCATCTGCAGACCTGATGTATGTTATTTTTGAGTGAGAGGCTGTTTACTGAACATCTACTCAGCTCAAAATGAATTGACACCATGTCAAAGTACCACCACAGGTTGCTTTATTTCCCCCAGCTTCAGAAGACAGAAAGGCTGAGTGGGAAAAAAAACTGAGTGTATCTGTGAATTAATAAAGGATCTTTATATTTATCATCAGAGTGTCTCGGATCTTTTTCAGACTGCCATCCTTCACTTTGCATTTTCATTATCAGTAAACTGGACAATCACTGCTTTATTTTCATCTTATCGTTGGCCATATTCTTGAAGAGCATCTTATTCTCATTTTTTTTACATTACTAACACTATTTTCTACGGAAGCACATTGCCTTCACTGGATAAAAAAAAAAATCAGACACCTTATCTCGTAATTACGAGATCAGGATCTCACAGCACTCATTATTTTGTCTTCATGGATATAATGTTTATTTTTGATGAGAACGTGTATAGATTTTACTTCTTACAACTACTGCCAGACTTCTTTCTCAATGAGGGTCGGTAATGGGTCAAGCTCAGTGTTAGATCGGTACTGACTGTGACTTGACTCAAAAGCTGTAAGTTTTACCATGTTTTATGTTGTTTTAATGTTTGTAGATTATTCTGTTGTACTTTGGTGTTAGTATGTTGCTAATGTGGCTAGTCCTACAGGCTGGGGCACTGTTGGACTAATGTTGTAACATTGAGGGACAGTCAAGAAAACTGTGTGAATGCTAAGCCTTATTTTAAGCCAATAACGAGAGCAGCAGCTCAAAAGAGGCACCTGGTTTTTCATGTTGTTTTGTTATGGAAGTTTATACTGTAGCGTGAGTTACGTTAGTGCTGACTTGTATACAGAAGCCGGTTCTGCTCTGTGATCCATGGCGTCAGTGTGTGTATTTATGTTGCTGCTGCATGTAAATTTTGATAGATGTGTCCTGAAGGTAACAAAGCCGCATTGGGAAAAAATGGTCAAAATGCAGGAATTCATTTGCTTTGCAAACTTTGATTAGTAGCACCCATTTAACACTGCATTGGTCTTTGGATCATATGTCGACATCACGACAATGAGTCGGACAAACAAAATTTAGCCTGAAACGATTTTGGAATAATATTAATTTTTCACATTTATGACATTTGTTGATAATTTAAATTAATCAGTTTGAGTAATTTTTTAAGAAAAAAGTACAAATTCTATGATTCCAGCTTCTGTCAGTAAACCGAATATTTTTGAGTTCTGGACAAAACAAGACATTTGAGGACCTCAACTTGAGTTTTGGGAGATAATGATTGACATTTTTCACCATTTTGTGACATTTTATAGACTAAAATCCCAGATTAATCGACTACGGATACATACACACAATCAAGTACTTATGTATTGATAAACAAACAGAAATGATCCACAAAGCACCCATGAGACCAGTGTGTTTGCAAATATAGACATAGTAAATAAAGTCATTCAGATCAGGCCTTACACGCTGGCGAGCAAATACATGCTTTTATCTTTGGTAAACATCAGAAAATACTGATGCCTGCAGGGATCCTGTGTGTGGGCATGAGGTGTGTGAGCATCCCAAGAGACAACAGTGGAGCTGCAGGTTACAGTAAGCTAGCCAGGCCTCTCAGCACCGCTACATACGGTACGACAGTCCCAACATGTCTTGTTTATCTCTTTTGTGTGAGCTAAAAGCATCTTCAGGAAACAACAATCAATTATTAATGTTTGATGAAGCAATAGACATTCCCCACTCAGCTCAGCGCCTCTGTTTCTCACACACAAACACACACAGACAGGTGCATTAGGTTCAGTCTATATTTGCTTGCCTGTGCACACACAAAAAAATCAAATTAAAGCCATGGAGGAAAAACAATGTAGAGCTGAGTGAGGGGGAAAAAACACACAGTGACAATAATAATGTCAACTGCACTGTCATCTGAAGGCTTTCATGGGGAAAAGATGCAGATGAATGCAGTGGGACTGCTGCCGATGTGAAGTTTATAATGTCTTATTTACAGCCCCGGCAGACAAGGAGGAAGGGGTTGAAGGGGCGTGATGGATAGAAAGTGCTCTCTTAAACATGAAGGAATACGGTGCACGAATGTGAGTCTGCTGTATGTGAGGCTGCCTGGTAGGAACTGGGAATCTTTATGCATAAAAAAGGGCCAAAGATTTTTCTGAACACTGCGTTGCAACAGAAGCTTCATCCACAGACATTTGTCTTGAAAATCAGGTTAAGTTTTCATTGCATTTTTGTTTCAGGAAGCCAAATTTCATACAATACAAAATGTTTACTGCTCTGGCTAAAATTGAAACCAGTTTAACAACAAAAATGAATAAAATAGAAAGAAGCAGTAACTTAAGCAACTGCCAATCTAGTAAAACAGATGTAGCAACAAAGAACATCGCCGTGAAAAGACGTAGCATACGTCTTAAAGGTGCTGTAAGCTACATTGACTGCCACCAGAGGTCGCAGTAGACCATAGGGGTGGGAGCCTCATGGTACCTCATGATTCGATCATGATTAAGAGGCCTATGATGCGATGAGGGGTGCAACAGATTGCAGTTGGTCTGTGGCCCATATAGGTCAGCCCCCATGATTCGGCTTGCATGTAATACGCGGACTAACTTAATAATCATAGTGTATAATGCAGTTTTACTGTCGCTGTTTTTCAAGTAATAATTCCCTCAACCTCCGATGAGGAGTAAAATGTCACAAGATGTCACAAGACAGTGAAAAGACAAAAGATGTGTGTTGCATTTTACTCTGAAATGCTGTGCTGTGAGTCTTAAAAAAGAAAGAGCGACTGCTTTAAAAGCTGTAACTTTCACCTTCATCAAAAGAAATCCTGAACATGACTTGGGGCATTTTCAGTGGTTTGACTGAGAAACTGGCCATAGCTTGTCACAGAAATAGATCATGAGATTGTGACATTTATTGTAACTTCAGCGATGTCGTCTACTGCTCCTGTGGGTAACATTATTATTATTAAGTAATTTACTGTTACTATAGTGGTAACTAATTAAAACTAAGACCTAACCACCGCGTGGTAAAACTAACACCTAATCTATCTAGATCAATGAATAGCACTACAGGCCAGAGGAAAAATGCATAGTTTGGATTTTGGAGTAAACTGTCCCTTTAAGCAAAAAATGATTTGAAAGTGCAGGGCACTCTAAAGGGGCGCGCCCGAACTGTGTAGTCCGCGCATGCCATGCATGTTCTCCAGCCTCTGCCACCTTTGTCTCAAAGATTCCAGACTCATGGACTAGCATGCATGGCAGGGGGCAAAAGACAGTTATGATTGTGCTAAATTGCAAATATGGGTCATTTCCATTTCTTAGCTGAAGTATCTTTTATTCAGCGCTTGCAACAAAGCTTTAAAAAAAAAAAAAGACTAATTAGCGGAAAGCATTAATGAGGAATAAAATCTGGTTCCCTAGGGAGGTAATTATGTCCTGTATGATATTTACTTAATACAACAGAGGGGAGAGGACACAGCCGTCTTCTTTCATCTTTCAAAGAGGGGAAATGTTATGTGTGTCTGCGCCTTATCGTGTAACTCTGTGTGAGTGTGTGTGTGTGTGTGTGTGTGTGTGTGTGTGTGTGTGTGTGTGTGGTAAGTAGTCTCACTTGCCCGCAGCAAAGCCACCACACCAGATCATTCTTGTCTATTCATTTACACCCATTAGCCAATCAGGCTCAATCCCAGATAGCAGGAAGTGAATGTAACAGGCATCTCTGGCTATGAGTGTGTGTGTTGGGAGAGCAGGGGGGGTCTTAATAAAGCATTGATGCAATATCAAGAAATTTATGAGAAATGTGTTGTATTGAGATACTCTTGTTCCCCAGACTCTATGTGAGTGTGAGTGTGAGTGTGAGTGTGTGTGTGTGTGTGTGTGTCCCACCAGTTGTTTCTCTTGTTTCTCAAGCGCTGCTCTGTCTCTGGCGATGTGCCTCTGAGTGACACGCATCTCCTTCGACTGTTCCCTGATTAAGTCTTTGGAGAAAGAGAGAAGGGAGACAGATCAGTTCACACTTTGTAAATGTTACAGTAACTGAACATTTGTGACACCCAAGTACCTTTTTTAGTCACCAAAATGCAAAATTCCAAATACAATCTCTCTCTGAATTTATGTATAAAGCATCACTGTGATCACTCTCAAAGCCCAAGGTGACATCCTCAAATGTCTTGTTTTGTCTTCAACCCAAAGATATCCCATTTACTGTCACAGAGGACTTAAGAAACGTGAAAATATTCAGATTGATAAGTTAAAATCAGAGTATTTGGAAATTTTACCTTTAAAAAATGACTCAAAATGATGATTAATTGATTAATCAACTAATCGTTGCAGCTCTAACTAAAATACAGCTATGTGCTCTGTGTAGTGATGGGAAGCTAACTCCAGTCTTGAAATCTGACATCATTCATGACTTGCATAGCCAACAAAATTGAAAGTACATACAGAGACGAGACATAAGAATGTGGAGTAGTGTGCAGTACAGGTGAAGTGGCAGAGATATGGACAGATATATTTGTAAACCTGATTATGTTTTCAATTTGAACATCACATTGTTTCTTCCTTGTGCATTGCAGTCAGAAAAGGGTAGGGTCTGGGTCAGCTGGCTTTGGAAGAAATCTAAAACATCTATTCAGCGGCTTAATGGTGAGCATGTGCGGGTGTGGGCCCACATGCTCACGAAATACCACAGTGTAACAAGTAGCAGAATGCATACTGACACTGCCAACTGTGGAAGTGCTTGGACAGCTCACACGCCAATATTGAGTCAGCTCTAATAACCACCCACACAAACACAAAGTGGCATCATGTGAGATAATGTATGACCCTGAAGTCACACATTCATCCACGACTCCTGAGTAAGGGGCAACCCAAACAATCACACACGTACACACAACACTTTCCACCACTCTATTGCACTGACTACTGAAAATAACCCATTTATGAGATTTATCTGAATTCAGCCACTTTATAAGGCTGGGCAATATGACTTTTAAATAATATCTCAATATTTTTAGGCTATGCCACGATATACAATACATATCGACATGCATTTTCTCAAAAATAACATACCGTAAATCCTCAAATATTTGATGATCTTATAGAATATGATGCACTGCTGTAGACTGAACTACCCAAAGGTATATAGAGGATATTCATGAGCAAATAACTCTCTCCATATTGCAGCAAAATTTGATTGAACTGACATTTTGGACCAAAAAAATCATCAGTAATATGGTAAAGGCAAATAATAGAATAGCTAAAACAGACTGGTAAGCTCAAAAAATGACATCTCTTTACAGTAATGCAGCAATATCAACCAGGAAAAGACAACACTCATGCCATATCACAATATAATGACTTTCAAAATGTAAGAATATCTAACAATGTACACATTTTCTCTAAAATAACGTATGCCATGTCACAATATTTTTGAACAAACACCTCGATATCTATATTTATCAGTATTGCAAGAATATTGTAGGGATGACTATTGGTACTTTCACAAAAAATGTTGACACAATAAGATTTTAGATAAATTATCACCTTTTAAGTGGATATAATGACTAAGTGGTTAAAGGTAAATAATAAAACAGCTAGAACAGTCTAGTAAGTTCAGAAAATTACATTAGGGCTGCAACTAACAATTATTTTCATTATACATTAATCTGTTGATTATTTTCTCAATTAATCAATTAGTTGGTTGATCCGAAAAATGTCAGAAATCGGTTAAAAATGTAAGTGTTTCCCAAAGCCCAAGATCCTCAAATGTCTTGTTTTGTCCACAACTCAAAGATGTTCAATCAAATCAGAAAAAAAAAATCACATTTACAAAGCTGGAATCTGATCATTTGGAAACTTTTTCTTTAAAAAATAACTCAAAATAGTAGGTGATTCATAATTGATTAATCATTGTAGCTCTATTCTATTGTATTGACTTCTGAAATTCAGTTTTGAGTTTTATCTGAATTCAGATATATTTATAAAGCCGGGCAATATAGCTTATAAATAATATCTCAATATTGTTAGGCTATGCAACAATATATTTATATTTGATATACACATTTTCACTAAAATAACATACCATAAGTTAGGGCTGGACAAAATAGAGAAAATCAAATATAATGATATTTTTAACCAAATGTCTCTATACCAATATTGCTACAATATTGAAAGGATAACTATTTGTGCTTTCACAAAATAGTAATATTATTTGTTATAAATAATAATCATTAGTGTTGGATATAATAACTAAGTGAGTAAAGAATATCTAGACCAGTCTGGTAAGTTCAGAAATTATATCACTTTCCTGTAATGCAGCTTTTAAAACCAGGAAAAGACAACAGTTTTGTCATATCAGGATATAATGACAGCCTAAATCTAATATCTAGTCTCATATCATGTCGATATTGATATAATATCAATATATTGCCCAGCCCTACCACTTCAATATACACTCCAATATGCAACACAATATCTTTATAGACATTTGGAGTCTACACTGAATCTTCAACCATAAATACAGTTAAAATTCAGGATTAATATATTAATCTTGTCAAGTCAATTTTATTCATTAAGCCCAAAATCACTAATTACAAATTTGCAGATAAACTCCCAAAATACCTTTAACAGGGGAAATAAAGGAAGAAACCTCCGTAAAAGCAACAGAGGAGGGATCCCTCTTCCAGGACATACATGTGGCAACAGATACTACACAGCAATTAATGAATTCTTTGGATATGTAGAAGTTAAACATTTTATTGGTTAAAAAAAACAACTGAAAAAATGAACCACTGCCAAAAAATGCTCATTCTTTCTAAAAAGTTCAGGAATCATGAACTTGGTCAAGACACGTCACTGCGTGGGAACGACGCATGTACAGTATACGTATAAGGTGACGTGCTGCCAACGTCTCAAAGTGGGAGGGATATCGTCCTACAAATATGTGTGATCTAGACCGCCCCCCCCCATTCGCCAAATAACCAGAAACCACTTCAACCACCCAACTAGGGGCAACAACCAAAAAACACAGCGTCCAGAGAGCAAGAGATGAGAGAAATTAAGATCATGAGATGGAGACTGCAAAATGTCACAGCTGAGAGGACCTGACACTGGCTTGATTTGGAGTGAAGGTAAGACAGCACAGTGAGTAGAGTATGCAGATGATCGGTATGGCTGAAACCGGAATGACAGTGATGGGAGGAGTAGATAGGCGGTGCTGTGAAAAGATTTGCCTTAACCAGCAGAGTCTATTTTTAAACCTGCAGATAATATATAGAGTTCGATATTCTTGTGGAATTTTCCATACAAATAAGTTGCACAGGAGGTGAAGTTTAACTTGCCCTCCATCTGTAAATCCAGCCCTTGGAGTCAATATAATCACTATATGAAACAAGTCTAATTAATTAAATTTGATGAAAGAGAGGCTTTCCATTTTGACCTTGTGAGACTGATTACCTAGCCTGGAGAAAAACGCTGAGGTGTTCAGATTGAAAAGCTAAACAAATTTTTGACACTGTATATGAAATAATGATGTTGATGATAGAGCTGCAATGATTAAACAATTATAAATCTACTATTAAATTAATTGCCAACTACTTTGATAATCGATAAATCATTTTGAGTCTTTTTTTTTTTTAGAAAAGAAAATCTAAATTCTCTGATCTCAGCTTCTCAAATGTGAATACTTTGGGGTTTTTTTTTAGGCCACTATGCCAGCAAACTGAAAATCTTTGGGTTGTGGACAAATCAAGACATTTGAGGATGTCACATCAGGCTTTTGTAAACAGTAATCAACATTTTCACCATTTTCTTACATTTTATGTACAAAACAATCGATTAATAGAGAAAATAATCAACGGATTAATCGATAATGAAAATAATTGTTAGTTGCAGCCCTAGTTGATGATGATATTATGTTATTATTAAAAAAAAGGGGAGGGCAATGTAAGATTTTTCCGCTATGTGCTCCTTTTTGGGTCATGGAGTGTGCATTAAGTAGTTTATGTTAAAGTGCACCATCTGTTTTTGTGAAATTGGTGTCGGAAAAAAACATACATTGAAATGAGCAAAATAAACAAAACTAAACGCAATTATTACTGACTTGCCCAGCTTTTAAAGTCAGCATGACATCATGTCATATTATAACAGCACTTCCTTTAGATTGCAACATTTGATCAGACTGTTTTGGATAAACCTGGAGTTATTTTGTCAGAGCACAGCAGAGACTGTGTGACATACAAATTGACAGTAATGCAGCATAATGACTGTCTTCCTAAGAAAGTACATGTGAGCAATGAGGTCTCATTAAATATTAACAAAAAAACACAAGATATGTTTCTGTTTAGTCAATGCTGAACAACTAGTTAACCTTTAGCTCTAGTTGAGCAGTACAGTCACCTTCTTCCTGTATGGATCTAACGTTAACTAACTGTAACTAAGTGGGAACTAAACCTAAACGACCCAACGTCAGGTATCACTACTTATTGTTTTGTTAACTACACTGTAAACCAGCAAATATGTGGGACAAAAACAGCACGTCACCCTGAGCTAACACGTTAAATTTGGCAGCTCTCCGGCAATGTGACTGGTGGCTCAGCTGAACAGGTTAAACAAGTTAGCTCTACATGTCGGGATAGCTAATTTAAGATGTGAACAACACAACAGCCTGTTTGTACAGCCGGGCTACAAACAAGTTAGCTAGCCTCTTTACACACAGTCAACTCACCTTCGGCAGTCTTCTTCTTGAAAAGGGAAGCCATGTCGCTGCTTTGTAACGACTTAAATACCAAATACAAATCCCGCGCTGATACAAATGTTTGAGTCCTGTTGTCAACACCGCCGTTCAGAGCCGTCACACCGGGGCGGTGGGTCGGTTTAGCAGCTTCGGTTTCCTGGTTGACTTTCTGTTGTCGGAGTTCCTCCCTCAGCTGACTGACTCGACGGCTCCACGTGACGTCACGGCGGGACTCTCATGCTGCCTTCCCCGCGCCTCGTAAAAATGCCCCACCGTAAGCGGAAAAGCGTGCCTCGCTCGTCGAAATTTGCCAACACACGGCGGTGTTATTGTCTGTCTCGTCTGTTTTTCAAAAGTCTGGGCTACAGATGTGCGTCACCCGGACGACGACGTGTGTTTTTTTTTTTTCTTTGGATCCAGAGATTCAGACGTGGAACAATAAAAGCCAGACAAAGGTAGCGCTGCTTGAAAAAGTGGCCAGTGGAAAAAGTGGCCGATAAACAAATGATAAACAAAAAAAAAAAAGTAATTCATTGTGTTTAAACTGAAACATTGAAACATCAGTGCTGTTTAAAACTCTGTTTATTCGTGTCCATTGAACTTAGACTTGCAATATTCCATGCGGTAAGTGAAGGCAGCATAAAGGCAAGGCAATGGAAAAAAGTTCAGCTGCAACAAAGACATTGGTTCTTGCTAAATGATAAGGCTAAGCAAGCAGATGAGGTCATATTAACCATTGACCGTTGATCTTTTTTTTTTTTTTTTAACTTTTACTGCATATTTAATCCAACTGATGTCATAATTGGCTCTCCCTTCCTTTCAGTCTTGAAAGATTTTTTCCTTTTTTTCTTCGACATATACGTAGTATTAAAAGAAAAGATACAGAACCACGGTTAAAAGAAAAAAATGTCCCAGACAAACAAAATAGAATAATGTTTTTTTCTTTTCTTTTTTATGAACATCCTGGACAACATCCTGTAAGCCAAATTTCGCTACAATAAATAGCCTATTTACATATGTGAGCCAAATTTAAAGTTTTGTTTCGTTTGTTTTTACAGTTTTTTACTAAATCTGCATATTAGAGGTGCACAATATGTATATTTTTACAGATATTGTCATTGCAGCATTGCAGTATGATTTGCAATTAGTGAGAGTGTATTTTCAATTTTCATTTTCACAGAAAATACTGTTAGAATCATGATGATGTGACATTAGTTGGGGTCTGTACCAAACAAACAGGCTTTCTTACAACTTGAGAACAAGATCTGTAGGCCAGGGTATCTACACTACACCACTACACTACAGAACATAATACAGGAATTCAGTGCAATCAACTAATCTTTTCTCACTAACTTGACATAAAGGTTTTAGAAATATCAAGTTAATTTAACTTAAAATTTCTGGGTTTTATTTTCAGACCAATGAAACATTAGTTGCTCTGACTTGAAGTCCTCTGACTTGAAATGATGAGTTGAATAAATGCACTGCTGTTAGATCACTCAACTCACCACCATGTTCTCTAGGTCAAGAGTGGAGCTGTCAATCCTAATGAGTGGTGGTCGGCTGGAAATATACTTGCTTTTAACTACGCGTTCGCATACGCGCCCCTAGGCATCCCCATGCTTCATGGCTGCCTCACGTTTCCTGCATCAACACAGAGTGATGGTTGTGCGCATCCTCAGAAATTAATGCTATGCAAATGCAAACACATGGTATTACAGCAAGTATATCTCCGGACTTATGGGGGGTTATGATCTACATGGAGTAAGTTGAAAAAAAAAATCTCACTCCATGTTGAACATAAACCTTTGAGTATAACACCACTCACTGAGACCAGATGAGAAATAACGTTACTGAGATTTTTATTCAGAAAAACAGCAGCTATCTTATTTACATATATTTTTTCACGGATCAATCTTGACCTAGAGAACATGGCGTTCTCGTCGACGTACAATGGCCACTGCAATGTCTATATATGTCTATGGGGGAGCTGCTCACCTCTGAAATCTGATTGGCTACCCCAAGTGCCACCCAATTATCCTAAAGTATGATTGGCTATCTGTTCAGTTCAGACTTAAAAGATAAAGTATAGAAGCTTTATATTACATTTGTGTGATGATAAACATGATAAACCCAGGAATATACAGAACTTTAAGATACCTTAATGTTGGTAATTAGAGTCGATTTGAGAAGCGTAAATTGATGCTCATCTAATGAACGCAAGTGCATGTATGTGCATGCTCTCGTGTGTACTTCCCCTGCATAAGTTAGTGCCCCACTTGTGCACTGCACCCCAGTCAAAAAACTCTTGAAATGTCCCTGCAACTCACATTTTTAAGGCAACAGGTGAACTTGTTATTTTCAGCTGAAGCTGCTTAAAACGATTAACAGTTTACAGCACTTCATTATAATGCTGTTTTGTCATGTATTTTCCTTTATCCAAAAAATTGAAGCTTCTGCGATTTGGATATTGCATTTTGCCATATAGGCTTTGATAATATTTTGATTAATTTTGCAGCCCTGCATCATATTTAATCCAATTGATGTTTTAATTGGCTCTCCCTTCCTGTCAGTCTTTCATGTGGGTTTTTGTGTGCAGTGTATCCGAGCAGTCTGGAGCATGTTATCAGTATATACACTGGCCATAGGACACGAACATGTAAACTGTTCTAAGGAGACGCTCCACAGACGGAGTCACTGTCTATAAAATAACACCCACAGCTTCTCACAGCATCATAAATTCTGTTCTTCTCAATTTCCTTCCTCATCTCTTTATCCCAAGAGGCGAGGGGGTTTTCATACACTCCAGTGTGTATTCATGTATTCGTATTGTCTTGTTTCATATTGATGCTGAGAGCAACTTTATGTGCGGTGGTGGGACTCTTGAACCATAACCAACTCAATTTGGCGCATCATGTGTGCGTCTGTGTCGGAATTGGTGGTGGGAGGGAGCACAGAAGATGCAATGTGGGGGTGTGGGCGGGGGGGGGTCTCAGTCCACAAATAGTGAGAGATTCCAAGTTATGGCTGAAACAGAGGAGAGAGGGGTGACTTTGAGGAGAAGGAGAGGAGGATGGGTAGCCCTTAGCTCTTTTCTCTATCTCCAAGGATCTGTGTGTGTGTGGTGTGTGTGTGTGTGTGTGTGTGTGTGTGTGTGTGTGTGTGTGTGTGTGTGTGTGTGTGTGCGTGCACACTTGCCTGTGTGCATCAGCATGTCGTCCTGAGGCGTTGTTCTTGTTAAGGTTATTAGGGAAGATGTTTGGCGCTAATCAGTGGAGGACTACAGGGACTCCCCACTAAACGGCCTCATCATCAGAGGGCCCCAGTGGTGATAAATCTAGCCCCAAGCACCCAGAGGGCCTGCAGGTAGAGAGCCTGTATCTGTCTCTGGCTCTGCTGCATGTAAATCAGTCCTCGAAGATTAGATTTGGGCCTCTTTATACCTGTGATGGATATGCTGGAGTTTGTTAAGTTCACACTGTAGAATTGATCAATATTACACTAAAGGTTGCACCATCTTAAAATTAAAAAGGCTTAAATTTGAACCTCTCTTTAAACCTCAATTTAGTTTTTACCCTAAACCTAGATTAAATTTATTTCTTGCACAAAAACTTCAAACTCCAATTTAAAATGTGATCCAGTGTTAGCTTTTAACTTAAACTTGAGTGGGTTTAAAAATGGCTGCCTTTTGAGATGGATGGGGCAAAATAATAAAGTTGCTTTGACCAACCAGTTTATGTCAAAGGAAAAGTCAAAAGTCAGAAGGAAATTAGAGCTTCTCTGCCAAGCAATCATGAGTACACTAACCAGACTAACTGACTTTTTATCCAGTTAACAAACATAACTTTTTAGCTAACGTTAGCCAGCAAACAATTTAACCTTTTAACTTTTTAGCTAATGTTAGCTAGCAAACAATGTAATATTTTATTTTTATTTTTTTAGCTAACATTAGCTAGTAATTAATGTAATGTATTAAATTTTTAGTCAATGTTAGCTAGCTAATAATGTAGTGTTTTGTTGTTGGTGTTTTTCTTTTTAGCTAATGTTATTTATTTATTTTAATTTTGGTAAGCAAGCATCTTCACGTTGATTAAACTGTATTTAATGTTGGTTTATATCACAAAACCTAGATTTACTAAACTGAGAGTAGTTTTGAATTGTGCAACAGAGCTCTGCTCAATTCTAAATCTGGATTTACTAATTTTAAACCTAATTTTACCAATCTCTGATTAGAAATCATCTCTATTTGTGCAACCCAGTCTGAGGCTTAAACCTGAGTTTATTCTAATGAAGTACTCTGACTTGATTCCATATAAATATCCCTTATATGGTACATACACAAACACAAAAAAATATTGAACACAAAATACTAGTTTTTATATATTTGGCTTATATGGATTGAAATAAAATCAAACAATAAATAAATTAAATGTGAATAAATGTTCTTCCTCCTCTTTTTTTATTTTTACTGCTTTTCGGCAGCACTTTCTCCCCTTTTTCTCCACTTTCTTCAACTATGAATCTCTCTGATCCTCCTCCTCCTCCTCCTCCTCTCTGTGATCTGGCCCGGGGCAAGCAGACATGTAATGTTAAAGCACTAACTACAGAGTGTATGGACACACACATACACACACACACAGAGCAGAGAGAGACGTTCAAGTGTGAAATGAGATCTCTGCACAATCAGTGGGAGTCGCAGCCATAAAGCACATCAAGCTTTTCAGCTTTAAGGTATCATCGAAACAAATCGCACAAATCCTTTCATCTGATGACTGTGGAGTTATTCTTGTAACAACTGTGTTTTCTCTCCTCTCCGCAGATAAACCCATTCATGGACATCCAATGATGAAACCAAATGTTGGGTGGGAGTGGGAGCCCTTTTTTTGTTGCTGAAACAGACAAGAGCTGACTGATATTGTACAGATAATAACAATTTGTCTTCTGTGTTTCCGAGTCTTGCAACTTTAAAGGGATAGTTCAAATTATTGCATGGATGCTAAGCAATGAACTGGGTGGACAGGTTGGGCAACAAAAGGTATTTTAGGCACTTAAAATAGGTCCATAAAAAAAAAAATCATTTTTACTGCATTACTTTGCAGTCAGAAAGCATTTTTCAACAGAAAACCACAGTTATATAAGCCAAATATCACATTCTTCAAACCAACCAAACTCCATAGATGAAAACAATAATTTTACTTCGCAAAACACAGAAGTTGCTGGTGTGCCACTGCCTCAATCGGTGAGCTTGTTTGTGTTATTGTGTAACTTCAGGGAATCCAGATTACCCTTTAAAACATAGAATAACACAACCAAACTAAAAGATCGAGGCAGCAGTAGCCTAACACCTCCTGTGTTCTGCATTGTAAAATTACTGATTTTTCCTATGGAGTTTGGTTGGTTTGGACAGAGCAATATCTGCCATCAGAAAAGACTCCCTGATGGCAAAGTAAAGCAGATATTATAAGATATTCTACATATAGCGTAGACTTAAGGTAATATTGAATTTTTTCAGTGGTCCTTTTTAAATGGTTAAAAAACATTTTGCTGCAGACTGTGTCCACAGCCGTTCATTGCTCAGCTTCAGTCCTGGCGCTCCTCTCTGCTTCTCCAAACTGGGGGTGTGCCAATTGCCATCTACTGTAGCCTGTACTGTGACACTGACTATCAATAAGTACCTACAACCCCACATCAAATAATCCAAACTATCCTTTCAATATACTGTAATTCAGACACAACTTACAGTAACACAAACACTTTTTTTATTCTATTTCAGCTTGAAAAATTGCAGGATGTCTCATTTGAAATGAGATTCAGCAACTTTATATTCATAACAACAGGGTCAGACTAGACAAGATTCAATGATGTCTCATTTTTACAGCAATAGACGGCCAATATCTGCCCCATGTGTTAGCATAAACCACGGATTCCATTATTTTTTATCTATTCTGTGATTTGCAATAGAATTTCAACAAAGCTCCCTCAGGAAGTAAATCTCATTCCTCATATTTATCAAGCATAATTCCCGCATCATAACATGATATAAGATATGGTTATATGCTCCACTCTTCCCTGTGCCGCTGACATGTAAGTAGGCTGAAATATGTTTGTATGCAAACACAAAGAGATACAAGGGGCTGTGATGGGAGGCACGGGACTTCAACAGTACTCCTTCTCTCTGATGGATGGATACTTCACTGCTGCCCAGATGGAGAGAGACTGATAGAGGGAGGCAGGGAGGACACGGGGAAGTACCAGGGGGATTAAAAGAAGAGGAGAATAGAGGGCAAATTCACAGAGAGGGAGAGACTGAATCAATGGAGGTATCAAAGACAGAGCAAAGCGGGGACAGAAGGAGAAGTTACAGTTTACAGGGTTGTCAAAAAGCCTGGAATCACAAGGAAACCTTTATATATAAACACATGACTCTGCCACTAGACTTACAGATACAGATGTTGTGATTGTACCTTTATTACAGGAATAGTTTGTCTTATTGTGAAATATGTTTGCTTGCTTTCTGGCCATAAATAAGGCTAGATGCCTTCAATGTCGAGTCTTAGTTGACTTTTTTTTGTGGCAAAAAGGACAAAAAACCCAAAACCTGAAAATTTGGGAGCTGAGCTTTGCGCTGGAAGTGCACTGCAGCTAACTGTGCTGTAGCTGTCAATGTCCTTTTTGCTCGGGTTAGTGGTCTTATTAGAGCGGGACAGCCTCCGAGACCGACAGAGGCAGGCTTGACAACCGGGAATACGGTAATATCACCTAGGTGATGTAATGTACTCTGACTCCCAGGACGATGAAGACATGGTGGTGGGTTCAGGTGAGGACAGGAGGTGGTTGAGGAGAGAGTTTGTAGTGAATTAATTGGTAAGTATACATCATCCATCCTATTGATGTGTTTGTTTTGGTTATTTATTCCCATGTTTTGAACGAAGTTGTTATGCTGTGTTGAAATAAATTAACACAATGTTCAGTCTCCTGCTGGTTGCTACACCACGTTCAGAGTCATGACCTTTTTTTTGGTTACTATTTAACTGAATTAGCCAAAACTAGATCACATCTTATAGAAAAATATTTTCTGGTTCTCCTCTGATGTGCTTCGACTGCTCAGCTTCAGCTCTTGTTTGTTAATTGCAGGGTTTTCCTGAGGGACAGATAGCTTTAGCTGACTTGTAGCTATATGTGACTGTTAGCTGCCATTTATAGGCAACAAAACTGAGCTTAGCAGCCAGTGAATACAGCTGGTCAACAAAACAAAAACAGCCTCAGAGACCCAAGGGAACAGGCTACAGCAAAGAGGTCGTACTGAGGGTTTGGCTCCCAGCACCCCGGGGCTAACCGAGCTAACGGCAGTTAGCTAACTGCCTGTTTTACCAGAAACACGTAACCAAGTAGCACTCAGCTAGGTGTTTAATGGGAACTTTACTTGACAGATACGAGAGTGGTATCAATCTTCTCATTTATGTCTCGGCAAAAAAAAAAAAGTGTATTTCCCAGAATGTCAAACTATTCCTCTTAAAATAAGAAGCAAAACAGGTGCATCTACTTTTAACATGATGCACTTTTTTAATAGTAAAACACAGTAGAGATGAGCAGTACCACACTGTATCTATGGGAAAGTTTTGAGTGGAATTATGTCCAACATGACATTTCAGTGAATTCCAACATGGTATGTAAGTAGTGGAGGGGGTTTAGGACATATGGAAGACAGCAGGTGGCTGAGAGAGCGGGAAGAGATGGAGGGACGGAAGCGGGAAGACGGGGGAGGCGGGGAGCTTGGGATGGTCTAATAAATCGAGTGAGTGACTCCACTCATTTCTGCCCGTGGGACGAATCTAGTCGCGCTCACCGGCGCAGTGCAGCATCAGGGAATTGTGGGTAATGAGAGATTATTCTCCCCTGTAGTGTTTGCTCATCATCATTGCCACTCGCAACCTCCCCAGCCTCCCACGAAGCACACACACACACACACACACACACACACACACACACTCACATCAGCTGGCACATTTAACATTTAGATGCAGGTGTGGAGTTACATATACGAACACGTGCAGACACACAACACATCTTACAGACATGGTTTTGTGAGTAAGGTCAAACAGCGAAGTGTTATTGTTTAAATCTGCTGCTGGCGCCAATTTTGGGTGTCACACTCAGTGAGGCCCCACACACACACACACGGTTCAATGACACCCTCTTTTATCCACAGGTCCTTTTTGCCTGAGGAGCCCAATCTGTCTGAGGGTAGATCCTACATGCATCAAACCAGAACCCTCCTTTTTTCTCTTCTGCCTCTCCAGTCCGTGGTCTCCCTCGCCCTGGAGCCAGGCTGCGTCCACGAGAAGTGAGCTGGTGGTCCCAGCAGGGGCCCAGGCTCAGACACACCATTAGCATTAGGGAATTAGAGTCATTACGACTGGAAGGGCAACGGAGGACGAGTCCTTCGCTCTACAGACGACGGAGCAGGTTTTGGAAGTTGTGGGAAGCTTTATTAATCAGATAGTCTAGAAACATCTATCTGAGAAGTATGGCTGCATTTAAGATGATAATATTTATTCATGCAGTAGGTGTCTGGAGAGCCAGAATATGGTGTTTTAAATAGATATGTTTTATTCTAGCTATCACATTTGAGATGAAAGTCTGTGTAATCCATGTAGGGCAGCGTCATTTCTAATGACAGCTGGACAGGTAGGTAAGGTGAGAATCATCAAGCTGGAAGAGCAGAGAATCACCTAAAGCTACCAGGTTTACACCAACAGTTTTGGTTTTGATTTTGGTGTTTTTTTAATAAATAATTAATGTTAAAACACAAAGAGTTTTCTTATTCTTGCCAACAGTGCATTGGACATGTTCCCAGAGACGTATATTACATCAATGAATTTTTTAGCACGAGTATTGGATGACAGAATTCAAACCCAATAAGTTTCACTTATTTATTTCCCTTTATAAATGACTTCAGCTGAGTTGCACCAACAAGGTTCTTTGAATTATGTGGCACCAAACTCTTAGTCTTATAATTACGAAAGATTTAATTTAAACCTCTGTTCAAAGCTCAGCTTAGTTTTTTTCTCTCAGCCTAGATTAAATTTATTTCCTGAATTAACTAATTAATTTTAAAATGTAGTATTAACTTTAAACTTACACTTTAAAGGAGGAATCTGTAATATATTTACTGTTATTAACTATTAATAGTAATAAATATTTATTTTCCACGCGCCATTGCTCCTATTACTTCTGAGTGTACTAGCAAACAATGTAATGTTTTCTTAACTTATTAGCTAGCAAACATTATACTGTTTTGTTAAGGAAAACAGAGCAGCCAATAGTTAACAGTGTTGTGCATGTCATTTCTTCATTGTGCACCTTGTACAAACTTATAGTGTCAGAAAACACTTGGTAAAGATGATGAATCAGTGCTCCCAGTGGCTTCTTTTATTCCTTTGCATTTTTCATTCAGTCTTACTTTGCTGGAGAGCATTTTATTACTGTCACAGATAATATGAAGCTAATCTACATTCTTCCTCCTGCCATTGTTTAAACCAGACATCAAAGTTTGCCTCCGAAAAGTAATATAGCATGGAAAGGAACCTATATGCTTAATTTCACACATATCATATAGTATGAACAAATGCTCTGTGTAAACAGTGTATTTTCTCCAGTTTGCTGTGGATTTTCAGATTTAATATTTAAATCCATGTCCAGCTGTAGTTTAAGAGGAAAATTCCTCTCATTTGACCCTCGAGGGGGACACACATCAACGTGACCTCGTCTTAGAGTCTCCATCATCTCATTAACTCCTGCCAGGCAGCCTGGGCAGCTTCCTTTATCTTTATACACGCAGAATATCAGTTAAAACTGGAGGATGGACGGAGTAATTATCTGCTTTTTAAGCAAGGTCAGCATGGTGACTCTGAGGAAACCCAGTATTCACTGGTCACTGTGTTAACAGACAGTGTTAGCATGCCATGCACACTGAGGAGGAACTACTTTGCTTTGTCTTGTCTTTGCAATTAAAACTCTCATTTCCATTTATAAAATGTGCAATAATGGCTACAACAATTAAAACTGAATATGTGAGATTGCTGAGATAATGAAAAGGCGAGAGCGTGGCGCTTTCGTTTGAGGAAAAAGCCCTTGTAACCGTGTTTTTCTCGTTTGGCTTAACATAGAAATTCCATTTCCATTAACGTACAAATGACTGTCTTTTGCTCATTAAAAACACACTGATGCTAAAATGCAAATGATCCCACCATGTTGTCTTGTGTCTCACTTTAACTGAATTATACATCAAGACTCTTGTTTTAAATTAGAGGTAAAGCATGTGGTATATGAAGTAAGTAGAATTTTCCCTGAATATAACAGTGAATAAAAATCCACTCATATTGCATCACTCTATGCACTTGAAGATGCACTAATGGGCCTTTAATTAGGCTTTAATGTTGGCACTCCTCCCCCACCTCTCTCACACACACTCTGTACTAAACAAGCGACTGCACTCAATGTACAGGCAGACACACGCAGGTAATGTGTGTCTGTGTCTGAAATAATGCAAGAGTTTGACAGATATTTCCATTATTTAATTGATTAAGATTTTAACTCTATATTTTCCCTGACTTAAAGGGACAATGCACCCCAAAATCAAAAATACACATTTTTCCCCTGGCCTGTAGAGCTATTTATTGATATAGAGGGTTTTTTATATGAGGTGCAGACTTTTGGAGATATCAGCCATAGAAATGTCTTCCTTCACTCCAGTATAATGGGACTAAATGGCACTCGGCTTGTGGTGCTCAAAGCACTGGTTATAATCCACAGACCTGTTTGTGATCGGTTTCATGTATGTACCATTTTCTTTGTGCAGTAGTTCCCACACTAAACTGCTCACAACAAGGTCTGTAGATTATCTTGAGTAACCGGGTCGTGATTTTTGGAAAGAGACACTGATTTAGTATCTTCTGGTGCTTTGAGCACCACAAGCCGAAGTGCCATTTAGTCCCATTATATTGGAAAGAAGGCAGACATGTCTATGGCCGATATCTCCACAACTCACACCAAAAAAATCTAGATGGATAAACAGCACTAGAGACCAGAGGAAAAATATGTATTATTAATTTTGGGATGAACTGTACCCTTAAAGTCTGAAAGGTTTATGACAATGAAATATAAAGTGAGTGGTGGTGCAATACATTTTCATCCACGTTTTTAAACCTTGTTATCAAAACACTAAAATACTATAAATGTTTTTTGTTTTTCCACAATTTAAGAACAAAACTTCAGCTTCTTGCAGATCAATGGCATTTACGCTGGTAGTGGCCTCCAAGAATCCAAAATGTGCATGAGAGAACCTGCAGTGTTCATTTGTTTGTCTGATCGTGTGCAGGAGCTTTGTGTATCTTCTTCATGATCATTGTCATCATCATCATCATCATCATCTTCAGGTCGTCCAGAGAGTCAGCTCAGGCAGGTGTGTGTTTCTATAGACTCTCTCCAGGGCAAAAGAACGATAGCAACCCACCACAAAACTCATGATGCTGCAGTCTGCTTAATGTGAGATATCATCATCAACAGCACTCAGCATTATCTCACACACTGCCTCATCAGGAGTGCAGTGTAAGGTTGAAAAAGATAGATCTCTTAATTTGGCAAGAAACTGCAAATTTTTTTTGCTGAAAAGGAGTGAGACAGAAAGCATTTTCCTCAAGGTTGGTAATTGTTTTTGTCAGTTACTCATACTTGTCAACCCTACTGATTTTTCCAGGAGACTTCTGATTTTTATTGCCATCTCCTTATTTCCTCGTATTTCTCCTTTTCATTATTATAACCTGTCTCTGACACTGCACAGCGTGTATAAGCCCTATGACTCCAAAGGTCTACTGTTTCCACACGGACAACACTAGAGCTACTCCAGAACAGACCCTCTGAAAAGAAGAAGTTTTCACGTTTCTTAAAGGTAAAGTTCTCCCAAAAATGAAAATTCAGTCATTATCTACTCATCCTCATGCTGACTGAAGGTCGGGTTTAGTTTTTTAGTCCACAAAACACTGCTGGAGTTTCACAGGAAAACAGCATTAGAGATTCTCCCAAACAGTTTAAGTGAATGTTGATCAAACAACCAAAATAAATCCTTCAAAATGCCTCCATACTGCTCGTCTGGTGTAACCCAAGTCTCCTTAAGCCCAAACGTGCCAAATTGACTTGACCTGTGGCCTGAATCTTCACTCTATTACTTAGCTTGGAGCCACGTTCAGGTGCGCATGCACACCGTCTGAACTGGGTTTGTGTGGTGTGACAGTGTGCATGTGCAAATGAGCATCATGTTGGGGCTTTAGGAGACCTGGATTACACCAGACAAGCAGTATGGAGGCATTTTATATTTTTGTTTAAGGTTGTTTTTTCCATTTGAAAATTGGTCACCATTCTGTCATTCAGTCTGGGGATTCTGCAACACTGTTTTCCTGTGAAATGCCAGAAGTGTTTTGTGGACTAAAAAACTAAACTCGACCTTTAATCGGCTTGAGAGCGAGTAGATAATGACTGAATTTTCATTTTTGGGTGAACTATCCCTTTAGTAACATGTGGCATGACAAACTCAGAACACACATTTATTTTTGCTTCACAGTATCTTTAAAAGTCACCAAAATGCAGGAAACAAAATCTCTTAAACTCAATTCTTTTGGTTTAAATACTTCCTATTTTTGAAGTCTAAAGGTTAGCAAGTCTGCAGTGTCTCCAAAGTTGCAGGGTCGAACTTTTTTTGATTTCTTTTTTCTTTTACCTCTGAGACTCAGATCTGGGACACCACACTTGTGACCTGCTTTTTATGGTTTCTTGGGACGTATCCACCAAAACTCCTCCCTCCCATAGAACCATGTTCTTCTGAAATGTGTCTGTGATCTAAAGTAGTTGGAGTTTATTAGGCATGTGAAATTTCTTTAGATCTAAAACACTGGAGGTGCCCCTCGTTCTTTGAGCAGGAAAAGCAAACAATTCTCCAACTCCACTTGAAATTCTGTCCCTTCCCTTCTCCTCCCTCCGCTTTCCCCTCTAAAACATCCACTAATAATCATCTCGGTGCCTCATTAAGGAGCGGAGGAGTGGAGGCATGGGCTGCTCCAGATGTTTGCTGGAAAACCCCCGAGGTCCAGCGTCTGTGGCAGACAACTCGTGTGGGTCTGTCTCTTGTAATATGCACTATCAAGTGTGCATGAGTGTGTGCATATGAGTATCTCTGTGTGTGATGCTGCTATAAATCTGTGTGTTTTGATACTTCCTGCTCTGTCTCCAGGCATCACTCTGACTGTTCCACTGCCCCACTTCCACAGCGAGCGCAGGCAGCGAGGGAGCAGATTTGCTCCATGAGAACACTAGATGGAGATGCGAACTAACTCTGCCACCTCTGCATAATTTTATAATCAGTCTCTTTGTCTGCTGGTGTTGTCACAGTGAGCAATCTGTCAGGTCAAGACGTGCAGGTGGCAGTAGGATATGAATGATTTATGGAGCTGATACTGACTGTTTATTAAAGTCTGCTCCACTCACTGTTTCCAAACTTTGTTGTGACAGATAACATATTTTCTGATAGCTTATTCATTGTAGGATCGATCAGTGAGTTGACTGCACATTGGCTATATTTTCTTAAAATGATAAAAAAGGTAACACTGCAGACTTACTCCATGCCACAAAAGTTAAACAGAAAACACTGAGGGGGTTCTTCAGTTCAGTTCAGAGCTGAAGGATGAGAGAGCCTCTTGGATGAGAGACGAAATGTCTTCAAGAATCTCAGCAAGTCCAGTTGCCTGCGATAGCCCTTAACAAATTCCATGACCTGGATGACTGAGAATCTTCACAGACAACTGTTTTTTGTAATCCCTATAAGTTCTTTTCTTTCAAATTGCTGTCCCACTTCCATGCATGGCGCCTAATCGCATCGTCAGCTTGCAGCTGAATAATTCACGCTCCCTTTGTGAAATCAAAGTGAATGAAACATGAGTGAAAATGATGAGGCTGTTACTCACTTGCCACCGTCTCTCCCGGGTCCCATCAGACCTGGCAACCAGCATGCAGAGCTGGTCCAGGAAATAAATAATAAATCTTCCTGTTGTCTCTCCTAAACATTTACCTTTCAACAGACCCCACAGTGGGGGTGATGCACAGCGATGAAAGGTAAGAGTGAGAAGAGACAAAATGGATAGCAAAGTGAAAGAAAAATATATCCCTGATATGCAGATATTAAAGCTATAACTATAAATAACACTTTTTCCACTTTTGCCATACATGTGTAAATATTTGCTTTATTTTCAAATGGATCTATGGACAAAACATTATATTAATTGATCTTTAATTCTTTTTAAAATTCCTTTATTCTGTGTTAAGGGGCCTCACATAGTCTTGAGTTAGAAAATGAACTGAATGACATGTTACAGCAGGAAAAGCTCAGGTGACAATGATCAAATTAAGGCAGACTCTGTTTGCACTCTGGTGTTCTTGCATGGCAGAAACAAGCACCCAGGTGTCCTTAACCAACAATGCTATTTGTAACCAGGGTGTAAGTAGCTAATGTGGCTATTTATACCTGCATGATCTTTCCCTAACCCTAACCAAGCAGTTTTTGTTTTGTTTAATTTTCTGTATAACAGTAAATGTGATTTTTTATAAGACTTATCTAAATGAGCATAACAAAGTGCTTTACAAGGCAGACATAAAAAGAGCAGAGAATCATGGGACAGTAAGGGGATCTCCTCTGCTTCAGCTTCATCATTGATCAAGAACACATGCTTTATTTCTTCAGCCATAACTGTCCGAACATGGTCTGCAGACTACAGGTAGCCGACAGATGATCAAACAGGATGTAAATATTTTCTCTCACTTCTTGTATATATTCTCTGAAGGAAGCTGAAAACTGTCTGACTTTGACCGCAGCTTATTGTCACCACCTCCCGCTGCAGCCGCCCGCTCTCGTCTACTTTCCAGGCGAAATGCAGTTCATCTCGAACGAGCCTTTTGTCATGGCAGGAACTGGGACACTCGAATAGAACGTGGTTAATGTTATTAGTAACACCTGCGCTTTTCCTGCTGTGACAAACCCAAAAGGCGTAGAGGTGGATTGATGTACGGTGTGAAGGAATGGAAACGGGAGAGCTGTGTGGATAATAGACCTTTTAACAGCTGCGATATTGATATGAAATAGTAAACACAGGTGTTACCATGATGCTAATTAAAGTCCCCTTCCATTTAGTGTAGCAGAGCCTTTCCACTGCGCCAACGTAACAGCACCCTGACTCTGTTTTACCTGAATGGAACAGAACCTTAATTAGTATTATTGGTGACACTGTGATTGCTCTACTATTTCATATCAATATGGCTGCTGTGACAAAGGTCTATTTCAGTAAACAGAGTGTGTATGTGTAGTGGGGCTTCATAGAGAGCCTGCTCAATTTACACCTCTGCAACAAACTCATCTGACAGCACAGACAAAAGTCTCCACTTGCAGAGTCATTTATTACAGTTTACAATATGTGAGACAGAGGATCGGTTTGTACACATGTCAGGCAGTCATATTTGTGTCAACAGCTCCATGCAGCAGAGGAACCAGGTGACATTAATCTAATTACTGCCCGCCTCTGCAGCACCCAGCCGGCTCAATTTGAACTAAGAGCACTGAAAGATAATAGTGAGTGTAAATGAAATGGGGGTGTGGTAACTCATCACAGATAAGACTAATTTGTTATTTGTAAAACTGTGTGCAGTAATGGTGGTTTCCAACCCCTGGTCCGTGCCCCCCTATGGGGACAGCAAAAATTACAGGGGGGTCCCCGAGGCTTTGTTTGCACTGAAGTTGTCAAAATTTAATTTTGCACGTGTTCACTAATAAATAGTAGGCTACTTAGTAGGCAGTCTGACTCATCATGGTGTCCGCAATCCATGCATTCCAAGTCCCCAGGAGACAAGATCAACCTTCGAGCTGCAACCACGCTGAAAATGTCAAATTAGTACCTGGGATGCTAATGGTATTAACTTAAACAAGCTAGTAGTTGTTACCTTTTCTTTTGGGGTGATTAAGCCATTTTAATGCCAGAACTCGCCTCCTGTTGTGCAAGTGTTCCACAAAAAAGAAGCTTCTTCTTGATACTATTTTTGTTGTTTGGGTTTAGCTCTGTCTAAGACATTTGTGACTGGTTTATAGAAATGCAGATGAGGCAGGGTGTTTTTCCCCTATAGCAGAATGTGCATGTGTGGAGCCAGACCTGTGGAGAGAGGTCTGGCTATGCAAGAAGGCCACACTTCTCTGACACGTTTTGTATATAATGGATCAGCATTATTCTTTTGGTCAGCATGAGTGTGTATAAGTCTACTCTGTTTGGTTGTTAAAAGATATATCTTTACAGTAAAGAGTTCCTGTTTCCAACGCAATTTTTTTTTAAATAAAATGTCTTTTAAGTATCTTATAGCTCATTGTCCCCCGGTTAATGGAGGAGTGGTGGTAGGATTCAGCTCATAAAACTTACAGTTAAAAGGAAAAATAAAAAAGAGAGATGAAAAGTACAGAATGAAGTGGAAATTTTGTGGAAATTTTTCAACTAATTATATGACAATATGAAATCAGCTTGATGCTTTGTAACCCCAGCAGTTGCATTGCCAACGAATATTAGGTTAGTAAATACAACATCTCCCCGATTTCCCCCAACTTCCAGTATAAACCAGGACATTTCTAGTATTCTATTTGTGATGCATCCAGGCCAGCAGCATCCTCAAATGACCAAAGAGCTCAAGGAGACTACTGGAGCTAAAGACATTCAGTCTCAAGGGTTTTAAATGCAGAGGTTGTTCACATTGCAAAATAGTTTAATTCAAAGAACACTTGTCCTTATTATGTTAAAAAATACACATAGGAGAGCTGAATGTTAAGTGGCACTGATTAATCCACAGGTGAAATTAGGTCTTCTATTGAGTACTTTGGTATATGCTCATTGAACATTGAAGAAAGGTTTTCAATGGAAGAAATACACCAGGTATTCGTAAAAAGACGCTCAAGTGTTCTGGGGTGCATTTTGAAAAGGCCTTGTGTTTTTTTGTTTTTTTTTTTTGTTCATAACCAAGACATGTCTTGGTGGCAAACATGGAAAAACATGGTAAATAAGAGATTCTACAGCCGCACCAGCCCAGTGAGGCTGCACTTAGGCACAGTCGAGCTAAATCCTAACTGACGGTGTAATGTCACCATATTAGTTTAACATTTGCTAAGTAGCACCAAACACAAACTGCAGCTGCTTGATCAGAATGTCACAACTTTACAGGTATTTGCATGGTCATAAACCAAAGTATTACACAAACTTCATTAGCTATGTCATGTGGCCAGAACTTACAATTAGACAGTATACTGTATACATTAACCTACATATACATCACTTCAATAATTTGTGTTTTCTTAGCAGGAAATTATAGATGTATGTGCCAACAATGTCAGTTCAACTACACATTAGGGCATTGGTTCCCAATTTGGGGCACCAGAAATCTTAGGGGGCCCCTTCTGCTCTGAGGTCCTCAAAAATGGGATTTGCATGCGTCAACTAAAATCACAATTTCGGCATTCGTACACCTTTTTCAAAGTCAAATTCAAGCACTTTTCAAGCATTTTCAAGGTGCGTTTTCAAGTTTTTCCAGCACCTTACAGCCATGGTAAATGTACACAAAATGATTATTTCTCCTCTTCGCTGCATTAAATCAGACTCAGAATTCTACAGACGGATGACATATTAAAAGAAAATTAAGTCTCAAGTTTTAAAACATGTAATTTGTCTGTAAGTAGACTTGACTTCCTATTGCAAATTTTGTGCATTTTCCTTCACTAATAGTTGAAAATGCTAACAATTGAGTAATTGATTAATCATCAATAATTAATAAGATATAAAACACACATTTTTCTCTTTTGGAGAATATGATCTGTAATAAAATAATTTAAAAAATCTCACCGTCATGTACATGTGTATCTACAGACACTATAAGAGCAACATATCATCCAGGTTCAAAAGCAAAATACAGGCGTTTAATCCAGAGCAAGAATATTCTGTATACAAGTTTTGAAATCATTTGAACAACTTAGAATAAATTTAATTTGCCTGTTCATGATTTTTATGAATTTTGTTCAACTGAGGCATCATCTTCAACATTTTTTGTTCACTTCTCTGTGTTTTCTGTTCACTTTACTAAAGATTAGCATTTCCTATTTTACATCATCTGCTTTTATTGTGGATATTATAGGTGGTGTGGCTGAACAGCAGGGCTCCTGAGGGTTGATCTGACAACTGTGTCATGTCACCGGGCTCGCCAACAGGTGGCAGCAAACAGCTCAACTCAGTCAATCAGGGACCTTCACTCAAAGAGGGACAGCTGATGACCAGCAGTCAGTGAGGGATGTACCATAATATCAATGGTTCAATTTCAGCCTTGTTGCATATCAACATTTCTTCTCCTTACCTGTTTGCCTCCACACTGTCTGCTACCTGATAAAGGTGAAAATGCAAAAATAAATAAATAAATAAAACAAATCGTAAGGAAAAAACATGGCAGCAATCAGAGCACACACACCACACTTTTTTGCTGTGACCTTTATCTCAAGAGCAAAAAATTAAAGACTTCTTTGAAATGTGAAGGTCATGGGTGGCTTTCTGTGTGTAATTTGCATGTTCTTCCCGTGCCTGCATTTCTTCTGGGTGCTCAGGTTTCCCCCACCATCAACAATGTGCATGTTAGTTCAATTCTCCTGTCAGCAGCCCAGACAAAAATGCTGGCTGTACAGTGGCTGCCCACTGCTCCTAGTCTGACTGTGTAATTAAACTCTGTATGATTGTATGATCACAATAAAGCTGGCCCTTAAATATCCAGTGTGACTTGTAGGGATCTACTGGCATAACATGGAGGAAACTGAATATAATATGAGTGTTTTAATCAGTGTATAATCACCTGAAAATATGAATTATTTTGCTTTATTTTTTACCTTAGAATGAGCCCTTTACGTCTACAGAGGGCGCAGGTCACTCCACCATAGGTTCTCCTCACACTCTTGTAAGGGGAGAGTGCAGACAAAGTGTTTGCAGTCTGTAATTTCACTGCTAAATGCCACTAAATCTTACACACTGGCCCTTGAAAGGTAATTTTGACAGACTATGATGCACCTGGCTTTGAATAGTTCCTGTTGGTCACATGACCTGCAGATTACAGCACATTAAAATCTGCTCTTTCATGGAAGTTTTCAAATAGCTGTAAGGGGATGTAGCAACTCAGGCAGGGGATTTCATTCATTCATTGGTTTGATCTATTCATGTTTTTTACTTAAACATACTATATGTTTATTGTTAAAGGGACAGTTCACCCCGAAATCAAAAATACATATTTTTCCCTTTACCTGTTGTGCTATTTATCCCTCTAGATAGTTTTGGTGTGAGCTGTCAAGTTTTGGAGATATCGACTGTAGAGACATCTGCCTTCTCTAGAAGACTAAATGCCGCTTGGCTTGTGGTGTTAAAAGCACAGGAAAAAAACAAACAAAAAACACCTGTGTCTCTTTCCAGAAAGCTTGACCCAGTTACTCAAGATAGTGAACAGACCATGTTAAGAGCAGTTTTATTATAGGAACTACTTTATTTCCAGTTGAAGGAAAGTAGTTCTGGTTGATTCAACCCCATGCTCTAGAAAGAAAGTAGTTCCTACAAGAAACTGCTCTCAACGAGGTCTGTGAATTATCTTGAGTAACTGGGTCATGATTTTTGGAAAGAGGCTTTTATTGTTGATTCCTTTGATTTTATTTATTTATTTATTTGTGCTTTCAGCACCTTAAGCCGAGTGTCATTTAGTCTCAATATATTCAAGAGAAGGCAGACTCTCTACAGCCAATATCTCGAGACCTGCCAACTCTCGCCAAAACAATCTAAATGGATAAATAACACAACAGGTAAAAGGAAAAATATTTATTTTTGATTATGGGATGAACTGTCCCTTTAAACTGTTCAACCCCCTGTCTCCATCACATATCTGTCACAGCTGTTTACTATTTTTTGTTGCCTATTTTCTGTATTCTGCATAAAACATATCAGCCGATATATCGATATCAGATTTTTTTTTTTTACTCCCTATCAGTATCTGCATCAGCCACAAACACCCATTATCAGTCGGACCGTACCTTTGAGCAGGTCCTGGCCACCACCCTGAGCTCTGACACCCCCCTGAGGTCAGGGGTCTCTGTACTATGTGATCTTATGATGACCCACAGTAGAATATGAGTGCATTAAACTTTTATAAACGTGGGAATAGAACCCGTCCACACTCGTGGTGTTGGTGCCTTGCTACAACTGCCCTGCTGCATGCAGGCCCTTCCCCGGTGGGCGTGAGTAAACGGCCCCAGCCCTCTCTAAATATAACTCCCCTCCAAATCAGACAGAGAGAGAAGGAGGGAGAAGATTACTCACCCAATCAGAAGCGCTCTGAAAACTTGTCAGAGAAGAGTTTTTTTTTTTCTTCTTCTTCTTCTTTTTCTTTAGGATACAGTGAGTTTGTCTCATTGCGTTTTGATCCACTTTGTGGCCCCGGGTGGTGCTGGTGGAGCGCGCAGCGGGAGGCGCATTGTGTGTATGCAAACTGGACGACATGGCCATTGTATGCGTTTGGGCATATATGGAGGCAGCGACGGCTCGGAGGATACAGCCCGTCTGAAGCCTCAGGAGCGGAGAGTCGCCCTCGGCTGCGTTGTGTTTGTCTCATTACCCCGCTCTGCTCCGTCGCTATGAGTTGCCTGGATGTGATGTACCACCAAAGCTATGGAGCGCACTACCTCCCTGCAGCGGCGTACAAGGCGACGTACTACAACCACCATCACCAGCAACAACAGGTGAGACATCCATGATGGAGATTTTTTTTTTTTTTTATTTGGAGAGAGAATATTTACTTCAGAAATGAGAACCAAAAAGTTGAGAAAAACCCAGCATTTCAACACTCTACTCAACACTCTAACAAGTTAAGCTAAGTTAAAAAAAAAATTAGGAAACTGATTCCTTTCAGAAAAGTTAGTCAAAGAACTTCAAGTTGTGCATTACTGCCACCAACTTATTGAGAAAAATCAAGCAAATATTTGAGAATGAAACAAGTATGAGGACTGGAAACTCAGTGTAAGCAAGTAAAATTAAAAGATTAGTATATATTAGGTTACTGACATTATTTAATTTAAGTAAGGACAGTGTTTTAAAAGTGTCTTAACTAAATTTTAAAGTTTTCAATCAAACTCAGACTTTTAAATATTGAAATAAACTGAAAAAAGGTTTCTCATCTATAATATTATATTGAGATGATTAACTTTTCTTCTTTAGATAAACTTGACTTTTTGAGTGTTCGAAACCTCCAAAACTTTGTGTTTCAAAAATTGTTGAGTAAATTCAATAAAAGTGAGTAGTGGTTGATAATTTAATATTTTTAACTGCAGCCATTCATTTTCAAGCACCAAAATGATGAGAAATTGGCTGAACAATTTTAGAAACAGATGTTTTCAGGTTTCTTAAAGTCAAAGATTCAAGTTAAACTAAAGAAGAAAAGGAAATGATCTCAACAAAAGAGTTTTAGTTTGACTTAAAACTCTAAAGATTTAGTGAAGCCAGTTGGCTTGAAATCAGGAGGTTTTTTTTAACAGTTCAGCATAACCGGGTTTGGCTGAGAAATGCAGTCAATTAATTACATGGCAATTTTTGTAATTAGTAACATAATCCATTCGATTACAAAAGAATTGTAATCTAATCTGAATACTTTTGAATGACCTCTAAATCAAAAATTTAAAAAAAAAAACCTCACCTACAAAACTTTGAGTTTCACAAATATATATATTTTTTTTCTTTAAACATCTCTAAACATTTTCAATTACAGTTTGTCAAATCAAATTACAAATTACAAAAACAGTACTGGCACCAAACTACAGGTGTACAGTGTGTACCCAACAACATGTGTGATGCTGTTTTTGTTGCTTGTTTGAAAAAAGTGTCATGGTTTTGATTTAAAGATTGCTTTATTTTAAAGTCCTAATCAAAATGTGATCAAGCAACAATGTAACTTTAATCTAACCTCTACTTTTTTCATTAAAGTTACTCAGTTTTTGTAAGTTGATTATATTACCCCAATTACATATAATCCATTACGACCAACCCTGACATAACTAACTGTGATAGCATTAGTTATTTCTGTTAAAACTAAAATGTTAAAGAAAATAAGAACCCTATAATTTACTAGAAATGTAAGTCACTAACTTTCCTAAAAGGTTTTACTCGTACAGCCTGACTCCTGTTCAGGACACACTCCTCTTAACTTCATTTTCAGTTTTGAATGATGAAATTCCACTCTGAGCTCAGTATTCACCTCAGGTCAGGCGTAATGACACAGAACTATTAATCGTGTGGTCAAACGGTGATGTAATGACAGCCAGTCAGTCACTCAGGAATGTGGATGAGGCACATTGAGCTTTACAAATAGTTGGAATGCAGTATGGGAAAAAGGAAACTCATTTTCACACAACTCCCGAACTGCTCCTAGAGAAAAGAATCACCAGTATGAGTGTAAATAATTATTTTTTATTATTTGACAAGTGTTAGCACCACTTTTGATTCCTCTAAAACAGTATTTAAGCTCTGATAAAGTATGAATTCTTTGCTGTTCTGTTTAAATGTGGTTTATTGCTGGTTGGATCTGTAAGTTAATCTCTCTCTCTCTCTCCCTCCAGAGAAGGCTGAGTGTTTACAGTAAGATGCAGGAGTGTATGGAGCAGCAGCAGCAGCAGCAGCAGCAAGGAGGAGGAAGAGGGATGCTTTCCTCCAGGGATCAGGGCCTCCGGCAGGGTCCCGCGGCCCCAGGAGCCGAATCAGGCCGGAGATCCGCGTCAGACTCAGAGCTGAAGGACAGCACTCAGCCAGCAGAGGCGGAGTACTTGAGCTCCCGCTGTGTTTTGTTCACCTACTTCCAAGGCGACATCGGGGACGTGGTAGACGAGCACTTCTCCCGGGCTCTCAGTCAGTCGGGCAACTTCAACAGCGAGACCAAACCGATCAGAGTGACTCAGCCATCAGGCTCAGCCACGCCGGCTTATGGAAAGGTGAGGAGGGCAATAAATCCAAAACAGTTCACAGAGATATTAGATTCAACTCTTTGATTTGTTTCGGTAAATCTTTTTTGTCATATTTGTATCATAGCTGATGATTTTTATTAGAGTCAGACCGATATATGGGTCAGTCGATTATGCTTTCCACTCAGCATCCCTGTCTGTCTATATGAATCCAAATTTTATGTAGTCAGGGTCATATTTCCTCACCACATGCTTTGGAGCTTTTACAAGCACAGAGGGATCTCCTACATCACTTTTTCATTTCAAAAACTCATCTATTTTGTGTCACTGTATCCAAGGGAGCGTTAGCTAGCTAACAGTGGTAAAAGGTATCAAAAAATACCAGTGAAAGTTTACTGTTTCATTGCCCTGACACCATTTTTGATTTGTATATATAAATTGTAAATAAATAATATTGGCTGATATACAGTGTATATATCAACATTTTTTACTCCCTACTATTGGTATTGACATCAGCCAGTCCAGTATTGGTCACACCCTAATTTTTATCCATAGGTTTTTGTGGGCGTGTGTTGAAGTATAACGTCTTTGTGATGTGTTTGTTTCAGACGGTGCGTCTCTCTCTGAGGGTCAGAGCAGCTCAGTGTGGAACAGCACTTACCCACCACAGACCAGTCCTTGCCTCCCTTCTGTTTCAGTCTCGGTCCACCCAGACTTCTCCTCCAGCCCCGTTTCCTTCAGCCACCCGGACGGAGCCCTGTGGGCCGACCACGTGCTCTCCCCGGCCAGCCTCCCGCCTCCGGCCGCCCTCCCCGACAGTTGGACCTACAGTCTGAACCCCCAGAGTGCAAGTGGCTACCCCAACGTCCACAACGTCTACCATCCTCACACCCACCCCCACATCCACACCCGGCACCACCACCCCATGCTCCATTCGTACCCGACCCACAGCCCAGCGCTGGATCCCAGGTTTAACCCTCTGCTTCTGCCCGGTGTGAGGAACCAGAACCAGCCGACAGCCAGCACGGGGAGTTCCCCACACAGCGAGGGGGTGAAGCCGGAGATGAACCCCAGCAGCAACAGCCCCGTCCCGGCTTCCTCTGTCACCTGGACCCCCTCAGCCCTCCATGGATCCTTGGAGGTGTATGATTCAGGTAGATACTACAAAACAAACGGCTAATAATTTAGAATAACCGTCATTAATAATGGTAATGGTTAATCAAACTTTAGTTAATAGTTATTTTACTCCTAACAAACACTCAAATACTGTTTATATATGCTTTATAAACCATTTATTAAGCAATTGTACATTTTTATAAACACCAGTTGCAACTTTATAATGGTCATCCAGATAATGTTTATAGATGACACACTCACTCCCAACTAATCAAATACAACAGTTTGGTCAGTGGCTCTATGCTTCAAACTATGATGCTTTATTTACTGGCAGTTCTGCACCTGCAGGGCTCCACAGTCAAGTTAACAATAATAAACAACGTCCGGGTAGACTTTAGAAATACAGGCACAGGAACTACCTCCTTAGGTTTAGGAAACAAAACTATTAATAATGTAGGGTAATGTAATGTAATGTAGCCAAGTTACATACTTAAGTAGGTAAGGTATTATACTCATCAGTTGCAACAACTTGTTACTTTAACTATTTTGTTATGTTAATTAGGTAAGTTCACGTAGCTTAACGTAATGTAACTTCTTGGGAAGGTAAAGGAAAGTTAAACTAAGTTTGTTACTTAGATAACTTCATGTAAAGTAACGTAATGTAATGTAAAGTAACGCAATGTAAGCAACGCAACGTAGGCATGTTATGTACATAAGTAGGTAAGGTATTATAATCATCAGTTGCAACTTTATTACTTGTTACTTTAACAACTTGGGTATGTTAATTAGGTAAGTTAATATAACGTAACGTAATATAATGTAACATAACTTCTTGGGTAGGTTTAGGAAAGTTAAAATAAGTGTGTAACTTAGGTAAGTTCATGTAAAGAAATGTAATAGCCGTACAAATAATGTATAAAGACTGTTTACAAACTAATTAACATATGAAACTGATGATAAAAATAACATAAATTACTATCAATTAAAAAACATAATTAATTATCATTTCATTTTTTGTTAAAAGGGAAATAACTACTGTGTAAAGTTAAATTAATTATCAATTTACCATTTATTTATGATAATTATTATAAAGTGTTACCAACAAATTTGGCACAGTATCAAATTTTACATGTATTCTAACTTGTGCAATAAGTGATACAAAGCAAAATAGTAATTTTCCCTTGTTTCTTTTTCTCCTACAGCTCTTGATCAGACCAAAGCGAAGACGTCAGTTTGGTTCTAGCTGATGTACTGGGAATAAGAAGGAATATCACTTCACACCAAAAAGGACCTACTATGTGGCTCTAACGATGTATGGCTGCAAACACCAGCACTGTAATGTACAATGTAGATAGAAGGCTCACTGTAGCTCAGACTACGAGTCCTGCACTGTCCAAACAACTTATTTTGTTGTCATTATGGATATGAACTCAGGCTTTGGACTTAAGTGACAGCGATGTGATGCTTCGGCTGCAGGTGAAGAAAGATACAAACAGACTACTAGCTTTAAAAACGGGAGGCCTCTTCTTCTCTCAGCACAAATCACCATTTCTTTTTCATGCAATGTGAGACCAAGTGGTTCTGTTTCAAGAGCTTGATTTTGATCCACATTTTCTTTTGTACAGTAAATGTATGTTTACAGTTGTAAATGTTTTTTTGTACAGTTTTGCCATGCTAAGTTGTCGTTTGCTGGATGACCTCTGCTAAAATGTTTGCCTGAATGCCACCTTGCTATTTTGCCTTTGGAGGTTGTGTAGTGTAAATATTGGTCCTGTATGTTTAAATAATAAATTGCTGAACTGTATTTGTAAATGAAGATTCTTTTTCTGACATGAATTTACTAATTTAACCTCAAAAATGTAATACAATTCAAGCAAAAATATTCACTTCCAACTAAATCTTTTACATTCTAGAAGGTATTGAACAGTAAAAAGTTGTGCCCAGTTGCATAAAAACAGTTAGGCTAGGGTTTCCCTTAAATATTCCCTTAATATAAAGGATTTCCTTGAGATGTTGTAAAGGAAAACCCTTTAGTTCCTAAAAGTTTGCCCTTAGCTACTAAAGTATTCCCTTATGTGTTGCTAGAAAGTCCTTAGTGACTATTTTCCTCAGAAAATGTAACAACAGTCCCTTAAAAGTGAGTCTCTCACAATTACACAAACACATCATTGAGACACTAAGAACTAGCCAATCACAGCTCAGTAGTAGTAGCCATCACAGCACAGTAGGGTGGATCAGCCTTGAGAAAAGAAAAAATGCTGAATGATGTGAGTGAAGCGTAACCATGGTAACTGAACATGTGCTGTATTATGACAGTAATGACTGTGAAAGCCTCAGTCTTAATAAGGTGAGGCTTTATGCACCGCTCCTAAGTGAACCCCTTGGCTCCGGGAAATATTTTGCATAAGGAGCAAACTTAAGTTTGAAACTTTAGGTGGTTTATGCAACCGTGCCCTGTTTATAACTGACATATGATTCATACAAATTTCTGCTCCCAAGAGGCATAAATTTGTTGTGCAACTCATCACTTCCCATTTCATTCCATTAAATTGTGTAAAATTAGGGAAAAGTCAGTCATTTAACCTCAGCTCTAAGGACTTTTATCGGTCTAAAATAAAAATGGTGGAATATTTCCAGTCAAGACAGTCAGGTGTTTGACCATCTCTTAAAAAAAGAAGGTGAGAGTTTAATGACTAACTAAATAATAGAAAAAATACTATGAGCCAAGCAATTCATGTGATGTGTTATGAAACCTGATATTGACAAGACCAAACTGGATTTTTAGTAACTGAACAAAGAGCAGTTGAAAACTGTTAAACTGTGATTTGTCCCAATTTCTTACAGTATGACTGGTGACTTTTTACTTTCAACACCATAGATTCATCAACACAAACCCACCTGACCCAGGCTGTTGCTCAAAATAAGTACACAGATATTATTTCTTGTTTTAGTTCTCAATAACTTAAATGTTTCAGCTACAAGCAGCAGCGTAGTGGACCAGACAGGACCAAAAGGGAAGTGAGCTGCATTCCACAGACAATTATTGTAAGATACCATGACATGTCTGTTGTCTGTCTCCACACCAACACACACATAAACACACACACGCACGCACACACACTTTCCCAGACTGACAAACACACACCGAAGATTGAATTTCCTGTCTGGACAGGAAGTTAGTCAGAGAGCGGCAGACCACTCAGACATTCAAAGACGCACTCTAAGAAGATTTCAAGTAACCACAAATGTTTTATTGTGTTATAAAACATCAAGATCATATGCATAAAATTAAATTATGACATCATATCGATCGATTGAGATCAGGGTTTGTCTGAAGGTCTAGACTGATCTACATTTGAAAGAATTCAAACTATTTTCAAAACATATTTCAGGCTCGGTCCAGTGCCAGGAGCAGCATTATTTGTGCCCATCATGACATAATCAACAGCTGGCGGAGAGCTTGTGCAACCATGGTTGGTGTGTGTGTGTGTGTGTGTGTGTATAGTATGAGTGGTCTGACCAGGTGGTATGATCAGCAGTAGGAGCCCCCTAACATTCCAGACTCCTCTCCCACGTCTCTCATTCTCCATCTCCACTAAACAGCAGAACTTCAAGTCTGGACCTCAGCAGCTGCATTTCCGTCCACCGGATCGACAAATCATGATGTACAGAAATGAAAAACCTGAGTGAAAAAGGCTAAATTAGCAATCAAAATTTTATATATATACAAAATATTCCTCATCCACTGACTGGATTTGGTTGATGAGGCTGACCTGGGCAATTCATTCCACTCAGACAGTAAATTTTGATATTTTTACAGACTGATAAATATCAACAAAAGTCAGACAATGTCACCCTGGCAGGGCCACATCTGGTCAAGAAACAACCTCCGAGTACATACATACATATATAAATGTGATGCATGACAAAACTCTAAGAATGCACTTCAGATCCCCATCAGGCAACAGTTGGTGAAGCACCTACGCAATGTCACCACAACTGCCTGATGCAATCAGAGGAGATTTGTAAAGTTCCACCAACATTAACTTATTCCTACATACGTTGTCCTGAGCTGGAACAAGATTTCAAACTGAAGCACTTCTTGATCACTTGTTGGCTCCTCACTAAATTGATTGATTCCAGTGAATAATTTCCAGTGAGAAACATGCTGTCTTCCCTTAGAGACTATTTTTTACAGCGAGTACAGAAGACTGATAGAGAGCTGAACACTATGATGTCAGAGTGAAGTTGACCTTTGACCTTTTGGATACAAAACGTCATCACCTCATCATGGCCAAAAATATGTTCAGTGAGGTCACTGTGACCTTGACCTTTGACCACCAAAATCTAATCAGTTCAGCTTTGAGTCCAAGTGAACATTTGTGTTCAAGTTTGAAGAAATTCCCACTTAAGATATCACAGAGGTCCTTCAGCATACAGTCATGGACGTGCACAAAAAAAATGAGGTGGATCGTTCCAGTAGTATTCGAGATTAGCTCCTGACAAGCTGTAGGTCCACTGATCACACACGCGTGCACACACAGAAGTGATCGTATTATCCCCTGGCTGCAATAATAATGAAAAGATTTTAAACAGGCTGCTGAAAATGCCTGGTCTATTTGCATTTCCTGGTTTTAAAATCAGACCCGATTGTATTTGTAATAGAATAGCCCTGCTTTAAGACGTTCAGTTGATGTAATTGCCAACATGTAAGTTTCTATCTGTTACTTCATATGAATCGATGGAAAGTGTATCAACCTGGGAAAAATGACATTTAAACAATTAATAATTTGGTTTTTCATAGAAGAAGTCAAGGATCATGTTTACACACACTAATAATTCTGATTAACACTTTAGCTACTAAATCATGAGATCACCACTATCAAAATGAGAGTAATCATGAGCATGGGTTATTCTTACTGAGGCCAAACATAATGCAATGATGGTAACAAGCACTGTTCCTTCCTAAAAATCCTCCAGTGGGTGCATCTTTGATGCCTGCTGCAGTTGCTGATGTGTTAAAATACTGCCATGTTTTCATTTTCAGCAAGATGATAGGCAGTAATTTACATATAAATAGAACTTTCTTAATACATTGAGAGAATGTGTCAACAAACACATTTTTTATAATTATGTATAACGAAAAAAAATCGAAATTTTCTCTTACATTCTCTATCAGGGCGTTTACTGTAATGCATCAGGCCTTTGAGATTTTAAGAGCTCACAAGAAAGAGAGTAAAATAAGACTAGCGAGAGGAAAAAACAGGAAAAGATGGAGAGATTCAAGAACATTTTCTAGCCAACTAGGTCCTCTCCTCTTCTCCAGAGCGCCTAATTAGCATTAGCATGTAGCCTCTGCATCAGCATGTAGTGTACTTATATGCTAACAGGCGTCCCGCTGGCAGCCTTGGAGAATCACCACAGGCACTTCCACTGCAGGAAGAACACCAAGATACAGTAATACAGAGCTGGGAGCTGTGTAAAACTGAATTAATATGTCAATTATTTAAAAAAATGGGGAAGCCTGAGATTTAGGAAATGTTGCATGTGTAGCATTTAATTAAAGTTTTAAATCGCCAGTACTTTGTGCTGATGTTTAAGATCTTCAAAGCAATAATTGATGACATTGTCATACATGTGTGTTTAGCGATTTAGGCAGTGTCCATGTGCATGAGCATGTGTTGTTTTAAACACAGACTTTCCAAATGGATACATTTTATTACTTTATCTCACATTTACACTCATATAGGTCACTGGAACCCAGTAACAAGCTCACACACACACACACACGCTCACACACACACATACACAATCATGTTTCCATGCACAAAAGACACCAAATGAGAAACGGGTGAACTCAATCTGGGGCTTTGGATCTTCATCTCCTCATCGCCATGATTGCCTCTTTTGTAACAGAAAATTGCATTAAGTTTAAGAAATGAGAGAAAATTGCTGTATTTTCTCTTTTATGTTTTTTTTTTTTTTTTTTTTTTTTTTCGGAATTCACATTTTCTTCTGACCCAGTGAGCACCGTTTGAACCTTTCATGATCCTGGCTCAGACTGCCTTCTAAATCCCAACCAGCCTCTTATCCATTTAATTTACTACTATTTAAATAACTAATAATAAATGTGTTTTTATTCAGAGGTAGTGCAGAGGAAAGGTCTTCATTTACTGAGCACTGAGGCAAAAGTTGAATATCTGAAAGGCCAACAAATTCAGTCTGTGTGGTCCATGTTATTGGTAATGATAAACAGATACAGTACATACAATATAACACTGTATTGATCAGACAGCTTTGTACTTTATTTTGTATTTTCTTTTATTTAATCTTTGATATTATAATATTAAAAAATGGATAGGCACGGGGCAGCTATTCGGCTATTCACTGGAAGAGGAATGTGAAATTACATTTTATTATTTACAGTTTTTCTTTCAGTTTCAGTTTTCAGTCACAGTTTGGTTAGGTTCAGGCAACAAAACTACTTGTAGTGGGATGGCATAGCTGAAGAATCTTTCACTTTGTGATAAAAGCACCAAATTTGGAAGATGTGATGATAGATACATTCAATTAAATTCATTGCATCATCTAGGATCTTCTTTGGTCCATTTGCCAGCATCAGTAGTGAACTTGTCAGCTCTGGGAGTGACTGCCATGTTGACCGTGCTGCCTTCTTTCTACGGAGCAGTGGTCACCATGAGGTAGCCTAAAGTGACCTAAAAGTTTGAGAAGTGAGCTTGTCATCGTTTCAGTCCTGGACTGGCAGGAGAAATTGGGTGGGGAAAGTGAAAAGCAGCACATGACCACCACAGCTGCACCACAGTGGAGCTGGCAGATCAGAGTGTGGTTGTACTGGGCAGCATAACTGTGAATGTGATCAGAGAGTTCCTGAAACCTGAAACTGAATAAATATACAGGATGGGCAGTCAACCAGGTTCGTCACATTAAGGGGAAGAAAATTAGAAGAGCACAATATCTCTGGTCCGAGGCATGCAGCTGTTTGGTTGACTGCCAGCAAAGCTTTTGCTAGCTCCAAATGCTAGCCACAGCTTTGCAGCAAGAAGGAAGTCTCTACTGATACTGGCAAATGGACTAACTGGGGGTGGGTGAAGACTTGAGAAATGTATGAGCCCCACTGGGTGACGATGCTCCATAGAAAGAACGCAGCATGGTCGATATGGAAGTCACTCCCAGGGCTGACAGGTTGACGACTGATGCTGGCAAATGGACCAAATGAGATCCCAGATGATGCATCACCGGATGCAGGAAGAACTACAGACTATTTTAGCCTGGACTTCAAGTTTCTGCCCCTGGGTATCCAGGGGCCCTGTTAGATGAGTATTTTTGTCACCTAATGTTCTGTTCTGGCCAAACAAGTAATAGCTACAGGCTAGTGTGGTTATACAAGCCAGTATGAGCAGAAGCACACATGCAATGCATAGTGGTACATGTAGGCACTTCCGCATGTCTCTGCAAGCAAGAGAACTCATCTTTCTCAGTCAATATAGCAGCACTGATGAATTTATTTCCTCAACTGACCGTCTCGATTTGCCATCAACTCTGACTGGACATCATCATGAAAAGTGCCAGAGTTTCCCTTTACGTCTGCTCCTCAGGGCACAGACCTCTGTTTCTGTGAGGGACAATGTTGCAGCTGACTCTACATGATCAAAATGTGTTGAGTCTCACTGTATGTTGTTATTTGTGTTAATTGACCTTTACTTTTATTTATCTTTTATGGAAACACCTTGGGGGTGGCCAAAGTGTTCTATACCAGTTTATACCAGCTGCCATGGTCATCAGAATAGCCAATCTGCAGTGCAATCAAAATAATATTATGTGAACTGTTTTTACTGATTAACGTCTCTATAAAGGACTAATAAAAGTAAAAATTATATGATTTTTTTTTTTTTGTAAATGTCCATAGAACTGTGGGTAAGTATTTTATTTGGTTCTCAGGGATACAAAGATCTATTTTTTTCCATTTTTTCACGTGGGTCTAATGGAATAGGAAGGTTTGACCACCACGGGGCAAGTTTGTGATGGCCCAATATCCAGATTCGTTCCTAATGTATCTATCAACACATCTACCAAATTTGGTGCTTTTATCACAGTGGATAGTCCTCATGATATACTGAGCTATACTGCCACACTATTGGTTTAGGGAAAGATCATGTCCTGTCTCTGCCATGCAGGTGTAAATAGCCACATTGGCTACTTACACCCCAGCTACAAATTGCATTGTTAGCTACAGACACCTGGCTGCTTGTCTCTGCCATGCTAGGCTATTTACTCCTGAGTGTAAATATCCACATTGGTTATTCCAACCTGGGTGAAAATAGCATCTACTTTAAAAAACAGTCTGAAGTTTTAACTTTTCAGTTTTCCAGAAGGGTGCAGAGCAAAACTGTTGTAGTTTTCAGATTACTTTTGAGTGAAACAATCTCAGCCATAGTTTTACTTGCAAAAAGAAACGTTTGATACCTTTTTTCTTTTTTTTTTTTCTCTTTATGATGAATGCTAAACAATAGTCAAAAAGATTGAATGCAGGTATTGTTCGACTGGAGAAGTTCGGATGCTACTTGGTACCGAATTATTTCAATCAGTACTTTAAATGCATTGAGTGACTGAGGATTAACAGATCCCGTTGTAAATGTGATTCATTTTTCAGATCTTGCTTTGGTAAAGTCTCAAGAGCATTTCCAGTGTATCAGTAACCAGCCCCTGAACTGGAGTGAACCGAATTAAATTGAATTGAGTGCTGCAGAAGGGAGAGAAAGGAAGACAGAAAACAGATGCTGATGGAGACAAGAGAGTCAAGAGTCCACAAAAAGAAGATGAAAAGAAAGAGTGAAAGAGAGAAAGGGGGTGGTGGGGAGCTGATCAGTCATAACACAGCCCAGCTACACATTCCAGAGTAATTGAGCGGATGATTAGTCTCACAATCAGCAACACAACACCAGCTGTCTGAACACAAACCTTTATAAATACAGAGATCAGAAGAGGAGAGGAGAGGAGAGGAGAGGAGAGGAGAGGAGATAGAAAATTACAATAAAGATGAGTAAAAGAGGCAACCATTTTCTCTCGTCACCTCCCTCTCGCTCCCTTTTCCTCCCTCCTTTTTTGTATTTCCCTCACTTCCATGATCCATCGCCACGCCTACAAATCACCGGGGTAATTAAGCTAATTTGCCCTCCTCGTGCGAGAATTAGGGGTATTAGGGGTGTTAGTGAAAGGCTCAGCTTACACCACTTTGTTTGTGTCAACAGGGCAGCCTAATGAAGCACACTGGGAGTGTCAGAGAACACTTGTCCTGCTGATTACGCTCGATTCTCCTGGTTGTTTTAAAATGATACCTGACTGCTCATTACTGAACGACTACGAACACCCAGAGAGAAGAGAAAATCTGAAACAGCAGATTTTCCTCACGTTCAGGTTCTGAAGGCAAGTGTTAGGACAGTAAAGTTATATTATTGCATCAAAACTTTCTCTTTTTTCTATCTTAACTACCAATTATAAACACCATGCTGCAAATCTAATGAGCAGATCACGTAATGGAAGTTCAAACCAACATTAAATCTCTGAGCTTTCCAATTAAATTTAGATTACATTAGATCATTACAGTTCCATCTAATTTAATTAAAACTGGATGAAGTTGTAATGATGCCATGGAGATGAACGGTCACGGTACAAGAGAAGATGAGAAAACAGGGGGGAAAAATATACACGGCAACATTTAAAAGCTGTGCTGAATGTGCATATATGCAACATTTGCTGTTCATGTGATCACAAATAGTAGATGGAGCTAAATGGGAAAATATGTTGCTGGGTTTTTAAAAGATTGCTATGTTGACTTGTTTAATGAGCTGGGCCACTTTAGCCAATTAGTTAAATCTTTAAAATAATTTGTTTAAGCTGTAATCATTTATTTTTTGACCTTTTGGGATCAGCACAACAGGATGATAGAAATATCTGTTTTTTCAGCTACTAAATGATGGTGTAGTGCAGTGATTTATAAGCTGGGGTCCATGTTGCTTGCCGGGGGGTCTGTGAAAAGTTTAATTCATTCATTTAAAATGTCATGATGTTTAAAATATATATTTTTTTTAATTTTATTTATTTATTTAAAAAAAGGCTTAAGGGCAAAATATACAGGGTTTTCCCATAAAACAATCCATAATCCCTCTCATCACCACCCGCAACCACCAGAAGCCCCGCCCTCCACCCGAACCTTCTTGTAGAAAGTGGTACAATGGGAGCCCTGTCGTAAACAGTATTATTTGGAAATGCAAAATGTTTAATTAGGGTTTATACTCATGATGTCAGTGATAATTATAATGCAATATGCTCTTTTTCACTGTCAAATAGGTTTGTCCCTCAGGATCAGAGGACATTCGCCATTGATGTACTGGTTTCACTAACCATGAAAACCATGTTACACAAACCAAGCTTCTAATTTTGGCTGTGATAACTGTTCTAGGTTTTTTTTTCTTCAGGTATCGTAGAGTTTGTCCCTGAACGCAGCATCCTGCTGCTGGAAACAGCTGCTGAACTGCAACAGTAAAATGCTCTGTGGTGCTGAGGTGATCTGCCAGCCGTTCTCTTTCCTAACTCATCAAACATTGACATTTTGTCATGCTCCTCTGCGACTCAAACAGATGTGCGAGGTACCCGTACTCAGCTGTACGAGATGGGTCTGGATGTAGTATACAGAGCAAGATCATCTGTGTCTGGAGGAGGGTTTGGTGGATTGATGGATGGCCTGTACAAACACAGGACTTTCACAGGGAGACTAGGGTTCATGTCCATGTGAAACCAAAACTAAAAGCTTTAAGGTGTGTCACTGAGGTGACCTATGTGATATAACTTACTTATTTTGACCCAAAACATGATCTTTTCCCAAACTTAACTGAAGTAGTTTTGGTTCCTGACCCTACCCAAGTAACTGCGGTGTCTAACCGCAGCCAAACTGCGACCGTTTCATTAATCACATGTTAAAAAGGCTTTCTGGGGTTGTTTCATAAAGAGCCAATTACAGTCAATCTTGATCAAAAGTATAGATTTCATTATAATTAAAAGGGGGGGGGGGGGGGTGAAATCACCCCTGGACTTGTCTGGCTGGAGCAGGTGGGGTTGCAGATCGGAGCGAAGCAGAACCGTTGACTCTATGCAGTGTTGCATTCTTACGATGAGCTGAGAGAGAAGTAGAAAACAGGTCACTTTTAGTTCCAGTTCGTACGTTACTTCATGCTGTTTAGGTCTGACACTGACTGGATCGGCACTATATCGCTTGTTTTCACCTAACAGGAAAGTGACATATGCGGTTCATACCACTGAGCAGGATAGATAGGGGGTGGCCTCTGTCTCTCCTGGGATCTGCACCCATCTTGATAACTGTTTTTTTGGGTTTGTTTTACTTTTATCACTTACTTACTATCTTGTCTTTATTTCTTTTTTTCCCTTCAGATTTCTTTGCAGCTGCATCAGAAAAGGTAGCTGAATTTGTGACAGTGTTGGTTTGGATCATCAGCACTGCTCCCTGTGCTGCTCTCTCACAGATAAAAGAATGCACTGAACAATTCCTCCAGTATTGCTTCACTTTTATCACTTCAGGATGTTTAATTAGAACTGGAGGCGAAAAACAGGCATTTGTAACAGTTTGAGCGGGGCTGGTGTTTATATGTGCAGTCCCATATGGCAGGAGGGAGGGAATATTTGCACAGGTCCATGATCCTGAGCGTGGCAAGCATGAGGTCTGCTGGAGCTCCGCCGGCCGAGGGCAGGCTGTTAAATCAAATTTTAATACACACGTACACCACGGGAAAAGATCAACATTTACGCCTGTTTACAATGTACGGCGAGAACATCCACCCATAACACAGGCCAGCCACATTCCTCTCCGCCTGCCCACACACAGAGCAGCCACGACGCATGATGATGATGTCTCCCTCGGCAGATTCAGAAGATGGATTTTTGATTTTTCACTTAATCAGAGGTGGTAAAAGTACACACATTTTTTACTCAAGTAGAAGTACAAATACATTGTGCAAAAAAAGACTCTGGTAAAAGCAGAAGTACTGATTCAAATTCTTTAGCCAAGAAAAAGTGAGAAAGTACAGGCTCTGAAAACTAATCATCTGAAAGACATTTCATCAGTTGTTTCTGTGCAAAACTCACCTTTACTCCATGTTTAGGTCTCCCCCTGAGTGTGTTTGGTCTTGTCACATCTTTTACATCGTTTCTGTCTTGTTATGTATTTTACGCTCTTTTGTCTGTTTGGCCTTTATGCCATTTTTGTCTTGTTGTATCTTATTACGTTGTTGTCATCTTGTTTGTGGTCTGTTATGCCATTTTCTTCTTGTTATATCTTTTATATCATTTTCATCTTATGTCTTATTATGTTGTTTTCATCTTGTTATGTCTTTGATGCCATTTTCGTCTTGTTATGTCTTATTACGTTGTTTTTGTCTTGTTACATCATTTTCATTTAGTTACGTTCTGTTACGCTGTTTTCAATTTGTTATGTTGTTTTCATCTTCTTACATTCTTCTTACCTCGTCCTGCACCTGTGCCTACTTTTCATGTTATGTCTTTTACATAATTTTTTGTTGTTACGTCTTGTTACGTTGTTTTTGCTTTTTTACATCTTTTATGTAATTTTTGTCTTTCTGGAATTTTCGTCTTGTTATGTCTTTTATGCCACTTTTGTGTTGGTACATCTTATTACGTTGTTTTCGTCTTGTTACATCCTTTTAGTCTTGTTACATCTGACATGTGTGATACACACTGATGGATACACCAAAGAATCATCTCTTCTATGTGCTATTGTTCCATTCAGTCAGGCTGAAATCGGTCTTAATGTTAGGAAGACAGTGTGCAGTGATGCAGAATAAACATGATCAATAACCCCCCTCAAATGCATTAAAAGTAAATTACTGAGTGTGTTCTGAAAATGTACTAGTGGAGTAGAAAGTACAAATATTTGTGTTCAAATGTAGGGGGTAAAAGTCAGAAAAATCAATTCTCCAGTAAAGTACAGATGCTTAAAATCTATCAAAATGAGAAGAAAGAAAAAAACGAGGAGTTAATGCTTTGGGTCAAGAGACGGTCTGACTTCAAATATCAGCAGCACAGAGAGAGACTGTGAGAGTGAGATTGTACTGAGCTATTCAAGTGTAAAACTATGAACTGTAACTGCTATAAAAGAGTCAGTTGGGAGTCACTCAGCTGGGTCGGAGAAATAAATATTAATACACACAGCACACAATAACTTAATAATTTTTCAGCACTCTCGTTTGTTGCCAAGTCCATTTACTGAACCAGGAGGGAGAGGAGCTTCATTCATAAAGGCCAGAGGAGCTGCAGCAGCAGCAGCAGCAGCAGCAGCAGCAGTACGTTGTTTCTGTCAGCTCCGCTCTGGGTAACGTGCCAGTAACCACAGAGGCCAGTACATAGCTGTCATTCCTCTGCTCACTGAAAGCACATTTAGCAACCAACACCTGTTTCCCCTGCTCAGTCTCCACTGCGGGCTGCTCCACTGCCTGCATCCAGAGGAGCAGGGATTCAGCTCTTCCAGGCTTTTTATACGCCAATTCCGGTATTTCTGGAATGTAGCTAATAGACTATTTTTATTTCCAGCGGTTACAGTAGTGTAGTGAGTCACTGCAAGCTGTGATAACAAAATATTCAACAACATTTCAACCTTTATCACATGTTAAAACTTTCTGCTGGAAGCTGTATGACATTCTTCCTGGCTCCCTAAAGGGGCAGTTTATCAAACAATACCATTTAATTTCTTCATATGGGGCTTAAAGAACTAGTGTGTAGGATTTAGTGGCAACTAGCAGTTAGCTTGCAGTTGGCAAACACCTCGTCTGTCAGAGAACCTGCAATGGCCGTGTAACTGGCAGTATCTAGAGCCAGTGTTTGCTTTGTCCATTCTGGGCTACTGTAGAAACATGGCAGTGCAAGATAGCGACCTCCAAGGCAGAGGAGCTGCGCCCTCTGTCTGTGGGTGTAAATGGCTCATTCTAGAGCTGGCCACACACTGTACAATGATTTTTGAGCTGCACGACAAATTTTTTCAGACCAAATGTCAGCTTTGTCTGACGTCGTTGTGGAGCAAGGACTGATCAACTGCTTCCAAATGGCCATTGGATGCATGGATGAAGACATGTCAAAAAATTTGGTCGGTAGTTCTCATGCTCTTGTAATGTTGGGGCAGTCAAGTCAGTGCAGAATTCTTATTTTGTGATGATAATACTCTTGAAAATATACTTATGAATATTATATTCGACTTCTGTCATATTTTGCTAATAAATCCCTCAAATCTTACACACTGTACCTTTAAACGTATAATGAAGAGGAATAAAGAACAGTTAGCTAAATTATTGGTTTTAGATCAATAGTATCTCCATTCAAAAACAAATAAATGCTCCATAAAACTTCTCACAGGCTGGATTGGCTGTCATTCATCAGCAGAATCAATTGTTCAAGAAAGTAAGAAAGATTGCATAGAAACAGCACGATTATACCCAAAAATCAAATAATCCCTGTGTTGAAAATTCAGGTTTCAACACTGATTTTTAAAATTCCTCCAACACACAGTGATGAAAAATCTGCTTTTCAGGTATAAACTAATATTAACCTCATAAAAATATAATGGTAATGTTTTACAGAAGTTTTCCATTTCAGCTTCTGTCCTTATTTTGAACATTTCAGTCTTGTTTTCAGTGTATAACAGTGTTTTGCTGACACTCAAAATTAAGACAAGCCATTGACAGCAACCATGCATTAGTTGTGTGGTGTTTTATTGAACCTCTTTCTTCAACCTACAGGGAGGTCAGAGGTCAGGGTCAACGATGGAGCAGTGCAAATTGAGATGATGATGAAATTATGAATCACACACTTCCCCTGCTACCAAAGGCTTTGTCTTGCACTGAGAGTTCAAGAGAAAATAAACTGAAAAAAATAAACACTCACATTCCAAAAACACTCAACACCAGTGCAGATATTGATGGCAGATCTGTGACGTGTCTAAGAATGCTCTAAAAACAAATCTGAAGGAAAACAGGGACCTGTTGATGACAATCTTAAGAATCTGTAAAATGCCAAGAATGTTCCCTGTACCTTATACTGTTGTTATTTTGGTGCCAAATCAGTTGAAAAGGGACTGAAAACAGACATTACTCAGCAGTGGGGAATCCCTTGCTCTGCCACCTGCTTGTCAATCATCCCGGCCTGTGTTACGCGACCCTACCTGCTGCTACTGTCCCATGCTGCCCATAATGACCATACCACGCATACCAGAGCCACAGAGGGGCATTCCTGGACCATTCACCCACATCGTTGTTTTACTTTAGAGCTGTCAATGAGACCAGGTTTCCACTGGCATTAAAACAACTAAAGGATGCTTTCCTGAGGGAGAAATGAGGTCACAAGTTGTGCAGCATTGAAATGCATTGAGCGTAGAGTGTTTGTGTGTAAACTGGTGTGGTGTTTGAAAGCAATATTTTGTTTCAACAGAATTTAACAGTTACATTTACCAAATGTGTATGTATGTGTGGTAAGTTAAAAAGGAAGTAGGTTTTAAGATGATAAATTTGATTAAGTGGTTAACCAGATGTGTGTGTAAATGAATAAAGGAATAAAATATGTGCACAAGGCATTATGTAACATGGAACATTTATTATCTACGCCAGGCTTAAGCTGGGGAGGATCATGCATTTGCTTCCTTGTGATCAACAGACCTGCATCTTGTCCAGAGCTAATCTTGAATACTACTTGGCCGATGAGTCTTATTTCTTTTGTGCACATTCATGACTGTTTGCTGAAGGACCTCTGTGATTGAGAATTTCTGGAAAAACCTTGAAAAACCTTTATTTATGGCTCCACACCAGTGACAGCCGTGGCTACAAGCATTATGTTTTCAGGCGTTCCCATTCTTGTAGACATGATTTGTGGCCATAACAAAACAATTAAATTCATTCAAGGTTACAGGTCAATATAGTGGTAAGTTTCAAATTAAATTCCTTCAAAGTCTTCACTGCATACATTTTATGAGTCTGGACAGACTCATAAAACTGTAACTTGACTGTGTTGGTGGAGACGAACAACTGTGAGGCAGTAATTCTATTTTTTCACTGCTCTGTTTTAGACGACCTTTGACAGCTGATTTCTCACTCTTCTTAACCGGCCACTAGTGGCTGCAAGTGATCAACAATTATTTCAGTTTGAAATCTTGTTTCAGCTGGAAACAACATATGTGGGTGGCACATTAATGTTGGTGGAACTTTACAAATCTCCGCTGGTTGCACTTAGCAGTTGAGGTGGCATTGCAGTAGGTGCTTCACCATCTGTTGCCAAGCGGGGAGCTGCTCTCTTCTGAGTTTATTCTGGTAATGACAGCAGTGACAGAACAAATACAGGTGCTCAGAAAATAAAAACCATTAAATAAAGAGCAGGATAAAATATATCCAGGGCTAACGTACGCCTGTTTAGATTCTCTTTCTTGTCAGTTTTTACTGACCTATGTTTTTCCCAGAATACCACTCTTTTCTTAACTGTATTGCGGGTGCAAAGAACACCTTCAGCCACAAAAACAAAATCCTCTTGTCATAGTTTTGTGCACATTGTGACTTGCATCCTTTAAGTGCTTAGGTTAGTTTTATCGTGCTTTATATCATTAAAAAACTGATGAAGTTTTTTCATTTGAGAGTCGAAATCAAATAACATCAAATCAAATTAAGTCCATGCTAGCCAGCTACTTGAGATTTTTTTTTTTTAATGTAGCAGCCAAAGTGCTCCACTTGTGGAGAAATATGTAACCAAACAGAGGCTCTATTCTCCCCCACAGCTCATTTGCATTTTCCTTGGTGTTAGCAACTGTGCTTCACAAACTCTTTTCCTCACTTACACATACAGAGACACACACATAGTGAGGGGTGTGCGTGGGCAGATAGAAAGGAGAAGAATCCCTGATAAGCCGGTAGCCTGGCGGAGGGCATAGAGAGAGGAATGGCAGCTATGTCGGGCATTCACAACACTGTGTGGTGTCACCAAACAAAGCCTTCCCTTCTCCCGCCTGTCAAAGACACCATTGTGGCGTGAGGAGAGAGCCTTTATATCACACACACAAATTTCCCCACATGCTCCCACACACATACACACTCATAAACACACACTCACACACACACAAATAGAAAACCTACCATGTAAACCTACATATATACAGAAAAAGAGGCACACACCAAAACATTTAATGTGCTCTGTCTTTTTACTTACAATATTAAAGGAGCTATATGTAGCAATTGTGCTTACAAAGATTAGAACTACAGACAATAACAAGCAATGACGAGTCCTACACTTTAAGATAATTAGCAGTTTATAACTGTCAGTTGTCTCTCTATACAATGTTAAGCCCACTTCTCTGAAAATACACACTCTGGACTTTGACTTAAATCACTGCCTGCCAGACTCCATTAACATATTGCTCACTTTAACCGTTATAAACAACTACGCCTTCTACGAGATTATTAATCATTTCTTACGACTCATAAACAGACACTAGCTCATTCTGTGAACATTCGGCATTAATTTGAACTCTAAATAGCATGAGAAAACAGCCCAAAATATAAATTTCAAAGGGGGATTTATTAGATTTCTCCTTTAACATACACCTTAGGTACATGCATGCATAAACAGAACAGAACAGAACAGAACAAACACAAAACTATACACAGAAACAGATTCAAACACACAAACAAAAAGTCATCACAACATCATTAGCACACAGATTATTTTACCATGTGTAACATACATTTATAAACATTCATATGGACAAATTTTGTCTCTTTCACTTTCATTTCTCTGGCCTGTGGCTGGCTGTGTTGACAGGATGGAGACTTCCAGCAGAGGGGCTGGCATTCCCAGCATGGAGCCCCCAGTGAGAGTCACCTGTGAGGGGGGAGTGGGAGGGAGGGGAAGCTCCCCTGCTCACTGGAAGTCTGGGAAGTTAATGACAGCTGACACACTCACTGGGGGGTTGACAGCGAGAGTGTATGAGGGTTGTTCCTGTAAGAGAGAGGGAAGCTGCCTGTGTGTGTGAGAGAGAGAGAGTGTGTGTGTGTTAGCCTCTTCCTGTTGCTCTGACAAGCTCCTGACTGCTCCTGCCACCTCTACCTCAGCCACAAAGGACTCATGGGAAGGCGGACATGACAGGAGGGCGGGACTCCCATATGTCTCGTGTCTGACTTTGCAGAGTGACTCTGCAAACACCTGTCAATCACTGTCAGGGCAGGACGAGAGCTGTGGTACAGTAGCAAAAAGTAATGAGAGCAAGCTTTCCGAGTTAAAGATGTAATGTGGAAGTGAGAAGAAAAGCCTGTAGGCTGTGTGTTTTATCACCAAAAACAGAAGACCAGTTTTTATTTTATTATTATTTTAATTTTTTTGGTGTTGCATTCTTCTGAAGTTTTCCAACAGTTAGTAGTCACTAATCATGCCATTAAAATGTCCCCTCCTGCCACTGAAAGCCACACTGATGTTATTTTAGTTGGATATAATCAGAGGTGGGAGTGAGTCACAAATCTGCAAGTCAAAATCAAGTCTTAACCTTAAATCTTAAAGTCTGTCATCGCTATTTTATGACCGATTTCTGATTCTCTGTTGTCATTTTCTCATCCATCACTAATGTTGTGTTGGCAGCAAATGGACTCTCCCTCTCTCACACACACATGCGCACATTCACAGTTCATACAGTTAAATTATTTGGAGAAAAGCAGCCATATAAATCCTGACCTATTTTAGTTGCTTACCAATGTGTTCCTGCTTTGCTTTTATGTTTGTACTCCATACCGCGATGTGTGGTCTAGAGTAATAAAATCTGAATCTGAATCTGTGAATGTGCACAGTAAGATGCCTGATGCTATTTCACACGCCTGCAACCCATCTGCCATTAATCAGAATGTTAACTTTTATGACCCGACCCACTCGACCCACTGATAAACCACAGTGTCTGTACCTCTACAAGTGGGTCATTTCAGCATCTGTGTTCGCTTCTCAAACCTGCCAAATCCGTCATCAGAGGCAGGTGGACCTGGCTCTTAAAGGGAATGGGGGACGAAACTCAGATTGGTTTAATTTATGTCACTTTAAACTTAAAGTTACAGTGACGAGAATCCAGCAAGTCAAGCAAGTCACAAATCAGTTCATACAAAATTCTGATGAGGTGCTTAAAAAAAGCAGGGGAAGGGGCACAATGGCATGACTAAGATTATACCTGTAACCATTTAGTCATGAGCCTGCAGCTGTGTTGGCTGGTAATGTGCCCTCATAGTTAAAATGGTTATATGGCTTTACAGCTAACATTTGGTTTGTTACCTAAAAAGGCACCTTTCTTTGTGAGTTTAGTAGTGATGGATCATGTTGGATGTTGTGGTGGTCATGTCACTGATTTCTGAGCTGCAGAGCTTTCATGCCGCAACTCTTTTCACTAACGTCATCAACAACATAATCTTGCACTAGCCCCCTCCATGATAGATGCCTTGTGCGTTTGCCACTGCTAGTCTGTTGCGACCTCGTAGGTTGCCAGGTTTGCAAATTTTTCATTTAAAAAAATTCGAGGCATCTGCCTCAAGTCTACATCAAGTCTCAAGTCATAAATACTAAGACAAAGTCAAGTCAAGTCCTCTATCAGTGTCAGTCAAGCAAGTTCCAAGTTTGCAAATTTGCAACTTGAGTCTGACTTCAGTCGAGTCCCCACCTCTCTGACTCTCTTCAAGTCAAGTGATGCATGAAGGAAGGCTCATAGATGGACAACACCATTAAAGGATGCTGAAAAAAACGATCTGTTTGAGCATAAATATCCACATTTCTTTTTGTAGTTTGGGAGATGTGTGTGTGTGTGTTTGTATAAAGGGGTGGGTGGGCAGCAGACTGACAGGTTGAGATCATTTGGGGCCGGCTCTCCTGTCAGCCTCGTAGAGAGCCTCCCAGCATGGGGGTCACCATGACAGAGGAAGCTCCCAACTTCACTTCCCCAGGTTACAGTGACAAGGCCCTACCAGGACTCCGGGCCTGGACAAGAAGTCCTGCTGAGGGGCTTATTGGCTGCAGGGTGCCTGGTTAGATTGGTGGATAAAGACCCAGACAGTAGGGGCTGAGTACAAGGACAATAGAGGGACAGTAGAGGGACAGTAGAGGGACAGTAGGGGAGAGGGGAATTACCTGCCAATTAGGCAAAGTTAATGTGAAGACTGATGGATGTCAACCTGTCAGAACCCGGGGAGGTGGGGGGATCAGCTGGATAAGCACCATGTTATCCCTCAGATTACGCTCTTCACGGACATGATCCACACACACACACACACACACATGGACAGGCACACTCTCAGTTTGTACACCAGCCATGCTATTGCTAATCTAATTTACATGAGTAATTCCATCCATTTAAAAGGATCCATTTAATCTTTTATTCTAAATGTAATAATCTGAGAGTTTGATCAAAAGCATAGTTTCTTATTTGGATTAAATTAAGTTGATGTTGGAGAACAAATATGAAAGTTCTTGTTTGAGTTTGTGTTGCAGGTATTTATAAGGAACAGAGGGCTGGACAATAATAATTAGCAGATTAAAAAACATTTTTTATTGAGTTCGTTGGGTCTTTTCAGGGTCATCTTTGCTATTATGAAAAATACAAAACCACAACCTCTTCACCTCTTTTGATATTTTTCTTCCATTACATGGTTGTGTAAATGCACAGAATGTAATTGTTTTTCTATTTGCAGGTGCATGTCACAGCATGCCTGAATGAACTGCCCTCAGTCCAAGTAGATTTTGTTGTGCCTTTTGGTTTGACCTATGCACTCAACCTGAGGTACTCTGTGGAGGACGTTCAAAAAGTCTTGACCGACACAAACAGGATGTCTTTAAAGGAGGTCAAAACATCCACCACATGTCAAACTACGGTCACAGAGGTAAATGCTCGAGTTAACGTGGTGAAAGCTGTTAGTAACCATGACTACTAAAGCCAGCTTGCATTCGCACAATGATGAGAAAACTACAGTAATACCATGGACGGTTTTATTCTTCCTACATGGCACATCCAGTAAGGGTCAACTTGAAATGTTTTTAATGCAATGAAACCACTAATTATTCAATATTAAATAAACAAAACATAAATTATGAAATTAATAATCATATAAATATATCTAAATATATAAGTGAAACAACTTAACTTATTGTAATATGTTATTTCAGATTATTAGCCATAATTTTTATTTCATTATTGACATATAGTCTTCAAAATATCCTATTTTTTTATGTTTTTAATTTCATAACAGCAGTTTACCTTAATAACATGTCAGGTTTTGTTTGGGTAACTATGAAAGTAAGAATGACAAAATAACATTTCATAATAATGAGTAGAATTTTAATACTTTTTTGAATTATTTCACAACTTATTGTTTCACTTATATATTTTACGTATGCACTTCGGGGCTCCATGATTATAGCTGAAGTAACAATTTTAGCAAAAGTTGACATAGTTTTTACCTGTTCATTTTTATTCTTGTTCTGTCACATTTTATCATGAATGGTGGTGAATGCTGTTTAAATTAATATGGGTCTAGTATCTATACATGCAGACTGTTAAAGAGAAGGGTATGTTGCTGTAGTTTAATTATTTTATGTCATAATAAGACTAGTATGGATTTTTAATGTGATCCATCCAAGTGCATTTGCAAATCAGCTGTGGTATTTGAGACCCTTAGGCACAAGCACAACACTTTTATTTTGGTATGTGTTAAAACATAATAAAAACAACTGATATTTGAAGAAACGGTCAGGTATGGTAAACATTTTAATACTGGTCTTGTGCTTTCTGTGTGATATTTGCATGTTCTCCCAGTGCTCTCGCACAGTCCAAAGACATGTCAGCCAGATGAATTGGAAAATCCTATTTTCTACTATAGGGGCCAATTTTCAGTCTTATATCTCTGTTACACTGACATTGTGTTTCCCTACCTGTCACATAAATACATGCTGGGATAGCTTCCAGTTCCCTGTGGCCTTACAGGAACAAGAGGGTCAGTTTATCATGTGGAAAACCAGCAGTGCAGCAAAAACAAGTGAGAAACTGTTCAGGCCTGTGTGTGGGCTTAAAAGAAATTTCAATAAACCTTGGCATAACATAGTTCTGCATTTTTGTACAGGTTTTTTTTTTTGTTTGTGTGTATAATTAGTAAGTAAGAGTTAACAATATTGAGTATTGAAAACTAAACAAGTTAACTGTTGTTTGAGGTTATTCAACAGGGGATCTGTGTCTTTTCGTACAGGCATAGAGGGGGCTAAAGTCATTCTATACATTCTATACAGACCAACATGGGGCAACATTTCTGTTCTAGAGTGCAAAATTCAAAAGAATAGTCAACATATAAAGCCCTATTCAGAGAACTGTATCCTTTTCGTGATGATTCTGAAATGAACTGTAGTAGCTCATCACTATTTCAGTGCTCATTAAAAGCACTAACTTACCAGTTAAACTGTATGTGCCAAAGAAACATGTCAGTTTAGGGGTCTTTACATCCCAGTTTTGTCATACTGGAATGTAAGTTCTTAATGAAACCCTAAGTGTCACAAAGAACCTGCGACTAAACCATCCATCCATCTTCAACCGCTTGTCCAAAGTCAGTTCACAGAGGACCCCATATTTCCCTTTCCCCAGCCACTTTAACCAGCTCTGACAGGGGGAACCCGAGGCATCCCCAGGACAGGGTGGAGATATAATCCCTCCACCTGGTCCTCAGTCTGCCGCGTGGCCTCCACCCAGCTGGATGTGCCTGTAACCAGGTGGCATCCTCACAAGATGCCCGAATCACCTCAGCTGGCTCTTTTCCCTCACGGATGACCGAGTTTCTCACCTTAACCCTAAGGGAGATGCCATCCACCCTCCTGAGAAAACCCATTTTGGCCGCTTGTATCTGCATTCTCATTCTTTTGGGCTGACTAAACCTTTCTTCAATAAAATGGTACTTCAGAAGCAAGTGTTTCTGGCTAGAACTACACCGCTTTAGGAAGAATCCTTCTGGAACCCTTATTTCTGAAAGTGCAGTGATGGTGCATCCGCAAAATAGTGTTGTGAGAGAACTTGGTTTAGTGGAAGTTACAGAGGCGAACTCTAGCATTACAATGGCGAAACCTCTGCAAAAGAAATGGTAACAGCTGCTAGCTTGTTGATGTTCACACTGTTAGTGACCAGGGTCTTTGCCTTTCTCAGCATGTAGGTTGCTCACTCAGAAGCTGTTGCTGATGCCGCACTGATAAAAGCATCCCATGGCAGGCTTTTACCCATCGTGTACATCCAGTGAGTCATACTAGCCCGCCGTTAACAGACTTGTATAATATCCGGGACACACCGACCTCTTCGGCTTTTGGGCAGCTGCGTCTGCTGCTGCTCTTTGGCCAAACCAATAATTGAGTAAAACACATGAAAGCAAGTTTATGAAACCTCATTGTGATCAGTGATTGGAGAAAAGGTACTGATTGTGCAAACCTAAACTCTTCAGGCAGGCTGTTCCAGAGTTCATACTTTTTTCCATTCTCTAATCCTCCTCTCTCATCATTCTGTTTATCTCAGAGTTACACTGTGAACCAGCATGTTGGTGAAAACCTCATTCTTCTCTCTGGGCTCAGTAATCATACAGGTCCTGACATAACGTTTACCAAAAGGCCCGATACCCAAATTAAAGTAGGTATGGTGCCCACATGTGAGAAAATTAGGAATTCAATTCACATAAACTCTTTGAGACACACACTTACACACAGCTGTTTCTCTGTGTGTTGGATGCCAGGGTGTTGTTATGTGTTTGGCGTGTTTATATGAGCTTTGATGGGCCTTGCAGAGGCTTGGAAGCAGTACAATTAGATGTATTAGTCGGTTCAAAATTGTCCTTTAAACACATAATCAGTACTTTTTTCGACCACATACTGTGCACGTCAGACACAAACTGCATATTTGAAATTTTAACCTTCAGATGAAAAGTAAACATACAGAATGACGATGGGAGAGACATCTTGCTGACATTGGCAATAACTTGGAAGGGTTTGAAATGACCTCAATGAACCACAATGGTGTGTGTTTTTACACCTTGTGCCAGCCGTAGACTGTCCGTAAAAACGAAAAGAGGTAAGGGAACGGGAACCCCCTGGGCTACTTTGTTTCAGAAGACCATTTCTTATAGATGGAGTTGGGGGGTGGATGTCAGCTTATCTCCACCTGGTGGTGAGATGGATCAGACTGAAGGGGAGGCTGGCAACCAGGCTTAGTGAACCTAAAACATGTGTTGGGACTTTGCTGGAAACAGCTGCTGGGGTCTTCAATCCATAAATTTAAGCAGCTCTTCGTATGTATGGACAGAGGTGGGGGACTAGAGTCATGATGGCTGGTGGAAGGTGACAAGATGAAGAAATCCCTCTGAGCGGTGGTGACCTGGGAAACTCCAGACTTTGTTGGAGAGGCAACCAACAGTCCAGAGAGGTTACAGTTTGTGTTGGTCTAAGAAGAACAGAAAGAAAACGCAGGGATTTGGAAAGGTTATGGTTCTGACTTCCAAAGGTTTCGGAAAACCATGGTGGGTAATGGAAATCGTAGGTTGTTGCCCAAGCTGTTCTGGAAGGGAAGCACTGTTGTGGAGGTGGGAGAAGCATTTTGAGGATCCCATGAAGTCAAATGACATGTTTCATTGACCTGATGCAAAGAGGAGGATAGAAGATTGCTGGGAATCTGAGAGCCCATCTCTATGTGAGCAGGCGTTCAGACTGAAATAGCATTGGAAAATGTAAGGGGCTGCATTGGTTGTGGGTGTTGCTTACAAGAACAGATGCAATACAATCCAGGACATTGTATTCATGATTTTCTATGACACATTTTATGACACAGGATTTTACAACTCCAAGAAGTCAGTGCTGGAAAAGTTTTTATATGATGTTTGGACTCAAAAACAAGAAGCAGTGCAGTAGTGGAATGGCAGGAATTGACTGAGGACGTAATGTTGAACGGGAAGGAATGACAATATCTGAGCTGACAGGAAATGTTAGAGACTGGCAGGCATGGAAAATTGAGAGAAAAAAACATTATAAAGCTGTTAACATGCCAACCAGGGTTATAATAATTTTAATCTATGCCTCAAAATTATGCCATTGACATTGACATCACTACTTGTGTGTGTTTGATTGGTTAATGAAGTGCATTACCAGATGAAGTTTCATTGCGGTAAAATGAGATCATGTTTTATTATTTTGCCAAAACCTTTTGCATCGGGAATCCAACTATGTCAACAACTAGCCAACCATCAAAACCAAAAGTTGACGCTGCATAGTTGCCAACTAATAATTCATCTGAGGTTTTAACAAATTTTTACGGGATTTTAAATAGGAAATACTGTCTATCTATACTATTGCTGCAAGAAAGCAGTCGCATTGTTACTGTAGTCACACAGTAGGCTCGTTCGAGACGAGCCAGGCCTGTGCAGAATCGATCATCGGCAATCGCTGCACAATGCATGCTGGTTACACCCAATATGATCCCGATTTGTTCTGACATCATGCACACGCGGGCAACAATAACCTGCAAACATCTGACTGTCACCTGATCGATGAGCTGATTGGCTCTTAGTTTTTACAACACCATGTGTTGTGTAAAATCCTAATTGCTCTTTAATGTGAACTGATCAGTGTTATTGGGTGAAAAAAACAGTTAGTCAGACTAGTCGACAAGTCAACAACTTTGTGATAGTAGTCACTGACAACTAAAATGCAGACATCTTTAAACATCTTTACCTTCAGTTTCACAAATATTGACTTTAATATCAAGAATTGCAATGCATCTAATCTAAATGAGGATGTTTCTTTTCCCCACTGGCTTTTATTAAAAAGCTGACAGCCAGTCATACCTGCAAACGGCAATGGACAGATGCTGCATTACACCAGGATGTCAAAGCTTACAAACAGCTGCTTATTTGAGCTGTTAAAGGGAAACTTCAGCACTTTTCATGTGGATGTCCTGTCTGTGTCGATGATAAATGTAGTCAGCTGAAGCAATAAATCCCTCAGAGTGCCCTATATTGACTAAGAACACAGAGTTTTCCTGTTCATAGTGCCATGCAGCAGTGTCTATAGTTTGTTGCCCAAAACATAGCTGTGATGTCACTGGATGCAGGAAGAACAACAGATTTTGCAGCAGAAGAACTTAATTTTCTCAGTCAATATAGCACACACTGAGGAATTTATTGACATTCACCAACAACACTGACTGGACATCCACATGAAAAGTGCCAAATTTTCCCTTTAATTAACTGACAGACAGTCATACATTTTGAGTAGCCTGGTAATTGCTGTAACTTGCAAACAGCTATGGACAGATGCTGCATTGCACCAGGATATCAAAGCTTACAAAACAGTTACCAGTGGGTTCTGGCAATAGTTGCTTATTTGAGTAGTTAAAATGAAAAGGATGAGGAGTCTATCTACCTCACAGTGTAAAGTTTGAAATACAGTCCTAAGAAAAATGGCAAGAACTCTGCAGAATGTAATCAAAGATATTTAATGTTGTTATTACAATCTTGACATAAAATATGTCAGGAATTTCTTCCATTTCTTATCTGATTCTGACATCACCAGGAGCAAGTCAAGGTCTGTGGTCATTCAGCGTTAATTTCAAATATCACAGTTCACAAATCTTGAATTTCATAGACTATTCTGGTCCCAAACATCATTTTCCTCAAGCCATTTTTCTGCATTTCCTATTGTTTTATGCAACATGCAAAAAATACTCTTCAATCTAGAGCCATTTTAGGTTGTTGCCGGTGTTTCTCTGGGATGTGGGAGGTTTGAGTTATTCTTGTCACTTTCCTAACACTGTGCCTTTAGGGAGCAATTAGGTTCCTTTTATGTCGTTGTAGCTTATTTCATCACACTCCTCCACTGGTTTTTCTTTTTTATACCGATATATACACACACACATACACACACAAACATGCGCACACAGTCTCGCACACAAACAGATGATAATATGAACACACATGGTCCATTAACTCAGTCTCCCAGGAGCCTCCTGCAGTTGAATCGCAGCCATTCCATCAGACTCATCAGCACTGCTGTGGGAATAATATTAACAAAAAAGAATTAGCCTTTCCTTTGGCCTCTTTCTCAGTCTCAGCACACACACACAAGATCCCTGCTCTGTGTGTCACATGTAGGGCACTTGCTTGCATCTGTACTCTACATGTGTTGTGTGTGAGTGCCTGTGGCTGTGTGTACAGTGTGTGTTTTTTTAGTATTTAACATCTGTATTCTTGTGCAAGTAGGCTGCGTGCGTGTGCGTGTTTTAGGGTGTAAAAACAGCTGGAATGCAGCGAAAATAGAGCACAAGTTTTGCAAGGTGTGTTTGGACGCGTGCCCGTCCGTGTTTGTGCGCACATGTGTCAGAGTGTTGTGTATCCGCAGACTCGCTGCTCCCACGTCCCTGAGAATGAGGCCAATCAGATTGGACAGACAGTTTATTTCCAAACACTAGCGTCTGGCCTGCTGCCTCACACACATTCCAATACTTCCAGACAGACTTTCAGAAGCGGGAATTAAAAGGCATTGGAGTTGTTAAAACATGACATTCCCAAAAAAGGGCTGCTGGGCCCAGAGACTACCAAGAAACATCCCACATGACTCAACCCCGCAGGAATGACAGCACCGCCAGGGTCGCCAATGAAGGTCCTCTCATAGATATAGCCTCTCCATGACCATTCTCTCCTCTCCTCTTTTTATTTCTGTCCTTCTGCCTCTCCGTCATCACGCTCTCTCAAATATTAGATCATCCTAACTGAAATATCTCTGTTTTTGTTTGATGCTAAGAGTTTAAAGGCCTTGCTCAAGGGCAGCTCAATGTTGCTCTTTCAGAGTATTCTATAGAGGCCTAATCTTTAAACCAAAAAAGACAGACAACATATATTTGAATTAAAGCTACCACAAGGAGTTTCTAACTAGTTATGGAACAGTCTTAATTTATTACTGATGCCTCTTTGAATGCGATCAGTCATTTGTCACGTCCAAAAACCACTCCCCTGGGATTGAAAACAACGACTGTAAAAGCAGCCAGTTAGTATGTGTGTCAGTGCCAAATACTTCATCACAGGTCAGTTAATAATGTTACTGAGTAAATGACATGTGTGCCGATTGTGTCTGTAGATTACAGTGAATCAGAAAAGAGTCTTAGTGATGGTGTAACTTAAGTTTTTACTGTGAAAAAATATGTTGCTGCCATAAAACGCCTGCTTTTAGAATTGAGTTTGGTTCAACAGTGCCAAAAGAGCAAAATAAAGCATTTTAACCATATAAAAAGTGACAGATGACTGAAATACATTACCTGAAGATTCAGTGTAACCACACTGATCGTCAATTGGCAAAGACATGGCATAATTGGTTTGGGTTCCTAATAGCTAAACAGTGATACAGTGGTCTTATTTTATGCATTTAAACTGTCAAAGATCTCAGAATTTTTATTGACTGCCAGTCAAATTAGAGATCTTGTTTTCACCCAATCAATTCTCACAATAACAAGTCCATCTGCAAGAACTATTTCCATATAGTTATTCGTAATGGCTGCCACCAGATTGGATTCTCTGTGAAGTTGGAGTTGGGAGGAGATTTTTATTTAGATCATTTTATTTTTGATGTTGTAGTGATTATGGTGCAGGAAACAATGTCTCTTTTGAACACAGGGGCCTCCAAAATCAACAAAATATGGAAAGTTCTTTGTACGAGCTTTAAGTTAAACTATGTATATCATATTGAATATCATATTATACACTGATATCTGCCTCTGATAAGTGGATCTGATACAAGATGGTTTATTATCTGTTATGAGAGGACCTAACTCTGAACAGACTGTAGAGAGACCGTTTTTATAACTCATGAAGAACTTAATGCTCCCTAAAGTTCCATATGCATAAAATTATTTTACCAGGCATGAAAATAGTCCATTTTATATCGGAATATCTGTCGGGCTGTCGCTATAACTGCATTTTTGAAATACGGTGCTACTGACAAGCCGACTGCAGGGGGTGGCAAGCAGCCATCGATTTTCCCCCATTTTGTTTTAAACTTGAGCATGTATTAAATGAATGAATCAATGCTTCAAAAAATTCAACAAGCAATATGAGGGCCAGTATCGGTTCAAGGTTAAGGATTGATCCATACCAGCTGTCCATGAACCAACTTCAAAGTTGAAAGTTTTATCCATGTTTGATGTTGTTTTGCTGTTTATTCTTTAACTTAAAGGAGGAATCTGTAATATATTTACTGCGGTAAATCATAAAATGACCATGATATGTCATCTGAGATTAAGGAAACGTGCTCAACTGAAATACTTTCTTTCTCAGACAAAAACACTACAGCCATGGCGTTCTCCTTTAAAATGTTTATTCTATTCTATAACTTGTGTTATTGTTTTCCTGTTTCATGTTATTAGAGTTCAAATTAATGCTGAATATTTGCAGAATGAGTTGAATCATTAAATATCTTAATATACAGTCTATGGCTCCAACTCGGGACTGCAGTACTCATTTTTGGATGCACAGTTGTTACATATCACTCCTTTAACTTGTTGAAATTAATGTTAGCATATCAAGCGGCTAATGTGGCTGCTACAGGCTGGGTTGATGTTGTACTAATGTTATAATGGGACAGTCAAGAGCAGCCGTTAGACATACGCTGAAAGTAACGATGTTGGCATGGCAACATTGCGTAACCATGGCTAGCACCCAGCAGCTAGCTCGCTCAGACCATAAAGTTTCTTGCTGGGCAGTGAGGTAAGATGCATAGATAACGTTACACTCAGCCTTACTGCACCAAATGAGTTCATTTATCATAAATGAAGTAATTTGCAAAAACAAACAAAAGAATGGCGCTAATATTGCATACCACGCTGTAGAGCCAACCTAAATAACCAAAAGGAAAATTCCGTCACCGCGAGAGACTTACATATGAGAAATATTGGTGTTCGCATCGGCCTTCAAAAACCCAAGTGTGCCCACACGCATACACAGACACACACACACAAGTTCAGTTGGAGGAATGTTGTGTGTATTGTGAGTGGGAGTTGAGGTCAAACATCACTATCAGGGACTGTGTTAATGTATTCAGATCCTATAGGGGCTGGCTCAGGCCGCTGTCTGTTCAACAGTGCCTCAATTCATCCTGCTAGCAAAGGGGGACATCAGCACCAAAAAATGGGGGCTTTGACGCAACTGAAGTGACCGTGTCAAAGTTTTAAAGGGGTTGATCAACTTCCAGTCATGTCCGGTTCAGCTGAGCGGTTGCACAGGCATCACTTTGAGGTAGAGTTCATTAAAAGTGTCACGATAAGAATAAATAATAAACAGAAGCTGGAGACTAGTTTAATCTAGTAGCAACCCACTGCAGCTATATCACAGGTGCTAATTATTCTTGGCACATGAATCAAATGAGCATTTGTGAAACGAAATAAAAACAAAATATAGAGGCTACCATATTACCTCAGAGAAAAACAGCTTCACTTTTTGTTTTGTTTGTTAGTTTTTGGTATAAAGCATTAGAAACTATTTAAAAAGATCATATTGTATAAAGCATATGTGGGTATTAAATAGTTAGCTATTAGCAAGAGAAAGCATAAATAAAGAATGGTGAAAGTATATGCAACAGAGGCTGAGATATTCTTGACCGGAATATGATTCAAGCTGCTGCTGGATCCTACACTTCCCATTATGCAACTTTATTGTTTGTTTTTAAACCTTGATTGCATGGTAAATGTTCAAACTGCATGCCCTTTTAAAAACAGGCTGTCTGTAAAGAAAACAGACAGGATCAACATGATGACTTCATCAAATAACCCTCATGACATCATCAGGGTTATACTCCCCCCTCCAGATCCTCTGAAGGGTTTTCACAGGCTGAGTAATCCTCTTAGGTGATGACATACTGTACATAATATTGTTTTGTATGTGTTCTAGAAGGTAAAAAAAATGCAGGATTGTTTGTAAACACACTATTCAAAGTTAGCCCCTCCTCCCCGGTTCAGGGAACAAGAGACAGGGCAGCCCATCTTCACCAGAAAGATGTGAGAAAGTGTAGCTTATTCTGACTGATATGTCTATTTATTATTAAGCAGCGACCTCTAGTGGTCATAGTAAGTAAGACAGGAGAGTTAGAAGGAGTAAGAATGTCCGCATATGGAAGTGGTAGGGTGGACAGATGACTCAACACAGGACTGTTACCCAGCAGACGGGGTTGGAGTCCTCTGTGAAACGAAACGTTTTGAGTAAATTAAGTTTTCTAATGGATGTGAATTCCATTGTGTCAATTCCACATATGTAACATACTTATTGTAACCCCAAGTTGACATATTATTAGCAAACATAAATTGGCCTATTCCTTAAGAAAAAATAAAGTAATTTACCCAGCTTAAACAACAATCATGTGAGCTGGCTAACCAACAAAATCACTGTGTGGCACTTATTAATAATGATGAACCAGTTAGCTACGTATAATTAAAACATATTGGCCAATTAGCACAGTTATCATCCCAAGTGTACGGACACTCTTATGAACCACAGTAGCTAACTTCATGAGCAAGAGATTCTGACATGCCCTCCACCCCAGGAACCATCAGTAATAGTGCTAACGGTGAGGCTAACACAGCTAACATTAACCATGCTTCAAGTGCTGCTGACTTAGCAGCTATGGGTAACGCACAAACGAGAGAAGACCCAAAAGTATTTAATACAGTGTAAGAAGTGAGTCTCTGCTCTGTCATCCTATTTGTTATAGGTGTCCATAAACATGCCTGTGTGACCTGTCTCAAAGTCCAAAACCTCTGTACAAGAGCCAGATTTTGTGCCAAAGAGGTCCTCAGAACCTGCACGCTGTATTGGCTGTGGGCTACATACACCCCACTGCCAAACAGGCTAAACCCCAGAAGCATCCAGAGAACAGCAAAACATGAGAAAATAAGAAAATACTGGCAGAGAGAAATGATGATGAAAAAGAGAAGAACTGCCCAGTATATTTTTTTACATGAATCATACATCTTGCATGAATGTACATATCATTTTTGCCAAAATTATAATATTTTAAGACTCAAAAGTACTCTAAATTAGATGTGACACGTGCTGCATATTTTACCATGTGAGAGAGAAGTTGGGAGAAGTCAGGCATTGAAATGAAAATGGAGACACAGACTCAAGAGTCAATTTTTTATGTTTCTTGTTGTGCCAGAGATATTTTAATTGATTTTCTTTTTTCTGAAACCTTTGCAATGGTTTCAAAGCAACTGGGCAAAATGAAAGAAGAAAAATAAAAATGTAAATCGCAAGAAAAAACAGAGAGAAAGAGAGTGATTTTTATTTTTTTTAAAGAAAAAAAGCTCTTCTATTAACTGTGCTCGACCACATGCATTAGCATCAATAAAAACTGATCACATCAGGACAAGCTATTCATGAGACACAAAGGTGTACTTCTTACATGAATCAAGCTGCCTTGAACCAAACGTGGTTACTGTTCAATACACAGCCTGCTCCCGCAAGAGTTCAAGATACTTGTCAGTTCATCTTAAATGAAGCAAAGCAGAAGCAGTCCTGTTAATATTGATTTCAGTTCACCCCTCACCCTCTTCTCTTTCATACTGTCAGCTTAGGCTGTCAGCAATCAGCACATGAAGTATTCTTTTCAGAGCTCTGAGAGTGAGAGAAATTAAAGCACCTGACTTTTCCATAAAGCCAATGAATGAAAAATCTGGTGCATGTTTATACGACAGCATGTAACTTTTAGCAGCGTATTACCAGGAGAATAACACAAGGCAAATCTCTCTGTAAAACAACCCTTTCTGAAAGCTCTGCCACACTTTATTCTCGCCTATAATCAGTAAATCCCATTTATATTTCAGCAGCAGAACAATTAGACTAATCTCAAAGTCTGATTAAACTACGAATCCATTGAATAATTAAAACATTTTCATATGCCTCCATTACAAAAAATAGTGGGTTTCAAGGGGGTTCCCAGGAACAGGATTTACTTTAACCCTCCTCGTCCTCCTCCTCCTCCTCCCAGTTTTCAGGGCCCCCAAAGGCCTTGTACAGTATGTAAGAGGTAAACATTAAAATATTCATGTATCAATTAAATCTGTAGAAATTAATCTAATAAATATAACCTGACAAAGCTATTATGGGGTCTTAAACAGGAGAAGTTATTATGAGGATAAATCCTGCAGGGCTTTGCTGATTGCATGAGCAGTTCTGACTAAAAATCTGTAGTACTGGACAGGAGAACTAGTACCAGGAACTCTTCAAATTAAGTGCTTTGTGATGAATTTTGGTGCGAGCAGATTGTGAACTAAATCAGAGACAACATAAACAATTGAACTACTGAACAAATGTGTTGCTTTAGTTTGATTGTGCCATTTACTACAGTAGACATGTGTTGAGCCTCACTCATTGTGTTTTGATTACAATAATTATCTCTAAGCGCTCTTTTAATTAACCTTACCTGAATTTATCAGAAGCATCACTGGAAAAGCCTCTGAAATAGTGTTTTCCAACCACTTAAACTGCACTGTAATTTAAGAAGTGAGAATTCAAGATAAAAGATAAAATACAGTATTTTGGAAGGAAAAAAAAAAAGATTCCAACATAAATCCAAACTTGTGTGAAAATAACAAACTTTGATTTACTTGTTACCTGGTCATATTTCTTTTACTGAGACCAATTTGAGACTGACTACATGCTCCAGTCCTGTCTTTCTTTTTAAAGGGCCTGTTTACACAGGTAACCGAGGTCCTCAGATTATGTTTTTTCAGCATTTTTCATCACTTTGCGCATAACAAGCAATATTATTTTCATCACCACTGTATTGGGATGGAAGCGCAAGTTCAAAACACATAAAATTGTAACTATCTGCATGGCTAGACGGTTTTATTATTTATTCATCCGTTTGTTGTATATAGTTCTTTGTGCACTATGTACAGAGTTTTGCTTTTGTAAAGAGAACTACAGCTAACATCTCATTAAAATGATCCATAAAGCAAATTAACCTTATAAAACATTTAAATAAAAAAAAGGGTACATACAAAAGAAAAAACAATACAATAATCATCAAACATTTGCTTCAAACTAAGGTCCCGCCTCTCACTGGACAGATAGCCAAACGTACTTGATACCATTCCCCCCTCTAGAAACACCCCTGACCTTAATCTTCCCTTCCAAGCATGTGGAGAACCTACGGTGGCCGTGAAAAATGCAAAAAGCCAAATCTAGAGCCAGTATTTGCTGTCGGCCTCCATGGAAGAGGACCCTTGCCCTCTGTAGATATAAACGTGTCATTCTAAGGTCACAGAAACAAAAAAAAACTCAATTTCAGGTGATTATTCACAAATTATAACAAACTTATTAATATTATATTACATTTCTGCCATATTCTTTCGATAAAGCCCTAAAACTCTTACACACTAGCTTTTAATTCTGCCTACGTGCTTCTGAGCACAACACTGCAGTCCTACCTTCAGCCACTTGACTGACCCTTGATATCTGAGAAAATGTGAACATAGATAACTGTATCAGAAATGAAACCAGACCCTTTATTCCTAATTCTCACCATTTTTCATCAAAGACCAATATTCCCCGGTTGTCCTTTTGCATTGATCTAACCCTAGGCTTCACATTTTTACGGGCCTATCCCTCCAATGTTTCAAAAATATTTTATATTTTAATATGAAAAAGCCCGTAAAAGTGCCTTGCCTGCCCTGGGACACAGTGTCTTGTCCGGGCTCTGAGGCAGTGTAATTGCTCCGGAGGCCCCCCCCTGAACCCCAGATCCGTCTTTACAGCTTGCATTAGCATACATAATACTGCTCTGTGGACTCAGAGAGTCATGCCAATTGAAATGCAATCATTTTCACAGCAGAGCACCGCCATCACCACTTTAATTGAGTGTGAGAGCGCTCGCATGTCTATGTGCACGGCTTTGTACCATGAGACAGGGGATAATTGCTTTTGCAGTACAACACAGCAATATGTTGTTAATTCAATGATAGGACTTGATTGCTTTTGTCTAGTTGTCTCCCCTGGGCTGGCTCATGTGTTTGTGATGTTTGTCAGAAAACAGAGGGTGCAGGCGATAACTGCTGGCCACATCCCTTCAGACTGTCTGCACTGTATCTGTACCAGGCTACACACACACATACAGTACACACACACACACACACACACACACACACACACACACACACACACACACACAATAATTTTAGCTGCATGCTCAAAACAGGGTCTATAAACTCTGCAACAATTAAGATTTATCCTTGATATGAATGCCCCACTGTTCGGTGACAACCAGCCTCAATTATCTCATCATTATCTGCGGATTGCTTTTGTCAAATTACAAAATGGGAAAACAGACATGGCTGCAGTTTAGATTCAAATAATGCCCTGTCTGCTCTTTACAACTCTACAGTCCCTGAGTGCTGTTTTAGTTGCAGTGTGGAGTTGTAGAGCAACAGCATAGAGATCACATGCAGTAGGACGCAGAGCTACAGATATTGTGAGAGTGCTGCATTTCTGAAGCATTTTTGTAGCACAGCAAAATTCTGGTTCCCTCCACAAGAAGCCAATGGGTTTTTTCCACTGGATTTTGGATCAGTGCATAAAATAAGCAGACAAAAGTAGCAGAAAGCTGACACTAAGCAATACACTAACTACACCTCAGTCTCTAAGTAACTACTGTTCGGCAAACACTAAGAATGAACTTAATCATATCACTATTAATCACAACACTGCCACTTTGTCTTGTAATGTTTACCTCCAAATGCTCTTGTATTTTCAGTTTTTCGTTCTATTCTCATTTTAGTATTATATACCTGTTATTATATTTTTTTTACTTATTATATTGGCATCATGGCCGTTAAACTTAACTTTGACTTGACTCTGACCTGATCATAAATACCAAAACCTATACATACCTGCACGTACACACACCAAACTCACCGCTGATGGTCCAACATTGTCTGCTTTTGGAGACAAATGGACACCAAAGCTTTGAATGAGGAGCTTACTGTATACGTCCAATTAACATAAGAGAACAGTCATTTCCATACAAAGTGGACAAAGCAAACAGGCCTCTAATGAAGATCAGTGCTCGTGTGTTTCTCTCAACGTCAGCAAAAGCCTGCAGGGACAAAATGATTGAATCATGAGAATGTGTAACTAGCTATTAATGGCATTAGCTGCTAATTAGCCAAACAGTGAAAGAGGGCATTAATCTTAAGGCCTAGTTGTGGACTATTCCAGTGAAGTCTAGAGCAAACTTGGCACCTCTTGCCAACCATAATGGCTAAATGCTGCGCTGCAGGCTAGAGAGGGACTCAAGGTGCAGAAAGGTTAATCTGTGAATATCCTGAACAAAGACTCACTGTAATATTTTTATTTTATCCCTGCAGCTCCTCTAAATGCCTCTGGGTCACTGACTGTGAGTCTGTGGTACTGTATTTTAAACTAAAAAAAATAATATTATTGGAATATTCAAATTTCATTACTGAGGAATTGCTGTTTTTTAAATTATTCCAAATTATGGTTGTTGATATTTATTCATTTGAATGGATATCAGCAGTTAAACATCATCTTCTTATAGTGGTTTACTCTAAACATACTGTATATAAATGCATTTATATCATTACCTTGTTGTACTTTATGGTATATTTAAAACATAATTATGCATAATACATAATCAGCTAAGAACCCCTTACAAGAAAGAAAACATGATGGGGACCCCCTCATGTATGTTGGAATAATCTGACATATTTACTCATCTACTCAGTTATGTGAAAGAGCAGCACAAGAGAAATGTCTTAGACAGATATTGGACACCATGTATTTAAAAAATTTGCACCATGTCAACGCAGAATACCTAATATTACATGCACACACATCAAGAGTGTGTTTCATTCTTAGTGCATACACCAAACAGGCAGATAAAATGTGGAAAAATATAAAATAATTATAAAATATAAATAATAGAAAATGCAAAAACTAATAAATAAATAAATAAAAAACATAAAAAGAAAAGTAATAAGCCTAGGCTGGGACTTGATAGGCCCATAAAGTTTGTTGTGGAAAGGAAATAGTTTATGTAAATAAGTAATGATCACTAAAAGAATAATCATAAATAAATGCAGGATATAATGAAGCATTTTGCAAAGGAAAAAACAAATGAATAAATAATCGTTTAAATGAATTAATCTGAAAACTTTTCATGGACCCCCTGTCAAAGTGCGACAGACCACTGGGGGTGATGTGGCCCCTATTTGAGAACCACTGGCCTACAGTACCTCTAATACTACAGTTTTGTTGCATTATGTATATGACAAAATATTTAATAAATCAGGGCAGGTTTACTTGTAGTGACAGTTGAAGACTGGTGGTGCATTCTGCTACACAAAGAGCCTGATCCTGTTGTCTCTGGTGAGACACTGACACTCTCTGTCTTACTGGTGTAACTACAATGTGACTGGACAGGAAAGACGCTTCATTCATCAGCCTCAGAAAAAAAAAAGAGAGCAGTTTGCCTGCGGACATCGAAAACTGAAATTAGATGAAATTTGTTCATTTATAAAACTCGTACTGTAGCTCCTTGAGGTTAATCAATCCACTTTCTTCAACAATCATAATAAGTACACTCATTACCCTTTTTATTGTGCCCAGAATTTTTTAAGGAAATTGGAAGTCTGGCTTTTAAGTAAGGAATAATTTGGTTTCCTCACTCAGACTGATTACTTCTTTTCATGACTTCTTTGCTTCTTTACTTCAGATGTACTTGCTCTTGGTTTTTTATCATATTTGTCTCCATTTTTAGTTCATAACTAGACTCAGTATGTTGACATAATGTGATTTTGTCTGGCAATGTTAATTTATTTTTGTTTCTAATTAATTTGTGCAGATGACACTTGTAACAGATGTAGTGTGGGTGGTTTGGGATTGTGGAAAACCCCTTGTGTGTGTATTTTTGTTGATGTTATGTTGGTTGCTTTGTGTTTGTGTTACTATATCGACTATTTTTTAAGCAAGTGTTAATTTCCTTGTTTTTGTGTCTGAGGATCCCCTTGAAAATGAGATGGTGCATCTCAAGGGTTTTTCCTCAAATTAAATTTGAAAGAAAATAAATGTAAGTACAACCAGGGAAACACAGCAGATTAGACTACATCTGCTGCAAATGTAGCAATAGACTAAATATCACAGCAAAACTAAAGTAGGCTAAATTTTGAGAGGAGATGGGTGTTACAGCCAAATCATCAGTAGGAATTAATTAAAATTAATTTATCTCAAAGGGCTTTTTTGGCATGACCACAAAATAAACTATTGCCAAAACACTGTATGAATATGCACATGAGCTTATATTCAGCACATTGTTGAGATAGGGGGAAAATACAAACATAACAAAAAGTAGATTACAATGCAAGTAATTGAAGGAAGTGTTTTAATACTTATAATAATAGTGACAGTTTTTTTAGCCTTCCACCAAGTACTGCTGAATAGCATGTATAACAGTCTTTATTTTGTTCCAATCAGTGATGGAGGAAGTATTCAGATAATTCCTTAAGTAAAAGTACTAATGCCACACTGTAAAAATATTCTGTATCCATGCCAAAGCCCCACAATGAAAAGATTGCTGAAGTATAATCAGGAAAATATACTTAATGTGTTAAAAGTATGAGGAGTCAATATCGAAAAATGACCCCTGTGACTGTTATAGTTGCTCATTATATATTATATTATTAGATTGTTCTTACTTGTGCAATAATGTAAAAGCAGGACTATACGGTTGTAGTTGGTTGAGGTGGTTTTGCAGGACTATTTGTATTATGGATTAATCTGACGACATTCTCCATTTATTAATTAACTGGATTGCAAAAACATCTGAAAATAGGCCACTGAGAACATAATTAAACACATTCACACAGCTTGTTTATTCAAAGTAAATTAAAAGTTATTAAAACAGAAACGCAGCAAAGCACATTAAATGTTTTTTTGCACGAAAAATGACTGAAACGATTAACAAAATAGCTGTGATTTAATTTTCTATCAACTTAACAATTAACTGACTGTATATGAAATCAGTTGTTCCGCGCCGTCCTCCCCCGCTAGAGGGCGCCACACGCAGAGTAGAAAAAAAAGCTTCAACATCACGTGATCATTCATCCGCCAAGTTTGGATTGTGTTGTGTTTCCACGTTTTTTTTTTTCCAGCCAGTCGACAAACGGGTCAAATCGACGCAGTTAATTAGAGTGAAATCGGAAGTTTGGCGATTGGAATTTCAAAATAATGTACCACAAACGGGGAAAACAATTAGTCACATTCACGGAAATTGCCTTTATTTTGAAGGTTTTCGCCGGAAGTTAGTTTTATTTTGTGACGTTGACGGAAGTGGAAGCTAAAGAAACTACAGATTCTCAATGTTACACAGCAGCTACCAGCCACAGTAACCGCTATGAACCTGCAGTTTAAAGACGACGACGTGGCTGATACAGTCGAGAAGCTAAAGCAGAATATTTGAACAGAGGAAAGTTGTTTAGTTTAGCTTGTGTAGCTGTTAAAACTCACAGTTAATGCATTAAACAAAGCCTCATGCCTGTCTATGTAAACGTCGTTGTTTAACGTTTGCTGTTGTATAGCGTTCGTTTGACTGTTAAAACTTCACTTCTGATTAAACAAAGCGCATACTTCAATCCTGTATAATGTTATAAGTTCCGTTTAAGTTAAAAACTAAACCCAACCTCCAGGCCCCACGAGGGTAGGTGGACTGAATTTTCATTTTTGGGTGAATTATCCCTTTAAAGCGTGGGGTTGATTAAGTTGTTATCAATAGAATCCTGATTAACATCAATGGGCCATAGTGTTCATAGTGATCACTGTATGTTTGTGCCATAATTACCAGATAATATTTCATGAAGGTTTCTCCAGAATCTAACACAGTAAGAGCAACCATAAAATAAGCGAGTTATAGTTTCTTGTTCAGTTTCGCAGAAAGTACAATTATCAATAATGTTGTGTTTTGTAGTCGCCACAATCAGAGGATGTGACCTCAGGACCCAGTGATGGTGAGTACACTGACTCAGGACCTCCACATGTTCAGATAACCAATTATTGATTGAATTCTAGCAAGTCTCAAATATATATATACGCTTATTTATATTCAGTAGTATTTCACTTCCTAAAGAAGTAATGAGGGAATGTGAAGGATGACTGTATTGATTATAGCTTCACTGTTTTTCTACTCTCATACTTACAGTATAATAGAAGTTTAAAATTGTTCCCAGTAATTTTACAGTTGGTAACTTCTATAAAACTAAATTTGCTGAAACTGTCACTGTATCCTGTTAGTAATGCAGATAATATGTGATACTAGAATTACGGGTTTGAAGTTCTGCCAACCAGTCAAATTGCAGTTTACATCCATGTTCGTTGAGATTCATAGTACATGTAGTGAAGAGAAGCAGTTTAATAAAAGGAATAAAGTGTATTTTTTAATCACCATATTAATATAAGAAACCAGCTGGCTTCACATAGAGACTGCTTTTACAGAGCAGTACAGAGGACTGACAGAGAGCGACAAGTGTTTTTTTGCAGAACAACATCAAGTCCGACTAGCTGTTATATCTAAACCGTAAAGTCTACATTTGTGAAACCAGACGCAGGTTTCCCTGAGATATGGTGTTAATTAGAATCGGACAGACTTGAGGTCACAGTGACATTTGGGTTCCAAAATCTAATCAGTTCATCTTTGGGTCTTAGTTGACATTTATGCCAATTTGAAGAAATCTCATCGAGGTGTTCTTGAGATGGGCAGAAATTCGTACAGACATAAAAAAAAAAAAAAAGAAAACATAATGCCTCTGGCCACGGCTGTCACCGCCATGAGGTATAAAAACTTAGGTTCCTTGTGCTTCTTATGGCATTGGCAAGATAAAAGCAACTAATGATGACCCAGCTTCCAACCCAGAGCATCAGCGTTTGAGGATCTAGGAATGAGGCTCTTCTCCATTCCCTCATGTACTGCTGTCAGGATATAGTGACATTTTCAGCAAATATGACAAAAAGTTATCTCTAAAGAAATTACCGACTGTAGCTTTAATGGATACATCTAATTTATGATCATGAATTAAGAACTCATGCTTACTACTGCTTTATTCACTATTTTAGAGGCTGTGCAAAGGCTCATTTTGTCCACCAGATCCAAACAGCCCAGCAAAGAGTTGAAATGCTACAACACAGCTTTACATGAGCTGTTTAAAGCAATTATCAACCATCCTGACCAGTAAGTCTAATCACATTGCTATTACAAATACAGTTTTTCATTTTTGTGATGCCTTGATCAAAGCATGTTGCTGTCTTTTCTAAGGTTTGGCAGTGATCGTAGTCTGCATGTAAACGGCAGTGATGAGGACCTGAGTGGAGACTCCACAGCTGCCCCTCTTCAGGACTCTCAGGTGTTGTTTACAGAAACAGGTGCGTGTGTCAGAGCAAGTAACCAGTCACTCGTGTTTGTGCTTTCTGAGGTACTGGCAAAGCAGCAGATGCTGAAATAAATTCAGGGTGCCTGCTTCCTCAGGAAAATCCTTTGAAGCACAGTCATGTTGATATGATTGCAGTTTTAAAACGAACGCCTGGACAAGATCATGAATAATAAAACGGCCTCAGTGATTAGGCTAGTCCTTGAATTTAACCAGACTTCTTGTAATTTATTTACTTAATTCCCTGTTATAGCTGAAATTTCAGACTTTTCCTAACAGTGGATAATGAGCTACCCTTGGGCTTACCTCTATTATACTTCCATTTGTCCAGATGTGACCTTGCCTTCCTGCCTGGATGGTAGCCCGGGGTCTCTGGAAACTGAGACTGATGGGAGGCTGCAGAGAGCTCAACAACTCTCCGACTCATGCCGTTCCTCTTCCTTAGTACTAGCGAAGGTCTACCAGGAGATGATGACCATCTATGAACAGCTAAAGGTGAGCGAGCAGAACAATAACAGAAAAAGCGATTAGATGTTTGGTTCCATGTGTGTAATTACAGGATACTTATAGATGTGTGTCCAGTATTATATACTAACTTAAATGCAGATGTTATTATTTTGTGTGTGTTGTGATTTTACCATACGTGTATTTTGTGATTGTGTAGAGTAGTTGTCAGTCAAACAAAGGTTGTGTTAACAAATATTTAATATTACTTTATTATTATATTAATATTAATTGATGTTTATTTGGTGTAATGATTTGTTGTGTCAGTTGCACCGAGGGAGAGATCACCTTAAGAGAGATAGACAGAGAAATCTTTTTCCCAGTAATTACAGGCTCATTACAGGGATCATTTCAAATAAAAAAAAAAAAGTTTATTTTAAAACTCCAAGAGGTGAGGGAACAAATCAAATAAACTGTTTACATAGCCAGAGTTCTAGACAGAAAGAATGAGAAAGAAGCTGAAACCTGCCCGCTCCACATGCTACACGTCACACCTGAGAGACCCCAGCAGTGATGGCTGTGGACTGCATTACTCTGAGCACCATTACTGGGGATAAGTTACAATATAATGTTTCTTGCCTTTTCACTGATGGTATGAATATGTTGCTAAATCAGTTGCTTTTTAGAAATAAAGGTTTTGAAAGAGAAAAGTCAGAAAAGACAGATTTATACGCTGGAAGATGAAGGAGAAGCAAGTGTCTAAAACTACATTTATCAGCCAGCAGCAGTGCTTTGTCTTTGACATCCAGGTGATATGAAAAGTGACAGCACAGTTGCTGTCTCTGTTCATCTCTTCCTTCTACGCACTTTTAAATGCATAATCCTCAAACCTTTTCTGGCATGCTCCACTTCAGACGTCAAAAAAAGTTCCAAAGCGCTTCACAATGGCAGCAAATTAAAACAGACAAGTTGTAAAATCATCAGAATTTCAAAGAAAACACAGAAACAATTTGGTTCATAAAACCAATACAGTTTTCCCAATCACTGATGATAATAGGGGTAGCGACTAATAAAAAAGGATTCAATTTGAATTTAATCTGCGAGTTTGTTCTGTATATTAAATCTTATTGTGATCAAGCTGCTTTTGAAAATCAAATACAGTTAACTAGGCTATGTCTTATTATTTAAAAAAAAAAGTTAAAATGACAGGTTTGATTATGATGAGATTTTTATGACCCTGTTCATCAAAATGACAGACTATGAGAAATTCTTACTCAACCTCTGGAGTCAAGGCTAGTTTGGGTAAGAGAGGGAATGATGCATAGTATATAAAGTATTGTAAGATTAATGTCTGTGTGTGTGCAGGCAGAGCGACGAAGCCAGCAGCAGTGGGAGAAGGAGCTGCAGGAGCGTAGAGAGGAGGCTGAAGCAGCAGGAGGAGGCTTTTGGAGGCTGGCCGGGCTGGAGGAGATGCTGCACACTCGGATACTTGCTGTAGAGGAGGTCAGACACACTTTGACTGCATCCAGGCACATTCAACACAAGAGATGTGTTGTATATTTCTTCATCACATCTTATTCTCAACCGTTGCACCATCCCACTTGTCTCCTGTCAGGAAGTAACTTCATGGTCTCGATCACAGTCCTCCAAATTGTATAACCAGTCAATCATGTCTTAACACCAAAAGTGTGTTTGATTGCCATTTTATTTCAGTAGATTATGTCAACATTTTGCCCATTTTATATGTAGGATAACTGGTGTAAACTAATGTATGTATAGTTTCAGTGTTCAGACATTTCAGGTGGTTTAAATGAACCCCAGGCGTGTTTTCAGGAAGTACACCATCTCACAATATAATAATCTGGCTTGATCTGTGAGGCTGTTAATTTGAGCCCAGATGCTGTTGAAATCAAATGATCAGACCAGGGATGTTAATGATTAATAATTAATTGGTCAATTTCCATTAAAAATTTAACCAATTAAAAATTTATTACCCGCCAATGTATGTTTTGTGTACCGTTTCTCCCATCACACAGGTTTTCTCAAGGTCTGGTTTGCTCTGCCTTATTAAATAGCAGTAATTATGCCACAGTGGCATTGTTTTGTTTGGTGGAGCCATTTGCTAAATGAGGACAGGCGGATGAGAGCAGACATTTTTATTATTTGTTTTTTATATTCTGTTAGTTTAAATTGTTTGTGCCTCTTGAATTAATGTTTCATGTAACTAATGTGCTGCTAGAATTGAGTAAATAAAACTTAAACTGAGAAAAAGGCGTGTGTTTTGTATCTTATTAATGATTAATCAACAATCATTCAATCAATCAATCAACTTACAACCTAATTAAGCACATCAAACTAAGCCAATACATAATTTCTGTCCTAGTCAGTTAAGACCTCTCATCACACAGGGGAGGATACAGTAGGACTGACTTAATGTACCACTGAAGTGTTCAAACATTGTTGCTGTGGTTGCACTGTTCATTGTGTGTGAGTGTGTATGTTTGTGTCACCAGAAACACCAGCAAGAGGTGAGCCAGCTGCAGGATCTCCTTCGAGAGAGGAGCAAGGAGCAACAGGAGGCTCAAATCCAGCTTTGACACCATCAAGGATCTGAATGACAACATGAAGAAACAGGTCATTGTTCACATACAAGCCGTAATTGTTTGCATGTTGTGGGTATCTCTGAGGTCTGATAAAGTCCTACAACTTTACAATTATATTAACACAAGGACTGAAATATTGTGGTGTCTATAGATTCAAGAAAAATGTCTTTGAGAATCCTGGCATCCACCCTATGTGCCAAAATGTAGCCATGTTTGACTGAAATTTTCTGTCTTCAAAATTGAAGTGGCTGATAAGATCTTCATCTTTAACTTCATTTCTTAGACTGAACCACAGGAGGGCGCTGTGAGATAACCCTCTTATACTTGGATGTAGATGTGAAATCACTGAAGCTGCATTTGTTTTCTTGGTATAAGTGTCTGTTAGGAACTTTAAGTGTTTTTTTCTCCTATTAATTGAAACCCCTCCAGTTTCAAAAACACCCACAAAAAATCCCACCTGAGAGGGTGGGCAGATTTGTTTGTTTTTTAAAAATTAAATTAAAGGATGTTTTTCCAGGCGGTGGTCTTGCATCACAGTTTGACATCCACTGTTTTTAAATCAACAGTTGAATGAGATCAGTGAACAGAATAAGAAGTTGGAGAGTCAGTCCAAGAGGGTGCAGGCTCGACTTGAGAACCTACAGGTAAGAACATATTGACCATATTGACCAGTACACAGATGTCATGTTTTTAACTAAAGAGAGTCAATGCAGCTTTCTATGGAAAGTGCTGACAATCAGGCCCTTCCACCCTAGATATCATTTCTTCTAAACGGAAATTGTTTTTTTGTTTTTGTTTAATGTGTTTAGGTTAAAGAGCCTGTTCTGACCTAGTTTTAACGTGCATCCTGGCTGAGCCCGTCACAAGTGGACTGCTCTGAGTACGTCAGTTCACACTTGGTATTAAAATGCGTCTCCAGATGTGTCTCAAGTGACACTTTCTGATCAGATCTCACTTCCTCGCTCTATATGCAAATAAGCATGAAGGCTACAATGTCAGTTGAATATCCATTACTGTTCATTTGGTCGTTCAGTATGAAGATTAGACTTTTCTTTCCTCCCTAAACTCCTCTTATCGGCCCACAATGAGCCAGATATTTTACCCGTGCTGTCAGCAGCCTGGCAGAGACAGTCAGTGGTACGCTGGAATTTTATGAATAAATATGCGCAAGATGCACAAAGTGTGGAAATCTGATGTTTTCACATCACAGATGATGAAGAAAGACATTAATGCCAGAGTCAGAGGAAGTAAAAGTCCCACAGCGTCTCTCCTGTCTGTTATTCATAGCAACATGATGTTTTTCACAATGAAAGAAACAACTCAAATGAGAAGTCTGTAATATATTTACTGTAATAAATCAAATCACCACGATATGTCATCAGAGATGAAGGAAACATGTTAAGCTGAAATACTCGTTTCTCTGACAGCAACACTATAGCGGCAGTGTCCCTCTTTGAAATTTCCACTCTGGAGCTGGAACAACTGTTTATGTTTAACCGTTTTACGTTAATTAGAGTTCAAATTAATGCCGAATGTTTGCTGAATGAGACAGCATCTGTTTATGAGTCGTAAGAGATCGTTAATAATCTTGTGGAAGGCGTTAAATTGAGGAATATTTTAATGGAGTCTGGCAGGCAGTCACTGAACTCCAACTCCAGAGTGTGTATCTTCAGAGCAGTGGGGTTTTGTTTTCAGGATAGCAGGCTTAACTTTACATTGACAGACAATTGACAGTTATAACAGCTGATGAATTTAAAGTGGATGACTTGTCCTCACTTGTTTTGATGTTGCGTGCGTCTTGTTCCTGCAACATGTTAGAGCTTTCTCTAGTCTGAGGAGGACGGGGTGGGTAGAAACAACTTGCTTCAATAATAGACTGTATATTAAGCAGGATTTCAACCTATTGCATATGCAGTTCATGGCTCCACTTCGCTATTTGAACTGCTGTACTCAATTCTGCATGCACAGTTGCTACATTTTGTTCCTTTAATGTATTTTGAATTTACAAGAAGGTACAACTGATTAGGAATTCACTGCGGCTGTTTCACTTACCGCTCTGTATGCAAATCAACACTTTGAAAAATGTGTTGTTGTTATAAATCGTTGGCTCAACAGTAGTAGCCATTAACACGCTGGGACAAATGGACACAATGTTTTTCACACAAAGCAAAAACAAATTAACGTCGAACACTTGCCAAATTTACAAAAAAGGCCAAATAATAAAGATTTTTTTTTTAGACAGTGTTTCACAAAGTTATAAACTTTCTCCTCACTCAATAACTCTCAAAATAGCACAGTTTGGGGCAGCTGGGGTTACTGTGGGTTAATAGTGTGTTCACAAGCATCCACTGAAGGTGAGAGAACCCAAACATGTACAATGAACCACTATCTCCGAATGTGGTTTGAGCAATTGGATCTCCAATATGTCCTGGGTGTCACACCTGTACTTGGAGCTGTCATCTTGTGATTGGATCACCCAGGACACATGTTAACACCAGGTCTGCACAGGGCCAAAGTTAAAGCAAATGTTCCTTCATTCATTCATTCATTGACTTAACTGATCGTTTTCAGAGGAAGTACGAGCACAGCATAGCATCAAGAGGCTGTGTCAAGAGCACCGAGAGTATTAAACCACCCAAAAAGGAGAAAAGTACTGCCTCTGGGAAACCCAGCAACAAGGTACTTTAACAACCCTGTGTGTGTGTGTGTATTGTTTTATTTGTGTGTTTGTTTCACTATTATACCAATCAGTAGGATATACTGTAATTAAGGCAGCATCATTTTATTTGTTGCTGTGTTTATTGAAAAAACCTGTCATTTAGCATGGTTAGACACACACGAACACACTCATTAACACATATACAAGCTGGAAACAGCACAGCAGTCCCTCTCCACAAACCACACTCATGCTGCCAGCTGACACAATAAATCACAGTTTGTGATTTTGTTATCATCGCTGCTGGAGATGAAGATGAATTATCAGCGGATGCAGATCAGCTCTCAGCTCAGTGGATAAAACTGTACTTGTCATTTCAATGTTTTTTTTTTTTGTTTTTTTTTCCCCCTATTCGGAGAACATTGACAGAGCCAAAATTTATTTCATTATCATACTTTTTCACACTTTAATTAACCCCTTTAGGCTCCCCAGTGAATCACAGTCATGATGAACCGTTCAGACTTTTCCGAGGAGCCTGCATGTCCCATTACTGAACTTCAAATAGATATAGTTAAGAAATTCTAGTCATTTTTCTTTTAAATCTTTACTTCTCTGCATCACTTAGGTGCTCATGTTGACTCCATGCAGGTCATATTATAGAATTCACTTCAAGGTGTGACCTGACAGATGATAATGGTCTAATTGAAATAAAAACTACAGCTATTGTCACCATTTTCTGACAAAGTAAGTTGCATATGACTTAATTTAACCCTTCATTTATTCACCAGGGCAGCTCCAGTCCCGCCTCATTAAAGCTCCTGACCCTTCTCCTGGACTGGACACTTGACGGACAGACGTTCTCATCAGTCGCAGGAAACGAAGGGAAGGGTGTCAGCCAGTGTCTGCCTCCAGAGCTCGTACTCAACGAGAGATGCCTCAAGGTGACATGTTCACTGTAGCTTCACTGTGATCACTGGGTTTTATTACAAGTGTGCCACAGAGGAGCAATAGATCAAACCACATGAAAAGAATAGTTCAGGTTTTTGAAGTGGGGTTTCATGAAGGACTTATCCATAGTGTCTTACCTACAGGAGGTTACATTCGAAACACAGTTTGGAGAAGCAGCAAGAGTAGTGGTGTAGTAAGCCAAGCAATAACTGCTGTTGACACATACTTATCTTCTCCTGCCCCAGTCAGTTTGTTTGTGTTAATGTGTGACTTATCCAAACTAACCATTTAAAAGACCAAAGTCACACACTAACACTAAGATACTTAACAATCGAGGCAGCGGCAGCCCTGCAACTCTTGTCCTGTGAGGTAAAATGACTGATTTTCCTTACAGAGTCTGGTTGCTTTGGAGAGAGTAATGTTTGGCTTATGTAACGGCAGTTTTCCAACAGAAAGGGCTGTTTGACAGCAAGGTAGAGCGGTGGAAAGATTCTAACTGTAGCATACAATTCAAGTGATATTGTTTTTTAGGTGGCTACAATGTGTTTTGCAGCAGTACATTGCTTAGCTGCCTACACTGGTACTCCTGTTCCTTCTCCAAACTGGGAGCGTGTCAGCCTCCATCTACTGTAGTACAACCCCATTTCAAAAAGTCTGAACTATCCCTTTAACACATTTTTATTGTGATCAAAGTCACAAATAAGTTTTTTGTGGTTCTTCAGGTGCTGCCGCTGCTAGCAGATCAGCTTCATCACACTCCTTTGTCAGAATCCGACCTCCTCCTCAACCTTCTTCGCCTCATCCACGGGGCTTTGAGACACCTGGACAGCAGTACGCAGGTAAACATAAGATATGATTGTGCCTGTGGGTGAACCTGGCTGTTGCAGCAAGTAGTAATTGGGATGCATCAAAGAACATATAGTATTACTACAATGACAGTAGCAGGGTTCAACATTAATGCGTTTTTTCACTTGCCACTTGGGCAAAAGGGTCAAAAACCTACTTACCCAATTTCAATTTTTACTTGCCCCTGTACAAATTATGTTATTTTTCAGCTGTTATCAAATAACAACAAAGACTAAAGTTAGTTGTCGTCTGTAATCCAGGGCTGCAACATCATTTTTAGATGAAAATTTACTTTGACCATTAATCAACTATCAAAACAGTTTAATAGTTTAGTTCTTTTTTACCACTGGCTGGTCAGGCAGTTGAGTGGCTAGATTTACTGGCTTGACATGTCATTTTACTTGACCTAGACAAGTGGGCAGTCCTTATTGTTAAACCCTGAGTAGATAAGAAATGTGGGCTAGTTTTCATCGAAGAATATCTGAATTTTAGGTCCCAGCTTGGAGTTGTGACAGTTGATGTTCCTTTTAGCTTGACAGCCATTTCTTTTATAGTGATTGTGAGCCAGAAAGCCATTTGCAGGCCAGATGTTGTCACATGACCTGCAGTTTTGTCTGTGGTCACTGCAGGAAAATTGCAGTACAGTCAATCCATCACTATTCTATTACATTAAAGGCATAATATGCAACAGTTTCCTTAAAAACAGTGTATAGACTCGGAAATATAATCCTTTTCCATCATCACTTCTGATCTACTAGAAGTGTGGTGTGGTGTCTGTATCTGCACAGACCTCCGCCTGTATTCTCATGATTTTGGTATTTAACGTCCTGGTAATGAGACACAACAATGAACCATCTTTCTGGTGCGTTTACAAGTACCTCAGACTAAATCCTGCTGATTCTACTTTTAAACCTTTCAGCGAGGAGCCACTATGAACATGTTGCATCACCTTAGCAATAGCGCTAAGCTCCCCGGCTGGATGAGAAGTACTGCCTTAACACAGAAACAAGGAGATGTACTTTTTAAATTTTTATTTTGCAGTTTAAAAAAGGTGTTGCCCAAAAACTTTTGTTTTCCCACATGGCTGCCAGAGAGAACATCAGTTGAAAAGAAAGGCAATTTATCCCTGAAAAAGCAGTCTTTGGATTTCTACCCCTTTCAGCAGCATCCTCTTTATTTGGTAATAGATTTTCTATGTCATCCAAAAGTAACACCGCAGGGGAGTAGGATTACATTCTCTCTCAAAATGCTGTCATCTCTGTGGCCTGCACCTTCCTTAATTATTGGTGGGGCGTTGCAGGAGATGTGTGTTATTCTACAGAACGCTGCTGGGTCACTTTGACGCCATCGTGCAACAGAAATCAAACACAATGCACAGCTTTCCCTCAGAGCCACACACAGAAGTACACATCCACTTCAAGCTGGGAATATCCACTTTATCGCTACATCTCCCTTCGCAGCATGGCAGGCTTTAATGTTTGGAGGTCCTGTCGAGTTCCATCTTGTGTTCAGATGAGAAGCATGGTAATCTGAAGTCCCCTGCCCTCTCTGTGTGTTCAACAGAGTCTAGGTAATAGAACAGGCTGTCACTGTCTTTGTAGTTTTGATAAGAATGTGTGTCCTGCTCTGTTATACGGCCATGTGGTCTTGAGCCCCTGCGAGTAGTGTTGTATGGTATAATGAAATTTCTGTTTTTTTCAATACTTTGTTATTAAAAACAGTTTGGTATTAGAATTTCTCAATGTTTGGTTCTTGTTGTGTGTCGATGTTGATGTGTTTGCGCTGAAAGTGAAGCGACTTGTCACCTCGCGCAGCATGGAGAGCGTGTGTCTGCGTTCAGTTCAGCCTCTGACTGAGCTCCTCACTAAAGACACTGTGCTGTTTTCTTTTATTTCCCTCCAGTTTCCCCTCTCCTCTCTTTTGGACTGTCCATTCAGAGTAAAATACATCAGATCAGAATAGATTCCAGTTTGACTCAGGGTGTTTATTCCTCGATAACTTCCAGATCTGCACCGGGCTCTCTCCTCATGACTCCCTGGAGCTCAACAGTGTCTGTGGGCGAGCGCTCCGCTCAGTCCTCCCCACACACTGCAAAGAATTACATGCAAACTTTTTGCTGAAGTTGAATATTTTCAACTTATGCTCTCAGCTGGCACTTAGTACAATGTTGCCTGAGGCACTGTGCTAAGCGTAAGTTATTTAGGGGTCTCATTTTGGTGCTTTTTAAAATGTTTAATAATAGCTTTAAGTCTATGTAAAGGAAACACATTCTACATGTTAGACAGTAGTTGCTGAAAACATGTGAAAAGACTGAGACTATGTAGTACTGAATTGTATAGTTAGATTGACCCCACCCCTCCCTCCCCAGTGGGCAGTTACAAACTTACCTTCAGCGATCCTCTTAAGTCTAGCGGTTACTGCTCACTTCAGTTCCAGCAGCCTGATAATGAATTAAAAAAAATCCATCCTGTCGCAGACTGAGAGTAAAGGGTTGATTCTCGAATGAGTTGTAGGGTCACTGTCCTCTCGCTCTGCAGACTCAAAAATGTCCAAGTGTCAGGCTAAGCTTCCATCTCTCAGGTTGTAGTTGTATTTGATTCTTGAGATGCCAGAGCAGACACACCCTCAGTGTCTCAGAGCAGAGAAAACTGCACATTTTTCATGATTTTGTGACCTAATTTTAGATACTTGGTGATTTTTCAATCATTTAAATTTGACTGGGTGGTTAATAACACATGTCTGTGGTGTGACAAACTCAGTACACACATTAACTATTGCTTTGCATAGACTATAACAGCAAACATCTACTAGCATTAGCACTTTTAAACTATGGGGGCTCTGTAGTGTCAGACAGAACAGCCAATCAAAACGGCGCACTCCCACCTGGCAAAAAAGTGATTGGATTGCTGGAGTAATGTCTTAGTGTAATTGGCCCGTTTGTAAAATCATGGTTTGTAGCTTTGTAACTATTCACAGAATAAGACATGATCATTGTGCAGGGCAGGTCTATAATAGATAATATGTTAGTATTTCACTCAATAAATTGCCAAGATATGTCTAAAATTAAAATGACAGTTCAGATTTCTTTGTAAATGTATTTTTCTACAATCTGTGGGTCCCATGATTTTGCAACAGTATTCTAAATGTCCAGGGATAATGTCCCTTGTGGATGTTCTGTTTGTGATCTGTTAGGTGTTGAGTTATTAAACTAGTGTTGTTTCAGTTTCAAGTAACCTTTTTTGTATAGAATATTGTGATAGGGCAGTTTTGTGGTATTGCTCAATCCCACTCCGTAGGCTTGTCTTATTGTGAAGGCTGAGCACCAGCGTTTAACACTTACCTTATTTCCCAGCCCCCCAGTCCCAACTATGAGCTATTAGCCTCCACCCTCTGTCCCTGGCCACCAGTTCTCTACACGCAGCCTCCAACTTCCAAGCTTCAGTCCTTTTCTCCAGTCCTGCCGCAGGGTGCTTGCCCCCCCATGTTTGTTTGTCAGCCCATGTCATATCTGCTCAGTGACATGCTTGATGCTCAACTGGAATCACATTGCCGCCTTATTGCTGCAATGTGTGTTCGCTTTTAAGACAAAAACCAAACACTATTGGGACACAGTGCATGAATGGAAGAAGGGAGATCATTTAAAATCTGGGGTCCCAGTGGAGCTGTTAGACTTTAGGGGGGAGGAAATAGTAGAAAGAGTGAGTCTGAAAACCATTAGATCGTCACTGCATCGGAAATACATAAATCTTGGATAGTAGCTGTAGTTTACTACGCTGATTTATTGGCTCCATCAGTTATTTGGAGAAGTCAGAGAAGAAGAGTTCTGGCTCCCTGTCAGGCTGACCTTGTATTTTCTACACTGGTATTTGATGAAGATCATTGCAGGCACATCATTCCTTTTTTTTTTGCAGTTATATAACAAAAGTAACTGAGTGCAGGCACTGTCCTGGTTTTTGTGCAATGACCAGTGTGTTTGTGTGTGTATTTGCTCAGCATGTGGCACTATCTGCCACTCTGCGGCGGATAGGAGAGGAGGTATCAAAGCCTCCAACCCAGTTAACTGTGCCTCAGTGTGAAGATCCAAACCTGCCCAAGTCCTCAAGGAGCGCAGGGACTGCGGAGCTGGCCCCTTTACCGCAGCCCCTGTCGTCACACACGCATTCTCTCCATCCTCATCATCCTCCGCACTGTCACACAAGGTAATGAACCTGCACACACATATGCATACAGTATCTTCAGCAACATATTTGGAAAATACAAACAGATGTTTGCATTGAAGTAGAATAGTAGAGTTAGGATAATGAATCAGTTGGGACTGTGATTATTACCAGCCCTGACAGTGTGTGGCTGGTATTGTTTTAAACTTGTGAGTGTGTGTGTGTGTGTGGTGTGTGTGTGTGTGTGTGTCATCATGACAAGTGGTCCTGGAGACACCTATTGCAGTGAGAACTACAACAGACGTGGGTTTGAAATTATGTGTATTGTAGACAGATTTTGTCAACGCAATAGCATTACAACTGTGCAAGATGGCATCACAAAAGATTATATATGTGTGTAGTTCAGATCATAAGTAAGAGTTTGAAAATGTGTGTTGTCCCTGAGTACTGAGTAATCATGAAATAATGTAGTGAGGACAACTGAGTGGGTCAAAACATTTAACATGTTGACAGGCACCATGATTGATCCTAACAAGATGGTGTCTAGTTTTCATGATCAATAAATGTGTTGATTATTTATTTGATTCTGTAATCAGGATTCAATATTAATGTTGTTTTTCTCACTCACTTTTTACTTGCACCCACATGAATTGTTTTATTTATTAGCAGCTGTCAAATAACCAGAAAGACTTAAGTTAATTGTCACGTTTAATCAAGCACCTATAAAACGGTGAGCTATAGAAAGCCTAAGTTGATTCTGCATCGGTTACTTTAAAAATTTCTGTCTACCTACGTATGACACCTCCTTAGTATTCACTATTTTTCAGAGGAGAATCTTTTGCTGTCACAGATGGCATGGTAAATGTCACATGTTGAGAACCCACAGAATTCTGACTTATTTCATTTATCTTCTGCTGGAATCACTGACTGAATTTAAGTGATTGACAGAAAAAAAAGAGATCTTTGCTGAGGGAAGATGGCAGACATTAAGCAGACATGAGAGGAGTCATGAATCCTTTGTGTCTGTGATTGATTTGTAATAGATGCCTGGTCTTTTCATGTGTTTAAATTCAATTGTCAAAAAAGTAGAGAAGAAACATTTTTGGAAACAATTTAAATGTGCTCTACACTTTGTCACTAAGCCAAGTTGGGTTTAAAATGGAAAAAGATAATGGAAATGAGTAAAAAAAGTACTTTTCATGCGTCACTTTTTATTCAGTTTATACTTAACAGATGTTTAGTTATAATAACTTGATTAATCAAAAAGCAGATTTTCATCAAAGAAAAAGTGCTCACTATAGTTTTTTGTTGTTTGCCTGTCACATCCGTGATGTAGTGATGTCATGGCAGCTTAATTGAAGTTGCCAGTCAGGAACATAATCAGACATAGAGAATGTGAGCCGTACATCTGTTGTTACTTATCACTTCCCACAACACCGGCATGCACCATGTGTGTAGGTGTGAATCCACAGAAACAGCAGGGTGTGAAAACACAGAACTGAGCGTTGTGTTTTCACACATACTTAGCAGGCTGCGTGAACTTACTTAACATAATAAATTAAAATGTCCGTGTCACTGCTAATACAAGTTCATATTTTAGTTTGAGTGCAAAGCAGAGACTGAAGTTGAAATGTGCACAAAGTGCACTGTGCTGTTCATCACTGTTTTGCATTTGTTCTTAGGGGAAGATCAAAATTTACCCAAGACCCAAGACCACACACAAGCAAATAGGCACAAAATCCAACTTGCTTTTTGTGCTGTGAAATAATAATAATAGTGATTTAAAAAAAAGTGATTTACTTCATGAAAACACCAACACAAAGAAAAGTGTTATACAGTTATTTATTCATTTACTAATTTTAAATGTTTACACTTAAAGATCATCAGAGATAGATTCTTCAAAACCTGTGTGCCGTTCTGCAGCTTCAGCCTACAGACAAAACGATCTCATCTGCAAGTCACCACGATTGGTTTCCTGGTCTTCCAGTAAGAGTTTGGTGAAGGTCTGACACAACCTGGCAGCACCGGCTGCACAACCCCAACAGAAATCTCTCTAATGATCCTCAAATGGGCTCCTCACTTAAGGAGTTAAAAAAGTTTCCTTTTTCGCTCTCCTTCAGTTCCTCTCCTCTTCTTCTTTGCTCTTCTTCTTTTTAAAGTGTCCTCTAAAGATGATTCCTAATGCCTTTAGTGATCCCCTGACATTTCTTTTAGTACCAACAGGAGGTCAATATTTATGTCTCAACTACTACTGGATGGGTTGCTATAATTTTTGGCACAGATCTTCATCTACCCAGCAGCAAACAGACATTTTTAAGTGAAACATTTCCACAAATATTAGGTGGATTTGTGAGAAACTAGATCAGACATTCATTTAGTCAATGACTTAGCGTCATTATCAGGGTAAAATCCATTCCAGCTGTACTTTGTGTTTAGCACTAATTAACATTTTAGAAAATATTAGTATGCTAGGATGCTAAACTAGAGTTTTTGTAGCTTCTAACAGGGTTTGTACAGGTCCTGGAAATTCTTGAAAACACTTGAATTTTAATCTTGTGTTTTCAAGGGTTGAAAAGTGCTTGGATTTTGGATAAAATGCTTGGCTTGAACTGCTGGAAATTGCAGTTGCATTGCTTTCATAATGAAGTATGAATTGCTTTTCAAGTCTGATTTGCTCAGCTAGGTTGTATAGGATGCCATGTCTGCTTACAGACATATGACACATTTTGAAACATTAAATTTCAATATGTTTTAGGGAAAACGTGCACTGAAGCCAAATCACACTGCAAAGATGGTGTATTTAATGATGCAAGTGCTTAAAACATCATCTGTTAACTAGATTGATAACAAGACAAGATGCATGAAGAGCTTCACAGTAATAAATCAGAGTAGCATGTAGCAGTGTTTGTGGAAAAAAGGAAAGGTTGTTATAAGTTGGGAGAAACCGAGACAAACAATCCAATCAGTCAAAATCAGGAACCCATCTGTGGAAAAAAAACGAAAAACTGCTGGACTTTGGATCTTTGCAACCTTAATCGCATCTATCTTAGAATTGTGTTTTCTTTACAAAGAGCATCAGCCTCACAGATCTGCTAGCGTGGCTTTAAGCTCATAGTCTTGTTTGAAAAGGGCAAAGAGCTTTAAGCTACGTCCAGATTTTCCTCCCTGGCCCTCCACACCATAAATCTCAGTACACTCAGTGGGCGCAGCCGACATATCCTGACATATTTTATGGAAGTCTCCTCTGAACTGCCCTTCCATCTGCTCATAATGCTCGAGGGCTCCCTCAGTACGTCTCTATATAGACTATATTCTGTCAATCTGCTGACCAGCTTTGCTTTCTCTGCTACTCGGGATTGACATGAAACCAGATTGGGTATAATGGAAAGATGTTTCCTCCCCCTCGGAGTTGCTGAGATTTTGCACATAATAGGTACCATTCTAAGCCGAACTAACCAAACTCAGTCCAAAATAAAAAAGAAAGCTTTCATCCCATGTCGGGGTGTATAAATTCAGCTCTTTTCAACATTTGAAAACTATTTTCTCAAAATTCTCAGAACTATTTGAGATGGTCACAGATCATAAGTTTGAATTTGTCTGTCAAAATGGGTTTTGGAATTGAAAAGTGACTGCAGACGGACGGCAGGCATTACGGCCAGAGGAATAGGAGACACAGTTTGGATAGTGGGGATCAGATGGGGAAAGGCTAGATTGAAAACAAGATTCTTGTTACTGAAGAGGTAAAACACTATTAAAAATGTATACTACAGAGAGCTGGAGCTGCAACGAGTAGCTGATTAATTTATTGGTTGAACAAAAGAAAATTAATCAGCATCTGTTTTCAGTCATTTTCAAGCATAAAATACCAAATATTTGGAGGCCCCAGGTATTAAAGAGTGAGAATTCCCCACTTTGCTTGGTCCAACATAATAATAAATTGAATGTTATGGGGTTTTGGGCTTGTGGTTTGACAAAACAAGACATTGGATGATGTAATTTCATATTCTAGGATACTGTGATGGACATTTTTCACTGTTTTCTGAAGTCTGAAACTAGGCAATTAGTTGAGAAAATGATGGGCAGATTAATCATTGATAAAAAAAACAATAGCTGCAGCCATAGATGAGATTTGTCTCTAGAATTGATTGTAAAATAAATTAACCTAATTTAGCTTGCATTCTTATCCATGCACTTTAGTTTCAGTTGACTAAAATGCCAATGTAAGACTGAATCAGTATCTCTGTATGTCTCTTTCTGTCCCGTCTGCAGCTGATGTGCTGGCTCAGGCTACGGACAGTCTCCACAATGAGCTGATGACTGAGGAGAGCCGAGGCCTGTTCATCCACTACGGTGGAGTGTGTGTGCTGCTGTCGATGCTTGAGGCTGGCCGCGGAGGCCTACACACACCTGTGGACATCCTGATGCAGCTAACTGAACAGTCCCGTAAGTCTGCACGTGTCACATGACCATAGTGTAGAAGCCATCACCTGTGTATAGCAATTAGACTTTACATGGAGAATTCATTAATGTTCTTCAGTTTATTATTCAGCCTCAGTTAGAAGGTTAAAAAAAGTGAAATGAGTACATTTTAGATAATAATGACACATTCTATCAGTCTGAAAGAAGGATTTGTGTTCTCGTTCTATCTGTTAAAAAAAGATTAGAATGTAGTTTGATTCTTTGGACAACAAGTATGATATTTGCTGATATTGTGCAGTCTGTTCAGGGGTCTGCGGTCAATATCAGGTGTATGTCATATGTCCATTTAACACATTCACTTAAATTTATGTCAACTCATAAAAAGCCTCTAAATTCTGATTCAACAATGATTTCATGACTGAACTCTTCCAGACAATTGTGACACAGACATGCCACGGGAACTTCTAAATAAAAGATCGATATTTTCACACGACCATTTAGGATCATTGAACACTGAATCAATATGTCGATCCAGATTGATGTATTGTTACTGTCCTACTGGTTAATACACATTTATCTTGGAGGAAGTTGTAGAAAGCAAAGTTTTGTTTTAAGAAATAACAAGAAAAAAGGAAAACTGTCACTGTGCATTGTAGTTTTCTGAGGTCCATTTGGGGCTGTGTTTATCCAAACTGTTTTTTCCATGAGGCCAGCGTATTTTTTTAATAGTTTCCAATTGGAGCAACACTCTGCTACAACAAATGCCAGCAGTGTGATGACATGCGGGTCAGTGGCACTTTTTTCCCAGCAATCCAATCACAGTGGAGGTGGGGCAGGACAGACAGGCTTCCACAAACTGTGTCATGCTCATACTCCTTCAGCCAGGACTCCGTCAAACTTCAGCTCTTTAACCAAACGATGGATCTCACCGAGATGTTTCCTCACCTGCTAAATCTCATGAATTCACACAGACCAGCAGGTCCGTCCTCTCTCCGTACATGCTTCAGCCTCTCCTTCATCCAGATCAGGACCAGAGAAAGTAGGGACTACTCTACCTTGTGCCAAAATTTTTATCAGCCAGTATTTCTTGATAACACAAACTATCAGGGAAATAAGGTACTTGCAAAACATAAATTAACCGTTAATTCTGTTGATGTTCAGAATCATAGCTACTAGAGCGTCTCAGATGAACTGAGGCTGCACCTCCAAAGCATTTTCAGAAGAGCTCCTGTCATTTTGAGGTGGGAAAAATGCTTTGGTAGATGCAGATCTTTGTTTGTTTACTCTAAACATTTTCAACCTGCATCAGTCATTGTTGAAATAACAGTATTTACCCCAATAACATTTACTAAAGTAGAAGGAATACTGTAACACTGAATCAAGGTATGCCTCAGAACATTAGAAGCAGCACCTTTTTGGAGCTAAGAACTCCATTATGTCAGCACTACTCTAGCAACTAGTCAACATTTGATTAGTCAATTAATGGTCAACTAGATCTAAAGAAAATAAATAGCCAACTATTTTGATAATTAATTAACCATTTCTTTTCAAGCAGTTCCAGCTTCTTAAATGTTAGAATTTGCTGCTGTTCTTTGTAATTCATGATATTAAACAAACAGTCTTTTGGTTTTGGACAGTTGGGTGGACAAAAAAAGCAAATTGAAGATCGCTTTGGGCTCCTGTGATGAGCATTTTTCATAATTTGTTACATGCTATCAACTAAACGATTATTTGTGAAAATAATTGATAATGAAAATAACTGCTAGGTGCACCCCTAATCTTGGTACATTTGGAGCATCAGTGGATGGTACAACAATATATAATATGTATTGTTGAATTTTCAGCCTGCCCCAGCATCTCGGCCACAACATTGTGACCTTAAGACTCTCATTAAAATTATACAGTTCACTTTGCCATGGAAACGTCTGTGGTTGACGTAGCCTTGAAAGCTGCTGTGATCACTCTTCTATCCCAGATTTATAGACTGTCTCTACTATCACTATTTACTTTGATTTATACCAGCTGCCCCTGCAGTATTACTCCATATCATCCCCACATAAAATACCACATGTGAAAAGCAAGGGATCGTCTGAGTTCACATCAGTCATGTGCTCTGGTCAGGCGATAGATTTTGGAAGTTGTGGTCATAAAACCTTGGACCTTCATCACCTTCTGGATTAGGTGGAGGGAACAGCTGCACACCTTCCATGGAAGGTCAAGTTCAGCAGGGTTACGAGCCATATCATTTAAGACCGCGGTATGCTAATGCACCGCAGAGCCATATGCTGCAGGCAACTGCGTGTGTACCTACAATCCTGTGTTTCAAGGGGACTGTAAGTCTAGCAGAACTTGCTAATTATTGTGTTTTACAAGCAGTAATGAAGGGGGACAGGAGAGAGGTTTACACCTGAAGGTTGCCAATAAAACAAAACAAAAAAATACACCCATATATACAGGACGTTTGTGGTCTCACTGCGACAACTTGACTGCTTTTATAAAGTCACACTCTGCCAGTTACACAACACATCTTGTTTATAGGACAAAAATGCAGTTGGCCACCTCCGTACACACACAAATACACTCCATAACAGTGTTTTACTGGCTTTGACTGATGTCTGGTAAACAGTGGCGGCACTAACTACCAAACTGCTTCATACTGTATATTTAACTTCAATGGTCACATATGGACTGACTTGGTGTGTGTGTGTTTGCATTCTTTCCATGCACGCCACATTAGAAAAGTGTTTGTTATTCTATGTTTGATGGTGTTACAGGTTAAAAAAATAAAAATTCTGACCTGTTTGAATTACTTTAGACAAGGACTTCTTACTCCATCAAACCCATGAGGAATGTGTCTGTATTTCTGTGTGTCTCCATCTGTATCTGTATAATAGCCACAAATGTGTAGAATGTAGCACATATTAAATTTAAAAAAGACCCATCAGAAGACTGGGCAGTGTGACCAGAAGTGCTGCATGGTGTTAGGTTCCTAGTCTTAATAAGATACAATATTACTGCCTCTGAAAAAGTATCAGTGCTAGTCGTGAGCATAATTATAGTTTCCTAACTAGAAGCAAACTAAATGAACAAATATCAAATTGTTTCAGTTTTTCCCAGTCAGGATGTCCAGACCTGCTCCGTCTGTCAGTGAACAGGCTAAGCAACGTGTCGCTTGTGGCCCTTATTCTATTTTTGTAAAGTCTCACAAACTTGCTTCACCTCCAGTCAGTTTTGTTTGGTCAAAATCGACACTGACACCCTTGAGGTTTCTGTTTCCCCGCAAGTCAACAGTCCACGTAGACGACAAGAGACAAATTTAATGTTATGAGGTTGAGAAGACAGTCATGATGACAGTTGTCTTATATCAACCAATCAATCAGAGTTTATTACTTTATTATGCAGCGCCAAGTGCTTCAGACAGAGTAAACAATAAAACAATATCTCCCCACCCCACAGTTTTGTTGGACTGAAGGATTATGTTCAGCTACAGATAAAGAGTTTAGCTGATAGCCACTATCAGCAGACTTTACACTGAATCTTCACCAGTCTGGAAGTTTAATTTTAAAAATGCTGGTGTTTCAAACATGCGAAATGTGCAAGAAAAACTCTAAAATGTATAGAAAGTGTTCAAGGTCATGTCAGTAACATTGATGATGTGTAGTAGTTTTATAACCTTGAGATGAGATGCTGAAAAAAACTGACCGAACTGTCCTTTCCTGCTTTATCCTTCTCATATTATCAGATTCTACCCGTCTTATCCTTTCCTAACTGAACCTGATCCTGTTCTTCCCCTGTCCAATCTTCTGCTGTGATTTGATGCCAGCAGAACTTCTGTACCAGCCAAAAAAAAGTCCCTCTGTGGCTCAGATTGTATTCCCTCACCCTTGTGCGTGGTCTAAGATGGTGGAGAGATAGTTTTTAAAGAAGCAGGAATGTGTCTTTAGCAGAAACAAATGTTTGTTTACGACTAATTTCAGGACTTCTTAAGGTCCACATTTGCTTTTGCTCATTTAAAAAATGTGCAGCTCCCATCTGTGTGGGTTGATGCTGTTGTCCTTTTTCTCTGTTTCATCTCCCTGTGTGTTTGTGTGTGTGAAGTTATGGTTTGATGAAGGGAAGGTCAGAGTTAACAGCGACAATGTGGAAGCTCTTCCCAAAAACGATCATCACAGAGTCACTTTGACCAGCATCTGTGTCCCTTTCTAACCCAATTTTATCGTTAAAGGGTTTTTCATGGTTTGTTTGTGACTGCATGTAGTTTTCATTTCTATGCAAATCTGGAAAGCATGGCAAAAGAAGTCGATAAAAGTTTAAACATTGAATAGAAATGTGTTGTTTGTTAGAGAAAATGTTTCGATAATATCCTACTTTCTTTGCTCTGCTTGTGTTTTGTAGGCTTCCTAAATCCCTTCTTGGAGGCTTGTAGCTGTGAGGAGTTTTTCCGAACTGCCTCCCAGCTCCTTAAAAACCCTCGCCTGGAGCTCCCGTTGATGGAGAAGCTTTCCATCCTTCTCCAGAAGCTCTCAAGCATCAGGTACACTCAGTGATTTTCATACTGATAATATCACACGCTCCGTGCCAGCCGATCATGGGTTGTAGATACCTGCATGCACGGACATACGCAACAGTGCACGTGTGTCAGGCATGTCATGTTTTGGCAAAATTTGCTGTTTTGAATCCAGAATAGGCCACCGACGTGATTTCTGCTGATGCAGTGAGAAATAGTGTTTTTCAGGGGGGTTCAGAGCCTGCCTACTGCATCTGTAACTGGAGCGTGTATATCTCCCTCTCATAAGCTGTACTGCAGTGTGGAAAAAGTTGAAATGAAGTTGCCGCAGTGGCTTTCAACTGAAAATCAAAAGATACCAACCAGTTGGAAAGCCTAGCACTAGCTCATGCATGCATTACAGGATGTAAACATAACCTGTATTTACCAGACTTTTTCTTAGCTTTTTTATGCTCTCATTTCTTTCATTTGTCTTAACAAGTAAAAACTCTCAGTAGTTCACAAGACAAAAAAAAATTACACATTTAATGTGTAAATTTAGCCAAAGATAACATGTCATACAGCTGTAGTGTTGGGATATGTTTCATTGAATGTCTTTGGACTGACGAGCTGTTGTGTTGCGTTTCTTTTATTTATTTATTTACTTATTTATTTTTGTCCAGGAAGAACCGTCGTCTGTTTGAACTGTCCTCGCTCCACCTCCAGATACAAGAACTCAGTCACAAAACCAACCACGCACACACCTTCCTCTGCCTCAACCTCAGGTCCATCCTCCACAACCTTAAATAACACTCGCACTCATGTGTTCTCCAGGCTCGTGCTGGAAATTTCAAGGTCTCTGTAAAAAAAAATCTGACTTCTTGGGTTGAATCGAGATGACTTGCCCTGTATTTCAGGACTTCAGCACCTCGACGGGTCTTTCATGTCTGCTCACGCTGTAATTAACACATTTCAAACTGTACAGCACTTCAAGGCTCCATCCTACTCTACCTCAAATAACACATGCAGACGCACATTCTTTATTTATTTCGTGATGTGTTTTTGAAGTCTTTTGTCTGTCAGAAGTACTTTTTTAGTGTTGCGTGTGTTTTGTACTTTGTGACCCGTCTGTTTTTTTGTTCCACAATGTTAATGTAATGTTTTGTCTTCCGTTCTTTCTGTGACGAACCCCCACCTCCCCTTTTGTTTTTTTGTTTTTTTTTTTTTGTTTTTTTTTTAATGAGTGTCATGTTTGCCAAGTGGCCTTAATGGGTGTCTGATGTGCTCAGAGGAAGAGAGGCTGTGACTGTGAAGCTTTTTAATGACAATAAACAAAAAGAACAGAAAGACATTGAGTTTCGATTGCATATGAAATGCTGGAATGCATATGTTTTGTATAAACGTGTCTTATTTGTTTGTTCCAGAGCTTGGGTAGGAGCATGGATGGGAGTAATGGTCTCAGTATGGGACACACTGGTGGTGTTGGTTGACGGAGGAGATCGGAAGGACTGGAACAATTACAGCTGAATTTAAAACGTTTGTATCTAAAACACCGAGTGCTCGCGCTCTGAATTTTAGTGGTGCTCCGTTTTTTTTTAAGCCCATACTGAATTTCTAAGTTAACTGGGTGTTGGTTAGTGTGTGAACTAGTGTTCAGGTCAGAGGTCGAGGATAATGAGCTTGAAAAATTTGCTGGATACTGAGTCCTTGGATCACATATTTATTATAGAGTAAAGAATACAGTATATTTGTATACTGGTTGTCTGTGTGAGCCCCTGCAGTTGAACTTATGAGTCGATACATGGTTTGAACAAATTGATAACATGTTTTCATAGTGGTTCTGACAAGTTATTACATTTTACCAACAACTAGATAGTGTGTACCAAAACAGTTTTGGAAATCATACATTGTGAAAACAAGTTGAACCATTACAGCGGCTCACTATTTTTTTTTTTTTTTACCAGCTTCTGGATCATACATCGTATAGGTTCAGCTGTGATAAAGGCTCAGGAGTGAGCTGTAGCTTATGGTTTAGCCCATTTAATACTGAATGTTATAACCCCAAATGACTTTGGTTTCTAACCACCTCTGTTATTATGTGGCAGGCACCAAAACACATGCAAGAAAAATGTTAAAAGTCCTGTTTATGTACAAAATGACAGGAAAAGGATTTCCTTTTTATTACCCTTTTAAAAATTATTGTTCTGTTGTAAATAACTATTAGAATTTTAATCTCCTTTGGGGCAGAAACTCAATTGCCATGCCACAGTTATAGAGACCAGAAGGGGGGAAAGTCCCCTCGATCCTACTGAGCAAATCACCCTGATTAAGTCTTATCCTACCTTAAATTCTTCTCTTACTTGCATTTTTACTGCTTCGCCGACTGTCAACAGCCATAAGCAGAGGAGATTATGTTATAGATAAAAGAGGTCATACGGCCCCAACTCTAAAGTGCTGTGTAAAACAAATAGAAACAGAATGTACATTAGTTTTGAAAGAGAAATTCTTTCTCATTCATGCTGGATATAAGACTTCAAGTGCTTAACAGTCTCAGCTGGTCTCTGTTGTTGTATTTTGTTCTTCGTAATGCACCTCACATTTTCAATGGGAGACAGGTCTGGACTGCAGTCAGGTCAGTCTATTACCTGAACTCTTTTACTACGAAGCCACACTGTTGTAAAACATGCAGAATGTGTCTTGGCATTGTCTTGCTAAAATAAGCAGGGACGTCTCTGAAAAAGACTGGATGGCAACATATGCTGCTTCAAAATCTGTATGTTACCTTTCAGCATTAATGGGGCCTTCACAGATGTGACAATTTCCCATGATGCCATGGGCATTAACACAGCTCTATACCATCACAGATGCTGGCTTTTGAAGTCAGCACTAGTAACAATCTGCATCCTTTTCCTCTTTAGCCCAGAGGTCACCAGTCCATGATTTCCAAAAACAATCTGTAACGTGAATTCGTCAGACCACAGCAAACTTTTACGCTTTGCATCAGCCATCTCAGACGAGCTCGAGCCCCAGAGAAGTCTGCAGCGTTTCTGGATGTTGTTGATATATAGCTTTCACGTTGCATGTCTTAACTTGCATTTGTAGATGCAGCAACAATATTGTGTTTACTGACATCGGTTTTCCAACTTTTTCTCACGCCCGTGTAGTATTCTTTATACAGTTATGTGGGTTTTTAATGCAGTGCTGCCTGAGGGATTAAAGATCATGGGCATTCATTGTTGGTTTTTGGCTTTGCCCCTTAGCTGCAGAGATGTCCCCAGATTCTCTCTTTCAATAACATTGATTGTAGATGGTAAAGCTAAATTTCTTGTAGTTTTGTGTTGAGAAACGTTTTTAAACTGTTGCACTACTTCTGAACCTCACCCCATCCTTTCTTGTGAATGAGGCTTTCGAGGATGCTGTTACCTGTTACCGTGTTTACCTGTTGAATGTTCCAGACAGGTGTTTTTTTGAGCATTCAACACCTTTCCCAGTCTATAGTTATTCCTGTCACAACTTTTTTGAAACTTGTTTCAGGCATCATATTCAGGATGAGTGTATATTTACAAAAAACAATAAGGTTAATCAGTTCGAACATTAAATATCTTGTCTTTGTGCTGTATTCAAATGAATGAAAGTCAAAAAATATTTGCAAATCACTGCATTCTGTTTTTGTTAACATTTTACACAGCCTCCCAGGTTTATTGGAATTGGGGTGTATTTTGTTGCGGTATTACAGAGGAGGAGAGTATTTACGTTGCATCCCCTTTGTGGCTGTTGTGAATTTTGTTGCATCTGGATGATATCAAATGGAAACATCAGGCTTTATTATCAACAGCGCTCGGTGCACGTAAACAATCCTGTGACCACCATCGTTCACCGAGCCACCCAGGGTACATGTGCAGGTCCGACCCTGGTGGTTAATAAAATCACTCTGTCAAGATCATCTATTTATCATCAACTGCTTCTTCAGCATCCATCTCTTCTGCCTCGGAGCACGTCCGCTCTCTAGATGGAGTGTAAATTGACTGAACCCTGGAGATCACTGTGAAGCCAATCGTCACTTTCTTTCTCCAGCAACTCATCTTTTGCTTTGGCTTTAATCTACAGCTATTGAGCAGAGTGGTAACACATGACAGTTGCAGAGTTGCATCATTTACTGGCTTAACGGTTGAATGTAATAATGTCGGGTTACCAATCAAGCCATCTTGTTGTGATCACTTGGTGGTCAGGACATACAGAGCGTGTAAGGCTTAGGGGCTTATCCCTCTTTGGCAGATCTGAAAAATCAAGTTGTCCTTATCTTAATTTTGTCCACACTTTCCCTTATAAATAGATCCAAGTCCGACACTGATTAAAAAGATGACCTTAAAGTGACACTCTTTTCACCCTCTGCAGGCTTGAAGTGTGGCTTTGAAAGGAGGTTTGCAGTTTACCTCATTTAGGGAAAGCTGTGATCAATTTGAGCGTGCATCATTAACAAAAATGTCAACAGGTTTTCACAGCCAAAAAAGAAAAACAAATGCTACAAACCACTTCTGCAACACAATCCAGTCCACTTTTGTCCATCTATAAGCATATAATGTACACTAGGGATGTACTGATACCAAAAACACGAGGTACGATAATAATAACTTTCAGAGTGCTTTGACAGATAAAGCAAAACCAGACAATATAGCAACAGAAAGCCAAACAAAAGCTAGACAAAGTTAAACTAAAGTTATGTAAGTTTAGCACAGTGCAAAGTGATAAAAAGAGATAAGAACAATAAAACAAACAAAAAAAGTCAGTGTAAATAAATTGGAATGAAAAAAATAATGTTGTCAATATCAATGAAAAGAATAAGAATAAAAGACGGCATCACATGTAAATATAAATAAAGTGAAATTAAAAGAATAAAAAGACGACATCACATAAAGCAAGTTTATGAAATGGGCTGTAAGAAGTGATTTGAAACATGCACTGATTCTGCAAGCCTTATCTCCTTCATAAAACCACAGTTTAAAAAAATCCACAATATTACATTTATTCTGATTTTTTAAAAAAAACAAAAAGATAAAATGACAACTTTAATCCTGATGTGTACAGCATTTTTTGTTGTCTTTTAACTTAAAGTGCTTCTGCTTTCCATCTTTACTGAAATAAAAAATAAAAAAGTAGCCAGCCATGAACTGAGCAATGTGCAAAAAATAGGCATGGATCATGCTACATGGTCAGTAGCAGTCGTTTTATGAAAATAATAATAATATAATAAAATAAAACAAATAACTATGTTGTTTCAGATATCGTCAGTATCGTCGGTATGGTATTGAGACTTTTTTAATTGCGATATTGTGATATTTAATATATTGTTGCATTCCTTATATACACATTTAGCAGACATTTCATTTGGTACTCGTGCATTTATTGCAGGTACTCAAATACATGGATAAAATTTAAAAACAACATATAAGAAAGTATTATAAACTCAAAGTTAATATACTGGGTTTTTGAGTGTATTCTGACATTCATTCATTTGCTCAGGCAGTCGTAGGATATGGTTGAACGGTCTGGAAAAAGCTAGTCAGTGAACTCTGATTTTACATTATTTTATCCCACATTTTTATTTTCAAGGTCAAGACGCTCCGACCAGTCTCCACAATCTTTCCTTAATCTTAACAAAATGTTTTTAGTTCCTCAGCCATAATTTAACTTCACCATAGTTTATTTGCCATATAATGATCTTTCCTTTGTCATTGAACAGAATTATCCCGTGTCTGTGTGAATATGCAGAGATATGACTGGATCATGCTGGATAGTGAAAGATGAAGATTATAGTTTCTAGTTTTGGGGGGAATTTATTGTAAGTGACACGAAACTTAGGCTGAAGGAATCTGCAACCTTCCTCTAGCTGCTTTTCAATCCTAAAGGTTGCGAGGTTTGGCATTGGAATAAATTTTGGGTGGAGTATCACTTTAACCAGGCCTTATTGCCTATGTGCCCACTCCAGAAACTGTCACTGAGTGATTTATTTACTTTCATGACTTCAGTTTAGTCTGGTCTGCACACTACACACTGCAGTCAGCTTAGCGGTGTCTGGTCCGTATTACCTAACACACTTAAACTCTGCCAGTCTGCCCTGCACAGCATCACCCACACAACTTTATAACCTGATCTTGATTTATGTTTGTTTTTTTCAGTGGACCAAAAATTCAGAAAATTACCCCAAAGAGAGTGCTCTGGTCTGACTGCTAAACCTCATTAAAATGTTATTTGGTTGGTGGGAGGAGACTCGCAGGGGGAAACATTAGCGGTTCCACTTCAGCACAACCATAAAGTCAAGTCAATCAGTGATTTGACATGGCAGCCCACCAAATGTATATTATTTCCACCGCTAGCATAAATGTGCTGCTGCAGCAATGCAATAAGCACATGGAGGGTCTGCTAATCTACCTGGCAGTAAATGAGGTACTGTGTGAAGGAGTTGTGAGTGGAAGCAGCTGTCAGGGGTTATTTATGGTCGACAGGCTAAGATCACACTGCTTTCCAAATTCCTGTTTGTTTTAACTTCTTTTATTCTGCTTTGGCTTCCATCTGATCGCGATTGATCTGTTAAAAATGAAGTGTCAATCCCGATTCAGGATTTCCAGACATGTTGCTCATTCGTTTCTGTCAGCTGCAGTGGTTTTTTTTTTTGGGTTTTTTTTTGCCAAACTTGGTGTCTCTGTTTCTGTTTTCCTAATTTTCATCAAAGAAGCAGTTAGAAGGAAAGAAGGAAGGATCGTTGCATCACAATAGAACATTCTATGCTTTTTTTGGTGCCAGTTCTATTGGATCAGGCTGTGACGAATGGGATTTTTTCTTACCACGGTGGCAAAGCAACTTATTCCCACAGGATGGCTGTTTACCAGCGACTGCCTTAATACTTACGTTTTATTGGACCTTATTGAGGGATACTGTCATAAGCATAGCATAGCTCCTTTGAGGAATAGAGCAGTGCATAATGTGAGTGCTGCATGCAAGTGAGTGGCAGACTGATGGTGCTGCTCACACCGAGCAGAAACTTAAACTTCGCAGTAAGTTTTCAGTAAGAGCCGCAAGCGTCTAGCCTGTGAAGCTTGCTTATGACACATTAGGTTTCAATTTGGCAGTAAATATTGAAAAGCAGGACATTTTAGTGTTTTATAGATAATTGTTGATACTCTGGACACCCAGCTTGAAACAAGGACAGTTCTGCTCAAACTGAGATGTCGGATCACCGAATGTAGTCCGAGATTTGCATCGTAGGTAACCCCTATTCCCTCTTTATATATCATATCATCACTTATTCCTGTTAATTTAAAGAACAGTTCAACATTGTGGGAATTGATACCACTCATGTCTATGCCATAAATATAGTATTAGAACCAGCAGCTCATTGTCTTAGCTTAGCGTATGTTGGCTCTGTCCAAAGTTCAAAAATGGCCTTCCAGCACATCTAAAGCTCACTAATCAATAAAATGTATGTTTTAATTAATAAAATGTCAACTTTATTGAATTAAGCAACTAAATGTAAGGATTTCTTTTCAGCCCTTGTTCCTCTGCCCAGCCAAGGCTAGCTGTTTCCCCCTACCTCTGGTCTTTATGCTATGCTAAGCTTTATGCTAATCGCTGCTTGTCTCCAGCTTTGTACTTAACGCACAGACATGACAGTGGTGTCAACCTTCTCATCTAATACAAGAAAGCAATTTAAGCGTATTTCCCAAAATGTCAAACTTGTCTTTTATGGGTTCAAACGGATGTTCTGCCAAAAAGATCAAGTCCTCACCCATCTCCGACTTAAATATAAAATGTGCTGCTTCAGGGAGAACAGTGAATCAGGCAGAATCAGCTTGGAGGTTCAACGTTGATAGAAACTTCCTAAACCACTCCTGCAGCATAATTTACTTCTTTTCTGTCTGTCAGTGTCGCAGTAGTTCTAAACACGTATTTTCATCAAAATACAGATAATTACACTGCCTCTGTGCCTACCTCCTGCTCTTCCATCTGTCGAAGAATACACTGTCCTTACTTGTTTTCTACAAAAGATTTTTCTCCTCGTGATTTTTGAAAGCTGGGGCAAAATGGCAGCTGTAGGAAATAGTTGTTCCTTGTTCTTTTTTCACAGCTGACTGTTTATCTGCATGTTTTATATGTGTCGAGCATAGTTAGATGTGGGACAGAATGTGAATGTTAATTTTGGTTTAGTTTGATTTCATGGTTTTCTTCTGATTATTTGTCCTGGCTATGATTTGAATGTTTTACTTTTTTTTTTACTTAATTGAGTCTGTATGGTGGCCGCTGGGAGGAAAGCTTGAATATTCACGACTGACACAAAGTTCACTGATGAAATAAAAAAAAAAGGTTGTAGGACTTGATAAGTATTCACTTCCTCCGACTCCTTTTCGGACATGCATTATTATCTCGGCCAGGCGTAATGCCATCACATGCATCCATATGTCTGTGACATGCAGCTGATCTTGTGTACTGTTTGACCCGTCAGCCTGTTTTTGTGCACATTCATGTCTGTATGCTAAAGGACTTCTGTGATTTTTGAAAACCCTTGAAAAACCTTTTTTTCATGACTCCATGCCGGTGACAGCAGTGGCCAGAGGCATTGTCTTTTCAGATCATCATCATCATTCTTGTGAATGCCATATCTCAAGAACGCCTTGAGGGAATTTCTTCAACTGCACAAATGAGCATTTGGACTCAAGGATGAACTGATTAAATTTTGGTTGTCAAAGGTCAAGGTCACAGGGACCTCATGTCTGTTTCGTTGTCATGAAGGCAACGTGTCAGTTAAACTGAGACTTGGACTCAAGGATGAAGTAGTCTCTAAGTGAAGACAGCATGTTTCTCACTGAAGTTTATTCGCTGGAATCATACATGTATAGTGATAACTTCCATGTTGCCAAAAATAACTCCATACTCTTTTATTAAATTCCTTCAACATAGTGGTGAGTTCCATATTAAATTCCTTTACTACAGACATTATATGAGTCTGGACAGACACGGATATAAACTGCACCTTGACTGGTTGGCAGAGACAAACAACTACGAGGCAGTAATTCTATCATAACTGGCCACTAGAGGCCATTAGTTATCAACAACTGCTTCAGTTTGAAATCTTGTTCCAGCTCGGGACAACATATGTGGAGGTCATGTCAATGTTGGCAGAACTTTGCAAACCTCTGCTAGTTGCATTTGGCAGTTGTGGTGGCATTGCAGTAGGTGCTTCATCATCTGTTGCCCGGCAGGGATCAGAGTGCACTCTTTTAATTATCTTGTTTATTGTGAGTTTGCTCTTTTAGTTGTATAATTGCACTGCAGTTCTGGCTGTTGAAAGCAATTTAATTACAAAGAGTGCGAACACAGTTCATCCTGCAATCCAGACAGACGCACATTCTGATCCACAGTTCTCGAGGATACACCTGTCTGAGGTCTGGACAATACTCCTGCTGTTTGATGTGTGTGTAGGTGACTGACAGGGATGAGTGTGTGCATGCAGGTGTTGTGTGGAGGGTGAAGGTGTTTCTGACTGGCAGATGTTTAATTAGTCTCATGGTTGGCACTCCTTGCCCTGAAGTGGCTCTCTATAGCTTCATCCTCATTTAAAGTCAAGCCAAGCGCTTAAGACGCAGAAACCGACCCTGAAGACACAGACGCACACACTTCTTCATACGTGTGTATGGACTCAATGTGTGTGTGTGTGTGTGTGTGTGTTATCAGACTAAAAAGGCTTTTGGATTATCTGTGGGCAATTTTGAGAGTTTGAAACATGATGAGAGAAAGACCTCAATGCTGCCCCGATGCCCCACAGCAGCATCACTGGCCTTTTCCACTGCCAGACAGAACTTCTGTGAACCTGACTTAAGATCCCCCGCCAGCACATACACACCTAATCGTTTAGCTAAGGCCTTGGGAATCTTGGCACAAATGCACACACCCACACAGAGTGAACGCCTGATGACAGAGCGGTGTGCAAAGGTGACAGCTGCCACTGTAGTGGCTAATGTCTTGTTGGTAGAGAAAAGGTCTTTTGTTCAAAAAATGTACTTAAATGCTGTCCAAAACGAAAATCTTCCAAGCTGAGAAAACGTTTTGTGTTGGTGCAGATCAGGTTGTATCATTTACTCGTCTGAAATTAGAAATATGATGCAGAAATCAAGCATATAACAAGCATAGCTCTGCATTGTTTGGTAAAAGTAAGTAATTAAAAAGCATCGTGTAGAAACAAATAAAGCAATAAAATAAAGAGAATTAAGTTATTATCCTTGAATGAGAGGAGTGGTTTGGCCTCTCAACTTGTAGTAGCAAGTCAGTGGGAGAGATAAAAGTACATTTGTGGGTGAGAGCTAACGCCTGACTGACATTAAGGTCTACTAATCTTGTCCTGAAGTATTTTTCCAATGAAATCATCCTTTAGTTGATGAACCATGTTGTCACATTTAATGATGTATAATTAACTGTTGGTACTTTTGAATGAGCTGGAAAATGTTGTGATTAGTGATTTTCCATTTGGTGTCTATGAGCCATTAACAGACCTCGTCAGTGTCTGCTGTCATGGCGGACAAACAGCAGTGTTGGATGGAGAACTGTATAGGATCATTTAGTTTACTGTATATTATCCCATTTGCCTTTGACATGATGTAAATTCTCATGACATTTTTATGGATATTTGATCACTGATATACTGGATGTAGTATGTCTGTCTACACATATAAAGCTATATCAACTTAAATGCGAATTTTGAAGGATTTTTTTCAGATTATTAATGCATATCATCTTTTTTTTGTACCCTGAGATCAAGAGTCTGTCCTGCACTCTAGAAAAACACAGGTTAAAAAATTAGTTTGAGTCAGTGCTAGGTTATCCAGTGAGGTATTTTGACCTAATGTCAGTGTTATTTCTACATAACTGTTGGGGTTACTGGATTAAAACAACCCATCTGTTGGGGTACTGGGTAAAATTAAAGGCAAACTGTGGAGGATTTTCCCAAAGAACAGTGTATAAGCTCATACAAAAATAAAATAAATCACTCTAGATCATCACTTATACCCCACTAGAAGTGTGTGATGGTTATCTGCACAGGCTCTTTCCACTGCCTGTATGTCCTTACTTTTTGAGCGTCAGTCTGTTTGGCAGTGGTGTGAAGCCCCCAGCCAATACAGTGCACAGGTTTTGAGGTAGGGACTATAAAATGTAGCAACCAACTGTTGCTGTCGCCGTCTCTCTACTCTTCTCTCTGTCTGTGAGAGCTGCAGAAGGAGTTTTACTCATATTTAGACACAGGCAGAGCAGGATTAAGAATCACTTTTGTTGTATTCACATGTTGTGCAGAGTTGTGGGCCTGTTTATTTGTGCTTTAACCACTGTGAAACAATCACTGTGGTTTTGAACATTACTGGTTGAAGTTGAGCACTGACCTTTAATCATTATTCCTTGGCTCAAAAAACACTTATGTTTTTTCTTTGTTTAATTGAAGACAACTCTAGCACATCCAGTTGTTGATTTGTTCAGTGCAACTACTGAGCGCTCGTATGGGATTATCATCCCCTGGTGATATAGTTATGTAAATTTGTGTGTCTGTATAATAATGGAAACATATTTTTTTGTTTTCCAGCTAATAGGAGGGTGTAGATACTAAACTGAAGAGGCCTCAAAATGCCCTGAAATGTTTTACAGACATTCATGTTCTGGGGCAAGTGCAGACTGCCTGACTTTACCTCTAGCGCCACCACGAGGTTGGCGTCTGTGGCTTTGAGTGGAAGGTGCCTGAAAGTTTTGGTGCCTTGAAGTTTTGCACAGACATTCATGTCACCCTCGGGATGAATTGTAAAATCTCTAGTGATGCCCAGACTTCTCATCTAGTGCCATCAACAGGTCAAATTTGTAATTTCTCCCAAAGTTTGGCTTATGACCAAATGTGCTTATTGTAAGTTGTGGTTTGTCTTAATTAGCAAATGTCCACGTGTTAACGGGCTGAACTAAGTTAGTAAACTTGGTGAACATTATACCTGCTAAACATCAGCATGTTAGCATGTCAATGTTAGCATTTAGCTCAAAGCACCACTGTGCTTAAGTACAACCTCACAGAGCTGCTAGCATGACTGTAGACTCTTTGTCCTGTTATCTTATTGCATACAGCATAAAATGTACAGTATATAACTGCATCAAGGTTTTTAAAAGCGTACTTACAATATACTGTGAACTTTTTTTAATACTATATACTCCTTTAGGTGGTTTACTTAATACTTTCTGGGTCTTGACATCTTTCTTGTCACTAAAACAAAATTCCTTTTATCATATAATCTGAGATAAACTGTAATAATAAATATTTCATCCTTTGTCATTCAGTTATCACATTATAAAATACAAACAAGCCATTTTTTCGCCATACATCTTTATTAATGTATACATTATGTACAATAATAAGTTATATATACACTTATACTTTGGTTTGGTGATGAGTTTGTGTGTGTTTCTATATGTTCTTCTATACTGTGTGTGCTACTGAGGTAAGTAATCCATGTTTGGCTTCTGTTTATCATCATATCAACATAGCATACTGTGTGTCAGACAAGATTTTGCCTGTCTGAAAACAGGGCTTGGGTCCATTTCATTTCAATTCAATCCAACAATTAGATTATTTACAAAAGTTCAACAGCATTAAAACATCAGAAAAATAACTACTTAAACCTGTTTTGAATTGAACTGGATCTGATGAAGACGACTCTTCACTAAGAAGGCAGTATATTTAAATGGGAGCTTTTCGTGTGCACAGGACAGACACGCTCGATAAACATGCACTTTAATTAAGTTAAAGCGCTGGAGTCCAGCCCCAGAGTTTGCAGCGTAAAATATGAACAAAAAAAAAAAAAAAGCAGTAGAAGAAGAACTTGGCAGCGGGTGATTTGTTTGATTTTGCGCAGAGCCGTCATGAGACATTACGCTGACAACATCAGGCATCAGATTAATATCAGTCCTATTCCAAAGAAATGAGATCAAAGTAAGTCTTGGCATTGTTCGTTAAAGTTGGCCTTGCTGCTCCAGCTTGCTGCTGAGTTTTGGAGCTTAACCGCTAAAGAAAGCAGGACGTTGACCTACAGCATCTGATCTGTAAACATCGTCACTCTTAATGGAGCTTAGACGAGCATTAACGCGACGCTCTTCACAAACATGATGCTTATCAGAGCCACCCTCAGTCTCTGTTAACCAGCTTCAGCTGCGTTTCAGAAGAGGACAACCCACACAACTGCATATTGTTCTCATTTGCCATATTGGTCCCATAGGGGAGAGGGGAGCTTAAATCCTGTCTGAGCATGACTGAGCCGACCACAAAAGCTGAGTAAGGTCAGACGTTATAGGACGACCGTAGCGCCGCTTCCACCATGGCCGGCTGCGTTCTTGCACCGTTCGCAGTGCTGCAACGCCGGGGGCGGTTAGTCATGCCTCTGCCGTGGCATCTCTCTTTTTAATGCAGGGTTTTTACAGCTTTTCCACTGGGCTTTCAGTGGTTAAGTGGCCCTAAATGCTTAATTGGGTGCTGGAAATCACAGGCACTTTGCACCCGCTCTGTAAACCGCAACACTTCAGCCTATTAGGGGCCCGTGGAGCCACACGCCAAATAATTAGGGCTGGCGGCAGCGCTAGACCACAGCATTGGGGTAAAAGGGGAATAAGTGGGGAGAGGAAGAATTATGGGGTGGGGGTGGGGGGTCACAGACTGGGTCAGTGCCGAGGAAGTAGTTGCAGTAAGAACGCGTTGGTCTGTGTGTGTGTTGAAGTTAGAGAAAGTGGATTTATGTGTGTTAAGGCAGAACACGAGCAGGAGTGAAATGTTGGGATTAACACTGAACACACCACCTAAAATGCTTCAGTGGTTTTTTTTTTGGTTTTTTTTTTCATGCATCACTCATTCTTGAGAATTGAAACACTGTATTTTGAGGTGGTTTTGATTTTCACTCCTCAATAATGCTGGGAAAATATATTTTAAAAGATCGATCCCTTGGCTATTAAACCTTGTAATGGATTAAACTCCTAGTTATTTGATTTTTATTAAAGATAGACGTTTTATGCAGTTGACAAAATGCTACATTTTTTTGTTTCACAGCATAGTCATAGTGAGAAGCCATTTTGTTTTTTAAAGTTGCTACAAGTTCTTTTTATGCTGATTAAAATACACATTTTAAAACCATAATTCTTATTTAGCTTTGATTTAGAAGGGCTACGGAGTTGACATATGGTTGAGACACATCTGATATATTTTAATGAATCTGTCAAAAAAAAAAAAAAACAGGAGGTGAGACAGGGGTCCAGAGGGTATAGCTAACCCTTTTTATGCCTGATTAAATCCCATTTTGTAAAAAATCTGACGGAGTTGTTGGAAATCTGGGACACAACTTCAATAAAAAAATGGATTTTAAAATGATGATGATAATAGCACATTTTTACATCTATGTTATCAGTTGGTATTGTTAGTTTTAAATTTTGAAAGTTTTTAACAGATTTATAAATTGTTTGAAGTCTTCTGTGTTTTCTTGCACAGAGCAAGTTTAGAAGTTTAAAAAAAAAATAAAGAAAATCAAAACATTTCATAAATTATGTATTAATCCTTAAAGAATAAATGTTCACCAGAAAATCTGAATTAGACTGTTGGTGGAAGTTTTTTGGTAGGACATGATTTGTCTCAAATCTCAAGAGTGGGTGATGACTGGTTGAACTTTTCTTCTAAGTCCATCTGTTCGTGATCAGTGTTTCCACACTTAAAATAGAGCTCGGTTGGGTTTTAAAGTAAACAACATTGCAGAATCAACCTGGAACTGACATTTAAAAAAGAGGTTTGAAGCATTTAATTAAAAATACTAACATAATGTCTTATGGTAATTCTTTATAAATGAAAATACTGCTCTGTAATGTTGACTGCAGTTGTGTGTATGCTGCCCAGGATGAGGAAAGCTGAACTGAATGAAGTTTTAGCATTTCCAGCTGGGCATAATGATTGCATTTTAAGTAGAGACCTCATATCTGCTGTCGTTCTCTATGATGACAGCACAGCCGGAGTTATAAATGTGAACTGCGGTCAAACCAGGTCGCTTTCTTGATATGGAACACAAACATCCAGTTGCATCAGCTGCGGGATTAACCAGAAGATTTTGGCCCTGATCAGAAGGTTCAGTGAGAGGACAAATGAGAGGGATTCTTATTCCTCCTACTGTTACACAAACGGGCCTACAAGAAAGGCACTTTAAGAGAGAGGCAAAGTTCTCTTCCTTCTGATGGACCACCATGGGACCTAACTTCAGAAAAAATATAATAATTTTTTGATCCCGTTTGAATTGTGTCATGAATTACACATATGATGTTTGCCAGTTTAAAAGATGATTTTACAAGTCAAGAAAATCGCTGTTTGTAGTAAAACTGTTGAGGTGTAAGACTGTGAAGATACCTCATGACTTTTACCCTCCAAAAGCTAATGTTAGCCGCTGAAGCTACAATGCCTGTGTGTTTTTGTACTGGGATGTACTGTAGTCCCACAACACTGTAGTCACAGCTGATAAAAGGACCAGGAGTCACAGGATAAAACACTTAAGGTAAGATAACAAGGGACAGCAATGTTGGTGTTGGTGATGTGTATTATGCAAGATGAGGGATGTAGTTCACGAAGCGGTTTCACACAAAACTAAACATTAATATACCCTGGGCAAATTTCTTGTCTTGTAAAATCTTTTTTTTTTTTAATTGACAAACATCATATCAGTAATTTAAGGCACAATTCAAATGCAGTCAAAAATTATTTGTCTCATAATTGACAACCATTAATATTTTTTTCTGAATAAGGTCCTGTGGAGCTCACCGGAAGTGGAGGGACTTCGCCTCTCTGTTGGCACTGCTGCAGTGGTGCTGCTCAGTGAGCATTTGCATCAGCACACCACTGCATTGTGATTTTCTTCTTTTTTTTTAATACAAAATTTTGTATCAAAAGATTTAAAAAAAAAAGTAGAAGCTGTTACTGTCTTGCGTCCAGCGCACAGTTAATCCAGCTATTATATGCTAAAATTTGAGCATTTGAGACAGACAGAAATCTAATAAAATGGAAACAATCTGATTATGTTATCCTTGCAGCGGAAAAAATATATAAACTAGAAACTAGAGAAACTAGTCTTATTCTTTGGTTTCTGATTTTTGTCATTCTCAAACTCTGTAGCTCTGTAGAAAGACAGAAAATGAAGGCCAAAAAGTATTTCAGATTACTAGCTTCTAGACAGAGAAAGACCCATTGTAGCAAAAAAGGATTGTGCATGGGGAAGTCCACTGACATTCTTCATGTGATGGGTTAAGGTGGATACTGTATATGTGCTGTCCTCCTCAGCAGAGCAGTATCTGTCCCTACATACAAGTATACTGTAAGGCAGCCAAGTCTCTGAAGTCTCTGCTCCGCAACATATTTAGACACTGGCACAGCGCTGGGATGGGGATGAGCACGGGGATGAACAGACCAACTGGCTGTGAAAACTGCTGATGCCCTGCCGTCCGGCAGCCGCCGCCATCTCATTGGTGCCAAGGACGTCTGAGCAGAGCGACTCCACGGCTCCAGCCTCTCGATCTGAACCAGGCGGGTCAGGAGGTCGGGATGCTGTAGCCCGCCGTGCTCACTCTCTCGAAGAGCTGCAGGCCGTCGCTCATGCCACCGATCTCGTCACGCTTCAGCCCAAAGCTCTCGGCCAGATGCCTCCACGTCTTCACCACAGCCGCCTCGCTGCTGTAGGAGGAGCTCAGCATGCGACTGGCCTTCTCCAGGCAGTCGAAGGGAAGCTCTGTGGGGCTCAGGCCTGCAGGGAGACAGGAGTGTTAGAACTATACACCCATTTTCTGTTGGATGTTTTATGTGGGTGGAGGCAAAACAAACCCCTAAATGCATTGCCTGCTAAATGCATGCTAGCAAGTTTTGTTAGCTGACATAATCTTGATGTCAGTACTAAAAGGGTCTAGAAACATAGTCACAGACTGACAAACGTAGTCAGTTACAGTGCCAGTAATCAAACATTACCATGCAACCATGTTTAACTAAGATGGTGAACAGTGCAAACATTAGCGTTCTGATGTTAGCGTCACAGAGGCACTGGTGTGGCAGGAGGCTCGTTTGCTCACCCTGACATGATGATGCTGTTTATATTGATTCATTCTTTCAGTCGAGGATATTAGTTAAAAAATAGATGAGATAAATTATTTTATACTCATCCAGCTGCTGTATTTTGTTTCTATTTTGGTCTTTGTTTAATCTTAATCTATGTTGCTGCTGCCATCATCCAATTTCACTGCACTGATTGTTTGATTTTATGTGAAAATACGCTCCTTAGGAATTCGGTGGAAGTTATATCTTAAACAAATGCATATACATGTACACACCTTTACGTTTTTACAAACTTAGTCATTGATTAAGTCTGAATTTTGTATATTTTTGGAGACATATGTCTCTGAAGGGATATCTTTCTGATTTAGTTTCACTTCCTGAAGCAATTTTCTTGAAAATGGCAGTCAATATCAGTTCTCACTTCAACACAGACATAACACTTCATAAAAAGAGTTCATCTTCACCAGAAAGAAGTAAAACACCCTCACAGTATTGGCAGAAATCGATTCTTGATGACAAGCTGCGGTGAGATGAATGTTTTCATCTGTAAGAGAGACTTACCCTCTGTCACATTGCAGGCTCTGGTGTACAGATCCAAGATCTTTTTCCTTCGACTCTGTAGCATCTGTGTGGGGAAAAAAAATAAATAATGGCTCAAAATATGTGATTTCCAGATGAAAAACAGATAATCATATTTTTTAAATTCATTAATGTCTTTAAAAGCTTCATCCTCTTACCCCTGGGGTTTTATTGTTGTTGTTGATTGCGTTCACACTGCTGATGTGGTTGGTGCTGGCGATGTGGTTGACATTGCCGATGTGGCTGGGACTCGAGATGTTGTTGGCCTGGCCAGCTGCGATGGTGGGTGTCCCGTTGCAGGCCCGCTCGCTGTCCAAGAGGCCCAGAGAGAGCAGGCAGAGGTCGGGTTTGTTTCCCAGGTTGACCAGGCACAAGTTGGGGTTGTTGGTCTCAGCTGATCCCTGCTTGTCAGACGCTGCCTCCTCGTCGCTGTCGATGCTACGGCTCAGCAGCTGCTCGTTCTCTGATGATGCGTCATTTTCACTGCACATGAAGGAAACACACATATGTAAACATATATACATGTGCACATACTCATTGATATTCCATAAAACACTTAAAATGTAAATGGCCTCCAGCTGCTCGATTCTTACTACCTGCGGGCGCACTGGCAGGCTTTTTGGTTGTTTGTTTTATTTCATTTAAATGTGCATCGTGAGTATTATAGATTGCACGTTATTTTTCATCACAATGTTTAGCATGTTAGTCTATTGAGACTCATCAAGGGCTCTACACAGCACTGTAATGGTGTTGTAATGCTGCACACAAGAACATTAACTGCTTTCACAGCCATGTTTTTGTGTCACTTATTTGCTTTCTTGCCAAGAGGTAGATGAAAAGAATAATACCAGCCACCTCTCAAGCGCACTAATTAACATGTTATATCTTGTTTGTATTCTGCATACAAAATTTGAAGTGTTAGAACAACGAAATGTGATTTACTGTATGAGTCTTGCATGCTGGACTATTGCTTGGATGGTCTCACTTTGAGTTGCATGAGCGTTTATGGGTGCTGATAGGTAGATTTTAATACCGTTAGATGGGCCAAGCCAGCTGTTTCATGCTGTTTCTACTCTTTATGCTAAGCTAAGCTAAGCAACTGCGGACTGTAGCTTTGTATTAGCCTTACAGACATATCAAGAAAGTAAGTGCGCATATTTCCCAACATAGCAGACTGTTCCTTTAAACAAATCAGAGTAAAAAACAACAACACAGAACCCCATTAAAAAAGTGTGTCCTCAGTGTACAACAAAAAGAAATGGTTTAGCATAACTCTTCCCTGTTGCAGTAATATTTGGTCCATCTAATTTTTATTGTGCATAGATGGCAGTCTCCAAGGTGAGTATGTATGTCAGTATGCAGACAGATTAAAACAATAAAATCTAAGAAAATGGATTTTAGATACACTCAAGTTCCTACAATACCTCCATGAATAGAATTCTGAACATCCTTCACTATTAGGCAGTATAGTTCAACAGTAAACAGCCTCATGAAAAGTTGAATCCACTAAAACAGTTCTTATGTCCTTCATGAAGGTGGGATTCTTGCACGTTTGTTGCATTGGACGGTTGTTTTTTAGCGAGTTGAGTGTAATAAATTGGCCACCCATTTTTTTTGTCACTTCCACCACACTCTACTACTCTGCACTCATACGTATCCACACATATGCACCAATTCTAGTTCAAGTAATCAAAATAACTGCGGTCTACATGCACATGGTCTCCACATATCATTAAAAAGTCTTAAAAAATGTCTTAAATTTAGTTCTTGATATTCGGGTCTAAAAATATCTTACAGTGTCTGGAACTTTAGGAGGGGAGGCATTACATTTGATCAGAGGCAGAGGTCAGCATACGCTCTGCTTGGAACTTGGTGATAGTTCGCCTTGTGTGGCTGAGATCCTCATTTTAGACATACTGCGGTGATATGGTTACAGTGGTAAAACGAGTGGATTGTGTTAAGTTAATTCAAGGTCATATCATGTTTAACTCTTGTGTGTGTTAGAGCTGAGCAGTAATGTTATATTCCTTATTGCTTTATCATGAAAAAAAATTATGAATTATAATGAAAAGCTCCCACAAGTCGTAATTTTGTTGCTGTGTGAAGGGTTTTGTTTCATGTAATACGTAACAGTGGAACGCAGGTCAGTGTTTTAACAAATTTTATAATTAGATTTAAAAGAGATTTTGATGGAGATAAATTTTAGTATTGGAGGAATATCCATAATAATTTAGGGACTGATTGATTTTTTACTGTAATTTTTGCAGCATTCTAGCACAAGAATTTTGCAATTAATAAAGAGGTATTAATAAAATTCTTTCTTATTTTATCTTTAACCCTGCAGTGCTTTTGTTCTGCTCTGGAAATGGTATCAAATCTTCTTTGTTGAGGTCTTAAAAAGTACTGAAATTGGTTTCCAGATGGCTGCAGACACCCTGCAAACAGTAGTTTTGCTATTGTCCCACATAATGTAATGCTGTGAGTGCGCCCAGAATGACTCGCGTCTTTGCTAACTTCACAGGAACTTTGACACATAAAAATGAGCGGGAGAAGAATGCTATTGTTGTTGCCATAGCTGCTGATGTTTCTAAGCTGTTCCTGTGATTGACTGAAATAGCCCTGCGTTTTACCACATGATACCATGTAATATCAGTTTATTACCCGTCCTCTTCCTCCCTGTGCCTGCTCTGGATTTTCTCCCAAAAGCACCTTGTTGACAGAGATGCTCACAGAATGCCATTGTTTCGCAGTCCCACGCTCTTTTCCTGAGCACACACACAAAATGGCATTGTTTCCCGGACATCTAACACCCACTCTGGCAGCTAAAGCAGTGAGTTAGCACATCCTCTGGCATGCTGCTATACCACACTGTTTACTGCTATTGATGCTGAGGGGTGTGTGTTTGTGCATGTGTGTCCCATCTATTCTCTAATTCACACCCCCTCCCATATATTGGAACAGCGTATCAATCAAAGCATGTTCGCTGCAGTCACAATGAGCACAATGGCTCACTGTAGGATTGTGTGCAGCGCTGTATGCTATCATGTATTCCCACACTTCTCTCTGCACATTAGCCACTAGCGCCCATAAAGCAGCATTGTCTGCACATGGACGATGAGATGTATGCAGAAAGATGAAGGTGAGAAAACTGTCGCTCTTTTGTTGTCTGCCAGGACGTGCTTTCACCTGGCGGTGGTTTTAGGCGAAGCCTGGAATAAATACCCCTATCTGCACTGACAGCTAACCCCTCTGTCAGTCTCTCAGTTTGCTAGGCTTCAGGGCTCATCTATGCTACCTCACACCCCCCAAACCCACCTCTCTGCCTGCTCCAAAGCCACATAATGGCTCTCTGCTCCATTAAAAAAAACCTCAACTATACTTGCTTTTTTACATGCCTTACACACATACATATACGTACATTGATGAGGCAAAAAAGCCGGCAGCAACGATACTACTACTGCAGCGACTTGTTCTGCGGTGGCTTAATTATGGGCAGATGCTGAAAAAATTACAAAAGCTTCTTTCTGTTGTGCAAAGTCTCTGTGACGCCACATACAAATACTAACACACAAACACACACACTCATAATGCACACTCAAACATTAAGTGGTGCATATAAAATATTCTGCAGTATATTTCCCAAACATTCACTACTTGCACAGTTGTGAAGCTTAACACACCGAGACACTTCAGTGGAGAATATGCACAAAATGATGCATTAAAGGGATTGTTAGGATTAATTAAAGTAGGGTTGTATGACATACTTATCCATAGACAATGTATTTCCAACAGTAGTTGGCGGTCGGCACACCCCAAGTTTGGAGAAGCAGCAGGAGTACCAGTGTAGGAAGCTAAGCAGCTAACAGGGTCAGCAGCAAAACATACTTTAGTCATATTTTCACTGCTTTACTTTGCTGTCAAGCAGCCTTTTCTGATGGGAAGCTGCCATTATATAAGCCAGGTATCTCTCTCTCTCTCTTCAAACCAACTGGACTCCCTTGGCAAAATCAGTCATTTTACGTTCTCAACATGTTTAATACCTTATCCTTTTCGTGCTGGTAGTCTGGCTGCTTCTCCAAACTGGGGCCATGCTGACAGGCAAAGGAAAAAATCATGGTGCAATCTGGAGTTTTGTGTTGAGAAAAAACTTAGAATACACCTTTGTAACTGTTAAAAAATCTGTATAAATCAATTTCAGACTGCACTGGACAATCTGAACAAGGTCTTTATTTACCCTTTTTCCAACACAATCATTTCAAGGCTTAGTGATTCATCTCTCACTTCACCAATCACCTTTAAAAACATGCCCTCATGATAATCAGTTAACATTCTTAACCTCAATCAGAAATCTTGTTTTCTGTCCTTCATGTTTTGTTCACTCGACATCGCTAAGCTCACAACATGCTTTCAGCCTGTCCGCTTTTAGCTTGTTCAACCGAGGAGCAGCAGTGTGAAGTGAATCAGACGTGTCTCTCACCTTTTCACCGTCTTCTGAGGAGGAGCTTTTAGTTTGTCAAACTCATCTTTCTCTGAGTAGATCACCACATTGTCTTGGAGAGAAAAAGAAAGGATATAGAGGTTTATTGGTGTCTTTTTCTCAAAAATACAGTAAACACAACAGAGAAAACTCAGTAATAACACTGAAAATATACTAAAATCTCAAATGTCTGCGGGATTAGTGATGATTTAAAGCAAGACCACTGACATATATTAGAAACAGACAATATAAGAGCTCCCCCAGAGTGAAGCCAAAGCATCTTGATCACCCCCTGGTGGCAGGCTGCAGTATAGGTCATAAATCCTGCCCCTCCAGTGTTAACAGGCTGGACATGGGCCACAGAAAACATCCGAGTACACGTCAAATAGATTTTTCTCAAAGATGATTTCTGTTGTTTAAGGTAGTTTTTATTACGCTAATGTTTGTTTAAGTGTTCATTTTTCTGATCAGTTTGGTTTTAATTAGTTATTTGATGCTATAAAAAGGATGCTTCATGCCATGATCGACAGCTGAGCTCTGCTCCTGATTGAGCTGGCTGGCTGTGTGTTCAAACTCGAAAGCACAGCAGACTCTGGCTCCAAAATGGTGTCACCAGCGCACAATGGCAGCGCTCAGATCAGGGATACTTTGGCTTCTGTTTTGTACAGTGTGAGGACGTGGAGCTGCAGTGTCCATCTTTTATTTACACTCACACTTTTGCTGAACAGCGGCCACTGTGGCCACAAGAGGCTCTTACAGAAGAATGGCTGATTGAATTCCCTGAGATCATGAGTCTTTTCTTTTTCTTCTTTCAAAATTTACGTAATCTCACTTTAACTGTGAATGTGCACCCCTCATTTTGATTGTAACCATCCAAACAGAAACAACTCGTATCAAAATATCTTCCACAAAAAGGGCAACACTCTGAAAGTTTAGACATTTATGAAATACAGGAGCTGCATGTTGGTTTATACTAGAGTGGTGCCAAATATAAAGATGTAAATTCAGAAAATATCTCATATCTGATTTTATGGGCTCTGATCTTTTATCTCTGAGCAAGACCGGATTAAACCTACATGTTTTAATAGATGTTGGCATGAGTTGGAGTACACACCAGAGAACAGATTCCTGAGGCTAAAAGGATGTACACCTCGAACAGAAGATCTGCAGTTGGAATGATGAATAAAATGATTACAGTGGCTATTATGTTAAATTACACTGACATCACTGATACTGATAGGGATAGACAGCGTAATGAGTGAATACCTAAGTGGAACAAATGCTTTCTGTGTGCGAGTGGTGTGTGATGTGTGTGTGAGAGAGAGAGTGAGTTTAAGCGTCTCTGTCTTTCATCTCACAGTCTTATTAACTCGGCGTCTACATGAGTGACAGCTAGCTCCGGTAGAGCTGCGAGCAATGGGCTTCTCTCCTGCACACGCACACGCACACACACACACACACACACACACACTCGTGGTAACCAAACTTTTGAGTAGCAGTGCAGACATTTATTTTTTTTAATCATGCACTAACTACTATATAATGTTTTTTTAGCTATTATATTATTAAGCTAGCGACCTCGTGGTACCACATAATGTGTCTGTGGCCACAGATACAGTAGGTGGGTGTGTGTGTGTGTGTGTGTGTGTGTGTGTTCTCATTCACACCACATGTAAGTGGTTAGTCAGTCAGTCTGGGGGTGAAATTGAACAGAGCATCATTGTCAGGAGAAATGGCGCCTAAAGCAACGTATGGCTTTAGCTTTGGAAGCTTCACATTCCACCATGATGTACTCATCATACTGCAGGTCTGTCAGCCTACACTCACACACACATACCCACTCACACACACAAACACACACTTGCATTTGCATACATTATGCAACAAATCATAAATATGCACATATCAACTAGACGAACATGGAGCCGGCAGCGTATTAACATTTAGATGTGATTCAGTGAGATGATGTGGTTTGTTTGTATTAATATGACCAATCAGCATTGCTTTGGTTGTTCAAGGACAGATTGTAACATGAACTGAGAGTTCAAGTGTCATTATTATAACTGCTGCTCCACAGACTCTTCTGCCCTGACTACAGTTATGGAGGAAACACTTGTGTGTGTGTGTGTGTGTGTTTGTGTGTGTTGTGTGTGTGTGTGTGTGTGTGTGTGTGTGTGTGTGTGTGTGTGTGTGTGTGTGTGTGTGTGTGTGTGCGTGTGTGCGTGTGTGTGTGCGTGTGTAAAATAGTTACAACACATCTGACATTTGGTCAGACAAGGAAGATCCAGGAACAGAGTGGTTATATTGATATTTTCGGCAAATCATTGTTAATGTTACATTGTCAGACTGTCATTGCTCATCAATAACTGTAACTTTAGTAGGCCAGTTAAATATTATTAAATAATATATTCACCCACTGAAACTTGTTGTCTAAATTAATTATTTTAAGGCAAACGACAAATATAATGTACTGAAAATCTGAAATATGAAATGGATAAATATAATGACCTTTTAGTGTAACTGTGAAAGATATAGGATTTCTATATTAAGGCAGAGTTGGCCTATTGATGATGCATTCACCTCATAAATAATGACCACACCACTCTCCCCTGCATGAAAAGACATAAGCTGCTTTTAATAATAAAAAAGTATTGGCATAGATATTAGTGATTCTGGCCCTGAATTACTTGGTATTGGATCAAAACCAAATTTTGTGGCATCGTCGACCCCTGCAGAGCACCACAGGAAAGCGAAGGTGGAAATTACAAGGCGGACAGGAGGGTCCAGAAAAACAATGCATTTAGACAAAAGTTAAGATTGCTACACAGTGGTTTGGTCCACGTCCTGCCACCCTCACACACTAAAGCCCTCAGTATGAGACGAGTGTCTGTGGAGCAAATTGTAGAAGTGTGTGGTGTCTGACCTCCAGTAAGAAGATACTTTGCAAAGATTAACTTTAAACAGGGATTGTATCAGACATCTTTCCTTCCCTCTGCCACTCAGTAGAATAAAACACATTCACAGACTGCATTTTGTTCGCGCCATCAGCTCGCAGGTGAAGCTTGTGCGTCAACACAGCCGTCATGTTGATACGGGGCAGCTGCCATCCCTTATCATGTTAAAATCGTCATAACTCGCTAAATTGTCAACGAATTTTCAAGCTGCTTGCTTTGTTACAAATGTCAGACGTATATTTAATGATACAGGATACTTGATTAAATTAAAAATGCTGGTTTTCATATTAAAATACTTGTTTTGTAGATGGTAACTAATATTTCTACAATATATTTGAGATTATCTTACCTATGTGATTAGGTTGTAAGTATAATCTTTTTCTTCCTGCATGCACGTTTTTGTTTCTCTTCTTTTTCTCACTTAACTTCATGTTGTTTTTTGTATGTATGTATGTATTCTGTATGTGTATATACCCCTTTGACCGTGTGTGATAATAATACAAAAATAAAATTTTAAAAATGGCTGCGGATCTAATTTTGTTTATAATTTTGGAATGGACAATTAACACATACAACCGTACTTTGAGCTGCAGTTTTAGCGTCGCCCTCAGGAACAGCTCTTGAGAAATTTTTCTGTTTATTATGAAATGAAACATCCGCCCTTGCAGGAAGGTGCTGGGTAATACTGTTGCAGATGCAAGCTCATCCACAATAACATACAGCGTTTGGGCTTAACATATAAGCCAGACGCCCAGGTACCTGAATCACAGTTAAAGAGGATTTTGCTGCGGGATTGAGCAGCATTACATTCAGTGTTCGTCTTAATCACAGCCGGGTGGGATCTGTTCAGGCCTTTACTGCTGTGACGATTTTAGGTTCACTTTATAATCGTCACAACTGAGGCTGGAAAATAAAACTAATTATAGTTTGTCTTGTTACAATAATTACGTAGCTTTGTGAGTCTTTGAGTGTATTTTTAAGTAATTTAAATGCCATCTGTTATTGAGCATATTTTGTGGGCTCTGGTTTAGGAATGCTGCAATGTGCGAGTGAAGTTTTATGAGAACATGGGAACGATCAGTTGGCTGTTGGTCTGTTTATTTTTACAGATATGAAAACAATGACAGTATAAGAGAAGGAAAAAAAACAGATGGTCTCTACTGCACATAAACAGTCTAAATTATTGTATGTTTACGCTTCACTTTGTTTCTGCATTTTGTTTTTGTTTGTTTTCCTATTTCAGTTTATCCTCTTGCACTTTTTGAATTACAGGAGAAACATCTTACAGCAGCACTTTGTATGATTTGAATAAAGTAACTATACAGTAACTACAGTTACTTTTACTCTCGCGTACGATTTGACACCAAAAACTATGTTGCTTCACTCAGTCTGGAGCTCAAACTTGCTCACAAGCCAGACATTTATTAAGCTGATTTTTGTAGAATTATATTTATGTGTTTTTGCATTTAAGTATCATAATTTGTTTTCAGAAACCTGCATCAAAAGCTAGGGATGATAGGGTGATGCCAAACTTTTTTTAATTCAATATAATACCAATATTTTATGTTTCAAATTTACCAATACCAATACTGATCATTTTTTAGCCAACAACGTTTTGTATTTATATAATTTTATTATCAATGTTTTTTTATACAAATCGATACAAAATGAGTGGCTTGTGAGTATCAATGTATCGATAGCAGAAAATCGATCCTGCCTGTGCCTATCAAAGCCCTTATCGCATGTTTAAGAAACCTTAATCTCTACTCACCTGTATTTTTTTTTCCTTTTTTTGTTTTGTTTTGTTGTTTTTGTTTCCTTTTGATTCTTTTAAATATTTGCTTGATTTTGGATGTTTTTCTCTGTTTTGTACTTGTCTTCTTCTTTATAGTCTGTGATTACATATATACAAAAAAAAATGAGTCATGCTGAAAAAGGCCTGTTATAAGACAGAATGGTGGATTTGTCATTATTTTTTTAAAAAGGAGAGAGAAGCCTGAACATGCTTGATGAAGTACTGAGTCAAAGACCTGCACCTGTGCATGTGGATAACGTTAGAATCAGGATATAAATAACAAGATTACTTATGTTTCATGTAAACATCATATCTGCAATATAATCAAAACCAGGATAAGACTCCTAACCGGGATATCCATGTGTCTGTAAACAAACACTTTGTTTTTACTGTAGAGACCCCCGATTATGAGGCCAGAATACAGGCTGGAGTTAAGTCCACCAAACAGAGGCTTGAATGTTGTGTGAGAACTTTAATTATTCAGTGTGTGTATGTGTATGTGTGTCATGTCTCACCAGGGACATCTTTCTTGTCTTCCTGCTTGTTGGTCTGTGCTTCCACTGCCTTCACAACTTGTCCAGAACAACACGCTGCAACAACACACACACACACGAGCAATGTCGTAAAACATAAATACAAACTTTTAATATGAGATTGTGTGTGTGTGTGTGTGTGTGTGTGTGTCTCACCCTGGCCGCTCGGTTTGGCCTTCAAGATGTAAAACATGATGATGAGGACGATGGCGATGGCCATGATGAAAATGGTCGACATGGCGATAATGAGGGCCGTTGCTAGGTGACCTTGTCCGGTGGAATCTGAAACATGGAGGCAATGATGTAAAGTTGTGTTAATGATTTGTGTGTGGAAAAAGAGCAAATAAAACACATAAAGAACAGAGAGTAACAGGAGCTGGATGTGTGTGTGCATGCGAGCATGCGTAGGTACGGTATATTTACCTTTATGCAGATGGGGAAACACAGTCGTGCTGCCAGGGTCAATTAGAGGTTTTTCTTTTGGCCCGCCGGTTGACATACCTGTTAAAAATACACACAAACACAAACACATACTTTTAATCCCAGTTCATTAAATGTGGTCGTCTTAGTGAAAATATTTTTTCTTCTAATATGTGCAGCTCATTTATCCATTACAAGCAAAAACCCTGGCAACTATCACAAAGATAACACACACATTCATACCTGTGGGGAAAACAAAAGACTCCAGCTCACTTCATGTGCTTTTCTTTGGGATGAACACGCACATTTCCACCAACTGTGCCAATTTTCATTACAGGAATAGCTTTGTTTAGACATTTTGGGAAATAGTCTTGCCTAGAGCAAGATGAGAAAATCGACCACCGCTTTTGTGTCTTTGAAGACACAAACGTGCACACTGCACTCTTAAACATGTTTTCTGAGCCATAAACTAAATTACATAACTGCACTGTGATGAAACACCTTAATGGTGTTAAAGCTGACTTCTTAAATTTATAAAAAATTGGGATTTCATAGGTCTTGAGTCTGTTAAATAGTGATCTTTTTCAAATATATGCAGATTGAAATGTATCATTCATGCTGGGGTTTTTTTTTGCTAACCTGTTATTTCATATTTTCACATTTTAGTGCTTTTAAACGGCTGTAGTCGCAGCACCGGACCGATTCTTTCCTTTGATCATCCTGTAATAAACTGCAGGGCTACGGCTATGTACTGACATTCACCTGCAGACACACACACACTGGAGAACCTCTCAGCCTCTCTGAGCTGCTAGCATTAGCTCAGAGAGGCTAAAACGCAGGTAATCAACCACGCAAAAAGTTCTCATGACTGATTAGCTCAGACTACCAGCTCTATATATCTGTTCCTGCTACACTCATCACCGTTTAGTCATGCACTCCAGTTGGTGTCTCCTTTCCTCCTGCATCACACACTACGTAGTCTCGAGGCCACGCCCCCTACAGTGGTAGTCCTGTGCACACCTTGTTGTCATCTTCACTTTTAAAACAACCACCACAGCTGATGAAAATCTATCTGACATGACAAAGTAATATTAAAGTTTTATTCACGTTATGTTTCACGAATCACGATTGCCTTCCTTACTCTTACATGTCCTCACCGATTTCTCTGCATTTATACACTGGTGGAAACATTTAGGATAATGTAAATACACAACTCAAAAAAATGTATAGCATTTTTAGACATTTTAATGTAAATGTATATATTGAAGCTTTAAGGTAAAAATAAACTACTGCCAGCAGCCGGTTAGTTTAACTTAGACTGAAACTGGAGCAAACGGCTAGCCTCTCTCTGAAGTAATGATTAAACAAACAAGATGTAAAATGTAAAATACTCATTTAAATCCCAGCAAGATGGTGAATAAGCACAGTCTCCAAAATGTTAAACTATTTCTTTATAGTTGGATGAATGTTGCAACACTTCCTTCCAGCAATTACACAATTTTACAGGAGAAATCGCAAGAAATACTGTCTGGCTTGAACACTATAGCTTTGGTGTTGTATTTTATTGACAGAGTTGCATCACATCATTTTGCAGGCAGTAAAATTTGACAAAAGCAAATTATCTGCACTAACAGCAGTCTGTCCTAAACTCTATCTTCTCTCGCCACAGTAAACAAACTGTTTTAGTGGAAAGTGTGGATGCACGGGTGCAGCTCTATATCCAAATTTCTTTCTTTCCCTCTGTTCACTTCTTTCCATTGCAGTCCCCCCCCCCCCCCCCCCCCCCCCCCCCCCCCCCCCCCTCCTCCTCCCTCTGTCTCTCTCTCTCTCTCTAGATTATTCATCAACTGTTTTTCCTCTCTCCTAATGGAGCTGTAAACTCCTGGCAGCTCATAAATCAGCTCTTTTAATCAGTCTTTTATTTCGCCAACTTGATATACTGTAGAGCTCTTTGGCATGTGCCCTGCCGCTTCCCGTGGTCTCAGAGCCTCATGTCATCACACACACACACAAACACACGCACACACACGCACACACACACACACACACACACACACACACACACACACACACACACCACGCACACATGCACACACACACATCAGTGCCCTGTGGCTGCAGACATTAACTCTGGGTATGTGTTTACACTCTCTGGATAAGGATATGAGCCTGAACTGGAATTCTGTTTAGCGTCTTGCGGTTTCATCTCTTAATCATGTCTCACAGGCTGAACACACACTGCAAAAAGATAATTCTGCAGGGCATTCTGGGTACTCAGGTCCAAACAAACTGAGAGGCGCAGAATTACAGAGCAGGAGACAAATTAAAAAAAAAAAAAAATCAAAGCATTTTTTTGTTTGAGGTAAGACTTGTGTTACTTCTGAGAGCCAGGATGAAGAAACAGTTCATTTCTGTGCTACTGTGATATCAAGCCACGTGTGTCTGGTGTCTCCGTAGGTACGTGGAGACAAATAGACTCCAAATCTGTCTTACAGTTGGTGCAGTTTTATGATCTCTCTTGGTAATGAAAATGCCACATTTTCAAGTATTTAGGTGCATTAGTGCCTGCTGAGAAAAATGGCAGGAAAAGTCGCTAAAACCCCAAAAGGCGACAGTGGAAACGGAGCCTCGCGTCTGCCAAAGAGTAGCACCGGCACAAGCACTAACACGCTAATCATCTTTCTTTCTCATACCCACTGAAGTTTTAATTATCACACACACAGAGAGCTAGGCAGGAGCCGGGGTAATTTGCAGATTACATGGCGAGTGTCAGCCTGCCTTCACCCTGAGCAAGAACTCCCAGCTTTCAGCTCCGTTTTTTATTTACCGTTGAGGGGGGAGGGGGTTATTTATAAGCTCTCATCTAACGAGGGGTTAATTAAAATGTACCACAGCCTGACTTAACAAATAGGGTAAAAAGAGAAAGCTCTGTGTGGTGATTTTTATCTTTTATCCAGACTAATTAAACTAAGTTCAGAACCCATGCTACATTAACAGCTTCTTTTGATGAATTTCAGGCTGTAATAGAACTTTTTCATGGCAGCCATATTGATATGAAATAGTTCAGTAAACACAGGTGTCACCAATAATACTAATTACGGTCATGTTCCATTTAGTGTGGCACAGGAGCAGCACGTTGACTCTGTTTGAACTGTTTTAAGGTTCATTAGAAATGCAATAAATCTGATCCAATATCTGTATCTGGGAAAAATATTGACGTAAGTAATTTATTGGATATCTGATCCTCGTCACCAATCCGTGTTCTGGATCTAAATTCAGCAACTCCCTATGTTTTCTCTTTGTACCCACTATACTATGCAAACTGAGAGATGAATAGAGCTTCTCATGTCTACTCTGCAGTGGTATTTATTACAAGTGAAACACGTTCCAGATTCGAACTTCAAAATACAGCTGGAGCGAAGAAATGTACAACTCACTCACACTGCAGTAAACCAGCACAAAAAACGACAACTGCCAACATAAACCACCCTGGTCTGAAGAAACAAATTACAATCACTAACAAAAACTAACATTAAATGGCAAAGTTAAACTCGCACCAGTGCAAAATGGTTCGTGGGAAATGAGGCCCGTCTCCCGGCACTATCCGCAGCAGATGTGAATGTCACAAGCCACAGTCCTGCAGTGATCCACAGCGGTTGTGGGGATGCAAAATTACATTACACAAACTAAGCAAGCTTTCCAGATGACGAAAACTCAAACTGGATGTGAAATGGACGTGATGACATAGAAAAAAAGACTATATACTGTATCAGTATAGTATTGCTGTCTGCAGATATTCAAATTCAGGTATCTGATCAGAACTTAAAAGAAGTGGATTGGTGCATCACTAATTCTCATATTCCTTATCGTCTGTTTTGCATCTCCCTCATTGACTAATATGACACTATTTACACTTACGTCTACTTCAAGCACATTCTCAGGCGATTCTTGTGATAAATCCTCTGACTCATGAGAGGTTTTTGTGTTTTCTGTCACATTTGAAACAAAAGGAACTGCTTAGTAAACAAGCACCAACAGCCAAAATGTATCTCAATAAATGGTCAAAATCTTAAAAGTAGTTGGGAAATACGCGTATTTGTGGATTGACACAACTTTCATGTCTGTATGCTAAATGTGAAGAACTTTTTCATTTTTTTTAAAGTTGTTTATAGTGATCCTTGTTTGAGCATTGAGCATGAAGACTTATCTTCAAACCTAACAATAAAAAAGTATTAGAGGAGTGGGAGTCCTTGACATGAAAACGTGTTGGGACCCCTGTACTGGTTAACATACTGTACACTGTCTGTTGTATGATGATAACAATAATTTCACCATCTGTCGGCACAAAATAATTGCAATTCCCAGTTAGGCTCAATAAATCTGAATAAAAGATTAAATTACTCGCCACATTGGTAATTTCTTTGTTGTGTTACATCATTCTGTCTCTCTTAAGTGAACTTCTTCACAGCTTCATTCAATCACTCATTTCCATGCCTGGGAGAAATAATTAGGGTGATGTTGAAAAGCAAGTGTTTATTCATACACACACACACACACACACACACACACACACACACACACATATATCCCTGTTCCCACTTCACGTCCTCTCCTCTGCAGGCCTGTGCTGCCTTTTGGCGTTTTCAACTTTCAAAACACACTCATTAAATATGACACAATGACAATAACATTCATTTCCGGGCTCTTCAGTTACACTCAAGGGGGGTTTTGAGCAATTATGAGCCCATAAATATCATTCCCATAGCAGGATGCATCAGCGAGATTTAACAACACTGTTCAGAACCCGTTGACATTGTCTTGTTTTTGGATCAATGTGATCCGTTTGTCGCATGTGGTCAAACCCACAGAGGGCAAAGCAGGATGGTGAAAATATTCGGCTCCGGCTCTGCAATAAATACTCATCTCACTGTCAGTTTTCTTTTCCTTTTTCTGACTCATTTTAAAACGAACCACCTCCACAGAAGATTACTTAACGTGAAATTACATTGTAAGTCCATTAATCTCAAAGCTACTAAAAGATTATTTTCAATTACTCTGACCATGAAGACAGTTATCTACGGTATCTAATTATGTTCGAATGGATGAAGTATAATCTTCTTCTCATTTTCATGGTGTTTTGAACTATATCTGATGTTTTTTAATCTACAAAAGAGGACACAGGATGACATTTAATTAGATTTTAGACATTTATCTTTCTCTCTTCTCCGGAGTCTCTTCAAAAAAAGTAAGTCTCAACTGAATGATGTGATTGAAAAATTGTATTCACATTACCCAAGGCCTTTTCAAAGAGAATATAAAAGAAGTAATGGTAGCGCCAATGCCTGGAAAGCAGACAGCAGGAGGCTAACAGAGATGAATGAAACTTTCCTGTGCATGATGAATAGTTAGAGAAAGAGGAGATAATTACTTTTAAACCTAATTAATGTAAACTAAACGTTATTAAAGGAGCAATATGTAGAACTTGTGCGTGGAAAAATGAGTACGGCAGTGCAAATAGCGAGCTGGATCCATAGACTGTATATTAAATACGCTGAAATCCTTTTATATATGATCTGTGGTTGAAGTGAGTTGTTTCTCTCCCTAGCCATTCCATGCCAGACTCAAGAAAGCTCAGGCAGGCTGCAGGAACACTGCAGGAGTGCAAGACAAGTGCAATATTGTAAACTGAAAATAGCAAGTGAGGATCACTCCTCCACTGTAAGCTGATCAGCTGTTCATAACTGCCAATTGTCTGTTAATGTAAAGTTAAGCAAATTATCCTGAAAACAAAAGCCCACATACTCTGGAGTTTGAGTTCAGTGACTGCCAGTCTCACTGCCTGCATTAACAATTTGCTAAATTTAACACTTATAAACATGTAGTCCATCTAGAAGATTATTGATGATTTCGTACGACTCACAAACAGACACTTACTCATTCTGCAATCGTTCAGCATTAATATGATGTCTGATGAACATGAAACAAGCAAACAAAATCCAGCCCAGAATAGAAATTTCAATGGGGGACACTGCAGTTGTAGCATCGTTGTCAAAAAAGCGAGCATTTCAACTTATTTCAGTTGACTTTAGAACATATTTCCCTCATCTCTGATGACATACTGTGGTCATTTTATGATTTTATATTTGTTACAGTACATACTGTATATTACAGATTTCTCCTTTAATGTCATTCTCAATTTAAAAAAAAAAAGTTAACATTAGCAAGATAACCCAAAAGAGACGGTGTGATGATTGAAAAATAATTAAATTTCAAATGTGTAGAAATACTATAATAATTACCATAAATAACTGAACATGAGTATTTTTCTGAAGTAATTTCAGTAAAGTATTCTGACAAATCACAGTGGTGGGGTTGTGAACTTTTGTTTTCTGCAGCTTCATGAGGTAATGTGCAGGGTTGCAAATGTTGTGCATTTTCATTTTCAATTGATTAATTATTATTAATTAATAGGATTAAAACATTTTAAGTTTATGTTCCCTTATTAAAAAATGGCTCTGCCAGACAAAACAATTTCAAATGAGGTGCAATTACGGACATTTCTACACTTTTGATTAATTATTGTTTATTAAACTTCATCAGTTAAATTCTTAACAGCTATTAATCTATGAATTATTTTTTATTAACATCCCTTGTACAACAGAAACTTGCTTACATACTGTATCATGTGGTTGCAATATTCCTGTATGCATTACCACCACTGTCAAATGCAAAAATAAAATCTGCAAAATATCCAAACCTTATTTTTTGCTTGACCGCCACCTACTGGGGTTTCGAAATCTATCAAGAAACCAAAGACGAAATACCTCAGTTTATAGATCCTCTATAAACTGAGGTATTTTGCCTAAGTGAGAAAATCACTCAGACCAGCAGCTGTCATGTCAAACTTTCACGCTCTGTGTTGCGAGTGTGAAGAAACGTTTATGAAATGCTGAGGTTGATGGTGAATGGGAAACGGAAAAACTGAGACAACCTCTGGTAAATATTATTGTCCAGAGATGTGGTCGCAGCAACAGTTGGCGCCATGCATGGACACTTAGACACTCACACACATGCATGTACACACACAGTGTCAGGTATGCGGGGTAATCAGCGAGGCAGTGAGGTTATGGATAAGCTGCCAAACACGCCTATGGAGCCAGAAAGGCAGAGATGATTTATCCATCAGCGAGGCCCCACTGACAGGAGAGGACAGTGACCAGAGGGTCTGGGAGAACTCAGCACAACCTCCGACCTTCAAATGTTCCCTTAAACTAAGTCCAGGCGTTCAACATCTGCTTTCGCACAGCCTGTCCGCTTTTATTTCCTGCCATTTACATAGAAAACTTTAATGTTTGGTAGCTTTTAATCCAGCGGAAACCAGGTCAGTTGAAAAAGGAAAAGGGGGAATTCAAATGAAAAAGGGGTGGTTGGGATAGAAAGTCTACAAGGAGAGAAGAGGAAGGAAATGAAAGTGTGAAGAAGTTGTTCTTACATTCTTTGGTGTTACGTGGTGCATTCTGGCAGGAGTGGCAAACCATCCCGTAGAGGTTCCTGGGTCTGTTTTCCAGCATATAATACCTGAAAGACATAAAATACATGCGTATAAACCAGCAGCTTGTTGAAAATGAGATAGAAAAGAGAAGTCTGCTGTAAAAGAAAAAGGTTTTTAGATAAAAAAATGTTCAAAAGGGACAGTTTGTCCACTTACCTGTAGAGATATTTATCCATCTAGATCGTTTTTGTGCGAGTTGCAGAATTTTGCAGATATCGGCCGTAGAGATGTCTGCCTTCTCTCGAATATAATGGAACTAGATGTCACTTGGCTTGTGGTGTTCAAAGCACCAAAAAATGCTTCTGAAAAACTCCACCAATCGCCAACTGTATCACCATGCAAACCCACAAAGTCATTGTGGGAATGTAGTTGCAATGTGTCGTTGCCAGCAAGGTCTTTTAAACGTCACTGCTATGTTGTCCCGTTTTCACCACTTTTTGGAGGCGCTGTGACAACGTCACACGTCTGGAACGTGGCATGCAATGTCCCTACGCATCGTTGCTGGAACATTACTGCAAAGCAGCATTGTAAGTGTAATGCCGTGGTAATGCAGCTGCAACGTAAAGTTTTAAGTGTAATGTTGCAGTAACATCGTTGTAATAAAAAGTTGCCACATCATAAATGAATTTCACTACATTAATATTAATGGCCTTCTCCTCTGAGGGCTGAGGCGTAACCTCTTGTCTATGAATAGATTCATACTTCTTTCTGTGCAGTGATGCAGTCAGGATATGGTAGACAGAAAATAGTTCCTACTGAAACTGTTGAAACTGCTCACAAGGGCTGTGGAGTGTCTTGAGTAACCGGGTCATTTAGATGTAGTTTTTGACAAGCTGAGTGCCATCTAGTTCCATTATATCTGAGAGAAGGCAGACATCTCTAAGGCAGACATCTCCAAAGCTCGGCAATTCACACCAAAACTATCTCGATGGATAAAAAGCACTACATGTCAGAGGGTTTCGGGATGAACTGTCCCTTTAAACACTCGCAAGCAATCAGCAAGCGTGGCAGGTGCGTATGTGGTATGTGGCCTCTCTACCTTTTAGACGCGGGGAAGCAGCTGAGGTGAAAAGTTTGACTATAAGTGAAGAAACGTACATAATTGATGCCCTGAAGGCACCAAGCGTGGCTTGGTACATGTTATCGCCCTGAGTCATGAAGCGTCTTAGAGGAAAGGAGCGAAGTCCGCGAATGCCAGGGAGTTGCAATAAATCATTCAGGCTTGAGAACATGAACAGTAGAAGTATATAATCTGTGCAGCGTGCAGGTGATTAACTGATTTCTTTAATAAATGTGGACGTGGTCAGAGCAGCTGGTTCAGTCTTGCGCTCATGGACACTCCAGCATCAGTAAAGCACAAGAATACGTTTAGTGTTTGGTGGATAGACAGCTGAGGGAACGTCAGGCTTGTTTGCTGCTGATTAATTTTGGATTTCTGCCTTTAGACATTAGTCACCGTGTTTTAACTACAAATGCACAAATTACAAGTTCATGAAGACGAGCAAACATCGTCTGACTCATTTATGACAAATTACTTGTTCAACATCGATAATTTTTCTTTATTCTAAATTGTTTTTTATATATAATACAATCATATACAGAAAGTCTGTTTAACATTTGCAGATGTCTTGCACATCTTAGTTAAAGTTGCATTAAACCCTAACAAAAATTTAGAAGTTGGATAAACACACAAACCTCTCTATATCAATTAGTTAAAGCTACTACAAGGTATTGTTTCCACCCGCCATAACCACAATATATAGCATCAAAAATAAAATTATCTAAATATAAATCTCCTCTTTCTTCCCTGTAACTGGCTGACTTATAGCTCAGTGTAACTTTGCAGGGGAAAATGTGAACAAAGGATCATTTCATCTGATTTCACAGGTCCCCTGGCAACATCTTTTAATCATCGTCTTCAAAAATTGGTTTTACTTACGTAGACGAGTCTAGAACATAACATAATAAGTACAGGAGAGGAAAAAGGCTCAAATGTTTGGAGACAGAGCGAAAAAGAAGTGGAACTCAGGAATGGTCATTTAAATGATAAAATAATGAATACAGAAAACAATCAACAGAGTTGATATTTGTATTATCATGAAAAATTGTTAACTTAAATTACAAATAGGCTTAAAAAAATAATCCTGCAATTATACAAACTAGACCAGGGTTTTATTAAACAGCTGAAAATCAATTTACAGTCGGTGTTCTCAGCAGCCTAGCCTGAAGCTATCCATTGGAGTTCTGGGAGAGGAGGTGCATGGGAGACAACCTGTTTCAACCAAAAACTGTATATTAAATAGGATTTCAACCTATTTAATATACAATCTAATGTCCAACTCACTGTTTGGACTGCTGTACTCATTTTTGGACGCAAACTTGCCATATACTATTGTTCCTTAAAAGGCTATTAGGACTGATGAAACCATTGCCCAGTGATGCCAAGAGTAAACTGCCTACCACACCTTTATGTCCACATGAACTCATTATTTAATAATGGGTTATAAACATTAATTATTTTAAAGTGCTACTGAAGTTGCTGAAAGGGAAATCAGCAGATAAAAATATATCTGTCACCACAGACCTCCTCTCTCTCTCTTCTCATATTCCTCCAGGTCTTTTCCTCTGCTGAGTTATTGAACTTTATTACAACCGTTCAGGCCTGTTCTGCTCTGCATCCAACATGTGTGGACTCTGCTAACTGCAGCGTACAAAGACCCATACATATGGTATGGCATCTACAGAACAGACACACACTCGCTCCCGCAACAATCGCACTAATCAAAAGCAAAAACATCCTGCGAAGGGAGGCCGAGAGCCAAGAAAAGTAGAAAGGGAAGGACAGCATCCAGATTGATGACAAGGGGAGGAGATTTCAACATTGAACTCTTATCTGTTGGAGTGTGAGGATTATCCAATAGCCCCACATCATGAACCTCTCATATTTATGTCAATTCCTTCAGGACCTACTTAATTACATACTGCCCACGTTCAATCATAGATATCGGATGAAATATGATTCATAAAATAATCAAGAATTCCCTCAGCAAACATTTACGTTTGAAGTATCTGTTGCACAGCAGGACATCCAGAACAGTCATTTAACTTGCTGAACCTGCAATAAAGAAACAATTTGTTGTTCATTCAGAGGCAAGAGGACGGGGAGTGATGGATGATGGGAAGGACAGGCGATGAAGACGAGGAGAGGAAGGTCTGGCAACGTTTAAATGGCCCTTATTGACTTAATATTTTTCAATGACGGGGGGTTGCATCCACAGCTGGCACGTGCAAATGAAGAACTTTAGTGTGTTGCATACAAAGGGAGGCAGTGTTTTAAAATGAAGACAGCAGGGTGGTCCCTTCATGTCAAGCTATGTTAAAGAAAATGTGTGCATACTGTACATGTGCCAAGATTGAAGTAGTCATACTCTGCATTATGTATAAAGTAGAGTCATTAAACGCATCATTTCAAGGCTTCAATTAAAGAGTTTTGAATCAAACTCTCAAGTTTTTAAATAACTTTTTAAAGTTTCACAAACTATAATCTTTTGTTGAGATGAGATTATATATTACTTTTCTTCTTAAAAAATTAAATCTTTTTAGAAACAAAAGTACATCTCACCGTGAGCAATTTTTGGAATACAGAACTTTTTGGGTCAAAAAAACCCAAAAAACTTTCCACTTTCCATTTTAAATAAATTATGACTAAAACATTTACAATCTCTTAACAAACAGACACAAATTTAGTGCCCAGGCTGCTTTAAAATTTTAAGCTGACTGAATTGGAAAAAAAAAATCGGATAATTTTGTAATGATACAAAACAAATAAACTCTTAAGTTAACTACATACTAATTAAGTTCTACTTGAGTTAACATGTTTACAAGTGTGTCCATTATAAATCAAGCAACCATGGCTCATGTATTCGAGATGTAAACAGTAAGTTTTCATCACATATGTTTTCTTCAAACTATAAAACAGAAGGCTCTCAGGAAAGTTTTAACTTGCAAACAATGCATGCTGGGAAGTTTGCTAATATGCTGATCATGTTTCTTTACATATTTAATTTAATGTGCTGACTGAACTCAACTAATTTAAAGTCAACTCATGTTAATAAGTTCTGAAAATAAACATTAGGAATTTTCAATTTAATTAAATTTAATGATAAAACTTTTTTTTACAGGGAATTGTTTCCAGATAATTTGCACTCTTCCTCTGCATGCTCAGAAGTCAAAGTCGAACACGCTTTTTTGGTCTTACGTAATATTTCATTTGCAAGTGTCCTCTATCAGTTTTAATGAGTGTTCCCTTGGGGTGGAGATTATGAATAAAGACGGGTGCCATAACTTCTCCAAAAATTTGCTCATGGTGTACCGTGGTGTTGGCGTGCATGTCAGAACACATCTTGCTGAACTGTGTAATCACGACACCTTGTGTGGTTATTTTGTGTAATGCTAAACACTTCTGCAGAAATCATCAATGAGTTTAGTTTCATGTAACTAAAACTAATGTCAGGGTGCCTGTAAATATCAGCACTACAGAGCACTTTTTTTATGAATGGGTCCCTGTTTTGTGTGTTCTCATGCACGCACCGGAGGACATTCACGCACGCAGTGACTCAGTATTGCATCCCTGCCAATTCCAGTGATCCACAGACCTCAGTAACATGCTAAGAAACGCAGCAGTGCACCAAGAAAGAACAGGAAAGATGAGGACTAATAGCAAGTAAACATGGATGTAAATGCAGGTTTAAAATGCTCAAAAAATTGGCTTTGCTTGGGTTTAAATGTACGTTTAGCTGAATTTACCTCAGCATTAACATCCACATCAACACGGTCTTTAGTAATATTTTGAGGGAATGAAACTGTTTTTTGTTTTTAAGGTGTATTGAAGGAAATGGGTTATGAATCTTGTGATTGTGTTTGTGTTGTTTACCCTGGTAAACACGGCCCACACTCAGCGTCGCTGTCCGGAGTTCCCGCCACGCGAACGGTGGCTTTGTAGAGGGCGTCGCAGTCTTTATGCCGTCTGCAGATCTCGTACTTCCCTTTGGAATATTTGCCCTGTGGGCACGGCACGCAGGCAAAGTCGTCATCCTTCACACCGTAGCCACAAGTCTGCAAAACACACACATATGCACGCACATTTTGGTTAATATTTCTCTCTTATGCTGTTTTTACACCAAAATTAATGCATGTATGTGTTTTTTTTTACATGGATAAACCCACTGAGCTGACTGATCCTTTGCCTTTTAGTTTTTCTTCTGCTGTGCTGATGAAACACTTTTATTGTGAAAAATGTAATAGGGAATAAAACCGTTCAGACACTCAACTAAAGACGAGCGATCATCAGTGAAATACACACCTTAAAGCAGGTGCAAACTCTGCTGTGCTGTCAAATCGAGTCAAACCAAGCAGAAAAAGAGGCATTCAAGCCTTTATTCCCAAAGGGGGCAAAGATAGCGTGTCCACCCGGGTGTCATGTTTACATTACTGCCAATAAATACCTGTGTGAGTCATTTGACCTGGAGTGAATGCCGATTGTACCCTTCCATGAAGGCAAAAGCCAGACGTTAGTGGATGTTAGGGGTTTTTTGTCCAGTGTAAAAGGGGATCTACAGTAGATTTGATATAGTGTAATTCTGCTGATGATATACGCTGCGCTGTGGACACATTCAAAAAAGCACACTGCACACACAAACATCTGTTTCTGTCCATGTCCACAGCAAATCTGGCATTAGTGTTCTGAGCTGACAAGAAAGAAATCTGATTGGTCACAGAGGTCCCTGTATGCTGTGTTGTGTGTGTGTGTGTTGTGCGCTTGTGTGTGTGAGCTTTCCATATCTGGTAGCGTTTAAGATGACCAACTCATCCTTCTATCTTCTACCATCGCTCTCCTTCTTTCTCTGCACATTAATTCCTCACAGTGGGGAGGCTGAACAACAGGCCACACACACACTTACAAAAACACACTTTCTCTCCGCTTTGCACCCTCTCTTTCATCTTTCATTTCCCTCTTACTTTCATCTGTATATTAAAGGAAGCCAGTGCCTCCCAGCTTTAGGCCACAGTAGAGCGACTCTTCGAGAAATCTGATATTTCTCCCCTTCTGTTTGACGTCCTGTGAGTCTCAGCGTGATTGTTTGATATAAAACTTGCCGAGCTATCGGCAACATCTTGTCGCGTTGGGTTAAAGCTCGCTTTGGATCTTTTGTACACAGGATCACCGCGGCTCTGCTTCTGTTCACATGCACAAAGCTGCCCCAACTGAGAGCTTCTTTCTTTTCAAAGCAAATTTGTCGCCTCTTTGAGTCTTGCGTATCATAAATCTCAGAGGAAGGGGGGATGGAGAAAAACTAGAATTCACAACAAACAGAGTTTTCTGGCACTGTTGTTTTTATTTTGAAAGTTGATTGTGAAAGGAAAGACTAAACGCGAGGAAGCGTGATGACATGCACAAAGGTCCCAGCGGAATCAAACCGGGGAGGTTGCAGGGCATGTTACACATGTGAGACCACCAGGCCACAAGGTCCCTCCCAGGGAGGACATCCGCAATGCTGAGCAGCTTTCACACATCATGCAAGCTGCCGAAAAAATTCAAAACCCAATTTTTAAAGTCCACATGAAACAGAAATCAGAGTTCAATTTTGTTATGCATACTGACATGTGCAAAAACAAGCAGGGACTCGTCCACTAACCACGGACTGGGAGCTCCTAGTGAACGTGGCAACACAGGTGCCTCCGAGACTGGCAGAGGTTTGACGACAGGGAATACAGTACCAAGGTGGTTTGCCTGCCAGCTTTGGCTTCAGGCACCTGAGCATACTTCACAAACACTCCCAATTTTCCTAGCCAACTGCCCTCTGCCAGTTTACTCCTGGGGTCACATTTCTACCTTTTTTTTTTTTTTTTTTTTTTTTTTTGTTAACGAAAAGAGCAGCTGAATTAATATACCCTTAGATGCCTGATTTTTCTAATGCTTTTCTGTTTATACATACGTTACATATTATTTTCTTATTTTCATTCTTTAAAAATCACCATAATTCAGGAAATAAAGTCCATAAAATAATTTTTTATTGCGGATCCCCAAACCTCCTGCTTTGGTTCAAAATCCGTCCTATACTTAGCTGCACAGCTAACCTAGCTAACGGCAGTCAGTGGGTAGCTGCTTTAGCAAGAGTAAAGCTATCAGGATGCTCAGGAGAGTATCAGGAAACCTGGTAAATGACCTTGGTACTGTATTTCCTGTCAGTCTCAGAGCCAGCAGCCCTGTAACCATGGTAACTACAGTAAACACGGCGTTTTGGTGAAGCAGAAAGGTTTGAGGTGGCGAACATCCTGGAAGACACATCAACATGCCATACTGTTGCTAACAAGCTAACTAATGAATCTGCCTTAGCTTTGAACCAATCAAAGTTGAAGGTTGATTGACAAGAGGATAATATGAAATTATTGGTGGAAATTGGTGAGTTCTAAGAAAAAAATTTAAGAAGAAAGTAGTATATATTAGTATATATTGTTAAATAGATGCACAATGTGACTGCAGATGATCTAAAAGGCTCAAAAACTCGACTTTAAAGCTTCCTTTAACTCAACACTCAATAAAAGTTGGGAAATCAAAATATAAGTCTGACTTCAGTGTTACAGCTACATCACACACAATCTGGATACAAGATGCATTTTAAAAGCGTCCTTGGATGTCTTTATCATTGCGTGATGTGTCTGCGTAAGCGGACGTACTTTCTGAAGTCCTCTGTTCTGAGGAGGAACCCTATGGTTATCCCATGATTAAAAGGGTGTCAAGAAACACACAGACACGTATGCAGGGAAAGCTCAGGGGAACAAAATAACACATGAATTACAGACCGTGGGGATCAGACGGGCAGGAGAAAGTGCAAAGGTGGCTCTCATCTCATCTCACTGATTAAACGTCTTTCTTCTCTCATGTTTCTGTCGCTCACAAACGGCCAAATTACTCTTTATGACAGAGCTCAGCGCTTATCACACTGAGCCTCTCATGGCTGTCTCTGTTTCGGACAGTCGACCGCGTGATTTTACAAGTTCAAAGACAGAACATTATCGAGGATGTTTACTAGAAGCACATGGTAGCTTGGTGAGCACAAGTCAAGAAGGAGGGATGCAGGAAAAGAAGGAATGATTAATGATTAAGCTAAAAGAGACAAGGACAGAAGAAAGGATGGAGGGAAAGAAGGAATGAAGGGAGACTTTAGAGGGTTTGTGATTGTTCTCAATGTAATGAAGAAAGAAACAGCAGGGTTCTGGTTGTTGTTTTGTTGGCAGCATGACTCTAAAATACCTCTACGGGTGGACTGCAAGGAAATTGTGTACACATGTTCATGGTCCCCAGAGGATGAATCCTACTGACTCTGGAGATCCCCTAACCTTTTCCTCTACCTAGAGCCACCATGAGGCTGGTATTTATGGTTCTGAGTCGAATGTTTCAACAACTACACCATGCGCTGTCATGAAATTTACTACAGAAAGTCAGGTCCTCATCAGGATGAACTGTGATAAGGTTGACGATCCTTTACTTTTCATTTAGCGCCATCATCAGGTCAAATTTTTAATTTATCTGGTAGGATTGGGTAATAAGTAATATTTTCCAATTGGCTACCACCACCCTTTTACCAAACTAAGACTTGGTAAAATGGCGGAAATGTCCGACTATGGGCGATAGTGGCAAACGGCATCCGGATGAGGATACAGTCCCATTACATGATTACTGTGGCCAGAAAAGAAAATATGAAAAAACAAAAAGCTATTGGTCAAATTCACCTTCAAGTTTGTTTATTATGCGTTTTGACAAATAAATTACACTCAAAATACAAGAGCAGGTAGGTGGTGCTGGATTATTTGCATGATATTATTGTTTTTATCAATATTTAAGTTTTAAATAACAGAGTTATGGCCATTATCAGTACATCGTACATGTAACTTTAAAGTTAAAGCTTAAATCATAACTCTAGCAAACTGGTTAGATGAATTTGAGTATTTATTGAAATAATTTCTATGTTTGCGCAGGTTGATCCACCTCTAATCTACCCAAAATCTGCACTCTGCAGTATCACACTTAAATCTACACGTGACCACATGAAAATAAAACTACTGAAATCAAGAGGATACTCGAATATTAAACATCTGCAGCACCTGAATAAATCACCGTGACTATAATTCATCCTGTTCACCCTTGAGTGCGGCTGTCTCTCTTAAGAAGGTGTGGCTCCCCGGGGTGCCAGCTGAAGCATTTACCTTGGCTCTGTTTGCTTTGGCTGTCGGCAGACTGACTGACGGAGGCTAAATCACTCTCTGACTACTGCAAGTCATTCACTGTAATGCATGCCTTCACACCCCGTGTCAATGAGAGCAATAAACCGGAAGAAATTGTTCATTTAAATTTATTCACTCTTCACCGTGCAGCTATGTGTGCACTTCTGTGTGAGTGTTGTGGGTGGTCTGAACAAAAATGACAAATAGGTTCATAAGGTCAGCTCTCGTGCTGTTTATCGATTTTGGATGGTCACAAAAACATTAAATTGCCAGCTTTGTCCCACTACTTTACCCCGATTCATTGCAAAGACTGGTAGTAAAATATACTCAGGAAATAAAAGCTACGCAGCAGTAATTACCGTCATAAGCAAGATTATGACCTTATGAATTCTTTTCATGGGTGTTTGTGTGTCTCACCATGTGCGGCTCTTGTCCTGGCTGACACTGAGGGCAGGCCTGGCAGCTGTTACTGGTCTGGTTGAAGAACTCGTACTCTCCACAGCTGGAATATTCTGCACTAGCAAACATGCAACACACCTGGAGGGACGAAGAGACAGAGACAGAGAAAGGACAACCATAAACAGCGAGTCATGACATCAATAACATTTAGTATGTGTGAAAACAAACACACCACCAGCTCCATCAAATAAAGGAATTTAGGGTTAAATGCTGCGCTCAAAGGAATTTAGTGAAGGAGGGATAGATCCAAGTCAGTGCCAGACATGCTAAAAAATATGTGTAATTAAATGTTGAAAAGTGCATCTGTAAGTAATTATTGCATTTATTATTATTTCAGATCATTTCAGGTTTTGTTTGTTTGGTCCTGGGGGATTTTGTATCCATTTGTAAATTAATTATTGATTTATTCTCATATTTATTTTAATATTTATATTAATTATTTCTATTTTTTATTTATATGCACAAGATACAAAACATAAATACAGATGCAAATCAATATATAAATATTAAAATGAATTAACTTGGGAAGACATTTATCATATTTTTTTGTATTGTTGTTTTGGCAGATCTGGTTCTTTATAGAATCTTATAGTTTTTTTTGACCCATTTCAAAGATTTCTAGAGCTGCATTTTAGATACAGATATTTTTATATTTGATCCTGAGGGCGGTGGAGGAGAGGTGTCCACCTCAACTTTTAAGAAACACTCCGCACAATAAATTATTTTGAAATAAGTTGACGTAAGTGAAAATATATATTTAATACTAGCTGACTCAACTTTTTTAAGGTTTTGTTCATGTTCTATCCATCGATCCTGTTAAGTAGTACGAACCGCATACATCACTTTTGTCTGATGAAAGCAAGCGCTGTAGTGCCGATCAATATGTCTAGCGTACGTCTGCAAACACCTGATTGCAGGTTAACTAATAATGTTACTGAGCAAATGTCATGTGTGCAGATTAGGCCTGTAGATCAAAGTGAATCAAAAACGACGTAAATTAGTTTTTACTGTGAGGACATGTGTCCCAACCATGAAAACACCTGCTTTTAGAGCAGAGTTTGGTTTAACAGTCTAACCACTCTAAAGACTGCTGGGAGGAGAGGCTATTTTACCATTACTAATTCACAAAAATACAGCTGACCTGCCCTCTAATAATGAACCTTGTAAACAGAATAAAAGGTGGAGGAGCAGAAGGTGGAGCCAAAACCGACTACTACTGCTTTCTGCTCCTCTCGGCTCGTAGTAAAAGTTCATGTAACGAGCACAAACTGCTTTTGAATTTCACCGCTGCCGTCCCGCCTTAAGTTGTAATGAGTTGTAATCGATTTGTACATGTGGGAAGTTAGATGTCTTGTAAGGTAAGATAGTACAGTTCAGTTCTGCAATAAATACTTTACGTCACCAAACAGGCAGCATCATATCCAACACGTCACAGGTGGACTAAACGCAGTTAGTTTGCTGATTTGTCACATTTTTTCATCTATTTTTTCTGCAGAAGTGTGGAAAAACACACAGCATCTTGTTCACGTGCTTGTTTTTGTTGAAAACCTTTAAAAATCCATCATGTTTCACACCGAACATCTGCAACAGCAGCGCGGATACATGATTGACTGCAGAAGATGACGGCTGAATTATTCAGTAAAACCAACAGAGAATCAACATCATAATTTCAATTGTCAAAAAGCAAACAGCAAAGAAAACAAACATCGTATCCTGACTTCTTCGTCTGTGATACTCAGATTAGTGGAGATCACTGCTGGATGCGTGCGTGTGTGCGTGCGTGAGAGTTTGCACAATACCAGTATTTACTATGTGTGTGTGTGTGGCATTGTGTCATTGTGGCTCACTGTAATAAGTAGCAGCTGGTATTTATAGCTTTACCAGCACACTTTGTTCTTTTCCAAACAAACTAACTGACTTTTGAAAATCATCTGCAGTCCAGAAAATGATGGAGGCAAAGAAAACGAGTGCATGACTAACTCCCTCCATCTTCTCTCCATTGTTTTAATAACATCTTCCTCTCCTTCCTCTCTTCCTCACAACCATCTCATGACAGCAGACACAAGAAAAACACTGAGTAAATATGCAAACGTATATGGCCTGTGTGTAGGTGTATGATGCGTGCGTACGGAGCCCAATCGTCTCAGGCCAACTTATGTTTGTAATTTAAACCAAATTCAAAATGATCTGACCGTTACCCCACACACCTGATGTACAGTTCCTGTACAGTTTAACGAATTATTTCATAAACTCTCCATGTGAGTCCAAACCTGAGGTTGTAGCTTTTGTTGGCTAATAAAGATTCATTAGTATTTATCTCATGAAGACGCTGGACCAGTGTTTCCTCTCATCTCATTGGTTAGTCTGATGGCTTGTGGGCTGAATCCAACCCTTTAAAAACCTCAATCCAGTATTTGTCAGTAAAAAATTATACTGTTGTGATTTTATTTAGATAAGCTGCTAAAATTCTAACAGAAAAAAAAGTTTATGTGTGTTTTGTTATTAGTTTACATTGTTTAGTAGAAGATCATCGTTTTATTATTAGCCCATTTATTGGTTGTGTCTGTTGTTAAGCACAGAGACATTTCAGAGGGGGAGGGAGAATCCAGGAGAGTCGAACTGAATGAAAAGAACATGTTTAATACAACGTTTGTGTTTATTAAAACAAGCTACTTCTAATCCAGGATTACAAGGGGTGCATTGTTTTTCCTGTTCTTTTATACATAATGTTTCATTTCCAATCGTGAAAACAAATAAAGTGGAGAAAAAAATAAATAAATAAAAAGGAACACTGTTTTACTCATTTAGATTCCTAACTCTACAGGTCAGACGTAGGAAGTGTAAACGTCCGGCCCCCTTGGCGCTTTACGTTTTTCAAATCTGGCCCCTCTAAAAGAGTGATTGCATAAGCCTGGTCTGGAGTGCACTCTATCTTGGTTAAATGAATACTCAAGCGATTTTACTGAAGCAGCTCTGCAAAGAGATTAATTTTATAAAGAATGGTAAAAATCGAGGTAGTAGAGGACAAGATATCCTGACTTTTAGCAACTTGTCTGAGTCAAGCTCCTGGATCTTACATTTCCCATAATGCAACTCAGTAGCCCCTTTAATGCAGTTTGAAACTAATAAGTCCTGTGTGTCCAGGCTTTCTCTGACAATCTGTTCAACATTGCAGTGAGCAGTACTTAGTTTGTCCTTGAGAAAACTGCAATTTCTTCATCACCACTTCTTTTTCCCCACAGCTGTAAAAACAAACTTCCTGTCACACCAATAATCTGTGCAGACATTCACAGGGCACTATCCCACAATGCTCTGGGAGGATATTTAGTCATATCTATTGGAGTGTACATTCAGAACATATCAGTGGCTCTTTATTGTGATAGTTTTTCACAGTTTTTATATTAAAGGTTCTTAGGATCACTGCTGTAGATACCGGGGGAGGAAGTATTCAGATACTTTACTTGAGTAAAAGTACCAGTATCACACTGTGAAAATACTCCATTACAAGTAAAAGTTCTGTACTGAAAATATTACATTAAATATGTAAAATATTATCAGAAAAATGTTCTTAAAGTATCAAAAGTAAGAGTATTCAATGCAGAAACGTGTCCCCCTGTACTATTACATATTATATCATTAGTTTATTATTACTTACGCATTAATGTAAAAAAAAAAAAAAAAAGGATTTTACTGTTGTTTATTTAAAAAGGGACAATGCACATTAATTAACATGACACTTAAATGTGTCAGATTTAGCCATACAAGCTAATTTTCATCTGCAGTCCCTGGCCGGTTGATTGCACATAGGAAACATTAATCTGCTGATAATTTAGTGGCATCTAGTGGTGAGCTTGCAAATTGCACACCTCACGTAACCCTCCCCTTCCAAGTAGGAGAACCTACAGAAGCTGCAAAACTCACAAAAAAGCAAACAAACAAACAAACAAACAAAAAACATGACAGGCCATAACAAGAGCCAGTGTTTGGTTTGTCCATTCTGGACTACTGTAAAAACATGGCGGTAAAACATGGCGGTAAAACATGGGCGGAATGGTTGAGAGCACCTACCCTACTGTAGATATAAATTCTAAGGTAACAAAAACGCTGTAATTCTTATTTTCAGGTGATTATACACCAATGAAAACATACTTATGAATATTATTATATTTCTGTCACATTCTGCCACCAGATCCCCATAAATCGTGCACACTTGACCTTTAATTGTTTGGTTTTAAAACATACGAAAATGGTGAGAAATGTCCATCATAATTCCCCAGAGCACAAAATGACATCCTCAAATGTTCCTTGTTTTATCCATCCAACAGTCGAAACCTCAAAACAAATCAGATATTAAAACATTTGCATATTAACTTTGTGATAACTGTCTAATCAGTTAAGCTCAAATGTTATTCTGTGAGGTAGTTCAATATGCGAAAATTCTACACATTTAAAGTCCTCATATATTTTGTATGTAAAATCTTAGTTTGTAAAGTAACTGTGAACTTTGACTGTCAGACAAATGTAGTGAAGTGTAAAGCAGAATGTTTCCCTCTAAAATGTAGTGTTAAAGTTAAGTGCAATACATATTTATAGACTTTTAAATCTAACTTTAATGTTGTCTTGATGTTTAATTTTAATTTATTTCTATTCCTGTAAAGCACTATGAATTGCCTTGTGCCTGCATGGTGCTATATGTACTCAGTTACTTTCCACCACAGATTGAAGCTCATTGTGGTCAGAAAAAACATATCAGTGGCTCTATTATTGTTGTGTCTTTATAATATAGTAGAATATGACACTAGCAGCAAACCTCTCTGTCAATCATCTGTCATTCTGGCACACTTGCAACAGAACTTTAGCATAAGTGGTTTCAGAATTAGTGGCAATACATTTCTGATGCCACTACTTGGCGGTGTAGTAAAATGACACCCCTGACTTAGTCCAAATGTCTCTTTCTTCATGACTAAGTGCTCTTGTGTCAGCCTGCATGTGCACATAGTGACTGATCAGAGGAAAACAGAGTAGATGGAGGGGGTATAAGGTGGAGGAGCCTGTTGGGAACACTGCCAGCAAGTTTCAAAATCAAAACAAGCAGAGAATCTCTAGACTCATGGTCAGATTATAAAGATATCTGCTCTCCGAGAGACTCGAAGGCTGGCTAATTGGTACAAGCGCTGTGGAGTTGTGCAAACTTCTGGCACATAACACCCAAAGTCTGGATGACGCGGTGCCAAGAGCGGCTTTGACTGCGGCTGTGATCCATGCTGACGGACTAATGAGAGTTTCTGAGGATGCCCGAAATATGATGATGATTTTGGAGTTAGGCTGCTGCTTGACAAAATTTTAAAAAGGGCAAGGAGAAGGAAGAGGGAGAAGGTCTTGAAGCAGTGTAGAAAATTAAAAAAAAAGACAAAGAGAGGAAGAGTGGAGTGAAAGTTGGTAAATGGAAAAAGGAAAAAGTGAGAAATATAGGGAGGAATTAAAGGAAATAAAGTTAAAGGAAATGAAAATTAGTTTAGAATTAGAACTGAATGAAGAAAAGAAACATCAGTTGAGGAATTTAAAAGAGAATTAAAGTAGGAGAACAGAGGAAATTAAAGGAAAAATCTGTGATATAATTAATATAATTTATCGTAAAATGGCCATCAGAGATTAAGGAAATGCACTAAGATGAAATACTCGCCCCTCTTACAAGAACATTACAGCTGTGGTGTTCTCCTCTGAATTTCTGTTCCAGGCCTGAATGACTGTTGTTTTCCTGTTTCATGTTTATTAGAGTTACTTCGCTTTGTTACTGTGCCAAATATTTGCACAGAATGAGTGAGTTGTAAGAAGTCATTAATAATCTTTTAGAAGGAGTAGCTGTTTATAACATTTAAACTGAGTAATATGTTAATGGAGTCTCTATCCTAGAAAGATAAGATAAAAATTTAAAATAAACTACTGTTGTCTGTCAGTGTCTAGTCAATTTTAATAGACAAAAGCACCTGTGCTAATTATAGACACAAAACATTGTGTTTTCAACTTTTGAAAGATTGATCATTGCAGCTGTGAGTCTCTTTTTACTGCCAAAATATTTACTATATGAATTAAGTAACTGGAAACAAATTTTGTGAGTTATTGAGACCATCAGGGGGAAAGATAAATAAATATACTAAATCTATTACTTTGCCATCAGGCAGACAGGGTTGTGGAAGTTACTGAAATTTAGTAATTATTATCAGTAAGTAGTTAATTCTTTCAAAAGTAACTGAATTACTTTACCAAGTACTGCATATAAATGTACGTGTCTGCTTCAATGCTCTTATTAATGCACACATAGCTGTATTATTTTAGTGCATCTATATTATTTTAATAGAACTGACAGTTATAAACAGCTGATCAATTTACCAACCAACTATCTGGACAGCGGTACACATTTTTAGACACGTATTGCAATATGCCATTTAAAGAGCAAAAGACAGGAAACAAATGGACAGAATAAAAACTTACCAGTAATGAGGACAGAAAGATGGACTTCTTCTGACCTCTCCTCTCTGACATGTTTGCGTCTTCTTCCTGGAGGCCGGAGAGGAAGACAAAGAGAAATGGTCACGCATTGCTTCTGCACCAAACTTCACTCACGAAACAGCAAAGTCATGAGCCTGCGCGCTCCTGCCAACAGTAGTGCTGTCAGCGGGCATGTTGTGTGTGTGGCCCAGATGAGTTCACTGTCCCGTTACCATCACGTCATCGCCCATAAACATGTAATGGCAGCAGATCAGCCCCGTAGCATTCCTCTGGCTCATAACTGCAGGCACAGATCACCGTTGGCTAACCTCTGCATCAATAAAAGCTGGTGATTCACTTAATAACATTCAATTATCTGCCTATTTCTTTGTTATGTCTCTCTCGCACTAGGGCTTAATTTTTTGGCAAGACCAAAACTCAGTTCAAATGCCAGTGAAAACATTTTTAAGTCTGATTTCACACCTGTAGTACATGCAAAACTCCGGTTTCCTTGTAACCTTACACTGTTAATTTGGCTTAAGTTTCCATTACTGAGGTCTTTATACTCCACACGTACAGAAATCAAAATGATCAATATATTAAAAAATGTCTATTTCAGTTCACACCTCCAGCAAAATTAAGTTAAAGGTATATTATGCAGGATTTTTTCTTAAAAAAAAAACAAAAAAAACAATGTATAGGCTGTAAAATAATCAATAAATCATCACTTATGCTCCACTAGAAGTGTGTGGTGGTGTCTCTGTCTGCAGAGACTCTGCCCTCTGCTTGTATTTTCTAATTTTCTCATATTTTTCTGTGCTCGGGACATTTCTGGGCTTCAGTCTGTTTGGCAGTCCACCAATAACCCCCCACCCAATAACAGCATGCAGTTGTGACGTCGGGAGTCTATGAAAATGTCGCAACCAACAGTTAGTCTGTTTCCTCAGCTTTCTGTCTGTGAGAGCTGCAGAAAGAGACAAACTCACATAAGTCTGAATGATTCTGAAGAAATATGTGATTGCAATTATTTTGACTGACACTGCGATTGCGATATGATTTGCGATATTAGAGGAAAGGATCATTTTACATCGTTATTCTCATTTTCATTGAAAAGCATGGTTTCTGAAGTCTAGAGAATGATGTGTTGGCCAGGACACCTCTGCAGCCCCACAATATTTAATTTAAAATGGTGTTTTTCGCCTTTAACAAATATGCGTGTTGTTTGAAAATTGTAGTAGCCTGTATTGCAATTTCAATATAATTTTGATTAATTATTCAGCCTTACGCACACATATACAAACTGGCAAAGCAGAATGAGAATCACTTTGGCTATATTGACACAAAATCCAGCGTTTTGCAGAGGTTTGTGTTTTTAGAAGTAGCCTCTGTGAAACTATCAGAAAATAACATTTTATTTCTCTGGTTCTCTGATTTGTTCTTGCCGACGCCGCTCCTTCACTTAATTCACTCTACCTCAGGGAAGGAGGTGCCAACTGTGAATGGTGCGTTTTCAAACAATCCTGCATATTCTACCTTTAAATAAAACCTTGTATACGGTTTGACCATATACAACCCAGAAATATTTGTTGTTTAAGTGTAAACGCAGCAGGTCACATAACATAGCTGAGCTACATTTGAGTCAAAAAAAGTTTTTAAAAATAAATTATAAATGCACTTGCAAGAACAATATACTCTCCACTCCACACATTGATTTGAAAGGACCTATAATGAAGCAGAAGTCTTCAGTCTTCAGATAGCAGTATTCATGACCTGGGCCTTACTGCAAAAACTTTATAGGTCTGAAAGAATTTAGCTATTAATTAGCTAACTGAACAATTTCCTAAGGTAGAAGTCCTAAGTTAGGATGGCATATATCATGTCCTAAATTCAAAATAGCTGCCAAAAGTGGCAGCACCTCTGTTGTTAGATCAGTGACAATGAAGATGTGACTTCCCGCTCATATTTTAAGATGCTTGATTTGCAAGAGGACATATAATGAAGAAGCCGCAGAAGTCTTCAGATAGCAGAATCCATCTGGCGTGCGATAGATTTGGACTGATCTTCAGTTAATGAGTGGTTGGATGAAGGCCTATTTTTCATGCTGTTGATGCGACACGTCATAAAGCCAGTGTGTATTTCTCTCAGTTAGACATAAATTAACATATATTTGTGTGTTCATGTGAGCCCATGTGCCTCCCTGTATGGTAATGTGTAATCGGTTGTTTATTTCTTCGTACATGTGTCTGTAATATCAGGTCTGCGATTGTATTTACTATGCATTCGCTCCCCATTGGTCTGTACTGAGCATGGAGCGTTTGTGTGTCAGTGTGTGTGTGTGTGTGTCACTGTGTGTGTGAGTAAATAACGTTGTAATTGAAAGGATATGTGTTGGCGAGGGTCCTCGGTAAAGAAGGCTGTGTTTGAATGAAACCGATGAGCACAGAATCACTTATCCAAATGCTCAGAAGAACTTGCAAACAAAACAGGAAAATAAAAATGTGATAAAAAAAAAAACAACACAGAATCCTCTGGTGTAAATCTTTGCCACCAGAATGAAAGAAGTGGAGCAAACTGGCTAATTTGCAGCGTTTAATAGTACGAAATAAATCAATCACTTTCCTCTGAAGTTTGCTCTCTTTAAAACACTGCTGGAAGATGTGTGGAGAATCTGTTAGTCAGTGAGAAGATTAATTTCATTTATTTGTTAGCTGCAGAAAAAAAAAAAAACATGGACCTTTTCTCTTGTATCACTGAAGTCAGTGATACAAACAGTGCACTGCTGCTAACTGAGCTGTAGCTGCTGTTAGCTAGTTAGCTCTGCTTTTGTTCCTATCAGACTGGGATGCAGCCTGTGAGATGGAGGTCAGATTGACAACAGGTAATACAGCACTGAGGTGAATTACAACGACTGCGACCAGGACTCTGACTCCAGGGTCGATGAAGACAAGGCAGGTTTAGGCAGGGACAGGGGTGTGAAGCAAGTTAATTTGTAAATATACTTTATCCATCGTATTGATCAGTTTTATGGAAAGTTGGAAGAAGAGATGAAACAATAATCAGTTTCACAATAAAATGCTCTACAATTCCAGACGATTGGTATGCCCTTTTTAAATGTTAATTATCATGATAAACATGTTTGATTACCGCACTTTGAAAAACTCGTGAGTTTGTTTTGCACCAGTTAAAACTTCAGCATCACAAAGAGCATGATGATGCTAATTCAAATCAGTGAAAGATTGTACAGTATAAATGTAATACTCTGTATTAGTAGTTTTTTAAAGTTCTCAGAACATTTTAACAAAACCACGATAATCCTGATAATCAAGATCATTCTGGTCACTATAATTTTTATATTACATTTTGGAACCGTTTCATCTGGAAGTTATTTATTCCTGTGTTTTGTGTGACGTTATACTGTGTTGAAATAAATTAACAAAATGTTTATTCTGCTTGCTGATTGTTCCAAAACTTTCAGCATCAGTACGCCTTTTGCCATTTTGGATTTAACATCATAAACGTGCAGTGTTGGTGGCAGCCGCTCTGGACTCTAGAGGTGGCCGATAAGGACAAAATCAAATATCACAACATTTTTAATCAATCAAAAATAGCCAATGTGCTGACATCAGCTGTCTCCCATACAATAAAAACAATACTTTTTCTTGATGCTGATGCTGCCTATTTTTAGAAAGTTTGGAGAAGATTTGAGCAAACAGCACAGAGAACAAGCAGAACTGTCTCAACTTAGTGGGTATCGATTTAGATTTCCCAAATCGATTCACGAGGCCCCGATTCGATTCGATTTAATTGAATTCATTATCAGTTCATTGGAATGTCTTTTCTTTTTTAATGACTTTTAGATATTTCAAGACTTATCAGTGCTGCTCACTTTTTTACCATCAGGAGGAAAACAAAGGAATAGCTTTAGTTTAAACCATTTTAACAAACGCCCATCGAAAACATGGGTAGCAATACAAATACAACACAGCAGACTGAGTTGTGCAAGAGTTCATTTTGCCGTAGATCATGATGCAAATAAACAGAGTAAATTGGCAGAATAAAGCAGAACTGCTGTTTTAGGGATTGTGGAGGCATGTTTGACTCTCTGCGATAAGCAATATTTATTGACAATTGCAAGAATATTGTAGGGACGATTATTGCCTCTCACAAAATATTAACGCAATGAGATTTTTGGCAATGCAGATACAATGACTAAGTGGGTAAAGGCAAATAATAAAACAGTTAGAACAGTCTGGTAACTTCAGAAAATTACACTGGTTTACAGTAATGCAACCTTTAAAACCAGAAAAGATGTCCAAATATATCTAAGACGATATATTCCCCACCTCTGTTTGACTCACACACACCAAGGATTCTGCTCGGTTTTATTTTAATACTATAAAAATTAACACAGCTCAAGCGAATTGCATGCTTGATTAGAAGGGCCGCCACAAATTATGCAATTTTTACTACACGTTGCATTTTCCCAAGGTTATTATCTTTTTTTTTCAGTATGTTTTCCCTATCTTGCAGAATGAAAATCTGTGTGTGTGTGTGTGTTTGTGTGTGTGTGTGTGTGTGTGTGTGTGTGGTCTCTCACAGGGTGGCAGTGCAGATAAGAGCATGTTTGCTGACTGAACGCGGCTTCTGTCGGCTTCCTGAAGCACGCAGGCTTCCACGGACTCAGTGGAGCTGCTGGGCGCTAAATGTCTCTCTCCAATTATAATTTGCTTCTAATCTACGAGTAATTACAAGGTTACATTTAATACGTTGAACTAACAAACTCCACCACATCAGTGTCAACAAGGCCCAAAGAATCAGAACGCACAATCCTTTGATCGGCTCAGCGGGTGGATTAATTCATTTTCTGGCCATTAAGATCAAATAGAAAGCTAGAAGTCACTGTTCCAGCTGCTTCTGTAACGATAAAAACGAGACATGACGGAAGTGAGAATCAGCCACATCAAAAACAAATGTTATTGGAGAGTATCTATTACAAGCCCATAATTCAAATCCACTTTTTCCCATCTACCAACAATTATTTCCACAGATTAAAGAAGATTTTAAATCATATTTACTGTATGTGTGTTGGATTAGTAAAGAAGATGAGCCCAAACACTAGTTAGTGTTAAATCATGCACACACACACTGTGCAGCAGATGTACACAAAATCACCTTTAATCACTGTTATTAAGTTTATTTCTCACAGAGTCTCTTTGAGTGTTAATTACTGGATATGAAAGAAAGGTGCAGGTAGATGTATGAACATGTGTATGGAGACTTTTCTCGGATCTAAGGCTTCCATACATGCCGAGGAAAATTAATGTCTGATTTCCTGGTTTTATAAGGAGACTCAGTGAGACTCTAAACCCTGCTGATACACAGCCAGACCCCAACAGGAGGAGAGATGACGTTAAAAAGGAAGAGACTAGATACTTTTTATGCAATAATTTGCTGCTATTGTATTGAAACTGTGAGAAAATCATCAATTCTTTTTCAGAAAAAGGAATAAAACTCTACTTCAGGATTTATTTAACGCAGCTATTCCCAAACGTAAGAATGCTACAGCCCAATGTGAAATCTGAAAATCTTCTGCAGCCCACCAAAACCATCAAACACAACTCTGATCAACACTCACATGGTCACTAAATTCAGCGCAACACCTGTTAAACTGGGTCAGATAAATGAAGAATAACATGTCATTTAAATCCATTGGTTTTGTTTTCTTAACTCTGATCACTTTTTTGTCAGTTAATCATAAATATTTTATGATAATTTCAAACTTCTAAAATTGAAAGTTAAAAATATTTAATTTATTTACTTTTCAAGGCAGGACCTTCATGGCCCACAGTGATCTAACAAGTCCTTAAATTTCGTTGGGTTTGATGTGACGCCATGAGATAATGCTTCACAAGCAGTGGAAGTGCTGCAGTTAGGAAGTCATCTGTTCTCATGTTTCAAATACATGAGCCAGATGTGGCCATCAAACAGGCCGGAGGGGGTCTGGCTCCCATCTACTCGCACTAAAAGTCCTAAAACACTCGAACTGACACAAAAAAACAGACAGGGAATCTTTTACTGGGATTACTTTTAACTCATATGGTGCATTTGTGGATCCATGTTATAGTAAGATGATTTTTTATTTAAACATGTAATGTTCAGTTACTTAAAAAAAAAAAAATCCAACAATCTATGTTGAAACAAAATAATAATTCTATCAGGGGAAACTAAAAAATCTCCAATCCTGGTTATGTAGCCTGCATTAATAATAGGTAACACTGCACAGAATATTCTGTGACCTGATCAATATCTCTCAGTCAGAGCAGATTGTTCCACAACTTTATAGAAATAATATCTTCTCACTGTTAGTCTTGTTTGCTTATAGAAGCATCAGTATTAAACTGTTTCATAAGCAGTTTAAAGCTCCTTGTAGTAAATTTTAAACATGTAATCAATAAATAAGCATATAAAACCATGTGTATAAATGGAAATATCGGTTTAAAATCAAGTATGGCCATGGAGGTTGATGTGGCAAATATCTGGTATCTGATCTCTTTGCAACAGCAGACAGCCAGGTCAATACATATTTTTCCTCTGGACTCTTTATTGACAGACTGTTTTTGTGTTTTGTTACCGAGTTTTGGAGATGTCTGCCCTCTCTTGAATATAATGGGACTTGTGGCTTGTGGTGCTCAAATTTGAAAAACTCAAAAGCAACGTCTCTTTCCAGATGTCGTGACCCTGTTACTCAACGTAATCTGCAGACCTTGTTGTGAGCAGTTTAATGGCGGAACTATTTTCTTTCTATTACTTTCTACTGTTGACCACAAGCTGAACGCCATCTGCTTCCATTATATTTGAGAGAAGGCAGAAGTCTATAGCCGATATCTCCAAAACTCTGCAACTTATACCCAAATGATCTAGATGGATAAAAAGCACTACAGGCCAGAGGAACAATATGAATTTCTGATTTTTGGCTAAACTATCCCTTTAACCATCAGTGTGACGACACTGTTAGTTTGGCATAAAAACTTGTTATTGTTGTGATTGATGTGCCCCGAGGTCAGAACAATTCACTTCAACACATTAACAGCTGAACTTTAAATCCACCTGAAGCTGTCGGAAGCATCAAAGTGTGCGTGTGTGTTCGTGTGTGTGTGTGTTAGAGAGTGAGAGAGAGGAAGAAGCCGCCATTACATCTGCTATCTCAGGTCAGAATCTGTCTGTCTGGCTCCAAACCTCTGATTTCACTCTTCCATGTCGCAGACTTGAGTGAAAAACCTTCTGATCTTCAATGATGGCTAATTCCTCCACCCCGCGGGTTTGATCTTGCTTAATTACAGCTTACACACACACACACACACCAGAGAGAGAAAGAGACACACACACACAAACACATTGACACATAGATATGTGGCCGATAAATACGTTCAGAGTTGGCTTCCGAGGGCAAAATAGGCTTAATTGCAAAGTTCTTGTGGTACGACCACAACCATGTGTGTGTGTGTGTGTGTGTGTGTGTGTGTGTGACACGCACAGTGTGAGAGCGTGTGCGCGTGTGTGTGGAGCTGTGTGTTGCTGCTGAAGAGATAAAAGGCTAGATAGCACCTTTTTTTTTAAAATCAGGAAATGAAGAATTGCCAAATGGCTGTGGACCCCCTCAAGGCTACTCATTATGGGGTTAAAGTGATGTGTGTATACACACACACGCACACACAGACACACTGACACCGCAGTGTTTGAAGACTCTCTGTCTCCTGACACTCTTTCTACCCTCTCTGTGTCTCTCTCTCTGTCGGGGCAGGTCTGAGATGAAAGTCAGCCCGAGTCTTTTGCCCCCCGAGGGTATTAATCTTCTAACGAACCGCATAATCTCTGATAAATAACCCTTCTGTCTTTACCTGTGTCATTACCAGGTAGAGTCTCTGCAGCTCTTTGTGGCACCAGTAGAACACAGCAATCGTACTGGGAAGCTTCCAGTATGAGCGTCGGAATTAAAAAGCATGGTGCTACTTTTTTTTCCCAGGACAAATAAATGTTTTTAAAAGCATTATTATTTTGCAACGTTTCCTAGACTGAATAACTTGTCTTTTGTGACCTCTGTTTTTCATTTGGTCGCATCTGATTGCTCTTTTTGTCAGCGGAGGAAATCTAATATGAAACACCACATAACTATGGGAAGACAATTTACTCTGCTTCATTAAAAAATGCACAATAACAAACCCACTGACCTCAAAAATTCATACAATGCGACTCAATGAGCCCTAAAAGAAGACGTCTTTCATCAAAGCTCCCTGGCCTACAGTGACAAGTATAATGCTTTAATATCATTAAGAATCCAGCATAAAAACTTCAAAGCAGAATTAAGTCTGTATTGATATGTACTGCAGCTAAATATGACAGTCAAATGTGATAGACTTAGCGAAAAGCCATTATGAAAGGAGGGGTTGCCGTATGGAAATTCCCATAGATCAGCTCACACAAACACATACGTTGAGTAGACTCCTGTTAATTCTCTACACTCGTTCTTTTGGCAGTCAGAGCAGGCATCCTCCCATTACTGCCAGTCAGTCTCTTGTTATTTATCCTTGTGTTGTTTTTCTTTGACCGGTGGTTTTCGAATTGGAGTCTGGGGACCAACAATCGAGAGCCTTCAGTGGATTGTAGAGGGTTCTCAACAGAATATTTTAACATATTGTGGAAGATGGAACAACAGAGGAAGAAGAATGGCTGACAAAGTTGCAAAGTTAAAATGTACTGTAAAAAAAAAAAAAAAAAAAGCTGAAGCAACTCAACTCAAAATTTCAAGGTCATATACCGCAATGAGAGTTTTGAAAAAACTGAGTTCAAAGGTCCTGAGTTCAAATCTCCTAGCTGGCTGGGGCGCTGGGGAGTTTGTGGCTTGGGCAGGGCCTTTCTGTGCGGAGTTTGCTTGTTCTCCTCGTGTCTGTGTGGGTTTCTCTCGTGGGTACTCTGGCTTCCTCCCACCGTCCAAAGACATGCAGCACAATAGGTTAATTGGTGACTCTAAATTGCCCGTAGGTGTGAACATGAGAGTGAATGGTTGTTTGTCTCTGTGTGTCAGCCCTGTGATGAACTGGCGACTTGTCCAGAGTGTACCCCGCCTCTCGCCCAGTGTCAGCTGGGATAGGCTCCAACCCCCCGCGATCCTCCAAGGATAAGCAGTTACGGACAATGAATGAATAATGAATTTAAAAGCAAACAAATTATCTTTAGTTGATTTTAGAAACTCAGACAAAAATGTATTTCAAAACTTGGTCACAGTGAGTTGTGAACGTTATTTATTATTATTTGGGAGCTTGAAATTAAATGTTTTATAATCGAAATTATTAAAATATTAGTCATTATTCACTTTCACTTCTTGAGTTTACTCAATAATTTTTGAAATACATTTTTTGGGGGTTTCAAAAACTGAAGGATTCGAGTTTTCGAGAAGAAAAGTAAATGATCTCAACAAAAGATTAGTTTTTTTCACAACTCAAGAGTTTGAATTTGGCTTGAAAGTCAAAAATTTATTGCAATAAGTTAATAAAATGTACACAGCACTGACAAAAGCTTACCCATGAATCCTTGCACAATCACGTGAGCTAGTTAACCTACTAAATCACTGTGTGGCCTTATTCATAACGGCAAACTAGTTAGCTACGTACTATTCAAACATATCGTCCAATTAGTTGTATAATTATACGAAGTGTTCAGACACTCTTGTGAGCCTCCAGGATCATTTTTGTAACTTCATGAGGCAGAGACCATTGGCGAAAGTGCAAAGGATGAGGCTAACGCACATTAGCCATAAGCCGTAAGCACAAACAAGAGAAGACCTGAAAATATTCGGTGAAATATATGCAGCAGGAGGTCCCTGCTCCATCTCTCTATCAACTAAGGGGTTCATGTCCTGAAAAACATTGAAGACCCCTGCTTCAGAGCTTACTGTGTCAGCACATTGTGTGTTTAATTCCATAAACAGAGCATTAAACACTGTTAAAACTACAGTATGACTGCCCCAAGTTCACTTATCATTTGAGACAGTCTTGGGTGACTAAGAACATTTTAGTCTGTTTCTTATGGGAAATTGGTTCGTCATGATTGGTCATCATGACTTGAAAATAACAGTCACATCTCTGGCAGCACAATCATCCCGACAAATATGCTTCAGTCTTTAATAAGCAGTAGATTTTTTACTGCATGATTAGTCTGTGATAGGTCACTTTTGTGGCTTTTTTCTACCCAGGATGGAATGCCCACTCCAGTATAAGCTGCAGTCTTTATCATTACTAACTCTGCCTTTGGCTTCACCAGGGCCGCAGCGTAGCATTCAGGAGATTGACGATATTTCCCAATGATCCCAACCAGTACCAAGAAATTCAATGGAACGCACAACCGAGCCAAAGGGACCTTCTGGGAGATGAACCCGGCAACCTTTTCCCACAGTTACTGCAGACAGTAACCAGCTAGTTTTCAGTAAGAGGGTATGTGTTTATTTATATTAATTTGTAGATTTATACATAATGAAATTATTTCTAATTCTAAATTCTACATCTATGTTAAGTATTTTTACAGTGGCTGCCATGTGATTGAATCCCATTTACCCTCTTATTTAATCCCCAAAACATAAATTAGCCTGCTTCAGATATTCTTGTACATGTATGCTAAATTTTATGACAAACATCTTTGTTTGGATTTCAGAAAATTTGATTTATCTCCAGGACTCAAATGTAATGGTACCACATGTGTTAATATAGTTAAATATTCCTCTTTCTCTCCCTTCGACTGTCTCGCTGGTTTAATTCCATTCATTAGTTTCATTGATAAATCTGCCAAATAAGTCTCGTTCTCAGCATGGTTCTGTCTCTCTACTTTAACGTCGCTCAGTAGCATTAACGACGGCGGACTGTGTGGGAAACTGCCCTTCACCATCTGTGTTTAACCCTGTAAAGGATATTCATTACGCTGCTTGATAATGACTTCCTGCCCGATTAAGTAATAGGCCAATCAGTGGCGAGGGAAACTCGGGCCAAGAAGCAAACCAACGAAGAAGATGAAGAAAGTGGTTAGAGGATGGTTTGTGGGCTCTTCCATAGCACTTAATTTCTGATGACAATTAGATCAGCGGCATGCGGTTCCAGGGGTCTGTGTCATCCTGCTTTTGGTATTTCTAAAAGGAAAATCTGTTTTCCATTGAAATCTTTCTCTTTCTTCTCTTACTTATGTTCTTTTCCTTCATGCAACCGCCTCTCCTGTGCTTTTTCTAATATATCTTAAATATAAAGAGCCATTTGCTTTTAATTCTTGTCTATTGATCTTGTTTGGCTGAAGCTGCAGTTAGCTGATGATTGATTTTACCAATATTTGATAGCTTTGGCCATTGACTCTGTCAGTCTGATGTCTTTAAATTAAATATATTTTGGCTCCATACATCAGCCTACGAAGATACTCTACCATTAACACACTCTCACACATTTGCACACATTATCCCTCTGCTTCCCGGCCATAAACAAGTTCCAAAGTTAATTTATCCTGTGCCGAGCGACTCCATCCCTAAAAATGGACAATTATTTTGCCCTTTCACAGACCAAGTTCTCAACCTGCCAAATCCAAGCAAGATCTCAAACACATGTTACCCCCTCTGGTACACAGCACCACAAATCCTGCTGTTTTCCAGCCAACCAAGCAGGGAGAATCTCACATTCACCAGCTCTGTGCCCCTGACAGAAGAGGAGACGTCATCACATGACGCAGATGTCTGTCTAAAGAAAAATTTCCAACTATGATTCTGTCAATATAAGCACTATATATCTTTAACAACTTCCCATTTCATCAGGCTGTGCAAGCGTGCAACTTCACACTAACTAAACTAAGGCTGGCCAAAGTCTACAGATTGGGCATTTGACACGATGTCCACAATAAAACATATGCAATGGACGTGAATTCGTGTTTAGGGCTGAAGGAAGCCAGCTTGGGTTTAAAATGGTTCTTCGTTCTTCGATTGTAGAGAGTTCAGTGGTCAGTGACTGTGAGCCATCGGCGAGGGATGTTGGCATCATCTGTCGGCCCAGCCCTAATCTAAACGAAACAAAAACTAGCTTGAACAGCACCATATATATATATCTAGCGAGCTACATCTAACTAGCTAAATATGACCACCTCTCGAAGGTTAGCGCCAAACAAACAGAGGGCATAAAATCACCAGAGAAACCACTGAAGCTGCTCATTATACCTTTGCTGCAACTGTGTATGGCTGTAGCTAGCTTCTGTTTCTGTCTGTTAAATCTGTAGCTCGTGGCCCTTAGTTGACTCAGCTCAGAGCTCTGGAAGAATGTAAACACCGTGAGCAATGGAACAGGACTTGGCAGCCTCTCATAGGCTTTTTCCACCAACATGGAACCAGCTCTGTTTCGGTTCAAGCACATAATTTTGAACCGTTCTGAGCATTTACACCAAAAATAAACTGGTTCCAAACCTGGGAAATTGCTTCACAACTGGAGACTCTGTTAAAAACATCCTTGATTACAATAGTTCTGCACAAAACTGGTGTAAAAGTGGGCTGGTTTAGTAGATAGCACCAAAGTTCCAAGAATCTTGAGTGGAACCGGTTCAAAAAATAGAGTTTATTAGGGTGATAAGGCCCCTCAGTGAACATGGCCAGAACGGGACCAAACACAGAGGTCAGCTTGACAACAGGCAAAACTGTACCGAGCGAAGACGACGGCAGGCAGGGACAGGAGCAGCATCAAGGGATTGAGAGGGTTGTCGGGCATCAGAGAGGTAGCAGGAACCAGAATATTTTCACATCTAACGCAGTGGATTAAGGATTTATTTTTCAACCAAACCAGAGCTGGTGATTCTTGAACAGTGGAACAGTGGAACGACAAACCAAGACATTTTGAGTTTTATTTATGTTTCTCTCAAGGTTGAAATGTGTTTTAACAAGCTTGTCTTAGTTCAGTAAAAAAAAGAGAAATCTAAAGTCAGAAGGTGTACAGTTTATGACGGACATTACGTGTTAGAATCATTCATTTCTTAACATCTCGTGAGTTTGTTTATTCTTCATGCAGCATGCAAACTTTAGTAGAAATCTCTCCAATGCAGTACACAGACATCTTTGACATTCTGGCCATATCTCACATGTTGCACCTTTAATCAGGAAAAAAAAAAAAAGTACCACAATAAACATTAAATAAATGCTGGGGCATTATGAAAGATTAATGATCTGTATCCTCACAGGTAATAAAACTTGAGTCTAGTGGGTTTCTAGATAAAACATGAAGCAGAAAACCACTGACACGGTGGATTTCCCCTCGTATCAAGTTCCTACAGTCTGTCATTTGGTCTGAAAAAACTCAATAAATTTAGCATATATATATTTATCTTTACACTGGATGATTGTTCCTCTGATTCCATCTACTTTGTTGTGTTTCATGTTTTCCTCTCAAGTACGTCCATGATAAAGAACTTAAACAAACACAGCCCCCACAAGGTGAACGCCAACGCTGTAATTCTGAATTATAAAGATATTATAATCAGAGAAAGTCGTTGTTACAATAGTCTGTAATTATCAGGAAAAGAAATCAGACAATTTCATTCAACTGTGTCATTAACTGTACTGTGGCCATAATCACAGGCTACCTGTGCTTCTAATAATCCGCCTGAAAACCATCAAAACACACCTCGAGTTCAAGTTCTGCTCCGACTTTCAATAATGTTTCAAAGTGTGTGTTCAAGAATTTGGCCATTTCCACTGTCAATCCATTTTCAAGTAATTATAAGTGCCCCTGTCGGTCTTCTTTTTCTTCCTTCAGAGGTGAATTATGAAGGAGGAATGTGCTGCTGGCATTTCGTCTACTTTCTATGACTTGGAGGCAGCTGGAGAGTAAATACAGGGGTGTCGGCAGCACTGTCAGTCAAGTTAGACCAACCGCTTTCACGTTCAGCTGAAAACACGAGTGTGTCTCAAAACTCACTGACTGGGTCTGTCTAAAAAGAGACAGCGCTGAAGTTGCAATGTCCATAAATCATTAATAGCACATTTCTGCAATTCAGGCTCACAGACTGCACTACTGACATGTTTATAAAATCCCATTCTCCTCGCACTTTTCCAGGTCTCGAGGAAGTCAGACACACTGAACAAAGCAGCCATCAAAGCTCAGCTATCAGGAGCTAAATGAGCCAGAAATAGATAAGTCTAATTTGCGGTGTGATTGCCATCTAAGTTTGATGTGAAAATAAACCCTAGATTAAAGTGATTTCCAACTTTGGAGACAGACGCAAACCTCAGACAACAGCTGGCTCTCGTCTGCTGACTGAAAGTCCATTGACTCTGATCCCATCCAACTGCAGCATCACAGTTTATCAGTGTGAACTGTTTTTTTTCGCAGGACTGTCAAAACATGCTTTGCAGCAACTTGAATTTCCACCAATAAATCAGATGAGTAAACTGCAGTGATTGTGACGCACAAGAGGTGATGATTCAAATGTCATCTAGAGTAGAAAGACCACATGGAAAGGCTCAAAGGGATAGTTTGGATTTTTTGAAGTGGGTCTGTATGAGGTGCTCATCAGTAGTCAGTGTGAAACCTATTATAGATAGCAATTAACACTCCCCCAGTTTACAGAAGTGTAGCAGGAGTCCTGGTGTAGGAAACTAGGCAATGTACTGCCGTGGACAGGATCAATGGCGAAATGTATTTTAGCCACCTAAAAAATTCTGTGTACTCTATATTTAGAATATTTTTGCCCCTTAACTTGCCATCAGACAGCTTTTTCTGATCGGAAACTGACGTTAAATGCCGTTCTCTTCAAACAAACCAGACTCCATTGGCAAAATTGGTAATTTTACCTTACAGAATATTGAAGGTACTGGTCTACCACTGCCGCATCAGTTAGTTAGTTTGTGTTTATTTGTTACTTCTGTGTTTTAAACAAAATCACACAAACAGAACACAAACAAACAAACATATCCAGGTGCTGGTAGACCAACAACTCCTGTGTTATGTGGTATGAGGTAAAATTACAATGGAGTTTGGTTGGTTGGGGAGAGCGATATTTACTTATATAACAGCAGTTTCCCATCCATTCACGGGAAGGTAAAGTGGTGAAAATATTCTAAATATAGTGTACACTTAAACTGAAATCGACTTTTATAGGTGGGCCTTTTTTTAAGTGGCTAACATACATTTTGTTGCTGATCTTGTCCACAGCAGTTCATTGCTTTGCTTCCGTGCTGGTGCCCCTCTCTGCTTCTCTGAAGGCGTGTTGACTAGTACCTCATACAAGTCCACTTCAAAAAATACAAACTTCTTTCTAATTTCTTAAAGAATGTGCAGATTTTCTCGGCAGCAGAGAAACACCCCTATAATAATATTAACATTGAGTTACATTCATGGTCGAAGCACTAATGAAATGTGTGTTTATGTATGTACATACAGTATATGTGTACGTGTGTGTGCGCGTGCGTGCGTATGTGTGTTTCTTCATCTCTCTTCATCTTTTGATTGCTTTAATTACAGACTTACTGTCAGCTTCCCACTCAGTGCGCAGGAAAAACAAACTCTTAGGGCACATGAAAAGAAGTTATACATCCACACACAGACACACACACACACACACACACACACACACACACTACCGTAACACACACCTATCCCAGCTCCAGTCAGTCAGTAGGCTCTTTGATTCTCTGCCTGCCGGTGATCTGTCTTTCATCGTCTCCTCTTCCTGATCCCTTGTTCCCTTCTTTAGCTCTGCTGGGGCAGAACGTCTCTCTCCCTGTCTCTGTCTCTGTTTACTCTGCAGCGGCTGTAGGTGGGAAGAATAATCTGCAACCAGCCATCATCTATGTATTGTTGCTTTTTTTTTTCTAACTAACCTGCTATAAAGGGATTACAGGACAATACCATCATCACGACTAAAATATTAGGGTGTCTATGTTTTTGAGGGGAGTGCACATCCTCTGGTGTTTCTTCTCTTTCTCCTGTTTCAAGACGATACAGTACACTGTAAAAATACATTTTGTTTTAACTTAGAAAAGTCTGTGCTGGCCTGCCTTAAAATTTTAAGATGACTGAATTGTAATTTTTATGAGGATTCAGTTGTACTTGAGAAAACATGTGAGTGTTATGAGTTCATTATTATGAACACAAGCAACCATGACTTATCTTAAAGTGTACTGGACACACACAGCCATACAAGTTTTTTATGACATCTGTTTTCTTCAAACTATAAAAAAGAAGAGTCTCAGGGGAGTCGTAACTCTCAAATAATGCATGCTGGGAAGTCTGCTAATATGCTGATCATATTTCTTCAGAGACAAAGTGTTGATTAAACTCTGTACAGTTCATTAATTCAACTCAAAAGACTTCAAACTAGATGAACTGATGCTTATAAATTCTGGTAGTAAATACTTGAAACTGTGCACAACAGCACATCCAAAAATAAGTACTGCAGTCCAAGTAACGAGTTGGAATTGGGATATTAAATGGGTTGAAACCCTATTTATGACTTATGGTTGAAGTGAATTGTTGCCTCCCACCCCCTCCTCTCCAGATTTGAGGAAGCTCAGGCAGGCTGCAGGAACACTGCAGGAGCGCAAGACAAGCTCAACATTATAATTTGACAATAACAAGCAAAGACAAGTCCTACACTGTAAGATAACCAGCTGTTCTTAACTGTCAGTTGTTTGTCAGTGTAAAGTCAAGCCTGTTATCTTGAAAACAAAAGCTTACTGCTCTGAAAATACACACTCTGGAGTTAAAGTTCAGTTCAACAAAGTAAATCATCTCTGCTGACACATCAGGGTCATTTTGTGGATTATTACAGTTAATATGACTGATTTCTCCTTTAAGTTAATGAGAAAAAGATTTGTTGATTCTACTAAATTCCTCTGTGATGTTTTACAGTGTAATGAACCATCAATGAAGGTGCCACACAATAATACTACCACAGCTCTAACATACACGACCTTACTGAAATAGAGATAGTACTGAAACATTGCTTTTTCTTATTCTTATAAATTAGCATTGTTTGTTGTTTGTTGCAAGTTGTCAGCATTGCAATAATTGTTGTCACTGTTTATAATGCATGTGTGTTATGTCACCCTTTGTGGATATTTCCTACAGCACATATGAGGGCTGCTGGAGTGTTTCTTGCAGGTGGATAACAACCCGAGTGGCAGCTAGTCATGAGATTGGAAGAATCTTCAAAGCCAGCCCAGTAAAAGTAAAGAGTTTAAGAATTTAAGCACTGACATAATGAGTTAAAAGTTGCAAACCAAAAGAAGCATTCATGCCAGCTTCAGGTGAGCCGTATTTTCATCAGTGTTTCATCCGCCACCATGAGGTGGCGGATGAAACACTGGGACGGCGTACAGATCACACCACCACCTCAGATCCAGCACCCATCTGCTCTGATCCGTCACCAGCTACCCACCTGCCAATTGTCTCACCAACCGAGCCAGAAACACCACATTATGGGATTAAACCTACCAAAGTGTCCCAAAGTTGTTCCTGTGAGCACCCGCCAGCACACAACAATCTGTTTCAGCTCCATTTCAACCCACAAAACTATTATACAAAATATGATTTTCAAAACTTCACTCAGTATTTCTGTTTTTCCACACTGTAAGACATAAAGCCCCAGACTCTGTATAGAAGAAATTGATGACTCACTGAAGAAGGTTTCCCACACGGACTCTTAAGTAGACACAAATTAGACCACAAACCCCAATTTGATTAAAACTTGCTCCCTGCGGCCGACATGGAGAGGTTTCAACTGTTGATTTAGTATTGGTTTGTCGAGCTGTCTGCACTGTGCATGGGGAAATAATAGTGGTGAGAGTGAAACCTATGATTAGAAAAGTTTTTTTTTTCCCTTTTAAGTTGCTTTGCCAGGATTACTGCATGTAAATTAAAATATAATGAAATGCAGCTACCACTAATTTTGCCGAGGACCTCCTGGAAGCCCCTCAGGGAGTCCTGAAGATCCACCATCTTATTCTGAGTTACCTTGTCTGTCCTGGTGACTGACTGACGGAGGCAGATAATTTAGGACTGAGGCTCTTAAAAGCATTGATACATCAATACATCTTCAATATCACATGTTTAAAGCCATATAATATCCGTTAATTATGGTATTGAAAGTACCGAAGCTATAAAAAAAAAGTGCTCATGTTACTTCTGTCTTTATTGTCCTGCCTGAATTTTTGCTTGCAGCAAAACCAGAGTTCAGTGACTTTTTCTGTACCTTTGTAACATCTGTACTATTCTGTGAGCCAAGAACTTAAAGAGGTATCAAGTATCACTTTTTATACTAATATATAGTACAAGTATTATCAAGTTTTAAGTTCTGGTTTTATGGCGACACTATCAGGTCAGAGGAAGCATTTTGTGTGCATTGGTTTGTGCACACTGTCAGTGTTTGGCACATGCAGATCCTTTGTATACTGACAGAAAAAAGTTTATATATTAAATTTATATCAAGTATTTAACTGGTGAATTATTTATTTGTTGATTTCAGAAGAGCTACAAGGGTAAGATCTCACTGATAGAGCTGAATCATCATGCATTAGCACTTCTTTTCTAGCTTTTAGTAATCTCAAAATAGAATTAAATCTACTTAAATATGAATTAGTAATTTAGATTAATGTCTAACATGTCTACATACCTACGACAAGTACAACAGTCACTTTAAGTCACTCCCCAGTGAGCATTTTTCTGTTGAAAGTACATTCAACAACAACTATTAACAACTCTGGTCACTGGTGAAAAGCCAATCAGAACTGGTTCAAAAGTGAAACTTTTCCCACCAACTATTTGAAGACGCTGATTGAACATTGACATTTAGATCATAATTCGCTGGGATTTTGCAACATTTACATTTATGATCCTCTACAATGTGCAAATGAGAGCTTATCGATAGTTTGGACCCTCATTAAGAAAAACTAAAGAAAAAAAAACTAAAAACGTCCCATTTTTAACCAACACATTCACCATGTTTTCCTCTTAACTTTAAGTTCTTTGTCTTTACACTGCCTTTTATACTATATCCCAGGGTAGTGAAAGCTGTAACCAATACACTGAAGTACTTGCACATGCGCGTTAGTCTACAACAAGAAGCGCAATATCTTTATTTTACATCAAGAACTTCTCCCATTACGATGTTCTGGAAGCCTCTTGTTGGCAGCACAGAGCCTCAGTTTGTATTTACGACATTTCATATGAAACATGAAATGTGTTGAAATTACGTCGTCATGCAGACCAGATTTAGCCTACCAGTGAAATGGAGAAATGCCTTCACACTAATCAATATCATCTCTCTTTCAACATACAACTGAACAAATTATCAGAATGATTAAATAAATGTGTGTTTTGTGACATGTTGATTTTGTAACTGGTTTAAAAAGAGGTGAAATAGAGCTTAGATGTTCAGACTTAGTAGCTATCAACCGGTTTTCAACTAGAAATCATTGTTTAAATCCTGGTTGGTGCTCACTGGGTTTGGACTTTAATGTAAGAACTTGTGTTTTTCTATTGAAAATAATAATATGTTTTTGTGATCTTGTCTTTTTGATTTATTAGTATGGCATTTATGTTGAGTCTGAGTTGAGTAATCTAAAACTGAGGAAGAAGTATGTGAGTGAAGTCTTTTTGTACTCTTTCCAGATGTAAATAAAACCCTGACAATAAATGTCAATATCCCTGTAACGATGAAGCTGACACTAAAATTTTATTTTCTTTGGATTTATCTTCTATTGCATCGCTGTTTATCCCTATAATTCTAAGTCTTTACAGTCTCATAGACGATTATTGCAATCATATAGGGCTGCACAAATAATCAACATATTATCAAAATTGCAATATGGCCAAGTGCAATATCCAAATCACAGAAGCAGCATTTTTTTTTTTTTTTTTTGATAAAAGAAAAATGTGTGACAAAACAGCATCATGATGAAGGAGCGTAGTGCTGCAGAGATGCCCTGGCCTACAAATCCTGTTCTCCACACTAAGAAAACATGTTTGTTTAGTACAGACCACAACAAATATCAATCATCATCATCATCATCATCACAGGCAGTGAAGCAAGTGAAGCAGCTGCACCTCAATTATTAGACTTTCTCATTAGACTATCTTAAAACATTTGAGCAAGTCTGGATCAAAAATAATTCACACTCATGATAGAATTTAATGTGTTTAATATTATTGTAAGGCAGGTGAGCTCTCTCCAGCACCAGACAAGAATCAGCAAACGAGGCAGGTAATCTGGACGAAAAAAACTCCAAAAATATCATCACACACTGCAGACGGTGAACTAACAGCTTTATGAGTTGGTGTTTAACTCTGTGTGTGTCTGGTCCACCAACCAGCACCTGTGTTAGTTCATTTTTGCCTTTCATCCGCACTGTGCTCTCCTGCTAAAATAGTACGGCTACCCAAGGGAGACTGGCAACAAGTTGAGGCGACAAAATCCAAAATGTAAAGGTTGTATGTAAACACCAAGAGCGTAGAATTGTGTAGAATCCCTAGAATATCTAGGGACTACTAAATTGTCCTTAGCAATAATTTTGGGGAAACACAAACAAAAAACTTGTTGTGACTGATGTCATCAGTGTTTTAACATTATGTATTCCCATGCATGCTGTAATCTTAGTCAGTCCCTCCTCAGTCAGCAGCACCACATTACTCTGTCCCCTCGTCCTGTTTTCCACAGGCAAGAGACGGACCGACTTTTACTCAGCTTCTGGGGACGCTCCCCACATGCAAAGCGACTCTACTGTCGTCACCAACTGTGACATGAAATATCCACCCTTGGGAAATACAGTTTATCTTTATGAATTAAAGCCCTGTTTTGACAGTTATGTGTTTTTCTGGATACGTGAGGAATTGTTAATACGTCTTATTTCTTAAAGGGAGTTTGGCTTAACTTTTCCCTGGAGAGTGCAGGGAGCTTTAGCTAACTCAAACTGGTAATATGTAATTTAATATTTTGTCGCCATAACAGAAAAAAAACCCTGGCATGCCTCCCCTTGCCTGGCACTAATCTTGCAGCCCCACTTTTAAAGGGACAGTTCACCCCAAAATAAAAACTACATATTTATCTCTGGCCTGTATTGCTATTGATTCATCTGTTCTATTTTGATGTGAGCTGCCTATGTTTAGAGGTATTGGCTATAGAGATGTATGCCTTCTCTCCAATGTATTGGAACTAGATGGAGTGTCCTGTGGTGATCAAAGTGCCAAACAATACATTTGAAAAACTCAACAGCAATTTCCCTTTCCAGAAATCATGACCCGGTTGCTCAAAATAATCCACAGACCTTGTTGTGAGCAGTTTCTTGTAAGAACTATTTTCTCTCTGTAGTAGAATCTACCAGAACTGCTGTCTCTCTAATAGAAAGAAAGCAGTTTGTACATGAAACTGCTCACAACAAGGCAGCTGTAGTGCTGCAGAAATGTCCTGGCCAACAAATCTTGTTCTCCATATTTGAGAAAACACGTTTTTTGGTTCAGATTCCGACAAATGCCACATAAAAATGAAAACTGTGATGCAAAAATGATCATTCCCACTAAATCGGGATCATATCCCAATCACAATCGGTCAAAACAATTGCAATATGATTTTTTTTTTTTACTGTACTGTGCAGCACTGCATTAACTAAAATGTAAAAGATCGCTGTTATTGCATATGGTCCTGGTTCTAGTGAGGCAGTTGTGATTAAAGCCTCCCACCAAACAGTGGTGCCATAAATTAAATGTAGTAATCTAATGAGCTGAAATAACTTCACTTCCATATGTAAACTCCTTCTGACGTGTTTAGCAGGATTTCGTCTTAGATGTGTGAAGCATTATGAAACATTCAGCCCTAACAGGCCTCCTGAGCTCTATAAATTTCTCGACGGGGTAAGTGGATATGCCGCGCGGATTGGAATCAGCTGGGATATAAATCTCAACAATAACTTTCACAAGAAAAACACAAGAATCTCTTCCTGCTCCATGATATCACTCCTGAATAAATAAAGGGTCATTGTGTGAATTCTAGTGCCGAGCAGCGCTGCGCGACAGAGCAACGAGTGAGTAAACAAATTATCTATTCACTCGAGTCTAGTACAGGATGATCATGACTACAGGCGCTGGCTTTGTTAGCTTTTTTTGCCTTCATCCCTTTAATCCTCAGAAAGCATAAAGTCCTTTTGAAGATGAGTTACACTCCCTCCCCTGTTTCTTCTCTGCGTCTCCTTCGCCTTTCTACCTGTGAACATGAAAGATTCGATGGCGGTGGAGACGCTCTGTGCGCTGGGGGCTGCAGGGGGAGAGAGAAGAGAGACGAAGATAGAGATAGAAAGAGGGAGACAGGAGGGTGGGTGGGGTGGTGGTGGTGGTGGTGGTTGGTGTGGGTGGGAGGGGGGGAGGTAGAGACGGATTGATTTCCACCTCCAGCAGCTACAGTTCAAAGCCAGCCAGCAGACTTCAGAGGCGCGGCAGGACCCGGCATGTCCCCAGCCGGGCCGAGCTGCCTGTCTGCGGGCAGGACTTCCCCCGGGGGCCCCGGGGCCCGGGACAGCCAGGCGGCACCGAAAAAACAATTATGCAGACGGAGGAGAAAGGTGTGCAAGGTCGCAAATGCACACTTTCTCAAAGACACAAGACAAAAATGCAGCGTCAAAGGCAAACACCTGGACACATCATATACTAGAGCAGCGATACAGCTTCAGGGAGAGCTGAGATAAAGTTTAACTTTTTTCTATTTCCGACTTTACACAGAGACGCATTTATTTAGAGTGACCATATTTTATTGTGAACAACCTACTAGAGGGGTAGGAAAATATCGCTACACTTGAGTATTGTGATATTATCTTATTATATGATTTCTGTGATACTGTTTTCAGAAACACTATCGTGATATTCTGATACGTGCAAATACTTGTGGCAGTGGTCCATTTTGTGTCGTGTTTAAACCCCAGACCGTTAGATGCTAGTGTTGTTATCTGCACTGAAAAGTAAACTTTTTAAACTTTTATGTATATGGTGGTGTGTTCTTTATACTATGACAGGTTTAGTATAATAAGATTAAAAAATAGCAATATGTCACCTTGCATACAATATCGCATATACAATATTGTGCATATATTGAATCGTAATCCCTGCATACCGATACACAGCCCTACAACATGCACATGTCCTCTACCAATGCCAACCGGGTGTTTAATTTTTGGATAAATGAGTCGGACGCAATCAGACTGGAAATTGACATTTTGCATTGTCACTTTTGCCCCTCTCTGTTGGGACAAAAGAAGCAGACGTGGGACAAATGTAACGGCTGAATAAACTGACCACAAAAGAAGAAAGTATTGAATATTTCTGGCATGACGCTCATGAATGCTTCAGTAAGTCATACAAGCAAATGACTCTCAAATCAAATTATCATGTCAAATGTATGAAATTAGTCCAATGCGTCAAATTCAACTAATCGTAATACAATGAAAATCACCTTTTACAGACAGCGTGACATGCTCTAGCACACACATCTGGATTGGTGAGACCTCTGTTGGTCTTGCTCACCCTAACTCTGGGCAATTACTGCAAATATAATGAGCAAAATATACATCTTTAACAATACCAAGAGAAAAGAAACATCACGTTACTTTCGTCCCTCCCCTGTCTCACCAACTTTACCCTGGCTAACACCAAAGACAAGCTAGCATGATACATTATATCTTCACTGATACTCAGCCTACAGATTGGTGTAAATACATATTTAAAAATATGTATTTTTGTATTTTTACTTCTAAATTTAAAAAATCAGTTTTTCTACTAAAACTCTGGCAAAATTGATCAGATTAGTTTAATTTTTGCTTGTGGACACTAAATGTTCTTGACATCCGTGATAAGAGGGAACATGTCTGGGTTGCAACCGTCCCCGCTCTCCCCTATTTAGAAGCATTGAAATGATTTATAATCAGGAAATGAATCATCCAAAACCCTTTGCTACAGCATCTGTTCTATTCACACTCATCAAAATCAGCATGTAAGCATAAAGTCCATGTTCACATCTGCATATTTAGGATTTTAAAAAACCCACAGCCCTGTCAAAGAGCAATTCAGGCCTAAGTGTGAAGCAAGTGATGTGAGAAACAATCTCATCTGTCTTCCACCTTGGGCTACAACCTCTGCACCAACACGTAGCTTTCACATACTTCAGGATGTATTAGGAGATATGCCTTTAACACGAAGACTGTGCTCAAAAATGTTTTTCATGTAGATGACACTGATGCAAACAAGAATATTGGAAATATATTCCTCCACTCTCATGAACTTGACAACAAACTTGCACTGCATTTATGGCCTGAGATGTAAAATCAGCCTGCAAGTAAATGAGATGTCATCTAAATGTAGAAAAGCAGCCTGTTTTTACATAAAACTGATAATAACTTTTGTAGATGCATTTATTTTTCTTTTAACATGCATCAGCAGTATTTCTGTCCTATATTTCCTTTAGCAAAAAGAAAAACAATTCATTTTCTTTAGAAGTAAAATTACATTAAAGCACATGTTTGTTGTTGCTCAGGAATTTCCCTCAAGTCTTGCAGCAATCCGTCCTTGCATTCCTGAGTGCGTCTTACCTGGAGCTCAGAGAGGGGGGCACTCTGCTCTGCTTTCTCCGCGGCGCTGCGGGCTCTGCGGGCGGCTGATCAGTCCTGGTGATCGGTGATCAATCTCTGGCGTGGTGTCGGGTAAGCATCGCCGAGGGACCGTGCGTCTGACTGCGACTTTTTTACTCCACACAGTCCGAGTTGTGTCTCAGCCTCCGCTTCGGTGCATGTCGGTGTGTCTGCAGGCTCCTCCTTGATGAGGGAAAAGTGAGAAGTTTCTCCGCCCTGAATGAGAGAAACACATTAACGTGTCTTCAGGTAGACTCACTCTCCGCGGGGGCAATTAACAGGCTGCAGGCTACGACTCAACTGCGCCATCTGGTGGCAAGAGGCCCGCAGTGGCAGCACCGTGACAGTGGCTAAACTCTGAACTCAGTGATCATCATTAGGAAAACAAGATCAATACGTATCATTATACTCTGTCATCACTATGAATCTTGACAACAATACAACAATACATTAAAGGGACAGTTCACCCCAAATCAAAATATTACATGTTTTTCCCCTCATGGAACTGGGTCGTGATTTCTGGAAAGAGACATTGCTCTTGAGTTTTTATTTACTTATTTATTTATTTATTTGTTTACTTAATTACTTATTTATTGCATTTTGAGCACCACAAGATGGTTTCAGTCTACTTCTGTGCAAGCATGCAAAATAAATTAAATTAATTAATTAATTTAATTTAATAAGGCAGCAAACGACCAGTAAAATAATAAGACATGAGAATTAAAATCATTTGAAAGAATAAGATAAAATAAGATAAAATGAAATTATTGAAACCAACAGTTGACCAGTAAAATTATACAAGCATGTGAGGTAAAAAAAAAAAAAAAAAAAAAAAAAAAAAAGAGTGAAAATGAAACAAAATAAAATAAAATAAAATAAAACAAAACAAAATAAAACAGTGAAGACCGGCCAAGTTTACTTTTGAAAGACGATAGGTGTTGTGGCACACCTAACATGATCAGGTAGCATGTTCCAAGGCAGATTCACTGCTTTGATCCATCAATAATTGTTCACAAAATAACAATTATTGATTACATTCTTGGTTCTGCTTTAACCAAGTTAACCATGTTTTGAAACGGGATGGAAGGAAGTTCCATTTTTCTTGGCTTTAATGAAGAAAGCCTGCTGTTGATATTGATATTGCATCTGCATGGAGGAGTTGGTATACATTAATACTGCTGTGAATTGCCAAGGAACTTTAACGTACAGCTACCATTACTGTTACTGCTGCTATTATTTCTACAACTTACATAACTCTACTGATGTCAGTGAAGATTCTCAGTCATCCAGGTCATGGTATTTGCTCAGAGTTATTGTAAGCATCTGGACTCTCTTAACTGTAGGTTCTTGCAGACGTTTCACCTCTCATCCAAAAGGCTTCTTCATTTCTAACTGACTAGTGGGGACTTCCATGTATTTAACCTCTGTGAGGTCGTGAACACCTCGAGAGGGAAGTGACTCATGCACCCACCCCTCCATCAAGTGAGCCGTTAGGTGTAGATAAGTGTTAATCTACCTGGGGAGTGATTTTAGGACTGCATTGTACAGTATGTGCCTGACAGATTGTATCGTAGACCTTTTCTATGTTCAGGGATGGTTATTTCAGGTTAACAAAAATTACTTCTTTTACTCATCTCTCACACCATCTGTCTTCCCTTGCCAAAATACAAACATTGCTGTGTGAGTGTCCCTTAGCCTTGGCCTTGGAATTGTCTCTCCTGTCTTGTGCCAGGTGCATGCGGTTGTTTAGTTTCCCCATTGTACAGGTCTGTGCATCCCTCAAGACACTTGACTGCGTCCAGCTTGTGCCTGGATGTTCTGTACTTGGGGTGAACGAGCGTTTGCCTCAGGGTGTTACTCAGCCTGAGCTGCAGGGGGATTTGTTAAAGGGTGTTTGTTAAAAATCCTTCTTTTTTTTCAGAAACACCTGCATGTATGGAAGGACAATTATTTTTTTTTTTCCTTTGTTATTTTCTCCTCTGTCTGTCCTGTTTCTTGTGGTTGTTTTGATCAAGGCACAGTTTGGGTAACCATAGGTTTTGAGAGCTTCCCTGATGTGAGTTTGTTCTTTCTCCGTCCTTGTTGAAATGTTCTGTGCTCTGTGATGGAGGGTTCTGATGACCCCGAGTTTGTGCTCCAGTGTGGGCGGTGTGATACCTACTGTTTGACTCACCCCACTGCCACTACATTTGCCTGTTTGAGGGGGAGAAAGGAGACTCATCTAGGGTTAGCTGCAGCTGGCCAGACGTCACCACAGCCCACTTGGAGGAGGGTCAGGCTTGCTTTGACCCCCACTCCAGAGTGTCCATCTCGGGCGTAGCTCGGTGCAGCTCAGCGTGCTGAAAGTAATAATGGAAATGCAAAAAGCAGCACAGTACAGTTTGGCTCAGCATGGCCAAAAGCCCCGGTGCAAAAGGTCCATACGACAGCCTCTATTATTTCTACTGTCACTACCACTACTGTTTCAACTACTGTTTGTGACACAACTATTTCACTTTACTTTAATGGCCACACAAACCAGTGCTGGTGCAATTTGTTTTTGGTACAGCACGCTAAAAATGCTCAGTATGCAATGTCAACTACACATGATATACAGTAGACAGATCTGCAACATTAAAAAAAAATACAAAATTCATAAATTTATAGAGAAACACTGCAAAATTACTACTGACAATACTTCAACTGTCAGCATTAAAGGGATAGTTGACCCTAAAATCAAAATAAGTATTTTTGAGGCTTGTGCTCATGATAATGCAGGATGTAAACATTAATGGCGTCCTCCTCCTCATTGCTTTAGCCTCTCATCCATGAGTAGATGAGCACTTCCTTCTGTGCTTTCATACAGTTGGTTCGGTTGGAAGAAAACAGTCCCCACATGAAAATGCTCACAACAAGGTGTGTGGATTATCTTGAGTAATCGTGTCACATGTATTTTTTGGCAATTCCCATCTAGTTTCATTATACTGAAGAGAAGGCAGATATCTCCAAAACTCAGCACCTCACACCAAATCGGCCTAGATGGATAAACAAAAAAAAAATGTTTGATAACGGGGTGAACTGTCCCTTTAAAGTACTTTACCTGAAGATCACACACGCGTATCCTCTTTCAGATGATAAAAAGTCTTTGAAACAGAAGCTATAAATTAGTTTGAGTGTGTGTGTGTGTTTGTGTGTGTGTGTGTGTGATGTGGATGAGTGGTGCCTGTTGTCTGAGTTGGACTAAAGCTTGGACTTTAGTCTTCCTCCTCCTCCTCCTCCCTCTTTCCGCTGCTTCTCTTTTTCTCAGACACAGGAAGGGTGAGATAAAAGAGGGGCTTTGAAAACACTGGGAGTCCTGTAATTACTTACTCTCCCCCTCTCTGTGTCTCTGTTGTTTCCCCCCTGTCCCTATTTTACTTTTTCTGCTCACCTCAACTCTCCTTTCTCTTTCTCGGTCACTCTCTCTTTTTTTTCTTTCCTTTCTCCATTCCCCTCTCAGTCCTGCTTCTTTCTCTTTTGTCAACATTCCATCTTCCCTCATTATTTTTCTTTCTCCGTCCTTGTTGAATGCTCTTCTCTTAGGGGTTCTGATGACCGAGTTTCCAGTGGGCTTCCTACTGTTGACTCACCACTGGAGTGTTTGAGGGAGAAAGGAGACTCACTGAGGATAGAGAGGGAACGTAAAGTGAGGAGTGGTGGACCCATAGAGGATCACATCGGAGTAGCTGATGAGCTGTGCTGAAAGAATGAATGAAAGAGCACAGACTTGTCGCAGCCAAACCCGGTGCAAAAGGCCAACAGCCATATTATAGTCACTACACTCTGTTTCAACTACTGTGTGTGAACACAACTATTCACTTATAATCCACACAAACCATGCTGGTGCACTTGTTTGTAACGCTAAAAATGGTAGTATGAATGTCAAACCAGATATGATGTAGACAGATACTGCAACATTAAAAAAAATATCAAAATCATAATTTATAGAGAAACACTGAAAATTATATGACAATACTAATTCAGCATTAAAGGGATAGTTGACTAAAATAAAAAAATTATTTTTGGTGTGCAACATGAAAAACAGGATGTAAACATTAATCGTCCTTTCACTTGTTCTCCATAATGATGGCTTCTTCTGTCTTTCATACAGTTGTTTGGAAAAACCACATGAAATGTAATCAAGGGGGCCTGAGTACTGTACTGTATTTTGGTACAATATATCCCATGTCTTATTCTTCATTATATGAAAGAATACAGAGTATATCAGCCAACAATTTTTGCAGTGATCCCTTCCTGTGACAAAATGCATAATGGATAACAGAAATTACAATGTTTGATAACGGGATGAAATGTCCCTTAAACGTACTTTACTCTGAAAACAACAAACGCAAATCCTTTTTGCATACAGGTCATAAACAGAACTATAAATTATGTTTAGCGTGTAGCTGCGTGGATTATGGGTATGTATCTGTGTTGATTGGATGATGTGCCTGGGTTGGAAAACTTGCACTTTAGTTGCCTCCTTCCTCCACGCGCCTCTCAGCGAACAGAAGGGTAGAGATAAAAAAAGGAGGGCTTTGAAACTGGGAGTCTGTAATTACCTTCACTCTCACCCTCATGGAGACTCTGTGAGTGATTGTTAACGTTTTCGCTCACACTAAACTCCTTTGGCTTCTGTCACATTCTCTCTTTTTTCTGCTTTCACTTTCTCTCCCTCTCAGTCTGCCCTTGCTCTTTTTATCCCTCCTTTTTTTAAACTGTCTCTACCTACATCCTCTTAGAGCTCATGATGTACCGTCCAAGAATCTTTGAACTTGAGGAGGAGTTTGAACACAAGTTAGTAGAAAGAGGATAAATGAGGAGAGTGCAGGGATTTAAAAGATTAGTTTGCTGAGAGAAGAGAGAATTCAAAATAGGGCCCCACTGTTTTCTCTTCAAAGTAAAAAAAATAAAAAAAAAAAAAAAAAAAGCCCACCCCCACCCCCCCAGCAGCACATCAAAGTAGTGTAGCTCAGAGAAGATAGCAGTCAGCGGAGGCCTAATTTGCTGCTTGGTATAATGAAGTTAGGCTAACTTCAATTTGGAGCAAAATCATTAAAAACAAACTTCCTCATGCTTTTTATGAGCCCCGAGGAGGCTTGAACTCTGAGAAGAGAAGTTCAAAATATGGTCCAACTGTTTTTCTCTTTTCAAAGATGAAACCAAATCAATATATTTAAAAAAAAAAAAAAAGCAATAGCTGATATTTTTTTCCTGATTATTAATATTTACTAAATGATCTTCCATGAAAAAGTGTTAAACCACAGGGCATAAAAAAGTCTCCAGGATTTTGATGGCAAAATAAACAAGTATATGCATTAGGGGAGACCAGGGGAAATTGTAACATTTTTACATTTTCATTCATAGCAAACAGAGTACTTGAAATACACTTGTCATATGTGTGTGTGTGTGTGTGTGTGTGTGTGTGTGTGTGTGTGTGTGTGTTGGTGTGTGTGTGCAATATGTGTAATTAATAATACAAATTATATATTTTCATTAATAAGGATAAGACTTCAATATTAAACTGAATGCAAGAAGTCAGAGATGGTGCAATTGTAACAGTGACTGGGACGAACACTGAACACTGTAAAGATCTTATATGTTATAAAAGTAATTTTGCATTTAAAGTTAGTGAAATATGTTAATTTTTAATTCTGAAAATAAAAATATGTCAGTGCAGACAACCAGGGTGCACAGTGTTCAATTGTTCAATTGTCCGCAATCTCACAGCCATAACATCTCATATGCTAGCAAGCAACACCTATATTGTATATTATTTGTATATTTTTTCTCTCCTGTTATAATGCTACACAGTGTGTTTTACAACATCTGTACAATTATCCTGCATAATTATCCATTCATATCGATACATCTGTATAAGTCATAAGTGCAGTTTGCAAGTATAGTTTCTTAATTCATATATTTATATTTTTTACTTTTATTCAATTTATTATCTCTCTCTCTCTTATATTATATACACACACTTATATATGATATATGTATTATGTATATGTATATATCACCACACATATATATATATACATATATATAATATATAATATATATATATATATACATATGTATAATACATATATATATATATATTATATAATATATATATATATAGATATAATATATAAACATATATATCATATATATTCTATTTTATCTGTCACTCCTTTTTCTAGCTGTACTTTGATCTATGAATAAATTGCCCTGGTATGGGATCAATATAGATCTTATCCTATCTTATCCCATCACTTGTTTCTGATTGGATGACCTGAGTGTGAATTGGCCCCTGTTACAATTGCCCCCAGTCTTCCCTACTTTCTGTACGTAGAATCCTGTGTGATTCAATGTTACATTAGAACCACTTAATGTTAAGTTCTTCCCACTGAACAAACACAAAATATAGTACATACAAAAAACTAAACAACAACAACAACGTAATATTAAGCAAATATCTGGGAGTAATCCTACTGACATAACTCTTAAACTTAGTAGTCATTTTTTATGATGAAAAAAAAAAACTTAAAGTGTTCTCAGAGAACACACACATGCCAGTACAAGTGAACCTACTATAGACTCTATGACCTTGTTAGTCCCCTGTTAGCACCCCCCCACCCCCACCCCCCACCATGCACATTGTGTGAACACTCACATTCTCTAACTACTCTTCAACAAGGAAGCAGAGAGCGGTTGCCATGGTAACTGCCGTGTCAGCTAACCTACTTTTGCATGAACGAAGGACATTGGTGGATGAGAGAGAGGTGTATGGTACGTATAGGTACACGGAGCAGATCTATACGCGCACACACAAACCACACACACACACACACACACACACACACACACACACACACACACACACATACACTACATATATTATATTTGATTGTCTCAGGCAAACAAGATTGAATCTTTCTCCACTGGTTTCCATGGGAGGACTCTTGTGTTTACAGAGAAATGATGGGCAAAAACATTATTACTGATAAATATGAGGATATAGAGGAGTGTATAGGCATTAAAAAATGCAATATGACTGAATATGTTGTCAGGTCACGTTTGTTTTCATAACTTATCATCAGAGAATTTCCCAGAGGACAACATTCAATTACAAAATAATTCAGCTGTTTTTCTTGGATTTCACATCTAATCCATACAAATATACCAAAGCACATCAGTATGTGAGAAAACAAAGATACAGAAAAATGGAAAAGTCTGCATTGTCAACAATAAAAATCAATAACAGTAACAACAGCAACAATTACAAAGCAATACAAAATAACTGAATTGCAGTAATTAAAAACAATTAAACAGCACATTTTAATGTGTATTTCAAAAATTATGCTAAATATTGCAGTACACTAAAAGCCCACTGGAAACACAAGAGGCCTAACTAATTTACCTTGCAAAGCCTTAAAGGGACAGTTCACCCCAAAATCAAAACTGGATATTTTTTGTAGCATGTCTGCCTTCTCTCAAAATGATGGGACTAAAGGCTTTCAGCTTGTGGTGCTCAGTGCACCAAAAACTACAAACTACCTACAGACCTTGTTGTGAGCAGTTTCATTTAGGAACTACTTTATTTTTACGGTAAAATCTACCAGAACTACTTTCTTGCTTAATAGCACCAAACTAAGGACATATCACATGAACCAAAAGTGTGCAACTTAAATAATTTTGTTATGGGGACACAGTTGGACTTGAGCCCAGGCATGCCGTTAATGTGTTGGGTGAAGAAATCTCTCGTGCACTCCAACCAACAAACACTTGGAACAGCAAAGTGGAAAAAATATGTATCTTTGATTGTGTATCCTTTAGCAAATGAATACAGATAAAGTGCAATATCATTTTAGGGACACATGTGACCGAGTCACATCCGTAATGTTTGGTCGGAGCTTGCATCAAAAACGTGGACATGTCCTGTTCTAAATAAAATAAACTGCAATTCCAACATTTGAATGATATGTAGAGATACATTACAGTACGTTTACAGTGATCACCACTGTGGTGCTTTAAGTCGTAGTAATCCGTCTGCTTCTAGCTGCTACCTGAGGCTGCTGCTGTTGCACATTGAAAAAGAAGGTCATTTTCTCTCAATAAAAAACGTAATCTCCTTGAAGCTTATGACAAACCGCCAAAAAGAAACCAACGAGATGCAGCCCTGTAAAGTCTACTGAAACAACGAGAAACTGTCTCGCTGATGATGGAGACGGAAAAGTTACGTAATGCCTCTTTGAGCTGGCCTTTGGTGAGAAAAAATGTTGAAGTCGTCTGTTTCATTACATCATATTCATGTGATAAATGTCAGTTAGATTGTAATCTGCATGAGAAATAAAGAAAAAAAAAATGCATCACTGCATCATGACTTCACAGCATGTACTTTTGCATCATTACAGCATGTAGTGTGCACGTGCATTAATTACATGTATCATTACTGGACAAACATCAGCCTTAGTGACATCTCACAGAGCTGTTTAACCCTTGTAGCTTCAAAATGTGTGTTGCCATCCCTAATTGACACATCTACTATTAAGCAGCATCCACCTTTTGTCTGTTATTGACAGCGCCGCGTCCTACAGGGAGCCCTGACTATGCCGCTTAAATGGATTGAGGGGATTTTCACCCAATAATCATTTTTGTTCGCCTCTCCCTGTAGTTCCCCTCTAATTCTGAGTCATTGGCTGTGGAGAATTGTATTAGGCAGATGAAACACGCTGGGCATGAGACATGAGTGGGTATGATAAAGAGGGAGAGAGACACCATGAGTTTGGGCTTGTTGCCAGCATTTGTGGGCCACTGCGCTAGTGAGGCGTACAAAATTGGGGCTTGACAACAACAACACGCTCACGTTTTTAGTGGCTGAATTACTGTAGCATTGCGATGTTCTGCAGTCATGGGGATACAAACAGACCTATGAGAAATGGCAGGTCTCTGCAGATGAAATGGAAGGGGAGCTGAAAAAGAGCAAAAAGTCTTCAAGCTTCCTCGTTAAATGGTGCAAAAGACTTGACCTTCACTCGATTTTAGAAGTTTGTTTTCTTCCAGTTATGAGTGGAAGCTCCTTCTATCTTGTTTTCTCTTGATTTGGGGGCCGACCAAGACCTTTTATTCTGCATTTCTAGCCACTAGAAAAGATTCAATTTGTGCTGATTTGATTTGTGTAGCTGTAGAACAAATACGATCACTCAGAGTCAATTAGTTAGCACTCCAGTTCAATCAATTGATTTTATTATGTGTATTTCGACAGCACCTTGTCATTGTCTGAGCCATTGTTCGGTCTTAAGATATGTAATTGTGTGTGGTAAAGGTGCAGTTCGCAATTCTGGAGAAAGATAGTTGATTGTTGAATCTTGAGGTCGAGGCTTAAGATGTGAAATATGACCAAAATTAGCTCCTAAATGCACATAAACCTGCCAAAAATAGGCAAATTACCCTTCTTCCTTTTGTCTTTCTCTTTTTTGTCTGATGTGCGGGGAAAGCCAAGACTCAACTCATATGTATGCAGGAAAGCAGAGAGATTTTTTAAAAGTCTTGGTTTGTTCAACTCTCAGTATTTTTGTGGCTTCTAACTGAATCTCTTTTTCAAGTTTGAAGTTTAGTTTCTCTCCTACAGTTCGTTGCTGTTTGTATGTTCAAGTATCTGCTTCATTTTACTGTTCCATGTTCACTTTCAGCTGATAAGTTACTGCAAAAAAAAAAAAACAAAAACAAAAAAACAACAAAAAAACAGCATTTCCTGATTTTGTTGCCTCATAATAAAAGCTTTTATTGTGAAGAATGTTAGCCACTGTTAGCTGCTGTCCACATAGCTTGACCTAGAAAAGTTATTTATTAGCATTAACCATGATGACAAGTCAGAAAACGGACTCAGTGTATAATATACCCTGCTAATGGCATCCATGTTGTTTTAATTTTATGTCTCATAAGCACATGAACACACCAAGGTTGGAATAATGACTTCCCATCTCGGAAAATGGGACCATCAAAGGAGCATGTGAATGCACTGAAAGCCAAGAGGAAAAGCAGTCTAGTTTTTGCTAAAGCCCCAACTTTTAAAAGCACAATATTGATATTATAAAACTAAATAACAAAACCTTTTCAATACTGTGTCTTTGATACTTTGTTGTGACTGAGCGATTCAGAAGAAACATCTGATTGCAGTTATTTTGACTGATACTGCAACAGCGATATTATTTATAATATTAGAGGAAAGGATCATTTTTACATCATTATTGTCATTATTTATTAAAAAACACATTAAAATGATTATGGTGTGTTTTTGTTTTTTTTTCCAGGGATCGATACTAAACAAAGATGTTTTCTGAAGTCTAGAGAATGATGTGTCTGCCAGGACGCTTCTGCAGCACCACAATATTTCATTTAAAATGATATTTTGACACACATTTTGCCTTTAATAAATAGTGCGTATCCCACGATTTGAAAATTGCAGTGCACCATATTGTGATTTTGATAAAATCTGTACAACATTTTCAGTCCCTGACTAAACAGAACCACACAGAGAGACACACACTCCCTCTTTCTCATTGTAAGCCTAAGCAGTCCACCCTCTGCTTTTCGTCGTGGGTGGTAAATAGCGGGCCCACCCCCCACCCAGGAAGGCGTCACTATGTCACACATACACACTAATGCAAGCACACACGCACACACACACACAGGGACAAACATACACACAACACATTTGGCTCAATCACTCCCTCCCCACCCCTCCAGGGCTGAATGTGAGAGAAGAGCAGGTCTGAACAGGTGGACAGGCAAAGCAAGGCTGCAGTCACGGCTGAGAAACAGCACACACACACACACACACACACACCTTCCTCGTCCTTTAATGTTGTGCCCATCACGTAGCACATGACAGTATGTATCCTCAAGGTATGGCTCGGTGGAAATGCTGCGTTTTTGTTTTTGTTTTTTTTTACCTTTATCTTATCTATGGCTGAAAAATTGTCTGTTATTTATGATATCTATGATTTACAACACAGCAGACACAGTTTCTGCAACACCCACTTAAAATTCTGAGTAATTATCCAATAATATTCCTATCACTTACTGCACTGTACCTGATTAGACTCTATTATGGTATATTTTGTTTTATGTTTTCACTTGACTACAATAATCCTATATAATCCCCTAATGTGCAGAATATTTGTTTTGAAAAATTTGTTTCCTGCAGACTTGTAGTCTTATCCTATATAGTCTATATCTGTGATTCTCAAACAGGGGCCCAGGGACCCCCAGGGGTCACTGGTACTCCAGGAGGTCTGTGAAAACCTTTCAGATTAATTTATCTAAATAATAATGATAAAACATTTATTTATTTATCTACTTATTTATGTATTTATTCATTCATTCATTCATTCATTTAACAAAAAGCTTCATTAGGCTGCATTTATATAAAATTAAACATTTTTCCTTCCACTAAACAATTTTATCGGTTAATCATAATTCTTTTATGTTTGTTTTTAGGCTTATTCTATATTTTCTATCATTTATACATTTTTTCCCTCATTTTCAATTTTTTTCTGGGTTTTTTTTTTTTTTGTTTTTGTCTTTCTTTCCTCATTTTAAGTCCAAGTTTATTTTTCCTTATTCAACAAATGGCTCCGCCAGACAAAACAATGTCAGAATATAATATAAATATCCATACACCCAAAAATACATTTTTAATTGTTAAATTCTTAACAGCAATTAATTGATTAATGATTAATTATTAACATCCTTGCTCCAAATGTGTGTTGTCGCAGCGTTTTGTTTTGTTTTTCAATCGTATGTCATTGTTTTCATGGGTCTTTTTTTGATCAGATCTTACTGGCAACTAAAATGCAGACAAAAGGTTTGGATATTAATTCAAATTGTACTCAACTATGGGTTTAGAAGTAACTAAGTAGATTAAATTGTGTAATGCAGACTTAAGTAGGACTAAAAATATAGATTTGAAAATCTACTCATAAAAGTACAAGTACCCAAAAAAATGACTTCCTCCTTCCACCCCTGATTTTAAATACATATCTAATATCTTTCTAACGCATTTCACTTGTGGTGTTCTTTCATATAACTAAGTAGAAAAAAATAGGCTATGTGAGGAGGTCCCTGGTATATTTTCTGTCTTGTAAGGCTGAGAAAAAACTATATATTTTTGTCTATATGATTGGAAATAGGCCTTTTTCACAGCAGCCATTTTGACATTTTGACATGAAATAGACAGGTGCTACCAATGATACTAATTAAGGTTCATTCAGGTCAAACACAGTCAGTGTCCTGCTGTTGTGCATGTTGCCTTCTAAAAACTCTTTACACTAAATGCAACAGGACCTAAATTAGAATCATTGATAACACATGTGTTTACGCTGCTATTTAAAATCAATTTGGCTGCTGTGAAAAAGGTCTTTCTGTAAAAGTTTGTGATAACTTTTGGGAGACTTCAACTGTTCAAACTAGGAGAAATCAAAGAGAGCAGCTGATGGCCACCAGGCGTCGCCAGAAACCAATTTTTCCTCAAAGCCCCGGTTTTCAGCAGGATGTAGGTTAAAGGAATGATGTCTACGCCTGCCAGGTGGGTGTCACAAGGTGAGAAACCACATAAATTCATACCAAGCCGAGTGTTTTAGTGTTTTAGTGTTTTAGGTTTGGTCTGTACACGTATATAACAGCCCGAACACAAACATCAATGCTCAAACTTGGGTGACATCTCTCTCTACATATCACTACAGCCCACTGTAAGCTGACACCACAGCTGAGGATTTTGTGAATTAACACCCAAATATACAGTCTGACTGACAGGCTACTTGCATTAGCTCGTCTTTGTGAGCAGGCGAGGTGACAGAAAACCTCTCGGGTTTTTTGGAAAGGTGTGACACACCAGCCTGTGAAGGTGTGAGAAACCTGACTGATCATAACTGAGGTGCCTGAATGTCCTGGGGTGATCAGGAGAGAATGGGTGAAATTTGGGACAGAAAACACATCAGTAATACACTTACATATTTCACAAAAAGAAATGGGACATTATTAATAACCAAAAGCAGGAATTATAGCCTACATAAGTGATTTGATCTGAATATTTTCATAGATTCATATGTTGCTCATATCTATTCAGGCTTGGGGAGTAACAGGTTACATGTAATGGGATTACTTAATGAGGATTCGAAAAAATAGGTAACTGTATTCCATTACAGTAACAGAAAAAAAAAAGATGTAATTAGATTACAGATACATTTGGTAAAAATGGGGAAGAACTCAACATTTGATTTAGAGTATCATTTGATTTAGTGTCATTCCAGACCAGTGGTGTTGTGAGGCATAGTGTATTGTTCTTTATTTTTTAAATGTGTTGTAAAATTGTGATCCTGCTAATAATCTCCATTTTTACTAAATGTAATCTGATTGTTTTTTTAATTTAAATTTGTAACTGTAATTAATTACAGTTACTCTTTTTTGTATCCAAATGACATAATCCTGTTGATTCATTACTCCCTAAACCTGTCAGCAAGTAACAGAAAGTAATCAAGTTACATTACTTTAATAATATAATACTTAGATTCGTTACAGATAATTAGTAATTGTATCAGAATACATTTTAAAGTATATCTAGAGCGGTAATTTTTTTGGGGGGGCTGTCCTGAATTTTTCAGAACGCCTGGTCACCCTGCTGACTGATAATAACTGAGCTGTCTGCTGGAGCTGCCTGTCTGTCTCTACCGGCTGTAGGCTCTTTTCTCTAGTCCGTATCAATCTGTCTGTGGCGCGTGAGCGCGCCCCGCAATTCTGATCGGCGCGCGGACGATGATGATGATGATGAGAGCGTGACCTCACTGCTTTCTGCACAGCTGCTGGAGAGAGGGGGGAGACACACAGAGGGAGAACGCGAGGAACAGACACACGTTGAGGGAAACGGAGAGAGGAACGGAACAGCAGGAGAACATCCACAACACGGGGCGACTGACTGCTCGGCGCGCAGGGACTCGCTCGTCGCCTCCCTCCCAGAATGTTCTGCGCCCCCGGTTCTTTTCTCCGGTACACGAACCCGTCGCCGCGGCGTCCCCACGGACACTGAAGCCCAGATGCTCACCCTCTCCGCCGACATGGACGAGTCTTCGTCGCTGCTGGATCTGCTGGAGTGCTCGGTGTGCCTGGAGCGCCTGGACACCACGGCCAAGGTGCTGCCGTGCCAGCACACCTTCTGCCGCCGCTGCCTGGAGAACATCGTCAGCTCCCGGAACGAGCTCCGCTGCCCGGAGTGCCGCATCCTGGTGGACTGCGGGGTGGACGACCTGCCCGCGAACATCCTCCTGGTTCGCCTCCTGGACGGTATCAAGCAGCGGCCCCAGCGAGGGAGCGAGGAGGAGGAGGAGGTGGTGGTGGGGAGGAGGAGTGGGAGCAGGCGGCAGGCAGTCCCTGGCCGGGGGCTCGCTGCAGGGGTACGCAGCCGGGATATCCGCTTCTCCCCGGGCAGTGCGATCAGAGAGCTGCCCGTAGCCATCAGGAGCTCCCCTGTTAAGGTTGGTTACTTTCCCACCATCTATATGTGTCATTCTCTCTGTCTAAACACCAAAACTATGTTCAAATGTTGCCAAGTTTTACGAACCCTCGCTTATTCACAAAAATAAAACACTTCCTGAAATCCGACTTAAACATTTTGAGAATAGTCAGGAGCTCTTTTTCAATTCGTCTTACACAGCACACAACTTTATGACTGGTTCCCACTGCTGCCCAGTGTAGCAGCTGACTGGTGGAAGAAGATTTTGAGAACCATTGTGCAGATGAATTTCCCTGTTTATCTCTGATGTTTGCTGGAAATGGGGAACAGTGTGTTCACTATCCTGCCTGCACAGATATCCAGCCGCTGAATGGTCATATAGATGCAAATTAATAGGCTATGCTCTGAACAGACTGATTACAGCATAGATTCATTGATAAGGGATAAACTTTGCAGTAACGAGTCCAAGTAATGGAACATGGAAACAGAGAAAGATTCTCCAGAACAGCAGAGGTGTCTGATGGCACTGATACATTGACTGATATTGGCTGTTTTGCTGAATTATCACCCATCATATAATGAGCGTGTCTTTCCTGTGATGCCTCTGAGGTATAAAATGTTCCCATGTTTTAGTAATCCTTGCTTATTCACAAAAACAAACACTTCCTTAAATATAACTTCAACATTTTGCGGATAGTCAGGAGCTCCTTTTCAATTTGATGGACAACGCAGCTTAGTTGGTTCCCATGCTGCCAGTGTAGCAGCGGACTGGAAGATTTGGGACATTCCCCGTGTTAATCTCTAATGTTTGCTGAAAATGGGGAACGTTGTGTTTAGCATGCTGCCTGCAGTTGTATGGTTATATAGATGATAATTTACAGACTGTACTCTGAATAGACTGATTGCAGCATTGATTAATTGATAAGGAATAAACCTTGAGTCCAAGTAATGGAACATGGAAACTTAGAAAGACTCTCCAGAACAGCAGAAGCGCATTACTGTTGGTTCTGTATATTGTCGCTGATGACATGGATATTTATCGACTGATATTGATTGTTTTGCTGAATTATCACCCGTTGTGCCTCTGATATTCCCTGGTAATCATAATGAGGGTGTCTTTTCCTGTGACGCCTCTGAAGTATAAAATGTTCCCACGTTTTAGTAATCCTTTCTTATTCACCAAAAAACAAACACTTTCTTAAACATAACTTAAACTTTGTGCAAATAGTGAGGAGCTCCTTTTCAATTCGTCGTACACAGAACACAGCTTTAAGACTGGTTCCCGCTGCTGCCCAGTGTAGCAGCTGACTGGTGGAAGAAGATTTTGAGGACCATTGTACAAATGAATTCCCCCTGTTTTTCTCTGATGTTTGCTGGAAATGGGGAACAGTGTGTTCAGCATCCTGCCTGCACAGATATCCAGCTGCTGTGTGGTCATATGGATGCAGATTTAGACTATGCTGCGAATAGACTGATTGCAGCATAGATTCATTGATAAGAAATAAACTAGGAGTCCAAGCAATGGAATATAGAAACAGAGAAATATTCTCCAGAACAGCAGAAGTGCATTGCTGTGGTTCTGTCATAGTGTTGCTGATGAACTGATATTTATGACTGATATAGCTTGTTTTGCTGAATTTTCCCCTTGTGGCTGTGATATTCCCTGGTACTGCCACTGAGGTATTAAGTGTTCCACTTTTTATGAATCCTTGCACAAAAAAAAAACAAACAAAAAAAACAAAACACTTAAACAACTTCACTTCAACATTTTGTAAATAGTCAGGAGCCCCTTTTTCAATTAGGTATGGACAAAACACAGCTTTAACACTGGTTCCCACTGCTGCCCAGTGTCGAAACACACTGCTGGAAGAAGGTTTTGGGGAGCAATTCCTCACTGTTTATCTCTGATGTTTGGCAACAGTGGGGAACAGTGTGTTCAGCATGCTGCTGTACAGTTATATAGATGCAAATTTATAGATTGTGCTCTGAATATTCACACAGTGAGACTGATTGTAGCATAGATTGTTTGTTGATAAGGAATAAACTTGGAGTCCAATTTATGGAACACAGAAACAGAAAGAGGTTCTTCAGAACAGAAGTACATTGCTGTGGTTTTTGTCATATTGTTGCTGATGATAATGATATCTATGGACTGATGTATAACATTGTCTATTGATTGTTTTGCTGAATTATCACCAGTTGTGCCTGTGATATTCCCTGTAATCATTAATGAGGGTGTCTTTCCTGTGAGGCCACTGAGATACAATTAAACAAGATTATGTGAGTCAGCGACATACTGTGGACTGAGAGTTTCTCCTGTCCGTCGTTGCCATAGACCTGAAGCCCAAAGGCTGCAGCAGCAGTGTGAGGTTTCATAACCCAAGAAGCTCAATGTTAGAGGAATGGAGAACCGTGTTTAGTTGCTATGCCGTGCGCATCCAATGCATTGTCTCATGGCTGTAATGAGAGATGTGTTTAGGAATGTGGATAATGTGGCAATTAGACAGAAAATGTGATATCTTGAGCACTGGGCCCAAAAAATGTCTCAACTGGAACATAAAATCTTCAACACAAACACTGTAAAAACGTCTGGCAGTTGTGGTGTGGTAGAAATTAGAGCTGCAGTCAGTAATCAGTAATCGATTCGTTGTCAACTATTAAATTAATCACCAACTATTTTGATAATAAATTAATCGTTTTTGAGTGTTTTATTCAAAGTCAAACAGATTCCTGTGGTTTCTTTAGTCCTCCGTGACAGTAAACTGAATGGAGCTGCAATGCTTAATTAATTATCAATCAACTATTAAATTCACTAACTATGTTGGTGATTGATGAGTCATTTTTTAAATAAAAAATGTCCAAATTCCTTGATTTCTGCTTCTTAAATGTGAATATTTTCTAGTTTCTATACTCGTCTCTAACAGTAAACTGAATATCTTTTGGTTGTGGTCAAAACCGGACATTCGAGGACACCATCCTTCGCTTTGGGAAACAGTGAGCAGCATTTTTCACCATTTTCTGACATTTTATGGACCAAACAACAATCGATTAAGCAGGGAAATTAATCAATAATGCAAATAATTGTTAGTTGGCACCCTAAAACTGAATATCTTGGGGTTTTGGACGAAACAAGACATTTGATATTTGTTTTTCTGGGTTTTGGGAAACACTGATTGAGATTTTTTACCATTTTCTGACATTTTTAGACCAAACAACTAATCTGTTAATCAAGAAAAATAATCGTCAGATTAGCATAATTGAGAATAAAAATATTAATAGAAATACCCAGTTCTTCATATAGAAACACTGGACTTATGTCAAACTTTAAAAATGCTTTGTAGGAGAAACAATAGGCATGACCTCACCTCACTCTCAGCTTTTCTTACTTGTTTTTCCTTAAAGAAAGACGAGATTTCCTGACTCAATACTTCATTCCTTCATGTTGTGACTTGTTAAGACAGATATACTGTATTTTTCTGAGCTGGGCTTGTGTTGTGTTCTGCTGATAATAAACAGTGGGATTTCTCAGAGTTGGAGGGTGGTCGCGGGCAGGTGTGTTCATGTTTGCCTTCAGCAGCTTCTTCTCTGAGTTTCATGATGTCCCCAAGAAGAGGGATGCAGTGAATTATCAGGCTAACAAAGGCTTTGTCATCAGCTTTCTTTCACACCCTCATACAGAGCTCTGTACAACAAGACTTATCAGGCATCAGCCAGCCATTGATTGAAGCAGTGGAGCGCTCTGGTGTGATGAAGTGCAGCAGGAGCAGTGGGCAGTCACTCATTCATGGCGATGAACAGGAATCCAAAGCCTCAGTGACATTTCCACTAACACTTAACGCCCCATTCCAATTCACTCAATAAACTTTACCGGTCCCTGCAGGCCAGTTTTCATGCCTGGTACATGCAAAAAAAAAGGGAACACACAAAAGAGACTCGGTGCAATATAAGCTTCTAACAATGGCGAAATCTTTGGATTGAAACTGAGGAGCAATGCGTAGATGAGTGCCTATCATAACTTCCTGTAGAGCCTGAGGAACATCTGAAATTAATTTAGTGTGACCAAGAGTTTAAAATCCAGAGGGACTCACTTCACTTTGTCATGAATCACAGAAAAGCAGCCATTCCTCATGCGTAGAAAAGTTCGTGAAAGAGAGGCGCATGCATGTGATGTGCTTCACGGTTTATCAGTTAATTAGGAACCTCAGCAGCTAATGCCATGACGTCAGCTAGTCCACCTGGGGTCTGACACAGAAATCACATGTTTACAGCAATTATATGTGTTTATACATACAGACAAAAATACTTAACAAAGATCCATCATCCAATCATAGGGCTGGGCGATTATAGCTGGAAAATTTATCACAATAAAATGTTTATTCTAGTTGATATCCATAATTATTGATAATTTTGAATGACCTGTTTCTAATGAAGACCAGGAAGAAACAGGTTCAATATAACCGTTTATTCTGAATGTAACCACTTTATTTATCAAAGCAAACAGATAATAGACTTAAGAGACTTTAAAAAACTAACCTGTCCTCTTATATTAACAGTTTCCTCACCATCTGCACTCATTTTCTCTCTCCATTCTGCCTTCTGTTGTTGTCACATGTCAATGGTGCATCTGAACAAGACACCTGTTAAATGCACGATATGCAAATTCTGCCGCTGGGGGTCTCTATCACGTTAAAACTATGACAAAATACGTAGTTTGATGAGGTTGTCAAGTGGCGCGTGATCATAGGAGTTGTTATCTTTAATCATTTTTAACCACCACCATAGCTGATTAAAATCCATCTAACATGACTCAGGCAGAGAACATGTTCATGGACTAGGTCATATTAAAGTTTTATTCACTTTATACTGTATATTTGTACGCCGACTTCTTTCTTCACCTTCTTATGTATCCAAATGTATCCCATGTTTTCCTGGAAGTTATAGCAACTAGCTACCAATGGCTAGCAGGAAATGGACCCGTTAGCTTGAATAAATTACAGATTTCTTTGCGTTTGAACATTGTTGAAAACATTTAGCATAATATAAGTTCAACAATTCAACAATATATTAAAATATAAAATATCTCCTGTATTTTGAGACATTTTAATACAGAAATGTTACATATTGTAGCTTTAAATGAGTGGCTGCTTGTGTGTCACTTGTAGCATGCTCCACTTTCAAGGTATATGATAGGATGTTTATGAGCCAGGGCGTTTTCGTTATGTGCTTTCATGGCAGTTTGCATTTAATGCATTTAAGTGAAAATATTGAACAGTTTTCTTGTTGCTACTGATGGAGTGTCTGAGTATTGCAGGTACATATCAGTATTGTTTTATTGCTCAAAGCCTGTAACATGATTTGGCAAAGAGTTCTAGGTTGTAATGCTCTATAAACTACAGTAGATTTGAGGAGATTTGTCCTCAGTCTAGTGGTAAGGGATATCCTAATCTGTCCTGCCTGGTTAGATGATTCTGTTTGCCTCTGATACACACTACTTACTTTAAGACATTCCTGATGAAGATCAGAAGACTGGATTGTAATCTGTTGTTCACAGTCAGCCATGAGAGATTTCTGTTCATTTGAAAAAACTTAAGTGTGCATTGTGCAGCTTCGTTTTAAGTGAGATAATTTTTTTTTAGGTGCAGATGACCAAATGACACGACAGTACTCAAGGTGTGACAAAAATAAAGCTTGGATTGCTTGGTTCAGAGTGCTCGATGTTTCATACCCAGAGCATTTCCTGGTAACGGCACTGCTCTTAGTCATCACCCGTCACACAAATGCATGCAAAAACACACTCACACACACACACACACAATGTACACACAGTGCACACTCACGTCTTAGTGGAGGCCAGTCTGTGTTTGTTTTAGGACCCCATGGGGAGAGCACTCCACAGTGGACATAGCCTTTATTGCCAGTGGACACACACACTCACACACACACACATGCACACACATGCACACCTATAACCCATTACCCCCTGCAGTCACTTTGCCCAAGTCTCCTCCAGGCTCTCCTGGGACTGAGGCTTGGTGATGAAAGTGTGAATCAATCTCCTCTAACAGCGGTGTGTGTATGTGTGAGTGGATGTGCACCCCCCTTCCCTGCACACAAAGCGCAGGGGTCTTGCAAAAGGAGTTAAATGTGTCTTTGAGTGACACTCTAATGCAGTACCACACGCACACACACACACACACACCACACACACACACACACACACACACACACACACAGTTGCTGAAGTAGTCACACAGGTCAAACAGAGCACTCTAAATCAGGTATTAAGGGTTGTAGATGAGAATGAATGTGTTTGCTATGGAAATAGAAGAAGAGGCAGACATGCTGAGTCAGCAGCAAGACCAGCTTTTCTCCCATCCTGCTGTTTGTACTCTTTGAGCTTCTGTTACCAACTTTGTGCTTTGACCAAAAAGAGTTTATCAAGGCTGATAATTTCTTTTCCTGCAGCTTCTGTTTGAAATGAACTTCTCAGAAACAGGCAATTTGCAAGGAGACAGCAAGCTAAAATACCTGACTAGAATAATCTTAACACAGATAATTAACTCCAGAACGGACAAGATTTTTATTTTGACAATATTCAAATTGCAATAACTTTGTTGAATTAAAAAATAAAAACACTGCTTTCACTTTTCCTAAAAGTGTCCTTATTTTTATCCGTTTTCATTGCATCTTCATTGCCTAAAAACTATCATTGGCTCTATTGAAGAATCTTTGAAAGTGGTCCATTACTTTGACAACATTGTAACACAAATAATTACACTAAAATATCCTAATTAGTAGATTAATTGAAGATTGACCATAAAGTAGAGGAGACTGGGGAACTGGGTTGTAACATTTTTTGTTTCAGCACCTGTAACCAGCTTAATTTTTGTGTCAGAGCTCTCAAATCTTGACAAAAAGTATCCTTACTTACCACAAGTAGCAATGTTTCCAACTTTCTGCACAACAAAAATGACAGCAAAACATATTACATGGTGTTGTATGCTTCTATATGCTTCTATGTTTTAGATCAGCTCTTTTCCAGCCTTTTCCAGTAGGATATGATTATCTTCTGTGATGGTTCTAGGAGGAAATTTGTTATAAATGTTAAAATATTATGTTTCTAAAATGCATTTAATTGTAATTCTGGATAAATCTTTAATGTGAATGGAATCACTGATGATTAATGCCCTGCAGAAAAATACTGCTGTGAATATATGAAATCATTACAGTTCACCAATGCACGATTGCATGCATATGGATGAATACATAAATAAACTTCACAAAATTTACATTTTTGTGCTAGATCTTTTTTTTCAACAGATATCCAAACAAAATAAATGCATTAATCTCTTAATTGATATTTATTATGAGACATTATAGAGTTTTAATTCAAGTGTTCAAACTTACTGCTTGTGGCAGCTGGTGTAGTTATGGCATCCTGGCACTGTTAATTTGCATTTTTCAACTGAATATTTCCTGTTTAGTGCTGTTTTCTGTGCCTTGCTTTGTCGCTTGTATTTTGTTCTTTGGTTTTTGCTCTTTTGCCCTGAAGCAGAAATGCTGAGCCTGTTAACAGTTGGTGACTTTGGCAACCTCGTAACTAGTCCCTCAGTTGCAGTGTTGTACATCAGCTGTTGCAGAGATGACTCGCCACTTGTTCCCCCGACTGTTCGCAGACAGCAGTGTGTGGACACATGCAGCGTGCAAACAGAAGAGGTGTTTTAACAAAGGAACAGTGTTGTATAAACTGAATAATGGGACTATAATATGTTTGTTTTTTCCTGAAATAGGACAAAATGTCCATCAGGAACCAGCCTCATTTTAGTCTGTCCATCAGTCAACCAAATGTTGCTGCTTCAACACATGATGTGGCTCAGTCATTGCACATTTTGGTATTATTTTAATATTATCAATTCTGGTTGCAAAGCTTCTGATCAGATCCGTTTTTTTTTTTAATCCAGTCCTCATTCTGATTCTTGGCAGGAGGCCAGAAAATACAGCAGAATGCAGAGAGTTGATAGTAAAAACTGTAATTTTCAGCAGATTTGAATTTAGGGTGCCACTCCAGAGTTCACTTGACAGCGGTACACGATCACCCCTTCATGGTGGACAAGAGAGCGGTTGTTTGGTCCGCACCAGAGTCTGAGTCCTGCGTTTACACCAACCCAAACAAACCGCACCAAGGCGGGAAATGCTCCAGGGTTTGGTTCATCTGGACTAAACCAGGCTGGTGGTGTTGTGCCTGTTTTTGTAAAAGATGAAATAGATTAGTGCGCTGTATGATGCAGGAGAGTGAGTCTGATTTTCCTGACATTGCACTGGCAATTGATTTGATTATTATCGAGGTTTTCCCAGATCTTTAGTAACATCAAACAGCTGATACTACACATCTCCTGTAGCCATAGTGACTGTTCTTGCTATTGCTGCCAAGGACGTTAAGTTTTCAGTCCTGATTGTTTGTTAGCTGGATATCCCAGAAATGTGTCACCACATTTCAGTCAAATTCGGGGAATGTTAGCAGGCCATTGTCAGCGCGTAGAGTTATTAGTTGTAAAAGTATTTGTGAAATGTTGCATTTTAAACATATTACTGATTTTCTCATCAAATTCTGCACCAACTTTGGAGACAGAAATCTGGCACACGTATGCCGTCTATCAATTCAGTGATTCAATAAACAGATTTTAAAAACATTTTTTAATTACTGACATAACAAATTTGGAGCGTTCTTCAGCCTTGGTGGTGATACGCACTCTGTAAATCCTTTCTAGTTTGTGTATTTGTTTCTGTGCTCCCTTGAAAAGCACTTCAATGAGTTGCCGCTCTGTCTTTATACCATATGTCACCCTGCACATTTCCTGCCAAATCATGGTCTTGGACACATGGAACGCATACAGAGCAAGACATTTGCAGAAACAGTTTACACCGTTAAGGTCTCATTTATCCACAGTACAGCAGGCATCAGCTTTTTTTAGAATCATATATCGAGGTACATATCTGGTACTCAGGGACCTCAAGATTGATCTAACTGTTAATGAACTAAACCCCAAGACAATAGAGAAACTCATCTGATGTTTATATCAGCACTACATGCAGCCACATAGCAATGAGTTTACTGAACATTTTGCATTCATAAGCTTTGATTTGATTAGAAAGTTTTCATATGAGAGGCAGGTGCAAAGTTTGACAACACGCTGCACATAACTGATGCATTAAAATTGTATTAAACCCACATAGCAACAACACTGGTGGGTGACTCTGACTGATCCATGAATATTTACTGGCCTTGGCTGTTCGGCCTTGGCAGGTATATGTCCTCTTGGAGTTATTGTTCTTTGAGAGTAGAGGGCTTATGAATGTGCCAGCTCTTTTACAACTTAGTCACCCCTGGCTCCTGTTTGGTATTTATAAAGATTGTCTATTTATCTATTCATCCATCTGTCAAGGATAGAATTTTACAAGTGTTTGGGAGGAGGATTGTGTTTTTTTTACGAAGAACATCTTACATTTGGATCATTGTGATGTTCAAACAGGCACTGTAAGACCTTGCATGGCAGCTTCTGCCATTATTGTGTGAATGTGAGTGTGAATGGGTGAATGTGACATGTAATGTAAAACGCTTTGAGTGGATGCAAGACTAGATAAGTGCTATATAAAAGCAAGTCCATTTACCTTTTAACAAGAATCTGATATATCCCCCAGGATTATGTTCTTGTCAGAATCACACCACTATGAGGGGCAGGGTGCACCTATACTGATAACAGCATCGAATACTGTGCTTATGTACTCATACTGGTGCTCATAAAACTACTCAGATACCACGTCACGAAAAGTAGCCACTTCTACAAGCAATATGATAAAACATCTAAAGAACCAACCTGACACAGCATTCAATGAGTTTGCTGAAGCTTACCCTCTTTTCTTGGTTGCGGTGACATTACTAGCAGGAGACTCGTTCGTCCTCAACGTCATCCACCGATGACTGCAGCAACACGATTTAAAGTACTGTCCAACTTAAACTGCCTGAGAAAAAAAAAAAAAGCTTCTGCCTGGGTCTCTATTTGGCAACTGTCTGTAAAATTGTTTAACAGTCCATGTAAAACTGAAACAAGCTCACAGAGTGCACCTGTAGACCAGCAAGTCCCACCGGACGTAAACTAGTTGAATGCCTCGGCTAATTAATCTGAAGACAAAGAAAAAAAAACACCATTGCCACAAGTCTGTAACCTTCTGTTCTTGGTTCTCTTCCAGTCCTTCTGGCTGTGGGTAATAAACGGGCTACAGCTTCTCTTTGTATACTCTTCTTTATTCTCCTGTTAATCTTCACCAAAACGGCCTGACAGTACAGTACACCCAACTCCACTCTCTGGGGTTCACAGCTGGGTAAACACTTTACTGACTCTCATATCTGTCTCTCCTAAACAATGTCAGGTAGGAACTAATTAGCTTCTAAGCAAGGGGGATGAAGCAGCAACTTAAATACTCGTTAAAGTGCCGTAAATGATAATGAAATAATTATTGTTTGTAACACTGGATATAACAGTAAATTCTGCAAGTCCACAATAATGTTGTGGAATTATTCCTTCTGAAATATCTAATGTACACAGTAAACTGCACAGCTTAATAAGGAACACAAAATTAGAGCAGTTACATATACAGATAACCTAAAAATGTAATCTGTACTGTAACTACTGTTACACTAGCAGCGGGAAACAGCAACAACAATTTGTGACATTTAGAAGGTGATAAACATCTGATGAAAATAAAGCATGTTTTTAAAGTCATTGTAAGAACTGGATATGGAAAATCCCTAATGAGGGGGCCCTAGAGCTCTGACAATCAAAATATCACATCAAAATCAATTCGTGTTAGACACAGACTGTTGCGTTGATCGATGATCAAATATGTAATCAAGCAAAATGCAGCATATCCATCATATCTGAGTGCAATGCTGTGATCAGCTTCTATATTCTGCACACGAGCACAGTTTTATCATCAGATCATCATCAAAAACTGCTACAAATTGCAAAAAGCAAAAAAGTGTTATCGCACAAGTATCTGATCAACAAAAAAAAACCAAAAAAAAACATTGCCTCAGCTGCAAGAAAACCTCCTGTAGTTTGCTGTTTACACCCCGCCCGTGCAGTTCCCATCAAAGCAGCGTGTCCTAATGATCCCAACCCTTGATCTTCTCTCTTACCTGTATTTACCTGGGGTTTGCTGCGGTGACGCCCAAGGTTACCATGGCAACGTGCCGCAGCAACGACGCCTCTTGCTTTCATCTCTGGAGTAGGACATGACTTCTTGGCTCTGTCATTCCTCTGGTGTGTGTGTGTGTGTGTGTGTGTGGGGTGTGTGTGTGTGTGTGTGTAAGGATTAGGTGGGGGGTTTCCAAAAGGAAATAGTCTGTTACCAATCCCTGTAATGATCCTTTAAACCTGCGTCTTTTGTGTTATATTGTACTGAGGACACACACACACACACACACACACACACACCACCCCAAGTCTTGTAAAGGACCAGTGTGTAGGATTAAGTCACATCTAGTGGTGAGCCTGCAGATTGCAAACACACTCGTCTTGCTTCTCAAAGTCTGGACTGAGGTCAGTCCAGACCCAGCCCATACCTCCTGTTATGACTACAAATAGGATATGAAGTGTAACATTGTTAATTTTAAAATACACTGCCTACTGATCAATCACTTGTTCATGACGTAGAATCTACAGTGTAGCTGGAGACCATTCACAGTGATCCTGTCACTAGATTGATGTTTTAATGTGGCTTATTTCCCTGTCGTTGTCATCACTGTCATGGTGATGTTAACTGCTGGAGAGAGTGTTGTGTGTTGTTGCTGCTGAGTTTTCATGTATTAACTTCACACAGAAGAATTTTGCTGTTAGTTACTAAATCACCTTCTCTCCCACTTGGCCAGGGGTGTCGAACTCAGTGTCATCCCAGGCATATATAAATTGATCTACTTGTTATCATAGGTCATTCATTTATTACTAGTTTTAGTAATAACTTAAAAACTAGCTGTGAAAGCAGAGGTCTGGGATAAATAATGGCAAGCAGACATTTAAGTGTACAACTATGAAACAATTTACAGTATTTAAAAATGAAATCTAAAAGTAGTATAAGTAGAAAGTCAGAATAACAATAAGGGGTATTATAATTTGGGTAGCCTATAAGCAAGGTTTTTAAAATCCAATGTGTCTATTTGCTTAAAAATGAAATAAGGGCATTTGTTAGTGTTATTGACTCCAACCACTTGGCGAGAGCGCCACTGCTGGAAACAGCTGTGTGATACTGAGAAACTATCCAGCATGCTGACATCTAGCAGCTAGATGTCTTCAGTGCATGGATAGCCCAGTTTGGGTGCATTCAGGGACATGTCATTTATAGTCACCATATTTCCGTGATTAGGGCTGGTATTGGTACTCAGTACCTATCAGGTATTGACCGAAACAATCCAAGTAGTATGTAAACGTCTCCAGTCAAATGGTTCCTGTGTTCAATACTTTTTGTACCCAGATCTAGAAGAACATGACTATTTGTTGAATAATTTTGCTTGAAGCCAAAAGTTCAGTTTAATGCATGACTGGCCACCAAAACACTTTAAAGTATTGAAGCAAGGAAAAAGGTATTGAACGTCAGACTAATGAGTATTATATTCAATTTCGACCATATTCTTCCAGTAAATCGGCATCAATCTGACACACATGACCTTTAAGAACAGTAGCTCTTTGAAGAATTACTATTTTGACCAACACGTCCTCACCTTCCAAAATTGGTCCTCACACACATAGAAATACAAAACACACACACACACACACACTTTCTATCACCACATTTCCTGCTCTGCAGCTCCATTCATAGTTAATCTTGATACCCCTCCACCTTTACAATAACACAGTGTGAGAAAGCCTCATTTTTCTGTTTCTTCTCCCACACAAATACACACACACACACACACACACACACACACACACACACACAAACACACACACACACACAGACTAACACACACAGTCGTGCATGCACGTTCATTCACATTCATTAGTGTTATAAACTGACGATCTCCTGCAGTAAACAACAAGCTCTCAGTCATTACCTCCACATTACCCCCTCACTTCATAAATACTGAACGAAGGTCTGAGACTGTACATACACACACACACACACACAGCTACACAGACACACAATTCATCTATTCAAGTCTGACAATTTCTCACTGGACACATTTATCTCTCTATGCGTGTGTGTGTGTGTGTGTGTGTGTGTGTGTGGTGCAGAGAGAGAGAGAGAAGGATCTCGTTCTGCCTTCTCAACCTTTTTCAACCCAGATTGTTAAATGAACACACTGGCACACAAACGCATCTTTTCCCCCTCGGTCACTCTTTACTCATTCTTTCTCATCATCCTCTCGCTTTTTCTCTGATGTCCGTGTGCAGAGAACTTAATTAATTTCAGTGTTACCACATAATGAAGCTCCTCTGCACACACACACACACACAACCACACACACACACACACACACACACACACACACACACACACGCGCTGCCATTTAAGGAGTAGTTAAAACTAGACGACTACGCTCTGTGCCTCCTGGGATCTCTCGGGAGTTATGCTGTTTTATGCCTTGCGTGTGCATGTGTGTGCAGAAATCGCGTATGCAAACATATAGTACGCATTCATCTTTTTCCATGCTTGTATGTTTACCAGTTATATTTGTCCCCAGTAAACACGAGGTACAATTGGATTTTGAATGGGTTGCAATGAAGCTGCCCACAGCCAGTATTCAACATTTTGTAGTTTAAACTGTTTTCATGCCAGAAATGACTGTGTCAGTGTTTCCTCCAGAATGTAACTCTTGTCCGCCAGGAAAAGCCTCTGAAACTGCATTTATTTTTTACTCTCTTTTGAAATTCAGGGTGGTACTAAAAGCACTCTATAAACAAGCATAATTAAATCAAATTTTCAATAGATTTGCTGGCAACTAGTGTATTTTATGCAGTAAACAGAGGGTGATGGGGCCAAACAGCCAGGCCAAAAATGATTAGCAGTAAATTTAAAGACCTGGCAATATCAGTTTGTGGTAGGGCTTGGCACCAAACTTCCATACTTTTATGGTACCAACCAAATTGCTTGGATCCTATCGAGTATTGAAAAATGCCTTGTCATTTGGTACCAAAGGAGTAAATCTCATCAGTGTCAGTGAGCCTTTAAGCACACAGCATTTGTGATCTAGTAGCGCTGCTGATTGGGTGTCTTAACGTTACACGTCATAGAGGCATTCTGGAAAAAACACTTTGTTACGCCAAGAGACGAGATCTTTGTTTGTTTTCTTCCCACAACCTACTTAACTAGGTGAACTTTATTTATGCTTGTTAGCTAACCATTGCAGCTAACCCATATCTGCTTGTCAGTAAGCCCTTATCGTCCCCACGCATCCTCTCCTATAACCTGGAGTTGAGGCAGAGAGCGTTTCTGATGGCTAACGTGGTGTTGCTTAGAGACAGAAAAGTAGAGAAACACAGAAGTAGACACGGTGGATGGTTGTCAGGCCTAGGCTAGCAGGGTAACCCATTGATCCCACTGGGCACAGCACGTCTGTGCCACAGTTTTGATCCGTCCTTCACACGGCTTCATTCCCCACCAGTAGAATTTCAGAAGCGTTTCAGCGACAGAGCGTTTTCCCAACCTGATTATATTGATTTGCTCAGATTTTGCTGATTTGGTCCTCTTTCCTTGCTTTTTGTGCTTCGTGCATGGATAAGCAGGATAGGTATTTAAACAGTTTCTTTTCTGTCTGTCTTCGTGATTTTGAAAATTGGCTGTATTCTCTCTGGAGTTTCTGTGTCTGACTTCATGCCCATTCGATCTGCTCCTTGCTGATTGATGTGTCATCCATCAAAAATAGACCTGGTGCGTATTTGAAGCACGGCAGAGTGGAGTTCCGCCTCTGTGAGGACTGGAACGGTGGAATCACAAGCACTGACAAGAACAGTCGTGATCAGCTCCAGTGGACATGGCGCAGTCATAACGCGACACGGCCCCGCCTGGCGGAATCAAGTCGTGAAAGGTCTCACTCTGCCCCTATTTCGAAGTGCAACAAATGTCACCGTTACGGCCTTCCTCCTCTTCTCTTCGGATACAGTGTAGTGCAAAAACAGTTTCTCCAGCTGCTCCCAGGTCTTTGAACAGCTTCCTCCTTTGAAGTGAGTAATTGTACCATAATGTGTAATGAAGTTTTCTTTTTGTAAAAATGGATTTTATTAAATTGGTATTGAAAATTGCTCAGGAGCCAGTATCAAAGTCAAGGTATTGGTATGGCACCAGTTTCAAACATTTTTGAATGATGCCCAGCCCTGAGCATGTGGCAAAGCTGTAAATGATAGAATTTGGATCAGTGTAGTGCAAATTAACAGGTTTGGTTATGGTGCTGATAATATTTAATGAAGATCCAAGAATGCGAAGATGAGCAAGCCTCCTCCCCTTTGGCATAAGGAGATCAATCTCTGTCAAAATCGTGCAGTCTTCTGACCAGCTAGTATGTCTCCAGCTTGTACTTTCTTTACATAACAGTGTTGCGCTCACTACTTGTATCCATGTTGGCCTGAATCTGAGAGATGTCATCTCACATTAGTCTCATCCTCGGCACTTCCATCATCCTGCTCATACATACAGATATGGAGATGGAAGGAGCTGGGTCAGACGATAGATTGATGGATGGTGGCAGGGTGGTGGTCGAGGGCAGCTTATAGCTCGGGTGACGTGTGTGTGTGTGTGTGTGTGTGTGTGTGTGTGTGTGTGTGTGTGTGTGTGTGTGTGTGTGTGTGTGTGTGTGTGTGTGTGTGTGTGTGTGTTGTGTGTGGTGGTGTGTGTGTGTGGTTTAGTTTGGAGGGGTTGGTGCATAATGGTGTTAAAGCCTAAACAAGCTTTGGAGCTTGACTGCCATTCCCACGGGTGTATGGGTGGAATCCCATCAATCCCATCCCCCCAGCCGCACAAATACACACATGGGCACATGCACACACACACACACACACACACACACACACATACACATTAGGTTAAGGGTTAACCCCCTCACTGCTGGTGCTATTGTTACTATGGAGATGAGGGTGAGATGTCACCGGCCACTGGTCAAGCCAAACCATATCAGACAGACAGAAAGACAGAGGAACTTTAAAGATTTAAATTAAAACATGGCACTATGAACACGGCAACATTTAGATATGTCAAGCACATCACATTTCAGACATTTAAAGTTGCAGAGAAAATAAAATTCATACTTGAAGAAATCCTACAGGTATAAAGTCACAGGTAATTGAAATTAACTGCTGAGTCTTCTTAGATTGTATACACACTGTTCTCTATTTTTTATTCTCTATATTTCCTCTGTTGAAATTGTTCATTTGTATATTTTTTTATTGATTATTGATGCTTCTTGATATTTTTGCTATTCACTTTGCTGCTGTAACACTGCAAATTTCCCTGCTGAGGGACTAATAAAGGAATTTCTCATCTTAATTACCAAGAGGAAGTTTTATTTATTTTTCTGCAATGATGGCGTCCCCTGTTGCTACTTACCATGAATTGCTGCTACTGACTGACCACATCTGTTGTGGTAATTTGATTGGGCACTAAAAAATATGTCGTAATATCACTTAAATTTCAACAGCCACAGAGGCAGTTAACCAGCTTGAGCTGACACTGTTAGCCGCTGCATGTTGTCATTTAAATCACTGGGTAATGTAAGGAGTGTTGAGGTTAGAGGGATCCTTGTTGCTGTGAATTTTGACAGTCTGGTCATTTGCCATCATCACAACTAGACCAACAAAATAGAGACAGCTAATGCTAGCTAGTCCATTGGGAGTGTGTGGCATGGATGTATTAAACACAGGATACAAGATGGAGCTTATTCAGCTGAATAGGAATTGTTCTTATGGTGCATATGGCAAAAACGTTTTCTAGCTTCCTGGGTTACTTTTGCAGTATGCAGCTCACTGAATATGCACAGTAGTGTTTCTCCTGCTGGCCCTGCATAAGAGTTCCTGCTCAGTCCATAGACTTTACATTGTGATGGCATGAATTGTCATAGATTTTTAAATTATTTTTCTTGGCTCTAGGAGAGTTTTAGAAATACAAAATGGATTTAAAATTCATAATAGGGTCATAATTAATCTTTTTTGCAGTTTGAGGTCCTGCAAACAGTTTCTTTTGTAATGGTGGTCTGGGGAAAATGCTTTTTGGGCTGAAGGGGAGTTTTTCTCTGCAATGCCGCACATGACCACTGGGCAGAATTGTAAGCAAGGCTGAGAAGTGATGCCGCAGCCTCTGTTTAAAACATCCATGATGTGTGGGAGCTTGACAGTGACATAGCAGGTGTTACAATAACATGAATGAAAAGTAACGTCTGATGGGAATCGGTGCTAATGTTAGCAACTAGGCTAACTAGCATCCACTTTACAAGTAGAATACAAACGGCACAATAGGTCTTCCTAAATGTGTATAATCCAACGCTATGTGTGCTTATTCTAAAAGGGGGAAAATGCAAAAATGTGTATTTTTGCATATTATTGTTTTGTACAAGCACCTGTTACCACAAAAAATGTCCAAAAACAGTTGTATCCTCTTAAAAAAAAAAAGAAAATTTAAGCTCACACTTGACTGCATGTGAGTGGATGAGATTTAATAACAGTTTTACCCTCCTTGTTAAGAGTGACTGGGTGAGGTGCAACAGTAGCTTTAGCTTCACTTGTAGATCACCAGTGTTGCAATCAAAAATGAATGTTTTCAAGTCAGGAGTTTCTCACAACAGAGAAAGTAATGAAGCGTGCCATGCTGTGTAAAGCAACAACTTCATAATTAATGCACCATCTAGAATCCTGCCCGACATGGGTGGGTGTTCATGTGTCACTTCCTGATGGGAAAGTCACAGCTTCTGTACTGGCATCACATCACATGGTTTCTGATTAATGAAACCGGCAACATTCAGACTGAACCAGAGTCACCGCCTGCTGCCAGCGGGGACTGCCAGGGTGTAAAATTGCCCCAAGCAGCTTCCACAATGTAAGAAAACTGTTACGAGTCATAGTTTGTGACTCCAGGTAGTTTTACTTTGGTGTGCAGACTCGAACTCGCTCCTCCAGCTGCGATGTGATGTGTGTGTCTGTTGTAATAACAGATGAGGTTCCACTGGTGATGTGCTTGAAGAAGTGGAACGGTTCTCTTGGGGGTAACAGATTCGTGGAAACACACTGTGGTTTCTCCAGGTGTCACACACTGCAGGTGTGTGTGTGTGTGTGTGTGTGTGTGTGTTAATACGTGTCAGTTCCTTCCTGTCTTGTTGCAAAAATGACTCCTCCATCCTCCACCTCCTCCTCCTCCACCTCCTCCTCATCTTTCTCAGTAATGGAGAGATGTTGAAATGCACCCACCACCCACTTTAGACTTGGCAGGAAACAGAGTCTTGGCTTGAGTAGAGAAGAGAGATCAGTATACGTACACACACACACACACACGCTCACAGATACACATTCACACACATCTGAAGAGAATTTGGAAACATGGCAGCAAAAGCAGGTCTTCCTCTTCATCGACCTGCTGTTCATTCTCACAGCTCTCAGCTTCAATTCATCACCACCAGTGTTTATGGATCTTTGTGAAATCATTCTTTTCCCCTCTTTTTTTTTTTTTTTTTTTTGTTTTACTTTGCCTCTTGGACTGATTGAACTTGCTGAGGTAGTTCAGTCCCACCTAAAGGATATTTTTCTGTAAACTTAACAGTAAGTAGCTCCCTGAAATGTGTTCACTGGACCTTTCAGTAATTTGAATGTCTTGGATTTAAACTACACTTACAAAGTATAGAAAAGGATGTCAATATTTCAAAAAAGAAACCCTAAAACAAAGCAAGCTGTTTTTTTCACATAAAGATTATTGGATAATTGAAACTAAATGCTGAACAAGGGGGTTTTAGCTGGTTCTGAAACTGTATCAGTTTTAACACTGATACCTCTATATGACCTGCAAAACCATCAGAGAGAAGATTTTTATTTAGATAGTTTTATTTTTGCTGTTATTTTTTGTCCTTATGGAGGTGGAAACACTACTGCTTCTGTCCACAGGGGCCTCCAAAATCAACAAAATATGAAAGTTTGTTTTAGCAGTTTTTAAGAGTAGTTTTGAATCATACATTCAAACATATGCATAAAGGACCAGTGCATAGGATTTAGTGACATCTAGCAGCGAGATTGCAGATTGCAGGCACCTCGTCTCACGCTCTCTTTCCAAGCGTGAAGGAGAACCTGTGGCCATGAAACTCGCGCAAAACGCCAACAGCTGGTGGTGGTGTAACAGATCATCATTGGTCAGTACAGATCACCCCCACGTCACACATAAGAACTGCAGACTAAATGTAACCATCGCAGTGTTAAATACAGTTTTACTGTTGCTGTTACTTTTTAAAGTCATAATTTCCCAAATCTCGATGCAGAGTTGTGGTGAAAAGACAAGACAGATGTTTGCTGTTTCACTCTGAAGCACAACATCCACTGCATTTACATGCACACAATATTCTGTGTTTTGCCCTCATTCTGAAAAAGACAATATTTCTACCAAGCTGTTTACATGACATGCAGCTGTCCCACACTCTGATTATGGACGCTTTTTTCTGTCAAAATAGTTTTAATTAGTTTAAACCTTATGTCAAAGTTTTCCACTGGTGGGGGGAGTTGTTTGTGAACTTGGCCTCCCTCTTTCATTCATTTAATCACCTTCTTGAGAAGGTCAGCATTGCAACATTTGTGCATATCCAGAAACAAGTTGATATCAAATGTTTAAAAGTAGGGATTTCTCCCTCCGACCACAAATTATATTTGATTTTCTTTTGGGCGTGGATCTCTACCTGAGTCCTGCAAACTGTTGGCTGTTTGGTTTGTTCACAGCACAGAGTGCAAGAGGTTGTGTGTCGCAAACTGCTGTAAAAACCCAACTGAGATGCATATTCTGTATGTGCCGTTTCCATGTTCAGAGACAGTGCTTCCTAAAACCAGAATAATAGCGTGCCAGCCACGTCTCAATAAGAATTTGCTCCATTATCCAACCAGAATATACCTTTTACATGACCTGTATCAAATTCAGAATAAACACAGTAAACAAAGGCGATGTGTGGCACTGGAGTCTTTAAGAAAAAAAAAGGACGAGCGACTGATTTAAAAGCCTTCCCTTTTGCTTCCATTGAGTGAAATCTGGTCGGCTGTGACTTCTGGCATTTTCAGTGTTGTAACTGGGGAAGTTAGGCAGGCTTGCCATCAAATAAATATAAGATTGACATGTTTATTGTAACTTTGGTGATGTCTGCTGCTCTGTCTTCAGTCTCTCCCGTCTTACCGGAACAACTGCAGTCTCTTGTCTGTCTGTGACACAACCCTCGCGACCAAACAGATCAATACAGGTCAATACAGGATACAATCCAAATCATGAGTTTTGTGATCGGTTGCACCCCTAGTGGACGCTGTGTCTAGAGCCAGTGTTTGGTTTGTACATTCTGGGCTACAGTAGAAATATGGCAGTTTACCATGGCAGAAGAAGACCTCTGCCCTCCGTAGAGCTCATTCTAAGGTAACGAAAACGCAATAATTCTTATTATTAGGTGATTATACACTAATGAAAACATACTTATGAATATTAGATTCTGCCATATTCTGCCAATAGATCCAAGGCTTAAACACTGGACCTTTAATATATCATCAACACAAAAATACCAATCAAATACCAAATATGTCACCATAAATTCATTACAGGAATATTATTGCAGTGCTAGTGAACTACCATATGGCCACAATTAACTCACTGATGAGTATTTGGAGTGCAGGGATGTTGTGGTATTTTAGTCATAATGTTTGGATAATATGGATAAATGTGATGTTGTTCCGACATGTGTGCTTGACATGCATATGAATTTTTGGGGGTCAGATAAGAACATTTCAGGTTATTTCGGGACACACTGATCCACAGCGCTCATGGCTGCGGTGCAACTGTGATCAGATTTCCATTCTGACGTCTGTGTCCAAACATTCACTCCTGGCTGTGTGTCTATGTGTGAGTGTGTGTGTTTGAAATGACATGCATTTATATTTATGAGTATAAATCAACATGTGTTTGTGTGTGTTGTTTGGCTATTTGGCTGTAGGAGGACACGCGTGCGTGTGTGTACGTGTGTGTGTTTAAGGGGTGTGTAGCTGGTCATGGTAGTATGTTAGGAGGGAAGGGAGTGTGCAGGGAGTGTTGGAAGGAAAATGCAAAAGCCTTGTGGCAGTTATGTAGTGAATTTTTGGCTTGGGGTCTGGTGTGTGCATATGTGTCAGTGTGTGTGTGTTTATGTGTGTGTGTATAAGAGGGATCTGGCAGTTTTCTCCCTCTAGGACAGGGATTATGTAAGCACAGTGAAGTGAGGTCAAATACCACCCTCTGTTCGTCTGTGTTCTCTTTCAACTGGGAACAATGGAAACACTGGTATAAACAGTCTCCTCGGCTCTTAAATGTTAAAAGCTTTACTCTGTCCAGAGACTCTGAGCTGACTGACATTTTCTCAGGAATGATATTGTACAGCCACTAAATCTCTGACCTTTGACCTGTTTATTCTCACTATCCAGTGTCACTTTAAGAAATACAGAGAGAGAGAGAGAGAGAAGTATAAAGAAGTGAGAAAGAGCTGCAACGATTAATCAAGCAATTTATTGTGTGAATATTTTCTGGTTTCTTTACTCCTCTATGACAAGAAACTCAATATCTTTGGGTTGTGGACAAAACAAGACATTCGAAGACATCGCCTTGGCCATTTTACACCATTTTCTGGCATTTTATAGACCAAATGACTAATCGATTAATTTAGAAAATAATCAACAGATTAATTGACTATGAAAATAACTGTTAGTTTGCAGCCCCGATACCCAAAATCAAAAGCATGATCTGCGATTCTCGTAGTATTTTTGTCTCTCATGTCTGAAGAAAAAAGAAATCACACTTTAACAATGACATTGCAATTCTGTGATTGACCCTCTCGGCCCACAGTAACTACGGTTATCTAGCGGTTAGCTCAGTGTTTGTGTTGGTGACATTTGCCTGTGGTAAGTGGAGTTTTACACAACTCTGCTGTGCAGAATGCAGGAGGACCCTGGAGAAACATTTAGAACTTTATAACTCTTCTAGGACAGTGAACAACACACAGCCTTTCTTAACTTACTACCATAGATGTATTATAATGAACTAGATACAGCACGCAAAGATGGCGTCCCTTCAGTCCATTGAGAATTGCTCACCTGGTGCCTACGCCATACGGCTAGATAAAGAGCTCACTGAATATGCACAGTCCTGTTTCCACCCTTGAGGGGTTTCCTGCTCAACCCATACACTTTCACAGATTTTTAAATTGCTATCCTCAGCTCTCAGAAATCTTTACAAATATGCAAACTCTATTGATCAAAAATTCATCATGGAAAGAGTCATAATTGAGCTTGTTTGCAGTTCAACGTGTCCTGTCAACAGTTTTACAAATGTCTCTTTTTATAATGGTGGTTTATGGAAAATGCTTTTTGGGCCGCAGGGGAATTTTTCACTGCAGTAGTGCAAGTGGTCACTTCTTGTTCCTACAGTTGAATGTTTGAGCTTTACTGTGCAGAATAATGTACATGCAGAGTTTGACACTAGAGAATGTTTTCACATTCATCTCATGAAGGTAGACAGTTTCTCTGTGCTCATTAAAAATCTGATTTTAAGGGGCTGGCTTACAGACATCCTGGTCCAATTTGCAACTTATAAAAGTCTCCTGTAGAAACTCGAAGCTGCCACTGGACATGTACTGAGAAACAACTGTATAGTGAAGTCGGAGACATCTTGTGTCCAGCAGGAAAACCTGCTTACACATGGTTCCTGGAATTTTTAATGAGGTAAAAGAGGTTGATGCATTTTTAAGGATTGGAATGTGGAAATTATAGGTCTTTGGTGGAAAAAAACAACATATAAGACAAACCACTGTTCCCAGCAGCCTATTTGTATATATGTCTTATATATCTGGAGCAGATCTTTATATCAAAAATTCAATCAAATTGTGACCTTAAAATCAATAAAAAAGTCAAATCCAATTGACTTTTCGCAAAAGCCCGCCCCCAAACGGTCATTGTCCAATCACACAATCCTAGCAACTGTTACTATGTAAACAAGGTCCGTCAAGCTGCAGACCTCCGACAAGCAAAATTGTGAAGCGATGTGCCTATGGCATATGTAAATCGGACAGTAGGTACCCCAGGAGTTTGGCTGGGGGAGTCGTGTTCTTTCCCTTCCCGAAGCCGAAGACACAAATGGATCAAACAGTGTTGAAAGCCCCACTCCCAGTTAAATGTCACGAAAATAAACAAGCATACATACGTCTGCTCCAAGGTAAGGCAAGGCTAGGCTAACGCCATAGCGATAGCTAGCTAGCAAGACTATATGATCAAGACGCTCATATATACAAAACTGTATATCAAAGTTATGGTTACTATTAGCAAATATTGTATATTACTAGTATATCATTGCCAGAACGTTACCAATACCCTCTAAGTTTAGCTAGCTGTAGTGTTAGCTAACGTTAATTAACTTAATGTTAGCTAGCTTGCTAGCGAGTTCATGTTAGCTCTCTAATGTTATGTTTCGTCAGTTTACATCGACGTTGAACGTAGCGTACTAACATTTGCACAAAAGGGGAAGAAATAGCTGAACAAATAATTAATAAATCTAAAGCCATCATAAAACATCATATTAGGCTAAAATTTCACCATATTTGGTACTGAAGTAATCCAAAAGTAATGAAAGCAATCAAGTTACATTACTTTAATATTTGGCAATTGGATTAAGTTACTGATTACATTTTTTAACAGGTAATCAGTAACTGTATCAGAATACATTTCTAAAGTAACCCTCCCAACCCTGGGTACGGGTTATACACCTAGGATAGTTGAAAGGATGTTGACTAGCTATCTAACTTTAAATTAAATTTAAATATTTCAGTCAACATCCTCCTGAAGCATACAAGTGTCCCGATCTACATTGACAGGCTTTAGCCTTGGGGCACCTGTAAGTTTAGCTAGCTAGCTAACCTAACGGTAACGCTCTTATGGAGGATGTGGACACAGATAAACATATTTTAACAATACTAGGCTAACATAAGAGAACTTACCCGGCAGTGCAAGAGCATGACTGGTCCACAAGGCTGTGCTCGTTGCATTTGAGGTAGAGGTCGTGGGGTTTTCTCCGATTTTCCCATTGACCGGTATGCTTTCGCCTCGATAGTCGTAATGTTCCCATCGTTCCTTATTTTAATATTTTGGATATACCCCTCCACTGCATATTGCAACCCCTTTTGCCTTGATCTGGAGGATATTGTGCTGGTATTGCTCCAAAAAGAGTCACTGACACTCACCAGTATACTTCTCCCCGCCATGACACTGTGTTGACAGTCCGTCGGCGTCAAGAAGCTTGTCGGGCTAGCAACAGTAACTAAGGGTGGCGGGCTTTTTGCGAAAGGTCAATTGTGGATTAGGAGAATCATGACATCCCTAATATTAACAGACCAGTCTGGTGCTCAGATTTACATCAATATCGTATAAATTTATAATATTTAAAATATATACTATATACTCTCCTGATGGAAAATGTGGTAGGGTTGATGTTTGTGCTCGCAGTGAAGATTTCCTGACATCCTGCAATCCAGATAATAAAATTCATGGAATATGTTTAAGTTATATTGGGATATCAAATAGGTCACTTGTATAAAATATAGTGTAGAGGCTGCCAGTGTCCTTGACGGCGGTCTTGTTTGTTTACAATAACTGCAAGTCTAATATCACACCTATGTCAGAAGGATCTGTAGGTGTTAATGCTGCATGGCACAAAATTACAGTAGTTAGAAATAATTGGTTGAAAATCTGAACAAGAACCGTGTCAGAAGTAATTCACAATCATACACAAAGACAGTGTGACAATTTTTCTCTCCGAGAACAAATTCACACTTGATATGTAAACATCTAGTGTGTCTCTGTAGGCTGATGAAATCTTTTCAGGGCCATTCATGTTCAGAGAGAGCTTGGCACTTTCTTCCTCGTGCGTGTCGCCTGTAAGTGTCTACATGTTCCAGTACGAGAGAGAATAAATGTGTGATTATCTCTGAAAAGCCAGTATGAGGAGAAGGTGTGTTAACCTGCCTGCTAATGTAGGTGCTTATCACATCCACCTGCTGATAACACTTTATAGCAATTTATAGTCAATAACAGTATGTGTAGGCTTTGCATGTACACAAAGCTACTGCCAACAGTGGGAAATTAAAGCAGCTACACCAACACTGTTGGCTCCTGGTTTTCCAACACCTGAGCCTTGAATATCATCTAATATGGACTCAGTATGATATAGGACTGTTCGATGTTCTTCTATATTAACTTTTGGTAGAAGTGTATCATTATGCTGTTATTATATACTGCTTTGTTAAATATGTGGTTCTGATTGGTCACGACATTGGAAACAGCATTTTAAAGTCTAGTATTCTGAATAACAGACCATTGCCATGAATAACAGACTGTTGCCATGAGTAAACAGATGGTTGCTATGGATGATCATATGCTCTGGAGGAGCAATAAAATATTTTTTCAATTAATATTTCGTGTCGAAACTGGTTATTTAAGTAAGTAGCCATGTAATAAGTGGGATAATGTACTGTCAGCGGGTCATTATTGTGAAATAAACCACGACGGCAGGGCTACCGGGCAGTAAATCCAGCAACTCACTTGCCTGAATGGGCAAGTCATGAAACAGAAATAAATTGTTGAACTGCTTTGATTATTGATTAATCATTAAAGCCTTTTTTATGCAAAAATGGCAGAAAATGCTGTTTCAGCCTCTCAAATGTGGAGATTTTGTGGTCGTCTCTGTGTATTGTTGTATTAAATTTTATAGATTTGGTTATGGACTGACAAAACAAGACGTTTAAAGACATCACCTTCGACATTTTTAACTATTTTCTGATTTCATTGACATTGCAGGCCAAGATTAAACAAGACAGTGAACTTTAGCCTTTGCTGTTATTTGTTAACTGTTAATAAATAAGCTGGTTTGTACAGTCGGGGGCAAGTGAAAATTTACTTCAGGCAATTAGGTTTCTCAAAAAAAAAAAACATTAATGTTGAATCCTGACAGGATGGTACAGACCATTTTGCTGTGGAAATATGCCATGTTGTCATATACATGTGACATATTGTGATATACATCAATATCATTTTATAGTTAAAATATTTGTGGTGAAAACAGACCAATAAATAGAGCATTTTCAGGCATTTTAAGTTATAAGACATTAGAAGTGTTCTCCCATGTAAGTGATATCAACAATTTGTTCCTGTGAGGTTCAGTTTTGTGACTTTCTGTGGGTGGAAAAATGCCCAAACCTTACTACACACTTTATTTGGGTAAACAGAAAATTTACAGCCTAAATGGGACTGCTTCACTTTGCAGTTTAGTCATTTAACCTGAGAAAATGTTCTCACTGTTCTCACTGCACTACTTAATTAATGTCAGTGAAGTAACTCATTTCAAGTTTGCAGAAAAGGGTGCTGATGGAAATGAAAGAATCGCTGCTTTAACAGCTCATTTGGGTGCTTTTGTCTGATAGTGTTTGTTTTGAGGGGCTTTTTTTTTTGCACAGCCAAAATGTGGATTCATGCTCAGTGTGGATCAGCCCTGACTTAATGACCAAACCACAGAAAATAACTGTGCTGGCTTGTATGAGCAATTCAGTTGTTTGGGTTTACCTGTTTGTGTGAACGTGTGGGTATTAGGAAATGTTTATGTAGGTGGCTCTGTCCTCTATCCTGTGTGAGTCATATGCTTTTTACTGTTTTGTGTGTACATGTGTTTGTGGTAAAACCTGAGGTCCCTAATCTATCCCCTCCTCACCTCATTTCTAGAAAGACATATGTTGCAGATGTTGCAGTTATTAATCTGTTGTAAATCCAAGCTGGAATCTCACACACTCAATCATCTATCTTTGTGGTTTTTCCCTCTTTTGTCTCACAGCTCACAACAAGAGTTAGGCTACATACTGATCAGAAGGCTGTTCTTATCGATAGATACATAGACTACACAAATTGAATGGTGGACGGAGCTTCCAGTTCTGAAAAATGACAGGGGGCAACTCCACTGGTTTCAAAAAGAAGTCTGAAAATGCCCTACTTGTCACTAGATTTATGACCTCAGTAAAAATTTTTCCTGATGAGTTTATGGTCTCAATCAGTACTTTCAAACTGTTGATTTTGTAAATTTTTGTCCCATTTAGAGTTAAACAGATGATAAAGCAAGGTATTGTTAAGGGTGGGGCTGCAGTTTGATTGACAAGTCATTCTCAGTGTCTAGTGCAACACACAGGACTCACAAAACTCAGATCAAACCTTCTCTACCTATTACAAGCTCAGGTCTTTCAAACTCCACACCCCTCATTAATCACACAGACTTTCTGAAAAAAGAAACGTTTCTAAACTAGGACTGTGATTGTATAGACCTTTTTTCTGACAGCAGTGAAAAAACATTTTCCTGCAGAACGGCAGTGTACTATGATTGCCCAAATAATTAATTACATTTCATCAGAACTTATTGAAGGATACTGTCATAAGTGTGCCACAGTTCCTGAAAGGAATAGCTCAATAAGTTGTCAATCTGGCAGTAAATGTACAGTTTAATTACAGTGTGTTAGTTAATAAAAGCTGTTGGTCTGTTGGAAAAAATGATGGGGTTTAGCCCCAAAGTAAGCTGACCAAGAAAGACTATCTTTAAGCTAATGCTAACGCTAGCATTGTAACTTTTCAAAGTCATTCTTCGGTGCGATTGTAGCCCTTTCAGAAACTTTGTACTTTTCAGAGACTCTGTAAAATAAATCCATAATGACTGAGTGTCCTCTGATAATTTGTCAAATTTTCCACGTTGATAACAGTTGTTGTTGAAAGGATGTTGTTAGCTGTCCACTCGCCAATCCCATGATGCTTTCTGTTGAGTGTCAACCAATCAGAGGCTTTGTCCCTGACTTGTCAACCAATCAGCAGCTGTGTTCCCGACCTGTCGTGTGACAGCTCTGATCCATAGACATTTTAAGTGATCCATCCACTGATCTCGAAACACATCACACATTAATATAACATGAGATTGAGCCTTCAAAATAAAATTTGCGATGATAATGGTAATAAGCTCAACCCCGCAGCAGGCACCACATGACCATGGTAATCTGTTTTTTGTCAAAGCCAAAGACAAAACAAGCTAATGACAACTCAGTATAAAATTTGTGGAGTATTCTTTTAACATAAAATGCAAAATAGCATATTACAGCGTAAAATCTATAATTTATACACATAAATCAAAACCAGTCAAACATCTAACAGTCAAAGGTGTTTGAAGTCGTTGCCCGTGTATTGATAATGTATCACTTTATGTAACTTGCGCAAGCGTTGACAGCCTTCAAACTAAAATATTAGTATTCTCTGTGAATAGTAAAGCCCTCAGTGTCTTGCTCTGCCGCTGTGCATCACTGTCATCTCTTTCATGTTTCATTTTCTCCTTTCTCTGCTCCCTCGCTTTCATTGCTCTCATCTCTCTGTCTCTGAGTGATGTTTGTCCGCTTAGAGAGAGACTTCTAGGGAATGACTGCAGCCACTTCTCCGCTCAGCTCTCCATTCATTCTCTTCATCCGTCCTCAGACAGCTGGACGAGGTCCAAGCCCATCTCGAGCTTCCTTTGCCCAGTCCTGCCAGCTCTATTAAAACACCATAGGTCATCATGCTGTTGTCTGGCACAGGCTGCATATCACTGCCATCAGAAAGCCTCATAGTATGTCCAGTATCAGTCTTTTGGGTAAACTGGGAAAAACAGCCGTGTAGCTTGACCATCATGTGTTTTTAAGGTTATGCAATGTTGTTTAGAAAGGTTTTGATATTAGGTCATGATTATAACTCATGACTCATTTTGTTTTCATTTTGTTGTTCCTTTTGAAGCATTTTCTTTTGCTGTTTCACTTTCCTCTCTCTGATTAGGGGTCAAAGCAGCACCATTCACAGCAGACCCCTATTGTTTTTGTTCTCATTATTTTTCCGCTTCTTCTTCTTCTTCTTTCATGTTTTTCTCCGCTAAAAGTGTTCGTGCAGCAAAAACCGCAAGACAAAAACTCACCAAAATTGGCAAGTGGGTTGCAAATTCCACCTACCACTCATGACACTCACTGACCTCAAGGTGGCGCTATAACAATCAAGTTCACGTTTTCACAGTTGTCTCAAAGAGCTTGGTTTAGACTCAAAGCTCTTTCACCATTTTCCTTTCCTCAGTTGATCTTAAAGACAGACTTGTGTGACTTTTTTTCAATTTTCTCAAAACCCTGTTTTTCCAAATTCATCTTAGACCAATCATCCTGAAACTGAGTCAGGATCATCTATAGTCTTTCCCAAATTAAAGTTTATAATTCATCAATCTTTTTCAATTTTATGCACAATCAATTTTTTTTTAATCAAAATAGCTAATTTTCCAAAATTTGCAATAACTCATAAATACATTGCGATATCAATCAAGATAAGTGTTCAGTTCAGGAGTGAAGCGCAGAGCAGGCGTCCATCCATCCATTTTCTGTAACCGCTTATCCGTGAGGGTCGCGGGGAGCTGGAGCCTATCCCAGCTGACTTTGGGCGAGAGGCGGGGTACACCCTGGACAAGTCGCCAGTTCATCGCAGGGCTGACACAGAGACAAACAACCACTCACACTCACATTCACACCTACGGGCAATTTAGAGTCACCAATTAACCTGCTGCATGTCTTTGGACTGTGGGAGGAAGCCGGAGTACCCGGAGAGAACCCACGCGGACACGAGGAGAACATGCAAACTCCACACAGAAAGGCCCTGCCGGCTCGGGGATTCGAACCCAGGACCTTCTTGCTGTGCGGCGGCTGCGCCATCGTGCCGCCCCTAAGCAGGCGTATTCAGGCATATTTTGTCTCACCTATAGGGGGCGCCATAAATGTGAAACATTCATCATAATCAGCTGCATGGATTCATACAAAAATCGCTTTGTATGATTTTGGGTCCTGATTAAGTCGATGCATGATTACGACTGATTAACTCCGTACGTCCCACAGATCTGAAATTTTTTTCAGTACATCCGCTAAGTCGTGACAAAAGCTTGTCTCACTGCAACCTGTGATCAATTCAGAAGTCCGTCATTCGAGCATGTGTTTTTCAGAATATGCAAAATCAATTAACATCTGAATCTCCACAAATCATCATCATACTTGAGGCACCAGCAGGTAGTACCCAGGCACGTATAATGACTCACTGACCTAAAGGTGACGCAGTAACATCAAGTTGATATTTCAAAATTATCTCGAAAACTGCCTGGCCTGTAAACAAAATTCCTACATTTTAATCTTTCAAGTCATCTGTATCTAAGTATCTGAATCCAAATATAAAATTTTGAGATTTTCTTGACCTGCTAGGACCCTGGTAAAAGACTGCTTGCACATCCTGTGTAAAATTTGTTTTTGTTCCACAGCCTCTTCCTGTGTACAGTTTCAGTCGTCTGGTTTGTTATGCAGCTTCTAGAGAAATGAGCGCTCTGTTGGCATCGCCTTGCTTATGCAAATATGGCATAATGTAAAAATTCAGTGCATTTGTAATTCTTTTGTGATTATCCTCCGTTATTATAATGGCAGCTCCTGGTGTCTTTCTCCTGTATGATATTCTATCTGAGCAGAAGCTATCTGTGACTGATAAGAGGAATCAATTAGTATCAAATCCCTATACAGGCACAGATAACAGCCAGACATGAAAGATCAGCACAAGGATGTGTGTGTGTGTGTGTGTGGTGTGTGTGTTCACATATATCTCTACCACTGTGTTGAAAGAAGTTCATGATGGATCTTCTTCCCTTTTCTCTAAAACTTTTTTAGGACTTGGTGGTAAATATTCCTTTAATCTTGCATCAGGCATTTTCATACATTGTGAATACTGCAATACTTAGTTTCCAGTCTCATAAGGGATCTTGAGTTTACTAGGCCTGCAACTAAATAATATTTTCATTGTTTGATTAATCTGCTGATTATTTTCTTGATTAATTGATTAGTTGTTTGGCCTATAAGATATGAAAATAGTGAAAAATGACGACCAGTGTTTCCCAAAGCCCAAGATAACGTCCTCAAACATCTTGTTTTACCCACAATCCAAAGATTTTCAGTTTACTGCTCTAAAGGAGTAAAGAAACTAGAAAATATTTACATTTAAGAAGCTGAAATCAGACAATTTTGACAGTTTTCAAATAGTGCAAGTTGAATTATACCAGGTCTTTATGTTTGATAGAGGAGAGTGACATTAAAGAGTTGAACAGAAAGTTATGAAGCATAAATTGCTGCTTGTACAGAGAAATCAACCAAGAACTGAAGCATTGTTATTTTGAAATGAGTATGAAATAATTTTAAAAGTAATGTATGTTTTTTTTTTCCGAATTACAGCCATGAAACGACAGGTTTCTTTCAAAAAGCGCCAGACTATTGTGTGCCGGGACAGATCGGCTCCCATTAGAGTTAAACAGATGGTGTTAATGTTGGCTCTTATTAAATCTGCTATAGATTTATATGTAATCATATCCTGCTTTATCAGCCTGTCACGCGAAGAGCTGCAAAAGAGAAAACTCTTTTATCCAGATGAAAAAAAAGAAATCATTTTTGCTTATAAGGAGCACAGAATAGAAACTTAAACTTGAAAAAACGCCTTTGATACCATAAAACTGTCACTTTTAAAGAAATTACTGACACAAAATGCAGTGACTGCAGCTTTCAGGAAACCATTCTGTTCAATCTCCACAGTAACTTCTGCCATAAATCTAATTTGTTACAGATCAACCTGAGCTGTAGTGTGTGCTGTCATGGCCTAGTTCCACCAACATGCCATCATGTCCCAGAACTGTTTGTTTCAGGCAATCAAGACTAAAACTAGGCTAAAACAGAGCACGGCGATTGAACAGGAATTTTATGTGGATCATCATCGTTGATTTTTTTTTCTTCTCCAGTCTTCAAAGACGCTGGCGATGGTTGTGATGGCAGCATTAATCAACTGGGTGGAAATGTGCTGGAGAGCCACAGGAGATACTGGCGCTGTAGTAAAACTGGGACAGTGTCAGACCCTGCAGCCATGGCTTTCCCTTTTTCCTCTCCGAAAACACATTCTTTCATACATTAACCCCATTTCTCTCCTCATCAACACACTCTGCCTTTCTATCTCACCCTCCTTCATGCATCCTCTTTCTCTTCTGCGCCCCGTCTTTCCAGTATCCCAGTTCCATTGTGCTTCTTGGCAATGACAAGGAAGAACATTGTGTTGTATGATTACAAGTATATTAACTGATCCCTGGGAATAAATTACAAATCAGTGCATGTCAGTAACATAATAGGAAGGAAACCAACAGTGGCAGAAGCTGCTTTGAAACAAGTTTAGCAAGTTTCTAGTACGAGGATTACACACAAAAATTAATGAATAAATACAGTCACAATTGGCGGGTTCAAACCTTTGTGCGCTCAAGAGTAGGAAGCAGCTCAATCAAACAAAATTAAAGCCCCGAGCAGCGAGGAGCTGGTGTCAGGCTTCACAAAGCTGAGCGATGTCACTTCAGCTAGTTTAATTCTGTTAAAAGAAGAGTGAGACCAATCACACGCTTCTTTCATCATCACAAAGCAGGGGTGGTGGAAATGGTCGAGTCTTAGATGCTTTGTGATTCTCTCCAAAGATTATGAATAAAAGCAAAAAAAGTTAATAAGCCAGAATTCTCATCATTATGATAGCCTGTAACAATTCTGTAAGACGGGCTGTAGGTTCCTTATGGCTGAACCAACTGGATGGTGAAATATAACAGATATGTGAAATATAACAGATGTAAACAGATAAATGGATTACAGCTGCACGATTAAACAAAATGTTATCAAAATCACAATATGACTTTCAGCAATTTTCAAATCTCAGGAGGTCCAAAATTTGTTAAAGGCAAAATGTGTGTCAAAAAACTTTTAAATTATTGAATGTCGTGAGGCAGAGATGTCCTGTCCCACAAATCAGATTCTATAGAAAAAGCATCTAAAAAGCATCTTCATTTGGCACAGTTTCCTGCAAAAAATCACACCATAGTCATCATATCGCAATTGCAGTATCAGGAAATAAAGAAAATAATTGCAGTTAGATATTTTTTTCAGAATCGTTCAGCCTTAACGTAGATACAATCTGACTGGCACCCCCTGTCTTAAAGGCTAAAGATTTTGATGCATCAAGATGCATCCGTCCTTTTATTATCGCATCGCCCTCTGAATCACAATCGAATCATGAGGTGCCAGGAGATTCCCTCCCCTATCACAAAGCCTGCAGTGTTTCAATAATGACGCACTTAAAGTTTCACCATTTTTCCCTTTTATCAGATTTTAACAAAACTTGGTCTGTATGTTCAAGAAATGGTGCAGGATCTCTCCAGTGAGTTCAGTTCCTCAGAGGCATCTTGAGTTATGAGCAAATATGTGTTAGGCCACTCCCACTTGCACCCATCAATATGGCGCATCTGATTTTGGTTAATACTTGTCCCCATGCACAGCTAAGTTGGTGAAACTCTGTCTCCTGTGTTTTCAGATAGCCAAATCATGACAAAGTTTAGTCTAGACTGTACTCTTTATAAACCCAATCTTTCCCACCAAGAGCAAGTACTAAGGCAACTGTGACGAGGAAAAACTTCCTTTAAACAGGCAGAAACCTCAAGCAGATCCAGGCGTGTATGGGTTGGACTCAAAATGCTTCAGTAGACCAATTCCCAAACATGAGCTGAATGTATCTACTGAGTTTTACAATGACTGAACAAATGTTTTTTGAGTTATGGTTAATTTCCTGTGAAGCCTTGTATAGTGCAAAGATGTTTTTCGACTGATCATGCCTATTTATAACAGGCATTTGTATCTTAATTCTACAGTGCTGTATACCCGATTTGATGGTGACAAAGTCAGAATATAAAGAGTTCTATTCATGTGACTGTTTTTCACTTTATGCTAATTAGCAAACAAATCCATCAGGCAGGTTTTTATGGTCTGAGAGGCTTATTTGTTGAGCACAATTAGCTGGTGTGAAGGGAGAGGCCTTTAAAAAAATTGCATTTTTTGGCCTTAATTACAGCTCCAACATCTGGGCCAATTTAGCTCATGGTGGGAAGCATTTGCACATCATTTTCGGTTATTGGGCCCAATTTCATGTTTCTAGCTCATTCCACCTCATGACAATTCAAGCTGCGGCACAAGTAACAATAAAAAACCATCACAGACATTTAAAGAAAATCAAATTCAAAGCAAAAGTTATGATAGAATTTGCAAACACTGCAAAACATTTAAACTACCAATCATAGACCCCCCCTAACCTGTCTGCAACCTGAGCCTGGCAATGTGTGAAGCAGGTTTGATGTGAGGAAAATCACTTTTTGGTTGACCAGCCAGCAGCTGATGGGTACATGAAATCTACAAGTTGTAATTTTTGTGATTATGTACACAATAATCTTAATTTGTATTTTACAAGGCTGACAAACAGCGTAAAACTGGGTCGTGCTTCCACCTGTGAGTGTTCAGTTACTGTTATTTTGGTGATAACAAGGTGACTGCGGATCGCGGAAGCACCCAGCTGAAACATGTAATTGCACGGAAAAATTGTATAGTTTTATCACAGTTTTATTATGGCAATTTGCACGGAAGGCAGTGTTAACATAAGTGTTTAATTCTTTCCAGCAGTAGTCACACACAAACAGCTTCGAGGCTTTCCCTTCACTGCCGTTCCTTTGATTAAATCTTGCAGTACCAAGCAGTTGAAAAATAGCTACACAAACTTCTGTGTTCTTGTGCAAATCAAACAGGTTGGTCTTAGCTCAGTGCTTGACAATGTCTGCCAGTTTGTGCATCAAAAAAATCATCATTACCATTGAGTCACACATTACACTTTCTTTATTTTTATCCAGTGGCACCAGGTTATTGATACAACAGCTGTGTGTTGATTTCCAACAGGTCTGACACAAGTAGTGCCTGAAGCAATGCATGAATAATTACAACAGAGATTTACCAGTAGACTGGAAACAAGAATTCCTGAATTCCATTATTATTTTAGGAGCGACTCATGATCGTTACAGGAATTGTCAGTTTATGCAACCATGCAAATGTGTAAAGAGATTTTTATTCCCGTTGTGGCAGTACTGACACAATAACGCCTCCAGATACAGTCAGATTTAACTTAATTCAACATTAGGCTAATAATCATATAAGCAAAAAAAAGCAAAAGAAAAAAAAAACACTTTTGCTTTTAAGTTCATTTCATTTTTGTACTGCAGGGTTTGTAGCTGCACATGTGGTCATTATTCGGACTGCTGTGATTCCAAATAAAATTGTTTATCATTACTTTTAATGAGTCTATTAATGTGAACGAAAACAGACTTTATCCTTGGCAGCACGTTTGCATTGTTTCAACTTGCAACACTGCACCTCTAAGACAAGTTTCCCCTCAAGAGAAGCTCCTCTCCTCTCTCCATCACCCAGAGGTGGAAGTAGTGAATTATAACTACTCTTACATTGCTGTAATGAAGTCATTCCTTTGGGCACTAAGTATTTTTTTTTCAATTCTGTAATTTTAGTCCTACTTAAAGGGGCAATACGTAACGATTGTGTATTAAATAGGTTGAAATCGTATTTAAAACACAGTCTATGGTTGAAGCGAGTTGTACCCCCTGTGATTTGGCTGTCAGTGTAAAGTTAAGCCTGTTATTTTGAAAACAAAAGCCCACTGCACTGAAAATACACACTCTGGAGTTTGAGGTCTGTCACTGCCTGCCTTCTGTCTGCCAGACGCCATTAACATATTGCTCAGTTTAAGTGTTATAAACATCTACTCCTTTTAAAAGTTTCTTGGTGATATGTTACAACTCATAAACAGACACTTACTCATTGATCAAACTTTCGGCATTAATGTGAACTCTAATTAAAGTAAAACAGGCAAACAAAAACAGTTGTTTCAGTCTGGAATAGACATTTCAAAGGAGGACACTGTAGCGTTGTTGTCAGAGAAGTGAGTATTTCAACTTAGCATGTTTCTTTAATCTCTGATTACATATTATGGTCATTTTATGATTTATTACAGTAAATATATCACAGATTTCTCCTTTAAGTATGCATTAAACTATGTACTCTGCCTCACCACTTTTAAAATCATAATTCATTATTAAGTAGGCCGACAATTTGAATTAATATCCAAACCTTTCATTTGCAGTTTTGTTAGCCAATAAGGCTGTCCAGTCGCCAACAAGCAAATGAAAGACATGACAAAATAACTGCTGCAGTATGCACAGGAGGCAGGGTTCAAAGTTAAGTTATTTATTAGCAGTTATGAAATAACAACAAAGGCTTAAGTTAACTGTTTTGTTTAATCTAGGATTGCAGTGTCTATAAAATGAGGAAATGGTTTTCAAAGTCCAAGGTGATGTCTTTAAATGTCTTTTTTCAATCCATAAACAAAGATATTCAGTTCAATATGGAAAAGTGGGAAATCTCCACATCTGAGAGGCTGAAAGCACAATTTTTTAAAACAATTTCTGCATGAAAAAAACTACTATATATTTTTTATTGGAAGAAACAGAAACCCCTTTTGATTGGATGTCTGCTAGTGATAATAGATTAAACATCAACAGTTAAACAGCAACTATACTTTGAGCTGTGAAGAATACTTGAGAAGAATACTTTCACTTTTGTATTTTAGTAGTTTTACTTGCAGTTGAGTAATATTTCAGTAATATAACAATACTTATACTGGAGTACAGATCTTCAGCACTCTTTCCACCACTTCATTAACAATCTATCAGTACGCGTAGGTGGGAGAGCGCTGCTTTTACAGGGAATGAGAGAGCCAATGTGGTTGTTACCGTGACACCTGCTCCTGATACCCACACACACACACACACACTGAGAATGTGTGATAATACCACCCTGCTTCTCTCATCCCTGCACACCTGCAGCCGCAAAGCTCCCAAAAGTAGTTTGACATCACCACTGTGTCCCCTTGGTTCACAAAATTAGTTTCGATCTCACAGCTGCTCGCCAAAATAACAGCACCACGGAGCAAAGTTTTCAAAGAGTCGTCTGTTTCAGCCGTATCACCACACAATAACATAACTCTGACAGAAATAAACCCAGACGTGATGATTAATTGGCTGTAATGTCACTGTTTTGCTTTGGAATTGTAATGCGAGTGATGCTGCAAGCTCCTGTAAAAGCATGAAATAGTGTTTGTGAGCGCTGCTGGCCACACAAACTTCTTGGCAGCATTTTTCCGCCTTTTCCAAACACCCCTAATAGATATTCTCAGTATACGCTTTGAAGAGCACTGACTTCTGGGACAAAGAAAAATGACAATATTTTAAGGGCTTTAACAATAGTAGCAGATGCGACTCGCACTGTGTTTACATATCTCTGTGAAGCTGGCAAGTTTTTAGTGTCTTGCGTTCACAGGAAGAGACGCTGCTTTGTCCCTCCGAGGCTGATTTTTTTTATTTTTTTTTATTTTGGGTACAGCGTGTTTTTGCTGTGATGGTCTAAATTTAAGTTGTGATGCAGCACTGCAGCAGAGATTGAAGTATGTATGGAAAATATTCTTACAGCCCACAGCGGCCAATAGCTTTGACAGCATCATTGCCACCATGTTAATTGAATTTTAAATTTCGTTTCATTCTTAGTCACTTACTGAAAATTGTTAGTGGTTTATTGTCATAATTTAATTAATTCTTTTGTTTTTGTTTTGTTATAGTCAAGGCAAGACACTTACTGTAATCAGTTTTGCTGAAGGATATTTCTCCTGGCTGCAAATATTCCAATGAGACGTAAGCAAAGCTTGAGCTGTGTTTAGTCATAGGCTGAAAATGTGTTGGTGACTCATTCTTTCATATCATATTAAAATGAATGCATAAGTCACTATTGATGCATCGTTATTGGTTGTCAGACACTGTTAACGCTTATTACCTGACAAAACAGATTTGATATGTATTACTGGACCTGGGCGACATAGAAGATTAATCGCTGATGAAAATAATCATTAGTTGCAGCTTTAATATCTACCGATATGAAACTTTACTATTGTGACTGTCTTTTTAGCTATTATTTTCTCAATTGATGGATGAGTTGTTTGGTCGATAAAATGTGAAAAATGTTGATCAGTGTTTCACAAAGCCGAAGGTGACATCCTCAAATGTTTTGTCCACAACTGAAAGATATTCTGTCTACTGTCACAGAGAACTAAAGAAACAAGAAAATATTCACATTTGAGAAGCTGAATTCAGAGAATTTGGACATTTTTTTCTTAAAAAATACTCAAATCGATTACCAAAATAGTTGGAACACTTTCCCGCTCCTGCTCCTCCTCCTCCTCCACTGACTCCTTTCAGATAGTTGTTGTCCAACTTAAAAAAAAAAAACAAAAAAAAACGACGACAAAAAACTACATTGGTGACCTGTTGTTTTTTCATCTGCACTCATGTAGCTCCACACTGTTTTTCACGATGGGGCAACTGAAAATCATACCTGATAAATGATTGGCTGTTGGCAAGTCACTGTGGCACCTCGGGATATGATAGGCTGTTTTGTAAGTCAGGGAGGGAGCACACGTGGGGCTTGTCTGTTAAATGATTGGCTGTTGCTGTCTCACTCGTATTACGCTCCGTTATCAAGGGATGTGACAGGCTGTCTATGAGCTGGGGCGTAGTCGTTTTGTGCTTTCATGGTGGTTTGCATTCAGTGCATTTAAATGAAGCTATCAAACATTTTATCAAACTACTTTCTTGTTGTTATTGATGACGTGTCTATCACTGATAGTTATTGCTCTCGTTTTATCTCCCGGGCCTACGTTACTAAAGTCTTCTAAATTTCACGTCATGTTTCACTCAACTAAACTGTTTAGCTGTTGTAGTAAATCAGCAGTAAAATGTGCCATATGTTATCTGGGAAACATCACGTTTACTCGCTTTACGTGGAGCTAAAATTAATTTTGTTAAATGCTGACGACATGCTCATTTAGGAAAACTGAAGCAATCAGCTGCTCGCTTGCTCGATTGCATGGCCTCCAGTTAAAAAGACATGCTTTGACAGCTGTGCTCTTTAATGTTGCTATGGTTACAAGTTGGGTAGCAGATGAGTTTCAAACGGTGGCTTAAATTGAGCCGAACTACGTGTGCGTTGAACGGTTTTAACACACACCTGCTGGCGAATCAGAAAAGAGTTTTCACCCAGACCATGGTGTAATAACTGTTATTTGCAGTCCTAATTCTGTTGTGTGTGATCATCCGGACTGGAAACTGTAAATTGACCCCTTGGGCGTGGACGAACTGCAGCATGCAGTGCTCGTGGCTGCGTCCCAAACAACGGCGATGCTGCAACAGGTGTCCTGCCTTCGACAGCCGTTGGACAAACACCTGCTGTGACATCACAGATCGGGGCGTGGTCAAGAGTGCAACATGCTCGAAAGTTTCAAAAGTTTCACCCATTCGAGGAAAGTCGAGCCGCAGTTTTGATGCCTTTTTAGGAGCTGAGGTTCACTGCACAGTTGTGAGAAAACTAAATTAAAATATCGTTATCCCGTAAGTGATGAGAAAGGTAAACACCGTACAGCAGCGGCAGCTTCCCTCTTCAGCTGACTAATGTGCCCTCTCCAGTTCTGCTGTTGCCTCGTTGTTTTATTTCCTCTTTGTTTTCTGCACTCTCTTTTCTCTCCCTCTGGTTTTGAGTGACACTACAGTGCTCCCTTATATCTGCTGAATTCAGCTGCTGCAGCTTTAGACACACACGCTCTCTCTCACACTTTTTAAGACATAAAACAATGTCAGCAGGAAGGCTTTTCCTGGCGGCCTGTTCTTCTGTGTATTGTATGATCTTGGCTGTAATAAAGGAAAACCTCTGCAGTCACACCTATTCAGTCACGCTCCTGCTCCCTCTTCTATCGCCACCAGAAAATTGAATTTCTACCGCTGTTGTTCCCTGTGATGTCCCCGTCCCAGATAAGTCACTCATGTCCCTCGGTGCATGCATATAGACACACGCACTCGTGCACACACATACACACAGCAGTAGTACCCAGCTGATGTGGGCTTTTTAAGGCCAGCACTATTGTTTTGTTGACAATTGCTAATAATGTTGCTGGTATTTCTGCTGGTGTTTAATGTCTTCCAGATTGTCTGTTTCCCAGCCAAAAATGAGAAGTAGTTAGTGCTCTCCCAGATGTGTATTCCAGTTTGAATACACAATTAGATTTGGGGAATGTAAGACAGTGTGGAAACTGAAACCCAAGATAATACCACTACTACTACAACTATTACACTTACAAATATCACATCTGCACGTAAATTTGAACAGTTTCAAGACAGGGTCTTTCTTCACAAACCGCTTGATAAACACAAAGTGATAAACAACAATTTTGTCGACCTTTTAAGGAACATATCAATCAAAAATGCCAAGCTTTCCCTGTTTCCAGCCTCTGTTTTCAATTAAAAAGCGAAAGCAGGAAGAGAATATTTCAACTTTTATCACATTTTTTTTTTGGGAAGTTTGAACAAGGAAGAAATAGGGTTTGCAGTTTGGATTGATTGTAATTTGTAGTGATTCTAGTTTGATCATTGATTGACTATGAAGATATTTTTATCTTCAACCCTAAAAACAAAACAAAAACAAAAAAAAAATCATAGGGGACTTCTTAAGACAAAATCATTTCAAATCTGTGGTCAAATGTGCTCCTATTGTGGGTCATCCACATAAAAGAGTTTGGGAACCGCCGCTCTAGGAAATGTTTTCACTATTTGAATCACTAAACACCTAATTAATTTGACAAGCAGTCAACAGAGCAACAAGCAAAAATCTTTAATTTTCTCAGGTTCCAGGTTTCAGTTTGTAGATTTGATGCTTTTCTTTGTCAGATATGAAATTTTCAGAGTTTTGGAGTAATAAGTAAGAGATCATGTGCAGTGAGTACATCTAATTCAAATCGACACCTTCTTGCAGTGTTTGCAATAGTGACCTGCTCGCTGTACCTTATCACGCTTGTAACATGGCTAAAAAAAATCAATAATGTGACACAAAACATCAGTTTAAAAGTAGTCATCATTACAGTTTCCTAGAGCCCAAGGTCACTTATAAAGTAAGAGATAATGTATAGTAAGTGGGTCATTATTGTGATTCATGTCGTCCCTCTCACTCTACATTATTACTTACTTAATGTGTGACCTTGGGCTTTGGGAAATGATAATGATCATTTTTCACTGCTTTCTGACATTTAAAAAAATACCAAATATATGATATATAATATATAATCCATCCATCCATTGGGCGAGAGGCGGGGTACGCCCTGGACAAGTTGCCAGTTCATCGCAGGGCTGACACATAGAGACAAACAGCCACTCACCCTCACATTCACACCTGTGGACAGTTTAGAGTCACCAGTTAACCTGTTATGCTGCTTGTCTTTGGACTGTGGGAGGAAGCCGGAGTACCCAGAGAGAACCCACGCAGATACGAGGAGAGCATACAAACTCCACACAGAAAGGTCCTGCCCCTGCCACAAACTCCCCAGCCTTCTTGCAATGACGCCACAGAGCTAACCACTGCACGACCGAGGCCTATCAACACCGAGACCTGTCCACACAGACTCGCTGCTGTGATTGCGGGCAAAGGTGTGTCTGGTACTGACTTGAAGGGGGTGAATATTTATGAAATCACTTATTTCACATTACAGTTTTTTTAAATTGTGTGTGTGTGTGTATGCACACAATGACAGAAGGTTTAATCGTAAAACTAATTGACAGTGTATTTGCACTCCATCATCTTTACATGCAGGTTCATGAAGTTGCTGTCACAGTTATTATCCTCCGTTGCAATGCCCAACAGTGCCACATCAACTATTATGACATGAATGTGTTTTGTTTAGCTAACTAGTTACATTTGATAGCTAATTTTAGCAAAAAGCAAGCTAACTAGCTAGTTAATGTGCATCAATTGTTAGATAATTAGCTGTCGTTTTTACATCAACTAACTTAGCTAACGTAACTAACTTAAGAAAAACAGGAAAGCGGAAAGTTGACAAGGTTCTGCTGGGTACCAAGCTTTCTCAGCTGTTATTGGAGCAGAGATTAAAAAGGGGTGGGACTTAGGAGCGGTCAGTTCCACTGCTGACACTGTTAACGTTATGGTCCTTGCTTTATGGATCTCTGAAAGTGAGGATTTCAATCTTCAAACTCGTAAAAGTTCCTCTTTTAACTTTTTGGTGCCATTTTAAAGAATGAAGACTTCCTGACATATGGTGCAGGACACAAGCCTTATGTGGTTTTATTGGAGCATTAATTATGCTAATTTTCAAGTCTCATGAATGTTCGCTCTAATACACAGAGGTGGATCATTTGCACAGTTATCTGAAATTAGAGAAAGTTGAGATAAGAATACGAAAGTGTTCTTGCCTGAGGCCCATTGATTTGTAAGTAATTGTCATCCATTATCACTTTAACAGCACTTTACTTTTTGCAGTGTCAAAATCCTTCCAGAAATCCTCCCATAACTGTCACAGTGCTTCTGTTCTTTAGACAGCTTGTGGGTCAACGCTTCTCTCTTTCTACATAGTTTTGTATTTCTTCTATTTGGTCGAGGCAGTAAGTCAGTTTGTGCGTGTGTGTGCGTGTGTGTGTGTAAGTATAGTTCTGCATATTCTCACTATGATAAAGCAGTGAATTTCTGCTGACATTCCTCCTCACAGACAGGCTACATTCCCAGCCACAAGCTGCACATGCTCTCAGAAACCACACACACTCCTCTCTCTCTCTCACACACACACACACACAGTCACACACACTCTGAGAGAAGACAATGTTTTATGTCTAACAGGAGGATATGTGGCATTCACACACACACCACACACACGCACACACACACACACCGGGACTGATTGAGCAGTCTGTAACAACAGATGGCTCTGAACCCTGCAGATGTTTGTGTGTGTTGCTGTTGTCAATCGTGAATAAAGATCTCTTGTTTTTCATAATTGAATCTTATGACTGGCTCGTGGCTCATGAGGCACAAACACACACACCGCAGACACACACGCAAACACACTCAGATAAAAATTGCTCTGATTTTGATTGGTTTTCCAGTAGTGTTTTTTTTTTTTTTTTTTGCTTCGTCACACACCACCAGACACTGATCCGTTAGCCACTGGTGGTCCATAAGTGGACAGGTGGGCTGGTCTGGTGTCCCACTGGTGGTCTACAGACATCTGTGTGTGTGTGAGACATTTGGAGCCAGTCTGGTCTGTGCTCACAGGGCTAAGGCTTCACTGTAAGTGGTATCTGAGCTGCTAGTGTGTGTGCGTATGTGTGTCTCCTCAGCCACCTCTGTTTGACCTGACATCTGAATGAGGTATTTCACAGCACTGTCCCAGAAAGAGCGCAGCAGTGAAATATAATGAACTAAACCAATTTAATGTCAGATAATGATAAGCTCCTCATTGATCCCTGTGGGGAACTTTGGAGTTTTCTGAAGGTCAGGGTCTGAGCACCACCCCGGGATTTACTGTCCTGCTGCAGGGCTCTTTAACAGGGAGGGACACCATTGTGTGCGTTATAACCCAGTCAGTCTCCGGCACAGAGGAATAAGCTATGTCATGCGATGGCTGCGCAGTACTCGCCAGAATTAATCTATTACTGGCCTTGGTCTTTTCATGGGATTCATGAAATTTTGAATTAATGAATTTTTAATCTGTCTGAAATTAACTGATGTGAACTAAGATAATTAACTTTTTTGCCTGAGTGAACTCCATAAACCCTTTCTAGTTGCAGCAGAGCGGCAAGTAACAATTTTCAGAATTAATTAGTCTGTTGATTATTTGATTTGATTCATTAGTTTATCATTTAATCTGTATAATACAGGGCTGCAACTAAGGACTGTTTTCATTACCAATTCATCTGCCAGTTATTTTTTCAGATTAATTGTTTAGTAAAAAAAAAAAAAGCCCATCACAACTTCCGCCAAAATGACGTCCTTAAACTGCTTACTGTATCCAAAATTGAAACGTTTATAATCCATTATCATATATGACAAAAGAAAGCAGCAAATCCTCAAATATGAGAAGCTGGAACCAGCTAATATTTGGCGTTTGACTTGGTGGAGTGTGTGCCCGATGTGCGGAGGCTGCAACATAAAATGCAACTTGTACATTAATGCAGCAGTAATGTAAATCCAAAAACATCATATATAATTAAAAAACACGTTGACAGGGAACATTTTACTGCGGAACAGGGTTGGATATCTCAATATTTTTGACTACTGATGCTTTCACAAAATAGAAAATATGATCTTTTGATAAATAATCATCAACAGTGTGGATATAATGACTGAGTGGGTAAAGGCAAATAATAGAACAGCTAGAACAGTCTGGCAAAATTAGAAAATTATGCATCACTTTACTGTAATGCAGCCTTTAAAACCAGGAAAAGATAAGATAATTCTGTCAGTGCTTACACCTTCTTATAATATAATACTATGCAAAATCTAAGACAGTATCTAGTCTCCTAATTTTTATATATTGCCAAGCGCAAGGTAAAGTGCAAAAAGTGTTTTGTTTTTGTTAAAATTCTTATGAAGTTTGCAGACCTCATCTCTACAATAATAAAACCTGATATAAAACAGATTAAAGCTGCAAATCCTTCCACAAATCCTTTATATTCTTGATAAATGACTTAACCCACTGATTGATTCTTAAAATAATTGGCTATTATTTTTCTGCTGTCTTGACTAATCCATTAACTGATTAATTTTCAGCATTAGTCTGGAGTTAAGTCAATTTTAAAAAACGTAGGCTCGTCTGCTGCACAGTTGGGGTTGGAGGGCTGGAGTGAAACGGAACAAACTGGAACAGAAAGGGTGGACATGCACTTGTGCTGATATACCTCTATTATACTAAACTAATCCGTTTCAAGCCATTAAAATTCTATTACCAGTAATTCCACTACGATTCTTGCCAGTGCCGTAAAACTGGGTTCAGTTCAGTAAATCTGATTCGGTCTACTCTCATTTACCGCCATCTATTCCTGCTCTCCCCGCTATAGTCTTGATCTGTCTAATCCAGTTCTGTATAATCTACTAATTCAGTATAATCAGTTTTAGAACCACATGATTCAGTTCAGTTCAATATAATCCCATTTCAATCCAGTATAATCTGGTTCAGACCAGCTCAGTTCACACCACTGAGGATGTGAATGTGTTTTTGGTCCCAGCGGGACGCAGATCCTCTCAGTCTCTCTCTCTTTCTCTGCGTGAATGAGCTTATGATTGACCCGCTAAGTAGACAGATGGAGGAAGGTGTGTGTGCGTGTGTGTGTGTGTGTGTGTCTGCGTGTGTCCGTCTGTACCAGCAGTAGCTTCCCCTGGCTTTGTGGTTTTGGCCAGACGACTCTTGACACACAAACACATGCGCACAGTTTTCTTAGCGTCACCCGACTCAGATCACCGGAGTGTCTGACCACAGCGCATGTATAGTAAATATACAGTCGAGTTGTATAAAGTGTGTTTTTTGTGAGTGTTTGTGAGAGAAAGCGTAAGAAATCATCCTTGTTGGTTGAGTGCGCTTCAGACTGACTGAACCACAATTATGGCTACAATCTCCTCTCCACGCTGTATTTTTGGCAGCATGTGTGTGTGTGTGTGTGAGGCCCCAAAGTTAAACTCTGCAAAGTTTGTGTTTCAATCTGTTTGTACAGGAAAAGGTTGTGGCTGCTACAGAGAGACACACACAGGGACAAAAAGAGAAAGAAACACGAGACACAGAGACTCAAGGGGATTTGTTGGATTTTTGGAAGTGGGGTATGAGGTACTTATTGATATTCAGGATATTACCTACAGTAGATGTGGTCGACACGCCCCCAGTGTGTGGAAGCAGCAGAGGTCTCAGAATAGGAAGCTAGGCCATGAACTACTTTGGACAGGGTTCTCAGCCAAACATATTTTGGCCCCCTAACAAAAAGGAGCTAAAAAATTAATATCAATTATCAAGTGTACGCTATATTTTCACTGCTTTAAGTTGCCGTCTTACAGCCTTTTCTAAAGCCAAATATCACTCTGTCCAAACCAACCAAACTCCATTGGCAAAATTAGTAATTTTACCTTACAGGACATCACGATGAAGAGGTCTGCTGTTGCCTCAATCTGTTAAGTTTAGTTGTGTTATTTTGTGACTTGGTGTTTTAAAATGATAGTTTGGATTCACTAAAGTCACACAATAACCAAAACAAACTACAGATCAAGGCAGCAGTAGACCAGCAACTCCCTTGTTCTGTGGGTTAAAATTACTGATTTAATCAATGGAGTCTGGTTGAGTGAGAAAGATTGATATTTGGTTCATGTATCGGCAGGTTCCCGTAAGAAAAGGTTGTCTGTCAGCAAGGTTAAGTGGTCAAAATATTCCGAATATAGTGTATACTAACTTTCTGACACTGATATTTTTAGGTAAGCCTTTTTGTAGGTTGCTAAAATATATGTCTGCTGACTAGTGGTCTCACAATTCTCTGAATCCATGATTCGATTCAATTTTTTGATTTACACTTTGCACTGACAGCTATGCCATTGCTTGACTATCAAGTCTTGATTTGTAAAGACAAAGACAATTGATTTGATTGATTTTATGCTCTGATAGCTGTCATTTACGTTTTCAAATTCTTCTTTAGAAAGATAGTCAAGTGTGATAAGTGTGATAAGGCTGCTGTGCTACACTGTGTTATCTTTGAAGTGTTGATGTTTTCTTCAGACACACACCAGACAAAGCAAGTAGGTGGGGGTGTAGATTCTGCCTTTCACTTCGTTTATTGAAATTGAAAGCTCATTTAGAATTTCTATTTAGTATTGAAATCGTAACACCCCTACTGCTGACCCTGTCCACAGCAGCACATCGCTTAGCTTCCATGCTGGTGCTCCTCTCTGCTTCTCCACCGGGGGCATGCAGGCCAGGATCTACTGTAGGTAATACACTGACTACTGATGAGTACCTCATACAACCCACTTCAAATACTCCAAACTATCCCTTTAAATGTCTAGTTCAATGACCTAAGCTCCCCTCTGTCTCTGGGGCCTTGCAGCTGCTCTCAGCTGTCCTTTGGTAATGATGTCAAAAAGCAGCTGCAGCCTCGTGATGACACTGACAACCCACCCGTCCCTCCCCGTCTGACAGAAACACACACACCAGCTCCCTCACATGCACCGGTGTTTACCTTTTCTGTCAGGTTTCCTAACTGCAACACAAGTCGGTTTTTGCTGAATTAGACTTGCTTCCACTGCAGCGTCAACCATGTCACAATGTTTCCTCAACTGTGTAACTATGTTTGTTTTTTTCTAAATACCAAAGCGATCTGGCTCGGAGCTGATATGTGCTGTTTTTTTGAGTCCCATGTTGATACTTAGGAGTTTTGATAGCGGCTGTTTTTAGAGTAAATACTTAGTTTTACTCTGTACTCTGTAAAAAAAAAAAAAGTCTGAACTTGTCAGTTTCAACATTATTATTCATTTTACACAAAATAAAATTCCTCCCTACCTTCCTTCTGTCCTCTCAAACCTGACCCTTCACCCTTCAGCCTGTCAGTCTGTCCTCAGGACATTTAACACTGTTGTTTGTGTCTCAGAGGAAGCACATATGATATCCCTCCTATTACATTGTCTTTGTCACTGTTGCAGTACTTGCATACTGTAATGTTTCCCTGTTAATAGTCTGTAAATCATGAATATTTGTTTCATAAAAAGTAGGGCTGGGTGATACAGCATATCAATATTATATCAATATTGTGGTTTGAGACTGGAGATAATTATAGAGTTTTTATATTTTTATATGGTGATAAAGGCTGCATGATTATCAAAAATTCTATTGTGTTAATATTTTGTGAAAGCACCAAAAGTCATCCTAACAACATTGTTAAAATGTCAGTATTGAGGTAAATGCTCAAAAATATTGTGTTATTTGATTTTTGTCCATATCATCATCACAAGTTTGCATGTTTTGAGAATCTGCAGTTTGTTATTTTAGAGAAAGTGTGTATATTGAGCTATATATCACATATTGTGGAATAGCCTAAAAATAAATCACACGCATTTTAGCATGCTAAATAGCATGTTGGTAAGGAATTTCGGACACAGCCAGTCTTGGCTAATACCAGTAAAAATGTTAAACCAACCAAGACAGTGAAAAAAAGCCATTTATCACTAACAACAACTTATCAGTGAGCTGATTAACCACCTGAAGATGTCGATGCTTCACTTAAAGTTATGTTGTCCATGTAGGGTTAAGTTAAACTTTTTAGGCGCTTTGTTGCAGACATGTTAACGTTAGCTGCAGGTACTGAGGCGAACTTGACTTTCAGGCTATCAAACACTGTACACTCCTCAGCTTTTAAACGTATGCTGTGTTTGTTTAGACATGTCGACCTCGCCAGCTTTGCGTTTCAAATTACAAATATCGCAGCGAGTGTTGTCCGCGTCAAGTTTTTAAAGTTTAACCTCACTTGTGACTTTGTTAAACTCAAAGTCGGGACACTTTGGCACTAATGAAATTAACGTGAATCAGTACTCAAAGTAATTTGCTCAGTACCCTTAAAAGTACTGAGTTCGTTGTAAGAAAATATTGATACACTTGAGTATCGTGAGATTATATTTTGTGATACTGCATCATGCAAAGACTGGTGGTGGTGGTGTTATGTATCGTCACTTTTCTGATTGCATAAAGAAGCTCAGATTTTATGCACATGGTGGTGTGTTTGTTATACTAAGACAGCTTTTCTAAAATTAAAAAACAACAACATGTCACTTTCATGTCACTTACAGTATCGCAGTACATTGAATTCTAACCACTGTATCATAATGTGTATCATATTGCCTGATTCTCGCCAGTACACAGCCCTGCCCAACCCTAGCTGTTAGTGGGGGTTACTCAACATGATGGAGGGTGTTTTTTGTAGGTGGAGGCTGTACTGTAACCTTCAGTTGGCCTGTAGTGAGGAGATATGTGTGCGTTTTAATTGTTAGGATTTCTGTGGATTTAGTTCTTGAGGATTCACCCCTATCACCAGGCTGATCGGAGACGCATCCTCCAACCATCTGCCTGCTCCATCTGACACCACAGCCTGCTCCTTCCCTTCCCTTTCCTTTTTTATACTCTTTATTTCACACTTGTGTATTTCTCTCCTCACCCCCACCCCACTCTCTCATCATGAAATCTTCCACCTCTATTGCTCTTGCATTGTTCTCTATAGGATGCCTGCACATTACCCCGCAATTGAAATACAGTATGTGAGGGTGTTGTGTAATTTGCCTTGCATCCCAGATGAACTTACGGTTGGTTTCCTACGGAGAAAAAGAACAACATTTTCTCATTAGTGTAATTTTGGCCATTACCGAGGCAATGGAGAATGAAAGAGGTCCTGAACCCCGGCGCATATTCCCTTGTGTGAAATGGTTCATCTACACTAACCTCCGTCTAAGTTACTGTTGTTGTAATGTAGCCTTTTTATCAGTCAATTAAAACTCAAACTACTGAATCCACTGGTAAATTCAGCGTGCGAGTCACCCTCCAGTTTTGGATCTGTTTAAACTTATCACAAATTATGAATTAATTAGTACATTTTCTACATTAAAGCTGGCTACAAGCTCCAGTAGGAAGCTTCTGTAGTCTGTGTTCAGTGCAACTGAATTTTCTTTCACATACCAGAAAAAGGTAAAACAAAGTCAAATGACAATATAACAAAATGGAAGCAAAATGTTGTTGTTTTTTTGGCAAAAATATCACAAATCTAAATAAAAAAAAAAAAATGCTTGGACGCGATCTAAAATGTAAATAATGACAGAATGCAATGATTTACAAATACTGTTTGACTTGTATGAATTGAATACTGCACAAAGACAAGACATTTCATGTTCAAGCAGATAAACTTAATTGTTTTTTTTAAAATATATACTCATTTTGAATTTGATGCCTGCAACATGTTGTGGCAGGAGCAGGTGAGAAGATTGGGAAAGTTGTGGTATGCTTAAAAACACCTATATGGAACATTCCACAGGTAAACAGTTGATAGTATCATGATTGGGTATTAAAGAAGCATTCACAAGCTAGGATGAGGTGAGGTTCACCACTTTGTGAAAAACTGCCTCTGCAAATAGTTTCTGAGAAATCTACAAATACAAGTTAAGACTCGACCATGCAAAGCTAAAGCCTTATATCAACATCATCCAAAAACACTGCCGAATTCTGTGAGACCTGAGCTCATCTGAGATGGACTGACGCTAAGTGGGAAAGTGTGCTGTGGTCTGATGAGCCAACATTTCAAATTGTTTTTTTGGAAATAGTTGACGTTGTGTCCTCTGGGCTAAGAAGGAAATGGACCATCCAGATCGTTACCAGTGCAAAGTTCAAAAGCTAGCATCTGTCATGATGCAGGGGTGTGTTAGTGCCCATGGCATCATTGGTAACTGTCACATCTGTGAAGGCTCCATTGATGCTGAAAAGTACATACAGGTTTTGGAGCGACATACATTGCCATCCAGCCAACGTCTTTTTCAAGAACGTCCTCTTTATTTCAACAAGACACATTCAGCACGCGTTACAACAGCGTGGCTTCGTGTAAAAGAGCTCAGGTACAAGACTGACCTGCCTGCAGCCCAGACCTGCCTCCCATTGAAAATGTGAGGTGCATTATGAAGCAGAATACAACAACAGAGGCCCTGGACGATTGAGCACCTGAAGTCGTATATCAAGCAAGAATGGGAAAGAATTTCACTTTCAAATCTTCAACAGTTACTGAGTGTTATTAAAAGAAAAGACACAGTGGTAAACATGCCCCTGACCAACTTTTTTGAAACATGTTGCAGGCATCAAACTCAGAATACCCAATCATGATACTCTCATCTGTGTTTTTTGAGCTTTTAACAACTTTCACAGTCTTTTGTTGTCCCAGTCCCAACTTTATTTGAAAAGTGTTGCAGCTGTCAAATTCAGAATGAGTGCATATTTACAAAAACAATTAAGTTTATCAGTTTGAACATTAAATATTATGTCTATTTACTTTATTCAATGGAATATAGTTCAAACAATATTTTGGAAATCATTGTGTTCTGTTTTTATTTATGTTTTACTCAGTGTCCCAAATGTTTTGGAACTGGGGTTTGTACTTGATTAGTGGATCATTTTTATGCCAACTCTGCTGGTGGAAAACAGCAATTCAGCAATATTTCATTCTCCACAATGTCCTGTACATTTGCCAATAAACAAAGCAATATTAACTTGGCAGATGTTTTAGTTTGTTTTGATGTTCCTCACATACAGTATGACAGAGGCCTTGTGTAGCATTCCCAAGTTACCCCGAGTATTCCAGTATCACCACTTTAATCCTCTTGTTCCTTTATCATTCGTGAATGCCTCTTATCTAGTTCCTTTTAAATTGTGACTCCCATCAAATTAATTTTTTTTTTTCTTCTTTATAACTAATCAAGTTCCTTTGTTACGAACTCTTATCAAGTTTTTTCATTAACCGTGACTCTTATCACGTTCCGAGTCTAGTGGGGTGCTTCCAAGAAAATTGAAAGATACGGTGTATCACAGATCTGCAGCCTCCAGCCCTCGAAGCTTGAGCCCTGCTATGATGTTCCTTATGTGTGGATCAGTCGGTCTGTTGTGCCTGCTCTGTATGAAAGAGCACAAGCTGCAGTTGACCAGGAATTATCCACTGTACCGGCAGTCACTCTCAGCACTGATAGTTGGGCCTCCAGGGCTGCAGAGAGCTACTTAACGGCGTAAAATTTGGAAATGGAGTGAGTTGTGACTGGGCATGAACGTGTTGAACCGAATGTGAAAAGCTTGAACCGCTCTGCAGGCTCCAATTATTGATTTTAAGTTCATTTTAAAACACTGCATAGGCAATGTTAAGCCATGCTAGCGGTGCATGCTACTCTTAGGATGGCAGCGTCAGTCAGTCTGTCACTCAGTTTTCTTGTCCAGACTGAAATATCTTGACAGCTATCGGATGGATTGCCATGAATTTTTGAACTGACAGACTTTGGTGGTCTCTTCCTCTCGGTGCCACCATCAGGTTCCAATTTGTGGTTTCTAGTCAAATGTCTCACCAACTATTGGATGTGTTACAATTCCATTTTCTGGGGTTGTTTCGATACAGATACTAGTATCAGAAAAATCAGATCCTGCCTATATAATGCAGGATCGGGATTCTGCAATGTAGTACACTGAAATACCAATTTAAGTATACCAGAATCAGTGTATTTATTTGTAGTGCATTAAGTTGAGTTTTAGTTGAATCTATTTTGATGTACATTTTTTAATGTACGCTTTAAATTAAGCAAAGAAAGTACAAGCATAATTTTAATAACCTCTGTATTCATGGATTCATGGTAAAGTGGGCCAGGACATCCTGGGACAAAAAATATCATGCCTTGGTACATGGGGTGCACGCTCTACCACGTGAGCTACTGAGGCACCCCCATGCTAATCATTATATCTGCAAGACATCCACATGTTAACATTGTAATCGTGAGAATGTTAGCGTGCTAATGTTAGCATTTAGCTCAAAACGCTGTCGAGCTTAATTACAACCTCACAGAGCTGCTTTGGCTGCTTTTACCCATGTAATGTCTTTGTAAAATAAGTATTATGACCAATGATCCACTGTTTGATATTAAAACTTTTAAAAATAAATTAAACTTTTTTTTAATTTTACATTTCTTTTTGTCCCTGCTGCGCCCAAAGTGTACCAATCATTGTTTTTGTGTACCATTACACCCCTAACAGTAGGATTTATTTGTGATGGAGGAGTTGTGTGTTGCTGAGCTGCCACAGACAGACGGAGGAAGAGCTGCTGACAGCTGCATGCTTGACTGCAAGACTCAGTGGCTCCATGAGCGAGAGAGCTAGACACATACAGAGGAACAGAGAGAGAGCGAGAGGGATGAGAAGAGTGAGAGTATCAGAGGATCCGATTTCTTTCTGTCTCTCTCCATCAGTGAGCCGTTATCTGACCCACTGTGGCCTGCTACATCTGTCCTACTTGCCTCCCTATCTTTCTATCTGTGTTCAATGTCTCCCTCTTTTCCCTCTCTTTCGTTTTCTCGCGTCTTCCCTCCATCCCTCTCATTTGGCCTGTTTCCCAATCACACTCCCCTACAGCGCATGAGTGTGCTGGTGTGTGTGTGCGTGCGCATGTGTGTGTGTGTGTAAGAAGGATCATTTCTGAGTAAGATGTTTGCCAAAATAAAGGTTTAATCTCCTTTAAAAAGAATTATAACCTATGCACACACACACACACACACACACACAGTTAATCTGCTTCTTATCTCCACCAAATCCATCTATTTTGGGAGAAATAAATCCACTATTCATTGGGGCAATTTCAAGGGGGATGGACAAAAAAACAAAACAAAAAGAAAACATGAACATCTTATAGATCGTTGTGATTCTTCACAATGGCTGTGTTTATTTTAGGGCTGCTGGATTTGGATTGAAATATATTGTATTACTGTATGTTCCCATTATTTCGCCCACCTGTGTTTCTTGGCTGGAAATCCAGAGAGATCAAGCAGATCTGTTTGTCTGACATGAGATGGGCTTGGATGACAACTGTGTGCATATGTGTGCCTGTGTGTGTCTATAGCAGCTTACAATGGTTTAACCCCAGTTGGTAGATCCCTCATCCTCTTTCTACCCACTAATTAAAAAGGCTGAGATGATACACTTATCTCCCAGTTCGATACTAACACAACACTTGGGTGCTGATTCAATATGTATTGCATGTGTTATTGCAATTTTTTGCTTTTTGGACACCAGACCATGGGGAAAATGTTGAATCACACACTTGCAGAGATGGTACATCATGAGTCATGGTCCACAAACAAACAGCACATCATGTCAGTCAGTCTCTTGGAGTTTTATTTCAGGAGCATCATTGCTGTGCTGCATATAAAAAGAAGTAAATACTTCTTGAAGTAAACTGATGCATTGAGCTGTTCCTGCTCAGCAAGTGAGTGCCATAAGAAAATATTAAATAAAATAAGATGTTAGGCCAAAATGAATAGAGCCTGTGTGAGCAGCATACTTTATATTTCACACAAATCCAGTGGGAGTTTTGAGTTTGAGTTTTGACCCTTTGAGGTTGCTGTAGCTCAGTGTGGAGTGTTTAAAGCCAGAGTAGCAGATTGAGTGAGCAATGTGAAGTCAGCACAGAGATATATCATGATGAACTAGATACAGTGCGCAAAGATGGTGTCCATTCAGTCCAATGGGAGTTGCTTGTTTGGCACACAAGCTGTAAAAGTTTTCCGGGTTTACTTCCTGGATATGCGGCCCACTGAATATGTGCAATAATGTTTCCCCGTTGCCCCCTCCAGCGAATCCCTGCTCAGCCCATGAGACTTTACATTATTGATGATGTCACAGATTTTCCTATCACTTTTTCAGCTCAAGGAAAGTTTTACAAATACCAAAAAAGCAACATGGAAAATGTCATTACTGGCCTTGTTTGCAGTTCGAGGTGTCATTTAACTCTTATATAATGGGAAAATGCTTTTCGGGCTGTACAGGAATTTTTCGCTGCAATACTACGAGTGGCCACTGGGAAAAAATTGGAGGCAAGTCTGAGCAGCAATGTCCTACCTAGGTTTATATATTAAATCTGAGAGTCAGCAGCTGTTAGTTTGGTTCCACAGCTCAGGGGAAACATGAAGTAAAATGGATCTGTTTGTTAAGATAATGTTATCGCAATTGCAATGCTAATTTCCATTAGCATGATAATAGCAATTCCCATTACTGTATGTGTTAGCTTTGAGCTAACAGCCTAAGGGCTAGTTTTTTAGAAGGGCTGGGTATAGATGCTCAATACCTTTCAGGTATTGTTTGAAATAAATAACCCAGTAACAAGTAGTATAGAAACTTTTCCAGTCAAACAATACCCGCATTCAATCCTTTTTGTACCCAGATCTAAAAAAAATTGCTATTTGCATAGTTTGGGCTGGGTATCGTAATTTTTTTAAATGATACCCAGCCCTATAATTTAACACGTATAAAATCGATATAAGCAATCCAAAAATAGATTCAGGAATCATAATAAAGAGAATCGATTTTTTTTCTCTCTCACCCCTGTGATCTCAGCAGAAAGTCCAATCACACAGAGAATAAATTCATAAAGATGTGAGAGGTGTGTAAAACAACTTGCAAGAATGTAATTTAAAAGTGAACTCATGAGGAAAAGGGGTGAAAAAAAAAAGATCAAACTTGATCTCTATTTTTTATCATCCTGTTCTGTATCCCTGTGAAACCGAAAACCCCCCATGTTACAGCTTGTCTTTTTTTCCCCTCAGTCACACTGAGCCATAGAAAGACTACATCCAGAGCCCCTTCTTGAAAAAAAAAAACCCCGCAAATACTGTAAATATTTGATGATCGATATATATAATTCAAATCCCTATGTGATGAATTATGCATTGTCTGGTGGGATTTGATGAATATTTGTCTTTGTTACTGATAGCTCTCTCTCCCATATCCAGCCGCTGAGTGACGCCCCGAATGTGTGTATGCAGAAGGAAATGATAGAATAACATCAGACACAGACAGATACAGACAGAATATGTGAGTTTAAGAGCTCAGAGCTCATTTCAAAAGCGACAGGATTACTTATGACTCCCTAGAGCAGCAATTTGTACACTGCATACCCTACTACATACACATTAAACATAAATAATGAGTATGAACACTTATATTTTTTAGTTTCTGTTTTAATTCCCAGAGCAGTGATTTTATTCCATCTTCTAAAATCAGGATGTCCGTTTTCTCTCTAGTGAAAGGTCAGAAAATCAAACACATTGAGCTCTTTTTGTTTTATTTTTTTCCTGTTATCTATTCTCTCAGAAAAAAGCAGCATTCAGTGGGACCGGTTAATTAACAGCTGTATAAAATGCTGTGGCAGCAAGGGAGGAAAATCCCCCGTAGAGATCTGAAGTGACAGAGGCTCAGATAGAGCTGTGAAGACAGTGCAGAGAAATCAGTTCAGTGAAGCAGCTGAACACTGGGGAGGATTGAATGAGCTGAACAGCTGAGCACACCAGTGTGCGAGCGTGCGTGTGTGTGTGTGTGTGTGCGCGTGTGTGGGGCGCACACGCACACAGATGCACACACGTACAGTCTGCTAATGGGTTAGGGGTTATTACCAGGTCAAGATGAGTCAGGAGAAGGTCAGGGAGGAAACTACATTTTTGTTATGCAAGATTATCTGAGCAGGCGTGTGTGTTTGAATGATTGCATGTGCGTCTTCCTGCCTCTGTAAGGTGATATACATACTGTGTATCTGTGAATATTGCCTGTGTTATTTGTGTGTGTGTGTGTGTGTGTGGACATATCACTCATGTTGTGGGGACATAAATCTGTTTACACACACACATTGTGGAAACATGTCTTCCTTGTTAATCATTGAATTTTAGGATAAAAACCTGGTTTAAGTTTAGGTTTAGGTTAAGATTATGGTTAGTGTCTCCAAGAAATGAATATCAGTCAATGCAATGTCCTCTGAAGAGAATGAAATAAGACTGTGTGTGTGTGTGTGTGTGTGTGTGTGTGTGTGCTCACAGCAGACTAGTGGTCCACCCACTTAATGTGCCACCTGATCCAGCCCACCCCTCAGCCCCTGAAGTCATTACATGCTGCTATCCAATCCCTCCACGACTCCCAGTCAGCTCTCTGGGGTCTCAGACACATGTGAGACACCTAGTGTGCACACACACATATACACACATAAACACACATTTCTTTAAATAGCATTAATTAGCTTAGTACCAGTGGCCTGTTGTTAGGAATATTAGTCATGGTTTTAGGGTGGTAGATTTTTATGCTTTAAAGACTAAAATTATCAATGCTTTCTCTAAATATTTGTGGTTGATCTATGTTCCATAGCTGCAAACGTGTTGCCTTTGGAAAAATCTGCCCTTTTAAATGAGAAAGATGCATGACGACCTTGTGATTTGTGTAAATCTGAATTATTTTACTTGAGGGAGGTAGCGGTCCGTTTGTATTCAAGATCTTGTGTTTTTAACAATTTTTTTTTTTTGTTGCAGTCACTTGAAATGTTGCTGTTTGACTGAGCTTCAGTAACATAGCCTTGCCTAAAGTGACTTTAACAAAGTACGTTCTGGGCATGTTGGTGATGACAGTGTCTGCGTTCATTCTTGTAAGGAATGTGCGTAATTAGTCGGCTAAACAATTTAACTACCTTCGCTAGTTGCACTGGAAATACTAGTTGATCGGTGGCCTGGTAGCTCAGTTGGTAGAGCGTTTGCCTCATGTACTGAGGCTGTGAGTCCTCTGCAGCGTCTGTAGGTTTGACTCCAGCCTACAGCCCATTGCTGCATGTCATTCCCCGACTCCCTCACTCTCTTTCCTGACATATCTTTGGCTTTCCTGTAGATTCAAGGCAGTACAGTCACATACGTGTATGATGCACGACAGCGCTCGTTTCTATAGCATTTAAAATACGATTTGGTTATTAAAGAATATGGTTTGGTTTGACATAGCTCCTACGTGTGAAATCTGTATTATATTTACAGTACTGAATCATAATATGACCACTGTGTCATCAGAGATTAAGGAAACATGCTAAGTTGAAATACTCACTTCTCTGACAGCAATGCTATAGCCGCAGTGTCCTCTTTTGAAATTTATATTACGGGCCGGAATAACTTTTTGTTGCCTGTTTCATGTTAATTAGAGTTCAGATTAATGCAGAATGTTCGCCGAAAGAGTCAGTGTCTGTTTATGAGTTGGAAGAAATCTTTAATAATCTTGTAGCAGAAATACATGTTTATACGTTTAAATTGAGCAAAATCTTAATGGAGTCTGGCAGGCGGTGAGACAGGCAGTGCAGAGTGTTTTCAGAGCAGTGGGCTTTTGTTTTCAGGATAACAGGCTTAACTTTACCTTGACAGACAACTGACAGTTATGAACAGCTGATCGGGCTCATCATTGCTTATTATTGTCAGTTTGCCAGGTTGCGCTGGTCTTGCGCTCCTGCAGTGTTCCTGCAGCCTGCCTCAATTATTGATCATATATTTAATAGGATTTCAACCTATTTAATACAGGCTATGGCTCCAACTTGCTATTTGGACTGTTGCAGTCATTTTTGCACATGCAGTTATTACATATTGATTCTTTAATACACAGAATTTTTTATTCTGACAATGTTTAAAGTTACAGATTAATAAATTGTCCCAACTTTGACTGTTTTCAGAGTGCTGTCTTACTTTTAGACAAGCTGACTAGTCTAAATTTGAATTTCTCTGCTTACTCGCAACAAACATCCCTAGTTCCCATAAAAAATGAAATTACACAGATTTGATTTTTACTGCTGGAGTAAGACCGTCAACATCTCATAGCAAAAAGTAGTGAGCCTCTAGGTACAGCAGTGCGGTGTGCCATGTTTTATAATCCAGTTGATCAGGTTTCAGAGCAGGACCACAAAGTTTGCACCCTCAACTGTGAACTTTCTCTGCAGAATTCACAAGATTTCATGTAACGGGAAGTAGGGAGCTACATCTGTCTTTGCAACGTTACATGAAATCTTGATGTTTTTCCTCCATTTCTTCACCTTCTCTGTGAAATTTCCATTCTCTTACCACATAGACTATTAATGATGGATGGCTGTTTCTCTTGAAGTACAAGAACTCTGGTGGTTAGGGGATTTGGGGTTACCAAAAATATGTAAATATTTGTAGAAATAATCATTTTGTGGGGGGCGTCTAGTCTTTGCAGGTATCGACAATCTCAAGGTCTGATCTGAGTTTTCCACACAGAAAAATCCATGAAGTTAATAAGAGCACATCGCACTTCATTAGCTGCTTGTCATTTCATATCTCGTTTCTGAAACAAAAAACAAGCAGACGCTGATTAGCCTTAGATGTCTCCCATGGCAGGGTATAATTATAAGAGTAATTTGATTTGATTCAGAGAGAACTGTGTCAGAAGGCTCATTAAAACATTCAGCTTTGTTTCGGTATTTCACCATTGTTGTTGTCTAACTCATGGCTGCACACAAGCTCTAGTCAAATGCATTTTAAATCCCAACTTCTGCATAAGACATAGTGTATACATCTTTCAAACTCTCTTTTTTTTTGTGCATATGCAGTGTTTATAAATGAGCTCCCAGATGTATAATGTGGCAGTTCTCATTGTTTTTGTGTCCGCATTTAGGCTCATTACTTTGGGGCTGCGTTTCCTCAAGATCGCTTGGCAATCAAATTTCATTTTGGCACTCTTACTATTTCTTCCCCCAAGGACACATATTCTGTAGATAAACCGCCATGTTTTCCCAACTGCTACATCTATCCTTCCTCCCCTCTTTTACTATTCACTGTCATCTCCTGTGGAGCTGGCTCTTCATCCGGCTGCCAAGAGAGATCCCTAACACACACACACACACACGCTATACACACACACACCCACACACTGCCCTGAATAGAATAGAAACCACAAGCATAAATGTTAATATAGAGAAGTCATCCTTTATACAGTGAGGAAAGAATAGAAGGCACAGTGAGAGAAGAGGTCACCATCAGACCATCCAGAGCAGGACAAAGCTGAAGATTAATTTGGCCATACAGGAGGAGAATAGAGTCTGAATGATATATGCGTCTGATATTGACTAGGGATGGCGTGATTAGTCGACTACATGATTAAACGTCACCACCCTTCTAGTCGGCACCAGAAATACGAGTCGGTTAAACTATTTAATAATATTTTATTCGTGCACAATGCCGGTTAACTGTTGCCTCTGAGGTGTTATGCAGCTGCCTGCCACTAGTCGGGGCTGTAGCCCCATCAGACGGCAGCTCCTCTCGCTGTACGCCATAAGCGCGTATGCCCTGAGGGCCCATGCAACCCTGGATGTTTTTATCAACAAAGTCAGACAGATGACAGCCTGTAAAACTAGTGCAGTTTGACAGTGTTTTAATCTAGAAAATGGAAATAACATTGAATGTAGACCGTAACAGAATGAACTGGTATATAGTCACTCGACTGGAGCAACAGGCGACCACATAAAGCACAGACTCGGACATTAACCTGCAAGCAGAGCAGCTGCTGCTGCTGCTAGCACTGCTAACGTTAGCCACACTGTGTAGCGGGCTGGCAGCTAATGTCAGCTCCGGGTCGTTTACCCGCCAACACTGTGAACGTTTTCAATCTGAAAAGGTGAAGCATTTAGTGAGTTGTTGTCATGTTTTATAAGTTAATGTGTAATGTTTGTATTGCACAGCGCAAAGTGCCACACATTTCAGAGGCATTTCAAATACGATTTGGTGATTGTAGGCTGTGATTAACGGCTTCAAATGGCTCTTAATACACAGTATTTTTTCGGACAGTTTTTAACAACTGCTTTCTGAGTTTTTTTTCTTACATTTTTCTTACATTTTCGTACCTGGATTTTGGATACAGTGTTTGAAACTCCTCCTACTAACAGACAGGTGACACATTTTGAAACATGAAACTTTCTTGTGTTTTCCTTAAGTATGTCACCCTTCATGAATAATATCTGATTTGATGTGAGAAAGGACTGAAATAATCATTTCAAGTATATGTATATAATAAAGGTGTCACACTTTAATATTAAACCAATAATCGATTGAAATGAGCTTTAAAAATATCAGTGAAAGTTTATTGTTTCAGCACCAATCATTTTTTTTTGTTGTAGTGTAAGATACATGCCTCCATTACTATACGTCTGTCACCACTTTTGAGGGATCATAGCAAAAAATGTGTGTTTATATACCTTTGTATATGTTCTATACTCTGTATATTGTATTTTCTATAAGGAATATCAGCTGGTATATCAACATTAGAATATTTTTACTCCCTAATATTGGCATTGGCCCCAAAAATCCAGGATCAGTCGGGCCCTGGAGAAGAGCTCCCTGAAGCTACATCCTGTTGTTACTGTCTTTTCTTCCCTCTACCTTTATAGAGTTTCGCATCAAGAGTGGCCAAATGCACTTTTAATGCTTATCGCCGCTCTATATCACAGGCCCCAACAATTGCCCCCCGCTTTTCAAAGGTCAATCTCCGCCCCTGGTTAAATCTGAATGCACCAATCGGAGCAGCTCGTGCCGCATGATTAATGAACCCTACATAGGTCACGACCTTTTCCTAAGTAACTGCAGAGATAAAAGCAGTGTGGGTGTGTGAGATGTATAGGTGTAATAGCCGGGGAGGCGGCAGAGTCCATGACTTGATATATGAGGAGTAATGGCTGGTAGAGCGCTCACCTTCCCAGTACATCAAGATAGATATGGAGCATTGCATGACTCTGTGTGTGTGTGTGTGTGAGAGAGAGAGTGTGTGTGTTTCTCGGAGATGCAGGATTTTCTGAGTGTGTGTGTGTAACAAATGAGAGCAAATGGGACAAATGAGAGCTGAAGACGTCATTCAGTCAACAGTGAGGCTATACTAACCAGTCACACTCTACCTCACATGCTCTCTCTCTTCCTCTCTCTTCCTCTCTCTCTCTCTCTCTCTCTCACACACACACACACACACACCCAACAAGCATGAACCATCATTAGCATTTCAAAGTAACAAGGTGCAAGGGGGCACAAAATTATGCATTTTGTGCACTTTGAAATGGAGATTTGCTTAAGGACTGGAAAAATACTGTTTGCTTTTCCCAAAGAGAGGATTTGAAATGGTCCAGATTATTTCCACCGTATCACCAACACTGACACACACGCACATTTGCTCGCTCGTTCGCTTACTCACTCGGTGACTGAGAACGTCACAGGAGTTGATCAGATCAGTGTGGCCAGATGGAAAATACAGCAATATCATACTGCAACTTTAAAATGATTGTACTTTTATGAAAATTCTGGCACATACTAAAACAACCTGGGAAAAGAGCCATGATACTAAATTGAATAGCAAAACTATGCCGTGTGCACCATGTTATGCAGAGCCTCTGCTGTCTGCTGTCTGCAAATGTGTATCTTCACACAGTCGATCGCAGCCCATTACACAATCGCTCCTTCTGTTTTTAGCCGTCAAAACAAAAGCTGCAGATCTGATCAGTGCAGTGCTGGTATGAGCATGTGATCAGTGGTGCTGATGTGACTGGTTGCTCTCAAATCACTAAACGGTGAAACACTGACTGAAACCAAACCAAACCTGTGACCACTGATCACTGATTTCTCTTTATGTATATCACTATTTATTATGTACTTCATTTTACTTTGAAATACTCCTTTTTATGTCATAATCTTTTAAGTTGAAAAGCTTAACCAGGGACAGGGGTTGCTAATTAGCCTTGGCTTGAATCCCTGCATGCAACACATCCGTATGTTGTTACTGTAACTTGCAACAGTGTTTTTTTTGCATTGTCCCTGACAAATGAACTAATAACTTAATAAATTTGGCCTTTTCATTGTACGGTTGTTAAAGTTATGACACAAATATGATCATTAGCATACATCTGGCAATCAGATTTGTGTTGTTTGGTGTTAAGTTCATGCACAATAGTCTAACTCATGGTTTTACATTCACAAATGCTTGCTGCTGTCGTTCAGCAAAAGTGACCCTTTGCTAAACCCTTCCTCCAAACAGCAACTGTGGAGTCATATATTCACAACTGTACCTATAGGGCACCGCACATGTGGGGCTGTAAGAAGAGCGTTACCCGTTGTTGCATGAGTTTGGAGGGTGGCGTCATTTTTGTAGTTTTGCAGAAATGTGAAACACAAGTGCTCATGCTTGAGGAATGGATTAAACTATGTCTTGATCTGCTGTAATGTAAGCTGCAAACCTTAGCATGTCCGGCTAACCAGCTTACTACCTGCAGTAATCTTACCTCCAGCCAGACATGTGTTAGACACCACTGCATTAGCCAAACTCATTTCTTATTCCCTATGGTTAAATTGGGATTAATTATGTGGGGGTTTGAGGAGGAGGTTGAGGACTGGTGCAGAATCAAAGTGAGCCGTTCGCCGATGGATCGCTCTCTGGTTCGCTCTCTGGTTCGCTCTCTTAGGTCTAAGACGGGTAAGCTCAGCTTTTATCTGGCTGTCTTCAGGCAGTGATCATGGTCTGCTTGGTCCGGCTGGGTGACCGTCGCAAGGTCCGATGCACTTAATCTAATCCACGCACTTCGTAGCTTTGGCCTCTTTTATGTCTTTTAACATTAATCGTTATATCATGTACACAACCGTTAAGTAACTTTACATATTAACAAACCTTTACAGGGTTCTTGTTTTAAAATGTGTCAGATAGAAACATTAAAAAGTCAGCTGGAGACGGACTTCTCAGCTGACTCAAGGAGTTATAGATTTAGCATTAGCTTACTTTAGCTTGCTACAATTATGAAATCTGTTAGCGAGAGTCACCATTTTACCTGACAAAATCCACAGTTGTCAGCTAGAAATGAGAAGCTGCTTTTGTTTACTTCTCTGTGGAATCAAAGACCTAATTACTGCCAGTTTCAATGCAAAATCTGTCACCTTTATCACTTTAAACTGCATCTGTGCAGTGTGAGAATGGAAAGCTTGACAGACGTAGCAACAGTAACTAAAGAGGGTTGGGCTTGGGGTGCCCGTATGGCTCAGTTGGTGGAGCGGGCACCCCATGTACCAGGGCTGTTGGTTGTCTGCGGCAGCCGCCGGTTCGACTCCTGCCTGTGGCCCATTTTCTGCACGTCATTCCCTCTCTCTCTCTTCCCTTTCCTGCTGTTTTTTCAGCTGTCACTGTCAAATTAAGGGTGGAAGTCCAAAAAATAATCTAAAAAAAAAAAAAAAAAAAAAAAAAGAAAGGGAGGGGGGTGGGGCTTAGCTAAGTATCAATATGAAATAGGCTGTTCCATCTGTTTCTTTGTTGACTTCCTAGGAGACTAGTGATCTAAGTCATGTACCATGTAACCGCAGCTGCCGCCATCAAAAGTTAAAACATACTTGAGAAGAAAATATCCTTTGGAAAACAAGTATCAAAGAGAGTTGGCTGTAATATGGTGACAGATTCAGTGTTGATGGTGGCAATCCAAGTTTTCTGTTTGATCATTTTTTATTTTTAGTCATAGCTCATGCTGAAGTCATTGTTGTTAGAAGGGCCAAACGCCCAGGACTTCCAACTCATCTGCAAAACAATGTAACACTCGCGTGTTACTTTGAGGGAAAATAAGCCAGGAAAACAAACAATCAACAAACAAAAGTGGTTTCCGAGGCTGCAGCTGTGTAATTTGGAGAACTGTTCAGAACTGGAGGAAGTTTTCCTGCTTACAGAGTGCTCTTTGTGAGAACTTTTGATAAGATACATCAAGGGTCTGTGAAGTCTGTTGGCCCCCTGTCAGACAAAACTGAGACTACTTCCTTAGCCTGTATTCCTTTCCATTTCGGTAAATGGCTCTATTAAAAGTATGCCGAATTAGTTTTCACCAGTTTCTGTTTTCAGTGAGCTCATGGATGTGCAGACAACTTGAACATGATTACTTTGATACTGATGAAAACTTAAAACTTGAGGATCCTCATGCCAGTTCTGGAGTTTACAGGAGCATGTTTTTCTACGATTTCTAAGATTTATGGATGTTTTTGTGATGGACAAAGAAGATAAAGATAACCTCAGCCACATTTACTATAAAGATATACTTATCATGTTCAGATTTTACTGAGTTATGACTCAGAGAAGAGTACAAACACAATCACGTGCTAAACACCCCTCTCCCCCTCCCTCCCTCACCCACCATTCATCCCACATCCCTTCAAATCTCCCTCCGGGGAGGCGCTCCTCACAGTTTCAAAACCTTGGAGCTACAGTATTTAATTTTTAGATGATTTTTAGATGACAGATGTTTACATTGCCAAAGCAAGTGTGAAATAAAAAACAAAAGAAAAATGTACATAAAGAAGAATTATTTTGCCAGCAATATATAGACCCATATATACAGATAATTTTCAATCAATATGTTGTGTCATATATTACTGACTATTTTTGTAAATAAAATGAAATAAACCCCTTCAGGATGATTCAAGAACTCTTGCTGCATCATCCTGTCGGGGTTTATTTCACAACGATGACCTGCTCACTGTACATTATCCCTTTACTTAGCAGCCCTGTTCAGAAATACAAAGCCAACCTTTATGCTTTCCTTAACTTCGCCCCAGTTCCTCTCATGTGCACACGTTTGGGTAACCATCAGTTTCTGTAAAAGATAATTAGCTGGCCATGTTTGATAAACCTAGAAGGTTGTTGAAAACTCCTTTCCCAGCGTGTGCCTGTTTTTTCCAAACCAGAAAGATGACAGCTCAAGTGGCAACTTAGCAAATTGGTTAAAAATCTTTTTTATTATTCACTGGACTGAAATTTTTTTTTATGCATGAAGAGTCTTTGATGATTCTGGAAAAAAAAACTAGAGTAATAAACAGCCTTCAGATTTTCAACCATCACTGGTTAATTATCTTTTGCAGTCCTAGGCACACAAAATAGGATAATTCTTTTCGTTTTTTTCTATTAACAACCTGCTCACAGTGCTGGTACAGAAAGTCTCTGAACACAGTCTAATTTTGCTCTGCTGCAAGGCAAATTTCAAATTTTTGATCACTTAAATTTTTTTTTTCAAAGCTTTAGAGCTTTTGATACTATAATTAACTGATATTTTATCATTTTAGGCATGTGGTATTGAAAACATATTGATACTTCAATACTTTTGACAGTCTAAATGTTTTAACAGTATAACAGCCATCAAAAATGTCTTCATTCTCAAAAGCAAAATGCTCCTAAAAAACAGCAGTGAAAGAGTACACACATGCGCCTCACAAAAGAGAAAAGTACATTTTGGTCTAGTTTTTGTCAGTGAATTTATTTTTCTCTGCTCTTTCACAGCCATGTTAAATTTGCTGTTCACTCTTCCGCTCTTGTGGGATTGTGAGAATGTTCTTAAATCGTTTAACAAGTGTTAGATCAGCTAGTCGTCTATCGTGAAGTGTGATTATTATGAGAGAACCATAAAAAAAGCCACAGATTCTTCAAAGATTCTTTGGTGTCAGTAGTTTATTGTACGGTGCATTCAAGAAAGATGACAAAGAACTTGTCTGGTCCTTTAAAGATACTTTTAATGCTGTTTATTCTCTCACGCATAAAGGAATGTTTGGTTTTGAATGAATCTTTTCAACATGATACATTCTCTTTTGTAAAACAGTTTTTCTTAGGTATATATCAGCATGGGTTTATCCTTGATTTCTCACAGTAAAGTAGTCTGGAAATCAGCTCATGTTGCTTTCAACTCTCGTTGTTTGCACCTAAGATGAATTCTGTTTTGTTTTTCTTTGTCTTTTTTATGATTTAATTTTTGTTTTTGCATTGCATGTTTTTTAGAGTTCAGCTTTTTTACTCGGCAGGCGAGGGCTTTTTATTTTGCTGTGGTGATTTAAAATGAGAAATCTTTATGCCTCCATTCTTCCACTCATGCAGATCAATGCGCCTGTGTAGTCCATCAAAGATACATTTAAGCTGCCAGTGATTCAATGTCATTAAGCTCTGCCTCTATACAATAATGTGCGATGTAATGCAACTTAGCATACTGCCAGAAGTTAGATTCTTTTTTATTTGTTACAGTAGGTAAGAAAGCATCTCCGGGCATGAATGTATCCGCTGATGTGTGAGAGAAAAAGATGTACAGGGTAAGGCAGTCTTTCAGAGGATGGACTTCATTAAAATCAACAGGATGTTCACATTACAAAAGAGATTAGGTATAATGACGGCAAATCAGCAGACCGTTGAATGTGAGTGACACCAGTGTGGCTAAGCACTTCAGCCAGCAGTGGTGTCTTTCTGCTCCATAAAGGAAAGAGAAATGACATTATCTCCATATATGAAGCTGTGCTTTGTAAAACACTTGAGAACTCTGTCTCCATAGAATAAACTCCTCCAGATAAAGCGTTCCCATTGGCTGCATTAATTACCAGATTCTCTCAGCTGAGAGTTTTTCCCTGTAGTTCTAACGAGCTGTAATGAAGTGTTAAATTAACAACTTCAGGCAACCTATACAGTTCTTGCTATTAATTAATCACACATAAAGTACACACGAGGTGTGTTTTTATGTGAGATGGTGAGAAATACACCTTTTTTTATAGTATACATTTTGACATGTGGCAATCACTGGCAGGAAAAAAAATAAAAAGGGCACCAGCTGTATGCGGTCGGGCATCAGTGTGCCAAAAGTCATCATGCATTCATGGTGAAATGGTTCCAATTGCTGGTTTAGAGAAATACTGTTTTATTACGTAGCTTCCATTGGAAGGGCACCCTAGATGGCATTTGATCACATTTTGTGCAATGGAAGTGTACCCTAGAAGGCACTTTTTCACATTTTGTCCACTGGAAATGCACCCTGGAGGGCATTTTATCATGTTTCTCCACTGTAAAGGCATCCTAAAGGGCACCTTTTCATGTTTTATCCACTGTACAGGCATCTTAGGGGGCACTTTTTCATATTGTGGGTACTGGAAAGGGACCCTTGAGGGCACTTTTTCATTTTTTGTCCACTGAATGCACCCTACAGGACACTTTATCATGTTCTGTCACCTAGACAACACTTTAGCACATTTCTTCACTGGAAAGGCATCCTAGAGGGCACTTTGTCACATTTTCGCTACCATAGGAGCAAACGAGAGGGCTCTGAGTCCAGTACAGTGCAGTAACATCAACAATGACTCTATTCCATGAAGGTGCTCCATGCCATGCCAGTGAGCCAGCAAGCACAATGGCAGGACCCTGCACCAGCCCCTTTTTCACAGCAGGTGTTTTTAACTTGCCATTGCAGTTCATTCTTCTGTGCGACCTAAATCAAATGCAGACATTATTCATTTTATTACGTAGTTAAACCTGTGTTTGACAATTATGGTCTAGAGACATGAAGTGACGGCTTCTGACACAAAATAATCATGCTTTTGTTCTGATACCTTTCTTTGTGTGACAGTGTATAGCAGTATACTAAATAATGAATGTGAATATTTTTAGTTTTTGGGGAACATTTGTCTGTGCAGTACGCTACACTTCAAAGGATCAGACTTGGATCATTTACTCAGCAAAAAGCCTTAATCCTGCGGATTTTTGTTTTTCATATTTTTGATAAATCTGTGGCTGCAACTCGTGGTCACATTCATTTTAATAATGCATATCCTAGAGTTCCATTAAAAATTTAATTTCTGGTATTGACTTGGGAAGCAGCAATGTGTCTTGCAGCATCTAGTCTGCTGGAAATTTATTGGAGACACACATCAGATAGGCTACAAGCCAGCATGGTTTACAAGCATAGAGTGGAGCACATGTATGGGGGGGGCGATATCTGTGGTAGAAGGTAGAAGAAAATCAGTTTGTAGGCCGTCATTTGATAAAAATTGTCTTGTTGCTCACAAAAACTGAACAATATGGGCTTCATTAGCCCAGTAATGTAGCTTGACAGTTTAGAAACTAAGCTACGCCTGACAAAGAGAAGCTAATGGCATGGAAAAACCTGTTTAGCTTCTTAAATCAGTCTAAGCCCAGTCAGTTTTCTTCTACTATACATTGAACACATGGTGTCCTGTTGACTATGGATTGTGTCTTCATAGTGTCTAAAGCATTTGAAGAAAAAAAAGTATTTTACCAGTAAGCAGACAGAAATGTAATGGTCTGATTTTTGCAGTGGATCATGGCAGGGTTGGACAAGATCTAGTCTGACTCACCAGATGTAGACTGCGGATGTAAACCTGCCATTTACTGCCTGTTTCAGGCAGCATACAACATGTCTGCTGTTTCTTTTTTCAAAGTCCCCGTCCCTACGAGAAACGGCAACCTCAAAGCTGACAACTAACACACTGAAAATAGCAAGTTAGTTGAATGCAAACAAGCTGTTAGCTTTTCTTTTATTAGGATGGAGCTATTTTAATGCCAGGGGTCACTTCCACACGTGCAGATGTCACTGCATCCTGGGCTTTGAAGCCAATTTCATATAGTGGCCATGTAATGACCATGTCACATGATGCACTGCAGCCCAAAAAGACTTTACCCATAAGCTTTTGTTATGAAAGAAGTGGCTGTAAAACAGTGGACACATTTTTTTGTGTGTCAAATACCCCTTGAAATGACTCGTTTCAGTATCAGGATTCGATTCATTCTATCCAATAACGTTTGGAAAGTCAAGAAGAGCAGCATGATTAAATCTTTTGTAGCCTGTTCCGGGGCTGCGCAACTAATCGAAACTTTATCGAACTCTCATTTATGGCTTCCTGCAATTTTCAAATCACAGGAGGTGCAATATTTATTAAAGGCAAAATGTGTGTCAAAAAATGGGCCACACAGTGCGGAAGCTCCGGCACGTAAATTGACTTCATGCGCCGCTGAGCAGCTCTCGTAGGAATGAACAGACGCCCGCCTCCAACGCTGTATCCAGTTCTTCTTTATATATACATGTGATTAGCCTGAGACAAGCTCTAAAGTGTGAATGGTTAAAAACTATTTTTAAATGTGTTTACTCATGAAGGAAGATTGTGGTGGGTGGTAACACTTTGAATTTGGATCTGTGTGTTGCACAACCTGCACTACAGAATGGTCTGTCTGCAGTGTTAATTTTTGGGTGTTGCTGAGGGTTTATTCTAATTTCTAGATTTAAAGGACGAGTGTGTTTGGATTCAGTGGCCTTTAGCATTGAGCTTACAGATTGCAAACACTTCGTCTCTCCTAACCCAACCACCTTACACTTCCAAGTAGGGCTGGGAAGATATTTTATCGATACAATGACGTGAATCTAGATATCGTCTCAGATTTTGGACATTGTTATATCATGATGTGGCGTAAGTGTTGTCTTTCCTGGCTTTAAAGGCTGTATTACAGTTAAGTGATATAAGGTTTTGAACTTACCAGACTGTTGGAGCTGTTTTACTATTTGCACTTGCACGCCGTCCTACGGTAGCTCAATAAATATGCAAAAAGTCCTATCTGTTTGTCCATTCTTGGCTGCTGTAGAAACGTGGTGGACTAGATTTAAAGGGATCATTCTACAGTAACGATAACAGAACCATTCTTATTTCCAGGTGATTATACACTAATGAAAACATACTTATGAATATTATATTCCATTCCCGTCATATCTGGTCCCTGTAAATCTCACACACTGGTCCTGTAAGAAGGAGTGATGCATGATGTGTGCTTTTGATTGTCAGCCTCATTTACCTGTTTTAACATCTTACACTATTGGGCTGTTTGATTCTGTGTTGCTCATACCTCTAGGCTGTCCATGAGCATGTCAATCAAGAGCGATTTATCAGACAGGAGGCGGCACGTGACTCTGCAGCGGCGCCGAGTGAGGCTGTGCTGTTGCATACATTTACATAAATGAACTCTTCCTGAGTGGATATGACTACATCAGTGTGGTTTTCCCCAAACCACAGTGACGCCCACTTAACTCGCACAGTTAAATAAGTTAGTAAGGTAATTATAGGTGTAAGGTTTAAAGAGGTCTGGAAAACGAATGTGAAGAAGCCAAGGTGATAGTAGAGGAAGAGGAGTTGTGTGCAGTAATGACACCAGGGGAGACATAAAACAAATTGTTGCTCAGTGTCAAGAGGTATTTCCAATCCCTCTCTTAGTCTCTCTGTCTCTGTCTCTCTCTGCCGTGTTCCAGGTGATGTAAGACTCCCAAGTCTACAGTTAAATCTCGGCAAATGTCTTCCCCCGTGCTGCTCGGGTGAATTTACTCCCCCCATGCACCTCCTTTCAGTCCATATAACACCTAAGCAGCCTTAAACCACTTCACTACAACTAATCAGGCATGTTACAGAGATTAGAAAAAGTAAAAAAAAAAAAAAAAAAAGAAAAAACTTTAGCTCTCATTTCAGTAATTGATCATTTATTTATACAAGACAGCTGAAAGAAAAATACTTGCGCTCCATGTACTTGTTTGTACTTTGATCAAAAAGTGCAGCCTGAGGGCTTTTTCTATGGCGAGCCACTGTAGCGGTGATTTGTTCTAGAGTAACATAAAATGCATCGTATCCATCATATTAGAGGTGAAGTGAAACACATGAACATGACCAGATCTGACGTTTGATCTCAAGCAATGTGCTGTATCAGTCATTCCAGTCCTGTGAGGAATTTCACTGTAAAATAACAGTAAAGTACTGGAAGTAGAGACGCCAGAATTTATTTTACAGTGCATCTATTGTAGCGCTGCAACGAATTAATCAAATATTAATTAATTATTAAATTAATCTGCAACTATTTTGAGTAATTTTTTAAGAAAAAAAGTCAAAATTCTCTACTTTCAGCTTCGTAAATGTCTGTATTTTTGGTGTCTTTACTCTAGAACGGTAAACTGAATATATTTGGGTTGTGAGTAAAAAAAGACATTAGAGGACATCATCTTAGGATTTGGGGAAACACTGACATTTTTCACCATTTTCTGATGTTTTAAAACAAACAACTAATAATCGACCTATTAATTAACTATGGAAATAAATGTTAGTTGCTTTGTTTTAACAGAATAATACTGTATATTGGCTTACATTAGATGACAGTAGAATACTGTGGATTTTACAGTAATTTTATGGTATATTCCAGCATGTTACTGTTTATATACAACAGGTCATAAAGTGTGCCACTTTTGCATTTAATTATATAAATCCCCTCAAATTAAAAAAGTAGAAAACACAAGAGGATACTTGAAATATTGCTATAGTTTCTTGTAAGTCATCAATCATTTGACAGTTGACTCTCTCAGACTGAATATTTGGAATATTTGTCTAAAAAAACCTAACAAGGTACTGCATTTGGAAGAAACTGTCTAAAATAAAATTATTTGTGACAGGCTTTACTAAAGTCATGAGCATAACTTCAGATGCTGAATTACAACACCATCAAGAACAAGAGTAACAGAACTGCATCTTGACTTACTTTGGCGTGTATCCTCAATCACAGATGATGAGTGCCTGTAAAACAAGCAAACAAACAACAACAAAAAATTGGGCAACATAATGTCAGTGATTAAATATAAATAGGGTCTATATGAAACAGAGAGGAAGGTTTTTTAGTGTTGCTGGGAATAAACACTGACACATAAGCCTGCCTCACTTCTCCATCTGCTGAGAGAGACACTTTAGTGGTTCCAGGTCCCCACTATCTTCTGAAAAGCTGCCTGTTACTTCACATTTGCGTTGTACAGTCGGCTCTGTAACTCTATAAGTCAGCTATGCCTTCTCTCTGTAATTGGCGTTGAACTATACTGGCTATTTACTGCTGAAAGGATGGAAAACTGGCAGAGGAATAAAATTTGTAAATGTCCGTAACATTACCTTAACTTTGACGTTAGCCAGTAGCTAATGCTACTACTGCTTATTCATAGTTTTCACATGACGTCACACCCATATGGGAACACCCCCTTAGAGGACAAAACAATGGTGTCTTCTGCTGCCCGCCAGTTTTACGAACTGAATGGTCTCTGTTGCTTCGGATAGTTGCTGTGCAATCGGATGCACTAAGTGACGAAGAGACAAGCCTGGGCTGTGTTTCTACAAAATCCCCTCCGACAAAGACAACCCAGGAAGGAGGAGATTGTGGATTTTGTGCCATTAAACGTGCCTCTGTCCCCGGGGAGGGCGAACAATGGCAGCCATCAGAGTTCAGACATATTTACAGCGAACACTTCATCAAAGTTTTGATTAGATTTATGTCATGAAATATTATGTTAACCTAACAAAATGATACTTACCACAGTGACCCTGAAACTAAAACCCATGGGTTAATGTTAGGTAGCTTACGTTAGTTAATTGGTACTCACCTTTGCTTTGACAAAGAAGAATTTCATATCCTTCGCCTCCCAAACTGCAGCATTATTGATCCATCCAGGTGAAAAATGTATATAACTGTCTGTACTTTTGTACACTTTCATCCAGATCAGCAGTGTAAAGTGAGGGATTCTCCACAAGATAGATGTGCACATCGCTGAAGTGGAACTCAGCAGGGACTCAGCAGGGACTTTAGTGACTCTAATATGGCGGCGGGTGCTGTGATATGGATCGCAAGTGCCCAAAACTTGTAGTTTGCTTTCATATGTTTGTTTTTCTTTAGTTGAGAGGTGATCCAAATATTCATGGCTGGAAACAGATGGAAACTTTAGCGGTTTGTGCTGCATTTCTACGGAGAGTCCGGTGTGAGCCGTCATGGTGGCCCATTGTTTTTGCCCTCCAGGTCACTGTGCATGTCACGTAGTTCAGTAATTATACAGACAAAACAATACTGAACACGGCCAATTTTGCAAAATAAGTGTAATTTACCTCCTGGACTGCTATTGTTAAAAATGATGACATACCGAGGCTGTGCTGTCCAAAGTCACGTTCAGGAATACGCTCTCACATCGTATCACTCAAAAATGAGCAGTATGAGCAGCTGTGAAGGCACCGTTTGACAGAAAATACTGTATTATGCTGGTAAATGACAGTTATCTATTGTTATGGTTAAGCAACAGCATTCATTTTTAATTTACATGTAGAGGATGTTTTTTTTCAGCATGTTAAAATTATTATGTAATACTGTAAAATACTGTTGTAAGTCCACCATAAATTTCCAGCAGTTTCATTATGATTATTATTTGACACTGCAGCTTCTTCATGATTCTGGTTATATTTACTTCCTATTAAATGCCTTTTGTATTTTTGAAGTGAAACTCAAAATTGAGAATCAACCGAGACAAATCAGAAAAAAACACAACACCCTGGAGCAACAGGATGAGATGAAACAGGAAGGAAGGGAGATAGGCAGAGGGAGATGGCGAGAGACAGAGAGCAAGGAGAGATGTGACATGCGATAGAGAGGGAAACATGCCAGGTGGAGTTGGGAGGAGGTGGTGGATGTAAAGATAGAGACAGACAGGGAGGAGGTGTCGGGACAAGAAAGGAAGATAGAAGAGATAGACGCTGGTGTCATCACGTGTTACTGTGAGCTGATTGGTCATTGCCAAGAGCTTCCCCTCCAATCATCTGTGTTGTCAATGCAAATGTGTGTGTGTGTGGTGTGAATGTATGTGTGTGAGAGTGGGTGTACCACTGGGGTACTGTGTGAAGGACTGACATCATGGTGGAGGAATCTCCTTTTTCAACAAGTACTCATGGAGAGCCTCGGGGAACAACCTCAGTTTGTGTTCCCTTTGACTTCAACACTCATGCATGTGTGCACATGCTTTTGTGGTCTGTGCGTGTCTGTGTGTGTGTGTGAGATAGCCTTGGTTAATCTCACTCACTCTGCAAGACTGTGCTTTTTATACTGGGATGGAGCTGTCTAGAGTGGATGTTAACATGAAACTGTAAAGTTCAGTATTCTGGATCAAAGTGTTGGGTACCGAACTGATTGAATTACGTCTGCACCATCGAGCACGGATTAACATTAAATCAACTGGTGCCAAATTTCAGTACCTGGCAGTGCATATCGGTGAGACGGTAACTAGAGTTTATAGAGAAAGAAATGTTACCCCTGCAGCTTGTTTAAGTCACAGTGAGTCAGGCCGACAGTGAGCTGAAAGCAGTCGCAAGTGAGGTTGCAGTTTTCACACCTGGACGCAGGCAGCACTCGCTGCAATATTTGTGAAGTGAAATACAAAGTTGGCCATTGCAACACGTCCAACCAAACAAAAAATCTACTGTATTTGAGGCCCTGAATGCCAAGTCCACCACAGCAGCTGCAGCTAACATTAGCAAACTAAAACGTTTAACTTAACCCTTCATGGACGCCAAAACTTTAAATGAGCCATCAACAACTTAACCAGCGTCTTCAGGTGATTGATTATCTTGTTGGGTAAGTTGTTGTTGGACGTAACTGGGCTTTTTCAGCTGTCTTGGTTGATGGCAGGTTAGCATTTATACTGGCGTTAGCCAACACTCAGCAACTGGCTGCATCTCAAATTACTTACCAACATGTTATTTAGTACACTAAAACAATTTTAGATCTAGTAATATATTTCAAACCTTAGTATGAAACCAATATTCATGAACTGCAGGCTGTTTATGGGGAAATATTACAGTATGTAAGCAGTATGGTAGTAACAAAACAACAACATAACAGGAAGAAGATTCTTCTTAGACACAAATGACAGTGTTAAATGCCCTGGTGACAGGCTACAGGTTGTAGGGACACGTTTGAGAGGAGAGTGGGTGGTAGGGAGGGATTTTATTTCATGTGATGTAAAGTGTTCTAAATAACAAAGTTGAAATGAAGAGGTTTGGACATATTTTTACAACAAAAATTACACTTTTTACACGTTATTATTGTACTGAAAAAAAGGTACAATTGAGTATTGGTACAGAATTCTAGGTACCAGGATCAATACCATATCAGTTCAAATGGGAATGGTACCCAGCCCTGCGGGGTCAGGCCAAGTCTGTGAACATTCATTTTAACCCAACTCTGTCAGATGTCCAGACTGTTCAATGGACAGAGAGCTTTAACCTTATCTGAATGATCGAATATGTCACTATCACTTAGGTCTCACCACCTCTGTGGCCTAGTGAGGAAACCTTGGGGAAAAGAATAACAGAATAAGATAAATCACAGACGGGCTACACTGAAAGACATCTTAAAGACCAAAACTGTGAGCAGTGTACAGCAGGGCGAGAATTTCACGGCAGCTACAACAGCTTTTGTGCCCCTTCAAAAAGATAATAAGTAACTTTCTCAAAATAATGACTTACTATCTGAAGATAATGAGTTAGTATCTGAAAAACTGAGAAACGTTCTCATTTTTATCATTCAATAGCTATTTTTGAGAAAGTTATTCATTATTTTAAGATATTAACTCATATGTCAGACACTGTTTTGTATGTCATAACTGACGCCCAGTGTCCCTGCACTTAGCATTAGGAAAAAATGAAAAAGAAAGAAAAAGAAAACCATTCTTAACCCCTAAGTTAAATTCATTACATTATTTCCGTGGACTTAAAATTCTTGTTTTATTTGATGGTCTTGTTGCCCTGGCATTTGGCGTTTGTGCTCTCAAAAAACTGACCAAACCAAAGGCCAATAACACACCTGAATTTCCAACCAAAGTGTCGACAGTTGAATTGCATTGTGGGTAATGCAGGAGCCAGTGTTGACAAGGAAAAAGAATGTGATCTAACAGTATTATAGGACAAAGTCCTTTAACAATGTAATAGGAGCTAAAGTGGTGGAATATGCATATTTGCCTCCTACAATAAGTCTGATTCATATTAAATACAAAATAAGTTGCCTAAGCTCTAGGGCAGCATATTCAATTTAAATATAATTGAACTTGCAATATGGCCAAGTGAAATATCCCACTCACAGAAGCTGCAATTTCTTGTTAAAGAAAACATGTGTCACCAAACAGCATTACGATGAAGTGCTGTAGTGCTGCAGAGCTGTGGCCTACGAATCTGGTCTCCAGATGTAAGAAAACATGTTTGTTTGGTAAATACCCCAACAAATGTCACATCATCATGATTTTAATCAATGAAAAGGAAGAATGCAATACAATAACAATCATTCCCACTAATTGTGATTGCAATGGCAGTATCTGTCAAAATAATTGCAATATGATATTTTACCATATCATGCTTCTGTATTACCCTCCTTTGACAAGCTGTAATAGTATCTTATGCAACTGTGATGAATTATTCTTAATTTAAATTGAACTGTTAGTAAATACACTTATTTTCAGCCTCTGAAAACACATCAGTTGCTAAATGCACAGTCTGACAGCGTGTTTTAAAATCCAAATAGGAGCCAAATATAGAAAAGGTTTCAAAGCATGTGTCATTCTGTTTTTATTTCCAGTGCTCGCAGGTTCTTGGAAAGGGTTTGCCTCTTTGACAGGAAGAGTTAAATAAAAGTGTAATTAGTGCTCCGTTGCTAAATTATTCATTATTTATGCACATCCATCCATCCACTTAGTGAACTACTTATCATGTTCGGGGTTGCAGGGTGCTGGAGCCTGTCCCAGCATGCATTGGGTGAGAGAGGTTACACATAAAAGACCTTATTTTGCCTAAGTCTTGCAAGTGACATAAATATCTCCTAATGAGTCCCTTTTATAGAGCAGGTGAATCTAACATACTTTAGTTATTCAAAGCCTTTAGACTTTATCACATGTATTTGTGTCCATATTCAGCTGAACTCGCTGGGGTTTGTGTTTTCTTTCGGCCGTGCGTGTATCCTTTAAGCTCTTTATATCTGTGACTGTGATTGACACATTTAGTACTCTTAACAACCGCCGACACGCCTCAGCAACCATCTGTCACTCAAGGCCCCCTGTCGCCACAGTAACAGGGGTCTAGAGAAGGGAGGGGACCAATAGAAAGGGCACATCCATGACAACCTGTCACCCGTAGCAACCTCACCTGCCCCCTGCATCTCTTTCTCTCCTCATAGCTAATTTTCCTCTATCACCCTTTCAATAGGGCTGAATTTAAAAATTTTCTGAAAGCCTTAAGCCCCGCAATAATGGTTTCTCCTGGCCTTCAGAAACTCACAGACGAATTTAAACTTTCTAGCTGTGAATAATTGAGTCGGTTCTCGAGCATCGCCGGTATCAAGACAGTTTCTTGAATCACAACGAGAGGCTGCAGCAGAAAAGAGCAGCTTCATTATGGAGGCGCAGTGGGAGCCCCTGGGTGCTAATGACAGAGGAGACTAACGAGGTTTGTTCACCACCTCTTCCTGCCACACCTCTGACCCCGAGGACTCAGCTCTGTTGTGTTGAAAGGTCAAATGTCAGAAAGCGTTTGCCAGCAACGGAGATGACAGGGTGACATGTCAGAGATAAGAGGTGGTTGGAGATTGAGAAAAGAAGTGAATGAAAAGAGATGGACAGGCCTGTTTGAACCACTTCACCATGTATTTTTTTATATTGTTCTTTTGATGGACACAACCCGTGGGTTATTTTCATCCAATTTTTTCTCTTCTTGTTACAAGAGGACCACATTTTGTGCAACACAACAATGAGGGTATTCTTGTATTAGAAAGCAGCAACTCATGGATGTGAGAGGATATCTTAAAGGGACATCCAGTTGCAGATTTTCAGTTTTTGAATTTGCACCAACCACAAAATTCACAATTTCTGGTTACAACCCATAAACAGCCCCATAAACACATTAACTTTTAAAAGAACAATAAATTAAAGCTATAATATGTAACATTTCTGTATTAAAATGTCTAAAAATGCAATATATATGTGTACATATACATACTGTGTACTCACAGTATCCAAAGTGTTTCCAACAATGTTCAAACCCAAAGAAATCTGTAATTTATTCAAGGTAACTGTGCATTTCCTGCTAGCAATCAGGGGCTATTATTTCCAGGAAAGTACAAGATCTGTTGGATATGTCAGAGAGTGAGGACAGAAGTAAGCGAACGTGACTAAACATAACATGATTTCTGCTTGAGTACCTTCAGATACTATGTCTGTTTTGTTATTGTTTTTGATTTAAGACATTTAAGATTCAGCAGGGATGTAGCTGAATGTGAGACATGATTCAGATATGAACGGATAATTTTCTTTAAACAAATGAACAGAATCCTGTTTTGTTTAATACCTTGGTTTATCCTCAATAACCTCTTAAATGCAGGGTTTTAAATACCTATCATACTTTATTATTTGTTTAATTTACAGAACATATTTCAGTGCATATTATTTTAGATATTTTGTGGGCAGCCAGACTTTTACATACAAACACAAGTCGTAAAAATGAACTGATGAGCTTGACCCAAGAAGAAGAAGAAGAAGAAGCAGATGAGAGAGAGCAGAGTTTAGTTTCATCCTATCAGGACCATGAAATTCATCAAATAGTTGTCAAGATGTTTCACTAAGGACCAGAGTGTCCAACAGCCTAACATAAATATTTCATGTTATTTCTGTAAGTGCTGTCAGTGCAGTATGACTAATGGAAAAAGACATTAATAAAATGTATTTCCATAATACCGTGATCCTTTTTTTTTTTTGCTGTATACAGTCTAGATAAATGGCACAAATTTGGCGTTCATGGTTGCAGCAACATTTTTTGACTTATTTTGACACTTCCTTCAGTATGTCTGAAATGTGGTGTTCTAAGCCTGTTTATAACATCATTATTTCATCTATTTCATCATTATGTCATCTTTCCCAGTAGATTTATTGAATCAGGTAGTCTGTGTTTCAAAGAGAGACCTGAGAGCAAAAACATTCATCAAATTGACAAATTCTGAATCTTAAACAGCCGCCTGTTCCATATAAAGTGCCTCAGCTATTAAACGAATTAATATGCAACAGGAACATCGTGTTTGACTGCATCGTATTGTATCAACTGCAGATGAAATGATAAAAAGGTATCAAAAATGCATGTCGCGGATGTAGATAGGTTTGCGAGCCCCATGATAATCATCAGGTGGCATGTCATGTTTTATGTTGTTTATTGCATCATTTAATCAGCTGGCAGATTTGTTTAATGATGTAATAGCTCCGGTATCGCTTAATGTGATAAGATATTGAAGATTATCCGTCTGTGTAATTGCCTGTAAGAGTTCTCCAGAGTGGAACTTTATATTTGCATTACATGTAAGTCTAAATGCACAATTTATCAGTTTCTCCACAATTATTATGACATATGCAGATACGACATTATTGAGTAGTACAAACACCAATTCCAAAAAAGTTGGAACATTGTGTCAAACATAAATAAAAACAAAATACAACGATTTTGAAATATTGTTCAACCTATTTTCAATTGAATACAGTACAAAGACAATATATTTAATGTTCAAACTGATAAAACTTAGTTGATGTTTGTGATTATACATCATCATTCTGAATTTGAAGCCTGCAACACATTTCAAAAACGTTGAGACAGGAATATGTTTACCACTGTGTTCCATCACCGTTTAACAACACTCAGTAACTGAAAACTGAGGACACAATTGTTTAAGTTTTGAAAGTGAAATTTCTTTCCCAGTCTTGCTTTATATATGACTTCAGGTGCTCAGCAGTCCGGGGTCTCTGTTGTCGTATTCTACGCTTCATAATGCATCACACATTTTCAACAGGAGACAGGTCTGGACTGCAGGCAGGCAGAAGCTGAAGCCACACTGCTGTAAGATGTGCAGAATGTGTCTTGGCATTGTCTTGCTGAAATGATCAGGGATGTCTCTGTGAAAGCCATTGTCTGGATGGCAGCGTATGTCGCTCCAAAACCTGTATGTACCTTTCAGCATTAATGAGGCTTTCACAGATGTGACAGTTACCCATGATGCCATGGGAACTAACACACCTCCATAACATCACAGATGCTGGTTTTTGAAGTCAGCACTGATAACAGTCTGGATGTTTTGCCACTTTACGTCAGTCATCAGTCTTAACTTGTATTTGTAGATGCAGCAACAATCTGTGTTTATGGACAGCGGTTTTCCAAAGTGCTCTGGAGCCCGTGTGATATCCTTTATACAATATATATATTCATAAAATATCAGTTTTGAGAGCTACCTGAGGGGTCAAAGGTCACAGACAGTGTTGATTCAGTGTTAGTTTTCATTCTTTCCCCTTGTGTGCAGAGATTTCTCTGGATTCTCTGAATCTTTTCATGATATTATGGATTGTAGATGGTGAAATCCCTAAATCCGTTGCAATTGTGTGTTGAGACTGTGGAAAAACTACATGGGCAAACAGTCCAACAAAGTGGTAAACCCTGCCCCATGCTTGCGAACGGCTGAGGCTTTAAAGGATTCCCCTTTCATATCAAACAGGTGTTTTGTGAGCATTCCACAACTTTCCCAGTCTTTTCCTGCCCCTGTCCCAACTTTTTTGAAACATGTCACAGGCATTAAATCAAAATAAGCATAAATTTACAAAAAACAATAAGGTTTTTTAGTTTGAGCATTAAATATTTTCTCTTTGCACTGTATTCAATTGAATATACGTTAAAAGGATCATTGCATTCTGTTCTTATTTACGTTTTACTCAGTGTCCCAGCTTTTTAGAATTGCGGTTTGTAGTTATGTATCTGTAAGAATCAGTTCACTTGTTACAGTTAGTGCATTATAAGTTCCATTCAGTTGTAGAACTTATTAAGGATTAATTTTGCCAGAAAATATTGATCCTAATTGTCTTCTCCTCTTCTGTTCCCCCTCGCTGCCTTCCTTGATATCTGCTGCTTCGACACTTTGGATACTTGATCAGGTAAGACATCCATCCTTTTCACAACTCCACCGGCACTGAACAGCTTGCATATTTAACAAGCTCTGCTGTATGTGTGTGTGTTTTTTTTTTAAATATATCCACACTCTCTCTCACAGCTCAGATGGAAATGAGTCTTATGAATATGCATGCAATCCCCAAGCTTTCTGTACTAAAGCTCGCTGTCGCTACTCCTTCCCATCTTGTGCGCTGTCTCTCTTTTTCTGTCAGTGCCTCTTTCTCAGTCGTTCACTCAGTCAAATACCCTTGATACAGAGAACCTGGCGTTAAGTCATGAAAGTACATCACGGATGATATTCACAAAGAATATTCAATGTGAAGATGAAAGTTTATGTGACATTGTACAAAAGTCTAAGGACAGATAAAAGATAAATGCGTGTTTGTGTGTGTGTGTGTGCCACGTATGAACAATCATAATTCAGTTTGACAGCTTGTCTCAGCTCTACGAGGGTGTAGCAGTTATTTTGTGCTGCTTCTCTGTCTTTTGTGGGATCATTCACGCATATTCATAATTCAAAAACATACCCTATTATGTAACGCATGTGTCAATCAGTAATGTGTGTATACTTTATGTGTGTATCTGTGAAAATGTTTTTTGTCAAACAGAACAGGATGCACGCAGTCGTATGCAGGAATGTACTGTGCAGTATAATGGGGTGTGAATTACAGGGCAACGCAGGCAAACCTACTTAGTGATGGTGTCAAAATTTAGCTCAATGATTTTTGGGAAATATGAGAATTATTTGATATCTTTTGTATATTAATTTCTTAATATAATTATTCTTAGGGGAATCCACATCAGTAGAAATTATTCCTGTATATTCTTGTAATAATTATGGTGTAGTAATAATTGTAATGAACAATTGAATGACATAAGAATTAGCAAAAAAAAAACCTCTATTTGTCTCAATGAATTGGTCAGGATAGGAAAGTTTATTCACAGTTACCTAAAACTGCAACCAACAATATAAAAAAGACAAAAGAAAACACAAAGAGTCGACCTAACTTTCACAATAAAAGCAGAAGTGTCAAAGTGTAGATGTGCATTAAAAGTATTGAAGGATAAATGATGCTATTCAGTGATTGTTCCCTGATGATCCAGTTAAATGTTGCAGCTAAATTCTAGGTTGAGAATCAAATTGGTTTGAATTATCTAAAAGAAACTGGGGTCTTACACAGGGTACACTGAGTATTGGTCAGTACCTGTATGGGCCTTTGGAGCCGCATTGAATTGATTAGCTGTGGAGGATATTGTGCCTCAAAACCCTTAAAAGCAAATGTCTTAAAAGAGAATTTAACAATTTATTTTTGCAGTGCAGACCTTTCTCCTTTATACCCTGCAGCGATATCTTTTGTCTTGCACCTTTTGCCCGGATGTGCGCACACTCGGTCCCTCTTCTGAGAGTCCATGTGGCAAATTTCACTCGGCGGGTTTTAGGAACGATGATGAAACGGACTTAATGAGTCGACTCGTCTCAGTCTTTTGTTGCAGAAGGGGTCACACTCAAAAGTCTGGTTGCAGGAAACAATCATTTATACTCTACTGCACGCCCTTTGGTCAGGCAGTTCTAAGATTTGGCCTCATTACTGATACTTTAGAGAAGGGTATTTTCATAACATTTGTACATTTTGACATGAAACATTGCTGTGGTCAGATTTGTCAAGTTAAAGGCCCGGTTTGTAAGATGTAGGGGGGTTTATTTGCAGAATATGGCAGAAATGGAATATAATAATGATGAAAATAAGAGTCATTGTGTTTTTGTTACCTTAAAATGAGGCAATTACATCTACAGGGGGTTCCTCCGCCATGTTAAAACCACCATGTTTCGACAGAAGCCCAAAACAGACAAACCAAACACTGGTTCCATATATGACGTGTCATGTTCTTCGTGGGTTTTGTGACTTACTGCAGGTTCTCCTCCACAAACTGAAAGCAGAGAGTGAGATGATTTGTTTGCAGTCTGCAAGCTCACTGCTAGATGCCACTCAATCGCACACACTGGTCCTTTAAGATATGCAAAGTGATACCAAACATGAGATAAGTGCTAACCATGATCATATTATCAGATCAATTAATTAAACAAATCTAATATTAATGCACTATGAGAGTTGGTACAGTACAGACTTATTACTGATTAGCATAAATTCTTACACTTGGCACGAATACACAGATTTTTTTTTGGATTTTTTTTTAACTTCATTTATTTAAGGACAACGAACATTAATCAGCGTTTCTGTATATGTGCCATGCAGTGTTAGCCAGCTGGCTAGTTTTCAACTGCGGTCCTCTGGCGAGATGTTATGAAATCAATGAGGGGATGCTTAAAAATTACAGACAGAAGAAAACAAGACAAGATAAAGACAGCAACAGCAGCAAAATAAATATTCTCAAGTCGGTTCAGAGGCCATGAAGAGCAACAAGGATGTTGAGTTGTGGAGTGAAATAACACAGTAATTATTCAAGTTTTAGAGATCAACTGATGTGAAAAAGGTTTCATAAAGTGAAAAAATAAAATTCACTTTTTTAATAGATTTTGGTCCTTTCAAGCGTGGGTTAAGAGTGCAGATCTGACTTTGTGCAATTATTAATCTTTATTTGAATAAGTAAAGGAGACTTTTAGTATTCAATAGACTTTAAATGGATAGTTCAGATTATTTGAAGTAGTGTTGTATGAGATACTTAATCATAGTCATTGTTTTAGCTTCAGTAGATGCACGCCGGCAGTTAGGAGCAGCAAAAAGGCGCACCAGGATGGAATTTACTGCTGTGGACAGGGTCAGTAATAAAAGGTTTTTTTAGCCACTTAAAAAAAGGCCCAACTAAAAAGGCACTATCAGTTTGAGTGTACTATATTTGGAATATTTTCACCACTTTAATTTGCCATCAGACAGCCTTTTCTGATGGGAACCCACTGTTATATAAGCCAAATATTGTTCTCTCCAAACCAACCAAACTCCATAGGTGAAATCAGTAATTTTACCTTGCAGAATGTGGGAGCTGCTGGTCTCGATCTGTACTTTGTTTGTCTTATTGTGTGACTTATGTGTTTTAAAAAGATAGTTTGGATTCACCAAAGTCACGGAGTAACACAAACTAATAGATCGAGGAAGCAGCAGGTCCAGCAACTTCCTTGTTCCGCAAGGTAAAAATAACTGATTCGCCTATGGAGTTTGGTTGGTTTGGAAATAGCAATATTTTGCTTATGTAACAGCAATTTCTTGTGAGAAAAGGTGAAGTGAAGCGATTAAAATATTCTAAATATAGCATACACTAATTCTGATTTTGATTTTTTTTTTTTCGGTGGACCATTTTTTTCTTGCTGACCCCGTCCATATCAGTTCATTGCTGAGCTTCTTGACTGAAGGTAATACACTGACTATTGATGAGTACCTCAAAGGGGTGCAACAGATAGCAGCTGTCCCGTCTTCGTACGGATCAGCCCCCACAGTTCAGCTCGCATGTGATCCACAGACTACATGTAACCAACCAATGTGTGAAACACAGTTTTACTGACGCTGTTACTTTTATATAAGTAAAAATAGCTGAAATCTCCATGCAGAGTTGCAGGCAGGAAAGACGTGCACAGTGTTTTACTCTTTAGTGCAGCTATATAAGAGTCACTGATATAAAAGCCATCACATCGCCTCAAGTGAAATCCTCACCATGACTTTGGGCGTTTTCACTGGTTTTACTATGTTGTTGTCAAAGAAACAAAAGATAAGATTATTTTCTGCTCACCAGTGACACAGTGTGTCCGTGTTGATTGGTCATTACTTGTTAGCTCTAACCAATCAGATAGTGCTGTGGGCGGGATATTGAGCCAGACTACATAATGTAGTAGTGTATTGCACTGTACAGTTAGTACAGTACTATATAATACAGTAGAGTCTAGTATTCAAAGTATACTGTATAGTATTAGTGTTATTACAGTTTAATTTTTATTATATATAATTATTATGTATATCATTTTTTAATTCTTCATCATTATTATTACATTACATTTCTATGGTGATAACTACAGACAGAGAGAAATCAAAGCCAAGTGCATTGTTAAAATAATTTAACCCTAATCTCACCTCTTTTTCTCTTTTGCTGATCTGACAAATGATCCGATCCATGACTCAAAACCGTGATAACATCCGAACCACAGATTTTGTGATCTGTTGCACCCCTGGTGCCTCATGTAACCCTTCATCAAATCCCACATTATATACTCCAAACTACCCCTTCAATACTCTCTAGAGGAGGTATCACAAGAGGAAGAGTCACAATATATCGCAAAGCTGTTAATTTTTCCCTCTCCTAACACAATATTTAACATACACATTTTCACAAGCATTCTCACAGAGTGTGTGAAAAAAAACAACATATCAAGCTGACCCTCACTAAAACTTTCCAACTGGGAACAAGTCAGCAAGAGCATCAGCACACACATGGTTTACACTGATCGCTGAGTTCAGTGTTCAGGCTGCTTCACTGACCCAGTAATTTCAAAGAAAACAAACACACTTTGCGGCTTTTGCCATATGTTACTGAAAGAGAAAGTGTGTACATACGTGCTGTGTGTTGTGCGTGTGTGTGTGTGCGTGTGTGTCCTGTGTGGGTGTGTGCTGATATGTGAAACTGTGGGTTGTTGTTGGCTCTTACTGTGGTTCTGAAGTAGGAAGTAATCCCTGCAGGTTTCACTTTGTTTCATCAGGAGAATTGAAAAATAATATCCATGACAAGGAGTGTGTTTATGTATTATTTCACTCGGTTTCTTGTTCACTGTCTGACTTTCCTTTTGTCTCTCTCCTTCTGTGATATTAGTTAGTGTTCGTGGCTGAAGTGGGTTGATGTCTGCCAGCCTGTCAGTCTTAAATATCAACATCTCAGGAATATTTCTGTGATATTTTAGCAGAATGCCTGGTAACACCTTATTTGAAGGGGTGTACATAAGACTGTTATTACGGTGTCATAACCATGCCTCATCAACGTGAAAGAGGCTTTATGAATGTTTATGACTGTGTTACTAACCTGAAACCTTCAGCTAAGAACTAGGGACTTGTTTTAATCAATACCTCAACTTCAGTCAGCATATGAAGAGTCGGGCTGTGACGATAACTGCGTTACTGCAGTCACGTGATGCTTACTGCAGGGTTGAGCTCATTACCATCATCACTGCAAATGTTATTTTGAAGGATCAATATCACGCGAGATCATCTCATTGATCTATTAATTCATCTATGGATCAGAGCTGTCACACACAAATCAAGAACAAAGCCTGTGATTGATCATCAGACCAAATCAAAGCAAGCTTGGATTGCCTTATGGGTGGCTAACAACATGCTAACACAACAACAACAACTGTTTTCAATGTGGATAAATGGATAAATTACTACACAGGAATTCAGTGTTGGATTTATCATGGACTTGTTTTACCACGTCTCCAAGAGCACACAGCACTTCATGGCCGGATTACAAAGCGTCTGAAAGGGATACGATTGCACAAGAGCCGAGGTTGTGAAGGTACGACGATAGCATTAAGAGTTAGCTTAATGTTAGTCTTTCCTGCTGTCATTGTTGCAGAAGTTAGGAAACAGACAGACAAGACTTTTCTTGGTGTTGAGAAGCTGTGGCATTTATTAACTGACACACTGTAAGATAACTAAGGAGTGAACAATCTCGCTTCCTTATCATCTCTGTTTGCACTCCCCCCACTCACACACACACACACACACACACACACACATGCACACCCCCCACACCCACCATGCAAGCATCATCAGCGTCTAGCCGATTCTGGCTGGACTAGAAATCAGGACCGAACACAACGTCCAAGACCAAGATTGGTCAGTTTGACAACTGGGAACAACAGTACCGAGGTGCTTTTCTTGCTGGGATTGGCTCCTGGTAACTCAGATAACATCAACTACAGATAGCAGCTAACAGCAGTTAGCCAACTTTAGCAACAAGTAAAAACATTTTCTTTAAGTTTGATGTCAAGTTTTCATGTCAAAGACAGTGAGCGATTTTGTTGTCTTAGTTAATGTCGAGTTGTCATAACAAAGATATCTCAAACAATATCAACTTTGCATTAAAGTTGACATAACTGATTGAATGACACTCAGTGACAACAGTCATAAACATTCATAAAGACTCTGTCGCGTTAATGGACAGGTGTCGTGACATGGTGCCTTCCCAGAGGATGAACCTGTTTTCATTTACGACACTCTGTGATCTTTCCTTTAGATTAAATCATGTTGGCTAAGTTGGAGTGATGTGTTGAGAGGGCGAAGAAAGAGAAGAGACATGGGAGGAGGAGGAGGAACGAGGGAGTGATGGAGAGGTGAAGACAAGGTTGAGATGAATGAACTCCTGGTAGCTGCCGGCTAGACTTGTGTATGCGTGTATCTGTGTGTGTGTGTGTGTCTAAGTTTATACACAGTGAGTGGTGTTGTGTTTCTCGTCTTCCTACTTCTCAGAAACTGCCAGCCTGTGTGTGTGTGTGTCTCCACTTCACCTGAGGTGTGTGTTGTATCATGAATTATAGATGGAAAGTGAATCAATAGTGCACTGAATTACTGCCAGACAGCCTGTGTGTGTGAGTGTGTGTTCGGTGTGTGTGTGTGTGTGTGTGTGTGTGTGTGTGTGGATGTGCTGATGTTTGCACGAGTGTGGTTGCGTGTTGACATAATTTGTTGTTTTACATTGGTTGTGTTCAAATGAATGCAGCATAATATTATTTACAGATTCTCGCACAACAGCTCTTGAAAGAGTGTGTGTTTGAGAACGGATTATGATTTTTTTTTTTCTTCCATTATTTGATGTAAGGTTTTACGAGGCACTTATCCCTAGTCGGTGTATGTGTGCATGTGCACGCCCCCAGTTTAGAGAAGCAGAGAAGAGCACCAGCATGGAAGGTAAGCGATGAACTGCTATAGACAAGGTCAGCAACAAAAGGGCCACGTGAAGTCCACCTGAAAAAAATAATATCAGTGTGTAAGTGTACACTACATTTACAATATTTTTTCTGTTTTACTTGGCCATCAGACAGCCTTTTCAGACAGGGAACTGCTGTTATAAAAGCCAAATAGCACTCTTACCAAACTCAACCAAACTCCATAGGCAAAATCATTAATTTTACCTCACAGAACACAGACATTGCTGGTTCACCGCTGCCTCGATCTGTTAGTTTGTTTGTGTCATTGTGTGACTTCTGTGTTTTAAAATGATAGTTTGGATCCAATGAAGTCACACAACTAACAGATCAAGGCAGCAGTAAACCAGCAACTGCAGTGTTCTTCGTGTTAAAATGACTGAATTTGTCTATGAAGTTTGTTTGGTTTGGAGACATTGATATTTGGCTTATATAATGACAGTTTGCCGTCAGAAAAGGCTGTCTGACAGCATAGTAAAGCAGTGAAAATATTCTAAATATAGCGTACACTTATGTAGCTCACTAACATGGAACCTAAACAATGAACTAATGTAGCCAGGGTCAGTGAGAAAAGGTATTTTAGCCATTTTTGGGTCCACCCAAAAACAATATATATCAGTTTAAATGTGCATTATATTTAGAATATTTACCTCACTTTATCAGACAACCTTTTCTAACGAAACTGAAACCACCATTATATAGGCCAAATTTTGCTTGCTCCAAACCAACCAAACTCCATAGGCAAAATCAGTAATTTTACCTTACAGAACATGGATGCTGCTAATCTACCGCTGCCCCAATGTGTTGGTTTGTTTGTGTTACTGTGTTACTTCAGTTAATCCGATCTACGATTTCAAAAACCTGAATTCTCACAAACACAAACAAACCAACAGATCGAGGCAGTGGTAGACCAGCAACTTCTGTGTTCTGCAATGTAAAATTAGTGAATTTTCCTATGGAGTTTGGTTGGTTTGAAGAAAGCAGTATTTGGCTTATATAACAGCAGTTTCCCATCAGAAAAGGCTGTCTTACTGCAAAGTAAAGCGCTGAACATATTTTAAATATAGTGCACACTTAAACTGATTTTGATTTTTTTTTTATGTGGACTTTTTTTAAGAGGCTAAAATACCTTCTGTTGCTGACCCTGTCCACAGCAGTATATTGCTTAGTCTCCTTGCTGGTGCCCCTCTGTGCTTCTTTAAACTGTGGGCATGTCGACTGGCATCTACTGCAGGTAATACTGTACACTGACTATCAGTGTGTACCTGATAAAACCTCACTTCAAATACTCCGAACTATCTTATTAATAAAAAGTCTGCAAATTAACATTATCTTGGCATACAGGTAATACCTCTCTATCCGTGCATGAATGTGTGTGTGTGTTTGTGTTGTACTTGAGTGTCTGCTCCAATAAAACAGCACAGCATGATAGAATGCTGCTCTCACAGCAGAGTGGAAAAAGACCTCTGCAGATTTACTATGCTATTACCACACACACATGCGCAAACTCTCTCTCACACACACAACACTCAGTGAAGAAAAAAAAAGTTGTAATAGCCCAGTGCCCCTCCAAGGACGGGTGAGCAAGAGAGGAGTGAGCGGAGTAATCACAGTTAAAGAGAGTGTGTGGTGTGTGTGTGTGTGTCTGTGGGGAGGTGAATAGATGGACTACAGGGGACAGAAAATGGTTTGGTGCTGGAAAAATGGATGGGGATATGAGCGGAGTGGAACATCCTGTCCCATCCACCATCCTTCACACACACACACACACACACGCGCACGCACACGCGCTCACTGGCTCGGTGTGGGAATGTTAGTGTTGTCGAGCAGTGGAGTCGACAGATGAGTGAATCCAGGATACCGAATGTGTTCCAGTCCTCCAAACGAGACCATTTAGTCCCTTTAATTCCTTATTTCCTTCAAAGCTCACTTAACCTGAAGCTCCTTCACATCCTCTACCCGGTATGCAAATGTTGCCTTTGAAGTGAAACCTTAAAAATTGAGTCTCAGTCCTCAACAGACAGTACACACATTACTGTAATACCCGCACAGTGTATTGAAATTAAAATGAATAATTCTCTCCTGTTTTATTATGCATTTATATATTCTACGATTATTTATTTAATGCTGTTTCTGAAAATAATACGAATGTCAAGAAGCTGAACAAGTCGGCTCCGCTCTGCACCACTATATGTGGTGATACTTTGTGGGTGTACTGTATATTTGGCTTTTGTTTCCATTTATGCACTGGCTGCATTTGTAAACACTGTGTAGGCACATACAGGAGCCTCAGGGGTGTGTATACAAGTCTTTTAACAGTTAACATATTGGGCTCTATTTTTGTGCAGGTTCACATAGTGTAATGTGAAGCAGGCGAAATGGTGTTTTCCTGAGGATAGGGCTGGGTGATATAGAAAAAAATCATATCACAATACTTTTGGCCAAATACCTTGATATTTATATTGCTGCAATATTATAGGAATGACTATTAGTGCTTTCACAAAATATTACAGCCTGTTCTCACTACCAAGTCATCAAATGCTGACGCAAAAACTACCTGTTTGCAGTTCTGTGCGATGAACCAGGCTTTTGTCATAGTTCAAAGAGGGAGAAAGTCAAGGCATGGGGGAGGTGAGGTGGATAGATGGGTCAGTGGATGGATTTTCTCCCAGGAGACCGGGTCTTGGTGTTAAGACTTTGTGCATTTGTGCCACGTGACGTATATAAGTTTAAAAAAAGAAAACAACACATAGATTAATACAAAACCAATCCCCCTCAATAATCATTCACAGCCCACCAGAAGTGTGTGATGGCGCCTGCATCTGTAAAAGACCCCGGCCTCCACCTGTAACCTGTATTTTCTCGTTATTTTTCCGTGCTCGGGACACTTTACCGAGCAAAATGTCGGTATTTTAACATAATGCATTTTAACACAAAACATGTTCTTTCACTAAATCTTCTTAAGTAGTTTTGTTGCCTAAAAATCTACACACATGGCGACCGCTTCCCAACGTTTATCATGTCATGTTAAAAAGGCTTCCTGCCAGCGTTTCATACAGCCGTCAAATGGTACCTTGTGCCTATGTACAAGACGTTAAATGGTGTGACAAAGATGTTTTACAAGCTAGAGTTTTGATAAATAATCATCAAAAATGTAGATATAATGATTAAGTCAAATAATAGAACAGCTAGAACAGTCTGATAAGTTCAGAATATTACATCATTACTATAATGCAGCCTTTAAAACCAGTAAATCACGATCTATCCTAATATAATAATATCCACATTCTAAGATGATATCTAGTCTCATATCATGATGTCAATACATTATCTATTATCTATATTATATATTGCCCAGCCCGACCTGAAGATCCTTGATGTTCTTTCTTCACCTGCTAGTTTAGTGTTTGGGTGATGCACTTTGTGCCACAATGCGAAACATCAGACCAAATCTTTGAATCAGAATTGTCATTAGATATTTCACCACAGTAGTATTTATCCTCTCTGATGCCAAATTAAATAGTGGGAAAACATGGTAAGTACCATGTTCTGAAACATGAATTCAACTTTAATCCAGGCAAGATTTTTTTTTTTTCCTTGTCAGCATGTTGGGATGCTTTCAGTTCATACTTGCAATTCTGCACTTCCCAGACCAGGATATTAATTTTCCCATAAAGAAACTCTATGGGCATCAAAAACTATTTAGACATGTCATTGCAGGGCAAGCACGGCTATTAAAAGTGATGAAAATAGTGGATGTGATTGACCATGATTTGTGCGAACACACCCATCTCACAGGCAGGCACATTTAATCATTCTGATCCCAGACTGTATGAAAGAGTGCCACAGTTGCACCAGGCACCTTTGGCAAGGAAATGGCCATAAGTGCACCTGCACACCCTCATCATACTGCACTAAAGTGCGTTTCGTCTGTGCCTTCAGTCACAAAGATACAGCCTGTAATTTAACTTAGCAAACTTGACACGTCTTTGAACCGAGCACGTGAAGATTTTTGAGACTTCACTAGCCTTGCTTGTGAGCTCCATTTTCAGTTTGAGATGGTTTTGTCTCGGGAACATCCAGCGGGGATGGATTGAGCCCAGCAGCTGTGAGAGCTAATCAGCTTTAGACGATGACGATAAAGAGCAGAAATGTGTTTTGACTTTGGCGCCTCTTATCTCTCAAAGTGCATGAATGTCTGGTTAACTAGAAGCAGACCTTAAGGACAGAGACGGACCAGTGAGTGGTACATCTGTCCGGTCAGCCGGTCAAAGGTCGAATCAAGTAACTTTGGTCCTGCCGCAGATGATGCCTGCGAACCTTTAGAGACTGAACTCTTTCTACAGACTCACGCCTACGTCAGCTTGTAGACAGGATGCATTCAGCCACAGTTCTGCTGTGTGGTCGCCTGCATTTTGACAGCCCTCAGAGCCCAATACACAATCACCGTTGTTAGAGCACATGTGTAAATTGGAAGACTATAGAGAGCCGAAGTCACGTCCAAACAGCCTCTGTCCCACCAGCTTCTGTTCTATTTGTTTCATCTATCTTTCTGAAAAAATAAAGTGTGTTCCTGGGTTTTACTTTGCATATTCCAGGACAAATCAGCTCCACTACAGCAGTTCCTATAAGAAATTGAAACCTTTGTGGTTTTAACAGTTAAACAGTGATTAATTTGTAAGCACAGAAAAAAAACTACAGCTTGCATTGTAAGTTGGCTTCATCCATGTCCATTAAACTCACCAGAGTGTTTTCTAAAGCTATTTTCCCAACTTTCTAGTGGTAATCTCTGCATTTGCACCTCTGCCCTGTTGTTATTACAGACAGGCCTGATCATTTAGCCCACGAATGCGGAGGGCAGGGGTCCTCAATTACACTTGTCCAAGGGCCAGAATTTTTCTAAGCAGACACTGTGGGGGCTGGACTTTCAAATCTGTAATTCCAGAAACATATTCGCTAGGAGCTATCGTAGGCAACTGTTCTTTGCTTGAGCTTCTTGAAGATATTTCACCTCTCATCCAACAGGCTTCTTCAGTTCTGAAGAACTTCCAGAACCTCCAGCAAAGTCCAGTTGCTTATGATAGCTCCAAGTCAGTACCATAATGTGGAGACTGAAATCTCACAGACATCTTCCGGAAATGTAACTGCAGAACTTATTCCTCATTGGCAATTAGCAAATGTGATTAATGTTATTCTGGGAGCAGAAAAACAGTTTTTTGTGATTTTTAATAAATAAATCAGGCAATAATTGGCCTTTTTCTATTATTCTGTGAGCAACTGTGATTTGATTTGCACTTGGCATGAGTCTGTAAACAGTGAGTTGGCAGCTTCTTGCCTGCAGATCTTCATCTAACAGCTCACTGTGGCTGCTCCTGACTGTTCCATTACTCCTTGCAATATTTCAAACTGAGCTGCAGACAAAAAAATCCTGAAAACAACAGTTGTTTTGTAGACGCACCTTCGATGGAACGCTTGTGGTTTGTGTTAAGCTCACTGACAAATGCACTGAATTTCTTGTGACTACTTAAAAAGAAAGGTCTACCCATCTTCCGCAAGTTAAATGCTTTTAATGTGAAGCTGCAGCAGTGGCAAATGTTCATTTTGGATTAGCAGGAACTTAGTACAGCATTTCTTCTGTGAATTTTGCCTGAAACGTAACTGCAGAACTCAGTCCTGATTGACAGGAAATATTAATCAACTTTTGATGCTTTTGTGCAGCTGCACTGTTGTTTGTTCATGTGACACCTGTAGTAGATTTTATACGACAGGTCACAGAATTCTTGGGGCAGCAAAACAAACTTGCCATTTTAATAAAGAAGTCAGGCACTAATTGGCCTTTTTCCATCATTCTGTGAGCCACCGTGATCTGAATCTGTGAACAGCGCAAGTGAAGGGAGTTGGTTACCTCGCTGAGAAGTTGGTGTGCAGCGTGTCGTCTGCAGCTCTTCATCTAACAGCTCACTGTGGCTGCTCCTGACTGTTCCATTACTCCCTGCAATATTTCAAATTGATCTGCTGTCAAAAATAGCCAAAAATGACACGTGTTTTCTAGATATTTTTTATGGACACTACGGTTAGTGTCAAGCTTACTGACAAATCCACTGCATTTCCTACTTTAAAAAAAAAAAGTCTTCTTGTCTCGTGGCAGCTAAATGCTTTTCAACATGAGGCAACAGCAGCAGGAAATGTTCAGATTGAATTATCAGTAGCTTAGTACATCATTTTTCCCAGGAATTTTATCAGTTAGTAACACTGTAAATATGTACTGTCATGATTACAACAGTGGTCTGTGGGCTGGACGGGAAGCTTCAGTGGGCCAGATGTGACCCGTGGGCGGACAGTGACGATGCCTGGTGTAGGGGTTATGGGAAATGGGAAATTGTGTTTATTAAAAGCTACAAAGGCACATAAATATTGAATAAATAACGATATTCAACACAAGCCATGAGACATATTGTTGAGAAAGGCTCTGTTAAAGCATGAATTTTTAGCTATTAGCATAAAATTGAGGTTTTCTTACTTCTGGAACAGAACTTTAAGCTTAAGACGATGCTTTAGGTCATCGTTACACATGATTGAAATCAAACAATTTCTGTTGAAAAAATAGTTAAATAAACCCTGTTCTGAGCAACTGTAGACACCTGCTGGACTCAGAGGACCTGCACCCTCTGTAGATATAAACTGCTCATTCTAAGGTAATAAAAACACAACAGTTCTTACTGATTATACTCTATTGGTGTTGCAATATACCAGCAATGACAATAATTGTAATACTAAAACGATGAAATTTTGATATCATGTTAATAATACACATATTATTATATCTTGTAAATAATCCCATCCTGTATGCTCTTAAAACTTTCCATTCTCGCTTTGTCTCCCTCCCCCAGTGCCACCCACACACACACCTTTTTATTATCCAGTAAGTGTTAATTGCACTTTTTGTGCACTTCCGTACAGTTAAGGTTCAAGAGACTCTCTCCTGTTACTTTCACACTATTTTGAGTGTAACTCATCTGCCCAAAAAGAGGCAAAATGCACAATAAACAAAGTTAAAGATGAATTTGACTGATGGATTTTTAGCTTTTCAAATTTTGTAGAGATATTACAATATTATTATTATTCTGAATTCTCTTGGCCACAATAATTGTGTAGTGAAAATCTGATATTGTGACAGCCCTATTATACAAATTAGATTTTCTGCCATATTCTGGCAACAAATCCCAGTAAATCTGACACACTGAATCTTTAATGTCGTTCGCTTTTGCTCATTTTATCTCCTGTTAAAATGGACCTCCAGGCCTAAACAATGTTTGTCTCAGAGGCCATGTAGGAAATAACCTGATGTGTGTGTAATACCATGGTGCAGGATATCTGGTTCACTGCCGCAGCTTCATCAGATCTGTGTCTCCTTCCCTCTGAGGTGCAACACCAGACGTGAGACAGTTTCCAGTTATAGATGTCAGATGCTTGTTGAGGGCAGGGAGCTCCAGTGACTCCTTATCCCACCAGAGGAAACTACAGCGCAGTCTGCCAGTATGAAGGTTTATGCTTCATCGATGATTTGAAAAACACTTCATCCTGATTTCTAGACTTTCTCAGCTTGTAATTTTTTAATTTTTATTCTTTTAGTTTTCAAAAGAACTCTACATGACCTGAGAGAGGTAACATAGATTAATATAAGACGATTAAATAGACAAAAGACAAGAAGGGTTTAGCAATAAAATATAATGTGTGCATTCAAACAACATAACCATAAGAAAAAAGCGAGAGCTGCATGTGTGAGTCCAGAGTTTTTACTGTAGCTGTGATGTGCTGCCACTCACCAAATTTTCTCTTATTGGTCACACCAGAGCGATGACCACTGAGCAATAAAGCCTCAATCTCTTCCTATATAGCCTCAACCTCAAAACAGCCACCTCCATTTCACACTCCATGAAGTCCCTCCTTTTGATTCACTGTGGTCTCCATTCTCCCATAGAAATAAACAAATAGATTTGCAGATATAAATAGATTTATATGCATATTTGTGTTCGCAGCAGCTGTTTCATTAGTGTGAAATAAAACGGTTTGGGCCTGAGCAGATTTCTCTTTTTAATGCTGTGGAATCTGTGCACATATCTGTAATATAACCTCCTTCCAGATACAGAAAGCATGTGACGTGTTTAGTCGAAGCATTTAGTCTTCATGTTTTCTCACATTTCTGCTGGTTGTACGTTTGATGGAGCAGCTCTCCCAAATGTGTTACCATTGCCATGTTTTTACTGAAAATCCTCGTCTCATTAGCAGAAGATGGAAGTGCGACATGTATGCTTGGGATCACCAAATCCAGCATGATTCATCCTTTGACCACCACCGTGGACATTTGTATAAAATTTCATGGAAATTCCCCCAATAGTTGTTGAGAAATTTCAGTCTTGGCCAACATGGTGGACCAAGTTACAGACTGAGTGACGGACTGCTATCATTGCTGAAAATATCAGCCTTGGAGCTTTTGTTGCCAGATAACTCAACAGTATTTGTAGTATTTGTATTTGTATATTATTTTGAAATATATGAATAAATCTGATTTATAACACTTAAAATAAGTAAATGGAACAGCATGTTTCAAACATCTTTGTTTTGTTTTACCTAATCGTGATCTACTGTAATCAGTCCTTTCATTGGCAGAGCCGTATTAACAGAGTTTCTGTGCAGCAGGGGAAACTGTGGGAAATTATTGAAAAAAGGAAAGAGGGTATGGAGAAATATTTGTGTTTTCAGATTACTGACCCTATTCTGTTTTCTAAAATATACTATTCTGAATTTGTAAAAATATTTTGATCATACCAAACACAGTGTTTTTCATGATATTCATGAGTTTTATAGTCATCAGTTATGAGAAAAGTAAATGGACTCATCATCATATCCATGGACACAATCAAAAACAAGGCTGCACAGGTGCTATGAAAATTTAATTTAACTTTTTTCAAACTCATTTTTGGTTCTTTTTTTATAAAAGAGAGTGTAGGTTGCTCAGGTTATGCAACTTTCTGCGCTGAAGTGGTGACTGAATGGCCACAGTGGCTAAGTGTAAGTTACATGTAAAAGCATACGTGTTGTTGGATTTTAAAACTATTTATTTACATAATAAACATCTAGCTTTTTGTACTCAGATGGTCTGAAAAATCTACCACAAAGTCAGGCGACCTCAGTGTGAACAATCCGATCTGTATTAATGTCACTCACTCACTCACTGAAGCGTCTTGCCACAAGACTCTTTTGGAGAAGAGCTGACAGATGTAGTTAAAAGCAGCACCTTGACATCCTGAAAGTTTGGATAAAATCTGTTTCTGTGAAGCCATTCACGTCACAATCCCACCACTCCTGGCTTTGACTCTGCATCATCACACACACCTCAGTACAGACGTAGCAGCCGTTGCTCCACAAAAAGCTATTATTGAAAATCTGGCTCTCTTACTCCTCATCTTTGTCCTCATTATTAAGGTTGCACGTTTTCCTTAATCAGTCAATGAAAAAAACCTTTCCTCAGGTTTTATTTAAATCATTCTAGTTATGTCAGTACTATAGGTATAGGAGATGCAGTGGACAATATCTGGACATGACAGGGACAGCATAAACACCTACAAGTGCTGTAATCTGCCGTTAAATGCCGGCAGAAGAAGAAGAAAACCTACTAGCACTGAACAACAACAGTTGCACGTGTGCAACTCAGCTGATCAGTGCTCAAAACACAGCAGAACAGGTTAAATCTTGAAACTGTGGACTCTTTTTCTTCACTGTGCAGCTGAACTCCAGGCCTAAACAATACAGCATAGATCTACAGATGTGAAGTACTATTATGTTAAAATTAACTGTTAAAATAAGAAGGAAAAATGAGGGAGGAAATGAGAGGAAAAAAGGCAACAGCCTTCATGTCTGAGCTGAAATCACTTTTGCATTACTTTCCAGACATGCTCTCCTGACAGTGATTTGTGGCGGACTCAGTAAATCTTCCCCTCAGTCTTTTGTTCTAGAAGCTCAGAAGAGTTTTTTTTTATTTCAGGTGGCAAAGAAAAACAACAATGCCTGAATTTTATTCTTGTTTTTGCTTTTACTGCGGTATCGAACTAGGTATCAAGAATCTGGAAATTCACTATTACTGGTACTGACTATGAAATTTTCTGGTATTGTGACATCTCCATTAACATCCCCCATAAATTATCCACTGATATGTTTGCTGGCTTCCACTGCATGTCAACATATATATGACACCGTAAAAGCTGACGTCAGTGACCTACAGGTCTACTTTCATACGATAGCGTGCAGCATGTGAAGTCTTTGTTAATATTCTTTTGTGCGTGTGGGTCGTTTCTGGCCACGTTTTAAAAAAAATAATGTGAACAAAAAAAAACAAAACAAGAAAATCAGATCTGAGCAATAAATCTGAGTTGAGCAGTGAGGCTTGCAGTGTGAATGTAGCCTTTGTGGAGTGTAGCTTTGAATTACAGTCTCAAAGTAAGGTAAGTAAAATCAATGCATCAAAGCTTTTGTCTTTATAATAGGGGGCCACAGGGGAGCTGCAGCAGCTGCATAAAGATTGTGGCTCTCATGGGCGACATCATTAACTTTTCCCAAAGAGCAGAATAACACTAGCAATTGTCTGAGCTAAGGAGTGTGTTGTCGAGTTAAATTTATGTCCCCATTAGACCCAGTTCTGTACTGTTAAACATAATGCTATAGATATTTGTACTTATGAGTGTATGGGTCAATTTATTTGAACCGATTCAAACTAAAGTGAATCACACAGTTTAGTTAGAAATCTTTTAAAGACGTAGGTGTCAGAGGTGTTGTGTAGAGGTGAAGCTGTGATGAGAGCTGAAAAGACGCCGTCAACACTTTTAACTTGTAGATTCAGCTGATACGATTACAGACAGAGTTGAGTCAGTTTTACTTGACTGAGAGGTCCAGACAACAACTCAAAATGCCCTTGTACACTTGTGCCTGAGCAAATGCCAAATAAGTGTTGAATTAAATTTAATTAAATTGATAGTATCAAAAAGTGTCAAGTTTGCTTGCTCAAATTTTGCTAAATTAAAGCTACTACAAGGAGTTTTTAACTGGCTATGAAACAGTCTCAGTTTACTACCGATGCCTCTATGTGACCTACATCAGCTAACGAGACCACCAGAGAGAAGAGCTGCTATTTCTCTATAGTTATTCTTAATGTCTGCCACTGTCACATTCTCCATGAAATCAGATTAAACAAGCCAATGTTTACATTTTGTCTGGCAGAGTCACAGTGAGTGATATGTTAGCCAGTTAAAATGAAGCAGGAGGAGATTTTTATGTAGGTAATTATATTTTTGACGTCATATTTTGTGGTTATTAGAGTGGAAACACCACTGCTTTGGTCCACAGGAGCCTCTCAAATCAACAAAATCTGAAAACTCCTTGTAGTAGCTTTAATTTAGATCAGTGTTTCTCAAATAGAGGTCCGCGGGCACCCAAGGGTCAGTGGCATTCCAGCCAGGGGGTCCGTGACAAGTTTTCAGATCAATTCATTTACAAAGGGCTTCATTCCAACCTGGATTTATTTTATGATTTATTTCATCTCCACAAGCAATTTTGTAGTTCAGATCATATTTAAATCTGTAATATATTTACTGTAATAAATCATAAAATGACAGTGATATTTAATCAGCAATCAAGGAAACAAGTTAAGTTGAATCACTCGCTTGTTTGACAACAACACGACAGCCAGGATGTTCTCCATTAAAATTTCTATTCTGTGCCAGAATAACTGTTTTTGTTTGCCTGTTTCACATGAGTTAGAGTTTAAATTAGTGCCAAATGTTCATCAAATGAGTAATTGTCTGTTTATGAGTCGTAAGAAATCATTAATAATCTTGTATAAGCTGTAGATGTTTATAACAGTCTAATTGAGCAATATGTTAATGAAATCTTGCAGATTGTAAATCAGCAGTCACTGAACTCAAACTTTAGTTTAGTGAGTGTTTATTTTCAGACCAGTGAGCTTTTGTTTTCAGGATAACAAGTTTAACTTTACATTGACAGACAACTGAGAGTCATAAACAGCTGATCTACTTACAGCGAAGGACTCGTGCGCGCTTGTAATAGTCAGTTTACGATGTTGTGCACGTCCTGCGCCCCTGCAGAGCTTCTCAGAGTCTGGGGAGGAGGCAGCGGGGGGGGAAACAATTCGCTTCAACCACAAATTGTATGTCAAGTAGGATCTCAACCTATTTAATACACCATCTGTGGCTCCAACTCACTATTTGGACTGCAATACTTCTTTTTTCACACACAATTGCTACGTTTTACTTCTATAATTTAATTTAATTTCATGTGTGCATCCTTTGTATTCTCTATATCATAATGGTTCCTTGGCTGAGAAAAAATTTAGAAACTCTTGACCCCTGATTTAAATCAGCATTTTATTTAGTTAAGTTTAGTGTGATTTTTTTTGTTTTTAACATTTTTAACTTGGAAAAACATAGTTGTTCCTCAAGTTATTAAAAAAGTATCTATTTTGGTGTCAGTACTGAAACTCTGGTTATTACGATTGTCAGTAGTATTGAAAAATTTCAAATACACAATCGTTCGAAAAGGTCCACAGCGACCAATTCATTGATCCTTTAACCATATGTGGTCAAACCTTGTGTGTGTGTGTGTGTGTGTGTGTGTGTGTGTGTGTGTGTGTGTGTGTGTGTGTCATAGAGGCCTTGTTGAATGGAGCAGTCAGTCCCATGTTGGACAAGTCACCTCCCTGTACCTTATGGCTACAGCAGACACACACACACACACACACACACTGAGAGACGTGAACAGATGGGAGCCTCAGTAGTGGTTGATGGAGGGACTTGTGTGTTTGTGTATTTCCCCAAGGGCAGGGGACTCTCTGTGACACACACACACACACACCTTCTGTCCATTAAGGAGATCCACAAACACTAATTACTGCACCACAGGGGTGAGAGAGCACTCTGTATAAGAAATGTGTGTGTGTGTGACAGAGGGTCCCCTGTCCTTGGGGACACAGGCACACACACACACAAACACAAACACACAGGTTGTGGCTGATGATAATAAAGTGCCACCGACAGGTACAACACCAAGAAACCCTTTTCACACACGCAGGATGCAACAACCCAGGCCTCGTTTTTTTGCCGTTCACACAGTTCCCCTCTTTTCACACATGAAGTGACTGTTCTGGGTGGATTTGATTAGTTTCTCTTCTCGCTGTGGTGGCGGCACAGCAGGAAAACCCTGGAGAGTTTGAAAGCAGTGACACCAACACAGAGGAGCGTTCTCCGTTATCTCTGCAGCCGGCTTCAGTGATGGATTAAAAAAACTTGCAGGCAAATGGCTGAGTATTGCTTCAGCACCCTGACCACATATCAAATCTCTGTCTAGACAATAAATTCTCTCCCCAATTTCATCATTTTTTATGATGGATGCCCTGTTGCCTATTTGACACGGTGTGACAGACACACCACAGTCACAATTAACAAGACATCTCAGATAAGTTTCAGCTTCCATTTAATTCCTAACATGCGCATTTTCTTGTCAGTTCTGTAGGTAAAGCAGTTTTCATGGATTGCTGTGCTGTACAAAGTTAAATTAAAGTTGAAAACTTTATTGTTTTGTGAATGAAGGATGCAATTTTCTGAGGCGGATTTCTTTTAACCCTGCTGTGCAGCAAAAAGAAAATGCAATAATATAGGGATAAGACAGCTTAAAATGTGTCTCCTCTTGAAAATTGCAGTTGGAATTGGTTTATGCACAGTATTTCATTTATAGAATGGTTTACATAATGGATTTTATTTCTCTACTTATATAAATGATAATTAGATGTTAAATTTGTTACACTGCTGTCATAAGACACAGCACAAGATGCACAACTATATTTAGATAGCATATTAATTCTATGGATTTAACTATGGAACTATGTATGTAAATGTGAGTCCTACAACCCCAGTTCCAAAAAGAAGTTGGGATGTTCTGTAAAAACGTAATTTAAAAACAGAATGCAATGACTTGTTGTCAGGAAGCACAGTTTGTCTCTGCATCTACAAATGTAAGTTAAGACTCTACCATGCAAGCAAAAGCCTTATAGCAAAAACATCATGAAACGCTGCAGACTTCTCCAGGGCTCAGCTCATCTGGGATGGACTGACGCAAAGTGGAAAAAAAGGGTGCTGTGGCCTCATAAGTCCACATCTTCATATTGTTTTTGGAAAACATGGATGTTGTGTCCACTGGGCTAAAGAGGAAAAGGACCATCCAGATCGTTACAAACTTCAAAAGCCAGCATCTGTGATGGCATGAACATGTGTTAGTCACATCGGTGAAGGCCCCATTAATGCTGAAATGTACGTGCAGATTTTGGAGCAACATATGCTGCCATCCGACAATGTCTCTTTCGAAGACGACACATTTTCCATGCGTTAGAACTGCACAGCTTTGTAGTAAAAGAGTTCAGGTACCAGACTGACCTGCCTGCAGTCGAGACCTGTCTCCCAGTGAAAATGTGTGGTGTACCATGAAGCCCAAAATACTACAGCAGAAACTGCGGACTGTTGAGCACATGAAGTCATATATAAAACAATAATGAGAAAGAATTTCATTTCAACAATTATTGTCCTCAGTTCCCAAACACTTACTGAGTGTTGTTAAAAGAAAAGGTGATGTGTCACAGTGTCGTTTTTGGAACATGCTGCAGGCATCAAATTCAGAATGAGTGTATATTTACAAAAAAAACACTGACGTTAATCAGCTTGATCATTAAATATCTTGTCTCTGTACTGTATTGAATATAAATTGATTTTACGGATCATTGCATTCTGTGTTCATTTCCGTTTTTGGAACTGGGTTTGTAAGTAGGTACATCCAAATAATTCAGCGTCAATGTTGGTACCGCATATTCTCACTGTTGCTGACAAGGAAAAGTTACAGAAATGTTATGAGCTCCTGGCATAATAGTGGAGTGAATTTTACAGCGACTCAGGGTCTTTTTCAAACACAATGCCAACAAGTAAACGTTCCAGAACGTTTGCGGAGTAAAGTGCATGTGTTAAAGGACATTTACGGTGCCGTAAAGACACTAAACAAAGCACCAACACTGCTACAAATTGCTCAGCAGGTAGAAGAAAATAGAGGGGCAAAGAAAAGATCGATGATGAAAGCAAAGTTAACATGGTGAGCAAGGAAAGAGGAAAGGTACATACTGCTATTGTATATTTATCATTCAAGCACACTTTTGAAAGCTACAAAAGTAGTTTTTCCTTGAAATTCAAGGTCTAGTAGTGTCTTATTTTAAATCTATCTGAAGAGTTGACTAAGATTTCAGTACATCGTCTGCAGCAAGTATTGCAAACTGATGTACACGTGTATGTTTGGTGGGGAGTGATACCAGCCAGTGGTGCAAGTACATTTTTTTCCAGTTGTGCCCAGATCTAGTGTTGTCACAATACCAGAATTATGATTTCAATACAATACCTGCCTAAAATATCTCAATATCAATACTGAAACGATACCGCAGCAAAAACCTAAAACACCAGGAAAAATAATGGATCAATATATAAGACGATAGCCCTGACATGACTGAAATAAATGGTTTTAAAAATGGACAACAGAGGACAGATATTTATACCAAGTTTGAGCTGTTTTATTCTTAGTTTATTAATATCATTATTGTAGAAATGAACTTGAACGGGAATCTTTTAACTTTAATATTTCAGTTTGATAGCCTATAAAACAATATACATAAATAAGAGTAACTAAGTCTGGCACTTTGTGATGATAAAAGCTTAAACCCAGGATTATCAGCCTGCACACTACAGCAGTGCTCTAAACACAGATCACAAAATACACCTCCTTATTAACAGAGGTCTCCACACTGTAAAATGTAGGCTACCTGCCATGATTACCATTACCACTACTCATTGCGTATAAATTGATCATTTACTGGTGTTGTTGTTCTGCATAGTTGTCTGATTTTAGCAGCTTGCAAGTGATGGTAAAGTTAAAAATACACGTTTGAACATTGCATTAACATTAGAGATGTTTGCATCACTTAAAAGATAAAGACCCTTAAATTAGCCTGTTGAATTGGTGTTATAAAGTAGTGGAGGTGAATCTTCCAGGCATACTCCTGCCAAAAAAGTGAATTTGTTGATTTTTTTTGTGCATTGATATTAATTTCTCTCCATTGTTCTTCTAATATATAGATTTCTAATTCCTCCTTCCATTTTTCTTTTGCCCTTATTTAATCTTGTCTGTTAGAGTTGATAAGAATTTGTAAACAGCAGAAATTTGATTATATATAAGTTTTATTAGGGGATGTACCCTTTTAATGACCACTTCCTCTGTAGTGTCTAACTTGAGGGTAACAGAAGAAATGTGAATTTGGTAACTCATATTTCTGGGAGAGTTTTTCAAAGGGAACAACACCGTTCTCGTTGATAAACTGCCCAAAGAAGATCAGGCCCTTCTGCTCCCAGCTGTGAAATGTTTTGAAATTCAAATTCTGGGTCTCGCTCTATCTCTCAAGGAGAACTTTCTTTCAGAACATTTATTGAGTAAAGTACATGTGTTAAAATGTGAGGGCGACAGAAAAGTTAAGATGAAGAGTAAGAAAAGAAGAATACGGCTATTTTATAATCATCATTCCAGCACATTTTTTGAATCATACAAATGTATTTTTGCCTTGACATTCAAGGTCTAGTAGTATCAAATTTTAATTCTATGTGAATACCTCCACTAAGGTTTCAGTACATCCTTTCTAACAATCATTCATGCGAGAATAATTACAACTTGAAGTACACCTGCATGTTTGGAGGGAGGTGAAATAAGAGTTAGTAGATAACTTTATTTCAGTGACAGATCTGTTGGTGATGGATTTTGTAACATCACAGCGCCTACTCTGTGTTTGATCCACCATCCACAAGAATAACAACAACATCAAACAACAGAATTACCCCATTATTTAGATTCAGGTGGGATCTTGCCTCCTTCATGCAGCTTGACCCTCCTGCCCCAGGCTCAGCGAAGAGAGAGACGGCAGCCTGCCACTAGCTGCGGGTGATGCCCTCGGCAGAGAGGGCTCAGCCACCACCCTCCTCCCCGCATCAAGCATCAAACCCAGCGGCTCCTTGATGAGGCCCTCCAGCAGCCAGTGGGAGGTCACCCCCAAGTCTGTTGGCGCATGGGGAGAGAAACAAACCGGGAGTAAAAGTGAGAGGGAAGACAGACGAGGAGGGAGGACAGACGAGAGACAGGAAGATGAGAAAGGATAAGAGGCGGAGAGGAGGAAGGAGAAGGGGAGCAGGAGATGCAGTCAACTCAGTGTAGTGGGTGGATTTGAAGGTCTGGACTGGCAACATGGTCAGGGAGGTCAGAGAGAGATCACGGAGCTGCGAAAGGAGCAACCTGTTTATTTTGACATTGAACTAAGACTACAAACTTTTCCTAACATTAGCCAGTTTTGTTCAGCCGCAATCCACCCACTATCGACCTCAGTGTGGTGCAAAAACGCATCACTTCCTTCACTCAGAAAAAATGTTGAGCTGTGAACAAAATCCAGGCAGCAGTAACGTTTCTTATACCGCAACGTAATTGGGGAAAAGAAATTCGTAGCGTGCTAACCTAATTTTTATGACACAGTTCACCAGGGATCAAACCACAGACCGTAAAGCCACAAGTCTTCTTCATTCCTGTCTCTCTCTTCCTCTCATCTGCTGTAGATTTTCTTATTCTCGACCGTCTCTACTCCTTCACCTCTGTTTCACCGATCTTGTCTCTCCTTTTGTTTATCTCTTATACTCCTCTCCTTTTTTCTGTCTCCTCCATTCAGTGTTTCTTTTCTTCCGCTCTCATCTCAGAGGTGCAGTGTTTACAGTTTGTGTTATCTTTGATATGCATAAATGCTACTCAGGTACACACACACACACACTGCCGCCAAATGTGTAAACATCACAGAGTGTATGGCCAAAAGTATCTTGACATACCTGTTCACACATGCTGTGTATTTTTGGTCCAAGGCTGGTTTTAATGATTTGGGCTGCGCAGAGGTTAATGACTGATTTTTTCTTTTTTTTTTTTTTAACAATGATGGAAAAATGCGAAGGACGTCCATCATTAAAACACCAAGGACGATCTACTGTAATGAGCGGTTGTGTCAGTTGCAGTGAGGGAGAGATCAATTTAAGCCATAAAAAAGATAGATAGAGAAGTCTTTAGCCAAATAATCACAACCTCACTACATGGACACCAATTTCTGAGAAAAAACAGCTACTGAGATGTTGAAAAGGTGTAAATGCATCAGTCTCTTCAAGACACATGCGTTAGCTTGCCTTCGCCCAAGTGTAACAACATCAGGAAGTATTCTAGGGAAGGGTCTGTCCTCTACACGGTCTGTCCTGTGTGATAATGGTGGCTAAAGTTACACTGAAAGCGAAAGGAAAAATAAGCGCAATTTCCAACATATACGATGATACAAAAGGTGCACCGAGCTGCACTGGAGTTTATCTGATCCTCAGTCAATTGTACCAATAAAAGATCTGTGTTGGTAAGAGATAATTTAGCTGTATGATTGAGAAAGTCTTCCATGTGCTTGTGTTTGATTATGGATAATTGTTAAGTTGTTCTTCTGGGGCCGTATTACAGAAACTCCCCATCTTAAGTCTTCAGTTATGATAGAAAGAGCCTAGATAGGATTTTTCCCAGTGTGGTGTTAAGGTAGCAAATCCTAACTAACTGTAGGAATCCTGTCTTATCTTACTTCATCCCATTTTATCTCAGGTTAGGGAACCTTAAATACTCAATCTAACATCACGTTTTATGTCTGTTACCTAGCAACCAACACTGCTTTTGTCATTTCTTTAAACATATCGAAACAAGAAACAGATCAAAATCAACGATAGGTACTAGGGCTGGGTGATTGGACGAATATAATCTTTATCAATGATGACTGAATCCATCGCCCATTGTTGGGGCGATATTTGCCATTTTGTTTTGCTAATGTAAGGTCTGCAGAGTGAAGCCATGATCCACATGACCACTCAGTGATGCACTGAGCGGGTGAGGAGTGAGAGGTAAACAGCCTGCAATCGGACTTTAACATCTTTCAATGCGTGATTAAGATTAATTCAACCGACCAGACTTGGCGATTGTTGGGACAGTGGACAGACTAACAAAGACAGTTTTGGTGAGTTTGTTGTTTTACGAGGAGTTAACGAGCCAATTAATCTCGTCTTAAAAGCTTCTTGGTAAAAGCGAGAAGCTTGAATTCAGAAGGTGTACGGTTGTATTTCTCTGTTTAAAAAGGAAAATAGGTGTGAGAATATTTAATTTCCTGACACTTTGTGAGTTTATTTTGTTTATTGGATGTAGTGAATGTCACAGCGTAGATAATGTAGTGAATTCGCTGCTTGCACACATCTGACATTCGGGGAGGTGGGAGGGGGGGACAAAGATATCGCCCATTGCCGGTTGATGGGCCGACGATGGCCAATCGGAAAATTTTGACATATTTTCCAACCCTAGTGGGCACTAAACTCCAAGACAGATGACGTTTTGGTAACATCTGCAGAGAAATCCAAAGATGTTCTTTTTGGGAAATTTACAACAACGCTAACTGGATTAAACATGTTAAAACTAAAGCTAAAAGCTAACTAAAGCTAAAACTACCTGGTGGAAAAGTGAAAGTTAGGACAGCTAAACAGTTATGCTAACGTTAGGAGAGTTTATTTTAGATTTTCTGATGTAATGATGCTTGTGTAATACACTTTTCCTCTCTTAAGTTGGGGTGATAGGAACATTTACTTCATCTGTAAAGACTTTTTTTCCTTAAATCAGATCCTGACTCTAATAGTAAAATCCACTCTTGTATCTTCCTCCAATCTGGATATATTTTGGCTCCATTTTTGTGCAGTGGGAGGAAGTGGAGATGAGCTCTTTATTTATGTGAATGGTTACAGGTGGCAGTCATAGTAACTGTAGAGCTAGTAGTTGTTGAAAGTAGTGTTAGTAGTGTGTTTTGGGGGGTTTTTTGGTGTTTTTGTGTGTGTGCGTTTCCTCACATTGCGTCACTGTGGATCTCAGTACAGTCGGTGGAGCCTCTGGCTGTTCTCTTCAGTGTGTCGTCTGGGGAGAATCAGTTTGTATGAGTGTATAAAAAGAGCGTGCGTGTGCATGCGTAAGTGTGTGTGCGTCTGTGTGTGTGTGTGTGTGTGTGTGTGTGTTGGCATTATTGTAAACACTTTCTCTGAGAAGAAAAGAAGTTGTTTTTCTTTCATGCTTTGTCTCTTCTGTACGCTGCTGTTTGTTTACCCGGATCTTCTTTAAGATAAACTCCTTCAAGATCATGTTCAGTATATTAAGCGTCTGCTGAACGCTGCTGCAGTGTTTGTTTGGGTAAGCATGGAGGAGAATGTGAATAAAGGTGTGATGATGAATATCTGTGTCACTGGCTGGAGAGGAATGTACCTTGTATGTCATCTGCAGGTTAAAAACTATATTAGCGAGTGTGTTTGGACATTTTATTGAAAAATGTTTAATCTAATCACATTGATTTTGATTAACTTGACCCAATTTAACTACTTTAATTTAATTGACACCCTGCTACCTGCAGTAACTGTTGCTTTCATTCTGGCATAGCAATGCAGTTTACAATGAAAACAGGTTCAGGTCCAAACGTAGACAAACAGCAGGATTCTCATTTGAAGCAGGTTGTGATTTTGGATTGTGAGTTTTATCCCTAGCAGATTTTTGTCAGCTATAGCTATCTTAGCTAATTAAGCTAACGTTAGATCAACGAGTTGGTTGAAAAGACAGTCTCCTGCTGACTTTTTAATGTTTCCAGCTGACGTTTTAAAATGAGAACCGTGCAAAATGGATGTTAAGTACCAGAGGGGAGCCCTTAGGGCCTTCACATCAGCATTTCAAATTTTACATTTAAATATATTATATTTGATTTCTTAGGCTATTCTCTTCTAATTCTTAATTTTAAACTTATTCTGAGAACATTAAAATAGAGACATCCAATCAGATTTTGTTGTTGTTGTCTGTAGGCGGAGAAAGGTTAGAGCCGGCACACTCATTGGTTAGGACAGAAGGCCACAGCCTGTGTGTTTGTGTAGAAACTGACAGGTGAATTAACCAATCACACTTTGATATACAGTGAATGGGACTACTAATCATGCCCTTAGACCTTCCTGCTGGCAAGCTTTTGTTTGTTTTTTAGAGACGAAGCCGAGGAGACTGACACTGTTGCTAGGTGGCTTTGTGACAGCGAACTTCAGCAACGTAGCAGAGGATCTGCAAAGGACTGTGTTATTTTGGACACAGAAATTGCATCCCAGAGTCTTCAGAAAACAATTTTCAGACACTTGAATACTTTTTTTTAGGGGTGGCACCTTTGTGGGTTACCAATGCAGTGCTTGCATACTGTAATATTTCCCTGATAACAGTCTGCATTTCACAAATACTTGTTTCAGACTAGGATTTCAACCATATTGATTAATCTCACTCACTGTTGTAGTGTACCAATAGCATGTTGGTGAGGAGTTTCAGGCTAACACTCGTAAAAATTCTAAGCCAACCAAGACAGTGAAAGAAGCCCCATCACCTGCAGATGTTGATGAAGTTGTTGATGCCGTACTTAAAGTTTTGTTGTTCATGGAGCGTTAAGTTACGCAGCTGCTGGCTGCAGACATGCTAATGTTAACTGTGGCTATGAAAAACAGTGCACTCTCCCAGATTTTAGATACTGTGGTTTGTGTTTGCTACACATGTTGCCTTCGCCAGGTTTGCATTTTGCATTACAATTACTGAAGCGAGTGTTTCCTGTGCAGTTTTTTGAAAAGTTATTATGTATTTGGGACCACTTTCGGTTCGCTATTGCCCTGACTCTCTCACTCTGCTCTGTGACCTGAACAAGCTGCTGCTCGCTCTATCTCTTCCTCTTTTTCTTTATACTCTCTGTTACTACCTCACCCAGATGCGCTCCCAGGTGTTGAAATTTGGCACTGATTGATTTTATGTGAATCGAATTTGGTACCTAACCATACTCTATGCCCCAGTTTTGGAACCACTGGCCTAAACTCTGATAGCGTCCGATATCTGCTTTCACACAGTGGGGAAAAAACCAGACAAAGCATTTGCTGATCTGCTCCTACTAACCAGACAAAATAGTTGCGGTTAATGTTTGTCCTTAAACACAGTATTTCATTTCTTACACGTTTCATTTGTGTGTTTGTTATTTTGAAAAGCTTAATAGAACTTAAACAAAAATAAGGTTCGGTGCAACATTTTCATAATTTTCTACACAAGCATGGCATCGTAAAAAATCAGTTTGTGCAGAGTAAATGGGTCAGCGTGCGTCTGTCCTTGACATGTGATAAGCAAGACACCACAGACTTGATTTTGATGATACTCGAGGGAGTCGTGCATCACATCGGTCTGGCATTTTCAAAATTACTGTGTTTGGCCCAAGGTGGGAGCAGCAATTACCTGGCAAACATTTTAATAACCAGTCATATCTCACACACTGCTGAGGGGAATAAAACGAAACTTGGAGCACATATCCAACCATCCGAGCTCTACAAATTTGTCTCCCGGGCCAACAGTTTGCAACATATTGGATTTTTCACTGTTTTGAGTTGCTTTAAAACCAGTTTGCCCCCAGGCTTTTTTCCCAAATTAATTTACTGATCACTGCAGGAGTCACTGCCTCATTTGTCCATTCCTTCAAACATGGGACACCACAAATATGAAAATGAAAAGAGTAGAAAACAATGCAATTAGAGACACATTTTATATTGTTGCATAACAGACTTGAAGCTGATTTGTTCCAGACATTGCACAAAAGGCACTTTCCAGCTCCTTAATAGGAAGAATATAATAAACTGTAGTTCAGTGTAAACTCGGGAAATTGTCACCCCCAAGGTTTGCCAAGTGTAGTTATCTGGCATCGTTTCAACACAGTGGCACCGCTACGTGACAGCAATGCTTTTAATCCTCTGTAGAGGTGCACTTAATGCTGCTCTATGCAAGATTTTTATGTAAAAGTACACCTGTCACCCAACCTTTTATGTTAATCACTGTGCAGGGCTGCAGTACAGAAGAGCCTCCTATTCTCACCGAGACCCTGTTTTCTGCTGCAGAATGAAATAACTGTCAGGTAATTTACTCCTCTGCTCTGCACAGAGGAAACAACAAGCTCAAACACCGGAGCAAAATACAATCTTTCAACCTTTTTGACTTGTGTTGTATATATGGTATATAATCACAGCTGCAGCGTCAATTAATCGATTGAAAGACAAAACTGCAGTAATTGTTTTTTGAGCCAAGGAAGAGTGATTAAAATCAGTGCACAGCTTCAATCCGTATTTTAAAAACCACAAACCAAACCAGAAATTTTGGTGCTGGTCAGAGACTCGGACATGAATTTCAACAGGCACATTACAATAATTATGAAGTCAGCCTAACTACAACCTGAAGAATATATCAAGAATTCAAGGACTTAGAAAAACTTGTCCACACATTTATCTTGAGTCAACTTGAATATTGTAACAGTGTCTTTACGGGTCTCTCCAAAAAAAATCAGAACGCTGCTGCTCGTGTCCTCACTAAGACCAAAAAAGTGTAACAATCTCATGGCTTACCGTCTGCCAAAGAATCAATTTTAAAATACGGTCGATGATTCATAAAAGACAGAATAATTAGGGCCAAAATAAATTTCTAATCTTCTGCTACATTATGAACCATCCAGACCTGTCAGGTTGTCTGGGACAAGTCAACTTTCTGTCTGCAAAGTCAAAACTAAACGCAGAGGGGCAGCTCTCAGTTTTTTGCACCACATTCTTGAACAAACTCCCAGAAAACTGCAGGTCTGCTGCAACTCTCAGTTCATTTAAATCAAGGCTGAGGCTTTTCCGTTTGCCTTTTATTACACCAAATACGAGGCCTTTGAATTTTACCTTAAACTGCACTGTAACTTTTACTTAACTGTTTTATCTTAATTTTTCCTTTGTATTTAACACTTAATCTTTTAATCTTTAATCTAATGTTCTTTTTATGTTTTCTCTTGATGCCTTTAATGTTTTTTGTACAGCACTTATGAATTATCTTGTTGTTGAAATGTGCTAATCAATCAAACTTACCTCGCCTTGGCAGCTATCTTAAATGAATCATTTCAGTCATCATATAAGCAAAAACATCAAAAATTTGCTGGTTCCAGCAAGGATTTTTATTTATTTTTAAAATACATACCTTTCCTCTTCCCTGTAGTGCTATTTGTCCATCTCGATAGTTTTGAGTTGTAGAGTTTCGGAGATGTCTGCCTTCTCTCCAATATAATGGAACTAAATTTAAAGTTTAATGAGTGCCTCTTTCCAGAAATCATGACCCAGTTATTCAAGATAATCCACAGACCTTGTTTTGAGCAGTTTCATGTAGGAACTACTTTGTCTCTACAGTAGAATCTACCAGAAGTACTTTCTTTCAACTATAAAGAAAATAGTCCCTTTAAGAACAACTATATAGAAATAGACGATCTTCTCGAGGACGGTCTCCTCCTGCTTATAAAGGTCATATAGAGGCATCAGTATTAACTGGGACTGTTTCATAACCTGTTCGAAACTCTTTGTAGTACCTTTAACATTACTTTAATCCATTTGAACTGACATTACTTTTTGGGAAATATCGTAATGATCACACCATTAAAGACTACAAAACAAAATCAGTGTGGAACCAGTAACCCTTAATACAAACTGTGCAGCCCGGTTAAAATTTATCGGAACGCACCGAGCTAGTATGTTGCGATGTGGTGTCACAGCGTTTGGATCTACGCCCTTAACAGGCAGGGACTGAGTTACATCTCAGTTATCATTCCCTATGTGCCTTCAAGAACACTGTGATCTTCTGCAGTTGGTTTATTGGAGCTTCCCAGAAACAGCCGAGAGAAAGTTGTGGATTCAGCTTTTGTCAGTTACACCCCAAAGCTCTGGAACACGCTACCTATAGATGTCAGAGAAGCCAGCTCGTTAAATATTTTAAAAAGAAAGCTAAAAACTTATCTCGTCACTTTAGCCTTTAAAACTAGCTCTGACTTTCCTGAAACAGGCCTGAGACTCTGCTTTGCGTTTTGCTTCGCACTTACACACTTCTGTACTTCTTTTAAAATGTTGTATTTTCATTGATTTTATGCATTTGATATTCTGTTTTTAACTTAGATAATTATTATTAGCTCAATGGTTTTTATTTTGCATCTCACATTATGCATTCTACTTTTACCTTTGTTTTATCTAACCTTTACTAGTATTATATGTTCATTCTCTCTTTTTGATATGAAGCACTTAGTGCACGTAATTTCTTTGTTGTAAGATGCTTGTATGAAATGTGCTATACAAATAAAGTTCGTTGTTATTATTAACATTACTCTATAATAACCCTACAGTACAGTACCCTACATCGTTTAGTGAAATGTTATGTTTGAGTGTGAATAAATTCATTTACTTTGTAAATAATTCTGGGCCTCTGGGATTTTCTTTCACATCCTTCATCTTTTTTTTGTCAGTATGAGCGTGAAATAAGTCTTACATTGCATTCATAATGTTGAAACTTGCAGAAACCCTGTACCACCATCATAAGGAACACGAGGACACATTTACAGCTTTGCATAAATAAATATTGATTTATTTGTACAGTGAGTGTTTGCATGTGTTTGTTTTACAGAATATCCCAGCGCTGCCTTGCGGTAAAGCCCTCTACTCCTACGAAGGAAAAGAACCAGGCGATCTCCAATTTTCCAAGGGTGACATCATCATCCTGCGACGTAAGGTGGATGACAACTGGTACCACGGCGAACTCAACGGTTGCCATGGTTTCTTGCCCGCTAGTTACATCCAGTTGTTGCGTCCGCTGAGCCAAACTCCACCCCAGGGCAAAGCGCTGTACGACTTTGAGGTCAAAGATAAAGACCAGGATAAAGACTGTCTGGCCTTCAGCAAGGTAACACACATACAGACACACGCACTCACCTGAGGACACAAACATACGGACAGGCTGTACTGATGAATCAGTGGAGATTTTGGAGGGATGGCTGTACTCAGAGTTTACAACAGCATAAATACTGTAGTAGATAAAACACTTAAAGTGTGGTGTTAAACCTGGCTGGTTGTTTGCAGGGCACTAATAATTTATCACTCCTGACTCTACTGTTTAGTCTTTAGATTGTTCTCAGAATGTAAACCACAGCAACTTTAGCAGGGTATAAAGTACATTTTCTGTGCCTTCCCAGAGGAACTGCTGTTTTCACCTTTTACTCCACATTTTGCTTGTGCTCCATTTTTTCTGCAACGTATTTTGTAAATAAAATGTTGTGATGAGCTTTCACATCCAAGCATAAGAGCCCTCAGCTAGACAATAACATCTGCAGGCTACTGCTGCTAAAATACTAAAAAAAAACTTTCACTGATATAGTCATTTGTGTGATTGATTGGGGAGTAATGTGTGCGTTATTGATCAGGAATATTGTTGCATGAACATGAGCTTCACCACACAGCCCTGTGGTCAGTTATTAGTACTTATAAATGGTCTCAGTTGCCACAATTTTCTTGAGTTGATAAACTCAAAAGTTCAAGATTATCAGAGCTTAAATATTTTGAGTTATGTTACATGCAGTCTTTGATTACAATTAAGTTAAATTTATTGATTAAGCAAACTCAAATGTGTTCAGTACTTTCAAATATTTGTGTTTTAGGCACCTTTTGAGGGACCTTATTTACCTCATTAATTCAAAATTATGAGTTTAAAAACACAAAACAGAAAATTCTACTGGCATGCAACATTTTTAAGTTAATAGAACCTTTAAACAAATTTAATTTTTACACTACTTATTACAAATAATTAATTTGAGCATTTGGTTTTATAGTGTGATTATAAAATGAATAAATGGGAGACAATCTGAAAATCTGTTGCATTCGTATTGAGAAGACGTATATATACAGAGTACTGCCAAACTTCTGTTGTTTCCAATGTAAGTTGATTTTTTTGTAGATATTTTTACACTGGCTTTACACCATGAAACTTGCATGAAATGTAATTTCCATGCAACTTGACAGTTACACAAAGCAACTCAGAAATAATCAAAGTCTAATGCAACACAAATGAATAGTTAATTTTGCTAAAATGAGCTGCCTGGATTGGTCATTTTTCTACTCAAAAGAGAGACCAATGGATCTTTTCAGACTCTGTTCAAGGAGCTCGATCCAATGAGCCTCTGAAGAGTGCATTTACCCTTTGATTCAAGGAAAATAAATAAATAGATGCCACCTTCTAACATTAGCATGAATGTTTCATGATTCAGACAAGTTTCAAGTGTTTTTCAGAGGACTTTATGCCATGAAACTCAATTGCAACTTAGTTTCACCTCTGTTTCAACCAACTAAAGTTGCGTGGAAGTTTCACCATGTAAAGCCAGCCTTAGATTTTAAAACCAGATTTGATGTTGTGTGTATATTGGTAAGATGAGAGGGATTTCAGCTCTGTAAGTCAGTGGGTCTGATAAGAGGTATTTCAGGGGTGGAGATATGAACATACAGCAGCAGCTGCTGCCTGTTGAATCTCCTGATCACCACCACTCTGCTCCGACCGTGAAGATTTGATTAAAGACTTTTAAAAACAGAATGATATTTTTGGTATGAAGATGTTGGCAATGGATAGTTTGTGCTAAATTCTGCCTTTTTTTATGCCAAGAAGTTAGAAGAAGAAAACAAGTTACAGTTTTTTAAACATGGATTAGTCCCTAAAACATTTACACCACTATGAAACTCAACACAGCTGAATTACTGTGGAGTACAGTTTCTTAAGGCGGGGTGTGAATAATGCTTTCTCACACTGGAAGGATTCATGCAGGTCTTTCCTGTCCATCTAGGAATATTATGAGTATTATATATTGTGTCATTGTGTCAACATAATCTCTTCATATATTATGTGCGTCTGACACTGTGTACTGAGCTCCTTTTGACATGCTGTACCAAAAAAGCAACCTGACTAGCCATAGTTAGTGAGGACCTGCCAAACTACTCAGGACCTTCAGGAACTACTTTTCGAAGCCTGTTGTTGTCTGTGTTTCCACCACAGACTAAAGACCCACGAAGATTAGTCAAATTACTTGACAGATTAAACACGTAACTTTTCCATGGAACTGTGCAACAGCAATAACAGCATATAAAGCGTCGGACAGGGATCGTTCTTTTATTTCTGTAACTGCATCTTGACATGTCGATGCACCATGAACAAGAAACAAACTGGTTTGTGGCTGCAGTTTTTTAAAAATGGCAGCTGAAATAAAATAATGGGACTACTCGACCAATCAGAAATGTTCCGTGCTGCAAGCCCCACCCCCATATTGAGCTGGGACCCTCTGGATTTTTTCTGGCCGCGGTGACAAAGCAACATATTCCCGCGGATTTTATTGAACTTTATTGAGCATTCTGTCATAAGGGAAGTGTAGCACCTTAAAGAAAGTGAGGGAGAGCGAGCAGCAGACTGATGGTGCTGCTCATAGTGGAGCAGAAACCCAGCAGGAAGTTGTCAGCGTGGCAGTAAATGTACAGTGTATACAGGTTACAGTGTTTCAGTTACTAAACGCTGCATCTTCTCAAGACCAAGAAAAGTCTCATCTGTTGTTTCCCACCAGCTGGAAGAATGAAGGGTTAGCCCTGATGTAAGCTTGGCAAGAAACGCTAACATTAAGCTAATGCTAATGCTAGCGTTCTACGTTTACAACGTTAGGTCTGGTGAGATTGTGTCCTTTTTAGAAGCTTTGTAATTCAGCCTTGAATTGCAGCGTCTTTTCAGAGACTTTGTAAATTAAATTCATAAATCCAACACCCAGTGTCCTCTGTAGTTATTTATCCTTATTTTATTCTTGGAAACAGTTGTTGTTGTGAGCATGTTGTTAGCCACCCACTGGCAATCCCAAGATGCCTTTTGTTGAGTCTGTTGACTAATCCATGGCTGTGTTCCTGACTCAATAGACGAATGCACTGATCTTAACTCGAGATTGATCCTTCAAAATAAAATTATAATAGTGAGCTCCATCCCCATTAGACACCCCATGGTTGCAGTATTGTGATAACGTGGTTACCGTCACAGCCTGACTCTCCCACAGTTCCTGTACTTTTGGAAAGTATGCCCCCTAAGCAGGGACTTTTTTTGGGAGGAAATAATGTACTCAGAACGTGATTCAGACCCTGGTCCCTGCAGTGGAAATGCACTGCATTCCTTCAAAGGTTCCTCGTCCCTTGGGAAAGTTCCTGCGGTGGAAGCGCGGCTCTAGATGTCTACGTGGATCCTCTTGATTCTTAGCGAGCGAGACCCCAAGTTGTTATATTTAATTATGTTCAGTCTAATCATGTAGGATAGGGTCTTATGTGTCAGGAAGGGATCTGAGCCAACTCGCTATGAGCTCTGCTCACACAGTGCGTCCTTATCATCACAGGAGAAAAAAATAGTTTTTTTGACAGGAGATGTGAAGTGTGAACTGGGAAGTGTAAAAAATGGTATGAATTTCTGCTCTTTTGACAGAGGCTGCTTTTTAATTAGTAGAGCACCATGCTGCTGCCTGCACTGGTGTCTCTCTTTATATGTTTGGATCTGCTGAAGTCAATCACATTTAGGATTTGTACTAATTGTCTTAGGGTTCGACACCTTCTGCTCTTGAAAATTAATTGATACCAGTCAGATTTGGGTGGATATTCTATCGTCATTTCAGACTGCGTCCAAAATATTTTGCAGAGCTGGGAAGTAACCAACTACAAATACATAGTTACTGTGGTAAAGTGGATTTTTCAGGAATCTGTACTTTCTTGAGTACAAAAAATGTTGTAAAGGACGAAACAAGACAAAACAGACAGGAGAAGGAGACTCAGACTTGGAGAAAAGGTGAAATTCAGTTAGTTTTGCAGATAAACAACTGGTTCCTCAGGGGGTTACTTTTTACTTTTATACTCTGGTACATTTCAGAGCACATTCACATTTACTTGAGTAAAGAAGTTGAATCAGTACATCTTCTTTTATAGTATTTTTTTATTCAGCTATCTGAACTTATACATGAGTAAAGCATGTGTGTACTTTTGCTGCCTCTAATATTTTGACAGGGAGTGTTTGACATCTTAATTTTCATCTTAGTTGTCATTTGACATTGTCAAAGTATCACTAAGATTATACGACAGAAGCAGGTGGAGATAAAGACAAGATGAGAGAAGACACTCAGTCCTTCAGAAGTGTGTATCCAGGAGTCGTGTTTGGTGTAAACAGTCATTTGTATTCCATGTACTGTTCTGTTCTCCAAAGCTTATCATTTTGTTCCTGTTGGTACACAGACTCATTTGTGCCGGGACTGAACGCTCGACGCATCCACTCTGAGTGGTCTGTCTGCAGAGTGAGGACGATTATTAAATTACGGTGTACCTTACACCACACTGTAGGTGGTTTAAAGACCGATTACAGCAACGTAAAGCGCAGCCATACGGCGCATGCCTCGTCTCAAACACACAGCGGTCTACTGCGCAGATTAACGGATAATGACGAGCTGTTCACAGGTCACATGATTTCTGCGTTTTAGGGTGGAAGTTAATCAACAGGTCACAGATTGAAGATTGCACAAAGCCAAACGCTCACACAGAAATTCATGCCCCTGTGGTGTGCTGTATGCGTGTTGTCATGCAGAACCAGTGTGTGTGATATTGTTTTCTCAGTGTGAGGGGTAATTACTCAGTATGACTAATACATAGTCATTTACCAGCATTATCACTTCCGTCCCTAATGGTCTCACCACGACCTTCGTATTCATGTGAGGAGACGTGGAACAGAGGGAAAAATATTTTCATGATGAGGTCTGTGGGTGTGTGTGTGTGTGCTGAACAAGGAGCATAATACGAGTGTCGGATATAATATTGCTGAGAGCATAATACTGTTAAGAAGAGAACATTAGATCATAATGTATGTAGACTACACAGTAAGCCTGTACTACTCTGCAAGTTTATACCTGAGACTGTACTGATATTGCATCCAGCAGACATAACTGATACCTGAGCAGAACAAAAGAGCGCAAAATGTTGTTTTTGATATTGTAAAACATTACTCTTTGTTTGAGAGGGGTTAGCTCAGTGTTTCTTAAACATTTAACTCCTCATGCTACCTCAGAAAATATTAGGCTGTCTAAGTACCAACATTATGACTAAGAAGAGATAAGAAGAAGTGGCTCACAGTCTGATTCCACCAGGTACGGGAACATGGGGTTACGGTAAAGCCACATCCACCGGAGCTGATCACTGCCATTGAACATAATGCTGATGATTCCACCAGCCGTGATTCCAGAAGGGGCTCTCCACTCCGATCTGCTTCAAATGGCGCACAGAGTCTATTTTTTGACAGATGCTGCGTCCATCTGACAGAGCAGACCGAACAGGCAGGAAGTCAGACACAAAAACAGCAGAGAGAGAACCCGGTCAGTTTTCAAAATAAGACCCGTGCAGAGTCACAATCATAAAAACAGACAAAAAGAAACTATTTAATTATGTAGTACAAAAAGGAAAGAGGACCAAGTCAACAAACTCTGAGCAAGTAAACATAATCAGGTGAGCAAAACCCTCTGTTGATGAAAAGCTGCTGGTGGGACCATTTGGAGGAGAACTCAAAACCGTGACGTAGACGTGCCGTGCTCAGTTGAATCAATGGCTCACTACCATCACAGGTTAGCTCGTAGCTAATCATAGATTACGTATGTATTCGCTATGTGCATGAATGTAACTATGTAGGAGGCTGATGCTGAAACAAAAATATTACAGGAAAGACAAAACTTATTTTAAATTACATTTCCTTTTCCATTTGAACTTTTGTAGTATTTTGATAATATGTTCTTTTTTAAAATTGTAGAAGACTCTTCAGTGTACCAGAGAAGGGGTGGGCAATTATTTTTCATGGGGGGCCACATGAGAAATTGATCAGGCTGACATGGGCCAAGCACAAATGATTAAGGTCCTGTGGCCAAATCTCTAATAAGTGTTCTATAAAAGGCACTTCTACTGTTGGTCACCCTTTCTGAATTGCCATGTGATGAATTGTGGGGCTAATATTTTCTTCGCAATGTCCAAAACTTGATGTTTTACCATGCATGCCACATACAGGTTGCAATGATAGTCGCAGCAAAAGTTGAAGAAGAACAACATAAACAACATGGATGTACAGCATTGAGTGAATAAAGTTACAGTTCAATATATAAGATACAATTCATTTTAATTACCAATGAACACAGCACTGACCCCTTTCAAAATAAAGGTTTGATAACTGTTAATGGCAAGCAGAATTCTATTGACTGTCTTTGCTAGATTTTTAACTTTTAGTATTTCCATGATGGACTTGTTGGCCAAACGAAACCTTTCACTGGGCTGCATCCGGTCCCTGGGCTGCATTTTGCCCAGGCCTGCACTAGAGGGACTTGAGTACCGCCAGTATTTCTAGCACCAAAGTTTGAAAATCTAGGGGTTAGCTCATAGATGCCAGTTCGCCAGGGTTGTTGTTTTTTAAAGCTACTACACTGATTTTATATTCATGTTACACTTTGGAACGCCCTGTGGACAAAAGTGGTAATGTCTCCTCCGCCATAACCACAAAATACAGCATCAAAAATAAAATTATGTAGCAGAAAATCCCCTCTTTCTTCTTTTTAACTGCCTAACATACCACCCACTATAAATTTGCCAGTGTAAATGTAAACACAGGCTCGTTTTATCTGATTTCAGGGAGAATCCGACCTGGTGGCAGCCATTAAGAATTACTAGAAATAGACAATCTTCTCACTGATGCTTTGTTTATGTAGGTCATATAGAAGTGTCAGTATCAAACTGAGACCGTTCATAACCAGTTAGAAGCTCCTTGTACTGAAGTAGCTTAAGTATATACAGAGTCCCTGCGAGCAGCTTTATGCAAAAATAGCACACCCTGTCACAGCACAAGGTCACAGTGCTGCTAAAACAGATTCATCATATTCATACAAATGCATCCTAAGGCTGTCATTTTTCCACACAATTTCATATTCATCAAATAAACTTCTCCAAAACTTTACAATGCTGCCACACGACTCTGCAGAAACAAGAAAGCACTCAGCAATTGGCCACATCAAAATTAAAATAAAAGAAATAAGGCTCAGCAGTACATTACTTAGCTTCCTACACAGGTCCTCTTGCTGCTTCTCTAAACTGGAGGCATGCCACCTGCCATCTACTGTAGCTAATACACTGGCAATAGTTATAGTAAGTACCTCAAATAATCCGAACTGCCCTTTAATGGGCTACAGCATACAAAAACACCATGTGTTTTTTAAATTATTGGCATAATTCTTTGGTTTGGCAATCCAACAGAAGGATATAAAACGATGAGGAAAGTTTTACACACATTGCAAAGGTTTTAATTTACCATTTCTGAGGAGCTCTGTAGATCCAGGTACTGCAGCAAAGCAGACCCCAAACATTCACTCACAAAGTGTGTGAGATGCTTCCTTTTGACGAGGCTCTGATCAATAGCTCCTGTTTTTTGAACTGGGAAAAACATAAGAAACACATTCTTTCATCCTTTTCTTTGTTCTTAAAATCACACCAAACGTGATATTTCCCCAGAGTGGTACGAAAATAACTAAATAAAAAGCTATTATTTGTTCACAGGTGGTGCACCGACAGTGTGTGTGTGTTTGTGTGTGTGTGTGTACGTGTGTAGTCTTACTCATTTCCTCTCTGTCCAGGATGAGGTACTGACTGTAATCAGGCGAGTGGACGAGAACTGGGCAGAAGGCATGCTGGGAGACAAGATTGGCATCTTCCCCATTCTCTATGTGGAGGTAAACCCGGAGATATTACACACACTCACACACACACAGACTCACAGCGATACAAAACACTCACACATCAAGTTATTACAGAAAGAGCTGTAAAAGCAACAGCAGTGCTGCAGCAGAAACACCTGTATTACAGTGTTTTCATTCATCAAAGTGCTACTTTTGCAAGAAGAGGCAGAAAACATTTTCCATCTCTTGGTGAAAATATATCCTGTCTACTTTGACAAGAAACAACATAAATCTTTTGTTTCTATGGGTGGAAACAGTCCCACTCCCTTGATGATAAACTCGGGATATCAGGGTTGTTTGGCTTCCACACAGTTCACAGGAGTAGAAACAGGCTTATTCAGATAATAAAATAATCAATAAATGTACCCTGATTTCAAATATATTTGAACTAAGTGGTATTCTCAGCCTTTTTTTTAATGTCATGTTATTATTGCTCCAGCTATAATTTGTATATTTTATTTTGATACATGGTAAATGCATAGCTCTTACCTGAATGGATTAGCAGCAGTAACCAGTGATGTTTTTTATTTTTTACTGGTAACTGACCCTTCTTAAGTCCCGCCCCTTTTGGTCAGTTTTCGCCTTTCCTGTTTCCTGTACTTAGATATGCATTGTGCAAAGTTTCTCAGTGTTGAGAAGAAAAGTAAATTTTGAAGATGGTTAAAAGATGCTGCTGAAGGGACACATATTAAGTTAGCTGTTAGCAGCACCTAACTAGCTAGCTAATCTAGGCTACATCAATCGTTAGTTAGCTAGTGTCATACTTGCCAACCCTCACAATTTTAGGAGACTCACATTTTTTTTATTGCCCTCGGCTTATTTTCCTTACGGGATCACCCTTCTGGCTTGGATTTGTGGGATCATGCGAGAATCCATCTTGCCAGGCTTCAAGTTATCCATCTGTGTCCATATCAAAAGTGGTGCAGCCAATCAGCGTCCTGGGGGGGATTTCTGGCAGCTATGGGTGTGGTTTTAGGTGTGTGCGTCCATTGAAGCGTTGATCTGATTGGTTGAAGTTAGCCCATGATAGATGGATGATTCATCCAATCACCTGCCAAGTGTTTTTTTGAAAGTGCCTGCCTTTTTCCAAACAGGACAACTTCCCAGATGGTTCTGTGTAACAAAAATGTGGTGTGTCAGGTTAACAGTTCTCCTGTAGTTCTCCTGATTCCTAACAAACTTTCACAACTTTTTGGAGTATGGAAGTTTGGCGAGAGCAGTATTTGGCTTACATAACGGTGGCTTTCTGTTGTAAAAGGCTGTCGTGACAGCAAGGTAAAGCGGTAATAATATAAATATTGCATATACTTAAAATGATAGTGATTTTTTTTAGTTGGGCGTTTTATTGAGTGTCTAAAATACATTTTGCTGCTGATCTACAGCAGTTTGCTGCTTAGCCTCCTATACTGGTACTCCTGCTGCTTCTCTAAACTCTGGCCGTGCCGACTGCCATCTACTGTAGGTCAAGCGCTGACTATTGATAAGTCGATCATGCAACCTCACTTCAAATAATCTGAACTGTCCTATTAATGTTTGACAGTGTAATTGCACTCAAATATCAGGTACATTGTACTGTATCATCCACTGCTTGTATGTTAAACTAGGTTGAGGTTCCACATGACGTTCCCATGGTGTCTAAGTTTTGACCTGTTATCAGTAGGAGCGCACAACCAAAGCATTAATGCTCCAGAAATGCAAATTACATTAGCAATGCTGTTTGAAACCAGGCTGAGGTGGAGTTTTCTTTGAGGGATTTCCTCTTAGTAAAAGGATAAAACCCCCTACACCTCAAACATTGTACCCTCTTTCGTAGCGCCATGCCTGTCAAGAGTGAAATATAGTTTACTTTAATCCTTGTGCAACTGAAAAAAATATCATGCACAATTTGCTCTGGATCACATTTAAGGCTTTTAAGCCATAGTCCAAAAAATAGTACAAAAAAAGAAGCTATTGGTAGAAACTGGAATGATGTGTCTTTCCCTCGCTGTCGTTAAAGCGTCTCTTTTTTCTCTCTGTCACCACAAATTTGTGAACAAACCAAATCTCTTGTGGCCCCGTCAAAAAAACAAATGATGAAACCTTCAAAAACTGACAGGAGGTTCACTCAAACTGGGAAGTACTCTTATATCTGTGTGTTTGTCAAAACAATAAGACCCTCATAAGGTCAGTGTTTCTGGTGCATTGTGTATTCATGGAGGGACTGATGGGATGACTCATCCTGTTGTTTTTTCATCTGCTGTTAACACACAAACGCTCAAATATACAACAAAGTGCATTTTCTGTTTTGACATCTGGGGCTTAACAATTTTGGAAAAAAAAAATCTAATTGCAATTAATTTGACTGATATTACACTTGTGATATGATTTGTGATAGAATGATCATTTTTACATCGTTATTCCCATTTTCATTGAAAAACATTAAAAATTTCTTTAAGTTTTCTTAAGTCTGTATAACACACACTCTTAAAAGGGTTCTTCCTGAAAGGCTGAGGTTCTACCCAGAATCATTTGCTTCTAAAGAAAATGGTTCGTCAAGGGTTCTTTGTAAGTCCAAGGGTTCCACTGAGAACCCCTTTCATCCAAAAAACTCTTTTGTCAGGGGTTTCTTTGTTGTTTTTTTGGTTTGTTGTTATTTAAAAACCACCCCCCACGTGGGTTCTAGATAAAACAGAAAAAGAATATACAAAGGTTCTCTGTAGAACTCCCTGAGTGTGTTCCTTATAAAATACAAAAATACAAAAGAACCAAGAACCCCCCCCCCCAGTGTGTTCTTGCTAGCACCCAGAACGTGGAAAGGTAATGGATAGAACCCCCAGAGAGGGTTCGGGGTTGAACCATTACACCATATAAGGCTTCTCAATAGAACCCTTGATAGTTTCCTAAATAAAACCCTTGGAATATAAAAAGATTCTCAGTTGTGGGCAACCCCGACTACTTTTAAAGTCCTCAGATACCACATCGGTAGCTAACACCTCTGCTGAAAACTGTTCATGTAATAGTTTAATCCAGCTGCAAAACTTTTCTGTAAACGAGTGATGTGGCGTCAAACAGATGTGGCCATCCGACTCTGTTGAAGACCTTCTCTGCATCAGTTGAGATAAGTGCCGTGTCTGGTGCCCCTTGTTGACTGAATAAGATATTTATTACCCTTCAGCTATTGTTGAGGCATTGTCCATCCATCCATCTTCAACTGCTTATCCAAAGTCGGGTCGCAGAGGTAACAGTTCCAACAGGGGAATCCGGACATCCCTTTCCCTGTCTACATTAACCAGCTCTGACTGGGAGATCCTGAGGTATTCCCAGGCCAGGGTGGAGATACAATCCCTCCACCTAGTCCTCGGTCTGCCCCGTGGCCTCCTACCAGCTGGATGTGCCTGGAACACCTCTCCAGGGGGGCGACCAGGTGGCATCCGAGATGCCCGAACCACCCCAACTGGCTCCTTTCTACGCAAAGGAGCAGCAGCTCTACCCCAAGTCCTTCATGGATGACAGAGCTTCTTACACTATCCCCAAATGAAGATACCAGCCTCCCTCCTGAGAAAACTCATTTCAGCCGCTTATATCCGTGATCTCGTTCTTTCGGTCATGACCCACCCTTCATGACCACAGGTGAGAGCAGGAACGAAGACTGACCAGTGGATCGCAAGCTTTGCCTTCTGGCTAAGCTCTCTTTTTGTCACAACGGTGCGGTAAAGCAAACGCAATACCGTTCCCGCTGCTCCGATGGTCCGGCCCATCTCACGCTCCGTTGTCCCTCCACTCACAACAAGACCCCGAGATACTTGAACTCCCTGAGTAAGGACTCATTCCCTACTCAGAGTAAACAATCCACAGGTTTCCTGCTGAGAACCATGGCCTCAGACTTAGCGGTGCTGATCACTCGGATGCGAACCGATCCAGTGAGTGCTGGAGGCCACAGACCGATGATACCATCAGGACCACATCACCATCTGTTGGAGCCTTGTCTTTCCTTTACAAAACTGTTCTGATCCTTCTCTACAATAGTCGGGAGTATACCCTCCGGTCTTCTCGCCATAACTTTGCAGAGGATCTTTGTTTCTGTTTGCCTATTGTTTTTGCGCTATTCTTTGTACCATGTGGTTCATTCATGTACCGCCGCTGTGACAAGCGAATTTCCCCCCGGGGATGAATAAAATATCTATCTTTCTATCTTTCTCTCTCCCTGGGTTTGCAGCATGCCTGGGTTTGGACTCTCGGCTACCCAATCATGTCCCTGAAATTAGCTGTTTGACCAAATGACTCTCTTAGGTGATGATGATTGAGCCACAGGCTGAGACAAGTCGGGACAAACACACACAGACACACAGGGGGTCCTATTAGATAGAGATGCATCAATAATTTAGACCTCTCCATCACTCTGACACAGCGGGGGTACAGGGGTGTGTGTGTGTGTCTGCAGTGAGAGCTTAATGAGAAGGGCCCAGCTGGACTTCTGCTGATGTGTCTGTGTGTGTGTGTGTGTGTGTGCGTGTGCGTCTCGCTGGATTTAAAGTACCTCTTATAGCTGTTGTCTCACCACTCAGATGTGAATACAGACTGCTTGTGTTAATATTTGGCAGACTCTGGATACATAGATTGGTGATGAGGGGTTTGCAGATGATAGGGGATGCCCCTGAAATAGTCCAAATTACATACAAGTGTGTGAAGTGATTGGCAGTCACTACATTTGAACAGGGCGCTGCTGTCGTTCCCCGTAGTAGATATTCAGACCAAAAATAGCACAAAAACAATTAACAATGCTGCGTTGGTGGGTGTATGTTTCTAAAGATAGCGGCCAGAGGATAAAATACAAGTCAAGTCCAGTTAAAGTAATGCATCAGTGATTTTGAAGGTGCATCAGATCCCAAATGGCTTATGATTAGAAAGTAAAAGTACAATTTTGCAGTTAACATTACAAAGTAATCTTCCAGAAAGGTGGATTTACACATATTTGATCGGCCAGCTCCTTGCCAAACTTTTTTGCAGGACAACCCTGATTTGTTTTGTTTTTTTTTTTGTTTTGGTTTGGTTTGCTTGGCGCTGGCATAAAATGTCTATGTGGTTGTTTAGGTCCACACCATTACGGGAGACCACACAATTAGTGTCTTTGTTGCCCGCTCTGCGGCCACAGTGCCCTTGATGCCTCGCCCGCACTGCCTCAGCTGATTTTGCCTTTTTCTCCTCTGCCTTTTTCCTTTCGATATGGTTTTTAGACACCAGTGTCTTTTGCTGGGGTTTTGATTTGGCAACCTCAACTGAAAGGCTGCACACACAAGCAGTGGTGGCTTAGATTTGGAGCTTGGTATGAACCGCTGCAAAACCAAAGTATTTAACTGAGCTCATCCGTGTCTGTGCTTAATAAATCTGTGCTTGATTCACATTATATAGGCTTGTCTATATGAAATGTTCTGCTGTCCAGTCTCTGCCAATGTGATGAAAACAAGAATATCCTTTAAATCATTATGTAAAATCTAAAAATATTGTGCAAAATAATGACTTTGTATCTCAAAATAATGAGAAACTTTTTTAAAATAATGACTTGGTCATTAGCTAGCAAGAAAATACCAAGAAATCAAGGTTGTTCTAATAAAAACTGTTTCTAAAAATAATAATACATTCATGACTTTCTAGCCAGCTTGCCAGATTAGAAATATTGTGCCTGTGTTCATTTATTTTATTTAATATTGCAGGTAAACATCAGTAGGTAACCTTCAACAAGTAAAGTGCATGTATTCATTCAGATATGTACAATGTGTTTTGAGTGTTTGTGCCAACACATCAGTCTCACTGAAGTGAACGGCTGCAGTTTGTGACACAATGCTAGTTCAGTCTGGGAACGTTTATTGGAGCTTTGCTATTAGGGCTAACACATTATCACCCCAGCACGTCGACTACTGACGCTGCTTTGTCATGCACCTCAGCGTCTCATACTGATGGACAAGGTACCCTTTAGTGGCTGTGTGAGATGCTGCCAGAAAACCTTTTTAACCTGTGATTAGTTCTGTGAGTTGCACAGTTGCAATTTGGATAGACACCAAAACTACCTAGTTTGTCAGTGAAGCAAGTTGCACGACTTAAGTCATGTGACAACATAACATTATGTACCTTAAAGCTGTTAATAATGTTTTGGTTTCATATTTGACACGAAGCCCAGTCCCCTAGGTGAAAGTCCTGTGTTTGTTTGACTCATCCATCCATTCACCTCCTCCAGACATGGACATTGTCTGTCTTTATACGATGTCTAATGCCTGGTGCATCTCATACAGCCGCCTGGTCCTTTGTGTGTCTGCATGAGTCACCAAGAGGCTGACAAAATGTCGGTATTTGATGACTTTGGAATGAGAACGGGCAGGACAATACACACACAGCTTGCTGAGCCTGGTACTAGTGTAACATTTTCATACAGAAAAGAGAGTTTTACATCAGCATGCCTCTATTTTACTTCACTGTAAACTTTGTTTTGGGGAGCTGTCAATAATTAATTACAGTAGCTAACTGCAAAAAATGCACTATTGGATGTGAGTTGAGTTAGATTTTGGCAGGTGGATTTAATGGTGGTGGGCGTACTTGGAGTTGGTTTCTTTTGGGTTTGTTGTGTGAGTGGGTGTACAGCAGGCGTATGTAGGTGTATCTGTATCTGGGTGAGGTAAAGGTTTGGGTGGTTTGTCATGCACCTGGAGTGGATTTATGTTGTTATAAATATAACATACTAGACTTTGGGAGGGTGTGCTGAGTGGGTTGGGTTGTATAAGAGCTCTATTGTAAAGTTTGTTGTTGGTTCAGCTGGATGAGATAAGTTTGAATTAAGTGCGGATGGGTTTGGTCATAACTGAGGACGATCATGCAAATAGGAAGGGCTCTTTCCTTATTTTTATTTATTATATGCAGCTCTAGGATGAATTTGGATCAGACATTCTAACAAATGTCAAGGACACCTCTGTCTCTTTCTTTCTTTCCCTCTGTTTCCCTTCATGCTTCCTACCGTCTCTGCACCCAGGAGGGAGTTGGCACACACCTGCCACTGGTTATGTGTGTGTGTGTGTGTGTGTGCATGAGCATGCATGTATCTTGCTGGCTTATCGTTTTCGCAGTGCAGATAGCGGCTCATCAGCCCGGGTGTCGGTGTTACCTGGAGAGAGCGCTCACCCTCCAAAAGACAGCGAGTACAGAGAGTACAGTTAGCTCAACACATAATAGATGACCTTGGAGATTTCATTCAGCCGAAAGCACAGAGTGAAGAATTGTCTCTATCAACACACACACACACACACCACACACACCACACACACACACACACACACACACACAGAGTTATCTCCTTGTACTGCAGCATGACCGGGCACAATGGCAGTGGTAGTTAAAGAGAAACTGACACAGCAGACATTGGTGTTTGTGTGTGTGTGTGTGTGTGTGTGTGTGTGTGTGTGTTGTGTGGTGTGTGTGTGTGTGTGTGGTGTGTGTGCGTGTGTGTGAGAGAGAGAGAGAAAGACAGAGACTGGCAACTCCTGTATGTGTGTGAGGGCACAAACTTGAATTGCGTGGGTAAAAGTTACTTGATTGGTTGCAAAATAGGAGTGTTTTGAGTGTGTTACCTCGCTGACCTTCTGTGTGTGTCTGTGTGTGTATTTGTGTGTGTGTGCATGCGTGTGTGTGTCCTCTAGTCGGCCTCATGAGAGCAAACTGAGTTATATCTGCAGCATCAATCCATCATGCTCATTAGCATATGATTTGGCTTTGATTAGCATATCTATTAATATGGAAATGCGACATCACCAACACGGAGCCCAGACGGGTCGGTCCTTTACACGCACACACACACACACACACGCAGAAAGAAATGCTTGACTTTCTCTCCGGGGATTGTTCAGGAGTTTGAGGTTACGCTAAGCAGACATGATTGCGATGTAAATTTGACAGAGGACTGACACTGAAGATGTTGTCTGTGTCTTAAATTACGTTTCACGTTGACCTCTGTGTGTGTGCGTGCATGCCTGTTCAGACGACCAGGTTCAGTGACCCACTATATCTTAGACACCCTGCTCTTTAAAGGGATAGTTCAGATTATTTGCAGTGGAGCGGTATGAGGTGCTTATGATAATCAGTGTATTACCTACAGTAGATGACGGTTGGCATGCCCTCAATTCGGAGAAGCAGCAGGAGTACCCACACAGAAGCTAAGCAATGTCCTGCTGTGGACAGGAGCAGCAACAAAATGTGTTTTAGCCTTTTTAAAAAAAGCCCCATCTAAAGAAAATCAATATCGGTTTAAGTGTACACTATATTTATGGTATTTTCACTGCTTTATCTTGCTGTCAAACAGTCTTTTTGACAGGAAACTGCCCTTATATAAGTTGAATATTGCTCTTTCCCACTCAACCAGACTCCAGCTGTAAATTCAGGTGGGTGCAGAGGCTGCAATTACCCCCTGGCCACCCCGTATTTGAAAAAATACAGCAAAAGTGCCCTCCTGTGCCTCTTCTATGGAGAAAATGTGGTTAAATGCCCTCTAGGGTACCCCTCCAGTAGACAAAACCTGGTAAAATGCCCTCTAATGTGGAGAAAATGTGATAAAGTGCCCTTTAATGTGGAGAAAATGTGATAAAGTGCCCTCTAAAATCCCCGTCCAGTGGAGAAAATGTGGTAAAGTGCCCTCGAAAGTGCCCTTTCAGTGGAAAAAAATTAGGTAAAGTGCCCTTCTAGTGTAGTAAATTGGGTTAGGTGCCCTTTTTATATTTTTTCACCCCTGCAACTCAGACAGCCTGAGTCCATCACTGGTAGATAACATACAAACCATCAACAGGTGCCTCATACTGTATATGTTGACACACCTCAAATAATGTGAATGACCACTTTAAGATCCCAACAAGATTACCCCAAAATATTCCATACAAGAGACTGACACTGATTAAATACGTATAATGTCGGTATAATATTTAATTCAAACAAAGAGGTATTATTCTACAGGTATTATTCTTCACTGAGGCAGGTGTTGAGCAAACTGTTGTTACAAAAGAGAAGTTTCTTCAGGTGTTCATGTAGTTTGTATATAGGATTCACATTGCAGGGTTTTACCACTTTGAAAATTATTGAAAATGATTTTTATTTGCATGTAATATCTGCCAATAAAGTTGCCTTAAACTGTCATTCAAGTCAAAACGCTCACAGTCAGACAAATTTTTAACTTTATTTTAATAATCAGTTTGGCTGTGTTTTTCTGCCCAAATGATGCTCTGGAACAAATCTGAGGAAGCTTTGCACAGACTGTTGCCGAGCACAGCCTGAGATATGCAACATCAGTGAATATGAGCAAATAAAAAGAAACCGCACCTAATGGTCCTGCTGGATGAGGTCGAGGGAGGTGGAGGGAGTCAAATTGCAAGCAGCAGGTAGTTCAGGAACATTGGGAAGCAGTGTTGGAGTAAGCTGAATTAATGAGCACCAGCCTGCTTGTACTGACTGTACAGATGAATGATTGGACGGTACATGGAACATGTGACAATAAAACTACGTCTGTGCCTACCTAAACTACCGTGAAGCTCCATAACTGTCAAACGCACTTAATAATCCATCACCGACTGTTTTCCCATTTAAAATCAATATGAGCTCGGAGCCACAGGGCAGAAAACACATCGGCAAGATGTCACAGCTCGTAATTATTTTCAGCATTCATAAAATCTTGCAACTTTCTGCCGAACTCATTGTGTATGGAGTACTCATCCTCACATTTCCCCAACTGTTTTCATGCCACTCTAATAAACAAGTGTCAGCTCCAGACAGCTAATGTGACACATGGAATTACAGTGTGAAATGTCAGCCAGCAGCAGTGATAGACCTGGATAACGCTAATAGTAAATGTCTTGTTGCAGGTGGTGAGAAATGAGCTGATCCCGTCAGCGTCCACAAATGAGCAGCACAGATTAAGAGCACAGAGTCGTGGTCGATCAGTTTTTCATAGCCGATGTACACTGCCTGGACAAAAAAAAGTCACACACTCTAATATTTCGTTGGACCGCCTTTAGCTTTGATTACGGCACAGCATTCACCATGGCATAATTTTGAGAAGCTTATGCAATGTCACAACATTTATTTCTGTCCAGAGCTGCATTAATTTTTTCATCAAGATATTGTGTTGATGATGGGAGAGTCGGACCACTGCGTAAAGTCTTCTCCAGCACATCCAATAGATTCTCAATGGGGTTAAGGTCTGGACTCTGTGTGGCCGATCCATGTGTGAAAATGATTTCTCATGCTCCCTGAACCACTCTTTCACAATTTGAGCCCCATGATCCTGACATTGTCATTTTGGAATATCCCGTGCCATCAAGGAAGAAAAAATCCATTGATGTAAAAACCTGCTCATTCAGTATATTCAGGTAGTGAGCTGACCTCATTTTTTGGGCACAAAACGTTGCTGAACCTCAACCTGAGCAACTGAAGCAACCCCAGATCATAACACTGCCCATCACAGGCTTGTACAGTAGGCACTAGGCATGATGGGAGCATCACTTCATCCTCCTCTCTTTTTACCCCTGATGCCCTCATCACTCTTGAAAAGGGTAACAATTTTAGTAGTTTCATCAGTCTCCTTAGCTGTTTTCTTTGCTTGATGCAGGTCAATAATTTGGCCCTCCTGAAACAGAGTAACATCTTTTCCACGACCACAGGATGTGTCTTCTGACATGGTTGTTTAAGAGATGAGAAGCTGCTCACTGCATAAGTTTGGGTTAAATAACTTGTTGCCAGCTGAAACATATTAATCACTGCAGTAATAATCCAGTGGAAGGCTCTTACCTGTTTGCTAAATTAAATCCAGGTGGAGACTTTTTTTTTGGCCAGGCAGTGTATAACATATCAAAACAAAGAAAAGTCATGTATAATTCCATTATTTCAAGCACATTACAATCCGTATCTTAGGAAGGAACATGTTGTTTTAAATGAATTTTTTATTAGTTAACACTAGAAGTGCCAGAATTCTGTAAGTACTAGAACTGCTGTAAGTGATCATTTTGAATCTTTTAATCAATTATTAATCAGTTATTAAGTTACTCACCAATTATTCTGATAATCAATATAGTCAGTTTGAGTCATTTTTTAAGAAAAAAACCTTTCTCTGATTTGAGCTTCTTTAATGTGAAGATTTTCAGGTGTCTTTACTCCTCTCTGACAGTAAACTGAATATCTTTCCTGATTTTTTTTTTTTATCTGCAAAATCATAATGAACTAATGCATTTTCTTCTCTTCCACCTCTATTAAATGTTAATTAGTGGCTGAAACTCTAAATGCCAAGAGATGCACTCGTACTGATCAGCAAAACTTTGTTACACCTTCTGACAGACTTCTGCACCTCTCATTAAAAACAGTAACATCAGAGCCAACTTTGTACCTTAAACCAGGTGTTTATTCCTCACATTATTAAAATCCAGAGCTGTGACCAGACCATCCGATAAATACAGCTTATTATTTGCTCTGTGCTAGAGGGAATGTTTACTTCTTACATTTATTTGGTAAATACAAGACTGCGATCACCCAGTCCTGACATGCAATTAAAATAGCTGAGGATGAAAATACAATAAAGCTAAAATCTTATTTCCATCGTGGTTCTCATTAGAAAAGGGTAAAATGACAGATCTTCAAGTCACGCATCCATTGGTTTTGAGTTGTGCAGTGTGTTTCGTCATGTCGCTCTCTGTGTAAAGCTCTCTGTCATTCTCTTTTTAATGCTGCATCGTTGTCTGTGTGCAGATCTCAAGGTGCAGCCACTCAGAAATTCATCTAATCTTACAGAATACTAAACCTGAAATATTATTATCAATAAAATGAACGTGCAAAGATGAAATAGTTATGTATTATTCCTGAAGCAATCCCTGGGAAATGGGATAAAAAAGAAAGCTTGGCAGTGTTTGTTTTTCTTATTTGTCACCATCATTTCTTGTCACTCAGCCCAGGATGTTTTGGATTAATTGTATTGTTTAAACAGGTGAAATCAGGGATTTGGTGATTGAATTTGGCATAACTTTGAGTGGAAGGGATTCATTTTAAGTGTGCAAATGAGTTGCATCTTACATCGTTCTTCCAGTACCATCAACCACTATTCTGTTAAATTTTCAACCTATATTCAATTGAATGCAGTACAAAGATAACTATATAATGTTCAGACTGGTTAACGTGATTGTACCAGAAAAATTGGGACACACAAAGTGGTGAAACTCGCCCATTCTTGCTTGTGAATGACTGAGCCTTTCGAGGATGTCCCTTTAATACCCAATCATGATACCATCATGAATCGTAGAATATTGCATTCCACAACTTTCCTGGTCTTTTGTTGCTTCTGTCCCAACTTCTTTGAAATGTGTTGCAGGCATCAAATTCAGATTGAGTGTATACTTACAAAAAACAATAAAGTTTATCAGTTTGAACATTAAATACCTCATGTTTGTACTACACTCAATTGAATACAAGTTGAAAAGTATTTGCAAATCATTTCATTCTGTTTTTATTTACATTTTACTCAATGGAATGGAATAGGGGTTGTATTTTATGTCTTTTGTATCTTAAATACATAACTGAAACTTTTAATGTGTCAGATTTGAAATGAAATGAGACAAAAATGAAGAGAGAAAAAAATAATCCTGGCAAGCAAAAGGGATGCTCGTGTTTGTGAGGGTTATGTGTGGGAGTGTTTGACAAAGAGAAACAGTGAGAGTGTGTGTAACTCAGAGGGAGTCTCACTAGACCAGTTGTTGTAAGTGATGATTGTTATGCTGCTGGTTTGAAAAGCTGCCAACAAGAACAAGCGAGGAAAAGGGCCACACAAACACGCACTTCTTCCTGCATGTGCTGGAGATGTTTTTTATGGATGTGAACCGCTGAGGACTGAAATCTAACACCTGAACTTCTCCTCTCTCCTCCTCCTCTCCTCTCAGCTAAACGAAACGGCCAAGCAGTTGATGGAGATCGACAAGCCCGCGCCAACTAACGCTCCAGGTCCGAGCTCGGAGCCGACTCCGCTGGGCCCCTGCGCTCCCGGACCCTCCCCCTGCGCCTCCCCGTCCAATGGAAACGGCTCTGGGCATCGGAGAGGCGAAGGGAAGAAGAACGCCAAGAAGAGGCATTCGTTCTCGGCGCTCTCTGTCAGCCAGAGGGCCGCTCAGCTCAACAACAGACACAGTATGGAGATCTCCCACCCGGTCCTCATCAGCTCCTCTGACCCCAGAGCTGCTGCACGCATCCAGGTACACACACAAAACACACCGCAATGAGTATAATATGTACAGGGCTGCCAACTCTCATGCATTGAGCGTAAGACTTCCGCAATTTACACATATCACACCTGACATCTCACCCCACACACACCCTCTCTCACGCTAACTGCGCTTCCTCTGATATGGTTCTTTTTAAGTTCAGATGGGCTCCTCATCTGTTTGTTTGAACCGAAAGCAGGAAACAACAAATCATGGCGATGCACGTTCATGGACAGTATGAGAGGAAGCAATGATGCTGCTGTGTGCAAGAACAGGAGGTGACTCACGTTAGTTAGTTACCAGATGTTTAGATGTAAAGTAAAATGTAAATTCTTAATTTAAAGTAATAATATTGAACAAATACTTTTGTCTAAACCATAGTAACTTGAATAAATGTACTTTGTTACTTCCCACCACCATGCAATGGTTATTTGCCTAATTTTATATACCAGGCGTTAGTCAGGGTTTGGGTTTGAGGCAGCTGCCCCCACCCACACACACACACATGGTCCTCAGAAGAAACTTCACTCGAAACTGAAGTCAAAAGTTGGCAGCCTTGTATGTAGCAGAGGTGGTGCTTTAATAAAAATAGATACCAAAATGAAAAGATGCTTTTTCACTTAAGTCAAAGTACAGAAATATGACATTTATGAAGTGTGGCTTCTTTTGTAATTAGATTACCTGGTTATTGTTGCCAAGCAGCATATTAACATTGGTTAGTGGAGATGGAGCTGATTTTAGCTGCTTTAATGTTTAGATGTTGAATCTTTAACGATGTATTAGAATTTTATAAGCTGATCATCAGGCATGGGAATCAAGAACCAGTCCCAGTTAAAAACTGGTTCAGAATAGTCCAATCCATCAGAACTGTGTGCCTCTGAGCTTATCAATTCATGTTAATGATGCCGACATATTTTTCTGATGGTTATGAATTGCAAAACAATGAGGTCAAACTTGTGGGTCGACGCTGCTGGAAACTTGCAACATGAAGGAGTCATGGCAGCGAGCCTTTGTTCTATTCTGTTTCTACACTGTCTTCAGATTCAGAGGCAAGAAAACTGTTCTGTTGATGCTGAAAACCTGAGCAGTTTTTTTGACACAGAAAATAGATCAGGGCTTAACAAGGGAATCGATAAACAATCTGACTGTTAAGAATGAATCAATAATGCCATTGGTATCAATACAATGAGCATATGTATAAATTATGTGTAAAATCTAAATCTGAAAATTTTTAAAAACACTCAAGAACACGTATCTCGAAACTACTGCACATGAGTAAATGTACTTGATTACTTTCCACTTGTAGCGTACATATAGTATCAGGATTAAACTGGGTTTACGTTGACTTATTAACCCACTTCTGCTATAAAAACGATGAGCCAGTTTACCCAATGAGTGGTGGAGTGGTTTGTTTGGCTGGTCCAAGGCGCTCTTGTACAGGGGAGGAAAGGTGCACGCCCTGATGAAGGCCACTGAGCTGAAATGCGTTGGCGTTTTTTTCCTCTCTTTACTATCCTTTCCTCCCTGTACAAGAGCGCCTTGAACCAGCCAGACAAACCACTCCACTACTCGTTGGGTAAACTGGCTCATCGTTTTCATTTTTTGTTCCCACCAAAGAGCACCTTGTCCTACTGCAAGTTTAAATGACGCACAAGAGCACGCCAGCTTTTTCTTCTTTTTACCACTTTTACACTATGTTGATAATGATGCACTTACATATTGATTATTTGTTTCAGAAGTGGTCAAACTAGCTTGCTGGCATATCTGGGTCAAAATATTTAAATGCTTTTTTAACATAATAGAAACAAACTAGGGCCCAACTGATATTGGAATTTTTGGGCCATAGTAGTGAAAAGACAAGAGACAAAGATTGTTGTCCAAACAGGACATCAGGTCACTGAAACTGTAAACTTTCACTGGCATTTTTAATAATTATATAATTAACCATGATTTAAGTAAAAGGAACAATTACACATAAAATGCTGCTTCTAAAAATAAAACAAAAGAAAACACTGTTCTGGTCTGTCAAAAAAAACCAAAACGTTTTTCATATCAGGCACATATTGGACAACATAATACTGATATAGACTGATATAACTGTGATAGGCCATATCAGCTGACCAGTATATTTTTTATTTACCAAATTTTAAAATTTTAACACAAAATATTGCAGTCCAGCAGTTTTTAGTGAAAAAAATATTGATATTGGTACTCAAAAATAAATGACCTGTAGTCTGACAGGTATTGGGTTTTTGAGAGAAATGATAATATTTTTAATTTAGAGTCTCAAACAATCTTATAATAATATATTGGCCAGTTATCTTTCAGCTCGTGCCCAAAATTTTAACTGATATTTTTCAGTTGAAACTTAAAAGTAGCAAATGCAACGATGTCCATGTTTCTAAGTAGAACTTTATTTGGGCCCGAAAAGGCCCAAGCCCGACAAAATTCTGTCCTAACTCGACCCGAACCCATCCCACATTAACATATTTCAGCCCAAACCTGATTGTAGCCCAACATTTTTCTCAACAAGCTTCACTTTATGCACCAGTGGGAGATGGCAGTGACAATACATAAAGCCCAAACCCAACGTAAGCCCATGAAATGTGAGAAATATGGCCCGACACAACCCAAACCCGTCGGGTCCCGTCATGTCCTGTTGGGTTTGGGCACATATCTCAAGCTCTATTTCTAAGCAACCTCAGACATTTCTTTGACATTTTGTACTGTAATTTCTCATCATATACAAGCCAACATATACGCCGATGCAGATATAAAGCCAGAATTCACTTTGGTCACTGCTCTCCACTTTTTCCCGAATCACCTTCTCTGACAGTCTAATGTAAATAAAATCATTCCTCTTTCTGATAGCTGTAGACTGGAGACACATTGCTTTTAATTACGTTTATTGCCTCTGGTTGCATTCATACCTGGGTTAAATGTGTTTTTGAATAATATCCAGCAGGATACCCACATATTGCAAACCATATTTCATTTTAAATGGAAAACACTCAGTTTTTATGTGTTTATCTTTCTTTAGGATGCATCTCACCCGGGTCCCTCTCCCTCCTCGGCAGGGGTACTGGTGCCCCCCAAAGTGGCATCCATAACCTCTGAGCTGCTTGCCCACGCCAAGGTGCAGCTGCCACTCAACATGTGAGTACACCTCCGGGTGCTGTCAGCTCACCCACCTGCAACTCGTGTTTTTCAGTCCCTCCTTCCATCCCCGCCGGTTCTGTTTTTCAGTGGCGTGTGTGTATATGTGGTGCCTGATTCCAGAGCCCGCCTCCCGGCTGCGTTAAAAATATTTCCTCCTTTGAGCCCAGAGTTATTGGCCATGTTCCACCACCTCTGCAGCCACATTTACTCCTCCACTGGTCAAGGATGAAATCCCCATCAGAAGGAAGAATACAGTCACACAGCTTCCCCTCAGCTGTGAGATGCTTACATCAGTGTTTCATAACAAGGCTTTTTAACAGCAGAGCCATGGCTTACATACTGTGCATTTTATTGTACACAAAACAATAAGGCGCTTAGTCTTTACTGAAATAATGCAGTACTGGATGCATTTACATTAGAATATGTGCAGCTTTCAGGTTTCAGCTTTTTAGGGATTTAAAGGGAATTTTTGCTGCGTTTGATAGTGGACAGTTGACAGGAGAGAGAGAGATAGAGAGAGAGAGAGAGATGGGGATGACATGTGATAACATGATCAGCATCTTAAACCCCCCAGGCTTCCCAGAAACTATGGCTGGAGGCTTTTTTTTAAATTTATTTTTATTTATATGTGCAAAAATATTCTACATACAGATATTACATGAATGCTGTACTGTGAAACACCCTACAGGAATCAAGTAATCTTTGCTCATTAACTTAACTTAAACATATGAGTTTTATTAATCTCAAGTAAGAGTTAGGTGAGTTAAAATTTCTAGTTTTTAAGGTCTTTTCACTCAAAATGATGAGTTGAATAAATGCACTGCTGGCTGTTCTACTTATCAAATTAAATTTCAAAAGAAAATCATATAACTTTGAACTCAGAGTTCAGTCAACTCATATTTTTAATGAAAAGAAAAGAGGTGCACGGAGACGTCATGTCTGTTGAAAACCAAAAGTGGGCGTGGCTTATAGTGGAAGTCACATTCAATAAGGCGAATGCTTTAATTTGCAACCTTATATCCTTTGGCAATGCAATTATTGTGCCTTCAAAGCATCAAATGATTTGATCTTGCCATACAATTAATTATTAAATATGTTTCCACATCCTCATACTGCACTTTTCATCTCTTTCTCTTTTTATTTTTATCTAAACTACGTTTTATGAAATGTCTGACGCCACAACCACCTCCTGTTTAACTGGGGGATATTGAAAAATCAGAAACTGAAACAAATGTTTTATGAATCAAAAGATTCTGTTTTGCACTGGAAATAGAAACTCTACTACAGGGACACTCAACTTGCTTTGCCCGGGGGCCACTTTTACAAAATAACTGGAGGCCTTGGGCCAGTTTATAAACAAATATTAACAATAAAGTTATTCATCAGATGAATTAATAAACACTTAGAGGCCCATAAGTTATCTTTCTTTGATTTTTTTTTTTCTTTTCAAATTAACAGAGTTATTAATTAAATTAATTTGATGCAAAGATTGACAGATAAATCAGATAGTTTTCTGCTTTTCCAAATTCATTTAGCAGATGCTTTTATCCAAAGCTTTTAAAAACATATTTTAGTCTTAAAGGATAAGTTCGGTTTTTTGACACCTGGACCTTATTGTTAGGATTAAATATGCTCGTAGACTCACCCAGACAATTTTGGTGGAGCTCGGAGCCGTTTTCGAGCAATTTAGATCCAGCCGACGGCGTTTTTTCTCATGCCATAGTAGCGGACGGGGCCAGAAATCGAAGCCCCTAAATTAGACATTATCTGCTGCGAAACTCGCTCATTTCACCTACATGTTATAAATGAATGGCCAGTGTTATCACCATGTCAGCTCAACTTCGTTGTTATGGTCATCCGGGGCTTTACAAGGATGGGTAACTTTTGGTGACATTATAGACGTGTGCTGCAGGACCGCAGCTGAGTAGAGACGCTGTTGTTGCTAGGCTACACGGCAACACGGCTATTTTTGTGCAGCATGGCGGAATATTTATCCGATGTAGAAGTGTCTGACGACGACTTTGAGTATAATGGATGCCCGTATCGTTTTGAGCCAGAATACACCGACGAGGAGCTATTTGAAAGGAGGATGCAGAGTAGGGTGACCAGGTCCCAATAAACCAAAAGAGGGACAAGGGGTATGTTTGTGAGGGACAAAGTGGGACACCGCCTGTAGCTGCATCGTCTCTTCTTGTTTGGCGTCTCCTCCTCCTCCATTTCCAAAGAAGAACGCGCGATGTGAGTGTCATTCACTAGCTGTCACCTCAGCTGTTGGTAGCGCGGAGAAAATTAGAGGCGGGCCTAAACGCCGTACGTGCGGTGCTACTATGACAACAACAAACAGCCCAGAGTGCAGTAACATCACCGGCTTCTCATTGCTGGGGCCTGATGGGGATGTTGTGCGGGACATGGTCTCAATTTGCGTGATGCGTGAAAAGAGACAGAAAATGCGTGAAATCACGCGCAAAGCGGGACATCTGGTCACCCTAATGCAGAGGGAAAGAGCCGAACAGCTGGCCAGAGAACGAGCAACCACTGCACGTCCACGAATGGGGGCTAACTGGTGGTGTTGTTGTGGACATTGCATGAGTTTCGCAGCAGATAATGTCTAATTTAGGGGCTTCGATTTCTGGCCCCGTCCGCTACTTGCTAAATTGCTCGAAAACGGCTCCGAGCTCCACCAAAATTGTCTGGGTGAGTCTACGAGCGTATTTAATCCTAACAATAAGGTCCAGGTGTCAAAAAACCGAACTTATCCTTTAAATGCTTTGGTAACATTTTAAAGATTTTATACAACATTAGACAGCTGGAACCTCTTCCATCATGCAATCACTGGTATATTGAAATGATTCATAAACCAACCATAAACATAAAATGCTCCTACTCGGAACACAAAGAATAGCAAATTTTAGTTGGTTAGTTTAGTTTAGTTTCTGCGTAACTTTTGCTTCTCTTCAGCTAATCGTTGTTTTTCCTCTGTGTAGCTCACCACCTGATCCCACTGCAGTCTGCACATCCTGAAAGGCAGGGCTGGGTATCGTTTTAAAAAAATACGATACCAGTACCAACACCAGTACCCTGAAAGTAATACAGATGCCAATGGAGTAAACATTATACATTATACATTAAAGATATACAAGTATATAGAAGGGAATACAAGGGAGTGATCAGTGATTGATTAAGTAAAGTAGATGCACCCTTTTTAACCAGGGAGCTGCCTTTTTCCAAAGTTTAATGAACCACCTTTGATAGAAGAAATATCCATTTCCATCACATTTTCTGTGCTTTCCAGAATAACATTTTCAGATCTGGGTGCATCTCTAATGAATACACAAGAAAATGTAGGATCACACAGGCTGCAGCTGGAAGTTTTGCTCCCGACTTTTACTTTACACTGGCTGATCATTTCTTGAACGGATTAAGAGCCAAAAAATACCTGACACGCACTCAAACACAATTTAATTCTTGTGGAAATATAACCGCGCTAGTCACATCCAGATGGCTGGTGAGACGCCAACGCTGAGCAAGACTGTTCTATAATTTACCTTGTAATTAATCTACCAGGTAAATGCCAGAAAGATACGGGCACGTTCAAGGTGAGTGTGTGTTTGTGCTCTTGTACCTCCGTCTTTGTATGGACCAGTTTGAGTTTTAGACCTTGAGAGCAGGATGTTTATGGGTATTTTTGGAAAGTGAGGACATTTGGTCAGTCCTCACTTCTTCCAGGGTTAGAATTAGGTTTATGGGTTAGACGCAGGAATATACCAGCAAGCGTCCACACAAGTATAGAAATACAAAGGTGTGCGTGTGTGTGTCAGTGTGTGTGCTGTTTATTGTTAACCAGTGTCTTGCCTGCAGGATGTGAGTGAAATACAGCAACATTGTCAGCTTTAATAATATCACCTTCCAAGTAGCAACACACACACTTACTTACTACATACGCACACACACATGTCCGGAGAGGGGTTTGTTCTACTGATGAGGTCGGACGTTTCCATCTTGACCTGGCAACTATTCCTGTTGCCATGGGGAGACAGGGGAGACAGTCCCCACATCTGTTACCATGGCAACGTGGAGGCAGGGCATATAGCGCTTGTTTACTCTGTGTTCTTATCGTCTTCTGTCTGTGAGTCTGGCACTAAATACTACGAATGTCTCCCAGCGACAGGACCAGAAACTCATTTGTATGTTAACGCTCATGCAACACGCTGGACCGGATGCATAAACACAGTCACATAAACAGTAAGATGCTAAGTACTACATTCATCAGCGTACCTGCTAGCAGGCAGGTAAACAAGGACATATTGATTAGGCACCCATTCACAGCATGCCGTACAGTTTGGGAGGGGAAAATCGTTCAGTCAGCCTCTGGTGGTCACATTACTGCCTCAGAGAGAAATGACTTGAATTCTTCTTAAAGGGACATTTCACCTCAAAATCAAAAATACATATTTTTTTCCTTTTACATGTAGTGCTATTTATCCATCTAGATTGTTTTGGTGAGAGTTGCAGAAGTTTGGAGGCAGAGTCCTGCCAAGTCCAGTTCTGCAAACCAGACATATTATTCTATTTGTGATATTATTGTTCTCACTGGCTCTTATGTGACAACTGCACATTAAACAGTTTAACTTTGTAAAAAAAGACGTGATACTGTCTCATACATCACTTTAGTTTTGGCCAAATCAAAATGAAATGATTTTACTGATTAAATATTATCCATGATAGGTAGACAATCAACGTTCTAATCGTTGTTCTGAGCTGCAATATCAGCAGTGTGAAACAGACTTGGTAGAAATCAAGGATCAAGCTTAACAACATTTCAAGTGTCTGTAGCTGCTTCATCATTATTTTAGTGTGTGCATGATCTGTTGTGTTAAGTTTAAAGTGTTAATGTGACCTGAAGCAAACAGGGAAAACAATTATTTTCTGCATCACCAGCTAAGATTCTCATGATGCACACAGTCTGTGCTGCTGTAATTAAATTATTTGGCTTTGTTTGGTGTCATTACTGACGTACTCAGCAACTTTGCATCCAGACATCTTCCCTCAGTGGAGAATCTGTATTGATCAGAAAGAATAACATCAGGAAAAGATTTAGTTAAAGAGCCGATTTAATCTAAAACTCAGAACAGAACCAGGTCACGAGTTCAGCATGGTGATCTAGCCAGCTAAAAAAGAGAGCCACCTTTGTGATAATGAACACTCAGGCGTTGGATTCAACATGTCTGCTAACCTATTAGTCTCACTTACGGGCCGTGGATTTACCAGCGGCGAAGTACAGCCCGCTGGTAAAATACATGAAAAAAAAGATGATGAGTATTTTTGCTGAAGAGAAACTTAAGCTCAGCTATATCTTGAATTTTTCTCTGAGCTACTATCAGCAGTTCATCACTATGCATTTGGTTAAGTTGTTTAAGTAAAAAGGAAGAGAAAGAGAGAAAACAATCCTGCTCGACTCAAATAAGCTTGACTTAACTGGTAAAAAAAATATGAAAATGAAGTGATTTTAGATGCTTAAATAGACTGACTACTAATGACAAGCTTTCATATTGAGCTGTTATCTCCCTCCTCTTCTTCATCTATTTTTAAAAGAAACTGACATAAAACAGGCTTGAAATGCTCTGGCAAAAACTGATGTTATATGGTGGGAGGACCAAGCTGTACAGTTCCTCTCTTTGACCTGACAAAATGCTATTGTAGATGAAAATGTTGTTTGATGGTCTAATAAAGGAGCTGGTGGAGCATCAACAGTGTACAGGCTCTTATCCTCTTATCCATTTTTGATACTTCTGATTCAAGCAGAAAAAGCACTGAAGTTGTGTATTCTCTCCTCGCTTCACAGCACACTGACAGAAATTTCAACTTGCTTTTCAAAGGACTGATTTGCTAATGTTCATTCAGTTGTTTATTTATTCATTTATTTGCATTGTGCATCTGTAATAGCTTTGCTTACTTTGCATAATACACATTAGCATAATCCACATGGGATATAATTGGTATTTAGTGAACATCTTCTTGATATTTTCCTGCAGACTTATAATGATTTTGTTATATGACTCACTCGCATGTTATCTGTTGCTCGTTCCCCAGATACTTGGCTCTGTACGCCTACAAGCCCCAGAAGGCTGACGAGCTTGAACTTAGGAAAGGGGAGATGTACCGGGTGACGGAGAAGTGTCAGGACGGCTGGTTCAAAGGCACCTCACTGAGAACTGCAGCCTCCGGTGTCTTCCCAGGAAACTACGTCACCCCCGTGTCCAGGTCAGTGAGCTCAGGCTTCGGCATGGGGAGGGTGGAGGGTATTGTGGTGCCACACCTCCCCAAGGGACTATGTCATCCCAGCGTCCAGATAAAAGCAACTAGCCGTCATATTGGTGGTGTGCAGTTGGTGATGAAGCTTGACAGTGTCTCACTTTTTCCCCCCAAAGTGACTGAATTTCAGTGGCTATGCTATGCTAATTTTCAAGCTCATACTTTAGTTTGGGTTTCTATCAGATTACGTTCACATATTTTCATGTTTAAAAAACACAATTTTCTCATGCTGGCCATTAGCGCTGTCCCTAAGCGTTTTTTTTTTTTTTTCAGTTGAATCAGCTACGGCTGGACAATACGAATATTAGGTGATCTGCTCACACAAAATTCCAGTAATAGCCGATGTGAGTATTTTTTACCAATAAAGATATGTTCAGATTACCGGAGACAAAGCATCAGGCTACAAGTCATTGTCAATGAAAGCTGTCAACCTGAAGCCAGAAAATGAACACCGACAGGCCTGACATGCTACAAATAAAAGTTGATCTGGCCTCAACTTTTCTCAGTGCTCGGCGACAGTGTAGCCGACCACATTTAGCCGTTTGTTAGCTGTGTCGCCGCCAAATGAACATACGGTTGGACTCGTGGTTTGATGCCTTTCTTTATCATCTGTGATGGGAAAACACTAGATTTTCACACAGTCAGAGAAAGAAAAGTGTGCATCGCTCTAGAGCTTAATTATGAATAAGTGCACGTGGCTATATTAGCACTGCAGCTGCTGTCCAGTGTCACTGTCCTACACACTCCACGCTCCTTCACATCGTAAATTAAGGGTTTATTTTGCCCAAACCAGAGTTGGTGATTGTTGAAATTGATTGATTTTGATGAGTTTTATTTTGTTCCTGTCCATTTTGACTGAATCTGATCGATCAGAGGGTACTGGTATTGTATTGGTACTGGTATCGTAATTTTTCTAAACGAAACCCAGCCCTAGATGTCGCCAAGTAACAGAAGAAAGGCTGGATTATAGACAAGACATTTCAGGCAGTTCAGGCAGTTAAGGAGGAAGAAAAGAACAACCTTGGAGTGGAGTTGAGTCTTTGTGAATTTGCAGACCTTTTACATGCACAAAAAAATCCATACAACACATTAAAGGGAAGGAAAAAAAACCCAAGAAGCACAATTGTCCACTTTAATCCCTCCCAGCAACCACTGTATTCCTCCACAACATAACTAATCTCTGCCTGCCATAATTGTAATCCACTTGTAAATGTAATTCCAACAGCCTCATCTGGGTGAGAGGAAATCTTAAGAATTTTCATATGCGGTTTTAAACAACTGGCGTTTCAAACCTTTGCTCCACTGTATCTCTCAGTTCATTTGGTTTGGTCATGTGAACCCAGCAGTGCCACAATCAAGCTAAGCCCCCTAATTTTGTCCTCACACAAAGACGTTGGAGGCGCTAACAGTCGTTGTAATTTACATTGTAATTTTTCATGGTAATTTCCTGGCTCCAACTGAACCCGAATACAGATCAGTCTGAGCAGTGCAATTTTTGCTGCTTGTTATGGCATGTAATTGCGCTTGCATTTCCGTGTACTCAGAGAGCCGCTTGTCACAAAGGCACGCCCCGAAAAAGCTATTTTTTGGGCTCGAGTTGGCCGAGGTGCAATCTGCGGTTACCGTATTCTTCGTGGTGATAATAATTCATTCTTTCTGCTTCAGTCTCTACTCCGCTCTGTGCACCGCTTTGTCAGGATTCAGCTTTCACCTCTGGCTACCAAAATGACCAAAATGACTTGGTAACACCAGAAAAATATTCTGAGAAATGCGACCAATAAGGGACTATAAACTACTGCGAACACTGCTTTTTTTCATCAGGAAAGAAAAACAGTTTCTTTGTGTACTGGAATGGAAGACCAATTGAAAATCAGTTTTAAACCATCTATCCCTTTTGGAAAAGTTGGACTTTTTTTTTTTTCCTTTTTGCAAAATACAAGGATCCAGTGTCCAGATGTTTTAAGATGTATGAGGCTCTATAGGCAGAGTATTGCAGAAACAGAAATAATAAGAATCATTGTGTTTTCTGTATCTTAGAAATGTTTATATCATCAGAGGATGCGTGTCTGCTTCCACACAGTCTGCCATGTCGCACCACCATGTTTCTGGGATGTTAGTAGCCAAGAGCAGACAAACCAAACTTAATTATTAATCGATGATAGCTGTTAAGACTTTAACTGATTAGAAATATATTAATCAATAATGAATCTATTGTCTAGAAATGACAGTAAATGGATCTCACTTGACATTGATTTGTCTGGCGGAGTCATTGGTTGAATAATTAAAATTAAACTTAAAAAACAAACAAAAAAAAAATCGGAAAAAAAAACACGTTTTGTGTCCTATTAATTATTAATGTTTAAACAATTAATCAGTTTTTATTTTCAAGTATTTGTTAAGGAAAATGCACAAAATTTGCAACCCTAAACCAAACAATAGCTATAGATACGGTCTTTTGCAAAACTTGAGATTTGTTTTTTATTGAGCTTTAAAAATATTTTACCTAACAGAATCATTGTGTTTATTATCTGGGGACAGTTTTTATCCAGAACCCTCAACATAATGTTTAAAGGTGTAAGTCTGTAAGTTCACCACTAGATGCCACTAAATCCTACACACTGGTCCAAATCTGTCTTTACTGATCTGACTGATTGAAATTAAGAAACACTGCAGAGACCTGGCACATTTCAAATTGAATTTAGAGGTAGAATCAGTGGAATTTTTCTTGCATGTTTGCAAATGCACCAGAAATACCAACATTTTTATAAAAAAATAAGGAAATACAGACAGATGACTGCAGATACAGCCACCAGTACACACGTCTAGTGGGTCATAGGTGGTGACTGAAAGGATTATGTTCATATGACTCTATACATTGGTTTTTGTAGGAAAGTGCTGCATATTATGTCTTTTAAATACAATGTGAAATATATAACAGCAGTCAGTTTATATGGCTCTGCCTCTTAATGTTGGGCTACCACATACTCAGTGTATCATTATCATCATCATCAGAATCGCTCTCATCATCTTTATTGTTACTTTTGGCATGCGAAACACTGTAACTCATAGCTGTTAAAACCAAATAAAACAGAAAAATGAATGTGCTGGAATCATATTTGGCAATTTAATTACCCTCATTATTCCCGTATGCATGAAAACATTTGCAGTGGCTGTTCATCTAATCTGTATTCTGCTCCATGATGCGGTCAAAGAAAAAGACAGAGAGGAAGAAAATGAAAGCAAGGGAGAATTAGAATAATAGAGAGAGAAAGGTAATGAGAAGATGAAGGGAAAGATATGGCACTGTAGGACAGAGGGAGAGAGAGAGTGTGAGGAAGAAAGAACATGAGAGAAGAGAGGAGGGAAGGGGGGTGGAGAAAGAAAAAGGCGAAGAAGGTAGAAAGACGTAGAGAAAGATGGGAAGAAATTGAAATAGAAGGTAGTTGAAAAAGCGTCAGAGTGAGGAGAATGGAGAAGGAGAGAGATAAAGCAAAAGAAATACAAAGAGATGAAACGGCTGCAGAAACAGCAGGTGTCCCTCTCCAGTGGATCTGAATGGCTGCTTCACATTCTGCAGTTATGCAATCTGAGAGAAGGAGACAGAGAAAGGAAGGATGGGCGAGTAATCAAATGAGAGGCAATTTGTTATTTTTACGCAAGCATACTCTCTCCCTCTCCCTCCTTCCCTCCCTACCTCCCTCCCTCCCCCTTTACCTCCCCCTCCCCTCCTTTGTCTGCAGTGCAGCTCTGAAAAATTTCTCAATATGATAATGAGAGGCTGCCAAAGATGCACACACACACACACACACACACACAATTGTAGAGGTAGACCAATAGACAGCCAAATAGGCACGTCAGTCTTTTTGAAATGCAGTTTAATTGTTTATTTATTGTGGAATTTATTATCATAGTTAATATGAACGTGCAGTAGGACATTTTCATCAGATTCCTTATTTACTTTCAGTTACTTGATATAGAAGAAAATTAAGCTGACAAGAAAGATATTTGTATGGGATAAAGAAATGACTGTCTCTTGGTTAAGAGATGTGTGCACATTGTTTTATAACTGGGTTTGGTGAAGCTTTTCTTAACAATGAAAATCAACATTGATATGTTCAGAGAATCTGTGCTTATTCAGTATAAAGAGCAATGAGCTGATGATATATGGACTAAATGTTATGCCATGGCCTAGGGAGAAACCTTGGCACAACACAAGAAGGTGGTCCCCCAGTCTTCCCACCACAAGAAAGGCCAGCAACATCCAGTACCAAGTTCAAAAGGAGCCGTTTTTATTTTTCTTCAGAGGGAGAAAACGCCAACATAACAAACAAAAAGAACTCTAAATTAGCCCTAACTTCCCTAATAAAAATAAAAGGTAAATAAATGACAAAACTCTAACCTACCTCCTACAAACTAAGTAAACAGGAGAAAAAGGGTTAAAAGAAAAAGGGCTCCTCCCTCCTACATACTGCTCAACTATTTACAGGTATTTACAGAGTTGATGTTTTAACTTACTCTATACTCGATCACAAGCTTCAGAAAAACTCCACAGAGCACAAACTCTCTCATCACAACTTTTAACAGCTTACTATGAACACACAATCATCTCAACATGGCGACGTTCCGGCCCCTGACCAATCGCGTGTCAGCAATCAGACCAGGCAGCGAACCATCGGACAGCACCTGCTCCCAATTCACTCACTCATTCATTCCTAATGGAGAGAGAGAGAGAGAGAGAGAGAGAGAGAGAGAGAGAGAAAAACATGCAAAAACATCACAAATGACCCACAGGGTCATAACACTAAACCAAAATTGTATCATATCGTATATAATCACTGTTGGCAAAAGTAACACATTCTTTACTCAAGAAGTAGATACATGTTTAAAAAAAGACTGGTAGAAGTAACAGAAGTAGAAGTACTTTCTTTACTGCAGTAAAAGTAAAAAAGTACAAACTCTGAATGTACTCAAAGTATAAGAGTAAAAGTCACCCTCTGAAGGACATTCCTACGGGCTGTTTCTGTGCAAAATTAACTTCAAGTTTGCTTCACCAGAGTCTCTGGTCTCTGTCTGTTTCATCTCATTACATCTTTTACATCGTTTTTGTCTTGTTATGCCCTGTTACATCTTTTAAAGCGATATTCCACCCCAGAATGATTATCCACTCAATATGTACTCACCCCTATGCTGATGTGAGGATGGGTGAAGATCTTCAGTTCACAAAACAATCCTGGAGTTTCAGCAGAAAACAGGGTAGCAGCCAAATCCAGTATAATGGCAGTAAATGGAGACCACGGATAAAATGTAAAAAAAAGAACACAAAACAAACACAAAATGTCTCCATCCTGTTTGTGTGGTGTAATCCAAGTGTCCGTGAGCCGCGACATTAAAATTTAACCACAAAAGACCCCATTTACAACATGCTTTTAGCCAAAATGTCAACTGTAGCCTCCCAGGTAGCATGTAAACATGGCGTGCACGTGTGAAAATATCGCAACATCGTGTCGTGTTGTTTTCAGCTTGTTACCTCTTTAATGTCATTTTCGTCTTGTTGCTTCTTTTTACGCTGTTTTTGTCTTGTGCTAAAACTAAAGTAATGAGTCTGTTTTGAAAACATAAGCAGTACAGAGTACAGATATTTGAGTAAAAGTAAGAAGTTGTCAGTAATATTCAAGCAAAGCACAGATACTGAAAAATCTACTTAGTAACAGTAACAAAGTATTTATACTTAATTACTCCACATCTCTGTCTACAATTTATATAAAAAGAAACAAAACTTATGTGCTTAGCTGAGATTTGGTATTTTACCACTTATGTCAGTCTGAGGTGGAGCAGGAGAACAGTTGTGTTTCTTAAGGAAACTTAAGAAGGCAAAATTCCCATGCCAAGTGCAGAGTGGGTGATTAAAACCACCCAGAACATCATGGTACCCATGTACTGAGCATCAGTAATACAGGGAGGTGTGGTGCCTCGCAGAGCCCAAATGATAAGACGAAAAGACGATGCCCACACCAGCCAAAGTCTGTTCATCCTGCTGCCGTCTGGCAGGAGATACAGAAGTATCCGCACCGTACCACCAGACTGAAGAGCAGCACTTCCATGCTCACAATTCATCCTCAGCACGCCTCCACATGAATTAGTTTGTTTCATTTTTATCTCATCAACCAATCTTATATAAATAATTTAAATGATGTTTTTATGAGCAAATCTACATCTGAATCTCCCTGTACAACCCTGTTGTCTAGTAATAAATCAGTCAGTCTTGTATCTTGTGTAAAACTGTGTGAAGTGCATCCAGCTGATCTGACTGCATGTTTGAAAGATGACGACTGCATTTATTGATCATCTCAGGGTCCGCTGCTCTTCAATGCAAACCCCACACAGCACACAAGTGTATTTCTGTCATAGGCGATGCATGTTTCAGCAATAAAGCCAAAGAAATTGAGATTAAAAGAGAAACGTAGCAAAGTTTGAAGGAGCTACCGGCCGCTGCATCTACATGCACAGCTATTATCATAGCAAACATTTAGCATAACACATACAAGTGCATATATTAAACCCAACACAAATGAGCAGTAAAAATCAGGTGTGTGTGTGTGTGTGTGTGTTGTCCCTGGAGAACCTCAACTCAAAGAATCTGTGAATAACTTTGCTGTTTCTATTGGCTGACACACACACACATATACGCACACACATAGGGCCATAACTCTGTATGTGTGTGACAGAAAGTCAATGTGTGGCCATAAGAATGTGAATACCGTCGAGTCAATAATGTTCAGCTCACTGTTCTGCCATTCAGCACTCTGCAGCCTGCAGCTTCATATATGTTACAGTAGGACTCTTATGTCGTGCTGATCCACCGGCTAGATAATGGCACCAAGATCACTCACTCTGACAGAGGATAATAGTACCGTTTGCAGCTCCTGCTCTGCTATTATGGACTAAATAGTGACTATTAACATTCTGTACTACACAGGACTAAAGGTCTGCAGCCATGCTAGCAGCCCTTTGAGGCTATACATCTTGCTTTGAGCTAAATACTAACATCACAGCATGTTAACAATAATGACAGTGTTAACATGTGATAAGCAGGTACTATGGTCACCATGTTCACAAGCATAATTTAGCTTCTTAGCATGCTGGCATTTTCTAATTATAACTAAACACAAAGGGCAGCTGAAGCTAATGAAAATATCACAACAGTGTTGTAATTCTTTAAGTTCCGTACAAACATTTTTTTCTTTACATAATACAAGCAAATTACACACATATAACACACACGACAATATTTACATTATGATATAACTTTAAAAATAAAATAAATAAAAAGATACAATAACCAAATGGAATAAAAGAAAAAGAGCTAAGAAAATTGAAAGGATCCATTCAATAATTCAAATAATTAGATTTACCATACCAATACCTTTAGAAACTTAAATATACATGACAGGTATACATATTAGATATATTAAACAATTAACCAATAAACCAATATTTTCAATTAAACTACCAAAAAATGCTGCGTTCCAAAAAAATGGCTTAAAGTTTCATATTTCTTCCTCCGAAAGTGCAACGTGCAACATATTTTTTGCCTCCATTGTGCTTCATAATTTTGCTGACGGACGCAAAGTTCCTCAATGCGATGGAAGATCAGAAACCAGACGAGAGTTAAAGATGTTGACAGACAACTGGACCTTGTTCGTTTCAGACCCATGGAGTGTCGGCGACAATCAGTACGGTCTGCACAAGAGCTGGTCGGAAAACACAGGAACCTGCTGGTCATCAGAGCCAAAATCTCGGTTCATAGCACCAAATAAACGGCCCTGACCCACCACTGGCAACACTGCAACCAGAGGGAACAGCTGGACGGTCAACGAGAGACGCTCTAGTGAACCATTATTTTACTGAGGGCCTTTTGATCAATAAAACAGTAGAATGCTGACAAAACCGTTGTGTGTTTGACATTTTATTTAACCACCAAGACATTCCTAACATTTTCACATCTGTGTTGAAATCATGAAATGTTAACTCTGGCCAACAGATGGAGGCCGATCCAAAGACTGCAAATCTAGATTTTATAATTCTGACCTTGTGGTGTCTGGATCAGAACGACCATATCTGGGAATTCTTTGAAAAACTACAAGACCTAAATCTGGGTAATTTTGATTTAAATTAAAGAAATATTGGCCTCTGGGCACCATAAGTATCTGCTCTGAATGTCATGGCAGCCCGTCTGATGGTTGTTGAGATATTTCAGTCTGAACCAAAGTGGTGGACAGACAGACATTACCAGTCACACTGCTAGCAAAGCTTTAAAAGAGCACAGGAGGACTTTGTTTCTACAGCACTATGCTTTTTTTAACATGTCATGACAAGTAAAAATCAGTGAATATCATATTTAAAGGAACAGTTCACCCTAAAATTAAAAATACATATTTTCCCTCTGGCTTAAATTGCTATTTATCTCGATAATTTTGGTGTGGGTTGCAGAGTTTTGTAAATATTGTTCGAAGAGATGTCTGCCTACCTCAAACATAATGGAACTAGACGGCACTCAGCTCGCGGTGCTTGAGTAACCGGGTCATGATTTCTGGAAAGAAACGCTGGTGTTGAATTTTACAAATGTATTTCTGTGGCGCTTTGAGCACCACAAGTCGAGAGTCATCGAGTTCCATTGTATTGGAGAGAAGGCAGATATCTCTGTGGCTGATATCTCCAAAACTCTGCATCTCACAACAAAGCAATCAACTATTAATATTTATTAATTTTATTTATTTAAAGTTTGTTTGATAGGGACAGATACAGTACACATAGACAAGCTGAAAACAGCCATTCGATGCAAGTGCCATAGCGTTTTTATCAAAACCCGTCCTTTGAAAGGCTTTTATGAAAGTAAGAGATTAGAACAGTGAGATAAAAAGATGAAAAACTGAATACAACAAAATACCGTAAAACTAAGTAAAATACTGAGCAAAAAACATTAAAGCACACATATAAAGACATGAGTACATGTTTGTTGCTGAATTAATCAGGATTTGGTAGCTTTCTTAAAAGTATTAGTCTGCAGCTGATTTCAAATGATCCAGGAACAAGTTCCAGGAGAAGAAAGAAAGCTGTCTGAGCAAAAGATGTTTCACACAATGGAACTTGACGATCGGCACTTGAAGCTGCTGGTGGTACCTTTTTTGCTTTTTGTCCAAGAGCTGCAGTTGTAAAGACACTTGGTAGATTTAATTACAGACTGGCTGGCCTGAGACCATGTAGTCAAACCATGGGACAAATGTGAGAAAACCATTGAATTTACAAACTGCAGAGTGCAGTCAAATGTCAAACTATTTAATGTCTTAAAACTGTTGAAATAGCTCTGCAGATAAGAGTTTTTATTTTGGTGAGAACTGTCCCTTTAATCATTTGAAACATTCAGTGACAAACCAATATCTCTCTCCGCTCTCTCCCTGCAGGGCTCCATTTGGAGTTGGTGCTTCTCGGGGCTCATGTTTGTCCAGTCCAGTAGGTGGTGGAGGAGGAAGTGGGTGCAGCCAGGCGGGGAGTAAAATCTCCGACCCTTCGTCCCCAGGGTCCCCAGGGCCCTCTTCGTCCCGTCCCTCCACCCCGCTAGTAAACTCGGCCAACCCCGTCAGCACCGTCAGTCCAGCCTCCTCGCCGCAAACTGCCGCCGCCCAGCTGAAGAACTGCCTGCGCTCCAGTCAGCACACGGTCAACCAGGCACGCACCTCAATGCAGCTGGGTGAGCAGAAACGCACAGAGTGCACACAAGTGTAGTTTTGTTCCAGTTTTAACAGTTTATTGATCAATCCCGATCACATGCTCTCTGATTACCATGAATTAACATAACAGCACGGCGCCAGCAAAACCTCTGTAAGTAAAAGATTTATGATCTTCTCAGCCAAGAAAGAAAGAAATATGAACAGAGAGGTGAATCTTGTTGAATCTCTCCAGATAAATGTTAAAACAAAGTTATTTATCACAGTGAGACGTCTCTGTTTCTGGTATTTTTCCAACACCGTGCTCTGGAATATCACGCCCTGCGATACTCCGCACTGTTCACCAGCCTGCAGGCCTGAAGGAGTCCAGATCATTTGGGAGCTTGCAGCATTTTTAGCCCGTCGGTCTCTGATTACAGAATAATAGAATATTGATCAGTCATTAATTCAAGTAGCCTCTACACCATGTAAAAATTTGCAGGCACATGCTCAGAGCAGCCTCTTTAACCTCCGTTTTCATCAATGCTCTTAGTCATGCGTAATAATAAAAAAAAAAAAAGAGAGAAAAGTTGGATGATTGCCCAAATGAATAAGATGGATTTGATCCAGTTAGAGACATTTACATAATGGCCAAAAGTTTGTGGACATGAAAATCATATGAGAGATTGTTGCGCATCTCATTCTAAAACCATGCATGTTAATATTGTTATAACAGTGTCTGCACCAGATTTTGTCACCTGTCGGGATGCTCAGATGGCCTCTGAGTTCATCTAAATCTTCATGTATGCATAAATCATCCACCCGCCACCCACCCGAACGTTGATTTTTCTCCAATTTAGAGACCCGCACCCGCACAAGGGGTGTAAATCACAGGTTTCATTACAACACGATACAATATCGGTACTTTGAACAACAATGCAATATTTGCCGATGTCACAAAGTCTTCCAAGATGTGATTTTGATTTGATTCAGTTCAGTTACATATCATCATATATCTAAATTACAACTAAGTTATGATTTAACAATTTTATGACTGAACTCTTCCAGACATTTATAACACAGACATGCCATGTGATTTTCAAGATAAAGATGCAGATGACAATATAGATTGATATTTTCTCTTTGCGTCGATGATATTGGATCCAGATCAACGTATCGTTACAACCGTAACCTGCACCTCTATCAACTGCTGTAGTCTATATTACCTTTTAAATCATGTGGAGCATTGTGAGCTTTCCAGGTGATTTCTTTATTGTGTTATTGATGTGTTAGCATGATTAGAGAGGCTGCTTTGAGGACAAAGATGAGGGATGACATGTAACTCGAGCCCAGGATGTTGCAGTTATATTGTCAGGGACTTAAACCCCAGTTGGCTCTAACCTGCATGTCTTTTGACTGTTGGCAAAAGCACACACAGAGCAGAGAAGAACATGCAAACTCCACACAGAAAGAACCCGCAGAGCTGGGATATTCTTGCTGTGAGGCTGTTACCAAAGAGCCATCATGCTGAGAACGCTTTTGCATTGAAAAAAAATATGTTTTGGCGTATATTAAACACATCAACATATGAGAGAGAGAATGTTCCCTGCCAGAGCGTTTGTGTTTGTGTGAGGTTGACTTCATGTATGAGACTGAATGTGAAGCCCTTTAATAGTGTCGTTGGAAGCAGACTTCATGCGCGCGCCCATCCATCCACACACAGACTCCGTTCTGCACTATATGAACCCACTGAATCATCAGTTAACACAAGCACAAGTGCAGAACAGTCACAAGAACGTACTGTACCACTCAGCAGAATAACTGCAAATATTTAGCACAGTTGCAGTGTAACAACATGCATCAAACATACGAACTGTGCACATACGGTTCATGTACGAGACATTACAATGAGCTCAGATCACACAGCGGTACACTCTTAGAAATAAAGGTGATAACTAGAACCATAAAGGGTTCTTGTTCCCATAAGAGAACTCTTTTTAGTTCCTGGTAAAACCTTCCACTTGCAACCCTGTCAGAAAATTCTACCTAGAACCTGTATAAAGAATTACACCTAGAACCATCTGTGAACGGTGTCACCTAGAACCCCTGTGAGATGTTCTGCAGAGAACCCTTATATTGTGTAATAGTTCCACTCAGAACCCTCCCTAGGTCTCAAGGGTTTAGAACTCACCAAGGGGGTTCTATGGAGAACCTTTTTATATCCCAAGGGTTTCATTTAGAACCCATGCAGAAGGTTCTACTGAGAAGCTTTATATATTCCAAGAGTAATATCTAGGTCATACTTAGGGGGTTCTACCGAGATTTTTTTTGTAATCCAATGGTTTTATCTAGAACATACTTAGGGGGTTCTCAGTAGAACCCCCTACTGAGAACATTTTTTTTAATAATCCAAGGGTTTTATCCAGAACACAGTCAGGGGGTTAAATGGAGGATGTTTTTTATATTCCAAAAGTTTGATCTAGAACAGTCAGGGGGTTCTATGGAGAACCTTTTTATATTCCAAGGATTTTATCTATTCCAAGAGTTTTATCTAGAACACACCAAGGGTGTTCAGCTGAGAACCTTTTTATATTGCAATGGTTTCATCTAGAGCCCACCAAAGAAGTTCTGTGGAGAACATTTTTATGTTCCAAGGGTTTTATCTAGAACCCACTCATAAGATTCTGCTGAGAAGCTTTTTATATTCCAAGAGTTATATCTAGAACATACTGGGGGGTTCTACCAAGATTTTTTTTTTTATAAACGAAGGGTTTTAACAAGAACTCACTTAGGGTGTTCCACAGAGAACCTTTTTATATTGCAATGGTTTCATCTAGAAACACCCCCCCCACCCCACCCACCCACCCAAAGGAGTTCTATAGAGAATGTTTTTGTGTTCCAAGTTTTATCTAGAACCAGCCAAGGGGGTTCTACTGAGATCCTTTTTATATTCCAAGGGCTTTATCTAGAAAAACCTACAGAGGTTCTAACCATTTTATATTGGGTAACAAAGAACCCTTGAGGAACTTCTGACAAAAGAATTCTTCAATGATCTCAACAGTACTTGAAGAACTCTTTCTTTCAATTTTTTTTTTTTTTTTTTTTGATGAAAAGGGTTCTTAATGTAACACTTAGTCTTATGAAGAACACTTGTCAAACCCTTTCTTCAAAAAGGGTTCTGTAGAAGTAAATGGTTTTGGGTAGAACCTCAGCCTTTTAGGAAGAACCCTTTTGGAACCCTTATTTCTAAAATCGTACTGTCTGTATCTGCCACGCACACACACACCTGCCTACATCATCTCGGCCTTGTTCTCCGCTCACAGAACATTCGTCTCCGCTGCTCCCTCATTTCTCTCCTCTCCCTTTGTATCTTTTCTTTCTCCCTCTGAGAAAATAATGGCGAAGGTTTCTTTTTGGGAGGCTGAAGAGTACACACTGTGAGAACACTGCCAAGAATAAACACACACACACACACACATACACACACAGACATGTGCTCTCCCACGTACATACACACACAGAAGTGAACACAGATTCACAAACACACAGCTGAATGACATCACTGTGCTTTTTGTTTTATGGAGGCGTAATGACAGAGAGCTTATTGCCTCTCTCCGTCCACCTCGTTCCTTTTCTCCCTCTGTTTTTCTCTCCCTCTTTCTCTCCCTCTCACACACACACACACACACACACACACAAACACACACATCTGGTCTCCATTACAAAATAAAGTATGTGCATAGTTCTGGCGTTTAGTGGTTTTATCACATGACCAGTGCGCCTCTCTATGGATTTCTGCCTGAGCACTGCAGTACAGAAGAGCAGGTGGCTAGCAATCCTGTGCGTGTGTGTGTGCGTGCGTGTTTATGTGAGTGCATGTGCATGCCTTATGTGGGTGTGTATTTCTGTGTACTTTTATCCTCATGAGCACCAAATGTCCTCATACAAATTAAAGCCTAAGAAAAGTGCTCCAAACTCAGGATATCACAGCCTGTTTTTACTTCTATAAGGGGATTGTTCAGAATTAGGGTCTTGAGTTAAAAGGAGCAATATGGAACAACTGCACTTCCAAAAATGAGTACTGTAGTCCAAATAGCGAGTTGGAGCCACAGACTGTTTAGTAAATAGGTTGAAATTCTATTTAATATACAGTCTATGGTTGAAGCAAGTTGTTTCCCCCCGCCCCCTCTCTCCCCAGACTTGAGGAAGCTCAGGCAGGCTGCAGGAACACTGCAGGAGCACAAGATGAGTGCAACATTGTAAGGTTCCACACTGTAAGCTGATCAACTGTTTATACCTGTCAATCATCCGTCAATGTACCGTTGAGCCCGTTAAAACAAAAGCCCACTGCTTTTAACTCTTTTAACTTAGCATGTTTCCTTGATGTCTGATGACATGTCATGGTCATTTTATGATTTATTACAGCAAATATATAACAGATTTATGCTCTTTCACATTTTTAGCAGGATGGTGTGAATTTTGGACCTCCTTGTTCTCCTTGTGTTTGTGCATTTTGAAAGATGTGCAAGTGAGGTGAACTCTTAAACTCCACACTTTTAAATAAATAATTTTGTTATTGTGTTAATCTACTGTATCGCTAGTTGAAAGCACTTTCACTACACTTTCATTCAATTGTATGTTCTTTTTATTTTCTTTTTTTATTACTTATCTTTTAATGACTCTCTTTTTAATTACTATTTTATGCATTTTGTACCAAAATTCTAATTATATTTATTAATGTATGGATGTTCCTTTTGTTTTATCCATGTGAAGCACATTGAATTCCCCCTGTGCCTGAAATGTGTTATATAAATAACTTGCTTGCTTGCTGGAGCGTTTCCCTGCCTTTAACATCCTTTACCACAGTTATGCTATGTTAAGCCTTTAAGACATGAGCAGAACACTGTGTCAAGTAATTGCATTTTGCATGACCCAGTATATAAAGATAGACATTAGACTAATCTAACATTGGCAAAACAAATCACCAGTGTGGGTACACACCTTGTAGGAAGCAGGGATCATCTGTCTTTGAAAGTGTATTTGTTTAATAACAGTGTTAATTGCCTGTCAGTGAGAGTTCTGAATGTACTGTGTGTTCATGCAGGAGCAGGTAGACTAGATGAACCCACATACCAGAGACACTAATTATTTGGATACTAATTCTCTCCTCAGATATTGAGTAAGAAGATCATTGAGTCAAACTCCCAAACCACATTACCTTTCTTGAACTAGTGATGACTGATGGCTGCATTAAAGGGATGTTCAGATTATTAGAAGAGGGGTTGTATGAGGTACTTATCAATAGTCAGGGGGGAACTACTTTATTTCCAATAGAGAGACACTCTTTCTACTAGAAAGAAAATAGTTCCTACATGAAACTGCTCACAACAAGTTCTGTGTATTATCTTGAGTAACTGGATCATGATTTTTGGAAAGAGACACTGGTTTTGAACTGAATCAATTTTTTTTTTTTTTTTTTGGTTCTTTGTGCACCAAAAGCCGAGTGCCATTTAGTCCCATTTTGTTGGAGAGAAGGCAAACATCTCTCCACCATGAAAATCTAGATGGATAAATAGCACTACAGACCAGAGGAAAAAATATGTGTTTTTGATTTAGGGGTGAACTGTCCCTTTAAAAAACATGGTTGATCTAAAATAAATAACATTTTGCATGTACACTATATTTAAAATATTTTTACCACTTTACCTTGTCATCAGATAGTCTTTTCCAGCAGAAAACCACTGTTAAATAAGCCAAATATGGCTCTGCCTTGTTCAACCAGACTCCATTGGTGAAATCAGGAATTTTACCTCACTGAACACAGGAGTTGCTGGTCTACTGCTGCCTCGATCGGTTAGTTAGTTTGTGTTATTGAGTGACTTACGCATTTTAAAAGGTTAGTTTCGATTCATCAAAGTCACACAATAACACAAACAAAGTATCCGATTGAGGCAGCAGTAAACCAGCAACACACATGTTATGCGAGGTAAAATTACTGATTTTAGAAATGGAGTTTGGTTGAGCGAGAGAAAGAGCAATATTTGGCTTCTGTAATGGTGGTTTCCTGTCAGAAAAGGCTGTCTGATGGCAAAGTGGTGAAAATATTCTAAATACAACGTGCACTTAAAGTGATCTTGACTTTTTTTGGATGGACTCTTTTTTAAGTGTCTAAAATACGTCTTCCTGTTGACCCTGTCCACAGCAGTACACTGCTTAGCTTCTGTGTGGTTCTCTTACCTCATGTAACCCCACCTCAAATAATCCAACCTATACCTCTAAAAAGCTCTCACAAGTATACAGTGATAACGTGTGTTTGTGTCTGTTTTAGTTCACAGTCCACCTGCTGGAAGCCCAGAGCGCCCCACGGTGGCTATCTCCCCCCTGCGTCCTCAGAGTTCGTCCCCCTCACGCTGCCCCGGCCAGTCGGGTCGTCCTCTCTCCATGGTGTCTCCAGGACCCAGTTTAGGGCCTTCACCCCTCTCCTCTCCGGCTTCGCGGCCCCTCCTGCCCCTTTCCTCCCCTCTCTCCTGCCTCACGCCTCCTAACGTGTCAGCGGTGCACCTCAACGGGGAGCCAGCCAGTCCCCTGCAGCCACCATTGCCAGGCCCCTCTCATGCCCCGACCCAGGGCGTCCTCGCACCCAAAGCAGAGAAGGTGAGTCTCATCCTCATACGATCATTGGCTTGTTGTAAAGTATGACATTTTGCACCAACATTCAACAATCATTCTGTGAAACATCCACTGTGGAAATACATACTAATGTCTCCGGAGACCTTTGTCTCCAATAGAATAACTGGATGTCTTGGTTTTTCAATACAGCTTCTATCTTTTTCTCCACATGTACAATCAAGAGCTAAATGCTTTGACTTCATACTTGCCCAAGGACAAAATAAGGCAAGACAGATTTTTAAAAAACTTGTTCCTCAAAAATGAAAATGACAACTTTTCATTAGAAAACAAGTCTGAATACTGATTGGTGCAACATCTTCTTATCTGAGGGGAGAATTTTCATATAATGACCAACTTAAACTTACTGTGTACATCAATATAGCAGTACAGCATACAGATTAATGTCAGTTGTTTGGTCCATAAAATGCCAAAAAATGGTGAAAAATATTGATCCAAACCCCCGGTGACGTACTCAAATGTATTGTGTCCACCACGATATTCAGTTTAATGACACAGAGGACTAAAGAAACTATAAAATATTCACATTTGAGAAGCTGAAATCAGCAAATGTGGACGCGATTAGTCCAAGCTGTTTGTAAACACATCAGAAAGATACCAGGATGTCAAATACCTACGTTTTTGAGTTGCTAAAGTGTCCTGAGTGCAGCAAAATAATAAGAAAAATATGGAAATACAGGCAGAGGGCAGTTAACAAAACAATTAATCACAGTATTATGAAATTGCAATATGTCCAAGTGCTATATCCAAATCGCAGAACCTAGCAAGATAAGTACATCATACAACCCTGTTTTAAATAATGCAAACTATCCTTTAATCTGCTTATTATTTTCTAAAATGTCAGAAAATAGTGAAAATGCTTGTTACAATAGCTGTTTTTATTTTCTAAATCCCATCCTGAGTTCTTCAAATAGCGTCTTTTGTTTGATCAACACTTCAAAATCCAAAATTGTATTGACTTACTGCCACATAAGACAAAGACAAACAGCAGCTCTTTGCAACTGAGCGGCTAAAACTATGGAACATTTGGTATTTGTGCTTTAAAAAATGACACATATAGAGAATTCATCAATTATCACAGTGGTTGCTGATTCGTTGTCTGTCAGTTGTAATTGATCGGTCATTTCTGCTCTAAATCTGACCGTCATTGTTGATGAAAATGTCTACACTCGGGCAGCTGTTTTGTTAGAGCAGGGAATTCAATACAGCAAACCAAATATTGACTGTGTGTTTTGAGTCCACACCTCCATTAGAGAACACAATCCCTCTTGTTTTCAGACCACACAGGTAATAAGTGCAAGAAGAAAAAATACGCCCTGCCGCTTCCACTTCCTTTGACGTTTTAGTCATCCTGTAAATAAAACTCATCCTGTACATACTGTAATTAACTTTTAACACCGCGCCAGGTGAGAAAATGTGACTGTGTGATGTGATGTGCCAGCATTCCCCTCCTGCCTCAGTGAGTGTCATTCACTCAGGCAGCTGGCACAAATGCTGAATGCCGTCTTATACGTTGTGAGATGTGCGGTGTTAGAGCTGTGGATGTTAAATCGGGCCGAGCTGACAGTGAAGGATGGCACCAAAGGCTCGCATCTGTCTCAGCTCCATTTGTTTCACTGTTGGCTCCACTGTCTGGGACAGCTAATCTATGGCTAGCTGACAAACAGCTCATTGACTATGGAACAGCAGGCAGAGGCCTTGTTTACATCGTTACACTTAAGGATGGCTTGAACTCTGATTTAGGATTGTAACTCATATACTGAATATATTTCACAAAGGTTGGGACAAGATAGTTAACGCACTGTATCACTCGGACGTTTAATGTCAGTCTGATAAGAAAGAATACTTCCCTTTTAAGCAGATAATGTTTTTTGTTTTGTTTTTTGAATGGTTCAGTGTGTACAATTTACAAGGGTTTATTGAAGAATGTGGCAGAAATTAAATATAATAACTATAAGTATATTTTCATTAGTGTGGAATCACCAAAAAGTTAGAATCGCTGTGTTTTTGCCACCATAGAATGAGCCGTTTATGTCTACAGAAGAGATGGGTGCTCTTCCATGGAGGCCGCCATGTTGTACCGCTATGTTTCTACTTGGGATGTCACAATACCAGAAATGTAGTTGTCGTTTCCAATACCAGTGATTTCTACTATTCTTGATATCCAATTTGATATCACGTAAAAAACAAAAGCAATGATAAAATTCAGCCATTGCTGTTTTTCTTTTTGACCAGAAACAAAAACTCTTCTGAGGATCTGGGACAAAAGACTGAGGGGGAGATTTACTGAGCCTGACACGAGTCACTGTCAGGGGAGCATGTTGTCTGTGTCTGGAAAGTAATGCAAAAGTGATTTCTGTTTCTGCTAAAATATGCATTGATCAACGACCCGCACTCAGCCTGACCCACAAATCACATCAACTTCAAACATTATAGCATAATTGTCAGGGTCATGCCACATGCAGCACAATCCTGCAGCTGGAAACAGAGAGCCACTGTCAGAGTGCCCTGTTTTTACTCCACAAACTGTAGTGGGAAGATCACGGCTATGAACAGACAAATTGTTCCTAATTGTGTTCCTCTTGAGTCCATAATTTCAGGATCTTAACTATTTTGTCATGCTATGAGCACCGATCAGACGACAGAGCATGCTGGATGTGTTGCTGTGTGCACTACTGCAGCCAGCACGTGTGTTTGAAAGAGAGGGAGACAGAGAGGAGTGAAGGAAGGTGGAAGGAGGACTACTGGACACAGAGTCTGTGGGAGTCATTAATACTTACTCCAACCACTGCTTTGTCACTTGACACACCATAGAAACGTGGTATTTAATAGAAAGTCAACCCAAACCCGCCCATCTGCCCCGCAGGTTGCCCCACAACTCGACCCGCGTATCACTATTTCCTTTCAGCGAGTCAAATCAGTGAGTGTAGCTGCAGATGCACTTGTTGTTGATCAGTGCTAGTGGGTGTTTTTCTTCTTCCTTTGGCATTTAACGGCAGCCTGCAGCAGTAGCCCAAAACGGATAAAAGGAAACACAGGCTCTACATACGAACTTTTACATTGTCCTCAAGTCCTTGCAATCTGCAAGCTCATTGTTGCTAAATCTTACACACTGGGTCTTTTGAAGTCATTTTAGTTTGTTTTGGAGTGATTTTTCACAGCTGCCTATAAATTTTAAGTGATGACCTGCCTCACTCAGCCTTAATGAGCTGCTACTCAACCCGAAACCACCTCTCAATATGGATTTTGCTGCAGTTGTAGCAGCCAGTTATGACTTAAATGCTTTTTCAGAATCTTTTTATGCTCTGACAAGATTAAAATTCTGGGGAAAAACCAGGATACTTCTCAGTTTTTGGGCCAGGTAGCTTAATAGATCATATTTAAAGAAACTCTGTATTGGGAAAAAAATAGAACTACTATCAGTCTCAGTCCCAAAATACTGTATCATCATATTATCCTGACCCTCATACGCAGCAGTCACCTTTGTCTCTTTGAGCTCGGCAGAGCAGGAACATCAGGTTTGAAGTCAGGGTGGCGACGAGGCTGCACAGAGTCACCCTTCGTTAGAGAGGAAATGATGAAGCAGCTATGATAACTGTCTGGCAGGCACAGTTAGGATAATCTCTGTTTGACACACTGTCACACTGTCTCGAGCCCAGCCAGCATTACTGACACATATCGCGTTGGACATTGAGATGTGATTGTAGACTGTTACCAAGAAGCCTGTGCATGCAGGGCAGCTGCCAAATAAATGGCTGTCAGAAGTGCAGGTCCAGAAAAAGTCTAAAAATGTCTTGAAATCCAATGCTTGACTGTTTAGTCAAGAGTATTTAAGGCCTCAGATTTTTAAATAAAAACCATACATTAAAGTGACTCTGCCTAAGTCCTGTCCCCTTTTTGGAACCTCAGTCAGTTTTCTCCTTTCCTGTCTCCTGTGCTCAGATATGATATCAGCTTGGCTCATCTATACTGAAAAGAAAACCAAATTCTGAAGATGGTAAAAAAAAATTTGCAGGGTTACTTGTAAAATCTGCATAGTTAACTAATATTAGCTACTCACTAGCTAACTAATAAGCTAATCTACATAAATTGAGACCAAAATGCCAGTTAGCTAGTGATTAGCTCAGTGAACTACATGTCTCATCTCGCACAGTTTACGTCACCAACATCACTGTCGCTTGTAATGTTAACTTGCCTTAAGTGTTTGTTTTTTCCAGGGACTCCTGTTCCTTTTATTGGCCAGGTGGCTAACGTTAGCTTTTGGAGGTAGAGAGCCCTGACATCACTTCGGTGACTTTTAGGGGTGTAGTCTGTCTAATTACATATATTCACCTCAGGTAAGATCATCAGCATGAACCACGGCACACTGAACTGAGTTACCGTGATTTTATTAGGAGCGAAGTGTTTCACCCGTGGCTTCTTCAGGTTCGCCCAACCATCAAGGTTGAGCGAACCTTGACGGTAACTCAGTTCAGCGTGCGGTGGTTTATGTGGATGATTTTACCTGAGATGCTCCTGCGACCAACCAGCACCTGATCCGTGAGACTGGCTGTGCAGACCGAGTTCTGTTTATTTACATATGTTCATATTCTTATACTTTCAACAGTTTTACGACAAACTTCAACTTTCTTGACTTGTAAAATTAACTTTTAAATTGACAAACATCATTCATACTTTGGCTCACTAGATAGCTAATATAAATTAATCTTGAGCTAGCTAGATACATCAAAAAACACTAGCTAGTTAACTAGGTAGCTAATCTAAATCAATCACTAGATAGTTAGCTAGCCTTTAGCTAACATTAGTTAACTTAAGATGTGACTATATATATACATAATAATACTGACCTGTAAAAGTGACACAATATGTCACTTTTACAGGTCCCCCAGCTACATATTCTAACCATTTTCAAAAGTTGGTTTTCTTTTCAACAGATGAGTCTGGTACATAGCATATCTAAGTACAGGACACAGGAAAGATAAAGTTATCTGAGGTTCTGCCTGGTATCAAACTTGCGTTTGTAGTGTTTTCAGACATTTTAATACATAATATGGCTTAAGTGTCATTAAAACATATTGACATCCTGATCTCTCAGACTTGGAATCCAACTAGAGACACTCTTTGTTTTAGACACCAAACTGAACATGGAGTTAACGTGATCCATTGATTAGCACATTTCGGATGAGGTGTACAGCCTGTGTCCTCATTTCACTCTTGGGTTTTTCTTTGGATTTCTACTATTTTTTCTGTCACATAATTTACCTGAAGAACATTCAAAAAGAGTTGAGTGTGGGTGAGGAAATTATAGAGTAATTAGCTTTGTGGGTGGACAGGAACTGGTGTGCAGAGCATCACTCCTCTCACCTAAAAGGAGCAGAGAAGAAGAAAGAAATCACAACAGGTTCAGTTCAGTTTCATCATCCTGCCAGTGTGCTGCAGAGCAAGGCACCCCTCCAACGCTAAATTAGTCTCAACTTGCATGACAGATTAATTGTGAGTGTGTGCTCCCATCTGGTGGTTCGTTTTGGAACAACAGCAGCAGTTTGACTCACTTGTGTACACACCACACACACACACCACAGGCAAGCACACACACTCACAGGAGGCAGATTAAGCCTTTAAGCCTGCAGATGAGAGAGGAGAGGGAGTGATTATTCACTTTTTTCTGCTGCTTTCAACCCTACCTCCCTCCTTCTCTTTCTCTTCCCACATTCCTCTGTTCTCTCTGTCTTTCCTCCCATCTTTTTGTCTCTCCATCCTCTTTCCTCACCTCAGCTTTCTCTTTCTGAGTCTCCCTCCATATTCCACCATTTTCTCCCCTTCTACTCATCTTTCTTTTCCTCCCTATCCTCTCCTCCCTCTCCCAAACTACAAGCTTTTTGCACAACAAGACGGAAATCTAATGTTTCTAAAGCTGTCAAACATTTTATTTGTGTATATTTCAGCCGGTGTACAATCCAGATAGTGAGCATCGTTAGATTCATATAAAAGTGATGTATTATTCAAATCAGTCTGACTCAAAAAAGGGACCAACCCAGGAACATTTGTAATAGTAATGTTTCATGATTTCTATTGGTCCAGTTACCCTCTTGCATCATTTATAAAAGTATAACTTCAAGTATTTAGTGGTACATACCTTTTTCAAGGTGAAAAGCAAAGTTTCAATATTTTAGAGTGACGCTGTCTGGGTAAAATGGTGTTAACATTTGAGGGTAAATCTACACCTATCCTACATATTTGGTATCTTTTCATGTTTTTGGGGTCAGTCTTCCAATAACATACATTCTCAAATGATATTATGATGTCTTACTACCCCAGGACCCATTTTTTTGCCAAATTTTCCACTTACAGTTTGTGCCACACTCCTCCTATGAGTGTATCCAAATCTAATCTGGGTATAAATTGTCCCTTACAGATACACAGTATGTGTAGCATATATGACATCATCATTATCTCCACCAGGGCTAGGCCTGGAAGAGATTGTGCACTTGTTTGTACTTGTGTGTGCGTGAGTGTTACATCTGTCCATCTTTCAGAGGCTGCAGCAGGTTCATTTTTAAAGATACTGGTATCATATGAAACTAACTGACCTTAAGAATCCACCGGCAGCAACCATGTCATGCCAGCTTGTCAGGAAGGAGAAAAAACACTGCAAATTAAGGCTAAATTTTGGCAAAGTAAAAGCTGGCATTTTCAAAAGAGTCTCTTGAAAATGGGTTCTGAGTACCAAAGAGTCTCCCCTTTACAGACATGCCCACTTTATATTAATCTCATGCTGTTTTTGCATACAGTATAAATGTGTATTATTATTTGGTGGGAAAAGCTTAACAAAAAGGCTACACATGCTTACATTATGTGAGAAATATGGAGGTCTTGGTATTTAAATGCATATCTCTAAAGAGCTGATATTTAGGGTGCTGTTTGTTTTCTATAGTGGATCTGCTGAGTCAAAGTGTTTATACAGCCTCTTGCTTTGTAAGCACTTTTTCTTCTGTGCTGTACCACCTCTATACTAACACTGCTCATTAGGATAATGAATTGCTATTGTTTTCCTTTTTAATTAATGGATTTTGGTCAGATAGTGCAACAGTATTTTGTCACTTATGTTGACAAAGAATTTGGTAATGGTGGAAAGTAGAGGGACTGTTTAACCCTCAGAACCTGTTGGGCCCATTTTTGGACAATTTAAATTTAATTTGGTTGTCATTTTGTCTGTGATCATGCTACAATGTTCGTAGGTTGCAGAGGGGTGGCTTTTGCAAGGTACATCATGCTCCTAAAAGATCTCCTGTCTGCACCTTATAATACTCCTTTTATCGCATTGGGACCTTCTCTCCTGATTTGGCCAAAAATGGGCCCAATAGACTTCCATTGAAAATAGCAAAAAACACACATTTTCACCTATGGGTTATTTTTTCCCAGAAACATAATTTCTATATTTTCATGGTTCAAATCATTACAGGGGAAGTCAAAATGCATGTTTATGAACATTTTTTGAAAATCACTACACAATAACATTGTGGGGCCTTTGCAGAAACACAGACAGTGATTTGGGCCAAAAAACCCCATTATAATTTCCCATTGACTGCACACTGCAAGTCAAGCATTTGAAATAAAGGCTTAATGGTTTTATATTTCAGCTTATGCCCTCAAAATGGATAAATAAACATTTTTCTGTGTCTGTGCACATACTTTCATCTTTCCATGGTCATGCATTACTGTATTACAGGTGCACAAATCAGGGACAAATCTGTGAAAATGAAAAAAACACACATTTTCACCTATGGGTTATTTTTTCCCAGAAACATAATTTTTATATTTTCATGGTTCAAATCATTACAGGGGAAGTCAAAATATATGTTTATTAACATTTTTTGAAAATCACAACACAATAACATTGTGAGGCCTTTGCAGAAATGCAGGCAGTGATTTGGGCCAGAACTCCATTCTAATCTGCCATTGCCTACACACTCTAAGTCAAAACTTTGAAATAAAGGCTTTGATGGTTTTATCTTGAACTTATGTCCTCAAAATGGATAAAAAAAATTGTTTTCCTGTGTCTGTGCACATACTTTCATCTTTCCATGGTCAAGAAAACACTGTTATTACAGGCACACAATTCAAAGATGCACCTGCGAAAATAAAAAAAAAATCCTAGACAAAACAGTCGGGCTGCTTTTATCTTATCCTCATATAAAACTGTACAACCAGAGTCAAGTAAAAAAATCTAAAGACATGAGACGATCCAGGTTGCTCACAACCTCAAACTCCCCCGAGTCACCGAGCGCCTCCACCCCGCTGAGCAGGCGTCTCAGAGCGGCCACCACGGACAGCGACTCCGGCTCTGATGACGACTGCTCCGTGTGCTCGTACTCCACTCCGTCCACCAACGACGATACGTCCGAGTCCTGTTCGTCTGCGGAGGAATGGCCTGGACACGGGTTCGACTGGGCCTCTGAACTTGCCCTCTCCCCCAGCAGCGGCGGCAGCAGCGAAGGCGAGGCTCCCCCGGCTCCACCCAGGGACTGGCTGTCAAAGTCGCGCCGGATACAGTGGTCCCGGAGTGATGACCAGACCCTCCGCTACACTGCTCCCAGTACTCCAACAGCTGGCCCCCTATATGCCTGCTCCTGGGGGAAAGACATTCCGGCATGCTTCGATTTATTCCTTACGGATGAAATGATGTTGATGCTGCTGGAGAACACAAATCTCCAGGGGATCCACAGCAGCCGCGGCTGGTCCGTGTTGGAGGTGACAGAGCTGTGTGCTTTTCTCGGGCTGCTGCTGCTCGGTGGGCTGTGCTGCACACGGGGTGAAAGTACCAAGACCCTCTGGTCGGGAGGAGGCCTGAGTCGACCCATTTTCATGGCAGCAATGCCCCGGTACAGGTTTGAGGAGGTGGCCGCCTGCCTCAGATTTGATGACCGGGAGACACGCCACCTCCGTCGGCGACAGGGCAAGTTGGCACCGATCTACAAACTCTGGTAGAAGTGGAACGAGAGGCTGCCCATGCTGTTCAATTGCTCCGAATATGTGACCGTCGATGAGCAAATGGTGGGATTTCGAGGACGGTGCTCATTTCGCCGGTACATGAAGTCCAAACCGCAGCGTTATGGAGTAAAGGTGAATCCCCCTTTTTATATTTATAAATATAAAATAAATATCATAAATTTTAACAGATATAAATTGTTTTTTAATTCATTTTTTTCTCTTTGTCTTTCAGCTTTGGATCTTAGCGGATGCTCGGACGAGCTACGCCGTCCGAGTCCTGCCCTACACTGGGAAGGATGTCCCAGCGAGACGGGCCTTGGACAGCGGGTGGTGTTGGAGCTCACGGAGGGACTTCCCATGGGCCACACCGTTATGATGGACAACTTTTTTACCAGCTTTGCCCTGGGTGAGGAGCTGGCCAAGAGGAAGTTGGCTATGCTGGGAACCATCCGCCGAAACAAACCGGAGTTGCCACTAGCTCTCCTGGTGGAGCGTCAGCGGGAAGTCCTCTCCTCTGTGTTCGCTCACACTGCCACCTGCACCGCCATAAGCTACCTGGCCAAGGGGAAGAAGAGGAAACTGGTCCTGCTCCTCTCCACACGGCACAGGCAGGCTGAGGTCGCTGCGGACCCCCACAGAAAGCCGGTCATGATTTTGGATTATAACCGGACCAAAGGGGGAGTGGATCATTTGGACCAGGTAATTATTCATTATTATTTTTTTAATTTTTAATTTTTATATATAATCCATGAACTTGCATTTTTTTTTACTTGTTCCTATGTGTAACGACAAACTGGCTCATCATTTCTTCCTTTTTTTGTCTCTCTCTCCAGCAAGTTTCGCGGTACTCCTGCAAAAGGAAGACCCGGCGCTGGCCACTCTGCCTGTTTTAACCGCCTCCTGGACATAGCGGGTTACAACGCTTTTGTCCTGTGGAGCCACATCGTCCCCGACTGGAAGCGGGGCTGCACGTACCGGCGGCGGCTCTTCATCGGGGAGCTGGGGAGAGCCCTTGTCATGCCCTGGATCGAGCAGAGAGCCAGGCTCCCGCACACTCCCTTCGCTAGGGCCTACGTGGAGGCTGTCAGGGACGAGACAGCTGGTGCAGCGGGGTCATCAGAGAGCCCACAGGAGAGGAGTGAGAGGGACATTCGGATGAAATGCAGTGTGTGCCCCCCACGAGTGACAACTGGCAGGAGGCAGAGGCGGGTATGCACCAAATGCTGCAGCTGCGGAAAACCTGCCTGCAAAGAGCACATCTTGCTCATTTGCAATAACTGTGCACAGTGAGTTTGCTGGAAGACTGTGGGCATTTTTTCGGTTGAAAGTCTGAGTCTGTTTCATTGTTCATTGTTTATTGTTTAGCCTACTTTATTGTATAGGCTATAGTTAGTTTTCATTATTCCATATTCATTGTTGCTGTTGAATGTTGATTTTGCAAATAATAATTGGTTTTCGAAAAACAATATGACTTATAGTTTTTTGTCATATTCAAGGTTTATCAATTATATTTTATCTCTCTGTGTGTCATGGTGCACATGTGACTTGAATGGACTTGAATTATTATCATTATCTGCGAGCAGTAGCTTTTAGTCGCAGTAGCTCCGGTTGTCAGCGGGTCCGCCCAGAGAGCTCCCCGGGGAACACTTTTTTTTCAAAACTCTGATCTAAAATATCAGTTTATACTACTTTCCCTTGGTCGATTGAGGTCCAGTAAAAAGTATTATGATCTTTCAACTCTTCTCTAACTATGTGAGATTTATTGTGGCATGACGTCACACAGAAAGTCACATGATCATGCCATATATTCAGCATGTGACATAAAATTTAAGGTGCATGTCCAGATAAAATGGAAAAAATGCTCCAGCAAACTATGCACAAACAAAACAATCTTGACACTGTTCAAAAGCAGACATGTGCATGTTCTTATAATAATAGGAGAAAATAAAATCATTTAAAAAAAAAATTATTTATTGCAGTTTTTCAACATTTTTTATGACGGATATTAGCGGTCCACCACTAAAACAGACCTTGAAAGGGTTAATTTTTAAATTTATTGATGAAATAATATATCATTCAAGAGAAGACAACTTAAGTTAAACAGCAAAAAAAAAAAAAAAAAAGTAATACCTATTTTTACTTTAATGTGGTAGGCTGTTGAAAATATGGCCCAAAATGGGCACTATCAGGAGAACGTTAGTCAAAGTTAACAGGTTCTGAGGGTTAATTAGTGAAGTATTACTTAACTACAAGTAAAAATACTGGTACTGCATTATCAGTAGCAAACATTTAATTGAAAGTCTTGAGTCTACATTACTCTCACGTTGTTCTGCTCAGTGGTCATGATCACCTCTCCAAACCTGTGCCTGCTGCAGGATTTTTTCCCGTCCATATGTCATGACTTTCATTAGCCTGTTTGCGATCAGAAAGCCTTATTGGCTACAAAAATGCAGAATGAAAGGTTTGAATATTATTCAAATTGTTGGCCTGCTCAGTACTGAAGTATGATTTGAAAAGTAAAAAAGTAGATTACATGTTGTGATGCAAAAGTAAGGAGTATCCAAACAAAAGACTTATTTGGTAATGGTGTTGTTTGTCAGAGTAGCTGTCAGTGTTTAGCTGTTGAAGGTTTAATGACTGAATTAAACATTTAGCGTGTTTAGCAGAAACTCTTTGTGCGGTTATATTTCTACGACATTGCAGAGTCCTGTGAACTCCCAACGGTCAAATGTTCTGCTGTTTGGCCCTATTTTATTTAAAGTTTAGCTTATTAAATAGATGCCAGTTTTGCTCCCATAAAATAATTTAGGGGATTTAATTTACAGAGAGCCTTCCTAATTGCCTGTACTGTATGTGTATGACTTTGTTAACGTTTTTAAGCAGAGCACCATTAATCAATCACTTTATCAACTGAAAAATCTGTAAAATTGTTTGACTTTTTATAAAAAGTGTTACCAAAATATCAAGCATTTGCTGGTGTAAAGCTCTTAAACAAAAGGTTATGCTGCTCTTTTCTATTCTCCATATTTGTAAATTGAATATTTTCAGGATTTTCTGTGTGACAGACAAAGCAAGCTAATTTACAACGTTGCCTTGATCTTTCACAGTTTACAATGGTGATTTTTCACAATTAATTGATTCAACAAAAAAAATGAATAAATAAATAAATAAATGGATTAAATAATCAATTAGATAAGTGTTAGCTGCAGCCAAAAACCAAAGGTAAGTATACCGGGTAGGACTGGGTGATATGACTTATGTTTTTAGGCTATGGCACAGAATACAATATATACATCGATATACACATTTTCTCTAAAATAACTTACTGTGAATTCTCAGGTAGTGCAAATGTACTGCTGTAGATTAAACTACCCAACAGTGAGGCTGGGCAATATGGGCAAAACCAGAAAAAAAATATATATATGTACATATATTTTACCAAATATATCAATATTGTGACATTATTGTTGGGATCACTATTGGTGCTTTCACAAAATATTAACACAATGAGATTTTTGATAAATAATAATCAGTAATGTGGATATGATGACTAAATGGGTGAAGACAGCTAGAACAGTCCGCTAAGTTCAGAAAATTACATCAACTTTACTGTAACGCAGCTTTTAAAACCAGGAAATGTCAACACTTATGCCATATGATGAAATAACAATATCCAAAATCTAAGACTATATCTAGTCTCATATCAATATACTGTGGAGCCCTCGTACTGGGCCATTTCTTCAAGAAAACGTCTAGTTTTTACAGCAGTCATGAAGCACAGACAGCTTTTCCTCCAGCTTGGTTCAGTAGTCGACAGTATTATGGAGCCATCTGCAAAGACTGAAGCTTTTCAGCAGCATCAGCTGGCAGCAGAAAACTAAGTGAGTAAAAAACATGGATCGAAAATTGAAAATACACTGAACCATCCAAGGTTAGTGTTGGTTCAGAAATTGTAATGGTCTGTACAGTATTCATCAAATGTAAACTGTTGCATGTTTAATGACTAAGTTTTAGTCAAACCATTCATGAGAGATTAATTATCAACTAAGACTGCAAAGAGGTTTTCTTCCAAGGTTACAAGTTTTGCACTTACAATGTGAGCAACTGCGATTCACACAAAGAAAACAAAAAAGGCTTTACAAGAGCAGGTGGTGAAGGCTGAGAGCTCACAAAACAGAAACAAAGTGACAAACAAAAACCTGTGAACAGAAAATCTGTGAAAATGAGCATTTCTCTGGAATTTCCTGATTTTAAACTGATAGGAGGGTGTTTACTGTATAAACCCCAGTTCCAAAAAAATTTGGAATGCTGCATAAAACATGAATAAAACCAGACTTCTGACCTCTGTTCAGTTGAGAACAACATAAAAACAATATATTTAATGTTGAAACGGATACACTTTATTGTTTTTTGTAAATATACACCGATTCTGAACAGGGATGGGCATTTCAAGCCAGACTGCTATTTGATATTCACTGGGCACTATTCAACAATTATTCGAAGACGACCCCCCCCCCACCCCCCGCCTCACACGCACAACCACAGAGGGAGAGAGAAACCCATTTACACACAGCAGCCCACACACACACACACACACACGGCAGGCGTTTGTTAAGGAAGCAGTCAGGCGGAGTAAAATCCACAAACATGTTGTCATCAAAAATAAACTTTCCACTCAACTCGTCTGTCCTCTGAGGCTGGGAGCTAATGTAATGATTTGTGCTGTTTCTCTAACATGTTGTCAGTTAGTTTGGAGCCAGTGAACGTTCAGTAAACAGCCTGTCACTCTGAAATAAAATACATCAGGGTTTGCAGATGTCCCATCGGTGCCTGGTAATAACACGATGCTACCAGGGCCTGTGATAACGTGACATGTGGTAGTATCGCGTTATTTCCAGGCACCAGTAAAACAGGGGAAACGAAGGGAGAATAGATTTTACAAGACAAAACAACAGTCACAGGAACGATTTGATTTTTTATTTAACAACTATTAAAACTATTTGAAAATCATTGCATTCTGTTTTTATTTACGTTTTACACAGCGTCCCAACTATTTTAGAATTGAAGTTTGTATATTCCCACATAATCAGATGAAAAACACACTGTAGTTTGGTCATATGGCATCTAATCTTCATATAGATGTGATTTGTTCAATTGACTCTAACTGATAATTATTGTTTCAGATAGTTTTTTTGTATTTTGTCTCATTTCTGTATTTCTATGTTTAAATGTTTTAAAGGTGAAGACGTTCCTTGTCTGATTCCAATATAAGAGGACAGTTGGTGCCAGTTTTTGCTTTGAGTTTTCTTGCTGGCTGTATGTTAGGAGACGCTGTTAAGTGTAGTCTAGATCCAGTTGTAAGCAGTCCTCAATAAAAGGAGAATGAATACCCTGTTGATTGTGTTGCAGAAGCTAGTTCGTTTAAAACCTTCTATTGTTGAATACAGACACAGCTGATGTTCACAGATTCAGTATTTTGGTCTCGGTCCTACCTACTGTGCCTAAAACATTTGTCTGCATTCTCAGCTGCAGTGCCTTTTGTGCTTGGCGCTTCATTTAAGTTGAAATGTGTTTTCAGTTTTATTGTCTTCGCGCCCGTCTGTGTGATGGAGTGTGCTATCTCTAAAAAGTCTGCCTGCAGTGTGGCTGCAAATGTTTTTCCATACCGCTGCTGTGAAATCTTGATCATATTTGTAATGTTTGTTGTAGTTTGAATGTCATTAAGTTACAAATCTCAGCCTTTAACCGGCTATTTTCTAACACCTCTCCTGGAAGCAGAGAGTTTAATTAGTTTCTCTCATTTGATAAATGAACTTTGGAGGAGGCTGCTGTGGTCAACAGCTCTCTTCAATGGTCTGGTTTCTCTCCTTCACACTCTTTGGTGCTTTGTGTTCATTTAACAACCACATCTTCCTCTCGCTGCTGCCGTCCTGACTCTCTTTTATCCAAATTTAAGTGCAAAATCACAAAAATCACATTTTTTTTTAGATAAATAACATAACAGTGAGTATTCTGAGTTCGCCATTTCCATATTATACCTCCATATTTACAACACTATGCTGTTCCCATGACAGATAATATTTGATGGAAAATGAATGTAAAAAACAAACAGTTCTGCTTGAGCCAGCCGCCCAAGTATAAAAGAACCAGATGGCTGAGAAGGAGACAGAGCTGATATGGAGGCTTCATGCATCTACAAAAAAATTAATTAGTCAGATGCTCAATGATCCACGACTGAGAGAAGAAGACACAAAGCTGTTTTGTCCTCCAGGTATCACACAGAGTTTGACTGGTGGACAGTATTGTAAAGCTCTTCCATAATCAAACATGAATAAAGCATGACTGGAAAAAAAACATGAATCTGCCTTTACAGGTGCCATTAAGAAATCGATATAGATTCTCAAGACCACCGCAGTGGACAAACATGCATTCAGCTTGAAGGATCAACAGTTAACCACTTTGATGGCTACCTGTCTGTTCAAAGCACAGGCATTCATGCTGTGAACATTTTCTTGTCATCAGAATAGCAATTACTCCCATCATCCTTGTTTTCTTCTTTCTTACCTGTGACTGAACAGACGGACAGAGAGAAGGAGCCTTTTTTATTCTGATGTGATGGTTGACCTAGTGGATCTGTTTTGCTCATAGAAAATAACCCACAACATTGTTAATACAATTTCTAAATCTAAAAACTGACTCAAACTGCCTGGTTTCTGCACTCCTCTATGCAGAGGTGGGGAACTTGAGTCACATGACTCAACTTGAGTCAGACTTAAGTCGCAATTTTGAGGACTTGAGACTTGCTTGACTGGACTTGAGACAGATGACGTAAAAGGACTTTTTTTTAGATAATGAGAAGTTTTTGTTTGGGTGATTTTCTGTGTGCAATGTGCATAAACTTGGTAAACTAACAGCTAAATTCCACCTGCCGTGGCTGTGTTGCGTTACAGTTCAGGCAGTTGTGGTTGCATCCATGAAAGAAGTGACACTAAACTTGGTCTGATAGCTGCAGTCCAGCTGCTGCTGAATACTCAACAGGAACAGTGTTACCAGATGCAAAATACAGCAATATCATACCGTTTAACAAAAATTATTGTACATACAGAAACAACCTGGGAGGGGACCAGGATACTACACCGAATGACAGAACTTTGCCATGTGCACCATGTTACATGGAGACTCCGTCATCTGAGGAAGACGGCAGCGGTTTATCACTTTTCACAGAATCAATTGCAGCTCATCACACAATTACTGCTACTGTTCCTACCCATCAAAATAAAAGCCCCAGACTGTCTCACTGCTCTACCAGCTACTTGATTGGTGTGATGCTGATGTGGTTGGTTGCTCTCAAACAAGACTTTGTTGTGACTTTATGGAAATGTCAAAATTATCGCACATTCAGCCTTTTTTGGAATTACTGATTGTATATCATACAGTTACATATAAATACGATAATTATCATATATCTAGCAACACTGAACAGAAAGAAAAAGACAAAAGCACTCAAACCAGAAAAGTAAAAGTGGGACTAAATCTTACTCTACGTTGTACTCTGCATGATTGTTTTTTCTGACATTTTATAGACTAAACCTCTAATCGATTTATCAAGAAAATAATCAACAGATTAGCCTTCAATGAATACACTTGTTAGTTGCAGCCCTAGAAATCACAAATCTGGCAACATTAGTTACAAACACTGATTTTGGTTTTTGTGTCCTCTGATTGGGAACCTCAAGAAGTCATAAAATTCTGCATCAGTATACCTGTTTAAAGAAAAAAAAAAAAAGTTGAAAAATCCAGTTCTCTGCTCTTCTTGCCCAGAGTTTGATGAGAAGATTGATACCACTGTCATGTCTGTGCAGTACGCACAGAGCATAAATACCAGAAGCAGGTGGAAACAGCTGGCCTGGCTCTGTCCAGAGTTAACAACTCCACCTACCAGCACCTCTAAATCTCACTAATTGACATGTTGTATCTTGTTTGTTTAATGCATACACAAACAGAAGGAAGCTACCTGCTGTAATTATTTCTCATCTAGCAACAGCTGGGAGCGTTGACTTCCCACAGTCTTGTAATCACAGTGAGCTCGACAGATGCTGCACAGAGGCGCTGGATGGATGAATAAACTGTTATTTCTCAAGACATAGTTACAGAATGCAACTTCCTCAAAAACTGCAAAGTCTTTATGCTAAGCTAAGCTAATCATCTCCTGGCTTGAGCTTCATATTCAGTGTACAGGCATGTGAGTGGTATTGATATTCTTATCTAACTCTCGGGAGGAAAGCTAATAAGTACTTTTCAGACATTTTTTTAAGACATTTAATGTCTCGGTCCTTTGGCAGGTTAGGTGATGTTGATTTTGAGACTTTGTTCATAACACTATTGAATGGAGAACAGGTCACCTTTCTTTACTGTCTGACCTCTGAAACAAAGGTGCTTTCATTAGCAATTTTATTCCAGCTAGAGTCAAGAGGAAAATATTTTCTGTTTCATGAATGGTTTTTTTTGATTAATGTGCATGAAGTGCTCTTTCTTTAGAGAGAAGAAAAGCAAATATTCTGTAGACGTATTGTTTCACAGACACTGCTTTCGTTACCATCTTGTCACTTTTCAAGATAGGCCTTATGAAACCTATATTCCTGTATATCTCACCAGCATCTCTGTTTGTTGTCTCTGTCTCTCTGTGCCTCCGTCCTCTCTTCTTTCATCTCTCTTATCCTCTCCCCTCGCTCCGTCCGTCCTCAGAAGGAGAGGAAAGCAGGAGGTTTATTAAAGCTCTTGTCGGGGGCAGCAGCCAAGAAGAAACCTCGCTCGCCTCCCTCTTCCCCGCCCACCCATGACCCTTCACTGGCCGGCCAAGGCGCCGTGGCCACCGACCCCGCCCACCATCCTCACCACCATCACCACCACGCCCGCTCAGGTTCCTGCCCGATGGCATCGCAGGGGCGAGCCGGCTCCTGTCCGATCGAGAGTGAAATGGCGGGGGCCATAGGGCTGGAGCCTCTGCACAGGAAGTCCGGGTCCCTGGACACCAATTTTCCCAGGTCGCCCCCGGCAACACGTGCTGGCAACGCTCTGATGGTCCTCCGGCCTGAACCCAAACCTCTGTCCAGAGAGAGGTGAGTATACGTACACACACATCCACACTGAAAGAAGTTAGACACGCACACGCATATATTAAAGCAGCATGTGGCAACTGCACGGGCAAAAATGAGCACAGTAGTCCAAATAACGAGTTGGAGCCACAGACTGTATATTAAATAGGTTGAAATCCTATTTAAGAAACACTAATAAGCAATAATTAATGAGAAAGGGGCAAACAGTAAAAGTCATGCCTGCCCAGAATAGAAATTTCAAAGGCCGACACTGCAGCTGCAGCATTGTTGTCATAGAAGTCAGTATTTAAGCTTATCATTTCCTTAATCTCTGATGACATATCATGGTCATATTATGATAAATTAAAGTATATTAGAGAGTTCTCCTTTTAAGAGGTATTGCACACTGAAACAGGTCTGAGCTGTAAACTAAATTATATTACTGTACTGTGGTGAAAAATGTGAATGCTGGCAGGGCTGCAACTAACATTTTCATTGTTGATTAATCTGCCCGTTATTTTCTCAATCAGTGAACTAGTTGTTTGGTCGATAAAATGTCAGAAAATGGTGAAAAATGTCAATTAGTGTTTCCCAAAGCCCAAGGTGATGTCCTCAAATGTCTTGTTTTGTCCACAACTTAAAAATATTCAGTTACGTGTCATAGAAGAGTAAAGAAACCAGAAAATATTCACATTTAAATAGCTGGTATCAGAGATATTAAGATTTTTCTTAACAAACCACAAAAAATGATTCAAACTGATTACTCAATTATCAAAATAGTTGGTGATAATTTAATAATTGTTTAATACCTGATGACTTGCTGCAGCTCTAAATGTTGGTGTTAGTATTGACATTTCTTAATAAATATATAAAAAATCAGCATTTCATGGGTTGAAAATACCTCAAAACTCCACCCACTCTTTTAAATCATGCTGCGCCTTGCGAGGCCAATGCTGAGTCGACCCTTTGAGACTGCTCAATGTTGTGAGATTTATAATAAAAGAGGAAGGTTAATGACCTCTAATGGGAGTTGGGCGGACCACCTCCCACAGCACTGCTCTTGAGTAGGAGTCTGTGAAACAGTGCTCATTTTTAAATACAGTACATGCTGATCGAGACTCACAGGAGTTTACGCTAGTTTTTGCTTCCCCAGCAGGGCTTTGGCTTCGTAGTGACACTCCCCCGCAGATACGCGCACACACCGGGGAGCCTCTGGTTCCTAGGCTCTCTGGTTCTTAATTCTTGGAATCTTGGTGCTATCCAGTGAACCAGTCTGCGTTTCCACCAGTTTTAACAGGAACCGTTGTAATCAAGGATGTCATCAACAGAGGGCGCTGCACAATGCACAACGACCTGTAGCATATGACACGCCCACTTTGTTTCTCAAGGAAACACTGCAATTTTTTGGTTCCAGCTGGGAACCAACTTTCCGATTTCTGAATCACTTTATTTTTGATGGAAATGCTCTAGTTAAATATCAAGTGCATGAACCAGAACAGGGCTAGTTCCATGTTTGTGGAAAAGGCCTCTCTGAGTTGCTACTGTTAGCTTGGCTAGTTAAAACACAGACACTGTTTGGGAAAAACGGTCACAAATCTGCTTCTAGTCCTGTGCACCTGCAGCCCGCCACCCCCCTCAACCTCTTGCCCACTTTTTAGCATTTTTTTTAAATTATGCATTGGTTGGAGTCAGGCGTAGATCTGGGGTGCAGTTATACTTTGTAAACACAGGTTAAGGGCTGTTCTTTTGTGAATTTGGGCATCAACTCGAACTCAAGTGCAACCTTGCTACACAAGACTGCAGGCATTTTTTTTTTTTGTGCAATATTTGGAGACCAAAAAGAAGTGTGTTCATTTTGTTGTGTAGTGCACACTCACACACACGCACACACGCTCACTTCATGCCCATCAGAGAAAGCCTGTTAAATCAGGAACACACTTACAGACACTTCAACTGTGGGTCACAGAACATGGAAGAGGAATGAAGCTTTTAATGGAAGCATGTTTTCTTCTGGCAGCAGGATGTTGGTGTACTGGGAGCACTGGTTATCAGGCCAAACCAGGCACAGTGCTCCCTCTGTTTGTGTGTGCGTGTGTGTGTGAGAGAGAGAAAGAGAGAGAGAGAATCAGAGAGGAAAAGTAATCTTGTCTCACCAATATTTTGATAAATGTTGAACTCTGTGGGACATTTGTCCACCAACACACAGATGCGATGGTTATCATAACATCTGAGAAGCATTTTAGACGATATAATCCCACCTTCTGAAAATTCCAGATGTAACACAGAACAGTGTTTGGGCCCAAAACCCTCCAGTAAAACTGTTTGGTATGGTTATGCTTCACATTGCAGCTTTTCACACAAACCACAATTTATCAAAGCCAAGTGAAACCTGTCACACTCTGATTTGTTGCAGGAGTGAATGTTCAAGTTGATTCTCAAGTGGCAAAAAAACAATTTAACATGTAAATTAGATAACATTTTTCTGAGATAGCAGTTGTTAACAATAAACAATTTGTTTTTCCACTCAGAATTAAAGATCAAGGGCTACAGCTGCCATTCTGCAACAACAATCAGCCATTACGCAGGCAGAAATTAATTTAGACAAGGAATTTCTACACTGAAAGCAGGGTTTCTGTGTAGTATAGAAATGTATGGAATTTGATTTTAGCAACTTCCAGGTCTAAATAAGTATGGAAAAAAGGAGACAGTAGGGAAAAATAATTGTTTCCAGACTATTACCCTTATTCTCTTTACAATATAAAATTCAGAATTTCCAAAAATAAACTGATTATACAGCAGAGCCAGCCAAATTGTTTACCACTGTATGAGACTGAACGTACATCAAAGCCTGCAAGACGGCTCTGCCCCAAGTGTCTCATAACCCAGATGTCCACAGCCAAATTCATTTGACAGAAAATGTGCCAAAATCTTTAAACTGCATGTACAGTACACAGATCACAAACAAATATTTAACTTTTCTGAACATTTTTAAGTTATGCAATGATGTAGTTATCAGAAAAGTAAACAAACTTTTCAGCGTAAGGAATGGAAATGAAAAATGTTTAGAAACTAGGCCTAATTGATATTGCTGAAAAACCTATCACAATAGGTGATAGATAATTATTGATCATGTAGGTTGTAACCGACGACATGTTGTGTACTCCAAAGGATGGAAATGGCTGAGGTGATAAAATGAGTAAATATCACAGTATTTCTGACCAAAGACCTTGCTATTGCAACAATATTGTAGAGATGGCTATTGGTGCTTTCACAAAATATTAATCCAATGAGATTTTTTGATAAATAATAATCAGTAATGTGGATGGGTAAAGGGAAATAGGCAAAGTTCAGAAAATTACATCACTTTACTGTATACAGCCTTTAAAACCAGGAAACACTTATGCCATATCAAGATATAACGATATGCAAAATCTATCACGATACCTAGTCTCATATCATAATACAGTATGATATTGATATATTGCCCAGCCCTGGTAGAAACTCTATGAAAGTAACTTAAGTAGGTGTGTGATGGCATGGCATGTCAGTGTTAACAAACTAGTGAGCTATATAGCTGTATTTAAATGCACATACATAACCTGTTAATACAAACATGAAGCATCAAATGACTTTCATAATTCCTTTCTCAGGGGTGTGTCAAAAGGCATTCTTGGAAATGCAGGAAGTTGCTAAATGGAGTAAGTGAAGTTGGTTGAGAGAACATGTGACCACAAAATAAAGATTATTCCCAGAATCCATTAAACATATTGATAGGTTCAAGAGAATCCCAGAGAATCAATATTTCCTTTTACCTATAATTCACAGCACTGTCTGTAGCTGGGAACATCCCCTGAACTTTTATTGATCATAGTGAAAGAACTCTCCACTGATATCTCCACGGAATAAATTCTTTCAGGTGTACCATACCAGTGTGTGATGTGTGTGTTATAACCATCTCTGTGTGCGGCAGGTATCGTGTGGTGGTGCCCTACCCACCCCAGAGCGAGGCAGGAGATCGAGCTGCGGGAAGGGGACGTGGTGTTTGTCCATAAGAAGAGGGACGACGGCTGGTACAAAGGCACCCTGCAGAGGACAGGGACAGACCGGCCTGTTTCCCAGCAGCTTTGTCGAGAGCTTCTGAGCTGAAGTGGACAAAAGAACACACACTGTTCCTGTTTCTGAGTCACAAAACTCTCTCACATACACACACAAAACTACATACACAAAGGATGGACTGACATTGGTTTCCCCAAATTATAATTTTTGGATTAAAGACAGACAAAGAAAATTGCTTTAAGAAATTGCTTACTTGAATAAGAGTTTTTTTTAAGTTTCACGTGATAGTCAAAATACCTTTTTAAAATTTTTCTCCCAAAACAATCTGTCAACAAACACTGGAATTTAAGGTACAAAAATAACAACATTAAAAGCTACTGAATACTGGCACAAAACATGATTAAAGGGATAGTTTGGATTATTTGAAGTGAGGTTGTGTGAGGTACATAATTATAGTCAGTACATTAACTACAGTAGGTGTTGATCAGTGTTTCCCCAACTCCAAGATGGCGTCCTCAAATGCCTTGTTTTGCTCACAACTGAAATATATTCAGTTTATTGTAATAGAGAATTAAAAAAAAACAAATATTCACATTTAAGAAGCTGAAATCAGAGAATCTGACTTTTTTTTCCACCAGAAAGGAATTGCTAATCAAAATATTGCCAATTAATTTAATAATCACTTTATCATTGCAGCTCTAAAATACACTTTGCCGCTGACCACAGCATTACTTAGTATCTGTGCTGGTACTCGTCTCTGCCAACCTTCATTACTGTACTTAATTTACTGACTATTGACAAGTACCTCATACAATCACATTTCAAATAATCTGTATTATCCCTTTAATAGTAGCGAACTTCAGAAACCGCTATCGGTCCATCTAATTCTCTCACACACACACACACACACAGAGGAAAGCTAGCCTCAGCTTCGGCCAGCCACTCAGGAAGCAGGGCAGCTTTTCCCATCATTCGCCCGAGGACGGCGTTGGGTCAGAGGGGCTTCACCAGATTGGTTGTCCGGACCCGTGATGTTGACTACTGAAACCACACAGACTCGAAGAGCACAGAAAGACAAACCCTGTCTCCCAGTCTCCTTCTCTCCTTGGCATCATCCACCAGCAAACACTAGCACAAAAAGCATTAGCTCTGCTTTCCACTGAGACCTCAGAACTTGAATTCGGGTGCTTTCTTTGTTTGACAAGTGAAGATTTATCGCCAGGTGACGAGGGCAGCGTGTGAGCCTACACTCCGGGATCATTGTAAGCACATCTGCGTGTCTAGTTTGTGACAACAAGCTCATGTGTTTCTTATTCAACACAGTATATGTTAATAACAATGCATGTAGCATTATTATGTTTTCTTTTATATATATACAGTATATATGTTGAAATAGATGTTTGTGTTGTCCCAAACTAGTCATGCTGTGATGATCTGTCACAGGAATTTTAATTTAAAAGCAAATGGTGTGAAAAGTAAAATATGAATTGGACGGTTAATTTTCCTATTTACATAAATTTATACACCCATTTTTTTAAATCTAAATTTGTCCTTCACAGGTCCCCATAGCTGGACTGAACTGCATTAACTGGCTTGCTGAATGTAGGAAGAAACTCTTTAAAGAAGTGATTTGTATTGACAAAGTTTTTTTGCTCTTCTGTGTGCGATTACAGAGACAAAGAATGCACTTGGTAACATTTGATACAACCTGCCACTATATCTACTTATACAGTATTTTACACTATTATTTATTTGACAAAAGGGATTTCCATTGCTACTTGTCACATCCTTCTTCAGGCACAAACGTCTTTGGTAGGACAAAATAAAGGAAAAACTTAAAGGGATAGTTTGGATTATTTTAAGTGGGGTTGTATGAGGTACTTATCAATAGTCAGTGTATTGCCTACAGTCAATAGATGTCAGCCCACCCCCAGTTTGCAGAAGCAGAGAGGAATTCTAGCAATGCACTGCTGTGGACAAGGTAAGTAACTTTAGCCACTTAAAGAAGGGGCCACCCAAAAAAATTAATTTCAGTTTTAAATGTACACTATATTTAGGAATGTTTTCACCACTTTACCAGGGCTGTCTGACAACCAAAAAAGTAAAATTACTGTTTTTTCCTTATGGAGTCTGGTTGCTGTGGAAAGAGCGATATTTGGCTTACATAATGGATGGATGTGTCTAAAATACATTTTTCTGCTGATCGTGTCTACAGCAGTCCATTGCTTAGCTTCCATGCCGGTACTCCTCTCTGCCTCTCTAAACTCCAGCCCTGTCAATCACCATCTACTGTTGGTAATACACTGACTATGCATAAGTACCTCTTAGAACCCCACTACAAATAATGCAAACTATCCTTTTAATCCAGCCTTTTACTTTGAAATGAAAAAAAAAATCCTTAAAGCAACCAAAAATCTAGTTACAGATGCGTGATTGGTCCACAGAAATGTCTTATTGGAAGTCCAAGAGTGTCACAAAGATTGCTAACAGTAATTCCTCTGTCTCAGCCTTTTCTTGAGATACTGTTGAGAGTTTTCTATCTGACTGCAGCAATATTGTGAGACCAAATGTGTGCAGATTCGATGCTCATGGAAGAATGTATGATCGAGGGGGAAACACCCGAAATCAGAAGGCAGGGACAAGTTTTTCATCACACAACTGCCAACCTTTGACAACAACTTTTCCTCTTATATGTCGACCTTTAACGAGTATTTTTGTACGGCTTCAGTGAGTGTGTTGTCAGTCTGCTTTGTGAATCTCATTCACTCGTCCTGAGTGTGGATCCAGGCTTGTCTAGTTTACATCCAGCCACAACCATCTACCTTTTGTCCCTGTTTCTGGAGGTAGAAGCACAGCGAAACTAAGAGCTTGACTTGCTAAAACTGTGTATATTTGTGTATCTGAGGTCAGCAGGATTTTAATATTGGCCATGTATCAGTGAAAGTTAAAGGGCATCAATGGTTTTTCCTCACCTGCTGGGCCAGAATGAAGCACAAACAACTATGGGCATGTGCACACAGGTGAGGCTCACCCATTGGCTGCCATTGGCTAAGCACACTTGAGTCTCTCTGCATTTGCGTCATATGGGAAAGACAAATACAAAATTCTACTTATGGAAAGCAGCACAGCTTGTTTTGTTTTTTTGTTTTGGGGGGCTTCTTTTGCACTGCATCAATGAAAAGCTTCTCAGAGTCAACAAAACGCTGCAGCGTCAAAACAGTTTGGAAACCTCTGTCACTTATTCCCATATGATGTGACTCAAGAATAAACACTTAGATGTGAGACTTTGCTATGAGCTCTCCACAGACGTGCAGAAAACAAGCACAAGACAAAAAAAAAATCTGACTCAGTTCTCTGCCACGAGTTTTCTCTCAGCCCCTTTTCCCTGAGAATAATGGTTTGATAAAACTGTTAAATGATAGCTCCTTTCTTTTTCCAGTGAAAACGGGAAAAAATGGAGTAGGCTTAAAGGAGCAGGGTTTAGTGACGTCCAGTGGTGAGCTTGCAAATTGCAAACACCTCGTCTCATTCTCCCCTTCCAAATTTGTAGGAGAAACAGTGGGCCTGAAAAACGCAAAAGACCGTATCTAGAGCCAGTGTGAAGTTTGTCCATTCTGGACTACTGTACAAATATGGTGGTTCAACATGCCTGGCTCCTCTGTTGATACAACCAGCTCATATTAAGGTTAACAAAACACAAAATTTCTTAATTTTAGGTGACTATACACTAATGAAAACATACTTATGAATATTAGATTCCCTGGATTTTTCAACAGTGACTCCACATGCCGTAGAGGGTCCTCAGAGTTACAGCAGGTTGGGGCACTAAATTATTGTGATCATTTTTTGAGAGTTTTTTTTTTCCCCATCAAAAATTACAATATGTCTGAATATACATATTAAAGCTAGTACAAGAAACTTTCATACTGTGTAGATTTTGGAGGCCCCTGTGGACAAAAGCGGTAGTGTTTCCACTGTAATAATTACAAAATATAACATTAAAAATACATTTACTTAAATCAGAATCTGCTCCTGCTGCCCTTAAACTGGCTAACACACTATTCAGTTTAACTTTGCTTGTGAAAATGGGCTCATTTCATCTGATTTCAAGAGGATCCAGTGGCAGGTATTAAGAATAACTATTTGGTAATAGCAGATCTTCTTGCTGAGGAGCTCGTTTGCTTATGTAGGTCATATAGAACCATAAGTATTAAGTTCAGTTCAGTTTCATAGCCAGTTAAAAACTCCTTGTAGTAGCTTTAACATGAATTGAACATTAGCAAAGATAGATCGCCCTTTTCGAAAAAAACATTTAATTTACAGAACATTGACAAAAGGCGCGCTAACCTACTAAATCATTGTGCGGCACCAATCCATAACAGCAAACAGCTAGTTAGCTATGTATTATTGAATTATATTGGCTAATCAAATCAGCTTTATAATTATCCCCAAGTGTGCAGACACTCTTGTGAGCCACATGGATTGTTTTGTAACTTTCAAAGCAAGAGACTATGACATACCCTCCACCTCAGAAACCACCGGTGAAAGTGCAGGGGATGAAGCTAGCACAGCTAACACTGACCATGGTACAACAGCTGCTGACTTAGCAGCTATGGGTAAGCTAAAAAGTAACCCAAAAATATTAGATGCAATCCATCTCTCCATCAACTTTAGGGGTCCATGGCCTGAAAAAGACTCGTTATATTCCATTTCTGCCCTATTCTGCCAATAAATCCCCAGAAATCTTACACACCAGACCACTGAAATTAAACAAGCAAACAATTTTTTGTCAGATTTTATGTTTTCATGTTCACCTTTAACTCGAATTGGAGGTGACCTCTCACTGAGGAGACAAAAGCACAAGAAATTTGTACTTGTGACATGTTTGTTTAGATTGTGGGGTAGAGAATTCTACCCCGATCCCTTAAACTGTGAAGAAAAGTGAACAACAAACATGTTAGGGAAACACACACACAGTCTTGACAGAGCGCAGCATGCTCTGCGATCATCTCCTGGCTGCTGGCAGTGCAGTATGGGTAATCCTGTACATCTGGAGCAACAGATGAAACTGAAAACAGTAGATTAAGTAGATTTAAGATTTTTTCTCCAGCAGGTCACAGCTCAGCTGGAGCCTGTAAATCACATACGCAAACACATACACACACAAAAAAGACTAAGGCTAGACTGACATACATCGCTTTTCTGTTAGAATTCTGGATATGAAGCACTCAGTTTGATTAATTTTTAATTGACCAATTTTGCCTATTTATTCAATCCTATTTTACACAACTGTACTAGACTGTGATATTTGTGTGTTTTAAAATTGAGTGTTTTAGTTCAGCCAAGTAAAAGTGCCAATTTATTTGCCAAGAAAAGGGTCAAAACTAAATGTCAAATTTTGGCAGAAGATACAAGTTATTGGAAGCTTCAATCCAAAAATATCTGTATTGGCCTTCAAAACCTGTCAGTCAAACCCTAGTGCCTACAAATGCCAACACACACACATACACACCCTTAAGTATCAGGCAGACCAGTCCGTCTTTTACCTCTTCGATACTTTCTTATCAGTACGATGACGAGCCTGCTGCTTGTTTTTCTCACAGCTCTGTTCTGTGTGACTCAATGACTGACAGCTCTGCACAAAAAAAAGAAAAAAAGAAAAAAAAAACAACCCTGAACGAGGTTTCTCTCATCTGTTTGTACGCCCGCTAAACTAGAGGACTCTAATTTCTACTGAGTCAAACTTAAGCACAAGTCCTCATTTGTGTCTGAGATCAACAGATCTCAGTGGTTTCTGTTTTTTGCGTGAGGTTGATGCTGTGAGGAGGAGAAGAGTTTACAACAGTCGAAACATCAGGAATGAAACCACTGCACGGTGGTCACTTTACGTCAAATATCTTGAACAAATGTTTTCATGCCGTTTGTGGGGTTTTTTTTGTTCCTGTGATGTAAGCTTGTCTTTCGGCTCCGCTTCCTGGTTGTAAATACCACTCGGGAGCTCATGGTGGTGGCTTGAAAAATGTGAACAAGCCATCAGCAGCAGTGGTAATTTCCATTGGACATGAGCACAACATAAAACACACCATCGCACATGCAATTTTTCATTGGACTTAAAGAGATAGTTGGGATTTTTTGAAGTGGGGTTGTATGAGGCACTTACTCATAGTCAGTGTATTAGCTACAGAAGATAGCGGTTAACACGGGCACAGGGTCAGCAGCAAAACATATTTTTGCCACTTAAAGAAGGAAGTGAAACCGTCATTATATAAGCCAAATGTCGCTCACTCCAAAACTCGCTAAAATAGTTTTGCTGCTGACCCTGTCCACAGCAGTACATGTTCTACACTGGTCCTGCTGCTTCTCCAAACTGGGGGCACACCAACAGTCATCTACTGCAGGTGATATACTGACTATGGATAAGTACCTCATAAAACCCCTCAAAAAAATCCAAACTATCCCTTTAATATCAAATTACTGTCCACTCCCTTTTTTGTCCTTCCAGGAAGCCTGAGCATTCACCCTGCCATCTTGAATTAGATGTCAGGCCATATTTGTTCCTATGGATACTTGTGTGTTTGAGTGTGTATGTGTCAAAGCCGTGTGTGCGTGCGTGTGTGTGCGAGGGGAGGGGGCCTCTGTATGTAGCTCTTTACATTAAAAAAAGGAACTTTATGATAAAGTTTGATGTGGTGTCATGCCTCATCAGGACTGAGTGGGGTTGAATACAGCGCTACAGCGGGAGAAACAAAAAAAAAAAAAAAGAAAGTATATATATAATTCTATATTGTGCAGAATATTTATAGGCCTTTTGTGCCATTGAAGTCATGCTCTGCACTGGCCATGCCCAGCGCTCTCTACCATGTGATCATTATACATCGTCTTGTACTGATGACCCGTGGCTGATTTGATTGTTTTTTCATGTCAAGTGCATTTTTCGCAATAAATGCCTTTGTTTTAAAACAGATTCTCACTGTCTTTTTTGCATCCACCCACAGCTTTATAATGGAGATAACAGAGAAGTGATCGGAAACACTTGTGTACTCTGATGCTTAACAAACACATTACCTGTATAGCTCATTAGGGCTTTACAGTTGCCCTTTAGAGGATTCATCCTAAGAATTATATCATATCCTGCTCTAATTCTAATTATCCACACTCACAATGTGCTCATTATGAAGCCTTATGAGCAACACTCGAGGTACACGTCTGACAGAGAGTATTAGTATCTTGATCATTACAGACATGCTAGTAAAGGAAGTTTAGTAATAAAACTGATATAATTCCCTTTATCTTCTCCTCATGTCCTCCCTTAACTCTTTTCCCTCCATCCCCCTCCTCACTAGTGTACTCAGTAGGGATACATGGGAGGCAATTAGCCCCTAGTCCCCCCATGTTTGAAAAAAAAAAAAAAAAAAAAAGACCTGTATTGGATGCACATATAAAACACAATAAATGCCCTATAGATGGGCCCAGTTTCCAAGACAATGGGACTAAGTGCCCTCTAGGGTACCCTTCCAATGGAAAAAAACATGGTAAAATGCCCTTCTTGTGTAAAAAGGGTGGGTAAAGTCCCTCTAGAGTGCCCTATCAGTTTAGAAAATGTGGTAAGGTGCCCTCTAGAGAGCCCTTCCAGTGGAGAAAATGTGATAAAGTGCCCTTCCAGTGAAGAAAATGTGGTAAAGTACCCTCTAGAGAATCCTTCCAGTGAAGAACACATGGTAAAGTGTCCTTCCTTTGGAGGAAAATGAGGTTAAGTGCATTACGACTTCTGATATGCTGCTGCCCTACCACATAAAGCTGGTGCCCTTTTTATTTTTTTGCCCATTTCCCTCAGACAGCCTGAGTCCACCACTGCTCCTTCTCCTCCTCCTTTCTCTCCCTCCATCTCTCTTGTGTTCTCAAGCCAACACTGGCATGGACGAGGTGTGTAATTGGTAATTTCAGAGCGTTGCCGGCACTCCCCTTAAATGACAACCTCATCTCTCCAGCAGCCGGGCTGTCTCCAATGATCACCTCCATTTGCATTTAGAGTGACTAGCAAAAGGTGACAAGGGTATGCGTGTGTGAATGTGTGTGTGCAAGCACAGGGGGTATGACAGCTATCTTGGATGTAAGCGCACACAGAAAAACTTGACACTAACACACAACCTCAAACTGCTATATTCATGGCAAGCTGGAGGCAGGCAGCAAATTTAGATTTTTCAGATTTCTGCAGTTCAGAGATAGTGTTCACCTCTGGCAGGAAAAAACTGGGAGAAATCGCTCCCCACCCAGAGAGTAGCTAAAGGTGTCAGTGCACATACACATGCACACACTTTCTCCACAGTTTGCCTTGGTGGAATGGTTCTCCTCAGGGGCGTCCTGCTTCCCGGCGAGGCTGCAGGCCCCTGCAGGGAATCGATCAGCATTCCTCTGCTTTACGCCAGACCTGTCTGTCTACCTGTCTGTCTTCTAGCTCGAGGTCACATGAAGGGCAAAGGAGCCAGAGGATAAGACACTGCAGGGAACAGGACCTCTACCAGGCAAGGTAGGTACCAATCAGGTGGTGGGCAAGGAAGAAGTTAAGCTACTGCTGTGTCTTAAATCTTCCTCTGAAGCAAAAAGGAAGCTTGTGATCGGTCTCTATCCTCTTAGTCTTTGATAAAAGGGAAAGAAATAAAGATGTCTCTACAGTAGGGATTTCTTTTATAATGAATCACAGGGGTGGAGAAGAATTAAGTCAGGAGGTCTGCAGATTTTACAAGTCTGAAAATGCCTTTACAAATTAGGAGTTTTTTCTCCTTTGGAGTAATCATTTAAAAGTGATAAACAGAACATAAATTAACAAAAATGTTCATGCAGTCCTCCATGTCATGCTTTTCACTCAGTGTACACCAGGCCAAGGTTATTATAGTTAACTAAAACTAAAATAAAAACTTAAAATAGTTGTTAAAAAATTTAAGCCCAGCCCTTCTAGTGCAAAAAAATGTAGTATAGTGCCCTCTAGAGTTAAATGAAAGAAATAAAAACAACATTTTAGTTAAAAACAAAACCTCACAGAAACAATATTGCGTTCTTACAAAACAAACTAAAATAAAAATATATAAGGAAACATCTTTACCCTGTATTCCAAATTGCCTTCTTTTTCTTCTTACTGCCCTAACAAAGTACATACTGTTGCATGCAGTATGCATACAATTAGGACACAGACATTCCTCCTAACATGGCACCTTGAACTTTGACCCTCCTGCTCATACACCCATCACAAAGGCTATGGGTCAGAATGGCCAGAATAGCATGCTGGCTTGCAACTGCAAAATGCCCCCAGATGCAGTAGGACATCCTGATATTTTTGGCATACTACATTTGACACACCACGAACTGGGACATACTAAATTTTTTTCTGGCATACTAAATATTACGGTAGTATGGGCACTGGAACACACAGCTAGTCTTTCTCAGTTAGGTCAACCCTGACAACACAACAAGCATGAGGAGGCATGGTGCATATGTTTGGTCTGATACCTTTTCTAAGTTTCTTAAATCTTGCCTCTGACAAATATCCCCTATAGTATAGTTAATTTAAAAAAAAAAAAACACATTGTTTACATCTCTGCAGAAGCAGGCTTGCCATATTGTACCGAGATATGGATCCCACCTGACAGAGGTGTCATGCTGCTACTGCTACCCTATGTCACGTTTTTTTTTACTGTTGGACAATTGCCCCATTTTGGTCATCTATATTTGAAACTTTTTCACACGTGTACAGTCGTAATATACCACTGAACCCTATAACTGCTGTGTTTGGAGTAGCTCCAGAAGGGGTTTCCCTTTCGAACAACCAATCAAACTCTATGGCTTTTGCGTCCCTTTCGGCCCACCATTTGATCCTCCTGAAGTGGAAGAGCAGGGCTCCACACTCACATGCCTGTTGGGTCAGAGAGGTAATGGCACACTTTAAACTAGAAGAGCTGAGATATCAATATCAGGACTCTATTAAAAAAAAAAACACTACAAGGCATGGTAGCCCTTCCTATATTATTTTAACAATCTTCCATGAGCCAGGCTGACTAAATAAGCCTTCATACCCCCCACCCAGCTTGATTTAGTTTATCAGTAGTTATGTCGTATGTATTTATGTAATTTAATTAATTTCAATTCTGTATTGATCTTATCATTGACAGTGTAGATTTTAATTTATTTTAGTAGCTCTTTTTGCACAGATTACTTGCTAAATGTAATTTTATTAAAAAAAAATACTGAAACTCATTAAAAGTAAGCAAAAACTACATATTTTCAAACACTAAAAACTAAACTGAAATGAGCAAGCCCACACCGGAAACTAACTGAAACTGATCTGATTTAGGAAAAAAAAAAAAAAAAAATGAAACAAGAAATGAAAAATAACGGAAAATACATAACTATAATAACTGCATCAGGCCACATCACACCTACAGTAAATCCCTCTGGTCAGACACAAGGCTTTGTTATAACTGCATGTGACCTTGGTGAAGTCTATGAATTAGTGCTAATTGCCAACATGAATCGATTTAATCAGTGGACTTTGAATTTTTATATACACAGGAGAGAACCTGAAGCCACCTCTATATTGACAAACACAACACAGGAAGACTTTATGAGCCGACATTAATCAGAAAATAGTCTTACCTGAGGCTCTGCTTTTGTGCTGAATCATCCATTAAAGTTAAATATCGGTCAGTTTGTCCTCAGAAAAGACAGAAAGTGTCTTCAGGCCTTGTCGTCCTCCATTTTTAATCGCTCCAATGTTTGTTTTTCGCTTTTTCCATCATTTAAGTTGTTTTTTTTAACTCCCGACTCCACTCTTTCTGTCACGGTTTCCTTTGATTTTTTTCCCGCTTCACCTTTGACCTGGATGGACCGATCCACTTGAAGTGATGGGGGGGGGGATGACGACGGTCGGCACCACTGCCTGCACCTGCCTTACAGTACTGAGACTGTGTAACACCCCTATACGATGGGCTGCTTCAACATTAAGCGGGCCGAGGCCGGACATTTATTTAATCGTTTAATTTTAAATTTCTTTTTTTTTTTTTTTTGTGGCGCGTTTGTGGCGGCGATTTGGATGCGCACTTATGTGGCCGCAGGAAGAGAAAAGGAGAAGTATTTGAAATCTAAACTGAATAGATGTTAACATAAAAATTAATATAACATAAAAACAGCACTAAGATCCAATTTAAAAAAAAAAAGAAGTGTCCTATTTGTCCAGGGTAGTAATAAAATTCAGCATTAATTTGGAGTATCTGGGTCACATGACATGGATGCTATTGAAAAGAAAAAAAAACACTGATTTTTACACTGAAATGTTAATATAAAATAGAAGCAGCAACTTATAAGTCCAGTATAAAGATGAATGTCCCATTTGTTCAGTGTAGTAATACAACTTGGCTTTGATTTGGTGTCACTGGATCACATGACATGGAAGCTATTAGGAAAAAATGCTGTCAAGTCCAATTTATTCTTTTTTTTTTTTTTCCTTGTGGCGGCCTTGCAGCCCGCTAGATGGATGATGTGATGTACTGAAAGAATAAAAGAAGAATAAGAAGCATATTTAGATACTCTTATAACATCTTCATTCAAGATTTCAGGGGTAGCGTTTTTCAATAGGCCAATATCCTTTATAGAATAAAGCTCCCATTACCGAATAATTTTATATTACACCAGTACTTACTCCAATATACTGTAAGAATATAGGGAGCATATTGGAATACTCTATTAACCACAAAGTGGTACATCTCGATAGGTAGCACATACCATCAAAACACCGGCCCATCTGGTAAGGTGAAGAATTTGAAACCTGTAAGATCACCACTAGATGCTGCTAAATCCTACACACTGGTCCTTTAAGTAAAATATAATAAAAGTAATAGAACTAAGAATAGCTCAACATGAATTTGAATATGTATTTTTATAGACTAGTGTTACTGGCACTACCACATATGAACAACGGACAAACTGCATTAAAATGTCGTTCCCAAACCAGGCGCTTGATACATCAGTCACCTTAGCAGTATTACAGAGTAGTATCAGGACCAGTATCAAAAATAATAATCATTGTGATGAACCTACATGAAACAAAATACATAAACTGGAACTTTTGTTTTAAAATCAGGAAAAAGTAGCTTGTACCTTGATTGGATGCTATATTGCAAGATGAAAAATCAGACAAGCAGAGCTTATCATGACAAAAATACAAAGATTTATTTAGAAAGAAGGAAAAAAAAGCTCCCAAATAACACTGATAATTCCTTAAATAAGAGTGTAGTACAAACGTGTCTTAGACAAGTGTTACTCCATTAGGCATCGTGTGTTTTCCCTGGATGAACAAGTTAAGCTGATAGTGTATTTGTAAGTAAGCTTCACACAGATAAGGCACTAACACATCAGAAGCATTAGTGTAAATATAAAGTGGCAGTGTTTATGAATATATGTTGGTTTTATAAATCACACTTTAATAGAAACCAGCACCACAGTGTTCTGGTTTACTCTGTACTGTTAAAATGCTTTGAGGTGTGAAACCCCATCTCATCACAACACAAAATAGTCACAAATCCAACCTCCCTCCTTCTTCTCTATTCCCTCAAAAAACACTGACTCGACATGATGTGTTTTATCCATTGGTCAGCTCTTTTCAGACAGACTTCAACTGTTTGTGTCAGTAGGAAGAAAACAAGGGAGCAAGAAAAACACAACAATATATATATATAAATATATGCAGTAACATGTACCTAATCCAAAACCAAGCTTCAGCCTCACCCTCCTGGAAAACTGTGAAACCGTGATTGGACGAGAGAAGTTCCCTTTAAAACGACAACAGGAGAATCAGTGTGGCTTCTGCAGGTTTGTAATGCTGATGTGCTCTTAGTAAAAGTTTACATGATCAAGAGGGTGTGAAAAGAAAAAAAAAACCCAAAAAAACAGACATAATACAATGAAGGGGATTTATAATGCCCTGTGACCATACTTAGGACAACTCTTAATGATGAATGTAACAGAGCAACCTTTAGAAATGAGCCCTTTTCAGACATGGAATCTGGAGCATTGCTGGATTTTAGTATGAATCTGTTAAATTAATGACTTTTCTGGCATTCAAACGTGCTGTACACAGGTCTCATTGGAGTCAATGGCTCTATTTAAATATGACAGGACTGTTACACATAATGTAGAGCTGCAATGCTCACGCTATACCCTCTCATCGCAGTGGCAGCACTGCTGGAGAACAGCTGTGTGTTGAATAAATAATAAAGTGGATTGTCGACTGTTTATCTCTCTATTATCTATCTCTATTAATGATCCGCTTGCCGCTGCTTCTCACGAGTCCAACGGTCCCTGTGGATGTCCTGAAAAATGTTCTCATCTATATCGTCAATTATGTATGGAACATAAAATTCTGCTGCAGATTTTACAGCATATGACGATGCCAAAATGTAGTTTTAAAAAACTTCAAGCTGTTCTGCTGTATCTGAGGGGTTTTGGTGGATGATCATGTAAGCAGTTGGCATGAATGAAAGCTGAAAATTTAGAAGACTGATGGGCTGATGATGACTGTGGTTGTCAAAAGGTTTTTGTTTCGCTTTTGCCCCATCACTAAAAAAATAAAGGAGAAATTGATTTTAATGTAATTAATCATAAAATGACCACAGTATGTCATCTCGTTGCCGCTTGTCATTTTATGGTGTTGTGCGCGTCTTGCAGCATTCCTGCATCCTACAGAAACTTCCCTGAGTCTGGGGAGGACGGGGGCAGGGGGAAACAATTCACTTCAACCATAGATCATATATTAATTTGGACTGTGACACTCAGTTTTGCACATGCAATTGTTACATATTGCTCCTTTAAATGAACAAAAACAGTTATTTCCCCTACAAATTAAAACCGTTTCATTTACAGTGTTTTGTGTGTTTATTAAATTGATTATATTACACATCTTTGCTGAATGCTCGATTCTGATTGGTCAGTTACAGCAGTGGATAGTCTGTTATTTCTGAATAGCAGCTACGGATGCTTTTCTGATACAGTTCAAGACCCTGCATCACCTTGTCAGGGTTTATTTTGCAGTAATAGTCCTAATAACAACCTGCGCACTGTAAACTATTCCTTAATTCTTTTATTTGTGCATTAGAAACAAAAAAATAAATCATGCTACTGTAGCTTTTATATTGGTTTTGCTAATTTTACCACATCCAGCATAGTCAGATCACTGTCACGAATTTTATGCAGAGCTGTTTGTTTAGACATCGAGTCAAAAATTGCTCATGAAGTCGAGCATGTCTGAAAAGGAGCTTTCTAATAACAAGCATGTTACAAATGTTTGTCTCATTATCAAAGTCATTAAGACTGCACTACAAATCATTAAGAGTGCTGTTATCATGCGCTAAAGATATGGCAGACAGATTACATGTAACTGAAGAAGTCCCTTTCAGTGTATTAATTGTACCTATCCAAGTCCTCTGATTAACGTACAGTATCTGGTGAGGAGGCTGTGAGAGGATCATCACACTGAGGTGTCCCTCTGGGCAGAAGTTTAAAAAAAAAAAAAAGAAGCGGGAGGTATATTGAAAAGAAGGCCTTATATAAAAATTAAAGGATAAATATAAAACATTACACAGAGATATAAAACCCACAGAGAAGTTTAAAAATACCATTAATGAAAGTTTACACAGGATTCATGGGTACAGTCATTAAACTTTGGCACAAATCAAACTCACACTCGCACACGCTGCTGGTTTGTGTTGGATTTTTTCCCCCCGTTAGCGTTTGAGACTGACCACAGAGGGCTGGGAAGGATGTGGGCAGAATGTCACTGGTTATACTGGTCATACTGGAGTGTTTTTCAGATATTTCTTCACATGAAGCCAGAACTGGAAGAGAGAACAAGAAGTCGAGTTGAGAATCAATTTTACAGCAAATTCCAAGTAACATATCCCACGCTGTATTACTGAATTTACTGGCAATTTACTGTCTGGTTCTATCACACAGTTTGTCTGTAAGCAACTTAAAGGGACAGTTCACCCCTAGATAGTGTTGTAGATATCTGCCTTCTCTCCAATATAATATAATAATAGAGGCACTTAGCCCTGAGGTGCTCAAAGCTCAAGATAATCCACAGACCCTGTTGTGAGCAGATTCATGCCTGAACTACTTTCTTTTTACCGTAGAAAGATTTCTGGAAAGAAACTTTTGAAACTTTTTTGATAATACATGATAAAAAAAGGGCCACAATAGAAACAAAGAAAAATAATGTCTTGAAAATAGAGCTACAATGATTTATTGATTTATTGATTATTAAATTAAAACTATAATTAATAACAAGTCAGAATTCTCTCATTCAACCTTCTTAAATGTAAATATTTTCAGGTTTCTTTACTCCTTCATGACAGTAAACTGAATATTTTTGGGTTGTGAGCAAATCAAGACATTTGAGGAGGTCATCTTGGGCTTATGGAAACACTGATCAACATTTTTTACCATCTTCTGACATTTGATAGATCAAAAAACTAACTGATCAATCAAGAAAATAACTGACAGATTAATTGGTAGTGCAGCCCTACTCAAAAATTTATTAAATAATAAATCTAATGTGTGTAGCATTTTTCCCATACAATTTGCTTTTCCTTTTAACTTAAAGTGCTTCTGTTTTCCTTCTTTAATAAAACTAAAAGTAGCCTGCCATGACTTAAGCATGTGGAAAAAGTTAGCATGAATCGTCTTTGGCAATGAATCGTTGAATTATTAATGTACAACTGCAAAACAAAAGACAAGAAAAGTCATCAGATTTGTTGCCCCGCATTGATTTTACCAGCAGGTGGCAACGTGTCCTGTATTATATAAAACCCTGAGTACTGAACCCTTTCAACAGCAGGTCACTTTAAGTTTCATTTCACCCTCACTGCCTACAGATCCAGGATTTCCACCAAACATCAGCATTAGCTTTCAGAGAAGCCTCCTTACTTCTTGCGGTCCTTGTCCTTCTTGCCGTTGGCGGTGAGGCTCTGGGCCTGCAAGGAGCTGGGCGGCAGCTCTTCTCTTACTAAAGGAGCTCTGGTCCTCATCCAGGAGTCTCTTCTTTTCCTCCAGAGCTGCCTTCTCGTCTGCATGGAGGCGCTTCAGTTGCTCGAAACGACTTTGCAGCTGAAACACAAACAGAGAACAGAGCCGAGTTACAGAGATGCCTCCATTCTGCCTTTCCATGTAGCAAATTAAAATGAAATTGTAAAAGATTGACTTTCTCTGGGAGGAAAATGCTTTTACTTTGATTTGACAAAAGAAAAACAGCTTGAAAGGGAAAACGGATTAAATCACATTTATCCATTCCAGAAACAAATGAGTACACTAACAAATTACAACTTCAGAGGGAAAAAAAGTCATGGCTAACAGTTTAGTATGGCAGGTCAAAGTTGTATGGAATATCAGTTCAAATGCTCTAGATGTTTACAAGACAGTAGTTTTTACTGTTATTATTTAAGAACAATTATTTTCTCTCCCAAATAACTAACCAGCCTGGGGGTTTTCTTTAGAGGCACAGTTCAACCCAAAATCAAAAATATATATTTTTCCTTTTACCTGTATCCATCCAGATTGTTTTTGTGTTAGTAGCAGAGCTTTGACGGTATTTGCTGTAGAGATGTCTGCCTTCTCTCTAATATAGCGGAACTAGATGGCACTTGGGTTGTGGTGCCAAAAAATCCATTAATTTTCGAAAAAAGAAAAAATAAAGAAACAAAAACAAAATCAACACTAGTGTCTCTTTCCAGAAATCATGACCCTTTCTAGAAGAAATCAAGTAGTTCTGGCAGGTTCTATTGCAGAAAGAAAGTAGATCTTACATGAAACTGCTCAAAATAAGGTCTGTGGATCATTTGAGTAACTGGTTGGGGATTTCTAGAAAGAGTCATTGGTGTTGAACTTTTAAAATGTATGTTTTGACACTTTGAGCACCACAAGTTAAGTATCATTTAGTCCCATTGATTAGAGAGAAAGCAGACATATTTTTGGCCGATAACTCCAAAACTCAGCAAGCTAGATGGATGAATAGCACTACAGATAAGAGGTAAAATATATATTTTTGATTTGGGGGTGAACTGCAATTTTTGCTGTGTTTCCGCCTTCCAAGATCTCAGCAATTTTTTGGTGAGTACAATGTTTTCATAAACAATTGAACTGATGCCTGAAACCCCCATTTTATTAAACTAGTTTTGCTTTAAGAAGGAAAAGAAATGAAACTGAAATGCTGTTAAGTCAGCAACTCACACCTCTTGGGACGATGCGCGCCCAGTTTGTGGCTATTTTAATCGCACAACATATGCTGAATGTACCTCTCTCTCAGCCTCCTTCAGCTCAGACTCCTTCTCCTTCACCCTCTGCACAAACATCTGCCTCATCTCGTCCTCCCTCTTCTGCAGCTCCACCAGGAACTCCTGACGCTTGGCCTCGTAGGTCTGCTGCAAGCTGCACACACACAGACACACAGACAGAGTTGTCAGTCCATGTCAGTTGTACATCGTGTCCAGACAGGTGCTTGTTTATGAGCTGGCAGCTCACCTGACGGGTTTGCACTCTGGGCCTGTGTCTTTGAATCCCATCTCCTCCAGTTTGCAGCGTCTGTACAGCTCGTAGTGGCGGGTGTGGGTCTGCTCTCTCAGGTCCTCCATGTTCACACAGATCAGCATCTCTCTCAGCTTCACAAAGTCACAGTGATTCTCGTTCTCCACTGACACACAGATCAACAGATACAACACCAACACAAGTGTCAGCCATCAAGCTGATATCAAATATTGTACATTTCTTATTGATGTCCTCCAGATGTTTTTCTTTCAGGCAAGAAAACCCTTTGAAAAAGTATTTAGACCACGATGAGACACTGAAACTGAAACCCCAGTGACAGCCACAGTAATGATATTTCTTTACTGGAGGTTGGCTGGCAGCTAACACCGACTCCGCTGGGCAGGAATGTGCTGATTTCAAAATGTATTGAGCTGTCTCAGCCAAAGAACTCATTACTATGTGTGATAATTCTTGTGAGGGGGGAAAAAATATGTCTGAAAAGATAATTAGATGTCCATTAAATCAATGCGATCCTGCAATTAACAGCAAGGTCTTTGGTAATACGAGCACAGTTGTGAAGGGAAAAAAAAACAAGCAATCATCCATCTCACCTTGTACTACACCCCAGGGATATTGACGCGCCTTCACCATCTTATTGCCAACGCTGACTTCTTCTGTGCTGCCAACTACAGCAAATGGCAAATGACCCTATGAAGACAGTTTATTTTAATATGAGATATAACATGGATGGATCCACAATACTACAACTAAAACAGAAGCCTGTTTTAGACAAACAAAGTTTTGGAGGAAGTGAAAGTAAAACTTATTAAGTCACGGCTCTTTACACCAACTCCCTCAGCAATACTATCTCACACATACACACAAAACACACAGTGTCTGCATGTTCAAGTTATATTTTTATAACTTTGCTGATGCTACAAAGAAATGTGAGTTCAATTCTGAAAATAAAACAACTGCAAACCTATGGGAATATAGTACAGAACTGTCACGCTGATGACTGACCTGAAAAATCCACACAAACAAACCACAAAATCTTCATATCTGAGTAGTTCCACCTATATTTAGGGATGCGTGATATCATCGGCACGTCATCCGTACTGATAAATAAAGGCTTTAAAATGAAATTTTCAGCATTGGCTCACAATGCAGATATTTCTGCCAGTGTGACACTCTGATAAGATGACACATTAATTGTGTGCATGTGGCGCAAATATGCCTGTGGTCTTTCAATGGCTGAAATGAATATCAAGGCTGCTTTTTGCGTGTCATGCAAGAAGGAGCCAAAATCACATTCCTTTAACGCTACAATCTTAATTGCCCATCTTAACAGCCATCATCCCAATCACTACACAATTTGGAAGAGACCAAAGAGGAAAAAAAAAAACCTCAGCAGTAGTTTTTTTTTTTATTTTGCTCAGTGAATGCGTCCATTTTGAAAAGCACTGTATTCTATGTCTGCCAGTATGCCATCAAGATAATCGCAGGCATAATAATGTGTTAATTCCACTTGGTTTTCTCTGCAATTATGTGGAAAAAAATATGTGCATATATCAGTGTGGGTATCAGCAATGTGCATATCAGCATATCAGATACAGGCAAAAATCTAATAACTTAAAATATGTAATATCTGCAAAATCTTTATAACATAAATATTATAATAATTCAATAACATTTTTGCCTCAACTGACCAACAGACCCTGGTGAGCAGAGCAGCAGTTCAGGTATTACCTGGTCCTCAGAAAACATTCAAGTTCAAGGTGGTGAGAATGTGTGTGTGTGTGTGTGTGTGTGTGTGGTGTGTGTGTGTGTGTGTGTGTGCGTTTCCTTACGTTCATTGTAGTGTTGACCTTAGCTACAGTCTCATCATCCAGGGGGAACTGGTATATTTGGACGCCGTTGCTGACCAGCTCACTCATGATCTTGATTTTAAACTTGTGCAGCTCGCTCTTGCTGATGGTGTCAGCTTTAGCGATCACTGGTATGATGTTCACCTACAAAAAGATGAGATACAACAGGTTAATAGGTTAATGTGCATGTGCAAAATAACAGATGCTTCTTCCTCAGCAATCATTAGGAAATTAATATTCATGCACACTATTATCTGGAGACTTCGGAGATAAATTAGACCTTTAAAGGGATAGTCCAGATTATTTGAGGTGGGGCTCTGTGAGATACTTATCCATAAGTCAGTGTATTAAATATAGTTAAAGGTGGTCGACACAAGGATGAGATCAGCAAAAAAATATATTTTAAACACTTAAAAAGGGATGTTCCATGAAAAACAAACAAAAAACAATATCAGTTCAAGTGTACACTATATTTAGAGTATTTTCAACACTCTACCTTCCCATCAGACAGCCTTTTCTGTGATGAAACCACAGTTTAAAAAGTGAAATATCGCTCTCTTTCTTGTCCAACTAGATTCTATGGCAAAATCAGTAACTTTACTTTGCAGAACTTGGGACCTGCTGATCTACCGCTGCCTCGATTTGTTAGTTTGTTTGTGTTTTTGTGTGACTTGTGTTTTAAGATGTTAGTTTGGATTCACCTAAGTCACATAACAACACAAACAAACTAGCAGAACTCAGCAGTGGCATACCAGCAACTCCCAGTGGAGCCAGTGGAGTCTCATAGAGTGAGAGAGGCCGATTTTTGGCTTCTATAACCTCAGTTTCCCATCAGAAAAGGCTGTCTGATGGAGAGATAAAGTGGTGAAAATATTCTAAATATAGCATAGACATAAACCAATATTATTTTCAGATGGGTCTTTTTTAAGTGGCAAAAATACATTTTACTGCTGACCCTGTCCACAGCTGTACATCGCTCAGCTTCTGTGCTGATACTTCTGCTGCTTCTCGAAACTGGGGGTGCGTTGACCTACTGTAGGTAAAACACTGACCATGGATAAAGTACTTCATACAACCCCAGTTCAAATAATCCAAACTATCCCTTTAATACAATCTTTAAACACATACACATGCATATTTCATAAATAAATAACTTCTGACATTACAAATGAGAAACTTTACATGTGATTATATTCACATATATTCTCACAATTTTCCATCAGCCTCAAACTCCTGTGACATTAGCCAACCACCACTGAACCACCTCATTAGTCACCAATTTAAACACAGAAAAAACAGATACGATCAAGTTCTAATCCACTTTGTAAGTAGAAACCACACTGTGAGGCCAATTAAATTTGTTAATTTGAGTGTAGTCCTGTAGAAAAGACTATAGCTGCAACGATTAATCAATTATTAAACCATTGTTTCATTAATTGTCAAGCATTTTGATAACTGATTAATTGGTCTGACTATTTTTTTAAGAAAAGAAAGTCAAAATTCTCTGATTCCAGCTTCTTAAATGTAAATATTTTCTGGTTTCTTTGCTCTTTTATGACAGTAAACTGAATATTTTTGGGTTCTCAACAAAACAAGGCATTTAAGGAAGTCATCTTGGGCTTTGGGAAACTTTTCTGACATTTTATAGAGCAAACAACTAATCTATTGATCAAGAAAATAATAGAGTTATCGACACTTAAAATAATCATTAAATCCATTGCAGCCCTAGAAAAGACTTTGTTAAGACAAAACTGGTAACATTAACTTCTGTGAACTTTGAGAAGAGTTGCTCCTGATGCCAAAAACATGTAGAACCAGAGCTAAACCAAGCTAATCTCACTGATCAGCGTACAATGAAGCTACAGCCATGCATCACAAAAGGCATCCATTAGTCTGACTCTGGCAAAGTACGAACAACAGTACAATTCTACAGCATTTATTTTCATTAGTTTATCTAAAATACTTTTCGAAACTGATTTTAGATAAGTGCTACATAAACCAGGTTTACTGATGTTATTTCTGGCCCAGCAGTCAACTCTGCTGTCCAAGTCTTCCCACATTCCTCTCCTGCCTGTCTGTCCGTCATCTCGTCGTACCAAAGAGAGGCTTGGAATGAGTTGTTGTCACTGGGCGAACTCCTGGGCCAGACACACACACCCATACAACAAACAGAATACACGCCGATCCCAGCAGAGAAAACAAAACAATGCCAGGAGATCTGTTCCAACAGCTGTCTGAGTGAGTGACTGACTGTCTCTCCGTCAGTGCTGCAGATTCAACAAATGGCTCTTTCTGCGCGTATCTGTACAGTGGCACAAAAGGACAACTCGAGTGTGCGTGCGTGAGGTGATTACAGCATTCCACTGCTTTTTCTGCTCCATTCACACGCAAATCCAGGGTTACTGACACTCCGGAGCGGCGAAATCACACAAACACACAAAAAACACAAAGTCACTACACACAGAGAGCATGGGAAAGTTTCTGACCACTTCAAGAGCGAAGGGAGGGGTTTAGCCGGTTGGGTAGTGAAGCTCTCCCAACAGTCAGGCATAAAAAAACACACACTTAGAGGAAAGCCTTATCATGTGTAGAGCTGCAATGATTAGTCGGCTATGCCATTTTGGTATTTTGGGTGCAATTTCTTCACTTAAAACTGTGCAATATCAATATCTCACTCAGGTATATTATCACTTTGACTGTGCAATATCAATATTTTCTATGTGCAATGTGCTTCTTGTTTGTATTGCATACCATCTGATGATTTGACAAACCAGTGCATCAGTGCAATGCTTCAAAACACACACATACAGTGATCCTTCTCCTACCTTGCTGTCAAGTTTCTTCATGGTGACCAGGTCTAGCGATTTCAGTGAATGACCTGAGGGGGAGATGAAGTAAAGGCAGGCGTGGACTCGCGAGTCATGGTAGTTGTGAAGAGAGCGCTTGATTTTTAGCTCCTCCTGCAGGTAACTCTCAAACTGCCTGTCGATGTAGTCCACCACCGGCTGATAGCTACAAAAGGAGAGAGACATAGGGCTGATCAGAAACTTGAGTTTTAAGAATGGTAAATACAGGTTAGGTTACAGTGTCAGTAACTTTAAAATAGGATATTTATCCTAACACTTATTCTTAATCACTCCTCCCACCTCTCTTGTTTGTTCATTTGGTCTCCAAAGCCCACTGTGTTGACCACAGTAAGACGTAGTCTGACGTTACTCTCCTGTAGGTCGTAGGTTTGAGCCCGCAGCTTCACCTGAGGCTCAAAGTGGGATGACTCAAAGTTCTCAAAGTTGGTATTAAACAGAGTGTCCATCAGGGTAGACTTGCCAATACCAGTTTCACCTAGGGCCAGAAAAAATAGGATACAATGTTAGTCATTTGTTATTCACTCTAGTTTCATAGTGTCATCAGCAGAGACTGTGACTCTGATGCCAAAACAAGCTGCTAAATGCAAATTATTAAAACTTAATTTGCTTGGGGAAGGAGGACCCAAAACCAAGCTTCACGTCCACACTCCAGCACAGGAGCAGTTTGTTTTAGTTGTAACATCCTGTGTGTATCTGTGTTTCAGTAAGGGTGACTTTATTGTGTGTGTATGTATGTGTGTAAGTGTATGACAATGTACCGATGCAGAGTATATTGAAGCAGAAGCCCTGGCAGATGGACTTGTTGACAAGCTGATCCGGAGGCTGTCGAAGCCCACATGGCCAGCCAGGGACAGAGGCCGGACTCCTTTATCCTGAGGAAGAAATCCCACGCATACAGACAAACAAGATCAGTCTCTAGATGCTGCAGCCACTTTTTTTCCCTCAAATAAGAAACACTATTCTTTGGGGATTTCAGCACAAAAGAAAAAAATCACTGGCACACGTCTGCTCTCCTGTTGTAGGGATGCACAATAATAACAACTATAGGCAATATTGGCAAACCAATTCAGACCAATTATATAATAATAATAATATTAGAAGATGTTACACCTGAATGTCCATCATTTGTTTAATATAATTTTTTCATTTGTTTTATTTATTTTTCTCTTAATTTTCTCTCGCTTTTCCTTTCTTATTATAAAGAGATTTGAGTTCAATGATGGCATATCCAATACTGCCATTACTGCTTTCTCTTAAAACTATTAGAATGTTTACATTGTTTGCTGTTGTTTGTTTTGGACCTTGATATTCTACACTGAAAAGAGAATTTCAAGAAAAGACGAGACAATTAGACAATGACATGTTGTTTATCAATTTAGAAATGGAAAACTGAAACCAAATCTCACAATCATGCACTTGTGATAAAGAAATGGAATCGGTCACAGAGCAGACGGTCCAGGTATCTATAATATTTTCACACAATGACTGCTGCATACATTACTTTGTTAGCATTAACTTATTGATAGGGCTGCACAATTGATCGCAATAAAAATCGCAATATGGCCAGTAAGTCCATTTCTTTCAGTGTGCCAGCTACGAAAACACTAACTTACCCATCGTCCATTGCTCTCCTATCATCCTCCTCTGAACTTGTGTTGAGAAATCACTAAAGCAGAGGAGTGACACTGACCTAGTTATGATGCAATTTGCTGACGTTTATGAAATTCCTCATGATAGACCTTCAGCTTTTGATAACTGTAAACCATGTCGCGTGTGTGGGAAACAAACTATTTGCATAAACTTTTGAACTGATGAATGGCTAACTCAGCGCTGCGCTAGCCACCTTAGCGTCCTCCGCGGTGTGTTTTGGTGAAAGATGCACATGAGGAAAAGTTTAAAATTGAACTTGAAAAGCCCCGCTATGTGTTCTGGATACACGTCGGTGTGTTTTAGTGTTCAACGCTGTGTTTTTTTTTTTGTTTGTGCCGCCGTGTTTTCAATAACTTGAAGGACAGAAAGTAGTTGTCGGGCTAGCGGTGGCTAACTTAATGATAGCCCCGGCGGACACTCCCTGCTCAACTGTCAAGAACAAAGTCACTTGTCTACAACAAAAAAAACAGAAAATACAAACCGGCTGCCGAGCAACATCTGAAGAAGCCATAGTTTCAGCCAGAAGTTAATATCCCCCGATAGATGCGGAAATAATAAAACAAAACTAACTTATTACAGACTTCTTTTTTTAGAAGTCTGATCGAGACTGCCTCTACCGTCGACAACTGGACAGACTAGACCATTCAAGATAGGAATGAGGGGGAGTTTATAGTTTGGAAATTTGCTTTTAAACTAAAAAAACAATACATTGGGTCAGATTATAACGGGAATTCAAGCAAGCAAGACTGCTGAGGAATAAAACACACTGTAATTGTAAGAAACTATCGCCAAACAATGTTCATTTACTGTAGGCATACACCCACCCCCCCTTCTTTGTATAATGGTACAGCGCAAATTAATTTCCCAAGTCGCTTCCATGATATGTTGAGGACTGTCAGAAAAATTGGTCATCTACATCAAACAGCTTCTCTGTTATGATGTTGATGCCTGGTTTCATATACTAGTTTTGACCGTCACAATAATTCTGACAATATTTTGAAAAGTACAGTGGCTGCTCAGCTTTAGTAAGTCTTGTTGACCGACAATATTGCCATGACATGTCCAGTTATTAAAAACAGCTAATATAATAATATCAACACATTTTAGTTTGGTATTACGAGAGCTGCAACAATTAATCAATTAATAATCGATCATGAGATTAAATCGCCAACTATTTTGATAAGCGATTGATTTGTTATTTTTAAAGAAAAAAAAAGTCCAAATTCTCTGATTTCAGCATCTTAAATGTGAATATTTTCTGGTTTATTTAGTCCTCTATGTCAGTAAACTAGATATGACAGATTCATTCATTCATTCAACCTTTATTTTAACTCGGAAATACGTTGAGCTAGAGACCTCATTTACAATTTAGTAAAACAATAAAATAAAGGCTCCCAGACAAAAGAAAAAAAAAAACGATTGATAGACTTACATAAAAGTGGCAGCAAGAAGCCACAACAATTTTTTTAAGAATAAATAAAAACCTCAATAATAAATAAAACAGATAAAATTCAAGGCGTAGGGGCACAATATGAAAAAATAAAAACTGTCTGCACCTGCAGTGTAATCCAATTACTTGACTGAGTTTGATAAGGGTCCAAATTAAAAGAAAACATTACTAAACCAGTTAGCCATCAAACACAGGCACGAAGCATATTTCCACCTTTTTTTTCATGCCATCACGGCCCAGTCGACACTCAAGATAAAGGCTGCATTCTCTAGAAATCAATCTGTTTTCACTACTAGTAGTAATCGGACGACTGAGTTTACGAGGTGCACGTGAACGCAGCATGATTTCTGCTTCAGCTGCGTGCGACCCTTATCTGCCAGAGCTCGACAGACACTCCCCATGGAGGAGGAGAGGAGGAAAGCGGTGAAGAAGATGCTGTGAATGACAGCAACGTGAACATGGAGTCATTTTTAAACGTTCTCGAGTGACTCTTTGCGGCCATCTCTGCGCTCATCTGTTTCGGGATGATGATGGCGTCCCGGTGCACGGAGCGAGCCGTGCAGGAGTTCCTGATGGAGAGAGGAGGGAGGGTCCGACAGATGGAGCTGATCGATCATTTCCTATCAATTTGCGGGGAAAATGACCAGTCGAAGGAAGGGGTGGATCGAGAGGCGCTGACCCGCATCGTGGACAACGTGGGTTTCGTGCAGGTGGAAAACGGCGTGAAATTCGTGTGTTTGAATGCTGACGGCAGCGCGGAGTCGGTGATGCGTGCGGACACGGGCGGCCACGATCACACCGAGTGTAACGGTAATGATATCCCGGAGACACTGGACGACAACAACTATGTCAACGGCAACCCTGACAACGGAGAACAAACAGGTGAGGAGCACGCACTTTGTCTTCATTTCACTCTATGTAATTGTAAGAGGATTTATTTTTATTATCCAATATATTTTTTAATCTAGCCTGTGATATAGCCTATGTATTTTTGTGCAATCAGTAACATTACATCTACTTGTTCACTTATTTGCTTGGGTTGGATTGTTTTGCACTGGCCTTCTGAATAGCCACAACATTGACAGATGTTGTTTGGTCATTGTTTAAAAGGCCAGTACTTGTTATATTGGCTTGCACTGAAGTAGTCAAAATCCAGTGATCAGTACCTTTGATTGTACCTTTATCTTCTTTCCCAAAATCACAGCAAGTTTACAGTTAGGGCCAATACCGATATTATGGAGTAAAATGTTATGATAATGACATATTGGCTTGTATTCTTCACACAGAATATAAAATATATGTATATAAACTCAAGGGTTGCATGATATGGTAAAAGAAGTCATATCTCGATTATTTTGACTCAAATTGTGATTGCAACTTTTTAGCAGTTAGTGGGAATGATTATTTGTGCATCCCCATTTTCATTTTCAAAAAAAAACAACAAAAAACTATTAAATCATGATGATGTGACATTTGTTGGGGTCTGTACCAAGGAAACATGTTTTATAACATCTGGAGAAGAAGATTAGTAGGCCAGGGCATCTGTGCAGCACTACAGTACTTCATTATAATGCTGTTTTCTCACACATTTTTTCTTTTTCTATATGAAAACTTCTTTTTTTATAACATAATACAGATTGTATGTATGTTTTATGTATATTTTATCCCTTTTCTCAATCCCGGTTTAATATAAACATATATTTTCGTTCTATTTGTGTTTTCCTCTCTATAGTCATTTCTAATTATTAACTATAGCAGTGAGAGGTTTTTTTTTCGGTGCTCTGATATCACATTGGACAACAGTTTGTTGTTAAACTGTAAAACATCCTGCCCTCATCTTTTCCTCAAGTGTTAAACACCCTGTGAGGGATCATTGCAATGTGTGTTTATGTATATATTCTATATCGGCATCTGCTCCAAAAATTCAGTATCGGTTGTGCAATGGCTTCAATCACAGTTAAGTAAGCTTGGTACCTCAGTCAACTTTCTCCTTTCCTGTCTCCTGTACTTAAATATTTAAGTGTTAGGCTCGTCTATGTTAGAAAGAAAACAAAATTTTGAATAGGGTGTAAAGAAGTTTTCTGGGGAACCTGTAAAAACGACAATATTTGCATCTTAAGTTAGCTAATGTTAGAAAAACTGAAAACTTCAACATAATGCAGATTGCAGGTTGTTTGTTAACTTTAACTTCTATATAAGTTAGCTAACTAGCTAGCTAATAATTGATATAGATTAGATAGCTAGTTAGCTAGTGTTTGAAGAAATATTAACAGAATGCTGCATTTAAAGCTAACAAATAAAAACAATCTGCATTATTTTCTGTTAAATAATGATTAAATAATAAATAATAATCTCTACATGTCCCACCGTTCACTGACACATGTGGGACAGAATCTGGCGCATTCATTATGTAAGAAGAGATTTATTTTATTTCCCAATGATTTTAATACATCCAAACCTGAAGCATGTATTGTCAATAAACATACATCTACTTTCATTATTGCTTGGGTTGGTTTTTCATGGCCTCTGAATACACAAATTACTGACAGAAAGATGTTTGTCATGGTTTAGGGATATTTGTTTTTTGGGCACTATGAGCAGTCAAAACAGGGATCATACCTGGGACTGTCACTTGCTTCCAATCCACAGTTACATCCAATACGTATATAGGAGAAATTTAAATGAATATTGGCTTGTCATACTTCCAGAATATAAAGATATATGTATTATGTCATGCTTGTATAAAGGAAGGCATAATCTGATTATTTGATAAAATTGTGATTGAACTGCAGTATGAATGAACTTGTGCATCATACATCAAAAACAAAGACAAAAAACTATAATATGGAATTTGTTGGTCTCAAGCACTCTTTCATCTGAGAAACGATTAGTAGGAGGGACATCGGTGGTCAACTAATACTTCATATATCTTTGTGTACACCACTCTATATAAAACTTACTGTTTTAAACAAACAATGTATTGCTATGTAAAAAGGCAAGCATCCCTTTTCCTAAGGCAATCTCAGTTTAAACTTGACATATATTCTGCTATTGTGTTTTATCTCTATTGTGCATTTTAATTATTACTGTGCAGTTGAGGGAGTTGCTTTTGGGATATCACATGGACAACAGTTGGTTAACTTGAAAAACACTGCCCTCTGTGTTTCGGAACAAGGAGGGATCATGAAGGTGTTTGTGGATTATAGGATCTCAAATTAGAGGAGTTGGAGGCCAATCCTAAACAACTCAGTAAATTCTCCTCCTGCATTTAAACACCATTTAAGTGATGTTAGCAAAGAAACAAATTGTGGTGGAAAGGCTTTCTCCTTCACTTGTTAAGTTACAGAGAAAAACAGAAAACTTCAACCAAATGCCGATCAGATTTTTTCTTTAACATTAGTAGAACTACAGCAAAATTTGAATATTATACCCTGTTAGTGGGAATGCAATAAAGAGTATTCTGTATCTTAAGTAACAATACATCGCTTTTTCGTAAAAAAAAATCATATAGGTGCATATTGGACAACATATCTGCCGATACTGATATAGCTGTGATAGGCCAATATTGTGATTTATATATCAGTCAGGCTCTATTTCCAATAATTCAGGATAATAATAACACAAAGAGCTATGAGGTAACCTCATGCATACCTGTAGGGATTAAAGTGGGCAGGTTGCTTTGGAGTCAGTTCAGGTTTGGATTATGTCATTATGATTATATATTAGAGCTGGATGACAGTACCAAAAAAAAACATGTCCAATGGTTTCACAGGAACATCCAGCTCATTGGCTGCCTGCCTGGACAACGATAAACAGTCGAATGCCAATGAGCAACCTGAGGACCCCTCCCAGGATAATAAGACCAACACTCCTACCTCTGACGGAGGAGGGGAGGTGAAGCTGAGGGAGAGGAGGAGGCGAGAGTCAGCCCCAGTGATCGGGTTGCCAGATCTGGACCAGGCTCATCCTGCAGGGTCGCACAGCCAGCAGGTGAGGGGGCGCGCAGGGTGTCCAAAGGGTCCCAGCGGGCCATGCTGATCAGCTGCCTATCTGAGGACAGCGCTTTGGAAGGACTGGACCCTATTGGAGACATCAACACCCCCAAAGGAAGTCGCAGGAACTTCATAGAGCTGATGATGAGTAGTTCTCCTCAGGTAGGATACTGTGTTTCTCCGGCATGAAATAAAAAAGCTTCCAAGTGATTGTAAGTCATAGTTTTATTGGTATGGCAGCTTTAATAAGCCACCTACAGGGCACAGAAAAAATGGCCTTTAACCTTGAAAAATCACTCATTCAAATGCAAAAGAAAAATGTTGCTGAACTGCTTTTGATTGTTTTAAACTTTGAACTATGTCATACTTTTGGCCACACCTAAACCACAGATGTCACAGCAGGTGCTTCACCTTTGGGCGTGCTCCAAAACCTGAATGGCACCCATTCGTCCATAGATTAATTTAAGCAGGTTCCCCTTCTTCTGCCGCTGTGTAACTTTCAATATGTCCAAGAGTGCAGCCATTGACAGCTGATGGGGTGTGACCAGCGATGCAATATTCATGAAGTGTAACTCTGCAGCATCTGTCTTATGTAACTGAGATATTCGACACGGTGATGATGTAATCTAGCTGGCTCTAATCGGGCTCAGCTTAACTGTTAAGCAGATTGACCCCTGATGATGATGATCTCTTTTTGGTCATCATCATAAGGTAACGACTGAAAAAATATGGATTTCAAAACTGATTTGTTTATGGTCCTTGACGTCTTAAAGGGATAGTTCGGATTATTTGTTGTGGAGTTGTATGAGGGATTGATAGTTAGTGTATTATTTACAGTAGATGCCTGTTGGCACAACCCCAGTTTGGAGAAGCAGAGAGGTGTACCAGCAGGGAAACTAAGCAATGTACTGCTGTGGACAGGATCAGCAGCAAAAATCAATATCATATCATAATTTTTGCCCTCTCTAGCTCAACCAGACTTAGTTTGTGTTATTGTGTGACTTTGGTGTTTTAAAATGTTAGTTTGCATTAACCAAAGTCGCACAATAACACAAAACAAAGTAACACGTCGAGGCAGCAGTAGTCCAACAGCTCCTGTGTTTTGTGAAGTAAAATGACTGATTTCACCTATGGAGTTTGGTAGGTTTGGAGAGAGCGATGCTAAACAGTTTATGTTCTGAAAAAGGGCAACCTGATGGCAAATTAAAGCGGTGAAAATATTATAAACATAGCGTACACTTAAACTGTTATTGACTTTTTTTTTTTTAGATGGACCTTTATTGAGGGGCTAAAATGCCTTTTTGTAGCCGACCCTGTCTGCAGCAGTTCAATGATTAGCATCTGTGTTGGTGCTCCTCTGCGCTTCTCCAAACCTGGTGCATGTCAACTGCCATCTACTGAAGCTAACACTCTGACAATCAACATCAGCATCAGTTTGATACTTAATTGTGATGAACAATATGCTCAGTTCCCTGGTATCTGGCCCACTTTTGTTAAGCCGGTCTTCCACAAATTACAATAAATTATGCATGAAATGTGGAACATTTTTAAGCGTTGTGTAACTGTTATTCACAGCCATTGAGTTCCTGTGAAGAACCATTTTAGGGGTGTACTGGCAAAAAACTTGTCTAAAAGCCATCATTGTGTCACCATAAAGCATTCCACAGTGGTACAAAACTCAACAACTACTGTCTGAAATGATGTGGCACTAAAAATAATGTTCTTCCCTTTGCAGGTTCGGAGGTCTCTGATCAACCGTGGTTCACGCCTCCGGGACTCAGTGAGGAGCGATGGAGATTCGACATCGCTCCTCTCCTCAGGCACTGATGAGGACTGTGCCTCAGTGACCCTGGACCCGCTGGAACACCAGTGGATGCTGTGCGCCTCAGATGGCCTGTGGGAAAGCCTGCAGCCCCTGCTCGCCGTGGAGCCTTGCCTCGTGGCCAAGAAAGACTTTGTGACCGGCTTCACCTGCCTCCACTGGGCGGCTAAGCAGGGGAAAGCTGAGCTGCTCTCCCAGCTGCTTGCCTTCGCCAAGGAGAACACTATACCTCTGAATGTGAACGTGAGATCCAGCGCTGGATACACACCGCTTCACCTGGCAGCCATGCACGGACACACACAGGTGGGTTGACTGGTGGTGGCGGTGGAGCGTGAAGCAGCAGATAATTGTATACGTTCTGTCTGCTCCATCTAGAGTCATTAAAGTTCTTCTGAGACTGACTGAAAAAGAAGTAACTTAATTTGTATCAACAGTTTTTTTAATACACACAATGAGCTGAAAAGATCATGTGTGTTATCATTCATAGACATAAATTTGTTTATAAAAAATAGAATCCGACCAGTGTTGGATTACTGGGGCCAACACTCATATTAAGGAGTTAAAAAACATTCCAATATCTATATATCGGCCAGTATTCTTTATACTGAATATAATGTACAAAAAATAGAATGTATACGTAAATACACATTTTTGCAACGATTCCTCAAATGTGGTGATCAAACAGTTTGACAAAGATATGTAATGGAGGCAGAATATTTTATAACAACAAACTATTGTCCAGCAACAAGGCATGAATCAAGAAAAATGATCAAATGACATAAAATGCTGTCGATAAAGCTAGAAAATAAAGATGACCTGCACAACATTTTCATATCGGTGTATATTAGACAACATATATGCCAATACCAATATAGACCAACATAGCTGTGAGGGGCCAATGTCAGTATAACATAATATTGGTCAGGCTCTAATAAAAAAAAGTTTTCTTGCAGAGAGGGTATTCACTCACTACTTAAAATTTCATTGAATCCAAAGCACAGTCCATTATGATTTTTAGTAGAAATTTTACAACACCATTTTTTCCTTCCTGACACCGTTTATGATACCTGAACTCTCTGTATCGATGTGATAGCAGTGAGTTAAAAAGAAAAATTATGGATGTGATATGACTGCGATCATTGTTTTATGCCCTGGCTCACAGGTAATTCTTTCAGGTGCAGCGACTGTATGAACTCTGCAGGCTCTTATAATATAAAAACAGCGCATTTCTCTTCCCTTTGGAGAAGACACCGCCGTGATCACTGTTTATCTTTCATTTTCCTCTCTGTCTCCTGTCTGCTGTACGCTTACGGTTCCCAAAAAGGATGCAAACATCTACAGAAAAACCATAAATAAGAGGCTTAGGTGGGGAATCAACCGGAAAATGGAAAACAACAGATATTGGCCAAAAAGAAACCTTTTTCTGACATTTACTTGGAAGTAGAAAACTTATGCATTTGAGTGTAAAACACAAATAATTTTGCTAGTAAATAAGTTGTATTTTAATATAAAAATACCAATAATTTGACGAATACTTTTTTTTTTGGACGGGGGCAGCTCTCTTTGATCCTCAGAGAAGAAACTGTAACTGAGTCAGAGTCGGTCTGATCCTTTCCAGACAATAAAAAGGCACCCTAAAAATAAAATATAATGATTAAAATTAATAAATGCAACATAATAAATCTGCAATAAATAGTGCAGTCTACATCCAGCAGTAAATAATGCCAGTTTTACATATTGCAGATGGCTAAAATCCATATCAAGGAAAGACAGAAATAACCATGGATTGTACAAAGACAATGTTAGCCTATAAGTCAAGTTGTAAACTCTGCTGTAAATGACAGATAACAGTATTTCAGTATTTAATGTGTTGTGATTGGCAGGTGGTCCGTGTGTTGCTGTCAGACTGGGACGCGGACCCTGAGGCTCGAGACTACAGCGGGAGGCGAGCCATCCAGTACCTGCCCCCACCTCTGGCCGCCGACCTGCAGGAGGAGGGAGTGGTCGTCTCACCGGGCGCTGAGTCAGACAGCGAAAACACCAACAGCGGAGGAGGAGGGCGCGGCTGGCGGTTTCCCAGAGTCCTCCCGGGCAATCTGAACCCGCTGCGGCTCCTGAACCCCCCGGCTGAGGTGGCGGAGGAGGCAGTCGCGACCGGGAGGACCAAGGGGGGGATGCAGAGGAAGTCGTCCCTCAGCCGGCTGAACGCCAGGCTGCACCGAGGACGCCACCGTGCCCAGATCATCCACAGCGCCTCCTTCAGGGACCCCGGGGAGGTGGGAAGAGCGGAGGAGCTCCCCAGCAGCCCTCTCAGAACCCGACCACTGTCCAACCTGTTTGGATGAACCAGCGATCTTGAGATATAAACCAGTTTGACATGTTTCGATTTACAAAATACAGTTTACTCACCGTTATAAAGCTGACAGGTCAGACATTTTTATGACCAAATTAAGAAGACATCCTAATATATGATGTCAAGCTGATTTTAAAGTTTTATTATCATAGGATTTTGAATGACTAAACCACAGTCTAACTTATTTTTGTTCCTATTGCAGTTATCAGGCTTATGTTGTTCACTGGGGGCCACGGTTCATGTAGCTTTTTATTTTCCACATCAGTTCAGTGAGTTAAAAGTGAATTATTTGGTATTTTCTTTTTAGGCTCTGTTTTAGAGCAATGCAAACATTACACCAGGTGTTTTTAGTTTAAAATCATCCACTAGAACAATGTTTACACAAATACAGAAGCAGCATGCAGGATTGTATCAAGTTTTCACTTTAGGTTTGACTCACAGTGGTGACGGATTTGAAAATAACACTTAGGTTTGATTCCACCAATCTTGTTTTTGTTTGCAGAGTAAAGTAATATATTCATAGAACTAATTTTTATATATTTCATCTCCCTTCGATTGGACGGTGCTGACTGGTTTTTTTAGTAAATTTCTGTAATGTGAATGAATCTTTTTTTATTTTTAAGTAGCAGATTTTAATATTAACTGAACTGTTGTAACCACAGAATTCTTGTATGTCTACACATCCATGTACAGACGTCATGTTTGCACTTGTCACTTTGAAGATAGTTTGTGATTGTGGGAGGAAACTGCTCAAACTAAAACCATGCCAGTTGTTATTGGTCCCATATCATTCAATATAAGAGGGTGATCAAACTGTTGCACCTTTGTGTGTAAAATGAACTGTATATACAGTATATAAGTATAAATAAGGTGATTTAAATTTTTTCTATATTTCACTTCTGTTGATCAAGAGGTAAAAACAGCATACACTGTTTAAAAAAACAGCTGAGAAAACTCTTAATCTTTTTTAGCAACTGCCTTCACTAGATTTTTAAATTTTGAATCAAACTCAAACTCTTAAAGGGACAGTTCACCCCAAAATCAAAAATACTGGCCTGCTGTGCTGCAGAAATGGCACTATGCGTTTTAGGCATGGCTGACATCTCCAAAACTCTGCAGCTCACACCAAAAAATCTAGATGCATAAATAGCACTGCAGGCCAGGGGAAAATCTGTATTTTTGATTTTTTGATTAAATAAATAAATACATAAATAAACAAAACAAAGTTTTGCCAACATCTAATCTTAAGGTTTGCAACTGAAAATTCTAAATTATTAACCATTATTTACGGTTATTTCAATCAGTTTACGCAACAGTTTTTTGAAATGCAATTTGTGTGGGTTTCTAAAACTCAAAGGTTAAAGTTTGTCTATGGAAGAAAAGTAAATTCTCTCAAGAAAACATTATTAGTTGGTAAAACCTTTTCAAAACTTAAAAAGAGGCAGCTAATCCCAAAATCAAAATTACATATTTTTCCCCTGGCCTGTCGAGCTATTTAAGATTTTTTTGGAACTGAACTGACCCTTTCAAGAGTCTGAGTTGGACTCGAAACTCAAAAATCTATTGAAGAAAATTGAGTTAAAATTTTGAGTTTTATCAGCTGTTTCATTTTTACAGTGTTGTTAAAAATGTAGTAGTTACACTAAGGGGTGGATATTTCCAGGCTGCCATGGCTTTAGTTCACAATAGGACAGTTTCATAGGGTGGAAGCACAGAGAGAACTGATTTTGTTTATGTGAGTTTTCCTACTGACCATAATGTACCTCAAATCCTCTGAGTCTGGTTCGCTCAGTGGTATGGGCCTCTAATTGCAGATTGCAGTGTTTCCATCATGCAGAATTGGCTCATGTTAAAATCTAATTTAGTGAAAAGTTGGAGTTTTCCAGGTTATTAAGGTCTTTCCATGGTTAAACAGCCTGGCACTGATGAGTTCTACAGTAAATATGCAATCAAACCAGCTCATTCATATCCACCTTATCACTCCGGACTGCATTTTATACTTAATAAATTGGCCTCTCGTATTTGTCTAACCTTGCATGTACACAATCATTTGTTCATTATGTTTTGACCATAATATGCTGTACGTTTATCTGAGGAGCACATTGACTTTTTTTTTTTTTACTGTTTTCCCAAATATGTGAACAGTGACACATCCTAGATTTCATGAATGTTCCCTTTGTACTTTGTAGCATTTGTACTCAATCATAGGGCTTCATGTAATTGTAATGGTCGACTCTTTTGATGTAGAAATGTATTGTACAAACCTACCTTGACGTCACTTTTTCAGATGCATGAATAGTCGAAATGTAAATGCTGTGCACTGTTAAAGGGACAGTTCACCCCAGAATGAAAAATGCATGTTTCTCCTCTGGCCTGTAGAGCGATTTATCAGTCTAGATTGTTTTGGTGTGAGGTGCTGAGTTTTGGAGATGTCTGCTGCTGCTTCTCTCGAATAAAATGGAACTGGATGGTGCCTGTGGTTCTCAAAGCACCATAAGAAAAAAACATTAAAAAAAAAAAAACAACTCAACAGCCATGTGTCTTTCCAGAAATCTTTACCTGGTGACTCAAGATAATCCACAGACCTTGTTGTGAGTGGTTTCATCTCTACAGCTGATATCTCCAAAACTCAGCAACTCACACCAAAGCAGTCTAGATGGATAAACAACCCTACAGGTTAGAGGAAAAAATATGTATTTATGATTTTGGGGTGAACTGTCCCTTTCATTTTTTATGTCTGTAAGTCATTGTTTACTGTGAAGTTATAATGTGAATACACGTTTACTGAGCCACTGTCATCTTCTTCTTCATGTCTCATCCTTGAATATGAAATAAAGCAATAATAGTTTGCATAAAACTAAAGGCAGTTCTCAGTTACAGTACGCTACCAGCTGTTACAACCGTCCAAGCAAACTAATGTACAGAATATGTAGGAACATATAATGTGTGACACATGATGATCAGAGTTGTTATAATATACGCAGTCATGAATACTGGAGTCGAATAAGACCAGAGTGGACGAAGCAGGATATTTTGTTTGCCAGTCCTGCTGACACAAAGTCATTGTCCTTGTGTGGTGGTGCTGAATAATTGATGATCTGATGACCCCCACTGCCCGCTTTGGTTCAGCATTTACAGTACATCCACAGCTTCCTGTCCACAGGCTGCCCCCATGTGACACTGCACCCAATATATTCACAGACCGTCCTCGTTCTGCACCTGTTGTGTGTGTGTGTGGGGGTGGGTGGGTGGTTCTGTTGTTTCAAGCCTTTATGGGGCCCTAAGCAGAATTTGATTTGCCCCACACCACCCCTCCACCCCCTGCACACCTACTGTAAATCTGACACACCCATTATCAATTTTATTAATTGTAGCTGTATTGTTTACATCATACTAACATCAGCCTGGTATGTTTTCACCCTCATTTGGTTTTTAATCTTAAAAAGGCAGCAAATTCACAAGACTGTTCTGGAGTTAAGTTGCACTTTAAAGGAGAAATCTGTGATATATTTGCTGGAATAATTCGTAAAATGATCACGATACATGAAACATGATAAGTTGACATACTGGCTTCTCTGACAACACCATTACTGCCGCGGTGTCCCCCCTTGAAATTTCTGTTTCGTGGTGGATTAACTGTTTTTGTTTGCCTGTTTCACGTTAATTAGAGTTCAAATTAACACCGAATGTTTTCCGAATGAGTGAGTGTCTGTTTGGCCAAGGGAGCCCTAAGCAGGCACTTAGTTTGCTCTGATAAAGATGGAAGGTCCTCATCAAATTAATGTCATTCTAAGCGATCTGGACTGATCTTTAAAGATTTTGATTGAGTTAGGATACAAAAAATGATAATGAAAGGCTGATTCTTAACTATTTAAAGGGACAGTTCACCCCCAAATCAAAAATATGTATTTTAATTCAGGCCACAGCTCGGGGGGGGGTCCCCTCATCAGCAGTCTTCTTCTTCTACTTCTTCTTCTTTTTCTTCTTCTCACAAATTCATACGCTAACTAGAAGCGTGGACTCAGTAGAGCGCAGATCCCCACCAGGCAGCAGATGGTGAAGCACCTACTGCAATGCTACCACAACTGTCAGATGCAGATGCAGTGACCTCACCAAACACATTTTTGGACATAACTCAAGATTTCATACACTAATTATGAACAAAATTATGTACAAATGTCTAATAGGATAAAATGATGAGATCATGACATTTAATATCCAAAAGGTCAAAGGTCAACCTCACTGTGACATCGTAAGTCCTCCTCTGTAAAATAGTCTCTATGGGTGAAGACAGCATGTTTCTCACTGGAAATTATTGACAGGAATCATACATGTAACTGTGATAACTTCCATTTAGCCAAAAAATACACTTCTTACCTTTTATTAAATTCCTTCAAATGTACAGGTCAATATAGAGGTAAGGTCCGTATTAAATTCTTTTAAAGTCTTCACAACGAGTCTGGACTGATGATGGTAAATAAAGATCGACAACAGAAATCCGCTTCCTCCCACTGTACAAAAGTGAAGCCAAAATATACCAAATACGGGTGCTGCCATATTGCGCTGCTGACATCATTTGGAACCAGATTTATCACAGTACCAGCTCTCACCCACACAGTCGGTTGACTCAGTCACAAGCAGAGCTCAGCTGACAATCATGGCACAAAATCCTGTTTTTATGGCATCAAATAACTAATAGAGAACAATTAAGACTCGACTCGAACAAGCATAAATGTGGTAAGAGCTACCTAAAATGAAAACATATTTGGGATTTGAAGTGTATTTTGGTTTTTTAGTTTCACCCAGGTCTGACTGGTACTGCAGTCAGCCACTAGGGGGCAGCCAAGATGATTTGGCTCCACTTTTGGGCAGCAGTGATCTTGTTCATTTCGGATGTATGTCGTTGGTCTGGGCAGACATGGACGTAAACTGCACCTTGACTGGTTGGTGGAGACATACATCTGTGAGGCAGGTTTAATACAACCATTGACAACTGACTTCTTATTCTTCTTAACTGGCCTCTAGGAGCCACAGGTGATCAACAACTGCTTCAGCTTGAAATCCTCTTTCAGTTTGAGACAGTGTGTGTGGAGGTCATGTTAATGTTGGCAGAACTTTGCAAACCTCCGCTGGTTGCATCTGGCAGTTGTGGTGGAATTGCAGTAGGTGCTTCACCATCTGTTGCCTGGTGGGGATCTGTGCTCTGCTGAGTGCACGCTCTTAGTAAAGCCTGTTATCCTTTGAATATTACAGTGAATAAGAGGCAAAAATGTATAAAGCTGAGTAAGAAATCATATTCATAAGACATCACATGTGTGAGAGGGATATGGTACATTTCAGCGCCTGGGACTGGACAGATAACCACAGCTCTGACAATCCCTGTGTGGGTCTGTCCTCCGCTTCATGTTTACCAGAACAAATCAACCACATAAAAGCAGGATTACAAGTATACAGTCATTACAATTACAAACGTGTTGCGTGTGCAGATGTAAAGGCTCTTGAGTCGGAGTCTGCTCTTTTGATGCCCCTTTTGAGCTCTGTTACTGCTCTCATCTTCCAGTCAAACAAGATGTATGGAGGTCAGTGAAGGGATGAGCGTTTTCCTGGGCCAGTAGACTCCGAGTCTGTTGCCTAAGGCAGCCTATCTGTTGGATGACTGCTGATCGGGACAGAGTAGAGAGAGGATGTCTGACTGCAGCTACTGACCTACATACAAAGTGAACGGAGTAATGCCTATTATGTAAATTCCTCTGCCATCTTTTCAGGGAAACTGTGCCAACTTTTTTGCCTGGGGCCTCCGCTGTTGGACTAATCCATGTCCAATCTATCCCGATCTCTCACTCTCTCACTAAACAGTTACCACGGCGATGATGACATTCATACAAAGCCTAACTCAGGACTGACAGTGCCAAACAGCCATCAAGCAAGCAACAAATATGCACTGTCAGCTGGATGTTTGGTTGTCTCATGACATCTGATGCCCGTAAAGAGGTTTTCATGTTGTTTTACAACACCGAATCAAAGTAGATTTATTGTGACCTTTTTTAATGTAATCGTATCTACTTTGAATACACTGTTTGTAGATACAGATCTCCAAAGCTTTCAGATGTTTTACTTAAGTAAAAGTAGAAATGTTGCAGTGTTAAAATACTCTGCTACACAAGTAAAAGTTTTGCATTCAAACAATTAATTAAAAGTACAAAAATAGGTATCAAAATATACTTAAAGTACCAAAAATAACAGTACTCATTATGCAGAATGGCCCAATTCAGAATCATATATAAGTTATTTACGGGGGTTCCCAAACGTTTTCACATCAAGGACCCTCACAATAGATGCACATTAGACCACAGACCCCCAGTTTCAGAGAAATTTGTCTTAAGGAATCCCCTCCTGGTATTTTTTAATTTCTAGGTTTGAGGATAATTAAGTCTTCATAGTCAATGAATGATCAAACTAGGATCAAGGTGATTTATAATCAATCTAGGCGCCCAACCTATTTCTTCCCTTGTTGTTCCAACTTCCAAAAAATGTGATAAAGTTCTTATATTCTACTTGTCCTTTTGATGGGGGTCCCCCACAACCTACTCAAGGACCCCTGTTGGTCCCCAGACCCAGTTTTAAAACCACCGGGCTATTACACTGGATTATCATTAAAAATGCATAAATGTGTAAACACCACTTTACTGTTGCAGCTGGAAAATGTGGGGCTAATTTTATTTACTGTATATTATGTTGCTAAGTAGCATAGCATAGACCCCCAGGGGTCTGTGACAAGTTTTCATTCCTCAAGCACCTTTTAATTGTGGCTCTCCCTACCATATTCAAGTCCCAGGATAAACCTATTACTGTTATTTGTTTTTCAACCTCTTAATGTGTGTAAATGTTATGGATATTCTGTGTTGACATGGTACAAAAGTTACTAATACATAATATCTACATGTAGACTGTAGAAATGTTTAAAGAATGCTGTATCAAATTATTCTAAGGAAAGGACAAGCATAAGGGAGTCCCCAGTATATTTTCTATCTTGTCAGGGGTCCTTGCTTGAGGAAAAAAAAAGAGAACCAGTGGCAGACCATATATCACAATATATCAGTTGATATTTTTTAGAAATAATCTAAATCTAACCAGTTCAAAAGTGCAATATTTGCCTTAAAAAAAATGCAATGCAGTAGAAGAACAAAGCATCATGAAATTTAAACCCTCAAGTAGGCCTACAACCTCAAAATTGTGAAAGTACTTGAGTAAATGTACTTAGTTACATGTCACCACAGTCTAAAACTAATCGGCTGAACCAGACCTATTGCCAGGCTGCCATTGTAAATAAGAATTTGTGCTTAATGACTTGCCTGCTCAAATAAATGTTAATAAATGTTAAATAGATAGATAGATAGATAGATAGATAGATAGATAGATAGATAGATAGAAGATAAGAAGAGAGATCTCAATAATAAGTGATATATCTCCATGCTCTTACACATATATTCCACATGGTGTCGCTGTTGTAAAATAACGCCACCACATTGCTGCGCTACACGTTGTTTCTTTTTCAGGTCAAAGTTTACTTCATGCGGAAGTGGCATGTTGTGGATTTTTTTTTTTTTTTATTGCAGTGTTCATGGATATGTTACTGGATAAATCAATACAGCACGATTGTTGATTTTTTTTTTTTTTCCTCAGGAGGCTGACAGATGTTAGGTAGGTGGCGGTTTTGTTAAAATGCTGTTTAGAAGCTAAGAGCCGCTTCAAGCTAACCAGACCTGCTACAACCAGTTAACTACAAACACCACGTTAGTTAGTTAGTTAGCTGTTGTTGTTAACTAACGCGGGCTGCGTGTGCCGGCTAATGTTTCGTCAACGTGATCCGTGAATCGTTTCTCAGTTTCGTTAAACTTTAGTCTCCCCTCGGTTCTGACGCTGACGTTAGCTAAACGTTAGCAGCTATCGATGAGCTAGCTGCTAACGTTAGCTAAACGTTAGCAGCTAGCAGGTAAACCAGAGGTGTGAGCATCCTACTGAATGTTAGTGCTCTTCACCACAAGCCACCAAAAATGCCTACAAGAGATATTTGTTCCAAGTGTAATTAAATAGTTAAAATATTAAATATAATTTAATTGTACCCTTCCCCCCCCACTCCTTGTTGTGTTTGTGCATTTGTTTTTATACAGATTTCCAGTGTTTTGTGCTTTGTGATAGAGCTAATGAACTGCATTTGAATGATAGAACTGTCTGCTTGTCTTGTCCTGTGCTGTTGTCTTATTTGTAATGAAGGGATGCACGATCAGCCAGTGTGATAACTGATAATTACCTGCTGTCAAGGCCAATACTGAGAAGATAACTGATCGTTTCTCATTTTTTAAGATATACTTGGCTTTTATGTAGCATTTGCCAAAAAAAAAAAAAAAAAATCAGATTAAATTCTTTGATAATATGACAAATCAGATATTAGTATGGCTGATATTTATTGGCTAATATATGCTGATACCTGGGTAGGCCAATGTCGGCCGATAATTCAGTGGTCCCAGTGATTAGTGTGCCAAAGACAAGTTTTTACAATGATCTACCTTTGGTTGATGATAACGTCTAACTAAATGCTTAGGCCGGAGATGTACTTTAACCACACATTTATGTTTCTGATGATGCGCACAACCATTGCTCCCAGTGGACACAGGATAAACAAGGCAACCGTAATACACAGGAATGCGTAGGGGTGCATATTCAAACGTGTAGTTAAAAGCAAATATATGTCCGGGCTTAGCTGTTAGTTAAGTTTGAAGTTTATGTCCCAGCTTTCTTATTTAATGTGTTTCGATGGGACAGTGATGTGTTTTTTTTTAATGTTCTTAATTCATTTTGTATGAGGTCTAAAGTAGTCCTCTAATTCAGGCTTATTTCAGCAAACATGTTCTAACAGTCTGTACTGTCTCTCCAACCTGCCTGCAGCTTCCCATCTTGTCTGCAACAATGACCACCATTGTCCATGATACTACAGAGGCGGTGTGTCTCTCCTCCGAGTACAACCTGTACCTGAAGCCCATTGCCAAAATGACCATCAGTGTGGCTCTGCCCCAGCTCAAGCTGCCAGGAAAGAGCATCTCCAACTGGGAGGTAATGGAGAGAGTAAAGGCCATGGTGGCTCCAGAGCAGTTTTCAGCCCTGCGGATCTCCAAGAGCACCATGGACTTCATCCGCTTCGAGGGCGAGGTGGAAAACAAGACGGTGGTCAAGAGCCTCCTGGGTCGTCTGGATGGGAAGAGCATCAAACTTAGTGGATTTACTGATGTACTGAAGGTAAGGCTGATGCTACAGTGGACTACACATATTAGAAACAACTCTTAAATAGCATAATTAATTAAGATAATCCTTAATTAATCTCACAAGGAAGAAATTTGCAGCACTGTTAATAAACGGACAACTGAGTGTGTATTAATCCTTCTCTCCCCCTGTTTTCCCCAGGTTCGTGCAGTAGAGAATAAGGTGGATTTTCCTACACGTCACGACTGGGACTCCTTTCTTCCGCGATGCCAAGGACATGAATGAGACGCTGCCGGGAGAGAGGCCCGACACCATCCACCTGGAGGGACTTCCCTGTCGCTGGTTCAGCCAGAAGGACAGCCAGTTCCCAGACCGGCCCTCTGAAGAGGTCCTCATCGCTGTTTTCCAGACATTTGGCAAGGTGGTGCACATTTCTGTTTCTGCTTTTCTGTATTTAACAGGAAACTAACCCAAACACAGATTTCACATAATGTAATTTGTTAGTTTTAAATCAGTTAATGTCCCACAAGGCTGTAAGACACAGCTATTATATTGTGGCCTTTGCTGCAAACATAATATATCATACAAGACGTTGCTGAAGGACTTTTTAAAATTTTTGGGCCTGTTTATTTAGCTTAGACAAGCCTGGTGACATCTGTACACATTTTGTAATTACTAAGGGTTTTTTGGAGCACTGAATCTTACTTTAAGCGATATAAGGAGGGTGGTGGAGAGTCACTGCTGTGTAGACCTGCAGTCTCCCCCTCAAACTGGTCAGTTCAAGAGATGCTCATTCATTTCGCCTCATTTTGGGCTGACTTACCCTCGCTAGTCAAGACCAGACTTATTAGTCGGTTAAACTATTTATCAATATTTTATTTATGTACAAAGCCAGTTAACTGTTGCCTCTAAGCTGTTATGCAGCCGCCCGCTGCTAGTGGGGCTGCAACCCTCATCACCTCTCCCTAATGACCGTATGGTACGGATGTTGTTATCAGCAAAGTGGGACAGATGATAGCATGTAAAATCAGTGGCAGTATTTTCATGTAGAAAATGAAAATAACATTGAATGTAGATTGTGTCAGAATATAACCACTCGATGAGACCGATGCTTAAGTGCATTCAACACAGACATTAACCACACATGCCACACATTTCAGCTGCATCCAAAATACGATTTGGCCATTGTAGGGTGTGATTAACAGCTTGAAATGACTCTTAATACACACAGTATTTTTTCAGAGAATGTTTAACATCATCAATTATTTAAAAGTGTTAAATTTTAACTGTTTCTGACTGTTTCCTTAAAAATCAGCTAGTCTCAATTAAAATGATAGTTTAATCGACAGGGAAATTAGTCGTCAGGAACATCTCTAATGCACATACCAACAATTTTTGTGGTTGTTTATTTTGTTTTTGTTGTTGTTTATTCTTCCTTTAAATCTTCATTGTAAAAAAACAGCGCCCAGTGCCCTCTTATGTGATACCAGAGTTGTTTCTAGCCAGTGGCCTCTTCTCTGGAACAGCTGCTGCGTATGCTAGCTGTTGTCCAAGTCGACTGCAAATAGCCAACACAAAATTTAGTGAGTGAAAAATTGACACAATATAACAGATAAACGTCAGCCCCTACCATCAGTGAATGTTATGTTATTGATCGGTTGCAGTCAACAAGATGAATATAGGCCAGTACCAACGTTTGGCCAATAAATCGCTTGTCAATTCTGCATGTACTGACTTTTGTAATAAGTGGAAATTAATAACTTAATTTCACTAAAACAATCAAATTCAAAGAGATTGTTATGATCGTATGCATTACATCTAAGTGAACTTATTTAAATTAGAATATTTGTGCGCACGCCCACAGTTAAATGTCACAATAAATTACCGTAAGTCAAGCATATTATTTTCTCACATCACTGATAAAGAGACAAAAATAACAGTATATTTGATTGTGTCAATGTGCCTCTTTGATTGCAGGTGCGAAATGTTGACATCCCCATGCTGGACCCATACCGGGAGGAGATGCTGGACAAGAACTTCAACACATTCAGTTTCGGAGGTCATCTGAACTTCGAGGCTTATGTGCAGTACCAGGAGTACTGTGGCTTTACCAAGGCGATGGACACCCTGCGCAGCATGAAGCTGATGCTGAAAGGAGAGACGGAAAGGCAGTGGCCTGCAACATCAAGGTACTGCAGACTATCACGGTGTTTAAGTAGCTTACGTGATGATGTTTGTGGCAAGAATATAGTAAGGGGTGATTATTTCTTTTCCCAATTCGGCTGGAATTCCAAAATATGTCCTTCCGGAGCTTGGAAGATTGGGGTGAGATTCTGGGCTGCATAATGTGGTGTACGTACTTGAGCTTGATTAAGTTGTTTAAGTTATGAAATATGTTCAATCCTAGATAGAGAAAATGATTAGTACTCATTTTAAGAGGCAGAGTGTTGAAAAAACTTGGGTTTAACTCATGATCAAGATGTGTAAAGAAAAGGAAAATGGTGATGACAGCTTCGCGTTTCTTTCTTCTTCACTGTTTACATAAAAATGTTTACTGTTCTGGCAGGCCTTGGTAGTGGACCTTCGAGCTCATTTCTACTTTTTAAATCATAACTGTGAAGACGGAGCTGAAATTCTTGACTTTCTAGTTGTTAAATTTTTCCTCATAGCATTGCAAACTTCTGTGTAGTGCTTGTATCTAATAAACCTGCAACACTCCTGCGTTATATTTCATTTTCTCACCTAAAACCTCCAGCCACAAGCCCTTACCTTCACAGACACTTGCAGTTCTTTTAACACATCGTTATTTTTGGTCTGATTGAGCGCTGCGGGCACAGAGATCTGCGTGCCTCTGTTTTGTGTGTGAAGCCACCAGTGAATAGCAGCTGCTGCTGAGATGTTGAGGATAGGCAGATTTTAGCAATTAGATTGTGTTGCTCGGAGTCACGTAGCAGCTTTAAGACCTTTTAGTGGAATGAGAATTAAAGCTTTGTCATCGTTATTTTCCAAGGTAATGAGGGCAGGGGAGAGCCAGGTCTCTTAATCCACAGGATAAAGCTGCACTGTGGAATCTAATTTAGTTTAGAAGAAGCTAAAGAGGAGAGTCTGTACACAAGAAATGAGCAACAAAAGAAGATATTGTAAGTCACTTCTGTTGGCGAATTACATAAATACAAACAGAGAAAGCTTCTAATAATCTCACCAGCTTTTAATTTTACATGAAGGGTTTTATCTTGCTTGCATATGACATGAAGTATTTTGAAAATGATGACTCTCATAAATCTGCCTGATGATCAGTATTACGCTGAGTCAGTTTTCACCAAGACACTGTGGAGATCATTATCATTACATTATTGAACTATACTGGGGTGAGGACTATAATATTACGCTGCTGTAATAAACATTTTTTAGCAGTTGATCTTCTTCTGGAACCTTCTGGAGCTGGATCTGACTTACTCAAATTATCTTACTCTTAAAAAGACTTGAGTCTGGATTAGGGCAACTAATGATTACTTTCATTGTTGATTAATCTGATTGTTATTTTGTCACATAATTTATTAGTTGTTTGCTACATAAAATGTCATAAAATTGTGAAAAATCTTTGTCAGTGTTTCCCAAAGCCCAAGGTGACGTCCTCAAATGTCTTGTTTTGCTCGAAACCCAAATATATTCAGTTTACTGTCAAAAAAAGTAAAGAAAAGTAAAGAAAGAAGTAAAGAATATTCACATTCGAGAAGCAAAAGTCAGAATTTTGACTTTTTTTTTTCTTAAAAAATGAAAAATTGATCAAAACAGTTAAAGATTAATTTAATATTTGAATAATATTCAATTAATCATTGCAGCTCTTGTCTGGATTTACTGAAGTTACACACAACACATACAACAGGTTGATTAAGACTGCAATAAGACATCACAGATGCTAAACATCGAAACAGCTTTTGAATAAAAGTTTCTTATAACAATGTTTTACTTGGTACTGTGTACAACATGAAGGCACTTTTTGTGAGTCTCGTATCTGTGCTAATGTGTTTTCGTCAGGTGACCTTTGACACCAGCAAGCACCTGAGCGAGTCCGCTCTGAAGAGGAGAAGCCTGGAGAGGCTGAAGTTACAGGAGCTGGAGAGGCAGAGAGAGGAGCAGAAGCGACGAGAGAAGGAAGAGGAGGAGCGGCGAAAGGAGGAGGAGAGGTACGATGGATTATAAAGGAGACACGGAGAGTTACATTCCCCGTGCATATTCTTGTGCTACTAAAGGAGATGAAAATGATATTGTAGAATATTGTAAAAACTTGGAAAATGGGCACCATTCACATCAGCTTACAGGCAGGAAATATTAGAAAATGCAGACCTCTGTGTGTGAATGTTTCACCCATCCATGAAGTCTTCCCACCTTTTTATATCCATCCCCGACTCACCCATGTTAGAGGTCTTATTAAAGTAGAAATGGAACATATCATTATGAAGTAAATGTTGATTGAAGAGTATAATGGCTATAGAATAATGATATCATCTGCATTTAAATTGATTCCTTATAAGCCTCACATTCACTGTGCAGTTCTGTGTGCCACCAGGCATTTTCCAGAAAAATTAGGTTTCCATTATCGACTAAAGTAATGAACAAATTTACACCTTTTCTCCAGTTTTCTTCTAACATTACTCCCCCTCCCCACCCCAACTCTGACCCCCGCTGTAGTTACTTGATTGTCCAAAGCAATAACATAACTCAAACTGTTATTACTATGCAGTACACAAGATTAGAATAGCTTATACCTGTTCCCAAATTCAATATAAAATTGTGACAATTTCAATTTGCCTCTTCAGTGAGCACATTTCTTTCTTCTCTCTTATTTCCAAAGTGGTTTTTATCCTAACAGAGCTTCACTCTGAGGACTCAGTTCATACTTTCTGCTTTTTTGAATAATTCACAGTCGAATCTCACTGATGATGAATACATAATGACACAGAGGCTTTGAAAAGGAAGCTTCGTTTATTCATTTCTCCTAAACCAAGTGATACTCAGCTGTTTCAAAGCAACAAAATACCCCCTGGAACTTCAGTGACATTGTCAAAGAGACAGTTCCACTGAGAGAAAAGTGACTTTTTTCACCTCAGCTGGTTCATTTAAAGGGACAGTTCACCCTAAAAAAAAAAATACAGATTTTCTCCCTGGCCTGTTGTGCTGTCTGATATAATTTTTTTTTTTTTTTTTTTGATTAAGTTGCAGAGTTTTGGTGATATCGGCTGTAGAGATGTCTGCCTTCTCCCCAGTATAATGGGACTAAATGGCACTCAGCATGTGGTGCTCAGAACTACTGTCTTTCTACATGAAAGAAAATAGTTCTTACATGAAACTGCTCACAACAAGGTCTGTGGATTGTCTTGAGAAACCGGATCATGATTTTTGGGAAGAGACACTGGTTTACACTGGTTTTCAACATTATATTGGAGAGAAGGCAGCATCTTTACAGCCGATATCTCCAAAACTCTGAAGCGCACCCAAAATAATCTGGACGGACAAATGGCACTACAGGCCAGAGGGAAAAAATGTAATTTTGATTTTGAGGTGAAAGGTCCCTTTAATTTTGCTCCCAATGTTCTAAGAAACGTTTCATTGCACTGCTACACAGCACTGTTCGACAAGAATTAATAGGAAAACGTTAGATAGTAATAACAGATATTCACACAGACAATTTACCTTTTTGTTCAGGAAACAGAAGGAGCAGGAAGAGGAGAGGAAGGAGAGGAGGAAGGAAGAGAGGCTCCGAAAGCGAGAGCAGAAGCTGCGGGAGAGAGAGGAGAGGAAGAACCTGAAGAGGGTGAGGCGACAGCAGGAAGAGGAGCAGAAGAAGCTGCAGATGAAGATTGCAATGGAGGAGAGGAGGCTGCTGCTGGCTCAGCGCAACCTGGAATCGATACGGCTCATTGCTGAGCTGCTGGCCAGAGCCAAGGTACGGCGTGTACGACAGAGATAAACAACACACCTGTGAATGGAGATACGCACACATCCATCTGGTGTATGTAGCAATACACCAGTGCTAACGTACATAATACAAATTGGATACTTTAAAGGAATAGTTCAGATTATTTGATGTGGGGGTTGTATGAGGTATTTATCCATGGTCAGTGTATCACCTGCAGTAGATGGTGGTAGGCATGCGGGGTCAGAACACAGGGTGTTTTAGCCACTTAATAAAGGACCTAAACAAGCAGTTTAATTGTACACTACATTTAGAATATTTTCACTGCTTTACTTTGCTGTCAGACAGCCTTTTCTGACAGGAAAACCACCTTTTTTTATGAGCCAGATATCACTTTCTCCAGATTTACCAAACTCAATTGACAAAATCCGTAATTGGCTGGTCTCCGCTGCCTCAATTGCTTAGTTTTTTGCGGTTTCCCATCAGAAAAGGCTGCAAAGCGGCGAAAATATTCTAAATATATATGCACCTTTTTTAAGTGGTTAAAATACCTTTTTTTTTTTGCTAACCCTGTCCGCAGCAGTACATTGCTTATCATCTGTGCTGGTGCCCCTCTCAGCTTCACTAAACTGGGGGTATGCTGACCTCATACAACCCCCACTTCAAAATAATCCGAACAATCCCTTTAACACCCTGGCAAACACTGCAATCACTGAACTTAACCTGAGCGTTTCAAAACAAAACATGAAAGTTAACCTTTAATGTTTGAAACTTCAAAAGCCTCATAAATATTGAACATCATATACAGTAAGAACAACTCACTCAGTGCGTCTGACATCAAACAGGACTCTTGGTGTCGGGGTTTGTCTTTAAAGGAATGCACTTGTTCACTTTGTTGAAGGGAGTTAGATCAGAAGATCGATACTGCTCTCATATTTGTCCATTAAATCGCTCCTGCTATAAGAAGTAGTCTGACACACAGCCAAACATTAAACCGCTGCTTGTTGTTTTTACACTGCAGTTTGTTTACAAATTAAACAAACAAGATAAAATGTGGGCATTGCTGGGCTTTACTGATGCTGGCAGCTTGTTTTGGACAGAACCAGACAAGCTGTTTCCTCCTTTCTCACGAGGGTAGAACCTTTTATTAATTTGATACTGCTCGATTATGTGCTTTTACAGAAAAATTACTTGGGTCAGTGGTTCTCAGAGTGGGGTCTGGAGACCAACAGGGGTCCTTGAGTGGGTTGTAGTGGTTCCCCAGGAAAAGGAGGAATAGAATATTTTATTTATTGTTTTTAATTGACTTTACTGTTTTTATTGCTGTCTATTATTCTTGCCAGAGATTTCTGCTAGCTATTTGTTTTATCTGACTTTTTCATTTTATTATTATTTTTTTGTCATACATTTTATATTCTTTTAGCACATGTGAATGCAAACTCACGGCATTGCTGTAAAAGAGCTTGGTGCTCAGCCAGTTTTGCTTGAATAAATATTTGTAATAGATATATTATCTTCAAGACTAAAAATAAAAAATAAAAATACTCAGAAGGTGTAGACAGAATACTATCAAATTGGGGATCCGTGGTCTAATATGAATCTGTTGTGGGGGTTCTTGCCATAAAAAAGTTTGGGGTCCTTTTATGACTGCAACTAACTGTTATTCCCGTCATCGATTAATCTGTCAATAATTTTCTCGATTAATAGTTGTTTGTTCTGTAAAGGTCACGTCCTCAAATGGTCTTTTCCCAACCAAAGATTTTCAGTTGACTGTCACAGAGGACTAAAGCAAACAGCAAATATTTACATCTGAGAAGCTGAAATCAAAGAATTTGGACATTTTTTATTTTTCAAAACGATTAGTTGATTAATCGTTGCAGCCCTAGAAACCTGTGTTGCTTCATATCAGCCTGGAGTAGGTTAGAACAGTGTCTTATCCTGGTTGTCGATAAGATTTGCTTTGCTTTCTTTCACTGTCATTATTTCTCTCATCTTTACGTGTGTTGTTTCCTCCTCTTCTTCGTGTCCAGGCCCTGAAGCAGCAGCAGGAGGAGAAAGAGAGAGCGGAACGGGGGGAGCGCGAGAGGCAGGAGCAGTCTCGACAGAAGGAGGAACTGGCTCGCCCGCAGCAGCTGGAGGCCTGCAGACGCAAGCAGGAGGAAGAGCTCCGCAGGGTGGAGGTGGAGAAGGAGCGCGCGCTGGAGCTCCAGCGCCGAGAGAAGGAGCTGAGGGAGAGACTGCTTTGCAACCTGTTGAAGAAGAGCAGCAGTAAAACCTCGAAACCTCCAGGAATGCAGGAGCAGGTGGGCCCAGTGACGAGCGAGGAGGCCCTGTCCCTGGTGATGTGATGTTGGGGGTCCTGGGTCGGGTGAACGGAGTCAAAACAGCTGAAAGCAAAGAGAGGCAGGTGTCCAAATCCAGCATGCACTCACAGGTTTTGGGGAAAAATAAAGCAGGAGAGGAGAGGAGGGGAGGGGAGGACAGGAGGAAGGACCGGGAGGGAAGGAGGGAGGAGGTGGCAAGGAGCAGGCACAGCAGGGAGCAAGCAAGGGACCGGGACCGCTCCCACAGAGAGAGGAGCGTGCACAGCCGGGGCAGGAGGAGGCGCTCTCACAGCTACAGCAGGAGGAGAGGGAGCTCGAGCCGCCGCAGGAGGAGCTCCAGTCATCACAGGAGGAGCCACAGTCACCACGGCAGGAGGAGGCGCAGCCACAGCCACTGCAGCAGGAGCACGAGCTCCAGCCGGGACAGGAGCCGGAGCAGCAGCGGGAGGAGTTACAGCAGGGGGAGGAGCCGCAGGCACAGTCACCGCAGACACAGCAGAGGCAGCTCCAGGAGCAGCAACAAGAGTCGAGACAGGAGGAGTCACAGCTACTGCAGCCGAAGATACAGGAGGCACAGCAACAGCAGAGACAGGAGCCACTCCAGACGACGCTGATCTCATCAATATGATCAGTTTATTGATTGATTTATACCCCCATCCTGGGTTTACAATTCAACAAGTTGTAAAAGAAGAAAAAAGGTTTTTGATCCAATGAAAATTAAAGGTCCAGTGTGTAAGATTTACTAGGATTTATTGGCAGCACATGACAGTAATTGAATTTAATATTTAATCAATATTTAGGTATGTTTTCACCGGTGTATAATCACCTGAAATGAAGAATTGTTGTGTTTTGTTACCTCAGAATGGGCCATACAGACGGCAGGGGTCTTCCTTGGAGGCTGCCATTTTGCACCGCCATGTTTCTACAGCAGAGATACTCAGCTTGCTTTGCCTGGGGCAAAATGAATAAACATTAATGAATAAACATTAAAAGGCCCATAACTTTATGGAAATTTTCCTTGTATATTAGATATTTTCAAATTCAGGTACTGTAATTTAATTAACTAAACTTATTAATTAAATTAACATGGTGCAAGGATTGATAAATCAGATACTGAATTCATTAACTGCATTTTTCTTGTAGATGCTTTGTAATCATTTGAAAGAACTGATGCAACATTAAACATCTGGAACCTCTTCTATCATGCAGTCACTCAAACGTTGGAATGATTAATAAACCTAAGCCATAAAGAAGAAGAAGAGCATATTTAAACTTTTTTAATGTGTGAAGGCAAATATGCAACTAGCAGCCAAAGGATGTTATTGAATATTTACCAGTTATCCCAGTGTTAACCAGTTAACATTCATTGTGAATTCAAAAAAATGATCGGCAGGCCACACAGCACCCTACCGCGGGCTACATGTGGCCCTTGGGCTTCAAGTTGAGTATCACTATTCTATAGCAACCCAGAATGGACAAACCAAACGTTGGCTCTAGAGAGGGTCTTTCATGAGTTTTGCAGCCAAGTAGTTTCTGCTACACGTTTGGAAGGGGGAGGGTGATGTGACATGTTTGAAATCTTTTAAGCTCACTGCTAGACGCCACTAAATCCTACACACTGGTCCTTTAAAGTAAAATCAACTCCACAGAATTAACTGAACCCACATATGTAAGTGCATCCTGTACATGTGGGTGTAAGGCATGGAAGTTGTTCCAGTTGATTGTTGGGAGCTGATTTTACCTCATTTAGTTTTTTGTTTTTTTTTCTCCACATTTCATGTCGTTGGACTGAAGCTGCTGAAGAAATAAACAGTATACATTTACACTTAACAATTTTGTGGCATAAAACTCCAGATTTACAGTTTGGTTTCTAGAAGATTTATCTTCGCCATGTGTGAAAGACATGGATCAACATTTGGACTGAAGTGCACTAACTGTTTTTTTGGACATTAAACAGGAATGAACTTAGATGCAGTTAAAGGCATACTATGCAGGATTTTCCTAAACTTATAGAAATACTACCCTCAGTCATCACTCACGACCAACTAGAAGTGTGTGATGGTGTCTTTACCTGCTCACTACCCTGCCTTCTGCCTGAATGTTCTTCAACAAAACCGGCAAATCCTGCATATTCTACCTTTAAAATGAGGGGATAAAATTAACAATCCATCATATAATCATTGGTATCACTGCACTGGAAGATTAGACCATTGGCTTGCTGATGAATTAAAAGCTAATAAATGACAAGCCTGCTGTATTTGCAGATTGACAGACCAGTTTAACCCTACTGTGAACCCCAAATACTGTTGATGACCTTCATTTTCTGCAGTCTAGTTGTCTTTATGCATGAATGAGACCTATAGAAATGGCAAAGACGGAGAACAAATTGTGTTTGTCGTTTTGATGTAGCACCAGCCTGTTCATCCACACTTGTAGCCTGACTGCAGAAAATAAAAACATCCCGTATGGACATTTAAATCAGCATGAAGTTACGGCTGCACAGCTGCGGAAGACTTTCAGATGGGCGACTGGACTGAAATAAATGGCTGCTGTTCCGTTACAAATGTGAAATTTCCACAGACAATGAGAAACATACCTCTGTGTTTAGGTGGACCTCCAGACTGCCTAAAATATTTCTTGGAATACTTCTTCAGTATTTGCTGTGTTGCTGACAAGCAGCTCAGGAAAGAAACCCTCAACTGAGTTCTGCAACAGACTCGCTGTCGAGCTCAGACGCGCAGCACCGAGACGATCGCACAGTTTCAGCCGACAAAGGCTGATTTGTTTTAGTTTTATTTGAATTTCACAATGTTTGGAAGAGTTTTGTTTGGAAAAGAAGAAGTGATTTGTCGATTGTGTGAGTTTTGTGAAGACTTGATGTTGAAAGTTGTGATGATATATTGGACCTCAGCAAGCTTAAATAACAAGTGATGGATTTGAGGGTTTTTCCAAGTCTTGGACAAACTTAAATTTTTGTTTAGCAAAGCAGCTTCTGGCATTCAAGTCAAACCAGCACAGCACCAAGTAAAAATGGGATGTTAGGATGTAGCTCCTGCTTTAATGTTCACATTGTAGTGCCGCATACATTTCTTTAGCCTTACTAATTGTACAGACTGGATCTCTTACCTGACTGTCAGCTTTGGGGAAGTCAGTCAAGTCAGATAGTTTTGTTGAGACTGCTACATCGACATTTTTATTTGTCATGACAAGGCTCTTCTGTTCTGTGTACTGTATGCTCGTGATCTACTAGAGCATGTCTTGCACACACGTGGTTAAAATAAACATGAGCTGAAAATGTTTTGATGGCACATTTGTTTTTTTTTTGTTCAAGCTCAGCCATGCGGTCTTCTCACGATAAGGTGTGAAAAGGTTTTCTACTGTAACTCTGTGTTGGGCTCCACTGTGAGCCACAAAATTTAAATTCTGTGTCCAAAAGTTTTTTTGTGAGTGCGGTTGGATGATGTACTTCTCCAGAGAGGATGGTCAGAACACGCCCCCTTCGGAGGAACAGCAGGTGTCCCAGTGTAGGAAGCTAAACAATGTACTGCTGTGGAAAGAGTCAGCAGCAAAACATATTTTAGCCACCTATATAAAGGCTCTGCTAAAGATATCAATACCAGTTTTAGTGTGTGCTGTACTGAGAATATTTTCACTGCTTTACTTTGCCATTAGACAGCTTTTACCTCTGTTATATAAAACAAATGTCATTCTCTCTAAACCAGCTAGACTCTATTGTCGAAATCAGTAATTTTACCTCCCAGAACATGGGAGCTGCCGTTGTACCACTGTTAGTTTGTTTGTGTTATTGTGTTACCTTGGTGTTTTAAATGGTTAGTTCAGGCTCACTGAAGTGACGCAATAACACAAACAAACTAGCCAGTTGAGGCAGCAGTGGACCAGCAACTCCTGTGTTCTGTGAGGTAAAATAGACTTTGCAGAGAGTTCAAAGTGCTTATAATCGATCAATCATCAATAATTTATATAGAGACAAAACACATTTCTGTTATTGTTTCCCATTTTCAGTTTTTTCTGTTTTATTTTTTCTTTTTTTTCCCCTCAAAGTTTAAGTTTCCTTAGTCAACAAATGGCTCCGCCAGACTAAAATGGTCAAATGAGGTGCAATTACTGACATTTCTAGACTATTGATTAAACATCCATGAATACATTTTAAATTGGATAAATTTTAAATGCTGATTAATCGATAAATGATTAAGCATTAACATCCTTAGTTCAAACCTGTGCTGCTGCATTATTTTATTTTTCATCTCTACGTCCTGGTTTTCATTGGCCTGTTTATGATCAGATAACCTTATTGTCAAAACTGCAGATGAAAAGGTTTGGATATTAATTCAGTTCATGATTTTAAAGTAACTAAGTAGACTACATACTGTAATGTGTACTTAAGTAGGAGTAAAAGTACAAGTACCCCCCCCCCCAAAAAAAAACTACTTAATTACAGTAAGTTGAGTATTTGTAATTAGTTACTTCCACCTCTTGTTTCCTCACATAAAAACAAAGGTTCTGTGTTAAATTCATAGGCATTGACATAAATTTGATCTAATAGTTTCTACTGTATTGATGGATTGTTTAGCTTCCTACACCGTCCTGCACTTCTGCTGCTTGTCCAAAAGTAGGGATGTACAGACCACCATCTACTGTCGCTCATACACTGACTATGAAGAAATACCTCATTCAACCCCACTTCAAAAAGTCCCAACTATCCCTTTAATGCTGATGGAGCCGTGATCTGAGCAACTGACGTCCACTTTTATCTCCATCTACGTCCTCAACACCTTGTGTGAAGGATCAAGGTGACAACATACCTGACTCCAGCTGCCATCTCTGTATCCTGTCTGTGCGCCGCCGGTCTGATGAACTGTGGGGATGAATAATTAATCGTCAAACTGATTAGTGTCTGTGTAACCTCATCAAGGCGTGTGACGTGACAGTCTGTGTCATTAGGTCTGATGCTACCATTAGTCTCTCAGCGTTAAGTGCAATCAGGCCATATGGAGGAGAGGAGGGGAGCTCATCCTTCATGAGACACAGCTTCCCCTCAAAGGTTTGATATTACAGAAGTGACAGTCCCATTTTTGGGGTCATGAAAACTGTGAGAAACGCGTCTGGCATGAGAGCGCACTGAGTGAAAGTTCATCCGAGTGTGATGATAATGAACAAGGCAGCAGTGTGTTTCCACAGAGTTATTTCTTTGTCCAAAGCAGACTGAGCCCCTGCTCTAATCTGGGTTATCTGGCTCTAATCAGCTTAGCCCACTGCTACTCTCACTGCTGCTGCTGCAGGGTGGGCACTTTCTGTAGTCTTTAGTCTCCGTCATTCATACACACACCTGTTGAAAGTGTAGCAGGGAGGTTCACTTTGCATGTGGACGAGCTTCATTCGGAGTCTTTTCGGGGAAGGCCTGTCCAAAAAAAAAAAAAAAAACAAGCAACAAGCATGGCTGAATGTCAAGAGATGGGCTCATCTGAGGGGACACCTGCTGCAGACATGTACCCCAGAAAGATCCTGGAGTACATGGAGGGATTCCTCATCTCCAAGGTAACATTCACACGTAGTACACACACACACTCACCTTCTTTGGTTACGTACAGGGATGCAGGGGTGGATCTAGCAGCTTGGGGTGCCAACCTAAAGATGCAGCGCAAAGAGGAAGACTAAGAGGGAAGATGAGGTGGGTTACAATAGTTCTTAGACTGACTTATCTCTGCTGAATATTTCATGATTAATCGTTGAGTCCATAAATTCTCAAAAAATTGTGAAAAAGAGAGACTCTTCATTGACTGTCGTAAATGACAAAGTGAAGCAACAAATTAATGTATTTAACAAACTGGAACCAGGAAATGTTTGACATTTTTGCTTAAAAATTACTAAAATGATTAATCGATTTTCAAAATAATTGGCCACACGTTTTCTTTCGATCAAGTAAATGATTAATTGACTACTTGTTGCAGCTGTGCTTCTGCTACATGATCTTGTCGGCTTTGAATTGATGTTTTTTTTCCCTACAGCCTAGTATGTCTACAACATTTGCCATCGTGATGTATTACTCATTTGTGACGTTGCTGCAACATTACATTTTACAATGGTACCAAGTTATGTTCCTTCTATTAGATGCAAATTCAGTTTTCATTTTATTTATTTACTCGCTTTTGTTCTTTTTCATTAAGTAGATACACATTTATTTATCTTTGTTTTGTCCTTTCCTTTCCTTTCCGTTCCGTTCCTTTCCTCTCCTCTCCTCTCCTCTCCTCTCCTCTCCTCTCCTCTCCTCACCTCTCCTCTCCTCTCCTCTCCTCTCCTCTCCTCTCCTCCCTCCTCCCCTCCCCTCCCCTCCCCTCCTCTCCTCTCCTTTCCTTTCCTTTCCTTTCCTTTCCTCACCTTACCTTACCTTACCTTTCCTTGTTGTTAACTTAGCTAACATGAGTTTGTCTGTGGCCCACCAGCCCAGAGCTCAATATGAAGCATGACTGAGCCAATAGCAGGTGCAGAGCAGGTGTATTGCAGCCAATCACAGCACAGAGGTACTTTAAAAAGACTTAACCAGTACCGTGTTGGTTCAGATCACACAGTCTACGGTTCAGATGTCTCTAAGCAGCTCTGAGATGTTTACGTTAGACACACACACCAGCCTGATTTCCAGCCAGATTTCTTGTGGGCCAGAAAAAAATTCAGAAGGGTCGTATCCAGTCCATGGCCCCTAACAGGCCAGCTTTACAGTTAAAAAACACAAGTCTTTTTAATCTTTTGTTGTGTGTGATAGTCACATACTCAGTTGAGTGTAACCACAACGCATACTCTACAATGAGCATGTGGATCCTTTTGGTCTGTCTGTAATAAGTTAAATAGGGCTGTCCTGATTATTATGGTAAATATATGTTCTTATATGTGACTATTACAGTTTGATTGATCAGATAATTTGATTGCAGTCAAGGAGAGATTATTCTGTTTTACTCTTGCTCTGCTCCGTTTTCTCTCTCTGTCTCTCAGGCGGTGTTCTCCTCCTGCGAGCTGGGTGTGTTTGACGTGTTGCTGGGTGCAGAGCGCCCCCTGTCTGCAGAGGAGATCAGTCAGGCGGTCGGAGCCAGTCTGGATGGCACACAGAGGCTGCTGGCTGCCTGCACCGGCCTGCAGCTCCTCAACACACACCAGGACAACGGACGAGGTCAGCACACGATACACACACACTTAAACACATAAATTTAATTTTCGGCCTCTTGTCACATTATCAAATATTCATTTCTTTGTCAATTTCTGTACCACCTACACACACACCACCCCTTTTCTCTGTTCTGTCTGTCCGTCTCCCACATGGACATAAAAGGTCAGAGTTTGTCTTCTCACCTGTAGTGATTAATTTACAGTCATCTCCTCCTCCACCACCTCCCCCTCCACCTCTGTCCAGTGTGTTACAGTAACACAGAGCAGGCCAGTGTCTACCTGACCCGCTCCAGTCCTGTATCCCTGTACCAGTCCATCCAGTACAGCTCCAGAACCATCTACCTCTGCTGGCACTACCTGACCGACGCTGTCAGGTCAGTACGCTGAGCACAGACACGTCCCGCCTGCTGTTTGGACACAATTACACAGAAGTAAAGAGTTCATGACACATTCATGTCAAAAGGCTCCATCCATGGCAAGCTACAACAAATAAAGTTGTCAAAAGTATCATTCTGGTATTGTGTTAACGATTGATCATCAATCGATGTTAAGAATTTAACCATTAAGAATGTATTCATCAAGGAAACTTTAACTTGACATTAAAAAGAGGGGAAAAAAAGAATGAAAATGACATGAAAATGAGAAAAATAATGAGAAAAAACATGTGTTTTATATCTTAATTTTCAACAATCGTTAAGGAAAATGCTCAAAATTTGCAACCCTACTAGTAATGACTGATGTGTTTTTGCATGTTTAATGTTTTTGATGACATAATCATTACCAGTATTCCTCTGAAAATATTAGTTAATTAACCCAGTGGTTTTCAAACTGGGGTGTGCGGGACCAACCAGGGTCCTTGAGGGGGTTATAGGAGTCCCCGGCAAAAGGAGAAATAGCATATTTTATTTGTTGGTGAATTTTTGGAAAGTTTAAGCAACTAGGAAAGTAATAGTTGCTGTGAGACTCAGTAATCAGCTATCTTTCTCCAGAACCTCTTCTCTCAGACTTTTACTGGTTTCATTAATATGTTCAGCCTTAAAGATCAGCCCCTCCAGGATTTTACAGGCTTTTGTAACAATTGTTATGGACCGAAATGCCTGATTTCACAGCAGCTTTTCTCAAAAATTGTGAAGCATGTTGCGATATTTTTTGTCTTTTTTTTTTTTTTTTTTTTTTGCAATGAAATTGTGTGATCAAATGAAAATTGCAAAAAACAAAACAAAAAACAGTTGCATTTTTGCCCTGCATAATTCATTAAAAATCACAGGCACCTCGTTCCAGTGAGAATAAATCCGCGCTCTGTTCTGAAGTAACCTTACCAAAATTTCTCCATTTGAAAATGAAGACATGCGTCTGCACAAAGAAGCAAAATATTTCTGGCACTCAAACAGCACAAAGATATAAAACATGAAAGTGCACAGAGCACTGATAAATGTCAGTAAGAATGACAAACCTTGTGTACTTTTCTGTACACGTAACAAAATAAATAAATTAACTTAAAAAGGTAAAATAAAGTAAAACATAAAGTTGGTTCACTGAGACGTACATGTATGACGTTTGCACGAGGGACTGCTATGACTGGCGGAACTTACAGGAAGCTACAATGATTTGTCATTTGTTTTTGGAAAAGTTGCGATGATTGGACAAAATTGCATAATTCATGGGGATTGGTTGAATTTGCATTAATTCTTCCTTGAGGGGCTGATTTATCAACCAAACCTCAGTTCCCAAGAGATAGCTGTATTTTCAAAAAGTGTGGTGCTTTCCTTAAAATGTTCTACAAATTGTCTCTGCTCCCTCCTGTTGACAGAGCCATACAGTTTGTAATGTAATATCCAGGTACTGTTCCTTTAATGTGACTCATAAAAATCTAACATTATCTGTTAATAACCAAACATCATTTAAAAATGTAAGATACAAAATGCTGCAGGCGGAGACAAACCAAAAGAGCAGACACCAGTAAACAAATACCTGCTTTAATAAATAGGTCAAGGTTCCCAAAGAAAATCTAAATTATGCACAAGTAGTAGATGTTATGGCATGAAATGAGAAATCTAAGAGCAGAATCACACTCAGGTGGGCAGTGTGGAGCTGTGAGAGCTGCAGGTTTGATTTGTAGCCTGAGGATGTGGATTCCCGTCCCCCACCTCCCTGTTTGAACAGCGTCTCAAGATGGATTTTAGTCTCATTGTAATGTCTGAGGGAGGACAGCCAGCAGCTCTCAGGCAGACAGCGTGACTGGATTCACTGCTGCTGACGAGTGAAGTCCATCTGTGAGAAACACAGAACACACACAGACGTGAAGATAATAGCTGAAGGATAAAGGCACCTTGGATCTAAATGACTCATTCTTCTGTGTGGGAGCAGAGTGCAACACAAACATGTCAATTTACCTAAAATAGACGGAGCATGACCAGGAATTCCTGTCAACGCACTCGATTGTATTGATTTTATCTACTTCAGCTGGGAGATGAAGCTGAAGAAGATTTTAAGCGGTGAAGACAAGTGAGGGATAATGTGCAGTGAGCAGGTCTTTATTGTGAAATAAATCCCGACAGGATGAAAATTCATTCGTTCATCGTCCGTAGCCACTTATCCTTGAAGGATCGCGGTCGGCTGCAGCCGACGTGGGGCGAGAGGCGGGGGAAACCCTGGACAAATCGGCCGTTCATCACAGGGTTGACACATAGAGACAGCTATAGGCAATTTAGAGTTATCAATTAACATATTAACCCTATTAATAGGTTAATAGGATGAAAATATTAATTTTAGAATGATTTTATAACCTTATTTCACAATAGTGACCTGCTCACTGTACATTATCCTGCTTGTTACATGGTTATCTACCAAAAAATCGATAATTTGATACAAAATATTAATTTTAAATGATTTTAGTGATTTAACGATACTTTTATTGCTCCTCCAGAGTCTATGATCAGAACTGTGAGCAACAGTCTGTTCTTCATAACAACAGTCTGTTATACAGAAATAACAGACCTGAGAGTGCTGTAACTGACCAATCAGAATCCAGTATTTAACAAAGCCATGCGATAATCCATATTTAAAGCCTCCCTTCATCATATAAGTCACGTATCTGATACACATGTGGACCGTTCTATCATATTGGTGCAGACTGCTGTCCCACTACGGCCGTGTACTGCTGCCACACCAGAAGAAGAAAAACAGATTTTTATCACATTATAACATGAAAAGTTTATTGTTATAACAAACTTTTCAATTTAGCACAACATACAAACTTATCACAATGAAATCATTTTTAAATCAGTTTCAAACGAGATGTTTTTCACATTATTACGAGATATTTTCACTCTATCACAACATACAAACTTATCACTTTATAACAAGAAACTTTTTGTTATAACAATATACTGTTTCTCTTGTTATAATGTGAAGACTTTAATGTAATAAAGTGATACCTTGTGCTCTTATAGCATGTTATAAACATGAAACATTTTATAACAGTAAGTTTTCACGGTAAAAACATGAAATTATAACAAGATAGTTTATTGTTACAACAATATGTTGTCACACGTAGAGAAGATTCTTCTTGTTAATGTCAAAGGATCTAAGCTTTCTTATGAAGAAGAGCCGCTGTGTGTGTTTTTTTTTTCACTTTAATTTGCTGTCCAAGTAGACACCAAGATATTTGTAGGACTGGGCAGTCTCGATCCACTGACCCTTAATTATCACCGGGAAGACCTCCTCCGTCTTCCTTCTAAAATCAATAATTAATTCTTCAGTCTTCCCAACATTCAGTTTTTAAACAAAAAAAAAAAAAAATGTCACCACACCAGCTGATGAATGATTCAATTTCCATTTCGGTTTAGTAGGCCCACAAGGGCAGCGTCATCTAAAAACTTTTGGATCTGAAAAGACACTGTGCCCATAGTCAGCAGTCCAACGTGTGAATAAAAAGGGGGAATAAAACTGTGCCCTGTGGAGCTCCTGTGTTGGTTAAAATAATGTCAAACTATTTATTATCAAGCCTGACAAGCTGAGGTCAAGCAAGAGATCATCTAAAACCAAAGCAACAGTTGTGTTGTGTATTTTAAAAAAGTAATATTAATTTCTGTGGTGAATTTATACAAGGAGAATAATAAGGGAATAATGTAATCTAAAATCAAAATACTGTTCTTTTCAGATATTTATTGTCAGACGTGTGTCTGCTGTGTGCTGGCTGCATATTTATGAGTTACAAGTTATGTTTATTAACATAAAGTGTTTGATTCAACGGTGGTAAACAACATGTTGTGGTCACAACCAAAACATCACTGGAAAATGTGCAGTCTTTAAGTACACAGAGTTATCAGCTAATTTGTTATAACAGTGTTTGGTTTTATTTATATTTAAACTAATGAATCCTTAACTTTGACACACGATCAACAGCTGCACTTTATTTTACAGCAGACTGATAAGACGTAAATAGCCGCAGTTTGTAACAAATTAGACAAAAACTCAAAATAATTTGTTTTTTATTACACTGACTCTTTATTAGACCCTTGTTAGACTTTTTTAAATTAGGGACACATGACTGTAAACTAAAGTAAAATCATGTCTTCTGCATCTATGAACAATATGTGAACCTGATGTAACACACTGAGGTCAGAATTATAGAGCTATAAACAGGAATGTTTTGTCTGTTGGTGACTACATGGTCTAATAAGGGTCTAATCGTGGGAAACAATACCGTTTAGTTTACAGTACAGTTCTGTTGTAATATGTCTCTAATTACCCTCTAATAAAGTCTAATAATAGTCTTATAAAGGGTCTAATATTTATCTAATAAAGACCATATTATTTCTAGTTTTTGTCTAAATTGATTCAACGTATGGCTTGTTAGATTTTATTAGCGTACCATTGGGTCGATAACGTCTAATCGGGATATAACTACTAAAGAACATAATATTTCTAGTTCTGGTCTAATTTAATAGAAAGTACAACTGTTTACATCTTATTATTGTACTGTAAAATAAACTGTGATCAGATGTTTTGTGGCATTTTTATGCCTTTATTCAGAAAGGACAGCTGAAGATATGGCAGGAAACGGGGAGCGACAGCAGGGGGACGACAGCAAAGGGCCGCATGTGGGAGTCAAACCCACGGCCTCTGCAGAGGACTCATAGCCTGAGCACATGGGACGGACACTTTGCTAAGCTACCAGATCGCCCACTTTGTGCTCTTTATAAAGTGAAATTGGATTCAAAATACAGTGCATGTCGTGAATTACGCTTAATTTTTACCTATTAAAGAAATTACAGACCTTATTTTTAATACCTGTGAAAACTCTCTAGTGTGTCCAATTCCCAAGACAACAAGATAAAATGCCTCTAGAGTGCCCGTCCAGTGGATAAAATATAATCAACTGTCATCTAGAGCTCCATTCTAGTGGAGAAAATGTGGTAAAGTGCCCTTAAGGAGTACAGTTACTGGAAATGTGTGCTTTGGATATTATACTTTTTTTTGTCACTTTTATTTCAACATGTTTCCAACTCTACTTTGAACCAGTTCTGTAGAAAAACCCTCATAATGTGGTCGTCATATATTTCTGTCCCTGCCTTGTTCTAGAGAGGGAAGAAACCAGTATGAAAAGGCTTTTGGAGTCAACTCAAAAGACCTGTTTCAAGCTCTCTACAGGTAAGACGGTGTCTGTGTTTAACACACACTCACACACACACACACACACACAGTCAAATGGATGAAACACACTCTCGCTCATTTACATTCTGTCCCTGTCTCTCCATCTTAAGCCGGTCTGTCACTCTCTTCTCTCTTCTTCCTAAAAAACAGACTCATGGGATTTATTAGAAGGCAGGGCATGTGTGTGTGTGTGTGTGTGTGTGTGTGTGAGGGAGAGGATGTGGGCAGTGATGTGAAGAAGCTCGGAGCAGCAGAGAAAGAGAGAGAGAGAGAGAGAGAAAGAGAGAGAGAGAGAGAGAGTGTATGTCTGCCATTGTCCTTGAGGTCTCGTGTGTTTATAGTATCCAGTGCCCACAGTTTTAACGCTTCACTGATCTGCTGGTCAGCAGTTTTCAGGGGTCACACGCTGAAAGTTTCACACTTTGTTCGCTAATAGATTTTGATCAGCCTGCCTGAGGCCCGGTGCTGCAGAACAGTGCCGGTCCCAGAGGAGGAACAGAGGCCATCAAAACTGAAACACAGTGGAATAACTAGCTAAAACGGCCTCCCTTCTTGTCCCGATCAGAGCAGGATTTGGAAAAACCACTGTATATTAATGGAAGGGCATCTGATGCACACAACTGGAGAATGAAACAGATGTTAAAATACATATTTTCATTATTATTTCATATCTGTACACTGCAATTTTACAGCCTCTTTACATTGCAGTCACTCATTTTCCATTTTAAATTACGTAATAAATTCTTATACACAAATGTATCATGTTAGATTTTTCATGTCTCACTTTAAAGGAGAAATCTGTAATATATTTACTGTAATTTATCATAAAATTACTATAATATGCCATCAGATTTTAAGGAAAAATGCTCAGTTGAAATACTCATTACTCTGACATCGTTACAACTGAGGTGTCTTGCTTTGAAATTTCTATCCTGGGCTGGAATAACTTTTTTTGTTTGCCAGTTTCATGTTTATGAGCGTTCAAATTAATGCTGAATGACTAAGTGTCTGTTTATGAGTCATAAAAAACAATATTAACCTTTTAGGAGAAGTAAGTGTTTATAACAGTTAAATTAAGCAAAATGTTTGACAGGCAATGAGACAGGCAGTCACTGAACTCAAACTCCTGTGAGTTTGTATTTTCAGAGCAGTGTGCTTTTGTTTTCAGGATAACAGGCCTAGCTTGACATTGACAGATGATTGATAGTTATAACCAGCTGATCAACTTATAGTGTAGGACTTGTCCCCGCTTGTTATTGTCAGTTTACAATACTGTTCTTGTCTTACGCTCCTGCAGTGTTCCTGCAGCCTGCCTGAGCTTCCTTGAGTCTGGGGAGGAGGAGCAAGGGGAAACAATGGACTTCAGCCATAGATCAAATATTAAATCGGGATTCAACCTGTTTAATGTCTGATCTTTGGCTCCAACTTGCTATTTGGACTATGCAGGGAAAATTGTCACATTATATTTATATATTTATGTAGTAGTAGAGAGTTTCTGTTATTATAGGTAGTTCTTATCATACTAATGTTTGTTCAAGTGTTAATTTTTCTGATCAGTTTGGTTTTAATTAGTTATTTAATGCTATAAAAAGGGGGTTCATACCACAATTAACCGCTGAGCTCAGCGCAGCTCCAACCCTGATCACTACTGCTCAGATTCTGGCACCAAATGACGTCACCAGCACAAGATGGCAGCACTCATATCCAGGATATTTTGGCTTCATTTTTGTACAGTGCGAGGAAGTGGACCTGTGGTGTCCATCTTTATTTGAATCAGTGGTTTTAACATATTATCCTCGACCTCAAGTACAGTGGTACAGTTGAGACTAATGAATAAGATGTCAATAGTTTCCTCAAGTTTGATAATCAGGCCTCTTATGACATGTTTATGACAGGTTATGTTGTCTGGGTCTATGTCAAATTGTCATAAAGACATCTCAGACAATGTAAACCTTGAATTAAAAATGATATTCCTGACCCAGTGACACTTCATAAAGGTTATAGTGCACACCCCTTCAAATAATGTTAGTTATTATTTCCGTATTTGCCATTTTTGTTCACATTTCCTTCTGACAGGCAGCTGATGATCTCACTGAAACGGTCTCATTGAAAAAACATGTATGCAAAATGAAAATATTCAAAATATGAACCCTGCACACATAACTTAATTCACCCCTGCGGAGACAAATTTGCAATTCAGCTTTAATTGACTGAAAATGAAAATACCAGAAAAGAAAAAAAAAAGAAAGAAAATTCAACACCTGTGCACAGTCGATTTAATGTGGAGTAGCAGTTGTTTGTCCCCGCTGATTTCCCCTGTGAATACTGTGGGTAAATTAGCAAGAGGAAACAAGCACTGAAGTCATTCACTGGATTCTGAGAGCGCCGTGGAAGGAGCAGGATGATTCAAAGCTGGCTGGATGACTCACACTCCTGTTTACTCATCGCCATTTAACCAGCCGTGCACGGCACCTGAATAATTTACAGCCAAGTCCTGTCCACAGCTTGAATTCTCATACTCCAGAAAGCAGAAAGGATTTGGAGTGAGGAAAAGCAAGAGAGCGTGGATTTAGAGAGGCTTTGAGATTTCCAAAATACACAAGACATAGTGAGAAGTTTAATGCTGTATATGAGCACTTTTTTATCCAAACAGGGTAGATGTGTCAGATGATTTGAGTCATTTTAAATGCATGTTTCTGTATTTCAAACGTATTAAGAGGTTTGATACTGAAATGGTTATAATGCATTACTTGATGTGGTCATTTTGTGAATTCCCTGAGTTTCCATGAAAATCAAAACAGAAGTAAACACGTCATGTGAAAAATGTAGTCCACTAAAAGAACATGAATAATGATATTAAATGTAATATTTTAAGTATATCATACTCGTTGATGGAGTATGGACACATGGACTCGTTTGTGATTGGATTCTTTAGGGTTACATGTTTGGGGTGGCCTGGTAGCTCAGTTGGCAGGGCGTTAACCCCACGTACTGAGGCTGCAGCAGCTGTGGATTCGACTCCCGACTGCAGCCCTTTGCTGCAGGCCATTCTCCCACTCTCTCTCTCCCTCTTTCCAGTCATATCTTCAGCTGCCCTGTAAAATTAAAGAGGCATAAAATCCCCAAAAATATCTAAAGAAAAAAAGGTTCACATGTTTTTAACAAGTGAAGAACATATCCTGGTTATAAACCTGGATAAACGTATATTCTAGCCATGAAACCTCACACAATGAACTCATCTTGACAACATATAATTTTGGCAATTAGTACACAATTTTGTACTAAAAAAAATATGTGTGCTGACAAAAGTAAGTCAAACTGTAACTTTGTAAAGCTACGGCCTACTTCAAATGTAAAAGTTGTGCCAAAATGTCCAACTCTGGCACCCTCCTGTGGTTATATCAAGAAAGAGACAGTGGAGGAGACAGATCAGGGCCAAGGACACTGAAATAAGTGAGCAGAATCATGGACAGATACATGAGACAACAGGCTCCCAGGTACAGACATGTAAAAAGCCTCCCACCACCCCTCCTTTATAGGAGCAAACCAGATTGAAAGAGAATCAGTGTCTCAATGTAGTCAATTTGTGCCTCTTTGTATTTGTTCTGTGTCTTATTGTGGTTGTTCTGTGTCTTATTGTAGTTGTTTTGTAGCTCTTTGTGAATGTTTTGTGTCTCTTTGTATTTATTTTGTGTCTCTTTATGGTTGTTTTGTGTCTCTTTGTGGTTGATTTGTGTCTACTTGTGGTTGTCTTGTGTCTCTTTGTGATTGTTTTGTGTCTCTTTGTGGTTGTTTTTTGTCTCTCTGTGTCTGTTTTGTGTCTCATTGTAGTTTGGTTGTGTCTCTTTGTGAATGTTTTGTGTCTCTTTGTATTTATTTTGTGTCTCTTTATGGTTGTTTTGTGTCTCTTTGTGGTTGATTTGTGTCTCCTTGTGGTTGATTTGTGTCTCTTTATGGTTGTTTTGTGTCTCTTTGTGGTTGATTTGTGTCTCCTTGTGGTTGATTTGTGTCTCTTTGTGGTTGTTTTGTGTCTCTTTGTGGTTGTTTTTTTGTCTCTTTGTGGTTGATTGATAGTAATTGAGATTGTTTTTTAGTTTTTTTTTTTAACATGTCCTGTACCATATTGTGCCCAACCTGTAGCAGCAACAACAGCCAGAATGGCCACATGACAAATCAATAATAACAATTCCACAAATTCAAAAAAGAACATTCAATTTCCACGACAGAAACATCTTCTTATGTTGGATACACTGTTCTCTGTCTTCATTGCCAAGAATTATCTATAAATCTTGCTAAGACAAAAGTATCCTCATTAAACAGCCAACACAACATATCACCTTCACGTAACCAAAACAAATCAGGGTTTTTTAACTGGATTTTTTTTAATTCAAACAAATGGTTCCTCATGTCACTGCATAAAGAGCAATAAGGGAAATAAGAAATTAGATTCATCCTCAACAACACCAAGATCCCATGAATTGCTCTTCAGGGACAACTATACCTCAATTGCCAGTGAAAGGGTGTCAGTTCTTAATTAGGCACACAGGGACCTCTGCCCTCTCTTCAAATTAAAACTTAGATAAAATTAAACTAAGTTTCTGTGTAGAAATCATCTTTTATTTGAATGTAGTTTCTGAGCCTTGGCCAAGACCAAATCTCTTCTCACCACTGTTTTTTATGGATCTTTTAGTAGTTTTTGTTTGACCTTTGTGTGTCTTCGTAGTTGCATGATTGATTCTCACAAAGAAATGTCAGACGCTCAGGCCGAGGAGACTCCTGACACCTCGGTCCCCCCGAGCCCGTGCCTAATGGTACTCCTGGTCCCATTCCATTTAGTATAGCAGAGCCTTTCACCCTGACTCTGTTTGACCTGAATTGAATGAACCTTAATTAGTATCACTGCTGACACACAAATGTTCACACAAGTGGAAGGGCTTTTAAAGAAATGAATTGACATTTTTGTTTGATACCTTTGATACCTAGCCAATTTTTTTTTTTTTCTAATTCAAAATTCTCCCTGCCCACATCAGATATTAGAGACCTATATTAGAATTATATTATACTGAATTATTATCCACTTTAATTGTACTTATCTTGAGTCTGGCCTTGTGTTTTTGTGTTTATTTCATGTCAAAATGGCTGCTGTTAAAAAAGGGTTTTAGTGAGGAATTAGGACACAGTAGTTAGAAAGATACATATGTACAATATTACACTGGTAACTGATGTAATGATCTCCAATTTGTTCGAGGACACCAGTCAAAGAGGGCCATACTTTGTCCGTCTTTTCTTTTGTTATTGCTGATAAGATGGAGAGGACACACCACAGAGCTCAGGCAGCCATGAAGCATGACTCTGACAGTGGGTACAGATATGACAGAGACCTGCGGGGATGTCGAGGAGCACAAGACATGTCTGTGCAGACAGATCATAAGCCACGATGATGCTATAATGATGTATATACAAGGACGAGAGATAACCAGGCTGAGCATCTTTTCCTCAACATGACAGGACGAGATAGCGTGCATGCAAATGTACTCAATTGGGGACAAAAGGCGCTGCAGATGTTATCGTCGGGGGGCATTCAATAACTTATGTCCAAAATGTTCTCAAATTAGAGCTGACAGTGCTGCTGTTTGGCCTCACAGTCATTTTGTCTTTTCACATCCGATGTAATCAGAGTCTGGAGCCGCGACAATGAGTCACTTTGAAAGTTTCTCTGGAGGTCACTGTGTCATCTGAAGTTGTATCAGATGGCTGATCACAAGTTTGGATAAATACAATTCTAGTGTTACAGAACAGAGGATACTCAGCATGTGAGTGTGTGTGTGTGTGTGTGTGTGTGTGTGTGTGTGAGTGTGTGTGTGTGTGTGTGTGAGTGTGTGTGTGTGTTAGTGTAGCCCCATGGCAGGCCAGAGTGGTGGGTGATGAGGTGGAGATTCCTCAGAGCAGCAGCCGTCACCACAGGCTCTTCTATTCTGCTGCACCCTGTCTGTCTCTCACAAACACACTGCGGTGCCACAGGGAGGATCTCTATGTGTGTGTGTGTGAGTGTGTGTGTTTGACTGTTTATTGTGCGCATAAAGCAAGTAGCCCCCAAGGTGACAGCTTAGAGAAAATGACAAAGAAACTTTTGCCTCGGTACAGCGAGACGTAAAGGAGAAATATGTAGCAATTGTGCCTCAAAAAACAAGTACTGCAGTCCTAAAAGTCAGTTGGAGCCGTAGACGGTTCATCAGATAAGTTGAAATCCTATTAAATATACAGTCTATGGTTGAAGCAAGTTGTTTCCCTTGCCCCATCCTCTCCAGCCTCAAGGAGGCTCAGGCAGGCTGCAGAAGCGCTGCAGGAGTGCAAGACGAGTGCAACATTATAATTTGTCCTACACCACAAGTCGATCAGCTGTTTGTAACTGTTGTCTGTTGATGTAAAGTTAAGCCCATTATCCTGAAAACAAAAACCCACTGTTCCGAACATACACACTCTGGAGTTTGAGTTCAGTGACTGCCTGTCTCACTGCCTGCAAGACTCCACTAACATTTTGCTCAGTTTAACCATTATAAACATCTACTCCCTCTGAAAGATTAATAATGATTTCTTACGACTCCTAAATAGAAGCTTACTAATTTGGCGAACATTTGGCATTAATTTGAGTGTGAAACGGGCAAACAATAACACAAGTTATTGTCTGGAATAGAAATTTGAAGGGAGGCATTGCGGCTGTGATGTCACTGGATGCAGGAAGAACTAAAGGCTGCTTCAGCTTGGATCTATAGTCTCTGCATCTGGCTAGAAAATGGTCGTGCTAGATGAGTATTTTTGTCACATACAAGGGTGTAAGAATTGGGTAGGGACGGTAGAGGCGTGTCCCTCGGAATAATTTTGATCAAAAAGTTAAAATATAAACCACTGTTGTCTGTCGATGTCTAGTTTTAGAGAATTCAGTGTTGTGACAAAGCACCTGTACTAATAACAGATGCAAAACAATGTGTTTGCCAGTTGCATCCTCCTCCTCTTTATGCCTCACTTTGGTTTGGTTCACTGCTTACCTATAGCCATGGTCTCTTTTTACTGCCAGAATATTTAATATATGAATTAATTGGCTAGCGACAAATCCCCTGATCAGGGGGAAGATAGAAATATACACAAATCTATTATTTTGAAATTTACTTCCTTACATGCAGGTATCTCAGTCAGCGCTCCTCTAGCAGCAGCTCCCTTTGCCTGAGGCAGGAGACCAGTGTTGGGCAACTTACTGAAATTTAGAAACTAGTTACTTCTCTGAAAGTAACTGAATACTGAATCACCTTTTTGAATTACTGCATATAAAAGTAATTAGTTACAAGGCAAGTAACTTTTGCAGTACTTTTAAATGTCTGCTTCAATGCTCTTATCAATGCACACACAGCTATGTTATGGTATTGTAGCTGTATTATTTAATTTTATTGTATTATTATTGTTTAGATATTATTTATTTATTTTAAATATTTGAGGGGAGATTGCCTTTATTTATAGGACAGCTGAGGATCTGACAGGAAAAGGGGGATGACATGCAGCAAAAGGCCATAGACGGGAGCTAAGACATAATTAATGTCCCCACCAACTGTGGCATGAAATATCTGCCCGTGCTCCCATAACGCTGTGTTTTGGCCAGCAAAGTAATAGCTATAGGCTGAGGGTGGTGATAACACAGCAGTATGGTCGCAGGAGTCACAAGCTCACCTGCAGTGTGCATGTGGGCACTCATGCACAGCAGGAAAAATCTGTTTTCTTGGTCAATATAACACACACAAAAAATGTATTGCTTCACTTGACTACACTTACCACCAACACTGACTGGACATCCACATGAAAAATGCAAATTTTTTGCCTTCAAATGAAAAAGAGGCAGTCCTGACTGCTGACATAGAGACTGTTTTTGTCCCTGTGTGTGTGCGTGTGTGTGTGTGTGTGTAGGTCTGATGAGGAGATGGTGAAGTTTATGCAGTTAATGAACTCCATTTGGAACATCTGTGGTAAAGACGTGGTCACGGCCTTCGATCTTTCGCCTTTCAAGGTCATCTGCGACCTTGGAGGTAAGTGTGTGTGTGTGTGCGTGTGTGTGTGTTTATCGAGTCAGCATATCTAATTTCCATAAGGTCGCGGGTTCACAGCCATTAACATTTAAAATTGTTGAAGTCATGTGTTAACTGAGACAGCTGGCTGAGCTGCACACACATATTTACACAGTACAGTGTGCACAACACACACATAGTCAAGTGTGACCTTTATTATACCCCCCTCAGCCTCGCTGAGTTAATGACCTTAGTAAATCAGTCAGCCTTCTCAACACACACAACTCAAAGTCACCTCCACCTGGAGTTTCCTGGAGTTTCCTGTCACTGTTTCACAGTTGCCAAGTACCAACATTACCGTGTATCAGTCAGAAAAAATGTCATTCATGATGTTAAATTCATGTTTTTTCCCTTCAGAACTGAACAAATACAACAATACAGCAACATGCAGTGAACAAAAACACAAGGTTCCTACTAGTTTTTAAATAATGTTAAACTTCAGCATTCACTCACTCAGTGTGAGAGCTGTGTGTGTCAACTGCTGATGTCTATGCACATTTAGAAATAAGGGTTCCAACAGGGTTCTTCCTGAAGGGCTGAGGTTCTACTCAGAACCATCTGCTTATGAAGAACCCTTTTTTGAAGAAAGTGTTCGTCAAGGGTTCATTGTAATCCAAAGAACTGTTTTGGGAAGAAAGAGTTCTTCAAAGATTGTTGAGATCCTTGAAGAACAATTTCCTCAAAGGTTCTTTTAACCATAACATAAAAGAGTTCCCGTTAGAACCCCTTGAGTGAATTCTACATAAAACCTTCGGAATATAAAAGGGTTTTTAGACTTTAGACTATAAAAGGGCTTCCTGGTAGAACTCCCTTGGTGGGTTCTGGATACAACCTTTGTAATATAAAAAGGGTTCTCGGAAGAACCTGCTGGGCGGACTCTTGTTATCAGCCTTAGAGAAGGGAAAGGTTCTGGATAGAACCCCCAAACAGGGTTCTTGGTGGAGCTAGCACCTTTATTTCCAAGAATGCAGAGTTGTTAATGCACCTAACATAATTAAAATGTATTTTTGTCAGTTGAGTTTTGTGAACACAACGTTTTTTAAATCTGTTTCAGAGACTTGTTCAGTCTAACAAGAAAATATTTCTCACAAATAAACACTTGTTGACCGGTTAAGCTTCTGTAACAGCTCTCACAGACAGAAAGCAGAGGAGAGAGACAGAAACAGCGATGCAACCATTGGTCACTGCATTTTTAGAGTGGTCAGGGTCAGAGTCCTGACCTTAAAATTTGCGCGCTGTATTGGCTGGGGCCGACACACCACTGCCCAAAAGTTGATTCCCAGAAACGTCCTGATCACAGCAAAATATGAGAAAATAAGAAAATGCAGGCAGAGGGCAGAGTCTCTGAAGGTACCGACTCCACCACACATTTCCACTGAGTCATAAATGATGACTGACAGGGATTATTTTTATGAACCTCTACAGGAAGGCTTTTCAGGAAAATTCTGCACAGTTTGCCTTTAACAAGGCAAAACACGTGCATTTGTTTGAAAGCTGAAACAGAGAGTTTTCAATAAAAGCACTTGAACTGCGTGCTCCTCTACACTGAAAACAAAATAAGTGTTCACACGGAGAGATGGAAGCAACAGAGCAGAGCTTTGACCTGCTGAGTGTGAAGTATCCAGCCATGTCTGTCACAACAGTCTATTTATTTCACCCCTCTTGCCAGGTAATAGCTGCACCACACGGGTTTGTAGCTGGACAACACAGAGAATAAAGAAATTTAACAAAAGTTTTCCTGTTGCTGCAGCACTTCAGTGAGAGGAGTGAACTTAAATATTATATATGTTATATGTTTGGTTGAGTCGAGTGCTTAAATTATTCTAAATGTTTCCAACAGTGGTCAAAACCAGAGAAATATGTAATTTACTCAAGGTAACGGTGCGTTTCCTCCTAGCTGCTAGCTGCTATTATGTCGGATACATCAGAGACTGAGGAAGGAGGTTGGTGAATGTCACTAAATAGCATGAAACAGCTCATAGACTTTAAGTACTAACATCACAGTTTTTACCTTTCTTACATTCCTATTTAAAGTTTTTGAATAGGAATGTACGGGCACCTGTGATTGGTAAATAGCCTTACCAATCACAGGTGCCCGTTTGAGTTTAACACTGCTAATGTCATCCTAAGATGCTGAGGTACCACATACCGCAGATATTTGCTCCTGAGACAAAACATCCAAATATTCTGGGCTTGCACAGCAGTCACTGATGAGGGCAGCTGCAGCGGTAGATTCCTCCCGGGGCTCATTGCTTTGCAAAGCGGGTGGATCCTGGACATGTACCTAGCTGGCTGCTAGCCTCTGTCGTTGTAACATTAATGATAGCAGCACTAATGTTAGCAGACTTGTGCTCGCACTGCTGCTCTCTGCACATTTCTTCGCTGCTGAGGCTTGTTCGCTTTCTTGTTTCAAAAGCCTTAGAATGCTCACTTGTTTTCGTTTGCTCATTTCTACCTACTTTTTCTTGCTAAAACACGAGATAAGCAACACCAATCACAGATTTGAGCGCCAGAAATGTTTATCATGCACTGACCTCTGGCCCGTGACATACACACCAAATGCATTTACGTCATAGTGAATAGTGAATGAATGTGAATGAAAATAATCAATGATCGTAAAAAATAACCAACAAAAGGTTGGTTCATACTAAGGTCCTGCCTCTCACTGGACAGATAGCCAATCGAGGATAATTGTTTGGCACCCCCTCCATTTGCCCTGAGAAATGCCCCTGCTTCTGCCTGAGTCATGTCAGATTTTAATCAGAAATAGCACTTGTTGCAGTTGGAAAACAACTCCCATGATCCCCTGCTTCTTCACGGCTTCATCAAAGTACATCTTTTATTATTGTTTAAATGTGAGAGAGACCCCTAATTTACAGAATTTATATATTGTGCATTTACCAATCTGAAAACAGCATTTTGCCATTAATGCGCATTAATGTTGACGTAGCCCTAGAATTAATTTATGATTGATTTTATGTGATTTTTTCATACACTGATCCTGATGCCCTATCACCAGACTTTTCTTACATGTACAAGAAAACACGCGGCCCCATTTAGCGGCAGACTAATTTAGCTTCCATCCATTGTTCAACAGAAGAAGCTCTGAATGTAAAAGTGTAAGAATACGGAGCAGTCAGTCTTCTTTAGGGGAAAAAAAAAGTTTAAAAAGTAGCTTCCTGACTGAACTTCGCTGTGTAATCTTCTTTGCCAAATCAGATTTATTTATAAAGTGCTTTTTGTACAGCAGGTTTCTTACAAAACGGTTTTACGCAGAGAGCAAAGGGCACGAGGATGAAAAAGTGAGGAAAAAATAAGACTGAACAAACACGACATGAACTCACGACGTGAGGCCAGGGCTTCCAAAGACATGCAGAGAGACGAGCCGAGAACAGAAGCAGCATCAGAAACAAAGGATTGGGGGGGGGGGGGGGGTACAAATGAATCTTCTGTTGTCACAAGAGTTTTCATCTCTTGCTGAAAACTAAATATGAATAATAACAGCTTTTGTCATGTCGATGTCGTGTGTTCTTTTTCTTTTTGTCTCTTCTTGTCTTTTTAACTGAACTGAGAGCTGAACGGTGTCTCCAGTCATGTAACTCCTCAGTCGGTTACAACTAGTAAATGATGGATAATAATGTCGCAGTAATGGCAAATTTTAAAATGATGGTTTTTAAGAAGAAATATCTATGGCTCTGTCCACATTCAAGACTATACTTAGAGATAAATGATCCAGTGCACTATCAGTATTAATGTCTTGGAGAGTGCCAACTGTGTTAAATTATGTTAGAGGCTAAGATGGAAGATTAAAGACGTTCTGATCTAGTTGGCGGCAGGACAGTGATTTTTGGTTTAAGACAGACAGGAGCGCATTGCAGTAGTCTGGAGAAACTAAGTGCATGAATGACTTTTTCCAGGTCAGTGTGCAGGAGCATCAGTTTGATTCTAGAAATGGTTCGGAAATGGAGGAAGCAGGACTGGACTTTTTTTTCTCTGGTGTTACTGTTTGCCCAAATTGTCCATTTTACGCTAATTCAGTTCAAATTAATGCCAAGTGTTCGCTGTATGAGTAAGTGTCTGTTTATGAGTCGTAAGAAATCATTAATAATCCCTTAGACAGAGCAGATGTTTATAACGGCAGAGAGCAGGCAGTGACTCAACTCAAACTCTGTGTACTTTTGGAGCAGTGGGCTTTTGTTTTTAGAATAACAGGCTGAACTTTATATTGAAAAGCTATTGTCAGTTGATCGACTCATAATGTAGGACTCGTCATAGCTTGTTACTGTGAAATTATAATGTTGCACTCCTGCAGATTGTATATTAAAAAGGATTTTGACCTATTTAATATGCCCCTAAAAGCCCAACTCGCTGTTTGGACTGCAGAACTCATTTTTAGACGAGCAACTGTTACATATTCCAAAGAAAATAACATATTTACATGCATTAGTGAGTGTCCATTTTCCTCTGTTTTAATTATTTTAAAATTACAGTCAAGCAAAGAAACAGCATGTGGCTCACTGTACCAACACGACTCGACACCCATGGGTGGCCGCCTCCTGTGTGTGACACCTCAGCTGACCACACAGGGGAGCTGTGAAGCCACTAAAAGCACACATACTCATACACACACACACACACACACAACGTGTAGACACAGGCACACATCCAGGACAGTCATCTTCCTGTCTTTCCTCTCCTCTGCGAGTTCCTCAGCATGAGGTGGTGTGTGTTCATGTTTATGCATTAAGGTGCTTCACCGAAAAGAGTGCGTGAGGACAGCAGGGGTGTGAAGGGAGCGACTGCAGCGTCCCTTTAAGACTTTGTCTCTCACACGCAGCATCTGTTGTGTCTTCACACACCTGCTGCTCAAGAGCTCTTTCTGTCTCTCTTCCTGTCTGTCCAAAATCAAAATGAAGTATCAGCCCACGTTCAAAGTCTTCATCGTTTATATGATGAAGGTGGTTTGTTCTATACTGGATGTCTGCGTGAAGCCCTTCACCAAGATTCATTTTAATGTGACATTTAATACAAATTTCATTTGTATGTTTGGTTTTAAAATGAATAATCAACTTAAAGGTTACTCCAACTCTAAGAAAATTATATTCAAGGTTTTGAAGCATAATTTTTTTTTTGTTATTATTATTTTTTTATGTAAATAGCCATCTGCTTCATGCTGCTGCTGCATCTAAGAAACTGAGTTATGAGTAGAAAGATATTCACATCATTTACATTAGAAACAACAATGATACCTTAAACTTTTAAGAGTAAAGTACTTAAATATTGAAAGTTAGTCTTGGCATTATAGACTATAAGTAGATCTAGAGCATAAAAAGTATAGATAGAATAGTCCTTTTGCTAAAATATATTAATATATTAAAACATATGTGTTCATGATGGTTTTTTTTCCCACAAAAAAAGTATAAATTTCCCGACTTATTAATGAGTCGTCAGTTATCAAGTCATTCCTGATTTGATTTGTTCCTCATTAACTAACAGTTCACCAGCAGTTAGTTCCTCAGTCGTTCCCTGGTAATGATTACATTTTTGTGAACCTTATTGTAAAGTGTTGCCATGTTTTTTAACCAATGAAATGACACGTACAAGTTCTGTGACTGGTTTGAACGGTGTTCGCATCAGAAATGGCTCCTACGTTTACTTGACTGCCAACCAAAGAGCGGCTGTTTGAGTCCAGCGCTGACAACGACCAAACTGAACTCCATCAAGAGGGCAAAGGCTCCAGGGTTCAGTTAAGCTGGACTAAACAAGGCTGGTTTGAACTCGCTGTTAGTCCCCAGTATGGATCAAGCTCCTACAAAATGCTGCATCCTACACCTGAGAATCAGAATCATTTTTATTAGCCAAGTATGTGGACATGACATGAAGCTAAAGACAAGTAAAACTAAACATAAAACTGACTACACTTCCCACAATGCATCTCAGTCACATCTTAAATTCCCACGCCTTCCGAACTCCATTACCCCAGTTTGTAATGCAGGATTTCTGTGAAAATTTTATGTCTCAGGCCCAGGCCGAGATAATCCTGATAACATCTTCTGAGCACTGACAAAAAAGTCCTCCAGAGCCACAGCAGCACATTATACAAGTGTTTCTACAGGCTGAGGAATACTCCCCATTGTAGATAAACTGATCCTGATGTGTAAAATCAGCGGAGTTCCCCTTCAGTGGTTCCTCCACACAGTTGAATAAGCAGAAAGCAGACATAGTGAACAGTATCCAGCTGCTGACAAACTGCTAATGGAGAGCCTGGACACAACCAGCATTCGACAAGATTTATCCACACTTAAACATACTTATTTGCAAGAAAAAAATACTTTTATAAAACCATCACATTGTGGCGCGTTTGTATTAACAATTAAACCTGGGGGTGTCAAACTCAATTTCATCCCAGGCGACACCAGCATTATAGTTGCACTCAAAGGGTCTGTTGTAAATGTAAGACTATAATTGTATCTACTTCTTATCTGACATAATTGCCTCTGCATTCAGTTATTATTGGTTTTGGTAATGCAGAAACTTAACAACTGATACCCATCTCTGAAAGCGGAAGCCTAGGAAAAATAATGGCCAGCAGATATCCAAGTGTACAACCTTTATTAGATATTTATTCACTCTTTCATTTAATTGCCTTCTCTTTGCATCAGCCTTTCTGTTGGCGTTTTGCTAGGCTACTATTAAAGTTACTCACTAAAGCCACTCTGCTAGAGTCCCACTGCTGGAAACGGGTACATGATTTGTGAGATGCTCTCTAGCGTATACCAACATCACGTGGATAGATGCCTGCAGTGCGCGGTTAATAAAATCAGGATGCATTCTGGGATATGTATAGTTTATGGACACTGTACTTCCGTAACACAGCATAGAATTGTGTTGTGGAAATTATATTCTTTGCAAGATGTCCTGGGCTTCATAAAATGAGGTGCTGAACGAATTCGTCCAAGGAGCCTTGAGTTTGACATACGTATGTGCACACATACACACAAATAAATGCAAATCCATCCATCCATCCATTTTCTGTAACCGCTTATCCGTGAGGGTCGCGGGGGGCTGGAGCCTATCCCAGCTGACTTTGGGCGAGAGGCGGGGTACACCCTGGACAAGTCGCCAGTTCATCGCAGGGCTGACACACAGAGACAAACAACCACTCACACTCACACCTACGGGCAATTTAGAGTCACCAATTAACCTGCTGCATGTCTTTGGACTGTGGGAGGAAGCCGGAGTACCCGGAGAGAACCCACGCGGACACGAGGAGAACATGCAAACTCCACACAGAAAGGCCCTGCCGGCTCGGGGATTCGAACCCAGGACCTTCTTGCTGTGCGGCGGCAGCGCTAACCACTGCGCCATCGTGCCGCCCTAAATGCAAATCCCAATTCCTAAAAAGCTGACGTTGTGTAAAATATAAATAAAAACAGAATGCAATGATTTGCAAAATCGTAGTTGAATACAGTAAAAAGAGAAGATATTTAATGTTTAAACTGATTAACATTGTTTTTTGTAAATATACACTCATTCCAACATGTTCCAACAAAGTTGGGACTGGGGTATGTTTACGACTGTGATACATCACATTTTCCTTTAACAACACTCAGTAAATGTTTGGGAACTGTGGACACTAACTGTTGAAGTTTTGAAAGTGAAATTCTTTCCCATTTGTGTGCTCAACAGTCTGGGTTTTCCATTGTCATATTTTACACTTCATAATGCACCACACATTTTCAATAGGAGACCAGTTGGACTGCAGGCAGGTCAGTCTAGTACCTGAACTCTTTCACTATGAAGCCACACTGTTGTAAAACATGCAGAATGTGTCTTCACATTGTCTTGCTGAAATGAGCAGGGACGTCTCTGAAAAAGACGTCATCTGGATGGCAGCACATGTTGCTTCAAAACCTGTATGAGCCACAGAGAAGTCTGCAGTGTTTCTGGAAGTATATATGATATATAAGATATATGTTTTTTGCTTTGTATGGTACAGTTTTAACTTGTATTTATAGATGCAACGACAAACTGTGTTTACTGATAATGTTTTTCCAAAGTGTTCCAGAGCCCTGTGGTATCCTTTATACAATTATGTGTTTTTTAATGTTGTCCTGCCTGAGGGGTCAAAGGTCACAGGCATTCAGTGTTGGTTTTCGGCCTTGCCCTTTACATGCAGATTCCTCTGGATTCTCTGAATCTTTTGACAATATTATGGATTGTAGATGATGAAATCCCTAAACTCCTGCAGTTTTATGTTGACAAACTTTGTTCTTAAGCTGCTGGACTATTTGCCCACACAGTTTTTCACAAAGTGAAACTTGACCCATCCATGACTGACACTTTCAAAGATGCCCCATTAATGCCAAATCATGATACTACCTACCTTACCAATTAACCTGTTTACCTTTTGAATGTTCCAAACAGGTGTTTCTAGACAATTACACAACTTGCTCAGTCTTTTGTTGATCCTGGCGCAACTAATTTGAAAGTTGTTGCAGGTATCAAATTCAGAATGAGTGCATATTTACAGAAAACAATAAAGTTTATCAATAAGGTTTATCAGTCATCTTGTCTTTGTATTGTATCCAAATGAATACAAGTAGAAAAAGCTAACAGATAATTGCATTCTGCTTTTATTTTTGTTTTACGCAGCATCCCAACTTTTTTGGAATTGGGGGTTGCACATACCAGATAACAAAGATGAAGTAAATAGTCAGAAAACTCAAAAAAGAGAAGGAAAACAATACTAATAATATACTACAAGTATAACACAAACGCCCATCAAAGGATTTCATCAACACACGGAGGCAGCTAGGTTAGCCCGGGGTCCTGTAGAGCGTGTTGTGTTCGGTTTCGCTCCTCCTTGCTGCTCTTTGATTTTTCTCCTCTGCTGACCCCTGTCTGATGCACGAGCCAAAGAGTATCTCTCTCTTTCTTTCACTGTCTCACTTTGTGTGTGTGCGTGAAAAAGATAAAGCCCTGTAAGAATACACACTGATACAGTAGCAGCAGGTCATGTTAGGAGGAAGGCACTACTGAGCTTGACAGTTTGCCCCGCACACACACACCCACACACCCACACACCTATGTCTGTCTGGCTTTGTAGGTTTGTCAAAGTGAGATCCTTTGATCCTGTATTCCACCTCAGTGCCTTTCCATCACTCTGCTCCATTCATACTTTCTTCATCTATCTCTTTCTCTCTATCTGTCTCATACACTTTCCCTCTCACTCGCTCTCTGTTTTATATTCAGATTGCTTTATGAAGCATGAACGCTGATAATAATGCTGCCAAGCATCAACTTGAAAGATTCATATTTTCACATTAAATCCCTGTTTCCGCCCCCGTGTGTTTGTGTGTGTCTCTCTGTGTGTGTGTGTGTGTTTGTATGCTCATTTAATTTCCCTATTTTCCACTCAAATCATCATGTCTGACCTGTGCCCCAAAATGAGTTACAGTTTTCCCTGAGGACAGTAAACAGAACAAGACTAAAAGTCTGTAGCCCCAGCTAGCAGCTTTGTGCGGCCCGGTCTCATTCCCAACTCGTCACATACAGACGATTTGTCACCGCCCCTCTGCGACTCACGCAGAAGTGGATGGTACGCGTTTGCTGCTGAAAGCAATGTATGGGGATTTTCAAGCGACTTCAAAGTAAACCCATCTGCTGCTGTTTAAGTTGCCCCAGGCAGTTAACACTGTATAATAAGGGTGAAAATTCCCACTAGCAGGAGGTGGGGTGGATGGATGGCTCGAACAAACTCAGGACCTTCACTCAGGAGACCGGGGTTTGTGTCCCATGTGAAACCAAAACATTATTAAAACTTCTAAGGCACATAACGCTATGTGCATCATGTGACGTACGAAACGTAGTTATTGCAACCCCAAAATGGTCTTATCCTAAACCTAACCAAATACTTTTTGTGTCTAAATCTGACTAAACTGCATCTGTTTCTCAGCTTTTCTCACATGTCATAAAACACTTTTCTGTCAGACACAACCGCTAAAGGATACCTTTTGCTTCAGTATCAGACGCTGACGGGTGAAGACAAAATGAGAATGCTTTGCTCTGTGAGGCTGAGCTACATGCTAATGTCAGTGATGCTAGCTAACTAGAATTCATCCTCTGGGGACCATGAATGTCTGTACCAAACTTCACTGCAATCCACACCCTGGTTTAGATCAAATTGATTTTATTATCTGACTTTAAGCACAACTACTACACATCTGTCATAAAAACATGCAGGGAACTAATTAACCATTTAACCATTTCGAGGCATGTAGAAGCCAACTAGCATGCAGGGCAGCCTACGTGGCACTGCATCACCTTTTCTCCGTGGAAGGGCACCCTAAAGGACACTTCATCATATCTTGTGCACTGGAAGGGCACCCAAGAGGACACTTTTTCTGAAAGGCACCCTAGATGGCACTTCATCACATTTTCTCCACTAGATGGGCACCCTGAAGGGCAATTTATCTTGTTTTGTCCACTGGGAGTGCACCTTTGAGGGCACTTTGTCACATTTTCGTGAGTGGAAGTGCACCCTAGAGGACGCTCTATCATATCTTGTACACTGGAAGCCACTCTTGAGGACACTTCATCATGCTTTGCCCATTAGAATGGCACCCTACAGTGGTTGTCAAACCAGCAAAACATGTGAAAGGCCATATCTAGGCTACGTTCTTGGCTGGTGCAGAACACACACAAAACAGCCTCTATGGAAGACGACCGTTGCCCTCTGTAGATATAAACGGCTCATTCTGAGGTACCAAACGCAATAATTCTTATTTTCAGGGAATTATACACTAATGAATATTTATGAATATTGTCAGCCATATTCTGCCAATAGAATATGTAATGAATCACACAGTGGACCTTTAACATGTAAAGGTTCATAAACGAATGCATGTGAAATCAGTTCCAGTCAGATAGCAATCACATTGTGTGTCTTTGTGTGTGTTTGTGTTGTTCATTAGATTAGATTCCTCAGTAGGATTCCTAGACAGCTAGCTCGGCCCTGTTTCTGTGTAAAGCGTCTCTCTCTCTCTCTCTCTCTCTCTCTCTCTCAGTCACTCTAAATTCAGTTCACTTCAGTCTGCTTTATTGGCATGAATGTTAGATGAACCATATTCCCAAAGCCGCCACATACAACGGAATACAAATCATGCAAATAAATAATGGGTATATACCTGAAAGCATCTGTTCCACTCGTGTGAGTTTGTGTGTCGAGTGTGCGTGATGCTCTACCTCGTTAATGAAGGTTGTGTGTATTCATTGCTCTGTAACTAAATGTAATTCTCTCCCTCTCTCTCTCTCTGTCTTTTTCCCTCTGCAGGCTGCAGTGGAGCATTAGCCAAGCAGTGCACGTCAGCCTACCCAGAATGCACTGTTACGATCTTTGACCTCCCCAAGGTGGTGAGTACGTCAAGGGAACACTTTGTCACTGAGGCTGACCAGCGGATAAGCTTCCACGAAGGTAACGCCATCACGACTGGGCAAAATCACTTGACATTTATGGTCATATACATCCAGTTCAAGTGCAGGTACACAGACACACGCACACTGATTTAGGTGTGAAGGTTTGTAAAAATTGAACTATGTCAAAATTAAGACTGAACCCTCTGAGGATTGATTAGTACCCAACATTTAGTTCCGGTGTTAACATGCAGTCTGTATCTGAGTACGTACATTCACATCTTGTATTAATAAACGTTCTTTGGCTCTGAATTCTGCCTGAATTGTGATTGGATCTCAATATGCAAATCACATAAGCAGAGCTGGCAGGATTATCAACAAAGGGGGCACCTTGCCAAGAGAAAGGAAGCAACACGGCGGTACCTTTTGCTTTGCCAGTGAAGGGGTTGCTTATGATGGCAACAAAAAGTTAGGAGACCCTTTAAACTTGTAGGGAATATGTCGGTAAAGACTCAACAATCAACTGTCTTACCGACCTGTGATTGGCCAAAGCCTCCTTCATGGGCTAGAGTTTGAGCCAAAGGGAGGAGCAGAACACTAGTTTTCTCTCAGGCCACTTGTGTTATATTATGCTTAAAGCTACGACAGGTAACTTTCATATTTTGCTGATTTTGAAGGGCCCTGTGGACAAAAGCGGTAGTGTTTCCACCATAATAGCTACAAAATCTCTTAACTGACTAACATACTACTCACTGTAACTTTCCTTGGGAAAATGTAAACACAGGCTTGTTTCATCTGATTTCAGGGAGAATCTCACCTGGTGGCATTAAAAGTAGCTATATAGCTATAGACACTCTTCTTGCAGGTGGTCTCTTTAACTTATGTAGGTCATATAGAGGTATCAGTAATAAACAGGATGTTTTAGAACGAGTTAAAAACTCCATGAAATACCTTTAATGGATATTATAGAACTTTTGCCAACGATGCCCAAAATAAATCACCTACCCCAGCTTTAAAGATCCACATGTGCTAGATTTACTGGGATCTATTGGTAGAATATGGCTGACATAGAAGAAAATGAGAATTGTTGTGTTTTTGTCACCTTAGAATGAGCAATATGCCCAAAGAAATGCAGTGGTGAGCCATTAAGTTTAGTCTTTTCATGTAAAGTTCATTTTCTGGAATCCCTCTTTTCTATGTCCCCTTCCTCCAGGATTACAAATTACAAATAAAAACGAAGTGCTACTTGACACAACATCTCATGAACTGTAAAAGAAAGTGAAGGTTGACTGTTTGTGCAGTGTAATGAGTAAGTTACTGCCTAGCTGTGAGCAATGACGCACCTGCAGCGTAGAGCGCAGTGGTGGAAGGTAGTGACGAAGGGCCCCAGTGCAAGCTGTTATGACAAGCCCAAGTACGCACAAGTTACTAGTTATGAAGTGTACACACACACACACAAACACACACACTGACACGTCATTAGCCATATATATCTGTATATATTTTACCAACAGTGTTCAGCCAGGATGGTGCCCGCTTCAGAATGACATATCATAGTGCTTCAGCAGGCAGTGTGTCTCTGCCGTTATATTTAGTTATGTGGAGGAACAACACAGTGGTGGACTCAGGCTGTCTGAGGGACAAGAGTGAAAAAAATAAAAAGGCACCAGCTGTTTGCAGTGGGGCCATATTTCAAAACCAAAGCTGGGGGATATGGTAAAACTTTTGAGTTTCGTTTCCTCCATTCTGGTGACTTTTAAAGACTGAAAACAACAAAATAAACAAATTAATAAGTACACATTGTTTTGCAAACAGATATATCTCTTCCCCTTTCCCCTGAGGGTTCCTCAATCCCTATTTGAGAACCACTGTTTTAAGAATGTTCCCAAACTGTGAGGTTTGCATTGCACGGGGCTCTGATCTGATCACAGTGTGAGTCTGGCTGATCTGATCACAATCTAACAGTAATGCCTTCTGAGTGTATTTACAGCAGCATTAACCAATGTTTTTTTTCTAATCCGTGTAAGATATCTAGACGCACATTACACAGTAATACCGGGTGTAAATGGAGGCTTTGAGCTGTATGAAGACAAACACAGTTACGATTTATAACAATATTTCCAACACAATAGCAAAAGTTCAGCAACAGGTAAAGGATCTCTTGGATTTATATCTTTGTGCGGATATTTTCCACACCGTGATAAAAAAAAAGTGTTGTGTGTACAGATCTCAGTACCTGTGACATTTGAATACCAATTAAATCACCCGTGAATACTTGAGATACGCTCGTCTGTCTGCCTCCATCAATCTTGTTTGCCTCTAAAAACATCAAGAAATGACAGAAAACATCTTTTGAAGATATTTTCTTTCATTTATGATGCAATGACAAAGAAGGTGAGTCGATTTATAACAAACCCCAACGTTGTTTTTTAAAAAAACAAACTATTACTGTTATTTCACACCACTGAAATGGTGTGAAGAAGTAATTTCAAAGTGGGTGCACGACACTCTTTGAAATAAAGGCGCACACACAGAGAACATTTTTATATTCCAAGGGTTTTATCTAGAACTCATCCAGTGGGTTCTACTAAGAACCATTTTATACTTTAAGGGTTTTATCTAGTACGCACTCAGAGGGTTCGATTCAGAGTCTTTCCACCTTCTAAAGGTACTAACAAGAACCCACCCATGGGGTTCTACTGAGACCCTTTTTATGGGTTTGATCAAGAGGACAGTCAAGGGGTTCTGCAGAGAACCTTTTTATATCCCAAGGGTTTTCTTCTCGATTCTACTCAGGGGGTTCTGCTGAGATCCCTTTATGGTCATTATGGTACAAAGAACCCTTGACGACCCCTTGACAGAAGAGTTCTTTAAGGAAAAATAAAGAGTTCTCCAAGGACTGTTAAAATAACAGTCCTTGGAGAACTCTTTCTTTCAAAAAAGGGTTCTTAACGGAACCCTCAGTCTTAAAAAGCACCCTTGAAGAACCCTTTCCTCAAAAAAGGGGTTTTCAGAGGCAAATGGTTCTGTGTAGGACCTCAGTGCTTCAGGAAAAACCCTTTTGGAACCCTTACTTCTAAGAGTGTAGTTTTACCTGCAATTAACCCTTCCTAAGTCCCGCCCCTTTTTTCTATTAGCTCCAATAACAGATGAGCAAGCTTGGTACCCGGTGGAACCTATGATGACATCTTAAGTTAAATAATAATTGATATAGATTAGCTAAATAGTTAGCTAGCATTTTGCTAACAGTAGCAATAAAATGTTACTAGCTAATGATTGATTAGCCATCAAGCTGGCCAGTGTTTTGCTAATATTAGGTAACTTAAGATGTGACTATGTTGCTTTTACAGAAACAGAAACATAGAAGAGCCAAACACATAACATTTATTACAGGAAAAAGGAAAGGAAAAAGCTGGCCAAGGTTACAAAGAGGGTCATTTTAGTTCAGATTGTGTACAATATTCAGTTAATAAACAATGAAGTGTAACTGATGTGAAAATAAAAGCAGAATAAGACGCTGTTGATGCTGTCACCATGTGTCTGCAGCCCCACACTGAGCTGCTGCTGTTGGACTGACAATATTGTGTACAAAACTGTCAATTTATATCTCACGCTTTGTTGTGTCGGCTCTCCAACGCAGCAGCTAATGTGGAAACACCACCACCACCACAACCAACAACAACAAAAAAAGTTCTCAGCAGCCTGTGATCTTGAAAAACCCAGAGCTGAAATTGTTTCCTGCCTCTCCTGCTGCTCTCATAGCCATGATGGACTGGAACACACTGGGAGCTGTAACATGGAAAATGAAATGCACAGATTTTATGTCAGTTTTTTAATTTTATTTTATGCAGAACTCTGTGCGTGTTATTTTGTATTAACTTTGTGGTCATGCAGCTATAACAGACTGCAAATACACGAAACTGAGTGAAAACAAGCCAGATACACTCATTTTATTCCTGTTTATGGGAGGTTGTAATCAGCAGCAGTGTTATATGTTGTTAGTTCATATACTTTTGACATAGTTTGATTACAACAGACATCACTCCTTTGATCTAATTATGTTTGAGTAAGTAACCACTTATAGAATTACTGGAGGGCTTGTCAACATAATTAATAATTATGTGAAATAATTAAATCAAATATACCAGCATCTTAGCAAGTCAGTGCATCTGAATGCTGCATTTGTATGTGTGTGTTTGTGTGTGTATTCAGGGGACTTCTTCAAAGACCCCCTGCCAGAGAGTGACCTCTATATCCTCGCCAGAATCCTGCACGACTGGACCGACGAACGCTGCGTAGAGCTGCTCAGTCGAGTCTACGGAGCCTGCAAACCAGGTCTGTGTGTGTGTGTGTGTGTGTGTGTGTGTGTGTGTGTGTGTGTGTGTGTGTCTTTGAGTGTGACGGGGATGAGTACTTTTTTTTTTCTTTCCCCTGCTTGAAATGAGATGGCAGATTGTATCCCACAATGCAGCTGATCCCAGAAAAATCTGTCCTTCTGACTTTGATCAAAGACAAACTCACACACACAAAAGCAGCAGACGCTATCAGGAGGCTGAAAACCCTCTCATGTGTTTTTTTGTGTGTGTGTGTGTGTCTGAGTGCGTGTATGTGTGTGTATATGTGTGCATAATAACAAAGAAATAAAGTAAGTAGGAAAGCCTAGTTTTTTTCAGGACAGAAAAAACAACCTGTTACAGTGTGAAGTAGTTTCTCAGTGCAGCCACATGTTTGACCTTTTCATCAGCATTTTTACCTGCTATAGTTGTGAACGCACTAATAACATAAACAATTAAGGCAATATAATGCAGCAATTAACAAATGACAAGATGTCTGCCATGAAAAAGGTCCTAACTAACTAAACTATTAACTAGATGAATGATAAAATATGGTTGTTTTTCCTGCATTTAAAGTAAAGTTTTTTTGCCTCTGGGCTGAAAATTTAAGCCAACGTGGAAGAACCAAAAACTGCAGTTCCTGGAAACAGAAACATTAATGTCTTAATGTTTACAACCTGGTACAAAGAACTGTTTGGTCTATAAAGCTAATTTCCCCGTTCTGCACTTGAGGGTGAATTTTCATGTAAATCACCCGACTAAATTATATAAAGACTTAAATTTATGCATAATTAAGGATGTGCCCCATTTCAATGACTGTTTGGTACGCTCACAGATGGCCAGACCTGTGTGGAGTGATAAGTACCTTTATTACATGGCTTTGTTAAATACTCAATTCTGATTGGTCAATTTTAGTATTCTAAGGTCTGTTATTTATATATAACAGACTGGTGCCATGAGGAAGCTAACTATAGGAGCAATAAAATAATTTTTAAATCAACAAAATACTTTTTGAAATCAATATTTTTGAGTCAATATATTGCAGGTCAATGTATTAAATATTTACATTGGTAAGTAACCATGTAATAAGCGGGATAATGCACAGTGAGCAGGTCATTATAGTGACATAAACCCTGATGGTGTGCTGAAGGACCCCGGTACAAAAGTTACTCAAATTAATTCACGACACAAACAGAAACGCCACATTTCAGTTGTGTTTTCTACATTATTTTTGACTGTTTGAGGGTTGACTGACATGTTGCGCTCTCTTCTTCTGCAATGATAAGATGGCATTCTCGCCACCTACTGCTTATCTCAAAGAACCAATACCTAATAATCTCATAATGTAACAATAGTGGATAGAAACATTTATTTGCATTTGCTTTTGCCAATTTTTCAATTCAGTTAAAGTTTGTAATACAATTGGATGGAAACCTAACTTCAGACAGTCAATATGATCGAACGTCCTACAGAACAAATTATGAAAATATAGTGCTTTTCCTGTCCAGCTAATAATTATTTAAAGTAAACCATGTTGTTTTGATATATACATTTAATTAAAGCTATAATATGCATGAATGTCATATGTCATATATTTTGTTATGTTGTGTACTTGCATTATCCCAAGTGTTTCCCACAATGTTCAAACCCAGAGGAGTGCATCATTTTTTCAAGGGAATGGTGCGTTTCTACTAAATGCTAGTTGCTGTAACCTCCAGGAAAACAGGAGACATGTCGGACATGTCAGAGAGGAAGACAGGAAGTCAGCAAACGTGACTAAACATGGCGTGAATTTTCATCAGCTGTGATGGTTCTTTAACAATGAGGAAAACAATTCCCATCAACCAAACTGCTTCAGATGTCATCAAACTACGTCTTTTGTTACTGTCTTAATGTGAGAGACCCTCGTGGCAGAACTTACGTATTCTGGGTTTAATATGTCGACTATTAAACGATGAACAGACTTGCCAGTCAGAGAGGGTGAGAAAGAAACAAAGACAAAGAGAAAAGAACAAACAAACGGTAAAGCTGACCTTTTGATCCATCCTGCAGGTGGCGCTGTGTTGCTGGTGGAGGCGTTGCTCTATGAGGATGGCTCCGGCCCGCTGACAGTGCAGCTCTACTCTCTGAACATGCTGGTGCAGACTGAGGGCAGAGAGAGGACGGCTGCTCAGTACGCCGCCCTGCTGGCTGCAGCCGGCTTCACCAACATCCAGCACCACTTCACCGGGAAGATCTACGACGCTGTGCTGGGACGCAAAGAGACATGAGACACAAAGAGACGTGAGACCGATAGATAATGGTACATGTGTAGCAGGACTGGGAAAAATGTTTCTACTGCTACTGTACTACCTTGTGAAAAAACCCACCTTAAGTTTCTTCAAATAAAAGTTTTTCACACTGTATGACATTACCATTTCTTTCACTGAATCTGTACAAACTATGAAATGTTCAAACTAAGGCCCATTTTTATGGCTGCTCTTTGTAAAGTTTGGGAACTAAAATAAAGTTCTTTGGTATGAACAATGCTTGGCTTCAAAAGATCCTTTTGCAATGGACCGTTATATGATTAATAGAGCTGCTCAGCAATTCAAATTATGTTCCAGTCAGAATCAAGAGCAAACTCGATGAAATTGGATGGTTTAATCCACTATTGACGATGCTGAACCTGCAGGCCTCTGCCCCAAATCTTCTTCTTATTCACGGCCTTCACAAATTATTGGATTGATGCAGAAATCTTAGACTCTGCTCCTTTGATCTTGAATAAATGTGGACTGAACACTGTAAGCCTCAGTTCATCCATGACACAAAGTAACATTTAAATCAAGCACTTAGCACATATTATAGATAGTTGAACTAATGAAGGAACTAAAAAAATAATTGTAAAAATAAGTACTAAATGTTTTTATGTTCGTAGGATGTGCAGTCATTTTTTGTTCAATAAAACAAAACATTTTTGTTCACTTAAGATTTGATAAATTCACTAGAAGCAGTTTTCACATATTGTCTTTGTGCCGATCCTGGGACAAAGTAGCTGCAACAGGAGCAACACTTGGTCCAACTTGATATTTTAAGCTTATTGAACATGTTTTCTCAAGTTCAGTTAACTCAACTCACAAGCACAAATGAGACTTCAAACAAATTATTCAACCTGTGTTCAGTTAACTTACATTTTTAAATTGAACCAGCTCAAAGTTATTCAGTGCACAACAGCCGTTTTGTCTGCATGCTGTTTTCAATAAACTCCAAAGTTGAGTGAATGAATTTAAAACAGCGGAAACCTGTCACATCAAGCCATTATATCTGAGCACATTCACTTTGTCTGTAATATATTTTAAGGAGATACTGTTGAGATAAATGTTTTAATTCTAGGAATTCTAGGATCACCTTGTGCTGAAAAGCTTGTTGAACGTGACACCTGTAACCTGATGTAACTGAATGTTAGCGGTACTGCATAAAATATCGCACAGATGCTTTGCATTGATAAAAATCAATCTTTTTTACTATTGGACAGTGCTGAACAGGTAGAGGTAGCTTGTGTTAGCTTCTATGCTGCAGGCAGTTGCCAGCACTTTAGTTTTTATCAGTCCAGATATTTAAACAAACGAGCTGAAAGAGGCTGAAAGCTGCTCAGAGCTGCAGAGTGGTGTGTTGGTTTTCAGTCACTCCACCGGCATAAACAACCCTTTCACATAACCAGGAGTACTTTTATTGAATGTTTATCTAAAAAATGTTGCTGAAGCTATCTTTAATATCTGAAAATGATTTTGGACACCAATCGTGCTGCTCTCTGTGAGTCAGGACTTGTGGATAGAAAATACCAAAAATAAAAAACACAAATAGCAACAGCCCTTCATCAAAAGCTAAACTGAGCAGAAAGTGTTCTTGTACTCAGTCTGGTTATTGTGCTTGCAATTGATTTTTCCTAATAAAGCTAAACAGTTCATTAACAATGTCCAATCCAATAAAAGCAAGGCGAGACTCTTTTTATCACTGTAAAAACTGCAATGAAAACATAACTTTTGTGGGCAGAAAATGTAATGTAAAATGTCCAATGGTAAGCAATGGTGACAAGAGACTTAATTAGCAGCAACATAAATATAGAGGGGTTTTTTTGTAGTTTTTTTCTGCTGCAACACATAAGAAATGACAAAACAAAGTACTTACAAACATCCGTGATGTCCACTGTAACCTCCATTGTAAATAACATTCAGTCACTTTAAAAACTATTGATCCTGGGTCTATTTTGCAAAAAATATTTTCCCATTTCCAGAGGAAACCTAGTAATTCTGTCCTCAAGACTCACAAATCTGTGAAAAATTGATGATGCACCCTGGGACACCCCTGAACTATTAGGGGACATCACGGTCACCACAACCCCTGATTTATAAATATTGCAGTACCTCTACTACTTCCCTCATTCTGTCACTTTCTTGTGTCAGGGTTCTAATGCATGTTAAAAGAAGAGATAAATAAGAAATAACACCCTAGCATTCAAAAATGGGTACTGCAGTCCAAATTCGAAATAAGAGAGCGAGTTATTTCTCTCTGCCTCCTCCTCCCCAGACTCGAAGCTCAAACAGGTTGCATGCAGGCTGCAGGGACACTGACCTCCATGCAGACTTCAGAAATTAGTATAAGCAGAACTAATTGGCGTCTGTGGTGTCTGTGTAAGCATCTGTTTGGGAGTCCTGAACCCGTAGGACCACACGATGAATGCAATATTATACTTTGACAAGCGATGATGAGTCCCGCACTTTAAGATAAGTCCCAAAATTCAAGTCTTACACTTGACATGATGGAGTTAAAGCTTGTTATATAATAATACTCTTGAGTGCGACCCTCTTTTCTCTAAATATGGATATATGCAATTAATATAACGCACCAGATGGTCAGAGCACAGTGGTAACCCCGCAGAATGAAATACCAACAAGTGCATATTTTAGCAATAATTTTGCAGTCAAGCCTGTTCCAAATCCACACAAGCAAGTGAGAGACTGAGCCCAGTCCAGTGTGAATCTGCTGTTAATGATTAGCCAGACGCTGCAAAGGTCAGCTCCTATTAGATGGTGTGCGGTGTGAGCTGCAGTCTCATTGCTAAGAAGATGAACTTCCTTGCATATCTGTTCTCGTCACTCAATCCAAAGCCCTGAGTCTGAACCTCCTCGCCTCTTACTGTTCTTAACAGCCGGCTAAAGCTGCCTTTGTACCGCGTTCTTTGTAATGATGGACGTGACTCAATAAATCTTCTTCACAATGGCTTGGCCCGGCTTTTATTTCACCCCGATCCTCTTCCCTGCGCAGGAAATATTCAAAATGCGGATCTCAGCCTTTTATTAAATTTCGCTCCACCTCTGATGTGACGCAGTTGGCTTGAAAACATTATTGGGCTGATCAACACCACGCTGGATGTGAGTGAGGAAGTATTTGTGAGTATAATTTATATTCAGTTACATTAATACTGAACTGTCATCTATTAAGGCATGAAAATGGGCCTGACAAAAGATAATTGCAGAAAATATCAGCTGCCTGACTCCTTAGCTGAAAAAGATCATAATCAGCCTTCAGACACCAATATTGTCTGAACCCTGCTCTGCATTCAGCAGACTGTACCACCACTGCTCACTTCTCCATCTCTTCTCTGTACACCCACTCGTTCTCGCTGCCCTCTCTCCCTCGTCTCATCTCTCCTTCTTTTTTCTCGCACAGTAATTGTGAATTAATCAGACTTCAAAGTGCAACAAATTAGAATTGATGTCAAATCCTTGTGGACGGCTTTACAGAGAGTCGGCCTAATGAAGGGAAATGAAGTGCTGAGGCTGGAGACAGCTTGACCTGTGCGGAGACACTGATATTACCCAGTGCAGTATTACCAATGTTATGGTGGTTAACTAGTGCTGCGGTCCTCTTGGTGGTCTGTGATGATGCTTTTGAGAAATATAGCTTTTTATGAAGATAAAATGCTATTTCATTTAAAGTTCCCAAGTTCTCAACATCAATATTTGATTTTTGTATTCCGCTGTACCTCACCTATAGGGGAGAGCCGCCCCACTCTTTTACTCAGAGATTTTTTACTTACATGTTTAAAATCTTCAGGCAAACCACCTACATGTGCCTGTTATCAAAAACCACTTTATGTTTTTCAAAAGAGAAAACAAGTCATGAGGAATTCATCCAAAAGTCATCACTGTCCGATGTTACAACTGAGGCACATGTGAGTCTCAGTTGTTTAGTGTAAACTATGATTGTAACACAGTTGAACAACAGCATTAAATAAATAATTTTCATGGCAAATCAACAATATTTCAGTCAAGCAGTTGTTTATGACATTATTAAAACTTAACAGATTTGTGTCTTTCCTTTTTGGCAAGTACATTGATTTCACTTATAGTTTGCAAATTTGGCAACTTTGGAAGTTATAAAAATACTTTACAGTCGAAATCTGATTTAGAATGTAAGTGAGTGACATCTGACTGAACACAGAGTGTCTTATAGGTGAATACGGTTCATGCTTTTTGGGGAGGGACTGTGTAATTATGCACTGGCCTTGTGATACGCACATGCTTTGACGTTCCTTACAGACCAGACCTAGCACGCATGGTGTGTTAAAACTATGCTAACTGATGAAGAACAGATACCTGCATAGGGACATGTGGATTTTTAGCTCCACCAGATTGAACCCAGCACCTTGGTCAGGGGTACTGACTGAAGCATACATGTTTTTTGATGTTGGGGGAAACCAGAGCGCCTGGAGGAAACCCTCGCAGGCACGGGGAGAACATGCAAACTTCAAACAGAAAGGCTGTCTCTGAACTGGGAGTCAAGTTAAGGACGTCCATGGACACCATGTAGAGATTTGGGTGAAACTGGATCATATTTTATGGAGAAAATATCTTCTGGTTTTCCCTCACATGTCCTGCGAAATACAGAGTTTCCTGATGGACAGATAGCTTTAGCTTTGTTGCTAAAGTAGCTAACCGTAACCAGACTCAGCAGGGGGTCGGTGGTATCAGCTGCTTTATAGGCTGCTACTGTATGAAGCGCTTCTCCCTCGATTCATGAAATGCCCGCACGTTGATAGATCTGCAGCCTCTGAGGAGTGCTGCACACAGCTTTTAACTGTGTTTATCACCTGAAAATGACACAGGCTGATACGTTATGACCATACAGACCTCTACATACACCAGACTGGGCCCTGTTTCCCAGAGCCTCCTTTGCACTATGTGCATCTTAGTCTCATTAGTTAAGGTATACCCTCTGAAAGTATACCTTCAGGACGGTGCTCTGAACCACTCACAAGCTGTCCCTTAGTGATTCATGTCATTTATGAGCCTTTACAACTGATCAATCGATGTGTGCACTGCAGTGAAAGACAGCTTACAATCTACCTTAGCAGCTCTCCCTAAAGGGCACCTGCTAAGAGATAGTCTGGGAAACACTCAGAGGAAAAGCAGTTCCTTTGCTAAGATATACCTCAGAAACCTTCGTAGAACACTAAGGTACTAAGGGAAACGCAGCCCTGGTCGGTATGAAGGAGATGACCAATGAGGGCTCATCTCTTCACCAACTTTATTTTTATCCTTGAAAGACACTGCAGTTCAAATATTGTTGTGTAACATTACTTACCAAACTATGTGACCATATACAAGGTGAGATACATTACATGACAGATACAATTACTGCTACATCGTGTCAGCCCGATAAATCAATTTCTTTCATTTTTATTTCGATCGTTATTACCTGATGGAGAATCATACTGGGTGCATATTTGTGGTGATGTGTCTTCATGTTGTGATGCTCTGTATCATTCAGAAAAGTTGTCCATTTCCTGATTTAAAGCTTTTTGTTTACTCTTTTAACCATGACTGACAGAGCTGTTTCAGAGATGCTCGTGGAGACGCACCGTCAGTGCACCAGACCTATAATGATGGTGCAAATGAGGGTGCAAAATATTAAACTGAAGGTGCAATGCATGCTTGTGCTCCCTGAACTGGGCCTGTCTCAAATATTCAAATATACAAAACTTATAGATCTATTATTCATAATAAAGTTTGAGGGCCACACTCTAAAATGTGACAAGTTGAGCTTACTTAAAAGAATCTAGGAAACCGATTGCACTAAAAAAGGTAAGTAAATATAACTAATAGTCTTAAGTTAAGTTTACTTCATATCTACTTGTTAAGTTTACTTTAACTCTAATTGTATTTACTTAATTTTGTGAAGTTATTTCAACTTAAAAATAGCAAGTATAATAAACTTGATCTTTCTAAGTGTTACTAACTTAAGTAAGCCAAGTTAGTCTGACTTAACTGAACAGTTGTATTTACTTAATTTTGTGAAGTTATTTAAACTTAAAAATAGCAAGTATAATGAACTTGATCTTTCTAAGTGTTACCAACTTAAGTAAGCCAAGTTAGTCTGACTTAACTGAACAGTTGTGTTTACTCAGTAGAATCTAGGAAACCGATTGCACTAAAAAAATCAAGTAAGCAGAACAAAGAATGATAAGTTTGCAGGCTTTTATTATTTGAACAAAATGTAATTCTGTGCATCTTAAGCCAAGGCAACTGTTTGCGGAAACAAATGAAATTTCACCATAAAAACAAATATGTAAGCCTTGTAAAATAATCTTTTATAAGCAAATCTTTCTAAACAAATGTAGAAACTTTCTCATCCATTACTTAAGACTTCAACAAGGCTCCTTTTATCACAATACCAATATTCAATTAAGCTTCAGCCAGCTTTCAAGTTAAATGAAACACAAACAATGCATATGCTTTGAACTGCAATAAACAAAGCAAAATGCAAAAATAGGTGGATTTATACAGGCAATCTGGGTATTTGAATTTCCCAAAGCTCCATGGCCATTAACAACTTGCAGTAGAAGTATCCCTAAAGATTTTGCGGTCACTATCCAGTATTTAAAACTAGGTGTATTAATGCTGGTATGGTCTGAGTTATCTAGAACGCAAGATAATTTAAGCAACTCCAACCTATTCAACAAATAAATTCAATAATTTTTCACAAGGACAGAAAATTGGTGCATCTATAGTACAACTAAACTGGTAGTTAAGGCTCACTGCCATCAAATCTTTCTGTAACATCTTTAACATTTAGGGGTGGTGTGTCCACAAACAAACATTTGGGTAAGTACACAAAGAGGTTCTTTGCAATCATCTGACTCATTCCCTGAGTCTGACTTCTCAAAATGACTCTGCTCTTCAAAAGACTGCTAATGCCACTTACATTCAATCAAGCTTTTATTTACTAAACTTCACAAACTAGTTTAGATTAATCAAGATGGGATTAAACCTTCAACCGATATCCCACAGACTGGGACACTATAGAAACTTAAGTATAACAAGTAACCAAAATCATCCATCTGTGACTGACTGTAACTTACTAAGAACTTTGCAGAGGTTAGTTGCAAATATATGAGTTTAACACTCAAATCAAGTATCTATGCTTCAGGATTCCTTGCTATTTTAAGCATCTGCCGGCAGTACACCCACCTACTGCAAAAGAGCATTTTTCAAGCTCTGAAGTTTTGGTCTCAGGTTACCTACACCCAGGTTGAGCATCACCCTCTGAATGAAGTCAAAGGTGTTCTTTAGTCTTTTTGGATAATCCAAATGAAGAGCGTATATTAGTCCAAATGTAACACAAAAAGCTTGTGCGTGGCTTCCAATGTCATCCATGACGATATTACCTTCCAGTATGATAGCAATGCTGGAGGGTTCAAGGTGCAGGGCATGTGGACCTGGCTGCTGTCTGTCATCAGGTATAACAGTCAGTACCCCAACAGGAACTTGCGTGACATCTGCGATGTTATCAGTGTCCTGCAGATATAAAGGAAGGTTAAAAACTAATTTGAAAATTTTGGCTTCATAGTGCAAAACCTTCAACATACCAAATTATGCAAATTATGTGTGGCACCCTGGACATTTCAGTGGTATTATTTATGTTATTAACTGGGCCACCCCTCTTAATTTTTCTGATTACTTATTGCTTGTGTAGACCCACCTGATTTCAAACTGGACTAAAGTAGTTGCTGCTTTGCGCCAGTAGGTGGCAGTGGCAACTGGTAGTGTGACGGTTGCTGGGTTTCCCTGTTGTCATGGTGACCGATGTAGTCCAGAGGAAGTCCAGTCTGAGTCGCTACAGTTTAACAGTTCATACTCGTTACAACGTTACTAGTGTGTTAATCTGTTTGCGTGTTTCCAGGTGAGTTTAATATGTCTACACAAGCATCCATATGTTTAGATATTTTCTGTTGTTAGTATGATATTGTTGTTTTATAATGTTTCCATAATTGTTTTGTAATGTTTGTATAGTTTTAAATTGTTTCGGATTTTGTTTTGTTTCACAGTTGCTGCCAACGTTGCCGTTTGCCCCGTTGTCATGGCGATCACTGTAGTCCAGAGGGGGTCCGGTCTGAGTCGCTGCAGTTTAGCAGTTTATACTCGCTACAACTTTACTAGTGTGTGTTTATCTGTTTGTGTGTTTACAGATACGTGTGTTGCATGAAAATAAACCCCCATAACACCTGAAACGACAGCGTCTGATTTCAGTGTGTTACATATGCAATACTTACAAAACAGACTTTGAAAAAATCACTTCCATCATCCCCGAGGAAAACTGGAAGACATCGCAGGACAGCAGTCCTCATGGCTTCGACATCATGGGTCTACAATTGGGAAAAACAGTGAAATAAGGAAAAGCATTTTCTGAAGAAACTGCATCATATTTTTCCAACTTAAGTTATTTAAAGGAATAGTTTGACATGTTAGGAAACGTATTTACTTGTCTTGCCGAGCTAGATTATAAGGTCAATATCACTTTCATGTCTGTATGGCAAATATGTGCCATAGTCAGTAGCTGGTTAGCAGGGTATTTGTGTGTGGAAACTAGAACATTGTCAGAAAGGAACAACTTGCACGATTTCCTGCACTTATATAAAATGAGAAGGAATGCTTACCTTTGTTTCAACCTGGGAAAGGATCTCCATAAGTGTCCTTCCAATTATTCCGGTTTTAGATTTGAAGATCTCAAGGAAACGTGGGGTATGGCGGTCCAAGGACTCAAAGAAGTCCCGCTCAAGATCTTTACTTGCCACTCTTGTGAATTCTGCAAAGACCTTCAAGGACAAAACAGAAACACAAACAAAACATTTTGCACCAAGTTAAGAGTTGACCACAATATTATCGTATACAAACTATGAATGGGACAGACAGTTTTGCATCATGTAGAACCTTTGTGTTTTTATGTTTAGGCAATGTGTATAGTTAAATTATTTACTCTTTTTTTTCTTATTCCCCCTAGCATGAAACATCGTGTATTTATTTAGCATACTTGCTTGCTTACCTGTTGTTTTCTGAAAAGAGCTGGCCATCGTTCCAACATTCGTTTCACAGAGGGCTGCTCTTCCACAATTTCTTTGCGTCTTAATGAGAAGGTCTGGCTCATCAACTGATTCACATGAACTGCATTTGGGAACCTTTTCTTCATTTCATTTTCAAGCAGCTGTCTAGAGCATTCAAGTGTTGATGCATCTTGACCCTGTGGAAAATCTGGCAGGAAGTTTGTCTCACTTCTTCTGGGTCTCTTCAGGCTTTTTCCAGGTGGCTCCCCTCTGGATTCTGCTGTGTTCTCTTGTTGCTGTTGACTGACAAATCTGCAATTCCACATCTGCGAAGTTTGGAACGGAGATTACCCATTTTGAATTTCAAACTATTCTTCCATCCATAGCAACCCGTGGTTGACCCTGGCTCAGCAAGGCACGGGTGCTTAGCGATCAGTGCTGCAGCAACAGTGGTGAAGTGTTCATCTTGAGGGTAAGCCGAGAACTTGTACATCTCCTCAGCTAGCTTCTGCAGAATGTCATGCTTCATGTCTCGTGAAACTGACATGCGTGTGCCATCTCTCATATAAATTAGGTTTCCCTGTCTCAGTCTATATTCAATATTTACAGAGAAATATGGCACCTCAAATGTAGAAGGCCATGGTTCACGTGAGGTCAGTGGTGATGTCTCTTCAGTGCGAGCCAGTATTTCTGTGTCAGACGACCCAGGTGAAGACAGAGTCAATGCTGAAGACAATGCGCTGACTGAAGATGATGGACTGGCTGCAGACAATGTTACAACTACATTTTCCAGAGAGACAATCTTCAGTGTTGGTCTATCAGGCAGCTCAGTTATATCCGAGAGGTTGCAAAAAGCATAGTTGAACTCTGGGTCTTCATAGTGAAGCATGAAGTCATACTGCTGAGCAAGTCGTTTTTTCAACTCGCTTATTAGCTCTTCCAAAGTATTCGGTCTTTTGTGGAAAGTTACTTTTCGAATGTCATTTTCAGCAACCACTACCCTCACTGGCCAGGACTGGTCCATGGTTCTGAAAGAATAAAATATGACATCAGCACAAAATGTAACGCTTTAGGGTCACAAACAACTGGCCTTTCACTCTGTAGGCAGAGAGGGGAAAGACATCATTGAAGTCTTTCAACTGGGTTACAAGCAAGCTTGAGCTACTTTTACAGACTTCGTAAGCTCTAAGGTGTTCGTGATACCATGCCGACAATTGTCTACAAATGAACAAAACATTGGTATCCACAACCAGAACCTGCTGAATCTGCCTGAATTCTGGAAGGCCTGCGCATGAACCAACAGACACCACCATGTCAGCTGCATACTTAATACCATCTATGCTAACAGATGTTGCTGTAAGGACTGTGTTTTGAGGTGCATGCCTTGCCAACAAATGCTGCTGCACATTGTCTGGGAAGGAAGAAATCATGACACTCTTTACTTTGTCCAATTCCAATGCTGGTTTAAAAAATGAAGCAGAATCTAAATGGTAAGCCATCATCTTCTGATGTCTATCAGCCAAAGTCAGAGGAACATTTCTGAAGTTGTGGGCTCCACGAATTACTTGTTTAAAGAATTTGTGTTTTCCCTCAAATCTCATAGTCCACACATCTACAAGTGGTCCAAATACTTGAATTAGATGGGGATAATGCTCCAAGTAATGGTGTTTTGGACGGAGTCTGTAGTGAGGGAATGCCTCTTGAAGAAATGTTCTATGCTCTGACAACTTGAAATCCAGATAGTTGAGTGACTCCTCAGTAAACCTTGTACACATCGCCAACTCAACCACGTCTTTCAAGCACAGTAAAACCTCCCATGCTTTATCTCCTTCAGGGATATAATGGCCAATCAACAGGGGAAGGAGTCTGATCAGGCTCCAGTTTTCATGACCATTACCTCCAATGGTCCCTTTAGCATGGAATGTTTTAGAAATTGTCTGAGGCTGGTTTGTTTTGTCTGAATGTGTGTAGGGAAATTCCTTTATGGCACGATTCAGCATCTCAAGTGTGAAGAACTTCTTTTTTATGAAGTCCTGAATGCAAAGACACAACTCAGAAGGAACAATGCCTTCAAGCAAATCATGGAGGATATCAGGGGGGAAGCCATCAACAACATGAAAGTGCTCCAAATGAACACTTAAAGGACAGCTCCCTTTCACACCATATTGCTTTGCCATCTGGGCATCCTGCTGGACTTCCCGCACATGCCGGTCATGGTCTTGTTTTGTTCTCAAGCAGAAGTGACCAGACCTAACTTCATTATCTTGTATGTCTTGCCGTGTAGCCATGCAAAAGCGGCAAATCTTATCAGAGATAAAACTTTCATGGAATCCTGCCAATGAATGAGCAGCCAAATTATCTGCTGCAATATACAAAACAGTTCCTCTGACACTTGAGCCTAATTTTTCCACATATACACCATGCTTCTCAAGAAGCACTAGATCCTGAAGGAGTGGATGAAGGACTTCAGAGTACCCACACGCTTTGACAGTGTTTGTCTTACAAAGAAGAGCTAACTGTATTGAGCTGAGAGAGGAACGGAATTTGGGTGCAAGATTTACTAGAACCCAATATACTGCACAGATTTTGTGTTTATTTTTAGAGGTCCCCAGAGGGTTTGCAACCTCAAAGTCATCAATGTAAAGTGCCAAGGCAATCTGAAAATTTTCCTCCACTAGTAAAGGATTTTCTTTGAAACGTGAACCATCCCTGAAGGTACTGTATCCTTGCATATCACCATTGCTAACTGTGAGAGCTTTGTCCAAGATTTCATCTTTGTTTAACAAAGTCTGGAGCATTTTAAGGACAGGTATGTAGACAACTGACTGCTTGTGTTCACCTGTAACAAACTCAACAGGTTCCACAATTTTAAACTCTTTTACCATGTAAGAGGCTCTTTTGCAGGAGGTGGATAGGGAACCTCCTTTTTGAGTGTGTTTCAGAATGACATCGCTCTCTGAGATTGCACTTACTATCTCTCTTGCAATAGACATGTCTGCATCAGGATAGTAGTTCAAGAGTACTTTCTGAATAGCAGAAAAATGCAAAGGTTTTGACAGGTCCATTATCTGCCTTATTTGCTGTATTACATCTTGCACAGCAGTTTCCGATATCTTAAGTATGGTCTGCATTCTAAGGAAAAGGGCTGCCAAATTATGCTCAAGCTGCCTCTCCAAGTCATCGGTATTATCTGCAGTCAAATCCTCTTCTTGAAAATCAGTTGCGTCTTCAATGTCACTTTCATTTTCAGTTTGGACAACTTCACCCAAAGTTTCTGTATGTGTTAAAATTTCCGGTTTGAACTGCAACTGGCTATGTATCTGTTTGCCATCATGGTTCCTGCTTTTGTGGGCATTAAATGTAGTGTAGACGCAGGTTTCAAAATTACAATCCTTGTAAGGGCACTGTACTTTTTGGTGCATCCGGATATGTCCGTAAGTGTGAAAAAAAATCTTTTTCTACACATGGCTCATTGAAGTCACAAAGCTGACATCGGAACACGTTTTTTGTGGCATCACAATGATCATCAATCTGGGAGTGCGCTCTTGATAGATGTACCTTAAGAGCATTAAAGGACTTGAATGTGCAGGGGCACTCTTTATGAACACATGGTAATGGTGATGTTCTTGTGTAACCACCATGTTTCAATCTATAATGTTTAAGTAATTGCCCTCTCTTTTCACATGTGAAGTTGCAAAACTTACAAGTCCACTGCATCAGTGTTGGTTGTCTGTCGTCAAGCTGTAAAAAAAAATAAAATAAAATAAGGTCACAAAAATGGCATCAAGAATGGCTCGAATACTTTAAGTGAAGACATCTGAGGTCAATGAATTTTGGCAGAGCAAGCAGGGCATCTCTTATTGGCATTTTTGCTCATTCTAAGATCCAGAACGACCACAGCTAAACAGTTCTGAGCAATACACATGTAAGTCAGGTTGTTGCTTAGTATGTTCTGGCTGTGGTCATTCTGCCCTGCATGCTCTGCCCAAATTCATTTACCAAATTTGTAAATGTTACTTTGAAGCAGAATAACAAAATGAAAGAGTTATTGGAAGGGGTAATCAATTATGATTTGCAGAATCATCATGTTTAAGCTACATTATAATTTAACTGTACATTACAATTTCTATATTAGCACAAGCCATGGCACATTGACTCACTTTCGCTGCTTTTCTCTCGCTCTTGTCTTCTCACTCCTTTACATTTCTCTTTCCCTGTCACTGTTGCTGTCACACGAGTACCAGCTGTTTTCGACGCCTCTATTCAGTGAAGGCCCGCCCTACTCTGCCTGTGATTGGCTGACAGCCCGACTACTCTGCCTGTAATTGGCTGACTTTCTTGTCAGAAAAGAGTCGCCGGTCAAACTGTAGTTTCCGCGATCCTGGTGCGCCACAGGTCAGCGGACCGAGACGCCCAGTCTGTCAGTCCTTCGCCCTTCCTGATCCGCCCCGGGCTGCAGAAACCCCGCGGGTGAAGCGAAAAAAAAACAAAAAAAAAAACAAAAAAAAAAACAGAATGGCGGAGCAGCGTGTGTGTGAGAGGAGAGGAGAGACTGGGCTGGAGCATAAACCAGCCGCTCCGCTTTCACCCGCGGAGTGTTTGCAGCTCGGGGCGGTCAAGAATCGGTTGGTCAGCCCGCCTGCCTGGTCTTCAGGTCTCAAGAAACACAGTGTTATGCTACTGCCGCCAAATAACCATAACCTCTTTCATTTTGTAATTTTGCTTCAAATTAGCATTTGCATCACGATCACATCATTTATGTGCTATAGCTAACTAGAAATTATCGTGTGAATGACATGATAATGGCGGTTTTAGTTAGCTGCCTTGGCTAATGTTAGCTAACAATAGCATTAGTTATCTCCAGAGATGTTTCAGAAAAAAATGTCCTGCCAAAAATTTAGTTGTAAGCAATGAAATTACAGCTGACAATTGAAAGACTTTGAACAACTTACCAAGAGACCCAGAAAATGTTGTTTTCTTCCCAAGTTCTTGTCCACGCGGTTTCTGCAAACTTCTCTTGTACTGCTCTACTGCGCATGTGCTCTGCTGAGCCTCTGTGTTCATTCCAGGAACAGAATGTTACAAGTCCAGTTTACTCAAATGAATTTAGTTTTAAACCTCCTTAAGGAAAAATGAGTACATACTTACATTCCATGAGTTAAATCAACAGGATAGGGACAGATAAGTAAAATACACTATTATGATTTAAGTAAGCATAACTATTACCTTTTAGAGTGCATGAAAATTACAGGAGTTTCCTAGGAACAAAAAAACAGGAGTATTGGTGGTACATTAGGTGCTTTTGGCTACTATAAATGCTAATCAATGTCCATGACAAGTCCACTCCTTTAGCTGCCTGTTTTACAGGAAACACATAAGCAGTAAGTACTCTGCTTGCAGTTTCATGGGAACTTTAAAACAGCAAGCGTACAAGAAAAAGTCAACTGTAACTCCACTCAGCACTTCCTTGAAGTATAAGGATGAATTAATCCAAATCTTCAATCATCCCTATAACCTGATTTAACTTTCTTATAATTACTAATCTTCTCCCTCACACTAAAACCAGATTAGATAAAAAAAAATGACCTTTCTAAGTTTTTCTACGTCTTCAATGAAAAAGGTAAAAATAAAAAAGAAGAAAAAGTTCACTTTCTCCAGATGAAAGTATCCAGCTGCTTTGTATTTTTATGTAAAAGGAACCACTGGAAATCAGCGCTGTTTGATTTTTCTGATTATTCATAAGGGGGAAAAAATGCTTTTCTTGATTTCTAAAAGAAAAGCAGCTCAGGACATCAAAGGAAAAAAACTATTAAAAAAGCTGTGTGAAGAATTACAGCAGGGAGTTTCATTTAAAACTATTCAGTGACGGGAGCTGCTTTTCAGCGGCGATGAACAACAATTTGGTTGCAGCCTGCATTTAAACACTTTTTTTTTTTTTTTAACTGCTGTAGAAAATCAGCTGTAATTCTGTGAGAGTATCTCTTCAAGTACTTTCCCCTCGCTTTTCGTCAATGATTTAGACTCAGGTCAATGTTTTCCACTCCAGCAGAGAAAGGTGCATACATTTCTGCTCTCTACTTTTCAGTTCCATTTACTGCTCCATCGCAGGAGGCTATTATTGTGGCGGCCTCAGGTTCAACCTGAGTGGGTTTTATGGAGGGTTCTAGAAAGTTAGAGCTATAAAAATAGGGAACTGTGATGGAGAAGAGGATAGATAGGTGACCTGAGGACGTCTGAGGCTCTTGTAGTGCTCCTCTACGCTGGACACGTGACTCGAGTCTGGCCGGAGAGAAATCCCAAAATAAAGCAGAGACAGCGGCTGTCCTTGTTACCTACTGGATTATGATGCATATCACATAACCGCAGTGTCCCTGGTTTGATTCCAGCCAGTCCAAACAGCATCATATATGAATTATATAATCATAATAATGATAATAATAATGACTTCATTTATATAACACCTTTTAAAAACAGAGTTTTACAAAATGTTTCCACAGACAAAGCAAGGCAGTGAGTCAGAAAGTGATATAACAACAGAAGGTAAACAGTGAGGCCAAACAAGATCAAGGCCAGATGAAGATAAAGTTGAGACAAGAAAACAAAAAAGACACTAAAAAAGCAGGACAGAGAATGTTAAAATAAATGTGATATAAATCAGGTATGTATGACAAGTAAAGAAAAAAATAGGAGCAAAAAAGCAAAAAATATGTGAATAAATAAATAAAAATTAAACAATAGAAGCAACAAAAACAATAAAAAGACAAAAAGGGCAACATCACATGAAGGCATCTGTTTAAAATTGGTTTTAAGAGGTGATTTAAGAGATGTTATTCATTCTGCGAACCTTATGTTCTCAGGCAGGTCGTTCCAAAGTCGAGGGGCCTTGATGGAAAAAGCATGGTCACAGTGCACGTTTGTGATTTAAAGGACCAATTTATAACAATTCCAAAAGTCCAAAAATGAGTACTGCAGTCCAAATAGTGAGTTGGAGCCACAGATTATGTATTCTCAGTCCTAAACTATGGGTGAAGCAAGTTGTTTCATCCCCTGCCCCGTCATCCCTAGAGTCCAGGAAGCTCAGGCAGGCTGCGGCAACACTGCAGGAGTACAAGACGGGTGCAACATCATCATCATCACACTCTGGAGTTGGAGTTCAGTGACTGCCTGCCAGACTCCATTAACATTTAGCTCAATTTAACTGTTATAAACATCTGCTCCATCTAAAAGATTATTAATGACTTCTAACTCATTTGGCAAACATTCAGCATTAATCTGAACTCAATTAACATGAAACGGGAAAACTAAAACAGTTATTCCGGACCGGGAAAGACATTTCAAAGGAGGATACTGCAGCTGTAGCGTTGTTGTCAGTGAGTATTTCAAGTGAATATGTTGATTTGTCTGTGCTGTTTGTAAATGCAACTGAACGTCCCAGGATGTCAAATCACAACGCTTTGAGTCGGTTAAAACGTCCCAAAAACAGCAAATTAATGAGAGAAAATAAGGAAATACAGGCAGAGGGCAGGGTCTCTGCAGATAGAGCCACCACCACGCAGTTCTAGGTTATGAGTGATGATTGAAAGGGATTATGTTCATATGAGTCTATGCATTGTTTTTTGGGAAAATGCTGCAGATTACTCCTTTAATCTCTGATGACATATTCATTTTATAGTAAATTACAGTAAATATATTGCAGACTTCTCCTTTAATTCCTATACAATCGTTATCATGTGTGGAAATATACCCGCCCCTTCAGGAAACAGAAGAGAAGTTAGGAATAATAAAAAACAAGAACTCCCCTGAGTATTTCTTAATTATGGCACAGTAGATGAAAATGATGACTTACGGCCGTGTGTGTGTCAGTGTGTGTTTTATTCTGCGTGTGTGTTGATGCACAAGTCTGTTTGAATTGGTGTATAGGAAATTGTGTGCTTTCACCTGTGTGTTTATATTCACTTGCGTTAGTGTGTGTGTGTGTGTGTGTGTGCACGCGAGCCACACTCTTTGGGGACAGTCTAAATCTGCTCCACAAGTCACGCACCCTCCACCCTCAAGCTCCAGGATGCTACTTTAAGATAACAACTTCAGGGTATTTCAGGGAACACACTCAGTTTATGCCCAGAGACTGTGTTTGTGTGAGGGTGTGTGTGCGGTGCTTATTAGGGCTCCTGGCTCTTTTTGTGATGTAGTTATGTTTTCATTCCAAAGTTTTCACAGGAAAGTGAAAGTTAAGACCTGTTTTCATTTTCTTTTTTCTTTTTTTTTTTCTTTTTTTGGAGCAGCAGTCAGAGTTGAGCTTTACATCTCCTGGAAAAATCTCAATGTGATCAGAAGAGAAGAACAACAGACATGAGCGGTCTTCCACTTTTGGATTTTATTTGTGTGCTTTTTAAATTGTGTATCCTAAAGGAACAGGACACCTCAAAACCAAAAAACAAACTAAAAACAAACATATTTTTCCTTTTACCTGTGGAGCTATTCTTCTGTTTAGATCGTTTTGATGTAAGTTGTAGCGTTTTGGAGATATCAGCTGTAGGGGTGTCTGCTTTCTCTCCACTATAATGGAACTAAATGGCACTAAAGTACTAAAAAAAAAAAAAAAGGAAAAACTCAACAACAATGTCTGTTTCCAGAGATCATGACCTGATTTCTAAAGATAATCCAGAGACCTTGTTGTGAGCAGTTTTTATGTGGAACTCTTTGCTCTCTCTATGGCTGAGGTCTCCAAAACTTGGCAACTCTGACAGAACTAGATGAATAAATACCACCAGAAGTCAGAGGAAATATATGTATTTTTGATTTTGGGGTGAACTATCCCTTTAAATCTGCAGTGCAGAACTTTTGTCTGCCACCTTGTGGCAGTGAGAGTAATTACACAAACACTGTTGAAGCGTGGTCATAAGGTATATCTACAGGTGCCAGTGGTTATCTGTGTTTGTCCTCACTGTTGATTGCTTTCTCTTTTTCGATTGTGATCCTTCCTCTGACGGACTTCCAGTTGCTGTAGCCTTTTTCATTGGTTGCTCGCAGCTCTGACTAACCAATCGTTGCTGGTTGACGTAAAGCACATCACTGCCGGAGCACCTGCACAGAAATGTCACCACAGGCACCAAATTTTAAAACTCAGGTATACAGCAAAATACCAGAGGTGTGGACTCAAGTCAGACTTCAGTCACAAATGTGATGTCTTCAGACTCAACTTGACAAAATCAAAACAAGACTTGCAACTGAACTTGGACTTTAACACCAATGACTTGTGACTTCACTTCAGCAAGTCAACACTTGATTCCCCAGATAAACTGGTTAACAATAAAGCAGAGTGCAATATAAAAAATGAGCAGGCTGAAAATCAAACAGAGACACAACAACTTCCAACTTCATTTGACATTTGAAGTTGCACAAAGGTGATGGTGACAGGAGGCTCTCTTGTTAAAATAGCATTACATATGGTGAAGAGCACATAATAACTTGTTTAAGACTTGAAACTCAAAGTTTAGGACTTAGGACTTGACTCAAGACTTGCTTGTCCAGACTTGGGATTTAAGTGTTAAGATCCAAGATGTACTTATGACTGGATCCCACCTCTGCAGAATACAGAGATTAACGTTGTGCTGCTTTATCACCAGTCTGTGAACTTTAACAGTTTTCTACACTGACCATCTAAACTAATTAATTTGTGAAACAATTATTTCATCCAAAGCTCTAAAAATGAACCATAGTTTATAAATTAATCTGAAAACCGTTCTTAATTAATTAAATTAATTAATTAATTAAGGTTGTGTTTTACTCACCACATGACCAATTAATATTTAACCTACAGATTTATTAATGGTACTTTACAGGACTTGTCTTTAGAAACATTAATTATGATAGGAAAAAGTCAGTGGCACAGTGAAAAGTTAATTAATTTGATCACCTCTGGCTCAATTCCCAGTTACTGACCATACATTGTGTGTGTGAATAATCCATGACCAACCAACATTTCTTTGCCTAAAGGTAACAGCGACTAAAACCTTGAAATGAACCTTTTTCATATGATAAATATGTAAACATTTATTAACATATTAACTAAATTGTTTTCATAATTAGGTTGTGGTGACAACATAATTCCTGACTCAATTATATTCACACACAACTTTTCTTTTAAACAATTAATTCGTATTTCGTAAGGTGGTTGAGGGTAGATGGTGGCTATTCAGAGTGGAGGACTTTAAAGGCATAATATGCAACATTTTCCTAAGAAAACACAATATAAACATAATTCCTCTAAATCATCACTTATCACTACAATTGTGTGGTGGTGGCATCTGTATTTTACAGACAGCTGCTCTGTGCCTCTATTTAATATTTTCTCATTATTTTGAGGTGCTAGGGAGGATTTACCAACCCAAAACATCTTCGTCCTGGGAATGAGACTCAACAATCAACCATCAACTATCTTTCAGGTGCATTTATGAACACCTCTGACAAACCGTACAAATTAAATTGTATATGTTTATATTTGTACGCAGGTCTGTCTTGAGGAAGGGAATCCAATCTCAATGAGGCTACCTGTTTATACAAAAGATTAAATAATAATAATAAAAAAAATCTACCTTTAACATTACAGTCCCATGTTTGCACCCAGGCTTGTGCAACAAAAGCTATTTGGTAAGGACATTTTGTGAGTTTGGGTTTATGCAGTAAAGACACTTTTGTTAAAGAGATAGTTCACCCCAAAATGAAAATTCAGTCATTATCTACTCACCCTCATGCTGACTGAAGGTCTGGTTTCGTTTTTTAGTCCACAAAACACTGCTGGAGTTTCACAGAAAAACAACACTGCTGAGTCTCCCAAACAATGGAAGTGAATGGTGACCAGTTTTCAAATGTAAAAAAACAAAAAAACAAAAGATAAAAACATGAAATGCCTCCAAACTGCTCGTTTGGTGTAATCCAGTCTCCTAAAGCCCCGACATGCCAAGTTGACTAAAAAAAAAATTATTTACACCATGTTTTTAGTCGAAATCTTCACTGTAGATCCTTAGTTTGGAGCCACGTTCACGTGCACATGAGCAGTATGGGGGAATTTTATGTTTTTTGGGTTTTTTTCAGTTGTTTTTTACATTTGAAAACTGGTCACCATTCAGTTCCACTGTTTGGGAGATTCTGCAACACATTTTTCCTGCAATAGTCCAGCAGTGTTTTGTAACAAAATAAAACTGACCCTCACTCGGCACGAGGGTGAGTACATAATGACTGAATTTTCATTTTTATGTGAACTATCCTTTAAGGTTTGGGAAATCATTTTGGTTAAAGGACAAATCTGTTATATATTAACTGTAATAAATCATAAAATGACTATAATATGTCATCAGAAAATAAGAAAACAAAAATAATGTTGCACACACTCGGCAGGAATAACTGTTTTAATTTGACAATTAGAGTCCAAACTAATGCCGAAGGTTCACCAAGTGTCTCTTTATGAGTCTTAGGAAATTATCAATAATCTTTTAGAAAGAGGAGATGTTAATAATAGTTAAATTGAGTGATATGTTAATGGAGTCTGGCAGGTACTGAGAACAGGACAGTCCAGAGTGTGTATTTTCAGGCAGGGTCTTTTATTTTCAGGATAACAGGCTTAACTTGCAACATACATCATTGTTTGTTATTGTCAGTTTACGATGTTGCGCTTGTCTTGGGCTCATGCAGTGTCCTTGCAGCCTGCCTGAGCTTCATCTTGTCTGAAGAGGAGGGGATGGGGGAAACAACTTGCTTCAGCCATTGACATTGTATTAAAGAGGGATTCACCTTATTTAATACACGGTCTGTGGCTTCACCTCACCATTTGGACTGCTGTACTCATTTTTGCGTGCACAACTGCTACATATTGCTCCTTTAAATATTCATAAAAACATCTCTTGTTTCAAGTCACTGCTGACTTTTGAATAATACTATAGTCACTCTGGATAATATGTGTCTATTTTGGCGGAAAACAATTAAATAAACTGTCAGTGAACAGTTTCATTGATAAGTATGTTAATTAACAACATCATAAAGTATTTGGGTCGGCATTACATTTCCCTCAGAGTATATTTGCTGTTGCAAATAAATGTACAGTGATTTCTAGGAGACAGGACTGTTTCTTTTAATGATGGAGAAGACTGAGAGTGTCTCCCTTGAATTTCATGGTTGCTAAAGTAACCTGACGTGACACAGTTTTGCAACAGAAAATGGCATCGGCAGTTTACCTTACCTGACATGATCTACTTCAGTATTTCGGTCACATGGTCTTAAACAAGCAACAGGACCCAGATATGCACGGTGCAGACTTTATTCTGAGGAGAGACGCCGTGACAGAGGAAAATACACAGAACAAAACCAGTCTGGAGGAGAATAAAGTGGGCTGAGACACACTGGATGTCACCTGGATGCTGTCAGTGAGGAAACCTCATTCAGACACATATTTGTTCTGTTGTGGCACAGCTGCAGGTTAGGAAACGGCAGGAGCAGAAGAGGTTTTGATGGCAGCGCTACCTCAACAGAGAGACGGAAGAGGAAAAGCGGGAATGAGTAGATGGAGAGAGGTGATCTGTCTTTTCATCACGGGATCAAAACACACACACACACACACGTGCACACACGCATGCACACACAGCCATCACATCTCACAACTCAATAAAAGTGTCTCTTGGCTGTAAGCCGTGCTTTGTCACTTCCAAACACTTCCATAATTCATGGGCCGGTGACAGCAGTATTGAATTGAGGACAAAGATGTCTGCCCTGTAGGCTACACACACACACACACACACACACACACACACACACGCACACACACATGCACACACATGCACAAAGGTGGTCGCAGATTTTCATGAGCTACAAATACAGAGAAACAGAGAATATATGTTAGTGGAGACCTTTGGACCTGTGATGAAGCCCTGCTGGCCGGTGTGTGTGTGTGCATGTTTGTGTGCACACACATGTGTGTGTATGTGCGTGTTGCACTTCTCCACTCGATAATGACTAATCCCTCCATTTTTGCCCTTCCTCCTCTCTGTCACTTAGTGTTGCTTCTGTTTTTTGTATCTTTGTCCTGCCCTTAGCATGACTAAATACAGTCCGTCTCACACATACGCACACACACAGACACACACACGCCACACACGCACACACACTGGCAGACATATTTCAGCCACAAGGTTGTCGCTTCTGCTCCTGGCAACATGTCACCCACCCACATGTCCCCTCCCCAAAAAAAGTACCAGGGACAGAAATACATCCTCATCCTGGTTTTGACGTCATTCGGTCCTCCTAGCCAAGCTGAAGAACACACACACACACACACTCACACACGCAGCCAACTGTTTCTCTTTATTAAAGTGATTTCTCCCAGCACTGAGTCGAGAATGAGAGTGGAAGGCATGACTCGTGTTTGTAGCGCTGACACTGAAGGTGGCGTCTAAATTTGTTTACTAAGAGCCCCGAGATGACTTCTGAAATGGCAGCAGGAAAACAGAAACATTGAACTGTCCTCACATCACACACACACACACAAAAAAAGATGGCTGACATTTTGTATTTTTAACTTAAGGACCTCCCCGTACGAGGTGACAGTTGAAATGTCAAGTGCAGCCATTTACATGTTTATTTTTAGATTGACTGTTAATTAACTGTAGTAGGTGTAAATGTCATCTGTACAGTATGTGCTTAGCAAAAAATAAAGGTTGCAGGGACTCTTTGAAGTGGATCCCAGGTGATTTTCCATCAAAATGAGGATAACAACAGCAGAGTTCATCACAGGTTTCACTTTCGCTATTATTATCCTCCCACACATTCCACAGGCAATTTATTATAATAACACCATAACAAGCAAATTAACAATTTTATTTCTGTGCTTATCAGTAATAGATCTTGTATGCAGCTATTAAGCACAAGCAAAAAAGTAGTGGTGGAAGGATTCCTGAAAATCTTTACTCAAGTAGAAGTTCTGTTACATTACTGAGATATTACTCAACTACTAGTAAAACTAATGATGTTTAAAAAATACAAGTAAACAAGTAAAAATAAAAAGTAGTCTTCAAAAGAAATAATCAGAGTAACTGTTGATGTTTAATGCATTATCAGTTGCAAGCATTCAGCTGAAAGGAATTTCTGTTTCTCCAAATTTCCAGTCTAAATTGGCCCATTACCAATCTGATAGCCATATTAGCTACAAAAATGCACATGAAATATAAATTTAAAGTATATTGAAGTAGATTATGTAGCGTAATGCAGTGGTTTCCAAATGGTGTGCTGGGAGGCAGGTCCAGGCGTGCCTTGGGAATTTGCAACAACCATTCATTATTGTTGCAATATGCAACCATACAAAAAGTTATGAGTCATTTTTTTATTTACTATATCAGTACTTTGTATGTACTCACTTTCCAATACAAGGCAAATTCTACACCCTAAACATCCATTAAAACAAACCCTGGTTTTCACTGTTTGCACAGTTGCCAGATGGTGGGAATTATTAGAGTGTTGCACATCAAAGGCCCTCATTGATTGACACCAGAAGACTGGGAACTCTGCATCTGATTGGCTAGTGCTCGTTGCCTCCATTTATTAGGTTGGTTATAGAGGCTATTTTGCATGGATATGAGATTTTGACTTGTCCTTTAGTGTGCCTTGGGCACAAAAGGTTGAAAATCACTGGTGTAATGCATATTTATTATTGCTATAAAATTACAGAGGAAAAACTCATATGTAACCAGGTGAACAAGGGACACAGAGTGTTTGTAGACTGTTTAAGTAGTGTTATATATGATCCCCCTGTGAAATTATTACAGTAAAAGATGTTTCTTTCTGTGAAACAGCACAGTCACAATGAGACAAGCCTGTTCCTCTTGTTGAGGTACATTGTCAATTTAGGAGCAGCGCAGGTTGAGATCGTGGGAGAATGCTTGTTAGGATGCTGGAGACATGTAAGCAGCTGTACCGGGAACAAATGAACGACTACTGAGAACTGTAAAATGTTTCAGCTGTGTGATAACTCCACCACGCTGAGGCAAAGACTTAACAGCAGGTTGGCAGATATAAAATCGTATGTATTGTGTGTTTCTTTGCGCACAGGGTGCTCCCTGGAGTGACAGAAAACCCACTACTGTTGTCTAGAGCTGTCTAGAACTGTCTAGCATTGCCTAATACTGTCTAGTATTGTCTAGTCAAGTCTACTATACACTGTAAAACTGATGCTCATTAGAGTTGTTAATGGGAGGCATTGTAGCTGGAGTTACTCAGTTTGAAGCTGAAAGTTGATATTAAGTGAAGATGAAAAGTGCAGGGAAAGCACAGGAAAAGGGAAAAGATTTTTCCTGTTCTGTTATTACTGTGCTTTATTTAAAAAAAGCCCTCAGAATTACAGAGTTAATGGTGCTCTTTTTTTTTCAAAGGCAGTCAGGGAATTATGGACCCACTGGGTAGTTTTGTGCTGTGTTCAGACTCATTTTTGATCAGGCCACACATGAAGGAACAAGTACCCCCCAAAAAAGAGACTTAATTACAGTAACATGAATAGTTTTTTACTTCCACCCTTAAAGAAAGGTCACAAATATTTAACCTTTTCTCAAATTTTTACTTTCTATTACAAAGACCTGGAGGATTATTCTCACAAAAGTCACTCCTTCAAATTTTCTCTCTGGTTTGACAATTTTGGGAGAAATGTTCACTTGCTTTCCTGCACAGAGATAGATCAGGCAATCGACATCGCTCTCAGCATCCTGTAGGTCTGTCCAAAGGCAAAACAACCCACCTAGCAGAAGGCGAAACTCTTTAATTAACACATCATAACTAATTTCTTTAATATCTGTAAAAAAAACAAAGTGTAAAGTTGTGGTTTTTGCAGGGGCGGGATTATGTGCTGCAGTACTTTCTCAGCTTGGACCGGTAACTTTCAGGAGCCTCTGCTGGTTGCCTAGCAACGTCATAATGTCATAAAGACTCTTAAGAAATCTCTCTGCCCGGCCAAAAAAAATAATCCAAACTGCTTATATCCCCAGCACTCCACCAACTTTTTAGATTTGCACTCCACACTAAGGTCCTGATTCCTTTTCCAGTTCATTTTATAGAACGAGTGTTTTCATTTTATAGTGTTTTATACAAAGAGGTGGTCACTGTAACAGGGTTACATAGTTGACTTGATGTCTCCGTGTGTCACATTAAAATGCTTTGTGGCTCTGATGCTTCCACTTCCTATCCAGGTCTTCTGCTCTGTCCAGATCTCAGACTCTGAGCCTGTCATGAGTTTCATCTATGAGTATTCATCTTCATTACAATGACAGCCAGCTTAAGATCTAATAGCATCTCATAAAGACAAATGACATAAACCAAATACTTATGCCCGTGATTACGTGAGCATGCATTTGTCTTTGTAAATTCTATTTCAGCCTGGAGATCTGTTGACCTTGGGTTAAAACTTGGCCAAACTTCCTTACTGGATCTGCGTTTTTATTCTGTTGTGTTATCTGTCCAGACAACAGAGGACTGTTAAAGGTCTTTTGTTTGGAATTGGGTGCAACAACCGTTCTTTTGTCTTTAAAACTACCTCTCACAGGACTGGACCACACCATTTATTGTCTTGTACAGAGAACATACAGCAGGCCAAGCTTGTAATCATGCAGATATATTGTGCAAGCAAATGATTTTGACATCATCCTCAAATAGAATAACTCTCCTCAGTGTGTAAAGAAAACATGCAGGACTAATGTGCACAGATTTATTTAGTTGTTGAATTTGTTTTCTTCTCATTCATATAGTATATTTGATTTTTTTTTTTTAAATGGTCGGACGTGGGGTTGTATGAGGCACTTACCAATAGTCAGTGTTGTACCTACACCCTTAGATGGTGGTCACCACACCCCCAGTTTAGAGAAGCAGCAGGGGTCCTGGTGTAGGAAGTTAAGCAATTTACTGCTGTGGACAGGATCAGCAACAAAATGTATTTTAGCCACCTAAAAAAGACCCTTCAGAGGAATATATATCAGTTTAAGTGAATGCTATATTTAGTATATTTTGACAGCTTTACGTTGACGTCAGACAGCAGGAAACCTCTCTTATAATATAATGTAAATATATGTCCACAGCAGTTCTTTGCTTAGCTTCCTACACCAGGACCCCTGCTGCTTCTCCAAACTGAGGTCATATGTACTGTAGGCGTTACACTGACGATGGATAATTACCTCATACAACCCCGACTCAAATAATCTGAACTATCCCTTTAACTTGTTGTTTTACATGCAAAAACAGGCAATAAGGAACAGATATTTTTTCCCAGTATTCATTGTTCACGGTGCTTTTGTTTCCTTTTATTAATTGCTGCTTCATTAGCTGCTCCAATGCTGCAGCAACAAATGGAGAGCATTGTGTGTGACTTGATAATTATATTGTATGAATAATAAACCATCTATATATAATATACAGTATATAGCTTAAAATTGAAATAGTCAATTCAGTCATGTTTTCACTCATTGGCATTCCTAATTTTCCTGAGGGGATTAGTTTCATCATTTTCTACAGCACTTAAAGTGTAGAAACATTATTATTCTCATGTACATAAGCATGACATTTAGGCTGCATGCATTCTTGCCATATGGTGTGTGTTCCTTGCTGTGTATTCTTATATGATTAGTCATATTAGGTCTGTACCAGCCTGAGTAATTCCTCCCCTCGCAGCTATTATCAGCCCAGTTCCAGCACTTGTACTGGATACACTGCTCTGTGGAAGAGTTCAGCTCATTTTTATCATTCGTTCTGGTTAACCAGGATTAGTCCTTCACGTACAACTGATCATTTTCAGCATTTTGCACTGTTGAGCGCAGTCATTCCCACTTGATAATGATGTCCTCACATGCTTTGTGACCACTGATGCATTTTCCCCCGTTGGCTGTTACCTGTGAACGTTACCCAGGTGATTAAAAATACTGTTTTGGAGACACTAATGGATAATCTCAGCTCTGTGACCCAGTGGTAAAAAACGAGGCAGATATCAATCACTCTAATGCTGCACAGTGTGTAAAGTACATCACATGCATGGGTCAAATACTGAGCCATAATGCTTATGGTTAAATGGATTCAGTTGCCATAGGTGATTACTCACAGGAGCATCTGGCCTTTTTGAAAGAGCACAGTTTGTCTCAGCCAACCACAGCCGGGCAGATTAACATATTTCCCATGATTGTTTTCATTAGTGTGTAAATGCCAGGGTTGCCCCAGTGAGTCCTGTCCCCGAGGGAATCAGAACAGGCAAAGCGCACTGCCTGTTTGAGTAATATTCATAAGACATAGGTATATCTGTAAACCTAATCCCACATGCAAAAACATGCCCCTACTCTCCTGCATGTTATCTCACGGCAGAGTGTCACTAATCTGCACTGCACTTTCAAGTTAGAGCATCCACAAGGGGAAATGGCTCCCATTCATTTAATTCCACGGATTATTAGCCGCCTCCACTCATGTTGATTCAGGGCGTCAGTTTGAGCAGCAGGGATTGAGGTTAGGCTCGGCTCTGTTGCAGCTCTCTTTCAACTCCATCTCTTCTCACATACTTTCCACCGACGCAAGGAATGGTTCAGGTTTTTCAAAATACCGAGCTAGTTTAAACCCAGTAACGACCGAGCTTTTACCAGCTGCGGGCAATAGGAGAGATAGCGGCACGCTGTATGACAATGACACAGCAGGGGGGACTGACATTTTTGGCAAAATCCAAACAACATTGGGGGCTTTTTTGCAACTGCTCATCTGAGAGTGAAAAACCTTTCTTGCATGCAATCCCACGAGCGCCTGTCAACATGCTGTGATACTTGAAATTTATTCATAGAGCTGTCTCATATCAAGCCTAAATGAAACTCTGAATGCTACTTCCTATAACATCCTGTTGGTCTCCCTCGACACGATAGCTATATTTTACATTTCCTTTGTATGTGAATTGCTCTACCACGTTTACTCTACAGTACATCATATTTAAACTAGGTTGGATCCATTTGTAATGACTGAGTTTCAAGGCAAAAAAGGACAAAGCTATAAGCAATAATTACAGCCCTCACTGCATTGATGTTACACCACCAACACAAAAATGACCCTCATAAGCCCCTGCTGGCCTTAGTTACTGTTGCTATTAGGCTTTCCAATTTGCACTGCGCAGTTTAAGGTAATAAGGTGATTAGGTGGATTTACCACCTAATTTTATGGTCGTTTTTAATATAGCGATCTCTGATTTCACACAGCAGAGGGAGACAAATCAGGCTGCTCATTTCCAGCCCAAATCGTTGATTTAAAACTACAATCACACTTTTAACAACTTTAACTAGTTAGTATTAACTTGGTGAGTTGGAGAGATGCTCTCTCCATCTGACTCATTTTACAACAATATCTCTGTAGAAGGGTATTAAACATGTGACATATAGAGATAATGCTAAAGGACTGAAGCTAAAGCTGCATGTACCAGAAAATATATTGCACCTTATACTAAAAATGGACGCAGCCACAACAGTTTTCAGTTCCACAAACATCTTTTTTTCTCCTTTTCTCAAAAACATTTTGCATGCAATTAAAATGCATTTTGCATATTCAGCATTTACAGCTGGCCAAATCAAATAACCCTTCCCTATCTCTAAGTGTTTCTTCAGATTTGAAGTTGAGGTCTTTGTGGATAAGAGCAACTTCATTTTTGGCTTGCACAAATTGCAGTGGATAGATGTTCATGTGCTGGGGGAAGTGATGGGGATATTGCCAGGATGGAAGGCTATTTTGGAGGAATGGCTGCTGCTTGAACAATACACCTTGACTCAGCAGCATTTTTTTTCTTCTTGCCCAAGAACTGCTGTATGTCAGACATTCTGGTTATCATGAAAAAGAGTTTCATAATTTTAAAACAGTCATATTTTCTGTATGTATTACCCAACCTTGTCAGTCGATGATCCACATAGAAGACATGGAAATAACCAAGCAACACTGTTCTTGTATATGGAGCAAGTAAACCAGCAAAATAAGCTTAAATTGTGATTTTATTCTACCATAATCTCTATTTGGATGTGTAGGCTACTATAAAAACATACAACAAACTTGTACAGGCAACAGAGATTAGATTAATGCTTTATTTGTTTGTCTTTTAAAGCAGTATTTCACTTCACGAGACATAATAATAGGATTTGAGGATTAAGACAAACTAATGACTTTGGCAATGCAATGCTATCTTGGCTGAGAAATGTAAACTTCCCTAAATCCAATGAGGAGCAGCACAGAGTTGCTATAACGTTAGTCAATCTGACAAATTAGCGCTCAGGCTGACTGCCATGCAGTGGGGGAATGGGACTAGATCTTTTCTTTACACTTTTACTCTTTTGTTTTTAGCTTTGGAAACACTAAAAGGGAAGACACCACCTCCAAACTCTTTGTATTCTGAGTATCACTTTTAACAGAGCTCCATCTTCAGTGAAGGGTTCAGAAACAGTCAGGTTGGGGCTAGAAGGACACAAGGTTTCACGCTAACTGCAAAATGCAAATAATGACGCTGTCACTGGCAGTAAGGTAATTTGAAGGGTTGACCATCATGATGGGCCACTAATGAAAACAAATGGCAGCGGCACGCATTGGTGCACACATAAAGGTTTTACGCGGGCAGCAGGCATGCAAACACTAGCGGAGAGTGTCCTCATCAGACAAAGGTCGTAGGAAATTCTGTCCCCTCCAACCTCAGTCTTTTTCTGTTTCTCTGCTTTCACATCCCCACTCTTATCATCCATCCATCCGTCCTCCTGCAGTTATCCAGAGCAGCAGCAGTTGCATATAGCTGCATCATCCCCTCCCCCTCCGTCTCTCTAACACTAAAATGACCTTCACAAGCTCAACATGCCGGAAGATGGGAAAGACAGAGGCAGAGAAACAGGATGAGAATAAGGGAGGGTGGAGATGTGGCAAACGAAGGTGAGGAAGGCGAAGAAAGATGGGGGAGTGTTGAGAAGGAGGATGATGATGAGAGAGAAGAGGGAGAAAAATTACATGAGGGTGAGAGCCGGGAACACAAAAACAAGAGATGTAAGATGGCACAGTGGGATGAATAATGGTGAAAAAGATGAGTGAGATAGTGTGTGGAATGATGGCACACTTACAAAAATAAATCTTCGTTCTGCTCATGTACTGAGGGGCTCGACAGTCCTGTTGATCCGCCTTTAACCCGATATCATCGCCCCGATTTTCACCCCCATGACCAGGGTTGGGAGGGTTGCTTTAAAAAAGTATTCCAACAAATTACTAATAACTTGTTAAAATCCAAGTATCACAGTATTATAGTAATGTAACTGGATTACTTTGTTACTTTTAGATTACCTCAATATCAAACATGGTAAAAGTTGGCAATGTTTTATGTTTGTGGTAAGTTTATTAATTGTTTGTCCAGCTATTTTCTCCTTTGCTGTGTGCAAAAGCACATTTAGATTAATAGTGGTAATTATGCAGATTTAATGTTGACCTGCATAGGTAATATTAACAATTGGTCTGTGTAGCTAACAATAGCGGTTGGTCTGAGTAGCTAACATTAGCGATTGGTCTGCGTAGGTAACGTTCATGGTTGGTCTGTGAAGCAAATGTTAGCTATCGTGTACTAGGATTTCGACAATTGGCGATCTGCCTAGCAACTGTAAGATTGGCTTTGGTTTCATTTGTTACTAGAGTTGTGTTGTAGACTTAACGTGCATAATGTGCATCGTATTGAAAGTTGTAATCCTCCAAATTACATAATCCCGTTACATGTAACCCACACCTGTCCCTGAAGCATTTTAAGGTCCTATGTCCGTATGCCAGCAGATATCAACTAGTGATGCAGAAAATACAGCATTTTCTACAAACAGATAATTGAGTTTTTCTTGGAGGAGCATTGTCTCATGTGGCTGGATGACAGGTGATTAACTGTGTCCATGTGTGTTTGACCTTCTCTTTAACCTTGTTTAAACCCTGTTTCACTGTGCTGGAGACGAACGCACACATGATGAAGACAGAACACGAGAGAGAGAGAGAGAGAAACGGAGAAAAAAGTAACATCCTCACAGTGCTGCAGGCTTTACCGCCGCAACTCTCCTCCTGACTCTCTCTTTCTCTCTCTGACTCATCGCAAAGTCATGAAATACTAAAGCCGGTGAGGAGAGATTATTTAAAAACTATCTTATACATTCAGTAGGAAACGGTGAATGTCAGCTTCAGCAAAAGACCCAGCGATACGGAGAATCTCCCCCTCTGTCTTACTGTCTCTATCTCACTCTTTGTGCTCTATCTTGCTCTTCCACTCTGTATAATCTTCACCTCATTAGCATTTCAAAAATCATATCTTTATGAGTCATACGTCGCAGGCGCTCTGGTGAGTTTGTCATTACTTGGTTATGAAACCGGGGCAACTCAGCCTCCCCATGCAAGGCTCGGTTCAGGGTTGTCGGAAGGCATTTCGCGTCCCACAAATTCACAAAACACACTCTGTCACAGACATGCAAAGGAATGAATATAGCAGGATGTACAAAAGGACATGAAAGATTAGATGAAATTTTACTGAGCTCTCTATCTGAGAAATTGGGTCAGTGCAGCAGGAGACGTTAACAGGATTCAACACAAAATCAAGAGATTATTAATAATAGAGCAGACGGTAGGTTTAAAGTAACAAGTGACAATGTCAACATGTCAGGAACCAACAGGTAAGAACAGAGATGCGAGCAGTAGTTACGGCTTAAAGAAAAAAAGTAAAATAATATAGTAAAAAGTCTATAGAGAGTCTGTTTGCACTGGGTATGAATAAGCACATGGCATCTATTCTGCTTTCACACCCAACCTCCTTATTTTATCTGTAAAGAGTGAAAAATTCACCATCAGTAAGACGTTGCAGTGGATGAATGACTTTCCTGCAGGACAGGGGGATTTGAGTCCCACCCTGGGAGACTAAGATTTGACTGAAGTATGAAATTACATATCAGTCGTACCTATTATTTACAGCTTCGGTATTTTTGTTTTTTTGTCACAGTTTGGTAGGTTTAGGCAACAAAACTACTTCAGGTCAGGTTTAGGAAAATATAATGGTTTGTCTCTGCCAGGCAGGTGTAAATAATAGTAATAATGATAATAACTTTATTTATATAGCACCTTTCATACATAACATGCAACTCAAAGTGCTTTACAGTGTGGCATTAAAAAACAACAACATAGGTACAAACAGCAAAAAAATTAAAAAAAATTAAAAAAATACCAGCATTGGCAGATTGGAGTGCTCTTGTTGGTTGATACGGGGTTAAAAGGTCAGAAATGTATGAAGGTGCTATATTATTAAGAGCTTTATATGTTAGTAAAAGAACCTTAAAATCAATTCTAAAAGAAATGGAGAGCCAGTGCAGGGAAGCTAAAACAGGAGTAATGTGCTCTCTTTTCCTTGTCCTTGTTAAAAGTCTAGCAGCAGAGTTTTGGACTAGCTGAAGTCTTCCTATCAGTCTCTTTGGTAAGCCAGTAAGCAGTTCATTGCAGTAGTCCAACCTGCTCGTGATAAAGGCATGTACTAGTTTCTCTGCATCCTGCTTTCCTAAAAAAGGCACATTGGCTAATAAATAACATCTGCACTGCTTGCTGCACGCGATCTTAGTGTGTTTATATCTACTACACCTTAGTCTTTGTCCATATATGACATCTATAGATATGTACATTACTCTGCTTTTTGCACTTCTGGTTATGCTAAATTGCATTTCGTTGTCTCAGTACTTGTACTGTGCAATGACAATATAAAGTAATGTAATGTAAATATAATCAATCTAATCTAATCTAATCTAATCAATCTAATCTAATCCAATCTAATGCATCCGCCCTCATATTTTACTTAATAGACAAATCTTTTGTTGTCACATTACACGTTCACATGGACAAAGAACAGTAAAGGACACGACTGCTATGTGATACACCCTCAAACACAGATATCAAAAGGTAGATACTGCGTTTGCGATTTGCCATGTTGGGGAGGTCAAGATCAGCTAGTAAGTAATACAATGTGCATTGAGAGATGCAGACTTTGCTACGAAATTGACTGTAACTTGCTTAATTCTAAACCAGTTTTCATGAAATTTGGGTTGTTATGAACATAAGAACATTTTACTGGTTACTTTTTGGAATTATTTTTTTCTGAATAGCCACAGCTTCCACTGAGACATGCAGGCTCTGACCGATGATTAGTCAACATCAACACATTATTTAATTATTCTGAATTTCTGCTCTTGTGTGGACACATGCAGCAGCCAATAAGATATCTAGGATAGAAAGGTTTATGTACCAAAAGGTCAGGTTTGGGAAGAGATCTCAGGGGGGAACCACATGGTGACGTGGGAGTGTTGTTTCGACTACACCACAAAAATCACCACTCTTTAAAGACTATGACTCAGGTAACATAATCAAGCTGATCAGTACCTCTCAATTGCGGCCAATGATGTTCATAATCCGCAGAATCACTGAAATGCATTCCTCGGGTAACTTGGCTCAGCTGGACTGATTTGAATGTCATCTCGAACAGAATCAAAGAGAACAGTGTCTGCTTTTGTTAATGTATATTCTGATGAAGTGATGAATTATGGAATCTTCTCTGACGTTATCGCCTAAGATCAAATGCTCCATTAGCCTGAACCATATCTGTGCACGCTGACATAATAAATGATCTTGTCATCTATCTGTTTTTTTTCCATAAAAATAAGGAGAAAATAATCTTGTTATCTAAAAAAAACACTAAGATAATTAGCTTGAGATTTCAAGATAAAGGGATTTAAAAAAAACAAAACAACCACAACTCTTCTTGTCTTCCATATGATGGGTTACTTATACAATACATTTTTAGATAACTGCGATGGAAAATAAAAATATTCTAATACTTTAGTTCGCCATTAAATATGATTAAAGTAAATGTTATTTGGCATCCACAGGCATGAGTGTGTCTTAGATAGATCGCAGATAAACCTGTTTGATTTGTGTGAGGGTTTTTTTTCCAATTCTATTATTACTTACAAGTTTGGTTAACCTTTATTATTTATTTTCAGAATTAATTAAACTTACAGACGTTACACACCTGTACACACACACGCACACACACACAGCGACAAGGTGCCATTTGCTTTACAACTGCCTGCATTAATGATCTGATTAGCTGCCAACATTCAAGAGATCAAATTCCCAGTGGAGTCGCACAAAAAATGCGCACACACAGTTCAACACGAGCACACAATTTTTTTTCTCAATCACAGAAAATCCAGCATTGCAGAGAACATGTTGTACATACACCCGTACTCCACAACGACAGAGTGCACTGCATGCTGCATATAAACACACAAAAGGAGGTGAAAAAAGATTTAAGTTCCATGAAAGAACCCAAGTTTATTTTTCTCCCCAACATCTGTCTTTTGTGCAAACATCTTCATCCCTGACACTTGAAAACTCCAGAAAAAGAAGAGGCGGAGGGAGGCAGCGCGGCTCATCATCGCAGCAGATTCAGAGAAAACAAAGAGAGGGGATCTGTCATTGTTGTTAACCATGAGAAGCGGAGAGAAAACAATGAGACAGATAGCAGACTGCAGCAGCACAGTGAAAGGGAACAGATTTTCTTTTTTTTTTTTTTTTTGCCATAATGCAGTGAGGAGTGGCCTTTGTGAGAAGGACATTCACTTGTTGAATATGATTTTAGCTTGTCAAGACTCAGGAATGATAATAATTTAGGTCAGAGTAATGTTAGACACATTGTGACACATAATAGCGCATGAAAATCAGTATTTTGCATGCTGTTTCGTTACATTTCTATTTTTTTGTCATTTGCTGGTATGTTTCTCTTACTCAGCCACAGTTGATGTGACAGCGATGCATTTCCAGAGCAATTTAGGTGAGATTTGATGGCATTAAATTGTTCTGTTGACATCAAAATGCACCTTCGGGTTCACATTTCTGTTTCTTTCAATGTTGCAGTGATTGCCTCAGTGAAGCCACATCAGCGCTGTGCTGTTCTGAGCGCAGGTGTCAGCTCATGAAAATCACAATGTCGATTAAGTGTTCGATAATTATCACCTGCATTAATACCACGTTTGTTGCGAGATGAGGTGATGGAAATGTCAGAGCGGCAAAGATAATAATGTAAAAAAAGGAAAAATTTCCATCAGGAGAAGTTTGTATTTTCAGAGGAGAGTTAGACAGAAATATTGGACTCTATTCTGAAGCATGTAAGTGTGCTGTCAAACATGACAGGGATGGCCAAAGTTTCCAAAAAAAAACAACAAAAGTTTAGTTTAGTGCAGGATTTAGGCCAGAAAGTTCTTGTCAAACAGACATCACAGCCTTCTCCCTTATGTGCACAAGATGTCCCAGGATGTCAGCGCTCCAGTCCAACTCTTTGTTCCTGTGCTCATCAGCTGATACAGTCCATCAACTGAGAGGCCAAATAAACCATGACAAATGTGAAGTTTGATCAGTGAGTGTAAACTGGAACAGAACATTTCAGACATGGTGGAAAAATGCAGTGTCTACTTCAGGGTTGCAGACCGCATGCCAAACAAGGTGATCATGACATTAAAATATAAAGCAGAAGGGGAACAAGTGCTCTGTGCTTCTTCAAGAATTTTTATTTAACAAAGTCTGTTTTTCATTTGGCGCTTTGAATAAAACCCACGTACGATTCAAGCTCCTGTTTTCCCTGAAGGGCTGGATGAAGAGGGCTTTGATTTGACATTTGCAAGACAATTAATAATGATTTTCAATGTGGAAAATCATAATAGTGGTGAAAAGAGCAATGCACACACAGACACAAAACAGATTCATTTTAATGGACGATGTTTCAATCCCTGTCAGATCCTCTATTATTTATCCCATTTTCTTTTTTGTTTGTTTGTTTTGTTTTGTTTTTTTCAAGGATGGCAAAGTCATGACCCGCCCTACACTGACTCTGATTGGCTAGTTCTTGTTACCTTCATTGATTTGGGTTTGTTATGTTTAGACATGAGGAGGGCACCCTGTCCAGACCGCAAGTGTTACATCAGCATCATGCTCATCCGATGTCAGTGTTCACGCCACACTGAAGCATCTTTCTGTATCAGTTCCGTCTTCTGTCAAGCAGCAAAACTGTGCGGTTTGCAGTTTTCCTTTGATATGTGTGAGTATTACTGATCTATTTTTCAACACAATGAATATGATTGTGGCGTAAGAGTGTCAGTGGCTGCAGTCAGAACAGACAGGTGCTGTTGCGATTAGGGCCGGGGCGATTCATTGACGTAATCAACGTCATCGATCACAGAAATATGTTGATTTGCATAGTGTGCCTCGATGCACCGCTATGAACCACTATGCCCGGTCAGAGAATGGATTCACCTGGAGAACAAGCTGCAGAGAGCAGGACTCGCCACAATCATCAAAAGCGTGGAAGTATTTTAGACAGAGATGCAACACTTTGTCTCTCTTTAGCGCCACAAACTGGATGTGACTTATCACCTCCCCAGAGGAGTAGGGCGGGCCATGCCTTCACCATCCTGGGTAAAAAATATTGAGTATCGAAGTATGTTACACAAGTCTCTTGATGTAAGTCACTTGATGTTAAATACTTGGTAAATGTGAAATGGTTAAAGTTTGGTTAGATTTAGGCACTTAAACTCCTTGGTTAAGTTTAGGAAAATACCAAAAGTAAGTATGGTACAATACATAAATCACTTTATGTAAGTTACTTGACATAAATGATAAACATAATGTAAGTAAACCAAAACTAATGAACTTTGATTTTTGATTTTAAACAGGGCAGCTGCTCTGGTCTCCTGGGTTCCTGTGTTTTATCCTTCCATTCACCTTGCTCTCCTGCCTACACAGACTCTCTCACAGTTTATACTGCTCCTCCATAATTACCACAGCCACTAGAGGCCGCCATCAAGACATAAATATGGGTCGTAATAAGCTGCTTGCACATACAATCTTTACAGCCGTTTTCCTGGTAAGCAAGGACTGATAAATGAGCAACTGTTTGCTAAAAAGCCGTATCAACTCATAAGATGATAATATATCAGGAATTTGTCGTGCTGCCCTCAAATTTCCTAAAAATCGGTCAGTGCCAGTTCAAAGATGATTATTATCAATAATTCATACAGGTTATCTAGCAAGGACTCTAATTTGATTAGTTTCAAAGGCCTGATGAAGAACAATGCTGCAGGACGGAGCCATTCATATTGAATTTTATTAAAGTGTCTATGAAATTGAAGTCTCTGTATCTCTGAATGATTTGCATCCTTCAAATAACGATTAGAATATGAGAAATGAAATGTATAAATGTTCTTGTTATAATATGGCAGCTTGAAATTACAGATTTCAAGAGCAGCGCAGTCCTATCTGTATCTCTGTATGGATGAATGTGACTCAGCCCTGAGCACTGACCTGTGTTATTCTGAAATGTGCAGTTGTACTTGTCATTTTCATCACGACAGAAGTGGTATGTTTATGGTGGGTTAATAATACTGCAGCTAATCCTCTAGTTCTTGGCAAAAATGTGCATCACAGTGCAACATAAACGGTCTGCTTATGTCCTCCTCCACAACACCTCAATGATGTTTTCTTGGTACAAAATTACAAGGTAATCTAATGGAGCGGCAAATCACCCTCCTCCTCATGTACACTTACAGCTCCAATCACCGCGTTTGCCTTGAGGCTTCCTCACAAATGATGAAAAAGAAGCAAGTGCCTTTGAACTTACGTTTTAAAACCTGCAGAATCTCACACGGAAAAGTGCAAATTACATAAACCAAATTGGCTTTCAAATGTTTCCAGAGATAATGTCCTTTTATACAGGTTTCCTTTGAATTTACTGTGACATTTTTATGTTTAGCAGCCCTGAGTAAAATTTAAAATACGATTCCTGTATGTAAGGAGGGCAGCAGGTTGGACGAGGTAAAGCGATATGTATTAAATCACTTGCATAAAACGCTAGTGACCTTTTCAATATACATTTAAAAGCTTATCACACTTTGTGGATGTGAGGTGTTTTTCAGTCTATATGCTACATGCAATATGTTAATTTACTTGTATATGTTACTGACACTAAAACAGTTTTTGTTTTTTTCTATGTACAGCCTTTTTATCTTTTTTTAATCTCTGTAACACACTTGCTCTGGAGAATAAAGACCCTAAAGGATTTTTGTTGTCTTTCCTCTCTTATACTAATGTAGTGCATCTTATCTTCTCTATATATAAATGTAAATTAACACATAAATATGGAGGCCGGTGCAGCAAGTTATGGTAAAAGACAAATGAAGGAATGCTTTGATCATAACAGCTGTGTGCTGCTTTTGTTTAAGCATATTTCAAAGTGTGTTGGATATGATCAGAATAAAAACAAATGCTCCGGCTTATTAAAACTGACAATCACACTTGAATTATGAACGTAAAGTGGTCCATTACACTAAGTGTAAAAGAGAAGCTTAATGAACTCATAATGAAAAATACTGCTTTTTTTTTTTTTGCTTTTTTTTTTTTTTGTCTTTTGTGCAACAGTTGCAGCAGATATCAACTCTAAAAATATTGTGCTCCTTGGATTCACTTAGTGGAATATTATTGAATAACATAACTAATGTATTAAATATGCAGGAGGAGGCACTCTGGGTACCTTGTGTAACGTTCCCTGAAAGTTACACAAGGTTCAAGGCTTTTCTGTGTGGAGTTTGCACATTCAGTTCTCCATTAAAAAGATGTATCTTAGGTTGTCCTTGATGTTGTAAGCAGCAAGGCTCAGAACTGGAGTTCTAAGTAGAAAAAAAAAGAGGGAACATCGTAGAGGGAACGTCCTACAGTAATGGTCCCCTAAATATTCTAAAATGTTCTGAATGTGACCTGAACTTTGTAACTGTCTGGGAACATTCTGGGAATGTTACCATCATTCACACCAGCAGGGACGTTCTCAGAACACATCTGGGAATACATAATCTCTAGTTGGGATGGTTCCCTTAACATTCCAGAGGGTCCTGAATGTTCCCTAAAAACTCCACCATCCAGAGATCTTCTGGGAACATTACAAGCCGAGGTCCTCTACACCCACAGGGATGGTCTCCGAACTCTCTGGAAACCCTAAACGTTACCAATACACCCTAATTCTTCCCTGTAAATCTGCCAAATTATGACCCCATCCATGAATTCTGGGAATGTGACAAGATGACACCAGAGGGGATGTTCTCAGAACCCTCTGGGAACTTACAATTTCGAGTTGGAATGGTTCCCTAAAGGTTATACCAATGGAAGTGTTCTCAGAAAGCTGTGGGAATATTGAATTTCTAGTGGGGATGTTTCCCCTAAATGTTCCGAGAACATCCTAAAGGTTCCCTGAAAGTCTGCCAGATAACCTCCCCCCCGCCCTTTAAAGAACTCTACATCATGACTGTATGGGAATGTTACAAGACAATATCCTTTACACCAGGAGGGACACTGTCAGAAAGTTCTTGGAGCTTACAATTTCAAACTGGGATGGGTCCCTAAATGCTCCCAAAATGTCCTGAATGTTCCCCAAAAGTCAGGCAAATAACAACCTAACCTTTAAAGAACTCCACACCCTGACCGTCCGTGAACGTTCTGAGAGTGATACAATTCGACATCCTTTACACCAGCGGAGATGTTCTATGAAAGTTCTGGGAACGTATGATAGCTAACTGAGATGGTCCCCTGGACGTTCCCAGAACATCCTCCATGTTCCCTAAAAGTCTACCAAATAACATCTCCCTGAGAGTCTGCTAAATAACGTTCCCCTAACCTTTAAAGAACTCCACATCCAGGAATGTTCTGGGAATGCGACAAGCTTTCTAACTGGAATTTTTCCCTAAACACTCCCAGAAAATCCTGAAAGTTCCTCCAAAGTTCTCCAAATAATGTCCCCCTTACCTTTCAAGAACTCTACATTGTGACTATCCAGGAACGTGCTGGGAATGTTACAGGTCACACACCAATGGGCACTATTTCACAATGTTCTGAGAACGTACAGAATTTTAGCTGTGATGGTCACCTAAACATTCGCAGAACACCTCTGATTCTTCTAATCCAAACTACTTTAAATCAAACTTTAAAAAAAAAACAGGGCTGACATTCTGTATTGTATTTTCTTCTCAACAAATTCCATCAAAAAAAAAAAACAAACAAAAAATTAATCCATCCTACTAGCAAGTACTATTTGTGTATATCCTCTGTCTATTAAAAACAAGTAGGCCTATCATCTGATGGTCACATTACATTCTCCCTGCAGGATTCCCATGAGTCTTGAAGTTTGTGGATTTGAGGGTAAACAACAGCAAAGCCTTGAGATTTGTTGAAAAAGAAAAAGGAGCCTTGAAAGTATCTGACTTCATTAAAATACACGATCCGACCTCATCAATAAACCTCAGCTCTCCCTTCATCTGAGGATCAACACTTCACATCCTGAGGAGAAAACCTGTTTTGATACAGGAGCATACAGTTTTTTTTTATGGTTTTTCTCAGATTTTTTTTTTTTTTTTACATTTGACATCTTGTTACTGAGCAGTTAACAAATGTCATCTTTTTTGCTCTTAAGACAATTTGACATCACAGAAACTAAACAAAATGTTGAGTGTGTGAACTCTGTCCAGTGTCCACCTGCCATCATTGTCCTCTGAGTAACTGCACCTGTCAACGCCTGCAGTTTGTCACTGTCAGAAAACGCAACCTTGTTTTGTCGTGGAAATACGAGTTTGTGTGTTTACTGATATGTGAAAATGAAGTAAAGCAGAAGAAACTAGAACCACTGCCTCACGGTTGTATGCCTCCACCAGCCAGACAAGTTCCGGTTTACATCCACATCTTTATAATACATGTAGTGAAGACTATGAAAGAATTTGATGAAGGTAGTCAGTGTGTTTTTCCAGTGAGAAACATGCTGTCTTCACTTAGAGACAGAGAAGGACAGATGTCACAGTCAAGTTGACCTTTGACCTTTGACCACCAAAATCTCATTACCCCATCCTTGAGTCCAAGCGGTCATGTGTATCAAGTTAAAAGAAATTCCGTCAAAGCACTTTTAAGATACTGCACTCACAAGGATGGGATGGACAGACAACCCCAAAACATAACGCCTCTGGCCACGACTGTTCCCAGTGCGGGGCATAAAAATGTTAATAAAAATACATGATTAAAGCTCCTAAAACTTAATTGGCCAGGGAAAAGTTAATGTTTTTATGTTCTCCGTCTGGCAAACTGCCAACATGGCAAAAGACCAGTGTCAATGTCACAAAAACTGTTACAAAATATATTCTTTGACCATTTTTCACAACAAAAATGAAAGTAATTACGCAAAAGACTCTTTAGTCTTATTTGCATGCATCTGTGGAACCAAACATTGTAGCTCCCAATTAGTAAACCAGTTTGTAAAGCAGCATTTTGTGTTCAATGGCGTTTGTATAATGTTATCATAAAGTAAAAGCACCTTAAAGATAGAACAGTAGATAGAACAGTAGAATTTGTCTGAGTATAAACACACAAACATGGGCGGACATTTAGCTCAGTTGGTAGAGCGTCCAACCCATGTATGGAGGCTGTTCGTCCTCTGCAGCAGCCGCCGGTTTGACTCCCGCCTGTGGCCTTTTGCTGCATGTCATCCCCTCTCTCTGCCCCGTTTCCTGTCTACTCTCTGGCTGTCCTATCAAATAAAGGCAAAAATGCCCAAAAAATAACTTAAAAAAAAAAAAAACACACACACACACACAAACATAGTTTACTGTTGTGTCACATTCCCAGGACATCAAATACAGATGTTTTGGGTTGGTAAAGCCTCCTAAGCACAGCAAAATAATGAGAAATACAGACAGGGGTCAGATACAGACACCACCACACACTAAATGGGTCATAAGTGATGATTAAGAGGGATTATGTTTCTGAGTCTATATATCGCTGTTTTTGTTTTTTTTAGGAAAATGTTGCATATTATTAAATATTAAAATATTAAAGGCGTTTTAAAGTGAAGCCATAAGCTTGACTGGAACAATGCTCCTGTATTTATTTGGACCTTAACTCTTATACATGTTAAATAACATAATCGTCAACAGATCTACATATACAGTTCCACTAAAACTTTGACGAGAAGCACCAACATAGCTGTGAGCGCTGAAGGAAACTAGTGTAACACTATCAAAGGCTGTGGATGTGGAAGGAACCTAAACGTTATGTTTAGTCGGCTATCTTTCATGTTGCTATCGGTACTAAATGATTAATGTCAGTGGTCAACTGGACAGTAAACACGAGTAAATCCAGAGTCTGATTGACATGCTGCTCGGCAGTGGAGAGCACAGGTAACTGGATTCACTGAAGAGAGACAGTCTGATGTATTACCACTGAGCAGAGTGACATGGACACTGATAAATGGTACCTTTTCCATTAACTTCACAATAGACCAAAATGACACCTGTAACCATGGTAACAGTACACAAGATGGCAACGGCTGTAGCCTTACAATGAGGAGACAGTGAACATAGAAAAAAAAGGACTAAACTGTCACTGATGAAAACCAGACTAAAATGACTACAATTATTTTGTTGACTACAACCAACAAAGATTAAATTACTGAAAGCTAATATTTTCATCAAAACTAAAATGAAAATTACTGTCCAGAATTAACACTGCAAAGCACAAAAGTGATTACATCCATATGATGTCATAGTTATTGACGCTGGCTAGTAAATTTGGTGCCCACATACAGTACATTTTGGGGTTTTTTATGTTGGTCATTTGCCAAATAAGACCTGGTAGGGCAGTAGTAGAAACTAACGTAAGAAGTACATTACTCAAGTTCTGCATTTAAAGGTATAATCTGCAACATTTTCTTAAAAAAAAACTTATTACCCACTAGAAGTGTGGTGGGATGTTTCACCAACTTAAAATGTTGATATTTGACATCCTGATTGCGTTTAGATCCTTGTTTCTATCTCTAAGTAGAAAATGGAGGTACTTGTACTTTACTGCAACTTTCTACTTCTACTCCACTACAATTATAACACATTCTCACTCCTAATCATGGATGTATTACAATGAACTAGACATGGACGATGATGACGTCCATTTTTAACTGGCTAACAGCTAAATTCCACCAGGTGCGGCTGCATCGCATTAGAGCTGCACCACATCAGCTGGAGCTGATCGCAGAGCTGTTCTACACAATGCTTGCAATTCCACCAGCAGTGCCTTGGCATGTCCAAGAAATGGCTCTCCGCTCCGCTTCAAATACGTGCAGAGTCTATTTTTGACAGCTGCCATGTCAATTAGCACGGAGCAGATTGAACAGGCAGGAAGTCAGACACAGAAAAGGCAGGGAGAATTCAGTTAATTTTCAAAATAAAAGACCCAGCGCAGACTCAAGACAGAAAAGAAACTAACGATGCAGCCTGCTTATCCATGGTAGAAGCACAAAGGGCAAGGAAAGAGGACCTGATCAGCAAAATCTGAGCAAGTAAACATAATCAGACAGGCAAAACGCACCGCTGCTGAAATGCTTCTGAAACACTGCTGGTTGGACTTGCAGCCGTGCAGAGGACGGATCAGAACCGTGGCGCAGACGTGCCGTGCTTGGTGGAATCAATTGGTAAGGCTTCGACTCACTGCAACCTTTTTTAATTCTAATTTCAAAGGAGAATCCGACCCGATGGAAGGTATTAAGAACATTTATAAAGAAACAGCCGAACTTCTTGTGGACGGTCTCATTTGCTTATGTAGGTCATATAGAGGCATCAGTATTAAACTGAGACTGTTTCATAACCAGTTAAAAATTTCTTATAGTAGTTTTAAGTAAATTCTCTGAACACTTCCTCCCCCACTGAAGTATAGGGTCAACCTTCGCCTTTTTTTTTTCCACTCCAATTAAATTTTGTAAGCTTTACCGCAGTGTGATTCTCTCCTTGCTTCCTTCATTGAATCTGTCGTCCTGTTTCTTGCTTTGGGGCAGGATGTGTGCACACCACGAGCTGGTTCCAAAATGGACCTGAACTTCATTGTCATCCCTGACACATTTGATGAAACACATTAGATGATGCCGTGAGGGTCACAGTGAGCGACACGTGAACCCATCCTGCAGAGAGAGGCTGAGCAGGAGATGGAGCAATGACCTTGGAAACAGAACTGTCATCACATCTCTCTCTTGTGTCCAATTTCTGTCGCCGGCACGGACAACGGCTCGTTTTACAATCCTGAATTTATGTCCGACGTGTTCAAAGGAATGTGCTTTAGATGAGTAGTTTGCTATGAATTTACCCCCCATAAAGGTTTAATTCAGCCAGCGGAGGTGAGGAAACTCAATTCTGCATATGGAGAAACTCTCCCTGCTGCTTTCTGCCGCCGTCCCTCTCTTTTTCCCACAAACACACACGCGTGGACATGAACACACACACACATATGCACACACAGAGTGATGTGTGTGAAATATGAAAAGCTTATTCCAGGGAAACCCATCTGATATCTGTTTCAGTCATTACCATAATAATTGGCACTCCACTGCACAGAGTAAGAGCCTGGCCGACTGGGATAGAATAATAACTAGAGACGAGAAAGGAGGGGGCACACTGCAAAAAATATCAATCATAACAAGTCGCATATTCAGTCTGACTGCCTTTTTTTTAAATAGAGAAAATATATGCCCTGTGGGCTGCAGTAATTCCTTTCAATTTTAATACAGTTTGATTTGTCTCAGGATTTCTCAAGAAATAACTAATTATTTTAAAATGAGGCATATTTTTTTAAATATTTGTATATACGCTTGTTGATGTAGAGAAAAATGAAAGAAAACTATCTATGTTCATCCACACATGTACAGGGTTGGGAGGGTTACTTTAAAATGTATTCCCATACAATTAGAAGTTAGCAGTTAGTCTGTGTAGCTAATGTTGGCCAGTAGTCTGTGTAACTTATGTTAGCAGTTGGTCTGTGTACCTAGCATAAGTGTTTGGTCTGTGTAGCTAAAGCTGGCGTTGGTTTGTGTGGCATGTATTTGAAAATTGGAATCTGCTAATAATCCCCATTTTTACTAAGTATCTGTAATCTAATTACATTTTTTCTGTAACTGCAATGGAATATCCTTTTTGTATCCTAATAATGTAATCCTGTTACATGTAGTCCATTGCTCTTCAAGCCTGAACACATACAGTATATGTTTTCCCAAGATCTGCCTCTGCCCCTGCCCCTTTTTTAAATGATTTTACATTAATTAATGTCCTCACAACTCATCCACTTAAACCCACATCTTTTATACTTCGTCTCTTTGTTTCTTACTCCATTTATGAGATTTACAGGTTTTAGCCGGTTCCTGGTAACTTGCGTCATGGCTGCAGCTCTGAGTTTTCCAGGTACTGCTTTGTTTCCAGTATTAGTTCTGGTGGAGATTTTCCAAGAATAATGTGTGTTTTTTTTTAATTAGAAATACCCATGATGATGGACTGTAACTGCCAAAATAATTTTAAAACAGAGAAATGAGGCATAAGGTGGATTAGTTTTGAAAATAAAAGCATACAAAGTAAACTCTTGAAACAAATGAGAATATCATAAGAAGATTTCTTTCTCTTATTCAAATAAAAATAAGCCCTGAAAGCTCAACAGTGATTTGTTATGATGTATATATTTTTGCAGTGTTTTTTTGGCAGAGAGATGAGCATCTGTTGAGTGCAGCCCGTGATGCTCAGTTTCACGCTGTATGTGCTTCTGCTTCCTGAGCTGACAGCCATATGAATCTCAGCTCCTCTGAGATTTTTCAGCTGCCGTGTCTTATAAAACATTTGATTGCTGTATATTATGTGAGGTTCTTTACATTGCCTTTTCAACACACACACACACACACACACACACACACACACACACACACAAAAGCTTTGCTCTGTCTCTTTGTTTTTTGTGTTTTGCAATTGATTTCGCTCCAAGTGTGCAGCTCCCAGTGGTGATGAATGGCTTCATATTGATATAACTGCTGCACCCTACAGATTAAACAGCTTTCAAGACAACAAAGATTCATGCTCTGTTTGAGATTTCTACAGTTCTACACATCCACAGGTCAATGCTGTGATCACTGAAACGGTACTTACAACAATTCCTGCTAATTTAAAGGTGCAGTAAGGGATTCTGGAGAAAGACAGCTGATTTTTGAGTCTCATTCCCAGGTCATGATCTTAACCACCTGTGATTGGTGATTGTGTCTCCCATCACAGGCTACATTTTCTAAAGCATAAAAACACCTAAAAGGAGGAACAGAAGTTGTTTCTCTCAGACCACTTGAGTTACATTATCATTTTTCATCAGGTACTCCTGTCAGCGGGACGAGAACATTTGTCAGTGCCTTCCAAAACTGTAACACATGACCATCACAAAAGATTGTTTTCGAATCTGCCTTTTTGTTTGACATGGGGCATGAGGAGCTAAAGCCAGGAGTCGATAGCTTAGCTTAGCATAAAGACTGGAAACGGGGGGAGACAACTAGCCCGCCTCTCTCCAAAGATTCAAAAATGCTCCCACCAACACCACTAAATAGCACTTGTTAATACATATAAGCTGTTTGTTTAATCGGTACACAAACCAAAATGTGAAAAATCAAAGTTGTGGTTTTCCGAGGACACGTGTAGGACCTATTTGTTGGCGACCAGCAAAGCAAAATCACAAGTTGCTGTTTTTATGAATCACATAAATTCCGTTTATATTCAGTGTGACTGTCACGCATCATTTGTATCTTTGTGGTCTAACAAAGGTGTTGATAGCATTTCCTTCTTGCAAATGCACTGTTGGTATATCAGTGTTGACTTGCTAGCACTCTTCTTCTTCCCTGCATTTGGTGGCACACTGCAGCATATCTTGGCATGTTACCGCCACCTTCTGACCAGTGGAACAGTATGCAGCGACACCATCGGTAGGACACCTGTGCACGTGGTCCTTGTGCACATGTACAAGACAAACAAAACGAGGACCCACTCATAGAGCTTCTAGATGTCTAATGGTATGTTCACACTATGAAGTGTCAGGCTACAAGTCATTTTCAATGAAAGGTAGCAACATGAAGCGTCTGACACTTGAGGTGCTTCAAGTTAAAGTTGAGCCGGCCTCAACTCTCCACAATTCCTGTGCCATGTGAACAATGGAGGAAAAAAACTTATTCTTGCCGTTAGCCAGTTTCAGTTTTATGTTATCCTATTTTTCTTACTGCAACATAAAAAAAATGCAGCTTGACAATCCATGCACATACAAGCCCCCATTTACGTCAACAAGCAACACTGGCGACTGGTAAGTCCTTGCTGGCCACATTTTGCACATTTTTGTATGTCGACAGTAGTGTGAACATTAAACATCTGAAGCTTATGAGCTTTAGAGATGATTAAACTGATGTTTCTACCTTTGGACAGAGCCAGGTTAGCTGTTTTCCCTGTTTCTATGCTTTATGCTGAGTTAAGTTTATTGACTCCCATTTCCCAAAATGTCAAACTACTCCTTTAAGGTGTGGTTAGTCTCGGCGCCAAAACTACTTGGTTAAGGTTAACAAAGGGATTGTGGTCATGGTTAGTTACTTGGCCAGGTTTAGGGAAAGATCGCAGTTGCGGTTAAAAGAAACCAAATGTTGAATGTTGGTAGGAAAAAGGAGCAGCGGAACAGTTTATTAACTAATCCAATCACTCCATCCACCTCCCTACTGTATGATGTTTTCTGTCTTTTCTGTCTGTAAAAAGAGTGTGTATTTTTCTTCTCAGAGTGGGAAAGCCTCTTAAAACCACTTTACACACCTTACAGAACCTGTATCATCTGCTATTAAATTTGGTCTGCTTACGTTGTTCTGTGGTTTTGTGCATGTTTTTTTAAACCACAATATAATAGCCTTAAACTATTGACTTGTACATTTTGTATTATTTTCATTATTCTAGGTTGCCTAAGAACATCTGGCAAACGGTCTGCCAATGAAAACTAGACTTTAGCTAACTCAGGTGCATTTACTTTCATTTAAATGTTGATTAATGTATGTTGTCCCTTTTCAAATAAATTGTCCCTTTTTATGATGTATTTTCATTTTCTCAATAATTGTCCAAAAGTCTTTTTCCGTCAGACGTTGCAGCTGTCTGTTAAGCTTCAGAATTGTTTTACCTGCCCTCAAAGAATCAGTTTCTGACCTCTTTGTTAAAGGAACAAAGGTGAGCACTTGGCAGGGGCCAGAAGGAGGTCGGCTTGCATGAATCACACAGACTGCAGTGAACATTAACAACCGCTCCGACAGAAGCTGAACCATGTGGATTTATCAGTAAGACACCAGGCTGACTGAATGACAGCTGCATGTTGTATGTGCCATCGATTCAGCACCTGTAAGGAGACTACTAATGCCGTGCAGGACGAGTTGCAAACAATTTCATCATGTTGAGAGAAAGCCCGCAGATGGAATTGCAGTTGTATAGTGAGGAAACTTTGAAGGTGGACTGTTTTTAACAGACTTAAAGTAACTCAAGATGATCAAGCTTTTGGCGATGATAATTAATCCAACAATTCTTTAGTTGTGGTCAGTGGGCAGCAGCTGGAGCCTCAACACCACCACCGTGCTTTAAGCCTCCAGGCTGCTGCTGCTGCCCACCCGCTGATACATTAAAGAGGAGAAAGACAAAAAGATGGGCTGGCCGGCTGGCCAGTTTCATCCAAGGTCAGAGATGAGGTGGTGTATGACTCATAGAAGTAATTCATAAATCATTCAAAGGGTGAGGAGATAAAAAGCCAATATCTGGAAGCAGGTTTGTTACTGTCCAAACACCGCAGGTGCAAACCTATCAGCTAATCAATTTTTAAGGAAATTTAATTAGATTTTAGATTTTTTCAGATTTTAGATTTAATGTCACAGAGGGAGATCAGTTTCCACAGCCAGTACAACAAAGAAACATGCAGACATATAAAATGTATACATTTATGTCCCTTTCAGGTCCCAGCTATCTTCGTTGTCAAGACCTTTACACACCCACGGCGATGCAAAATTCAGGAGCTGTGCCTGACTATTCACAACACTAATAAAAATAAAAAGACTGTTCTTTGCAAATTTACTTGCAAAATTACGCTGATTTTACTTGAAAAATTAAGCTGCATTTATTTGGAAATGCTTGATCTACATAACAATTTGATGCAAAAAGTTGCCTTAATTTTTTTAAGTAGATCATGCACGATATTTTTCAGTCAAATATAACAGTAATCAAGTCATTACATTTTATGATACCTTTTGTATAAAGCTGACATTTTGGTCATCAAATAATAAAAATTAACAGGGTTCATTGTCTATGCTCACAAAAAATCCTGACAATCCGCTGTGGAGCCAAGAAATGACAACACAGATAAAAGGACACAGCCATGACTCCACCTGTCACCAGGGCAACACTCTGAACAACACTCACCAGTCAAACATCAGGTATTAATATTTGTTCAAATGTAAAAGAGACCTCTGCTCCCTCGATGGCCGTCCTGTCTGTCGAGACCTTCGTCCTTGGCTTTGCTGACCACAAAGGTGTTGAGGACAAGTGTAGTACGGGACATCTTCACAGTGGCAGCATCATCATAATCAAAAATCTATGAAATACACCAAAGGGAGTGAAACAGGGTATCTGCAGGAATCAGCAAACTGAATTTAACTTTGACTTTTTAAGACCTTTTTAATACCAATCCAAGCATTCACTTGTCCCAACATTAGGGTCACACAAAAGCATAAACAGTGTCGATGGGTGAGAATAAGTCCTTCATCTCTGGGTTCTCCAACATTGAGGAAAATCTTTTGCATCTAAAATGATTATAATAACTCCTGTCTTGTAAAGTGAAAACATACATTTTAAAATTGTGCTTACTTTGCTTATCTCCACTTGTTATACAGAACATCTTACTGGATTGTATGTATTAATGTTACATAAATTATAATTGTTTATCTCTAGTTTAGAACCTGAAGATTTCATGAATACTTCAGTAGAAACACATATAAATGGTTCCACTAAACCATCAGCAATCCTAGACTGCAGAACATTGTCTCATACAGGTAGGGCTTAAAATACAATCAGCAGAGGAATTTTTTTTTTTACCTTGCAGACCTTGATGAACTCCTCCGGCCGGGTAGAGGATGATGCCTCTGATCACAGTTTCTTTTCGGGACTCAATGCTGTTGCTCAGAGCTGTTTCCTACAAAAATATGAAATATGAGATTATGTTAAGTACAGACTTCAGGATGCTACTACAGAAGACAAACCGCTACATTGTACGTGCCTCATTTAACATGTCAAGGGTGTCATCGAGTTTCTGCCCAACAGCGCCTCCCTTCTTCCTGTACAGGCTCAACAGCTTTGGCGTGTGTTTGGTCCAGCTTCCCCAGGAATGTAGGACTGTAGTGGTTCAGTACGATCCATCAGAATTCATCCTCAATCTGAGAGAGAGAGAGAGAGAGAGAGAGATGGACAAACATCACAAGATACAGAAAGAAAATAATTAGAGACACAGAGCAAGAGAAACAGAACAAGAGGTAGAAAAATTAACTCCAAAACTACAGTGAACACATAGTTTAAGTGGCCTCACATTTCATAAGAGGTTCTACACTGGATGCATCAGTTTAGTCAAACATATGGATTGTGCTTAGTTTAATTAGGAGCTTAGTTTCAGCATAAGCCACAGATAATCAAGACAAGCACAGCTTTTTCTCTTACAGCTTCATCAGGTGAACATACTGCTCATTTCTTCAAAAAATAAAACAGGACAACTGAAGCCTTGCTACTCAAAATCATAACAACTTTTTGTTTGGCCCATCAGCGAACTGAAAGTATTTAACTTTTGCCCCATTTTCCAGATTCCCCACAAGTGTCTGAACATACCTTCATCCAGTGTACTTTTCAAAACAGACTTGAAGAATTCACCTGGTAAGGATACAGTGTCATAGTTAGTAGCACACCGATGCAAGAAAACACAAACGTTAACTTAAATATTCTTTTGAAAAATATTTGTCCCACTTTCTTTACTATAACTAACCTCGTGTTTGTGCATATTTCTACCCAGTATGACCTCATGCAGTGTTTCCCTCTGAGGATTTAGTGACACTATGGTAGGTGGACCTTGGAATTATTTGTTCTTTTAAAAAATCTTATAAAAATCCTAAACACATTGGTTGTATGGATACTCCAAAAAAGAAAGTTAAACAAGACAGATGTTAATGTAGTGGGGTTTGGGTTCCTCTCCAAATAAAATTTGATGTTATTTGACTAAAAACAATGCATTTCACATAATTATAGCACATCATCATTACAATATTTATTAAGCAAAATTAGTGTCTTGAAAGAATCCTTCAGATTTTTGAGAGTGAGCACCAAATAATCACAAAACAACAGTAGTTAAATAAGGCTTACAGTGAAGAATCTGAACTGTGATTTGCTCAGAGTCAGAGTGAATCAGCTGGTTGAGTATCATCAGGATTTTATCTTTACATTATAAGCCTGGTTCTTTATCAATACTCTGACAGCTTCTTTTTAGAATTGTTTTCATTATAACTATTATTATTAATAAAATAATTAATTCAGAGCAGGATTAGAATTGATTTCTAACTAAATATTTTTCTGGAGCAGCAACAAAGTTTATAACAGTAAAGTCACTATATACACGTGATAATATCACACTGGATGCAAATCTAAGATGTAAAACAATCAGTCTACCTGTCATTATAATCCTCAGTGAACTTTATGAAGAATAAAGAACACAGACATCAGTCCTTCATCCTCCCTGTGCTGCTCACAACCTGCAGCAGGCAGACAGAGGAGGGGGCTGCCTCAGCCAGCAGCTCACTTTACAACAGTTTGACTCATTTTCCTTAATAGTACGTTCACTATACCCAATAAACAAAATAAACTCATAAAGTGACAAAAGATTAAACATCCTCACACATATTTCCTTCTTAAACAGAAAGATAGAACCGCAAACCTTCTGAGTTCAAGTTTGTTTGTTTTACTGAACTAAAACGATCTTAACCGGCTCGTTAACTCCAGTAAAACAGACTTCATTCAAACTCGACGGAAAAACAGGAAAAACTCCCCTAAACCGTCTTTGTTAGTCTGTCCACTCCTCCAACTATCATTAATTCACTTCTTAATTCACTGCGTGTAAAGAGTGTAAAGAGTGTAAAGAGTGGACTCTGCGAGCTCAGGACAGATTTCTTTAATTCATTTACTTCATTCTTCATTTTCATATTGATTTTAGGTCGCCAACTTTATATCCGGTCAATAAAAACGAGCCTTGTGGCTAATTCGGGTTTATTTATAGTAATGTTTATTAATATGCACTGTCCCCGAAAAATTAATGAATTTTAATGAATTAACCCCACCCCCTGTCACCTGTCCTACGTGACAGCCAATCACTGACCGGTTTTCGAGTAGTCTGTCCACGTCACTTCCTTTATAATGCAGGTAAACGGGAAGTGATGGTGTGGGAAAAAGGCCGAGTCAGTCCTCCGAAAAGAGCAAATATCTCCGGAACCAGCCGATCAATAATCTCTCTTCACAGCAGGTGAGTTGGTGAAAGCCAGGTCTTCATTTTACCCTTTTTGCTGTTTATTTTCTTCTTTCACAAACTTCTGGTGTTTGATTTTCTGTTTGAACCTGAACTGAACTGAACTACTGTCAAGTCTAGAAAGGAACCCTCGATTTGTGTAACTCTCGCGAGATTTGTGCATTTGTTTCTTCATTGTGCACCTTTTTATTTTAAATGTGAGAGCGCTATCGTTTAACAAATATTGTAGATTTACGGTCAGAAAACACTCGGTTAGGATTGTGGGGGAAAAACTAAAAACTAAACTGAACCACTGAAACTTTCTCACAGATCCTAACTTGATTTGTTTGGTGAAGAGGTATTACTCGGGTCAGATTTTGAGATCCTGAACAAACTGAGTTCTTTTTGCTGTTTATTGCTGAAGACCTGAAAAGTTGTGTTTTTATGTTGAACTCTGAAGAGTTTCAGAGAATATTTATTTTGGACTTTCCTGAAAATGACTTTCTGTCTCTTTTCTCTTCTGTCTCTCTTGTTAAATGTGTTTTTTCATTGTCCGATCAATGCACTGATTTATACTGAGCTGACCTGTGCTGCATTGTCACCCTGATTATTTGCTGTGATTATTTGTGTGCTGTTGTTCTGGTGGTTCATTTTTATGACAGTGTATCATGCATGCATGTGGGGAATGACCTTTAAAAATTCAAAAAGTAAATTGTGAGATGAACTCTGACTGGCACCATAAAAACTGATTAAATATTTTGCTGACAGTCAGTGCATCAAACTGATTTTTGCAAAATGTTGAGCAGGGGCGAAGTAATAAATGACAAGTACTCAAACTACCATGATCCAAACATGTTTTCATAGATTAGGCCTCATTCAGCAGAGTTTTTCCCACAGTTTTAAATGTAGTTACCCACATCCATCTTTTTAGACATGTTTTCTTGTATCGTTCCAGTTGACTGGTCTACATTTTCTATTCTTTCAGATGATCTGTGCTGCAGACTGTCGTCACTAACATGGAATCAAACGGCTCAGTTCATCACTCCAGAATCTTTTGGGTCTCTTGACTTTGTCAGCAGTTGTCACAGGTGAGCTGTTTTTAATCCTATGAAACATTTCTGAAAGTAATTATTATTATTATTGTGGTTGGCATTATTTTCAAACCCTTATCTGCGTTCTGTGTATAGTCGATCCTTATTTCTTATATTTCTTAATTCAGTTTTATTATATACATGTTTAGATTTATTTTTTTTTAGTGCATAGTTATTAAAAACACTAGTAAAAGTTTACGGTTTCAGCACCCTTTCATTTGGGACCATAACTACTAATAATAACTTGTCACAAATGTTAACCACTTTTGAATGAAGTGTGTGTATGTATGTGTGTGTGTGTGTATATAGTTTGTTCATATATATATATATATATATATATATATATATAGATATAGATATAGATATAGATAGATAGATAGATAGATAGATATGTGTGTGTACACACACATATTTGCCTCAACTTTACTCCCTGTCATTTAACTTTTAGTCTGTACTGCACTATCGACTTGAATTTATGTGTGTTTGCTTGACTTGAGTTTTACTTCAATAGTTATAAATTTTAGCTTCCTTTATATAATTTTATTTTCAGTTCTTAACCACCATTGATTTCATGTTTGGTTCTAACTCTTTGTGCTGTTTGTCCTCATGCTGCTGAACATTTGCCCTCGGGGCAGTGAGGGTCAATTAAAAGTTTCTCTTAATGTTCACAAACTTGGTTCTCAGTTCTTCATGTTATAGCTGATCAAAGTAAATGATTAAGTGCTTCAAGGACAAAAAGAAAATGACAAAATGATCAAACATTCTGTTGTCCTTTAAAACTGAACTAAACAACTGAAACCTGGCCAGAGAGTTTTAACTTTGGTGGGGAGGTGATTTACTCTTTGAGGTAAAACATAAACTGAACCACTCCTAATTTGATTGTGTTTCGGTGAAGAGGGTTTACTCGAGCCAAATTTTGAGACGCTGAGTTCTTTTGCCGTTTATTGCTGAAGACCTGAAAAGTTGTTTTCATGTTGAACTCTGAAGAGTTTAGAGAATATTTATTTTGGACTTGATTGAAAACGACTTTCTCTCTGGTTAAATGTGGTTTTAATTGTTCGTCAATTCACTGAGTTTTACTGATCTGACTTGAAAATGTTGAGCAGGAGTGGAAGTGATGAATGACAACTACTCAAACTAACATGATCTAAACATCTTTTCATAGACGAGGCCTCATTCAAAAGAGTTTTTCCCACAATTAGAAATGTAGTTGCCCACATTCATCTTTTTTTTTTTTTTAGACGTTTTCTTATATTCTTTCAGTTTACTGACCTACGTTTTCTATTCTTTCAGTTGATCTGTGCTGCAGACTGTCATCTCTGACTTAAACAGCCCGACTCTGGTCGCTTCTCTTCATCAGCAGCTGTCACAGGTAGGCTGGTTTTAATACTATGAAACACAGGGTTATTAAACATTTCTGAAAATAATGACTATTATTGTGGTTGACATTATTTTCAAACCTTCAAATGCATTCTGTGTTTAGTCAATCCTTATTCCTCAATTCAGGTTTATTATATACATGTGTTTTGTTCTATTTGCATTTTTAAATCATGGTTACTGAAAATACTAATAATAATAATAATAATAATAATAATAATACATTTTATTTAGTAGCGCCTTTCATAACACTCAAGGTCACCTTACATCAGATAAAAACAGTATAGATCACAGATCATAAAAAACATACAATCAGCAACAACGGAGCAAAAATAATTTAAAATCAATAATTGTACAAAGTTAAAGTTTATGGTTTCATTTCCCTGACATCATTTGGGACAAAGTAAAATATGCCTCCTTTACTTGTCATAACCATTTTTGAGGTATCAAAGAGTGTGTGTGTGTGTGTGTGTGTATGCTGCAACTTTACTCGCTATCATTTAACTTTTAGTCTGTTCTGCACTATTGGCTTGAATTTATGCATGTTGCTTGACTTTTGAATTTTACTTGAATAGTTACACATTATAGCTTCCCTGTGATTTTATTTTCAGTTCTTAACCACCACTGATTTAATATGTCCTAAAGGGATAGTTCACCCAAAAATGAAAATTCAAGTTCAGTCATTATCTACTTGTCCTCATGCTGATTGATGCCCAGGTTTAGTTTTTTTACTCCACAAAACACTGCTGGAGTTTCACAGGAAAACAGTGGTGCAGAATCTCCCAGTTGAAGTGAATGGTGACCAGTTTTCACATGTAAAAAAACAACTAAATAAAAACATGAAATGCCTTCATACTGCTTGTCTAGTGTAATCCAAGTCCCATAAAGCCCCAACATGCCAAGTTGACTAAAAAACAGTGTGTGTGTGTGGTGTGAAAATGCAACAGCATGTTGGGACTTCAGGAAACTTATATTACACCAGATGAGCAGTATGGATGCCATTTATGTTTTTTTTTTTGTTTTTTTTTCTGTTTGAAAACTGGTCACCATTCATTTAGATTGTTTGGGACATTCTACAACACTGTTTTCCTGTGAAACTCCAGCAGTGTTTTGTGGATTAACAAAATAAACCCGACCCTCGATCAGCATGAGGGCGAGTAGATAATGACTGAATTTTCATTTTTCAGTGAACTATCCTGTATTGTTGCTGGACATTTGCCCCTTGGGGCAGTGGGGGATAATTAAAGGTTCCTCTTAATATACACTAACTTTATTCTCAGTTCTTCATGTTATAGCTAATCAAATTCAGTAATGAATAATAAAGTGCTTCAATGACAAAACAACAAAATAATACATTTACATAAAATGTTTACCTAACATTCTGTCTTTGTCTGTCACTGTAACAAAATTATCAAAGACAACATAATATAAATATATAGGCTGTAAATAATCAACATTACATGATGATCTGTAAATCTGCATATTTTCTTTAGGAATGACACTGTACATCTTGTAAATTAATCAAATGTTTATTTCCATACATGTCATGAGACGAAGCTTTGAAATGTATCAGTTTTTGTTTCATTCTATATTTTATTTCAGTCATGTAAATTTTTCATGCTGGCATCAGTTACCATGGTAACTGACCCAGAATTTAACTTTACCAAGAATGCTAAGTTCTGTCCGTTGGGGGACACACAAAAGGTGTTTGTTTCCTGTCCTGACAGTGGAGGTGTCCTGAGAGAGCCTGCTGACTTTGACCACATCATTACATCAGTGTAACTGCTTTGTATCATTGGGTGAACGACCATATTGTTTAAACTTTCTCACAAATAAAGAACTTTTAAAAAAGTAACATGTTGTTGTCCTCATAGCTATGTGCTTTCATTAAAGAAGATGATTGATGTATATTGAGTTGTTGCTGCTTGTTAGAGTGCTGCCATTTTTGTTACGTGAATATTCACCTGTGACAAGTGAGTCAGGTAAGCAGGGAAACAAAACACTGAGAGAAACCAACTGAGACATTTAAAAACTTATTGAAATACAAGCAATGTAAATTTTGTAACTGGGTTTATTAAAGACATACAATGTGCATTCCAGCAGAGATAAACATGCAGATTATTAACAGATTATCATGTAATGTTTGTAGACAGACTAGTAATGGTCTATTTCTAATATGTTGTCTGGGAGAATTGTGACTGTTAATTACAACAACAACTACATATATTATGTGAAACATTAAATCAGATGTTAGTTGATGAAATGTGTGAAGCTCCCGTGGAGCAAGACAAGACAAGACAAGACGGGCGCCCGACCTTCGCCTCGACGGTCGAGGCTCGGCCGGCGCCTCCTGTGTCCGGCTGGTGTCTGACGGGCGCCCGACCTTCGCCTCGACGGTAGAGGCTCGGCCGGCGCCTCCTGTGTCCGGCTGGCGTCTGACGGGCGCCCGACCTTCGCCTCGACGGTCGAGGCTCGGCCGGCGCCTCCTGTGTCCGGCTGGCGTCTGACGGGCGCCCGACCTTCGCCTCGACGGTCGCCTGAGGGGGCGTGGCAGTGGCATGGCGTAGAATTTTGATGTCTCGCCGTCAAACAGGAAGTTGCTGTAACTTTAGTATAAATGATCTGATCTGCACCAAACTTCACATGTTTGATAACAGTCCCGCCCTGAACACATATACAATGTTTTGCAAATGTTATAGTGCCACCTATTGGCAACAGGAAATGACATGTTTCAGACTATGATGTGCTGATGCTCTATTGTGAAGATCAATCACAATATGTATCGTCAAACATGACACGTGACAGCATGGCGAAGGTCGATGTTTTGCCAAAACACAGGAAGTTGCATTAACTTACGTTTACTTGTTCGAATCTGCCTGAAACTTCACATGTTCAATAACAGTCCAGGTCTGAACTTCGGATATGAGTTTGGTCGACGGGAGTCTCTTGGCTATACCCAACAGGAAGTCAGCCATTTTGAATTTCGTGGTCAATTTTGGTGTTGTATATGCGTCATATTTTAACGAATTCCTCCAGAAATCTGACTGACTTTAAAATCAGTTTCTGTCATGTAGACTACCTTGTGATCAAAAGTTATTAAAAGATTTGGTCAGGGTTGATCGGTATGGTTGCGGCAGGATGTCAAGTTTTGATGACTCGCCATGAAACGCAAAATTGCTATAACTTTGGATTCAATGATGTAATGACCACCAAAGTTGACATGTTTGATGAGAGTCCCACCCTGAACACATCTACATGACAATCAGGACATAGTCAGAGCACATATTGACAGGATAGGTACCTCATACAACCCCACTTTAAAAAATCTGAGCTATACATTTAAAGGGAATGTTCACCCCAAAATGAAAAAATACATATTTTTCCTCAGGCCTTTGGTGTTTTTTCATTCATCTAAATTGTTTTGGTATTCTGAATGGAGCATATTCTGATTAAGACTAATTGCTGCCAGTAATTTACTATAAATTTTACAGTATTCTTGTAGCAGTGTGAATTAGGATTAGGATTAGGGTTTTTTGGGGGGCGTGGCCATGGTGTGATGTGCATTTTTTATGTCTTGCCATGAAACAGGAAATTGCTATAACTTTTGTGTAAATGATCTGATCTGCACCAAACTTCACATAGCAGCGACTGTTACTCTGTAGACCATTACATTAGCAAAATAAAACATATATTGCCCCAAAAATGGATAATAAAAACCATTATAGATTCAGCCCATCAACGTAAGTGATATATTCATCAAGTCACCCAACCACACTGAGTGAGTTGAAAGAGGTCACGTGACTCCACCCACTTTGCAGAGTAAAATAAATAAATAAAAAATAAAATGTTTGTTGTGTGGTTGTACAAAAGATTAGCTGGGAGTACATAAATACATATTGTTAAGGAAACAATGCACAATATTTTGTATTTTAAACAAATGCAAGTCCAGGACTGCTTTTTTTTATGTAGCGATAAAAACATAAATTTTTCTTGTTAACATTGTAGATTTAATAGTGTTACATTTACATCCTCCCATAATCATTTCTTTCAGTGAACAAGCACTTATGATTTTGTGAATCAATTGTTAAGCTTCAAAATAGTAATAATAATAATAATAATCCCCCTGCAGCAGAAAGGATGTAATCAACATCACTGATGATGACCTGGTGCTCTTTTAACTTAATTAAAAGAGGGGAGAACGGCATGCGCCAGGGTACACCCAGTAATGAGAAAGAAAGGTGAACGGCACTGCTTGGCTCAGGAGCTGAAACTGGACCACAGCAGCTGACAACTTATTTCAGGATGTCTGCTGGACAGTTTGAAGCAATGCTGCAACAGCTAAGTCAATTCAGGGAGCTGACTGACCTGGAGCTGCGACTAGCCATAGTTAAAAATTATTATAAGATTTGTAAACAGTTCCAGATGTGCACAGTGTGCATTTGATTTTTTTTTTCTATATACACACAATTGTCATACAGTCACCTATTTTGAATGTGAATGTGACGTCAAGAATTTCATCATTTTGGAGGCAATGACTCTTGGCTTTTCATTCATTCATTCATTGTCTGTAATCGTTTATCCTTAAAGGGTCTCGGGGGGCTGGAGCTTATCCCAGCTGACACTGGACAAGTCGCTAGTTCATCACAGGGCTGACACATAGAGACAAACAACCAGTCACACCTATGGGTAGTTTAGAGTCACCAGTTAACCTATTAACCTGCATGTCTTTGAACTGTAGGAGGAAGCCGGAGTACCTGGAGAGAACCCGCACGGACATGAGGAGAACATGCAAACTCCGCACAGAAAGGCCCTGCCCCAGCCACAAACTCCGCAGCCCCACAGCCAGTTGGTGGATTTGAACTTGGGACCTTCTTGCTGTGAGGCAGCAGTGCTAACCACTGCAGTGTTGTCGAATTTCTTGAGGGCACAACCGCCAGATACCAGGGAAACAAGACCATCAAATGAAACAGTTACTTTAAGTCCACAGAAATAATGAATTCCAACGTAATGATTATGAATTTGGTTTTTTGTTCCTTTTTTAACTTGATTTTTTTCTAATTTGTTAATGCTGTGTGCACTGGAAGTCAGTCAAAGATCAGTCTATGTAATAATGTCACAATAATAGTGTGTGATATATAATGAGTTAGTATCTCAAAATAATGATAAACTTTCACAGAACAGTCATTGAATAATTATGATAATAATGAATAATAAATAAATAAATAAATAAAAAATAATGATAATAATGAATAATGAAAGGTTTTTTTTATTGTTAACTTGAGAGATTAAGTAATTTTTTGGATAATACATCATTATTTTGAGGAAATTTTGAGAAAGTTTTCTCCTTATAATGACTAATTACATTGGTTGTAATGGGCTTCCTTAGGGAAAGACTGTCTGGACAGCAGACATTTCAAGGGTATTTAATGTGGATCTGGCTGTTTTTCACTGTTAACAGAGACTCCAATCTGCAGTGTAAACCACAGAGCTGTAGAGAAACATCAGGCTTCATGATCAAAGAAAGTTTATATCACAATGACACTTCAGTTCATATTTGCATGCTCCCTTTCTGGTCGTACTCTGTCTTTGCTGTGAATCTGCAGCCCGATTCTCTAGCAGTTCATACATGGCTCAAAAACTAACCCACCACTGGTTATATGCGCAGTGTACCGCTTGATGTTGCCCAATCAGAATCAGACACTGGTGTCTAAAAACTGTTTCAACAGGAAAGAGGCAGAGAAGAAAATTTTGAAATTAGCTGGCGCAGTGCAGGCGGGGAATCAAGGCCACTGTTGCCACAGAGCATTTCATTTTTTGAGGGGCATAAGGCCAGACTGAGGTGGCTGCTGTGAAATTCCTGCCTTAGCATCTGGTGTGAAAAGGCCTTCAGCGAGGAAATTTGTTCAGGGCCGCTACGGCACAAGGGACAAAACTCCTCCTGAAACTCTTTCGTTTTCAAGTCCTGCATCTCTGACCAGATGGCAGTTATGTGAAGTGCTGATTGAAGTGGTGATTCGTGTTATTTGTGACTGCTGGCTGTGTGATGGCTCTGTGGTTCATGTCTGAGATATTGGGTGTGGGCAGGCAGATGATTTTGGAGGTGGTGTGTTAACATGACAGTGAAGAGCAGGGGGAAGAGTACAGCAGGATGGGCTTAAGTGTACTTTTGTTATTCTTCTCTGGAATTGTTTTTGGAATGAAGTGAACTCAAAACTGAGTTCTGTTGTCTATAATAAGATATTTGAAGCTGCTCGCCTGTTCAGCTGTCTTACAGGAGGGGTTAGGTCCAATGTGGGGTGTGTTTGATGTGATAATGACCAGTTCTTTTGTTTTGTTCAAGTTCAGATGCAGATAGTTGTCAGTAAAGTGAGAAATAGAGTTTTGAAAGGCTGTTATTGTCACTGAGAAGTCCAAGTATGGCAGAGTCAGTATGTGGGGATGGTTGAAGGGCTGGTGCACTCATCGTTGTGGAGGGTGTAAAGGAAGGGACCAAGGACAAAGTCCTAAGGGACGGCGGTGTTGGTGATGATGGTTGATGATGTCACTGTGCCTGCGGTCTGTTGCTGAGCAAGTTGTGGATGCTGAGATGATGAAGTTTCTTGATCATCTGGTGGGGCTGAATCGTGTTGAAGGCGGAGCTGGAGTCAGCAAAATGTGTTAATCTGATATGTGATCATTCCAGATGTTAGAGGAGGGAACGGGGGAGAAGTGCCACAGCATCATCTGTCCCTCGTTTGACCCTGTAGGCAAACTGGTGGGGGTCCAGCTGTGGTCCGACAGCTGACAGAATGGTGTTCAGAATCAATTACTGACTCATGGCAACTGTTATAATGAACAGAAGTTGTATGATAATGTATGAAAACAAAATGAAGATTGATGATTTGCAGTGAATAATTCTAGGAAACAGATGATGATGGTCTGGGTGGATATGAACTGGATTCCTGATGATCTCAGTGGAAGAATCCAGTGGACAACTGGCTAAGATGAAAACTGGAGGTTAATGGAGTAGGGGTGGGTATGAACACTGAGATGACAGCTGCAGAGAGGACAAAAGATTTTAAAATTAAATGACCATTTAGTGCCATGAGACTGCAGATTGCAAGCTCACGGCACTAAGTGGAGTCTTGCAGCCAACTTGCAAAAGTCCTAAAGGCCATATCTAGAGCCCGTGTTTGGTTTGTCCATCCTGGGCTGCAGTAGAAACATGGTGGTGCAACATGGTGACCTCCATGTAAGAGGACCTGCGCCCTCTGTGGATATAAACAGCTCAAATTAAGGTAAAGAAAATACAACAATTCTGATTTAGAGGTGATTATACACTAATGAAAACATACTTATGAATATTATGTTCCATTTCTGCCATATTCTGCCAATTTTTCACACTGGACCTTTAAAGAAAACAAGATGATTGGCTCACAGCAAGCACAAACTGTGGCAAAATCTCATGAAAAATGTAAAGTTGATTGAGCTGGCAGTGAAAAGGAAATAATCTACTGTAAATAAATAGAGTCATCCTGAACTTTTGCTAAGTTTCATTTGGTTATGATTCAGGAAAGATTGCAATTTTGGTTCAATATTGAAAACTTCAATATATATCCCATGTGATCACAATATTTAAAAGCTCCAATGTGAGATTTAGGGGGATCTATTGGCAGAAATGAAATATAGTATTCTTTTCCAAGTATGTTTTCATTAGTGTATAATCGCTTTAAAATTAGAAATTAATAAACTTTAATACACTGGTAAAATACTTTCAACACAGTCTCACAAAGTCTGTGAAATAGTCATGAAATTACATCTATTAGATTCTTATGTGCACAAAATTTAGACTTTTAAACAAATGTTTTATCCACTGTGGTTTTCATTCAGCACCCAAGTTAGCAATATATAATCTGCAATTAATTACGATTTACAATTTACAAGTACTCTAGTTTCAGTCCAGGAAAGGATTACTCTTTGGGTTAAAACAATTACTTCCTCAAAAAAAAAAAAAAAAAAAAAAAGACTATTGGTGTCTTGCAGGAAGCAGAACTCCACAGCACTCCCCACGTAACACTCTTGCATGAGAGTCCTTTGTGGAGCCCAACCATTTACACGTTTTCTCACCCTGTCAGACCTTTTTACTTTGAAAGTCACAGCTGTCACAAAAAATATTGACAAATCGTGTCCATGTCCCCAGATTACATTTTGTGACTATTTTCATGAACTGCCCTGACACTGGGCTGAAACTTTTCGTAATCGCATTTCATACAAAACATATTTGCAGCAATATTCATTTTATATGAGCATATTTTTTAGGGTTGGCAGGAGAAGAAATGCAGCTGGTTGAAGGCGGTTGGTCCGGTCAGTGAAGGATGAAGACCAGAAGGGCTGATCTCCAGGAGCTGGAGAACAGCCAGTACACATTTGATTTAGTCATTCAAATCCAGCTGACAGCTGCATCATGTTTTGTGTCATCAGATTCACATTACATGAAAATAACTTGATCATAATAATAATAAAATAATAATAATAATAAATTTCTGGTCTCTTTCACCACCCACCCTCTGTGTCTGCAGAAACAGATCCTCGAGGTGTTGATAACTGAGAGATGACAGATTGAATTGCGTTCCTCTCCTCACGTCTCCTCCTCTGCTCTCTCCATCTTTGTCTCTTTTCTCCTCCTCAGGTCATCATAGGAAGATATCCTCCTGCTAATTTTGTGCAGCTTTATTCTGATTCGTCATTAGAGGCTCACAGACGCACAAGTCACACCTTCCCTTCTTCCCTCGATGCCTCAATTTAGCGTGACCTTCCCAAAGCTCTGTCTAGCCAATATGTCTCATTACTGCACCATGGGTGGGCTGAGACACACACATGCACAAAACACTCACACACACAGAGACAATGAAACACGCTCACTCAGATCACAGATGATTAAAGAAAGCGCAAGAATACTGACAGGCACACACGAGCAAATCAAATATAAAAACATAACACACATAGCTCTGCACCAATTCCTCGTTCAAACCACACACACACACACTGCAGAGCATCAGTGACTGACAGAAAAACTCTAGAGAGAAAAAGAAATAGGTCTGAAAAGTGAGACAGCATAAAGGCTTGACACATTTATGTAACACACACACACACACACGACAGGAAACCTGCTACAAAATAAAAGTAAAATAAACAGACAGTCGAGGCGTAAACAGTGCGTTATTTGAAATAGATTTTATTTGAGGAGAGAAGGGTGTGTGTTTGTGTTTGTGTGTGTGTGGCCACAAAACCCTCCTTTTCATTCATGGGTGTTACAGTTCCATCGCAAGTGGATCCAAAGAGGCACAGAGAGGTTGAGAGGGTTTGTTGATTTTACTGATGAAATGATGGTGATGGCAGAGGAGTGAGGGTGGACGGCGACAGGTGAGGAAATCCTGAGGCAAGGGCACAGACGACAGAAGTGTAGGGGTGCAACTGACAGCGCCAACACCACAGTGGTTTATCTAATGTTGGAACTGGCCATCTGATTCGGGTTTACACGTTCCCATAATTGTCAGTAGGCTGCCTGTAGTGGAAGGCAGGTGGAGAAAGTGGCGCCCTCACCTCCCCCTTCAAGTGGATCCATCCAGGCAAATCAGAGAGCAGGAAATAATCAAATGAAACCAGATTTAGACCATACACTCTTAAAAATAAGGGTTGTTCCTAGAAGGTTGAGGTTCTACCCAGAACCATTTGCATCATTTTTGAAGAGAGGTTCTGTCAAGAGTTTGTACCATAATATAAAAGGGTTCCCTCCTTAGTGTGTTCTTGATAAAACCCATGGAATATAAAGGTTCTCAGTAGAACTACTTGGGTGTGTTCTATATAAAATCATTGGAATATAGAATAAAAGTATGTTCTAGATAAAACCCTTGGAATATAAAGAGGTTCCTGGTAGAACCCCCTGGATGTGTTCTTGATAAAACCCATGGAATATAAAAAAGATTCTTGGTAGAACTACTTGGGTGTGTTCTATATAAAAAAACCTTTGGAATATAAAAAGGTTTGTTGTAGAACCCCCTTGGTGTGTTCTCGATAAAATCTTTGAAAATATAAAGATTGTTCTTAGAACCCCCTGAGTGTGTTCTCTATAAAACCTTTGGGTTATAAAAAGGTTCTCAGTCAAACTTCCTGGATGTGTTCTTGATAAAAACCAGAGCTTCTCAGTAGAACTGCGTGGGTGTGTTCTTGTTGGCACTCTTAGAAGGTGAAAAGGTTCTGGATAGAACCTCCAGAGGGGTTCTAGGTGGAACTAGTAGACCATAGAAGGGTTCTGTGCAGAACCTCCCATAAGGGATTCTGGGTGAAACCGTTCACAGATGGTTCTAGGTGTAACCCTTTATTTTGGCTTTTAGGTAAACTTCTCTGAAAGGGTTCCTTTGTAAAACCTTTGTAAAAGAACCAAAAAGTGTTTCTCCGATGGGTACAAGCCAAAGAATGCTTCCTGGTTCTGGTTAGTACCTTTATTTCTAAGAGTGTATCTACAGCAGCCCCTTCCCACATGATCGTTCCAGTTTCCTGGGCAAAGGGAGGGAGTTAGCAACAGGCCAGAGAGGAGACGATCCAGGGCTGATTTACTGGAGAGGTGATGGGCAGCAGGAGATCAGAGCAGGAGCGCTGACGAGCAGATTGCAGGCAGGTTTGCAGAGAAGCAGAGGAAGGAAGGAGGCAGGTCCACAACACAAACACACAGAGACAGGAGGGAGACAGGAGACAGACGAGGACACAACGAGAATAACTTAAAACAAGACCTGCCAGCAGGTTTTAATGGAGTCCAAGCAGGTTGTGAAAAAGAACTTTAAGAGAGAGGACCAGACGCTTATGACTTGAAAATTTTGGCTCTGTGCCGTTTACCAGATAATTCCTAAAGCTTGATTACCTTTAGGTCAGTGAGTGTCATTTTACATGCCTGAGCAGTGGAGGGAGTTCCTGCTTCCACCACATTGTTCACTCAGGGATTTGAATCCATAACCTTTGTCTTTACCATCATGTCCTCAGTCGTCCTATAAATAAAGCATAAAAGCCCCTAAAATATTACCAAAAAAAAAAAAAAAAAAACACACAGAAGTTTTTAATGTAAAGTAGTGAAATGCAGATTAATAGAAAGCACCGTGCGTCCTCACAGGATTATGTAACACAGATTCACTGCTAAACAATCCAAGCAGAAATTTTGCTGTATTATTGCGGAGTTAATCTCTATCTGGCATCTTTTTAGGAAATTAGACCCAGCTGGCACCTTCAGTCACCCATTTTTCACAAAGACATTCTCCAGTTGGTAGAGCGACAGATTTTTATTCCCTAAATGGAGTAATAACAGAGAGCACACTCTCAGACATTTGTTGGCTGGAGGGCCTCCACTCATTCCGAGACATCCAAAAAACATTTTAAATCGCTTGTCGCCTTTTTATTTTTCTTCAAATGCACACTCATGGTGTACCATAGACCACGCAACCCTCTTTACGTGGCCATTTCATGCAACATTGACACGGCCCGGGGGCCGTACTTTCCACCCTCTAAGCCTCGACCTATTGACGGACTGTGGAAGGTGGATCTATCCTCAGATGGCTCCAATCTGACCTGAGAATACATTTGGCTTAACATTTGGCTGTTTTCCAGGGGATGTTGAGGAGAATTTTATCATTCTGAGAGGAGTGGAGGGCTGCAATAACTCCGCTTTTCTTTCTTTCTTACTTTTTTTCTGTCTTTCTGTTTGAGGTCCCTCAGTTGACTGAGATTCTTCCAGTTGAGTAGTCGTTTTTTTTTTTCCCCCTTTGTCAGTCAGTGTGGATTTCAACAACAGGATAAAACAGACAGAAGCCAGGGATAACATTTCAATGAGGATTTATAAATAAGTGGAATCATAAATATATATTTTACATTAGCTGGCACACTTATTGAAAATATCCTTGTGACAAATTTAAGTCATGAGAGAAGGTGAAATGAGTGGTTTCAACTCTTTTCTTTTTAGCTGCTGTTTTTCAGTTTTTTTTTTTTTCCACTGACAGGCTCAGATTGTTGTTGTATGTATCTGACAACATTATGGAAAGGATTGCTGCAGTGACAGACCTTTTTTAAGAGAGTGAGATACTTTCGTTGAACCAGAATCAAGTGTTTTTATTGTGCTCACCAAACTAACCAGACTCCCTTTACAAATTGGTAATTTTAACATCATCGTGAGATTCATTCAAACTCTGAAACAAAATAGAACTCCCAAAACCTCTTGGTTTGTCTTTGCACTCTTACAACAATCACAAACTCTTGTTCGGTTGAAATAAACTTTGAATTCACGGCGCGAAGGAGTGTCGAGCATGCAGGGCGAAGGGTTTTTACTCCAATGCGCTGAGCACAAGATTGCAAATGCGCTTGGCCGCGCCTTCATTTTGCTGTAATTTTTAGACCTCCCGCGCATGGCCGCACAGACCAGGCGCAAGTTCATTTGCTATCTTGCAGACGTGGCAAAAATGGCAACTGTGCTGGTGTAAGATAGCAAAGCCACCTGCGCCACAAGAGCAACAGCTTTGCACCGGGTGTAAGATCGAGCCCTATATATCTACAGCACATTATTCAAATGCTTACACACTGTTTTCAAAACTGTTTAAAAAACATTAAAAACAGAATGAATTTCTGCACAAACCATATTAAAATATAATCATAGCAGAATATTTATGTTAAAATGAAATTATCCAAACACAGCTGATTACAATTATGGTGAAGTGAACCCAGGTGTCCTTTTTTTTTCGTCTTGTTACCAGACAGACAAAAGAGGACAGCTTCGGAATGATTTTGTTTGGAAACATGGATCAAGGAAGACAGGTTGACGGGGAAACAACAGTGGCAGGGCTGGATTAGAAATTTCAAGATGCATCGCCAGAGAAAGCATGAGATGTGATGTTGATGACTTGTTGCCAAATACAGGAGAGAAAGAGAGGACAAGGACCTTCACAGTACTGTACAGTGATTATGTTATACATGCTGATGATGGTTTTTTTTTTTTTGGTAACCCTGGAAATTCAGAAATTAGTTTTTTGTTTAGTAAATTACAGTACCATATGTAAAGATATAGAAAAAATAAAGGAAATTGCTGCATATCTGATTCAGCCTTGTTACATATAGTAAAGTCAATAAAGTCAAAAGTACTATTCTTTGATGAAATTCTAGTTTATGTGAAAAATCGTTCAAACTTCAAAGATAAAAGCTCATCATTTATGCAACGCTGTCTGTTGTTAATGTTTTTTTTCAAAATGTGTGCTTTCTGAGTGAGACATGTTGCCAGTATTAGGGTTGAGTGAGATTATTTTGAGACACGCATGAAGTGTTTCAGTGAGTTTTGGAGGTGAAATTAACTGTTTGGCTGAGATGCATGTTGGTTAATCAGACTGCATGAAGAGTTTTGAACGGTGGCTTCGGTATTGTCTGGTACTTGTTAGCAGCTGATAAAACCTGCAATGTGGCACGCTGAACTGAAAAAAAAAAAGAAGAACTGATCATAAAATATTCATAGTGTACGACCAAATCTGATTTGACCGAAAAAAAAATCTTAGTTGAGAACAGCTCAAACTCATTTATTTCCTCACTCGTATAGCTCAAGGGTCAAATCATGGTGCACATCCCTTCAATTTTGTTTCAGTAAAGAATTTAATACAGAATATGTCAAAGTGATATAATTGCCACTGAGCTTAGCGATGCTTTCGCTATAAAAATTGCAATAAATATAAAAAAATTAACTAGATATGGACATATTGGCGCTATATTTTCAGCAGAGTGGTTTTATAAGTTGCAGGGGAGAAATGATACAAAGAGAAGCAGCTCGTTTACAATAAGAGCCGCAGGCGACAGGCTCCGACACATCAGAGGTAGATAAAGGCAGATAACTCCTTTTACTGTGCGGTTCTATTGTATACAAGCATCCGTGCGATGTGTTGTATGAGATCTGATCACCGTCCTGCAGTACACGCCAGCTGCTGTTGATACTCCTGCCAGATATACTCAGATATTTCACTTAAAATGCTATGAAATATGTTGTTTGGTTTTTTTTTTCATCCTAATCCGACTTTGCCCTCCAACGTGAAGACTGAAGTTCATCTCCTCACTCGTGTCACAGTCGAGACACTTTTTGTAGACACAGCTCGGGTGTCTGTTGGTGACACGGGGGAGATACAAAAGCACAGAGACAGCTAATCGAATGTTATCCTTATCGTGGACGTACAGGGCTGACGATGAAAAATAGCAAAGTGTTTCTTTAAAAGCACAGGCGCTTTGATGTGAGCATATTGGGAACTGAAGCCCCAAGGGTTTGTGTGTGTGTGTGGTGTTCCTGTCAGAGGTAGAGTTGGTGTTCACATGATGACAAATTGTCTCTCTCACAGACTGCGTGTTCATGCGGTGTCACTCATTTGTCTCCCATACACACACACACACACACAGTCAGGTCTCTGGACAGCCTTGACAGTGTTTGTGTGAGCGTGTGTGTGTGTTAATGGCTTTATTGACCTGAGGCCCAAGGACACCACAGCACTCCCCGCCTAAACCAAATGGTTGCTTAATGGACGACTCTCCTCCTCTTCCTCCTCCTCCTCCTCCTCCCCATTTCCACCAGTTTTCCTCTCTCTCCTCCTCGACCCCCCCTCCTTCTCTCCCATGATCTCCTCCCATCTTCTGCTCCTGATCCTCCCTCCTTTTCTTAATCTCCTCAATCTCTCTATAATCTCCCGCTCTTCTCAAAGTCCTGCATAAGTGAACGGGGGAAGAGGAGAGGAATGAAAAGTCGAAGAAATGTAAGGTGTTTTAACTCCCCAGAGCACACACACTCTCTCTCTCACACACACACACACACTTCACACACTCCATTTAAAGTGAAATTGAGTGTCTGATGAAAGCCGCCCTTCATTTATCTGTCGGATAGAACGAGGGGAAGCTTGGATACATGTGTGCATTTATTTATTTTAATGAAACCCAGATACAATTTTTATTTTTTTAAAATATTTTATCACAGGCTTGCCAGTGATAAAGAATATTCTCATGAGTACAATACAGCTCTGTTACACATGCTGGCATGAACATAAGCACAGATGCATGAAAGCCTCTCCATTATTATCTAGCAGCTCAGGGTCCTCCCCTGGGCCTCGCTGTCCCCGTTTGGTATTTCATTCATACATGCTGAAATATCAAAGAAATGTTAAAAATCCATGCAGGGATCTCTGTCCGTAAGACAAGACTAAAGGCATCAGTATGCCTCAGATGAAGTGCCTCTTAAATAAAACAACATCTGAAACTTCCTCCCTACCTCACTTCTCCAATGCTGGAACTGGGGATCTGATGGATCAGACAGTTTTTTAAATTTCCCAACCTGACGACCACCTTATGCAGCTATTGACCAGGTGGGAACTGGACAGAGAAGAGAATTTATGCAAGATATGAAACACAGTGAGACGTTCAAAAGCGTGCACCGTTATCCCCATTTGAATGATTCATTGTCAGAATCGGAATCAGAAATACTTTATTGATCCCCGCGGGGAAATTGTTCATGTACAGGTGTTCTTGAAGATGAAATCGTATAATGCAATTAGAAGAGAAAATATAAAAAATATCACAAGATGTTGATAAAATGATGATGATAAAAATGATATATACAGTAAACTATCAAATATACACAGAGACAAAAAGGCAAAAATAGATCATAAAACAGACTACGGACAGTAAAGGTATGTGCTTTGTTGTCCAAACAATAATATATTGATAAGATAAGATAAACTTTATTGATCCCACACTGGGGAAATTCACATGTCACAGCAGCTCAAGCACTACAGATAGAAAGGAGAGAGTGACAATATGACACATAAAATTAAGATAATAAATAGAAAATATGTATATACATATCAGAATTAAAATCTAAAAAAATATAAAATGTAAAGTACTAAATTTGACAGGACTGTACTCACAAGACTATTTACAATATATACATCTGTCACTTGTACATATATGGAGAAAAATATGGATATATGGGCATATACATGGGTATATACTGATAGCTGTGCAGGATAAATTGCACACAGAGTTATAAAATACAGAAACGGTGTGTAGCATTAAAAACAAGAAGAAATGTATGTTGCCTTGCAGAGGCAGATTGCACAGAGGGGTAGGTTGGATTGCACCAAATATTAGCAGCGAAGATTATTATTGATGACATATATACTGTAACAGATTATAAGTAGAGATATAGAATGGAAATAAGAAAAATTAAGGATTATGTACATAATGTGCATTGTGATATGAAAAGATATGTTTTTTATAACAGTGTAGATAGAAATGCTGTGACAGAGTAGACAGTAGAGTTATTGCACAAGTTAAATTATTGCACAGGATTTTGTATTCAGTCAGCAAACTGCAGTATAAATATGTAATAATTTACGGGTTAAAGTTGTTGATGGGGTGAAATAGTCCAAGCGCCACCCAGAGGGAGGAGTGTACAGTTTGATGGCCACAGGCAGGAATGATTTCCTGTGGCGCTCAGTGGTGCATCATGGTGGGATTAGTATCCCGCTGAAAGTACTCTTGTGCCTGACCAGCACATCGTGGAGTGGCTGTGAGACGTTGTCCAAGATAGTCCGTAGCTTAGACAGCATCCTCCTCTCTGACACCACCATCAGAGAGTCAGGTTCTGCTCCCACACTCCCACGCCTCAGAAAATAGAGATGGCTCTGGCCCTTCCTGTAGAGAGCATCAGCATTCTTTGCCCAGTCATTTTATTGTCAATAAATTGAATGATTCACTGTGGCTTTTCAACCCTTATTGATTGGACCAGTTTGGCAAATCAATAAACACTTTCGTTGGACAACGCCCCATACGAATTAGTTTGTTTTGATTATACTGACATCCTAAAGTTCCCTTGAAATGACCAGTGGGGTGCTCATTGGTAGGGACTTAGGTAGGGACTTGTTGTAGATGCTGATTGCATTACACCCCTCTTGCCCTGCAGCTATGTTGGTCCAGAGCAGAGAGCTGACTCTTCCTAGTGAACATGGCCGGACCAAAACAGCCTCTGAGACCAGCGGACGCCAGTTTGATGACTGGGAATAGGCCACAGTACAGAGGTGGCTCATGCTGCTGTTATCTCAGTTAGCCCCATGGTGCTGGGAGTCAAACCCAGTAATAACGTGACATTGGTACAACCTCGGTACTGTATTCCCCGTCAGTATTAGAGGGAATCAGAGGGGGGGAAAGAAAAAATATTCTCCTTGAAATATGGTCCATTTTCACCGAAATGGGTGAATAAAGTTATAAAGTTGGGCCCATTTCACTGCAGTCCACTAACTCTGCTGAATGGATGTTATTTGTCTTCTAAGCTGCACTGCATCATAAATGAGGAAGCGTTTCATTGGACAAAAGTTTAGTAGCGCAGGATGAGTCATCAACTATTTCAAATCATTTAGCAGGAAATAACCAGTTCTGAAATATCATAAAAAAATGCCTGTGAATATCTACAAGAGAACTTTTTTTGTCATTTTTTTTGGTGATAGAATTTGTAGGATAAAGATAGTTGATTGTTGAGTCTCATTCCCAGGATGTCATTTACTGACATGTTGGCTTGGTAAAGTGCACCGAGCAGCAACAAAATGAGAAAATAAGAAGGTATGAGAGGAGGCGGAGTCTCTGACGATGCAGGCCACAAACTTCTGTCGGGTCAAAGGTGATAATGATTATTTTTGAACAAGTCTATGCTTTGTTTTTTGAGAAAATCCTGTATGTAAAAGTCAGTTTATGCTTGATCTGAATTAGTTTGTTAGGACTTACTAAGTGTTTATATTTGTTCTGAACTGCCACACTGGAAACCTGTTGTTATGAAGTGTAGAGAGCAATATTTCCATGGGGCTAATGATGCACATGGAATTGTATAGCAAGTATAGTGTTTACCGTGTTCACCATCTTAGTTAGCATGCTAACTTTTGCTGATTAGTCATGTGAGTCAGTTTTAGCCATAAAACGTATTGGAAAAAGTAAACTATTGAGCTGGCGATGGCACTTCATAAAAAATTAAAGTGTTGTGTAACAATTCATCCTGAAGGAGAATATCTGCACCAAATTTCATGGTGATCCATCAGGAAAAGTTTAAAAAAAAACTACAGATATCGCAGCTTGAAAAATATTGAGAAAAACATATACATAAATTAACATTTGAGGTGCAAATATGAATGTGTATATAGTTCTTACAGGTGAGATGAGTTGCAACTGTGTGACTGTTTGCACTGAGATCTCCTCACGATTTCATTGGACACTCAGAGGAAATCTGCTGAAGTCCTCTCACCATCATCATCGTCTAGATACCGTCCCACCAGGGGAAAATAGTCATCTGCCGTCTTCACAGGTGGTTAATTAATTTCCGGATGGGGTCTAATCACTTAAGTCTCCTGTGTAAATTCTTTATTATTTCGCAATTCAGTCACACAATTAAAAAAAAAAAACTTTAAAAGGTGACAGCCTGTATGTGTGGGAAAACCTCAGAGGTGAGTTGTTCCTCTCGAGGTGTGACATTTCTGCAGCAGTTTATTTTCTCTGCCACATTCGCTGCACCTTCTCCGTAAGCACCAGCAAACACAGATCAATGAACTCTGAAATTTTAATCATGTTTTTTTTTTTCTTTTTTTTTGTGACATGTTGAAATCTGGGCCTTACGGTGATTTACAGGACAACAGTTCAAAGCAAACCTGTGAAGAAAGTGTTGTTTTTGTTCTGATAAATAACTTTTGGGCAATAACTTACACAAAAACTTACAAAATTGTTCTGTCAAAAATCCATCTTAGACAAGCAGGAGCAGAATTGTTTTAATGGATTTCACTTAGCAGGCTCCTTCATGAGCTGACTTCAAATTGAGCCAGAACAACGACTTGAATGGCAGAGCTTCTTAGCTTGTGAAGAATTGTCAAACCCACCGCAGAGCAGCTCGTCATCATCTGCTGCTGTTAATTAACTGTGACGAGACTCAAATAAACATGGCTGCATGGACTGCACGACAGCGCGGACAGATGACAAGTTCTAAAAGATAAAGAGGTGGCTGTGTTGTCAACAGGCAAGACTGTCTGTATTAAACTTGAGCTCTTTGAAAGGAAAAACCATGTTCAAACCAGCGAGCTATACTTAGCTACTGTTTGTCAGCCAGCAGGTTTAGCTCATCTTTATTTTAGCCTGTTTTCTCCCCAATATGCAGCTTTTCTGGAGATTTAGTCAGAGGCCTGGTGTGTTGCTTTGACAGAGAAAGTTTATAGGATGAAAATCAACTGACGCAATCACAACAACCATCTAAAGATGTTACATCCCTTGATACAGGGCAGAGAGGAGGAGCACTTTCATGTCCCTGGAGGCAATTTGTCTCACAATGAATGAAAGAAACTAGAGGAGTGCGCTCCGTAGAGTGTAGATCCCCGCCAGGCAGCAGATGGTGAAGCACCTACTGCAATGCCACTGCAACTGCCAGATGCAACCAGCAGGGATTTGCAAAGTTTCACCAACTTTAACGTGACGCCCTCGTACGTGGTCCCGAGCTGAAACAAGATTTCAAACTGAAGCAGTTGTTGATCACTTGCGGCCCCTAGTGGCTGGTGAAGAAGAGTGACAAGTCATCTGTCAGTGGGAGTGTAAAACAGAGCAGTCAAAAAATAGAATTACCACCTCACAGTTATATGCCTTTACAATCTGTCCAGACTCATATAATGTATGTAGTGAAGACTTCGAAGGAATTTAACATGAAAGTATCTTGACCTGTAACTTTAAGGGACTTTAATAGAAGTTACTAAGTGTATGTTTTTATTTTTTTTTAGCAAAATGGAAGTTATCACTGTACATGTATGATTCTAGTTAATAGTTTCTAGAGAGAAACATGCTGTCTTCACTTAGTGAATTCAAAGTCCTTCAAGGTGTTCTTGAGACATCACGTCACAAGGACCTGAAAACATAACGCCTCTGTCAACAACTGTCTATGGTGTGGAGCCATAGAAAAAGAATTTATAAGTTTTTCTAAGAAGTCTGAATCACAGAGGTCCTTCAGCTTACAGTCATTAATATACTATTAGGCTAATCGGTCCAGTAGTGTGCGAGCTGAACGTTTGTTGATCACACACACACACACACACACACTCACACACACATATGTACACATGGAAGTGATTACATGATCACCCGGCGGGGATAATAAAGTAAAACAATGAAATGAACTGCACTGGGAAGTAACAGTAACGACGTACAAATACTTTGTTAGTGTAGAGTTTTGGGTATCTGTACTTTACTTGACAATTTATTATTAATTTCTTAACTATTTACTATTACCTTCTGCATTTAAACATAAATATCTGTCATTTCTACTCCTTACAGAAAATAATACTCATAAGTAAGTATTTTTATTAGAGTTGTTTATATCTCAAGCTGGAGCAGGTCTTCTTTCAAGTAACACACCATGTTGCACCGTAATGTTTCTGCAGTGGCCCAGATCAGACAAACCGACCACTGGCTCTACATAGTACCTTTTGCGTGAGTTTCACAGCCTCCGTAGGTTCTCCTGCATGCTAGGAAGTGAGACGAGGTGTTTGCAATCTCATGCTCACTGCTAGATGCCACTAAATTCTACACTCTGGTCCTTTAATGCATTGTAGAGGAGTTAGTGATTATTTTTATTTGCATAATTTCACACCACTGTCCCAACATCAAGACCATTTTAAACCCAAATTGACAGGACAGTAACTCAGAGAAAAGATGATTCCTTGGTGCATCCATCAGTGCATATCACACACAACTGACGAGACAGACGAGAGGGAGACTCCACCGTTGAGAAAATGTAAAAAGACACAGAAAAAGCCTGCAGAAATGCCCTTCAGAGGGCTACTGTTTACTTCAGAGCCTGGACTTCTTCACTTTAACTTGAGTGAAATAAGTTGAATCTGTTACACAAGTATCTCTACTTCTTCTTCAGTGTGTGTTTTTGCCACCTCTGTGTTACCAATGAGAGGTTCTGGTCCATTCAAGTCAAACAGAGTCAGGGTGCTGCTGTTGTGCATGTTGGCTCACTACACTAAATGGAATGAAACCCTAATTAGTATCACTGGGAACACCTGTGTTTGCCCTGTTTCATGTCCGTATGGCTACTGCACAACAAAGTACCCAGGTTAATGTCAGTGTCTTAGTCATTCACTGTCACAAGGGAAAGAAAAAGCCAGAAATGAGGAAACCAAATTAGATTTTAAATTCTGATAGAATAAAAGAATTCATATGCCTTTTAGTACCAGATTAAACCTGTGCAGAAGCTGCTGGGAGTTCAGAAAGACGACCTGTGCTTTTTGCATGACTCTGACTGATACTGGACTTTTTTTAATGGATCATCAATAGTTAGGAGGCTTGCATGTTGGTGCATGTTGCCCTTTGTCTGCATACAGAATATGTTTCTATTCACAGCCTTATTTAATTATGAATCAACATAATGTTTGAATAACTCGTATATGTAAACCATTTCTTTAATGTGAAAGTCAGTCTTGAGTTAATGGAACAAAAGCACATCACAGGGGAACAATCCTCGGTATGTTTGCACAGCTAACAGCATTATGCACAGAGAGAGTGAGCATAAGAGTATAGCAGAGAGCAACTGGTTCTGAAAAGATGACTTTAGACCAAAATATGACACCAATGCTGGAAATAATCACTTTTAAGCACACACATTCCTAATATACTTTTCCCCCAGCAGTCATAGTAGAAAACGCAGAGATATTATTAATTACTTTAAAAATGACTCTGCTCTATTCAACTGTCCCTGTAAGTGTGGTAGCATGCAGAAATACAGTGAAAATGATGCAGCTAAATGGACTTCAGGTTAACTTTAATATTTACACTTGTGCTTTTCCTTCTGTGACATGTCAATATTGCAGGGGGTTTCTTTTCCTTTTTGTGGTGGACCAGTCAGCGGGGGATCATGCAAATCATGTAAGTTTTGGTTCAGGCATGATCTCTCTCCATTAATTCTGCTTCTGTGTCCTCATTCTCTCCACATTTCCACTTCATCAGGCCCTTTTCATTTCCTTCAGACTTTTCCACCTTTCCCACTCACCTGACTCTCACATCCACCTGTTCACCTGTTTCCACTTTTCCTTCATCAGCCCTGTGGTTTTGTTTCCACTCATTCACACCCAGATTGCCAATGTTTCTTCCCAGCCTTCTGAGCCTGAACCTACTTTCTACTTACCTGTTACTTGTGTCTGTGTTTTGACCCTGTACCTGCCTGCCTGCCCTCCCAATAAATCACTGAAGTGTCCCCGTCTGCCTGCTACCCGAATTCACCCCCCCGACAATTTATCCTTCCAACACACAAAAAAGCATTGACACTGAGTTAGAAAATGAGAATACAGACAAACTAAAAATGTCATTTGCTCAGTTATGTCATTTTTAAATCAAAGCTGACATTGTTTGAGATGTCTTGGTTATAGCAACTTGACATTATCCCTTAAAGAAACACTTTAACTTTATGTTTCAACATTACATTAAACTGTCATTTGTGGTTGGTTTTGACACTAATCGTTATGAGACCATTATAAGTGTGTCATGAATAATTTCCTTCACCTCAAGTGAAGCGGTACAATTTGGAATTGTCATAAAGATGTCATTAACGGTTATAAGGCCAGTTTGTCAAAAGAGTAGGTGATTTAACTTACAGAGTTTCCTGATGGACTTAGGATTGATTTATCAACAGCTTTATGACAAGCCAAGATGTACCACTTTACTTGAGGTCAAGGAAACTATTCACGACACACTTATAAAGGTGTCATGACAGCCAGTGTCAAAACCAACCTCATATGACAGTTTAATGTAATGTTCAAACATGTTATGACAAAGACTGTCAAGTTCTCATAACAAAGACATCTCAAACAATGTCACTTTTGCAAGTGACATAATTGACCAAATGAACGGCTGCGTCTGCTAATTAGATGGAAAGCTCCATGGCTAACTGAGCTAATTAGCTAACAACAGCAGCAGACAATGTTTAGCCGACTTTTGCAACAAGTAAACAGGCCAGGTAAGCTAACTGCTGTCTGTCTATCACTCAGCTCACAGGCTAAATTTCCTTTGTGCTCTACTCTGTTGTCAAACTGGCCTTATAACACTGAAAATTGCATGAAACATGAAAATTATTTAGGATAACTTAGTGATGTCTTTATGACAACTCCATAATGTGCCACTTTACTTGAGGTCAAGGAAAATATTTATAACACACTTATAATGGTCTCATAATGACCAAGTGTCAAGACAAACCTCATATGACAGTTTAATGTAACGTTAAAACATGAAGCTGAACTGCTTCTTTAAGTTTGATAATGTCAAGTTGTCATAACAAAATCATCTCAAGCAATATCAACTTTGCATTAAAAATGACATGACTGACCGAAGAACAGAACAGTCAGACACATTCATAAAGACTCCTTCGTGGTCATTACAGCTGTCATGACATGGTTATGACAGTGTAATGACAGTCTTGTGCACGGTCCTGCATATAAAGTTTTATTAAGAAATGTAACCTTTCTGTCCGTATTTGTTTGTGAAAATACAAATGAGCCCTCTCAGAAACATTCAGACAGCGCTCTCACTGAGTGTTTGTTCACTGAATGCTGAAAAACAGAGATAATGGCCTGGTTACCTCACATAGTGATGACCTACTTAAATAAATAAAAACAGTATGTTGTTGTTGTTGGAGATTTAATATAGAGTATGTAAAAGGAAAATGTCTCAGACTACACCAAGTCTAAGTTGGCTGCTGCAAAAATAGTCCACAAGAGCTTATAAAGTTATATCGTTATTATTTTTGCCGATTATATAGACCCCATTTACACTTACTTTCATACACCTTGGTCAAATTGAATAACTATCTGATCCCACAAAAAAAGAATAAATGAGTCCAACAAGCTCTCTAGATGGATTGAGATTCGATTGCTCAGCCACCTCGGGCGTCTGCAGCGTCCGTCCCCTGTGATAATGGCGGCTGAAATTAGCCTGTTCTCTCTGTTCTCCCTGTGTCATTAAACCTGCAAGAAAAAAAAAAAAAGAAAAAAAGCAGCTCCGGTGATTTAACACATACGATCACACGGACGACACAGTGAACTGCTGAAGCCTCTTTCTGGTCCTGATCAGTTTAACCACTGACTGATCTGTACGAGCGCAAGCGTGAATGAGAGCCTGTGAAGACAATAAACTTTTGTCTCGCTCGTACTTTATGAATACGATTCATCAACGTGTTAGTTGTGTGTAATGTGTGTGAGTTTGTTAATGGATAGTTGCTGGCTTGCTGGCTGTTATTGCTACTGTAAATCATTCTAACCAAAAATTACCACCACCCCTCCGTACAATAAGAGCAGTGTCGTGCTGACCCCTTACATGAAGCCTCGTAAAACAAAGATGCATTTTAATCAGATTTGTAATCTGGCCATCAGAGACGCCTGCGTGTAAATAACAGTGCCTGAAAACGCATCTCTCTGTGAGCAATTTTCCCTTGAAACATGTTTAAAAGACGACTCTGGTCACTGGTGAAAAGATGTTCAGAACTGGTTCAAAAGTGAAAGTTTTTCTCACCGACAAATCGAATGGCGTTAATTGAACGTTCACATTTAGACCATGTTTCACAAGGGTTTGCAAAAGAGACATTTTTCATCCTCTTCATCCAATGTGCGAATAAACGCCTAGCATTGCTTTTGGTCCCTCACTAAGAAACATTTTATATTACTCGTTGAAAAGCGAGTGAGAAATGATCCTAGACGTTCAGACCGAAAATCAAACAGTTTTCAACTAGAAGTCAGTGTTGAAATCCCAGTTTGTGCTCACTGGTGTGTATTTTATCCCTGCACAAAACACTTGGAGTGGCAAGAACAGATGTATTTAATTTATTTGGGAGCACCTCAGCCGTACCTGCCTGTTCAGTTTGCACAGCTGAAGCAGAACCACGAGGCAAGTCCCCAAGGTCAGCATCTTTTTTCCTATTGCACTTAAATGAAGTGGCAAACGGACCGAAATTGCCCTAGCAGCAACGTTTCATGTGGATGGAAAATATAGACACTAAACTAGACTAGACACTATAGACACTATAGACACTAATAGTTAGCTTACTTCCAATTCTCTCCCTTTAGTTATATATTTATTTTGAGGTTTGGGCACACTGGCAGCACTTTTCTGCCTTGTTAGACTTGTTACAAACTTCTACCTGCCTCAGAGATTTCAAACAAATCTTTGTCAGCAGCCAGAACGGTCCACAAGGGGACGATGGGCCGTTTTATATTCTATTTTACATGTACAGTGGGAGCACTCAGGTTTTGGCTTGACGATCAGACCGTAGAGCGTGAGTACTGAAATCATGAGCTTTGGCTTTGCATCTCAGATGATTTACTCGTACTTCATGAGAAATCAATAACCTCTCCACTAGGGCTTCAGCCCGAGAGTCAAAGTTTCGAATCATTAGTCGCAGACCCCTCAGTCGACTGAGATTCTTCCGGTCGTTTTTCCTTTGGCGGTTAATGTTCATTACAATAACAGGATAAAACAGATAAAAGCTTGCAAAAATGCACAGAGCGAACATTTTAATGAGGAGTTAAGGGGAATCATAAACATATTTTTATATTAGCTGGCGCACTTATTTAAAAGATCCTCATGACAACATGCACCGGTGCTAAACTGATGAGAGAAAGTGACAAGAGTGGTTGGTAAACAAGCCACTGCTGCATCATGACAGGATGTAAACTTTACAAACTCTGAATCACCACAAACCACAAAACTAACTGTGCTGGAGGCAGAGAGGAGTGATAGAAACAGGGCACATGCAGTGTTTCCAGGCCACAGTGTCGCTTCCTCAAGACACTTTTTTGAAAAGAGTAGCATACATCTTGTTTAACCAGAAACAGCTGTTTTATCTCTCACCAAACTCACCAGACTCCCTTTGTAAAACATCTTCATCATCAGATTCATTCAGACTCGACAGGAACAAAACAAAACCTACCAACATAAAACCTACTGCTCTAACAAGCAGTAAGTCCAGCATCGAGCAGAGTAGGAGAGAAAACCCAGTGGTGGAAGGGGTCTGTTTGATTTACAGTGTCCCTTTCAGTCTTTAAGAAAAGACTAAAGACCTAGCTCTTTTGTGAACACCCCCACACTTGATTGACTGCAAAATAGATTTAAAAAACAAACAAACAAACAAAAAAAAACAAAAAACAATGCATCCTTTGCACTCTTGCACCGCCTGTGGGCTCCTATGTCAGCTCTCAGATGTATGTCGCTTTGGATAAAGGCGTCTGCTAAATGAAACTGTAAATTGTAATTGTAAACTGTGAAACAGCTCTCCATGTGCCCAGAGGCAGCTCACAATTAAAGCACCCCCACATAACAATCAGACTGACAAAACACTCAATACAGAGTGAGTCACAGAAAAACAAAAGACATCCCGCAGATAGAAACGAATGAGCGCGCAGGGGAAGCCGCTAGTGCTAAGCTAGGCTAACACGTCCTGCACCACAGAGGTTTAATTGACATTGATCTTCTAATCAGACGGCAGGACTGACGTCAGAGCTTATTTCCCCCAAAATGTCACACTGTTGCTTAAGCGCCACCTGTCACATAAACATTAACACGTTAACCCACCGATAACAATTTAGAAATCGCTCTCACAGGCTGTTAGGACACTTTTTTTTTTTACAAATCCAGTCACACAGTCGTCATCATTGAGGCCGTAACCTGTTACCCATCCTCTTTTTTTTCTTTGCTTCAACAGCGTGGCAGCAGATGACGGCGGATTACATCAGGTGGACCTTGACTGTATTCAATTCATGTTCACGCTGAGCATTGATTCCACTGTAATAGTTTATCGACCGTGATGACGCGGTATTGGCTCGGCACACAAGCTACAGGAGCTCATATTTGCCGTAGGGAAAAAAGATGGATTGCCAGGTGCGAAATCACGAGTTTCAAGGACAAGCGTAGGGCGAGTAAGTGTTTTCATCCCTGAAAAGAAAAGGACAGAAAGAGGAAGGAGGGATAGCTTAAGCCCGCCACCTGAGAGAGGAGAGGAGATTGTCATTCAGCAGGCGTCTGATGACTGTCAGGCAGTTCTCCTCCACTGCAGATGTGACGCAAACATACACTCCTCTTTCTCTTCTCTCCACTGTGTCATCCTCCTCCTAACCCCCCCACACCCACCCCCACCCTTTCCTTTCCTCTTCTCTCCTCACTTTCCTTCCCTTCATCTTCTTATTTCCTTTCCTTTTCTCTCTCTCTGCTGCTCACTCTGTGGGCATTTTTCTGTCGCTTTCTCTCTCTCTCTTATTTATTTATTTATTTATTTAGCTCTCTGCCCTCCCACCTCTCCATTTTTGCCCTTCTTTCTTCTTCTCTCAATCCTCTCAGCGGAGATGAGTGGGTGGAGTGAAGCATTGTGCCCTGGAGATTGTTGTGCCATCCGCTTTTCAGACGGGCCAGACCTTGTGTGCGTGCATGCTGCGTCCCTCTTGTGTGTGTGTGTGTGTGTGCGTGCGTGTGTGCGTGCAGAGCCTCTAACACAACAAGAAAAATGGACATTCCCTTTTACTCGGGCTTAAATAAATGATCCGAGTTATTGGTTTATCGTTGTTGTCCTACAAATATATAAATCTCACTTAGAAAATGACAGCTAATTTTCTGTTTCTCCAGCCTTCCACTGCATTTCTTGATTTTTCTTATTTTTCTGTCTGATTTTCTTTCCATTTTCCTTCCTCGTTTCTCCCTCCCTCATGACTTGTCCTCTTCTGCTCTTATTCCTTTCCATGTCAGCTCAGAAGAGAGAAATATACCCCCTTCCTCCTCCTCTCCTCCTCCTCCTCTTCCTCTCTGTGCTATGTTTCCACATATCTTCTCACTTACCCTGGCTTCATCTCCTCCCCTCCTCCTCCTCCCCCTCCTCTTTGGCCATTTTTAGACAGTAAATCCCATCCTCTCCTACAGTGCATCTCTGCAAGTGTGTATTTAAATGTGTGTGTGTTTAAGAGATAGTAAGACACACACACACACCACACACACACACACACAATAGCTGAGCCACCGCTCACCTTCTCAACCCCTCAGACTGTGAATTCCTAAACACTCAGACTGTGACCGTGATATGATACCTTCACCAACGCACCTCTGTTAACATATAATCCAATTTGAATTTCTGGAAACAGGAGATTGAACGCAGGGATACGACTTCAGCACCAGAATAATTGGTTTTACACAGCACTTGGCTTAATTGGTAGAATTTAAGACATAAACAAGGCGAGTTTGGTGAATCTCATTTGTGGTGTTCTGGCAGCTTTTCTTTATTTTAACCTAATGAAACACATTTGTTATGCTTTTATTCAGGTCATCGGGTTTGTCTGCTGCGGTTGAGACAGAATTTTCTTTTTATTTTCTTTCTTCCTCTCTCTGCAAGGTGAGCTGCTGTGTTTGAATTGAACCGCTGTGGGTTACTGAAGGCCAATCGTGGTATTTTTCCTGCTGAGGCAAAACATAATTGATTTTCTTGTCCTTTTGCAGTGTCTTTGAATTAAAGTTTAAGCCCAAAATGAGAGGTTTGCTCTGTTTTATTTTTCTCGTGAAGGTGAAAACCTTCTTTGGATCATAATCGGGACGTGTCCAGACCTTTTTTGACTCAGGTGGCCCAAATACGGCAGTGACTTCATAGGTGGCGTGAAGAATCATGACTATTTCTCACATTTATTTTAATTACTGTGTCTTAAAGGTTCTTACGATTCCTGTGTTTAATGTGTTTATTTGAAAGACAGAGTGGCAACATACATAATATAAAGCTTCCATACTTGATTCTTTAAAGCTACTACAAGGAGTTTTTAACTGGTTATGAAACAGTCTTAGTTTAATACTGATGCTTTTATAAAACCTGCATAAGCAAACGAAGACCATCAGTGAGAATATCCTCTGTAAAATTAGATGATACCAGCCTGTGTTTACATTTTTTTTCAGCCAAAGTTACAGAGAGTTGTACACTAGCCAGTTAAAAAAGAAGCAGAGGGAGATTTTTATTTGGATCTTTTTTTTTATTTTGTGGTTATACAACAAAACCACTATGGCTTTTGTCCACGGGGGCCTCCAAAATGAACAACATATGAAGGTTCCTTGTGTTGATTTAAATCCTCAAAAAGAAATTATTCCCCCAAAAGTAGGTGCAAAAAACAAAACAAAACAAAAACAAAACAATGCACATTCAAAAAACTCAATCAGTTGGTTCAAAGAATCCACCTCTCAATGGGTAAACAGCAAACACAACATACATAGCTTATTTATGTTAAATAACTTTGATTAAACACCATGAGACATCATGTAAGAATGTTTATTGCAGCAGCAGAACATAGTTAGAGTTTGGCTCCAGGCTCCAATCTCATCACTCCTCACAGATTATGTTTCCCCACAGAGATAAGAAGAGTGATGAACAGATATCTTGGACCCCCTGTCGGAGCCTGCAGGTGGACGCTGGGGTGGTGGTGGTGTGGGGCTGAATGAACAGGCAGTGACGCTATTGCCAGATTGGAAGGGTGCGTTTGTTTGTACTACAGAGTGCGGGGCGTGTCACGTGTGATTGCGGTGCAGCTCGAGTTGACTGCCCGAATTTTCTTGCAGGCGTCGTTACATATTTTCACTACACAATCATCGTGGCGAAAAGAATTAATGATAACAATATTACCATGACATAAAGAAATATTAAAATAGTTTTAAAAGAAATAATGCTGTCAGTCAAATTCATCTTCAACTTTGTTTACTGTGCATTTTGTCTCTTTTTTGGCAAATGGAGCACATTCTAAATATGACTGTAGAAGGTGGACAGAAGAGTCTGTAAACACTGAGCAAACTGTACAAAAGTGTACAAAAAGTGCAATTAGACTGATGGATAGTGAAAAGATGTGTGCAAACACAAGGTTCAAGAGGCTCTGGATTATTTTAGAGACATTATCATATGTGTTATTATATTTATAAACATCAGATCAGTATTTCAGTTTTTAAATATCACGGTTATCGTCAAAACCAGTATATTGAGAAACCCCTGATCCGTGGAATTAAAGCCCTAAAAAATCAGAGCATGATGAGCTGATCCTTTTTAATATTTAACCACACTGATTGATTTGATTAACAGATCTGAGGTCATCATATCAAACAAAATCCGCACAAAGCGACGTTTCGGATGGCTTCTGAAGTGTGCGGAGATCACAGATTCAGCACAGAGAGAACCTGGACAACAATGAGATGAAGGGGAGGTTTAAAGACTTTAAAGCCATCTTATCTCAACCTCACCTGATATTTGTACTTGCATGAGCACAAAGATAAATGCTTGGAGCTCACACATATTTTGACACATATTTTATCGCTGGTTCTTCTTGTTGGTAAAATACATCTGATGCCCAGCTGATCTGTGATTGGCATTTCCATTATCTGAAACAAGTTTTGGAGCGATGAGCGTAAAAGCTGCAGGATGTTTATGTGCACACAGTGACAACAGTTTAAACAACGAATATTTTTTGCCAACACATAAACACTACAAATATATTGCCTACATTTCTTCATGTCAAGTCCTTGGTCTCAGAGAGCAACCAGGTATTTTGATTGAAGCAGGTAAGAATGAGTCATGTCACATCTGAGCGATCACCTTCTTAATATTCTGCATGGATGGCATTATTTCAGCTTTGGTACATTCACTCTTAGATTAGATGTTACTGTAGATTGAGCAGCACAGTGCTATAAAAAACACATTACAATAGCAGATTTATTCATTACAGTAAAATAGCTGAGTCTGTATTGCATTCTGGATCATTTTGATTCTGCAGGAATATTTTACAGTATATTTTAGGCTTAACCTTGTTGAAGCCTGGCTATAATTTCAGAGGCAATAATTCAGGATTGCCATAAAAAGGGAAACATCTGAAGGAGAAAGAGAAGAGATTTCTGGTTTGGTGAGTTTGGTTTAATTTTATGCTTTTAAACTTTTTTAGTGCGGTTTTAGGATTTTATGCTCTAGTGTGCCGCAGCATTTGTCACAGTGTGTCAGATAAGACAAGATGTCAGACACAAAAATGCAGACGGGGCGAAGCATAAGCAGTTCAAATGTATTTTAATAACAAAGAATGTTCCACCAACTACAGTAACACACGACACTGCCTGGTTTAAACTAAAGATGAATTAAAAAAAATAAACAAACAAACAAACAAAAAAAAAAAAAACGAATCCAAAGAAGGTTAAAATGTAACACAAAAATCCATAAAACAAATGCAAAGTAAGACCAAAGCACAAAGGACTGACACAAAAGAGCGACAAGCAAACTGACACAGAAACAGAGAAACACAGGGACTAAATAGACACAGGTGAAACAAATGGTAATCAAAAAGGGTGGGACAGGAAGTAAAGTCACGGAACAAGAGGAAAGACAAGGACTACAAAATAAAACAGGAAGTAACTAACAAAAACCCCCAAATCATGATGAAAACATGTTTTTATTTATCGTGGGATGCAAAGAAAACCATGGCAAAGTTATTTTAAAGGAAAATTGTAAATCGACCTACATATTTAACACAAATACTTGAATATCAGAAAACATGTGGTGGGGGCTCATAAAACTAATTTCTGTTATATTTCAGATCTTTATTTGTTAGTAGATTGATTAAATCTTACTTGATTGACCAACTTCTTAACGACCCATCAATCATTCATCGATTAATTGTTATCATCCCTTTTAGTAATTACCAGAATTAGCAGTAATTAATAATATATCAGTAAAAGATATTACAGTACAATAAATACAGTAGGAGATGACACACTTCAAAATACAGTAACAATACAGTAAAATACTGTTTTCTAGTAATGTGACATTTCTCCACATACTGTAAATTTCATTGCATTACAATTACAGTAGTTTATTATAAATAAAGCAACTTGCTGGCAGCTGTGCTGTGAGTAACTTACTGTAAATATACAATCATTTTAAGAGTTTATATTCATCAAAGAGAACTATTTCCTTCACCCAGTCAAAAATACATCCATCTGCAATATATAGCAGAACTATAACATAAAATCATATGACTCAAAAAATACAGACAGTCTTAAATTTGAAATATAGAGTAAAGATCTCCATCTGTTCTGGCCTCACTCCACCTGCTGCCCACCATAAACCCGAGTCCAAACCAAATCAATCTGGCTGCACAATTAGAGAGCACAGAATGCTCCGTAATTAGAAATAGATTAATTGAGATGCATAGCAAACAAACCAGGCCTCCACAGAATGAAAACCAGTGAGTGCAATCTGAACTTTCTGTCCTGTGAGGTGAGGAGAGCAGGGTTTTTTTTTTTTTTTTTTACTGGAACAGGATGTGGAACAGAAACCTGTTCCAGATTCTGAAGCAGAGTTTGACCTCTGTGTCTCATCTGTCTGAAACAAGCGATGGTGAATGAAGGTGTTTATTTTTTTGTTGCTGTTGCACAGAAAAACAGGTTATTAGAGGACGTCTCACTGTACTCAAATGGTCTTTGCTTTATTTTTGGAACATGGTTCATTTATGGGTACAGCTGTCTACATTAGATTTATGTATTGTATTTGAATGCAACAATAAAATACAATATTCATCCTGTAGGAAGTTTGTTGATTGGTAGTTTTGTAAGTCGATCTTAAAGGGCCAGTTCACCCCGAAATTCAAAAATACACATTATTTCCTCTGTTCTGTAGTGCTGTTTATCCATCTAGACTGTTTTGGTGGGAGTTACAGAGTTTTGGAGATATCTGCCTTAGAGATGTTTGCCGTTTCTCAAATAAAATGGAACTAGATGTGGGACTGGGTTCTGTACTTCGAGACTTTCATAGTACTGATTGAACTGACCCTTCACTAAGCCCCGCCCTCCTTAGTTACTGTTGCTAAGCCTGCCAAACTTTCCATTCTTGCACTGCATTTATGCAGTTTACAGTGATAAATGTGGCAGATTTAACATCGACATTGGGGGTAATTGTTGAAACACAAGGTCTCTGAATCCTTAGAGACGTAAACAAAAGCAGCTTCTCATTTCTAGCTGACTTTGTCGGCTAAAATAATAACTCACAAGCAGATTTTTTAAGTGTAACTGGCCGATGTAAGCTGCTGCTAACCCTTGACTTGGCCGAAAAGTCTGTTTTAATGTTAACATCTGATACGTATTAAAACAAGAACCCTGTGAAAGTGTAAATGTAGAGTTACCTGACAGCTGCGCACATGGTACAATGTTAATGCTAAAAGACTAAGGTGAAAGCTAGCTTACATCTTGGAAAACACTGGTTGGATGGGTTTCATGAGATTAGCGTCAGGTGAGTTGATTGGCACAGCTGCTGCTAGTTTTCCTGATTGCACTTTCTCCTTTTCATGCAGTGGTGTGTTGGCCGTCAGAGGTCTTACGCTCACATAAAGACGAAGAACTCTGCCTGAGCTTTCTGTTGAACGGAGCAGACTGGAGGACACGTGCTGCAGGAGCTGCAGACACATGTTACTGGAGATTTATGTTATTGTGCTCTGAGCAGGAGTCTCATAATGAAAGTACTGAATACTGTCTGAGAGCTGAATCTCTGCATCTGTGCTGGTGGTAGCAAGATGGCTACAATACCAAATTTCAGTACCTCCAGAGTTTTGACAGTATTTGCACAACTGATCACAATATTATCAAAATCGCATAACCCTGCAATTTTTTAATAAAGTTAAAATGTGTCATAAAACAGCATTATAATAAAGTACTGTAGTGCTGCATAGATGTGTTTGGTTCACACCCCAACAAATGTCACATCATCATTATTTTAATAGGTTTTGTTTTTTTGGTACCAATTTTATGAAATCCTTTTCATCAAGAAGAAATTTACATTGCACATTACTGTGCAATTTCTCAGTTGTGTTCAAAGACCTCGGAGCAGCTGGAGAAAGTGTTTTTACTCCGCAGACCGTACTCAACCTGGATAACTGAAACTGATGGAATATCTGTACAATATTAAACTATATACAATATAAATAATTGTCAGAAGGAACATTCAGAGCAGACAATCGTCTGCCGAATCTGAAGAAGAAGGGAATGACTGTGTGGGTGACATTTGTGGTGCTGGGAAATAGTGGCAGAGTGAGACCTCTGTGCTAAAGAGCAGCTAGCGCGGCTTAAACTGTCAACTTCAGGTGTTTTTCTACTTTTACCTGCTGCTCACCAACACCGTGATATTGGTTAAAAATGTTCTCTGCCTCTGCTTCTGGTTATCTCACATCATGGTGGCGAGGAGAGAGTGCGCCAGGACTTCCATCTGAGCGGATATTTAGGTGAACATACTTACTGACGATTAGTTGCACTGGCTAGTTAATAAGCTGCACTTAGTTCACAGAGTTTTCTGTGCAGATCATTGGTGCAGCTTGCAGTAGAGCACAAACAAACAAGCATGATTCCCGTCTGTGGCTGTAACATCTTTTTCCTGCATGCTTCCACAACATGACAACATGTTCAACACAACGTGTGACAGCGAATCACGAGTGCTGTTTGATCTTTGTAGAAGCATTGTGCATGCTGATTTGCTCACCGACAGATTCAAAATCTGATGCTGAATGACAAGGCATTTTTCAGTGCTGGATAGAGTAGTATCGAAGCAAAGTGCCATTTAGTTCCATTATATTGGAGAGAAGGCAGACATCTGGACGGCAAAACTTGGCAGCTCACACCGAAACAATCTAGATGGATAAGTAGCACTACAGGCCAGATGAAGATATTTTGATTTGGGGTTGAATCGTCCCTTTAAGCCAAATCAAAAGGCTGCAGTAATCTCCTATGTGACTGTCCCCTCTCTTACCTTATTGGCCAGGTGAGGTGGGCGTGTGTGTGTCTGTGTGTGTGTCCTTTCGTCCACCCATCTATCCCTCCATCAGGAGCCTTGACAAGGTCCATGTATCACTTAGCCCTGGGCTGTCAGGCCTTTCCCATAAGCCACTGCTGCCTGGAAGATTAATGGCCGTCTTAATCTCACACTTAGCGACTGCTAATAGGCGGGCGTGCAGACAGACAGACCTCTCTGTGCACTCCACAGGAAAAGACATCCTCATTTGATTTGTATGTTTTGTCATTTTATTCAGATGCCTTTGTAAAAGGCAGCCAGTGGAGGATTCAGGCTGTCTGAGAGCTTGGGGTGAAAATAAAATAAAGAGGGCACCAGTGTGCAGAAAGTGCTGATGCATTTATGGTGAAACAGTTCTGAACCCTTTTCTAACAGAGGGCAGCCTGTATAGCTGTGTATGATACTGAAGTTAATGCAGCAAAACCAAAATATGCTCATATACAGACTGTATCTTGTGTGTGTATGCATACAAATAGGAGCTCAAACAGGCACATGAACAGTACTGACCGCTATCCATTAGTGCTTTATTTTAATGTGCTGATGTCTTTCTCCCTTAGCCTGTTTGCCACACCACCATGTCTGACTGAAGATTTTGCCCGTGTTTAAGTGCAGTTTTTAGGAAAATACACTGTCCAGCTCATAATACCGACTGACAGCGCATTCAACAGAAACAGTTCCACATCAGCCGTCTTGGCTGTTTATGAAAATGCCTCAATAGCCATGAGGCTGCGCTCTTGTGTACAGCCATTGCATCAAATCTTCATTAAATAAACGGCCATGATTTGGACGATGAGATCCAAGACTAGTGGAAAGCTGTCTGAACAATTGCAGTACAAACTTTAAAGTAATGTAACTCATTAGCCAGTAATTTTTTGTAAAATTATACATAAAATAATATAAAATACTGTAAAATTTACCTTTGTTTGTTTATTCCTCAGATAACAGGGAAAAAAGACAAATTACATCGTCTATTAATTGTATACAGATATTTTCGTGCTGGTATGTTCAGGTGTGGGTGTTTTGCACACTTTGCCAGCGCTGTAAGCCAGAGGTTTTTAATCCTGTTCCTCTAACTTTGCTGTTGAAAGAAGGTCGAAGAAAAGGTCGCTCTGTTTTTCATTCCAGTCACTGAGAAAACTTATCAGAGCATCTATTAGACATCTGTTGGAAACATCTGTTTAGCACGATGACCTCAGATCAGGGGGGAAAAAATCAAAAAAACTCATTAAACTACTTTCAATAAATTATGAGCCAAACTAATGAACAGGTTGGCAGTGAGTTTGTGATTAGAGGGTCACTGCTTTGAATACTTGAAATTACAATAAGGAAATGAGTGAAGGAGTTACAGCAGCTACTGGGGATGTGATATGTGGCAGTGAGTGATGACAAGTAACTAACACAGAAAGATAAATTCTATTTTTTAATGAAATCACACAAAAACAAGCCTTTACCACCAGACAGACAGATAGATAGATGCATGATACCCATATTTTACTACTACAAATAAAACTCACTTGGACGTCTTCTACACGAGTACAGATTATGTGAGCTGATGTCAAATACGAAGAGTTCTGTTGTTGCAACTCACTGAGGATCAATACACTAATGAGAGGTAATTTGCTGATTTAAGATCCCCATGTTTCTAATTTATTAAATAAATTTATTCAGGAATAAAGAATACATTGTTTTGAATGAAGTGAAAAAATTCAAGTGACAAAAATGGCTTGGGGCGCCTGGGTAGCTCAGTTGGCAGAGCATGTGCCCCACGTATGGAGGCTGTGAGACCTCTGCAGCGGCGTGGGTTCGTCTCCTGCCTGCGGCCCTTTGCTACATGTCATACCCCCACTCTGTCTTCCCATTTCCTGTCATATCTTCTGCTTAATGTGTGACCCACACCTGTTGACCCAGGTGTGAATCACAAAGTGTTCCATACACATGAAGCAGAAATTCTCATAATTTTAATGAACTGTTACAACTGTCACCACCCTAAGCAGCTATGACATGTTGGCTCGAAGGTAACTCGAATGCAAAGCATCAAATTAAGACAGAGAAACTGCTGCTTTAAGTTATGTAAATTATCTGGTAATGTGAGGGGTTTCCAGATCCAATCTTAATCCCCCCAAACGGCTACTAGACCCATCAGGGCTGTCCTGTTTTTTTCAAACATGTTTGATATTTCCATGTTAAAGTCTGGATGTTTATGTACAGATGTAAAAGAGAGGTGTTGCCACACTTTAGCCCGTGTGGCTAACATTAGCTAGCATACTGCTGTTGACAGATATTAAAACTGATTAAAATCTCACCTCCTCACTGAAGAATACGCAAGCTGTGTTGACCACATCTCCCCAAACATTTTCACATCCAGTGAGTTACCTCAGAAAATTGTTCTGCTACGTCTGTCTCCATCGTTTACACCTGCTTCTCCAGGCAATCACATGAGATCGTGCTCATCTACACGCAATAATCTTAATAATTTCCTGTATTTTTTAGATTATGTAGTGTGTACATGTTTGAAATTAAAGAGAGGAGAATCTGTGTGTCATGCAACCAGATTTCTCCTGTATTGTGAACCCAGTTTAAGTCAAACCATTGCATGGTAGGGACATTTAATCTTGATAAAAATGTTATTTTCTTACATGAAAAACATTTTTTTGGCCATAAAATCCACAGTGAGCTCAGAAAGGAAATATAAGTTGACAATATTGGTGACATCACCACAGCTCTTTTCCGATTGGTCAAACTGATAAACGAACCCTGTGTTAGAACACTCCCGGGTCTACCCTACTCGACGATTAAGATTTTTATACGAGGGCTGTTCACCTTTCTGGTCATTTTCAGAGGCCTGTACTGATTTTTGACATCTTTATAGAAAAGAAAAGCAATATGATGAATTGTTTATTGATGAAAGCAGTAATATAATTTTTGCAGTAAGTAAGAACCAGGCCATGCAGATCTACACAGCAGTGAATGGACTCTGACACTGTGTTAGTGCAGGTATAACAGGTGAGTGACTGTGTACAACCAGGTCCCTCCTGAATATCGCCATGAATAATAATGTCCTCTCAGTCATTTGGCAGTAATTACATAAATGAATGCTTATTAGCCTCTTCCTAGAGTGTGCATGCAATGAGTTCATTAAATCCCCCATAAGGAATTTATGGAGGGAGAGCTGCCACTTAATGGTTGAATAAGGACCTATTAAGTGTGTTTAGAATGCTTTGTGGATTATGCTTGCTGTTATAAACCATAATCTGTCCCAAGTATATGAGCATCAATTACTGAGACACAAATGAGGATGATCATTTTGTCATTTCAGGTCTGTGTCTGTCTGTTTTCTGCCTGAGCGAGCTCAGGCGACAGTCAATTCGGCGTGCAGACACGCAGTATTGTGTGTGTCCTCGTGTTACGAAGAGCTGAGGAGACGGCACCTCATTCCCCTCATTGTGTCAGATACTCACTCTAACAAGTCGGCGTGTACATGATGTAACGCCGCCCGCCTGCCATTCAAATGCACCTTGATGAGCTGCCTCACATTTTTCCCCTCACGGCGTTTTGATTTGGGCTCTGCAGACATGTTGGCTCAGCTGCCTAATCAAGTGTCTCAATAGCACCTTCCTTTAAGACAAGATGACAGTAGCTCCTCTCTGCTTCCTCTGACAGAAACTTTATTTTCACATATGCAGATTGAGAGACAGACGTCTGATTTATTTGTTGCACTTTGTCTGGCTCCAAGATTTCTGAATATATTTAGGGGGAAGAAAAGGATAGAGGGTTGTTTTTTTGTTTTGACTCTCAGTTTTGTTGTTTTGGTTCTGCTCGAGGTTTCTGCCTGTTAAAACGTAGTTTTTTTTTTCTCGCCACTGTGGCTTAGCACTTGCTCATGGTGGGGAATTCCTGAGTCTCTGTTAATAAGATCATAAAGTCTAGACCTTCTACTGTATATAGTGTATTTTCATGACATGTCATCAATCCGGAGGTCAGCCATGTTGTAAAACCAAACTCTTAACTGTTCCTGATAATTGTTGCTCAAAAATGGTCAATTTTGGTCCCCTCATCCCCACACACACACACATACACACAATCACATGATCCCCTTCAAGCTTATTCCCTGCCGAGATAATAAAAATCTGTAATTGCAATGTTCAAACCATGAATGTAAAATTCAAACCCACATTTTAAACAAAACATGACTGCATCTAAAAATCTAGTTTTCATTATGGGATTATTTTTTTTCCTATCTCAAGTTGATGGTTTAGATATCACATTTACATAATTAATTTATTTCTTTTATGATGTGTTTTCTATGTCGACACTCCGCTGAGTTTGACTTGATGCCACAGAAATGATATAGAAACCTAACTGTGGTGAAGAGAAGCTGTAAGAAAATTAGAGAATAAAACTGTGTCAGAACAATGTGCACCGTTCATAAAATAGACGTTGGCATGCTGAGCAGAGACGGACACCGACTGAATCATTATATTCAGTTTTATGTCTCTTGGTACAGATTTCTGGAAGGGACTGTCTTGGTTGCTTTTTCTTTTGAATATTAATAAACATAATTGAACTGAGAATTATCTGTGGTGGTTTTTTGTTGTTTGTTGGCCTGAACTACATGTTTTGTTTTTAGATATGTGTTCACGAGTCAGAGAACTTGAGTTTTGGGGATTTAACACGCTCTGATCTTGAGTTCTGCGTGCAGTTTACTAACTTAAAAATATTGACAAAAATATTGTTGGGTGGAACTGAATGGCACCCCAAGCAACCAGGTATACTGTTAGAGTACAAGTACATCAAGTGCAGTACTTGAGTAAATGTATTTAGTTACATTCAACCATCCATTATCTGTACGACGCTTCTCCTTTGGAGCAGGAGCTCTCAAAGTTTTGGTGACTGAGTGCCAATTTAGGGAACCATAATAAGAAGGCCACAGAGGAAAATCCATTACCTTGTTTTAAGATTGATGATCAGTCTCATCAGGGCTTTTAACGTTAAATTCCTTGAGCACGAATTCACCTTTTGCAGATAAGGCAGATCACTTTTTCTGTCCCCCGAGGTCTGATAAAGTTGATCCATTTTTCCTGAGACCTCCTTTTCTCCTCAGCCACACAGCTTCCCCACCCCCAGGGTGGCTTTTTCATCTCACCTCCACATTAAATTGCGGCGTTGTCCGCAGCGTTGGCACTGATGACAGGATGTAATTCGCTGCGACACGGCGTCGTCTTCAGTGGAGGCCGCCATGTTGCACGGCCAGAACAGACAAGCCCTTAATTCACACCTTTCTCGCTGATGGGCTCGTTAACATATAGAGGCATCAGTAATAAAGACCAGTTAAAAACCCCTTGTACTAACTTTTATATATCAATTCCCCATTTATTAACTGTTTTCTGCTCTCGATATGGCCTTTCGTGTTTGTGTAAGTTTCGTAGCCACTGGCTCTTTTAAATGCTTCGGATTTTCAGAGTGGGACAACTGTTGGATGCCACTAAAGCCAACACATTGGTGCTTTAATAGTATACTAGAATAATAGGTATCTATCTATACAAAGTATCAGTGGTGACTGGACCAAATCTGATATTTATGACAGGAAAGAGTTAATCTTAGTGACCTGATAGTAACTGTGTGTGTGTGTGTGTGTGTGTGTGTCTTTGTGTGAGTTTCACTGATGGATCTGAGAATATCTCCAAAGTTCAGACGGTGCTCGGGGCTCACTGTCTCATGCTGTGTGTCATCAGTCTGACAGTTTCTCACTCACACTCAGTGTAAAGGACAGAGAGCCGGAGTGGCACAATGATATGTTTATTGAGAAGCTTTGGATAATAGAAAAGGTGGTGGCTGCTGCTGGAATGTCACAACCATTGACAAAAAAAACATGGACATGAACTCCCTTATCTAGACCCACACGTACACAGACACACACACACCCTCTCTCTCTCTCTCACACACACACACACACACACACATATCCACCACTCCAAAAATAGAGAAAAAACTTACGGCAATGCACAGGACAAGACGGTAATCACAGTTTCTACAAGCTCATTTCTACATGAAAAATTCACAGTTACACATATATGAGGGAGATTTTCTTCATAGGCACGGCAAAAGCAATAAGATGTGTATCTCAACAACAACCAAATAATGATTAAAAATAAAACATTTTGCACATTTCATAAATCCTCAGGGGCCCAGATGGACTGGATGTTTACACTGGATCTGAGGTGGGAACATCCTCGATTCGCAGCCCTGCAGGGACCCGAGTGAAAGATCGCACACCAAAAGAGAAAATAGTATAGTGGGGGATATCTTTGCATGTTTTCTCTTTACTAGACTAAAACCAGAGTAAGGACCCAGTTCATCTGGTAAACCCCTGTATACATCTTTAAATTATCTCTCTTCCTATACATATACACATTTAGGATTTGCAGAACTTGGGACTGAAACATTTAATATAAATGTAATCCCAGGTCAGACAGAAAAATGGCTATTAAGAACATTGTCAGTCTACATACAGCTCCACTTGTCAATGTCCAGTGGCGACAATGCTTTGAAATAATCATTATACGAGTAAATCACACACAGACAATATCACAGACGGTTACTGGAGCCGTGTTTGCTCTTTTTCTATATTTGCAATTCAAGTTCGGAGAGTTCACTGTGTTGTCCTGTCTGTGTAGAACGCTCCAGGAGTACCTTAAATATATAACAAGGTAATTCATTGATAATTTAGCAGCCCTCTTCTGCACAAACCCACACGACAAGAACACCAAGACAGACCCTCGCGCTCCTCCTCCTCCTCCTCGCCTCGTCTTTGGAAAAACCTTGTGCTCAGATAGGAGAGACGGTCGGTGACGTTCTCCGTCTCTCACCCGCTCAGGTTTTAAATACGTGTACTGTAGCAGCTGGACTGTGAGAAACACGATAGCTCTTTGACAGGATGCAGCCCACACCGTAGGCCTTGTACTTTTTAAAATGAGCACTGCTGAGAAGTAAGCTGGTGTTTTCGTTTGTGTGAAAGGAAGCGAGGGCATTTGTTTAAATGGGTTTGTTTGTTTGTTATTCTTGTTATTTAGCCAGTACCTTACAGTACCCTTGGGGAACCACACAGTCAAACAAGGAAGCACTGAGGCGATAAACACTTCGTTTCCAAGCAGTTTGACAACACATAGTAGAAGAAAACATCTCAACAACGGAGGAATATTGCTGGCATTTAGAGTCAATTCACACACAACTGCAACAACAGAAAAAACAACAAAGCTCTTTGATTTAAATGACTTTTAAACATGAATTTAACTTCTTTTTAACAAACTAAGGTTTGTGGATTGTGATATTTTAATGGCAATCACCTGCCATTATGTTGAATCAAATTCCTTAACACACAAAACCCTGACTGGCTGACTAGAATCAGCTACTCTGACTCAAATGAGGTAAAACCTGCTGGTAGAGGTTTTCCAGATCAAATACTGAAAAGTGTCCTGATTGGACAGATTTAGGTCATTCTACAGTGGGAGCCAGTCAGTTTAAGGTGTGATGTCTTTTCCTAGAGATATGTCGTGTTCATGTCAAATAGGAATCCTTGTGACGGTCAGGTTCCAGCTTACAAAAATGTTTCACATCAGCATCCAAGTGATAAGGCTTGGGTGGTATAAAGGTATGAGGGTAAACCAGGGTATAAAAAAGTCCAGACGTACGATTTTCAGTACGATCATAAATACAGATGCTCCTCTGTTTATTAAACTGATATGGAGAGCCTGCACTGCAACATGAGTCACCAGAGGTTTCTCTACTGGTGGACAAGGAAGCTCAGCTGAGCTGAGAAACATGGCGTCTTGGAGATTAAGTTACAGGACTACGTAGTAAAAAAGAAAACATGCCTTTGCCCATGAAGGGCTCAAAAATAAGGACTGCCTGCTTGCCCAGGACAGGTAAAATGTCATGACGGGTTAGTAAATTGAGCAACTCACTTATCCAACTGGGCAAGTGGTAAAAAAGAATTCAATTATTTTGATCATTTTAATCATTATTGTAATTTTTCATGCAAAAATGGCAGAAAATCCTGTTTTCAGACTCATAAATATGGAGATTTCCCATTTTCACTGTTTGTTATCATATTAAGTTGAGTATCTTTGAGTTTAGGACTGACAAAACAAGTAATTTAAAAATAGTTTTTAGTATTTTGGGACATTTTATAGACATTGCAGCCCTAGCCACTTAAAGACATCACCTTCAACAAGTCAAAAAACTGGGATAGACAATTTTTTACTATTTTTGGACATTTTATTGACACTGCAGCCCTAGATTAAATGTGACAATTAACTTCAGTCTTTGTTGTTATTTGATAATAAATAGAATAAATTATACATGGGGAAGTAAAAATTGACTTCAATTTGCAAAAATAGATAGATTATAGAGAACTGCAAGCAGATTTCTGACCCACCTGCTGAAACGGGCAAGTATAAAAAAACATTAACGTTAAACCCTACCCTGTTTGGGAGAATTTTGGGGTTAGTCCCAATGATAAACACTGAAGACTACTGACTGGTCAGAGAAGCATAGTGAGTGTGCAACTTTAGTTGAGTGAGCATGAGAGAGCACGTGGCAGAGTGCGCCAATGAATGTGTGCTGAGCGGAGGAAAAAGTGAGCAGTGAAGTTGTCAGTCTGGCAGTAAATGTACAGTTTAGGTTTGAGTTTGTCTGTGAATAAAGGCTGTAGCTTCTCCAAACCAAAGCAGAACGCCTTACAATGTGTTGTGTGCGTTAAGGGAGTACAATCTGCAGCAGAGTAGAGTTGCGCTGAGCCGATTTATACAAGTTTCACACAAATACTACCATAACACCGTATACCTAGGTAAAATGTCAGAAAAGTATGATGGTATGAAAATACAGATACCGCCCAAGCCTAAAACTGATATGTGAAGTGTCTGAAAAACAAACATGGACGCCTCACATCAGCTGGAGATTTCAGGTGATGTAAAGATAGGAATCTTCTCTGTCACAAACATCCCTCACATATGACATGAACTCAGCATTCCTCCACAAAAGGCAGAGAAATGCTGCCTTTTTTATTTTACCCCAAATTTGGAGGAAACATCTGTCTCTCAAGATTCAACAATCCAGTCAGTGTTGATCGATTGTTCAGGAAATCTCTGTCAACTCATAAACTCATGTGATCTACCAGGTAACTGGTAATCACATCACACGGACTAAACCAACAACAGGTTGTAAATAATGGAAGCCAGGCATGAACTCCACTATTTGCAGCATGGACATGTTAATCACAGGGCATTACAAATAAATGGAAGTAATATGGATGCATTAATCATTAACCTGGTCCACTATTTGCCTGGTGCTGTGTTAACATTAAACATTACAGCTCATACTGCAAACTTAGTTGGCTGTTTGATGGCGACATCCTATAATAAATGTGGACATGTGACTTTACGAGTTGACGAGGAGCGCCCGAACACACCATTAGTTTTTATCTCAGCGAGTCTAAACCGTCGACACTTTGTGGGCCGCATCCTTCAGAGGATCCAGCCCCCTGAATTGGGACACATCTTCAAACTGCTTGAAACACAGTGTGGATTTCTGGAAAATAAAACTTTAAATTTAAACCATTTAAAACAATGCACACTGACAATGTTTTTTTTTTTTTTTTTTTACACATGTAGACATTTTGTATTCCTGATATATGGGAAATTTGAAGCTGGTATCTTTTTCATTTACACACTTTCTGTCCCTACTCTGAATGTCTGGCTCTGTGCTACTGGCTGAATTAGCTACCACAGTGATACTATTGCTTCACATACGGCAGATAATAACGAACACTGGATGCTCAGTGGCAGTATTCAAAGCAACAACACACAAATACAGCCATGAGATGGTATAATGCGGGGAGGGATTTTTAGCCAAAACTTTTTAATTTGAGATAAAACTTTTCATCTTCACAGCTAAAATGGTTTATCACAGTGGAGATGGCATTATGGCGCAGTGTGTACGTGTGTATGTGGGTATTTTTCTGCATTAGTAACAGACATGTTTGTTTGCTGTGTGCTTGTTTAGATAAGCCTGTGCCTGGATGTAGCGCTTCCACTGTTTCTGAGTGAGTGTGTGAGTGAGTGTGTGAGTGTGTGTGTGTGGTGTGTGTGTGGTGTGTGTCAGCTCAGCAGATGGAGTTTGATTCTCACCACTGGGAAATCTCAATCCCACAATGCACTGGGAGCTGCGCCAAACGAGGAAGCAGCAGCAGCAGCAATGAGGAACCAATCACAGCTTGAATACTTGGGATAAAAAAAAACAAAACAAGTGCATTCCCTCTCTCTCCCCTCTGCTTCACGCTGTTGTTCCTCCAGGAGCGGCCATTGTTGTGCTATCCATCAACATGAATTGGTTCTATAGCATGAGTTAATTCCTAACTCATGAAAACACACACACGTGTATCACAGACACAGAAAAAACCGATTAACACAGATCACAAAGGAAAACGGGGACAGAGTGAAGTGGCGGTTGGTTCCCCATCCCTTTCCCTTTTTGTTTCTGAGCAGACAAAAGCAAACGGAAACGTCTGGAAATCCTGGCTTCAGAAAAACGACAACAGCAAGAAAATTCCCCAGAACAAAACCGAATGCCTCCTCATCACTCTCCGGCCTACAGGGGGGAATTATTCCAAATTTAGACCTACTTTTACATGGGATCTCTTCCCATTTTCAGTGTCTTCCCAAATCCCCCGATCAGTCTGAAGGAACGTCTTTTGTTGGGTTGCCGAGCGGTGGACGGAGAGAGGAAAGAGAAGCTGACAACGTTGTCCCGGCATCTTCGTCTTCAGAGCGGCACGAAAAACGCAGCTTATCACACACCTACCAGCAGTTAACATGAGGGTTCAGTAGTGACCAGTAAAAGCACATGAATGTACCAAAAACAACTAAGGTGCTCCCAGTCAAATGAGTACAAGAAATCATTGTGATGTGTTGAAGCAAACTGATGACATCACATCCCCCTGCCACAGCAAGGCGGGTTCAAATTTGAAAAATCATTCTATTGATATGATGCATGAATGTGTGTGTGTGTGTGTGTAGCTTTTAAATTTAAGTGTTTCTTTCCTAGATTTTTGACTTTACGATGGAAAGGCGTTCAATAAAGCGTTTAGTTCACTGAGGGACAATGAACTTCTTCACCCAAAGCCAGACTAATGACATTAAGGCAAAGTGAGGCAGGTGTCATTGCAGGTTTTTGAACGCAACACTGTGGAACGACATCTGGGATTAGCTACGATCAATCGGGGAATAAATTTCATATCAGAGATGGATGATGACTGATATCTGTAGCTAAAAGGTCGTCAGTGTCAGCAACTGGCAAGGATCAATGACAGCAAAATCAAATATTGAGTGTGTTTGTATGCGTGTGTGTGTGTGTTTGCTTGCTTGCTTATAGAGAAAATAAAAAGCAAAACAAAACAAAAAATGTTGTCCATTCCCTGTAGCCCTTCTTTGGCGGGTCTGGAACAAAAAAGGAGCTCTTCACTCTTAAAATAACCAATCACAGTCCAGCGGTGGATTGTGAGATTGTCAGCGTGAATCGCTACGAACACCTCGACGTGAGGTATGAACGAAAGAAAAAACAAACAAACAAAGGGGACAAAGAAAAGGTGGCTGGTTGGCCCGAGTGTTTTCTCCGAGGTTTAGTCCAGTTAGCCGTCCTTTAGTCCCACGCTACTGCAGGCCCAACAACCGGAGGCTGGTTTCCCAGAGGCTCAGCTGCAGCTGGGGGTCAAAGGTCGGTGGTGTTGTCGTCTTCCTGCGCCCGTTGGCCCAGTAGCCTCCTCCGCGCTCCCCCTCCAGGGCCGGAGACAGAGCGGCATACAGCACGGTGGCAGCGCCCTCTTCAGGAGTCTGAGGAAAAAAACACACATATATAAACACATAAATAAATTTATTACATGGATTTCATAAATACTTGCTTCTGATTGGTCAATTGCAGCATTCGGAGGTCTGTTTTTTCTGTATAACAGACCGTTGCTATGGACACAGTTCTGATCATGGAGTCCCTTAAAATAATTATCTTGTTTATCACTAAGTTATTTTACAAAAAATATCAATAATCTAATACAAAATATTGACTTAAAATGATTTTGTTGCTCCTCTGGAGTCTATGATCAGAACCGTGTCCATAGCAACAGTTTGTTTCATCATAGCAACAGTCTGTTATTTCAACACCCAGCTATACAGATATAGCAGACCTTAAAATGCCGTAATTGACCAATCAGAATCAAGTATTTCACAAAGCTGTGGAATAAATGGTGATAATGACCTGCTCACTGTGCATTATCCCTTATGTATACACACATACATAAATAAAACAAAAACAATTGTATACAAAAGATACATAAAAGGAAAAGGGCTGCAAATTTTGGGCATTTTCCTTAATCAGTACTTGAAAATGCTAACTATGTCTCCGCCAGACAAAACAATGTCAAATGAGGGACTATTACTATCAATTAATTATCAATTAATACATTTCTACAGGGATAGTTCACCCTAAAATCAAAAATACATCTTTTCCACCCTGGCCTGTTGCAGAGTTGTGGAGATATCGGCCGTACAGATGTCTGGCTTCTCTCCAATATAATGGAACTAAATGGATCTCCACTTGTAGCACTCAAAGCACCAAGAAATACATTTGAAAAATTCAAAACCAGCGCCTCCGCCCAAAAATCATGACCCACTTACTCAGGATAATCCACTGACCTGGTTGTGAGCAGTTTCACGTAGGAACCACTTTTTTTCAATTAGAGAGAAAGTGGTTCCAGTAGATTCTATTGCAGAGAGAAAGTAGTTTCTACATGAAACCGCTCATAGCAAGATCTGTGGATTATTTTGAGCAACTGGGTCACAATTTCTAGAAAGAGACATTGCTGTATTTTTTAAATGTATTTTTGGGCCTTTGAGCACCATAAGCTCAGTGCCATCTAGTTCAGACAGACATCTCTACTGCTGATATCGCCAAAACTGGGCAACTCACACCAAAACAATGCAGAGGAAACAGGCCAGAGGAAAAATATGATTTTTGGGGTGAACTGTCCCTTTAAGTACAATAGAGACAGATAGTAAATTGCCAGCAAATCCAGTAATCTGGTGTGGTGAGATATATTCATTGGAATTTGCTGTTATATTGATTCTCCTGCTCACTCAACTCAGCCTCTTGTTCTCTCTTCCAGTTCTGGCTTCATGTGAAGAGGGATCTGAAGTACTCTCCAGTATGACCAGTATAACCAGTGACATTCTGCCCACATCCTTTCCAGCCCTTTGCGGCCAGTCTCAAACGCTAATCAGGAAAAAATCCAACACAAACCAGCAGCATGTGCAAGTGTGCGTTGGATTTTGCGCCAAAGTTTGATTACTGAAGTCATGAATCCTGTGTAAACTTTCCTCATGGTATTTTAATCTTCTTCTGGGTTTCATATCTCTGTGGAATATTTTAGATGGATAAAAAAAACACTACAGGCCAGAGGAAAAATGTGGATTTTGGATTCTGGGATGTCATGTCCCTTTAATGGCAATTAATCAATTCATGATGAATTATTAACATCCCAAAAAAAGGAACTGAAGAGACTGCAGGTTGACAAGTTCAACAACAAGTTATCCCTGCAACAAACAAACAATGTGCCTGAGTGTGTGTTTGTGTGTGTGTGTGTGAATGCCAGAGGAGGGCTGATGTCACTGTACGTTAGCGTCAGTGAAAAGAAGGCTCAGGGTGTGTGCCTGTGTGTGTGTGTGTGCATGCACACACGTGCGTGAGCGTGTTGTGTTGATGCATTTTAACAATGATCTCGGTGTCAGCTGTGAGACCAGGAGCAGGTTTCAGAGCGGAGAGGGGATCACATCCTGCGAGCATCAACAGCGCACCTGCATGCTTTGTGTGTGAACCAGCATGTGTGTGTGTGTGTGTGTGTGTGTGTTGTAGTACTCCACAATATTTCCAAACATGAATTTTAATTGTTCCTCTAAATGAATTATTATTTTGCTTGCAGGGCTGAATTTTTCAGCACGAGCGACAATACAGGAAAACACAAGTTGTTCTTCATTATTTATGCTGCTGTCTGTAGTTTAAAGGTCCGTTCGCACATGAGAGGGGTTTCGGCGCTTCCCAGAATCCCTTTTTTTGTGACAAGAAAATAAAACAAAATGACTCGTTTCCATGACAACAGGCCACTCGTTTGATTGCTCATTATGTTTGATTGCTTATGACTTTCGAGTTGCCAAAATTACTGTCGGACCTTCGCTCCAGTAATTTGTCTAGTTGGCTGTTTTTCTTGATTAAAATCTGTCTGGTCACACTAAAAGGGCTATTAATCTTATTTAATTTCTTGATTGCTCAGAGTTTACAGTTCTTATAACGTGGTGTCACAGACATCCTTTTTGTTTCTTTTTTTTTATTGCCAGAGGCTTGATTATGTGTCTTGTGTGTCTTGTTTCCCTCTCTCCTTTCTCCCTGAGATGTATTAACCCGTATTAACCCGAGGAAGAATGATGTCACAAAATCAGCTTTAAATTAGTTCCAATGCTATTAAAATGATATCATGGAATGTAAGTAGGGTAAAAATGATATAAAATAATCTCACATTGATAGTCCTGGGCATGTGATGTTGCAGTGCTTCAAGAAACCCACTTGAATAAATCACATAAATTAAAGCAAATACGTGGTCAAGTGTTTTCTGACCTCAGTAATGGAGCTTCAAGGGCTGTAAGAATCTTGTTTTTTTATAAAAATGTTTCTTTTAAATTATAGGCCTAGTTACAATTTAGATAGGGAGGTACCTTATGGCTTCTTTCTTGAAAATAAAATATATTTTAATTACCAGTTTGAGAAAACAGCTTTTTTGTCAAGTCTAGGTTTACTGGAGAGATCGTCCCGCTTGGTGGAGACTTAAATTCCACACAGTATGAGTGATTTCTCTGTTGTTGAAACCAGGCAAAGACAATTTGCAGATGAATCATTTTTGTCCACTAAGTCTGTTTTTAAAGGGGCAGTGACACTTTGCATCGTTGGCTCGAAGATGGTTGATTGTTGACTCTAATTCTCAGTCTGTCAGACGCTTATGCTTTGGGAATGAGACTCAACAATAACCTATTATACCGACCTGTGATGGTCAAAGTCTCCCATCACAGGCTGGATTTTCTGAAGCATGAAAACAGAGCCAAGAAAAGATGCAGAGTCTAGTTTTTTTCTCAGATCACTTGAATTACATTATGCTCTCAGGTTTATTTGGAACTTTTGCTTGATGATGCCAAAAATAAACTGCCTGCGTCAGCTTTAAAGCAAAGATGTGGCCAAGTGTTTTCTGTTGCAGGTAATGGAGCTTCAAGTATCTTATTGTTAAAATGTTTATTTTAAAGTAAAAGACTTAGCTGCAGATAAGAAAGGATTTAAATTGTAGAGTTTGGATTTCTTGGAAAAACTAGAAGTAATGCCTCTTGGTTGTATGCCTCCACCAAACACTCAAATTGCAGTTTACATCCATGTCTGTTCAGACTCATATATGTAGTGACGACTTTGAAGGGATTTAATAAATGTTTTAAGAGTATTTTTTTGGGAAAAGGGCGCTTTTTATTATAAATAAACAGAACTCTCTCTGCACAGCCAGTTTCAGGGATCAGGTGCTGCTTGGTTGCAGGAACATCTCAGATAAAACTGAGAACTGAGTTACTGTGATCAAACAACGCGTTTCGCACGTGGCTTCTTCAGGTTCCCACCGGTGTTATAAATATACAAGGGTCACATGACTAATTATCACAGTCATTTCATTTTTTCTTTTTCAACATTTTCCAAAAAATAATTTTCCAATTCATCCAAAGAGCATAATAATTTGCACAGAAATGTTATTAAAAAAGAAGCCACAGGCGAAACGCATTGCTCGCTTCTAATAAAATCACAGTAACTCAGTTTAGTGTGCAGTAGTTCACGTTGATGTTTTTGGCACTTGTCACTACACTGACGTGTGATTCCAGTGAATCATTTCCAGTGGGAAACACGCTGTCTTCACTGTAAGACTATTAGTATCTTACTATTACAGAGGACTGATAGACAGCTGAACATCATGATGCCACAGTGAAGTTGACCTTTGACCTTTTGGATACACACTTTTGTGTGAAATTCTGTAATAATTAGTGTATGACTTCTTTAGTTATAACCAAAAACATGTTTTCTGAGGTCACAGTGACCTTTGACCACCAAATTCTGATAAGATAGTCCAAGTGGACATTTGTGCCAAATATGAGAAAGTCCCTCCTCATGTTCACGAGGTCACTGTGACCTTGACCTTCGACCACAAAAAACAAATAAGTTCATCCACAAGTCCCAGTGGATATTTGTGCCAAATTTGAAGAAATTCCCTCAAGAAAAACAACACCTTCTGGCCATGTTTGTTGCTGGCACAGAGGCATAAAATATACTTTAGTTACCATATACGCTCCAAAGTTTGGGCTTTTTTCTCAACTTTATTATGGCACCTTGTCCAAGCTTACTGTAGAGTATGTGTTGCTTGTTGGGGACTTCAATCTGGAATCTGGTGTAATGATCCCCTTCATCACTTAACTATGTAATAATCAGTCATTTGCACACAGTATGAGCGCTGCTGTGATTTCTCTGTTGCCAACTGGGCGCAGACCACTTGCAGATGAAACATTTCCATCTACTAACTCTGTGAAATAATGATTATAAAGTGTTGGCAATATGTCTTGAGAGACCGCTTTGATCTTTAATTCATATAGATCAAGTGGGTATCATGGCTGTCTGCCTCACCACGAATAACATGAAAAGACTTTTTCATATAATGTGGAGCTGCATCACTTCAGCATCCAGTGGTGACAATGTCATCATATAGAAACAACAATATGAAGCAGGTATAACAAATACATTTATCTTGGCTGAACGTGACAGGAATATTAGTAACCCCTTAATTCTCCACTCATGTTACAAGAACTTCATTGACGTCTTTCTATTTCTGACTTATCTTTGATTTCTTGTCCAATTTGTGAGAGCAAACTCTTTTCTTTTCTTTCTCTCTTGCGAGGAAACCAATATTTAATAAGATTTGGCAGCAGAAAACATACTAAATTGTGTCAATTGCTTTCTGATGACAATATTATTGAATTAAATGAAGTGCAAATTTAAATGATGCTGATAAGATCATGGGTTATTCAAAGAGTAAGTGATCGAGCATGTTTCTCAGTAAAGAGGTCCATATTTATTTGGCAAACTGAGGAAACCAAATTGTTTTGACCTGGTTTCAAGATTATTTGGATTTGATATCAATGGATCAAGCAGCAGCAGCAGCAGCAGGCTCTTCAGGAGCAGAACGACGGACTCACACTCTAATCAGGTCATCTCTGAATATCCTTCATATCAGATCGTGTTTTCAGTAGTTTGTGTGGCTGTTATGTGTTTTCCTTGTTCGTGAAATGAGACCGAGGTCCTGAATGTGTGATGTACATGTGCCTTTATGATTTGTTGGCTGCAGTGTTATGAGTCTGCTGATGGTTTGTTCTGATATGTTCTCTGAAGGGTATTGCTCAGCACTCTTGGACCTTTTATGAGGGTGCCAGGAGGCCAGGGCTGGTGGTGTTCTCCACCTTGACAACCCTCGTGTATTTCTGTACGAATGGCAGTATTGTTTTGTCTTAATAATAAATAAAAAGGCAAATTTAAACAGGCCAATATATTCGACACATAATTACAAGAACCTGCTTCACCCGAATATTGATTGCATTGTGCTGCATAAAGCTGTTGCTGCAGGTTTTATAGACTTATTAAAAGCACTGCAATTCTGAGTGCATCTCAGTTATTTCTAGTCTAAAACCATCAGTGTCTGTTCAGATAAAGTGATTGATTAAGATCTACTGTACACTGGACATGGCCCTGATCGAGGCCCACTGAGGGCGTTCTGCACCTCTCCATGACATTTTATGTTGTTTTTAGAATTAATTTGTATGTTTTGCATGTGTAAACAAATTTTTAAAAATGCTGCATGAGAACAGATCACATCCAGATAAACTAAAGATTAGTATTGTTAAATTTTGCTAAAATTACACAATTGTCATTTGTTTTATTTTTTAATTAACTTTTGACATATGTACATATAGACCTCTACATTTTTAACATACAGTATATTCTCAATTTTTGAATCTTCATTTTTGGAAATCATTTTAGTTTTTAGTACGACCTTAGGAACATGCCACATTACATTTCACTACATACATCACTTGTGTATAGAAAAAATAAAGTTTTGAAACCTTGAATCATTTTTATTGGTCAAATTCAATTTGAAAAGACAGTGATAATCAATATTAATGCCCATATTATGTGTTATTAGAAATGTAATATATCAGCATCTGCATTTATCCTGTCCGATGTGCGGCTTTATGAAACTTTTTTTTAGCTTTTTTGTTCATTTTATAGGCACCATTCTATGTATATTTGATATTTTTTCTTAATTCAGGTTTAATATATACATATATTTTGTTCTATAAATATGAAAAATACCCCGAAATTCAGAGCCCCGATATCATTTTTGACAATCAAATTTATTGTTAAATTGTAAAATATCCTGTCACCTGTTCACCAATTTTGAGGGATCATTGCAAAAACCTGTGTGTTCATGTATATGTTCTATGGTCCGGAAAATATGTTCCGTATACAGAATATGGGCTGATACATCAAAATCAGAATTTTCTCATTCCTCAATATCAGCTTCAAACCAAAAATCCAGTCGGGCCCTGTTGTATAGTTATTCTAAAAACTTATTGGTGCAATTCAACTGAATCAGCCTGATTACCATCAATCAAACATCAATATATTCTGTATTATTTTGTAAATTTGCACAGCGTACATGCGTATTACACCCATTGCAATGTACAGTGTATTATCTGGCGCCATTATATTTAGAGTCAGAGTGTGGTTCTAATTTTATTAAGGTTACCTTTCTAGTAAGAAATGTCAGTTTATTATTATTTATGCCTTAGCTATAATTTATTTCTTATCTACCTCAATTGTCCTTGTTTGTTTTGTGATTTAGGATTAATAACCTATTCTCTCTGTCTTTTTATTTTTCTTTGTTTTTCTGTTGATCATCTAGTCTTTAGCTCTGCATGCACCCAAATGTTATAGCTTGAGATAAAGGTGTTGGAACAGGCGAGAATCACACTTTATGTGTGTGTGTGTGTGTGTGTGTGTATATGTGTATGTGTGTGCATGTGTGTGTGTGTTAATGACTACATGCATGAGTGTGTGTGGTTAATGTGTTTGCGTATGTGGGGCAGAACCATCCCAAAGGTTGTGCTCGGAGGCAAATGCCTGTGACAATTGCAGTTTTGGGCTCGAACACGCACACACGTCTCCTTCCATTAAATCCCAGGGACATTAACAGCAGCCTGCGGCCAGCGCTTTAAGCTATGCAAGACATGTTTTAAAATGTAACACACAGCGAGCAGCCTGCCTCGATTTTAGCAGCTCTTCCACTTTCAGCGATAGCGGATAGGCTGTGTATTTGTGTGTGCGCGCATGCATCAGTGTCTGTGTTTGATCTTGTAAAATAAAATCCTGAACAACATCTGCACTCGAGTTTGTTGTTTCAGGTCACTGTGAGTTCCTTGAAGACATTTTAACAGTGTGGAAGCAGCTTCTTTCCAGGAGGACAAACCATGTAGACTGCAAAGTTACTGTCTTTTAAAAGTCAAGCAGAGTAGCAAGTGTTTGTTAGTAAGAAAAAAACCCAGAATCTTTATTTATTGGATATTTCTGCTGCAGAAATCAAAGATTTCAACTTGATATCTGAGGTAATGAGCGGTTTGGCTCTTGATATGTGCTTTAAGATTTGGAGTGTAGATCTTTTGGTTTGCAAATTTCTCACAAACCTTGAAAAAACACATTTAGATGCTTCATTTTACCTTCTAGGCATTTACATTCCAGTCATTCAGCTTACAGAGCCCCAGCAAGGACAACAGCAGAATTAACTGCGGTTTAGGGGATCAAGGAGAAATCTAAAGAAACCAAGATTAAGGCCTCTGTGTCCTTAAAATGACTGTAACCATAAAGTAAAGCAAGTCAAGGGTAAATCAAAGGATTAGAGACAAAGCACTGTGAAGTGAGAGGGAAAATCTTTCCCCAGTGGTAAAGAAGAGAAAAGATATTTACTGAATCCACATGTCAGCCATATTTGATTTACATTAAACATCTGATGGGATTTCCCCGTGTAGTGTGCGGTGGAACAGGAAAGCTACTGGAGAAAAAGTGTTTAGTTAAAATGTTCAACCTAGAGCTTTACATTTTAAAGATGATTATCAAGTGTAGTTCAGTATTTCTATCACATCTACTCTGCAGGATGACATAAATCAAACGCGTGTGAATGAAAGTCAGGACAGTGTTTTACCCTGAAAAGCAGACGAGCGATGACGTTCTGTGCCAGGCGGAGGGGCGTCCAGAGGTGGCGATAGAGAGCAGTATCCACCATGCCAGGATCCACAGCACATGAACTCAGCGGGGAACCTCCACGCTGCAGCTCCTGGTGGAGGTGGCAACTAAATAACAGCTGGGCGAGCTTACTGTGACAATAAGCAGCATGGGCTGAATAACAGTGGCTGAAGAGAGAGAAAGCAGTAAACAGACAGTGTTTATTGCTTCTACAACCATTAAATATGCCTCTGTTTAAATATAAAAAGGATAAAAAGAAAATAAACTGTTGCACTTCTCAGTTTTGTTCATTTCATTCCAATCAACTGTCGCCTCAATAGGCAACATTTTTCCATGTAAGAAGAAGTTGTTCTGCTGAACAAGGACAAATTCTTCTTACAGTGGAAACTTTACAAGACCTCTCTGAATCCTCCGGCTCAATGGGCACATTTGGCAAACAAGGACACACAGTGTCATTGATGTGATGCATCTGAAACCAGTCCCAGACAACATAATTCGACTGCAGAACCGCAGTGGGAGAAACTCACAAAGCTCCGCAACTGAGGAACTGCAGTTCCAGTCCAACTTGTGCCATCGATCTGCAGTAACAATAACAGCAACAGCAGTGCAGGCCTGCAGATGTACACATGCAGTTTTTTGTCTTTGTAAAATCTGCTGTTGGTGAATGCATGTGCCTGTTACAGGGTTTACAGTTCATGTTCTCATTTTAATATCACTTTGGTGTCATCCAAATTGCTTACATATCTGCTGATTATTGTTTAAAACGCTGATGGACAGACTCCCTTTAATAGTATACTGATAGCATATACAAAGCTGGCTCCACTGAAACACAGACATCTGTGAGACAAGACTAGACTGTTGGAATATTTATTATACACTTGAAGATAATGATGCTACATTTTATTTTTTATTTATATAGCTCACAGGTGGTACAGGCACAAAATGTAAAACCTCACATTTGCTCTCATAGCTTTTATTTTCCTCTCTTTGTGTCGACAATACTGACACATAAGTCAAAGCTTATGCTTTTGCTGTATCTGTCCTTTCCCATACAGTGGGTGAGTCTGTCAGTTAGCTTTAAGGCCTGGGCTCCAGACTGTGGCCATTTAGTCACTTTTTTCGACCATTTTTGAAGATAGTGTGGCTATATTTTATGACTAGAAGCACCAGTGCGACTTGCAAATGTGCGTAGTTTTTTAAAATTGTCACCGTATATCATGTGAAACACCAAAGCGAGCGGGTGTCTGCATGTGTATACAGAGCTGAGCGGCCCTATGCGCTCACTACGCAAGTACTGTAGGGTGCCGTCTCACCCCTGGTGTCAAAGCCGGTGTCAATCAATGTAGCAGAACTATCCTCCTGGTCACGAAAAGAGAAAAATGAGACTGAGTTGCAGGCACAGCAGTCAGGTAAATGTGTGCTCTCTGCTCTACAAGTTTGATGTTGGCAAATAACAGTAATATTAAGTTGATGTGCTGGCTTGCAGTGCATCTCTTCCTCTCTCTGTCTGTCTATCTGGCAGTACATTTCACTGCCTGTGTCTTGCTCTCTGTGTTCTGTGATTTTCTGCCTTGCAAACGTGAAAGCGACAGTTTTATTAGTTTTCATACACAGTGTTTATAAACTGCAGCTCGGCATTGTGCTTGAACATGCGTTCAATGGCACGTGTACAAAATGAAACTTTCCAGTGGCAACCTCTGGCGCACATACTATTAAAACAAGATAATGATTATCTAGTCTCAGTCAACGTTTAGTCACAAATCTGGACTAATGCCACATGGAAAGCAATGGACTGACTCAGACTTGAATTAAATACTGAATTCAAAATAAGTGGCTGAATTGGCTGGGCTAATTACTAGCCATTATTTTCTACATTTTATATTTCTCATTTATGTTAATGTTAATATTTATTTTAAGATTCTATATTAAATATTCTATTTCATAAAGTGTGTTTGGTTACACCTCATTCTGTTCTGTAAAGGCCTACAGATCAAACTGGTTTAACGAAGGGAGGACTGTAGTGGGAACACTGGAGTATCAGTGTGGCAAAACCCTTTGCAGGATTTTGCTTAGGGCACGAGAGAGAAGCACCTCAGTTTTAGTAGTGCTCCTTAATTTTGTGCTGGTGCTCCTAAAATTTTCAGTAGGGAACACTAGTACTACTAGTAGAAAAAAGTCAGTCTGGAGCCCTGAAGGCAATTACATTTGGGACTTCACAACTGTCAGCTTTTGGTTGTGTTTTATTGTTAAAGTAAAATCTGGCTACAGCTTTTCCCCTGTATTAAAACTGGCTGAGGTAGTGTAACAGCACAATTAAGATATTCAGGCCTCTAAAGCCTCTGGACGGCAGTCCTGCTAGCTGGAAAGAGACTGAGCCAACCGAAGCCAACAGTCGCCCACCTAATGCCAACAGAAAATTAGACACTTGTGTTGGTGATGCCAGCACAGAGGAGGTGCAGGTGAGTCTGTCAGGGCTTGAAATGTTAGCAGCTAATTTAAGGGACAATTGCTGTTTAATGCAACTATAGAATATTTTTGTATGTTGTAGTTTTTTGTATGTTTGACTGATGTTCTGCCTGTCTTCCCAGATGTCATCAATTAAGTTTTTGATTACAATATTGTTATTACTAAAAGGAGTGATCGTCAAAAGTACAAAAATAAGATCCCAGCTCAAATAAACTAGAATCTTTTAGGTAATGATGAAATGTTCTTTCAAGATAATTCTTTTTATAAATGGACAGATTTGTAAAATATCATTTCATATGGTTGTGATTGCTTGTGTGTGTGTGTTTGTGTGCCTACCAGCTATTTAGGTCATTTAGTCTGATCTCGCCGACTCGGTGGGCAGAGGAGGAGACGTTGACCACGCGGGAGAAGTGGCCACATTTCCCAGAATCCTTCAGTGTGTCGAGGAGCAGCCAGGTCAACAGGAAGTGGCCCAGGTAGTTCACACCAAAGTGCTGCTCAAATCCATCCTCAGTACGGCCCTCGGAAACCAGCATGACACCCGCTTGACGCACACAAACATTTAAAGCACACAGAAACACACTTCAGTGTTTGAAGTTTGTTTTCCAAACGTCATTCTCAAGAACCAGTGTTGGGAGTTATGCACTAAAAAGTAACTCATTAGAGCACTTTACTTTTTGTAACAAGCAACACATTAGTTTTGCAGTTCAAGTACTCTGTTATTCAGTTAAGTTTCCAAGTGAGTAATCCATTACCAATACAATTTGAATGTATTTGCACCACTGCAAGAACTTTCACCACCTCCATCTGTCACCAGAGAAGACTATAAGGGAGACTTTTTTGCATTTGAGACAGAGGACAGACAGCCTACTTTCTCAGCGGACACTGAAATAGTGAAGTATCGAGTCAGAACTCCAACATCATCCAAACTTGTGCGCCTTTGGAGAGGTTTTTTAGCTTTGGAAGTCTCATCAGAGGAACCAATTATCCAGCTCAGGTTTGGAAAGATTTCACCTGTGTTATAAAAGAGTAAAACTACAGAGAACATTGGTTGGGTGAGTGTAAGTGATTTGAAAAGCCTGTGCTGTTTCATAGTTGGTCTGTTGGTGTGTGTTTTGAGAAGCTAACTGGATCATTAGTTGCATGTCGAATAAAATAAATATCCTGTACAACAGGGGTCTGCACTGTGCCTGCCGTGTTCAAACACAGAGCTCATTATATGTGGTCTTTATGATATATTCATACAGGACCTTTAGCTGGCATGTTGCTTCTGTTGCAGTCTGGCTGCAGCCATATACAGTATGATGTAAATATGAAATGGGTGGATGAAAGACTCCATGTTTAAACTGGTGCATAGTATCTCAGTAAGTGTTAATTATTACTGCAAAACAACACTTTTTTCACTTTCAGTTGGCTTTAAGAAGAGGTTGTTCTGTTTTTCTATGGACTGTGTTTACAGCAGGAATCATTTGGTAGGCCACGACTGCTTTTTGTTATCAAAAACACTAAATGAATGTAAGGGGAAAGATCCCACCTGTGGCCTGAACATGTACTGCGATTGAGACTGCATGAAAACTAGTTAGCTGAGAAGTTGAAATAGATGGCTAAAAGTAATGGATACATGTTTGGATGAAACATCCGGCTGCTGCCACTTAAAGCGGTAGTGATTGCAAACTTCACCCAACATCGGCAATGCCAGGAAATGAGACTTCAAATCAAATCAAATTTTATTTAATAGCCCAAAATCACAAATCACAATTTGCCTTGGGGGGCTTTACAATCTGTGCATGTGCTAATCTGTGCGACAACCTTGTCCTGTAGACCCTCTAAAGAGTGAGGAAAAACTCCCCTGGACTGAGACACATCTGTAGAAATCTGTTTGGAATCACATTTCAAACCATTTCCAAACATGGATTGGATCCGATTAGCAAAAATCTAATTTAATGTGGGTTTTTTTTTTGCAGTATGGGTGGTGTCAAACAGGTTCATTTGAGCTCATCTAACAGGATTGTGGGGGTACATACATACAAAACATACAGACGTATGAAGAGGTTGGGAAACACTGCACTAATTGATGAGCCAACTTGACAAGCTCAGGCAAAACACACTGATTTTCTTCCAGTACTTCTAAAAATGCCAAAACTTACTGTATGTAAAAGATTAAGCTAAGTTTAATGCATTTAAATCATTTTAAATTCAGTCAGGTGACAACATCTAAATTACACGGCTGCACAGAGGATTTCCACTTCTTTCAATGAATACTAGATGGACCTCTCTACATGTTACATGCATACAGCTCACACACGGCCAGAGCATGACATCTCCATCACTCACCATTATTGACCAAGATGTTCAGCGGCAGGTCCCGCTCCTTGAAGCTCTGGACAAATTGACGAACAGACTGCAAGGAGGCTAGGTCCAGTTTCTTGTACTCCACTGGAATGGACACACACAGAGGCACACACACACATCAGAGCCATTGTAAACGGATTATTTCTGCAAGCGGTAAGACTTCAAAGAGTGTATTAATCATCTCTTACAGCGGGCTCGGTGGGTTCTTACACTACAATACCGGCAGCGCTACGCTTCCGTTGCTCCGGCACATTATATCAAACCTAATACTTCTTCCTGAGCACCATCAAAGCTTAACACACCGTTATATCAGGTCTAATGTACGATAAGACACAGGTAAGACAGCAATGCCCAGCAGCTGGTATCATCAGAGCGTGAAAGTGACTCTGTGTGTTTAAGTGTTGATGTGTTTATGCAGAGAAATTACTTTGCTGAACACTTGAGTATACTTAAAGGACACTCATTTCTGGTGAGGACTCCTGTTTAGAGTCACAGTTTTCCTACTCCAGCCCTATGTTTGTGTGTGTCTAAGAAAGTATATGCATGTCTATTCTCACACTCATTCATATTCAGATTACTCTCTGCCTGTAGACTGTGTGTGTGTTTAGTGTGTGTGTGTGTTTTTACAGTTCAGAAACAATTGGGGCCTCACAAAGTAAACTCAATAATAAAAAGACAATGAAAATATCTGCCAAGACGTCCCAGCTCAAAAGGGATTTTAAAAAGTTTTCCAGAAACCTCTGAGTGAGGAATTTTTAACTAAGCAACTATGTTACGTACTTGTTGATTAATCTCTCTATTTTCTCCATTAATTAATTATTTAATTAATTAAGTCAATTAGTTAAATGTCAGTTAATAGTGGAAAATGTTAATCAAAGTTTCTCAAAACACAAGATGACATTCTTAAATGTCTTGCTTTGCCAACAACCCAAAGATATTCAGTTTAGGGGTAAAGAAACCAGAAATATTCACATTTAAGAGGCTGGAATCAGAGAATTTTGACTTTTTTTCTTTAAAAAAAATACTCAAACCAATTCATCAATTATCAAAATAGTTGGCAATTAATTTAATAATCAATTCATAATCGATTAATCATTGCAGCTCTAGTGTTAAGTCGAGCCTTCATTCACTGTTAGTGCACCGGTCAATCAAGAAAATCATAGCAAGCTTCAACTAATAATTCAGAGCGCGCACACAGAATTACACTCCACAATCTAGCAGTTCAGCCACATCATTAAAACCACTGACAGGTGACGTGAGCAACATTGATCATCTTATCAAATGGTAAATGGAGTTGCATTTATACGGCCCTTTTCTGGTCTTTCTACTACTCAAAGTGCTTTTACAACATCTAGTCACATTCAAGCTATTCGTTCACACAATCACACACACGTTCATACACCAATGGAAGAGCCATCAAGGACAATGTGGAGTTCAGTATTTTGCCGAGGGACACATCGACACGCGGAGTAAAGCAGCCGGCAATCAAACCTGCACTACTTCCTGCGTAGGGCTACACAATGAATTGAAATATTATTGAAATCACAGTCTGGCCAGGTACAAATCGTAGAAGGTGAAATTTTTTGATGGAGGAAAAACTGCATTATAATGAAGTACTGAAGTGCTTCAATACTATAATTTTAATAGTTTTTTTTTCAGTAAAAATAAAAACTGTGATGCAAAAATGATCATTCCCACTAACTGTAGTGCATATTGCAATCGCAATATCCACCAACATAATCACAATACAAGTTTTTTACCATATCATTCAGCCCTTCTCCTGAGCCACAGCCACCCCTCGTTACAGTGGCACATGTCAAAAGGTTGGATATATTAGGCTACAAGTGAACAATTAGTCCTACCAAGTTGTTGTCCTGGAAGCAGGAAAAATAGACAAGTGGAAGGATCTGAGCAGCTTTGACAAGGTTTAGTTTGTGTGGCTAGATGACTGGCTCAGAACATCTCATAAACACCAAGTCTTTTGGGGTGTTCCCAGTATGCGGAGATGGTCATGGAGAGCAAAGCCTAGCCTGTCTGGTCCAATCCCACAGAAAAGCTATTGTGGCACAAACTGCTGAAAAATTTCATGCTGGCTATGATAGAAATGAGTCAGAACACATACCCTTTACCATGCACATGTATTGGCCTGGCTTGATTCGGTTTAGCCGGTTTGACTTTTATTACGAAGCAGCAAAATCAGGAAATGTTGAGTTTTCCTCAGTGGTAACTTAACAGGACTCCTATACAGCTAAAAGCAAAATGAAACAGTAAAACAAAACAGACACCTTTAAGTGCAAACAGCAACGCAGGACAGAAACTAAACTTCAAACCACAGAGATTCAGTTAGAAGCTACAAAAGTACTGAGAGCCGTCTTTTTCTCTGCTCTCCTGAACAAACATGAGCTCAGTCACACAACCCACGCTTGTTTGAGGGAGAGGGGTGTTGTCACAGGTTGGCCGCAGTCAGAGAAACGTCACCGCGGCCCACTTGGAGGTTGGCCTGACGCTTTTTGGTTGGCTTTTATTAGAATATACCTCGAAGAGAGATTCAAAAGAAAGAATCAGGTTCAGATTTACTTTAACATTGCAGGGTTGTTAGCAGAGTTTACCAAATTAAATTCTGGTTAGATATTTCATTAGATATTTTCTGGCCACCTCTGAAGCTTTGTGTTTTTAGTTCTTCCCTGTCTTATTTCTGTCTGCTCCTTTATTTACTGTTGCAATAAATAAAAGCAAATGTTTATCTCTGTTTTCCCAACAGGCTCTCCGTTGGTGGAATGACCTTCGAAATCCACAGGACTGTCATTCCCAATCTTAAGCAGTAAATTGAAATCGCATCTCTTCAAGAAATGCTTTAAATTGTACCACCACCCTACATCCTCCTCTGCTTGACGGTGCAGCCTTTAATTTAATTTCCTAACACTTCTCTTTTTTATTTCGATTAGTTTTTTGGCCTTTTGCCTTCATTGTGATAAGACAGGCAAAGATAAACAAGAAAGGTTGGAAGAAAAGAGAGGGGACAACATGCAGCAAAGGACCCTGGGTTAGTGACTCAACCCGGGCCACCACGACAAGGATCCAGTCCCAGCACATGGGGTGCACATTCTAGGAGGCAAAAAACAGGGTGCCCCATTCTAGCATTTCTGTAAGAGAAAAATGTATTCTATGAATGTAAAAATGCTGTATGTCCTATTTGCATCGAACCCCAAAATACAACAATTGAACTAGGAGAGCAGGCTGCTGGTGCTAGCGCTGCTAACTTTAGCTACACTGTGTGGCAGCTAATCGAGCTTGGTCTAAAGCGTTTTGTGAGTTATTGACATGTTTTGCAGGATAATGTGTTATGTCCATAATGCATGGTGCAACGTGCCACAAATTTCAGTGGCATTTAAAATATGACTTAGTCAGTTAGTTACTTATTAACGGCTTTAAATGCCTCTTAATACATAATATTTTTCTGACAATATTTAACCTTATTGATTGATAAACTGTGCTTAGTTGTTTTTGTTCTGTTTTTCTTTTTTTTTTTGGTTTAGCTTGTCTGTTGTCCAGTGGCGTCGCCTGGCCTGGGCATCCGGGGCTTTAGCCCTGAACGTTTTTTCTTTAGCCCCGGATAATTCAACTTCAGAAGAAATAATAATAACTGTACATTAACGAGCCACGAAAGAAGTTGTAGTTTTCCATTTTCAGTGAATGCAACACAGGATGACGTCTCGACGTCAAGACCAATCAGAGAGGGGTTACGTGCTGATCTAAACCGGCGGGGGATAGACACTCTTAGACGGGCTGAAAATCCCCGAAGGCTCGGTACGACTGGCGACTTTTCCCACACATAAATTCAGTGTGCAGATGGAGAGAAAAGAGCTGCAGAGACAGAGGTGCAACACAACACAGTGGGGGGGTTAAGATTAAATATATTTAATCTTAAACTGACTCGTGATGTGCATTTTTGGGGGGAAATATGGCTCCTGATATAGTCTGTAGGCATCATCACTCAACTTTTTCACATGGTCTGGTGTTAAAAAAAAGCAAACTAAAAATTGCAAATCATGTAACTTCTAACATTTTTTTAAAATTGAGGGGGAATATGACTTGGCTTCAGTCAAAATATTTACAAAATATTTATTTTTTTGGCTTTAATTCCTGTGTTATCTATAAGTGCATCATCCTGTTTCTATCAATATAATCTAATTTAATTTTGACACATTTTGAAGTACACGTTGGCAGTATTTGGCTCTAGACAAGACGCAACAAGGCTCAAAAAAGCATAGAGCTTTTTTCCCGGGTAGGTTCCCCCAAACTTCCCCATAAGGGTCTGGGCTCAGCCCCCAATGTTCTCAGTCCCAAGAAACGCCCCTGCTGTTGTCTGTCTGTAAGTCACTATTTTGATAACTGTACTTTAGTTTTGACTGTTTTCTGAGTGTTTTCTCACTTTTAGAATAATCCACTAGTCTAAATTGAAATTTTTGTTTAATTGACAGGGAAATTAGACACCAGGAGCATCCCTAAAGCCAAACAATCCCTGTGAAAAACATAAAAGTCACAAAATGCAGTGTAACACTACACAAATATTCAGAGGTGGGAAGTAACAAAGTATAAATACATTTATAACACATAGGAAGGCCATTCCTTGCTGTGTTCATCCACGTATATCACATATGACAAGCTTAGCAAGACAAAACAGACAGGAGAAAGAGACTTGACTGTGGAGAAAAGATGAGGTTCAGTCAGCTTTGCACAGAAACAGCTGGCATTAATGTCCTTCAGAGAGCTACTTTTATACTTTGAGTACATTTCAGAGCTTGTGCTTTTTCATTTTTATCTGTAAGCACAGATACTTACTTGAGTAAAGGATGTGTGTACTTTCGCCACCTCTGCAAATATCAAGAATATAGTGAATGATTCCCTTCAGTCCCCTTATTTCAGTGTGATTGTTTGCAACTGCAACAGGTTGAGGTTTTTCTGTTTTTATGAGTTTTCTTAGGCTGGTAGGAGAAACCATAGAGTTATAAAACACAGCGTTGCCATTGTTTTCCTCTCGGTGACAGGGCTAATGTTCTTTATCACAGTATCGGTGAGTGCAGTGAGTCTGGGATCAACAGTGTGAATGTAAGAGACGAGGAACCAGGCAGTCATTCATACTGACAGGAATGCTTCAAGATGCCTCATTCACTCGTTTGGACCCTCATTTTTAAATATTACTGCCGTATTACAGGTCTCAATCCAACCCAAACTCACCTGAACCCCACCTGAATGTGTAAATACTCTTGGTTGGACTCTGAATGACTTTTTTAGTAGCTGACAAATCCTTCAGGGGTAAACAGCTGCTGACACAGTCCTAAAACACAAGTGCACCGCCATCACATACAAAGAAGAAATAATACATTGTTCCTCCCTATAACGCAGGTGAGCCTGTAGGGTCAAACATAATATAACAAAGACAGGAAGAGGACTGAGAGAGGAGCAGGCGGAAGGAGAGTTGATGGCACTGATAGTGAAAAAGGCCGCTGTGACAGATGAGAGTGCAGCCGTCCCCGATGAAGGTCTGATAGCGGCCTTATCTCCAAGCCACGCCACTCACCTCCTGCTGAGTGTCTGCGTGTGTGTGTGTATAAGAGAGAGGTTGAGAAAGAAAAAGAAAGAAAGACAGACACAGATAAATAGAGTGTGTACATTTGAATGACCATAAGCACAAGTATATCTCACTTTGTGCATTTGGATTGTATATGTACCAGCGAGCAAATAAATGCGTGTTAGCCAGAGAACAAGTGTATGTGTGTCCTGTCTGTCAGTCCTCCTGTCGTCTTGAGCTGGCCCCCTCCGGGGACGGGTCCTTTCAAATAGGCCAGTCATATCAAGAAGCCCACCAGGAGTGAAATGCCATCGATCGGACATAATCCAGACCATTCTAACGTGTCATTATTATCACTTGAGCTGCATGTTGAATTAAACTGTGAACCATTTTAAGTTAGTGTAATAGGTAGGATGACAACCGCTTCACCGAGCCCGGTCTTTGCTCAGGTGCTGGATGTTTAAAGTAGTCCAAACTCATTACAGAGAACTCCAGATCAATGCGATACCACACAGATACTGCATAGATCTACGTGTGGGGGGGTTTCTTTAAGACCATGATATGTCATCAGAGATTAAGGAAACATGTTAAGTTGAAACACTGGCATCTCTGACAACAATACTAGAGGTTGTAGGCGAGAACAGCTGTTTTTTGTGCCTGTTTCATGTTAATTAGAGTTAAAATTAACGCCAAAGAGGGCTGCAACTAACGATTATTTCCATCATCGATTAGACTGTTGATTATATTCTTGATTAATCGATTAATAGTTGTTTGGTCCATAAATGTGAGAAAAGGGTTAAAAAACTGCCGGTCAATCAAAGGTCAAATCCTCAAATGTTTTGTTTTTTCCCACAACCCAAGATTTTCAGTTTACTGTCACAGAGGACAAAAGAAACCAGCAAATATTAACATCTAAGATGCTGAAATCAGGGACTTTGGACATTTTTTTTGTTAAAAAATGACTCAAAATGATTTGAGTTTGCATAACTTAGTTGTCTTATCTGTCATTTGAATGTAATTTGTAATTTCAAAGTTTCAAAGTTTGGCATTAACAGTATAAAAACATACTTCACTATTACTAATGTACTCTATAAAACCACCTCTACAGTTTAATGACATTTGTACTGAGATGGTCAGTGGCTACAAGTTTTCATAATTAATTTTATTAATGAAGTATTGACACTGGTCTGACTATTAAGTTACAATAAAGTAAAATTTGTGGCACATTCCTGTAAAGGACAGAGGATGGCTTCTCAAGAGCAACTGTTCAACAGCAGTCAAAGTGCCATGATTATGATTGTTTTTTCTCTTCAACAACAAGTGACAAAAGCCGCCACAAAAAGGTCTCACGGTGTCAAGTAGCTTTTATTCTGAATTCAGATTTAATCAAACGGATTAAATTTCACTGAAATGAACTTTAATTAGCTTAACTGATAACACCTGTGTTTAAGTGCTATTTCCTGTCAAAATAGTTGCTGGCTCACAGTCACGTCTTACTGGGACACTTGGACAGAAAAGAGCCATCGTTACAGTGATTTTCCTTCTATGACAAGTCAAAATGTCTCAAAAGGGCTATTAATGTGAAAGGTGAAGGTGCCAGTTTTGTTTGTTTTTTGTCTCCATTCTACTTTACTGCTGCTGACAAAACAACATATTTTTGCCACAGTGTGCTTTTTGGTATTACTTCCAAACAAAGACACTTGAATGCACCACGTCACATTTATGGCTTGTGAAATCTTGAAGGGGGCAAAAGTCAAAGGACGGTTTCATGGAAGAGTAACGATTTCTAACTGTGCTTCAGAGCTCGAGGATCATCACCTTCCTCTTCCTCTTTTCCGTTTCCTCTGCTACACAAACAGCTCCGTCTCCACGCCTCAACCAGTCACTCTTTCTGGCTGGGAAAGCAGACATGTGTGTCAGTGTTGTGCAATTGCGTCTGTAATTCTGAACGCTAAATGTGATTATAAATGGCTCCTGCCACATCAATGCACAATCAGAGCTACTGAGGTACCACAAGATCAACTGAGAAAAAAATAAAAGCTTGCTCCAGCTCTGAATCCTGTAACTGGCATATAGAGGTTTCTCAGCTTTAGGTGAAAATATCCCCGACTACAGAAGTAGGGCTGCAGTGAAAATTGACAGTTATCCTCTCATATACATTTGCTTATCTACAGTTCTGTATGCGTGAATATTAGGACATAATGTCAGGACACAATAGTTTGTTAAATTATAATAAAGCATTTATTCAACAAAAAAAAAACTTCTGCTTTCATTCCTTCCAGGGTTTTTGTAACTCAGGGGCTCCCAAACTTTTCCAGCAAGAGACCCAAAAGAATTTTGTGTCTCCCTGAGACCAAAACTTACAAAAATTAATCACAAATTGCCAGAAAATTTAGAAACTACTGATAAAAAACACAACAAACCACATGTCTGACTTACTTTTCTGCTGTCAAAACACTGTCTCTTGAAATTCTGTTTGTGCAGAAGAAAATCTTTTGACTTGCCCCGATGTCGAGAATGCTTTGTTTGGACAGGTCTGTCCAATTTGTTAATTTTTAAGCTGTATTTACTGAGGATTCTGACTAATTAGGAAAATGAATTCACTTATCATACCACCACTACTCTGACAATTTGCAACCCAATAAAAAAACGGTCTGTAACCCATTTTGGGTCATTATTCTAGGCTCGGGAAAGGCTGCTGTAACTGTTTCTACTACAACTACAGCTAATAATAATAATAATGATACCGTTAAAATCGCATACTGTTGGAACCCTATCTTGAAGAATAAAGCTGCAATGACTAATCAATTAGTCGATTATGAAATGAATTGTTAACTATTTTGATAATCGATTTATCAGTAATTTTTCAAGAGGAAAAAGTCAAAAGAAGTAAGATGTAAAAATGGTCTATCAAAAATTACAAATAAAGGGCTCATTTGCAAAAACAGATTTTTAATTTATTCTTTTTTAAATCATGGAGTGTTTGGCACTCCAGGGAATATCAATCAATAACACCGTATATATATTAAATTTTATAAATCATGTTTTTTTTTATTGATCACTCTATGGAATATCAGTCAAACTGGTGTTTTTTTCATTTTAAGAATCTTTATCTGTTTTGAACTCTTCAAATAAAACTAAATGTGGTTATTAGTTAAAGCAACTACAAGGGACTTTCATATTGTTTCTTATATTGTTGATTTTGGAGGCTCATGTGGACAAAAACTGTGTTTCCACCACCAAAACCATAAAACATAATGTCAGAAATAAAGTTATCTCAAGAAAAATCACCTGCTGGATAACGTAACTTTGCCAAGAAATATGTAAACATAGTCTCTTCTGATCTGCAGTCTTGTTTGCTTATGTAGGTCATAAATAAAGAAGCACCAGAATTAAACTGAAACTGCTTCATAACCAGTTAAAAACTCAATTTTTAGTACATTTAAATTAAGACAAAATTTCACTAAAATGTATCATGATTTTTTAGTGTGTGCACTAAAGTTTTCGCCTGAAAAATACAATAGAAAGTCACTGAACAGTTTCCAAAGTTGAATCTATTTGAACTAAATATTGCAACTGGGATATCAGCTCAGACAGTGAACTGAAGTATCTTGTTCTACTTTCTCAGTATTAAACCTGTTTCATCTGGCTCGGTCCAACTGTGATTAGATTTAGTGAAGGGGTACAAATGCACCCTGGAGTTGTTTTTTTCCAGCCAGGCTTCAGCGTGCAGCCGCACACGTCCATGAAAATACCACTTTTACATATTCTGCTGCACTGCTACGCTTTCAACACAGACTGCCTGGAACATCCTAACAAATACGAGCACAGTCTACATCCTGAACAGAAGGTAATTAATATGTAAGTCGGCTAATGCCCATGCCTCACAACTCATAGCACAAGAGTTCACTTTCTGGCCCTCGTGCTGCAGCATCTTCTGCTGCTCTAATTTTGTGTTTCTTTCCAAAAAATGAATAACTTTAAAAAGGCAATATAATTTTAAAAAATGATGAGGGAGGACTGCCTGCTTCTCTTACCATAAATCCTCTCTTTCCACCTGGCTTTAACATGCATCTTGTGTCCTGATTGTGCCTACAGTAGATATGATTAAGCTGGATTACACCTAAATCTGATATTAAAATGCATCGCTGGTAAACACATCAAATTTCTCTTCTGTTTGCCAAAAGGCCAGAGATCTTGCATTACTCACATGCTTTCAAAATGACAGTAAACACCTTGATTTTTGGCAAGTGCTTTACTGTCAGAGGTCTCATGATGATGTTCAGACTGGAAATTCGGGGTCTCACTGGGGTCAAATGTGACTCATCTTCAGATGTGTGTGGAGGATCAGTTTTATTAATTTCTGCTCTAAATGCATCACAATAAAAGGTGATTCTCGGGTCACGAATTCGCCTGAATCTTAAGCCGCATGTCGGATCACATCCCGCTACACCTTCTCACCGGCCCCCTCTAAATCCGTCTAAAAAAAGAAACACAAAAGGTTGAATGGACTGTCCCTCTCTGAAGCCACCCCCGATGAAGTGACACGAAAAAATATATAAATAGTTTCACTTTGAGTTGACTGATAAACAGCACAGTGATATCCAGGAATATTAGGTCTGGGCATCGTGCCAGCGTGAGCTCCTTCACAGACAGTTTTATTCACCTGACGTGCCCCCAGTCAGCTCCTGCCTGTAGTGTTAAAGGGACGGTACTCTCCCAAGTCAAGACACTATTAATCCACTGTAAATATGCCTATATTGTAAGGCTGTCGTACACACACACACACACACAAAAATATAGCACTAAAACAAATGAACAATTTGTCAATGTGATCAACATAATTGATTATGGACACTCAACACGGCGCTGATCTGCTGCAGCCAGCCAAAGCATGAATTTATCCAGTTTATATGGGTCACCAAATTAATAAAAGATGATGGAAGAAATTTTGTAGCTTTATTATAATTATACTATTATGCTATTATAATTCTGTAGACTAAAATGTTCTATATTGTTTTCCTGAGAGGAAATAAAAACAATGAGATGACCTGTTAACTCAGCATGAATGCATTTATTTCTCATTTATAAAGTATTTAACGTGTATATGTTTGGAATAACATGCAGCAAGATTAGGGCTGCAAATAACGATTATTTTCATGGCAAATTAATCTGTAATGAAAAGAATGATATTATCATTATTATAATGTGCTTTATGTGTCTATTTTTCAGGATTATGATTGAATAAAATATTCAAATATTAATGGGACAGGTTTTTGCTATCTTATTTGGGGTACATTAATTGTTACATTAATCAAGTAACAAAAAATAATCTTTACAATAATTGAGAAATTAGATTAGATGACAAATCAAAACAAATAACCATTATGTTAATCATTGAAAAAATTAAAACGTTAGATGCAGCCCTAAAATAAACTCACACACATATCTTGAATACACACAGTCATTCAGAAATAATTAACTCTTCACAAATGCACACAATCTGATGCCCGTATTTTCACAAAAACATACTTGTTGAGGTACAAACACACACTCCAACAAGGTCAGTTTTCTGCAAACTTTCAACTTTGGAGTGACTGGTTCAATTATTTTCATGCCTGAACTGGCACCTAAAAATTATGTTAATTGGAGTGAAAGAGCTTAGGTAAAATAGCAGCACTTTTTTGTGGGAAGGGAGCAGCTGGGTTACCTAAGCGAGACAATTTTATGTGTGTTAAGCAGATAAACACACACACAGGTTCTCCTTGTTTCACACTGTTAATCTAGGACTATGGTTTGAGGCACACAGTGTTACTTTCAAGTGCACCGTGACTAAAGTTAGTGGACAGACCGCTGCCTGTGGCAAAAATACAGAAATAACCTGTGTATGTGTTTTTGTGTGTGTGTGTGTGTGTGTGTGTGTGTGTGTGTATGTATGTTGTGTTTATAATTTAAAGTAAAATGCTTTAAGCCTCATTGACTAAAGCCCACTCGCAATCTAAAGTCATTAGCATATTTCCACAGGATTGTACTGGAGGTTTTCTAGGGACGGCACCTTTGTTGCACCAGGAAATATACCACACCATCGTACCAAATGGCACACACCTTTACACATATATAAATGCACACATACATACAGTATATCCATGCATACTGTACATGTTTCCAGAATTGTACAATAACAAACAAACACTCAAAACACAACAACCTCCCACAGCAATACAAATAACTGCATTACTCCAAATGAACATTGACTGACTGGTTTCTTGGACATGACTGGGCCAAAACGTAGACCACATCTTTGAAACAAACATATTAAACTGTAGTTTTGGCCATTTTGCCTTTATTCGATAGTACAGCTGAAGTGGAGACAGGAAAGGGGGCAGAGAGAGAGAGGGGATGACACGCAGCAAAGGGCCAAAGGCGGGAGTCAAACCAGCGGCCGCTGCAGAGGACTAACAGCCTCCATACATGGGTCGGACGCTCTACCCACTGAGCTAAACGTCTGCCCTGTAATTTCATCATTTTAGGGACAAGGCCACTTTGCCTTTGGTGTCAAATTTTTGAGGGCACAAAGGCCAACTTCCAGGGGTCAAAGGCCACCAAATAAAATAATGATTTTAAGTCCACGAAAAATAAATTAATGAATTTAAGTTATGGGTAAAGAATGATTTTTCCAAAATTGTTACCGCTATGTACAGGGACACTCGAAGTCAGTCAGAGGTCAGTCTTTATAATGACGTCATACCAAAGAGTGTACTAGCTTATTATTTTGAGATGCTAACTCATTATTTTGAGATAATCAGTCTTTTTAATCACAGCAGTAACAGGTTTCCATTAAGAGACTGTGCATCCAGCAGCGCAATGAAAGAGAAAACAAGCAATTTGTAATGCAGATCTAGTTGTTTGTCATTGTTAACAGCAATTGAAGCAATAAATTCCTTAGTGTGTGCTATATTAACTGAGAAAGCTGAGATCTCCTGCTCAGTTGTTCTTCCTGCATACAGCAGGCTTTTTCAGCTTGGATTTCTAGTCTCTGCGTCTGGGTAGCCAGGAGATGTGCTAGATGAGTATATTTATCACCTAACGTTCTGTTTTGGCCAGCAAAGAATTACCTTTAGGCAAGCCTGGCGATACACAGGAACATGGACGTACGTGTCAGAAGCACATACTGATGAATTTATTGCTTCAATTGACTACATCTACCATCAATACTAACTGGACATCAAGATGAAAAGATGAAAAGATCAATACTACTCTTATATCTGCCTTCCACCATGAAGTTGAAGTTAGGGGACAGTTAGCTTAGCTTTGCATAAAGACTGGCAATATTACGAACCAGTTAACCAGACTCTGTCTAAAAAATAATTCCTACTAGCACCCCTAAAGCTCACTTATTAAGAGGTTATATGTTGTTTGTTTAACGTGTACAAAAAACAAAGTTTATAGATTATAGTTTGTGGTTTACGGGGGTTATGTGTTGGACTATTTCTTGACTGTGAGTAGTGACTTCCTGGAGTCACCGCTAGTTTCCTGCAACCTCACAGTGACGATGTTAAGCTAGCTGTTGGCTGTAGTTTCATGTCTAACAGACAGATATTAGTGTGTTATCAGTTTTCTCATCTAAATCTTAGCAAGAAAGGTGAATAAGTGTATTTCCCAAAATGCCCAACCCCTTATTTAAGAGAAAACAGATGTAAACAAACTGGCGTGTGGAGATGAATCCCTTAGCAGTTAGCTATAAGAGCTAATTCAGGGGCTAATTCAGTGTTTACTGTAGGTCAGACTGGTGCCTGGGCTACACTTGCTGCCTGTACCTTTGCGTGATGGCGACCTCACTGAACTGCTGCGGCACACACACCTGTGGTGGCCATACAGGTGTTTCTGCTGCAGCGCTGTTTCTGCCAGCCCTATCTGTGAGTTTCCCATACATTCATTTATTTGTGGCAGCCCGCCACAATATCAGCATCACTTGCCTCATATTAATTTTCTATTTTTAAAGTTGCACGCCCCACTGTCTCTCTCTCTCTCTCTCTCTCTCATTCACTCATCTCACAAACGCATGGCAGCAGACCTGTCTGTGAGTAGCATGATGCTACACGCTCTCAATGCAATTGAGTAGCGGAAAATAATCTCCCCTCGCTCTACCCCTCCTGCACCAGTTCGCTCTGCTTATAGTGAGAAGGGTCTAACAGTTACTGACGATTGCACACACTCTGCAGAGAAACGCAGAGACATCCCATTTACACCAGGCATTAAAATGCAGTCTGTATCCACATGAATTATCCAAACACTACATAAGATCCAAACGCAACGCAAGTCAGACTACCTCCAGATGTGGGCTGGCAGATTGATCACATTCTGATCACAAAGCATTTACACCTGCATTAACGTGTGCTTTTCCTGATCTGGATAACTTATCCGGATACAGATTACATTTTAACATAAGGTGTAAAAGAGGTGAGAGAGCCTTCTGTTTAGCGTGCTATATGCCTACTTATGCAGTTGTTTTGTAAAAACTTGTTATTTGCACCTGGTTGATGTTGATGTCATTCAGCACCACATTCGTTATGATCATTTTAATAGACTCTGTGATTAAAAACAAGTCTCCTACACACATGTCTCACCTGCTGTTGTAAAAATCAATTGAAAAAATCCAAAACACGAGTTGTCTTTATAAAACATCCTGCTGATATAGAAAGTCAACAGATCAGACACAAACTGTACAGGGGGAGATAAATAGAAAGAGGCGGGCAGGGCAAGCCAGTGTGTGTGTGTGTGTGTGTGTGTGTGTGTGTGTGTGTGTGCAGGAACAGAGGGGTGTAGGTGTGTGTGGGGAGAAGAGGACTGAAGGGTAAAGCAAGGTGAGCAGATTAAAGTAGTCTGTGAGCAAACAATAACATAAGGCATAGAATTAAAATACTGAGATAAGAAATGACCTGCTAAAAATGGGGTTATGTTTTGTTTAAAATATTTTCAATAGATAAATATACCCGATCATCCCCTGGTCCTCGTCTCACCGCAGATAGACACTGTTTCTATGTTGAGTTTGCTGAAGAGTCTTGAAGAGAAGAAAAGAGTTGTAACCAGAAAGCAGTGTGACTGTTTTTCCCTCCATTCAGAGAGAGAAAAGAAAGAAAAAGAGAGTGCACCAGAAAAACACTGCACTTCACTTGTTTTTTGTGGCATATTCTACAGATAAACTGAAGTGAAAGGTGTCATGTTGCTGGTATGATGTCGATATGACTATCAACAGATCATTTCCACTGTCTGTTTTTACCAAGAACCATAGACGAAGCAGAAAAAACAGGCCTAGTTGAGACGTTGAATCTGTAGATGAGGCGACCCTGCAGCTGCAAGCAACATGTGCATGAGCCGGGCTGCTTATGCAGGCTGTATGGCTGCTTTAGGGGCCACCTAAAAATCTGGTATTTCGTCCTGCATCACACAGAGTGTTGTGTCCCTGATGCATGTTCATCATCTCATCACTTTCTGGATGAAATGGCACAGCACTGCTAATCAACTAGTGCCATAAGAAAATAATAAATAAATAAGATGTTAGGCCAATGCACAGCACAAATGTGAGCCTTTAAATTAAATTCCCTCACATATGAAATTGAACTTTGAGACTGTGTATTTTCAGTTTTGTCCCTTTGGGGTTGCTGTAGCCAGGCAGTGTGGACTGTAGAGTAAAAGATTAGAGACACAATGTGAAGTCAGCAGCTTTTAGTTTGATCAAATATATGCCTTTAAGTGTGAAAATACATGTTCTTTTATCTTAATTGTGTGAAATAAAATGGATCAGTTTAAGATAATATCACCATGATTGCAATGCTAATTTTTGTTAGCACAGCAATGGGAATTCCCATTATATGTTAGCATCAAGCTAACAGATTAAACACTAGTTATTCATATGCACTTTGTTAAATGATTCAGCAGTCATGTATTCAAAGAATGGGATGAAACGGTCACTGAGCTCGCCCATGAGCTCACAGAAGCGTGAACTGCTACGACCTGCAAAACCACGTTCATCTGGGTGAAATCCAGTGTTTTTAGGGCGTCCCAGCTGCTCTAACCTGTTTTGTATGTCTGGCGAAACAACATCTAAGAGGTTCTGTGGCAGACAAGCACTGCTCATAAAGTGAGTGTAGCCCAGGTGTTAGAGATAAGAGTTTGAAATGATTTATGTAAATTGATTTTTGTATAGAAAGCTATAGGAGGCTTATTTCCCAGTCCATATTGTTTTGTTGTACAGTAGCTGCAATGCCTGAATATCTACAACAGAGGTGGCAAGTTCAAAATAAGCATGACTATTCTGATTAGCCAGAACGTCCACAATGAATAAGACCCAGTGTTCAAAGTGACTCCCATGAACCCTCTATCTTTTATAGTCAATAAAATGCATTATGATACTTTATGGTAAAATTAAATCCTTTCCCATCGGCGACACCTTGAAATCCCCTCAAGGACCTCTACAACTGTCACAGTTTGAGAACCTCCTCCGCAGCCCACATGTATATTATGAGCTGTCTTCCATTTCCCACAACAGACAAATGTGCAAACACTAGGAAGGATGCCAAAGGGCGTTTGGAGAGAGATGTTTAAAGCTCCTGCCTCACATACTAATGAGAATCCATTACCGTCTCATTCAAACACACACAAACACACACACACTTCAACACATTCTCATTCAGTGCACAAGCATCTGGCTACAGACACCCCCCTTGTCCCCTATGCCTCAGTGCCTGCCAATTACAAAAGAAGTAATCAATTCCACCACGGCCCCGTCCAGGGAAATCGACTTCAATGACACCAGCTACATGGCCGCTGTCTCTGTACCTGACAGCCACTTACACACAAGCAGGGACCCAGCCAGCCAGCCAGCTCTCTGCTGCTCCCCACTGCAAGGCCAAACAAGACAAACCACAGCTTGCTTCCCAGTAGGCAGCGCTTCATTCAGTAACATATATAACCTGTAGTCAGATCAATGACCAACTCATGAGGTACTATCCTAAACAGTTACAGCAGGGTTGTTTTTATCTGATGTTCAGTGTTTTACTCACTGGAGTTCAACTTCACAAACATATATGTATTAAATTAAGTCTTCAGTGGTAAATTTAAATTTAAAAATTGAACCTTTTAATAATGAATTAGCATAAAAAACTGTTTTTTGGACACCATATTCACACAAGGTAATGAATTTTGCTGTGATCACCAGGTATAAGGTCAGACTTCACATTTTTCACTTTCTTCTAATTCAGCAAAACAAAATCTGAAGGTTGAGTTAATGAACCTTCCTTTTCTCTAGACAACTGACTCATTTTCATTTACAAAAGAAGGAAAATGTGTATCTGGGAGAGGAGAAATAAAATGCGCACCAAAAAACAAATAAGCATGCAGAATTGTTTGTTCAAGTAATATGCGCAGGATCTTTATTATATCATATATCACGCTCAGGTAGCCTGGATGTTTTTATCAGCAAAGTGGGACGGATTACATGTCGTAAACAGCACGGTTTGGCAGTATTTTGATCAAGAAAATGAAAATAAGGTTGTATCTAGGCTGTGCAGAATAAACTGGCATATAACAGCTTGGCTGGTGCAGTGCCTAACCAGGTTCAACACAGGCATGTGGACATTAACCTGCAAGGAAAGCAGGCTGCTAATGCTAGCCACACTGTGCAGCAGCTAACGTCAGCTCCTGGTAAACGATGTCCATAAAGCTGACGCATTTAGTGAGCTGTTGTCATGTATGGTAGGATAATATGCAATGTTCATAATGCAAGGCACAAAGTGTCACACATTACAGTGGCACTTATAATACCGTTACTGAAGAATGTAATTCATGTCTATTAATATAAGCATTATTTTTCAGACAATATATAACATTATCAATTGATAAATTGCACTCAATTTGAACTGTTTTCTTACTTTTAAACTAGTCGACTAGTCTAAATTAAAATTTCTATGGGAAATTAGTCACCAGAGACATCCCTTGGAAACATCTATATTTGTTATACACGTATCACTGTATTTTCAACAGATCAGAGAAGCCAGAGAAGTTTGTGTGTTTACTTACTGATGTATCAGAGACGGCGATGTTCTAACCCCCCACTGATTGTTTCTTAAACATGTCTCAACTTTTATAACAGAGATTAAACACTGCACCATCTGACTACCGTGAAATATGAAATATTGACAGTTTTAAACCTCTGTATTGATTTGAACCAGCTTAGGTACATCTGATACCTGCTGCTTTGACAGTCTGATGCTTTTGCTACTGCTAAAACGGACCCCTTAAAGATAACACAGCTTACTAGAATACCTCCTGTCAGTACAAACTCAGCAGTAAGTGTACAGAAGCTTGCCAATGGCTTAAAATAATACCCCATATGGAAAAGAAATAGAAAAAAACACACATCTGTTAAGGATATTGTGGATTTACTGGCACATATTACTGAATAATACTTGTAGGTTCCCCAATTATATTAGATTAAGTTACATATTATACAAATTTACTAAGGACCGTGTAAAATAGTCTCTAGCTTTGCACGAAGTTTCAGTTCTGTGTATGTTGCTCTGAGCACATAATTTACATGTTGTACTCTACATACAGCTGTACTACACAAAGAGAAGTTGTTTATTTATTGCAGTTTGCTTCCCAAGTACAGAATAGATTTTCTGCTGTCTTTTATTCTAACATGGTGCACAATTTTGAACAATGGTGCCTGAAATGGAAAGACTCTGTGCTTCTGTTTCTGCTCCTGCATTAAAACAAGCACAACTGGCTCTCGCCCGGTTGTCGATCGCAGTGTGTCTGCAGGCATTTGTATGAAGTTAAGCTTTTCTCAACTTTCCTGTGTAGTGCCGCTGGGTGCCTTTTACATCTCTGTGGCTTGGCGGGTGGCACCAGGCTGCAATGCCAGGCCCCTTTCACAATGAATAGCAGCCTTTTGCTCTCCCAGCTTTTGAGCCCATATGTGTGAACAGCCTGTCATGGAACAACTGAGGCTCGAGGTTCAGACGCTGTTTCTAGAAATATGTCTGACCGCAGTTCTATACTCCTCTAAAAAAAATGGGTAAAATATGTAGTGATACAGCTCCCAGAATTTGTTACCACAGCAACAAAGTACAAATCTGTACAATACAGACAAAGTTCAGCAGCAATTAAGACACAGAGCGCTCAGTTCCTCATGCAGATTGCATCTATTCTCATATTCACAATTAAATACTCAATACATAACAATTCTAAATAAATGTCCATGAATCCAATTAGCTCCTAACATCTCCCATAATACATTTAAAGCTGCATAGCTCACATTTCTGGTGTACTGCTTACAATTTTCTACTTAAAGCAACATTTCATTATACTCTACATATAAGTGAAACATGGCTACTGTAATGATATGGTGTAAATAACATCAATATTCAACTGTACTTTAAAGCAAACAACATCTAGTCTGTGATGATTCTGGACTAAAACACTTAATCTGGACATAACTTTAAATAAATATACAATACAATACAAAATTCAATCTGAATTCAATCTGACACCTTTAGGCTATAACCAAATATCACAGTACCGCACTACCTTTATACTGCATATTTTACACTACAAACATTTTTCATAAAGAAGTGCAGTTCTGTACTAGTTTTTGATCATAGATAATTATTGAAATGTGATCTTTTTTACATTATTTGTCTACCATACTGCACCCTCATTTATTGTTACTGCCCTATGATGTACCTTGCTGTTATTTAGTTTTTTTTATTATTTTATCACTCAGTTTAATTTGTTTTACTTTTACTTTCCATGACCATGAAATGCATGTAGGTTATATGAGCTGTATGTAGTGGTCGTGGTGTTGTAGGTGACAGGATAAGTTTGTATGTTTTTATGTGTGATTCCAGATCTGAAAATAAATTTAAAAAAATGAGCTCCACAAAAAAACAACAGTTTTTCTGTAACGTATTACCTGTGTTGGAGCACAAATAACACTAACTAGCTTAAATAAACCCAAACACCCATGATATGGCGTGTGTACCTGCAGTGGTGGAATTTAAAAGTTTTTGAAGTTCACAGAAATACTCAAACGATATCAAAACACCTTTATAAGACTTGCTCACATAAAGTTAGGGTATTAGAAGTTGAAATTGGCCATTTTCACTTGACTACTGGACTGGAAAATACAGATAAAGTTCAGCTGCAATGAAGAAATGAAGTGCTCGGTTTGTCATTCGTGATTGTTTGTGTGTTCCAGTACCCACAGCACCATACTATTTAGTATGCCAGATTATGTCCCAATACATAATATGTTAAATGCTGTATGTCAAAAATACCAGGATATCCGACTGCATTCGGTTGCATTCTGCAGTGTGCAAGCTAGCATGCTTGAATCTCACAACCTGAGGTACAACAGCAAACAAGTATTATTAAGCTTTATATTATATTTGTTGTGTTGTGATTGTTACAAGTATTTGTCCTTGAAATAAAAATAGTTTTAAACATGGGAAAATAAGAAACTATGAAGTTAGTAATTAAAGTAAATGATGAGTACTTCATGCCCCCCCCTGCATAAGTCAGCGCACCACTTGGGCCACTCCAGACAGAAAGTCGCTCCTGATTTTAAAATAAAGCCAAATTACTTTTCAGCTAATTAAATTTTAAAAAGTGGTTGTATAATTTTTGGGTGAACCACAATATGCTATAGCGTAATTTTCTTTACATAAAAAGTGAAAAGAAATCAAATTTCAGTTAATCTTTAAAATATGAATCATCGCTAATTAAGTACCCGCTGATTTTTGCAGTAGTACAAATCTCTGTGCATCCCCTGAGGTAAACAGCCGCTGACTGTTTGGTACAGAAAGAATAACTTATGAGGCTTTTTAGTCATGAGACTGTGATGGAATTTATGGTGCTGTGAAGGTCAGCCAAATCAATTTCTCAACATGGGAGTTACAGAGAACACTGTAAGCTTTAGTCAATGGAGTAATAAATCTCTTCACTGCTATCAATTGTTTCCTCCCATCTCCATCACACACCCCCCCGCACCTCCACCTTCCCTCCACCTCGTCTTTCTTTTATCCCTCTTTTATTGCCCTATATTTGCCCATTTGTCATGTTCTCCTCCACCCCTGTGCCTCCGTCCATGTTTGCCTCTCCCCCTCCTCTCTCACAGTTTGCTTGACTTATCTCCCATCGTCTTCTTCTCACAGGCCTTTTCCCTCGTATCCTCCTCTCCCTCACGGTGCATCAACAACACGCCTGTAAAACCAGCATGGAAGCTCTGTGTGTGTCTGTATGAGTGTATACCTTCAAGTGTCCAATTATGTGTGTGTGTGCCAAGTAAAGACTGTAAAAACAAGCCTGAGGGACACACTGCTGCAGCTCTGCCCTTTATCTTCTAACGCTGACATACAAAAAACAACTACACACTTGTGTACGGGTGTTTGTGTGTGTGTGCATGTGTTCTCAGACATATTCACAATGTTACCTTTGGCCTCTTTGTGCTCTTCACAGATCCTTCTGACAGCAGCCAGACCCTCCTGCTCATCCCTCCCACCTGAAAGACGAGACACACACACACACAGATTAATACAATGTGTGGGAAGCCCTTAGAGGCCTTTAATAAAATAATACTGATTCTCATTTTTCCTGTGTTCTTTCATCTTGTAAAAATGTATTTCCGATAAAGGTTCTTCACATGAAAAGAGTACTTGATGCAACCATTTAGCCCTTGAGGAAGAGCTGCAACCCTGTTTCAAAGATTGCACAGCACTCTAAAAATACAATTAATTATACCATCAAATATGCATGAGGTATAAAATAAAAAGTAAGCCCGATATCAAATGATGCCATGATTTGAGCAACACTGACAAGAAAGAGAAAACATCTACACTCTTAGAAATAAAGCTGATAACTAGAACCATATAGGGTTCTTCCCCTTGTCCCCACAGGAGAAACCTTTGTGGTTCCTGGTAGAACCTTTCATAAATGTTCCACAAACCATTTTATATTCCAATGGTTTTAGCACCCACCTAGGGAGTTCTGCAGAAAACCATTTTTATATGCCAAGCATTTTATTTGGAACCTACCCAGGGTTTTTTTTTTTTTTTTCCTGAGAACCCTCTTACATTTCAAGGGTTTTATCAAGAAACCACCTAGGTCCTTTTTCATTAACATGGAGCCGGACCCCGTTCCGCTTCAAGAACCTAATTTTAAACCATTCTGAACATTTCCAATATAAATGAACTAGTTTGGAACCTGAAAAGTTGATTCCCACGCTAGAACCAAAAAATAGCAGGTTGTCCTTGGAAACCAAAGTGGGTGTGCCACGTTCTACAAGTTGATATGCAGCACCCTCTGTTTATGACATCACTGATTACAATGGTTCCACTAAAATCTGGTGGAAATGCAGGCTGGTTCACTAGATTGTATCAAGGTTCCAAAAATCTTGAACAGAACTGGTTCAAGAACCAGAGCTTATTTGGTGGAAATTCCAAGAGTTTTATCTAGAAACCACACAGGGGGTTCTACTGAGAACCCTTTTATATTGTGGTACAAAGAACCCTTGACAAAAGAGTTCTTTGAGGATTCTTCAAGGACAGTTCTTGATGAGCTCTCTCTTCTAAATAGGGCTCTTTGGAGGAAAAATGGTTCTAAATGGAATGGATCCTCTTACAAGGAACCGTTGAGGAACATTTTCTTCAAAGAAGGATTCTTCAGAAGCTAATGGTTCTGGTGGAGCCTCAGCCCTTCAGGAAGAACCTTTGTGGAACACTTCTTTCTAAGACTGTCCTACTCCAAACATCAAACAAAGTAATACCGGTTTGGAACAGGCAAGCAAGAATTTCACTCATACATAACCTAAAAAACATAAAGGGCACCAACTTTACAATGGATTTACTGTCTTCATACAATTCTAACAATGTGTTTCTATGTATTTAAACAGTATTAGGCATATTGAGGAATAGGTCAGAAACAACATAACTGTGTGTTACTTTAACCAGTCCCTCCAGTAAGGTGCAATGTTGCAATTGCAACAATTAACAAAAAATTTAACCGTGTGAATTCTGCACGACCTGGCAATTTTGTCCAACTGCAACTTTTCCACAAATTTGCCCAGTCATCATAGTTTTCCATAAGCTCAACCAATCATAGCAGTCACCCACACAAACATCATATATGGACCTCTGAATGAACTGACTCAATGTTTTATTATTTACTAATTTTTTTTAATTTTTACTTTGTCACAGGTTGTGGGTTGGGCATCGACAGCTGGCTCTGAAGTGGAACAGGTTCCAGAGTAATGATTCTTAAGGAATCATTGAGAAGATTACTTTTATAATTATTACTTTTAATTATTAACTCATATTACGAAAAAGCATAAAATCTGTGAAAATTTGTGAAGCTGTAGCCATGAAATATTTTTTATCAACATATTTTCCAATTTGAGTGAAACAAGCACGTATGTCCTGTTTTGAACTGGCCCCTTAAAGAATCAGAGTCGAGAATCATTAAGAACAAGAATCAAGAAGAATCAATGATGGTGTAAATGTTATGGACATTTACCAATACTCTGTGCACTCTTATCATTTATAATTTTGTGCTGTTTTGACTGTGTTTGAGCTTCAGAAAGATTTTGCTTCTTTGTGGAATACTCCCCCGGTGCTCTTCTTCATTTACATATTTTGTTATAATTGTTGTAATCCCGAACCTTTTGGTGAGGTTACTTAGAGCACTCAGAACAGAGTTTAGTTTTATTCTCCCTACAACAAGGCATGTTTGATTTTTAATGAATTATTTAAAAAATATAAAAATCACAACTTGTTGGTTTTTTTTTTTTGCAATTTTCACTTGCTCGCACAATTTCACTGCAAAAAATGCCTAAATACATTGAAACATACATCATATTTTTTTTTAGAAAAGCTGCCATGAAATCAGGCATTTTTTAGCTGCAACCATCCCAAAAAAGGAAAGCGAAATCCTGGAGGGACTGATTAACATACAGCGCATTAGACTTTTTAAATGTTTTTAACACAGTCAGATGCCCTGGTGGAAGATGCAGTCATTGACTCCATGACTCCAGGACAGACTCTGTGTTTACAGAGGACGTCTGCATACAAATGAAGCCGGCCGCTATGACAGAGAGAAGCAAATATTTAGAAACAGAAGGTGAAAATATGAGACAGACAAATGGAGGAGAAAATGAAAGAAAGATGGTGTCTAATTCACTAACCGTCATCTTCAAAACAAGCGAGGTTCAGTGGACACAGACAAACACACAGACAGATAAACATATTCTCTCGCCGCCTACAAATCAGTTCAGACAATTAGTCGATCAAGTCAATCGATAAAACATTGATTGACGAAACGTTAAAACATCAACTGGTTCCCACTGCTCGAATGTGCTTAATTGCTGCACACACACTGTATGAATATTCACACATGCAAACTCTCTTTTAACCCACACACAGCCTTCACGCACACTTTCATTTTTTTTTCTCTGCACACACACACAAACAGACACACTAATCTTGGATTATCACGCAGGCGTTTTTCAAGGGCACAGCATCGTTTACCCTGATGCACTGCGGTGCAGGCTGCGCTGAAGGATGCGGTTCTTCTGGTTGACGTGTCACAAGGGTCAAACAAACACACACAAACAGGACGAGCACACACTGATCTCACACACATATGTATTTTCTTGCTCTTCAACATGCATCTCTGCTTACGGACCAACACTAACTGAGAACGCTGCATATCAAAGCGCTCCATTAAAATAGCCACTGATTAAAAATATGCCCCGAGGTATTAATTTGCCTACTAAATATTTTGGGCTGGGGGTTATAAATGTAACCTAATTAATTCACTTAAATAATCTTGCTGCAGCTGAACAAAAGGATAAACTGAGCGTGACACAGACCAAGAAAGTCCCAACATACACGTCACACTTGGAAAATTACACCTCCCCTCACACCTGTAATAGGTTTAATATTAATCTCATGTCAGTGTGTTAACTAGAGAGCAGAGGGCACAAATAAAACTGTCTTCTCATACAGTTTATCTTGTTCGTTTAACCTGCTAATGCAACAGATTTAGTTACATGTTGGAGCTGTTCCTTGACAAACAACAGTTTACCAGCATCTCCAGTTATAGTGTGGGTTGCCAGATATGGTGAGTGAATATTGGTTTTAGTCTTAGTATAGACATGATGGTGCCCAACCTGGCAACTTCACCGTGACAACTGGCCTTTTAAACGGTGCACGCAATCTACACTCTTAGAAATAAGGTCTCCATTAAGAATCCTTTTTTGGAAGAAACAGTCATCAAGGGTTCTGTTCCAAATATACAAGGGTTTCGTAGAACTCCTGTGGGTTCCATAACCCTTGGAATATAAAAGGGTTCTTGGTAGAACCTTCTGGGCGGGTTCTAGATAAAACCCTTGGAATATGAAAGGGTTTTCAGAAGAACCCCCGGGTGCATTCTAGATTAATCCTTTGGAATATAAAAGGGTTCTTAGTAGAACTCCCTAAGTGGGTTCTTGCTAGCACCTTGTAAGGTGGAAAAATTCTGGATAGAACCCCCAGAAAAGGTTCTGCGTGGAACAGATAGCTCTGCAGATAGTTCTAGGTATAACCCTTTATGCTGGATCCCAGGTAGATTCCTCTGAAGGGTTCCAGATCGATCCTTTATAAAAGGTTCTACCAGGAAATAAAAAGCGTTCTTCTACGGAGACCAACTGAAGAACTTTATGGTTTTAGTTAGCACTTTAATTACTTAGAGAGTAGAGCCAGACAGATACATCAGCCTGCCGATATTATTGGTCCAATATTGGCCTAGCAATATTGGACCAATATGGTCATAAATGTTGTCAAAATTAAAAAAAAAAAAAAATTAAAGAGCACAATGCAAATTTTTTTTGTTTCGGTTTATGGGCAATATTTTATGTCGATCTGATTCTTTTTCTTTATTTCTTATTATTAATAATTATTAAAAATGCCAGTAAAACTTTATTGTTTCAGTGTCCTGATGTCCGTTTGGATTTTTACATATATATAAAGAATGAACGGCAGGTGATACATCGATCTGATTTTTTTTTTTAACTCTATAACGGAGGTATCAGCCTCAGAAATCCATTATTCATCTGGCCCTAATGCAATTACTGTCTTTGGCTGCTTTGGGAAAGAAAAATCTCCAGCATGTAACTCTCACTACAACACTGCGAATTGGCCTTTACAGGCTAGTTGTTTTTCCCTGACTCCAGTCTATATGCTAAGCTAGGCTAAACATGTTCTGACTACCTCTCTGTTTCTTAATATACAGACATGATATTGGCATTGATGTCCTCAAGTCTCATTCTAGATGGAAAACAAATAAGCATGTTTCCCAAAATGTTGAAATACTTCTTTAACTGTAAAATATGGAACTTAAGGACCAGTGTGTGGGATTTAGTGGTATCTAGTGGTGGGCTTGCAGACTGCTAAAAGAGATGCAAACTGGAATTTAAGGTAAAGCATTTCAATTTTAAAGTCGAACTGTGTAAAAAAAAAACCTGCTGCTGAATCACTCCAAAGTACGTGCTTACTACTGAGGAGAATGGGGAGAGAGCAACGTCTCCAGTGAGGTGTCTCCTTGAAAAAATGTGATGGGTGTAGATCTGTTAGCGGCTGTACTCGCCACTCATCAAGCAAACACCTTGCATTTAGAAATCCCCAGACGATCAGTAGGCAGCGATCTCCGATCGTCTGGTATTGTGCAACTACACTGATTCACAATTGTCAGATCAGTTGTGATGTCTCAGAAAAATTTTAATATTCATCCTTGTGATTTTTAATGTAAAAAAAAAAAAAAAACACATTGTGAACATGAAAAACGCAGCGTTGGAGCCGGTAGAGGCTGCTGGAAATAGATGTTTTTCACAGCAGCAGTATTTTTAAGATGTGTGCACAGACAGGGAGCCAAAAACAAGATAATGATTTATAATTGAGAGCTTACGGTGAGAGCAGATGACAGGTGGTGGAGGAAGCAGCAGGAATCACAAAAGTGATGGATGGAAATCAAAGTTTATTTGTCAAAAGTCAGGGCACATAAAGAAGAGCCTAACGCCCTGACATAACAATAACTTAGAGGTCCAACGATCTCGGCTTGTGGCATTTCAATCAGCTCTGTTCGAGAGCGGGGTTTAAAAATGCTGTGATTTGTTTTGCCCAGAGGAATATTAAGTAGAAAACAGCTGATTTAAGGTAAGACAGATTGCTCGTGCTACTGCGTTAAGTCTGCTTCATGAGCAGAGCAATTGTTTGTCAGGCTCTGGGATCAATGCTTTGCTAATCAATGACTCTGTGATTGGGCTGTGCAGATAATCAGTGTGCAGCTTGTGGCTGTCAGATGGTCATAATTCAGATTAGGTCGAGCAGACTGATGGCTCTGGATGTAAGCGGCAGTATTTTCTTGTGATTTTTTCAGAGGAAAAACACAAACAGATGGCAGAGTTATTCTCCAATGGGGCTGTGAGGTTTATCCACGAGTTATAAATGTACACATTAAATCCATATTGACACATACAGGTGCAAGTGAAAGAAACTTAACCATTATACTTTTCAGCAGAGATATGACCAATCCGATGGAATATCAGTATCAGGGCCCAATATTGACATTAGTCATTCACTGGGTATCAGAGTCACGTCACTGATTTGCATTCTTTTAAGTACAGCACTAAGAAGCACATATTGACAGTCAAATTACTCCTGGTAAGTCTGAGTTGAGTTTTGACCCTTTGAGGTTGCTGTAGCTGGTTGAGCAAACTGAGTTATCAATATGAGATCAGTTATTAGATTGTTTCTACAGAGCAGAGGGCATATATGTCTAAAAGTATGAGCACACATCGTTTTATGTTAAGCATGTTAAGTAAAATGGATGCTAATTTCCATTAGCACAGTAATAGGAATTCCCATTATATGTTAGCATCAAGCTAACAAAGTGCTTGTTATATGTATATATATATATATACACACACACATATATATATAAAATAAATTCATGAATTGTAAAAATAAGAATCGCAATACTTAAAGGGATAGTTCACCCAAAAATGAAAATTCAGTCATTATCTATTCACCCTCATGCCAACTGAAGGTCAGGTTTAGTTTTTTAGAACATAAAATGGCAAACTGAAACTCTCAGCAATGCATCATGGAAAATGACGCAAAAGAGGGGCTCATTTGCGTCTCTCAGCCTGTCAGTTGCACATGTCATGTAAATGTCACAAGCCACAATCCTACAGCACCCGATAGCTGCCAAAGGACACCGTTACACACGTTACATTACACAAATTAAACAAGCTTTCCAGATGGGAAAAACTGTGACTGGATGAATATCAACATTTCACCACTAAACTGAAGTTTAGTTTCAGCCTCATGTAACCCTTACTAATACCATAAGCTTAATAATAATGAGAAGAATATCATCACCCTCAAGAAAAAAAGAGTGCTTTTAATAAGGACATTATTAGATTACACAAACCCCCCTGATCACGCATGAGGATTTCCATCACTAACTTACTTTAATAAAGATACAGGCATGCATGCTATTGTTGTAATCACCATAATAATAGGATGTTTTGCTATTTGACCTATCTGTGTCTTATTTGTGTCGATACACTACAAAATATTTCTGGTATCTCTGCTTGATGAGCCCAAACCCCATATACAGACGCTAAGAGTCCTCAGCAGCGGGAATGGGTTCGATTCCAGCCTGCGGCACTTTGCGGCGTGTCTTCCCCCATCTCTCTCTGTCCCCCCATTTCTGTCTGTCTAAAGCTGTCCTATCAAATATAGGCTTCAAAGCCATAGAAATGTTCTTTAAAAAAGAATATAGTACATCACTCTGCAGAATATACTGTGCCCTACTTTAGTTGGCTGTATTTTATCATACTGTGATGTTTTGACACCGTGTGGGGGTTTGATGTGTTCATTAACTGGTTATTATATTCAGATGTGGTGACATGCTTGCAGCTATGAATGTTTCACAGTCAGTCCTCTCACTGAGGCACACGCAACCCCATCTCTTAAAAAAAAAAGTGAGGCCCTCCAAAACCATGGCATAGTTCGGTATAGTTGCCACAACATGTGGGAGAGTGTAAGAGGGCAGACATTTCTCACCACCAACAAGACCTGTCTGACTGGTGTAAAAGGATGTGCACATTTCCGGAGGTAAATCTGATAAATCTGCACTTCTTGTTACGGGGACAGGAAACGCTCATTACAGCAGTGTGACTGACGGTTCGCTGATAAATTTCATCAAGTCTCATGTAACAAATTTGGCCTCCAGAGACTTTTTCTTTCATACATTAATGTAGATTTGCAGAGAACAAACATGGTTTCCTTCCTGAATCCAATTTATCAATCCCACATATCACAATGTGTTACATAAACCCAGCACCAAACTCCTACGTGAAATGTAGGAGGCTGGCACTGGCAGTAAAAAATATGTAAATACTGATTTCTATAGGATATCTGAATTACAAGTTGACTTTAAAGTATTAAATCCAATGATCAGGATGAAAACACAAAATCTTGTTTTGATTTAACTTTTACATACCACGACCAATCTAATGTAACACGGTGCTTTGCTTCCTTGTTACATCAGTCAAAGCTACTACAACTTTCATATTGTGTTGACTTTGGCGGCCCCTGTGGACAAAAGCAGTAGTGCGTCCTCCACCAGAACTATAAAATATAACGTCAAAAATACAACTATCTAATTAAAAATCCGCTCCTTCATCATCGTCCTACTCACTGTAACTTTGGCTGGAAAAATGTAAACACAGGTTTGTTTCATCTGATTTCAAAGAGAATCCAACCCAGACAAATTCTTCAAATTCTTCGTCTTGGTAGAATCTACTGTCGTTCCTTTGCAAAACATGCATGCATGCTGTAATTCCTAAATTTCCAGTCACTCTATTCACACCAATGCAATCAAAATTCAACACAACCTCATTTGTCCTATTTTTATTCTATGTTCTGTCTAAAACAGAGGTCTCAAACTAAAATTGGCTTGGGGCAACTGCTGATATTGTCATCTCATCTCATAGGATGGCCGCCTGAGTGTTCGATCACTGCTAGAAAGTGCAATATTTCAGAAAATTTACTTTTTTATTTCCATTACCAACTATATTTTGGTAACTTAACAAAAAACAGGGTCCACACATTTCTCAGTAAGCCGTGCATTTGACACAAACTCAGCAACTCTGTTGGTTTGAGTTAGTCTTTAATAGCCTCGATGGAAATGGCTACCTGAGCAAACACAGAATTGTGCTTTTATTTAAACTTATATGAAGGGGTAGTTAAAATTGGTAAAAACTAGAAAAAGTAATTGATTAAAAAACTAATTTTGCATGCCAGATCATTATATTTGGGACATTACATTGCAGACCAAAGGGAGGTGGAGAGGGAGCCGGAAATGACATCTGGGCAGGCAGTTTGAAATCCTTGGCATAAAATATATTCAGCAGCTGCAAAGACTACATTTTCCAACCCAAACTAATTTAAGTTTTATTACCTGATCTTCAAAACACTCTGGAAAGGCATTAATTTGATTCAAAATCTACTCAAAAACACTTCAAGCGCAATCGCATGCTGGTTAATATCCAACTGTGGTATTTGGCAGGGCAGAGGCTCAAACCATAATTTCTCCTCACACAAGCACTGTGCCACCACTCCACGTGAAATATGCATCCACTCCATTATCGGTGGAGAGGGATCCACTTTACCATAAATATTCTCACTTCATGAATTATCTCAACATGTCGGGATATTTGCAATGGAGATAAACTCAGTCCTGTGGGATCAGCTTCAATATACATTGGACTGTCTGGGAACACAACAGACACTTAACCAAGTTCTTCATGTATTGATTTTCTGTCTTATCATACGTACGGCTTAAGTCTCATTTCTGTTCTTTTCAGGCTGTCTCCAAGGATACTCTGACATTGACTTTTCAGTATACACACTGAATGAATAAAGCAGAGTTTTCTTCAAAGTTTTGAAGCTCGTGAACTGAATGGAAAATGCAGTCTTACCATGGAAACCAAGCGCATGAGAACATATTGCTGTTCTGTGCACAGCACCTTGGAGGTATTTAGATCCTGCAGTGCAAGAGGGCTTTTTATGAAAAGCAAAGAAACAAAAAAAATACTAAAATTTTCACACTATATGAATAGTTTTTTAACTGGTCCCAGTCAGTATTCATCATTGTCACCTCAAATGATCAGATTAGTTGCCGATCTGAAATCTGAAAGAGTTCATGTCTTTCTTTACACATACAGAAATCTACAGCAACTAATGTTGTTTAGATTAATGGGCAGTGGTGTGAAGGATTTATTTCATGCAAACCAATCAATTTCTTTTAAAGATGTGTCAATAATCTGTAAAAAAAAAAAAAAAAAAAAAAAATTGGTTTAAAGGTGCTTTAACACCAAATCAAGGTTCATGTTTTTGTTACATTGTGTATATTCGGTTTTGTAAGTTGTGATTTCACATTGCAATTGTGAAATCACACTTCAGAACCATACATGCCGGGTTTCTCCAGGGTTCTCCAAGTTAAATCTAAGACCCTTTTGATACCACTTAATGTCATGTTCACGGCTATACAGGCAAAAGCATTACAGATATAATGAAAAATCAGTATGGATGTTTAGCCCTATAAAACAATTATTTACCAAGTGCTTTAATTTAGTAAAACATCTTATTAACTTAATCCATATTCATATTGCTCAGAATATTCTCAACCCACTTGCATTTTGGATTCTGCTGCCATAAATTACAACAAAATCTACATTATATACATTTGGCAGTTATTTATGACATTATGATATTTATATAATCCAAAAGGAAAAGAAAAAATTAAATACAATGCCCAGTAAAATTAAGTACATTGCAAATGAAATTAAATACTTTTAAGATATTATTTTGAGAATTTTAAATCCAATATTTCTTTAATATTTTTAAGACACCATGGGTACCCTGACATAACATACATATGTCTTATCGTCATCACCTACGTGAGCTGCGCCTCCCTGGAGTGTTGTCAGTTGAACTGAATCCCTCTTTTTCTGTCATCCTCTTAGGAAATAATTTTAAAACGACAGCATTTTTGTTTTGTTTTTTGGTTTTCAAGGTTTTCCCAGCTGAGTCTTAATAAAGGCATCAGACCAGTTGTCAATTAAACGCTTGGTCTCATCCTCTTGCCAAGTGCTCATTTTGCTTTGTTGTGTTGTTTTTCCTTTTTCCACTTCCGAAGTCCACTAGAAAAAAGCATCCAGAAAAATGTTTTCACACTAAAAAACAATTCTGGACCGAGACCACCTCTTTCCATTGGACAAAGCTTCGGCTGCTTGGTCCAGACTGCGGTCCAGGGGAGGTTACACACCTGACATTTTGGTTCAGATCAAACAGGAAAGTCCAGACAAAGTGAGCTAAGTACAAAAACACCCAAAGAGTACAGTCACTCTGAGTGAGCCGAGTTTTCAACTTATTTAATTTTCAAATGAGAGATTCCCCCGCTGGACCGCTCTGTTGCAGGTGCATTTGATTTACATCTGTGTTGTTAATTCTTCTTCTGCGCTGATAATGTATGCCTAAAATCACTGCTGACTTTGTCTTTGGGGGAAGATACAAAATAAAACAGAGAAAAAGTAACAGTAAAATCCATTTTCTCATGCCAAAAAAAAAAAAAGTTGGCACTGGAAAATATAACATTCATTTGACCAGTTAGGAGCAATAATTGCAAATACAGATCATGATGTTTCACCTGGGCATCTTAACCTACAGCCTCAGTTAATTTATTTAGTTTACTGTGTAATTTGCAAGGGGCATGTGTAATTAAAAATTATTCAAGATGATTTGCATTTGCATTCCCTGGGCAAGAAGTACAACCTCTGTATTTTGTAAATTAAGTGATACATTCAAGTGGGTATTTTTTATGCAGAATGTTAAATACAGAATCCCTGTTCAGTTCTTACAAGTGAAACACTCTCTTCACAACCACAGGTCAAGTCCGAGGTTTATTCTGATGACCTGATGATTGAGTCACGCTGAGACCAAACCCAGTTACTGTAGACTACAAACGGAGAATAAAGAGTAAAACTTGATCTTGTTAGTTTAATGGGAGCAGCAGGAATGACATCAAGCCCCGTGGGAGTGTACATTTGAGGAGATGCTAATGGCAGTTAGCTCAGCTGCCAGTTGTGGAGTGTTGCTGGGAGAAATCTGAGATGAAAAGGAAAATGCACTTCCTCAAAACATAAATCCCCAGCAAAACCCTCCAGACGAAAGAACAAAGCCCAACAATACAAATGATTAAACAGGATGTCATCTTAGTAGTCCTGTGCCTCTTCCACAGAGAAAACTACAGATATAAACAGCTTCAGGTGCTGTCGGGTACATTATGATTAGGCCTGTCACCGTTCAACAGATCAGATTAATGGTTGTTGTGTTGTTTTACCGAGCTTTGCTTGACAACTGATTTTTCCCATATGATTGTAACTGTGATATTAAAATTTTTTCATATTTACATTCAAGCAAAAACACACACTTGAGGCAACCTGGTGCCATAAGGATTAAGATGCTGACAATGGGCTGCAAAGTCCAAGTCTGCCCTTTAAAGACCAGTGTGTATGATATAGTGAAATCTAGTGGCGAGCTTACAAATTGCATCTCGACTCACTGTCCCCTTCCAAGCGTGTCGGATGAACTACAAAGGTTGCCAGACTCATGATTGTCGTGAAAAGGCTTGGACAACACACTTATCTCCTAGTTCAATACTTTCACAATACATGGGTGTCGATATGATATGTATTGTGATTCTTAAGTATTGAAGATTCTACAAGTTTGCTTGGTACAGACCTCAACAAATGTCACATCATTAAAAAACAAATGAAAATATGATGTTTTTATCCTTACTGTGCAGCCCTAACAGAAAAGAAAAAAAAAATGTAATTGTTATACAAGTTGTGTGTGCCAGTATAAAAGAAGATCCATGCAGATGCCCCTGAACAACCCCAGCGCTTGTTTGCTTATGTGCAGCCTGTTCCTGCCATAAGTAATTGGGAGATAATGCCTCTCTTAAAGAAGGGAATGTATTTCTTCCATTTGGAACAGAACATAATACAGACCACAGATAACCTGTGAAGCTACACAGAGCTTTCAAAGTAACTCTTGTATACACACCACACTGTGAATCAGCAGTGAAAATTATTGCTCCAGAGAAACTTCCTCGCCTTGCCTCACTGGCAACAACATCACACCCTGAATACAAAAACTCTCTTAAAGCAAGAGGCTCTTCCTGAAACAGTCTAGCAGCTGCAGAGGACTACACAAATATGGACCGGTGTTATCAACAACAACGGCCGCCACAGATATGACAACAAATCAGCTCCTCTAAAAAAGAAAGCATGCCTTTGGTTTAAAAAAAAAAGGGGGGGGGGGGGGGGGGGGGCTGGGGCTATTTACAGATTCAACAATGTGCACAAAATGATTCACTTCAGAGCCCGGAGTCAGAGGGCTCAACAAAATGTTGAAGTGTGTGAAGGAGGCGAAGCGTTAATCACAGATGGAGCCTTGAACTGCATAACACGACGGAGAAAGACAGGGAAGACATCAGAGGTGGAGTGATCAACATATTTAAGCAAGTGGCTCCAGGGATACAAGAAGAGCAAGTGATAGATGTAGTGCACGACCTTGGTAAGTACGCACTAGATGGCACTTCAAGGAAGGAAGAAAGAGAGCTCTATACATAGATATAAATATATACGCGCAAAAGGAGTTCATTCAGCCGCCTACTTATATACAGTACATACACGCAGGGGTAAATGTCCCTATTAAGCCCATTTACCAAAGAAGCCCTCTTGCACTTTCTGTGTCAAATAAAAAAAAGAACTTCATCAGCACTTTTTCTGTCTGATGTTTCTTCAAATGAAGCTGCTTCTTAAGTAAAAGACACCTTTCATTGGAAGCCAATCAGACTTGACAATAATGAGTTATCGAAAGAAATATGTGACATGTGCCTGCTGGTCCAAGAAGAAGTTGCAAAAAAAAAAAAAAAAAACATTGGTGATTTTGGCTTAGAAAATAACTTTTTTTTTTTGCATGTTTCTACTCCTGTCTTTGTTCATTTGTTTAGTTTTTGTTACCTAAATTTAAGAGGTTAGTGTTTTTAATAAAACATATGATGGAATTTTACTTTAATTAGAAATTTTGAAATCAAAATATGAGTTTTAGCATGCAAGCACACAGACCACAACATGTATCAATACAGTGGCCACATAGTACAGTGCACTGCAATGACACAAAGCATGAGAAGCATGTAATCAGTGCATGTTAGTATACTGGTAAATTATGATTAGATTAATTGATTATTAATTGATTTTTAAAATAATCGCAAATTATTTTATTTTTTATTTTATTTTTTACATGGGTACCCATTAAGCCTGTGCCATACTTTTGACATATTTTGACAATTTAACCATTAAAAATCATTAGAAAATGGCATAAAGGAATTATTGACACTTCAGAGATTGACATGAGAGATTTTAACTAAAATATTCTTACTTGAGTTGGAGCAAAATATATTAAAAATGTCTTAAAAGCGAATTTGGTGACCTGAATACAGACGTTTACCCTACAATTATACCCTGTAAATATATAACATCTCTATCTGTATATCTGTGATTTTCAAATCAAACATCTGATAAGATAAACTTTATTGATCCCACACTGGAGAATTCACAGTTACAGCAGTTGAAAAGGATTTAGTTGTAAATAGAATTCAAATAACATGAATAATAGAATAAAAATATAAAATGGAGAATAAAAATGTAAAATATGAATTAAAAGGTGATGGTAGTCACTATAAATTCAGGACAGGTAATTTAATTAAAAATTTCAGAGATCCTTTAAAAGAGTCATTACTCAGTTTGGTTATTGGTCACTTTCTTTATTTGAATTTGAAATAGATAATTTCACATAGATGCTTAAGGAAACCGTGGCATACAGCATTTTTGCCATTTTCTTTCTAAGACTTTGTTGCACTGCCTGTGTCTGCGAATAGTAAATATTATTAAATAATTAATGGAACAATACCAGACCTTGTTTTATGCAAAACAGCCTCTCATAATCCTAAATTTGCATTTAACACTCGGTTTGATATCAGCCTTTTAATCCCAGCAGAGCTCAGAAAGTCTTTACATCAGCTCACAGTGTGCAGCATCACACATATTTTCTAATGATGAAAACAAACTGTTCTGATGTTATTCCAAACCTTAAGACGGATCAACGGGGTGTCAAGAGGCGTCTGAACGCGCTGCTGACCGTCTGATGCTAAGTAAGGATCTCTGACAGTGACGGGCTTTTAAGTAGGCGCACACACGCACACACACAGAGGATCCCTTTAATACGACAGTCACTGCAGAGTCCTGGTTTTGTTCACTGTAATATGCACATTACTTTATTATAAGAAGATCTGTAGCCTTTCCACAAACCTCACTGGTAACAATTTTCAAAGGTAGAAAACAGTGAAAACCCTCCACAGTGACGTCTGAGGAGGATCCTCTGTATTCTGGCAGTGATGTTGACAGATTTTCAATGTAGTGAGTCAACGGGACCCACAGGTGGTCATCTGAGAGGGTCCCAGGGAAAAATGTGTGGGTTTTTGGACAAACTGCAGTGTTAAAAAGGGTTGATGTTACAGGGCTATAATTACGGTTATATTTATGTATTTTTAAACCTTAATCATCAAGAGCAGTAAAATGAAACATATACCTTAAAAGGATAGCTAACCCAAAAATGAAAATTCAGACATTAAATACTCACCTTCATGCTGACTGAAGGTCAGGTTTAGTTTTTTAGTTTGTTTTTAAAATGCCAGAAAGTGGTAAAAAAAAAAAAAAAGATGTTGATCAGTGTTTCCCAAAGCCCAAGATGACAAGATATTCAGTTTACTGTCAGAGAGGAGTAAAGAAAATATATTCAGATGTAAGAAGCTGAAATCAGAGAATTTTGACTATTTTTCTTTCTATTTTTCTTTCTACTCAAATCGATTAATCAGTTACCAAAATAGTTGGTGATTAATTTAATAAATGTTTAATGATCGATTAATCATTGCAGCCCTGAAAAACAACGAACAATACTCAAAAAAAAAAAAAAAAAGCCAAAGAAAATTTGGGAGTGAATGGAAACTGCGGTGTGTGCCGTCACTGAACTGAAAACAGGTACAGTCCTAATTACCACAGCTAGGCTGATATATCAGTCCGCTGACATTGGCCAATCACAGCTATATCAGTCTATTTTGGTATCAGGGTTTATGTTGTCCGATATGTACAGATATGATTTTTTTTTTTTTTTTTTTTTTTTTTTTTTTGACAGAACTAATGCAGATTTTTTTTTTTTTTTTTTTTTCTTGGCAGCATTTTATGTATATTTGATCCTTTTTCTTAATTCAAGTTTCACATGTACATATTGTTTGTTCTATTTGTGTATTTCTTATTGATAGTTATTTATAATTTTTAAAAATACCAGTGAAACTTTGCTGTTTCAGTGCCTGGATGCCATTTTTGGACAAAAATGACTTTAATAACTGCCTTTAAAAACAAAACAAACAAACAAAAAAATAAATAAATAAATGAAAACAATCAGAATTATGTTCAGTCAAAAAAAAACAACATATTGGCACATAGTGGACAACAGAGACACCAATATAGCCAATAATAGACCAAGTGATAGGCCAATATTGGGCCGATAATATCAGCTGACTGATATGTCGGACTAGCTCTAAATGTTAAACTGTAAAAATATCCTGCCTCCATTACATATCTTGGTCACAAATCTTTGATAACCACATTTGAGGGATCATTGCAATATTGACAAATATATATCTATTGGAATTTTTAAACTCCCCAATACAGTTATTTGCCTCTGCCACAAAAATCCTGTATCAGTCGGGCTAGACTAATAACTAAGTGCTCATTACCCTGCCTGACAAGTAGAGATGATTATTATTACCTTTCAAATTTTATTTATCACTAAAACCGTGTTTGATTACTGCACTTTGACACACTTATGGTAAATACTGTGCAGCATCGACCAAAACAAGCAACAGTCTCTCAAACACAGACACACATGTGCTGCATGCAACATGGGTCTCTTTTTCATCACTGAAAACACTGACATCCCAAAGGACATGATGCCATTTCAATTTCGATGAGAAGTTTTCAATATAAAATTTGGTAGGGCTGCCAACGTGTGGTCATGCGTGCATCACTACTTTTTGAATATCTTCAGCACATTTTAACAAAACTTAAACCACGATAGCACTGATAACAGTGATAAATCTGGTCACTGTAATCCTAATATGAAATTTTCATACTGTTTCATCTCTACTGACAAGTCTTTTCAGTTCCCTCTGTATTACTGCTGCACAACCGGGCGAAACTAATCTCAGCCTGTTTAGCAGTAATTGAGGCTTTCCCGCCATCATCTGTGACGAGACAAGGCTCAATTCTGCTACCAGCTCTACATCTGCATGCAAATGCTTCGACAGATTGTTTTGTCATGTCTGCTGCTATGGACAGGTGATTCTGACCAGGACACAACTCACACTCTACATGATGATCGTTTCATTTTTTTTTCCACAGAATCCAGCCTACCGTATAAAACCGCACAAAGTATACATTTTTCTCTCTTATCTGTGTGAGACTGCAGTTTGAAGAACAACACACACCATCTACTGAGGTTAACCTTGGATTGTCTTTTAAAACTTTTCCCAAAATTCAGTTTTAGAAACTTGCGTTTATCTAAAGGGCTTCATCCATTTTCTATAGTTTATTTCACACATTATTTTGACTCGGTTTAGTCTTTTGCTTGTATATTTTCATTGTAAATGTAAATCACTTTGTCATTACTACACTACAAACATAAAATGTTATAATTTTCATTGTTGTCTTTGTGGTGGTTGTTGTAAATTTGAGTATAAACAGATGGAAACCGTCCTCTCTGTATCCTACATGTGTGCTCGTCCTGTTAAAGGTTGCCTCTCCAGCCCTTAGTTCTGTCTGCGTGTCAGTGGTGTGAAGCTTGATACTGTACCTATGATAACATGCGCCCCCAGTCTGGCCATGTGGCGGACTACCTCATAGCCGATTCCCCTGCCTCCTCCTGTCACTATGGCAACCTTGCCATCTTGTCTGGGCATCACTGGCAGAAGTAGAAGAGGACACACAGATATCAGGGAAAATGTCATTTGATAAGGAAGCCAGTTCAAGACGGGACGCTATTCACACACGAGAAGTCCCTGTAGTTAGACCTGTAGATGGTCTGTGAAACGGCTAAAGACGGACTTTATCTAGATTTTAAATTCTTTTGGTTTTGTATAACAATTTTCTTTCACTTTATTAAATAATCATACAGTTTCTTTCACTTGCCTGGTCGAGCAGGTGGGTCAGAAATCTGTTTGCCCAAATTCATTTTTTACTTGCCCCTGTACAAACTGTTTTATTTATTAGCGGTTATCAAACAACAACATAGACTTAAGTTGATAGCCATGTTTAATCTATGGCTGCAATGTCTGTAAAATGTCAGAAAATAGTGAAAAATGTCCATCCTATTTTCTCAAAGTCCGAGGTGATGTCTTTAAATATTAGTCCAAAACCCAAAGATATTAAGTTTAATACTATAATAAGTGAAGAAAAACAGCAAATCTCAATATTTGAGAGGCTGGAAACAGCATTTTATGGCACTTTTGCCTTAATATCCATATTTTTATTTTTATTTTTTTTTTAAAAAGTCTATTTAATCTATTAACAGTGTGCCTTGATTAATAAAGTGATTCAATTCAAAGAAAGTTGGTTAAATTTAAAATAAAGTGGCTAAATTCACATATTTTCTTCTGGTCTTTATTAAAAAATATTACAAATCATCAGTATGGACTGGAATGAAAATTTCGTTAAGATAAATTTTTCAGCTGTATCACCCAGTCATAGAATCAATCAATGGAAGAAAATGTCAAAAAAACATCTGGTGCAAATTAAGGTGGCAAATTTTGTGCTGTTTCCATAACCAATAGCTTGACATGTTACAAAATCAACAATTGTTAAACATGAATATTTAAAAAGAGAAATGCACTCTTTCCTCTGCTCTATTCAATCATTTATTTATTTGGATCCTCATTAACCATTACCAGTGTAGCAACTGCTACTGAAAGATTTTATTTAAACAACTGAAACCTACAGTATATTTCACCAGTGCTCCTTTCACTCAAAGAAAGCCCATTTATAGAGCATTTATGGTCGTGTGTCTACAAATGCTTGGCACTGATGAACTGTCTGACTTAAAGAGTGATTCAAGATTGAATCATGGCTAAAATCAACCCAACCAGGTACCCATCACACAACTCAAACTCAAACACTTGATCTTAATGTTGTGAAATGTTGTAATCAAAGATGTTATTCTCTGTTTCCTGCCCGGGGACTGGCAGGAAACTGAAATAAAAATAAAATTAAAAAAAAATGTACCAGAAAAAATAGCAAATTGGCTACATTATACTGCATGTCCTCTGTAATGTAATCTAAAAGAGGCATTATAGAGGACACGTTATTTTTTCCGACCATGGGTGGACAATAGCCACATATTTTTGTTTTCCTGAGCACACCAATTAAACACAATTTAGTAATTTGCAATGCATGTCTGACAGTTGACCTAGCATTAATTGAATCACCTTCCATTAACGTTACAATTAAATTAATAAAATCCATGCATCTTATAACTCCTGGAAGAGGACTGAGGCACATCCTGAGTGAGCGTTATACGTGTTTGATTTAAGCAATACATCACGACAGGCCGTGATATACGCTCATTATACCACGCTAAGGGGCGTGGAACGCCCCTTAGCGTGGTATAATGAGCGTATATCACGGCCTGTCGTGATGTATTGCTTTTATAAAACGGTTACCAATAATGGCAATATGAAAAAGACAATACACAATAATTTTCATGTAGTTTTTAATTAAACAGAAATACATATTATCTAATAAAATAGCCCCGCTGTGAAAAAAATAGTCCCACCTCTCCGTACGTTGGCTCTGCATGTCGTCTATTCCTCGCCTTTTTTTTTTCGGGAGAAAGTCACTGATCAATCAGCTCTACCATTGATAACCCTATCTGGAGGTGAAAGGTAACCTTAAACATGTGAATTCAACTAATTTAGTCGGTTTGTTAATGTTGTCAAAACACCGCAGCAACTTTTTGCTGCCTACTGTAACAGTTTGTTGTCATGGAAACATTGTTGCTTCCCTGAAGCGGAGTGATATGCTGTGATAGGGCTTTTTAGAATAGTAGCTGTGGTATACGCTCATTATATCACAGTTAACAGCCAATCAGATTGCCGGATTTCACCTTTCCGTTTTATAATGGTTGATAGCAGGCTGTGCTGTCCTGATTGTGACCTGCGGCTCTAATCCGTTCTGTTCTTTTGTGGGGAGTGACGCCACACCAAACTCCGTTATAAAAAGTAGACATTTAATACCAAATTGCTTAGCGACAAATGTAGACGCTTTGAGGAGCAAAATTACAGAAGAAGGGGGAACCACTTAGGTCTTCGGCTCAGTTCGGCAGTGATAATACACAAGACGGCACTTTATTTCGGTCATGTTTGGACTTTCACACTTCTCTCTCACTAGCGTTAGGTTAGCTAACATTGACAGCTAGCATTACGTTGACGTCAGATACTACAGCAAGTCAATAAGCTCAGGTTGCCTCGTAACGGAATGTGACACCTGTCTGAACCTGGAGCCGAACTGACCTGGCAGCCTGAAAGGTCTGCTGAACAGCTGCACCGACAGAACCTTCAGCCCGAGCAGGTAAAGTTTGATCATTGGTACAAGACAAGTCCAAAAGGCAGACACCATCTCTGCCTGGTCCCGTAACGGAGCGAACAGTGGAGGCTCAGAGGAGGAGCTGGAGGAGCAGCTGAGGGCAGTTCCGTGTACGGGAAACGTTCCAATATGAAGTCGTCCTTCCTCGCTTCCTTCCTTGTCTACCTCTCAATAAGTATTTGCTGCAGAAAGACAGTGGATAAGGTTATTTGTATAAAAGCCTATTTCTGCCAAATTCTCTGAGTTAGTATAATAAGAAAAACAACGAGTTACTATCAAAATAGTGAGCAACTTTCTCAGAATAATGAGTTAGCATCTAAGCCATTATTTAATATCTCAAATAGTGAGTTATTATCCAAAAATAACAACTTAGTATCTCAAAATAATTACTAAATTATCTCAAAATGAGTATCTCAAAATAATGAGAAATTTCTCAAAATAATGAGTCAGTATCTAAGCCATTATTTAATAACTTAAATAGTGAGTTATTATCCAAAAATAACAACTTAGTAATAATTACTAAATTATCTCAAAATGAGTATCTCAAAATAATGAGAAATTTCTCAAAATAATGAGTCAGTATCTAAGTCATTATTTAACAACTTAAATAGTGAGTTATTATCAAAAAATAAAAAGTAAAATAATGAGAAATGTCTCAATATAATGACCTGATACCTCAAAATAATGAGACACTTTCTCAAACTAATGATGTGATACCTCTAAAATATTGAGTTAGTGTCGCAAAATAAATACTTATCTCAATATAATGACAATATCTCAAAATAATGAGAAATGTTTCAAAATAATGAGTTATTATCTAAGTCATTATTTAATAACTCAAATAGTGAGTTATTATCCAAAAATATCAAGTTAGTACTCAAAATAATGAGACACATTCTCCAAATAATGAGTGAGTATCTCAAAATAAATAGTTACTCAGCCTATCTAAATATAATGAGCTAGAATCCCAGAATTATGAGTTAGTATCTAAGCATTATTTAACCCAAAATGTGAGTTATTATCAAAAATAACAACTTAGTATCTCAAATATTACTAAATTATCTCAAAATGAGTATCTCAAAATAATGAGAAATTTCTCAAAATAATGAGTCAGTATCTAAGTCATTATTTAATAACTTAAATAGTGAGTTATTATCAAAAAATAACAAGTAAAATAATGAGAAATGTCTCAATATAATGACCTGATACCTCAAAATAATGAGACACTTTCTCAAAATAATGATGTGATACCTCTAAAATATTGAGTTAGTGTCGCAAAAGAAATACTTATCTCAATATAATGACAATATCTCAAAATAATGAGAAATGTTTCAAAAATAATGAGTTATTATCTAAGTCATTATTTAATAACTCAAATAGTGAGTTATTATCCAAAAATATCAAGTTAGTATCTCAAAATAATGAGACACATTCTCCAAATAATGAGTGAGTATCTCAAAATAAATACTTACTCAGCCTATCTAAATATAATGAGCTAGAATCCCAGAATTATGAGTTAGTATCTAAGTTGTTATTTTGAGAGTCCATCCATTTTAAAAAACGGACTCTTCTCGAGATTGCCTACTTAACCAGCTGTTCTGGCAGCTCACTGACTAGTTAACCTTGAAAAACACGGCTCTCTGGCAGCTATCCATCACTTATCTGTGGAGGTGGAATTAGTGTGTGATGGAGGGGACTCGTCGCTGCTGTTTGGCTGCTTGATGTGCCGTATGATCCTCCTCTGCAGATCCAGCATATTGCTGCCTTCAGCTCACTGACTATCTTATTAACTGCTGCCAGATAGGTCACGCACGACAGAAGCAACAGAGGCATGACACACCAGTTTGAGCCATAATTTCCCAGGATATATAGGCTTTAAGAACATGTTTCTGGAGCAGTGCGGCTCCTGTCTGCCGCAGCTCTCCTCCATCAGACTGCTGGATGTTAGGTTTTCTACTCCTGGGATCGCTTGAGTCCATCACACCAGTCTACTCTTATTAGAGGCTAGTCATGCTGCTGTGATAATTAGTCAAATAGGACCTCAGCTGTGAAAATCGTGACTTTTTCTGCCAACTGAGCACATATTCCTCTGATTTAATCAGCACAAAGTTTTCCCTAAACAAATGTGGTTTTTCCAATAACATCTGCTACATGATGCATGAAGTACGATGTAACTCAGGCTTGTTGCACACGATTTCATGATTCAAAAACAATTACACAGGCCTATATCTATATGAATTTGCATATACTTTTTTTAGATTTACTAAATAACTTAAAATGCATAAATGCATGTGCAATGTTCATGTCACACCTCTTCAACTACACGTGGACAACTGCCATTACTCTCTTTCAGAGGTTGTAGCAGGCTTTAAAGCTGAAGTGAAGATATTGATATCATGATAATTAGACCTAAGGAATCCATTAGCATCCATGAAGTTTTGGGCAAAAACATGCAGTTTTTGCATGCAGTATAAATTTGTTATTTTCACCGATTCCATTTCAGTATTTCAGCACACTGCATTCCCTAAACCAGGGGTCTGCAACCTGTATCCAGTGGCTCTCTGTAGGTTTGACCAAAGAATAAATAATGATTCTAACTTTAACATTTCAATTTTCTTTTATCATTGTAGCCATAAAATATTTCTTAAATTCTCCATTTGTAAAAAATTTTTTTTTAAAGTTTAATATTTCATCAACTAAAATGTGCGTCACAGCCTTTGTCTGAGGCTTTGAGCATTTTCTTCTCAATTTTAGTCTAATGACTCCCTAGGCTACCTATGGATGCAAATCCAAAGAAAGAAAAGTCTAAGAGGAAAACAGAAAATTTAAGAGTTGTGACTCCAGACAGATTTTTTTTTTGTTTCTTTTTCAGCCAAAAATGTCTCTTTTGATACTAAAGGTTGCCGACCCCTGCCCTAAACAGTGTTGGAGTAGTTGTAAATTGGGTATGGCTGGAAAGCTGAGCTGAGCTGAGCTGAGCCATTTCATTGTTTCATTATAAAATGACCCATAGTGTCCTTGCAGTCTCATGAAACTCCACAAACCAAAAACGACGGACCTGGGGCATTCAGAGTATGGATTGCTTTGTGGGGGTTTCTGAGCAGCGCCAGAACGTAAGTACTCGCCTGCAATCACAGAAAAAATAAATTCTTGCATAAATGCAAAATGTCAAAGGTTTTTGATACAAAATCACAGGATACATTTTTCTGTGGTGTTCCTCAAGGTTCTAGAACAATATGAGACATGTTATGGGGGCACATGGCCATCATTACTTCCATTATAATTGTCTAAACCCTAATACACTCTAAACTTATGAAAAATATGAATAAGCGCCTAAAAAAGCACAATCTTTACAGATTTTATGACTACAAACACATAAATTTATCATCAGGTTCGCAGCTTTAAGATGATGCATTCTATGAGTATGGTAGGGAGGGTGGAAACGGTGAAGAATCAAATATCATAATGATATTTTTTAATAATTTATCACTTTTATCCTCTGAGATTTACCCCACTTTCTGCAGCTGAGTTTTGTCACTTCCACCACAGCGCCCTGACGTTTTTAGAAACAGTTATTCTCAGTTTTTTTCAGTGCTGGAGTGATCACATTCTACCAAGATGCTAAAAGACTTGTTACATGCACTAAATTACATCTATATGTGTATTACACAAGCAGCTATCTTATATACAAAGAGACAGACTTCAGTGATGAGAGCATCCTTGTAAATTTATGCTTATTGAATAGTTTTTTTTTACAAAATTAATGAAATTCGTTCACCCATTTTTGAACAAGGCCCCCTCCTACAAAAACTCATCTGAAAGTGGTTACAAGCTGAACGTGGTTACATGACTGCCAGTGTGTGTTTATAATGGATGATTGTGAAACTATCAGGTAGTGATTAAAAGAGCAAAGTTGTCATTCAGCCTGTTCGTCTTGGATGAATGTTTACTTCAGTCTCCTGGAAATAGAATGAAAGGTCACCTGCTGCACCGAGCCACCTTCCCAAAACAAAATGTTAAAATGCTAATGGCCGTCAGTGAATCAATACGACCTGTGTGAGATTGAAAACTAATTAAGGGTAATTACTGAATCTGCATCTGGTTGTTGTTTCATATAGATTGTCACGTACGTCTATGTTGAAGGAAGCCATTCACTTTGCATTATATGATAATATGAGACTTACTATCTCAAAATAATGAGACAGTATCTTAAATAACAAGTATGTCAAAATACTGGGTTAGTATAACGAGTAATAATGAGTTGTAGCCTGAAAGTCAAAATAATGACTTTGACTAACTGTTAAAGTTAGCTACACAGACCAACGCTAAAGTTAGTACACAGACCAACTGCTAACATTAGCTACACAGACCAACTGCTAACATTAGCTACACAGACCAACTGCTAATATTAGCTACACAGACCAACCGCTAAAGTTAGCTACACAGATCAACTGCTAATATTAGCTACACAGACCAATTGTTGAAGTTAGCTACACAGACCAACTGCTAATATTAGCTACACAGACCAACTGCTAATATTAGCTACACAGACCAATTGTTGAAGTTAGCTACACAGACCAACTGCTAATTTAGCTACACAGACCAACTGCTAAAGTTAGCTACACAGATCAACTGCTAATTTTAGCTACACAGACCAACTGCCAAGTTAGGTACACAGATCAACTGCTAACATTAGCTGCACAGACCAGCCACTAAAGTTAGCTACACAGATCAACTGCTAATATTAGCTACACAGACCAATTGTTGAAGTTAGCTACACAGACCAACTGCTAATTTTAGCTACACAGACCAACTGCTAATTTAGCTACACAGACAACTGCTAAGTTAGCTACACAGATCAACTGCTAACATTAGCTACACAGACCAATTGTTAAAGTTAGCTACACAGACCAACTGCTAATTTTAGCTACACAGACCAACTGCTAAAGTTAGCTACACAGACCAACTGCTAAAGTTAGCTACACAGATCAACTGCTAACATTAGCTACACAGACCAATTGTTAAAGTTAGCTACACAGACCAACTGCTAATTTTAGCTACACAGACCAACTGCCAAAGTTAGGTACACAGATCAACTGCTAACATTAGCTGCACAGACCAGCCACTACAGTTAGCTACACAAACCAACTGCTAACATTAGCTACACAGACCAGCCACTACAGCTAGCTACACAAACCAACTGCTAATATTAGCTACACAGAACAAACACTTAAGACAGCTTCACAGAAATCCAGTTCGCTAGCCAGCCTGTAATACTTTTACAACTGAAAAATAGACCAGTATGGTGTGTTAGTAAAAACATGAGCCCCAGACCAGAATAAGTTTAGGTCAGTTAACTTGGTATTTGAGTGACAAAATACACTGAAATGTGCTTAATTACCGCTGTTAATCTAAACGCACATTTACCCATAACAAAGGAAGAAAAGGCTGGACAAACAATAAACCAGCTTTTTTGTTTTTGTTTTCAATATATATATAATATATTACTCTATTATTATTTATCAGTCACTTATCTTACAATATCTCATGAAAATCCTGCCACAACATCTGATTGACAGGTGATTAACACATCTCACAGGACTGAAAGAATTGTCCCCAAAGAAAGAAACAACATCAGAACATCATTATCTCTACCAAAAAAAGACTTTAACCTAAATATGGGTGCTATTTTCTTGTCCATACAGCACAGATCTGAACGGACAGCCTACTGCTGTGATGGATTGTGTTTGGCTGGCAGGGCAGAGCCAGCTGAATTATCACTGGCACTCAAAGTAGGCCACCCAAAGTCTCCAAGTCCTTCATTTCAACTAAATTACAATCATCTGTGTTAAAGACAGGTCTGGGGCATTCACAGCCGCTTCCCTTTCTCCTTTTGGCAGGGAAATCATTAGTTTTAGTTTGTGTCTTGCCTGCTATCCAATAGTTAAGGTCAGCCTGTAACAGCGGCGCTGACATGAAGTTGGCCCCAGTTATTAAAGTCTGCTTAGAAGGCGGTTAAATGAGCAGCAACATAAAGAGACTGTGTCATCACCACTGCTCTGACGGAGGCTGAGCCGCGGAGGCTGCGGGAGTGTGTGCATTTAAATGTGCGCGTTAATGCGAGCTGAGAGGACGTGTGTGTGTGTGTATGTGTGTGTGTTTGCGTGCACGTGTGAGTGTTTGTTCTGCCGCAGCCTGAGAGGTTGAGGGGGTCAGCGAGGCGAGCTGGCCTGCTATTGTTTAAAGGAAATCGCATCTCACGCATGACTATGGGATGATTATTTGGGATGATGGGACATCAGGGAGACACACATAAACAGACACACACGCAGATGAAGACGTATGTGCACACACACACACGCACACGCCATGAGACGTGCTGGGAACAGGACATGACAGGAGGGTGTGTGAAGTAAATAACATGTGAACAGCATCAAAATAGCTCCAAACAACAGTCACCTAGTCTTCTATGACAGCCACTGGCTGGCTGCAAAGCCCAACTTGTCTTATTTTGTAAATCCAGGCTGACAACAGCTCTACGGGATCTGTGTGTGTGTGTGTGTGTGTGTGTGCGCGCCGCGCTTCCTGCTAAAATGTAATCCTTATTTCATGTTTCACATAAATTTATTCCTGGTGAGAGGAGAAGGTAGATGATATTGGGTATTTTTAGGAGAGAGTGCCACTAACAGAATTCAAATCGGACGTTTTTGACACGCTGTGCCTTAACACTTTGCCCCACGTTTGTTTTTGCTGCTGATCAGCTGCCACCCAGGGGAGATGGCAGGTGAAGTGTCATATCGAGAAGAAAGGGGATTTTCCGGGTGTGTCACGGGCAATTTGGGCTCCGACGCGCAACAGCTTGTGCGAACTGATGTTGTCTTTTTCTTTCGTGTTTTTGAGCTGCCTCTTTCAGAGCTTTTCCTCCATCTGAGAGGCAGACAATTCGAGGATGGACTCAAAGCTCCGACAGAGACTCAGCCAGCGCTGCGGGCTACGCAGTGTCCAGCCCCTAATGAGACAGCACATGTGCATGTATGCGCAGGAAAGACAAACCCACGGGGAATGCCTTATTATGCAATCTGAAGCACAACGGTCTGTGTGTGCACAGAGAAATTGAGGATATTGAGTGTATCTGGTGTGTGTAAATAGCAGCAGGTGTGTGTGTGTGTTTCTGTGTACATGCTGATAAGAGAGACAGAGATGAAGAAATGCTTAAAAAGTTTTTCAAGCAAGCCACTACCTCTGTACATCACTGTTGATGTGAAGGAGAGAAATAAAGTGAAACAAAGTTGAATGAATGATTTCTGCAGGGAAATAAACAAACATGAGTTTGCTGATGCCGTCATGCTGACCTTTAAATCACTAAAATTCAATTTTTGAATCTATTTTTATCAGTTGCTTCCACAATTATTGTTAATGACTTAGGGCTGCAAATAATTATTTTCATTATTGATTATTTTGTCTGTCATTTTCTCGATAAATCAATTAATTAAGTCATAATCTTGTCACATGAAAAGTAGGACCTACTGCATTTTTCCAAGTCTTTCCTGTTATGTGTTTTTTTTTAATAATTGATTAATCTGTCCATTATTTTCTTGATTAATTAGTTGTTTGGGCCATAAAATTTCGATTGGGGCAAATATTGATGACGTCAAATGTTTGTTTTGTCCACAACCAAAAACTTCAGGTTACTGTTCTGGGGTCACAAACCAAAAATATTCAGTTTAGGTCTGAAAGAGATTTAAAAAATTAAAAAACAATTAATCATTAATCAAAATAGTTGATGATTAATTTTATGGTTGATTAATAATCAATTAATTGTTGCAGCTCTATAAAAATTGTGGAGTGGGAGGGGGATGAACTTTTTTCAGCCAGTGAAAGTGGGTGTGCCTGAAAAAGTTTGGGAACCACTTATGTAAAGTATGGGGGAGGTGGGTCTGTAAGTTTCTGGCAAAACAGAAAAGTAGGAGAGACTACAATTTAACAGTGGACCTCAGAGCGCTATCTAGCCCTGTAACGCCATTTGATACACGCACGGCTGCGTCGCGTTACGGCTGCGTCACATTAGCTGGAGCTGAAAGCAGCCATTCTACACAATGCTGTGATTCCATCAGCAGTGCCCCAGCGTGTCCCAGAAGTGGCTCTCCACTTCAAACACGCACCAAGTCTGTTTTTGACGGTTGCCACGTCAGTTAGCACAGAGCAGATCATACAGGCAGGAAGTGAGACACAGAAAAGGCAGGAGAATCCGATTAATTTTCAAAATAAAAGACCAGTGCAGACTAAAAGACAGAAGAAAAGAAACTAGCCTGCTTATCCATGGTAGAAGTACAAAGAGCAAGAAAAGAAGACCTAATCAACAAAATCTGAGCAGGTAAACATAATCAGGGGAGCAAAACGCTCTGCTGCTGAAATGCTTCTGAAACACTGCTGGTGGGGCTGGCAGCCGTGCAGAGGATGCATCAGAACCTTGGCGCAGACCTGCCGTGCTTGGTGTTATTTTCCTAGAAAACCTGTAGTGTGCAATCTGAGACGTGTCTTCTGCCCTCTGGCGGATTTTCAGAGCCCTGCAGGCAGCAGCCAGCCTGTGAGTGTAAAATCTAAAATCTGCCTTCACATACTGTGGTGACTCGCACGTGTTTGGCAGGAAACTTTACTGGTTTTAAAAAGGTTTCCGCAAGAATGACATAACACTCATTATTACTTAATATTTTGCACTTTAACTTGTGACACTGTGACATTTATATTATTATTTATTACACCTGTGCCTTACTTTCTTTAACGAGTAAAAATGTCAGCTGTGAAAAGGGTCTATTATGAAATTTTTGAGGTGCTGAGAGGCTTGTTTACCACACAGACACAAGAGTGACACATCTAACATGGTGGTGATGAGATAATGAGTATTTCCTCTTCTTCTTTACAAGAAGCCAAGATTCTTTGTAAAGACCAGTCTCACAAACAGTATCTCAAAGGGCTTTATCAGCCCACAGCACTACGGGTCTCCAACCAAACCCCAGCTCTCTGAAAAAACTACTCAAAAAAACAATTGCTAGCACTCAGATTGTAAGTCAGAGAAAAAAAAATAGAAGAAACCTCAGGAGAGATGATTCAGAGAGAAAGAGATCCCCCCCTCCACAGATGGCCGGATGTGCACTAGGAGCCGCGGGTGGGAAAAGGCAGTGGACTGTACGTGGACAGATTTGGTAATTGTTGTGTCGCCTCAGCTGCAGCCGCCACAGGCTTTCCATGGGGAGAGGAGCCAAAGGCCAGCTTGTAAACATGAAAGTGATACCTGAGATTCTCGCATGTGTTTGCAGCGGGCGACGACACACACAGCACATGACAACATCCTGGATTCAGTGCGGACTGCGGTGCAGGTCCTTCTTTTTGACTTGAAGGCATTTGTGATGAAAAGAGTCACAAATGCCTCAAGAGTAATAAGCTGCACTTTTATTTTTGGAGGAGTGTCGATGGCTCAATATAATAAATTGACTTTTTTAACTAGTGTACGTACTGGGAAGTGTTAACCCCTGAGGCGTTTGCGTATGGCGCTACCCAAATAGCCTACTTCCTTATTAAAATATATATTTGACTTTTTTTTTAAACAGTATGGTGTAACGTGTATACTGGCTAAGGGATGCAAAACAGCTCATCAATATTAACTTCCTTCCACATGACCACTTGAACTTGCCAACTGTAATTGGTCTTTTCTTTTCCAGGCTATGAAACCTTAACAGCAGCTCCGGAAATGTCAAATGTCTCCAAAATCTAAATTATATTAGATGCAGATGCAGAATCATACTTCATTTTATATTTACAGTATCCTTGTTAAAAAGCAGAACAAAGGCGGTGTAACCCTCCCTAATTACCCTCTAATGAAGTCTAACAAGGGTCTAACAAAGGGTATAATACTATCCTTATGAAGGGAAAAATGCATGTGTAGCTATATGTGAAGTAGACATAGTTTAGTGCCAATAAATGTCAGTGTCCTTTATTGAGACCAGTCCAAAGCACACCTGTGCAATAATCATTCTGTTTGATCAGCATCTCTATATGCCACACCTGTCAGATGGATGGATTATCTTGGCAGAAGATTTTAACACATTTGTGAGCAAAATTGAGAATAAAAAAATGAATGTATATTCTTGTACATGAGAGAAAGTCTATGACTGCATGTTACAGCTGCTGGAAGCTGTGATTTTTTTCTTATGCCATCTCTTCATGTGCCTGTAGAGCATACTTGTGCAGATATTTCCGTATTATGCATGCAAGATGGGTGTGCTATTAATTCATCATGTTGTGCAGAAAAAAAAAAATCTGAGCATGTGTGTGTCTGCCTGCCTGTACGTGTGTGTGCCTGCACACTCATGTTCATGAAATACATCGTCTCTCCTTACTGTCTTCGGGGAGTGGATGCCTTTCCATTAGAAGATGTAGAATGAGGAGCGGTGGGAGGGGTATTTGCTTGCACCAATTAAGACTGTCATTAACTATGTGCAACACACTCTCACACACACATACACACACAGTATTTAGCACGTTTAATTTAACAGTCTGTGAGTCTGTGTGTGTGTGTGTGTGTGTGGTGTGTGTGTGGTGTGTTGTGTTGTGTGTGTGTGTGTGTGCGCGCGCTCTGTTTCTGTCTGAAACCTGTTACTGACAGAACTGTGAGGAGACTTGCATCTCTCGCTTTCTGTCTCCCTCTGCTTTCCTCACTTTCTGTCTCTCACTGCAGGGCTGTGTGCTCACAGAGAGACTCAGAGGTGGTGGTGCATGTGTGTGTGTGTGTTTTGCTTCCTTGGCCCCAAGCCCTTTACCCACCCCTCCGTTTAACCGACAACACTGATGCCTCAGCTCAGTCATGCAGTTGCACAAACACACTCGCACATTTTGTTTTCGTTGTGTGATTTTGTAAAAGAAAATTAAAGGCAGATGCCGTTTGCACCCAGGTGTATATAACCCCGCATGACAGAAACAATCATCCAGGTGTCAATAGGGTGTCACGATTCTTCAAATCCACGATTCTATTTGACTTCTGATTTTTAGGTCATGATTCAATTTGATTTTTCGATTTAAACTTGTATTTCTTTTAGCACTGATGCCTCACTATCAAAATCTTCTTTCAAAAAAAAATAGTCCATATGGTATCAAGTGTGATATAACAGTTTGGGTAAGCTACACACACCAAATGACATAAGTGAAGACAAAAAAAAAATAATGGGAGCACAGTGATCCTGCATTTGATTTCGATTCGAGTTCACTCATTCTGATCGATTTTCAATTAAATATTGAAACTATGGTACCCTTTCTTGCCAAAAATTCTTTTGCACCTGGGTAGGAAAAGCCTGTGTGGCTATTTACACCCAGGTGTATACAGCCTAGCATGACAGAGACAAGCACCCAGGAGTCTGTAGCCCATCAGTGCTGTTTGCACCTGGGGTGTGACTTGGTATATAGTGCAGACTTTAAGGGAATTTAATAACTAATAAGGTAATAAGTGTATTTTTATTTTTTTTTTGCTATATTGACATGTCTTATTCCAGTGAAAGATTTCCAGTGAGAAACATGCTGTTTTCAGTTGGAATTTTACAGAAGACTTGCAATCTTTTTTTTTTTTTTTATCTTATTAGACATTTGCATGAAGTTTAGTCAAAATTAGCATATGAATTCTTGAGTTATGTGCAAAAAACATATTCGTGCAAGGTGTTCCTAAGATATCGTGTTCACGAGAATGGGATGAACTTGAGGTCACAGTGACCTTGACCACTGACCTTTGACCTCCAGAATCTAATCAGTGTTACAGTTTGTGAACCACGTGAGGGTGGACTCAAACGCATGACTCTGGAGACAGTTCAGGTAAAATTACAGGTCTTTACTGGTCAAAAAGTGGGTTCGGTACACAGAAGGTCAATCGGAAGAGGCAAACAAATCCAATAGGGAAGAGGCAGAGTCAAACAACAAGCAAAATCCAAAAAACCAAGAAAAGGACACAAGGAAACAAAAGACTGGAGCGCTAGACACACAAGGAGCTAAAATGAACTGACACTGGGAGAAAACAAGTATTTAGTGTGTACTAAATACTCTAATGAGAGGAAGAATAACAAGACACAGGTGAGGCTAATCAGGGCGGGACAGACAATCAGACACAGGTGAAGCCAATCAAAAAGGGAGGGAAAACACGCAGGGGCAGTAAATGAAGTGATCTGAAACGAGAGCAGATGTGACTTTCAAAGTAAAACAGGAAACGCAACATCAACGACTGAAATAAAAAAACATAACCTAAGAAACCTGAGCTGTGACAATCAGTGGACATGTGTACAGAGTTCAAAGAACTTTCATCAAAGTGTTTGTAAGATACTGTGTTTGCAAGAATGGGATGGATGGACAGACGGCTGGATGGACGGTTGGAATGACGGACAGCCCCAAAAACATAATGTCCCCGGTGTGGAGGCATGAAAAGATCACTCAACAAAGTGTTATCACTAACTTCCAGGTCACCCAGATCGTTACTCGAAGACAGTCCTGTGCTTAATCCATTAATCCCACTGCAACAATCTTTGCAAATTGACTTTCTTGCTCTTTATAGGTAAACAAATAGATGCTGTGTGCCTGTTGTCACCCAGGTGTAAACAGACATACTGAATGGGATGCTGCCTCTGTTCTGAGTTCTGAGTCTCTAATTACCTTCATTGTCTGGATTACTGGGTTATATAAAACACTTTAAAGCGCTTTTTCACTTTTGAACGGAAATTTTAAGATATCACAATCCAAGTACTGGAGGGAATATTCTTGGAAAGTGAGTATTTTACTACACCTTGTGAAGATGACAAATGTTGCCCCCCAGCAGGGAACAGTTGTTGGAGAGGATGTGCAGAACAAGCAGCAAATTTTACACACACCTTTTTAAGTGTCCAGTATAAGAACCCTCTTGGGAAGAGTTTGTATATCTTTGATTTAAATGAACATATAAAACTAGAAAATTACTGGGGTTTTAATTTACTAAGGGTGATAAACATTACTGACACGCATCTCTTTAACACACTGCACATGACAGCCATGAAACAGGAACACATGGAAACAGCCAATCAACCAAAACTAAAACTATGGTTAACAGCATTGAACAAATTTTAATTATTTTAATATAACTCAAGGTATGCAGTAGATACATTTGTTTGTTTGTTTTTGTTTTGTTTGTTGTTTCCTTTCTCCCTGTGGTTGGGTTTAGTTTGCATCATTTAATTTCTGTATGTATTAATTTAATTTATCAAAAAAAAAAAAAATGGCAATGTACATAAAAGACACACTTGTCTGGAATGATGAATTTTTAATCATTGCAATAAAGTACTAAAAAACACTCTTGGCTAAATTTAGGTATTTAAATGTGACCATTTTCAAACTAAATTATTTAAAAACACTTTGAAACACAGTGTTTCCCCTTGAATTTCATTCTAGTGAGGTTGGAAAAGCCTCTGACCGTCATGGGAAAAATAAAGGTGTCTATTTATACTCAGGTTAATAAGGCGGGGGAAAACATATTTGCATGAAAGATGATTAAAATGTCTCATTATAATTAATACAAGTTAGCATTTTCCCATGAGAAATCTGTGCAGATGATAACACTCTGCATCACATCTGTTTCAGGAGAAGAGGCTGATACAGACAACAGCAGGCTGCACTGTACCACTCCAGATCCCAGTCCTGGTTTGCTCATGTTTATCCGTATTGATTGAACTGTCCACCTGGCCAGAGGGATGGCGGATGTGATTCATGTCTAACGTGGTGTTTCCCTCCCGGTCTGCGCTGAAATGCTAATAACGTGCGCTGTTTGGGCTGGAGGGAGTTCATTACACTGACTGTATCACATCTTTGTCCATTGGGACACACACACACACACAACTTGGGGAATGTGGACTTAGAAGAAGAAAAAAAAAGGAAGGAAGAGTGAGAGGGAGAGAGGCTCGCATGCACATTCTGGGAAAAGTGTGTGTGTGTGTGTGTGTTGAAGCTCGGACACAGCAGACACGTGTCACCTCAGCTCCAGTGCCGTCAAGCTAAACTGACATAAACAGCCCCAGGCGGCCCTATCAGAGATGGACTTTACATAACGGCTGAGTCACTCACAATCTATTTTTATGGCTTTGAGGTGTGTGCGAGCGCTCCGGCGCTTCTTCTTTCTGAGAGCCAATTTGAGTTTTAGACCTTAAGATTGTGGGCATATTTGTGATGTCAGGTCATCCTGACCGGGCTCTGCTGCTGCTTTCTCCTTTCAGGTGCTGCTCGAGGGCTCGGGGACTCGGTTTTGTGGTTGAGGTTGGAGTAGGGTAAGGATGTGGCGCTTTTTAAAGTTTTTTTTTTTTTTTTTTTTTTTTGCTTTCATGAGAGTGCAGGAGGGAACTGATAGGAAAGGAGAGGTGAGAGACAAGGGGGTGAGGTGCAATGGTAGTCCCCGGGCATGCAGTCCTGATGGTGAGTGAATCCAAAAAAATACAACAAGTGTGCATCCCAGAGAGAGAAAAACTGTGTGCTCAACCTCAAAAATATTAATACTGACATACACCATTAAAGCAGTTAAAGTCTGTCCAGAATACAAGTTTTTCGCCCTCTCTTTTCATGCTACTTGTTACTGTAAGTCAAAGTTATTATAGTCTAGCGTTTCTCAGTCCTGGTCCTTGTGGCCCAGATGTTTTCCTGCTCCAACACACCTGATTCAAATGAACAGCTCGTTATCAGGCTTCTGCAGAGGCTTGATGACGAGCTGATCATTTGAATCAGCAGAGAGACGTCTGGGCCTCAAGCACCAGGATTGGGAAATGCTGTTATAGTTTGTTTTTCACTACTGTTTATTTTCATGTCGTTTGTTAAGTTATGTTTTCAATCCCAGGGTTCAACCATAAGGAATCCTCATTTGACTGGGACAAGTGAAATGTCACGTCGGACTGGTAAATCTGCCAATTCACCTGTCTGACCAGGCAAATGGTAAAAAAGAATTAAACTATTTTGGTAACTGATTAATGGTTAAAGTCATTTTTCATGCAAAAATGGCAGAATTTGCTGTTTTTAGCCACTCAAATATGGAGATTTTATTTTTATTTATACACATTCAGTTAGTTTTCCTTTCATTCTTAAGTCTTTTTTATTTTAATTTTAGTTAACTTAAATGTTTTTTCACACTTTGTAGTTGTTTAGTTTTAGTTAACTGTAATAATCTTGATGTGAGTAAATATTAGTAATTAGCAGAGTCCAGGGACTTTTTAGTTTAATAAAAAACCTCACAAACACTTGTGACTGTGATCCCTTAAATTTAGTTCTTAAGGAATTGTGACATAGATGTGTACTGAGCAGGACATTTTAGAGTTAAAAAACAAACGAACTTGTCATTGCTCTCTTGTGGACAAACTATGTAATGATGACACTATTTCTAAACAAATCTATAATCTGCCAATCTATCATTTTGACTCCTGCAGTGGTGAGCATTAATGAGTGAACACCTCCACTGAGGCCGGACAATATAAATCTGTTAATGAATTTTTAATGTGCTTCTGGATATGCATTAGAACAGCGGATTTTCAAACTTTTGATGGCCAAAGCACTATTTTTTTTTTTACAATAACAGAACTTCAAACTTAAACTTTAAACCATTCTACTATTTTAAAAAAACAATAATCAGTTCCTCTTTCAATACCACAGCAAAAACAAAATAAAGTCCTCGGCCAGAAAATCCTTTTTTTTTTTTTCCGCTTTTTTAAGTTAACAACCTGCACACAGTGCTGGCACGGAAAAAAGCCACTGAATATTGTCTGGTTTTGCTGCTGCTGATACTTTCAATACTATCAAATGTTTTTATTGTACTGTTTTTAAACGTGGTATTGAAAAACTATTGAAAATTACATAAAGGCAGCAACACGGCCATTTAAACCAAACAGATCACAGCATTAAAAATGAGGTAATGAAACTGAAAAGATGAAGAGACAGACACTCTCATTCTCACCATCTGGCAACTGCACAACTGCACATCTGTATTGAGAAACGAGTGTGTACAAAGTACTGATATAGTAAATTTAAAAATCATTCATAACTTTTTGTGTATTTCAATAATAATATAAAGTTGTCACAAAATCCAAACGTCTGTGTCAGAGTACAAACAGTGATACAGCAAGCCGTGGAGACACCCTCATGCAGCAGTTCATGGAGTAAAATGCTGTAAAAAGGCCTTAAGGTCTTTAAGAAAGTCTTCATAAAAAACCTGGAACTGGATCTTTCCAAACACCAATCACTTATTCCTCGGCCCATCGCCCCACTCTCTGCCAGATTTCTTAACTCACAGCACATTGGGGGGAAACTTCAAACTAACAGACAACAGGACAAAATATAACTCAAGTAATGTTACTTAACAGACCTTAAAATTAATAAATGTAAATTTAGTTCATTAAATACAATCAGTCAATGGCCACACAGCAGAGGTTAGGATTAATGAATGTTGTCTGGAGGGTCTTTTAAATAGACAAACACACAATCATAACTAACTAATTTTACTTAAATTCAAATCCATTTTTTCTATGTACATATTTGCATTTTAGGGACCGTTAACCCCAGAATTAAACGTACATTTTTTTTCTTTTATCAGCAAGCGCACTTCCCTACTTCACTTTTCACATTATTTAAAAAACTCTCACTTTTGAATTCACATTCCTAATTTTAAGTAAGGGGCAGGAGTCATATTCACAAAGACTGAGAATACTCTCAGAAAGTTCCTGTCTTAGCCTAAAAACTTATATCAGGGTCTCCTTAGGGATGTTTTAGGAAAACTGAGCAAGGAAGGGACAGAAACTTAAGTCTCAGTGAGGAGGTGCGGCTGACCCTGTTGCTAGGTAGGACACATTCTTTCAAAAGATGTGATTGGTTGATCCCAAAAAAGGAAGCAAAAGAGGAAAAAAATGCACTCTTAGTGATAATGGGCATAGAATGAATGGTAAAATTAAATTATTTAAGAAAATCTCTGTTGTATAAATTGTAGTTATACTTTAAATGAAGCCTACTTGAAAACAGTTTTGTTTTGTTTTGTTTTGGAAAAAAAAAATTAAATAATAATAATAATAAAGTGTATTATTATTATTTTTATGAGCACATCACATCTCTAATGAAATCGACCACAAACATTATCCCTGCATGATCTAATATGGAGCGTTTCATTAACTCACTGTCATTCAGCATTTGGAGAACATTTCTCTGCCTCTTTGTTTTTCTAACATTTTCTCCTCTGTTTAAGAAACTTTTAAGCCTCTTAAAAGTTCTCCCAACAGTTTTTCACCTTGGGAGATCTCTTGAGGGCTAAGATGCTTTGTGAATAACTTTTATCCTTATCAGAATCTACTCTTAACTTTAAGGAGAAATTCTTAGACAATGTATATTTGTTCTGGCAAGCTTATCGAATATGGCCCCAGATGTTCAATAGTCAAACCAAGCATACTTTTTTCACCTGTCACGTATAACAGAGTGCATGAGAACCATTAAAAAACAGTCAACTTGACCCTAGAAGAGCAACATTTTTTCCCAGCTAATATTGCAACACCTGTGTTTTCATTTCAGCAGGAATACAAAGCAAATATTATTAATAATAATAATGATAAGAATTTTATAACTGTATATAAGATAATGATTGCTCAATATTTTGTTTTATGGTCCTAAAATACTAAATTACACATTAACCAAGGGTCAGTATTTCATGTCACAGTTGGTGGGGACAACAACCCAGGGAGAACTGGAGTGAGATGGGAGGATCAGTTGAACGAAACGAACCAGGTTACATCTTCTCCTCATTTTGTCACAAAATTTCAGAGCGACAGACACAGAGTGTCCTCATAAGCATAGTAAAAACTGTCTCCTGCCTGTGGTGCACAATGTGATAGACAGAGAGACGCTGTGCTGCTGCCAGAGGAGTGCTGACTAAGATTACACCATGCAAGGGAATAAATTACAAAAAAATATATTTGTGTATATTTCTCACTTTCCCCCTGATGGTCTGAATAACTCACTAGATTTGTCAGTGTTGCTTGGCAGAAAAAAGAAACTCATAGCAATAGTTAGGTAGTGGATTAAACCACTGCAAATCACTTGAGCACAAAACTTAAAAACACATGATTTTGTATCTATAATTAGCACAGGTGCTTTGTCATAATACTGAACCTCACTAACATTGGCTAGACGCAATCTTTTGATCAAAAAAAATTGCTAGGGACTATCTGGTAGTCCCAAGATATTGGTAGGGACATGTCCTACTGTCACTCCACCCTTGCTGTGATCCAAATCACAAAGTAGAGGGCTACTAAATATTATCTTCAACAATTCCCTATATGAAAGCGTATTTGATCTGGATTATTATGGCTTTTACCGGGTGAAAAGCAGAGAATCCTTCAGGGAAATGCAACCTAGTGGGAGTCCAATGAATATTTCAACATCTTTTAACACTTTGAAAAGCACACGTTAGTACTGAGATCATCGTCAGCTTAACAAGACACGTTAAAGTCTTTGTCCTCCTTCTGTGTCAACTGTCCTTGAGAAATGACTCTGCAGCTCCAGTGGTATTAATCTGAAGTCGACCCTGACCTCTGACCTCCAAAAAGAAAAGACCTTACAGCATATCCAGACACTATACTGTTAATGTTTTAACTAATATAGCAGCTAGAAGTTGCATATTTGTTCTTGTTGTGTAATAATTTGTTGAATTACTGTCCAGTAGTGTTCGATGTGGTCAAGTGCATCAGATAAAGACTTGGAAACACTGCAGATAGTCCAGAAAAGAGCTGCACAAACTCGCTCTGAACTACAACAGAAGAGCTAAAATCATCAGAATGCACATAAACTGAGTCTGGTCATTGGTGAAGGGAGAGGACGCTTATTTATCAGTTTTCTATGAGAAATATTTCATTGTTAAAAATCCTGAATGTCCTGTAGCATCATATTTTATATAGTAATAGTGGCCATAACTTTAATACGAGGCATGCATAAAGAGGTTGTTTTTCACTTCCTGTCTCAAAAACTAATGCAAGGGAGCACACTGTTATGTACAGAGGAATGAAATGATATGATTTATGATCAGAAATTACACATTTAACAAGAGCAACCGCTTTTAAGAAGAGTTTAAAGAAATATTTAATTGCTCAGAGCACCAGCCCCTCTTCAAACAGGATAGTATTTGCCACATAATATCTGACTAATGATCACTGATGAGGAATTTTCTTGATCGTGTGTCATTTTATGTAATTTTATTTTCTCAGTCAGTGAATACGCTGTTTTTAGTCATACCATAATTACTTTTGAGCGGTATCAAATGTGTTGATGCCATTGTTATTGCTATTGTCGTGCAATATTTTGTTATTCTAAGGTTTTTTTGTTGTTGTTGTTTTCTCTTGTTGTGTGGACCCCAGGAAGAGTTGCTACCTCAGTAGTGATCCAAATATGGGTGTCTACAACATTTATAGCTAAATTAATGAACAGTATGCCAAATAGCATTTGCATCCATTCAACACTCGAGGGACAAATACTGAAAATGGAAATACACAGAAGTATGAATTATTCACAGCGAACGCCAAACAATCGCTTTATTAAATGTTTTTCTTTTACTGTCAGTTGTTGATGCAGCTTCTGCTCTGTGACCTTAAACGCCACATCTCAGCGACCGAAAATAAAAATCCTGACCTTTACAGACGCATTTTTAGTCTGATGATGGGAAACTTCTCTGATTATTTCTGTATTTATGAAGGCGGCGTTGTATAGGACTGCATAATTTATCATAATGCAGGTTCAGCGTCTCTGTCCGCTATAAGTTATATGAAAGAATGAATGGCTGATGGCAACACACACTCACACACACACTTTGACAGTTTATGAAGATTCTCAGACCAGAACAGGTTAACAAATCCCCTCTCCACAGCCTCATGCCTCAATAATTTACTTTTAGCCCTAAATATTTTATGACTTCAATCTAAATTGAACTTGGATCTATCAAGGTGTATTAACATTCAAGCGTTCTGTAAGAAGTCTTCCTGTCAGACTCTGCCTGCCTCCCACATCACATCACAGCTAATGCTGCTGTGTTGTGTTTGGGTGGGATAAATTATCAAACATGAATTATACTGAGGAAGGCAACATGAAAACCAGCAGAAATACTTTGAAAAATTAAGGTAAAATCGGTGAAACTACAGCTGTTTTAATTAATTTTTTAGATCAGGGGTGTAAGGTTGCTATGATGGGCCATAGTGCACACTAGTCATAGTGTTTCTCCAAACACATGTACACACACCACACACTCATATTTTTTCCTTGCTTGCAAGCCCCCTCCTCACATACACACATATGCAGGCTATCTGCAGTTAAATTTAAATATATACAGATAAAATCCACTTGAAACTGAAGGATGTGCTTGAGAGAACTCACATAACTCTGCAATGTTTGGATGAATTTCAGAGAGTCTGAGTCTCAAATCGGTTCATCACACAGTCTGTGTCTGTGTTTTGCAAATCACATTTCATCCCTTCACATAACCCCTGTCAGATGTGAGGACCCCAGTTTGGGAACAGGGTATTGGGAAAGCAGAGAGGTCAAAAAGAAAGCTATCAGAACCATGGACAGCGCTCTGATAGTCCAAGTCGTAACATGATCAAAGAGACCTGACAGTGGACAACATCAACAAATCTATTACAAAGCAATCGTCATTGCATATCTTTACATAACAAAAAATCAGAAAACAAGAAATTATTCATTTAATTGAATAGTCTTTTATAGTTTATTTATAGTTTTAAGGGTTTGTGTAAGCATATACATTTGTTATAGGCTGCTGCTCACTATTTTACAATTTACCATTTATATGGTGTTTTTTTTAAACACAGGAGTATTTCCAAGATGGCAAACTGAATCACTTGTAAGAGCCCATTTTCAACCCGTCACAGCACTGGAGGGCCCGCTTTCTCTATGGGCCCCCCAACCCACGGGCCCCAGTGCAAGCGCACTGCCTGCACTGTCTATACTTATGCTGCTGGAGCCTCTTTACAGGAACTTCCTAAATCTGAAATCCTTCCTTGTGTCAGTTAAGGATGACATTTGGGATTTTTAGTTTTACAAAAACATGATTTGTAACGTCATTTAGGGGAAAAAATCCTTTCTTAAGAGAGGATTTTAGCCATTAAAGACCCATTTTAACTGAAGAACTTCCAAAATTAGAATGACATGGACCCTGTCCTGGAATCAAACATAGCAGCACCACTGTTGTGAGGTCTGTATCAGAATGACAATGACGATGGGGAAACAATATGAACACATAAGTATTATGATTGAAAGTTTACTCGAACTGCATTATGATGCTTTAAATTTCCAAGACCATGTATTAATGAGTATTCAACTTTATATAAACAGCCAAGAGGAATAATTTAGAATTTGATCAACATGCAGCTGAACGCCTGTGTTTTCTTGTTCATTACAGCAAGCTAGCTAGCCAGGGGACAAGTGAAGTGAGACAGCTGTTGGCAGTCTTGTGTACTGTCTTAACACAGACACAGGTATGACAGGACGAGTACCGATTGAAGAATCCGGTTTGCAGTTCTTGTTAGGATTTCTCACAGGAGTTTTTTTTTTTTAATTTCTAACATGTGTTGGTCAAAACTGAAGTCACATTGTCAAAACTCTTCACACAGTCAGCAAAACAAAAAGTCTGTGTGGAGCAAACTGAATCATTTTTCTTTGCTGAGCTCTTTTCTCATTCGTACTCCACCACACCTGCAAAACACTAAATACTTACAGCACATTATTCAGATGCAAACACAGTTTTCAAAACTGTTTAAAACACATTAAAAAGAAAATTATGGCATTTTTGCATTTCTGCAGTAACTATGTTGAAATATATAGAACATCTTACCAGAATATTTACGATAAATTAAATAATTATTATTCCAAACACAGGCAAAACATAAAGTGAAGTAAAAGGTATTATTGTTCTTTAATGAAATACTGATTTATGTGATAAATCTTTCACACTTCAAAGACAAAAGTTCATAATTTAAGTAGTGCTGTCTGTTCTTGGTGTTTTTAGGTCAGTGTGTTATGAGTGACGACGTGTGCTTTCAGAGTGAGAACTGTTGTGTTGTTTTAGTCGAAAAAGCTTATTTTGAGACGCGTTATGAAGAGTTTTGGTGGTTTAAGCGAGTTTTGGAGGTGACATTAACCGTTTCACCATGATGCATGTCAGTAATGTAGGCTGTATGAAGAGTTTTGGAAAAGCATCTCAGTATTGCCCGGGGCTTGTTAGAAATTGAAAAAAACTGTGAGTTTAGATAAGATAGGAGGTCTGAGACGGGATAGGACACAGCCATGAGTGTAGGAATTATTTCTGTAATAGGAAGATAGGGTTTTTCCTTATCTTTGAAACTTGAGATCGGACGAGCAGTTAATAACTTTTTCTGTAAAGAGGCCCCGGCTCCGTGTAAACTGTCAGCACACACTGCAATACTACAGTTTACACATGCATTTAACAAAGGAAAACATTTTCAATAAACTTGAGTGAATTCCACTCATGCTCATGCATGCATGCAAAGTCACACACACACACACACACACACACACCCTGTCTCCCATGCTGAGTCCCGCTGAGCCCTCCCTGCTCTACTTTTTTTTTTTCATCTGTCATTCTGGAGCATGTCAGTGTTTAACCCCTCCCACGCTAACACATAGACACACGCACTCACACAGACACACACACACACAGCCTTTCTTCTTTAACAAACTGCACAAACACACAGTCGCTCAAACACAGCTTTTCCCCTCCTTTACACCTTCACACACACACACACACACACACACTTGCACACGCACAGAGACAATCCAGGGCAGCAGTTTAAACAGACAGACACCAAGAGTCGAAACGGTTGTCATGCACCTTTTTTACTTTCTTTCCCTCTTTTCATGTCATTACTGGGGCCAATAGAGTCTTAACTGTCATTTACCATCCATGCGTGTGTGTGTCTGTGTGTTGCGTGTGTGTGTGTGTGTGTGTGTGTTTGCCTATGTTCTCGCGGCTGACAGGAATCATTTTGTAGTCCGGTCAAAGAGGGCATCTTCCATCCCACCAGACCGTCTCCTCTTCTCCGCAGGAGAGGACACACAACAGTTTAGGAGGCTGCGGGGGTTCTTCCTCAGGGCTGCATCCAACATTTAGGCTGCTTATGGATTTTTAAATACAAGAGTGTGGCTCTCAATAGCTCAAAATAAGAGGGTTTAAAAATTTTAAGCTTAAACTTGCACTTTCTCTGTGAGTTTTGGGGGAGATGCTTGGCTGTTTTTAAATCCTCTGAGGTGTTTATGGGGGAAAGCAGTGATGCAGCGGTCCTTAAAAAGGTGGCTGAGTTGCAGGCAGTGATTTTCATTCAACGATCACCAGTTTAGAGCGGCAATTATTCACGAAGAGACGTAAGAAGCACCAGTAATGCAGGAAATTCTTAATTAACACTGTGAACTTGCGTGTTCCTTGTCAAATATTTTCACAGATGGGAAGTAACAAAAGAAGTACAAATACTTAATTGCTGTAGAGTTTTAAAGTATCTGTACTTTACTTGAATATTTATCTCTCTGATAACTTTTTACTTTTGCTCCCTACGTTTCAGCACAAATATCTGTACTTTCTACTCCTTGCATTTTCTAAGCAGTTTTGTTACTTTTGTTTTAATGCATTAGAGGGGAATCATCAGTTATTTTTATTTTGCATCATTGTCTGCCACTTTCCCAACATTAGGACTGATTTCAACTGAAATGGATTGAACTGATAACACAGAAAAGACAACTGCTGCCAGACATAAAAAGACAAAAACAGCATAAAATACATAACAAGATGAAAACAATGTAAAAGACGTAACCAGATGAATTAGATGTAAAAGATAAAACAAGATGAATAAGGCATAAAAGACGCAACATGATGAAAAAGACGTGAAAGACATAACAAGATGAAAACAACATAAAAGACAGGATGTAACAAACAAAAATGACGTTAAAAAGGTAATAAGACAAATTAGATATAGAAGACCAAGATAGATGAAAACTACAGAGGAGACTCGACTGTGGAGAAAAGGTAAGGATCATTTAGCTTTGCACAGAAGCAGCCAGTAGAAATGTCCTTCAGAGGGCAACTTTTTACTTTTATACTTGGACTTAAATTTCAGAGCCTGTAGTTTTCACTTTTACTTCAGTAAGGAAGCACCTCCACTTTTATCAGCGTCTTTTTTACAGAAGAGTCTGCACATCTAATTGAGTAAAGAATGTGCATACTTTTATCACCTCTGGCAATAAAACTGATTCCTACTGTGAATCAATCAAAAGCAAGACATTTGAGGACATCATCCTGGGCTTTAGGAAACACTGATTGACATCTGTCACCATTTTTTTACATTTTATAGATCGAACAACTGATTGATTAATCAAGAAAACAATCAACAGATTAATAGATAATGAAAATAATTGTTATGAGTCATGTTTTTCCCTCTGTAGGGAGGCTACCCTTGTGTTACATCAAGATGTGTTACATACATTTATTAAAAAGGTGAGTAAAGTCTTTTCTCCAGATAAAGACAGACATTTGAGAACATCACCTTTGGGTTCTGGGAAACACTGATCGACATTTTTCACATTTTATAGCATTTTATAGACCAAACAACTAATGGATTAATCAAGAAAATAATCAACAGATTAATTGGCAATGATAATTATCATTAGCTGCAGCCCTGCACCAGGTTGCTATTTGTTGGTCTTCAGATAAGTAAGTTATAAGTACAGTGCAAATAACATTTTGGGTTTTACAAATTGAGCATGAGAGGAAAATGAATAAATGACTGACAAAGGATAAAAAACAGACACAAGAAAGGAAGGGAAGGTCAAGATGCTTAAGACTTCAACATGAGCGGACTTCTTGACGTGGTATAGACAAAAAAAATAAATAAATAAAATAATAATAATGACTATAGGACTGAGAGTTGCATGAGAGGAGATTTAAAGCTTCGATTCGTGTAGACCACGAAGAGATGCCACATTTTCTCAAATTTATTGGCAGAGCCGAGTTTGTTATATTTGAAAAGGGACTGAGTCATGCTTTTCTCCCCGGTGTCCTTGTGTTACAGATGTGTAACATAAATTTATGTCATAAACATTTATAGGAATCTAAAAAGATGAGTAAATTCTTTTCTGCGTATTAAAACATTGATGAACTGGGTTTTGGTATGCGTCCTCCTCAATGCATTCCTGCTTAAATGTCCCAAAAACCCTTAAAAGGCATCATGTCCTTGGTGTGTCCTTCACATTATCCACTTTAAAACGTGCTCAAATTGTTAATTTTCTTGTGTTTGAGGTTGCTGGAAAAAAGCTTTGGATCAAGATGAAAAATGGCAGTCGTACCTCACATGTTTAATAGCTTTATGGGCCATGTGACAGCATGAAGGCATCGGGGGCCAACGTGCCTGCAATATTGAGGAGAAGTCCTTCATTAAGCCAAAAGATGCTGTGTGTGTGTGTGTGCGTGTGTGCGCGCGTGTGTGTGTAAAAGTAAACATAAGAGCATCATCTTCCTATGAAACACAGATTGGACATAGCATGTTGAACAGATGTCAGGGGGAATCTAAATGCGCTATGCGTAAAAGCATTAGCGGGCTTTTCATGATAAGGAGTCCAAAACATGGCACAAGACAGATTATAGGAAGAAGACGCACAGGAGCCAATGGAGATAATCCTGTTATCTCGTTGGATGTAAAATGCCAATGTGGAGGGAAGAAGCATCCTCAGAGACCGAGATGAACTGAACATGAACTAATGCTGCAGATATACGGAGGGAAGGAGGAAGATGATGATGAGAGGAGGAGGAGGAGGAGAAGGAGGAGGAGGGGGACAAAACAATATTGGCAACCTGATGTAAACACTCCTGATCTTGACCTTAAGGGATACCCACGCGGTTTACCGCAATGTCACCGGTTAGAGCCCACACACACACACATATATATACACACACATGCGCGCCCGCACGCACCATCTTCCTTTTGATACCAGTTCGATCTCCTCCTGTCCTGATGACATTGTCTCACCTTTGAGGACTCAGTGACAGAAGCAGTACCGGGGCTCTAACACAGGAGCCAGCAGTGCCAGATGAGCGCTGTCAAGTTGAACGGAAATTACGGCTCCGCTCATTTGGGGGTTTTGGGGGTACCGGGTGCTCGTGGAGACGCACTCCGGCCATCACCTCCTAACCAGAGCGCGTTTAAACATTACGCACGACACAGAGAGAGACACGCACGTCCACAGATAACCCAGAAACACATTCAAACAAGAAGGAAGACAAGACAAAAGGCAGGCAGCGGACTTACGGGATGACCCTGGGCTCCTCTGCGCGCCCCATCGTGAAATCCCCGTTATTCCCGTTATAACGGAATCCTCAAATGCCGTGGTCGCAGTCCACGTCCCTGCAAATGTACCACAGGATCACATAGAGGATGAGGAGTATGGCGAAGATGAAGAGCGCTACTAGGATGGCCTTGGTCACCGGAGAGATGAGCGACTGCATGTCAGGAGCAGAGCCGGGCAGAGCGGCCACCGTCCGTCCTCAGTCTGCTGTCTCTCCCGTTCTCCACCTCTCCTCTCCGCCGCTCCGGTAGCAACTGTTGAGGACGGAGCCCGGGGCTTTGACGTGCGCGGACACACACATTAAGAGCCTGACGCACATGCACACGCGCTCCGCGACGCGAATTTATACCGGCGGTCCAGGCGCGCAACGCGTGGGGGGCTTTCCTCGCTAGAGGCGGCGCAGGAGGAGTGGGCTGTCTGTCCCCAGATCCACTCTCCCCCGCTGTCTGTCGCACATCAGAAGACAAACAGACAGACACAGACAGTGGAGACGGGGAGTGATAACAGCCGCGGCTCGCTCAAAGAAGATCAAATTCAGCAGGTGGAGGTTTGGATTTAATCCAAAAGAGACGTTTCTAGACACAGAGCGGAGAAGTACCAAGTTGCGCGCCGAGCTGCTGCACTTGTAGTCAAACAGGTTGATTAGTATTCCTCACGGCGCGCGCGGTGTGTGTGTGTGTGTGTGTGTGTGTGGCTTGACAGGCTATCATCTTATCACGACCCTCAGCATCCCCTTTTAGTGCTAAAGCTGTCAGTCGACGGATTAATAGATGAATACAGATGGTTATTGCATTACACCTGTTTCCACTTCATTTATTGTTCCTATAAGGTTGGTACTTATTGTTGCGTTCACGCACCCTCCAAAAAGAACTAATCCTATAACCAGACTTGGGGAGTAATTGATTACATGTAACGGGGGAACTAATGGGATCAAAAAGGGGGGGGGGTAGCTCTAGTCCATTACAGTTAAAATAAATAAAACAGATTACAATGTTTTATTTTTATTTATTTAAATCCAACCACTATTTTAGCTTAACAGAACAACTGCTAACGTTAACTACACAGACCAACTGATACTACACAGAAATACGCACCAACACAAACAATTAATAAACTTGCTACAAATATGAAACATTACCAATATTTATTATAGGTAATCCAAAGGCAATGGAAAGTAATTAAGTTACATTACTTTAATATTGTGATACTTGGATTAGGTTACTGACTACATTTTTAAAAAAAGGCAATTAGTAACTGTATTAGAACACATTTGTAACATAACCCTCCCAACCCTGCCAATAACAATCCCATAATATCAGTATCTGGTCTAAAATGTCGTGGAAACTTGTTGTCACGTGTGCTAATACATTTGTAGAAATAAACAGTATTTTTATTTTCCTGGAAAGGCTGTCTGCTTTCTAACAAACATATATGCCAAACCTACAATGGCACTTTTGTACTTACAGGTCCTAAATCATCATCCACTACAATGAGGAAATCAGAGTAGTTTCACTTGGCAAGAAAACACCCTTCTCGTGTCAAGACATGACTTGCATGAAACTGAATTTTCTAACCCACTAATAGGACAGTGTTTAATTTCCGCATGGATTCTATCAGATGACCATCACATTTAGCCACTGTGCAGACCATGAATACATTATCCGTGCTTAACCATAGGGTTGATATACATATTTTTTTTGAGTGATTAATTTAAAAATGCTGTTGCAAAGATCAGAAATGACTGCTGCCAATTATTAAGCCATTACTATAATTAAAGATCATTTATAGAAGTAGGTCGCCAAACTGAGGCGTGCAGGATCATTATCATCAGCAGTAACGAGGAGGGCACTGCTCTGCACTGACCGAAGTCCACCACTAGATGGCGACAAATAGACGCGGTCATGCCTTCATGAAGTGTGATGGTGTATTTGATTATTCCGCACACCATCATTACACTGTAGTCTTGCATAACAATCATGACAGCTATACGGGTCTAAGACGCGTAGCAGGTAAGAAGAAACTATGCAGCTTTAATTGGTTTACATATCACTCGTGCGCAGCTGAGACGCGTGTTATTATTCGTCTTGGTGCCGAGCTAGCTAGTTAGCGAACGTTAGCTTTACTAGCAGGCAAAACATTGTGGCCTATTGGCCGGAGCGGCTGAGGAAGCTGGAGGCGAAGCTAGCGCTAAAGCGAAGCAGCCCTGCCGACAACTTTTGGGGGAAACGTGTGATCGAAAGTAGTGTTTTCTGCAACGTTCGTCGATCGATGCGAGCGAGGTTTTATTGGTGAACAGCGCTCGAGGGGAAGACGTGTCTGGTGATACGAGGATGTGATGTCAACTGAATGTTAAAGCGACAGAGACGGGGGCAATGTTTGCAGCAACTTGCTAGCGGCTAGTTAGCTAACTAGCCTTAAAGAGGCCGTGGACGTTTGTCAAGTACGTGCGAGTAGATTATAACTTCCGGTCGCAGCCTTCAAAGTAAAGCATTCGTGACGGCGCCTCAAGGGCAACTAGGTGTCTGTATGGATTAAACTTAACAATGCACCGAATTAGCTTGGCAGCATCGGTTGCGACGTGTGGTCGTGGTTTAAAGAAAAAAAAAATATGCGCCTGTATTTATTTCAAATTCTCCTTAAAGTCATTCAACATGTTGTCAGTTAAAATGGTTAGTCTTGAAGTGCGATAGGACTCTTGTTTTTATTTGGTTCACACGGTTTGTGGCACAGTTAAAGTGGCAGTATTCATATGTTGCTATGAACAACAGGTATCACCAGTTGGAAAGTTGATTTTGTTTTTTTTATACTTTTCCCCCATTTGAAGTGATGAACGAGCTTTTATTTTGAAGGCGCGCTCTGTCCTCTTCCTGCGTCTCTCCGGCAGACGTAGTAAATGTGACGCGAGGATGTGACGAGCGCTGCTAGCTAGCTGGCTAGCAAGAGACTTAACCCACTTAACCTAAGTGACACAGTGAGTGTGTTTACATATGGGACTAAGTGGTCGTTGGCGTGTGTTTAAAGCGTGACAGCTACTTACCAGCGTTACTGCCTCCCGGGTCAGTCTGTATTAACCATCGACAGATTCAAACCTGCTACCAAACGGCCCACAAAGTGCTACGTTAGCTTAGCGTTACCGTTTTAACATCAAGTGACTGCTGGTTAACTAATTAGGTGTTGTTGAAGCGTGAGGACAACACCGCGGTAATGCTGCAGTAGATCATTAATTGGTGGTTTTATTAGTGCTGTTTAAGCTCTGGAAATATATCAACGTAGACTGACATTAAGCCGTCTTTTTAAAAAATATTAAAAAAAAACATTGTGCCTTGGCTCATGAGTCAAGTACGTTAACTTAGTACGTGTTTTCACTGTGCTCGCTATCTGCGCCGGTGCTGCACGTTTTGTTATGTTAAATCACAGAAACAGCAGCTGACCCAGTTGACACTTAACTGAGGAGAGGCGTTGTTTTTGGGCAACATATGAGGAACTGAGTGAGTTCATGTTCCCGGAGCAAGTTGAATATATGCAACCAGTGAGTTAGTGAGAATTAAGATCATTACTAGCCCATATGATATTTATAACAGCAGCAGCCACTGAGTATTTTAAATAATACTTTCATAGGGTTTGGGAAACTGACACCAACCATACTAGAGGTAGTGTTGAGTTTAGTGCAGGGCTGCGCGATTTGGTTAAAAATAATAAAGTCTATTGCAGTTATTTTGACCACAGTTAGTGGAAATGATCAGTTTTGCATTAAATTTTTTTATGTTCACTGAAAAAATATATTAAAACTGTGATTATTTGATATTTATTGAGGTCTGTACCAAACAAACATGTCTTCTTTCATCTGGAGAACAAGATTTTCAGGCCAGATCATATATGTAGTACTACAGTATGTCATTATAATGCTGTTTTCCTCATACATTTTTTCCTTTTTCCAAAAATTGTGATTTTGGATATTGCACTTGGCCAAATTGAGATTTTATTGCAATTGCAATTAATTGTGCAGCCCTAGTTTACTTCCAACATGGATACCTTTTCCTTGAGGTTTTGTGATGCCAGGAATGTGAGTGAGCTTTGCACATCAAAATAATAAGTAAGCTCATGTGAAACTTGGAAGTGTAAGTGCACCATCTGAGTTACATCTCAGTGGGGATTGGTATTGTTTAAAAAAAGTACTATACCAGTACTCTTAAAATGATACTGATTCAAATAGAGTACTTCTGGTCTTTTACTTCTGGACTTATAGCATACTCTTTTTTTTCTACTAGAGCTGTCACAATACCAGAGTTTACTAAGTGTTACGAAGTGTTAACTAAGTGTTAGACTCTTAATAGTTTAAAGAAACGATACTCAATACCTCTTTCCTTCCTACAGCTAGAAAGAAAAAAGTCCTGTGCACACAAAATAGGACAGAAAAGTGTAGCAAAAGTCACTGAACACCAAAACATAAATGACAGTTGTCAGGGGATAAAACCAATTGATCTTTACAAATCAAAACATGATACTCTAATGGCATATCTATCAAAATAAAAAACTGAACTGAACTGCATACTTTTTTTTAATAGCTTTTAGGGCTTCATCATATGGTAAAAAAAAAAGACACCACAAGCCTCTTTTATAGCCATACTTAGACCTCAGTCAAATAAATACACCTTGCTGAACTTCATCACAGCACAGACTACAGGGAACAACATTTTTTTTCACTTGCCAGGTCATGAGTCAGAAATCTACTTACCTAAAGAGAATTTGTTGACTAAAGTGTGTTGTCATGTTTAAATTCAGGGCTGCAATATTTCAGAAAAGAGATATGATTAACTGTGAAAAGCAGAGAATCTCCATATTTGAGAGGCTGAAAACAGGATTGTAAGCCATTTTTGCATGAAAAATTGCTAATGATTGATTGATAATCTAAATAGTTTAATTCTTCTGTTGCTAGAGTTAATTGCTAGACAGGGCATTTTACTTAGCCCAGACAAGTGGGAAATCCTTATTGTTCAGCCCTGGACTGTATATGTTGTATCTGCTGCTGTAGTGGGCCGTTCACATGTCACATTAAATTGAAGAAAGCTTGCAGTGATTAAAGTAGAATGAAAACTATTATTTGGTTGATACCTAAGTTATCGACTAAGTAGCGATAAGTTATCGACTACCGACACCCAATCTTACATTTTAATCACTTGGACTCCTGCATCTTGGCATCAGGAATCACAGTGGAAATTCGTTTGGGTGCTTTTATCCCTTGATGTTATTGGTTTATGTGTAATTTCACATTCACTTTCTCATAATGTTAAATGAACTAAAACATCTATGTATGATGTGTATTTTTCCAACACTGTCCACTCATCTCTCTGTTTCTTTCTTCTTACAGAGTCAAGAACTACTCCATGTAAGATGAACACTGAGGACAAGCTGGAGGGTATGCTGCTAAAGTGCAGCAGTGGAGGCATAGATGGAGGAGGGAGAGTCGGGCTGGTCAGCGGAGGAGGACTGGTGGTGATGACCCTGGGGGAGCGATCGCTGGCAAACCACCCTCTGTTGGCCGAGGACGACGACGACGAGGACGAAGATGAGGACTTGACCGGGAGCTCGCTGGTTACACACGACCTTGTCCCTCCAGAGCAGCTGATGATGCAGGAGGAGATGACAAAGAATGGTGGAGGAGGAGGAGAAGAGGAGGGAGGAGGCGAGGTGGGAGTGCATTTCCCCCTAAAACTCACCAATAAGTTGCCCTGCTTGCTTCATATGCCAGTGAGTTCATGCTGGTTGAGCAGTAGTCCATGTAACGATGAGAATATTTGTGTGGATACTGTACGTATGGTCTCCACGTCGTCATAGTGAGTCTACTTTTATATCATCCCATGCCACTGTCTGGTCAGTTCCTTCAGCACTGAAAATTCACTGAGGTACTGACACATATATGAAAACCACCCTTGGCCCACTTAACTGTTGTTGGTGCTCATGAACAGACTTAGTGCCAGTTTGTAAAGAATGCCAAAAAGTTTCAAGTAATAATGATGACACTTTGTTATAGGGATGCACATCTACCAGCATTGTGTATTAGTCCAATACTGTGCTCACGTATTCGTACTCGTTCTCATAAAACTACTCTGATATCACCACACCCGATACCTCGTCACGAAAAGTAGCCGCTTCAAAACAAGCAATTTGATAAAACATCTAAAGAACTAGGGCTGCAACTAATGATTATTTTCAGGCTCGATTAATCTTTTGGTTATTTCTCTGATTAATCTATTAGTTGTTTGTTCCATAAAATATCAGAAAAGAGTGAAAAATGTCAATCAGTGTTTCCCAAGGTGGCATCCTTAAATGTCTTGTTTTGTCCAAAACCCAAAGATATTCAGTTGACTGTAATAGAGGGGTGAAGAAATCAGAAAATATTCACAGTTAAGAAGCTAGAATCGAGAATTTTTATTTTATTTTTCTTAAAAAAGAACTCAAACCGATTGATTCGATTACCAAAATAGTTGGCGATTAATTTAATAATCCATTCATAATCGATTAATTGATTGATCATTATAGGGCTATAAATAACCAATCCACTGCAGTATTCAGTACTTTAATACTCACTGCCTGTTCTTGGTTGCGCTGTTTTTGTCAGCGAGAGACTCGTCCTCAACATCATCCACTAATGACTGCAGCAACATGCTCTAAAGTACTGTCCAAGGTAAACTGCCGGAGAAAAAAAAAAGCTTCTGCCTGGGGCTCTCTTTGGCAGCTGTCCGTAAAATTATTCAACCGTCCATGTGAAACCTAAACAAACTCACAGAGAGCACCTGTAGAGCAGCCACTGTCCCGCCTAGTGTAAACTACTTTAATGCCTCGGATAATTAATCTGAAGACAAAGAAAAAAAACCCTGCTGCCACAAGTCTGTAACCCCTTTTCTTGGTTGTTAGCGTTTTCCAGACCTTCTGACTGTGGGCAATAAGCGGGCTACAGCTTCTCTTTGTATACTCTCTTAATTCTCCTGTTAATCTTCACCAAAATGGCATGACAGTACAGTACAGCCAACTTTGCTCTGTCGGGTTCACAGCGGGGCAAACACTCTGTCCACACTCTGTTACACTTATATCTGTCCCTCCTAAACAATGGCAGGGAAGAACTAATTAGCTCTCAGGTGAGAGGGACATGACTGAGCAACTTAAAAACTACACATGTAAACGTATAATTAAAATAATTGTTAAAGTGCAAGCCAAGTACACAAGTAGCCAAGTAGCCTATTTGTCTGAAAAAAAGTGCTATCATTGCATCCCGGTTTTGTTAAAAGCAGTCTGAGATGGAAGGCTATATTTATATCACTGTCCTTAACCAAAATGTTGAAGTGTATGACATAAATATTAGAAGTAGAAACCCTGTCACCCCGACCCAGTGCACACTTTGAGTAAAACAGTCAGAAAGGCATCAGCTTAAGCGTTTGTGCTTTAGAATCTTTCGCATTACGAAAGAGTAAATATACAGCACACAATTTTTTTTAAGACTTAAAAAAACAACTCTAATTAATTTGTTTATTCATTATATGTTATTTATTTACGAGGGACAGTGCACAGTACTCAGCTTTGAAAGTTACACTTTACTGTAGATGTACCACAGTTAGTTCAGAAGCTAGTTTTCATGTGTAATCATTGGGCATGTTATGACAAATTAATGCCTGATGTCATTGATGCAGCAAATCAACCAGTAATACAAAACAATGCAATACAGTGCAGTACAGTACATAAATATGTCACGATGTACAGAGATAAAAACAATGAAAGTATGTGAAGGCAGTGCCAAAGATGAGATAGTAAGATTACTCATGATTAGGCAGGCAGGTAGCTCTTTATTTATCCCAGTGGGGAAATTTCAGTCTCACAGCAGCAGAGATATGAAGGGATTGGTCAGTAAAGGATCGTAAATTAGGAAAAACTATACAATACAATAAAAAAAAGAATAAAGATAATAATAATACTCTTACTAAGGTGAGAATATGGTACATCAGTAAGCATAATAAAATATGAACTAAAGTATAAAAAATGTAGAAGACAGTGCAATAGACTGTATGCATCATTAAGAAAAGTATGAAATGTGCAAAAACAGGTCAACAGTATGATAGCTGTTATGAACTTAGTTATGCAGTGGTTATGCAGTGTGAGATGTATAAAAAGTAGTGCAAACAGATAGAGTTCACATGAATAGTTTGATATGTGTAAAAAGTAGTTCAAACAGAGTCCACATGCTTGGTTGTGAAATGTGAAATGTATAAAAGAACCTGCAAAACAGTTGGCTGAGACTGGAGTCATTGCTGCAGGTGGTGTTTCAACAGAGTGCTTCAGTTGCTCCTTTGAACACCTCAGAAGGGCGAGACAGCTACTGAAGGTGCTTCTCAGGCCATTCATCTCCACATGGAGGGCATGAGATGGATTTTCCAGTATGATCCTGGTTTTGATTGCATGTTTGGTTCACTTTAAGCCATGTGTTTATTTTGTAAAGGTTAGATAATTAATGTACTCTCTAAACTCAGTAGGTAGACTATTCCAGTGGCGGTTGGCTCTCACTGAGAAGACTGTTTGGCCAAAGTTACTGCATCTGTATTGTACAACTCAGTCCCCTCTGGTAGCTGCCTTTGTCCCCAGCCCTGAGTGTAAACATTGAGGAAAAGCTGAACTGATCCACAGGATCAGACCTGAGGCCGCTTAAAATATAATTCCTGTTTATTAGGCCTGCATAATTAATCAAAATATTATTGAGGCGCAATATGATCAAGTGTAATAGCCGATGAAATGAAATGTTTTGATAAAGGAAAGATGTGTGACAAATCTTGTTCTCCAGATGTAAGAAAAAATGTTTGGTACAGACCCCAGCAAATGTCACATCATCATGATTTAAATAGATTTTGTTTAGTGAAAATTAAAATTGTTAATACCAAAATGGTCATTCCCACTAATCATTAATCATATCAAGCTTATCAAGGTTTGGCCATCGTTTCTGTCAGTGAGAAAAACATTGTTCTCACTAAGTTATTTGCTTAAATCTTGGAACATGATTTAAAATAAGTCAGGTGGGAGATCTACAGATGCTGCCAGACCAGCTGGAAGATGTGATTTCTCAGCATGTCCTAGACTTTCTAGGACCTGAGGTTTCCCTCCGGTGTATTTTCCCTCCAGCAGGGGGTCATCATCCCCAGAGGATGCTTGAACCACATCAAGTGGCTTCATAAAATGATGTGGAGCAGCCACTCCATGCTGAGCTCTCCTCACATTGCTAGATTATCCTCTGCTTGTCCTATTGCACCTGGGTGGGCGAGCGGGCTTTTAAGTAGGTCATCTGCCTTATTAAACGTCTTGCCTTTCTATGGTCCTACTTTTGCAGTTGAGCATCAAGCAGGAACTGAAGCTGTCTGAGCCACCGGTCCAGATAAAGAAGGACAAAAAAGGAGTGAAGGACCTGATGGTGTGTCCCAAGAAGAAAAAAAGGAAGCAGCGTTCACCAGCAAAGGTGCAAGTCCAGTTTATTTCAGACATTATATTTCTTTAAACAGCCTGACCTGCACGTGTGTGAGAATATTCCACAGTGACAGATGAGAGTGTGACGAGCACTACTTTGTGTCTTTGCTCCCTTTGCTGTTATAGATTCTCAGCATCAATGACGATGGATCATTGGGCGTACAAAACCCCAAGTGTCATGTCTGCGTTCACTGTAACGCTGCATTCAGAACCAACTACCATCTACAGAGGCATGTCTTCATCCACACTGGTATGAATTACGCACTGTTTTTTTTAAAAAACAAATTGTTTATTTATACTTATGCACATTTCAATTATACACGGCTGCTTTTTCAGGAAATGAAAAACGAACTCTTCTCAGTTCTGCCGACAAGCATAGAAATTAGCAACAGTAACGGCATCATGTGCATCGACATGGAGAGGAGTCTTCAAAATAAAATAAAACAAAATAAAAACACATTAAAAGAAACAGAGGTTCACTTGGCCAAATTCACAGTAGGATCAGTTCAGCATCTTGTCACATTGGTAATCCAAAATAAAAATTATTGGAACCCGTCTGTTTCAAAAACATGTCTGTCACATGAAGCTTGGGTGTTATTATTTAATTAATTAATTATTTTATTTGTTCTTTAACCTGTCTTGCCATCGATGTAGGGTGGGTGGCAGTACTTACTTATGTTTTAAAATGCTATTATATTAGCTTCTTGCTTTGAAGTTGCTCTTTCAGTCACCAATAGATAAACTGTCAAGCAAAACAGGGACAAAGATGAATTAAACTGTTGCTTTCCCTGAGTTTATTTGTACACTGACTTTCATACATATTATTCAAACTCCAGGTGAGAAGCCGTTTCAGTGCAGCCAGTGTGATATGCGCTTCATTCAGAAATATCTTCTCCAGAGACATGAGAAAATCCACACCGGTGAGTGAGGAACAAATGATATCAACATGTGCTAGGACTTTGCTTTGCCATTTTAGTCTCAAGTGAGTCACCTTATCTTTCTCTTTGATCTTTTTCTCATCTTTTTGTTCAGGTGAAAAGCCTTTTCGCTGTGACGAGTGCGGGATGAGGTTCATCCAGAAGTACCACATGGAGAGACACAAGAGGACTCACAGTGGAGAGAAGCCTTATCAGTGTGACTACTGTCACCAGGTACAGTCTGTTCTTGTTTGTCAGGAATTTAGTGCATCTGCAAGCAACAAGATAATTGAATATAATGGGAAAAAAAGGCATTCATAGTCTGAAATGGTCTTGCTAGTTAATTAGTTAGTTCAGTATCAGCATATGTTAAGACCGATATGCACCACTATGAAAACTTTTTTACAGAATATATAAAGCAGAAAACAAGGACAAATTATAGCTGCTGCGCAGCAATGGTCGGGGGCCAGGCAATTTTAGGTAAAATTAGGCAATTCTGAGCAACAAGCAGAGTGTAGGAAGATGAAAAAAAGGTGCATTCTAATGTGCATTTTACATCAGTTGAGGCTTGAACTCACAATTTCTGGCACAAGAGACTCTGCATATTGACTGATAGCTAAGCCAAATAAACAGGGAAAAGAGACAAGGGATAACAGGGAAACGTGTTGATAAAGAGTATTTGTCTCTTCCCAAAACTCCCTGAATCATAATTATTTAAATCTTAGCAGTCTCTAATCCACATAGCATGATACCTGAACATAAGGCTTTCACATTTGAAAGTCCATCCTGCCTTAGCTGAGGCTCGAACTCACGACTTCTGACACTGAAGGTCCATCTTTTATCTCACTGAGCTAATTGGCAAGCGACAGTTCATGTGTGGTTTCACAAATTGACTAAGCCAAGGATCAGGGTGCCAGGCAGCAGCCATCCATGCCATGGAAACGCAAATTTCAAAGTGAAAGTTCCAAAGCTGTAGCACATATGGATGATTTGTTATGAAATTTTCAAAGTTTTGAAATTTAGAGGCTTACTGTAGCGCCGCCATCAGGACTATTGTCTTGTGTTTCCAGTTGAGGACATCTGGCATGGGACTGGACCTTTGTGAAAAGTTTGGATAGATTTCTCATATGGAAATGTTGTACAAGCTAAGGCTTGAACTCACAACCTTCAACACCAAGAACCATCCTCTATCTCACTGAGCTAATTGGCAAATAGAAACACCACTTGTAGCTTCACAAATTGACTAAGTCAGTCACCTGTGTGCAAGACAGCAGCTGTTAGCGTGTAAAGGCAGATTTCAAATGGCTGTCAAAAATTCAGTTATTGAGACAAAAATCCCAAAATACACAAATTGCATCTAGACAGCATGGAGATGTTGGTAGTCAATGATTTATTGGCTCCAAAAGTGAAAAACTGATGTTTAAAAATGGATTTTTGCATTGACTCCAATTGTTCGCATGAGAGTGAAATTCAAAATGCTGTAAAAAATTCAGTTTTTGAGATAAAATTCTGATATTTTCCAAACATCATCTACCATGACTCCAAAATTTTGTCATTTTTTTTTCATGAACATTGAAAATGTATTTAGCAAGAATTTTCAAGTATATGTTTATAATACTGTTTACAGTCAAACATTTTGATGCACTGTAGGCTCAATTTTCAATAAATCAAAAATCTGTGTGGATCTTTGTGTAGGACAGTCTGAAGATGCTCTGTAGCAAGTTTGGTGTCAATTGAGCAAAAATTGTGGGAGGAGATAGGTTTAATAAGTTTTACAGTTTTTGAAAAAAACAGCGTGATGGACTTCATAATTTGCAATAGGTTTAAATGTACAAAAGTTTCTTCAGTATGGGGCTACATTGTGGTGAAAGTTGTAAATCTGTAGCACATACGGTTGATTTGTTATGAATTTTCAAAATTTTTAACTTTAGAGGCTTGCTGTAGCGCCACCATCAGGACTATTGGCCTGTTTTTGCGGCTGAGGCAATCTGACATGGGACTGGACCTTTGTGCAAAGTTTGGTCATGTTTTTGAGCATGGGAAGTAGGATTTCCTTGGAAGAAGAAGAAGAAAGAAAGAAGAACATTGAGGAAAACAATAGGGTCCTGGCAGCTTAGGCTGCCCGGCCCCTAATGAAGCTCCCTGGCAGATCTAAATGCTGAGAAGCTGCTTCTTGTTTTACAACCTGCCTCTAACTGTATTACAACTTTCAGCAGATGACTGATACTGAACAGTGATGATATTTATTTAGCTATTTATTTTATTTTATTTAGTCTTTATTTTCTCAGTATTCATTTTTACAATTGCTTGACAGTGTATCTGTTAAATTATTTAACATGTTAAATAAATTCTTTAAGATGCAGCAAAATCAAAGTGCACAATCGACATAGCACAGGTCTATTTTCAGTCCAGCTCAAAAATTCATTATATTGGCCACCATATTGGTAATCTGGGTATTTTTCCCTTTAAAGGTCTGTCCACACTAAGAGCTATAAATATAAAACATACAGTTCTAAAATTGTTCTAATTCTAGTGGTTTGTGGAGTCCAGACCACAGTTTTGTAGTTGTGGTGTTGACTCCACCATCCACTTGAGTTAGAATAATTTTAGAACTGTATTTTTTATATTTTAGTCCTTGGTGTGAATGGCCTTTAAAATCTGTATTAGTCTCAAAAATCCCATATCAGTCAGGCTCTTTTAGTTACCTTATTTTTAGTTCTGTGTCATGCCAAACATCTGGCTCATTCCACATGTGATCACAAGTCACCACCTTATATATGTATATATATTTTTTTATTTATGGTTTATTTAATAGGGACAGATACAGTGTACATAGACAAGCTGAGAAAGAGCCATCTGATGCAAGCTACAGATTGATCACTTGTTTCAGCTGCTCATTTGCTGAGAGCAGCTGCTTCTCTGTCCAGAGGCTGTTTAGGGCCTGGCTACTACCTGATTTTATCATGTCTGTCACATATTCTACAGATATAGACATTGAAGCTGCAATGAAAGGTGTCATGTTGCTATTATGAAGAACTGCTCACATTATGGAGAAAAAAATAGGCGAGGTGTTGATCAGTAGGTAGGTGAAGTCGCTGCAGCCGCACACGGGCTGGGTGGCTGCTCTAAAAGCTGCTTCAAAATAGCACATCTGTGGTTAGTATGTGCACCGAAATGAAAAGCATGCAGATGTTACGCTCAGGTAGGCAGTGAAGAAGGTACGATGGTTACAGGAATGGTCTGTGTCTCGTGATCCCCACCCTCTCCACATCTACCACACACATAAACTGTGGTCAGTGTGTTGTGTTTTCACAATACATCTTAAAAAGGGAGGGATCAAGTTGATTTTAAGTTTCACTGTATGAAAACGTCTTTTCTTTTGCTAAACAGACTTGAGCTGGTATCAAAATGTGTGTCGCCTGTATACCGTGAAGGTCATATTACTATAATTTGATTGAATATTATTTCCTTTAAATATGAACAATGAACTTATAGCCAATTAGAGACACAATAGCACAGTATATTAACAGCTTTCATTTAATAAAGAGGTTTCAGCCTTCTGAAATGAAATATTTTGATTCAGACTTTATAAAAAAAAAACCTTGCTTTATTTCATAGATTGAAAACTGTGCTATTGTTGGGCACCTCCTCTGTAATTTGTTGATGAAAATATATTACAAAACATAGATCTTCTAGTAATACATGTAGGAGCAAAAAAAAAATTACCTCAAGATGAAGTATTACTATTGTCTCTCAGAAAAAAAGGAAACATATTTGAAATACATTTTAAGTGAGCTACACACTCAGGAGAACTGTTACAAACCTATAGTTTATCTTGATAAAAAAAAAGCTTTTTTCCCTTCATCTACCAGGCTTTCTCTGGGTAACTATGCATTTAAATGTATCATATGTGAACAGCCAACTCAATTTTTGTGTATAATCCACTTTTACAAAATGTTTTTATATTACAGAACAAAGTATTGCACAGTTCTCTTAAAAAGGGCAGTACAAAACTAAAACTTTACTAACTAAATTTTTTATATCAGTCAAACAGTAAATTCTTTATATGTGCCAAGATAGCAGGACGTGAGCACAGAATGTATAGAGTGAACTGATACCAACCAAAGTCTCTGTATACTTAACCCAGTATTTTAAAGTTGCAAAGAAAAATAAAGACACAGGCATGAAATAAAACTGGAGGCTTGCTTGCAGTATCACCTCTAGCAAAATCAGCATGTCAAGTTTTATAAAAGAGGTCACTGAAAATATGAGTACCATAGAAAGTGTTTGGTTTTAATTGTTCGTATTGTCTTGCCTAAGGTTTGTCTCTACATTGGCCCTGTTTCACTGTAACAATAGAATAAAAGTCTTTTCTCCTCTGTCCACAGTACTTCTCCAGAACAGACCGGGTTTTAAAGCACAGACGAATGTGTCACGAGAACAGAGAGAGAAAGGCCAACAAGGCAGCTGGTAAAGTCGGGCCTTTGCGTGAGGCAGATTCTTTAGGCCTCCCCTTTCTCGCCAAAGAGTGTTCCTGCCCAAGAAGAAGCGCCAGAAGTGTGCAGACAAGAGCTCAGGCGCTTCCACTGCTGCCCTTCCGGACGAGCACACTGTCGCTGTTGCAGAGACGGTGGAGAAGGAGGAGCAGAGACAGAATAAAATTGAAGGTCTACCTCTCTACTCTGTGTCCTCCAAAGTCAAACACGAGTACGTGATTGCAGACTACTCAGTGGAACTTCCCGAAGAAACGGCTAGCCCGCACCAAGACGGAGACGTGTCATCAGAGGACACGACTCCTCCCAAACTAGTCTGAAGAAGATCCCCAAGAGGAGTCTTAAACAGTCCAGTGAACAAACTCCGCCCTGCCTGTCCTCATTGTCTTCCTTTGAGGAAAATACGAAAGTGACGCAGTACACCTTTGAGATCGTGGACAAGCAAGGCCTCTTAGACGTCGAAAGCAACACTGAACTCGAGGCGGTTGAAACTCTTCAAGGGGGACCAGCGAAGCCAGCAGCCAGCAGCACAAACTACGACGACGCCATGCAGTTCCTCAAGAAGAAGCGTTATCTTCAGGCTGCGATGGCCAACAACAGTCGGGATTACAGCCTGAACACGAGCAGCATTTCCACTCAGCCGCCTGTTACTCAAACTGTGGTGTCGACCGTCATCGACGAGACTGTCCCCGCCACCATTCTGGAGCCCCAGCCCATCAACACAGAGATTAAAGCCACACATGACAAGAACGTGCTGCCGGATGAGGTTCTTCAGACGCTGTTGGACCATTACTCCAACAAAGCCAACGGGCAGTCAGACATTTCCTTCAGTGTGGCGGACACGGAGGTGACGTCAAGCATATCCATCAACTCCTCGGATGTTTCAGACAGCAGCCCCGTGGAGAGCCTTGGGACCTCGAGCGCCCAGGCCCAGCCAGCCACCGAGAAGGTCAGCCTCTTGCAAGAATACTCCAAGTTTCTCCAGCAAGCGCTGGAGAGGACCAGCCAGAACGACAGCTACCTGACGAGCCAGAGCCTCAGTCTGGTTTCCGAAAACCCCACCTTAGCTGGACAACCTCTGTTCTCCACCGAGAAACAGTTTCCTTCCCCCAGCAGGTTCAAATCAGGGATGAGCTCTCCACTAAGGTCCACATTAGAGAAACCTCACTTCGGATTGCTGGTCGGGGACTCCCAGCACTCGTTTTCATTTTCAGGTGATGAGACGACCCCTCCCTCCGCGGTGTCCCCAGCTGAGGAGGACTTTCTGGAGCAGGTCTCTCCCTCCAAAAAGACAGACTCCTCACAAGGCATACTGCAGACATTTCAAATAAGCTCCTTCGATCAGAACTTCAAATCTCACTTCCAGGCATCGAGATCTGGATCCTCCTCACAGTTTACTGTTGCCAATGGACAATTAAGTCTTCGAGGACACAGCACAGACTTCTCAGAGTTCCCCTTAGTCAGAGTCACTGAGACCAGGTCTCAACTGAACTCCTCTCCTGATGTTTCCTCCAGTGAAACCTTTGGCTGAAGGGAGAGGGGAAGAATTTCATTTCTGTTTATAATTTTAGCAGCACTTTATCTCATGTCTCCTGTTTTGCCAAAACAAGTCCCATCGCAACTTCGTGCTCTTTCTCAAAGCATTTTGTTCTAAAACATATTAATGTTTTTTTTTTCTGTTAAGTGCAACCTCATAGAATGGAAATACGAAAATTGATTAATAATAATTAACATTTCCCCTTTAAAAAAATTGAATTGTAATTGAGCATGGGTATATTTCTTGCTCCAGAATGTACATTGAGAGATTAAACGACCAAAGATAATGCAAGAGATGGAGTGAAATATTCTCTCATAGCGTTGCTGTAGAGTTAATCTTTAATCAGTTTGCCTTGCACAAAAACTCTTGCTGCTTAAATGCATCATTTCCACTTATTTAAAAAAAAAGGCCCCTATTTATGTATGCTCTTATTGCATCTACCTCCCCACGCTGTTAAGTCAAATTTAAAGGGGCAGTTCACCCCAAATACTTATTTTTCCTATGGCCTGTAGTGCTGTTTAGCTGTCTATGTGGTTTTGGTGTGAGCTGCTGATTTTCGGAGATACACCAGAAATCATGACCCTTCACGCAAGATAATCCGCACCCCTTGTTGTGAGTACTTTCATGCACAAACTATTTTATTTCTAGTACAAAGAAAGTAGTTCACGGAGATTCTTCTGCAGAAAGAAAGTAGACTCGTTCGAGATGAACTGCACCTCGCGAGGAAAGTGGACGGGTTCAGGCGGCCGCAGAGAGAGGTGACAGAAAGCTGCAGTCAAGTCTGATGTTTTCAGCAAGCCTTCAGAGAATATACAGGAAGTGACAGAAACATTTACATCCTGTTAGAGCCATCAATAGGCTACCTATAATCTGCAGACCGCGTTCACAGTGAAGAAATAAAGTGCAATCTTGATCGCTGATAAAGTTGAATTAGAAGAGATCCTCAACGTTTTGAGATGTCATATAATCTTTATTATTATTGTCAGCCATAAAGTATATGTTTGATAACGGTTTAAAACTTCACTATACAACTCAAGACTGATATATCTAGCATTAAATATTACAATTACACAGAAAGTTTTTACACAACACATGGTGGTGTTGTCAAAACCTGGAGCTAATTGGAGCCTGTCAGCTTATCAATCAGGTGAGAGCCAGGCATTTCACTCAAAAAACTGCGGCCACCTTGATATTGTGAGGTAACCATTCCACTTACGTGTGCATGATGTCAGGGCAAGTCAGCCACAAATCTAACCGGCCTGCATTGTGCATCGATTGCCGGTGATCGATTCTGTGTAGGCCTGGCTCATCTTGAACGAGTCTACCGGTACCAGTAGATTCCACCATAGAAAGAAAGTAGTTCCTACTTGAAACTGCACACAATTAAGTCTGGATTATCCTGAGTAGCCAGGTCATAACTCCAGAAAGAACATGCTTGAGTTATTGTTCCATTATTGAGAAGCAGCCTCACACGAATCTCCAAACCTGCAACTCCACAAAAATTAAATGATAATAGCATACAGCAGGTAAATATGCATTTTTGATTGGGATAAACTGTCCCTTTAAGTTCACTCCTAGACCCTTTTTATTCCAGCTGTGCAACTCTGTTAAATTGTCTGCTGAAATGACACCATGATTAGGTCCTAACCGATTCTTCACTTTACATTGGAAGTCACTTTACTGTCACCTGAAACAGTGTTTTCCACATGACGTGTAATGAATGATGCCACAGGAAAGATTGAACTGATTGTACTATCTTTTCCATTGACAGATCAGGCCTCACTTGGTTGGTGTGAGGGTCAAAAAGAAGACATTATAGTTCCCTTCATAATTCCCTTTGAATCTCTCGGCACTGTTTTAAAAAAAACAAAACAAATGTGACTAGTCCAAGATAAGCTGTGTAATAAAAAAAAACCTGCATTAGGTTTTAAAATACCTGCCACCAAACTAAAAATAAATTAAAAAAGATTTGGATATCAAATAGCTGCACACATGTAATGTTGCAGGATAATTCTTCTTTTCATTATTTTCCTTCATAAGTATAGTTGAGTTGTAGTGAAATTACTTAAGAAGATTGTGCGTAAGGTTTTGCACAATTTGCACATTTTTCACTACAGGGAATGTAGTAAGTACTTTGACAGTGGAGGAACTGCATCAATGCTTTCACTTAAAAAGGCCACTTTTAATTAAATGAGATTTCTGAGACCCGTCAGTGAAAACCCTCATGTTAGATTTTGGGTTATTTGAAACAACAAATGCTCTTTGCTTTGTGTCACTTATAATGTTGCTTCTGTAACTGCAGTTTTATAGTACTTTGATTGTTGTCCTTGTTGGAAGATGCACAATGTGATTAGACCCACCTGTACTGATTGAAAATCAAAGTTTTATTAAGGTTATAGTGTGAAAGACAGTACATGTGCAAATGAGGTGCTTGGTTTTTTCCAGTTTTATTTGTTTTGCATCTGTGCCTTCTTTTGTTTTCTTTTTTATTCCAGGCTTTCCTTCACTCATTCCTGTATACGTATTACTTTTTTTTCTTTCTAAGGCTACTAATTCCACTTGCACAATAACAGCAAACACATAAGCTATCGACCTATCAGTCTGTAATACGTTGAGATCGGGAGCTTTATTTAATTTTGCCCTTCATATTTAGAGTTTTAGCAAGAAATAGCACCAAGTTTAACTCTCAAACTATTATCTGTGGTTGGAAGGAAATGCCATTTTGTGACTGTACTGCAGTGTGTGTATATGAGGTCAGAAAACATTTCAGATATCTGTAGTTTTGATAATTATCACTACTTGCAAGAATTGAGTCATAAGCCACATCTGTCCAGGCCTCATTCACGAAAATGCGATCGAATGAGGTCCCTTCTGTGCTTCATCCTTTTCCACGTGTATTTGTGTGTGTGATGTCTTAGGTGCTATTGTGTAAAACACTGTTTTATATGCTCCATCAAATTAGGTTTGAAAATTGATGTTAAGCTCCCTCTTGTTACAATTCTACTGACAATCAGGGACAGACAGCACCCACATTAATCATCGAACACTTTATTTTATTTTTTTTCCCCTCGTTGATCATTCCCACTTGAGTCTATAGGAAATATTCTGCTGTAAATACATTGTATATTTTTATGTTCTGAGACGTACTGTTAGATCTTTGTGTCAATAGAGTGACAAGTCTTGTGCAAGAGACACTTTTTGTCAGTGGGAGGCACATTCATTAGTTTTCAAGCATTTATTACGTTCAACAATGAATCCATTTCACTCGCTGACAAGATGTGGCTTTCTGAGGTGTGTGTGTGTGTATATATATATCTCACCACTGTTATCAGAAGATTTACACTTTTTTTTTAAATTTTATCAATGATTGGTTACAGTGATTTTTTTCGCTTTTATTTTGGCAGTTATTTTCAATGCAGTTGGTTGTGCATTATGAAGGGATTTACTGTAAACAACTGTCGGGAATGAAAAGCCCCCAACCTGAGAAAATGTTCATTAGGTTTTAAGGGACAGTTCACCTCAAAATCAAAAATATGTATTTTTCCTCTGGCCTGTAGTGCTATTTATCTGTCTAGATTGTTTTGGTGTGAGTTGCTACCAGCTGTAGAGATGTCTGCCTTTTCTTGAGTATAATGGGACTAAATGGCACTCGGCTTGTGGTGCTCCAAGCGCCAAGAAAATACATTTAAAAAACTCAACAGCAAGTGTCTCTGTCCAGAAATCATGACCTGGTTACTCAAGATAATCCACAAACCTTGTTGTGAGAGGTTTCATGCAGGAACTACTTTCTTTCTAATAGAAAGGAAGTGATTCTGATAGATTGTACAACATAGAGGAAGTAGTTCCTATATGAAACTTCTCACAACAAGGTCTGTGGATTTATCTTGAGCAATTGAGTCACGATTTCTGGAAAAAAATGTTGTTGAGTTTAGTGTACTTTTTTTTTTTTTTGCACTCATGGCACCACAAGCCGAGTGCCATCTACTTCCATTATATTGGAGAGAAGGCAGACATCTACGCCGATTTCTTTCAAAACTTGTGGTGCAAATCTTTCATTCCTAGAGACTGGGCCGCCAAATAAATAAAACATTATGAAAGAAATCATAGTACTTCTGCAAATTTAAGAATTATATCCGCAATACACCTTTTATAAAGCACTGCATGTGTTGTTTCTACTCATGAGAGGAAAGAACAAGAGCCTAATTCCACCTAAATTTACTTATTTTGTCTCATTTATAGAGGATAAAGGGCCCATTTTAGAACTCCTCCTAAGATTTATTGATAAGGCCTGTTGTGCTGTTGGTTGCAATGGTTTGTCATTTATAAAAAAGTGGGTCCCCAGAAATAAAGTTTGGGAAACACTGATTAGAGATGCCAGATAAATGTCAGTGCAGGCCAGAGGGAAAATATGTATTTGATTTTGGGGTGAACTGGTCCTTTTTAAAGTAATAGTCCACCTGAAATAAACTTTTTTTTTTTTTTTTTGGATCAAATATTTAACCTCAGTAGCTGTTGTCAGCTTCAGTTCATGTCAGTTACAATAGATTTTGGGTGGAGTATTACTTAACGTGGTTGAAATGTTCCACTAGTTAACCATTTCATAAGCAACTATTGAAAGCACAGTGCAGATGAGTAATTCTGCTTCGGTAATTTTTTTATTTCCCATGAATTATATGAGTTGTACTTTGGTATTTTTTCTTTTTAATTAACTTGTCAGTAACCTGGCCATAAGTGTCCTTGTATAAGCTAGAAGAAAAAAAATATTTGTTTTGTGTAAAAAGATCTGAACTATGAATTTTTTGATAAAAACTATTTTTGAAACATGTCATTTATGGCACTGATATGTACAGTATATCATATGCAGTCACTATTGCTACCCTCATTTATATCTGTACAAGTCGTTTGTGTCAAGATCTTTCAAATGCAGATAGGAAACTCCTCCTCGAGTCAGAACTTTTGACCTTTCGTACTTTTGAAGAACTTGACAAGGAAGCCGTTCTGCTTCACTGTAAGGCTGATCTCAAGTTAGACAGTAAGGTTTATTTGCATGGTCTCTAACTTGTCGGGTCGAGTGAACTTGTTTTATGAATAATGTGCAGCTTTAATTGTAGCTGATTAATTTCAGTCAAGTAACCCATATGATTAGATTTTTCCAATATATTATGATTTGTAAACAATCGGATTAAATTGTTGTTTTTGATTGTTGTGTGTCATGTCCTTATAAATAAAATAATTCACAGTATTTGGTATTTCTTTTTTCTTTTTAGATTATAAAATGAACATGAAATGTGAGGTTGCCAGAGTACAACTGAAGTCTTTAAATGTGATGTTTTGTCCAACCAAGAGTCCAAAACCCTAAGATATTCATTTTGACAATATAAAATAGAGACAGCAGATCCTCACATAGGAGAATGGTTGGGTTTTCAACTGAAAAATGACTTGAAGGGACAGTTGGCATCAAAATCAAAAATACTTAACTGTCCTGTGGCCTGCAGGGACATTTATCTGTCCATCTACTTTCTTTTTAAGAAAATAATTCTAACATGAAAACTGCTCACGACAAGGTTTGTGACTTCACAACATGCCTCTCCGACAGAACCTTTTCTAGTCACTCTGGGTAATGTTACTGTCTCTACAGCTCAGTCGAGTTGTGGTGTCCCACAAAGCTCCTGTCTTGGCCCACTTCTGTTCTCTGTATACATGCTTCCCTCTCTACCAGATTATGTAAAACCATGCTGTGTTTTACTATTTTTATGATGATGACACTCAAGTATACATGACATTGAAATCCACAGATCATAGCAGCCAAGGGAATCTTACAGCTTGCCTTTTGGATCTTAAATTCCTGGATGTCTCAAAACTTTCTTCAGTTCAATGACGATAAGTCTGAGGTCATTCTGTTCAGTCCCCCAAATTCCATAAACTCTGGCAACCTGTCTGACAATATTAAGCAGGCTGCTAGAAATCTAGGTGCAATATTCAATGCCAACCTGCGTTTTAATGAGAGTTCAATTATGTTTCTTTCAGCTCAAAATAATTTCTAAAATGTATTTTTTTTTTATATACTTTACTGATCTGATGCGATAAAAGTTGTCCATACTTTTTATTATTCTTTTCCAAGTTTTTGAAGTGATTTTAACATTTTATTTTATTGTCCTGCTGGTTACTCCCAGGTCACTGCCTTCCCTAACTCAGACACATTAAGTCTTTAGCTTCTTTTAAATCTCTTCTTAAAACTTTTTTGTCTGTGAAAACTTTTGGAAATGTTTGATATATTTTAATTTATCCTTTTTTTATTCTTAGAATTGATCACTTTTGCTTTATTGTTTTTACTTGTATTATTTTGTTTGGCTTGTCTGGTTGCACTTTGTACACATTGTTAAGTTAAGTGCTATATAAATAAAGTTAATTATACATTATTATTATTATATATTATTATGTAGACCTAAAAAAGAACCTCATGGTTCAAAACAGAATGTCCTTTCCCAAAACATGCAGTCCAAGCATGTTTTAGGAAAGCATTCCACAAATAAAAAAAAAGATAAGGATATTGAGTGTGCATTTCTCAGCTCTAATCATTAGTCAACCTTGCCCACTGCAGGGCTTGCCAAAACTAACACAGGATCCTGGTGCAGAGCAGCAACACGCCCTGCAAGGTAACCAGTGACAACACATCTACCTGAAGTCACCTGCTGACTGCTGGCGTTTCCATAGAACACCTTTTTAACAGCAGGAGGAGGTGAGCTGGGAGTCCTGTTCACACTGACCGCAGGCATCACCGAGACACAATGGAATAATGAACTTCTTTATTTATTTATCTCAAAGGAAACCATTGTTTTACTTTCCTTATTCTCCTCAGCGCGGAATGATATGGGACTCTGTGAAAGGTAGGTTTAACCTAGCCCACTCACAAGCACTTTACTTTACTTTTTGGTAAAATCTATATATTCATTTCAACAATATTGTATTTGATAAAGTAACCGTATTGGCGTTTGCCTATTTAAAAAGTGAATACGAGTAATTTTGAGAGAGGTTTTGTGGAGATTATTTAACTTTTGCCAGCTGAAAACATTAAATTAACAAGTTTGTTAATTAGGTTTGGCTTCAACGGTCTGTGTGGCGTCAACACCGAGGTGCTGTTGCGGTTATGTCTAGAAGGGATCCCCAGACCTGCGAAAGATCTCGCGAGATCGATCATTTTAATCCAACCGATGATCTTTCGTTAGTCCTAACTGAGTGTTTTTTTTTTCTCCCTAGACCTACCCAGATCTTAAACACATCGTTACCTTTAAAAATATACTTATTTGTCTGCCAAATTTAAGAAACAACGCGTACAAATGTCGCGAGAGTTGCGATTTAGGGTTCCTTTCGAACAGGACTTCTAGATGCTGAGTTTGGTCAGTGAGGAAACAGCTGCTCTTGCCCCGCATAGATACGATGGCATTAATGCCTAATATAGTATTTTACAATCTATTTTTTATTTTCAAAAAGATTGGGACTGAAATAGTTGATTAATAGTCAAAAATTGAGGTAAAACTGTTGAAAAAAAGTCTTAGTCCTATATCACCTCGCCTGTCTAGACTGATTTATTGTTTTTGGTTGTTTGACTTATTAGCTGTACTGTCCTGAGCACACCCTGCTGTATCCGGGTGTCCTCATGCTGCACCTGTTGTTGTTTGACCAGGATGATCAGTTTCAAGATAAACTCAGCTGACTCCCTCCAATGTGGTCACTTAAGGATGAATTGAAATGTCAGCAACTTAGAGAGAACTGGGCCACATGCAGTCAGTGTAACACAACTGTTTAGCACCTGTAGGCTGCAATGGAAACCCTGCCAATAGGTTGGACTGTGCACACCTGTGACCGGAGGGAGACGGGGCAGCACTGTTGGAGGAGGGAGCCCAGCAGGACACCAACACAAACACACATTCCACGACTTGTTTCATGAAGATGCACAGGTAGGTGCTCTGACATGCCCTATAACAAATCAAATCAAATCAAATCAAATCAAATCCAGCCATTGTGTATTACTTAGTGGGTTTGTAGATAGACCTTATGTACAGCAGCCATTTTGACACGAAATAGTAATAGTAGAAATATATTAAGAGCAAAATGTGTCAAAATACAATTTTAAATTACAAATTGTCGGGTTGCAGAGATGTCCTGGCCTACATACCATATTCTACAAGCTTAAGAAAACATCAGCAACACCACAGAAATCACAACATAATGATTTTAATATGCTTTTATTAAATCAATCAGTTAAAATAATCACAATTATATATGTTTTCACACCCACTCAGCCCTGTCAATATGGCTGCCATGAAAAGAAAGGTCTACCAATCAAAATAATTTCAAAATTGCAATATGGCCAAGTGCAATATCCAAATAGCAGAAACTGTTGTTTTTTGTTTTGTTTTTTGATAAAGGAAAGCATTATAATGAAGTACTATAGTGCTGCAGAGAAACTCTGACCTACTAATCCTGTTCTCCACATGTTTGTTTGGTAAAAACTCTAACAAATGTCACATCATCATGAGGTTTTTTGGGGGTTTTTTGTGCAATGAAAATGAAAATTGTGATACACAGCAATTGAAATATCTGTCAGAATCACAGCAATATCTTTTTTTTTTTTTTTACCATATAGTGCAGCCCTAGTTTGAAGCTTTTCACCCGTCATCTTTGTTCAGTCAGAGGGTTTCAGTTTACCTGTAGGGATTAATATGTCAAATAATATCCCATCAGCCTCGTCTGTCCTTCCATCATCTGACATCGCTCTTGAACTAGCAACCTTTATTCACTTTTAAAGGAAACAAACCAAACCAGGCAGTGTTTCAACTGTTGTGTTTCTTCTGTCAGGGCTTCCAGCAGTCCAGCCGGCCGTGGTGGAGGATCAAACTGTTTGTGTGGGAGCCGGTGCTCTTCGGTACCTGGGATGGAGTTTTCACCACCTGCATGATCAACATCTTCGGTGTGGTGCTGTTCCTACGTACCGGCTACCTGGTGGTTAGTATACATTCAAGTTGTACGATCGAACAGTGGGGATGCAAAAGCACACATTTGCTCCCCAACGTCTAATAGTCGGGGTTCAGCTTCACCCCTTTGTACCCCTTGCTCCACCCGACTTCCATTAGAAATATATTAAAAGTTAATACAGTTAACAACACACACACACACACACACAAAAAAACATTAAGTCTTTAAAAACATGCTGGGTCTCCAAAGTTGCAATGCAAGTGTTTAACATGAGAAAAAAGTTTTTTAGTTCAGTCCATATTTCTCACTGATTTCCTGTGTGAGCTGGCACACAAGTATGTGTTGTTCATTTTTGTATTTTTGTATGCCAGTCTTACAGCAACACACACGTTGTTAAGATGGTGTGCGGCCCCACCTTCCCATTTCCACCTGTAGTCTATAAGAAGACAACCAGAAGCATTTAAAGATTACCCTCAGTTGATCTTCAGTGTATGGTGTATTGCTGGTATATAGCGGATGAACGGATATATATGTGTTGATGGCTGGGTAGATCTCTTATCTTGTTTCCTCTTTAGATCATAATTTCTCAATCATTTCCTCACTGTCACTCTCAATATGATCTTGGCTCTCCGCTATCTCAGAAAAATGTGAGTGCATGACCTGGTTGTCTTTGCTCAGTAATTCAAGAACGTACCACAAGAGGTCATCAAGCGTACCACGATGCTGCTTCATCCCAATCAGGAGCCGGGCTTGTTTTTCTCTCACTAAAGCTTTCACAGGCCTCAAGTAGGCTGAGGTGTAGTGGCCTTCACCCCAGTCATGTAGAGAGATTCAGCATATGTTAAGGGCACACCAAGCCTCACTCCAGTTTAATATAGTTTAGTTTATTTGTTTTATAAAAGAACAGTGTGCAATGACATTGACCATTTTCATGACATGAAAACATGGTTGCACCAGATTTAGCGAGAAGCTAATTTCCATCTGTAGTCCTAGACATAACAAGCAGATGCAATAAAAAAAAGTTTAAATGCAGGTGCCTTACATGATAAAAACAATAGGTACACACTGCACAGTACAAAATACAATATGAAATACACATTAACTACTTTATAAAGTGACCATGTTACCAATGCCTGTGCCTTACACATAAAAACATTTAGTAGAGGCTGCAAAATACAAAATACTTGATGAGAAAGCCTGACAAAATGGGGCATCATACTTTGTAGATAAGATGACAACTGGTCTACACTACAAACAGCGTAAACCTATTTAAGATATGAGTTTAAGTGACGGGACAGTGTGCACCACTTGCAGACTGGTGCTTTACATGGAGGTTTGTAAATCATCCTTTTATGGCTGATTATACGACTGAGCCAATTGGTGAAACAGAAAGGACTGAATATTATGTTTATTTTCACTTATACACTATACAATAGTGTCAGTAAATGGCTGTGTGTGCTTTAGACCCTCTGTTTAGCTCTGCTTAAGCTTTTCATTTTTATTTTTAGCTGTAAGCATCATTAAGTATGTGTCATCATGTCAGCTGATCCCAAACACTTTAACGTGCATGTGTCATCACCGCACACAGCTACAAAGACCCTGTGATCTTAATTGCTGCTACATCCGTTTGGGATGAACTTGGAAGCTAAAACATAGTTTGTCATGTGGGAGATGGGGGCTTCCTCTTCAGAGTGAGAAGCTTCCTTATTAGTTATTGTGCAAAATTAATGAGTGTGTGTTTTTCCTGGTTCAATCAGTGAGCCTGATTTCACCAGAGGGTCTTCCAAACATGTCACCAAACAGGATGTACAAAGTGTGCGGTGAATTACACAAAGTATTAAATACAAGCTGCACAATATTTCAAAGTATATTACAGCTGTAGATAATTTAAATGCTGCAGATGTAGTGTGTGCACAGGTGACTCAGTGTTTTGTGTCATTTTGTCATTTTCCAGGGGAACACGGGCGTGCTGCTCGGGATGCTCCTGGTCTCCTTGGTCGTGCTGGTTGCTTTGGTGACGGTGATGTCGGGGATCGGAGTGTGCGAGCACTGTGGTATCGGGGGTGGAGGGATCTACTCCATGATCTCCACCGTCCTGGGTGGCAGGGTGGGGGGCACTGTGGGCCTCCTTTATGTGTTTGGACAGGTGAGTAACTTGCTTTAAGTTAGACTTGAGTGACTCACTTTATTTTTTTTTTCTAATGCACCCTTTACATTTTCCTGTGATGTCTCCCACCTTGCAGTGTGTTGCCGGGGCCATGTACATCACAGGTTTCTCTGAGTCGGTGGCGGAGGTGCTGGGTCTGCAGAATCAGTGGGCGGTGCGCTGCATGTCGGTGGCGGTGCTGCTGGCGCTGCTCGGAATCAACCTGGCGGGTGTCAAGTGGATCGTCCGACTCCAGCTGCTGCTGCTGGCTGTGCTGGCCGTCTCCACGCTGGACTTTGTCATCGGCACCTTCACGCACCTCGACCCAGGTAGGGCTGGGGAGGTCATGAAGGGCAAATATAGGAGGGTTAAATCAGTACTGATGTTTTGTGCCAATACTCAGTGTTTTCAAAGACTCTGTATGGGCCTTGAGCCAATAACAATAGGGGTGCAACGGATTAAAAAAATAAAAATGACATAAATGAATAAGGCTTAGGGTTAAATTAACTTGAAAGTGCACTCTTTCTGCCTATTTTTTGTCACAGAAGATATTTTAACTTGTTGAATACAGATTAAAAAGCTGACTGATGGGACACAGCTCTCGTTAATGCTTTTAGTTCCTCCTGTACTTTTCCTGCCGTACCAAGTCAAAACGCCTGCTGTAGAAAAAGGGAAATGAACTGAATTGTTTTGGGGAATATGAAGTCGAGCGCTCTAAAGTTAGCGAGGAAAATCTATTCAAAAAGTAAAGGCTAATAGCACAAGATGGACAGATTTTTGAAAGGGCAGAGAAGAAATGTAATAAAACATAAGTAAAATCCAAAATATGGAAAATATGGAGTTTTTAGTTAAAGCTACTACAAGGAACTTTTATATTTTGTTGATTTAGGAGCCTCATGTGGACAAAATCGGTTATGTTTCCTCTGCCATAATCACAAAATATAAGTTCAAAAACTATGTTATCTGAATAAAAATCTCCTCCTTCTTTGTTTAAACTGGCTAATGTGTTGAGACTGTTTCATAACCAGTTAAAAACTCCTTGTAGTAGGTTTAATGTAGCGTAAGAGCTTTGTGTCTTTGGTGGGGATCAACTCTGGAAGTCTGGACAAACTGAATTTTTGCAACTTCTTATCTCAATTTTCTTATTTCTCTGTGCTTGTATTTTCTTTTTCTAATGAAAGCAACTGCAACGTAACCAAATTAAGATTTTCTGATTCTGAAACTTTGCACATCAGTTGACTCGTCAGAAAAATGTGAAAATGAATATGTAGGTCACATTCAAGTCAAGATAATTATTTTTTAGTATAATTCAGCTTGATTGCTTTTGTTTCCAGAGTGTTGTTACTGGTTGACATAAATACAGTTCTGTGAAATTTAATTTGGCTTCCAAAGAGAAACAGAAAACAGTTTGTGAACCACTGAAATGTTAAATGTCTGTTCAGACCAGTAGGTGTAGCTGTAGTATCATTTATTACTGTCAGTATTAGTTTCTTCAGTTCACTTCTTCTTGAGACTGGTGTGTGTTTGTAACAACCTTTCTGATACATATTTTACCCATTTTTGTCACGTCTCTTTGCCCCTTAACTTGTTTTTTTCTCTCGTGAGAACTTTCTTCGCCCTCACTGGCTGGTTTTCTTAGAAACTTCTGTAAACTGCTGTTTTTTTTTTTGTGTGTGTGGCTTAAACAAAGTCTGGGACTGGCAGTGTGTTTACTGAGAAGATTTTTTTTTTCTTTTGTAGTGAGGAAATGTTGCCTTTTTTGAGTAGATTGTATTCTTTTGCTGCCCTTCAGGAAGTCCTTCCCCACATTTCCTGTTCTCGCTGATTATCAACGTCCTGCTGAGTGGGAAGACAAAAGTGTTCCAGAAATCAAGCCAGTCTGCATATGAATAGGACTTTATAACTGGGTTGCACCCACAAAGATTAATTTAATCTAAGATTAGTTATAATTGGAGTTTAGCAAGAAAAAAAAAATAGGTTTAAACTGAGTAAATCCAGATTAAGCAGAGTTCTGTTGCACAATTAAAAACTGATCTCTGTTTAGCAAATCCAAGTTTATTGAATTAAATAGAGTTTAATCAAAACTGAGACTTACTAACCCAAATTAAATAAATAAATAAATGCATTCAAGTGTCATCGATACCTAATAAGTAAAATGGGGTGGGGAGCATTAACTTTCGGCTGCTCTGTATCCCTTAACAAAATGTTGTACTGTTTGCTAGCCAGCTAAAAAGTCAGCCACCTAAAAAAATAAAAACAAACAAAAAGCATTATATTGTTTTCTAGCTTGCTAAATAGTTTGTTAGCCCAGAAGAAAGAAGAGACACGCCATAAATCTCAGCTGAGTTAACTTTCTTTGAGAAACTTGATTTTTTTTTCTCACCGCATCTCAAAATAATGTAAAAATTAAACTTTCCCAAGTTTAAGTTTACAGTTAATAGTGGATCACTTTTTAAAGTTTTGGTGCAACAGAATTAAATTTAATCCAGGTTTAGAATAAAAACTAAACTGAGGTTTAAAGAGAGGTTTAAATGTAAACTTTATTCATTTCAAGCTAGTTTAAAAGTTTGTCGCAACATAATTTAAAGTTAAGACAGGATTGTTCAAAAAATAATCCTAGTTTGTGCAACCCAGCCTATCGGCACAAAGTAGTCACTACACTTTACATATAAACACAAACAGAAAAAAAATAACACCTAAAGTAATGCATACGTATAGCCTGTATAATACAACATGAAATTTTCTTATTTTTTAGCTGTTTTTCAGTAAATCAGAAGAAACTTAATCTACCTGTCCAGCTGTGAGCAGTGACTAGTGTTTGAAAGATAAAGCTTTAAAAAAAAGTACTCCTCCACTCCTCCAAACCTCTTCATGGCTCAGTAGGCAGTTTACAAGCCTAAGAGTTGTAGGAGAACCAGTCGTAATGACTTCTCCAGGTTTTTCCAATTAGGAGCTGCTGTGTGTGTGTGTGTGTGTGTTGTTGGTGACCTCATGGTTGGCAGAGGACCAGCAGGTCCACTAGCTGGTTTAAACAGCCCAGAGTGGCGTGCGCTGGACGCCGAGGCACATCCTGAAGGAAAAGGAGCCGCTGCCAAAATCGTGTGGTCACAATTTGATAACACGTCCTTCGCTGTGTACACTTGGTGTCACTGTGGCAGGTTTCAGACGCCGAGGTGCATCACTGATAATAAGTGCGTGATGAACTGTGTCAAAACTAGGAGGATACATTGGCTTGTTGTCAATATGACAAAGATTCTGTCATTCTGGCTTCTCAAACCTGAGGATTTACTACTTTTCTCTGTTTTTAAATCACCAGTAATTGAACATCTTTTGGTGTTGGTCAGACAAAAATAAGATGTTTGAAGATCTCACTTTGAACTCTGTGATACTGTGATGAGAATTATCTCACTATGTTTTACATCGACTAAACCGAACAGAAAATGATCATCAGATTAATCAATAATGAAAATATTTGTTGGTTGCAGTCTTAGTCTAATTAATTTTATATTTATTGCAAAGCTGAATATACCAGAATAGGTATGTACTGTATTGCTATTTTTATTTGTTAACATCGTATGTGTCACTTATTAGATTTGCCTTATTTTGATGGTATTTAAAGAGCCTAGACTGAATTACAGGAGTCTTTTTTTTTTTTTTTTTTTTTTTATTTCTAGTTGGGCTGAATGATTTTGAAACAATATCTGATTGTGATTATTTTGACTGATATTGCAATTGTGATATGATTTGGGATATTAGAGTTAATGAACATTTTTTATATCATTACTCTTATTTTGATTGAAAAACAAGTTTTGTTTTGTTTTGTTTTTTTTTGCAGGAATCAGTACCAAATGAAGATGTTTTTTTTTTTTAAAGTCCGTAGAATCTAATTTGTAGGACAGGACATCTCATTTTTTTGACACATTTTTAACAAATATTGCACCTCTTGCGATTTGAAAATTGCAGAATATTGCGATTTTGATATAATTTCGATTAATTGTGCAGCCCTAATTTCTCGACCTATTGATTAATACATTTTTAATTAGTTAAATTCCTGCCAGCAACATCTCAACTTGGCTAAGTGATGCTGACATCTCTGTGTTAGTGTCATGACTAGAAGGATTTAGTGGTATTATTGTGTGAACTCTCACCTGTAGACTGACCTGGCTTCCTCATTTACTCGCCCACAAGGGTCTGTTAAGTGACTGATTATGACAAGTGCTTCCTGCAGTTCTGTGACAAGTGGAGTTAGAATTGAAAAACTGCCCGGTTGCAACATGTAGGACGGCTCAGAATAGTGTTTTATAATCCCTAATGGGAGGTCAATTCATTTCCCACTTGTGGTCTTTGAGTGTAGTAAATGATTTAGTTTGGTCAGTAACAGTGCCAGCGTATTGTCTCTGTAGCCAAACAACTCAAACCCTCCGAGTGTGGCGCACAGATGAAATACGGTCTGACACGCCTTATCCAGTCCCAGTCCCTGTACTTGGAGCCTATTCCCCACAGAACAGGAAGCCATAATGTGCTGCTTGAGTCTGGGGTTTAGGGTGTTAACCAGACTCACCCACATTTTTGGAAAATGACAAAGAGAGAAAGCCGGAACTGAGATCTGAGGCCTGCTGCTACTCCAGAGACCGCTACATCATCTGTCCCTGTGATCCACACTAAAATATATAGTCCTCAATCATCCCAGTGGGAGCTGCCCCACCTCTGTAACATCACAGCCTGGCCTGTTCTCCACACACAGCAGTTTATACTGGTTAGTGTGGGAGAGGAAGAGGTCAGTCAGACCGAGGGAGAGGCCTCAGACTCTCATGTAATCTGACTACACATTCCAGTCTGTATCAGAGGAATGCTGAGCCCCACTCTGCCTATACACTTGCTCCTCAGACAATATGCGCACTGACACATGAATGCTTTCAACACAACTTTGTCTATAAAGTGTCTGTTAGCTCTGTACGCCCATAACGCAGCGTGATGGTTTTGTTTTCTTTCTTTTCTCATTTTTGTTATAAAGTCAGCCAACAATTGATTTCACCAACCAGTCATATTATCTTCAAAATAAAGAAGAAATTTTTAGCTGTTGATTGACGTTTTTACTTTTTTTTTTATGTTTACAACTATGCTAGCAGCTCAGTGAATACTTAAGCATGCAGTGCTTTGAGCTACATGCACGCATCTGCATGCCAACATGCTCAACACATCCTGATGAGCATTGTAGTTTAGCGTGTTAGCATGCTAACATTTTCTAATTAGCATTAAACTCAAAGCACAGCTGTCAAGGGGTGAACAAAATTATTATGTGTCCTGAGAAGGACATGAATGTCTGGGCTATACATTACAGGTGAACAATATGGATTTTTTTCAGCCAATACCAAAAATTACCTGCTTCTTATGGCTGATACAATAAGATAACTGATTTTTGCATTTTTTAAAGAAGTTCGTATAACGTGTAGTTTATGCACAGCCAAGGGTAAGAAAGGCTCAGATCTAGTGAGTTAAGATGGATGATTTAATGGGATGATTCACCCAAAAATGAAAATTTAGTCCATATCTACTCACCCTCAGGCTGACTGAAAACTGGTCACCATTCACTTCCATTGTTTTGGAGATTCTGCAACACTCTTTTTCCTGTGAAACTCCAGCAGTGTTTTGTGGACTAAAAAAAACTAAACCTGACCTTTGAGCAGTATGAGGGTGGGTAGATAATGACTGAATTTTCATTTTTAGGTGAACTATCCTTATAGTATTTCTAGCTTTGACCGAACCAAATCTGATGTCACTGTGACAACAAAAAAAGAACAGCTCTGACTCTTTAAATGTTCATTTATTTTTTCTTGTAAAGTTCATTAAAAAAACTTGACAAATTTACTTTTTATAGAGCATTTGCATACTTTCGACTTGTCCAGGGTGTACCCCGCCTCTCGCCCAAAGTCAGCTGGGATAGGCTCCAGCTCCCCGTGACCCTCACGGATAAGCGGTTACGGAAATGGATGGATGGATTTGCATACTTTTTTTTTTGCTTCATTGCTGCATTTGCAATGAAATGCTTTGACAGTTTGTCAGATCACATATTATTATAGCCAATATTTATCAGCTTATCTACACCGATACTAATGTAGACTGAAAAAGCAAGGCCAATATTGGATATTTATTGGGCATCCCTAGTATCTATCCAGTTGTCAAGACCTTTAACACGTCAGTAGAATACATACTCTGAATGTCTGTACAAAATTTCATGGCAATCCATCCAGTATTCAGTTACAAGTAAAAGATTCAAAATCTTAATTAACTACAAGCACTTCTAGCAACAAAATATACTTAAAGTACCAAAATAAAAGTATTCATTATGCAGAATGACATATTTCAGAATAATATTATATATTTCTGGATTAATATGATTGTTGCAGCTGGCAAAGGTGGGACTTATTTTAACTATTTTACAAAATGTGGGACAAAGAGTATGTTTGTGTGATACAATGTGGGACACTGCTGAGAGGTAAAAAATATAAACATTTGTACTCTTCCACTTAGCTTGAAGCTCTGCCCTCTGGTTGATTCAGTAGCACACGTAGACTATGCAGGTTACCAGTTAGGCCTTTTGCATGTGAAGGACTTTACAAATATATTTTATCTGAATGTATCTTTTCAAACTCCCATGTGAAGTACATACAGTAATGCAATAGCCTGTATAATTCAGAGAGCTGCACAGTGTGGTAAAAGCCAGATTTTAGACAAGCCTGTCCTGCAGCGCTTGACTTTTGAAAACTAGAGCCGATCAACATGTAGAACATCATATCAGTGTGTAAGTGGGATGTGGGAAAAGGGATAAAAATGCTGTGCTGTCCTACATAAAGTTGAACACATGGTCAGTTAGCTAAATCCATAATAATACATCATAATGCATTAGTTGATTTATATTTTATAGCAGTAATCGAAATCTGCAAAATGGCGAGTAACCATGGTGTGAAATACCGACTGACACATGAGGCCCTCTGAAAGCCTCAACAGGAAAATTTTGGGGGTCTCGGAAAAATTATTTGTCACTTGCAATTTCCACTAAAATGTCTTCTAGAAGCTTATTATGTCCAGTATTCATTATTCAAATTGCAAAACATTTATTCACAAATATGTATACAGAACAATAAAGTTGTTTTCCCTTATATTGGCACTGAATGGAGGTTGTTTCTGTTAAGGACTCTTTACGTGGATGACACCGCTGCATGTGGTCTGCAATCCAAATTTTGTGTAGTTTTAGAAACCATAACTTTACCACGTACAACCTGAAAAGCAGCGAATTGCTGTGCAAAATAAAATGAAGCTGCCATCTGTAGTCTGCTGTGTGTGCTGGACTTGAAGGCAACTGGGGCCCAGCAGCAGCTTTTCGCCCCGAAGCTTCCAATCAAGTTAATTTGACCGGGCCTTATATAGGAGCGTGGTATGAGGGAGGTGAGGACACAGTCCCTCCAGAAAACAGAAAACTTGCACATAAGCTCCACTTGAAAAACATTACTTTGCAGTTCTTGAGATCAAATACTCTGGCAGTGCATCCAAACATTTTATTTGTGTTTGCAGAAATAGTTTTACCTCGTAAATATGTGAACGCCCTCAAACTGAATGGAGTCAGGTCATGGTTGGATGTTGGAGTGTGATGTTGTAATATGGGTGGGGAGCTCATGGTGCAGACATGGACACTGACTGGCCTGGATTTGTTAGATTCTGATTGTTTGGACAGAGGGCGGTCTCACGGGTCACAGAGTTAACAAGAGTTTGGGCTCCTCGTCGCATTTGATGTCGGTTCTCACAGCCTTGTTAAATTCCTATCCTGGAGAACATGTGCGCTTGCAATAACTAGTGTTTTCAGCCCTTATGTTTTTGATTTTTGTCTAAAGCAAAAGCAAAAATGAGCGTTCTCACTCTCTTTCCCCTCACTCTCTGTCTCCCTCTCTCGCTCACTCTCATTCTTTCTCTCAAACTTGGAAGCTGCTGAGCTTCTGAAAAGGGTGGTGACTTCCTTTTGGATAAACATGTCATTAATCTGAGAGAACACATTCTTTCCCATCGCAAGATAACCAAGGGGGAAATGTCCGGTGTTGTAACACAGGCGGGCCCTTCAGATTGTGTGGTTTTAAATGGCCCCCACCAATGTGAGAGAAATCTCTCCCCCTGCACACTGAACACACCGACCTTGACTGAACTGACCTGTCCTGACTGCACACTGCATACTTTTGAAGTGTCTTGCTGCCTATTGTTGTCTTTTATTTTGAAGAAAACACACATGAAACAGTCTCTGATTGCAGTCACGAGGTCCTATTTTAGGCGGTGGTGTAGTTCATTAGAAACAGTTTTTGGAAGGAGCATTAGTGTGAATTTCTCAAGTTTCTTTTGGGTTTTATTAGGGGTTGGGGAAAGATTGATACATCATAGTATCACAATATTTTGCCTGACAATATTGTATTGATACATGGATGCCAAGAATCAGTGTTTATATGAATTATTAAAGGGATAGTTCACCCAAAAATGAAAGTTCAGTCATTATCTCCTCACCGTCAGTTTCGCAGGAAGATGGTGTTGCAGAATCTCCTAAACGATGTAGATGAACGGTGACTGGTTTTCAAATGTAAAAAAAACAACTAAAAAAAAAACCCATACTGCTCATCTGGTTTAATCCAAGTCTCCAAAAGCCCCGACATGCCAAGCTGACTTGAAAGACGTCATTTATGGCCTGTTTTTAGCCTAAATCTTCGCTGTAGATCCTGGGTGCGTCAATTCGATTACACCAGAGGAGCGGTACGGATGCATTTTATGTTTGTGTCTATAATTCTGCAACGCTGTTTTCCTGTGAAACTCCAGCAGTGTTCGGTGGACTGAAAACAACTAAACCTGACCTTCGATCCCCATGAGGACAAGTAGATAATACCTGAATTTTCTTTTTTTTTTTTGTGAATTATCCCTTTAATATTGCAAATAAAATGCTTTTTTTAGTCCACTTGGTGGTGCAGAGTTTTTTTTCTGGTGAGGTCAGCAGAGGTCCTATTCAATGGAGATGGTTGGTCACAATCTGCCTGACAATGAAATTTTGCTGCAAAAAAAATGAGTGAAATGAGATGAACAGACTGATAATTCACTAATATCATACTGTGATTTAAGTATCATGATAATATCGGTCATGGGGCCGTTTTTATATTGCTGACCATAGTAGACATAACCTGGACCTGAAGCAGTATCCTTTAGTAAGTAAGAAACTGATACAATGCTATATTTCACACCTATGCCAGTTGGTGTCTGGGACTACAGCTCTTTCCTGGGAAAATCCCCTGCTGCAGACGTGATGTGTTTACATTTCTAGTTAGTCTCACCTTTTCCAGGAAGTGCAGTGCAAAAACTTAACAGTAATCATCAAGGGCAAAAAAAATGACTAAGAAACGAGCGGATAAAAACAGTATAATGATCACCTTACATCAGTGATGGTGATACAGTTAAATCGTACTGTAGCTGCGGGCGGCAATGCAGCAGGCAGCCTGCAGGAAAGCACCACATCCACTGGGGAAAGGGCTGATTTTTGCAGAATTTGTTGTTCTTGAGTCAAATTTGAGCAATTCAATCTTAAGTGTTGTGTGTGTTTTGAGCTCAAATCATCAAAAACCTGGCATAATGTTCAGAGCTGATGTGTGCTTTGTGTGTTGTTTGTGCTTTTTTTTTTTCCTCCTGTGTCAGAACATGGTTTTATTGGTTATTCAGCCGGGCTGCTCAGCAGTAACACGATGCCAGATTACAGCCCAGGAGAAAACTTCTTCACCGTCTTCGGGGTTTTCTTCCCTGCTGCTACAGGTGAGGTGACCACATCATCTCTTTTTCATCTAACATTGTGTGCTGTATGTTTTAGGAACAGCTTATCTACCCATTAAAGGGACGATTCACCCCAAAATCAAAAAATATGCTTTTCCCCCGGCCTGTAGTGCCATTTCTCAATCTCGTCAGTTTTGGTGTGAGTTGCCAAGTTTCTAAGATAGCGGCCTCCTCTTGAATTTAATGGAACTGGACAGCCTCAACTTGTGGTGCTCAAAGCGCCATTTACTCATGGATGAGAGGCTCATGCTCATGACTGAACAGGATGTAAACAATGAAAGCATCCTCCTTGGTTGAGCTGTAACCTCTCGTCCGTGAGGAGACGCACGTTTCCTTTGGCATGCTTATATGGTTGGTGGGTGTATTTCTGCAGAAAGAAAATAGCTCCTGCATGAAACTGCTCACAACGAGGTCTGTGGATTATCAACCGGGTCATGACTTCTGGAAAGAGAAGTTTCTGTTGAGCTTTTCAATTTTTGTTTGTGCTTTGAGCACCACAAGCCAAGTGTCATCTAGTTCCAGTATAATCAAGTCTTTCCAGGAAGTTGTGATGTTGCGATCGCAGCTGTTAGTGCAAATTCAGCCGATCCCCATGAATCCTGCACGACCTTGTAATTCTGTCCAGTCACACAACTTCTCCGCACATTTTATCAATCATAGCAGTCTCCTTCACGAACGTATGTGTCAATGAACCGACTCAATGTTTTATTTAGAGCTGCAACGATGCATAGTTGATTATTAATCAGTGATTAAATAATCAGTTATTATTATCGGGTTTTGGGAAACACTTATCGTGCATTTTCCCCATTTTCTGACATTTTATAAGTCAACTAATAATCAATTAATCGAAAAAATAATTGACAGATTAATAGATGATGAAAATAATCGTCACTCGCAGCGTTGTTTTATTATTTACTTTTTCCTATTTTTATTTTTTTTGTGTGTGTGTTATGACATGTACACAAGGTTTGTAATTGTTTTGCAGGTTTATCAGTGCTCTGTGCACTTGTATATTTTATAATTTTGTGTTTGCTGTTTTGACGGAGTTTGAGCTCCAAAAATATTTTTGCTTATTTGTGGAATAATCCCACAGGTGCACTTACAAATAAAGCATATTTTGTCTGAATTTTAGAACCCTGGGCCTTTTTGGTAAGGTTACTTGGAGCAGTTTTATTCTCACTGGAACAAGTTTTTTTTTTTTTTTTTTAATTTTAGGCTGCAACAGTCCCAAATAAGGCCTGTGAAATCCTGGAGGGACTGATATTTGAGTGAAGGCAGACATCCTTACAGCTGATATCTCCAAAACTCAGCAATTCACGCCAAAACTATCAGAGTGGATAAACAGCAACCACAGGCCAAAAAAACTATCAACACTCCAGTTGTCCTTTCGTTTCTTGCAGCTACATATGCAGTGTAAAAATATATTTTGTATTGTGTAGTCTGTTGTTTACATTTTTGTGGTTTGTTTCTGTGTGTTTATGTGCGCGTGTGTGCGTGTGTGTTGTGTGTAGGGGTTATGGCAGGCTTCAACATGAGCTCAGACCTTCAGCGCCCTGAACACAACATCCCGGTGGGAACACTGGCAGCTGTCTTCACCTCGTATGACAACACACACACTCACACTTGATAATATTGTGAAATGAGAAAACAACACAAGCAAAAACTACACAATTAAGTACAGGCTGCAGTAAAAGTAACCGAATAAAAGTAATTGTACAGGAAGAAAGAAAGACAGCATAAGTGGGCCTGCTGATGGAACACAGATGGAAACAGTGTAGAATCATACAGACTGAGCTTGTTTGGTCCATAAAATGTGTGAAAAATGTCGATCACCGTTTTCCAAAGCACAAGGTGACGTCCTGAAATGTTTTGTTTTGTCAACAACCCAAAGATATTCAGTTTACTGTCCTAGAGGAGTAAAGAAACTAAAAAATATTCACATTGAGAAGCTGAAATCAGAGAATTTGGACATTTCTTTTCTTGAAAAATTACCCTAAACTATCACGATGTTGTGGCGATTAATTTAATAATTGACAGCTAACTGATTAATTGACTACTTGTTGCAGGCCCACTAAATAGCGAACTATTCAGCCAGAGGGTGGTTTATTATGAAAGGAATGCAATTACAATTTCAAGCAGTTTCAAATCAAGTTACTTCTCAAACCTTGAAGACATTCCATTAAAATTCAAGTGTTTTCAAGGATTTCCAGTACCTGTGCAAACCCTGTGCAGTGAAGCCTGAACTGACCCACTTGTAAAATATTAAGTTACAGTATCAGCTTATTAACTTATCAAGAAATTACTTTTGTAGTGCCCTCAGATCACAATGTGAGATCTCTTAAAAAGGGCAAACTTCCCCTCTCACATGCACTGAAGAGAACAAAGATATCCTCATTTCCAGTATGAACCTGTCAAACACTGGAGCTGTCATGACACAATTCTCCTATTAATAGTGAGAAAGCAGCAGTTGTTAATAATTATGTGTGGTGGTGGACTGTTTGTGACCCACAGGTGGTTCCTGTATCTGGTCTTTGTCTTCCTCCTGGGGGCCATCTGCACCAGAGAAGCTCTGCGCTATGACTTCTTGATAGCAGAAAAGGTAAACTCCTCTCTCTCTCTGTTTCCATTCTGACTCTCTGTTCAGAGAGGCCCGCTCGACAAACGGGCTGAGGAGAGGGGATTCCCCATGATGGCTCACTGTGTTGATGTGGTGTGGTTAATTCAGGTTCTGACTCAGCCTTGACATGTAGGACCCCCTCAATGAAACAATATGTCCCATGAGGTCGTGGTTTACAATGATTTTACAACCCCAGTTCCAAAAAAGTTAGGACGTTGTGTAAAACGGTAATAAAAACGGAATGGAATGATTTACAAATCCTTTCCAACTTTTATTCAATTGAATACAGTACAAAGGACTGATAATATATTAAATTAAAGTGGCGTTTTTTTGTAAGTATACTCTCATTCTGAATTTGATGCCTGCAACATGTTTCAAAAACGTTGGAACAGGGGCAACAAAACTCTGGGAAAGTTGCCGAATGCCCTAAAAACACCTGTTTGGAACATTCAACAGGTAAACAGGTTAACTGGTAACAGGTGATAGTAGATACATGATGGGATATTAACAGGGCATCCTTGAAAAGCTCAAAGGATGGAGCAAGTTTCACTTGTGACAAAATGTTTGGGCAAATAGTCCAATGTTTCTTAACAAAAAAAAAACTTTTGTCTCACCATCTACAATCCATAACATCATGTTACATAAGGGGCAAGGCTGAAAACCAGCATTGAAAGCCCACATAACTGTATAAAGGACACCACAGGGGCTCAGGAACACTTACAAAAACCTTTGACAGCAAACATAGTTCGTCACTGCATCTATAAATGTAAGTTAAGACTCTACAATGCAAAGCGAAAGTCATATTTCAACAACATACAGAAGCTCTGCGACCTTCTCTGGAGCCTGAGCTTCATCTGAGATGGACTGATGCAAAGTAGAAAAGTGTCCACGTGGACTCGTGACCTCTGGGCTAAAGAGGAGAAGGACCATCCAGATTATTATCAGCAGTAACGTCAAAAGCCTGCATCTGTGATGGTATTGGGGTGTGTTTGTGCCCATGGCATCATGGGTAACTGTCACATCTATGAAGGCCTCATTAATGCTCAGATACAGTCCAGACCTCTGTATGACAACAGAGACCCCGGACTGTTGAGCACCTGAAGTCCAATATCAAGCAAGAATGAGAAAAAAAAATCACTTTCCAAACTTCAACTATTAGTGTCCTCAGTCCCCAAGTGCTTACTGAGTTTTGTTAAAAGAAATGGTGATGTATCACAGTGGTGAACATCATCATCAAATTCAGATTGAGTGTATATTTACAGGAAAAAAAAAAACATGAAGTCAATCAGTTTGAACGTTAAATCTCTTGTCTTTGTACTGTTTTCGATTGAATACAGGTCAGAAAGTTTGTGCAAATCATTGCATTCTCTTTATTTACATTTTACACAACGTCCAAGCATTTTTGTCACTGAGGTTGTACAACAGCTGAAGTAGAGCTGTAGTCAACAACATTGTAGTCAATGGAAACTCTACATACTCTTCAACCATTTGACTGGTCAATGGGGAAAAATCTGTGTGTCATCTCTAGATTAATTAAATCAGTCACAGGGCGCTGAATGACTCTGCCTGGTAGAATAAATTGTGCTCATCACAGTTACACGTGTTACCAAGCGCATGAATTCCCACAGTTTGACCATTTTATCAACATGTAGCAATATGATTACCTTCAACGCCTGTCTATTAAGTAAATTTATATATAGCAGAACCACATACACGGCAGCAACGAGGGTCACAGAGCAGAATCGTCCTGCTTCCATACAACACCACAGCTGACACAGCTCACTCTGCAGCATAAACTTCAACAAAAAGAAACATCAAAAAACAGCCTTTATGTAGTTGCTTCAAATGAGGTTTAATGTTAATACAGTTTCTCTAAACTGTGTTGACATTAATATTTGTACAATATCACCCCAGTCTGTGGGAATGGCCACATTAGCAACATGCTAGGGCCGAATTCAACAGAATAACCTACAAATTAAACAGTAAAACAACATAAAACATGGCAAACCCTACAGCTTCCCAGTTTGAAGTAGGGTCACATTAGACAGAACAGGTATGAAGGGTTTAGTTTGTGCAGAGAGGAGCTAAGATTAGATTCATGCACATTAGGGCTGATCTGTCAACCATTTAATCAATTAAGACATTGGTTGTTTGATCCATAAAATTTCAGAAAATTGTGAAAAATGTCATTTCCCAAAGCCCAAAGTGACGTCCTCAAATGTCTTGTTTTGTCCATAATCCACAGTTATTCCATTTACTGTCATGGAGGACTAAAGAAACCAGAAAATACTCACAGTTGAGAAGCTGAAATGAGAGAATTTGGACATTTTTTCTTAAAAAAGGGCTGTGATGAAGAGTAGATCAATGAGATGCCTGATTTAGTTACATACTATTAATAAAAACCCACAATACTCACTCTCATATTAAAATTAGACTTTGCTATGACCAATCACTGACTGAAAATCCTTGACTTCTCCATCAGTGGGTAGCTCTCATTGTTTTCATAAGGGGCTGGCTGCAGCGGAACTGAACTGGGTGTAGCTGTTGTGAGCTCTGGACCCCACCCCATCCTCTTCCAGCCTCTGTTTGTTTTCCTTCTTCCTCCAGGTCTCCTTGGTGGGTTTCCTCTTTCTGCTGGGCCTCTACATCTCCTCCCTGGCTTCCTGCATGGGCGGCCTGTACGGAGCACCCAGGATCCTCCAATGCATTGCCCAAGAGAGGGTCATCCCCGCTCTGGCCTTCCTGGGAAGAGGGGTGGGTAGATGGATGAATGGATGGATGGATGGAGGGATGGATGGAGCCATTGGGGGGGGGGGGGGATGCCTGGACATTAGCGAGAGATGTAAATGTAGATCACTTAGTGAGGGTGTGTCTTTGTGAGAGTAATGATTATTTGCTCTTAAAGCAATTCTGTATCATGACTATTTAAAGGATCAGTGTGTGGGATTTAGTGACATCTAGTGGTGAGCTAGCAAATTACAAACAAAAAATAAATACAGAGTGCCTCACCCTCCCCTTCCAAGCATGTAGGAGAAACTACAGTGGCTGCAAAAGGCCCTATCTAGACCCAGTGTTTGGTTTATCCTTTCTGGGGTACGGTAGAAACATAGCGGTGCAACATGCCATGAAAGAGGACCTGCACCCTCTGTAGATATAAAGGCCTCATTCTAAGGTAACGAAAACACAACTACACTTATTTTCAAGTTACTATTTACTAATGAAAACATTTTTATAATATTATTTTCCATGCCTGCCATATTCTGACAATAAATCCCCCTAAACTGAACACACTGGTCCTTTAAATTGTATGTAGTGTTTTTTTGTTTGTTTTTTTTCTGGCAGAAGAGCTGCTGGCAGGGCGCTGTGGAGCACTGGGATGAAGCTTATATGTGCAGGGTCTGGCAAGTCCTAATATATAATTGATTGCCTGAAAAAAGCAAACATGATGACACCAACACCTTTCTGAAAAGTTCAGACTTTCAACTAGTAGCACTGGGAGCAGCTGCATAAAAATAGTGAAGGCTTGTGGAAAAAGTCACTGGGTGCAGAGCTTTTTCTCAGGTGCCTACATGCTGCCAAATTCACTCTCCTCATGGGGAACAATTGAAAAATACCAGCACTCAGAAAAATGCAATATGGACACAAGCCCTTTGTGACAAATTAATTGTTGCACCTATTTGCACCACTTATTCAGAGAAACATGCTAAAGCTTCTAAAAGTTCGATTGGTCTTTTTAAACAATATTTAAGCATCGGAGGTTCATTTATTGACCTTGGAAAAAGTAGTTGGACAAAATAATTGCAACTGATGGTTCACTTGCTGGCTGTTTGCAGAGCTGTCAACCATATTGCATCAAAGCTCAATGCTTAACTTTTAAGCTCATATGGACAAAAGTGCTTCAAGTGCTTTGGATAAAGTCATAAACAGCTACTGAGCTCACATGCCATAAAATCCTTCTCCATGACAACTGAGCAAACTGCATCTCTTGATCAAGATTGTGTGCAACTGTGCAACCCACTGAAAGCTCTGTAGAAAGTTGGTCATGGAACTTTGAGTTGCAATTATAGTTTGTATATTAAAGTTAAAAGTTCTTAATTTCCCTTGCACCATATGAATGAAAGCCTGTTTTCAAACTCAAGCGTTTTCTAGTTGCATGTTCAACGCAGGCAACATGATTTGCTAAGTTGGACTTCAACGGCAAACTTAACCTAAATCTAAACCATCTATCTAAATCTAAACATACACATTTAATTCATGGAGCTGGCTGATTTGCCTCAGAGCAAGGAGAGCAAGTCACTGTAAAAAAGCAGCTTTGCATATAATGAAACTGAGAATTTTGTGAAAATGTTTGTCTGTGCTTTTAAGAAGACAACAGACATCCATGAATTGAGCTAAAATAAAATAACATCACTCAGTATAACTTCACATTGGACCCAGACACAAAAAAGTGCATCCATGAATTTATCTGACTTTGGAAAAAAAATGCAAATCCCCAATAACTAACTGCATCTTTAAACCTAAATTTGCATAATCGTTGAACTACAAGGTAAATCCTATGAGTCATGAAAAGTTTGTAATAGTAATATTGTCTCTGATTACTTGCAGTATTGTAATGTAAGTATGTGTGTAGCCTGGCTGTATGGGGGGGTGTGGTGGGTGGACTCAACAGGAAACAGTGACAGGACTGCCTCACTATAGACTGCAGACTCCACTCCATACAAGTGGCTGCATTACAGCAATGAGTTAAGCCTCACCGCACACATACGCTCTCAGAGTCACGTTGACATCCTGACCCCGTCCACCTCCACTTTTCCTCAGACTTCCCTGGATGGCAGCAGTGTCTGACCTCTCTCAGCGGGCTGGAATGAGGCCCTAGACATCTTGGCCCAAATCAAAGCTTCAGAACAAACGCAGGAAGGGGCCGACGGGCAGGGCCCTGCTCCCTGTACTGTGTGCTCTGGAGGCCCGCCAGGCACACAGCAGTGCTCCTTAAACTGTGAGATAGGACCTCAGAAGTGAAAGCAAGCTGGCTGACTGACCACATGTTAAAACAATTTATCCATTTTGAACAAGGGATTATTTGTTGTCCTCCCGTTACAGATGGTGTTTCACCTGCATTTAATGATTTTTAGATCATCAGATTTAGTTCATTCAATTGTTTGTCTCCCTGGAATGATTGGAAGTTAAACCTTCCTTAAGTCAAATTACCCTTTTACCTTTTACGTGTAAAATTTTGTCTAATGTAATTTAGGCCGACCTTTCTCATGGGCTTCTAAGAAGTTCAGTGTCAGGTTAGGATTCTGTATGTGAGCAATGACTGAGCAGGTCTTCTGACCAAAGAAAGGTCAGATGAAGTCATGGGAAGATTTTTTCAAACAGTTTATTTAGCAGTATTTAGGTTTTTTTCCTGCACATATGGGTAATCATCTCAGAAGTTTTAGACGTATTTTAAGGCACGATAGAAGCAAAATATCTCTGGATGGAGGGCTGATTTGGTTTAATATTACTGAAATGTAAAGAGAATGGAAACTTTTTTTGCTCTAACTAAATCATTATGAAGTAAATGTTGACTGCACAGTGTAATGGCTATACAGTAGAATGATGACTGGTGGCGTTTCGATTGCTTTCCTGTAAGCCTTTACTGTGCAATGCTGTCTGCCCTGTGCATGATTTTTTCGTGGAAAATGACTTCATTATGTAATTCATGTACAAGTATCCTGTTGTAGGTTGCACCAACTGGTCTTTACTTGACTTTCTGTTCCAAACTGCTAAGTCGGTCTTCGTTAAGACCAGCCTTGAGAATGGACTTTACACCGGTTGCACCATCCAGACTTAGGCCTAGTCTTAACTACACCTGGTCTTTGCAATTTGCATTTGTAGCTAATAATTTCTAGTTTGCAGCGATGTTATGGAGGATCAAAGGTAAAGAAAAGGTCATTTCATCTTGCATTGAGGTAAGAAAGTTACTTAAACTGTACAGCCAGAACAATAAAACGCTGACTGCTGAGTAGTCCAACGTGATGACAAATAAGAAACCGTCAACTTGGAGAAAAATAATGAAAGACATAAATGTTTGTTCAGATAAAATAGATGGACCGGTGTTAGCGAGCACACAGTTTCAACTGACTTGAGAGTCAGTGAGTGAAGAGAAACTTTTTAAACATTTTGTGAAGCGCCGTCTATGACAAATTCTTAATTATTTGGGCCTTCTTGAAAATTCTGCAAATGGTATTTAATTCTTATGTCTGACATTCTGAACATAATTCATTTCCCACCTGTGTTGCTTTCATTTTCCACACAGTTCTGTTGAATAACACATCTCTTTGAGTATTCATGGCACAGAACAGAAGGTATCTGTGAATACAGGCTGTGTATCTGTTTTAATCAGCCTAGATTTTGACTTTACATTTGCTCCTGACTAGTCGTAAGATTTACTCTTTACTCTTTAAGCCCAGATTGTGCAACTGGCATAACTATTAGATTGGACTTAGAATGCCAAGTTAACACCAGTTTAGCTTAAGACCAGGTCTAAGTCCTGTTGGTGCAACCGGCCCCTGGGTATTATCAGGTTTTTGGAGGACCTGGATAAGGTCTTATCCCAGTTTTGAGAAACCTGGATATGCTACCTGGAGTACTCCAATAGAGACTAAGATTCTGTGGCATATAACACCTTATCCGGGTTTCTGAACATCCTGTGTTGGTACAGAACAGAGTGGCTGGGATCAAGGGATCTGCACACAGATGATCAGAAACCTGGATACTGTTAGAAGCATGTATACAGGGATATGAATAACCAGGTTTCTCATGTTTGATGTAAACCTTATATCCCAAATATGATCCAAACCAGGATAAGTTTCATAACTAGGATACTCATGTATGTAAATGCAGTCACTCACTAATGAACAAATTCACACGTTTTCTCCTCATGTTTTCTTCTAACGCTATCCCTGCTGCAGTTACTTTTATGTGTGAGCTTCTCTCTTATTTCCAAACTGGTGTTGATCATTTCTCCGCAGAGCCAAGCCCTGAGGAAACAGAAAGCAGTCTGGTTTTGTGTACAGGTGTTGTTGTCTTTGCAGCAGCTGCACAAACAATAACACCACTTGGAAACACTGCGGGGAATTGAAAATTGTCTGTTTCCACTTTAAGTTCAGTTTCATTTCATTTCATCAGTCCCTGTAGGTGACGAGTTTTCCTTAGTATCCACAACTGACACAGTTTTATTTGCCCAAAACACTGAAGTTGTGAATCTCAGAATCTCAGTCGGGGGGGAAAGACACAATTTTCTTTGTCCACAAGACTGTTTATTTTAACTCAGTGTGACTGTTCTGTAAAAACCAGTGTATCTCCAAAACATGAACTCTTCATAAGTTAATTAAAAAGAGTTCGGATTTCATCTTGACAATGCAGTTTTTAGATAATAGAATGGGTTTTTAAAGAATTCCATGGTCCATTTAGCGTATTGGGTATTTTCTCAACACTTAAAGGGACAGTTCACCCCAAAATCAAAGATGCATATTTTTCTTCTGACCTTCTTCTGTAGTGCAGTTCATCCATTTAGATCATTCTGGTGTGAGTTGCTGAGTTTTGGAGATATCAGTTGTAGATCTTTCTGCCTATCTTAAATATAATGAAACTAGATGGCAAAGGCTGGAACTAACAATTATTTTAATTATCGATTAATGTGTCTATTGTTTTATTGATTGATCGATAAGTTGTTTATGCAAAATGTTTCCCAAAGTCCAAGGTGGTGTCTGCAAATGTCCTGTTTTGTCCACAACCCAAAAATATTCAGTTCACTGTCATAGAGGAGTAAAGATGCAACAAAATATAAAACGATTTTAAGAAGCTGAAATCAGAGATTTTGAATTTTTTCTTTAAAAGATTCTTAAAAACAGTTCATTTATTATCAGTATAGCAGGTGATTAATGTAGTAGTTGACTAATAATCAATTTATTGGTTAACCATGTTAGCTCTATAGATGGCACTCGGCTTGTGGTGTTCAAAGCACCAAAAAGAAATACCTATAAAAACTCAACAGCAATGTCGCTTTCCAGGAATTATGACCTGGTTGCTCAAAACAATGCAGAGACTTTGTTGTGAGCAGTTTTATGAGGAACTGCTTTCTTTCTTTTCAGCAGCTCACACCAGAACAATCTAGATGGATAAATGGCACTACAGGCCAAATGAAAAATATAACATACATATGTAAATTTGTATACCTGCCCCTTTAATCATTATCACCTGTTTGGTGAACGGCAGACTTTAATGTGTAGTGCAGTCATCATCACTTTCCATATTGTGACACTCTCTCTCCAACAGAGAGGTCCAAACAGGACTCCAGTGGCAGCGATCTGTCTGACCAGCCTGCTCACCATGGCCTTCATCTTCGTCGGTCAGGTCAACGTGCTGGCTCCCATCGTCAGCATCAACTTCATGCTCACCTACAGCTTCATCGACTACTCCTTCTTCAGTGTAGCCATGACCCTCCAGCTGCAGACCAAAGAAAAGAGGGACCCCAGCGTCCTGGCCAAAGCAAACCAGCGCAGGTCGACCAGGCAGAGCTCCAGACCTCTGATCGAAGTTACTCTCCCAAACTATGGGAGTGGAGGCGAGAGTCCGCAGGGTAAAGGCACTCTGCTGGAGTTCACCAAGGACATGGACCAGATCTTTCCCCCCACATCAAATGTTGATGCCGAGAAGAAGACCTCCTCTATGCAAGAGCTGAGCAGTCGATGCAAGAGCAGAAAGGCTAGTGTTACCACGAAGCAGAAGCTGATGGACAGCTTTGGTTTGGATCTGAACAGCAACATGTTCTCAGGAGAGAGAGGAGAGGAGATGAGTTCAGCTCCACCACATTCAGAGCCTGAGGTGCAGCGTGGAGTCGGAAAGCCCGGGGCTGCAGAAGAACCACAAGACAAATGCTCAGTAATGCACCAAGCTGAGCAGGATTCATCAGCTGAGCCTCACAGCAGCACAGGTGATCAGCTTTGACAGGTTCAGATTATTTGAAGTAGAGTTGTCACAATTCCAGAATTTTAAACTCTGATGGAACCACCAGTATAAAAAATGACCTAAAAAACCTCAATAATCCAAACTGTCCCTTTAACCATCCATCTTTCAGGTGTTGGCAGTAAAACGGAGCACCAGAGCTTTGAAATCAAACCCATTCAGGATTCATTCTGTGCAAAGTTCTGCAACCACTGGGTTGCTCTTATCGGGGTAGGTTTCACACTGTTCGTATTTTCTTTTTGCTTTAAGTTTCACCTCAATTTAACAGATAACATGAACGCATCATTTGTTTTCTTTCAGGCATTGACCTCCATATTGATCATGTTTGTTATTCAGTGGGTTTATGCCCTAGCAAACATTGTTGTTGCCTTGCTGCTTTTCCTCTACATCGGGAAAACAAGCCCTGGACTACCTATAGGTAATAGCCATCAGTTCATTTCCTGTTTAGAGACACTTAGCATGAGTTCTCTGTCTTTTCACATATTTACCACCTGCACCTGAGCTGCATTTTTCAGCCTGATATGCCAAAGTGAACTTTGGACACAAGATGCATTTGGTTGCTGTGTAGTAGCAGAATGTGTGTTTCACTACAGCTGAGGCTGAGGTTAGCACCTACAGAGAGGTGAAGTCCCTCCCCTTCCAGTGGGCCCCACAGACCTGACTCCGGAAAAAATATGAACAGCAGACAATGATGTGATACAAATAATTTTCTGTTCCTGTTTGAATTGTCACAAATTACAAATATGATATTTTTCAAAGTATGAAACCTCTCACCTGTGTTATCCGGCGACTTCTGGTCCTTTTATCTGCTGGGAAGCAAAAGAACAAGTAAGGCTGGAGGTGTACTTGCTGTTTAACCACGTTTGCATTCACGTATGGATGCGTTGGGGTGCGAATGCAATCACGTAGTTAAAAACAGGTATATCTCCGGACTAAGATCTGTTGCTTATGTGACTACATCCCGGTATGAAAACACTCAGGCATCGTAGCTTCAGCAGCTAGTGTTAGCTTGTGGAGAGAGAAAATCATGGACGTCATTTACGTGATTTCTGGGTGTGAAAGTCTTTCTAATTACTTATCTTCAGAGGCTGACAAACCTGACAAAAATATCTGGCTATCTGTACAGTTCATATTTTTTCCAAAGTAAGGTCCCATGGTGGTCCATCAAAAGGATCATGAGATTTTCACATGGTTTGAGTTAAAAATGATCACTTTTGCAAGACCTTTCACCGGTCTGGGGTTCCCTTCAAGACACCAAGCAGAAAATTGTACACCTCTAATGACGGCTCACATTCGATAGCACGCATACTCTAGAGAGACGCCACCACAGTGATGGCGGCTTGATTACTTCCGCTACTTCACAGGATCTGTCTGTAGATAATGTTTGCCTACTTTTGTGATCCATATTTCCTATGATAATCTGAGTGTGAGTGTGATTTGATTTTATCTAAACTTTAGTGATAAACCTTCAAGTATGCCACCCATACTTTTGATCCAGTTGTTGGAATTTCTTTTTGATGCTAGTACAAACACAATTTATAACTGCAAAGTAGATTTTGTTGCACAGACAAGCATTTGTATTTAAATGAAAGCTACAACACAGCTTTATTGACAGTATTACTTCAGATAAGACAAGTGGGGTTTTTTGTTTGTTTTTGTAGTAAGTATGGTGTTAAGATGTGAGACTTTTTTTTTTGTTCATTTTCAGGTTTTTAAATAATGGCTTACAATTTAAAGAAACAAATCCATAATACTAACAAAAGACAACAATACTTACCCTTTCCTTGACATGATATGCATAGAAAAATCTCCTTGAATTTCCAGGCCTTTTAGTGAGCAGCAAATGGTTGATGGTTCACAGCTTGGTTTCAAAATAAGTTTTGATTTTCTGTTTGCGTGTTTACTCAATATAGTATACTCCATTTACATTGAACTTTATGAATTATGTTGTATATGCCGATTTTAATTAACTTATGTAATTATATTCTCTGTTTTGGACCTTTACTTAATCTGTTTACGGCCTGCTGAAAGGAGAAAAGTCTTCTTTATGCCTGATTTTTGTATATTTACATGGTCATCCCATAAACTTGTGTAACTCTAGGCCTTTTATATACTAACTGTAGGAACAGTGTGCAAGTTACACCTTATTGAACCTGAAGCACGATTCCTATATGTTCATATTTTGTATCCTTAGATCATTTTACATTTTGCCATTATGTTAAACAAGAGACTTGCTGATTTGCAGTTTACGTTTTTAGATTTGGTCGCCCCTTGTTCAGTCGTTATGTGACCTGGTAATCCACTCTGGCACATTTCTGGGAGTTTCACTTGCGGTCTTGTTGCTGAGGAAGGCTGGCAGCTGTTGTGGCTTAGCATTTCTAGAATAGCTGGATGGGACAGGCAGCATCTGTGCATTAAACTCACCACATTACAGCGAGCCTGAGCGGTCTGACTCACGACATTTCTAAGCACAAGCTCCGCAAGTGTTACACACTTGTCTCGCAGGTGGTCGATGCGCTGCTGTGTGTTTCTCCCACTCTGCTACCACACTTCTTTTGCACGAACTTCAAATGTGGGTCTCCATTATAAACTTAAACATATTGTTATTATTGCATTTTTACACTTGTTCTCTGCTGCTAACATTTAAACTAATTATCTAATTGAGCTCCTTTCTTCAAGTAACAGTTTGTATGTTTATTTATTTGCAGGTATTGCAGCTCGATTCAGCTTCTTCACATGGCTCAAATCAACACTGAGTAGCATTTGCAGGTATTTTCTATTCTTATGTTACAAAATGATTAGTCAGGAATTGATTTGTAAGAACGACTGAGTGACGGATAAAAAAGAGATTTAGATAATATTTATCAAAAGAAGTGTCTTTGTTAAATTATCTGTCCAGCCCAGACTGAAACCTAAGTTATTGTTCATGCTTGTCAGTGTTCAATAAGCTGAAGATTTTAAGTTGAATCAGGAAGTCTTCAGTCACATTGACGAACATTACAAACAAATTTGATTTACTTTTACTTTTTCACAGAGGTGGTAAAAGTTTCTCCGTACTGTTTCCCTGTGTTTCAGAAGGAAAGGATCTCCTCGGGATGAGATCGTCGTCACGCCCTCTCTGTCCGCCGTCAGGGTGAAAACCAAGCAGCTGACGGAGGAAAACGCTGACTTTGCCTCTCGTCACCGCCATCACCACTCCTCATTCATCGGGACCGACAAGATGGTGCAACCACCGCTCCGCTGACCGACTTAAACACTGCCTCCGTTGCATGTCATAGCTGTCAGCCTGAAACCACATTTTCTGCCTCAAACCGTGCCCCGTGTTGCCCCGCGGGCCACATTCTGCACACATGCTGTATTTAAGAGGGACGTTCGGTGGCTCAGATTGTTATTCCTGAATCTGAGTTTCTTCTAGAGCTGCAAACAGTTTGTGTTAGAGAACAAGAGTGGACTGGAGGTAGCTGGAGTTTTTCTTCTATAAAGCTTAACTGAATTAAAAGAAAATAGTTAATATATCATGTCAATATATATAATATATAATATGTCAATATACTTAATGGCTTTAACTTTGACTGAACTATCACAATCTTTAAATCTCTGTTAAAAGTTTTTGTTATCAGATTACTGTACTGCTGGGTCACTTCCAAGAAGTCCGGCCACCATGGTGCTTTTGTGGTTTAAATGTGCTGTCTACATGTGACACAAAGATTTAATTAAAATATGTCTGTTCCCTTCTGCATGTTTAGATTTCATTGTTCAATGAAAAATGTTTCACATTATGTAATTAATTATCTTTTCCTAGTTGGCTGTCATACAACCCCAGCTCCAAAAAAGTTGTGTAAAACACAAATAAAAACAGAATGCAATGATTTGCAAGAACTTTTCAACCTATATTTATTTGAATACAGCACAAAGACCAGATGTTATCTGTTAAAACTGGTTAACTTTGCTATTTTTTGTAAATATACGCTCATTTTGAGTGTGATGCTAGCAACAAGTTCCACAAAAGGTGGGACAGGAGCATGTTTACCACTGTGATACATCGACTTTTCTTCTAACAATGCTCAGTAAGTGTTCGGGAACTGGGGACACCAATTGTTGAAGTTTAGAAACTCAAATTCTTTCTTATTCTTGCTTAATATACAATTTCAGGTGCTCAGCAGTTCGGGGTCTCTGTTGTTGTATTTTGCTTTTACTTTGCATTGTAGAATCTTGACTTGTATTTGTAGAAGTGACAAACTGTTTACTGAGAGTTTTCCAAAGTTTTCCAAAGCCTCTGTAGTATCCTTTATGTTGGTTTTTAATTCAGTGATGCCTGAGGGGTCAAAGGTCCTGTTTCCAGCCTTGTGTGCCAAGATTTCTCTGGATTCTCTGAATCTTTTAAATTCCTAAACTCCTTGAAATTGTGTGTTAAGATGCTTTGTTCTTAATCCATGCTTGTGAAAGACCCTTTAGTACTCAATCATGATGCCATCATCTGCGACCAATTAACCTGTTTTTGAGCATTTCACAACTTTCCCAGTCTTTTGTTGCCCCTGTCCCAACCTTTTTTGAAACATGTTGTAGGCATCAAATTCGTAATGAGAATATATTTACAAAAAACAATCAAGTTTGTCAGTTTGAACGTTAATTATCTTGCTGTTGCACTCTATTCAGTTGAATACCATATCAAAAATGATTTTCAAATATTACGTTCTTTACGTTATTTATGTTTAACACAGTATCTCAGCTTTTTTGGAATTGGGGTTGTATTTCACGGGTTTCACCATGAGTTCTTCAGATCTACTCCCAGGTTTTACGCCAAAAGAGACTGTTGTTTTCAATGTGCCAAAGACTCATTCTTCAAATGTGATCAGGATCAGTCAGTTGAGTCAGATCACAGTGACAAAAGGAAAAGATGTTGAATTTAAAAATACAAGCTCAAATCAAAACCGCATTGTGCTATTAGATGTGTTTAAATGGGGTCAAACAGTTAATGAATGTGAAGAGCTCTCCTGTTAAAAATCACAGCACCTGTTGTCACAAAGATCCAGCTCTTGTTAAGAAAACATTTTTTTGTTTATTAATTCACACATCAACTAAAATCTGTCAGTTATAGAGGGAGTTAGAAGTGATGTGTAGACAGTATTTGATTTGTTTTATAACACCTTCGAAAAGGTCATGTGATTCGGGTGCATTGGATGCGCGAGTCGCTGCTCTAGCTGCTCAACAGCAATGTTGTGAAAACCACTTCCTGTGAGCATTTTGTTGTCAGAGCTGCAACAGGTGCATGATAATCTGTAAAGATGCTGGTACCTTGTTTCTTCATCATCAGCTCGTCTCTAGATGAGTCAGTGCTGAGAAAAGTGTGAGCCTCAGATGGTTCAGTGGAACTGTTGGTCAAACCTGCGGAGGGTTTGGTTGAAGACTGGGACCCTGCACAGTTTATAACCTTTCATATCTGCAGCGTAGTTTAAAGATGACGCTGAAATGTCAGGAGCGTTGATAAAACATACCTTTGGGTCAGGCCTGAACAACATACAGCTGTTGACACAGATGTTTGTGCTTTTAGCAGTGGTGGCAGAAGCACTCAGACTCTGTACTTAAATAAAAGTATCAATACCACAGTGTAGAAATAAATGTTACAAGTGATCTTTTTCTGAAGCTTTTTCATGCTGTTTATGTGAGACACTTCAGAAAAACCTCCGCACTGCAGACATATTCTCATCACATGCACCCAAAAAACAAAAAAAGCATCATCCTATCAGTGTGGCATATCAGTAGAAATTTACATTTCAAGCCGATATCGGTATTTCATTTTAAAGCCTTTATCAGCCAGTAACAATGACGTGCTGATAGTATCATGCATCCCTGGCCACAAATTAAAAATGCTTGCGCATGTTTTGATTAAAATTATGGTTTCAATATGTGTCAGGAGGACAAGTCATAATGAGGAGTAAAGCCATAATTTTGACGTACATCTTTATACGTACACCAATGAAAACATACTTATTAATACTATATTCCATTTATTACATAGCTTTGTTAGATACTCAGTTCTGATTGGGCAGTTACAGCATTGTAAGGCCTGTTATTTCTGTATAACAGATTAATATTCTATATCAAATTGACTTGATTATTTTTCTCAATGCATCTCAAAAAGGCAGCCATTGGATCACATTTTAAATTGGATTTTAAAGTTTTGGTTTAACAGGTTTTAATCTAATCTACATTTAAACTGAGGTTTAAATCAAGAATGTGCTGCACCAACAAGAATTAAGCTAATCTAAATGTAATAAAACTAGGTTTAAAATGAGTAAATCCAGTTTTAAAATTAAGCAGAGCTGTCTTGCACAATTTAAAACTAATCTCTGTTTAGTAAAGCCAATTAAACAGAGTTTAATCGATCGGTGGGTCCTTAACAAAACTGCATTGTTTGTTTGCTAGCTTAGCGGTAGAAGCAGTGTTATTTTCCCAAGACTGTTCCACCCAGTAGATTGGCTACCAGTGCTAAGCTGTGATTGGCTAGCTCTTGTTGCCTTGACAGCGTGTCCTTGTGATCGCCAGAGTCTTTCCGATGTTGTTAAATGGTCCATTTTAATAATAAACCATTATTTTTTTCTTTTTCTTACCTAAAAGTACCCAAGTAGTTTTTGCGTGTAAACCTAACCAAACAGTGAACGAAAACTGAAAACTGAGTCTAAAAAAAGTTAAAAGTGACATTTAGCTTCACACTGTACAGAGACAAGTCTCATGTACGTATGAAATGAAATAGAACTTTGAGTGAAAAAAAACAACGCATCGAAAGTAAATCTGGCTAAGTATTTAGCTAAAAATAGTAAGAAAGTTTTAATAGTTTGTAGCTTGTTGAAAAGAAATGTGTAATCAATGCCAGTAAAAGTAACTTATTGCACACTATCAAGGAAAAAAAATATTGTTTGCAGCTACTAAGGAAAGTACATGTTTCGCAAAGTTGCACATATAACTTTAGTCGGTTGATAGTTAGGTTGCGCACTATTTAATTACTCATTGTTCATTGAGCATTAAGTTGGCGCACATTATTATCTTAAGGTTTGCGCAATAATTAATAAATCTTTTGTCATTTGAGCTAGTTAAGTTGGGAATAATTTAATTAAACTCATTAGTTCGTTTGACTGTAAGGTTGCAACTAATTAATAATCTCATTTTGTTCAGGTTTGACAAGTTTAAAAGTTTTTGTGCCGCAACATAAAAAATAAAAATTCATTTTAGTTCGAAGTTTTGTAGCTAGTATAAAGGTTTGGCGCAACATAATTTAATTAAATCTCATTTTAGTTCAAGTTTGAGCTAGTTTAAAGTTTGGCGCAACATAATTTAATTGCCTAATCTCATTTTAGTTCAAGTTTGAGCTAGTTTAAAGGTTTGGCGCAACATAATTTAATTTAATCTCATTTTAGTTCAGGTTTGAGCTAGTTTAAAGGTTTGGCGCAACATAATTTAATTTAAATCTCATTTTAGTTCAGGTTTGAGCTAGTTTAAAGGTTTGGCGCAACATAATTTAATTTAATCTCATTTTAGTTCAGGTTTGAGCTAGTTTAAAGGTTTGGCGCAACATAATTTAATTTAATCTCATTTTAGTTCAAGTTTGAGCTAGTTTAAAGGTTTGGCGCAACATAATTTAATTTAATCTCATTTTAGTTCAGGTTTGAGCTAGTTTAAAGGTTTGGCGCAACATAATTTAATTTATAATCTCATTTTAGTTCAAGTTTGAGCTAGTTTAAAGGTTTGGCGCAACATAATTTAATTTAATCTCATTTTAGTTCAGGTTTGAGCTAGTTTAAAGGTTTGGCGCAACATAATTTAATTAAATCTCATTTTAGTTCAGGTTTGAGCTAGTTTTAAAGGTTGGCGCAACATAATTTAATTAAATCTCATTTTAGTTCAGGTTTGAGCTAGTTTAAAGGTTTGGCGCAACATAATTTAATTAAATCTCATTTTAGTTCAGGTTTGAGCTAGTTTAAAGGTTTGGCACATAATTTAATTAATCTCATTTAGTTCAGTTTGAGCTAGTTTAAGTTTGGCGCAACATAATTTAATTAAATCTCATTTTAGTTCAGGTTTGAGCTAGTTTAAAGGTTTGGCGCAACATAATTTAATTAAATCTCATTTTAGTTCAAGGTTTGAGCTAGTTTAAAGGTTTGGCGCAACATAATTTAATTAAATCTCATTTTAGTTAGGTTTGAGCTAGTTTAAAGGTTAAACCATGACTTTATTAGACTGGTGCAGCTCAGCCCTAAATCTTAAATCTTAATTTCATCAAGGCTGAAAAAGGACCATTTCCATTTGTGACTGCTGGACTTCCGTCAACACCTGAAGGCAGCAAAGGCAGCGGTGGGACAGAGTGAAAACCACCATAGCGAGTGTGTGTGTGTGTGTGTGTGTGTGCGTGTGGCGTGTGTGTGTGTGTGTGGAGTAGTTGTGCACGCGGTGTGTGTGTGTGTGAGTGTGTGTGTGTGGGGAGGAGGAGCCCGGGCTCCTCCGCTCTGTGATAACAGGCTGCTGCCTCCCCTCTCCGCTCTGATATCTTCCGCTCCCCGCCGCCCTGAGCAGCGGACCTCCTCCTCCTCCTCCTCCTCCTCCTCCTCCTCCTCCTCCTCCCCACCAGCGAACCTCCAGCAGGATTTTATTCAGTTCTTCAGAAACTTCTCCCCTGAGCCGGAGCTCTCCTCCCATGGTGTCCCCGGGAGACTCCCCGGCCTCCACTCGACTTCACGGAAACTATCGGCGCCCGTTTTTGGGGTCTTGAAAATCATGGAAACGTGGTTTTTGAATCACGTCCTCGGGTGTGTGTGTCGGTGCTCCTGCTGGCTGTGCCGGGGCCCCTCGGGGCAGGAGGGACCCCCAGTAACAACAGCTCGGATTCTGTGACGGCAGGATTTCATCCTTCAGCCGCCGCAGATGAACTCAGCGACGTGGAAAACAATGCAACTTCAACTTCACACTCCAGCGAGAGTTTATCACCATCACAGAGGAACATCCTGCTCACACACTCTGCAGAAACACACACCGCTGCTACTGCTGCGAACCACGGTAAGATCTCTGTCACCGAGGCCTGCAGCTCAAACCAAAACTTTTTATTATTTCACCTGGCTGATTTTAAACTCGTTATCCAGCATGAGCGTTTCTTTACCCTGCAAAGTAAAGGCTCTTTTAATGCTGCTTCCCATTTCCATCCCATTGAAGTGAGCTATAGCTGGAGGATACAACAGAAATCCAGTAAATATAACAACATTTTGTGTGGAATAGCAAAAATCTCTTTATTTATCCAAAATGAGGATACCTTATAGTGGAGTAACAACTTATTGGGAATGTAATATCTAATAAAAATTAAATTCTTATGCTGCTCTGCCACAGCTGTGTGCATCCTAGACAGAGTGTCATGAAACAAGTGCATTGCTCTTCTTCTTTATGTCCTTATTTTCATTCTAGATTTATCTCTTCATTATCTTCTTGATTGATTGAATCACAGTACCCAGAAGTTCCCAGAGCCCAAGCTGACAAACTCAAACTGCTTTATTCCTTTGACCAATTGTTCAGAACTCAGCAGTAGAGCCTGACTGATCCTGACCCTGGAGTTTTAGAACCAATGCTGATATTAGGGAGTAAAATAATTCCAATATCAATACATCGGCCCACATTTACATATATTTTATGTTATTTTATGGTTATTTTATTCTATACTGTTTATATTTTTCAGTTGTGAAGCACTGTTTTCAAAGGTGCTTTGAAGAAATCGTATATACACACATGTTAAACAGAAAACTGAGCAAAATTAGCTTTTAACTTAAACAAAATCAATGGCAGAATAACAGTATTTTTTATACCACGCAGACTATCTTTTTAAGGAATTTGAAAATGTAAATGCCAGTTGGTAGGGCATAAAAACAATCATCTATTGATATTTACAAATCAAGAATCAATCAATGGCATAGCCGTCAGTGAAAAAAAAAAAAATTGAGAAATTGAAAAATTGAATTGCATCAGTTCTGATCCGACTCTGATACCTGAATTTGGATATCTGCCGATACCGATACTATACCAATACCAGAGCTCTTTTTTCTCTCTTTATTGTTATTATTATGATTATTATTATTATTATTATGATTATTATTAGTAGTAGTAGTAGTACTGGTAGTATTCTTGTGAGGCACTGTAGGATTCATGCTGCAGATAGTGCTTAGATTATTTCCCATAATGCATTGCTTAGAGTATGTTAAGTTTGCCATTTTATTTTCCAAAATGCAGATATTACTTTTTGTCAGTGTTTGTCTGGTGATTTATGTTGATGATTGTCACTTTTGTGCTGGTTGTTGATTTAACCATAAGTGAGGTGGCCAGTAAAGCTGGAATTTGGAACGTGTAGCGTCATATCAGACTCACGTGATGCTGATCGGTCATGTGAGTCTGATTCATCGAAAAAAATATGTCAATATTAGGCCACAATATGGCGCTGGATCAGTGCCATTTCTACTCAAAATACTATAATAGAGTAAATAATTGAGTGTAGGGAGGTGGACAGAGAGTCTGTGACCATATCTGTACAAAAGCATACAAAAAGGGCAGTTATACTTAATGGACAGTGAAAAGACAGTTAAAAAATATAGTGTCATATGTGTTTTATTAACATGATATCAATATTTCATTTTTTTTTTAAATATCACAGTTATCATCAATACAAAAATATCACCACATTCCTACTTGGAACCAACACGTTGTTGGCTTTTTTTTTTTTTTCTTTAAAAAATGAACTTAACAGTCGATTGATGAATTATTTCAGTCCTGCTTCAGTATAAAAAGTGTTTCCAAACCTCAGACAGAATGACCACATCTGTGGATCTGATAAAGAGCAAAGTAAACCCATCATCAGACAGTTTTAACCACCAATTTCGCCACCACTTCAAACTCACAGACCTTTTCCAATAAACAAACACCCACATGCAGACTTAACTTAACTCACACTTGACACTTTCGCTAGTTTCCTGTCAGAGATTGAGCTGAGGTGTTGTTGTTGTTGTTTCCATGCTCATACAGGTGTTGGTAAGGTGTATGGACACCTGTAGTCAAACCACTGCTTTTCATAGAAAGCGGTTGTTGGTTGGAGCATCTTATCACATGTGCAGCATGTGAGACAGTAGAGTTCAGTAGAGTCCGCTGATGAGCTCATAAAGTGAAAAAAACATCCTGCTTTGTTATGTGAACATGAAGAGAGGCAGGTATACCAGAGAGAGATTGTGAGGTTTTGTGTTAATAGATATGTTGTTCCTAGAAAAGAACCTGCAGCTCATCTATTTTGTGCATTTAGTGCGTGAGGCTGAGGGAAACCACATCTGAACGACGTGCAGCTTTTCACTTCACTTCACAGCTCCAGAACTTTCCCCTGTGCACAAGGCCCAATATAAATCACCGTCACGCTATAGGAACAAAACCTTTGTCATTTGAGGTAGAAACCGCAGTCACACCTACACTGTCGGGGAATTGACTCAAAGCAACTGAAGAGAAAACTGTAGGAGAGTGTTTTCAGAGAGCCAGCGTTGATCTAGTTAATGATTTTATCCCTTAAAGAGCGGGTGTAGATACAGTGCTAATGTGCTGGATGCAACACAGTTCTCTAAGAGAGGATTTAAGTTCTGAGAGTACGTTTGATATCAAGGTTCATAATGAAAACACTGGCAAGCATGATACCAAAAAAGGTACCACGAAATATCTGATAATGGGCAAACATAGAGCACCAGACCTTTGATACAGTTTTGCAGCTCAGATCTACAGAGCTGCCACTTAATATTCTCACCTAAATATAGAACCTGTGCACCTGAAGGCAGATCTTACTCCTAATATTAGGGCTGCACGATTTGGTAAAAAAGTCAGATTGCGATTATTTTGACTGAAATTGCGATATGAGATACGCCTAGTGGAAATAATCAGTTTTGCATTGCAGTTTTCATGTTTACTGGAAAAAAAAAGTCACATCATCTATGCAACACTACAATACCTCATTATAATGCTGGTTTCTCGTACAGTTTTCCTTTTTCAAAAAACTGTGACTTGCTTCTGGTTCTGTGATCGGCCATAGTGTGATTTTATTGCGATTGCGATTAAATGTGCAGCCCTACTTATTATTGACAAAATATTATCATCACCACTGCTGTACTACTTGCAAATAAACATACTGTTGTCCTGAAAAGTCACAAAGTCTATGACAATATAACAAGGTCCCCATGGCAACAAGATAAACATATGAAATTCTCCACATAAATTCATACATTTGTCTCTCTGTTGCCATATTTTTATTGATTTTAGTGATTTTTAGAATACATTATCAATTACATTGTATTAAATTACTCTTCACTATGACAAATTGAGTCACCTGGACCAGTTTGTAAGATTTAGAGGGATTTATTGTCAGAATATGTCTGAAATTGAATGTAATACTCATTATTAGAGCGGCAAAGATGAATCGATTATTGAATATGAAACAATTATTAAATGACTTACCAATTATTTTGATTATCATTTAATTGGTTTGCGTTTTTTTTTTTTTTTTTTAAAAGACAAAATTCTCTGATTCTCTTGATTCTTAAATGTGAATATTTTCTGGTTTCTTTACTCCTCTATGACAGTAAACTGACACTAAACTGAATATCTTTGGGTTGTGGACATTTGAGGACGTCGTCTTGGAAACACTGATCAACGTTTTCAACATGTTCTGACATTTTATGGACCAAACAACCAGTCGATTAATTGAGAAAATAATCGACTGATTACTTAATGAAAAAAATCATTAGTTGCATCCCTATTCTAACCTGCATCAATTATACTTGATTATAATATACTGTATATAGATTATAACATATTGTACCACTGGCTTCTGCATTTCAAGGTCAAGTGTCCATAATTATGTTTTCATTAGTATATAATGACCTGAAAATAAGAATAGTTGTGTTTTTCTTAATGAGATGTTTGATGTTTGAGGGAGCGGGTCCTCTTTCATGGAGGCTGCCATGTTGCACCACCATGTTTCTACAGTAGCCCAGAATGGACAAAACAGTCACTGGCTCTAGACAGGACCTTATAAGCTTTTCGCAGCCACTGTAATTTAGTGCTTGGAGGGGGAGTGTGAGGCAGGCGGTGTTCAGTTGGTTGGTTAAACACAAAGTTAACCTAAAGTTTTGTAAAACATTTGCACTGAGATCATGGTTTAATAGACGTCAGTGAAAACTTAACGCCAGACATTGTGAAGATTTTTTAAATTTTTGTCCCGTGAGATTTTTGCTTGGTTTAAGTCATGGTTGACTCATTTTTACTGGGAGCTGCCCAGTTTAATCCCACAGAAACAAATTCAGGGGTCAGATGCTTTGTTCAAAGGCAAAGAGTAGTTATGATGAAGTGGAAATGATTCACTTTCCTCACCCTGACGTCAACCAGGTTCACCTTTCCTGTCGCAGACCAGGTTTTCAAGTGACAGTCAGCTGGTGACAAACCACAGACTGAGCTGTGAGACTCAACCGCAGCTCAACATCTGGTCACTGAGCGAAGACAAAACGTTCACGGCAACAAATCACCTGTTTGATCGGGTGAACCGTCACATTCACATCACTGCTACGTCATACCACCGTCCATGATCCACTCTTAGAAATATCGGTTCTTCCTGATGGGCTGAAGCTCTGCCCAGAACCATTTGCTTCCGAAGAACCCTCTTTTGAAGAAAGGGTTTGTCAAGGGTTCTTTGCCAGACTAAGGGTTCAATTTAGAACCCTTTTGATCCAAAGAACCCTTTTTAGAAGAAAGTGTTCTTCAAGGATTGTTGAAATCATTGAAAAACTCTTTCATTAAGGGCTTGTCAAAAGTTTTCTGTACCATAATATGAAAGGATTCTTAGTAGAACCCCTTGGGTGGGTTCTATATAAAACCCTTGGAATATAACAAGGCTCTCTGTAGAACCCCCGAGTGTGTTCTAGATGAAACCCTTAGAAAATACAAAGGTTCTTGGTAGAACCCCTGTGAGTGTGTTCTATTTACAAGCCTCGGAATATAAAAAAGTTCTCAGTAGAGCCCCTCAGTGGGTTCTAGATAAAACTCTTGGTATAATAAAAAGGCTTTCCATAGGACCCCTCTGAGTGTGTTCTAGATAAAAACCTTTGGAATAGAAAACGGTCCTCGGTAGAACCCCCTTGAGTCTGTTCTACATAAAACCTTTGGAATATAAAAGGGTTCTCGCTAGAACCCCCCAGGATGTGTTCTTGACAAAAGCCATAAAATATAAAAAGATTCTCAGTAGAACCCCTGGCATGGGTTCTAGAAAAAATCATTTGAATTTAATTAGGCTCTCTGTGGAACCCCCCTAGATAAAACACTTGGAATATAAAAAGGTAGTAGAACCCCTTGCATAGGTTCTAGATAAAATCCTTGGAATATAATTAGGCTCTCTGTAGAACATCCTGAGTGTGTTCTAGATAAAACACTTGGAATATATAAAGGTTCCCAGTAGAATCCCCTGGATGTTTCTTGATAAAACCCATGGAATATAAAAAGGCTCTTGGTAGAACCCCCTTGGTGGGTTCTTGATAGCACTCTCAGAAGGTGGAAAGGATAAAACCCCCAGAGAGGGTTTTGGGTGGAACTATTACACCATAGAAAGGTTCTCTGTAGAACCTTTCATAAGGGGTTCTGGGTGAAACCTTTCACAGATGGTTCTAGGTATAACCCTTTATGTTGGCTTCTAGATAGAACCCTTTGAAACCCTCTCTTTATAAAAGGTTCTAACAGGAACCAAGAAAGAATTTTCCTATGGGGACAAGCCAAAGAACCTTTTATGGTTCTAGTTAGCACCTTTATTTCTAGGTGTGTGATTAATATGTATATAACATTCTGCTCTTGGCTGAGTTAACATGGAGGCCACAGAGTTTCTGAATGAAGTGCAGCAGATGTGAAAAGACGACACTGACACCGTGTTAACAGTTGAGAGATAAACAGCAGAGAATCTGGGAGTGTCCACCACTTGTTGCCAACACCACGTTCCTGTCTGAGTTCTGCTGCCCGGACTGGATCCAGAGAGAGAAAATGAAATAATGAGAGAGACACATGCAGAGGAAGTGAGACAGAGAGAGACGGGGTCGAGTGGCCCAGTTCTCCCACAGACTCCCGGTGGACGCCTGTTCTCGAGTTGAACTCTCCCCTCCGCTGGTTTTTGGATGGTGGCTGCTGGTAGCTGTGTTTCGGCTGTCAGGACGACTCCAGCTCCGACGCTCGTCCTCAGTGGACTGCTGTTGCTCCAGTCCCGGGCTTCTGGAGCGCGGCCAGATTACGGGCTGTGAGACAGAACAGCATCAGTGACGGGCAGAGAGAAAACCTCGAGGTCAGGGAGAGACCTCACACACACTTGGTGCCCAGCTGGGCGTTTTTCTCACACACTCTTGTTATTCTAACACTTCTATTCAGCCCTGTTGATGCTCACTGTGTTATTTAAAGCTGCACTCATCTACAGGGCTGCACCTAATGACTAATTTATCAATTATTATAACAATTATTTTTTTAATTAATTGATTAATATAACAATTAATTTACCTAAAATAAACTTATCTAATTAATATTTCAATACTTATTCACTCATAATTCAGAAAAAATCTGCATAAAGCACATTAAAGTAATAATAATAGTGGCATATTTTAACATAAATCTAATTTCCACTCCATTTAAGAGACCATGGTTGTCAGATTCCTTATAAGAAAAATACTGGACCTCAAATTCCCTGTCAGCCTTTCCCCTGAACTGCAGAATCAGTGTTTTTTACTTGACTTTAAACTTAAAATGCTCATGACATGGGTTTATTTTATCACTGCAGTTAAGATAATTACTGAAAATGTATATTTGCATCAGTGTGGGGCAAGGAAACTGTAACAACAGTGTGTAATGTTAGTTTAGTACTTACAGAGAATTACCACCCAACTCTGCTGTTCCCCTCGGCTCTGTGGTGCATTTTACCGTCTTTCAGCTCATTGTTTTGACTTTACAGCCTGCAGCTTTACACGACTTTGGTTCAGCCTCGCAGCTCTCGTGGCGTCCCTCGCAGCTGCAGCAGGCAGAGGAGGTAACAGACAGCAGGGGAGCAATAAAGCTCTAATAAACCTACTGTACAACAGCTGCCCAGCATCAAAAGACAGTAAAACGAAGTTAGCAGCTAGCTAGTGAACATAACGGCCCCTTGAAATAAAAGAAGAGTAAATATTGGACTAATATTAATCAAGAGGCGAAAAACACAACTCCAAGTGAATGCAAATGTCACGTCTTTGTCTGACAATACAGCTTTATTCACACAAAAAGTTGATAGATTACGTTCTAATCTAACAATTTATATATCTTATTATGTATAGAAATCTTCCTCCCTCCAGTCAATCACATGTCACCCATTAATGGTGGAAACCAGCTTTCTCTACATGGTGCAAGTATTTTTAATTAGGGCTGCAAGTAACTATCATTAAGTCAATAAAATGTCAAAGAAATGGGATAAATGTTAATCACAATTGCCCAGATTGCTTCTTTGTTCAACCAACTGTCCAAACCAAAAACTCTTATTTACTATTATGAATGACAAAGAAAGCAGCAAATCTTTATATTTAAGAAGTTGAAACCAGCATTGTTTTTTACATATTTGCTCGATTATCAAAATATTTGCCAGTTAATTTTCTTCGACTTCATCATTGCGGCTCTATTTATAATGCATGTTCTAATCTAATCTAATACGTTTCACTCATGCATGCTGTTCTTTTGCATAACTACAAAGAAGTGTATAGAAAATAAGCTACGTCAAATTATTCAAAGAGGCACACATGAGGGGGTCCACGGTATATGTTCTTGTAAGACATCCTTGACTGAGGAGAAATTGAGAACCTCTGTTCCAGGCTGATATCAGCTCGCGACCTTTGTTTACTTGTCATCTCTCAGCTCTCTGCGCATGCTTCTTGTCTGTCTCTACTGTCAGAGGCAAACTTCTGAAAAATAGCAGTAAAACAGTCCTCCCTAGTCTGCAGCAGCATTCTTTTTTGACACTTCACTTCTGGGAATGTTTGGGTGTTTTTTATGACTTAACAACAATTTTGAGCCAGGCTAAAAAAAAAACCTCTCCACAGACAGTGAACATGAAAACACACCCAGATCCATGGTGACAGTGTTCTGCCAGTGCCTTGTGCTCGCTCAGCTTTAGGAAGGAAATGGCTGATTCCCAGCGGAGACAGTCACCGCCATATTTAGGACCTCATGCCTTTGTTTGAGCAGACAAGCCCGGCTGCCAATTGTTCTCCACCCAAAATCATTGCCTCTGCAGTGAGCAGCAGTACTTCTGACAGCATCTTCCCCCCAGTTTGCAGTGTGCACAGGCCAGATAAAGCCTGGTGAGCGCCCTCTGGTGGCCACAGCTGGAAGTGAGCTACAATATGCACAGGGTAATTTGAAGTAAGCTTAGAAATCAGGAGAGAAACACCATGTAATGAACACTGTTTAGAAGGTTTTTTTGTTTGAAGAACTGACTGGCAGTCTGGGCATTAAGTTAAGTCTCCCTGGTTCACACCTGCTAAGTTGTTCTTGTATATAGAGAAAGGCAAGACAGTTGGTCATAATGCATGAATAATTGCATGTGAAATGATAATATAATTATTTAATTACAAGTTAAAGGAGTTTGTATCCTACTTGTAACATCCCAGGAAGCAAGGAACTAAACAGAGTTGTCTTCTGATCTCTTGAGTGTGGATTGATGAATTTTCTGTGAAAGAGAGCTGCACAGTTAATCGCAATATTATCAAAATTGCAATATACCCAAGTGCACTATCCAAATCAAAGAATGCATTATTGTTTTGCCTGTAAAGTGTCCTAACCTAACAAAAAAGACTCATTAAAGAGACACTTGAGTCAAATGTTTACTACAATGGAGCTAGATGGCACTCGTTGCTTTTGGTGCTCAGAGCAACTATTTATTTCCTCTCAACCCAACTGCGCCCTCCAACCACGCAGAAGAAGAGTACCTCTCCTCATGGACAAGAGGCTTGAATTTGTGGCAACGCAGGATGTAAACATTAACGGCACCCTTGGCTGAGATGTAGTGTTAACACCAGTGAGTTAGCTAGCGTGGTGAAATGGTTGATGAGTGTAGTTTGGTAGAAAGAAAGTAGTTCCTGCATGAAACTGCTCCCAACAAGGTCTGGGTGTTATCTCGAGTAACTGGGTCATGATTTCTGGAAAGAGAGATTGCTGTTGAGTTTTTCGGTGTTTTGAGCACCACAAGATGAGTGCTATTTAGTTGTATTATGTACGAGAGAAGTTTAACATTACTGAGGTAGATGTCTAAAAAACTCGGCGACTCACATCAAAACAATCTAGATGGATAAGTAGTACTACATAAGACTTAAAATATGTTTTGTTTTGTTTTGTTTTTTTGTGTGAAAAATGCTCATCACAATTTTCCAGAGCCCAAAGTGATGTCTTCAAATTGCTTGTTTTGTCCAACCAACAGTCCAAAACCCAAAGACACTACATTTACTATCACTAATGAAAAGGAATAGCAGCAAATCCTCACATTTAAGATGCTGGAACCAGGAAATGTTTGATATTTCTGCTTAAAAAATGACTGAAACAATCAAACTCCCATTGAGCCCCACGTGATGTGTTCAACAGTCCAAAATCAACAAAATCCAATTTACAGTGAAATAAAACCAAAAAAAACAGCAAATCATCACCTTTAAAGAAGTGTTGACTTAAACAACTTTCAAACGATAGTGTCAGTTTAACTGATTTTTTGTGGTGTCACAAAAAAACAATAATACTGTGAAACAGAAATAAAGAGGCCTCAGAATGTTTTCTTAAAGTCAGCAATTGGACAAACTTTATAATATTTATTTTTTCTTTCTCCACAGACACTGAGCAGACACAAACCTTCACAGAAACCAGCAGCAGCTCACTAGAAACCATAAGTCTATCTACGGAGCCCCTCTCCTCCACCCTTGTTGTAGCCACGACTGAGGCCAGCAGCAGCAGCAGCACCAGCAGCAGCAGCAGCGACAGCAGCGGTAGCAGCAGCACCAGCAGCAGCAGTAGCAGCGGTAGCAGCAGCAGCAGCGGTAGCAGCAGCGGTAGCAGCAGCACCAGCAGCAGCAGCAGCAGCAGCAGCACGACAGCAGCGGTAGCAGCAGCAGCAGCGGTAGCAGCAGCACCAGCAGCAGCAGTAGCAGTGGTAGCAGCAGCGGTAGCAGCGGCAGCAGCGGTAGCAGCGGCAGCAGCGGTAGCAGCACCAGCACCAGCACCAGCAGCAGCACCAGCAGCTCCAGCACCAGCAGCAGCACAGCAGCTCCAGCAGCGGCAGCAGCGATAGCAGCGGTAGCAGCACCAGCACCAGCACCAGCAGCAGCTCCAGCAGCAGCAGCGGTAGCAGCGGTAGCAGCAGCAGCACCAGCACCAGCAGCAGCACCAGCAGCATGGGCTGGAAAGACGTTGTTAACACAGAGCAGGTGCCAGGCGCCTCCCCCGCTGTGTCCTGGGAGGTTAGCTCCTTGATGTTCACGGAGGAGGCCAGAATGCCGCGGGACAGTCCAGACTCCACCCTCAGACAGGGAGATGCTTCGTCCTCGGCCGTCCACACCGACAGCACCTACACCTCCGCCACCAGCCGAGCTGGGGAGAGGACCCTGCTGTCTGTCACCTCCTCTTCCAATAACAGCACCTTCTCTCTCTTTACGGACTCCCATCAGCCCCCCTCCACCTGGGGGGCTACAGAGACCGAGGACTACACCCACAGTGCTCCGTCCACCAGCACTGACAGCGGGGACACGACAGACAAGCACATGACCAGCTCCTTCAAGGGGATGTTTTCAGAGAGTCCAGGGGAGTCCAGAGGAACCCAAAGTTTCAACGGACAACCCAACGCCACCCAGCATCATCATCACTCCACGACACCATCAGAGGACACCTCCGACTCCACACCGCCTCTCAGCGTGACAGAGCCCAGCACCGACCAATCTGAAGTGTCCGTTTCCTCCACGCCTCCCGTCACCTCGCCTGCGGGAGGTCCTACAAACATCTCAGGGACAGACCAGGGGTCGGGATCGAGTGTTGGGACCTCCACCGTGTCGTCCACTGAAGTCCACAGCTCCAGCACTCAGGACCAGGAGGGAACCGAGGGGGTTTCATCCCACACCAGTGAGCACAGCGTGGGCCTGGGTCTGACCACAGGACCCCCTACAGTCAGCAGCAGTACGTCTGAACTGGACGACTCTCTAACAAATACTCCAGTACGAGTGACAGAGGTCTTCCTCACCACCACACCTGTCACTGTCACACAAAGGTACCTGTTATAATTTATTAACTTTGTGCTTAATTAATGATTAATTAAATTTAAAAAAAAAATGAATAAAAGGGTAATTGTTCAAAAAAAGATATTTGGTTGTTGCACAAGCACAACAGCAAGAGTAGGATTGATATTTAATGCTATTATTCATCTAAATTTAAGCAAAATTGCAATATTTGCAGCTGCAATTTTCAAATCACAGGATGCACAATATTTGTTAGAAGTCAAACAGTGTGTTGAAACACCAAATCATGATCATTGTGTGTGTTTTTCAATGAAAATGAGAATAATGATGTGAAAATTATCCCTCTAAAATCCCAAATCATATTAATTTTGCAATATCAGTTAAAATAATCGCAGTTAGATATTTTTTGAAAATAGTTTGGCCCTAATTGCTATGTTTATTAGAAAACATTATTTCAACAGAAATTCTGCTCCACACTTCCCTATAAAGGAAAACTACAGTAACTACAAGTAGGTATTAACTAAGAACAAAGTCAATACCTGCTGCTTGTGATCTGTAACTTCTTGAACTATACAGAAAATTATTATGCTACAGAAAAACATAATTTCTTTGAAAACTGTTTTGCAGTAACTAGGCCTACAAAATCAAGCCAAAAACCAAACCACAATGCACTCTAGCCTCTGTCTGCTTAAAAATCAAGCCCAAATATGATAAATATATGTAAATTAACACTGCAAATTAATTCATAAACTAGAAGAGTGCACTCAGTACAGTGCAGATTTTTGTCAGGCAGCCCATGTATCACCAACATTTTGATTAGTAACTGCAATTTAATTACATATTTTTCTCAGTACATTTATTTACAATCAGTTACATTTATTTTGTTTATACTGCTAATAGGGAGGCGTTGTTTTTAGCCTCGTAGTTGCTGGTGACTTGTGGCCCTACGAGTCAGCATACTGTGGTCAGTCAGTATACGTAGGTCATGTGTAGGTTATATGTCGTTTTTTCAAGGTTTGTCAAAAATCGGAGTGATAGAGAGCTGAACATTATGATGTCAGTGAAGCTGACCTTTAACCTTTTGCATATAAAATGTCATCACTTAATCGTTATATCATTTGTGTTAAATTACTCATACGCACACAGTCACAGTAACCTTTAACCACCAAAATCTAATCAGTTCCATCCTTGAATCCAAGTGGCAGTTTGTGCCAAAACTGGAGAAATTCCTTCAAGCTTTCCTGAGAGTTCAAAGATTTAAGAAAAGCATGTTTCTGGGAGATAAACAAGTTGACATCAGTGGCTCTGCTGCCCCCTGCTGACACTTTATCCTCCTCCACGTTGAGTGATCAGTACGGTCCTGAGCTGAATTAGCCAGCGTTGTTAAGATGAAAATGGTTCTTAATGTTCTTTTTCGTTCTTGTCAGTCTTGACTGATTCATTGTCTCTTTCACAGACCTCATATAACAGAGGAAAACACTCTCAAAGCCACTGCCTCCACCTCCATCACCATCACCACCACCACCACCACCACTACCACTACATCTCCCCCACCTGTAACCTCATCCCCCAGGTTCAGAAGCACCACCAGCAGCTCCGCTCCAGAGCCACCGACCGATTCCACCACCCCGTATGCTGTTCCCTCCACCGCAGCCTCCACCGTGGCCCCGCAGACCAGTGCAGCGACTCACCGTGCGTCATCCAGCCCGACCCAGGGGCCCTCGACTGGGATGGCTAACCCCACAAAGGCCACCACCCTGCAGATAGAAACGAGCACGGCCACTCTGGGAATCACCACGACTCTTAGCCAGCACATCACCACCACCTACACCCACAGCACCTCGACCAAGAGTACAGAAGCTCAGCAGACTACCGGGAAACAGACGGACAGAGAAACTACACAGCCGGTGGTGACGACAACACCCACTGACATCACGTCCACCACGGCACCACCACCAGCGCCGCCTCCACCAAGTCAGTGGTTTACACTCTCGCTTCACTTTAACTGAAGAGTCTTGACGTGCAGTTTCCATGGCATCTTGTTACTCTGTTTTATCTGTGGTGACTATTGCTGTTCATGCTTTACTTAATTTACTTAATGTAACAATACATTAGTTAATGCATGCCAGAAATTAAATATCTCAGTACAAAACTGTAGGAAAAGTCTTAGTATAACTTAATAGGATATAATTGATTGAATTGATTTCACGTTAGTAGGAACAAAAATAAAGATTCATTATGCTTCCAGAATTTGTCAGGAGATTTAGACAGATCATAGCTTCAGTTTCTAGCTTGCATATTGCAGCGTGTAGCCTAATATCTAAATATTTAATGTAAAATCTGCCCCTAAATGCATCAATTCAAGTTCAACAACAAGTTTAGAGTTGCTATTTACTGACAGCTTTAGCAAATAATTACCTTGACATAATTATAAAGAACATAAATGTCTGTAGCTGTGTTGTTTTTTGTTTTTTTTTTCATTTATAATGCTTTTCAAGTGTTAGGAAGAAGTGAAACACAGATCTGTTCTCTCAGGAAATTCATCAACCACAAGGTGCTACCTTCCAAGTGATGCACAAGTTCCTCTAATGTGCAGCTTAAAATGACTTTGTTGCTGATTGTACTGCACTGATCTTTATATTTGATTGTATGAGTGCAGCGCTGAGAACAATGCTCTTATACTGCTCACCCACGCTGATCACAAAGATAGAAAAATACTGATATTTAGTAAGGTGTGAAATTGAGCATTTTAACAATTGTAATTTTTAGATAGATAAGAAATATTGCTGTAATGTCAGTGTGAATGAAACCTTCTAACTTTTTTAAGGGTTCAGTTTCCTCTGTCTTATGGTACAATGTCTGCTCTCTTCTCTGAACGCCAGGAAACCCGTGTGTGTTAAACCCTTGTATGAACGGAGGGATGTGTGTGAGCGATAAAGGGCATCACTTCACCTGCCGCTGTCAGCAGGCGTGGACCGGACCGACCTGCAACCACGGTGAGCTTCTCTTCTTTCTGTTTGATTTAATATTCAGGTTTATGGATTCAGCGAAAGACCTTTTTAAACTTAATGTTGTAACCCCTGCATGTGTCCAGATGTGGATGAGTGTGAGAAGGACCCCTGTCCCGCTGGGTCCAGGTGTGTGAACACACGAGGCTCCTTCAGCTGTGAATGTCCGCTCGGCTTCGACCTGGAGGAAGGACGCGCCTGCACCAGAGGTAAAACCCTTTTAATAGGTAACAACCATAAAACAATGAATTATGTTCACCAAACTTACAGACGACTTTTTAAACCTTTTAAACTTTTTAAACCTCAGTTTACTTTTTCCTCTTTTTTCCTCAAAATTTCTACAATTTTGTTGCTTTAAAACTTTAAACTCCAGTTTAACCTGTGATCCAGTATTAACTTTAACCCTGAGTTGAGCAAAATAATTCTCTGCTGAGGCATCATGAGCTTGCTAGCAAACAGTATAACTTTACACCAACATTTTAGCTGGCTAGAAAAAATATACTGTTGTGTTAACTTTTTAGTTAGCTAGAACCCAAAATAACTAAATAGGAACCTTTAGCTAACTAGCAGACAATATAAAGAGGTTTCTTTCTTTTCAGCTAGTTAGCAAACAATGTAGTGTTTTGTTAACTTTTTAGCTAGCTAGCACACAATGCAACATTTGGAAAGTTAACGGTTTTCCTCCTCTTTTATACTTACTACATTGCGACAACACTCAGATTTTTTATTTATTTATTTATTTATTTATTTATTTATTTATGTGTTTATTTATGTGTTTATTTATTTATTTTAGGTTGGGTAAGCAAGCATCTTCATATTGATTAAACTATTTAATTTTGGTTTACATCACTAAACCTGGATTTTTTTTAAAGGAGATTAGTTTTTAATTGTGCAGTAATTTTAAATCGGGATTTACACATTTTAAACTGTGTTTGACTAAAATCTTATTAGAATGAATCAAAATTAATCCTTGTTGATACAACTCAGTCTAAGTGTAATAATTCTCTAGTTAGGGGCCGGGCAGCCTAAGCTGCCAGGACCCTATTGTAATCCTGCATGTTCTTCTTCTTTCTTTCTTTCTTTCTTTCTTTCTTTCTTTCTTTCTTCTTCTTCCGAGGAAATCCTACTTCCCATGCACGAAAAATGACCAAACTTTGCACAAAGGTCCAGTCCCATGTCAGATTGCCTCAGCTGCAAAAACAGGCCAATAGTCCTGATGGTGGCGCTACAGCAAGCCTCTAAAGTTCAGAATTTTGAAAATTCATAATAAATCAACCATATGTGCTACAGATTTACAACTTTCACCACAATGTAGCCCCAATACTGAAGAAACTTTTGTACATTTAAACCTATTGCAAATTATGAAGTCCATCACTCTGTTTTTTTCAAAAACTGTAAAACTTATTAAACCTATCTCCTCCCACAATTTTTGTTCAATTGACACCAAACTTGCTACAGAGCATCTTCAGACTGTCCTACACAAACGATCCACACAGATTTTTGATTTATCAAAAATTGAGCCTACAGTGCATCAAAATGTTTGACTGTAAAAGGTATTATAAAACATATACTTGAAAATTCTTGCTAAATACATTTTCAATGTTCATGAAAAAAAATGACAAAATTTTGGAGTCATGGTAGATGATGTTTGGAAAATATCAGAATTTTATCTCAAAAACTGAATTTTTTACAGCATTTTGAATTTCACTCTCATGTGAACAATTGGAGTCAATGCAAAAATGTCATTTTTAAACATCAGTTTTTCACTTTTGGAGCCAATAAATCATTGTTAAAAACTAATGACCAACATCTCCATGCTGTCTAGATGCAATTTGTGTATTTTGGGATTTTTGTCTCAATAACTGAATTTTTGACAGCCATTTGAAATCTGCCTTTACACGCTAACAGCTGCTGTCTTGCACACAGGTGACTGGCTAAGTCAATTTGTGAAGCTACAAGTGGTGTTTCCATTTGCCAATTAGCTCAGTGAGATAGAGGATGGTTCTTGGTGTTGAAGGTTGTGAGTTCAAGCCTCAGCTTGTACAACATTTCCATATGAGAGATCTACCCAAACTTTTCACAAAGGTCCAGTCCCATGCCAGATGGCCTCAACTGGAAACACAAGACAATAGTCCTGGTGGTGGCGCTACAGCAAGCCTCTAAATTTCAAAACTTTGAAAATTCACAACAAATCAACCATATGTGCTTTGGAACTTTCACTTTGAAATTTGCTTTTCCATGGCATGGATGGCTGCTGCCTGGCACCCTGATCCTTGGCTTAGTCAATTTGTGAAGCCACACATGAACTGTCACTTGCCAATTAGCTCAGTGAGATAAAAGATGGACTTCAGTGTCAGAAGTCGTGAGTTCGAGCCTCAGCTAAGGCAGGATGGACTTTCAAATGTGAAAGCCTTATGTTCAGGTATCATGCTATGTGGATTAGAGACTGCTAAGATTTAAATAATTATGATTCAGGGAGTTTTGGGAAGAGACAAATACTCTTTATCAACACTTTTCCCTGTTATCCTTTGTCTCTTTTCCCTGTTTATTTGGCTTAGCTATTAGTCAATATGCAGAGTCTCTTGTGCCAGAAATTGTGAGTTCAAGCCTCAACTGATGTAAAATGCACATTAGAATGCCACCTTTTTTTCATCTTCCTACACTCTGCTTGTTGCTCAGAATTGCCTTATTTTGCCTAAAATTGCCCGGCCCCGACCATTGCTGCGCAGCAGCTATAATCAAAATTGTTTTCCAAATCTTTCTAATCAGCAGGAGTATTTTTTTCCCTCTCCATAGCAAAGACGTTTCTGGGGACTTTCAGTGTCAACAGGCAGCCCCACGACCCTGTCGTCTTCAAGAGCACCACCCTGTACGAGATCCAGAGAGAGATCATTCAGCTGGTAAAGATCATTCACTGTGTGGTCTCATTTCTGAGAAAATCTCCATCAGGCTCTCTGTGTATTATATCTGATACCCACTCTCTTCCTGTCTTCACCTCAGCTCAATGCTTCGTTGTCCGTCCTCCAAGGTTACAGCCGCTCCCTGTTGAGTAAGAAGTAAGTTCTTGACATCATTAAACAAACGGGAAAAAAATGGTGAAAATTATATTTACCCCTTTGATACAACAGTATTTAGCCTTTTGAGTAAATCCAGTATCTGAAAACACTAAAAGGACAAAGTGGCTGATTTTTTATGTGTTAAGACTGCAATATGTTTGAGACTAAATGATGCAACATGGACATTTTGTCAGTGTAGGTCCTCTGTGTTGACACCTGATGTCTTTTTTCACAGAGAAGAGGACGGGGTTCGTATCTCAGCCGTCAACATGTTTTCCATCTCCACTGATGTGACGAGTGCCGAGGTCCACAACAACATCCAGATGACTCTCAGCAACTGCAGCTCCTCACTGGCCCACTGCCGCATGGTCCTGCACCACCAGCTCACCTACCACGGTAAATGTAATAGCTGGTAACTGTAATGAACACTATCATCTTCAATTTAATACAGTTTTACTACTTCAAATGTGAGCGAGGGCAGTGAGTGCGTTTGCAGCCACTAGAGGGCACAATTTAACTGTAAATAACTCCCTCAGAAAAGGTACCATGATGCATTTGGGACAATACTACACAGTTACATCAGTACATCACTCAAAAACTTTACAGTTATGCAGCTGATATATTTTACAACTTTATTCTAAAGGGAAGCTACTCATGTTGTCAAAGTCATGATCAGATTCCTGTATAGTCAAGGCTAACTGTGTTCACACTGTGTTGCAGTGGAAAGTCTGTGTGTGGCCCAGAAGACTCAGTGTGACACAGAGCGCTCCACCTGCACGGACAACAGCGGCACGGCTCAATGCCAGTGTCTCCCAGGGTACTACAAACACAACCCTGATGACCTGTCCTGCTTAGGTAAGTGTCTTTGTCATTTTAGACTCTCGTTTTGGCGGCATCTCGTCAACCTGAACTGCCAACGCTTTCAAATACACCGCACTCGACTCCGCTACAACACCACTACTACTTCACCTGTATGTGGCTTATAGTTGTCAGCTGTTGCTGCTGTAGTGGGACAATCACACGTCGCATTAAATCGAAGAACACCTGTGGTGATTGGCTGCGAGCAGAACCATACAAATAGTCACTTTCTCTAGATGTGGGTGCAGAAAGACTTGACTGCAGGTTTCATTTGCCTGAAGAAGTTTCAGTACTACTGGGTTATTTCAGTCGGTACTCTAAAGGTATTGAGTACTGATACCAACCCTAATTATGATGCGAAAAGTAACTGAAAAAGCATTTGACATATTAACCTGATTAGAAAAAACGTTGCACTATGGTTAACACCTAGAACCAGGTGATAATGACGACCAAGTAAGCTGATAAAAACAAGCTGCTGTGGAAAAAGTAGATTTTTCCAAATTTCACTGACATTAAGGACACTGAATATTATCCGAACAATACTGGCCTCAGAGTTCTTTACATCAAACTGTGTAACTGGACATTTTCTGCTCTTGTTTCAGAATGTGGGGACGGATACAAGCTGGAAAACGGCACCTGCGTTCCGTAAGTTCAGATCTTTTTTCCTCACAGGATGAATCCTGATACACTGACAGATTTCAGACCACGGTCTCACCGCAGATTCTGTTCGTACTTTTCAGGTGCATGTTTGGATTTGGAGGATTCAACTGTGGAAATTGTAAGTCCGCAGGCAAAACACGATATATTCTTTTCAGCAGACGATATCTTTTGTGAACTTGAGTCACAAATTTGCTATTGTGATCTTGACATATGTTGTTAAAGTTTTTAATATTATTGTTATTTGTGGTTACAGTTTACAAGCTGATTGCAGTCGTGGTGTCACCTGCAGGGGGCGCTCTGCTCCTCATCCTCATCATCGCTCTCATTGTCACCTGTTGCAAGTAAGAGTAATGTTATTGTTGATTAATCGTTGAACTTTTTTTGGCTTCTGAAGGGGGGTATGCCATAGAAAATTTGAGAACCACTGTCTTACACTATAGAACAAGTGTATTGATTATCTGTTTGCTGATTATTTAAGAATCAGTTTGCCCAAATTACCGCAAAAAAATCAGTTCCTCCTCATTTCAAAGTAAAAGTTTAACTCTTTTTTTTTTTAATGTTTGATCCCCAAGGAAAGACAAGAATGACATCAACAAGATCATTTTCAAGAGTGGAGACCTGCAGATGTCCCCGTACGCAGACTTCCCCAAAAATAACCGCATATCCATGGAGTGGGGCAGGGAGACCATTGAGATGCAAGAGAACGGCAGCACCAAGAACCTCCTGCAGATGACTGACATTTACTACTCTGTAAGGACACATTCGATTCAGTACATACAAATCACTTTGTTTGTCTTCACTGTTCAACTCTGGGATTTGTTTCATGTGTTTGAATACAACTGGTAAATCACTACGTTAGACAAGAGGAAGCTGTTAAAAGATCAAAATTAAAAATACATATTTTTCCTCTTACCTGCAGTGCTGTTTATCCATCTGAATTGGGAGTTGCTGGGTTTTGGAGATATTGGCTGTAGAGATATCTGCCCTCTCTCAGATGGGAGTAGCTTGTGGTACTCGCCAAAAAATACAGTTGAAAAACTCAAAAGCAACATCTTTTTCCACAAATTATGACGCAGTTGCTCAAGATAATACACAGACCTTGTTATGAGCAGTAGGAGCTATTTTTATGGCCAATATCTCACACCTAAATGATCTAGCTGTGTAAATAGCACTACAGGCCGGAGGTATAACGTGGATTTTTGATCTCGGAGCCAGGGTTCCTACATAGTATTGGAAAGTATGGAAAAGTATGGGATGTCTGTATGAAAGTATGGATAAAAGAAAGTATGTAAAGTCTTGTGCTTCCAGATTATTGCCCCAATTCTGCTTTCTAAAATGTAAAATTCAGAATTTCTAAAACATGATGCACAGACATCATGAAAAATAAATTGTTTATAAAAGAGCCTATAGAATATTATGTTAAGGGAAAATGATATGAGTGTAGGTAGCACTGATTAGCTTACCTCCTCTTTGGGAAGAGATGTTTGACAGTGGAACATCGTCCAAATTTCAGAACAGGAGTTTTGACTTAACGGTCACAATGGGTACATTTTCTGAGGGCTGCCTTGACAATCCTTCTGTAAATATAAAGCCTGGTTAGCTGGGAAAAGAAATCTAGATGCAAACTTTGTTTAAAATCATTTGACATGTCCAACATGGGGGAGGCGGCAATTATACGCTATGTGCAAAGGAAAAAGCACTGTTATCTTGTCACTGCGTCCTCTGCACCAAGAGTCAGGATGTTTTTGGCTCAACCCAGTGTGAGTCCAAGACTGACAGCAACACGAAATGAATCCACCAATGCACCAGCAAAGTTTGAGTCTGGAAAAGTAGGTAGTTCTGAAATGTAAAATAAAAAATGATTCATTTTCTCTCTTTCTGTCTTTCCCTCAGCCTGCGTTACGTAACTCCGACCTGGAGAGAAACGGCCTGTACCCGTTCACAGGCCTGCCGGGATCTCGCCACTCATGCATCTACCCCGCCCAGTGGAACCCTTCCTTCATCAGTGACGACTCACGAAGAAGAGACTACTTCTAACTGCCCCACCCTGAACACACACATACACACACACACAGAAACTTAACCATCTCATGCTGACAGTTGTGATGTGTCATGATGGTTTGTGTGAGCCGCTCTGTTTCGAGCCCCCATCTACCGTCAGCACTGCACACTAACCATGTAAATGTGTGTGTGTGTGTGTGTATGTGTGTGTGCGTGTGCATGCTATGAAAATTCGCACATTTTTTGCAAGTAAAATGTTTCCTGTGTGACCATTTCAGTGCATGTTTTAGCTCATTTACTTCAGCTCACACATCACATCGCTGCTGTTAAGTTAAAGACTCCCTAATGTGTTTTTCCAGCCTTCCAGGCAGCCGCTGATTCTCATTTACTTCGTGTTGAAAAACAATTTGCAGACGCCTGACACGAGCTTGAGGTAGTTAATCCGTGACGGTAAACATCACATCTGCCAGTTATGTTGTTGCACACTGCAGACTGCATTAATGCACAAGGATAAATAAAAGCAGATACGATGTTCACTGTGTTCACTCACAGAAATAAAAGTGAATTATCGGCCGTCAGAAACGTAGGAAAAACACATTTGAATTTACATAAAAAAAACATGTCAGTAATGTAAAGTGTATGTGATGTGCAGCAAAAGACTCATTCTTGAGAACTGAGACAAGATAAGTTTTTGGTGAAAATTTATTCTTTAAGGATTTATAAATATTAAATATATGTAGTTTATGAAATATTTTGGTTTGATGCTCTGCCAGAAAACACCAGACACGAATTATAAACAGTTTTAAAATGGTTTTAAAACCCTTCAAAATCTATAACTGATAACATAGGTATAAAAATGCGCTATTATATTAATTTTTCTTTTAAAATATCTTTTATTAATGGAAATGTTGGCCCTTTAAACTTGTGTCCTGGAGTTCTGTCAACTCTGTCAGACTTGTATAAAAACATGATTTAATCAGGCATGTAAAGGTTTATCCATACCCTAAGGACCCCTGTCTTACTTCCTGGTTTAAAAAAGGTGGGACAACTGCTTAAGCACTGGTAGATTTTCTATTTTTCAACAAATTCATTACATAATGTTTCTTAGCCATAACATGTCAACTCTATAGCCTTTCTAAATCAAAGCTAAATAAGGATTATGGTTTAAAAATTTGTAATTTGATTATTATGAAGGGAATTTAGCAACTTTAAAAGCAAAATGGCCGCTCACTACAACTATGCTGTGAAATGAAAAAAAATTGTAACATTTTGTCAACTTAATAGCCAATAGGTTGTTCTTTTACAATATATTTTTCCTGCATAATTGAAGATAGTTTTGTCCCAACTCTCAAGAATGAATGGACTACAGCATGCAAAAACATTGAAATGGTCCTTTAAAGTGCTGAAATCTGAAAATGTGCGTCCCACTGCTGTGATTCGAGAATAATCTTCTTAGATTATCGGTCTGAGAATGAAATGTTGAGGGAACTAGACGATAACAAACCACTGTAGGAGGCACAAAGTGCAGTTTAACAGCAAACGAAACTGAGGAACGACTGATGTTATTTATTCCCTGTATATCCATGTCCTCGACATGTAGCATAACAGACATCTCATACAGACACACTGACAGACTGAAGAGGGATAAACCTGTGGCTTTAAGTGTGAATGTTTGTGTGAATGAGAGGAAGAGAGTGTGTGTGTGTGTGTGCATCTTAAGTATTGGTGTTTGTGAGGCGTGAGTGAGTGTGTGTGTGTGTGTGTGTGTGTGAGGAATAATTATCTGTATACCAGAAGGATCATAACTGTCGATGAGTGTTTGAATGTAAAGATGTATCATAATTAGTTTGCTGTTTCTGACATGGAATATTATTTTATGTGTGTTTTCTTTGTTTGTGTGTCTGTGATGTGTTGATTCTGGCGTTTTAGTCAGACGTGCTTATTTAAATAAAAAAAATTGCACAGCAGTTTTTTCTCCGACTCCATTATGATGATGAAATTCATTAAATAAGGTCATGTTTGTTTGATTCTTTTTCATTGAGTAGGTAAAAGTGAGTCTAAGTACAGCAAGAGGAGTCCCTTGTGTCACCTTGTGCACGCTCAGTCTCATTTCTCCAACCAAACAGGACAACTATGATGTTTCTATAAAGACATCAGGACATATTTGTCACCAAAATGATTACCTTCCACTGCTACAGAACAGATATTTCTTTTTAGGTATATTTTTTCCAGGGTAAATGGGGCCTGGAGCCTATTCCCAGCATGCACTGGGTCAAAGTACCCAAATGTAGCGGTGAGCCATAATGCTGAGCCAATGTTTATACTTCACCCTACAGGAAAGCAACTTAAATGGACCGGAGTACATGTAAAAAACTTTATCCACAAAGGAGGGAAAATCCACATGGAATGTCTTTGTCTTACAAATCAGGGCTGCACTTATGCATCTTTTGAATTTCGAACTGATTGACCCTGTGTACTAACTATTATCGCAAGAACTTTAGCAGAAGGGACACAAAACACAAAATGCACTGAAATTTAAAGTCAGGGTGTAGCACACAGCTTAAAGGGACAGTTGAAGGTCAAGTTTATTTTCACAGAAAAACAGCGCTGCAGGATCTCCCAAACAATGGAAGTGAATGGTGACCACTTTTCAAACAAAAAACAACTAGAAAGAGACCATGAAATGCCACCATACTGCTCATCTGGCATAATCCAAGTATCCTAAAGTCCCAACATGCCGCTTGCACACCATCACACCACATGCGCCCAGTTCAGTCAGTGTGCATGTGCACGTGGCTCCAAGTTAAGGATCTACAGTGAAGATTCAGCCTAAAAACATGGTGTAAATAACATTTTTTCAGTCAGCTTGGCATGTCGGGTCTTTAGGGAACTTGGATTACACCAGACGAACAGTATGTAGGCATTTTACGTTTTTATTCTGTTGTTTTTTTACGTTTGAAAACTGGTCACCATTCACTTCCATTGTTCTGTATGATTCTGCAATGCAGTTTTCCTTTGAAAATCCAGCAGTGTTTTGTGGACTACAAAACTAAACCCGACCCTCAATCGGCCCGAGGGTGAGTAGATAATGACTGAATTTTCATTTCTGGGTGAACAAACCCTTTAAGGATTATTCTGTTAGCAGGAGAAATTTAAAACGCAGACAAGTCGGTTCAGAGAAAATGTGCCCAAGGAAGAAAAACCACCACTGATCAAAATTAAATAATAAACTGACCAAATTAGACCCAAATTAGATGACGAAGTTGTGGATGTGATACATCTCACGGCTTACACACAGGTTACACGTCTCTTTTTTATTTTAAAAAGACTTTTAATTGGCTACACCATACTAGGTCTCACTGACATGAAATATATCTGTAAGTACTGACTGTTATAATTGAGATTTTATGGTACAAAATAAAATTTAAAAAAGACCTCCAACTATTCACCTGCATTTAATATCGAACTTGGCCACCATATCCAGCTATTCAAGCTTTAGCTATCGCTGTACTCTTTACATCAGTGCAGTTTCATTTTAATTTCAAACTGCCAATCTAGTTTGACAAAAATAAAATCTTAACTCGAGAGCCACTGTGCATCCTTATAATATCTCATGTGGAGACTGGAAGCAGAAGTGGTGAAAACAAAGACATATGATTGGAGTGCTGCAAAAAAAGTTGAAGCCAGCTCAACTTTTATTTCTTGCCACTTACGCCCGACACACAGCGACAAATGTTGGACGTCAGTCTCTGGCTGTACAGTATGTTGCTGGCTTACATTGAAAATTACTTGTAAACTGATGCTTCTTTGCCGGTCGTCTGAACATACCAGTAGAAGGAGGCTTTTTAACTACAGAGCACACAGGTCCACATCCACGTAGGCTGTTATGTTGCCCCACCATGTTTCTATAGTACCCCAAAACAGACAAATCAAACACTGGCTATAGATACAGCCTTTTAATGTTCACCTCTGTGGCCACCATAGGATCTCTTACTATCTGCAAGCTCACTGCTGATCCTTAAATGCACAGACAAGAGAGTGTTATTGATCTTCTGATCCAGCTCTCGGCAAGAGAGCTAAAAAAGCATATTTCCAAAAATGTTGAACTATTCCGATCAAGTAAGATGTGACTGATCTTCTATCAAATAAAGATCTGAAATATAACAGATAAAAGATTGTTTTTATGATGCTCCACGTTATCTGATATTCGAGTATGTGTGTAATTCGTGGGCTTGTACATCTTTATATGTTTCATAGGTTTTGTTAGTGGTTCCCAAACTTTTTCCGGCATGCCCCCCTTCAGAAGCTGCAAAAAGTTCAACCCCCACCAACTGACATCCCATAATTATTATCAATCATTAACAATAACTGGGGAAGTAACTGATAAAAAAGGATTAAAGTTGAATTTTAGTGAAGTAAAGTTCAGCATGACAGCATCAGAAAATTCTTGTTTGTTTATTTCTCAACATAAATCATCTTCACTCAACTTTGTTTCACTCTATAATCCCATAATCGTTAATGGGGATCCTATTAAACAAACAAACAAACAAACAAATGTCATCATACACTGTCTACACACAGTCATATATAGAAATGTGTGTTCGCTGCTGATGTTCTACATACACTTTGTCAGGTGCATCTCAGGAACATATGCTACACTGATGATACTCCTTCATCTGTGGGTACAGATGTTTACATAATGACTTTACGTTCTGACTGTTCTGCCTAACGACTGTTTCTGGTCCATTTACGTTTGTTTCCCAGTTTTCCATAAGGTCTCTGACAGTCTTCAGCTCAGAGGACCCGAGCAGGCACACAGAGGCACAACTTCCTTTTTGGTATTTCGTCCTTTCTAATCCACCAATGGAAACTGAGTTTACTGATCTGAGTGAGCCGGCTTTCTTACTGATCAACGTTCCTCTCATCGTCCTCAACCTCGCTGCAAACATCTTCTACGCGTGTTGCTTGATCTTCCCGGCGTGCAACGGGCCAAAGCTCAAGCAGCCTTTGAAGGTGCTGCTGGGATATCTTGTCTGGTGCTCGATCGTTTATTTTGTCTCTTTGGCTGGAGTCTACGGCGTGTTGAAGGAATGTAAAAACCTTGAGGTGTTCCTCGTGTCGTGGATGCTTTTCATGTGCTACGTGCACAACAGCATGACGTGTTCTGTTTGGCTGAACTTCTACTACTACGTCCACATCGTCCCTTCGCGGCGAGCTCTTCTGATCTGGGTAAAGAGGAACATCAGGCTGTTCATCTACGCCGTTCTGCTTCTTGACTGGATGTTCTTTTTCATCCTTGGCGTCCTGACTGTTGTGAATGTGGTATTTCAAATCTCCGGTGAGTTTGCTTGCATCAACGGCACATGGACTGAACACTACAAGGATGGAACGCCAGCCCAAGTCGGCGTCTTCATTGTCAAAGCTCCTCTCTTCAGCTGTATGTGTGTAATGACATTTTCTTGCTTTTCCACGGCCCACTACCTGCACAGACACATCAGAAACGCGGCGCGGGGCGGCCTCTCCACACCGAGGCTTCAAAGTCAGATTAGGGTCGCCATCACTGGGATCTCTCAAGGAGCGCTCTGCTTCTTCTACGCCACGTTCTACTTCTTTGATTCGTTCGCCGCCGTGGTCTCCCTCAGCGACTTCAGCGCGTGGATCTCCTTCACGGTCACCTCGCTGTACCTATCAGGCACAACCGTCAACCTGGGCGTCGGTCAGGCTGTGTTCAGGCGAAGGGCAGCTCACGTCTGCAGGGCACTGAGAGCACGGTGTGGTGTTGTTGGCATGGTAACAAATGATGTGGAAATCCACTCCATTCACTTGACATGAGGTGAAATAACTAATACTGTAACTGTTCAAGTCCAAATGTGATTTAGATTATTGGGTGTATGATGTTTTTATACAGTTACGGTTTAATTTGATGACATATTGCCAAAGTTCTTCTGCTTCTCTCCCAGACCAAGACTGAAAAGCTACACATTTTTATCACTAGCAGACTTCATTATTGCAACACCCTCCTCTCTGGTCCACAAAAAAAAAAAAAAAGAAAAGAAAAAAAAGAAAAGGGATTGATCAACTGCAACTTTAACAAAATTCAGCTGCCTGTGTGCTGACCAGTACCAGAAGGAGAGCACACCCATTTATTGGTCTACAAATCACTACAAGGTCTTGCCCCAACTGTCTGTCTTGGTTTTAAGGTCCCTCAGGTCCTCTGTTAGTCGTCTCTACAGCTGCCATGGTTCAATCTGAAACCCATGGCGAGTCTGCTCCTGTGGCCCCAGCCTGTGGAACGGCCTGCTGGAGGACCTGAGTGCAGCAGAGATGGTGAATTTCATTATAAGAAAACTTAAAACACACTTTTTAGCCTGACTTTTCATCCAGTGTGGTTAATTTTATCTCCTATTTTTATGTGTTTTATTATATTAATTTAAATGTATTTGTTTTAATATTTTTATGTAAACTTCTGCTCTTTTTTAAGCTCTCTTTGTGTTAAAGGGACTCCAAAATTAAAAATACATATTTTTCCCCCGGCCTATAGTTCTATTTATCTGTCTAGGTTTTTTTGGTGTGAGTTGCAGAGTTTTGGAGATATCAGCCACAGAGATGTCCGCCTTATCTCAAATATAATGGGACTAAACGGCACCAGGCTTGTGGTGCTCAACACTCCAAAACAAGGTCTGTGTATTATCTTGAGTAAGTAGGTCAGAACTTCTAGAAAAAGATTTTACTGTTGAGTTTTTCAAATATGTTTTTTCTGGTGCACCAAAAGCTGAGAGTGCAGTTTGTTTAAAACAAGTGGTTTAGATTAATTTAGCAGATTATCTCCTGTGAATATTGCATCAGAAATGAGTGTGACATTTTGAGGAACTTTTTAATACAGTTCTCTGTCTATATTAATTTTTAAAGATTATACATACTTCTACATGATGCTTAGCCATTATTCTCTTTGCTCTATGGTTGTTTTAACTCTGTCCTTTTCAAATGTAGGACAAGGCTGTTTAACAGAGAGTGGAGGCTCTGTGAATGTAGCTTGTGCTCAGGTCTTCACCAGGCCCTTGTAATAATACTTGCAATACTTGTAAAAATCTAAATTTCAGTTTTCAGTGGCACTTTATTTTATAGTACACTAATAAAACGTAACGAGCCATAATTTTTGTCACATTACAGAAAAAGCAGAAATAATATGTTCTTTATTGGATAGCGTTAGACCCTCATTACAGTTTCTTAGAGGTTAATTCGGGTCCCATGTGATTGGCAGAGTAGCCAAGACCAGTGGCTACTTCTCTGGTAAAATCACATTACAGTGTTGCACTGCCTACAGTATTACAATGAGTCTGTGCACAAACAAAATATTTCTCTATACCTCTATAATTTTGGCCTTTACTTGGTAGATCTGGTTCACATATTTTTTAAATGGGGAAGCAGTTTACAGCACAATTCTGTAGTAATATGTCCCTAATTACCCTTTAATAAAGTCTAATGAGGATCTAACAGTGGGGAATAATACACTTTACTTTACAGTACAGTTTTGTTTTAATGTGTCCCTAATTACTGTCTAATAAAGTCTAATAAGGGTCCAATAAAGAGTCAAATACTGGTTAATAAAAACATGATATTTCTAGTTTTTGTCTGATTGGATGCAAACTACAGCTTGTCAGCACTTACCAGTGTACTGCAAAATAAAGGGTGACACAGCTTTCTTCACAGAAATTAATAAAACGCTGAAATGTAGGATTACTGTAATATCTTTTTAAAGTTTTCTTACAGCCCTGGACCCCCAGGTTGGAAACCAGTGGTGCAATTAATGATCAATACATGGAGTAGAAACATGGGAAAATGACTGAATACCTATTTCTATCTGATATCACAGTAATGTGCCTAATTTGTGTATTCTAATTTGCATGTGATGCAAATGTCTCAGATTTACCACATTGCACAGAGCTGAAGTGGCTCACAGGATTTTGTCTGTAAGAGCAGTACAAGGGAAAAAGACACAACGATGGAAACAACCAGTAAAGTAAAGATGGACGAAAATCGGTTCTCTGTGCATCTTCCAGCAACGTGCAGCTGAATCAGGTGCCTCTCAAGACAGGGACACCGGAGCTCACGGTAGAAAAAAGGACTTTGTCGCTCTGCAGTGAACAGAACAAGACTACTGTGTCTCCATCAGAGCTAAAAATCAGACGATTTAACCTGTGGCCTGATTAACGGGCCCTTTGTCATTTTCAACATGGTGTCTAATGTATTCTTCATCTTCTGCATGGTCCGTCCACTTCACGGAGAGAGGATCAAGCAGCCTTTCGAACTTCTGCTGTGGTCCTTGGTTTGCTGCAACATGACTTTCCTGGTGGCGGCTCTGGCGCTGTTCTTCTCTGACCTCACACATAACAACTTTAACGGGAAATTCCGGGTGGTCTCAGTTTTAGTGCTTTACAGCAGTATGGCCCCAAGTATGGACTCATCTGTTTGGCTGAACTTCTTCTACTACACCCAGATCGTACCTGCACAGAGAGCCCTCTTCATCTGGATTGAGAAGAACATCAAACCCATCATCTACTGCTTTTGGCTTGTGGACAAAATATTCTGTGCATTTGATGTTGGCGTCTTGCTTTTGAACCTTTTTGCTTTATGATCATAAATTCTGGGTATCTTAGGTGAAAACAAAGAACATTGTGAAAGAAAGTGTCCGTGTTCTGCAAGTCCAAACCATGACCATGTATTTGTAATCAGTACTTTTTGGGCCTACTGTCAAAATATTTTATAATGTTAACTTTTCTTGCCACAAACTGGTGCACAACATGGTTTTTCCTTACCATTTTTGAATTTACTCAGATAAAATGTGTGTCATATAGGTCCAATTATAGTATGGTTAGTATATGAGGGATTATGGCATTCTTTTTAAGTTATTATATTATTTCATTTCTTTACATGGTCCAGAAAATATGAATTTTAAAAGGATTTTATGAATTTAAAAATGATTTCATTGCTCCACCAAAGTCTATGATGTGAACTGTGTCCATAGCAACAGTTAAAATACTGCAACTGACCAATCAAATTTGAGTATTTAACAAAGCCATGTAATAAGGTCTGTTATTTCTGCATAACAGACCGTTGCTACGGACACAGTTCTGATCATAGACTCTGTTGGAGCAATAAAATTATTTTTAAATCCATAGATCATTTTATTTTATTTTATTTTATTTTTTTTATGGCTATGTAACCATGTAAAAAGCAGGCTAATGTACAAAGACCAGGGCATAACTGCAAAATAACGCCCTTCAGGATGATTCAAGATTCCCGCGTCACCCTGCCTCCATCAGTCAGAATTTATATCTGCCAGCTTCATCAGATATTTGTTAATAGTCAAAAAGTTTTATTCATTTCACTTTCATTTAAATGTCACTTTATTAGTTTATTGAAGCACAAAGCTGGTAAGAAATTCAAAGAATTAAAAGAACTTCACTTCAATACAATATAGAATTCAAAATATGTATATATCATTATTTCTATCTTGTCCCTTCTGTCTTATCTTAATTGTATATGTTTTTGATATAATATTTGTATATATTGTTACTTATATAATGGTTGTGATGACATATATTGTGTGTTTGTGTTTATTGGGATTTATCGGTTTGATTGTGTATTTTGTTTTGTTTTAGTGTGATTCTGGCGTTGTGTTTATTCGGATAAATTGTTTTGTTCGTCTCCCGATGAGTTATGATATGCTTTTGTTATTAAATAGATTAAGAAATAAAGGTTTCATCTGGCATATCAAATTGACACATCAAATTTCCAGATTGATTCAATAAAGCTTTGGAAATATTGTTTACCTTGACATTTTCAGCATGCAACTTTTTACACTTAACAATAAGCCTCCCTTTTGCTGGTTATGAGTGCTAGAGTTAGTAGTAAGCAGTAACTGGATCTGGCCAAATACTGAGCCCAAACAGATGTTATAACTTGTTTATGAATGTTTTATAATGTGCATATATTTATAAAGTGCCACCTCATTAATAACCCATATATAAACAATTTGTAACTCACTGAGTAATGTCCACACTCCTTTTTCTAGGCGATTTAACAGTAATGTGCTATATTTACATATTCTGATTTGCATGAGATGCAAACAAGTCAGATTTGTTACACTGCACAGAGTTTGAGAGCCTCGCTGGTTTTATTTGTAAGAGCACTACAAGGGAAGAGGGCACCAAAACAGAAAACCGCAAACACAGTAAAGATGAATTTTCTGACTTGTCTCACAGTAAATGGACCCACTGTTATTCTCAACATCATGGCTAATGCATTTTTCATCTTCTGCATGGTCCGTCCGCTCCACGGAGAGAGGATCAAGCAGCCCCTGAAGCTGCTCCTGTGGTCCTTGATTTGTTGCACGACAACTTTCCTGGTGTCTATTTTCCTGGTGGACTTTTCTGGACTAGAAGACAAAAACGACAAGCTCACTCAAATCACACATTTGGTGCTGAACTGGATTTTGTCCACTGGTATGTACTCCTCTGTTTGGCTGAACTTCTTCTACTACACCCAGATCGTACCTGCACAGAGAGCCCTCTTCATCTGGATTAAGAAGAACATCAAACGCATCATCTACTGCATTTGGGTTGTTGAGAGAATTTACAATTGGTTTAATTTCACTGTTGCGTACTTAGAGAGTATTTCTGTTGATGGATTAAACAATTCCACTATGGATGAGAATATAGGTTTGGATGCAAGCAGGCTGAAATATTTGGTTATCATTACAGTTTTAATTGGGAATGGCTACTACTTTTTCTGCCTGTGTGTGATGGTGATGTCCAGTGGTTCTACTGTAGTCTACCTGTGCAGACACATGCGTCGTATGGTAGCCAATGGACAGTCCTTCTCCTGCCCACGGTTTAGCAGTCAGGTGAGGGTGACCGCCACCGGCATCCTTCATGGAGTCCTGTATGTATTCTGTGCCCTGTGGACTACGTATGCCACCTTTTCCTCTACGGTCATCAGTCCATGCAGCAGTTTCACTGTCCTCAACTTTTACATGGCAGGCACTACATTCAGCCTGGGAGCTGGTCAGGCTGTATTCAGGCAGAGAGCAGCAGACGTGTGGCTTAGAGCAGCTCAGTGGTGCAGAGCGTCTAAAGCACAACAGCCTGAGCGAGGAGACCAGAACCTTGTTGATTTAACTAATATATGAAACAACAGTATATCAAGTCAGGAATTATTTGCTTTTTGCGAAACAGTATAGAAACATATACTGTACATGCTGTAAAAATGAATCTTAAAGTTCAAGGCAACTTACTTTAGTAAATTTTTGAGTTTTGAGCTCAACTAAAACTCTTAAGTTTTGAAAAAGTTTTACCAACTAAAAATGATTTGTTTGCTTTTCTTCTTTAGATCATATTGAATCTAAAAAAGAAATCTACAAAAAATTGTATTTCCCCCCCGCAATCCTTTAAGGATAAGCAGTTACGGACAATGAATGAATGAATTTTCATTGACAACCATTTAATTTTCACCCAAATAGTGACGATGCAGGTTCACAACTCACTGTAAACAGTTTTTGAAATACAATTTTCGGGGTTTCTAATACTTATAGATTCAAGTTTATCTAAAGAAGTAAAGTAAATTATCTCAACAAAAGTTTATTGGCTGGCACAACTTTGTTTAGTTTATTTCAAAACTAAAATTTAATTCAAAACTTCCTAAAATTGCCTTAAAATTATGATTTTTATCAACTCCTTTACAGTGCATTTTCTACAAAATGTGTCAGCTTTAGTTTGTAGCATCCCTGTCAAAATATTTTCTTTGTATTGTATTGCATGGTTTGCTAACCTTTTTCCCTGCTATTTTCTGTTATATTATATTAATGTTAATACATGTCCTTTGAATTCTATGTGAGAGGATCTTTTATACAGTCAGATGCCCCTTAAAATCTAAAGAAATTATATATAAATATATATTATGTTTTCCATTCTTTAGATGCTCAATTTCCAGTGGTGGAATTTTGCTTTATTTCATGTCATTTTGTACTTCCACTCCTCTATGATTTGGAGGGAAATATTGTATTTAATTTTGTTACTTTACCCAATTTAAATACAAATTTTTTGTGATGCATTGTTATTGATCAGATGGTCTCACAATCTATAAAATACTTTAACTCAGCTCCACCTCAACAAACTACACAAGCAAAATGCTGCTTATCCATTAATGCATCATCAATAATTATAAGAAAAAAACAAATAACTACTTACTTTTGATATTTATGTTGATTTTAATAATATGCACTTTAATTAAGTAACTTCTTTGCAGGATTTAGTCTACTAGTAGGAGAGTATTTTTGCAGTGTGATATTATGTGTATATATTTTGCTTACAGGGACAAAATCAAAAATACATATTTTTGTTGTGGACACATTTGACCGTAGAGATGTCTGTGTTCTCTCCAATGCAATGGAACTAAATGGCACTCGTGATGCTCAAAACAACACCGAGTGCCAACTCATGCCATTATATTGGAGAGAAGGCAGTCATATACAGCCAACATCTCCAAAACTCTGCAACTCACAACAAAAATTAATCCAGATGGATAAATAAATCTACAGGCCAGGGGAAAAATATGTATTTTTGATTTTGGCGTGAACCGTCCCTTTAAATAAACGACCTGAACGCTTCCTCCACCACTGTTGGTTTGCAAAGATTCAGTAGCAAAACATCAAGAATGATATTAATACATTTCAGTCAATGATTTTGCCCTTTGATGCTTGCAGAGGTCAAATGCGCTGAGATGTTACCTTCAATGTCTGTCGGATTTTTAAACACAAAACGAATTAGGATATGTTTGAAAATAGCATAGTAAAATACAAGTTGCTGTATTATTTGAATAAGTAGCAAAGTTGGTGTATTTTACTGGTTTATTTTATTTATTGTCTTTCTGTTCATAAGTGGTGCAGTTGTACATATATATTCATATAGCAGTTAAATGTACTTTACATCATTAAAATATTGCTGAACATTAATTAATAATTTGCTCCACTTTTCTCCTCCCTTTGCAGTTTGAATTATTTCTGTGTTGCTACTAGATAGGCAACTTATTAAACACATGACTGAAAACCTCTCATTTTGCAGTAGCCTATACAATATTTTGTTATCCCTGTCACATCTGACTGCAGCTGTTCCAGAGTCACATGGAGTCAAATTTAGGACACTGGCCTGTTGTTGGGCCTTAAATCTACCAGGATTCCTGTTACCTGTTCCTGTTTAAGTTTTGCACCTCTATGTCAAAGCCTCATAATGAAATGTCATAAAATTATGATGATTCATAATTATGAGAAAATCAAACTTTTCTCACAATTATGAGATCAAAATATCATGATTATGACAGCTCTAATAAAATGATGTCACCTCTATTTTGCAACATAAGAATACCATTACACACGGATGAATTTGTAATTGTTAGATAATATTTAATTATGACATTGGATCTCATAATTATGACTTGACATCTTATTACGTCTAATTGTGAGACACAAGTTTCATTATTACTGGAAAAGATGTCACAATTATGAGATCTGCTCTGCATAACGCTAATTTATTTTAATAACTATTATATATGTATCTCATAGTCAGGAGAAAACTTGAGCCAATTTTTTCTTATAATTATGAGAGCTGCGTTTTGTGAGTACGAGACCTGTATCGTGTAATTATGAGATAACTTTCTTGTAAATATGAGATAATTTTTATCTCGTGTGCACAAAATAATAATCGTTCCCCGCAAGATAATTAACTTGTGTGCACAAGATAAAAAGATATGGACAGATATTATTTACCCAGACTAGTGTGGCTATTTGCACACATGTTGGAATAGCCAATGTGGCTATTTACACCCTGGTAAACTCTATATAGCCTAGTGTGGCAGAAACAAGCACCCAGGAGTCTACAGCCGATAAATAAATAGCCAATGTCTAAATAGCTAATATGGCTATTTACACCCATATGGCAGAGACAAACCATGATATTTCCCTTAATCTAACCAAATAGTTTTTGTTTGCCTAAAACTGACCAGGTAGGTTTGTTGCCTAAAATTAAACGAGTAGATCTGTTTTCCTAAAACTAACCAAGTAATTTGGTTGCCTGACTTAAACAAGTAATTTTTGGTGCATAAACCTGACCAAACTGTGACTGAAAAATGAAAATAATAATAATTATATATATATATATATATATAAAAAAACTGTTAATAACCAGAACCACTAACATACAATTTCACTCTACTGTCAAATTTCATTCTCCAGAATGAAACAGAGAATTTGTTGCTCTTCATGGCTAAAATACGGGGGTCAGATGTGAATAGCCAAATAGCTGCCATGTGCTCATTCATACCCAGGTGCAAATAGACACTGAAAACATAAAAACTTTAATTATTTGATGCTAAGTTAAAAAAAAAAAAAGATACAGAAGTGATCACTTGTGATTTTCTTTTTGATGACGCAGTGCACTTCTCACCCACACATCCGACAAACTGTGAAAAGTTCATTTTGAGACCAGACCGGCTCTTTCAATTACTAGCATTTTCTCTCTGTAATGTAATGTAATGAAGAAAATTTGGTTTGAGGGCAAAATTAGTAATCGGGGAAGTGGAATTTTCCCCTGTGCGTACTCATAAATCTGAGCTTGAGCAGGGGGTCTTGAACGCATCACGAGTGCGGTCCAGCCCCTCCTCGTTCAGCTGCGTTCAGTCCTGCTCGGCGGTTGATGAGAGAAGAAGGAGCCGCGGCGTCAGTTAGAAGGAGCGGAGATTTATCGAAATAACGAGGAAAATAAACGTTGGGATAGACGGATAATCCGGTCAGGTCTGATTTTCTGAAAGATTAATGATATTTACAGCCGTAAATCTTAGAATAAACGATGTGAAGTCGACGGTTTACCTCTGAGTCAGGTGAGTAATGTTCTTTAAAAAGAAGTCTCAACGGTTAAAAACTAACGTTAGCTCTCGTATTTACGCAGTCAAAGAGTCCGTGAACGTCACGTCGTTGTGTTTTAACCTGTTTTAAACGAGTGTAACTTTATAAACCTCCTGCTTGCTCACTTGACGTTTGTTTTGGTGTCTTATCGTTTCTCATCACTTACGGTGACGTTACATCCGTTAGGTTGCGTTCACGGCTGTAAACGTTAACTTAACGGGAATCTGCGTTAAAACAGTTAGTTAAAAATTAATTAGTTAGAAAACAGCGTTGCAGAATCTTCAAAATAATCTAAAGTTAATGGGGACAAGTTTTCCAAATTCAAACAAACATAAAATGTCTCCATACTGCTCATCTGGTGTAATCCGAGTCTCCTGAAGTCCAGACAAATGCATCACTGACCTCATGTTTTTAGTCTAAATTGTCATTGTAAGTTAGATCCTTTAACCTGGAGACGCGTTCACGTGCGTGTTGTTTTTTCCCGTTTTCACCGTTCACTTACATTGTGAAGGAGATTCTGCAGCGCTGTTTTCTTCCTGTGAAACTCCAGCAGTGTTTTGTGAACTAAAAAACTAAAAAGTAGAAAATTACTGAGTTTTCACTTTTTGGGTTATGTTAATTCACCAGTTTTCACAATGAGGCTTCCACAATGACCAGTTAATCATAAAAAAAATACCTTTGACGTTAATGTACAGTTTGTTTGGCTGCTGCTGGCTGAAACTGGCTGAATTTTCATTTTTGGGTGAACAATCCCTTTAGTTTGTCTCCAGTGGTTCCCACTTTATTCCAGTTTTATTATCTTCTGTATTGCTCCATGTGTACACTGTTGTTGTTTTTATTTATGTCATGATGTTTCCCATTACTGATGTTGTTTTATTTATTTATTTTAATGGCTGCAGTATGGGTGGTTAGCCCAAGACAAATTTCCCACCTGGTGGGACAATAAAGTTTACCTTGACCTTGACATTTTAGATTTTACTTTGTAGTCTCAGTATTCAACCATGTCATGCCCCGCTCTAGGGGAACCCTTGACATGACACGACGTGTAGCTCCCCCATTCTTCCCAGGATCGTTACAATTCAGAAACTCTGTTTTGGTGGGTATCTGTGTAAAATTGTACCTCATCTTCCAATAGGATTACAGCAATGGTGGTTCTAGACTAGAGCTGCAATGATTAATCGATTATGAATTTTTTATTACATTGATCACTGACTATTTTGATTAGCATTTTGAGTAATTTTGTTAAAAAAAAAAAAAAAAGTAAAATTTATCTGATTCCAGCTGCGTACATGTGAACATTTCTGGAACGTATGACCCGGGTAGTAATAGTAAACAAAGTGATAGTTCATGAACACAACATGAAATATCATGATTGATATTTGTTTCAGTAACTTACGGTTTCAGTTATTTGTTTTAGTAATGTGATGTCAGCACCTTATCACTGCAAGAAAGAGGTCATTTTATTTTATTCCCTGGACCACCCCTGGATTACTATGAATTATAAAAGGGTGAATGCTGCAAATGTCCAGATAAACAATACTGCCAAAGCCTTAGTGAATTAATCAGATATTTTTTGACTAGTTAGATTTGCTGACGGTGGTTGAAAGCTCATAACTTAATAACAAATATATGGTGAAGCTCTGATCTCAGGCTTAACAGTACTGATAAATGTTGGCTCACTATTAAGCAAGCAACAGGTCACTGTTGCCCTTTTCATCAGCTGTGCTGCAATGGCTTATAAATGATTTATTAAGTGTTTACAAGTATGTAGATGCTAGATTCTAAGTTAAAAACTAACAAGATACAGAAGTGATAAATTGTGAGATTTTCTTTTCACCTACACCTACAGATTTTCCAGACCAGTGGATCTTTCATGTACACTTAAACCTTACTTTTCTTATTATACTGCATAGAAGAAAATTTAGTTTAGTGTAGTAGACATATTTAGTATTCAGTAATGGGGAATTATGAACTGATTCAACCAAGATGCACCACAGAGAGCCGTGGGAAGCCATTCCTGCCTGTGGCCATCAAACTGTGCAACTCCTCCGTCAGAGTGTCAGACACTCATTAAATAGATGGACTCCAGACTTATTTCACTACTGTCAGAAACTAATTATTATTCATTCATCATTTACATCTTCAACTGTGCAATATTGATCTGACATTTTGTGCAGTAATTCAGCTCTATGCAGTAATAATAAGAGTGCAATATACTGGTGTACACTGGCATCAATATTGCATTTATTTATTTATACTGTAAATTTCAACCAGCCAACCAAAACCTTGTTTTTTTCTGTCAGGTGATTTTGCCTTGGCTACCTAGTGCATCAGTGGTTCAGAAACTAGTATGGCCCCAGCCCTGACCAAAGTCCTGAAAGATGGCCATGGGATCCACCTGTCGTCACCTCCTGCCTCTGTCAGAATGGACTCTGTGTGCAGCACTGAGCTGGAGTCTCAGATGAGATCAACAGATGATGCTGAACTCCAGAAGATGTGGCTGAACCTTTCCCTGTTTCCCTCTCTGGACTCCTGTCTCCCTGTGAGCCCCCTGGACGTCCCTGCCAACCCTGTGCTTCCCCGATGTCTGCAGACGTCTGCCAGCCAGTGTGAGACGGTGCTCCTCCGCAGTCCTCCTTCCCTCCTCAGCCTCCTCTCCTTCAGTGAAGGCCTGAGAGATTCTCATCAGGTGGCCTCTGTCTTCCCAGGTGTACCAGACATGTTTTTAGTCCCTGTCCCTGAGCACAATAGCCAAGAGGCTTGTCTGCTCTCTGGACGCAGTGCAGCTCCTGAATGTGGGCCAGATGGTGGTGATGTGCATCGCTCCCCTCTTACCCTTACCATTGTTCCTCCTTCATTTTCCCACGGGGAGATAAAGTATCAGGGCCACGCTCCAGTCTTTGCGCCCCCACCTGCATTTACAGAGGAGAAAGTGGCTGGAATGGGCTGCCCTCCTCCAGCTTCAGTGCAGCCTTGGAGTGGTAAGGTGGACTCTGATCAGCTGGCATCCAGAGTTGTCCTGGAGGAGGTGCGAAGGAGCAGCTCTCGAGACAGGCAGGGCTGCACAGCCGCGCTCAGAGACTGCAGAAGAGATTGCAAGCCCTGTTAGGAGAGCATGCTTTGCTACACTGCAGCCAACAGCTGGAGGGGCTGAAAAGGCACTGTCAACTCGACAGTGTGTCTTTTGACAGCCAGGACTCCATACATCCTGATATACTACCTCCACAAGTGGGCTGTAAATCCCATTTATCTTGGCTGGACTCGTCCTCGGCCTCGTCTTCCTTCTCAGAGCTCAGAGAGTTCAGCCGCTCCAGCCAGGCGGTGCTGAGAGGCCTGCAGGAGGCTTTGGACTCGGAGGCCACGGCCAGCAGCAGCTCAGACGAGGAGCTGGAGGAGGATAAGAGACACAGCAAAATCAAGGCTTCAGCTGTGTAAGTATCCAGCAAAAAGGACGTAGCTTATATGTAGCTGCATGTGTTGTGTGAAAATACACTGATCAATAAGATTATAATTCTGAAGCACTGAGACGGACTTCCAGAGCAGTAGTTCTCTAACTTTTTCATGACAAGGACCCCTCAACCGACACAAATTAAAAATCTGTAACATCATCACAATGTAAAGTCTAAGGGCTGAGCAGGAGCAAAATCAAAAACTATGAAGCAAGAGCTTATCATTGTCATTACAAAGAAACACAGTTTCCTAACTAAAGGCAATGCGACTGAGCAACTGTCCATATATATGAGCGATGTCAGAGCTGTGCACTTAAGATTCCTCCCTCTGCAGATGGGTAAATTAGATGTCAAGTTTACTTACTTGTAACTCCCAAAAGTTCTCCTTTTCCTTCCAAACCCCATTCCTTTTGAGGATGTTCCTATAAAAAGGCTGCCGTGGATCATATAAAAGATGCCGCTTCTTCTGAACCTCGTTAATTAGTCTCTCGTCCTCTCTGTCGACTGCTTTGATGAGGGAAAACAGAAACGTCAAGGACGTCTCATCAATATTAACCAGATAAAATAGGTTGAAGGTGCATGAAACTTTGCTGAAATAGAGCCGGGCGAGCAGTTTTTCAAGCAAGCGACATGTCGCTCAGCCTGTTCGCTGACGCACGGAGCAGATTAAAACGTCTTCATTTAGGAAAACTAAAACAATCCAAGCTGTTAGCTCGCTCGCTCATTCGCAGCACCTCCAGTTAGGAGGTGGTGTGAGCTACAGTATGACAGCTGTCCATTTCAATGTTGCTATGGTTACAAGTTGGGTAGCTGATGAATTTCGAATGGTGATTAAACTTGAGCCAAATTACATGCGCTTTAAACGGTTTTATCACACACCTGCCGGCCAATCAGAAAAGGGTATTCACCCAGACCATGGTATTACGTTTCATAACACATTGTGGCTTTTCTTAGTATGTAGTTCAAGTGTAAAACTGATTTGTTAATGGCTATAATCAACATTTTGGTTACAAATTCTGTACTTGTTCACAAACTTGTTTAGTGGGACATATTCCTTGTTCAAAAACACACTTTCCCCTCACTGAACATAGAAGGGTTGCTTTCTTTTTACAAGCAAATTATACGAGTCTCCTTCTGTGTTGAGTTATTGGCTGCCTTGAAAGTGGGGTCTGTTTCTTATTTTGAACTTTGTGTGTTTTTAAGAGCCTCAGTGCATACGCGGCTGTCACAGCTGGTTATTACAGCTAAATAAACAAGCTTCATAGGTGAGACTTTAGAAATCCCCCTGAACCAAGTATTTTGCTTATCAAGTTGAGGTGAATCATATCACTTCACAGTGTCGCACAGTTAAACCAACCAGTGTTGAAGAAAACAATAAGAAACCATTTCACAAGCTTCACTGTTGTGTCGCTGCCAAAAGATTTGTGGTGCTTTGCTGGGATTTGGTTGCCAGAAGCCAGCTGTGGTTCACGCTGGAGCCACTGGCCTTGTTTTAATTCAGACAAGTGGGGAGTGCACAGAGGTGGACTCACACTCTAGGCAATCTTTCAGTCCATGACAATAAAGACACTGCAAAAACAGCGGGGGAACTAGTTTAAAAGATCTCCAAATATGGTGTAATTTGGAGAGTTTAAGTTTAGTGACATTACAAGAAGGGGAGAATTAAATCATCACAAACATGTGCAAATGTCATGGGTGACGCAAGAAATCCAAGACTTATTTCAGGATATGTCTTGAAAAGTCAGCTTACTCAGTGTATGAGCTCCACTGTGACGCATATTTTACTTGGCCCTCAGTGAAGTTTACAGTGTGGTTGTCATGAGTGCGAGTTTTGTCCTCCCAGCTGTGGAGAGTGTGATGACATTTTTTAGCCATGCACACACACTCATTCTCTTTCCATGCTGCAGTCATAACACATTCAACAGACTAGCCAGCTCTCTTTGCCCACAGGCTAGGAAATAAACACAAGATGCGCCAGCCAGTGCAAACATGCCAGCCATTCTGTGCCATCGTGCTCTTCCTCTCGCTAGTGAAAAAAATACTTTTGAAGAGTGTGCCAGTGTGTGTGGCTTGGATGGACGATGCTGCTGCACTTGTATCCTCGAAGCTCAAAGGAAGTCTTATCGACCCCATGTGAGGAAAGAAGATTGTATGCTTGTGTGTTGGGACCAGTGAGCGATGTTTTTATGGCGCTAACAAGCCACAAGACTGTGTCAACTTGCGGAAAAACAGCGCACATTCCCCACAAATATGATAAGAATTTTTTACCAGTTGAGATAATATCTTTGCAAGTCAAGTCAAGTCACTGTATAGCACCAAATCATACCAAAAGTTATCTCAGGGCACTTTTAATAGGGTCTACACCGCACTCTTAATAGTATATTTACAGAGACCCAGAAGTTTCCACTAAGAGGAAACACTTAGGTGACAGTGGTGAGGAAAAACTTCAAGCAGATCTAGCAGATCTAGCCTCTTATATTTAAGAATGGTGGGAGGTCACCTACTGGGATTGGTTTAACTAAACATAACATGAATAAAAGTTTAATATTACATTATCCATTAGGGTTTGGCAGTATCTACCAAACTGGTCCACAGTAAAACATCCAGTTGACAATGATAATGTTGCTGAGTCTAAAAGGGTCTTCATCTCTGCACCAAATGTCCGGAACTTAGTTGTATTTAAAATAAAATAATTAACACGACATGAAGACAACTGCTTCTTTTTAATTTTCTCTCCCACATGTTAAAAATGGACCTTTGGCCACAACTGTATGGCAGCTCTAAGGGGACACACTATCTCAAATACAGAAGGCTTTTAAATCTCGATGTTGCAATGGTAGAGGGCTCAGTGGTCAGAGACTGTCAGCCATCACAATGGATGATGGCATCATACAGGGGATACAGGGAAGGGGAGCAATTGGGCTAAAATTGAGCCATGTGAAACCTCTGACAAGCGACAACAACAACAAATACATTTTCTGCAGACAGAAGAATCTTTTTTTAGATTGTTTTCCCGGCTGGTAGTGGAGAGGGCCAGGAAACATTAGGGAGAGAGACCAAAAAAAAAAAAAAAGAGAGAGAGGAACAGGGATATCCAATAAGGGTCTGAGCCGGATTTGAACTGCAGACCTTGATATTCGTCTTAGACCGCTTGCCCACCAGGACATCCTGGAAAGAAGCATTTACTTCACTTAGGATGAGAGTTTCAGTGTTCATACACAATGTCAGAAATATTTCAGAGACTCTACGGGCAATGCTCAGACAGTTTTTGGTTTGACAGCAATATTGTCTAGCAAGACATGCCCCTGCCCATGTAATGCTTATTATTTGATTTAAAAATTAAATTGATAAGCATTATCAAAATACAACCAAAACTAAGCTCACCACTTTGAGCAACATCTTCTTCTTCTTCTTTTTTTAACTTTTTGTTTTTACTTTCTTAGTGAAAGCATTTTATCTGGTGGTGGTTATTGCTGCATTAAAAAGCCTATTTGAATAGTTGTGGTTATCACTGCATTAATAAACTCTTTATAGGACTTTGTCTCTTATCAGATTTGTTCTTTTACAACCTCAGAGACAAGGCTATCTGCTCCATCACATAAATAATCCAGAGCTTTTGAGTCCACAAATTATACGTCTGTGCATCAGGCTTTAACCACTTGATTGTAATATATTGTAAGGCTGCCGTTAGTGAAAGCTGCAATAAATAATTTGCAGCTTTTCCCTCTATGCCTTCAGGTTTTACCCCTAGCAAGGCGACCCGTGGGTCTTGAAGGTTGTCCATGTGGAGCACCAGTGCTTAAAGTGCTTAAACACTTTATCATCGTCCTCCCAGAATTGTTTTAGTTTAGACCATGACCACAATATCTGGAGATGATTACTTATATGAGCTCCACCATTTCTCCAGCATTTGTCAGTGTGTGTTGGGCTGATCTTTGTCGTTATCCGTGGTGTTTAAAAGATATCTGGCAATTACTTTCCATTTGAATTCTCTCCAAAAGTTAGCGCTAGTCACCATGTGTGCTTCAGAGCATATTTCCTCCCAGTCCTCCCTTGATATCTCTTGTTGCATTTCAGCCTCCCATATTTCTTTGATATGTACTGAGTTATTTGGGTTAATAAGTAAAAATTCCCACTAAAAGCTAGAGATTAGATTTCCTTCATCCTTCCCTAATTGTACATTGGGGAAGTGTCTCTCTGTTTCCGTGGCATTTTACAGTTTTGTTGGAAGGTGTCTGAATTGTAAGTACCTGGAAAAAGTTCCCTTTTTGCACAACTGGTGTTTAAGTCCATATTTGACCATTTTTTGGATGCTGTATCTAAATGAGAGGCTGTGAAATTTCTTATTGAACTGATGGTTGTCAGAGAAGAAACTTGATCTGGATAGCTTAAATGTGGGTTGGACTTCTCTCCATATTTTTGAGGTAAACATAGTACAATCTCTCATTTAAATCTTTTGGAGAAAGCCGTCTTGAAAGGGCAGTTCAGACAGAGGTTGTCGGCATTGACTTTTTTTTTAGTGATATGCCACCGTGTATCTGTGAGGTCTCTAATCCACACTGTCAGAGGTTTTCATTGCGCTGCCCAAAAGTAATATCTAAGATGTTGGAGTCCTAGTCCTCCTGCTGTTTTGGAAAGTTGCAAAGTTTTGAGTCTGATTCTTGGACGTTTTCATTGCCAAATGAATCTAGTAATCTAGAATTGTTCCAGTTTGTCAAATGTGGATTTTGGTATCTCTACTGGAAGCATACAAGATAGATTTGAGGCAGCGCTGTTTGGATGGTCAATGCAGTTCCTTTCAGTACCACGGCACCAACCTCATGTTACCAGGTTACCCCCTAGTGAGCAGTGTGGTGACGTCAGTGTGGCGTCAAGTGTTGAGGACAGCAGCCTAACATCCTGGTCTTGTTTCCTATGGTTCCTGCATTAGTGCAGTAAACAGGAGCCATTTATAAAACTGGGGCGTGTTTATTAGCCCTGACAACAGGAGTGAGAAAGGGTCTTTTATACATAGATAGTATGTGTGTGTGTGTCTTTTATTTGGCCAGCTTCAGTCATCTTGGAAGTGTCAGCTTGTCTTTTGTATGAGTCTGTTGAATAATGCCCTGTGCTTCGTCAGTAAACCTCCCCTGGGGAGTTTTTATGGCAGGTTCCTCCTTGAAGAGGATATCTCCTTGCTGGAGAGGACACAGGTCATTGCTTTCTTTAGAAAACGGGGAAATGGTTGTCCTTTAACATTCTGAGTTAAGTATGAACTTATTAAGCAGTGACATGGTTCGACTTTAATTTGAAACCATGTGTCCACATTGCACATTTTCCGCACTGGCAGCAGTCCTTTGCACCTCCAGCTGTTGCTCATTTTCAGTGTGTATGTGATTTTAAATATACTGTGGGAGTGTTTGTGAAAGGCTACGTCTTGGAAAATTTCTGTGCAGGACACACCCAAAATCCCTAATGCCTCTGCACGAGAATTTGTAACCCCAGAACTGCTTACTGGGGCTGGCCTTTTACTCAACCAGGATTTGGCCTTTGAAAACTCATTTCTTTCTCATTGTGGAGGGTAGTCAGTGGGTTTATGCACCCCACATTTTATTGAGAAATGTTAATATCGTCCTGAAAAATATGTATGTAAATATGTGGTTTGTGAACTTACATACTAACAGGTATAAAGCAACCTTTCCTCCCCCGTCCTCTCCTCCTGACTCGCCCACTGCTTGGCAAGTATTCCAGGAATTTTCTCATTATACAGTTGGAAAGAGCCGCGGGGCAACCAGGTCTGGTCATTGTCTCTGGAGGAAAGAGAAAGCGGACTCCTTAACAAAGAAATATTAACTCAGAATTATTAGCTCAGGAATGATTGATTGGTTCAGTTGCAGTTATTACCCATGGCAGATAGAACTAAGGAATTGCTGTAATCACCATTTCTATTTTTGTTACATTTTGTATCCTTGTATCCTGTATTTAGAGATCCATGGGGATGGGGAATAAGAGGGAGGTGTTGCCACAGTTTTTGCATTTGTTGTATGATCTTTTGTAGAAAGAAGAATAAAAAGTTGATGACAAAAAAAGAAGCAGTAAATGAAAAACATTATGCTCATATTTGGAAAAATCACTCAGTATGTTATTCATTGTAGTGTGCTCTTTCATTTTTTAGCATTTTTATTAGAGGAATTTCCTCATCAAAGGTCAAACAATATAGATATTTTGGGTGTTAGTGTGCTTCTCCATACATCTCTCATGTGCTTTAATAGAAACGGCTCTAAGGTCTGGCACCAAGCAGAGCATGGAGTGTTCTTCTTTTTTAGCTTCCTTGATTTTTATATGTTTTCCTTCATATGTAATTTTAATCAGGCAAGCACACAACGGTTTGGGTATTTGATACAACAGGCTGATATTAAAAGAACAACCAATAATACCAAAGGGTATTGTCAAATGCTCAGTGTGTGGCTGCTTGCTGACTGGCCTAACCTTTCTCTGTCCTGCATCAGAGTATGTGAGGTGGGGAGTCCCCCCCTGTCCTAGCCAAGGTCCAAGAGTACTGCCATGGCAACTATTGCCCTGCTGAAGCCAGCCAGCCACACACACACACACACACACAGAAGATAAATGCTAACTGAACAGGCTAGTGCCATGGAAACATACTATTGCTACACACCACACAGATCAACAGTGTTTTATTTGGTGGCCTAGATAAGCCTTTGTGCACCCCCCCCACCCATGCTGTTAGGATGCTAAACAATTTGCACATGGCAACATGGCTTTGTAAAGTAGGTCATATGAAGACAGTACTGCAGTAGAAATGTCTGAATTGACAAATGGTTTTGGGCTGTTTCAGTCCTCATTCCTTTTTTGTGTTACTTTTCCCACTGGTGACACACATTTTCCTGCCAGTAAATCTCATATGCTGACCTCTTCGTGCACTTCCAGTGGTCAATTTTTAATGGCCATCCTGGATTTTATGATTCCATTCGGTGTCTTTAATTTTGCCGCATCCATGACCAAATTCCAAAGCCTTTAGAATGATCTTCTTGTTCTGAAGTTGTGATGGGGTTTTAAAGCCTTTGACAAAAATTAATTGGATGTTATAATACTACCACTGTACATTGGTCTAACTGTCCTTCTCTGTCATCCATCACCCTGCCCCTCCTGCCAGCAGCCGCAGCTGTGAGAAGCGGTGGCTGGAAGAGAGAGCGGAGCTGGGCAGCAGATGGAGCTGGTTGCAGCTGCGTCTGGCCGAGCTGGAAGGGAGGATACAACAACTGGTGGAGCTCCACAAACACATACGCTCCACCAAGGTATGTCAAAATTCCTCTGTAACAGCCTTAGTAAAGGACAGTTGACAGAACGGACCAACTGGCAGCCGTAGAGGGGATTCAGCCAGGCCTTTATTAGGGATGTCACCATACCAGAAATATAGTAGTCGATACCTGTGAAATTCACAATTCTTGATACTCAATTTGATACCGTGGTAAAAAATAAAAATAACATTCAGGCATTGCTATTTTTCTTTGCCACCTGAAATCCAAACTCTTTGGGGCTTCTGGGAAAAAAGTCTGAGTGCAAATCACTGTCAGGGGACTATTGTGCACAAGTCTGGAAAGTAATTGAGTGCAAAAGTGATTCCTGCTGCTGGACTTTAAATATAAGTTAAAGTCAGCATGCAAGTAGCAGTTTAAATTAACTGACATGATAACACACCATTAGTACGTAAATATTTATTTGATATGCCAACGTTATATTTTGGTGGCAGATGATACAAACTGAATGATAAGGAGTCAGGACGGTTGCCTGCTACCACCAGCTGTAGTTACATTACTTTATGTTATGTAGCCTAAACAGAGTAGCCTCTAGCACAGTGTTTGTTTAACTTTTTATACCATGTAGCACCTCAGAAAATATTAGGCTGTACATGTACCACCATTGTGTTTCAGTTTATTCTTAATGAGAAGATGATTTATTGTTGACTTTTGTCAGCCACAGTCACACTGCCATCACAGTTGCAATCAGTTGTCTCAAACAAAAGTGATGGTAACATGTATTTCAGGATAACGTTAACAAGGAGGAACACTTTGGATACGTTGTTTATGTAACATTAACATGAATTTAAACTTACTCATCCTCTGGATGTCTGTCTTTGAGGTGCTTCGCTAAATTGTAAGTCTGTCCTCCTGTTTTCTGACAACTTCGAAGGCACCGTTTGCGTGCTTGATTTTGGGAATTTTTTAATTAATCCTGATGATCTGCCTTGACTGCAAAGTCCCTCCATACGCAACTCTTACTGTTTTTCTTTTTGACGAGTCAAGGCAGAACTGTCACTGCAGCTGCACTTGTCGCCATCTTCAACATGTTTTTGACAACAACACCCATTCTTCTGCTTACTTTGGCATCTAATGGCAGACTAGAAAACATTTAGGTGTATATAGACCCCCAAGTGGTACCTACATTACTGTAGAGAAGTGAGTACCATCATATTTTTCAGAATTCAGGCATTGATTTGGTACTAAAACATTGGTTCTCATGACATGCCAAAGCTTGATACAAATCAGTTTTGTGTGGAGAAAATGTATTGGGTCTTTTGCTATCTTACTATGTCAAATGAGTAGGACCTTAGTATAGCACATAGCACTTCACCATTGTATAGCTACTGCAGAAGTCACATTTTAAAGCTGCATTAAGAAATTCAACCAACTGAAATGTACTGCTAGTTCTATGAAAGAGTCACATGAATATGAACATGTTGGATTAGAGTCGCCTTTTGGTCATTGTGGTCCAGTACATGGCAAGATACTGTATAATCCATGGCAGTGAATTCAACTGAAAACAAAAATATGTTGTCTCTCTGCCTTAAAATAATATTCCTTGTAAATTATACATCCTTGCGATGTCTAAATTCTATGCAAAGATAAAAATATAAATAAATAAAAAAATTGTCTGTATATTTTAATTGAGACAGACAACCCTCCAAAAAGAGGCTCAGTGTTGAAAGGTTAACTCATGTTTTCTGTGTGGTGTGTGTTTATGTGTGTGTAAGGGTGGTGTGGTGCTTGCAGAGTGCCAGCCGCTGACAGACAGACAGATTCAGCAGACCCTGCTGAGAGAGATGGCAGGTTTATCCTGCACAGCTTCGGATGCTGACACTGAACCATGCAGCCCCACACGCCTCCTGCACAACATTGAGAGACAGGTAGGAGGGAGGAACTGGCACACACACACACACACACACACACACACACACACACACACACACACACACACACACACTGCCACACACATACACCATCACACACACACCTATAATACTGTGTGTGTGAAGAGTCTGGAATCAAGGAGAATATTAATCTACAACTCAATACACGTTGTCAGGAGAATAACCTTTTAAATCTGTTAGCTTATCTGGTGTGTAGAAAAGCACAGGAGGCTGCATATCTGTAATGTTATATCCCAATGCTAGGTTGAGAGGATTAAAATTAATGGTATGCATGCTGTTCCTGTGTGTTATTATGCTAAATTCCTGCTGCTTTGTGAAGCCTGCGGGTATTTAATCAACTCAAAGGGAAAGACCTTGTTCATCCCTCCAGCTGTAGAGGGTGAGATGATGCTGAGATTGTCTGTTAATCTAACACAGTCCAGACTGTCTTAAGGCTAATTTATGTTTAATGTCAGATATTGGAGCTGAACAATTAATCAAAATAATATCAGAATTGCATTATGGCCTACTACAGTATTCAATCTCAGGAGCTGCAATTTTTTGATAAAGATAAAAAGCATTGTGGTACTACAGTTATGCCCCAGCCTACAAATCAATTTCTCAGGATTGTTTGGTAAAGATCCCAGCAAAACTCACATCATCATTCTTTTTAGATTTTTAGTTGTAGTGAAAATGAAATGCAAAAATTACTGGGGCTGCAACAATTAATTGATTAATTCATTAGTTGTCAACTATTAAAGGGCGACTCTATCGGCGTTCTTCTATGGGTTTTTCAAAGGGAAACGCCCACTCAGGCATTACTGAAATCAGTGGCATATGTTACAGTGCTGCTGTTCTCCCTCCCCCACTCCCCACACACGAAAGGAGTCTGATCCTCTTGCAGTCTCAACTGGGAGATGTGTACGGGTGGCGATGTTGCAACTTTCACAGGCTCTTAGCTTTTATAGTCTAAAAACAACCTAACAAAAATGTCAAGAGAGAAATATTGTTACATTGTTGTCTGTAATAGATTGTACACCTTCTGAATTCAAGTTTCTCTCCTTTATCGAAGGCGAGCTTGTCAAAACTCACCAAAAAGTCCTAATTAGTCTCTACGCTGTTCAGTAATCACAAACTCTGGTTTGGTTGAAAATAAATCTTTAAAATATTGTAGCTCTTTGCTGCCTCTCTGATGCCCGACCTCCCTCTCGCTTCTCCCTGCTTCACACCTCTCCTGTCCCCTCCTGCTGTGTTCATCGTTCCTGGAGTCAGAGTCCTGATCGAAGCTGTTGTAAATCAGCTCGGTACAGTATTCCCTATTGTCAAGCTGGTCCCTCTCAGTCTCTAGTCTTAGTTCAGCCATATTCACTGAGAGGCTGCTGAGCACAGTTGAGTTGCATGTGGTGTAACCACTCCATGAGCTGCAGGTCTGGCCAGACTCCTGTAGCTACACAGCTAAATGAACTAATGACAGCTAAGAGGCTAGCTACAGCCAAAGAGAGTTACAACAGAGAGTTTAGTGAGTAGCATTTAGCGGTTACTCTGGTGATACACTGCCCCCTGTTTGTTTTGAATTAACTTCGGCCATATTTTACATGCTGCTACTTCAGCCTCGAGGGTTTATGTAGCAACATCATGTCCAGAAACCTACGTCACGTCATGTGGTAAAAGATTTTTAGAATGGCTTGGAAAAGTAACATTTTGACCCCAAAACCTACGAATTTCAACCAAAATTTGACTGTTTGGATTTGTCAGGATCAGGAACACTACTGGGAAGCTACAGAACCCTACATATAAAGACCTCAAAAACCCCAGAATGAATGTGGTCACCCTTTGAATTAACTATTGTGATAACTGCTTTGATTGTTTTGAAAAAAATTACAGCCCTACTGATATTATCAGCTGTTATTTGGCCTATCACAGCTATATTAGTCTGTATCTATATTGGCATATATGATCTGTAACATTTGTATAGAAACCTTTTTTTTGTGCATTTGCATTAAGACATGGTCTGAGCAGCTAGATGGTCACATACAATAATATGCCAAAATGTGTATAAACTACAAACTGGAGCAGAGGTGTGCATATTTGACTGAATATATTTAACTTTCCACTCTGTGGGTATGTAGCCAAACACTGGATGTAGATATGTGCTGTTTAAAATCAACAGTGTGTGCATTCAGCAACAGTAGGCACATTTAAGCCACATCAAACTCTGTGCAATAAAGCAACTGAATGAATGTTAAACCATCAGTAACCATTAAAAGTCACTCAACATAAGAACAAAAGTAGAAAAATATGGCCCAGGTTAAAAATATCCATAATAATCCCTCAGTGCTGCACCAGACAAATGACAGCACGAATGGCAGAGAGGTATGAATAAAATTATCTCATTTTATTACTCACGCTTGCTCACCGGCTGTTAACAAAGAGATGGATTGTATTTCACACTGAAGTTTAATTTGACGTTGTTGAAATGTATTACATGGATGATGTCTTCATTGTAGAGTGCTCAGCTCAGCCAGATTGTCAACAGTCTGATGCCTCCGCTCAGCTTTTCACCGCTATCAAAACAACCGCACACCTGGAAAGGCAAGAGAGCCTTCACAAGGTAGAGAACACACACACACACACACACAAATCTAATCTGAGCATGGAAAGATATTCTGCCGCTCACATGAGTTGCAAAATGGTACAATGGTATAATTAAAGAGAGATTTAATAAATGACAGATTGCACAAATGCTTTAGCTGTGTTTGCAGTAGAGAAACTTGTACAGATAAAGGTTTATCCATTGTCCCGTAGAGGACGAGGCTAAAGGCTAAGGTATCAGGTTGAAAGCATTCTGCCTGTTTGTAATGTAACCCAGTGAAACAGCCCAGTCGGCCCCCACCATCTGGCCCGATTTGAATCATCCCTTCATGTCTTTCCTTCCTGCTGCCTTTTTAACTCCCTCCGTCTGGCTGTGAAGATAAAAGCCACGTGATAAAAAAATAAAAGACATTCTGCTTGTTTATGCATGTAACAAGAGGATTATAAGTAGATAAGACCAACAGCACATTGAAAAACCTGCTTTTTTAGTACTTGTGATCCAAACATGAATCATATCCCTGACATTTTCCGTGACCTCTTCTGATCTCGTCCCCGCAGCGGTCAGAGAGGAGACGATGTGTTTGTGCCCGGCAGCTCTAAGAGGAGGAGACCGGGGACCAGGAGGCTCTTCAAAGCTGATGTATCATGTGTGTCTGCCCGGACCCGACCCCTGGTCACCTACCACAAGCCCAAACTGTTCGCTTTCAGCAGTCCACAGGTGGGCCTGTCAAAGCACAGGTTGTATTATTGCTTATTTACACCCCAATTTTATCATAATCCATCTCTGTTCTTCTGAAACAATTCAGTTTCTCCACTGAGATACATTAGTGTCCATCCATTAGTGCTGTCCATGTCTCTGCGCAGCGTAAGCGGGTGTAGATAATGGATGGATTCTGAAATACAGCAGTCACATTTGCATTTTTTTGCCTCTCTATTTTGAGGATGTGACAGTAAAGGCAGTAATGCGCTATGACTAATTACTGTTTAGCTGTCCAAATTTACTTCATTACAATGCACCACTTATAAATCCCAATTGTAGACCCATTTGGGGTTTATAATAAAGTTTGAAAAGCTGGCAAAAGTGTGTCAGTGTGTAGCAGTCATAAAATATATTCATTTATTCATTTAAAGGGAGAATAGCTTGTTTGCAAATGCACCATTTCTCCTCAGCTCTATCAAGTGAAATGGAGGGAATTCTAGAGAGTGAATTAAAAGAGTGAGCCGTGTTAACTTGAAAAAAGCAGTGAATCAATGAAAAAAAAAAACAACATTTTTTTTGTTGTTTCACAGAGATTATGTCCTAAAGCACAAATAAACACAGCCACACCTTTTCACCATGCTGGATTTTGTGTGAATAAGACAGCTAAAACAATCCTCAGTCTGCTCTGTCTGTTTGTGTATGAGTGTATATCTCTTTCTGCAGCTCTCATAGACAGAGAGCAGAGGAAGGAGACGGAGACAGTGATGCAGAGTCCTGCACGGGCCCAGCTTTGCAAAACTGAGATCCAGAACCGACCTATTACTCACCAGTCAAATGCGCACCCGTGCGGAACAATGATTTTAAGCTCCGTGACCCAACCCATACCCGTTATTAAACACACACAGTCACTCACTTGTGTTTTCAACTAGTGCAGCGTCTGTGCCGCTGCAGCTGTCAGTGTTTCCAAAGTGACTACTCACTTGAAGCTATTAAAAGGAAGTACTTTTTGAAACTTTTTACAAGCAGCAAAGCCACTGACGACGTTATTCTCACAGACTTTGAGGGAATCATAATCTTCCCAAACATCTGACTCGGCCTTTGAAGATGTATTTGGTATCCTTCACTGGCTATTTTTGCCTTTATGTCATCAGTTAGCCTTTAGCGCTGTCAAATCAAACAGTGACCTCCCATTATTTGGCAGGATGTGGGGTCAAAGGTCATGTCGCAGCCTTTCACAATAAAAGGCTGCCGAATTATATGGCTTGATATTACTGTATTAGCAGATAAAAATGTTAAAAATACTGTGCAATCATTTTCATTTTTGATTTCACCAGGGATAAAGTACATTATTGTATTGCATATCCCATATTATGGTTCCTGCCTGTGCCCACCCACAATCATTTAATTTTTACCTGTGCTCCCAGTTTATATAAACACCTGTTGGGTACCCATGCATACCCAACCCAGTGCAGGACTGCAGGACAGTGATGTAACCAATATAAACGATGAGTCCTGACCTCACAACCTGCGTGCTGTATAAGCGGGGGCCTGCGCACCACTGCCAAACAGACCAAAGCTTGAAGCATCTCAACCACAGCTAAATATTAATAAAAAGGAAATGCAGACAGAGGGCAGAATCTCTGCAGATGAAGACACCCCCACACACTTCTAGTGCATCATAAGGGATGATTCAGAGGGATTAAGTTTATATGAGTCTATCCATTGTTTGTTTAGGAAAATGCTGCATTGTGTGCCTTTAATTAAAATTATTCACATCAAATGCAGCATCAAAGCAGGTGCTTTTAGTTGGGTGTCATTGGTGGAATGCCATCACTAAAATAGTTCCTCAAATTAAAGAGGAATTAATGTTCAAAGCTGGACACCTGCTTTTAATTAAACAACAGTATCTCTTGGATTTGCTTCAAATAAACAAGTGCATGCGATTATTTTAAAGCTCTAGCCTTTATTTAGCTAGCGGACATTGCATAGTGCTGCGATTTTATAGCCATGTTTCACTTCTCAAGTACAACCCAAACATTTTGAAATGTCGACGTACCATTTAGGGATGCACGAAAAATATCAGTATATGTTGTATGTATATATTGATAATAGGAAATTTATCTGACTATTTACTATTCTGATAATGAAATTATAGCCAAAAATATCGGCTGATTTTTCTGATTTGACAGATTATTAGTCAAAGCATTTAATTTGAATTATTTGGCAAAATGCTCTATAAAAGCCAAAGTATATTTGTGTTTTTTTTTTTTTTTTTGATGGGCTTGTCTAGTAAAAAATAAATGAATATTTAAAGAGTCAGAACTGCTCTTTTTTGTTGTGGTACCAGTGATGTCATTTAGATTTGGTTTGTTCAGACCATCTTTTCTCACCACATCTGAGCCTTTCTTACCCTCAGGTACATGAACGATAGGTTACATGAACTTATTCATAAAATACAAAAATGTATAATTATCTGTAAAAAGTTATCTTATCAGTATTGGCCATTGGAAGTAGGTAATTATTGGTCATTGGTATCGGCTGAAAAAATTCCACATTGTGCATACCTAATACCATTGGATGTCCAATGCCTAATATTTATAGAGCTTCAACATTTTGCTAAACGCTGCTACTCTAGCATAGAGCCCAAAGTGATTGTAGCTGTTATAATAAGAAGCAGCACTAAGCCACCACCGTTGTGATTTTGCCAGATGACAAAGCCCTTTAACAACTTAATGACTTTAATCAGTGTGCTTAAGCAGAGAGTGGCTCTTTTAAACCTCATACTGAAAACACAAAGAGAAATCCAAGCTAATGACTGAACTACTGACCATTTAGCATCACTTGAAAAATAACTCTCTCTCTCATTGTCTCTCTCATGTGCTTCAGGACTCCACGTCTACCCTCTCCTCTTCTCTCTTATCATCTTCATGTTCATCTTGTTCATCATGTGATCCTGTAGTCCTGTGCTCTGATCCTGACTGCAGCTCCAGCAGGGCCCTGTCCTCCAGGACCCCCGGCTCCACACCTCACACTGCGTCGTCTCTTTCCTTTGGTATGGGAAACATTTACATATCTACATAACGTGGCTGGTGTGAAAAGGCTACAAACAATCTGAAACATGTAGGCGAGTAAACTTCAGGGTTGGTACGGGTGCTGGAAATCCTTGAAATACTTGAATTTTTATGTATGTGTTTTTTAAAGGTTTGAAGAGTGCTTGGATTTTGGATAAAGTACTTAAAACTACTTGGAGTTTCAATTGCACTACTTTCAGAATAAATGGCTTGCTGACTGAATAATTCAGTTCCTAGATACAGAAATAAAAGTCAGATATTGACTTAATATAAAACTCAAGTTTTATAGGATGCCAGTCTTCTTCCAGACAGGTGACTCATTTCTAAACACAAAACTTTGTTGTGTTTTCCTGTAATTTTTCTTTATAATGCTATCATAACAACATAATTTTGGTGGTTTATAGCCCAATAACATCTGACTTACTATGATGAATAAGTGAATTAATTAATTTAAGTATATGTATATAATTATGAAATTTACCACAGCTTCAAGGTGCTGAAAATACACTTTGAAAGTGCTTGAATTTGACTTTGGAAAAGGTGTAGAAACACTGAAGCTTGAGTAGAGTACACTGAGCAGTTTTTCTTTTGAAAGAAAATTGTAATATTTTCTGAAAGGTATAGTTCACAACAAGCATATTGGTTGTTATACCTTGTATACCTTGTTGGGTCATTTGCCAGTAGCACACCGGACATGCCACACTGAAGTAGTGGTAGCTGGAATGTGCCATTCTGGGGAGCAGATGTGATAAAATTGCTGCTTTTCTGGAGCGTTGATGCATAACAACAGTTAGGGAAAAAAGAACACTAACTCATTCTGATGTGTTAATGGTTCTGAGCGTGTCAGACAGCCCATTGAGTCTGTTCTGTTAAATACAAAAGTGGGTGAAATAAAGAGACAAGACATGATGTAGTAGAGTAAAGGAGGAGACACAAAGGAGGCAGATTGGAAATTGATGAAGACGTCACTCACCCTCCACTCTGTCGATTTCCTGTCAGCTTGAATGATCTTATTCTCCTTTTGTCAATAGCAGCAGAAGAAGACAGTCCGTCAAGTAAACGTCACCTACAATAATAGCCTGGTACATGGAAACAAACCTCTTATCATAGCTGCTAGTAGCTAAAATAGTATATAAACAGTCGCTGCAAGCAGGAAATGGAGAATATGGACAAATGACATGGAGAATAATGACTAATGACGCAAGTTACACAACTTAATTAATATTTAACTATGGTAGCAGTTTGTGCAGTGTGTGAATAGAGAGCACAAGCACTACAACTTAAATGAGTCCTTAATTACCTCTGCCTCTCTTCTTCTTTTCTCCCAATGAAACCTGTTGGAGTTCTGTTTGAAACTGGCAACTGGGAAATAGAACAGTTGCGTGTGTGGCCTGATGTGTTGTTTTGCTTCATGATGCAAGAAGAAGAAGAGGGCTTGCACAGAAAACAACAGATGTGGGTGCTTTGACACTACCGGTGTGTGTTGCATTTGATTACATGCTTGCATTGCAAGATGTGCTTAGTAACTGATAGCAAAAATTGTAGATTGCTGAAACCTTTGTATTATTTATAATAATATAATAAGTGCTTTACAGGACACGGTACAATGATAGGGACCTGGTAAAACAATAAAAACATAACAATATAAAATAAAACATAAAATGTGGGACCCAATGAAAAAGAATGTATTAAAAACAGCAATTTACAAAAGATTTACAAAAGATTTACATAAGATTCACGACAAAAAAAAGCCTTCTTATAAAAGTATGTTTTGAGGAGTGATTTAAAAGAAGGTACAAAGTTTGCTAACCTAAGTTTTTGACCACAAGCTTAAAATTGTGTCACCTTCTTCCAGATAATTCTTTGTCCCTCCACTTCACAAGAGCCACGGCCAGAGAAGAATGGTCCCAAAGGCCCTTGGTTATCAATGTCCAACCATCCAGCCCAGCACACTACAACAGACGCAGCTCCACACCACTGCACACCAGTAAGATCCTTGCCCTTTGCTTATTGATTACCTGTTTTTCTCTGTTATATTCTGCTTAATCCACTTTCTTTTGCTCTACATGGACTGCACACTGCCACAGTATAGCACATTTGCTCTGCCATGCAGCACCTTAATGAGCCAATATGTTCAGGTGCTGCTTGTGAGCAGAAACTGTAACCTGCTGTGTTCATGTCATAATCAACTGATGAGTAAGATGGCAGGAAGACAGAGGTGCTATTTAAAAGACTGCATCTGCATTGCTGCTGTTGTTATTCATTCAGCAGACAGGAGCCTCGCTGGCTTTTGATCCACTTCTCTTTGCTGTGTTGGGTTTCAATGAAGTCTGTTTTTGAAGTCAATGCTAATTTAATGTTAATGCAAAGTCAACATTACTTACTGCAGCTTCACAGTAAAAACATTTCAATGGTTTTATTACAATTACTGTTGCTACATGAAGAAATAATATGAATCATTTGCATTTAATATACATATGTGCTTTCCATTCAAAGTAAAAAAAAAAAATAAAATAAAATAATATATATATATATATACATATATATATATATATATATACACAAACAGACAAATTAATCAAGGCAGCAGTAGACCAGCAACTCCCAAGTTCTGCAAGGTAAAATAACTGATTTTGCCAGTGGAGTCTGGTTAACTTGTATAGAGCGATATCTGGCTTACAGAACAGTGGTTTCCTGTCACAAAAGGCTGTCTGATAGCAAAGTGATGAAAATATTCTAAATATAGCTTACACTTAAATTGATAGTGATTTTTTTTTTAAGATGGATTTTTTTAAGTGCCTAAAATACCTTCTGTTGCTGATCCTGTACATCGCTTAGCCTCCCACACTGTTGCTCTTGCTGCTTCTCCAAATTGGGGGTGTGCCGACTGTTACTGTAGATAATACACTGACTATCGATAACTGCCTCATACACAGCCCCATTTGAAATAACTAATTTTAACACATTCAAATAACATTTTAGTTTACTTTGTTTCTTGGTAATAATTTATGAATAATTGCAAATCACTGATAATTCAGCGTGTTCAGACAATTCTCCTATTTGGTGACTTTCGGTGAAAGGAAATAATTCCACTACAAATAAAATGGCTGCTTCAAGTGTCTGCTTGTTATCTTCCTGTGTGCCATCATAAGTGGTTCCTAGCATGTCAGATATCCCACTGGGATATCAGCCTCCAGCTGAGCAGTAGATGGAGATGAAACCATCAGGCATTTCACTAATGCCAATATGTGTCTTAGTATATTAGTCTGGAGCTAATGAATGTTCATTTACATCTGTCAGCTCTGGTTTGAGGGCTTTAAGTGGTCTCTGTTCACATGATTATACACAATGTAGATTGATCATCCAAAACAATCAGTGATCGTTGATGTTGAATTTTCCCTGTGTATCCAGGGAAGTTTGTCTAAAAAACTATGTTAAATACAAAAGTGAGGTGAAAAAAGAGACAAGGGGTGATGTAGCAGAGGCAGGAAGAGAGCACAGGAGGAGAAACAAAGGCAGATTGGAAATTGATGAAGACGTCACTCACCCTCCACTCTGTCGATTTCCTGTCAGCCTGAATGATCTTATTCTCCTTTTGTCAATAGCAGCAGGTCTGTCAAGTAAACGTCACCTACAATAATAGCCTGGCACATGGAAACAAGCCTCTTATCATAGCTGCTAGTAGCTAAAATAGAAAGCAAGCAGGAGATGGAGCATATGGACAAATGACATGGAGAATAATGACTAATGATGTGACTTTATTAATAGTTAAGTGTGGTCACTGTTTGTACGGCGTATGAATAGAGAGCACAGGCATTACAACACAAATTATGCACTGTATTATGGATTTAAAAGGTGAATTCCAACATTTACATTTGGCTGTTGAGTTGTCTGCACTATGATGACTTTAAATTAAGCTGCTGGTGTGCTGTGAGAAAGGAACAGAAAGCTGACAGGAAGTCGCCTGCCAAAATAATAGCACTAATGTTTAAGGATTAGCTTTTGTACACTTAAACCAAAGCCTAAAATCCCTGAGGAACTGAAGGGTAGACTGAAATAAAAGGAAACTCCTGTGGTGTATTAACCTGCTGTATGTGGGCGTGCTTGTATGTGTGTGTCATTTCTCATTATAGGTCACAAATACAAGCAGCATCCAAAGCATCATAAAAGCAGAGTTATGGGTCTGTCACCAATCGGGATGGCAGGCTCTGCTCAGAGTCGAGACCTGAGAGCCAATCAGAGGAAGAGGAAGAGGAGACACATCCACAGGCTGATAGAAGGTGTGTGTTCACCCTGTATTCCAGGTTTACAGTGAATCTGGCTCTTGATACTGAGGAGCAAGATTGGTAAACGCAGCCAAAATACAAAAACAAACTGTTGATTGGGTAAATCACAGATGAAACATATGGGAATGTGTGTGTGTGTGTTATATCCAGATGAGGAAGATGCTCTGTACCAGCTGTGTGACACAGAGGACAGTTCAGATGAAGTGCTGGAGAGCTACACACAGGTTACACGCAAGCAGACCTCACAGGTAACACACACAGTTTTGAACTTGTCCGAATATCTGTAAGAACCTTCACTGGTCTACAGTAATGCCCAAATCCTAACCTCTATCCTTACCTAAACCTAATAATAATCTCTACCCTCAAGCCGGGTCTTAAAGGGATAGTTTGGATTATTTAATGTTTGGTCAGCACGCCCCAGTTTTGGGAAGCAGAGAGGACCACCAACACAGACGCTAAGGAAGCTAAACCATATGTTGCTGTGGACAGGGTCTGTAGCAAAACTTATTTTAGCCACTTAAAAAAGGGCTCATCTAAAAAAATCACTATCTATTTAAGTGTACTCTATGTTTACAATATTTTCACTACTTTACTTTGCCGCCAGACAGCCTTTTCCAATGAAAAACCTCTGTTATATAAGTCAAAGTTCTCTCCAAACCAACCAGTCTTGACAGGCAAAATCAGTAATTTTAACTGATAGAACATGGCTGGTTGTTTTGCCACTGCCTCAATCTGTTTAGTTTGTTTGTGTTTACTGTGTGACTTCGGTGTTTTAAAAGTTTAGTTCGGATTCACAGAAGTTACACAATACAACAAACAAGCTAAAAGATCGAGGCAGTGGTAGACCAACAACTCTTGTGTTCTTCAAGGTAAAATTACTGTTTTATGCCAATAGAGTCTGGTTAGTTTTGAGAGAGCAATATTTAGCATATATACTGGCAGTTTCCCATCAGAAAAAGGCTGTCTGATGGCAAGGTTAAGCAATTAAAACATTCTATACATAGCATACACTTAAACTGATACTGATTTTTTAGGTAAACCTTTTTAAGTGGCTAAAAAACCTTTTGTTGCTGACCTCTTCAACTGTCTTTTGGTGAGGTGATGACAGAAATGGTCCAAATAAGTGCAGGCCTAGATTTCATTTTATCATCAGGGCTGTAGAACTGTGCAGATTGTGTTTTACTCCCAAATTACAGGGTTTGATAATGGATTGCAATGAAATTAGTGAAATGATACATCCAGTTAAACACACTCTCAGTCTACAGAAAACCTTGTTGATGTAGAATGATTCTGAATGTGTGAACACATCTGAATCATTGGTGTGAACTGTCACATTGCTCTGAGTTCAACTTGTTTTCCTTTTAGGGTTTTATTCGCAAACGCCAGGGAGAGAGCGTGTACAACATCGACAACGTCGTCATCCCCATGTCAGTGGCTAAAGTGGAAAAGCTGCAGTACAAAGACATCCTGACACCGAGGTATGGAACAAAACTGTCTCTAAAGGGGTTGTTTATACATTCATAGTGTACATTATACATCTGATACATTATAATACAGCTGTAATTAAACATGCAGCTTTTATTTGGAAAAAAATGAAATAAAAAGAAACTGTGCACACTGTCCACCATTATTGTCTGTCACCTCAAAAATTGTCTGTCTTCGCAGTTGGCGGGTGGTTGACATCTCACCTTGGATGAACAGGGATGCAGAGAACGTGGAGGACAATGACGAGGGGCAGGTAGTGTCCCATCCCTTTGGATGTGAGCTCTTCATTGTGACATGTGAAGAAATTGTGACGTTTATCTGTGTGTGTGGTTGTTGTGTGTGTGTGTATTTCAGGTTGAAGATCTCAGCGATGAAGTCTTTGCCCAGAGACACTTGGCCTTAGAACAGAAAGAGAGATTGCGCTGGGGATCCTGGGGAAACAGAAAATGCCGCAGGCGTCCTAAAAGGTGGAAACACACACACACACAAACAATACACACAGGCTCACAAATCCCACTCTTTATTCGAATACTATTACATCAGGCAGTATCAAAATGCAAAGTGAGCTACAAGACAAAGATTAATTTAACCTAAGATTGGTTCTCACCAGAGTTTAGCAGAACTGGGTTTAAAATGAGTAAATCCAGATTTAAAATTAAGCCGAGCTCTGTTGTACAATTAAAAAGTAATCCCAGTTTAGTACATCCAAGTTTACTGACGTAAGCTGAAATTGAATAGTTTAGTTAAATAGAGTTTAACCATTATGGAGATGCTGCTAAAATACATAAATACAAAATAAATGTGATTTCTGTCAGGATTTAGAAAATGTAAAAGGCTTCATTGTTTGCTAGCTGGCTCAAAAGTTAGTTAATGTTAGCCTAGTTAGCCTACTCAGATGGCTTGGCAGAGAAGCTGTACTGTAATTTCTTCTCCTTTGGGAAAAACTTCTTGATTGAATTTATGGAGCAATATGGCCAAATATGTTTTGGTGCATCAGAAATAAATTTAATCTAGGTTTAGAGAGAAAACTAAAATGAGATTTAAAGAGAGGTTTAAATTGAATCTTTCTTAATGCTAGTTTTAAAAAATAATCCTTGTTGGTGCAATCCAAGTGGGTTGGTGAGAATAGATTTCCAAACATCAGTCAGTGTCATATTTCATACTTTTATCAGAAGGTGAAAATAAAGAGATTAATTTGACACTTAGTTTAAATCCTAAACTCACCATCTGTGCTGACTGCGCAGTGCAACTGTTGCTGTCTTGGTTTGTTCATCTCTGTATGTGTAAATATAGCCAGTGTGAAAGTGGAGTGTTGAGTAATTTCCCAGTGAAGTTTCACGGGGTACCGTATGTTTGTTTTTTCTCTCCAGATCTGGCAGCAGGTTGTCAGGCAGTGGAGGCGGGATGTGCACATCAGGAGAGGAGAGCTCTGTGGAGCTGAGTTGCGCTCAGCTGGATACTGATGAACAGCAAAGCTCAGAGGAGTGGCTGGTAAGATCAAAAGCACCACAGCTGAAAACCCCAATTCCCCCAAAACAAACTGGAATATCAGAGCGTGATGATCCAGGTGCCAGAGGAGGGAATTCACTCTGAGTTATACTCAGCAATTTTCTATTGGCTGTTATGTATCTGTCTCCAGTATAATGGTCACATGTCACATGGTCTGCACATATTTAAAAAAAATTAAGCAAGTATAAAGTAATAATCGATGAGAAACAGAATAACAAACTACAGTATTTCTTATAAGGCTGTGATGTGTCCAGTGATTTATTATATTTTGGACTTTTTATTACACAATGTTTGTGATTCCACCTACACCGCAGCACATCCCAGAAGAGTCTCTCCACTCTGCTCCACGCAGAAGACGTGCCAAGTCTATTTTAGAATATAGAATCCGGTCAGTTTTCACTACAAACACCCTGTGCAGATTCTAGATCATAAAAACAGACGAAAAAGAAAACCTTTAACTAAGTAGCCTACTTAACCATGGTAGAAAAATGAAAAAAACAAAGAAAAATGGGCATGAAGCCATGTGGAGTCACATACGCAACTGCCCAGTGGAATCAAGGTGTTAAAATCAAACAATAATGAGTCTATGGTCAGAGTGGGTAAAGGAGCCGAGAAACCATTTTTCCTGCGTGTATTTTAGATGATTATTTTTCACTTCATGGCTAAAGGATGGTTTCTGTAGCATTCCAGTCAAAGATAAGGCTGTGTTATTTGTACGTTAGAGGAGAGAGAGGAGTATGTAGTGGCAAAAATGGGTTGCAGACTAATCAACACTCTTTCCCGGTCATATTGTAAGATATAAAGCCTAGATGGGTACTTGAAAGCCTACACAGATACTTGTCTCCACTCTGCTCCAGTTGCATGATTGCTCTGTAGCACTTTGCTTTGATTGGAGAAGGAATGAGTTGCTACTAAACCAGACTGTCCTAATCAACCTTCTCCACACCACATATCCCCTACTTCACTGCCTTACACTCCTCATGCACTCCAGCACCCATACAAACCCTGATTAAAGCACAACCTTTTTTCAAACAGACATCGGAGCCATAAACACTGTACATTATGATACAAAGTCTAATTTTAATGAAGGGGCTCATGGGAAGAACATTTATCAGGGTTTTGGACATTGTGTCACAGTTTAATGTATGTTGCACATCATGTATGAGGTTTCTATAATTACGTAATTGATGCTTTGCGTTGTGCACATTTATGACCTTATGATCACGGAGCTGTCATAGTTGTGGTGTTTCACAATTTCTGAAAAACCTTGAAAAACCTATTTGATTGGCAGCTTTATTGTATATTGAATTGTATTCATCGAAAATTGAAGCATCTGCAGATTAATTCCATACCTGATATATTGTGATCCACTAAAGTTGTTAGCTTCACATGCAGACCCTGCCGCTAACCTTTGAATAGGGAATGTTGAGTGTCAATTAATAAAAAATTTTACCTTTTGTGAGTTTCTCCAAAAATGCAGATTTCTAGATCTATTATATTGTTGTAAAGCTTCCTGGTTGCTTGTAATATTCAAAATGAATAACAAAATATTCTATAAAAAAATGTAGACGTTTGTCGTTCTGTTTAGTGATTCTTTATTAAAATTACACAGTTAAGTGAACCCAGGACGCTTGCTTACAATACCATTACACTATTCTATGCATCTTAAAGGCATAACATGCAACATTTCCCGAAAAAAAGTATAAACTCATGTAAACATAAGCCCTTTCAATCATCAATTAAAACCCACTGTGTGTGTTGATGTCTGTATCTGCAGAGAACCTGCCCTCTGACTGTATTTCCTTATTTTGTTGTGCTCAGATGCTTTACCAACACAAAATGTCTCTATTTGACATGCTGGGAATGAGACTCAACAATCAGCTCTCTTTCTGGTGTGTTTACAAACATGTCGGACGTCGGAAATCCTACTGATTGTACCTTTAAAGTAAACTGAGACTCTCCTATACAAAAACACTTGAAGAAACGTATCTTACATGTAGATAAGAAGACTTGCACTTTGCAGATCTCTACTGGTTGCATCTGGCAGCTGTGGTGGCCTTGCAGTAGGTGCTTCACCATCTGTGACCTGGTGGAGATCTGCACTCTACTTAGTGACCTCGTCTAGTTGTTAAATGTGTTCATTCTCATCCTTGTTGATACACAGTGAAACATACTAAACTCTAAAACATGTCACCTGTGTAGACTCATTTAATTACATTTCCTCCCCTCTGTCCTCCAGCAACCTCAGACACCGTGGGAGCCACGAGTGTTTCCTCTGGATGAGGATGATGAAGAAGCCCTGCTCTCTGAACAAGTCCCGTCAGGGTGGACAGAGTGCAGCTCCGCCTCCTCCACATCAAATAACTCCAACTGCCGTCTCTCCCCAGCTCGTTCCTCTGGTGCTACACTGCCGTCTGGTGGACAAAGCAAGAGCAGGACACCCAGTGGCAGCTGAGAGAGCAGTGCCTTACTTTTTATGTACAAGATGGGAAACATAGTGAAGTCCCTGTTTAACAGTACGTTCATATGTGTTTGTAGATGCACATCAGAGCTTCAATACTTCTTTTGTTCATAAAAATTCTTAATTGGTTCATTCATTTGGCAAAATTTTAGTAAATAATTTATTTCTCTTTTTATAATTAATAAGTAATAAGTTAGTTTGGAGGCATTTATTATCAGGAGAATTTACAAAGAGTCATTTAAAATCATGTTTTTTTTCAGTTCATAAGTTGGTTTAGTGAATAATGTTCATTTCATATCATTCACTAAGTTATTTAGTCATTTATTTAATTATCTGTGCATTCATTCATCTGTCCAATATGTAATTCAAATAATTTAGCCTATTAATTTGTTATTGGGTTTCTGGTTTCATTTGTCAGGACCCCACATTTGTTAACTGATTGATTGATGCTGTATTCATTAACAAAGCCATGTTCATTCATTCTTTCATTTTGGGTACAATAATTTAGGTAATTTAGGGCATCAAGTCAGTTTTAAAGATTAGCGGGATCATGCAGTCACTCAGCGGATCTTAATCGTCAGCATATGAGTGTTTTTGATAGTTAGTCAAATGATTTGTGAATTAAATGAATTAATAATTATATTCTTTCTTCTCCAGATTTCCTCACGTGTGGGACCATGAGGACAAAATGTGCCCCGGGGAAAACTTCATTGGAATTTTTTGTACATTCCTGGACTACAGTGATTTGATGTTATTTGCTTTATATTTTGAAGCAAAAGTGTTATTTAGTGATTATTGTAACGTGTCAAATAGTTTGAACTGACTGCTTCAGGTTTTAATGTATGAGAGGTACTGTATGTAAAGAAATATATACCAGCACAGCCCCATTGTAGTCTCAGGTTTGTATACTGTTTGTAGTTTTCACTTATTTATTTTCACAGTTGTCTTAAAAAGTCTGTATAGAACTTTACTACACACATACGGTATATTTATGTAACTTTTACCTGATTTACATGTGCTTTTTGATTTGTTTTTGTGTGTTGACACTGTTTTTCTGGAATGGATTTTTTTATGAAGAAAGAAAAAAATATTAGTAAACATTAACATTTGTAAACATATTTCAGTGGTGTATGTCTTTGCCTGATGGTGCGTTTACTGCAAGTTTTATGATGTCTGATTCAAATTGAGTACCTAGAACCATCTGTGAAAGGTTTCACCCAGAACCCCCAATGAGAGACTCTGTAGAGAACCCTTCTGTGCTGTAATGGTTCCACCCAGAACCATCTTTGGGAGTTCTATCCAGAACCTTTCCACCTTCTAAGGGTGCTAACAAGAACTAACCCAGGGGGTGCTACCCACACAAGGTTTTTTACTTAGAACCTTTTTATATTCCAAGGGTTTTATCTGGAACATGTGCAAGGGTTTCTTCCAGGAACCTTTTTATACTCCAAGGGTTTATCTAGAACACGGAGTTCTACTGATAATCCTTATACTACGGTACAAAGAACCCTCAACGATCCCTGATGAAAGAGTTCTCTAAGGACTTCAACAATCCTTGAAGACCTCCTGCTATCAAAAAGGGTTCTTTGGATAAAAGGAGTTCTTAATGGAACCTTTAGTCTTACAAAGAACCATTGAAAACCCCTTTCTTCAAGAGGGGGTTCCTAAGAAGCAAATGGTTCTGGGTGGAACGTCAGCTCTTCAGGAAAAACCCATTTGGAAACCTTTTCCTAAGAGTGTAGATGCCACTGAATCCTACACACTGGTCCTTAAATGCAGAAATGTAAGAATGAAAATGGAAATATTAGAATTATAGCAGCACGTTTGAACACAGGTCAAGACAGAGAAAATCTAAAACCAGAGTTTGTATTTTATATGCCTTTAAACGTGCAATAATTCTAAAAATAGACACATTAAGAGGAGCATCTCATCAGTCACAAGCTGTATAGTTTTTATTTCAGTCATGTGAAATATGTCTGCAACTTCAGCCAAGTGTCCTTAACTAAGATGTCAGGTTAATACTCAAAGGACAAACTAATGTGAGGTCATTTCAGTCATTTGGATGATTAACATTTATGGAGGTCACAGCTTTTTAGAGCCCTGGTCCCTGTGACGCAGCTCGTACTTTGATCCCATATGCACAACCTCCTCCTTTAATATCCTTCACAGCTACCAGGAGGCCTAATGGGCAGATGGTGGTCAAGGTCATCCTTCTCAGCCACATGCATGTGTGTCAGTCGCTGTATACCAGATAGGACGGACTGGATGTCCACAATTAGCAAGTGTATCACATGAAATTAATTTACAGATGGTAATTATCTGATTCCAGGTTGGTGAATAGGATTTGGCTGTTAATCCAGTTTTCAGTTTCCGTTGCTTCAGGTGTCTGCTGAGGGAAATCTTTATTTTGTTTTGATTGCATTAATTGATTTCCTGCATTCTTGGAAAAAAGTATATTTACAGGAAAAAACGTCATGTAAAATGTACAATATCATAAAACCCAGTGTATGAACAGGTGGATTCTTCCTCTGAGGTGCTGTGAACAAGACACTTCTCATCTCTCATCTCATCTCATAGTGAAGGAGAGCCACCAGTTTCACCTCTCCTGCAGGAGGGCCACCTTAACCCTGCCCTGCCACATCTGTCTGATCCTGACAGCTGGCAGGCAAAATGAGCCTCGGTAGCCACATGGGGGCCACATTGGTCTTTAGAAGGTGAGCCTCGGTCAACATCACTCAAGCAACTTTCAATTCAACTGCAATTAAGCAAAGAGTCATAAATTCATTTTAAATTACAAAATTATGTTAAATTAGCCCAGTAAGTGATTATGTATGCATTATGGCAACACCAATTAAGAGCAGTACTTTATTATATTGTATCTCTACATGGTTGTAGCTGTAGCAGTTGCACTCCAGAGGGCGCTCTTACATGTCCAAGAACATTTTGAACAACCCAACACTAGACTCAGTATAATGTAATGCAACAATATAACTAGAATATAACAATATTGTGATATAAGTGTTTGAAAGCTGTTGAATAATTTTACTGTAGGATACTGTGCTTTTGAAATATAATTTTATGCTTTCCCATCAGACCACACATAACCTACACGTCTACAATTTAAATCATTTAAAAAAATCCTGTGGCTGCACAGAAATTATATCTAATAACTGAAACCGAAACTTTATGTGGACATTTTAGGGACTATTTCTTTGCTAGACAGTCACATTGAAGGAGTGTTTGTGGAAAGCTGGGCTGTTATTATTCTTTTTTCAGAGTTTTAAGAGCTTTTAAACACAAATTAAAACACAGTGCCATTAACCATCCTCAGGCGTCAAAAGAATTTACCATAATATAAAACAGAACTTATTAATCCCAAAGGAAATTCCTGTGCTCCAAAAAACAACATAAGCAACATAAGAATAACAACAATAGAGTGTCAAATATAAAGTGAGATATGAAATGAAATCATCAGAAATCAACTGAAACCTTGGATAATAAACTACAGACCCTTTTCACAGCGCCCATTTTTACATGAGATATTAGAGTAAACACAGGTGTTACCAATGATACTAATTAATTGCATTCAGGTGCATGTGTAAAAAAAAAAAAAAAGTTCTTTGAGGTGTATGTGGTGTAGTGTAAGCCATGCCTGTACAAACCATATTAATATTATTTATGTTATTGCACTTGGGGTTTCAGTTAATTTAGTATCTCACCAAAATGATAGCTTCTCGTTAGCTCTCAAACAAACTAATATTTTGTGTAAAATTTGTCAGAACTTAAAAATTAAAATCCTTGTTAACTTAATTTGTACAGCCGCTAAAATTATTATTAATTTTAATGGCTGATGGGGGGAGGAGCTCCAATTTAACGGCAACAGATAATAGATAGTCAAAAATTAAGTGATTGTGAAAAATGTGAAAACCATTAAAACACCGCGGCTTATTTTTCTTTTTTTTTTTTATATAACCAGGAAGAAGAGTTAAACTAGGCTGACATCACCAGACTAATTAGTAATCTGGAGAAGGTAATGAGTCTCGGCATGTTTCAGATCGCTTAGAAGGGAACCCAAAATTTGAGAAACTCTCGCGAGATTTATGTATGTTGTTTCTTCATTGTGCATGTTTTTACAAACTAATTGTTTTATAATGTGCAATCACTGTGGTTTAAGGTTAGGTAGATTTATGAACCCCCCCACACCCTCACAAAAAACGTTTCTTTTTTTTTTTTTTTAAACTCTCGCGATATATTTTTTTTATTTTATTTTATTTTTTTCAGATTTTCATCATTTTTTTTTTTCACTTTGCCGACATTTGGATCAGGCTGCAGACTCGATATAGACAATAGATTGTAGACACGAAAAATTACATTAATTTATTCCTAATTTAAAGGAGTGTCGCCGTTTTTGTTCATTTTTTGTCTCTAATTTCTCGAAAACGGTCGGAGTGCAACACCGTAATTACTGGAGCACAGTCACCGTTCAACGGTGTGACTGCTAGTAGAGTCATTACGGTAAATGTAGGCTGCGGAGCCTGTGTGTCCGACAGACCGGGAGTTGCACTGAAAGACACTGCGCCGAACAGGTAAAAAAAAAAAAAAATTGACTTCTTTATATTTATGTAACAGCGTGACAGTACAAACGACTGTGTGTGAATAACAATGACTCAACAGAAGCTTGTCAGAGACAGTCTTTGGATCGACAGTGAATGAGCATTTCATCAAGCAGTGAGGCTGAAATGATGAGGTGCCCCTCTCTGTGTGTGGATGGAGAAAGGACGCATTGTTCGTGTACAGGAGAACTGGGTCTGGGTTCTTACGAGTCTGTGCTGTCTCATCTCTTGTTTCCATCCAGGTTTTAAATGGGCAGTGTTGCGGAATGAGTCTGATATGAAATCACAGCTGAGCAACAGATCAAGGAACCAGATCTCTCACATAGGTAAGACTCATTGATTGGCTTTGCTATTATTGGTCCAATTACGCACTTAAATGCTCGTTTTGTTGACGGGTTGATGGGATAATGTCTGCATTGTGCTACATAAAGAGGCTCTACCTATTGCGGTCACTGCGGGAACTTGCCTTGCTGCGGTGGCAGTGCACGGCTACTAGGCTGTAGTAATCCATTAGGACATTATAGACAGCTATAACATGAGGTCATTGTAAAAATAAAATCATTGAGAATAAACCTCTATAGAAATATGACTAGGGGTTTATAATCTGAACGATGGTGCCTAATGAGAGAGAGGGGTGCAAATACAGGTGCTGAGTCATATTGGCTGATTCCTCTCAGATTGATCACATAAATTAGAGCCCGATATGTGCATGTTTGTCGTTGTCATTTTTTAAAATTCAGCTGTTGCATTCATGTTTAGCTGATTTGATCCCGTTTGTGAAAGCTGGTTACATTAAGACCTGATCTGTTCATTATTGAACGCCTGCTTCATCATTAATCCAGCACCGTAAATGCAGATAAAGCAATCTGGGCTGCTACACCTCATACTGATCGGATATTAAATAGTGATCTTAAACATCACAGATCTCTTTTGCACTCATAGTCTTCAGTCCAGTCTCATTTACATACAGGGTCTGGCTATTGATTTCCCTCTGTCATGTCCACTTTCCAGCAGGTGTGTGTGTGTGTGCAGATACATTTAAATGCCTGATGCATTCAGGATGAGGCAGCAGCTTGGAGCTCCTCCTCCTTGATGGAGTGGGCTCATACTTTTGGAGGAGCAGGCTGGTAGTCAATTGCTTATATCATTCCACCTATAGGTCTAGTTTTTGCTTTGTCTAACTGTTAAGCACAGGAACAGATGCAGCTGTACACTGACGTAATTCTTTTCATTACATGCCTCTAGTCCGACTGTAAGGAGGGACAGATGGAGAGGTTAAAAGCAAATATTTTGGGGGATTCATCACAGTTGATACGTAGCCTGTAGTTTTTTTGTGTGTCCATGCTGAAACATGGAAATGCGTCTTCTACATTTTTCTAAACAAAAGACACATATAAACGTAATCCCTCTCTATCATCGCTTATGACCCACTAGAAGTGTGTGATGGTGGCTGCAGAGACCCTGCCCTCTGCCTGTATTTTCTTATTTTCTCATTTGTGTGCTGTGCTTGACATGGTTTACCGACCCAGAACGTCAGTATGTGATGTCCTGGGAATGAGACTCAACAAGCACCTACGGATCAAATTCACATCCCTGACACTCGCCTACAAAACAGCAACCAAAACAGCTCCCGCCTACTTGAACTCCCTCATTCAGGTCTACGCTCCCTCCCACTCACTACGCTCTGCCAATGAAAGGCGCCTGATACAACCACCACAACAGGGCCCGGAGTCGCTAGCTGGACTCTTTGCTTTTGTAGTTCCCAGGCGGTGGAACGAGTTATCAAACTCTGTTTGATCTGCAGATTCCCTCTCAAGATCCAGCTCTTTTGTGAACACCTCTGCACTTAGACTGCAAAAAATATGTATGAAAAATCTGATACATCCTAAGCCCTCAATGCATTGCCTCTTGCACTGCCTGCAGGCACCTACGTCCTATTAGACTCAAACTTTGCTTTATGGCACTTACTGTGGTTGGGTGAAACATTCATCAAACAGAGATCTGCGATATATTCAAGTTTCTGTCTTTCACCAAACTAAGATGATCTTAATTGGCTCGTTCACTCCTCGTAAAACTCACCAAAAACGTCTTTGTTAGTTTTGCACTGTACAACAATCACCAACTCTGGTTTGGTTTAAATAAATCCTTAATTCACCGCATGAGAAGAGTGCAAACAGTCTTGCTCTGCAGGCTGTTTTCCTCTCACTCCTCACCCAGCTCGGCGCACTCATGGTTCAGCTAAGTGGTTGTGTACTGCGCCGCTGGATGAGAGCATGTTGTGGAGAAGCGTCTGTCACTCTGCAGACCATTACATTAGCAAAATAAAATTACAAATATTGCCCTAAAACCACCCAAAAAAACTAACTGGCGATGGATTCAACTCATTGTTGGTAGGTAATATATTTGTCCAGTCAGAGAGAAGAGAACTCAAGTTGTTCTCTTCTGACCAGATCCTTGGTTGTGTTCCATCAGCTCTTAGATGTACATCGCTTAGGATAAAAGCATTTGCTAAATGAGATTGTAAATTGCAAAAAGATGAAGCGAGGTGAAAATTTCATATCATGCTTATTGTGACCAAAACTATCACGGTTATCATTTCCTTTGCGGCACTGTTAAAATGTGCTGTGAATGTTACAAAAATGTATTGATACACCCACTGAAATCATTTCACCAACTTTCATATTGAAAACCTTTCAATTATTTGAAACAACATCATGTCCTTTGTGATGTCAGTGTTTTCATTGATGCAAAACAAACCCACGTTGCTGCTGTGCCTGCATCTGGGAGACTGCTGCTAGCTTTGGTTGATGCTTGACAGTATTTACTGTGAGTGTGTCAAAGTGCGTTAATAAACACGGTTATCACGCTAAATAAAAATTGAAATGATAATACTAATCATCAGGAATTTTATCATGGTTTATCATTAAACCGATTATCATTTAATCCCTACAATAAACTATCTTTTTGGTGCATTTACGACCAGCTTGGACAAATAATTTCTCAATGATTATGTTAAAAAATATCTGTAGGTTATTTGTAACCTTTAAGTAATGGATAATGTACATCATCCTGCTTATTACTTGGTTACTTGCCAAAAAAAAAGACACAAAATATTGATTTAAAAATGATTTTTCTGATTTAAAAAATGATTTTATTGCTCCTCCTTGTGCACATTTATATTTGCAAAAAACAAATTCTGGTACTGATTACTTTGTATAGATTATGTGAAGCCTGTCTACTTTAGAAGTGACCAGGTAGGCAGGCTGAGTTTACAGACTGTTTGTCTTTGCAGTGACGTGCCTGTTCTTTACCAACGATATAAGTGCCCATTTTGTTCCCCACTGAGTAAGAGGTACTTTCAGTTAGAAATTCATCTTGAGAACTTGTTGTTACAAGCTGATTTAAAGAACTAACTTGATAATAAGTGAATGTTCATTAAGTATGCATCATGTGCAGAGACATCAGCTGAAATTGCAGATGTCAAGGTGATGCATGGGTGGTCTATACCTGAGCTAATGAATCACTGCCTCTGGTGTGTGCGGTCGATAGAGTAGGAGGTTGGATGTCAGTTAGATATCAGGAAGAAGAATCAGAAGATGAACCAGAGCACTGACTGGTTTTCATGGTCTTTCTTTGTTTTTTCTATTCATAACAATTTCAAATGAACTCAACTTGTACAATAGTGGTGTGTAAGAATGCAGATCTAGTTTTTATGTGAAAAAAATAAGCATGTCTACAGTAGCATAGCCTGGAGTTTTAGTTTAAATAGGATTATAACCAGAGTCAGATTTATTGGCAAGGAGGTTTTCACATACGTGGATTTTGCTTTGGTGTTTTGGTGCAAAACAGTAAACCTGCTACGTAAGATAAAAAGCAAGTGCTGTCAGTCAAGAAACATAAATAGCAAACTGATAATAAAGGGCCTTTATTGTCACATATACTATTACACTGGTTACAGTTTACAGTCAGATTCAGCCTCTGTATTTAACACATCTTGGTATCAGGAGCAGTGGGCAGCTACTGTACTGCGTCCAGGGACCAACTCCAGTTCTAAGCCAGCATCTTGGTCAGGAGTAATGACTGCAGAGTTGACCTAATACATGTTTTTTATGAGGGGAGAAACCAGAGCATGCAAGCATGGGGAGAACATGCAAACTCCACACAGAAAGGTCAGGTGAACCAGGATTCAAAACTACAACATCTTGCTGTGGAAAACTATTAAAAAAACAGTGTAGTCTGAGATAGTAATAAAGCTAGGGGTGCGAGATAAATATCTGATAAATTATTGGCTAATATTTGTCTATCCAGCTGTATTAGTCTGTGCTGGTATCAGCTATATTATCCACTAAATATCAACTATAATAATATCTAATTTGACAGATTGTCAAAGCATTTAATCTGAATTCTCAGGCAAAATGCTCTGTAAAAGCAAAGTATTTTTTAATTCATTTTGGTAATTTACAAGAAAAAGACCTGTTCTTTGTTTTTGTTGTAATATGATGTCAGTCAGATTTGTTTCCGTCAAAGCTGGCGGATATTAAACCATTTGCTCACTACATCTGAGCCTTTCTTACCCTCAGCTGTGCACAAACTACAGGTTATGTGAACTTATTTTTAAAATAACAAAATGTGAAAAAATCCACATTGTGCATCCCTAAATAAAGCTCATGTCATAGTTGGAGTTTGCCTTGGATGCATGGAATTACACACAGAGCTAGAACTGCAATGATTAGTTGATTAATCAATTAATTGATTGGTCTATTTAAAGAAAATTTGTTGAAAAAAGTTGCCAATATTATGATGATATATGGATGAATCGTTTCAGTCATTTACTTAAAACATTTGCTGTTCCAGCTTATTAAAGGTATCGATTTGCTTTATTTGTCATTTATGATAGTTAATGAAGAATATTTGGATTTTGGACTGTTGGCTGGGCAAAAGAATTATTTAATGACATCACTTTGGGAAACTGTGATGAGAATTTTTCAATTTTTAGACATTTTATAGATTAAATGATTAGGCCTAACCATGGTAAATAATCACTACTTCCAGTCCCACACAGAATACTTAAAAAAAATGCCAAAAAACAAAACAAAAGCAACAAAAAAGCCAAAAGATAAACTGTCTCAATACTGAAAATGTTCTCTTGGTTATCACTGAAGAGAGGCCACCGGGTAACGATAATTTGACAAAAGACTGAGGGAACCTGAAAGTGGAGTAAAGTCAGAGGAGGTCTGCTCAGAAAAAGTGAAAACAGTCCTAAAACATGCGGTGCTTTTCAAACAGAATATGAAAAACAGTTGTTTATTTGACTGCTAACCAGTGAAGGGAGGGTAGTACTGAGGAATTAGGTGGACTCTCATCTTGGTACCAGACCACCTGCAGAGGAGATTGGCTGACCCCCACCGGCACTGAGTTACTGAGAAAAAAAATCAGACAGTTTCAAGATACTCACCTCAGACAAAATGTAGCTATTAATGTTTCAGTGGATCAACTGTAAGAGGGAAACATCTGGTACAAAAAAGTTTACTTCAGTTGTTTTTGATTCTCTGGGGAGATTCTGGGCAGGATTTGAAGACAGTTTCAACACAAAGAGACAGTAAAGGAAAAGATGGTGAACATCCCTTCTCTTGCAATGTCAGGTATAATTTTACGCTGCACTGAAGATTTAGTCTTTCTCGCAAACGTCCGACTTGGCCTTCAACTCTGTATTTTTCACAATTTGGCATTCTCCACCTGTCTTTTGCCTTTATGTCACCCATTTTAGTGTGCTGCTAGTTTACACCGCTGTCAAATCAGACAGTGACGTCTCATTACTTGGCCCGATGTTGGGTCAAGAGTTGTGTCGTACTCTCTTTGAAATAAAGGTGCTAACTAGAACCATAAAGTGTTCTTAGGTTTGTCCCCATACCTTTTTGGTTCCTGGTAGAACTTTTTATAAAGCTTTTACCATTTGAATGAGTTCGACCTACAACCCAACATACAGGGTTATAGCTAGAACCATCTGTGAAAGTTTTCACCCAGAAAAACTCATTACAGGTTCTATAGGAGAACCCTTATAGTGTAATGATTTCAACCAGAGCCCTGTCTAGTCCTTTTCCACCAGATAAGCTCTGGTTCTCTAAACGATTCCATTCAAGATACTTGGCACCTTGGTGAACCAGTGTATTTTTGGTGGAAACGCTCTCGTGGAAGATCAGGTGCTTGAACCAGAAAAGGGCTGGTTCCATGTTGGTGGAAAAGGCCTATGCAGGTGTTCTATCTAGATCCTTTCCACCTTCTGAGGGTGCTAACAGGAACCCACCAGCAGAGTTCTACCGAGAACCTTTTATGTATTCCAAGGGTTTCATCTACCGAGAACCCGTTTATATTATAAGGGTTTTATCTAGAGCCCACCCAGGGGTTTCTACCAAGAACCCTTTCATATTATGCCACAAAGAACCCTTGACGAATGAACATTTCAAAGATTGCAGCAATCCTGTAAGAGCTATTTCTTCCCAAAAGGGTTCTTTGAATGAAAGAAGTTCTAAATGGATCCCTTAGTCTGACAGAGAACCCTTGACAAAGTCTTTTATCAAAAAAGGTTCTTAAGAACGCTTTTACATCCCTTATTTCTGTGAGTGTAGGCTTTCACATTTAAAAAAAATCCTGGTGGCTAATTAGGCTTATCTGATTTAAATGTCAAAAATGCTGCACAGTCATTTTCATTTCTGATTTGTGCAGGAAGAGAAAAACATATTATTGTATAATATGTTATATTATTGTTCTCAACCGCTGCATTCCCGCGTTAGTTCATTTTTGCCTGTGAATTTGTGTAAATATATTTGTTACCTGTAACACAACTTTTTTGCAGGTTACCCATTGGTACCCAACCCGGTGCATGACTCTAATCTAGCGCACACAGACGGTGGATAGTTTCGGTAATTAATCTAACGTTCACCTCTATTTTCAGCTCCTGATAAGATTGTTTGGATAATTAGGTTAAACTGGGGATTTGTTGTCTGACCACATATGTTGCTTGTCCTAATGGATTTTTGTTGTGCACTAATGCTATCTTGCCTTGTCACTACATTTTTATCTCAGCAGTTACATTTACCATATCTGTAAAACAGGTAGGACTGAAGGGGCGAAACTGAAAAAGTACAACCCAGGCTGTAGAAGAAACCCCTTTAAGACCAGTAAAATATGACTAAAGGAAACATTAATTGAACTGATTGTTTTCATTATCTGTCGGGGTGAACAGTGCAGGCAGTGGTGCCAGCTCAGGTAGCACTGCAGCAGGCCAGTTCACACTCATGTGGTGCGACGTACTGTAGGTCAGATTTACATAAGCCCTGTGTGTCAGTGAGACAACCTAATCCTGATTCCTACAAAGATACTTAGTCAGCCTGGCACACATGCACGCACGCACACACACACACACACACACACACACACACAGACAAAACACACAAACACGCAGTCCTCACTTGTCACACTCAAAGATTGACGTAATGCTCTGTGTGTGTTTGTTTGTGTGTGAGACAGAGGATGTGGGAAAAGCTCTTTGTACTAAAGAAGAGAGACACTTGGTGGTAGCTTTGGCAGCAGCACCAAAACACTCGACCGGCGTGTCTGCCAGCTAGCTGCCAATCTTTCTCCCTCTCCCTGCTTCAGTGAAGTACTTCAGGTTTTTTGGGAGATTAGCTCATTGGTCACTGTGCATATGAAGTAGTGAGAAGGTGCTCACTATGCTTTATGCAAAACACTCGGGCTGCAGTTAACTATTATTTTCTGTTATTAAATTGTTAATTGTTCTTTCTTGTGAATACAATATCTCAGGAATGCCTGGAGGGAATTTCTTCAGATTCGGTATAAACATTCATTTTGGACCCGAAATGGGTTGAAGTTACGAGATTTTGGTGGTCAAGGGTCAAAGGTCAAAGGTCGCTGTGACGTTGCATCCATTACTCAAGAATTCATATGCTAATTATGACAAACATATCTAGTAGGATAAAACGGTGATTCCAGCTTCTTAAATGTGAATATTTTCTGGTTTCCTTACTCTTACTTACATTTTAGGATGTCATCTTTGGTTGGTCAACATTTTTAAACATTTTCAGACATTTTATTGACAAACAACTATTTATTGATGAGTCTGGACAGACATGGCTGTAAACAGCAACTTGACTGGGTTGTGGCAGGAGAGAACTGTGATGCAGTAATTCCTTTTTTTTTTTTTTTGTTTTTTTGTTTTTAATAAACAGCTGTTTAAATCCAAAGATATTTTACTATCACATGAGACAAAAAAGAAGAGAAGAAAATCCTAATTTCACAAACTAGAATTAGGAGTAATGTGTGACATTTTTACTTGATAAACTAATAATAGTTGTTTGGTCTATAAAATGTCAGAAAATGGTGAAAAATGTTAATCAGTCTTTCCCGATGTCTCATTTTGTCCATAAAACAATTTTCAAAGCTTGACCACAGTCCCTCAAAACCTTCACCCTGTGGTCTTTTATTTATCCTATATTTGCTTGATGTATTTAAGTCGGACTATTTCAGACAAGCCAAGCTAAAGTATGGCAACCCATGAGGGAAAATCCCCCATCTCCACACAGTTGTGTTTATTTTGAGACTGGGTGACAGAGGTGGAGAGTAGCAGATGTTCTGTACAGAAATAAACTAAAGGCTCAAGCTACAAAAATGTGACACTTTTATTAATTTGAAGAGTTTTATTTCAAAAGACACTTGTAAAGGATGTAAGAAAACATTCTTCTTTCTTGACTGAACGTGTTCCGTTGACAGCCATCCCCCATCCCCTCTTATCTCTGCACTTGATGTTGACCTCTCCTCTTTTCAAGGGAGAATAAATAAAAAACAAGGTGGAATACAGGGTCCATAAACAGCTAGCATGTCACTGATAAAGTGCTTGGCTTTGTACATTAGCTGGCTGCTTATATTCAGCCTCACAGCGGAGGGCGGAGGGCCAAGGAGACCTACATGCGCTGTGTGATAATAAACTGTTATTGGCACCTATAGATTTTTTTCATGTCAGGGTCAATGACAGAGGGGCAGCCATTAAATAGTAGAGTCTTTGTCTTGCTCCAGGGCACTTCAGCAGATGCTGACATCAGGATTTGAACTTCTGAAGATGTTATTCCTCTGCAGTGCTGTTATCCAGTTTGAAGCCCTAACTAAAATGCTGCTACAGTTATTGAATACAGTAAAATATCACATTTATCTGTCAATCCTGCACCAAGTTAATTTAGTTAGGCCCCCGGCCTCCTATAATTTTGCAGAAGTGGCCCTCGGGCAAAGTTGGGTATCCTTGACCGACAGTTTCATACTTACATGTTACAGCAGTTTGCAGCAGTGAGGTCTGACTCCTGTGTTGTATGTTCAGCTTTTGTAGTCCTACCAAACTTAAGTCAGTTGTTCATAAAGGGTTTAATGTCAGAAAAGATACACATATTCATGGAATCTGTTTCATTTAATGATGGTAAAGAAGGTCAGATATGGTGAGTTAAAAAAAAAAAAAACATGCCCACCTTCTCTTTGAGAATGCACTAATCTGAAGTGATTTTCCTTTTCCCTTAAAGGACCCATTTTCTGTCATTGGGTAAACTGATGACCCCTGATATATTTAATGGATATTTACTATTATGCTCAATCCTTAACAACAGTCGAATCAACCCAAATATTGAATGTTTGTTCAAAACAAGTAATTTGGATGAATTTTGAGCAGATTATTTCTTGAGAATGTTGCATTAGTGATGAGTTTTTTTCTGATATCTAAGTAATTTTATACAATTCTCTTTTTGTATTTTATTATTTAGCAATCATGCATACTTAATAGGCTTCTTTTTTGACAAAATCAGTGTTGTCTTCTCCCTGATGCTTGACCATTGTTGTATTAGTTCTTTGGTTGTTTTAACAGCTAACTTTTCTAATGCAGAATGAGCAAGAGTGAAGGCTCTGTGAATATACTAGCTTGTGATCAAGTCTTTGCCATGCCCTTACCCTGTTAGATTTTTTTAGGTTTATATAACTATATTAAATTTTAGAAATAACTATTTAATTTAGTTTTCTTCACAGAAATTAATAAAATGCTGGGATAAAGGCCTATTGTTTATGTATTTTTAAAAAGTCCCTCCCAACCCCCAGTTTGGGAACCAGTGCACTATCTCCATTTAATAGACTACCTGTCAAATGTTGTGTTTAACTTGAGACTCAGGTTTTGGTGCCTTTACAATCATCTCATGTCCGTAACATGAAAAGCTCACCAATGGTTCCATAGAAAACTAAAAGTCGTAACCACAGATTAGCATTAAAATGCTAATGGACTGCAGAACGCTGACCTCAGTTGTTGTTCACTTGACAGTCCAGTCACGACACTGACAAGTCTAATCTCAAGTCATTTCCATTTTTGGCTTGTGTTCAGATGTGGCATGGCTGACCTCACCTGACCTGCACATAAAGTGTATCCACTTTGTCCACTGGCAGATTTCTACCTGATAAATGGCACAGTGATATTTCCGTCCACTTAGATCTTTTCCTTTTTGCCCTGAGGGACAGTTGGGGTCAAACTAGCTGACCTTAAGTTTGTGGGAGGCTGAGATAAGTCAAACCTACAAGAGTCCACCCCAATGCTCAGACTCTATCTGTCTTCCTGACAGCTCTGAGTTCAGGTTAAACCCTGCTGTTTGTAGCACACTGAACCTCCATAAGTTAACCTATGTAGTGGTGACCCTACTGTACATGCTCAAGGAATGTTTACGGTACTTTGTAACTTGAAACATTAGCAGTGTGTTTGTAATTGAACCCGATTTTCAGTTTCTCTTCCCAACGATGCTATCTCTGCATTAAAGGTAAACTTCAGCAGCTTTTCATGTGGATGTCCAGTCAGTACTGATGCTAAATGTCAACTGAAGCAGTAGATTCCTCAGTGAGCACAATATGGACTGAGAGTTCTTCTGCTGGAAAATCTGTTGTTCTTCCTGCATCCAGTGATGTCACTGGATATAAGGAAGAACTAAAGGCCATTTCAGCTTGGATTTCTAGTCTCCACCTCTGAGTAGCCAGGGGGTGTGTTAGATGAGTATTTTCTGCAGTGAGTTGGACTGCATTAGTTTTTGCCAGTTGCACTTAATTCACTGGCAGCTGAATGTATTATTCAGGCATGTAGTACGTGTTTTGTGCTTATTAGGGATGCACTGATCGACTGGCCAGACAGCGTGACCGACCCTGACTGGTGACTGGCTGGTCAGTGTCACATATCCAGTTCTGTACTGATCAAATTCAGTCACATGCTCCACAGGAAGGTCACATCATGCATGCAGTGACACAGACAGTAACGTCACAGCCACAACAGCACTGGTCACAGCCACTCAAACGCAGACACACGCATGCATGAAGTTGGCGTTAGCCATAGACTCCAAGGACAGGATAAAGAGAAGACAGACAGTCTACAAGATGACAGAGCAGCTGACTGCATCGCTGAACAACAGTAAACTTTCTAGCTCTTCAGGCTAATGTTAAACAACAGCAGACTACAGTTCACAGACTGACAGTTGAAATCTCACCTCCTGTTCTGGCTGAAGAATAAACAACCAGTGTTGATGAGTCTCCTCAAACATTTTCTCATCCAGACTCGCTTAACTTCTTCTTCTGTTTTTCTCATTGCAAAGCCTTCCACATGAGATCTCGTGAAATCATGTTTCCTACGAGATCTCACGAGATTGTGCTCCCCTCTGGCACATAATGTTAATATAGTAAGGCCTTGCTGTAACTTGGAGCCCTTGGCTGTTTAATAATCAGTGTTTTATTATGAACATCCAGTTTATTTTCACATAAAAGAAAAGTTACAAAATGCTTGTGCGTTCTGTAAATTATGGTTCTTAGAAAGAATAAAAAATGGAATTGGCCAAAATTGGAATCAGTGGGTCAGAGCCATAAAAAAATCAGAACTCGGAAGTGGCCAAGAAAATTGTAGTCGGTGCATCTCCGGTGTTTGTTGCAATATCATGTACACTCACGTTGAAACTCTGGCTTCAGATGTGGCATGAGGTGGACCTGGAGTAGCCTGTATTTACACATATAGGAAGTGCAACACAGTCTTTTCACTATTTCATGTAACTGTCAGCCTGTTTAGAGCATATGGTGTTTCAGAACTTGACAATCTTGCCTCTAGAGTTAAAACTAGACTGAAAAGGTAGGAGGCTGACAGAGATAACAACAGCATGGCCGGCTGCCGTTCCTTTAGATGTCAGTGAAATCTCTCTTCCAAAGCACAAGAAGATCCTTTGCAAATTTTGAGGCAGGGCTTGTTTGAGAAATGTATCCTGCTGCATATCATGTAAACAAAATAAATAAAAAAGCCAAGAAAAGAAAATAAATAAGTAAAACATGCAGCTAGAATTTTGAATGGGGGATTTATTTTTGGCACCAGTCTGGTGTCATAAGTCTATAGGATGTAACTATTTCTATGGAGCTGTATTATCTTCACCCAGCAGTACATGACAGAGCAGATCGAGAGCTCATAGAAAAACATGTGTGGGCCGAAACAGGAAAAAACACAAGGGTGAGTCACAGCTCACCTAACTGTGCCTCTCCTCTCCTGCAGGAAAGTTTACGTGTATGTGTGTTGCATCTGTGTGATGGCTCAGCGTGTGTTGGTGTGTGCGCATCAGCGTTCATGTACGGTATCACTGTGTGGGACTGTGTGCTCGTGTGTGGGTATCATTTGCAGTTTTTATGTGCTCGTGTTAAAGGAAAAAAAAAAATCACCCTCTGTGTCTTTCTCTTTGATATCTAATGTGTGATGTTTAGTGCATCTCGGGCGTTATTCTGTGACATAATGCTGTAATTGAGTTTCTTTCAACCTGCTTTATCCCATTCAGTGGTGTCCTGCTTTTTGCAAAATGCCTTTTAACAAGCTTCATAGAGGAGTGTGTGGGCAGACAGATACAGCTAAATGGCCTGTCAGTTAGAGAAACATCAGGTTTATGATTGTTTTGCTATAATCAAACTCCATTATAGTTGCACTGTAATCTTGGTAATACAGTAGGGGTTCATACTCTGGTTTAGGAGACATAATTTAGAGCAAGTTCAGTGCAGTGAGGGGGAAAAAATATTTTGAATTTTGTTATATAATGATAAGTGTTGTTTTTAAAGGCTGCATTACAGTAAAGTGATGTAATTTTCTTAACTTTCACCATGCTGTTCTATCTGCTCTATTATTTGCATTTACCCTCTTAGTCAGTACTAATGAATATCTGTGAAAACAAACAAACAAACAAACAAACAAACAAACAAACAAACAAAAAACTCATTGAATCTCATTGTGTAATTTTGTGAAAGCCAGAAAGTCAGTCAAAAGTATTGCAATACTTGATTTTGTCCATATGATCCAGCCCAGGGATCTGCAACCTGTAGCTTCAGAGCTTTGACAAAAAAAAAATATATATAAAAGAATAACAGTTTATTTTTTAACATGTTGATTTTCATTCATCATAGTTTCAGGCCCAAAGCGATTCTTACATTTTCCACTTGTATATCCAATAGTAATATTTTGTCAACTAAAATCTGTTTCATAGCCGTCTACGATCCAAAAAAAGATAAGTCTCAGAAAAAATTACAGAATTTAATTATTGTGGCTCAAGACATTTTTTTTCTTTTTTTTTTTTTTGCCAAAAAATGGATTTGGTTTCTGACCACTAGCCCAGCCCTATCCACAGCTCCTGCTCCACTGCTGTTGTAGCTGTTGTAATTGTTCCCAGCCAACTGATTTAAAGGACATGGGCAAGTCCTTGAGCTCCAGTGTTTCATTTGCCGCTCGCCATAGTGTGACTGACTAGCACACCGATTAACGTGTTGTGCTAACCTCAGCACATGTTGCTAATGGCATACAGCTAAAGGTTTCTGGACCATAGTCTTACTTGTTAACTTTGGTTCCGCATTAAGTGCATGAGTCTACATACTGTGTAGTGTGTGTGCGGCTGCGTGCACTGGACTGTGAGGTTTTGACACAAACACACGGACTGCTACAGCCAGTGGTGGGCTGAGGTTGTTTGAGGGGCGAAACAAATAAAAAAAGCACCAGCTGTGTGCAGCAGGGCACCAGCAGTGAAAGTCATGATGCATTTATGGTGAGACTCCAAATCCCTGGTTTACATTAAAATAATACAGGGAACTATTAACTATTTAACCATTTAGAGACACACTGAGGCCAGCTAATTTTCTAGGGGGCACTTCATTACGTTTTCTCCAATAGAAGGGCACCTTATTGGTCAATTCATCATGTATTCTCCACTGGAGGGGCACCTTAGAGGGCACTTTATCATGTTTTACCTCCTTGAAAGGGCATTTTTTCATGTTGTCTTGGACATTAGGCCATCCTAGAGGGCAATTTATCATGTCTTATCTACCACAGGGACACTTGGGCAGCATTTTTTGAACAAAATAACAATAGAATAAAAAATTAAAAATGAATTAATAGTAATATTGTCCTTGTACATAAGCACATATACTTACTAATCAAGATGTTAGAAACAGTAATGATTAAGGGCCTCTTACTTAGAACTGGATAACAAATTTCTAATCACACACAATTATAGGCCTGACACAGTACTGTATATTAGCAAATTGATTCAGTATTGGTCAAACCCTCCACGGTATCATTGAGCATGTGAGCAGCGCAGAGACTGGGACTCACCTTGCTCATTATCAGAAAGCCAAAACCTCCTGAGATGATCCGAAGACGATCCAGAGACAGCCGTCCTCCCACCCAGTGCCCATCAAATTCCCACCACCCACCACCTCCTCGTCCCACAAGGGTGTAAAAATGAAATAAATATCAGTCGTGTATCACGAATATCCCCAAGACCTCTCTACGTTTTCTACTTTCATCTGTCCATCAGGAATTCTTCATGCAGTGATGACAGGTCTTGCAATGTGATAGCAGCTGCCATCTGAGAGATCCTGCCAATCAAAGAGCAATAATCTATGACAGAGCTAAATAGAAAAGAGCTTCCCAGTTGTTCTTGATAAGGGTTCAGGTGGTACCCGGCAGAATTAAATGGAAATATGACTGTTGACTGAATGTTTGGCATTTCATTTGTCATGTGAGTTGAATCTGAATCTGCCTTTACAGTTTCATAATGTCACAAAATATGTAGGGAAATAGGCCATTATTAAAAACTTTTACATGGTTTTGTTAAAGACATGATTCTGATTGGTCAGTTACAGCATTCTAAGGTCTGTTATTCCAGTACAACAGACTGTTGCTATGGACACATATCTGATCATAGACACTGGAGGAGCAATAAAATCATTGTTAAATCCATAAAATCATTTTTAAATTAATATTTTGCATCAAATCATTGATTTGGGGGGCTAGGTAACTGTGTAATAAGTGTGATATGACTGTGAGCAGCTCGTTATTGCTTAGTAATGACCTGCTCACTATACATAATCCCACTTATTACATGGTTATTTACTTTACTGCACCTGACTGTAAGTATGCTAAAGTACCTGTACTGTCAAACATATTTATGCAAAGTGCACAGTTTATATGCTGTTCATTTAGCTAAATAAGATACTTCATTTTCCAAATCATATTGATTTTCTAATGCAAAATTTTTGTTTTATTTCTGTTCAAATGTTTCAATTGCACAAAGAAATGGAGGTTGTACCCAGCCTTGAAGTTTAGTGTAACTTTGACTTATATTTACTAAATGTGTAGGGCTGCAACTAATGATTATTTTCATTGTTGATTAATTATTTTCTTGATTAACAGTTTAGCTAGTTGTTTGGCCCAAAAATTCAGACAACATTTCGGTGTTTCCAAAAGCCAATGTCCGACAATTCCAAAAGACGGCAATAATGACTTGCTCACTGTACTTAATCCCGCTTAGAACATGGTTACTTACCCCCAAAAGTAATTTGATGCAAAACATTAATTTTAAAATTATTTTATGGATTTAAAAATAATTTTATTGGTCCTCCAGTGTCTATGATCAGACCTGTGTCCATAGCAACAGTCTGTTCTTCATAGCAACGGTCTGTTCTTTATAGTAATGTTCTGCTACATAGAAATAACAGACCTTAGAATGCTGTTACTCGATCAGAATCAAGTAGCAAAGCCAAGATGTTGCCCCACCTCCTCTTCACATCAGGGTCCTGTATCATCCTTTTGGGGTTTATGTCAACAATGACCAGCTCACTGTACATTATCTTGCAATAATTTGACACAAAATATTAATTTCAAAATGATTTGAGTGATTTAACAATGATTTTATTGTTCCTTCAGAGTCTATGATCAGAGCTGTGTCCATAGCAACGGTCTGTTCTTCATAGCAACAGTCTGGTATACATAGCAACGGTCTGCTATACAGAAATAATAGACCTCAGAATGCTGTAATTGACCAATCAGGTTATACTGAATAGTCATTGTTTTTTCAGTCTCTTCCTAGCAAGTGGGAACAATTTAACATGCTGCACAGCCGGCTACTGAACACCAACGTAAGCTTACATAAATGGCTTGTTTTACAGCCTCCTTTTGGAAGGTTGCATCTTATTGAAATGCTTTAATATTACTGCTGTGACTCCCATCCTGCCCCTGTTAATGGTTTGTCTCGATAGAGCTCAGAGGTTGATGGTGACGCCTCCTAAGGTCTGCGACACAGTCAGACACAAGAGCTGCTGAATGACAGCGCTGCAGAGGAATAAAACCTTAGTTTTTCTTTCACAACCAAAGGAGGAAAAACAGGCAGAGAGCACTCAAGTGAATAACACATTACGACCTTCTTTTCCACCTGCATTAACATGCGTCTTGGATAATGGCGTCACATTCAGAAACACGCAGAAAACCCATCAATTTCAGGTATAAATGTACCTATAAGACATGTTAAAAGTCCATTTATTCACACAAGAGATGCATTTACTCACATTAAAAACAACTGGAGGTTAATGAAATGTCACTATGTTCCAGATTAATAAGAAATATCAGGCTTCTGGTAGCTGTGAAACAAGCAAGATGATGATCTTGTTGATTATATGGATAAATGTTCCCTGTTGTGATGTGTGTAGTAGTCTATATTTTGATGAAGAACAGAAATGAAAAAGTATTTTAAATACTGGAGACAACCCAGTAACGTGACATGTAATTTTTAAATCCAAATCACTTTATGAAGTAAAAATAAGGAAAATGTTTATAAAAAACACATTCATTGAATTATATGAAAATATACTGAAGTAATACAAAGTTTCAGAATTATTGGACATTATAGTCCAATAATATATAATCCAGACCTCATGTTGAAATGCAAAAAAGCTACAAAAAGTGACAGCTCAAATGAAACCTAAAATCTCTGCCACAGGCATTATTCTGTTGAGTGTTGCCAAATATTTAAATATTACAAAAAATACAATATCTAGTTGATTGTTATTCTTGGGAGCATTCTGTCCCAAAACTGGCAGTCAGCCAATGTCATCCGGGATAACAAGCAATGTAGAGCAAATGTATGGGTGATCTTATTTTTACACGATGACAGACACACTGTCAAACAATCAGGAAAGCCCTGAGGGACTCCCAAACAATGGTGAAAGTAAGTCTCACTTAAATCCTGATTAATTTAGGATCACGCTAAAAAAACAGAAATAATGTTGACGTTATACAAATGTTCTCATTTAACATGAATTTTTACACTTGGAAGTAGGATAAGAGTACAACAGAGCTTTTACTGGTATAATTTCCATTCTTATTGTGATATTAACACATTATCATGAATATTATTTAGTTAATATTTTTTGAGATTTGGATTTGGATTGGATTTTTTTTTTTTTTTGTTTGTTTGTAGGGACTTTTTTCTTTAATAACTTTAATAATTTAAATTTTTGGTCAAATTGAAAACCTTTTTTTTGTCACTGGGCCAGACATAACTGATGTATCTTAACCAAGATATATTTTTTTTTAACACAGTGAGGGCACAAAATGTATTAAAAGGACAAAATGCTGAGTCATCATTTGGGCACAGCTGATGTCTTGATTTTTGTTTTCATTGCCTGCTGTGCTGGCTTTTCCGGTTTCCCACCATATTGCTTGAAGTGTCACCAGACGCTTTGTAAAGCGTGTGATCTGCAGTTCAGAACTTGTTGGAGTTCTGTGGGAATTCACAGCGTAAAAGCTGACAAGTTAGACACAAGAAAGGAACATGAATGACTCCCTCATTGTTTTGAAGTATTGCGTTTTTAGCGGTCGTCTTCGGGGAGGCAAGTCATCCCTCTTTCCGTTATGTAATAGACACTCGTGCCTACACGCGTGCAGACCCACACAGAACAAAAAGCACACATTCAGTACACTGAATACGTCCCTCGGTAGTCAATTAGAATAGATGACTAGATGATGGATGCCTCCTTAATCTGGAAGTTTCTGAACCCTTTTCGATTGCTCTGTGTCAGTGTATGTGTTTTAATAGACTTTTCTCCTCTTGACAGATCAATCCTGTCAAATAACTTCAGTATGACTGTCTCAAATCCTGCTTCAAGCAGGATCCAGACTTCCCCAAATACACTCTTAAAACTAGTGGTGCTCTGTTGAATCTTTTGGTACACACATGGCATGGTATTTTTTCTGGCAGGAAGACCAAACATTCTCTTGTTCGAGCTTCTCTAATGTTTCTCAGCCTCTAATAGTCATAGCTAGGTCTTTTATTACACAACATTTGCTATAATTATATATTAAGTTGTATGTTGCATCTTTTAAAAAGTGCTAGCAGATAACTTTGAGTAATGTTGCACATGTTGCTAATGTTCAATGGGAAAAATACGATGTGGGTTAGCCCTGATGGATAACCCACGTAGCAGCCGCTTTGCTAGGTTGGCAGTTATGCTAATATTAGTGAGCATGTAGGGTTGGGCGATACGTTGAATTTTTCCAACCGGTTATCGTCAGCCCATCAACCAGCAGTTAGAGACATATACGTCCCCCCTCCCACCTCCTCCCATCCTCCAGAGTCTCAGCTGGGAGACGTGCGTGTGTGTGAGCTGTGAATTCACTACGTTACGTACGCTGCATAAACAGAGAGATACAACTGTTCATCTTCTGAATTCCTGAACAAAGTTGAGCTTCATTGGCTCGTTGACTCCTTGTAAAACAGGCTTCATTTAAACTCGACAGAAAAACGTGCAAAGATTCTGGCTCTGCAGGTGGTTTTCCTGTCACTCCTCACCCAGCTCAACACACTTGTGGTCCAGCTGAGTGGGCGTGTGCTGTGCCACTGGATGACAAAAATTGTCTGCAAAAAAACAGCTGGCGATGGATAGAGCCCATCGTCAATAGGCAATATATTTGTTCTTTATTGAACCTTTTAGAACGTAATTTGTGTGGAAAACAGAGCTTCATTCTGAGATATCCACCTTCACAACTGTGGTAATATCAAAGACTATCACAGATCCATTAGCGTGTGTGTGTGTGTGTGTGTGTGTGTGTGTGCTTCCTTCTCTAAAGCAACCTGTGGGTTGACTCTTCAGGGAGCGGGGAAGCAGCAGCTCCCTTCTTTTAGGCTTTAATCTTTGACCATCTGCTCTGGCCCAACTCTATTTTGATCACACTGCACCTCACACAACACGCTGCACCTGACTGTAAGCTACTAAACTACCTGTTCAGTCAATATATTTTATGAATAGTGCTCAATTTATATGTTGTTCATTGAGCTTAATACATTTAATATTAAGTATTTAAGTTGTAGCACAAATCTAGGTTTTGTTCCTACTAAAATATTTTCAGTTACACAAACAAAGAAATGAAATTTGTACCCAACAATGTAATTTGATGTAGATTTTGTTCACTACATTATGTGTACCTGGGGTCCTGGCATCCACTGGGGTCCTTGGGTATTGATGGACTATAAAGACTTATATTTAAACCATAGACTGTATATAGAAGTGGACGGAGCTTCCGGCTCTGAAAAATGAAGCCAATGCGGAAGTGCAGTAACGCTGTATTCTCACCGAAATCCAGCAGGGGGCGCGTGAGCTGGTTGCAAAAAGAAGCCCGGTTCCATTGACACCCGTTCTAAAATGCTGAACTTTACAGCTGAAATAAACATATTTATAGCCCGTGTCAAAAAACGATTTTGGTCTCTATCGCTAATATCCCCCACCATGTTCACTGAACCAGACTTGAATTTTCATATAAGTCATTCGTTGATTTTATATTAAGGCTTAAAGTTCTGTATAATTAGGGACGTGGTTTCGTGATTGACAGGCGTAGTGCCCTATGGTAGTGCCACGCACTCGCTCCCTTAGACTATACCGTCTATGCTCGCCCCCCACCACTCCCCCGCTCCCCCGCTTGTTAATTTTGGATCTCGGTTGTCCGTTTCACGGAGCCAAGTTGACGTGCAGTGATGGCCTCGCCCGACCTCGCCTATGCCTCGCCCACACAGTCTATGGTCCCGCGTATGGTCCCGCCCTGCTCCACTGTCTCAACCAATCACATTCACATCCGGTTTCAAAACTGTCAAAATGGCGCTGGCCAAATCTGAAACTCGAGGCTTCAAAACGGGTGTTCAGAAACCAATGGGTGACGTCACGAAGGCTCCGTCCACTTCTATATACAGTCTATGATTTAAACCTAAAAAAATGCTCCTTAAGACAAAATCCTCTCATATTGGGGGTCTAATTTGTATCTTAAATTTGTAAATTTGTAACTTAATTTAACTGTCTAAATAGATGCTATGTGCACAGTGTATGAGTTGTTAAATGGTCTTGAACAAACAAATTAAGCTTGATTAATGAATTTTAAAGTAAAATGAACTCTTGTGGACTTCACATAGAAAATTTACATCAACCTCACAAGAGATGAATGTTTGTGTCAAATGATCAGAAGTTCTTATGTCATTTTACCAGTCAACATTTGTGTGGATTTTATAGTGGGCATATAGAGACACATTTTCATTCACAATCTCCCTTACCAAAATGGCAACAAAAGGAAAAATAATGATTAAGAGGTGCTGCTTCAAATCAACAGCAAAATTATGACCTATGGAACGAGATCACGGACGCTGTACACAATGCACACACACCTGACTGTAGTGCACTTCAGCCAGCCAACGAATGAAGCTCATTGGTGTGTTTTCCAAAAAAAAAAAAAAAGATTAATGCATCAGTGGAGCTTCTTGCCTCTGTCCCATTGTGCTCACTGCATCTTCCACCATCCTTCATGATAAAATAGATCAAATTAAAGGCAACCGGAGCTTAATTCTTACAGTCTTAATGCCACTCATGTTCATTGTTTGTTATTGTGGTAATGAGACCTGAAAGTATGCTAGAACCTTTCATATCTTGATAGGCAGTATAACAGTTTCAAATGAAACACCAAGTAAAGGGTATGGATGCGTTGAATAAGGCGTTAAATTAATTGTGCCGGAGCCATAAATGGTGCAAGTTTGTTCTCCCTTTGTGAGACTACTGAACAGCAAAATAATACATCAAATTGGATTGATTTTAAACAAGACAGGTTCATGGACAGTTGCACAAAAAAGGAAAAAGGATTTAATCATGAGATTGTGCTAAGCTAAATTATGTTTCACCCCGGTTGCCTCTGCAGACTTTCCCTTTTCCATCACCTGTTTTAACGTGATACCACACAATGAAAATACCATAGAAGCCAAAAGTAAAGGCATACAAAGAACCTGCACACAGAGCAGCACAAACAATACAATGGTTATTAGATTACCAGGATTAAGAGCAAGTTTATATAAGATTAAGTGTGAGTGGGAACCTCCCTACTTGAGGAAATTACAGGATTAGAGCAGTTGAACAGAGGATGGAATTACTGTACTGGCAGATCACACACACATGCACACACACGCGTGCACACACACACACGGAAAGAGGTAAGAAGAAAAACGGAGGTCGTTATGCGAGATGTTGAAATGAAATCTGCAAAGTCATTTAATTAATGTTTGGTAAAACTGTTCAGACTAAATAGCTTTGAACTGCTCACATGAACCTTTTCACAACAAATGTGGTGGAGATGGATGATTAACCAATCAACCTGCCAGCCTGTTTTCAGGGGTTGGTGACGTGACTTGAAGCACATCTAACTCATCTAGCACAGAGTGATCCTGACAGTGCAAAACAGTCTTTTTAAGGAGTAATTTCATCTCATATTCAGCCTCGAAGTCTCAAAAGAGAAAGAAAAAAAAGCCATTTTAGATAATGCCATTTGTTCCGGCACAGTTTCCTTTGATTCAAAAATTGTCTTGACTAATTGGTGGCAGAGTGTTTTACTATTTTAAAGCAAATTAGGTGGCAAGACTCTAATTCAAAGTTTGCTCTGACTTATTTAGGTCATCTTAAAAAGGGGTTCAGCTGGATGGAGAGTGAATATTCTTTTTGTTTTCCTTTCTGATTTAAGAGTTGACAAATATTTTTTCTTTAGCCTGTGCTACACTGGTGATGTGAAACTTAACAAGTTCTTTGCTTTTAATATAAAAGGTTCTTCTGAAGTAGTGATGTCATTGAGGAATCATTAATCAATTAATCAACATTAAGAATTAAACTGACTGTGATAATATATGTTTTGTGTACCATTTTTCTGGAGCTCACAGGTGTTAAAATGTTAAACTGAGCAAAATGTAAATGGCATGCAGTCACTTATCATTGACCAGAGTCTGCATTTTCAGGGCAGTGGGCTTTTGTTTTCAGGATAACAGGCTTAACTTTACATTGTCACACAATTGACAGTTATAAACAGCTGATCAACTTACAGTGTAGAACTCAATGTTGCTTATTATCGTCAGTTTACGAGGTTGCATGCTTCTTGCACTCCTGCAGAGCTCCCGCTCCCTGCTTGTCTTTGGTTAGGAGGTGACGGCAGCAATCATCTTGCTTTAACCATAGATCATGTATTAAACAGGATTTCAACCTACTGAATATACAGTCTATGGCCCCAACTTGCTATTTGGACTGCAGTACTGTAGCAAGCAAAGGAAAATGCACAAAAATTGCATCCCTATTTTGAAATATTCTAAAATGTCTGATTTCATGGCAGCTATTCCAAAAAATGTGATGTATGTTGCAATTTTCTAAGGCATTATCTGCAATGAATTGCAGGAGCAAGAGAATATTGCAAAAATAAAGTAGACAACTTGGTGGGAATAAAATCACTGTTCTATTCTGAGTGTTCTACGTAACCTCACCAAAAGGGCTCAGGTTACAAAAAATCTAACAAAATGTGCTTTCTTTGTAAATTGAAAAAGTGCACAAGGAACAAAGAAGCAAAATCTTTTTGGAGCTCAAACTCAAAACAGGAAGCACGAAATTATAAAATCTAAAACTTCAAAGAGGGTTGATAAATGTCAATAACGGTGGTAAACCTTGTGCTCTTTTCAGTACACGTGACAAAATTGAAAACAAAGAATAGAAAATAAAATATTGAGGCAGTTCATTGAGATGTGAAGGTATGCCATTGGTGGAGCTTATGGGAAGCTGTGATGATTGGTCAAATCAGTGGAAAAGTTGGAGTGATTGGACGAAATTGTTGTGCAGAATTCACAGGAATCGATTGAATATGTGTTTTAATTGTTGCAATTGCAACACTTGCAAAAACTTCCTGGAGGGATAAACCCTGTAGGTTGAGGGAGCGGGAGGAGGGCATCATTATTACAACCCACGTTTTCACTTTTTGGCAAGGAGTGGGAGTTTCTATGTGAAAAACCTGGAAAAGAATGCAGATGGAGTCGCCCTTTGATACTAGTAGTCAGATCAGCACCTTTATGCTTACAATAGCTGCTAAAATCGTATATTGAGCCGGTGGAAGCCTTTAAGTCAAACCACCCACACTCACACTTGGACACAAACACACACATGCAGTAAAGCTTGCTGCTTCCTTACAGTCTCCAATCCATTAAAGCCATCCAGTCCACGCCTTCCCTTTGATTTGCTCATTGCAGTGTTCTGCTGTGTTGTGGCGCATGGGTTTATGTGCCTTTCTCTTGTTTTCAGCAGCAGGAGCTGGAGGGGTGAGGGGAGGGATGAAGGAATCCTGGAGAAGGAAGTGTTCGCACCCTGCCGGCTCTTTCCTTATATATAGTCACTGCTCGCAGGGAACAGCAAGACTAGATCAGCATGATCATTCTCCCTCTTCCTCTCATTGTTTCCCCACTCTGTGTATGTTTCACATATGCCAAGTGTGTGTTTGCTCAGCCGTTGCATCAAGCACCCCTTTTGCTTCCATGGCAACCTGGTGCTAGTAATCCAGTTGTGATGTGGAGATAAAATTAATAACAATTGCTCACTATTGGGTAGTTTGCATGTATGCAAAAAAAACAAAACAATAAAGACTGACAAGCTGACAGACAGGTATTGCGTCATTTTTATGAACAGTAGAGAGACAGCCAAAGTGAAGTTGTTTTCTGTGCCTCTACTGGAAAATCAAGGCCAATACATGGTGCCAAATTAAGTAAAAAGCACTAATTATCTAAGCTTTGCAAGGCATTCCCCCTCCGGTTCTTTTAATGGGGTAGAGGTGAGATTGTTAGACTTTGTGCCCACTTTATCTTTGATTTGGAAGGCGGCCATAAAACGATGAGCATGCAGACCATTTCCATTAATTTGGCTACCATCTGGCCATCCCGTCAGCGTTCAAGCAAATAGAAAAAACAGGTGTAAGAACTGTAATATGACTCCTTAATTTAACCGAATGTTGTGGATTGTTTATACGATTGATTTTGATTGATTTGAATCAAACAGTGAGACAAAGATGACAAGACAGATGTCTGAGCAACACAACTAAAACATATCAAATTCATAAAACAACAAACTCCCATCTCATGGAACATGTTTTAAAATAGTGATATCATATTTGTACAACATTATACTTTTTATAAGTATCAGTTATTTTCTGAAATCCTTATTAAAGCGGCCATTGTCTTGTAGAGAAAAACATGAACACGTGTGTAAAGCTCTATTTGCATGGGATTAGTATTACCAGGGGACCTCGTGTGATTTAGAAATTACCCTCCCATGTCTGTGTTTCATGTGACGCATTCGCACAAGATAAGTCTGTATTTTACTTAAAATTTACTGACATTATCCCCCAGATATGTCATCTGACCAGTTTTCTATGTCACTGTGACATCATGCCCGTCCCGATCTTGTGAGGGAATTTCTTCACACTTGACACAAATGTTCACTTGGATTAAGATTAAATGATTCGATTTTGGTAGTCAAAGGCCAAAGGTCAAGTGACCTCATTAAATACATTTTTTGCCATAACTCAAGAATTCATCAACTAATTATGACAAAACTATACACAAATATCTACTAGGATAAAATGATGAGATGATGATATTTTATATCCAAAAGGTCTAAGGTCTTTTACTTTGCACTACAGTAAAAATAATCTCTAAGTGAAGTCAGCATTTTTCTTACTTGAAATTATTCACTGGATCACACATATCAATGTAGTAATAACTTCCATCTTGCCAAAAAATACACTTAACATCCCAACAAAGTTACAGGTCAGTATAGTGGTAGGTTCCATATTAATATCTGCTGGTTGCACCTGGCAGTTGTGGTAGCATTGCAGTAGGTGCTTCACCATCTGTTGTGTGCACTCTTCTTAGAGTTTAGAGTTTTTGTGCCGACTTTCTGCATGTCTTACACGCGTAAGTGCACATTTGCAGGTAACCTTCTCCGTCACCATCTGTTATAAATGTCAATATAGTTGGTCTCGCAGCACAGCTGTGGACTGCTGTTCAACATATTATATGCTGCGAGTAAATTTAATTTGATTAATTTCAGATTTCTTAAACAATAAAACAAGACATAAAAAAAAAATCACAGATGCCGATTTGCACGGAACTAATATTATAAGAGGATCTCTGTGTTTGGTGAAATATGGTAGGTAATTTGCAGTGGAATTTTTACTTTCCAAGTTTTAGACTTGGTAGATTTGCAGGGATTTGCAGGGATTACGATCACAGAAAAAGAAAAAATTACAAATTAAATAGAATTGTAGGACATTTCAAGTATGCACATGATTTACACCATACAAACATTCATATAAACATAACTGACCTGCAGTCAAACAAACCTGCAGTCTTGTGTCATAGTGAATTCAGCATTTGTTGACCTTGTTGACGCTGATCTTCGAGTGTTTTACCACTTGATATGCCACATTCTCCTCCTCCTCTTCCTCCTCCTCATTTGCTCGTTTCTCCTTTAAACTCACCCCCACCCAGCCCCTCCTCCTCCTTTACTTGGCGATGATAAATGTGGCGAGAGTGAAGGAAAATTAAAACCAAGGTCAAGTTATTGTATTCATCTGATGTGGTTTGTGTTTGTGCTAATTGGGTTATATTTCATGGTGCTGCACCATTTGTTGACGTTACGCTTCAGTGTCTTTGGTCACTGCATATTGATTATTTGTCCCAAGTTCCCATAGAATTTGTTGGGTTGTAAACTCTGCTTGTGTCCCCTCTAAAAGGGGATATGTGTTCTAGGGCTGCAATTAAGATTGTTTTCATTGTTGATTCATTTGTTGATTGTTTTCTTGATTAATCGATTGTTTGTTTTAAATAGTCATAAATCGGTAAAATCACTGTTTGCCAGAGCCCAAGATGACATCCTTAAATGTCTTGTTTTGTCCACAACTCAAAGATAATCAGTTTAGTGTCAAAGAGGATGAGGAAAAACAGAAAATATTTACATTGAAGAGGCTTTTATTACAGAATTTAGGCTTTAAACAGTTCTTAAACAATTACTCAAACCAGTCAATCGATTATCAAAGTGGTTGGTGATTAATTTAATAATCGATTTATAACTGATTACTTGTTGCAGCTATAATGTGTTCACTCTCAGTGTCAAGTGAATTTTAGAGGTGGCGCCCCCTAGGTTTGCATTAATTCAATGTCCTGTCCGACTTTATTTTGATTCAGCCAATCAAATCTTGTCTGTGTGGGTGAGCCATATGTGTAAGTAGAGCAGCTCATTGTTCATTGTTCAGAGCACGAGTGGGCGTGTTGATGATGTTGCATGGTGTGTAGCCGCTTCATCTCCTTTCTGCTCGCCTGTATATCGTTTTTCACTCTTTCATTGATCGTTTTGTTTTCATACAGACTATCTGCCGATCACTATCAGCCTACATGAGTCTAATATTTTTGAGCTCTCGTTTTAATACCTTTCTTCGTCATCTATCATGTGAAAACACTGTATTACAGTCAGAGAAAGTAAAAAGGTGCATTCTGCAAATCCTAGAGCACCACGAAACATACAGACTAGAGTCAGCTGATCTCCATGTCTGTCACCCTTCTCTTCTTCCATCACAGTTAAAAACATTTTGGGACACATTTTGTGTTACAGATGAGTCCTCCTAATCCTCCGGCACGCTCTGCAGGTGCCACCCCTTGCCTAAACCGTAGCACAGGTAAATTCAGACAATGTCTCAATCTGATTCTCAGGAAACAGTTTAGTACAATCTGTACATAGTCTGGAATTTGTTTGATTCTGAACCAGAGTGCAGGTTGAGGGCCTTTTCACACCTGGTAGTTAGAATTAAAGTTGGCATTATTGTTACATCCACATAGTTTTAATGTTTTCACACTGTAAATGAAATGAACCATAGCTCAGTTTGATTCAGGCCCAAACTACCTCTTTTCTTCTGGCCAGAGTTCACCTGTTTGGTAAAGACTGTGGTCTGGGGGAGGTTTCACACCTGTAATTGTGGCTCACATCAAACTGAATAGTCCAAAAGTCCAGACCAAATGAGCTATGTTTGAAACAGCTCTACAGTGACAGTTTGTAAATGCTCTAGAATTACAGTTTAATCATCTCTGTGTACCAGTTTACCACACTAAACAATATATTTTCAGTCAGGAGTTTTTGTTCCATTTTATCCCTGCAAATTTGCTCCAGTGGCTTTAGAGCAGCTGGAATGTTTGCTAATGTATCCCAAGAGTCCTCACTCCCCACATCCATTTGTCATCAGCAGCCCTTTAAAAAAAAATCCATTTTCCTCCCTCTGATATGAACCTTCACTTAGGCTGAATCAGCTAATGCTGTTATCAGTTGCCATGGAGACTGACTGAGTTAGGATGTTGCTGTGGAAACTGAGTGGCTGCTCATCACTGCCCACAGCAACCCTCCCCACTCCTTTCAGCCAACCAGCACCTCGCAAACACACGATTAAACGCTCACACACTCATGAACACACACACAGACACACATTAAACCCCAGTAAATATGTTTTTATGATGTTGTGAAGACGATAGCTATTGTTCATGTTTTTATTTAAACCTCAGAGACAGACAGAAATAGCATGTGTTTCTGTACAAATGTGCGAAGAGCTGCTTTGACAATAGTGTTCGTGTATTGGTGAGAGTGAAATTGAATTGAGACATGGAGGATGATTCATTGGTCAACTTGGATGTATTGCTCTTTGTCCTTTCATCCCAAATATCACGAAGCACAAGACACCTTTTTTCAAGGCGGCCATTTTGACATGAAATAGAAGGTAAACACAGGTGTTAGCAATGATACTAACTAAGGCTCTGTTCCTTTCAGGTCAAACAGAGTCAGGATGCTGCCGTGCTGCATGTTGCCTCATTAGAAAGGCTCTGTTACACTAAATGGAATGGGACCTTAATTAGTATCACTGGTAACATGTGTACTTACTCTACTTTTTCACATGGCTGCTGTGAAAGAGGTCTATCGCAGCAGCAGCATCGAAGTTGTGTATTTACGGCACTAACGCTACAGATAAGACAAAAAGTATGTATTTTTGATTTTGTGGTGAACTGTCCCTTTAAAAAAACACAAGGTTTGTGCAGCATTAGGCTGGAGTAACAGACAAGTTATTCGTCTTTTCTTTTCCAAAGGATGCAGATGCAGTGGTTAGCACTTTGACCTCTCAGCAAAAAGATTGTGGGTTTGAATCCCAAGTCGAGCACGACCTTTCTGTGTGGAGTTTGCATGTTCTCCTGACCAAAGTGCTGGCACAGTGGCTGCCCACTGCTCCTGGTGCCAGGACGGGTTAACTGCAGAGACTGAAGCTGACTGTATAATTGTACTTTGTATAATTGCACATGTCACAGTGAAGCTGACCTTTACTTTTATTTTGAAAATAATACAAGAGATAAATGCTGACATCAGCAGATTGGTGTTGTCATTCTGAGATACCCACTGACATGTTACTCGACCCACACAGCGCAGATCTTTCTGCCTGCAGCTGTTTATTAATTCAACAGTATTGTGTTGCCTGCTGTGGTTCACCATCTCACTGCTCCCCTGATAGTTGTCTCTGTGATAGTGATACATAGAAACACACTCGCACGCTCGCACACTGCCAGAGAGCTCCATACAACAGGCCTTACAGTGAGTCCCATATGGTATTATATGCAGGATACACAAAACACAATATTGGACTGCATTCAAATGTGTTAGCACAGTTTTCTCAGTAATATAATTATCTTTACTGCAATATATGTTGGCCAAAGGATAGAAATTATATTAAGGCTGTGATCACACAGGACATATATTTAGTTGTAGGAAGCACGATCCTCATGCACTCCTCACTTTCTGGTTGGCATCGGTCTCTCAGGTGGATTTAAAAAAACAAAACAAAGGAGAGTGTGTAACATGTATGGGACAATATGCTGACATACATGTTACTGTAACATACAAATTGTAGGCATGTGTTATAGTGCACATGTCAGCATGCTAAAGTTTGCATAACCAGGACCTACAAGAGTGCCTGTTACAGTACTCCTCCTAATCTCACCCAGTTTCTGATTGCTACATAGCTGTATGGTATACCTCCTGCCCTCAAATTACTGAAAAACATTCATAGCAAGCTATGTTCTCACTGCATTTGACGTTTACTCCTAAAAAATTGTCCTTGTATTAGCATGATGAATAGAGATCAGATCAGTAAAGACATCATGATGTACTTAAGGCCAGGGTAGGTGGTATTTTTTGGCATCATTGGGCAAAATTCTATAATAACCTTCCAGGAGATTGTAATTCAAGTGGTCTAAGAACACACTAGACTTCTGCATCTCCTCTTGGCTCTGTTTTCAGGCTTTAGTAAATCTGGTCTATGAGGGGAAACTTTGGCCAATCACGGGTCATTTCAGAGAGAGGGTGTTCCTGTTTGCTGTCCTACAAAAGCAGATGCTCGTGCACGTCCTTTCAGAAGGTGAAAGCCTAATTCAGGAGTGGAAAAGCCTCCAGAAAATCCTGCAACTTGTGCTAAATTTCCGCTGCTGTGCCTACAATGGCATATAGTTCAAAACACGGGTGACAAAGTGTCATGATGACAAAAACAGTGTCACTTTTGAGGGGGGATAGTGGTGTGTGTGTGTGTGTGTGTGTGTGTGTGTGTGTGTATGTTGTACAAGCCCTCATCCCACTGTTATACAGCATTGCTGCTGCCTCTGAAACCTGGAGCCACTTGCCTGGGGCTGCAAAGTGCTGGTACGAGTCCTACGATGCATGAGATTTCGCAGGACAGCCGACTCCTTGTGCTGCAGTTTGAACTTGTGCATTTGGTGGGAGGGTCTCAGCTGTAGAGAGAAGCAGAAGGACCATTCATATGGTCTTAAGACGTGGTCTTTTACATACATCTTTTGATTGTACTGTACATCTTCATTACCAAATCAGGGTACCACTGCACATTCCCTTGAGGATGCTAGTGCACAGGATGGTCGTCATTGAATTTATAATCCAGAATAAATTGTCCAGTCTTCAGTAATTAACAGAGCATCATCATTGGTGCTCTTTAAAATCCATGTGGCTCATGTTGTGAGAGAAAAATAACATGACACTGCTCGAACAGCAGCATGGGATCACAACCACAAGCTCTCCATATGTGTCTGCTAGTGAGTGTTTGTGCATATGTGTGTGCAAGCACTGTAGGTGCACTGTGTGTGTGTGTGTGTGTGTGTGTGTGTGTGTGTTGTGTGGGAGCACAGACGAGGGAGTGTTCATGAGCTTGCTGGTAACATAATTGAGTGGTGCTGTTTATATTACAGCCCACGCAAACTCATAAAGAAGCTGTGAAAACGCTTGCTCTGTTGTAAAGAGCACCGCCATCTGAAGCTGCGTCTGACGCCGACAGGGCGAGCTTTTTATTTGATGATACATATGGTGGCTTCTTTTTCACCCCCACTGTTGAGAAAAGCTGCTGAAACAGAGAGAGAAGGACCTAGGAAGGGACAAAATGAGGGAGAGATAACGGGTGGCAGAGAAAAAAAGAAAAAAAAAATCTAATTTTAGCAAGGTCATTTATTTTTTAATGTGTGTGAAGTTTTTGTTATTACTTTCCTTCTCTTTTCTAAACACAGCAAAAAATTAAATGCATTGAAAAAGAGAAAAAACGGGGAGGAAATTCACTACCAATTTGGAGTAAGAAAGGTTGTTTTCAGAGTTTCATCCTCTTTCTCTCCTTTCTCATCCCCTAGTTGATTTATTTTCCTCTGTTTTCATTTGCAAATGGAAATTAGGGGTTATTTTGGTCGACTGTGGAGGAAACACTTGTCTGAAAGAGGCACAGTGCTTCAGCAGGATGTTTTATCCCCTAAATCGTACACATTCACATATTATGCACGGTGGATACAGTATTTACTGAGATAACATGATCTAAATCCAGCAAAACAGGAGAAACACAAATGATCTTTTAAGGGGTGGTATGTGTTTCCTTTCACGAAGCTACTTTAAACTGCTGATGGGCGTTTGGCCTGTATTTCTTTTAACATCACTCACTCTTTTCACCACATAGGCTTTTTTCTCTGGATTAATTATTCTTGTAAATTGATTCTAAGGTTGTTGCATGATGTAAAACGCTACAGTTGTCACAAAACCATTGAGAAATGTCAGTAATTGAACAGGAATAGAAGCCAAAATGTTGAACTAGGGCAGTGGATGCTAAATTAAGGGTTGTATGTTAACTAGAAACAATACTGGCTCTTTGGGGTTTGATATAAATACGAAACAACTGGCTGGATAATGAGACCCAGATATGAGCTCTTGTTTTGAAAAGGCGGCTACAGAAAATTGTTATCGCACTATTAAAAATATTTTTAGATTTTCATTTTTGGAAAATGAAAGACCCTACAAACTAATAGTCTCATTTCATTTAATCACTTCATTTAGACTTTTAACAACTTTAAGCAGCAATTTCATGTATTTCTAATGATATGTGACCATTCACACAGCACTAATGTGGCTTACATCCTATTTTAGTCCATACATGTTGACAAATGAGTATCTAAGCAGAATTGACGTTAGATAGTAATGTTATGGTGTGTTCAGCAGTGAACCTGCTGTAGCTGATTAACCCCTGGCTCGGATCCTTGTTTACACAGTAACCTCTTTACAGCCAAACACTGTCAAAGTAACAGCAAAGGGTGTTTGTGTGAATGCACCTAATATTAGGCAAATTTGTTTTCTGTTTGATGTGTTTATGCCTCCGTGCGGGTGATAGCTCTGGCTGGAGGCATTACTTTTCAGGCCATCCCATTCTAGTGACTACAGTATAAATTTGGTACAAACATCCACTTGAACTTAAGGATGAACTGAACAGAATTTGGTGACCAAAGGTCACTGTGACCTCATAAAATACCACATTTTTGAACATACTCACGAATTAACAACCATATTTCACAGCTGGTCTGACTGGGCTGAGTTGACACTGACATTCATGACTCAAAGGTCAAGGTCATCAAAATCACCTTGACAATCATGTGTTTGGCCGTAACTCAAGAATTGATGCAGTAATTATGACAAAAATTTTTACATAGATGTTAAATAGGATATAACAATGAAGTGGTGACATGTTTTACCCAAAAGATCAATGGTCAACTTCACCATGACATCACAATGTCCTGGAAATACACTTGTCTGGCCATTATTCAACACCATATCAGAAACAGAAGGAGTTGGATGCTGAATAGGTGACAACTTTGACTTAAAGGCCAAAGGTCATTGTCACCTCAAAATAAGTTTTTGGCATAGTTTAAGATGGAATTGGGCGATTAAGTCACACACATGTTGACTGGGACAACAGTAAACAGTATCTAGCACAGTATATGCTTTGCTCCATCTCGTCCGTTCTGCCTTTCACTTGCTGCCTCATTGAATTTCGAGCATCAGTCAGAATCACATGACTGCAAACAATGTGTTTAGCGTGCTTAGTTAATCGTGATCTGTGAGTGAGTGAGTGAGTTTCAACTACAGCTCATACAGAGTTTTTGCATCTTAAAATGTCAGGAGAAAACAAATCGTCACATTTCGTAGAGGTGTAAGAGTTCAGATTTACACTGTAATCAAGTGCATGTGCACCTGTCTAGCTAATACTTCTATGACAATCTTTCACTAATCACTTCAAAAATGTATGTTCACAGGAATCATACAGTACATATGCATAAAGTGATAACTGTCGTGATAACCAGTAGTAATATCCATGAAGATAAGATATGATATGATATGATATGATATGATATGATATGATAAGACAAGATGAGACAAGATAAGAAAAAAACTAAATTCAAACCATGTACAGTTAAAGATATGTGATTTATTTTCTATATTAGTAATTAGCACCACATTAATTCTGAACTCAAACTGCATCATGTCCATGTGTCAGAGATAGACCTCTCTGATGGTTCCACATTTAACTGCAATTAAATTAGAATAAACAGCAACTGCTAACTAATCAAGACACCATCTAATTGAAACAAATGAACAAATGCTCCCCTTGTTCAAACAACAACATCACAGTGATGGTTAGCAGTCATTTTTTAATGTGAGCTCTGTGTGTGTGTGTGTGCTGCAGCTGAATGGTTCAAGGCAGCATCTTCCAAACTCCACCCAGCTGAAGAGCGACTGATGTGGGTTCAGAACCAGACCACAGAGGCCTGGGAGGACCAGACCAGCTGGCTGCTTGTGCTTCACTTTTTCCGACATCCCAGCAGTCACATAGAAACAGACGTGCACACATACTGTAGCGCAGCGGCAACAAACAGGGAGGCATAAATATGGCTGAATTGCCGGGAATATTCATGCATGAAAACCAGCAAGAATCAAATGGTTTGCACACAAACATTTTGAGTGACTTAACCATTACGTTGTTGCTTACAAAGGAACAGCACCAGAATGAGGAGAGATTCCCCAGAACTGTGCGCAAAACCCACCAATATTCAGTGATATTTGGAATTTGATTCAGTACCTGCCAAATTGCTTATAACTTGACTGAATTTTCTGTTGTCTGGTGTAATGATACATCATTATATGATGAGGTGTACATTCAGCGATGGTCATGGACAACATAAAGGTTCTCTTTGTCCTTTCAGTGTTGCCTCTTGTACACTTTCTCTCCCTTTATTTAAGCCCTGATCTAAAATTGGTGCAGAGAAGACACGTTTCACACTTGTGGAATTTCCTGTCTTCTTGAAAAACAGTAGGCCAGAGGAAAAATACCAGAGGCTGCCCTGACATTTACCTCATTTACCTCACTAATATCATAGTTGCAGGTTTGAATATGTCTGTAGTCATGAGTGTGAAGGACACTGGCAGCCATGCAGTCAGTTTAAATAAACAAACCTGATGAATACTTGACTTTATGAAGTAAATCAGGATTTTTAAGGGCAAATTGAAGAGAAGGTACCACCAATAAATCAATTATTTTCTTGATTAACTAAACAATTGTATTGTCTATTGTGTGAATAAAAAACAAAAATGGCTTTTGTCCGAGCAGCATTCCAAAGCCCAAGGTTCAGTTGTCAGGGTTTTCACAATGGAGGAATTAAACAGAAGAATGTTTTGCATTTTTGTCTAAAAATGACATTGAATGAATTATTCAAATAGTTGCTGACTACCTCAACCCCAATTCCAAAAGCAGCTGGGACATTGTGTAAACCGTAAATTAAACAGAATGCAGTGATCTGCAAAAACGACCTATATCCAATTGAATACAGTACAAAGACAAGATATGTAATGTTCAAACATTAACTTTATTGTTTTTTAGTAAATATACACTCATCCTGAATTTAATGCAACATGTTCTGAAAAAAAAAGTTGTGACGAGTTTTTGCTGTAATTCATGACTTTTTCTTGTAACAACACTCAGCAAGCATTTGAGAACTGAGGACATGATGATGTTTTGAAAGTGAAATTCTTTCTCATTCTTGCTTGATATAGGACATCAGGTGTTGTCGTATTTTGTGCTTCATAACGCACCACACATTTTCAATGGGAGAGAGGTCTGGACTGCAGGCAGGTCAGTCTAGTACCTGAACTCTTTTACTTCACAGCCACACTGTTGTAACACATGCAGAATATGTCTTCGCATTGTCTTGCTAAAATAAGCAGGGACGTCTCTGAAAAAGACGTCTGGATGGCAGCACATGTAGCTCCAAAACCTGTATGTACTTTTCAGCATTAATGGGGCCTTCACAGATGTGACATTCACCCATGATGTCATGGGCGCTAACACATCCCCATACCATCACAGATGCTGGCTTTTGAAGGTAGTGCTGGTAACAATCTGAATGGTCCTTTTCCTCTTTAGCCCAGAGGACACAATATCCATGATTCCTGAAAACAATCTGAAACGTGGACTCATCAGACCACAGCAAACTTTTCCACTTTGCGTCAGTCCATCTCTGATGAGCTTGTCTCCTGGAGGATTTGGGAGCGTTTCTCGTCTTTCCACTGTACCAAGTGAAGATGAGAGTGTGTCACTGAGCAGTGACTCTTACTGTACAGACTACAACCGCTGATAGCCGATAATATTTGTCCAATTGCCCATACCTGAGGACCCAGATCCAAACAGATGAAATAAAACCAATCACAAGATGAAGCAGTGTTTATACAGGTTAATACAGTACACTTGCTGCTATCTCCCCATGCATTATGGATATTGCCATGATATTTTTTCTTACTACTTACTGTTTCTCTTTCTTAAGTTTTTCTATTTCTGCTCGTCTTTTCCGCACCACAGTTACTTGCCTGCTTTCTTTGTCCTGCGGCCTCCTGGTGTGAATATCCTGTTGGTATAATGAGCTTTTGCTGCTTTTCTAGGAGGGCGGAGTGTGATCTGTTAACCCTGGTGTCCTATTTCTGTTTTACCAAAACGCAGGTAGGAACACAACTGCTCTTTGTGCCATGTTGTGAGAGCTTCCTTGTAGAAACCCAGCTAGAGTGATGGAGGAAAAGGGGGCTAAAACTGGGCATAAGCTCCATCTAAAAAACCTTTAGAACATCCAACAGATACAGTAGTCCAGGTATAGTTGTTATTGTGAGATTGGGTCCTTACAAATAAGGTGTCATTTGAGATTTTCGCATTTTGTCTTCCATAAACAAACTGTGCCCACTGGGAACTCCATGTGTAGGTACTGATACCAAAACAATACTTTTTCTGTTTAATAGTGTGAAGAATATAAACATGTTATTTTTTTCCATAGGCCTGTTCTTTTTCCCATTTAAAGAGAGAAAATTCTGCTGCTAAGTGCCCTTGGGAATAAACCCATTTATTATTCCTCTCGATGTTGATGTCCTCTGATGATAGTGGATAATTTGATTTCCGAATCTCATTTCAGGGATTTTGCAGACGCAAACATAAACTGGATCAAGTTTTCATAACGTCTGTCTCCTTTCTTTCTGTTTTTGATGAAAATGCTTAAATCTAATCTCATCACATCAGAGTTTCCATGTGTTTCCTTTTCGATGAATAAACCTGTCTCAAGTAGATGATCATTTTATGAGTCATTATAGTCGGCTGTTTTCTCCAGGTTGAAAAGTACCTGGGTAACGGCACAATCAAACCTGACATTTAGCAACTTGACTAGCTGAACTCTTAATTTCATTGCCTGTGTTTATGCACACTAATTTTTAACGATTATTCAGCATATGACAGTATTCTGAATTTGAATTTTGATGTAGGTCATTTTGGATAATCTTAATTAGACCTTATTCTCAATCTAATTTTTCCTGATTATGACATGTGGAATATGTTTTTAGTTATTAGTATTATTTAAGACCATTGGGCCCCTGCTTAAACAGATTTGTTCTTGAGCAATTTATGCAAGTGATTTAGGAGAATTTGTCATATTGACCAACTTTCTCTTATTTTGAATTTTCTTCAAGGTCTGCTGTGTTCTGAACCAAAGTTTTTTCACACATTCACACATAAAGCCTATTATCAGTCAAAATTGAATTCTGTTTTCACAAATGAACACTTCCTGACATATGGGACAGGAAACATAGCCTTATATGGCATTATTGGGGCTTTATTATGCTAATACAAGTCTCGGGCACATAAATACAAATACACACAGGCGGCTCATTTACTCAGTTATATGAAGTTTGGAGTGTTTGCTGAATGTGACATTGCATTTTAGTAAGAAAAAAAGTGCCATAAAAGAATATGAAAATGTTCTTGCATGAGTCACAGTTTCTGACACGTGTCCTCTTGCCTGCTTTAAAAAGGTCAACTTTCCTGTGACATAACCAACCCCTTTTAACCAACCCATCCTAGAATGGTGTGGGTGTTCATGTATTATACACAACTTTTGCCTTCTTTTTCTCAATCACCACACACAGAAAGGCTATGTCTGAATCGGGATTTGTTGTGAGGCGAAAGTGCCAACAACTGTGCCACCGTGCCGCTGTGGTGCTCTGTTTGTTGTAAACAAACCAACTAGCCAACAGTTTCCAAGGCTGTGGTAGAGATGCATGCAAAAGAAGAGCCCACATTTCTGATTTGAAGGAGAAACACAACTACTCTTAAATATTATGAAAAACTTGGATATCAGCAGGCTTATGGATTAGCACAAATATCCCAACACTTACCCTTTCAAGATGGTGGTTGAACGAGTGAAAGAGGGAGGCCGTGTTGCTCAGTCGAGTGTTAAACACTGAAAAAAAAAGTATATATTGATGCGAGCAGCTTCAGCCATTCCACTTTTCCATAATCAAAGTATGCACGACTACATGCAAACGGGAATATTAGTGGAATATTCACTTTCATTATCCATGTAAACAGCTTATTAGGAGTGTTGTCTCATAGGAATGAGGGCATGTAAACATCCTCAGTGTCATATATTGTGTGTGGCTCTCTGGGCTTTGGCATGATGATGAATTATAGTTAAATCACAGCTGGGACGTCCATGAAACTGCAAAATCAGTGGAATCATGTACAGACAAATGAAAATGCTGATGTTTAAATGTTACGCTGCATGCACAGCTTCGCCCATTGTCAGATTAATGGAGACCGAACTGATGCTCTCTGTCAGCCGTTGTATTTTCCTAAACTTTGAATAGAAACCAGACCGTCAGTCCAGCAAGTGCACGATGGGAGCAACATCATAAATAAAATATTTGCTTTTTTTTCCAATTATAACTTTTTTCCCTAACAGACATTATGATTATACCTGTTTAACAAGCATTTCTTCGACCCATTCCCTATAAAACAGATCAATATCAGAGGGCCTTCCAGCTCATAATCACATAAATACTTGACACTTGCCATTGTCAGAACATTTCACTAATGATGGGAAACAAGTGTCTAATTTTGTTCCAGATAACTGGATGCTTTTGGTTCATAAACGCAGGGATACACGGGTACACCGAGGATTAATCTCTTTTCCATGCTGTTTTGGATGTTCGGTCACATTCTGTCGAGCAAAGAGCTCCGCTGAGATGTTTCAGGAGCAATGATTGGGTCAACAAAAACAGTCTGCCAACATAGCGGAGCAAGTTGTGCATGTGGTGTTACCACCCATTACTTCCCTGTATTGGAAATATACTGCACCTATGTGAATAAAAAAAGAAAAGCTAATAAAGTTTGAAATGTACTTAATGGCACATTGATGCTTGTGTCACCACAGCATGACTGCAGATCCTGTGTAACCTGGCTGCTGACAAAATTAAACCTTTTATACAGAAGAGGTAATTTCTCTGACACAATGACCAGGTCCAGGGGTTAATCATGAGCTGTGTCGTGTGGAATCCAGCTTCTTTGTCAAACACCATTTGATCAGATTAAGAATAGTTCTTGTTAATAACAGCAGGGCGGGCAGGAAGCTTAGCAGGACAGCCTGCTGAGGTCTCTGATGAGGTGTGAGTTCCCATCCATCAGGAGAAAACTGCAAAGGTTAAACAAGTTAGCATACATACACATGTGCTAACTGTTATATTTATTGACCTTTGCTGTTAGCTGTTGTGTCTCACAAAGAGCATGGAGGGTTAGACTGATTCAAATCAAGAGTGACGTCTTAGAACAGCAAGACATTGAACTGGATTGACAAGCTTTTATACTAATTATTTGTTTCTTTCTCAGAGTAGCCTTTGGAAATAAGAAAATTCCATTCATTTTGCTTGTTGGAACCACATCACAAAAAGTAAAAGGTTACTGAAGTCAAGGCTTTTTAAATGATGATGGAAATTCAGACAGACGCTGTGCGATAATGGTGCCAGACCTCAGGAACTGGTGCGTTCCTGAAAAACTGCCTTCATTTTGATCAGATGGAGAGTGGCATCAGTCTGATGTAGCTGTGAAACAAGTGCAGACACTGATTAAATGACTGTTGACCGTCTGATAAGTAACAACTGAGATGCCAAACCATGCATGACAATTGAACAAATAAGTGCTGGAGCTACCGTTTATAGTATTTTCATGATCAGTTAATCTGAATCTGAATTATTTTCTTGATCACAGAGGCCTTGAAATGTCTAGGCTTTGAACTGTTGGTCAGACTCAACAAAAGTATTCAGTTTACCATCATTGAGGACAAGGGGATGTTATGATACCAGAAATGTTGTAATTTCCATGATTCTTGATACCTAATTCAGTACCATTAAGAATAAAATACAGTTATTGTTGTTTTTCTTTGCTGCCTGAAATAAAAACTCTTCTCAGCTTCTAGGACAAAAGATTGACAAGGAGATTTACTGAGCCTGTCGCAAATCACTGGCGGGGGAGCATGTTTTCATGTCTGGAAAGTAATGCAAAAGTGATTTTTTTTCTAGATATTAAGTTGCTTTTTCATGCTCATTCTCTCCCTCTTTTTCCCTTCATATTTTAACAGTTAATTTTAACATAGTAGTACTACCGATCTGTAGGTCTATACTGTATTTTTTTAGCCTGGTGTAGTGTAGAAAAAGTCCCCAGTTTCGAGATTTAACCTATTTTGTTGCACTTTGAGCACGGATCAGATGAGCTGAGAGGCTGAGAGGGGGAGAGAAAGTTAGAAGGACTGTTCTACGATTGCACGTAGTGTCTCTGGAAGTCATTGATACTTACTCTGTCCACTGTTTTGTCACTTGAACTGCCTGTTGTCACACGTGTTTTTTTTCTAAAAAGTCGATCCGAAACCGCCCACCCTGTAGGATAACTGGGTTGATCTGTGCATCACTACTTTTTCTTTTAGATGAGTCGATGCGGAGCTGTTGCTGCAGCTGCACATGCCGCTTACATGTGTAGTTGTTTTTCAGTTCTGGTAGGCGTTTCTGCCAGTTTCTACCTATAAATCCCTGTAAATCTTTCACACTCGATGTTTTATTTGTGCTTTATGTGACCCAGCGGATCTTTTTGGCTCTTTTATGTGCTCCCCCCTGCTGGTCTTCCGTGGCATTACTTCTAATCCGATTGCCCTTTCTCTTCAGGGGTACAAGATTTAGCCTAATCGGGCGAGTAGACAACATGTGTTCAGACTGAAAATAGCACTAGTCAGAAAAAGAAAAAAAAACACAAAACACAAGGGGCTGTGTTTGTGTGGGCATGTTGCTAGAGATACCACTGAGAAGACAAGGCAGAAACTCCAGTTTGAAGACTTATCAGACACTGCAGAGCATTTTTAAACTCCTCTCAGGCAGGATTTTATATTTCAGGGAAGTAATAATTAGCATATAATATCAATAATGTTCTCCTCAGTCTCGATGGCCACTAGTTGAACAGTAGAGTTACACACGACACAAAGCAAGGTTTTCTTAGAATTTGATCCATAGATGTAATGTCTTTCTAGTAGGGATGAGTATTGTTAGGATTTTATCAATAAAGATATAAATTCTGCTTATTGATATGATACTTATCTATAACCTACTACTCGCCATAAGATGGTGCAAAGACATGACATGAAAAGATCTGAAAAGTTTCAACAGTTTTTTTTATTACAGCTTTTTTTTGCAGAAGTAACTTTTTTGCTGAGTTATTGGATTTAACTGCAGTCACTAAATTTAGAAAAGTGAGCCTACACTTTTGAATGTTTTGCCCTGTGAGGTATTTATGTAACATTACGAAACTGATGATAGCAGTATCATTTGTCCGGGAGCTTATCAATATTTCGGTACTGACCAGTCAGAAACTGTTACTGGTTGAGTACCGGTTCTCCTGGCAGTGTTGTCACGATACTGGAACTTCTAGCTTTGATACAGTACCTTGAAAAATATAAATATTCAATACCATTTTCGATACCATAGAGAAAAAGATGACATGACATTGAGTGCATAAAATTTTAGATTTTTATTAAAAGATAAATTTAATAATGCTATAACATGACAATAAGAAACATAAACATTTTAGAAACTTATTTTTTCTCTTCAGATCATGGCTTTAAAAATAACTAAATGATCTAATTAGCTATTCTTAGAAATTAAGTCAATTTAATAGTACTGTGTGTAACAGTATCAACAGTATGTGTGTTAATATACTTCTGATCATAGTCAAAGCAAGCGGGGCTGTTTGTAGACGCTGTAACAGTGTGTGTGTCAGCTTGCTGTCAGAGACAGTAGAGAGCAAGAAAGCTCAGCTGGTACCAGTACATTGATACGACAGAAAATGAGTACTGGAAGTATTTCAGATATTCAGTTTTGATATGTATCAATAAATCAATGTTATTTTCATGGAGCCCTCAGTGCAATAACCCTGCTGCACCAATGAAGTGGTCTGATTTAAATGAATGACTCTTGACAAACCGTATTAAAGTTTCAGCATATTTGATACCATGCTATGCTCTGCTGCTTTGAATGAGGCCTTATGGTTGCTGTGCAGCCACTGGGAATCAATTATCTTCAAAAAAAAAAAAAAAAAAAAAAAGAATCTGAGCACGCTCTCTGAAAAAGCAGACCATCAGATGATCCACTTCTAATTATATAAGGGACTGAGCTATTAAGTCTGCAGGAGTTGGAGTGAAAGACAACTGTACCGTCTCTCTGTGTTTGTGTATACAGTATGTGTGCATTTGAGAATGGTATGTGTATCCCTGTGTGTGTCTCTATCTGTGTATTTGTGTGGTTTTGAGGGGAGTTTTGTGAGCATGTGTGCTCTTGCCCACTGAAAACTAGATTCTTTTACACTGGGCAAAAAACACTACCTCTGGCTTTTGTCATCAGTGGTCGGGATAAAATCAGAATTCATTATGGGGTCAAATGATGGGAACGTGACACCCCTAGGGACACACTAATTTTCACCTGTTTTCTGGCAAAAGCAATGAAAGCTCGCCAAACCTCAGTTTGTTTTGGCTCAGTCTGACTCAGTGCAGCAGGGATTTGCCCCTCCAATACAACAGCGCTACCTGCTTGAAGGTTAACTGATGACATCAATTCTTCACAACAGAAATGAGCAAATGTTGTGTTTTCATCAGCAGTAAGGACTCCTGCACAGGTGAAAGGGAACAGAAAACAGTAAAATAAAGCAGATACTGTACCTGAAAGAACAAACAGGGACGCCAGCGAGAAGCTAAATGTTAAACCACAGAGATTCAGTTAGAAGCAGTTTTCGATATTGTGACATCAGAGAGAAAAAAAAGCAGAAGGGCACATTTGAAAATGTTTGAAAACGCCCACAAATACGTATAATTTGGGTGTTAAAACAAAATTGACATTAAAACTCCCAAACAAGCATTTTTTAATCAACTCATTATGTAACATCTTCCTGTTAAATCAGCTAATCTGTAAAGAAAACTGCTCCTTAGACCTTGAAGACCATCTTTACATCTTTTGCATGCTACAGCATGTTATGTATCAGCACTGTGCACCAGCCAGCAGGGACCTGTGAACTGTAGCAGTGATAGTTTCTACTATCACACTTTTGTCTTGTTTAGAAAAGCTTATGCTGAAAGGTGTTGGACAGGAGCTTGAAACAGACTGTGGGAGCTTTAGGAGGCCAGGATTTATGCTGAATGCATTCAGCCAGTCAGTCCGTGTGCCAAGAATATGAGCACAGCCGTTGTTCTATGTGTAGCATATTTAGGGGCTTTGGTCCAGAGTTGTAATTCAGAGACAGAAAACAGAATATCTTGGCACGGTAGGGTCCGGTTCAGCCATGGGGGGTGGCATCGCCACGCATTGCAGGTGATGACATCCTTCTATTGTATATTTATTGGACATTGACCTCTGGTGTGCTGTGAACCAAGGATGAGCATCAGCAATTGCATGTCTGAGGCCATGGTCCAAACACACGATTTCGGATAACCTGTTGTCAGCATCCAACAGTGGCTCATGAGCAGTATTTTCTTTTGATTTATGAAGGAGAGGCAAGAGTTCAGACTGTGGTTCCTGTCCACTTGTGTGTAATGGCTGCAATAATGAGGTTACTGTATGTTGGTTGTGTCCCTGGTCACAAATTGTGCGTAATGACTTGAAGAATGAGACTCCAGCCATTCAAGATTAGGTTTGTTCAGAGATGAGCGTCCTTGCTGTTCGCAATGGTGAGATGATTTCAGTGAAAGGACCTTGGGAGGGCGGTACGTCAGTCAGAGTTTTCAGAATGAGTCAGCAGTTTGGCTGAATATTCTTTTTTTTTTTTTTTTTTTAATAGTCAGTGTCATTACTGATATATTTTCTTCAATATACCTTACCTATAAAATATAAGAAATATATTATCCATGTTACACTACAATTAAGCTGCCCCACACAAAACTCTTATACAGTGACAGTTTACAAGAGAGAGAGATAGATAGATAGATAGATAGATAGATAACTTTATTAATCCCTGGAGGGAAATTAAATTGCTATAGCAGCAAAAGTACATGCAATAAATGATAAATATGATGATGAAATACACAGCTGGGAGCTGCTACAACAGGCAGCCGCTGGTACGGTGCCATCTCTGTGTGTAGTCAGCTTTCCTACAGTAGCATTTAGCAGAAACTAGTCATGCTGCCCTCTGTTTCCATCACCCCTCTCTGTTTCCATCACAGTTTACAGTTAAAGGACCAGTGTGTAAGATTTAGGAGGATTTATTGGCAGAATATGGCAGAAATGAAATATAATGTTGTATAAAGTATTTTCATCAGTGTATAATCAACTGAAAATAAGAGTTGTTGTTTTTTTTCTTTACCTTAGAATGAGCCTTTTGTATCTACAGTGAGCACAGATCCTCTTCTATGAAGTTTTTTGCAAGTTTTACGGCGACCATAGTCTGTTCTACATGCCTGGAAGAGGAGGGTGATGCAAATTGGTTGCAATCTGCATGCTCACCGCTGGATGCCACTAAATCCTACACACTGGTACTCATAGCCTGTCATGCTGTGTACGATGTCTAGGGCTGAGTATCGTTTAAAAAATTATACTAGTACACTTTAAGTGATACTGATACGGTATCAGTATCACTATAGAGTACTCTGTTTGATACCTTTTTTAGGCAGTGCAGCTGTCCACTCTGAAGTTTTTTTTTTTGATGCTTTATTAGGTGCTTCATCATGTTAGTCATATTCACAGTTTTTCCTGAAATATTTAAAATACTTGACTAGAGAAGTTTTTTCAATACATAGCCCTAATAATATCACAGCTAAAGAAAAAAGCTGTGATTTGATTGCCAAAATAAGTTGCAGCTTGGAGGTTTCTCAACTGATGATTCAAATCATTAACGTTTTAGGACAGGGGTCACAAACTTATTACTCCAAGGTCCGCATCTCATTTTTATTTAAGATGTGGAACAGTTGGTGATAACAAATAGCATTTCTTCAGTTCATGTGTAACTTTTAAGCAGTCCTAATAGTCAAAATATATTAGAGCCTAGTGGGAAAAAAGGTGATTTAGGAGCTGAGCTAATTCTTCAATGCAAAGTTAATGCATGAGCTTGGCAGCTAACAGCACCATATTAATGATGTCAATGATGGGGAAATAAGCCACACTAAAACCACATTTATCAGGGGACATCACTGCAAATAATCTCCAGATACACTGTATATTCAATGTCACTAACAATAGAACATTTATTTTAAAATAAAAATGTTACACTTTATAATTTGTTATATTCATAAGACGAGAAATGGGCTGGGCCCAGATTGACTTGCCGCTCAGTCCGTGCGTACGGACCATAGAGGACTTACCATTAGGTAATTGCCACAGGCCCCAAGCTACCAAGTGCCCCATAAAACACCCCATAAAAGAAACTCATGTTTAAAGTTTTTTTCTCAACCTTTTGCTGATTAATTTTTGTAAAAATCCAATCCACCCTAAAATGGAATCAGAATGCTTAAAGGGACAGTTAGAGATGCCTACCTTCTCTCCAATATAATATTACTAAATGGCACTCGGCTTGTGGTGCTCTAAGTGCCAAAAAAATTACATTTAAAAAATCAAAGCCATTGTCTCTTTCCAAAAATCTTGACCCGTTCACTCAAGATAATCCATAGACCTTGTTGAGAGCAGTCTCATGTTGGAACTACTTTGTCTCTGCAGTAGAATCTACTGGAGCTACTTTCTGTCTACTAGACAGTTTTGGTCGATAACTCCAAAGCTCTGCAAATAGCATATGTATTTATTCCTCTTTTGCCGTCTGGCAAGAGATACAGAAGTATTCACTGCCATACCACCAGACTACAGAACAGCTTCTTTCCTGAGACTATGAGACTCCACACTCAACCATATATAAATGTTTAATTTTATGACTTGAGGATTATGATTATTCAAGGTTTGAAAAAAAGGGGAGAACTAGGGTTTGTCTTAGGCCCCAAATGACTAAATCCACCCCTGATCCAGACCTCTGTCTAGACTTTGCGAAGCCCTGTTTTAAACCTTGGAATAGATGGAGCGCCTCCTTGGTGTTGCACCAGTTCCAATGTTTGGTTGGTTTTGGTGCCTGGCAAGGATAGCCCCGTGGTTAAAGGGTAGATTCAGATTATGTTAGAGGGCCCCCATGTCTCAGCTATCCTTGGAGCGCGACTATCTTACCCTAACCCTCAAGATTAAGTAAGACAGGAAATCATTTTGCAGTCCATATTGATCAAAGGAAAGAACTGGATATTGGAAATGTTTTCTGCAAGGTATCTGACATGAATGATTTATGTGGTCTATTACTAGTTCTGTGCCATTCACATTCACATGAACTCATTGCCCTCTTGCTGTGTTGCCCCCCAGTGGCCCGCAGTGTCTACACACGCAGTACGTTCAGACTCTGGCTGTTTGACTGAAGCCAATTAGTGTGTGTCTGCTCTTGTGTGCGACTGTGTGTCTGTTAAATGGAACTGCATGGTCATTGTTTACCCTTTCATGAAGATTGCAACTGTGCGTTTTTGGAGGAGAAGAAAGCAGAGATACCTCTGAGTCTTTGGGGCTGCTGTCGAATGAACGCTGCACATGTGGCATTAACAAGCACACACACTGATAAGCTCCCCCTTTCTCGCAGTCACTCCATCTCTTCCTCTCTTTCTCTCATGTGCACTCTGCTGTTCCCAGCTGGGTGACAGCACAGGGCTCCCTTTAGATCCACAATTGATTGGACACCACTATCAGTCATACTCTCCCACCTCAGACACTTCTTACTACTTTCTCACCTCTGCTTCCACCTCTCCCTCTCCATCTGTCCCTTAGATATACTGATGGTATGTGTGTTTGTGTGTGTATTGTTGTGTGTGTGTGTGTGTGTGTGTGTGTGTGTGTGGTGGTTTAGGAGTGGTAAGAGGGAGGAATGCACACCATATTGGAGACATGCAGACCATTGAAAAACACAGGTTGTGTCTTTTTTTAATAAATAAAATCTAATATATAAGAGATAAAATAGTCTTCCTTTTTAATAATGAAATAAACTGATTGATGGCAGATACTTAAAATGAGCAATCATGGCAATTGCCTCATTGAAAATGAAGTGGACAACAAGTCCTAGTAGCTACTTAAGGAGCGCCAGTGAAGTGTCCACAGCACCTGCTAGCACCAAACAGTGGAAAACAGTAAAGAGATATGATCTGACTTACCTCAGGGGTAAACCTGCCTCCTGCAAGAACTGTCAGTTACTGTATTTTAACATCAGTCACAGTTCCAGTCATGGTACTTGGAGAAGCTAATAAGCTCTGAGGTTTTAAAGACTTTTTTTCTGCAGCTTTACTGTGATGCTCGGACTGCTCACTAATGTGTGCTACTTGTTAGCTTGACATCAGTGGTCAGCATGGATATTTCTCACTTAAAAGAGTAATTTGTAGCAGTTGTGCATGAAAAAGTGAGTACTGCAATCCGAATAGCAAGTTGGAGCCATAGACTGTATATTAAATAGGTTGAAATGCTATTTAATATATGATCTATGGTTGAAGTGAGTTGTTTTCCCCCCCGGCCCCTCCTCCACAGACTTGAGGAAGCTTAGGCAGGCTGCAGGAACACTGCTTGAGCTCTGCAGGAGCGCAGGACAAGCAACAATGAGTCCTACGCTATAAGTTGATCAGCTCTTTATAACTGCAAATTATCAGTCAATGCAAAGCTAAGCCTGTTGCTCAGTTTAACTGTTATAAATATCTACTCCTTCTACAAGATTATTAATGATTTCTTACAGCTCATAAACAGACACTAATTAATTCGGCAAACATTCGGCATTAATTCGAACTCTAATTAACATGAAATGGGCATACAAAAGTTATTCCAGCTCAGAATAGACAGGAGGACCCCACAGACCTTTCAAACAGACTGTCCATGCTCAGATCACCTTGAAAACCTTCGGCCAGAGTCTCATTGATGTGGGCCTGAGCATATCAGCATGCACAATGCAAAGCTAAAGGAAAGCTGAAATCCAAAAAAGCCTCATTGATGTGATCTGTTACACTGCCAAACATTATAATTTCCTACATTTTCTGCCGCAGTGACTCTCTCTTATTGCCGTTTAATGTGTAGATGTGTCCTTTAGTTTTACTTTGCCGTTGGCCTTAGACATATTTGTTGGCTTACAACCCAACTAATGTAAAGGCGGAGATTTCACAGAACATTACTGGTTAAAGGAGACCAGGCATCTATATTGGAAGCAAACCAAAAAGCACCTCTGGCTTAGACTAGGTTCCTGAAAAAAAGGGAGCTCTCAAGGAGTGTGTGTGTGTGTGTGTGTGTGTGTGTGTGTGTGTTAACCACGGTGCCACCTGCCACTGCACTCCCAAAGTACTGGCAGCCAAATCTAATCTCTCTCCCTCTCTCTCTCTCTGTCTCCCCCTCACTACTGTTCTCCCCCCCCCTCTTATCCACCCTCACCCTTTCAGGTCTCGGATGTTATCCCTTCTTCTGAGCCGCGGACAACATCCCATCTAGCCAGGTGAGTCTCTCAGTATCTCTCCCTCTCTTTGTGTTTTGTCAGCTCACCCTCTTGTCTCTTTCTCCCTCCCTCTTTCTCTGTCTCTTCACTGCTTATGGATGTGGGTGCTGCTGCAAAGATGCTGCGTCACTGTGCCGCTTTCATATAGACACAGTTGTAATTTTCACCGTAGGACAGCAAAAACAGATGCATTTCTCTTCTGTCCCACCTGTTTCTCTTTCTCTCTGTTACCTTGTCATACTGGGCAACGTGCATTTGCATGTGTGTGTAACTGAATTCATGAATGTTTTTCATATGTTTTTATGAAACACCAAAGAATCCAATATAGAATAATACGCATTTCTAGTTTACATTGGTTTAGTCATTTTTGAGTGTATATGTGTGAAAACAACAGGCTGTACTCATGATTTGTGTGTGTGTGTGTGTGTGCGTGCACGTGTGTGTGTGTGTGTGTCATGTCTAGACACTCCCAGACAGTCGATCTGTTTGGCAGTTTCACTTTCACATGGTACAGGTATGCAGAGTTTATTAGCCTCGCTAATTGAGACAGTAGATGTAGATTCACTCCGTCTGTCCAAATGAATTTCTGGTGTCCATTTTAATCTGGAAGTGGCAGATTAAAAGGGAGAAAGATGGACTCATCAACTTCAGATCTTACCTTTTGGTTACTTTGGTTAAAGCAGAACAGTCTGGCTGGTTTGTTCAACAATGGCTGTAAAATATGTGTAGTTTACTGACATTACCTCGGCTGTTAGCGGCCTCAATAATCCTCAGATCCCTGGTCCTCTAACATTTGCAACCTACACACAATTTGCACCCAAAATTGCACTCCTTATCTATAGAGTCAGGACATTAACATCAAACATGTATAATTTCAAAGGTACAGTCCACACCAAAATCCAAAATACATATTATCCCTCTTAACTGTAGTGCTGTTTATCCATCTAGTTTGTTTTGGTGCGAGTTGGTGAGAGATATCATCAGCTACAGAGATGCCCGTAGCTGAATTGGACTCTACTGTGCTAAGATATTCTGTCTATGAATATTACAAAACAGCAAAGGTGAGGCTCATTTGACCCTTCGGTAAGACCCAACTGCTAACAGCAACTGTCAAAATCATAGATTAGCAACTATAACTTGGGTGATGAAGGCCTGCAAGCTTTATATTTATCTACCTCAGGTCGATCAGATCTGTGTCTCATGGTCGGCTTCTAGATGTCACTTAGGAGCCCAGATGGGATCTCTTCTCTTCAGCTTCAGCCACAACATACAGAATGGATTCAACTTTGTCTTTAACTGCTACGAACATTAGCATGTCCAGATAAGTAACACTAGCTAGCAGGGGCTACAATTCAATATACTGTGATATATTGCAATACTATAAGCTAGGGGATATGTAGCTATTTTTAAAATCTAATTTCAAGAAAACTGTCATAGTATAAAGAACACACCACCAAAGCATGTGCTTAAAATCTGAGTTTAAAAAGTTTACTTTTTGGCATTATCCTCTGAACCCTCTACCATCTTAACATTTTGATTCAAAAGTGTATTAGAACTCATGAATATGTATTTTGAGAGTGTCAGCCACAGAGTGCAAAAATAAAGGATAGGTTTATTATAATAGCACCTTGCACTTGATTCACCAAAAGAAAAACTGCATAAAGTACTAAACAGTTTGTAATTAATATCCATATCCAACATACCTACATATAAAAAGCAGAAAACAGAGTATTTTATAAAAACAATACCAACAATACCATCACAATGTTTCTCTATCGATATTTTCCTTTGCCAGTTTGACAAACATTGCCCTCTCCTAGTTTAAACACAACACAAAATGAACCACTGCCACAAATCTTGGCATATATCACAATATCATGATACAGTTTTTGAGAATCAATACAGTATCATGAAATATAACATTGTGATAAATGGTCTTTGAGCACCACAAGCCATCTTGTTCCATTAGAAAAAAAAAGGCAAACGTCTCTACAGCAACTCACACCAAAACAGTCTACATGGTTAAACAGCAGTACAAGCCAGAGGGAAACATTTATTTTTATTTCAGGGTGAACAGTCCCTGTAATCGGCTGAATTTATTTTATGCAAGGAAGTAAGCAGATAATCTTCTTCGGTCAGAAATGTAGTATCAGCGTTTTTATATTAACCCTAACTCTGACTCCCTGTAATGTAAAAGGGCTCCTTGTACTGCTGAGAATCAAGACTTTGCAGCTCTCTGCAGGCAATTGTTGTGATTTGCTGGTCTGTATGCTTGATGGCTGTCATCGTCATGTAAAACTATGAGTTCACATGAGTTAATTTTATTCTTTCTGTCCAGCATGAAATTATGGGGAGACAAATGCAAATAAATGTCTGGTGAAGCTTGGTAGCCAAAGAGAGTTACAAACATTTCTCTTATGAGTTGGCCTGCTGGGTGTGTAAGTAAGGTTATGCTAATTACTGATGCATACACACTTTATTTAATTAGACCTGGTGCCCTGTGTGTTGATGAAATTCATACAGTGTAATATATCAGGGCTTGTTGCCGGTTCGTCTTTTTGCTTCAAATTACTATCGAGCAATATGTTTGATATCAGCATCTTATCAATTTACTTATTTCTTTGAGATAAATGCTAAAAGTTCCACTTAAAATCAACACTGAACAGCGCTGCAGGGATGATATACCTTACAGGATTTTTTCATCGAATTTTGTATCAGTGCAGAAAATAAGTTCTGGGCTGAACAAAAGTTCATGATATTGATTTTGTTCAGCAAGATAATCTTCACAAATGAACAACACATTTAGGATTTTTGAAGCAGAAATGCAGTCGACTGAAGTAAAAAGCTAATGTTAGGCTTTAACTGAAGTACACCATGGTTGCATGACTCACCATCAGCCCTGCAAAGTGACGTTTAGTCTAATGTCCCTGACAGTCTCTGTAGTCTCATTTAGCCACTTGTTAGCAACTGCCTTTGACACGTGAAAGTTTGAAAATTCACGAGCGGAGGATTAACAGACATATTTAAAGGAGAAATCTGTAATATATTTACTGTAATAAATCATAAAATTACCTGCAGCTGCAGTGTTTTCCTTTGAAATTTCTATTCTGGGCTGAAATAACTGTTTTTGCAGGCCCGTTTTACATTAATTATAAACGCTGAATGTTTGTAGAATGAGTTAGTGTCTGTTTATGAGTCAAAAAAAAAAAAAAATTTGCAAATCATTATTAGGCATTATGGAGTCTGACAGGGAGCGAGACAGACAGTCACTTAACTCAAGCTCCAGAGTGTGTATTTTCAGAGCAGTGGGCTTTTGTTTTGAGGATAACATGCTTAATTCAATAATAGATTGCATATTTAATAGGGATTCAACTTATTTAATAAACAGTCTGAAGCTCCAACTCGCTATTTGAACTGCTGTTCTCATTTCTGGATGCACAGTTGCTACATATTGCTCCTTTAATTTCATAAAACAGAACATGAAAATCTCTAAAGCCTGTGTTAACCACAGACCTCATTTCCAGCATCTAATCAAAAACCCACTGACTCTGAAACAAGGAAACCAAAGTGCTGATATGGTAACTTTAGCACTCATTGCTACAGCACTCTATTAGAATATCAAAGTGCATCCATCATCACCAACTTACCTCCTTAATCTGCAGGTGCTATTTTCCTATTACTGTTGAAACTAGCTCGCATTAGGGTTGAGTACCAAACTTCGATACTTTTATGGTACCAATAGAATCACTTCAATACTATCAAGTATCGAAAAAAATGCCTTAAAATACATTAGTAAATTCACAAAATCATATTCTGGTTGTTGCTGTTGACCAATAAATGGCACTTGTAGAACTGTTATATAAATAAACGGCGCTCCCTGTCTTGTGATATTGTTTTATTAATTTTCTCTTTTGTAAAACTGATTTTATAAAATTGGTATTGAAAAAAGTATATTTCAGTGACTGGTATCGAGGCCAAGGTATTGGTCGTGGTGTCAGTATAGAAAACTTTTGATCAGTTCCAGTCCTAGCTAGCATGAGTAAAAAAGGGAAAAGGGCTTGACAGATTCTTGGGAAGGTAGGGGAAATATAAAGGCCTAACACACACACACACACACACACACACACAGGCACTGGCTGATGCACAACAATGTTGTCAATATAAAAAAAAAGTCCTCTGTGCAAAAAATGTAAGGAATCCCTGCTCTAAGCAGCTTCCTCATCACTGCCATCACATCAATAAAGCTTCACTCATATTTAATTTAATCTTCAGATGGTCCTAACTGACGACAGGTCACAGTATTCACTGCAGTTTTTCATATGGATGACTCTCAAATATTCATAACTCTACAATAAATATTGATCATTCGGCTCCTTTGTACTCTTTAGTGCCCCCATCAACTCCTTCGCTCTCGCTCCCTCCAATTTAAACACGCACACTGACATTCAGTATGGCCGAGCAGGGCACTGTTTGTCAGTTTTTAACAACCACATGTACATTCAAACACAATAAAAGTGTCCGATGTGAAAACATGTAAGCCTTCCGCTCCGTCTCTCTCTCCCCTGCCGTCTCCATGAAGAAAAACATTAGTGGCATTTCCCAGCAGGTCTGTTTGACCTTCTGCTGTTTGTTTAGCCTCTCTTTTTTCCTTTCGTCCTCACCAGCTCCATCACGCTGGAGGCTGAACCAGAAAGGCAGGCGATCCTGACCTGCGCACATGTCACTTTATATCATAAACCATTTATCTAATTCCTGTGTCAGGTGTTAGAGCCATTAAAAAATGACAAGCCACTGCAAATACAGTACATACAACATACAGTAATTCTGATGAATTTCAAGAATCCTCTGCGGGCACAAACATCACAAATTTTTCCTGTTATTGTATGAATAGATTTAACTTTAATTTACTTTATTACAGATAGGAGTGGCAGTCATGTCTAGAAGGGAACCCTTGATTTGTGAAACTTCTCGTGAGATTTTACTTGTTTCTTCATTGTGCATGTTGTACAGACTTATTATGTGTTATAATGTGACACTGCTGTGGTATATATCTGGGTGGGTTTAAGGGGAAAAAAAAACTTGTTTAGAGTTAGGTAAAGATCATAGTTTGAGTTAAAGTGTGACTCCATCTTGGTTCTTTTCTGGGTATTTAAATGGAAACTCCCACTCAGCAAAACATGGAGATGTAGGTTACGGTGCTGAGGGGCTCGGGGAAATTAGTATTTTGATGCTAAGACGTACGTACTTAGACCAGAATTTGAATGTTTGGATTTGAATACATAATGAATACTACTGGGAAGCTGTAGAATTATATAAAAACCTAAAAACAACCCAAACAAACAAAAAATAATGGACCCTTTGTTTTAAAAAAGGCTACTTCCGCAAAACTTTTTGTGGGTCTGGGGTTCCCATCTGGACACAATCAGTAGACCGTTTCATAAAAATAATAAAGTAACTGACTAACTGTAAGCCCAAACATTAGACACCTTACCCCCAGACTGACTCAGGCTTAAGACCCATGTTACCATGGTAACAATCAGTGCCACCAACTGATTAGTAGCATGGCTTGTATTTGTGGTTTGCTAACATTGTTATGGAGAGAGCAATCATTTTTTTTGTGTCTTGTACCACATTTTTATGTCTTTTTTTTTTTTTGCTCCCCTAAGCGGTGGGATCAACACTGTTTACTGTAACTGCAATTTTTTTTTTTTTGTCCCATATCAGATTTTTCTTTTGTATTGTTACACTCATCACTAAACTTTCCAAGTAAAATGTCCTTGTAGCTGTTGAATTCCTCCAAAAGACACATATTTTCTGCTGGAAGCTGAGCAATTGGATGCAGTCACTCAGTCAGCCATTTTTTTAATTTTGAAAAAGGTCTCAATTTGCCCAGAATTCATTGTGCCATAGTCCTAAAAGATAGCCAAGAACTAAACTGCTTTGTGCAACGGATGAATTTAGAAGTCTGTCTGAAGTCTGACTGTCTGTTAAGTCACGGTCAAAGTCTGTCTTTGTGAAATCAGCTCCAGGAGTGGATTCACCAGAAAAATAGCAGCTTCTGTCATTTGTTTAAGATGCTTAAGTTGTGTTTTTGTTTTTTTGTTTTAACAACTGACCTCTTGTGACCAGAGATGAAATAGCATGATTATCATGATTATAATGACCAAAATGTTTGCAGTTATCAGTTTTATTGGATTGTTTGAATGTGCTGACAGTTTTCAGAAAGCTCTGATACTCACACTGAAATCATTTCACCAAGTTTTTAAAAACTTGAAATTCCCTTCAACAACTTGGAATCACGTCTTTTGCGATGTCATCTGCGCCTCCATCTGGGAGACTGTTGTTGACTTTGGTTGATGCTGGACAGCATTTACTGTGAGCTCTTCAAAGTCTGGTAATTAAAGACGATTAAAACTTAAAACAGTAATACTAATAATCAGGAAATTTACTGTTGTTTATTGTGAAAGTGATAATTGTTTCATCCCTACTTGAGACCATGCAAATAATGACTGTCACGTGATGCTTTTATGGCATCTTTCAGATCATTCTGATGGCAATAGTTTGTAGAAGAAGATGAAATAAATCCAGTGAAAACTGATGCACTGCAGTCTATGGCCTTTAGTCTCATGGGCCGGTGAATGAACTGAGATGAAATGTGCAAAGTTGATGGAAAGATGCTAAAAAAAATAGGGATATTTAAATCTCATTACAGTTTAACATAACTCTACTTTTATCTATCAGCCTCCACATAAACAAATTATATTTACCTGAGGTTCTGGACAGACAGTATATATTCATATATTCAAGTAAACTACTATAAACTTATCCCCACACACCAGGATGGTCACCAGTATCACCAGTAGTAGTGGTATTTGTATTACAGCTTAGCTAACTAACTGGATTTCTGGTAGGTAATGTTAATGGTTGTTTCGTGTCACTAACGAAGTGGTGTTCTGTGCAGCTAATGTTAGCAGTTGTCTGCATAGCTAACGGCAGCAATGGTGTTGTGCATCCAGTGTTACGGTTGGTCTGTAGCCAACATTATCAGTTAGTCTGTGTACTAACTTGCATGTGTAGCCAGTGTTAGCAGTTGGTCTTTCCTTTCTGTTAACATTTCTTTAAATTAGACGATTTCTTGAATCTTGACAGTATTTTCACAGGTGAAGGCAAAACCGTCACTGTACTGTGATGTTGTTCGTCTTTTCTGATTTAAAGGCAAAATAATGTTGAATTTTCCCCCAAATGAAGCATTTTTTAAATTGTCATCGCATAATCTCCATTTACTAATGGCTGTAATGATACTCTTTTTCTGTAACTGTAATGTATTACAGTTACTTTTTTTGGTATTATGATTACATAATCTTGTTACATGACCATAACATAACAATAAGTTGTTCAGTGGCAGTTGCTGTAGACAGAGAGAGAGACAGAGTGTTTTAGTAATGTCAGCCACTGCAGCAGTGATGTAATGGCCCAGACTCCCCCCACTCCTCAGGCTAGACTTACATTTTCTTCCCTTCTCTCTCTCTTCTTGACCACCTCTGCATCTCGTTTCATCTCTTTGTCTCATGTTTTTTTTTTTTTTTTTATCTCACTCAACTGCCCGACCATCACCCACTGTCCACTGCTCTCTTTGTTGTCAGGGGGGTATACATATTGACGAACATTGTTATGAAATGTACGCATGAAAACATGTTTAGTCTGTGTATAGTATTTGCAGAGACATATCTTTGTCTCAATCAAGAGCTTTTTAGGTATTACAGCATTAGAAACAAAATAATAAAAGGGTGCAATGTGTTCTCCATTTTTATTTATACCTGAATGCCATGGAAAAGCTTTTTTTATGCTCAGAGCTCAAAAAAGCTCACTGGTTGGTACATTTGACTTTACGTTTACTTTAGTAGTTTACTACTGTACTTTTTTGTGAAGTATTAAGGTAAAAGTAAAAGTAGTCATGTCTTCAGAAAACACAAACAGAAGAGCCGAAACAGAGTGCACCCGAATGCTTTGTTTAAAATTATAATTTTTTCTTATCACGGAGGATGCTTCCAGACCCCCTGCAGGGAGCTGGTTTACAAATATGTCACCTTTTTCACCTCTCATGAGTGTGCAGGTCTGTAGTATCCAACACAGAGATAAATGGGCTAAAAGCAACTGATGAACTGCACAAATTTTGTATCGGGATTGTCTCTGAATAATTTGAAAGATGTTTTAATCAAATAAAAAAACACTTCACATACTGCAGAATTTATTGAAAGTTAAGACTGAAAGCAGAAGGAAACAACTAATCTGACTCATTCCAAAGGTAAACCTGTAAAACTCAGCAATCAACATTTTGTCTGTGTACTGATTAAAGAGTTTAGTTAGTAAACAGTAATATAAAAATGACAATTCATTTTTTTTTTGCTAACTGTGCTTGTACTATCTTCATGTTTAGCAGACAGATGAGAGTGGTATAGATCCTCTCAGACAGAGATATTCCTGTTCTTGGTTTAATTGGCATACACTATAGTTAAAATCTTTCCTGTTTAGTACATACATGCTTTAATGACAGTAGTTACTAGAACTTAAAGAGGGGCAATAATTTGAGAGCTTCTTTTCACCTCCACATCCGTTTCCTCTATAATATTCACATTCCACTTTAAAAGACTAGTTCATGAACAATAGCTCAAATTACAGTGAGAAAATGTATGGATCAAATAAAAGTGCTTTGAATTGCAGACAGTCATTACTGGACCGAAATGCTGAAATGTCTCATAATTGTGCTGTATTGTCTGTGTTTGATTAACAAAATTAATAAAATGATGACATTGAATAGCGCCTTACTAAGCCTTACCATGAATAGACGCAGCAGTTCATACTGACAATACTTGCAATCAACTCATGCTCTGCTTAAATTGGATAAAAGTGATTTAATTCATTCCATAAGTTCCACAGGATTTCAGAAACTATAAACTTAGGGTTCCTATGCAGTTTGAAAAAGTGTGGAATTTGATTTTAGTCATTTCCAGGTCTGGATAAAAAAGGAAATAAGAAATGAGGGTATGGAAAAGTATTTGTGTTTTCCAACTATAGCCAAAATTAATTGATGATTATGATTATTGATGATAAACAAGCAGAGTGTGTGTCATGGCGTTTGGAGCAGACAGCCAGGGCAGCCAAAATGTTTATCATTGTGAGAGCATGATGTCGTCGAAAGCATGGCAAGAAGTATGGTGTAAAACTGAACGTACACTCCTACGCAGAGCTGCCTCTACGCCTGTATGTCACAGCCTGAAACTCAGCTCTGCCCCAAAACCAAATTAAAAAAATTCAATTTAGTTTGTAAATTAGTTGGAAAGAAAATGCAGCAACATCTTTGAATTGCATATATACCCTGCATAGCATCACAAATAACAAATATTGAGGTTGTCTGAACATTTATGAGTTATGAGATGAGGTGGTTGTTCGAAAAGTAAACAGGTCATCTTTTCTCTGTAACGAAAGTTGTCTGGGAGCAGACCCTCAAATCCACCCGCTCCACCAAGTCTACATGACGTTTAACGAGTTGACAATTCTGTCTGATATCAGGCAGTAAGAAAACCGAACCTTTATGGTTGAATTCATCTTCGTTTTTATGGGCACAGTGAATAAACAGGGTTGCACAGAGCACTGTGAAAATTTAATTATTTAACCTTGTGGTTCTTTTTTATGAAAGAGACTTGAAATTATTATTATTATTATATATTATTTATTCAAAATGCTAAGGGAAATAATAGTAGTATAGGTAGCAACAGTTAGTTTACTTCCTCTCTGAGCAGAAATGTTGGAAATATAAACATCAAATATAAAGCCTTTGGTTGAAAAGAAGGCTAGATGTCAATTATGGTCTAAAAAATCAACAGAAAAGTCTGGAAATCTGAGTGTATAATATAAATATATAATCATAATCTGCAGGAAATGTGTAAAATCTACTGGGTGAGTGTATTCTGCCATCCATCACATTTCAGCCAAATATTACAAATGGTGTGTCATGAGGTGGCAAATAGTTAAGAAATTGAGATTTTTAAATTTCAGTGTACCCAGTGACATTGAACCAGTTACAAAAAATACAAGTAAAGATCTCTACAAACTCTTGATTATATTTGCATCTTGCCCATAAAGCTCATTTACTGCATTCATCATATGTTTTAATGAAAACAGTGAATTACTTGTGTGTCTTATTGTGACAGTGCCAACCACTGGAAGTACTGTGATTGGAGCTTGAATATGCATTGACATTCACACACACACACACACACACACACACACACACACACACACACACACACACACAACTCAATCATCATTTTCCATAGATCATGGCGGCACGCAGTAATTTTTAGGGAGAGCAGGTTAATGAGGAGAGAGGATGATGAATGAGAGGCTAATAGAGAAGAATAATCACTTTGCTCAGCTTAAACCCGGAGAAAATTCTGTTGAATAGCACAGATTTTTCATTTTAGGTATCACTTACATTTTAGCATTACTTTATGTGGGCTGTCACATGGACATGGTACCGAATAGCTTGAAATGAATGGGTGGATTAGTGTCTATTGAACTACAGGTCTCACACATGTAGTAATTACTTTCTTTTTCATTTTGAAGAGCATTTTTTGATCCCTCGATCTCACTGTGAAAAAATGACTGAGCATGTTGTTTTTGTATCTCTTCCAAATGCAAATGTGTGTATTGTTATTTTGCCCTTAAAGGGAAAATCTGGCACATTTCATGTCGATGTCCAGTCAGTGTTGATAGTAAATGTGTCTTTTGAAGCAATAAACTCCTCAGTGCTGCTATACTGACCAAGAAAACTGAGTTATCCTGTTTGCAGAGCTGAGCCTCAGTGCCTACATGTATCGCAGGCCAGCTTCTGATGCCCACAGCCCATTGATATACACTTGTTGACCAGAACGGGCATTAGGTGACAAAAATGCTCATCTAACACAGCCCCTGGCTCCCCAGGCCGGAACTAGAAGCTGAAATAGCCTATAGTTGTTCCTTATATCCAGTGACATCACTGGATGCAGGAAGAACATCATATTTTGCAGCATTACAGCTCACTTTCTTTGTCAGTATTGCAGCACTGAGAAATTCATTGCTTAAATTGATTACCATCAACATTGGACGTCCACATGAAAAGTGCTGAATTTCCCTTTAAGAGCAACGTGGTTTACTCCATATCTGCACATTAGAGGAGAAATTGTCTTGATAGTACATTCTGTGAAGTCCTCCAAATCAAACAACAAAATATGTTGTTTGTTCATGCCCACTATAATGACACATCCACTGGAAGTGTTTTCTGATCTGATGCACCAGTCAGCAGAGTGACATCATTTGTCTGTGTCTCCCGAAACTGTCACAAATCTCTGTTGTAAAATTAATCCATTTTACGATGTGGCAAAGTTATTATGAAGGTTTTTGGATGTGAATATTTTCTGGTTTCTCTCTTGGGAGACTCAACATGTCATGCTCTGACATGTTATGGACCCAAACAACTAATCGATTGAGAGAGAGAGGGAGAATGATGGACAGATTAATCGACAATGGAAATAAACATCTGCAATATCTGCCCATTTGTATGCCAATTTCTAATAAAAAATAATTATCACAAAAAAACCCTCCTCATAGTAGCTTTCAGCCAAATACCACTCCCCCTTGCTCAACCCATTCAGTAAGTTTCTGGTCTTCCGCTGCCTTGATTTGTTAGCTTGTTTGTGTTTGTGTGACCTTAGTGACTCCCAACTAACTTTTTAAAACACTGAAGACTTCTTGATAAGTACCTCATACCACCCCACTTAAATAATCCCGAAATACAGAGTTTTATTGCGGCATCGTTCAGGGAGAGGTAAAGGCCTTAGCTTGCAGGGCACACACTCATTAAAAATTAAAGCTTTACATAACCATATGATTCAGAATCAAACCTTCTAGGAACTCATTTTAAAGTATTACTGAATAATCCAAAGCTTGCTACTTATTTTGTTGAAAGGCCTTGAGGAATCAGCACATATTTTAACTCCTGACACCCGTCCAGTCACACTGCAAATACATGAGCTCTTTGCATTTTCTCAGCAGGAAAAAGCTCGGCCATTTGAAACACACAAACATGCACAGACGCACACATCACCCCCTGGGACTGCATTAAATATGGGCTGACAGGTGGCTGCTGGATGTACAGTCCCAGGAGACAGAATAAAGAACTTTCAGTGTGTTTGTGTGTGTTTGTGTGACCTGAAAGTGTGAGATGTTTGTGTGTGTGTGTGTGTGTGCGCGTGCGTGTGTGTGTGTGTGTGTGTGTGTGTGTGTGTGTTTAGAGGTACAGGGTTGCAAATGTGCAGAAAATACTTTCACACTGGGGGAGGAGAGGATAGCTTGAAAAGATGTGTCCACTGTGTGTGTGTGTGTTCTTATAGATGCATTATATATGTGAGGAAGTCATCAAATACATCACATCTGCTGTGAATGGGGTGTGGCCAGATGTTTAACATGTGGAAAAAGACCCTGAAGAGAAGATGCCCATAGAATCTATGCACGATACCCACATGAAGGCTACATACTAGAGGTTTGTCTGGTGATAACAAACCTTCTAGTGTCATAACACTGTCTAAGATCTAATTAAATGAATGCAAACTATGCAACACATGCTGCCTCCTGCAGACAACAAAAAGCATAAATGGACCAGGGATGTCACAATACCAGACATTTAGTAGTCAATACCAATACCAATGACTTTCCACAATCCTCAATACCCAATTTGATATTACGGTGAAAAACAAAAGCAATAATAAAATTCAGCCATTGTTGTTTTTCTTTGCCACATGAAATAAAAATCTCTTCTGAGGATCTCGGACAAAAGAGTAGGGAGATATTCACTAAGTGTGACACAAATCACTGTCAAGAAATCATGTTGCTGTGTGTGGAAGATCATGCAAACGTGATGTTTGCTCCCACAAAAATATGCGTTAATCAATGACCCGCACCCACCGACCTGACCAGCAAATCACAATAACCTTAGACATTATAGCACAATTAAGCTGCTGCAGATGGTAGCAGAGAAACTGTCAGAGCGCACTGGTTTAGATGAGTAAAGTAAGGTTAGAGTTATGCAGTGGTTGAAGAAGTATTCAGATCATTTACTTGAAGGTCCGGTATGCAAGATTTATGGGGATTTATTTGCAGAATATGGCAGAAATGTAATATAATATTCATAAGTATGTTTTAATTAGTGTATAATCCCCAGAAAATAAGAATTGTTGTGTTTTTGTTACCTCAGAGTGAGCTGTTTATATCTCCAGAGGGCTCTGGTCCTCTTCCACGGAGTCCACCATGTTGCACTGCCCTGTTTCTACAGTAGCCTAGAATGAACAAACCAAACGCTGGCTCTAGATACAACCTTTGCAAGTTTCACGGCCTCCGTAGACTCTCCTCAACCCATTCTCGTCTCAACTTGTCGCATACCAACAATTTTTCACCACTCTTCGGCGTCACATACTGAAGCACAGAGTACCCTTGTCCACCTTCATCAGATGCTGCCAGAGAGTCAATTTTAACACATGGTTAAACAGGGGTTTCCCTGGAATATTTTTGAGAAAAAGGTGGCTATCTTTTGCCCTGGACCAATACTTAACCCTGGGATAATTTAGCCCCCTTTTCACACCTACAGTGTTAGCCCAGGGTTAAGCTAAGCCCTGGGCTAAACCATTCACACTGCACTTCTACTAGCTCTGGGTTAAATGTCCATTGGTACAGCAAGACTACTACAACTACTACAACTAGCAGCCAACCTGACCAGCAAGACCTAGGCTAAAGTTGGGGTTAGTCCACTTTGGGATGTGCCAGGATTGTGCCAGTGTGAACGCATTCTTAGTCTGGGGCTAATGGCCCATGAGCCCCAGACTAATGCCTCTCTTAGCCTCAAGCACAAAATATACTAATATAAAAGAAAATATAAGCCCATATTGTGTCAAATGTGGTTTCTGTTGGTGGTCACCTTTGCAAACGTAAACTTTGACTCTCATTCCAGTTTTTTTCCCAGTTATTTACACTGTAACACAAAGAAAGGAAGAACTGAATTATTATAATTATGATAAAGTCTTAAAAAATGAAACCTGAATACAGTCCCCCATATTTTCAGATATATTTTTATCCAAGTGAACACTGACAGAATTCCTGTTCTGCTCCATATATCTGTAATGATTCAACGTTGATCTATTTTTTTCTGGTTGATGGTTGACCACCTGGAAACTCCTCATACAGATCTCCTCTAGATGATTGGTGCTAACGTGAAAAGGACAACCCCGGTGGTCTGAACACATGGTATAATTTAGACCCACAATGCCTCACAAAGGCTATAATGACATTGTGGACAAATTGGTGAGTGTGACTGCCAGAGACTGGCCATGGCTCCAGAGCTCCACCAGACCTGCCTCTGCTCTCCGTCTGCTGTCTGCTGCTGTGTCACCACAGTTCAAATCTGTATCTAGTAAAGGTTTTTCTTACTCATTTTTTTTTCTCTTTCTATTAATTATGAGTCATTTCGCTTCAAGGCATTTCATTTGCATTTTTATTGGAAACTCTTGACCATACATAATTGAAGTTACACGAGTTGATGTAGGCCAGTGTGGTACATCTCACAATGAGCCTTAACGCAGCATCTTTATACAGTTTTGTTAGCAATTTTCTGTCCTCACACTAATCACTGGGTGATTCATTTTTATGACTTTATCATGACACGTGTTTATAGTCCTATAAACATGATGCACTGATTTTGTCCTGACACAACTTTTCCTCCTCGTGATGAAGGACTTAAAGAGACAGTTCACCCCCAAATCAAAAATACAGATTTTTATAGTAGTGGTGCCATTTATCCATCTAGATTGTTTTGGTGTGAGTAGCAGAATGTTGTGGTGCTCAAATCGCCAAAAAACACATTTGAAAAATTCAACAGCAATGCCTCTTTTTCATTTACTTTATTATTATTATTACTGTTATACAGGAGAAGATTAAAATTAATATTACAGATGCTAAAATCAGTTGGAATTAAATTGGCCTCACTCAGTTAAAAGTGGTTTACATCAGGTTCCTGTTCTGCAGCACATAAAAGACAAAATCACAACATAAAACAGAAACAATCAAACAGAAAACAAAAACAAAAAGACATAAACAGCAAAACAAACATTCAGACGTAAGAGGACTTAAATGAAGTGAGTAGATATTATGGGTTAAATCAGTGGTTACCAGTGTGTCCTTACATCAGATAGTGTTTGTTTGAAATGTGTCACAGAAGTTATCGTTCTAATATAATCTGGGATCTCATTCCAGATTTTGGTGATCTCTAACCACAGCTGTTTTTGTGTACTGGTACAGGTATAAGTACATTGGAGACTGATCTAGTGATTGTTCTTGTCTTGTGTCCTGAAACTAGAACAGTGAGTGTTGGAGATGGGTTAATGTTTTGCATCTGAAAAAAACCAAACAAAAAAAAAAAAATTTGAGTATTTGTGTAGTTTTGGAAAGCCGTGGCGTTAAGAGAAAGTGCAGCGCAGTGGTGAGCCCAAGGGGGAAGGTTGCCATGGATCTTTACGCTCTATGGTACAGTCTTACTATTGGTTCAATGATTTGCTTTGGATTTCCTTCCCTTCCCAGAAATCATGACCCGGTTACTCAAGATAATCCACAGACCTTGTTGTGAGCAGTTTCATGTAGGAACTACTTTCTGGTAGATTCTACTGCTCAAAGAAAACTGCTTCTACATGAAACTACTCATAACAACGTCTGTGTATTATCTTGAGTAACCGAGTCATGATTTTCTGAAAGAGACATTGCTGTTGAGTTTTTCAAATGTATTTTTTTTGGTGCTTTGAGCCCCACAAGACATTTATCCCCATTATATTTGAGAGACAGCAGACATCTCCACAGCTGACAACTCCAAAACTCTGCAGCTCACACCAAAACAATCTAGATCACAAATAGCACAATAACAACAAAAATATGCATTTTTTATTTTGGGGTTAACTGAGCTTTTGTAAAGAGACAGGGTAGTAAATGCACCATAGAGCACTATAAAGTATCATAACAAGGTGCTGAGATGTGCTTTGTGCCTGAGGTGGTTGTCTTCTGGTGTAACACACACACTGTGTGGGAACCAAAGTGCATATTTACACAGAGAACATACAGGTCTGTCCAAGGTCCTCCTGTGTTGTATGACTCACTTATGACCCTCAGCTGTTGTCAAACTGAGGCAGAGAACACAAAAAGCATTTTCCTGCTTTTGTAAACATCATTTCTTTCTAAGCTCCAAGGCTTTGGCTCTCTAAGCCACAGGTTGTCTCAATTCAAGCACTTAAGTTCCTCTTCCTCTTCTCTCTGTAAAGTAAGAGGTTAAGATGGATCCTGATAATAGAGAAAACATGAATATTCTCTCATTGTCACATTTGTTGCATTAAAGGACCAGTGTGTAGGATTTAGCGGCATCTAGTGATGAGATTGCAGCTCTCTCACAAAAAATGTAAAGGCTGCACTTTAATAACAACAATAATAATAGTAATAATACACTTTTTTCATACAGCACCTTTCATAACATAGAATACTGCTAAAAGTGCAGCAGAAAAAAAAAATGGTGCTCAAATAAAACAGGTTTAGAAAAATTGACACAAGGAGTTAAAATATAACAAAATAGAAACAAGTAAATTATGATAAAAAAACCGTTTCCTGAGCTATAAAACCATACAATAATTTAAAACAATGCACTATTATCTAAGTTCATAAAAGTTGGTTTTGAGCTGTTTCTTAAAACAGTTAACAGAAGTTGCTTGTTTTATATGTGGTGTGGGTTTGTTCCAAATCTTTGGTCCATAACAACAGAGAGCTGCTTCACCATGTTGTTTTTAAGTCATTAAAAGTCATTAAACGACCTAAGGGAACGTTTTAGAACATTCTCAGTTATGTAGTTAGAAAGATACGAAGGTGCTAAACCATTTACTGCTTTAAAAACAAGTAAAACAATTTAAAAATCAATCCTCAATATGTCAATTTGTTCTCTTCTTTTTGTTTTGTTAAAAAAAATCTTGCTGCTGCATTTTGAACAAGTTGCAGCCTGTCAGTGGTCTGTTTGGGTAATCCAGTATCAAGTAAATTACAGTAATCTAAGTGAAAAAAAAACCAAAAACAAAGGCATGGGTCAGGTTTTTAGCATCTTCCAAAAAGAGGTATGAGGGCTGTACTGCAAAGGGAGCTCAACACAGCCAGGCTTTCTTTGCATGAGCTGGCAAAACCTAAAACCCCAGTCAGAGATAACGGGGATCACGAAGGTGGTTAACAGCCTGCTTTGTTAACCCAGGCTTTCCTCTTCAGACTCTGTGCGTGTTCACATAAAAAGGGGCGTTTGTTGCGTCACGAAGTGAAGCGATCGCGACTCTGCATCACCAAATGGAGGTTCCCGTGACAACGAGATGCCTTCAGTTTGTGCTGCTATTACATTACATTATGTTACATTTCTACATTATATGGCTTTGTTTTGTGATATTACAAATGTACAGCTCAGCAATTATTCATTTTTATCGTCTTCACTCAGTTTATAATATATATCGCTCATCAAGAATTTATATAAGAAAAGAAATAGTTAAAGAGCGGTGCTTTTACAGCCGATTTAATCTGAAACTCAGAACATAACCTGCTCCTCACCAGGTTATGAGTTCAGCATAAGTTACCTTGGAGATCTCGCCAGGTTAAAAGAGAGCCACCTTCATGACACTAAAAACCCTGGCTTTAGTCTCAATATACCTCGCTAACACATTAATTTCACTTTGTAGCACAGCCCCATGGTCTAACTCTTGCAATATTAGATGATAAAGAACAACTTTAGTAACATTGCTGATCTGTGTTTTAAAATTCAGCTCAGAGAAGAGAAAGTCAGTGTCTGACTTGTCCAATCTGGGCTGCATCATGGTAGAAACATGGCGGTGCAACATGGCGGGACTACGTGGAAGAGGACCTGCACCCTCTGCAGATATAAACGGCTTATTCTAAGGCCATAAAAACATGATTCTTTCAACGTACTTATGAAAAGTATATTACATTTCTGCCATATTCTGCCCCCAAACCCCTTTAAATCTTACACACAGGACCCTTTTAAAGAAAAAGATTCATCATGTTTTAATGCCTTCAAATAAATATTTTGTTGCATTTATGTGCTCTGTTTTCCAAAAATGACATGGTGCCAGAGCTGTCAGATGAGGGCAAAAGAGCATGTGCAGACATGTTTCTGTATGTCCTGAATCTGCAGATAAATACTCAAATTACTTTATTCCATATTTTAGAACCATTTGAACCGAGAACCAAGGAGCAACTATCACAAAATGACAGAATAAGCCAAATAAAGACAAATGAAAAGATTTTAAAAATATTAAATTAAAAAAATGTGTTAATTTGTTTGTTTTAAAAAACGTAATAATGTCAAATACTACAGTAGATGAAGTTATTTGTTGTTACAGTTTTCTCTGTGAATCTGCAACTCCAGCCTTGTTCCAGACCTTTGAATGGCGAGAATGTTATTCAGTCTGGTTATCAGGCTCCTGCTGCAGTTTTTAATCACGTACATTAGCAACTCAGTTGTGCAAGCATCTTTTTCTTGCTTCTCTCCTCCAGAACTCCCACTTTCCCTTTTATTCAGGGGATATAAGAATATAAGCCACTTTTTGTTACAAGGTAAAGAAAAGGCTTGTGGTGCTGCTGACTCACTCTGCTTTGATCCTTTTGGAAAAGCAGAAACCCGCGTCAGCACTTAAAGCAACTAACAAAGATGTATTATATTGTTAATATAATATTATTATTGAGGTATTGACTGCATTTCTTTAGCAGGTTTTGGATGAGGCAAAGTATGCTGTTTTTTATGGCAGTGAGTCACCTTGATCACATAAAGTACTAATTAGAGTTTTTACAGGCCTTCATAAGTCTGTATTTGGGATGCAGATGCTTGCAAATTGAATGGGATATAGACAATATTTGCTCTAAGGGGTGATAGAATTGGGGAGCAAGACAAAGTAAAGAAAGCTACAGTTCAGTCTGACAACTCAGGTTTGAAATGTTCACTGCACAGCAGAACAGAGAGTTTGGTGTGTGGGCTCCGACCTCATCACCCCTAAGTGGACCCTGCAGATAGATGCTTAATTTCACAATTTTTCTTGTTTGTTTAATCCACACACGAAAGTGGTGGAAATATTCAGCTTTTGGGTGTTGGTAGGCACATTTTCTTCCCAATGTATCCATACCAAGGAAAGCTTTTTTCCCTAGTTTAGTCTTACTCTTTAAGACTAAACGAAGCTAATCAGCCGTTGGCTCTAAACTCAAGCTTAACAGACAGATATGTGAGTAATTCGATCTTCTCATTTACCTCCCTGCAAGAAAGAGAAAAGGCATTATTCAGAAATGTTGAATGTTTCCTTCAATTCTTGCCATCAAGATGTGTATTTTTGGCTACACAAAACAAAACAAAAAAGCCGACGTTATTGAATTGCATCTTTGAAACAAATGCTTTTACACGGACTGTTTGTCACCATGGAAATAATGAAATCAGTGATCATTGTCATATTTTTCTCTGACAAGTTGTCTCTCTGCCGTTACAACGTAGGCTCTGCACTCTAAACCACGAGTCCATCCATTAGCTGATTGCTTTGGACGACATACAGCGATAATGACGAGAGGAGTTTGAGTCTGGACATACGGGCTAAAGACGATTATTCAAATCAAACATCGTCCTCTTAGGCTCTTCATTGCTTCATTGAAAATGAGATTACATCTTCTGGCAAAAGCAGAGATAAAAAAAAAAAAGACTTTTTGGACACAACTCAGGAAAACCTGTAAACAATGGACAAGTGTCTATCTGTCTGAATGTTTCTGTATCAATTCTGTACTCTAATTAAAATGTTAAGATCCCTGAAACTAATTTGCCTAAAAGCATTTGCTTGATATTTGTCATGTAATGCTCCTATTGTTTTACATGTTGGCAAGCAAGGGACATTTTCACTCTTGCTGTGCACTCAGATTATTTCAAGTGAAGAATATTGGGCCTCATGCAAGAATCACTCCTACGAACAGGTTTGGAGAAATCTGTAATATGTTTACTGTAATAAATCATAAAATGACCATGATATGTCATCAGAGATCAAGGAAACATGTTGACTAAAATACTTTTGACTCTGTCAGAAATGCTACGGCTGCAGTGCCCTACTTTGAAACTTCCATACAGGGCCGCTGTAACTGTTTTTGTTTACATGTTAATTGGTATTCAAATTAATGCCAAATGTTTGGCTAATGAGTAAGTGTCTGTTTATGAGTCATAAGAAATAATTAATAATCTTTTAGAAGGAGTAGGTGTTTAAACAGTTATATTGAGCAATATGTTAATGGAGTCTGGCAGGTAGGAGACAGGCTGCCACTGAACTCAAACTCCAGAGTGTTTATTTTCAGAGCAGTGGCCTTTTGTTTTCTGGATAACGGGCTTAACTTTACTTGACAGACAACTGACAGTTGCTACATATAGCTCCTTTAAGTGATTGAGGAGAACTTGTCACATTCACCAGTTTTCTCATATTTTGAGTTTTCTGTAGAATGCAAACACAATTTATGAGTCCAGACCTGTCGCAGTAGTCATGTGCATTCAGCCTGCTGTTATCAAAACCCAAAGTTTTCACATATTGGCCATATATTATTTAAAAACAGGTTTGCGCAGGTCGCTCTCCAGGGGAGTAGTCACCTATTATAAGACTTTCCCTTGACCCTCTCCTCCTGTTGCAGTCATCAATCGCATTGCTGTGGCGTGATGTTTTCTTTTTTTTAAAGCCATTTTTATATTAAACCATTTCTTCTTGACATATGCAGCAGGAAGTGCAGCCTTATATGGTATTTTTGGGGCGTTAAGTATGCTAATTTATAAGTCTCATGCACATGCACTCAAATATACACAGGTAGATAATTTACACAGTTATCTGAAGTCACAAGTGTTTGCTGAACCTGATGTGGCACACTCGTATGAGCCCTTTGTACAAAAAAGTAAGAGAAAGTTAAGATAAAAATGTGAAAATTTCCTTGCATGAGGCCCATTTTTTAAATCTACTATGGGGCAGCTTGAGAGAAAATATATTTTTAAGACAAGTTTTAACATTAGTAGTAAAACAGAGCAAAAGGTATTTGTTGGGGATGCACCGATATCGATACCAGCATCGGTATCAGTCCAATACTGTCCTCATGTACTCGTACACGTACTCATAAAACTACTCCGATACCCCACACCCAATACGTCGTCACGAAAAGTAGCCACTCGACATGAGGAAACATCTAAAGAACCAACACGACACAGAGTTCAAGGCGTTTGTTGATGCTTACACAGTGTGCACCTGTAGACCGCAGCCAGCCGCTGTCCAATAAGTCCTGGCAGGCGTAAACTAGTTGAATGTCTCAACTAATTAATCCGAAGACAAAGAACAAACACCGCTGTCACCAGTCTGTAACCCTGTTTGTTGTAATAAGCTGCTACAACTTCTTTTTGTGTACTTAATCTTCACCAAAAACGGCCTGACAGCACAGTAATCCAAGTTCTCTTTTTGGGGTTCACAGCAGGTTAAACAAAACTGTTGCACACGTGGCACCACACTCATACCTGTCCCCCCCTAAACAATGACAGGTAGGAACTAATTAGCTCTTAGACAAGAGGGACATGAAGAAGAAACTTAAATACTACACATGTAAAAGTGTAGTTAAAATACTAGTTAAAGTGCTGTAAATGATAATGAAATAATTAGCATATATAACACCATTTGTAACAGTAAACTTAATTCTGCAAGTCCATAATAATGCTGTGAAATTATTAAATTGTAGTATTAACTTACTACAAATAACCATAAACTGTAATGTGTACAGTAACTACGGTTACACTTGTAGCAGGAAACAGCAACAATGATTTGTTACATTTAGAAAGTAAGTGTCTAATGAAAATAAAACATGTTTTTGAAGTTATTGTAAGAACTTTAATGGCATTATTAAGTACTTGTATTGGTACTCGGTATTGGCAAGTACCCAAATCTAAGTACTTACACTTGGTCTGAAAAAAGTGGTATCGGTGCAGCCCTAGTATTTGCTCATTTTGTATCTGCAGGTGCTACAAATGCTGTAATAACCACAATAAAATAGTCATTGTCAATCATTCAAATGCGTTTTTGAAACAACCAAATACAGATCCTGTAAATAAAGTAGATTATTGGTGACTGTAACTACAGCTGAAGTAATTAAGCTGTAGTTTGTAGTGTTTTGGATCAGGGCTGAAAAAATAGCTGAAAATGTTTTACATTAAATGTTTCATTTCAGTTGATATAGAAATTATTGATAATTTTTAATGACCTATTTTTAATAAAGAACTGGAAAAAGGTTGAATTTTACACATTAAAAACACACAAATAAATAAAAAAAAATAAGGACAAATGAGTGATCTCAACTTGATAATAATTTCTTCAATGTCTGCAGTAATTTTCTCATTCTTCACTGAGTCTATTGTTGTGTCACTTTCACACCTGTTCAATGATTGGCTGTGTGTTTATGAGCCAGGCCATGTTTGTTCTGTGCTTTCACTGGCTGTTCACATTTAAGTGAAACTGTTGAACATTTTATTGGACAGTTTTGTTATGGCTATTGATGAGATGTCTATTGACAACACATGTACACATTATAGAGCTTGTTGTGATACATGGTTCATTCTTGGTGGTGTTGTTATGTGACGTTTAGTAATTTGTTCGTGCCCATCTTTTTGATTAATTATTAAAAATCCCACCACATCGCCATTCATCCATCTGGGTTCAGCACACAAACAACAAATGGTTGTATCAAACTGTAGGAGTTTATATGCAAATTATTTTTATAACAGATGACTGGTTATTGTGGCCATTTATACTCAGTTGCCAGTTTATTAGGTACACACAGCTGACAGCTGTTGATGTAACGTAGTCGTCATTTTGGAGGCTGTAGTATGTAACACTCATACTGAACTCTGAACTCATTCTGTTCCTTTGTTGTTTCTCTCCTCCTGTCACCTTTTCTGAAATTAGCTAATTATTACGTACAAAAATGTTTGACTGTTTATTGTTGGGCTGGGCACTATATCAATATTATATCGATATCGTGACATGAGACTAGATATCTCTTTGATTTTGGATATTATTTGTGATCCATATTGCCAAACTCTAGTCTATTGTGTAATAATAACTGAAAATTCTCAGGCTAATGTGGATTTGTGGAACTACGAGTTCTACTACGATTAAAAGCTGAAAATAGAAAAAATAATAATTGATCTGCTGTTTCATGTTCTCCAGGTGCGACAAGGAGGCCGCCCCCCCTTGGCTTTCGGTATTCCTCTGACAATCTTGACGTCAGCCCCGTGAGATTTGGTGAGAAGGCAGAGTTTTTGGTCCAGTTTGACTCATCATCTAATCCCAGCTCACCTAACCAGGTAAGGACACGGTTCAGAAGTGGATCCTACCACAAAGAAAAAGCCTGAACGTTCCATCTTTTTTTTCACCGGCTGTCCTTCAAACAGATAAAAATGTTGTGGAATCGCAAATCACGGTGGCGGAGGGATAGCGGTGGGTAGTTGGGGGCATAGTGGGGGGCGGGTACACCTGGGCATACGTCATATGGAAGTGCCGACTTTATTGTTGTAATAACGCAGAATTCCTCTAGGGGTCGACAGAAGTTACGCACTATAGCTTTAAGCGTAAAACAAAATGTAAATTTTAGTGTAATAAAGAGCAGAAAGCTTACATACAGCACTGTGTAAAAAAATGCATGGTGTTTTCGCATCTCTATGTAAAAAAGCAAAGTTCGCTTTTTTTTTTGCTTAAAAAAAATCAAAGTTTACATTTTTCTTTATTTCCTTTACATGTTGTTCTATATTTCTGTTTTTAACTTAGAATTTGCTAATTTGCATTTTTGTAGAACTCTTTCTTTGATGTAGAAATTTAGCATATGCATATTTTGTTGTAAAAAAAAAAAAAAACATAAAGTTTACATATTTCTGCATAAAATATGTAAAGTTTACATTTTTTGTATATTTTTGTCTTTGACAGAGAATTTGTACATATACATATTTCTGTTGAAAAACATAAAGTGTAAAAGTTAAGGTGTAAAAAACAAGTTTATATAAAGAATATAAAGTTTACATATTTTTATGCACTCGTACATCCAGAAACAGCCAAAATCTCATGCAGCGTTATTAGAAGCCTGTTCCGAACCACATCAGTGTATCCAAACGTCTGAGATGTGGTGAATACCTGTCAGAGAGAGAAAAAGAAACATTTACCACAAGAGACACAGAGACACAGAAAGAATGCCTGTTACCTCCGCAGATGAAATGGCTGTGTGGGTGGATGTACATGTGAGTGCAGGCTGCTAGGAGCTGTGAGTGGGAAGTTGGTACTGAGTGGGAAGAGAAGAGCTGCTTTAGTGAGACGATCGGCACCAAGGCCTGCTGAAAGGCAGTCACGCTTTCATGGCTTCTCTTTGTTTTCTGCACTTGTTCAAATGTGGTGAGGCTGGTGATGGATGGTAGGTAAGAGTGTTTTATCTGTGCCTGCCATCGTCTGTATGTGTGTGTGGGTCAGTATCTGGTTTTCCTTTCTATTATTTCAGTGCAAAATCATGAAATATTTACTGTTTTTATGGGGATTGACAGAAACACGACAGAATAGACTGAATAGACTGACAAAAAGAGCACATTATGTTCAAAGCATGTACAAAGAAAACACAGCTTAAGTGATTGATTCAAGTAGTCCTGGGGAAGCTTTTTGATTTTAACTGATTCACAAACTGTACATTTTTGTGTCAATAACATGAGAAAAACTCAATATGGGGATGATGAATGAAACAAAGTGTGTGTCAGAGTAATGAAACAAAGGATTAATGAACAATTGACATGAAACATTGTCAAAAATATGAAATACGTACTGTAGAAGAGGGATGCTCCAGTCTGGAGTCGCTGATAATCATTACAAATAATTGATTGGTTGTCAGTTTTTATAGTTATATCATTATTTAAGCTGTGCTGCTATTGAGAAATGTTCATTGTGTTTGTCAGGATGCACTTGTCTGGCTGACAATGCCAATGTGTGTTACTTTGTCTATGAATAATGTCAGTTGATCCAAGATGTTTTTACTCCATCCATCCACTGCTGTTATACAAATCTGATCTTAAATCAAGGAGTTGATTCATTGAGATAAAAAGGAGGTTGTGCTAAGTGTGAGTTCTGTAAAAGAAGAGGCAGCAATGAGGTAATGTACCATCTCAATTCCAAAAGAGTTGGGACGTTATGTAAAACATATATAAAAACAAAAAGTGATGATTTGCATAAACTTTTTGACCCATATTTAATCGAATACAGCACAAATTTAATGTTCAAACTAATAACCTTCATTGTTTTTTGGTAAATATACACTCATTATGAATCTGCTGCCTTCAACAGATTGGGACAGGAGCATGTTTACCACTTTTCTCAACAAGTTAGTAAGACAGTCAAGTTGTAAAAGTGGATTTTTTTTCTCTCATTCTTCCTTGATATTCAACTTCAAGTGATCAACAGTCCGTGATCTCTGTTGTCGTATTTTGCGCGTCATGATGCACCACACATTTGCAATGGAAGACAGGTCTGGACTGCAGGCAGGTCAGTCTCAACTCTTACTATGAAGCAATGCTGTTGTAACATGTGCAGAATGTGTCTTGGCATCATCCTGATGAAACAAACAATGTCTCTGAAAAAGACGTCATCTGGATGGCAGCGTATGTTGCTCCAAAACTTGTATGAAACTTCACAGATATGACAGTTGCCCATGATGCCAATGGCACTAACACACCCCCATATATCACCACAGATGCTGAGTTTTGACTTTAGTGCTGCTAACAATCACGGTGGTCCTTTTCCTCTGTAGCCCAGAGGTCATGACGTCCATAATTTTGACCAAAAACAATCTGAAATGTGGACTCATCAGGCCACAGCACACTTTTCCACTTTGCGTCAGTCCATCTCAGATGAGCTCAAGCACCAGAGAGGTCGTCAGTGTTTCCGGATGTTGTTAATATATGGCTTTCACTTTGCATGGCAGAGTCTTTACTTGCCTTTGTAGATGCAGCAACAAAGTGTGTTTACTGACAGCGGATTTCCTGAGTGTTCCTGAGCCGATGTAGTGTCACTGCTCCTTACGATCAGAGATTTCTCTGGATTTGCTGAATCTTTTAATGATATTATGGATTGTGCTCAGAAACATTTTTCTTAAACTGTTGGACTATTTTCCCACACAGTTTTTCACAAAGTGGTGCTTGTGAACAGCCTTTCCAGGATGCTCCTTTAATACCCAATCCTGATACCGTCACCTGTTACCAACTAACCTGTTAACCTGTTGAATGTTCCAACTTTCCCAGTCTTTTGTTTCCCCTGTCCCAATTTATTTGGAACATGTTGTAGCCATCAAATTCAGAGTGAGTGTATATTTACAAAAAAACATGAAAGTTTTTCAGTTTGAACATTAAATATCTAGTCTTTGTACTGTATTCAGTTGAATACAAGTTGAAAATGATTTTCAAATCATTGCATTCTGTTTCTATTTGTGTTTTTTTGGAATTGGGGTTATAGTTAAATGTGCTAGTCAAACCTTAAATGTTAAAGTATGACATTTATGTTTTTTTCATGTATTAATTTCAGGAAGGTTATAGCCTCTTCATCGCTCCACACAGATCTGATGATTTCATCTCTTGTCATTTTTCATATCTGTTTCCATTGAATTTTTTTTATCGATGCACCAACTTTTCCACCTCCCTCAAAGTGTAAAAACTTTCTTTTGCAAATTGAAAACAGGCATAAAAACAGGTAAATGAAAACCCACATAGTGACAGGAGCAGTATTCTTTCCTGGTTTCAAATGCAAACACACTTGCTGTTGAAATGAGTAATTTGCTCTATAAAAGAATGTATAAAATTTTTGAGTTACCTGTCTGACAGCGGTGGCCTTCAGGCAGACAAGCAGGCTTGTGACTGGATGGGTGCTGGTTTGATTGCTGGTACTTGCAGGGCAGCTTATGTTTGACATATTTAAGCCACCAGAACTGGTGAAAAGAAACCGACTAAAAGTAGGAGACAGAATGTAAATCTCAGTGTCTCGTGTCAAAGTCAGCTGCTCTGTACTTCTAACTAATTTAACCTCCTCCCAATACTTCACATCACTACTTCTACTCCTGCCTCTAAAGATATCAGTCATTACTCGTTATTCACACAGCTGCAATAGTTCTCTTTTAAGTGTCGAACAAATTACCAATACTTTTGTTTTTTTTCCGATGAGAACCGTCATGTTGAAACAGGATGTATTAGTACTCAGTCACAGGTTTTTAAAGGCCTTTACAGTGCCGATGGTGACAGAATTCCTGGCTTAAAGCTCCTAAAAGTCATTATTTTATGCTGTTCAACATCTTTTTACTTTCATGCAGAAAAAAATCATAAGTGTACATATTTTAGTAGATCAAAAGCCTTTGAGGCTGCATTTACTGTACACCTTCACCAGAACTCTCCGCTGACAGCCACTCTAATAAGGCCTTCTTTTCACAGTGTCATAAAGCACACACGAGGTGGGTTTCATATCAGATTTTATAAAACGACACAGGTGAAGATGTCGGGTCGACAAAACTGACAGGATGATTTTAATATATCAGTGTAGCCCTATTTGATAATTAACTCTCTAATGTTTTACTGTAAAGAGCAGCTGTAATAGAGAGCGTGTACATGCAGCATGTCAGGGACATTTGTAGGCCTTCTAGGGAAGGATTTTATCCAGCTTTTGTGGATAAAATTACCTGACCCTGAACTACTTTAGCTTAGCTATTCACAAGAAACTCCACTTTCTCCTGCTCCAGTAACACCAGCCTCAGGGCTAACAAGTGCTTTCTAACATGACAGAAATGTTGACTATAGCCTGAGAAAGTTAAATGAAGAGTTTGACCGTCTGGGAAACATGTTTATTTGCTTTCTTGTTGAGAGTTAGATGCTTGATACCACTGACATGACTGTGTAGTAAATATGTGGTTGGAGGCAGCAGCTGATTATTAATTTTGATTCTTAAATTTCCATCTTAAACCATACAAAAATGAAAAACAAACAGGCTTGGAGTGTAGTGGATTACATGTTACATAATTAGAATTTTTAAAAATTACAGTTACAGATAAAAAAAAAAGACATAATCAGATAACAGATACTTTTAGTACAACTTTAATATACATTTAAAAAAAAACAATATATGCACAGTTTACAACACATTACAGCCCTCTATAGCAGTGGTTCCCAGCCTTTTTTCCTTGGAGACTCCCCTACTTCTACCTAAAGCTGAGCCCCCCAGCCCGCACACACACACACCACACACACACACACACACACACACACACACACACACACACACACACACCAAAAGAATGAGTGATTCATTCCAAAGCTGTATTGGGATTGGGCAGGAACCAATGGTCTGGAAGGAAACCATAGCTAATCTTACAGTTACCAATTCATTATCTATCCTCTAGTGAACAAAATGCTTTCACTGGGTGGAAATTTTGTCTCTAAATCAGAAAAGGGGAACAACATCATGGTACAGTGACGGTTCTGCTTTCCAGCTGTGAAAATACTGTCCGCATCCATCCTAAAAAATTTACAGGTGAGACCAATGTTAGCTACACTGGAATCTAATTAGCTTGCTAACTTGCAGATACTACTGTAGGTGGAGATACTGGTGACCAGGATGTTGTGTGGGTAAAAATGCAGACCCCAGAGTAAGTTTATGGCAGTTTACTTGAAACTTGAGTGTGCAGTATGAATAGCATAAATGAACACAATAACTGCTCTTAATCTAAACGTGCATTTGCATACTTCCATATTGTGATAACCTACTTAGATTAGGTTCCTAATAAGTAGTCAATCATTATATTGGAATACATTTTTAAAGGACTAGTGTGTTGGATTTAGTGCCAACCAAGTGAATACCACTCGCCTCACCCTGCCCTTCCAAGTGTGTTGGAGAATCTTTGAGAAGAACACAGAAGGCCTTTTTTAGAGCCAGTGTTTGGTTTGTCCGTTCTGAGCTACTGTAGAAACACAACGGCTTCACGCCCTCTGTTGATATAAAGGGCTCATCACAAGTTCATGAAAAACACAGTGATTCTTAATGAAAAAACACTTATGAATGAATATTATATCCCATTTTTGCCATGATCCGCCAATAAATTCCCCTAAATGTTACACACCTTAAAGTATCCTGCAACCCTGCAAACAAAGTATTAAAATGACTACTTGCCATTTTACTGGAGATGGTGTGCCAGACTATTTCTTATCTGAGACCAGTTGCCAGGGAACTGGCAAAGTTGTTGGTTTTACACTTTGTTTTTGTACATTTCCCATCTTCTTACTGAGCTAAGCTACCCAGATGCAGCTTGTAGCTCACCTAGGTTTACCGTACAGACATGACCGTGGTATCTATCTTCTTGTCTAACACTTAGCTAGAAAGCTAATATGTGTATTTCCCAAAATTTCAAAGTGTTCTTTTAAACTCACATATACATGCCCTTTCAAATATCTGCATGCCTGCACATTGCACACGTATGCAAACATGCGCTTCATGCACAAACATGCGCTTGTAAATATATGTACAGTAAACCCACACACACACACACACACACACACAAAAGGAACAACATCTCGCATCCCTCAACTCCTCTCTTGCTCTCTGGCTCCTGCAGCGAGACGGCCCTGAGAGGAGAGCCCTGCAATGCAGCATCTGTGTGACTCACACACATGAACAACACACACACACACACACACACAGAGTGAGATGGTGGCGCGTGAAAGTGCTCAGATCGTAGGAGGGAGATGAGGAGAGCGAGAGAGAGCAGAGTGAGGGGAAAGATGAAGCCTGATGAGAGGTGGAGGAGGAGGAGGAGGAGTGAGTGGGAGGAGGAACAGTGATGGGAGGAGGTGGAGGAAGGTGAAGAAGAAATAGCGGGTGGGAGGAAGATTTATAGGTGAAAGGATGCTAAGAAGTCAGACAAAAGAAGAGAAGAAGAAGCAGATAAGAGCCATGGAAATGACAAATGGACTACTTAATTAACTCGGTGATTACCTTGTCTGGGCAGAATTTTTATGGCTGATGTGTTCACAGACAGTTTATCAGTTCAGCTTCATCTCTTTAAGCTGGACACACATTGTGATACATGCTCGAACTGACAAGGGAGCATTTGTCTTGAAATGAATGAGAATAAACTAGAAAATTCTCACAGCTAGCGAGTTAATCTTGAGAAAACTTTTGATTGCTCTGTGATGTCATCATTAGATTTTTGCTTTGCTAATTGCTATTTTTGTTGTAAGATGTTCTGCAGGAACAGCCTGTAATTAGCCTTCAGTTTGCCGATATCTTCAAGCTCTTGCTTGATAATTTGTTGGGTTCAGATAATTCATGTTAGTCTATGATAAGTCCCAAAACAGCGCTCAATGGTAATGCTACAGCACAATTAACAGAAAGCACTGTATTTAGTCAGTGAGCTGTAACTTCCACGTAAACTAACTAAACACATCAGCCTCTCTCCGTCTGCAAAAAGACTACTCTTTTTTCACAATTCATGCTTTAAGGCATACATTTCCTCTGATCTGTGGAAACAAACCAATAGCAGCTAATTTCCAGCTAACTCAGTCTATTACTCTGGCTTCAGCACTCCACCCTGGCCAGCTACAGCAACCCTAAAAGGTCAAAACTTAAAATTCAAAGTTTTAAAGTTCGGTTTCATATATGAACGATGTTAAAGGGTCGCACGTGTGGAGTATTCATTTTGGCTTCACATCTTGTTTTATTTATTATTTTATCACAGCACGAACTGCTTGTGACTTTTTAAAATCTCTTTTACGGGAGGCACAGCTGGCACTTATCAAAATTGTTGTCTTTTTTAGGTTGTTTTTTGTAAAGAATGCGGCCAAATGTGACCAGGGATAGCCGCTGGTTTTCCTCCATCATCGTTACATCATGACCAAAAGAAAGGTGGTGCTTATTTTTCTTCCACAGTTGCAACTTGTAGAGGTGATCCTGATGTGATCCCTCCTTTACATTTAAAGGAGCAATATGCAGCAATCACACACACAAAATTGAGTTGGAGCCATAGACTGTATATTAAACAGGTTGAAATCCTACTTAATGTACGAGCTATGGTTGAAGCGAGGTGTTTTTCCCCACCTCCTCCTCCCCACACCTGGGGAAGCTTGGGCTGACCGCTCAGCTGAATTGATCAGCTGTTTATAACTGTCAGTTGTCTGTCAATGTATAATTAAGCCCTTTATCCTGAGATAAACATACACTGCTCCGAAAATACACAATGTGGAGTTTGAGTTCAGTGACTGCCTGTGTCACTGCCTGCCAGACTCCACTAACATATTGTTCAGTTTAATCGTTTTAAAGGCTATGTAAAGGGAATTCAGGCATTTTCTTCTAAACACATTATATAGGTCTTAAATGTTTTGCTCAAAATATGTAAAAAGTCTCTCAACTATTTATAATTGAATTGTGGAGCTAGACTTCAAATTGTGTTTCAAGCTTTCTGCGTTCAGGATTTTTCGGGCGGCTCTGAAATGGCAGCCGTGTGTTGTATCGCAGCTGTCATTAGCATAAACCCGCCCCTGCTGCTCCAGCAGTATAAAAACATACAGCGCAGTATCCTCATGATGATAGTTTGCTGCTAACTGTCTAACCAGTTATGCCTCATCCACCACATGCATGCATGTTCCCTGGATGCCACAATGTGCAGGGTAGCAGCTTGGTGACTTTATTTAAGGGGCCTTCACGTGATAAGAAATTTATCCCGGACTCACCACGAGGTAGAGCACAGAGATGCAAAGCACAGCGCCACAACTGCTACGACCTGTCTGCCTGATATACAAACGGCTAGCTAACGTTAGCTCTGGAAGTAGCTGAAGACCCAACCTGACTGTTCACATTTCGCCATGCATAACGTTCACTGGCGAGATCGTTGTCTGCTTTTAATGTTGTGTTATAGAGTTTGGGGAACCCTGAAACACTTTTCTTCGGTCGTGTCTGGAAGGGAACCTTTGATTTGTGAAATTCTTGCGAGATTGTTGTATGTTGTTCCTTCATTATGATGTTAAAATGATCACTCTCGCAAGATCTTCCACGGGTCTGGGGTTCCCTTCAAGACTCGACCATCAGTCACTGTCTGCTCCGCTTGTGTCACTTCGACATATCTGTGGTCTTGTAATAATTATGTGCCCACCAAAGAGAGTAAGTAGCCTTGTGTGCTTATAAATGGAATAAATAAATTACCATTCTGTTGCAGACTGTGAGGATCGAGGCTGATCATCACGTAGGTCAGTGTGTCTGGCTCTGGTGGCTCAAACGAGTAGGGCTTGGTCAGTACAATGAGGCTGCCAGCATTAACGACCATTGTTGCCTCCTTGTACAAGACACGGAGGCAGGAACCCTCCCGTACGTGGGCGTGGTTTCAGCGCCTCAGTGGACACGCCCCCAGCATTTCATAGCAGAGAAAACTGATCATTTTTTCATTATTTTGAGACCAATTTTATGTGCTTAGCGTTTTTTTTTTAATCATTCAAATTTGGCTGGGTGATTAATAGCACATGTTTCTGTGGTGTGACAAACTCAGAACACACATTTATTGCTACTTTAGATAGACTTTAAGCAAATTCAGCTTCAACAAGATTATTAAGGATTTCTTACAACTCATAAACAGACACTTCGGCAAACATTCGTCATGACTTTGAGCTCTAATTAATGTGAAACTAACTATAACAGTTATTCCAGCTTGGAATAGAAATTTCAGAGTGCGGGTATTTCGACTTAGCATGTTTCCTTGATCTCTGATGACATATTGTGGCCCTTTAATAATTTATTACAGTAAAGATATTACAGATTTCTTCTTTAATCCCTACATTTAGAGCAGAGTCAATGTTCCTAAAGTATAAATGTCAAATAATTTATAAGGAGATTACTGGCTCAAAATATACTCAAAGATTAGAAGTACAGTTTAAAAATGAACAGTACTGAACAGAAGAAGTACTCATCTTAAAAAAAAAAAACCCTCTTTACTCGTGTTTTAGCCCTGCTGTTATGACAAATGAAAGGTAAGACTGTGTCATTGTAACTTTTAATCTGGCTTTCAGGGTGAAGAGGAATTTTGAGCTTCTGTATTTCCACCTCACTCTGCACTAATCTTTGATCGTGGGCTGTTGAAAGCAAAGGTGGTGAGGAACAGAAACTTTTAGCCTTTGAAAAGAACATACAGTTCTTCTTCACCAAAGCTCTTTCTAGATATGTGACGAATGACAAGCGCATTTAAGTACCAGATCAAAATTTAAAATTTTACAGTCTGACTCTTAATGGACTGTAGTTTTGTTGCAGCCAGACAGCCCACCTGCTATTTTGAGGCCACGGGAATAGCTATGTGTAGCAAGTATTTCTCTCTGTGTGTGTTCTGTTCTGACTCTACTTATAATAGTGTGCCCTTGCCAGTATATATTCTTTCTATTGACTGAACATCAGTTACTTTCTGTGGATTGTGCCTCGCTGAGAAAATACTGTTGGAAAAAGTGATGGAGTCAGACTTTTCTCTCCTTTGACAATTATTGTGCCCTTCAGCAAACAGACTTTGTGGATTTGTCCAATGTGAAGTAGGCAGTTGCTGGAAGCCATCATGATGTTTTTTTTTTTACCTTATCTGGCATAAATCAAGTGGAATAAAATAATATATATAAATAATAATAAAATAATAACTCTTTTCAATCAAAATCGATGTATAAGTGTTTTTATTGTGTGTGTATATGTCACCTATACACCGGTATCTGGCCCAAAAATGACAAAAAAGTAATGTTGTAGATATTCTTGGGTATTTCTAATGATATTTCATAGTTTGTCTTTTCCAGCAATTTCAATTTGAAACGGCTGATGACTCATCCTGCACTTGGAGGCATTACTAAAGTTTTATCCAATGAAACACTTTCATGTTTATGACGCAGCGCGGCGCAATACGCTGTTGGTAGGGCCCACAACTGAATCAGCTGATATCTGACAAAATACCCAGTACAGAGTGCGCCATAGAAAAAATGGGAGGCATCCAACAGATACAAGGGAATTAAAGAGCTGGGAGAAGACCAAGAAGCCAGCGTCATTTCTCCAAGCAAAACCAGGAAAGATGAAATTATTTCACAGTCATGGCAAAGCAGCGCTATGTGAACATAGTATAGCAGGCAAACACTCATCTTTTCAAAATATTCTGCGAACGCCAATTTACCAATAACCTCCTAGCTACAATAACAAGCTAACAATACATAGCTGTTGCTGAGCTAAAAATGTTTGCTAACCATCCATAGGTGCTAACTGAACTTTCACATTAACTTATAAAGTGACTCATCTATACAGGTGCATTTTCAGAGTCCTGAATAAAGTTTGATGTGGTCGATCTAGCATGTTTTATTTTGATGTCACAGATGTTGCATTTAGCAATTGTTTTGTTTGGGCCTTTTGTGAAGTTATTATAGCCACAGGTTATGACAAAATGGCACAACAGCTGCAGGTGTGCTCGCCATAGTGTTATGAGCTTATAGTCATCTGTGGCTTTGTGCACCACTCCATAAGGTTGGTTGTGATAATAAAGGAGTGATTGACATACAGACATTTCCTTGATGTTAATGCACCCAGAAAATAAGAAATAAAATAAGGATCGTTCCCAATTCTTTTGTTCAAGTCAAGTCTGAAGTCACTGTGTGTACAACTTACTATGGCATCGGCTGTGCATGTAGGATGCAGTGGATGCAAACGTCACTGCTTCACTACACCTTTAATCAGTTTTATTGCCAAAATGCACCTATGACAGAGATACTCTGCCTTAGTATTAGAAAATGAAGACGTGGGGTTTGGATTAACAAGCAGCAGACCCTGAGAAGATCAGTGAATGAAGTCAGCATATTTCGAACAGTTAGATCAGCTGGATGCACCGCTGCAGGTGACCCTGGAGGTGAAGGGGTGAGTGGATAATAGCCGTGCTGCAGCTGCAAGTTAAGGCTGCACTTGTCTGGCCAGGAAAATGAACTGGAAGAAATTAAATTCAAACAACAAGAAACCAGAGACTGTTGACCCACACTGAGCACACCAAACACAGTAACAGTGTTTCCCAGATGTTGAACTTTAAGTGTGAAGGTGTCGACCATCTTGTCATCACCATCTTGTTGCTGCTGTTTACAATCAACCTGACACAAATTCAAAAATGCACCACAGAATTATTTCCTGGGTTTGAAGGTTTATATATATTTATTTGGTCTTATATTTTCACTCTGTTCTAAATTGAATTAATCATCTGTGTTATATTTTGTGTTATTATGAAGGACCTACCACTGTAATTTCATTGAACAACCCTGTGTTGTGTAATGAAAATAAATGCCCTTGAATCCTTGAACTTAAGTGCAACTCGAGTCCAAGTTGCAGACTCAAGTCCCCTCTGTGGTTGTTTAATGAATTTCTGTGGTGTATAATCTCTTTTTCCCTGAATAACCTCCTGAGGCCACAGTTTTTAGCCAGACAGAGTCGGGGGAGGAAAAGTACCCTGAGTGGTCTATTCTTAGGACATAGTGGAGAAAATTGCCCCCCGCAGCATCTGTACAAGGCTTTTCAGGTTTTTTGATGCAAAAAAACAAGTTCTATTTTCTAGTAATACTTCACTAGAGCCTTGCATAAGGGCAACAAATGCAACATGTTTGCTGGATTATTTTCATCACCTCACATCGACTGTGTGTTGGAAAATGCAACTTGTCACTGCTGATTCATCCCTGGGAAAAGATGATGTTTGCCAGTATGCTGTAGGTGAAAGGAGAAGAGAAACTGAACCTGTAGACTCAGCCTTCTGTGCACTCGTAACACTCTCAGGACTTGTAACAGCCTCAAACTGTAGAGGCACACACTGTTTGTCAATATAAAACAGACATGAATTATTAATGTGCACAACAAAACACAGTAGAACCAATAATTGCTGTTTGTACTAATACATACAGTACGTATATGTTGCTTAGCAACCACTTTCATTGACTACTGTTGAAAACACTTTATAACGTGGTGGGAATTTAACCAGCATCTTTACACATTTGGAATGGCTTAAAATATATTATATGTATGAGTTTGTTTTTGCAGCAGCAAAATATATAATGTTCTCGTTAGATTCTCTCATATTTTTTAGTATTGACTGTTTACATTACTCCTAAAAATATATTTCAGCTGTAAAAAAAAATCATTGTAGCCTCAAGTAACATTCCTGTAAAGTAGTTTCTTAGTTGTTGTGTTAAACTGAGATAACACACAATAAAGACAAAACAAGTTTCAACAACAAGAGTTCACTCAGTTGCCCGTAGATCCTCGCCAGACAAGAGATGGTGAAGCACCTCCTGCAATGCCACCACAACTGCCAAATACAACCAGCGGAGATGTGCTGTGCATAGAGGTTTAGTATAGGCCAACATTTATTTTAATTATTGCAGCACTAGAAACTAGAATTTGTCATATACTCTGGGGACAATGACTATTTCATCACATGCATGCAAAGTAATTCAAAGATCTGTCCCCTTACTGCGTTGCTATCAAATTATCAGCATGTCAATTGCATTTCAGTATAAAAACTAGAAGAGTGCACTAAGTAGTGTGCAGATCCCCACTAAGCAATAGATGGTGAAGCAGCTACTGCAATGACACAACTGCATAATGCAACCAGAGGAGATTTTAAAAATTTGTGCCAACATTAGCACAACCCCCACGTAAAAATGTGTTTAGTGAGGTCACTGTAACCTTTGACCTTTGACCACCTGTTCATGTCTGTGATCACCTGTTAGGGAGAAGTCAGAAATACTACATTTTTAATGTTAGCTACCAATTGAGTCAACACTAACTTTAATGAAGGTAGCCTAATTCATTTTCACAACATGTCGCTACAACCTGAAAATGATATGAGCAGCAGCTGATATGAATGTTGATTGTAGAGTGATACTGATTGTTCTGACACACTTAATTAACAGCTTTAACATACTGACTTTTTAACCTGATTTTTTTCACAAACTGCTTTATCCAATTAATGGAGGTTTTTATTCGAAATATTGATCATTTCTCTAGAGAAGAGTTGCCACTCTGTTGAACTATAAAAATCAGTTCACTCTCAGTCGTAGAGTGATGTTACAGAGTGATGTATCTGTTCATTTGGCAGACTACAGCCGGTGACAAACAATAGACAAACATTTCAGTGTAGCTGTTACAGGTTAATATTAATCAGCTACAGTTGATATAATCTGCCACCGATGACTCTGATCATTTTGTCCAGCAAAAGCAACATTAGCACTGACTTCAGAAGAGAAGCCTGCTAATGTTACCTGCACGTTTTCAGCTTAATGAAAAATAACAAGGAGATTTAAAAGATTTTCATTTGTGTCAGAGATTTACAACTGAAGGAGTTCAAGTATGTTCAGGTCTTGTTCACAGGACCATGAGTCTGGGATTGATGTGGCTCTGGCAGTAATGCAGACGTTGTTCTGGACCATTGTGGTGAAGAGCGAGCTGAGCCAAAAAGCAAAGCTTTTACAGTCATGAACTTTGAGTAGTGACCAAAAGAATGAGATTGCAGATACAAGTGGCCAAAATGAGTTTCCCCTGCAGGGTGGCTGGTACACGATTGTTGAAATGTTCATGATGTAGTCAGAACATGCTTTTAAAAGCAGGTCAGAAGAATCAATTGCTGGGTCTTTGGATAAGTGGTTCTTACCCATATTATTTTTCATAAGGCTCTCTCTCTCTCTCTGAATGCCTCAGAAAATATAATACCAATACACTCTCACTAACAAATGTGCTCATCTTTGTTCAGGCATTAGTGTAATTATATTTGAAGGTACACTCATTAAATCTGCAGTGTCAGGCGTTTGTCTACAAAGGCTGTTAACGCTTAGATGAAATTCTTCCCAATTTCCAATTAATGAAATAAATCAGTGGTTGCAGTCTGGTAGAGCAGTATATTGAGCCAGTAACTAATATTTAAAGCTGCTACAAGACGTTTTTAACCGGTTATGAAACAGTCTCATTTTAAGACTGATGTCTCTATATGACCTACGTAAGCCAATGAGACCACTGGGAGAAGACAGGCTTTTTTTTTATATAGTTCTTCTTAATGCCCGCCACTGGGTCAGACTCTTCGTCAACTCAGATCACAGAGAGTAGTAGGTTAGCTAATTTCATTTTTGATGTTATATTCTGTGGTTATTGCATGGAAACATATCGCTTTGTCCACAGGGGGCCTCCAAAATCAACAAAATGTTAAAGTTCCTTGTAGCAGCTTTAACTTAATGTTGCAAATTTTGTGCATTTTCCTTAACCAATACTTGACAACAATAACAACTGATGGATCAATAATTAATAAGATACAATATGCAGTTTTTTCCTTTTTTCTCATTACATTTTTTTCTTGTTTTTTTTTTTTTTTTTTTTTTTTTAATTATTATTTTTTGAATATTTCTCACTTCAGGTTTATGTTTCCTTATTCAACAAATTCCTCTGCCAGACAAAACAGTGTAAAATGAGGCGCACTTACTGCCATTGCCACTGCCACCTTAATTATTGATCAATACATTTTTAATAGGTTACAGTTTTAATGATGATTATAATTAATTAATGCCTAGTTTCTCAAACAATGATGCTAGTACAGTATCATGGGCGGTACTCAAGCTCCCTCTGGCAGAACACTGAAGAATCTCCTAAAATTTTAAAAATAAAATTAATTTATTCAAAAGCATATAATCAAAATACTAAAATAAACTATGAGAGTGCTAACTGTCATCTACTACGTAGTCACGTTCATGCACATAGTGCGTGCTGAGGTCGTCCATGATTAGTTACAAGCTAAACAGCTGTAAGGTCTGTCCACACCAAGAACTATAACTACAACTATAAAAAATATTGTTCTAAAATCTTTCTAACTCAAGTTCGGACCACAGATTTGTAGTTATGGTGTTTTTAGAATGATACTTTCTGTAGTCATAGTTATAGTTCTTGGTGTGGACAATCCTTCACTGTGAAGTCAATGTGGTTGTAGCTGACAACAGTCAACAGTAAATAATCTTATTATTAGGAATAAACCTGCCTCCTGAGTGAACTGTCCACAGCTGAATAGAGTCGGCCTACACTACTCTGTTTTAACATTGGTCATAATGGTGGTGGTTGGAGAGTTTAATATTTTCTGAAGTGGTATGTGCTTTAAAAAGTTAGAGAAACCCTGAGTTATTAATATTCCATATTAACATGCTTATCAGTTACACTACTGTACAACTTTAATGAGTTACAAGTTACTACTCAAAATGTCCAGTAGTGTCCAGCTCTACTCATCTGCTCACTATTCGACTCCATCCCTCTCTGGCACACAAAGAGAGAGAGAGCGAGAGAGAGAATCAGCATCAACTATCCCTCTGGCAAAATGCCACAGGCTTTTTGCCAAGTGCAACAGACCTGCTGTCTACTGAGACGCCCGACGTCTAACTCTATCACATCACCATCTCATACAGTCTCACTCCTCAGTGGACACAATGCCTTGAGGACAGTATATTATCTGGACAATATGGTATCCAGTGATCTACAATTTTCCGCTCTTCACTTGTCTCCATCATTTCCGCTCTAAACTGATCTTTAAAAGACTCTTTTTTTCTGTTTCATTCTCCTTTCCTCTGTTATCCACCCACTTCACTTCTCTCCTCACTAAGTCTTCTTGACAATTCATCATCTTACTCACATTTTTACCCTAAACCAGTGTTTCGTTTTTCAATATACAGCAAATGCATGGGATGGTAATTAGTAGGGATGAGCCACTGTACTGCATTGCAGCCGCAGTTTGTTTCGTTCTGATGAGAAAGGCGTAGTTTCTCATGATAATGTTTCCTAATGCCTTTCTAATCTCTAAACCCAGCATGCAGCATGATATTTCATAATGCACAGTAATGGTCCCAGTTGTCTTTTTTCATGCTTTCACCCAGCAGGTGGTGCTGTTTCATTCACACATGCTGCACACCCTCCCTGCTGCTCACAAACATACAGACCATACATTAAGCTCTGTCATTAGCAGCTCACCAGGCCTCCAGGAAGCCACTTCGTCCTCCCCTCCTCGTAGACCACCACTGTCACCCTGAGCCTGGCCACCAGTCAGGATGATCCTGTTGGGTCTGGAAATCGGCCACAGAGCTCAAAGTGACCTTTACCATCAGACAGACAGCACTGAGACAGAACATCAGGACAGCAGTCTCATCTCTGTATTTTATGTCTCTTTTAATATTGAGAGTGCTCGTCGATGGAGGCCCGAGCGGGGACACAGTGGTGGAACAGGCAGCAGAAGGGACAGTGACAGTTAAGGGGCGATGCAAAATATACTGCCCTGGCTTTTGGACAGAGACAGAGTGGGCATTTTATGAGGCGACTGTGCAGTTTTGTGTGTCGTGGAGCCTCTGGAGAGGCTTCATTCATACTGATGTTCCCTTCAGAGCTGAGTCATGCAAAGCTCCATTGACTCCTGACTCTGATCCATTTAGGCTGCAAGGGCTTACAGCCGTCACATATTCTACTTAGTTCTATTCTATCCTTTCTGTCTGTTCAATGCTATTCTGCTCCTCTGTGCTCTATCGTTATGGTATTCTATTCCCGAGGTTCAATGTAACCCCACAGACCTGTCAGCTGAGCTCATAGACACCACCTAATATGTTTCAAATGCGTCTTCTTATGGATTATAAACTGTAACACCATCACTATTAAAGGAAAAATATGTTATATTTACTGTATTAAATTAGAAAATGACCATGATATGTCATCAGAGATCAAGGAAACATGCTCAGCTGAAATACCCACTTCACTTGACATGAACCTACAGCCGTGGCGTCCCCCTTTGAAATTTCCATTCTGGACCGGAATAACGTTTTGTTTGTCAATTTCACATTAATCAGAGGTCAAAGTAAGGTAGAATTTTTGCAGAATAATAAGTGTCTGTTTCTGAGTTGTAAGAAATCATTAATAATCTTGTAGAATGCGTAGATGTTGTTAAATTGAACAAAATGTTAATGGAGTTTGGCACGCAGTGAGACAGGCAGTCACTTAATTTGTCGTCCCGAGTGAGTAGTTTCATAGCAGTGGGCCTTTTTTTCAGGATAACAGGTTTCATTTTGACAGACAATTGACACAAATAAACAGTTGATCAATTCAGTGGAGGACTCGTCGCATGTTGTTATCAATTTCTGCATCCTGCGCTTCTGCAGTGTTCCTGCAGTCTACCTGTCTCTGCTGTGTCTGGGGAAGAGGGAAGCAGGAGGACATGACTAGCTTCAACCGTAGATCGATGTTAAACAAGATTACAACCTATTTAATACCGTTTTAACCTATTCCATATACAGTCTATGGTTCCAGCTCGCTATTTGGACTACTGTACTTGGCAATGGCCACATATTGCTCTTTTAATTATATAAAAGTGAACATTTGAAAAGATTGCTGAAAAGATTCCTCAAGAGACTTTAGTAACTTGTTTACTAAAAATCATCAATGCAAATTCTTTGTTTTGAAGCTGTATTGAATTCATATAAGTATACAGTGTACAGCACAGTAGTGGCGACCATCCTAGTGTGAAATACAGTTTCACACTAGAGAGTTGCAGTGAAAAGACAAGACAGATGCTGCTGTGTTTTATTCTGAAGGGCAACAACAGGGCCACATACCTCCTAAGACTGTGATGTTTGTTGTGACTTTGGCGATATCTGCCGCCTTCACTTTAACACACAGCTCCTCTCACTCACCGGAGCAGCCTGCAGTCTCCTCACCTGTCTGTGACACAGCCTTCAGTGTTGATTGGCTATTACTCGTGAGGTGTAACCAGTCAGATAGTCATGTGGACAGAACATTGAGTGAGTCTGGTATTACTATACTGTCTAGTTTATAAATATATATCATATTTATTATAATATGCTATAATACAGTATAGTATTAGTAGTACACTATATAGTATGACATTCCCATCAGCCTCTGCGGTGCTTTATGCTAAGTACCAAGTGTCAACATGCTAAAAGGCTAACCTAAGATGGTGAACATGGTAAACATTATGCTTGCTGATCGCCAGCATTTTAGCATTGTCACTGTATGCTAATTTATAGTCTGGATAGTCCAGATGCATTAGCAATTTTTCCTCACTCTAATAGTACTAGAGTATTATTGGAGTAATACAATGAGCATGTTGACCTTGTTAGTAGCCGTTAGCTCTGTCAGCCATGTTGTGGTATACACAGCTGCTTTCAGTGGCTCAAAACTGCCGGCAATCAGACCCAGTAAGTTCCAGGAGTAATGCCCAACAGTATATTGGTTGCAGAACAGTTGTTCACCTTCGCCACAGAATGGACAGGTGCCTCTTTTCTTAGTGAAACACCAGCAACAGTAATGTTACATGATGCTCACTGGCTGATGTGGCTGTTGACACGGCTGACAGCGAAGTCCAGTAAAAAGAGGGTTAAAAGAGCGTTTAAACTAAAAATAAATAAAAGAGCATTAAAACTGGAGCAATCAAGCAACAGCCAGCCTCACAGCGTCTGCACGGTCAGGGTGGCACAAATCAGGGAATGACACGTCGTGACTGATAAGACACATTCGGAAAGAGCATGTGGGTGTCCCCATCATCGTTTAAAAAAGTCTCAGTTTCTGTCCATCCAGGGCATTTGCAATGAGAGGCGGGCGGCGCGGAGCAGCCGAAGACAGCCTCCTGTTAGATCTGATCTGGATCTGAGCTGTATTTGGCCGCTGTCAAAAAGGGACTGAATGAACGGCTTTAGCTTCAAAAATAAAAAGAAAGTCTCACACTTTGAACCATCAAAATATGAAATAAAATCATAGATCAACAAAGAGACTCAATTTGTTTGTAAACGGCCAGATATTAGTAAAACAAAGTAAATCCAACATTAGACACTGCGCAGTGACAGCCTGTAATGACACAGCTGATCAATTAGTAGCGTTAATAATGGGAAACGGAAGAGCAAAAGGAGGAGTGTGGATTACGATGAGTTGTGCAGCACCATGGACATTGCCATGGATTTATCATTAAACAGCGACCTGCTGATAATCTAGCACCACAACTGCCGACAGGCTATTTCAGCACCATGGTCAGTGCCATGGACTTTACCAATAATTTGCTCAAACCTGGGTCAGATAAAGGTTAAAAAGTAAAGCAGACTAAACCAACGGGGTGGGAAACAAAGGATAGAAGGTCAATGACATTCAGCGATGATGGATGCCACACAGTCCTATAGCCTGCATAAGAGAGAGAGAGAAAGAAAGCGCCAGACAGCGCAAGAGAGGTTGACATGGCAACTATGATGTCACATTACCTCTTAATCTTATTTCAGAAACGCTCTGATCTGGACTGTTTTTTTCCCCCTTTTTTACACTTATATCCTTACAAATACAGCAGCTTTACGTTTTTGTTTTTGTTTTTTTCGCGCTGGCGGTGGCCCCCTTCGTAACCGTGGGCCCGGGGCAGCCGCACCCTCTGCCCCCCCTGCTCCGCTACAGGTTACAGCACTCCACCATGCCATGTGCGCACTCCGCCATGTCCGAGCTTATTGCCCAGAATAAATACGAAGCCGTCAGTGACAAGGCGCTCTGATGCCGTCAAGCCGAGCGATGACAGTGAGCTCCAGCGCCGAGCTGTGAGCGAGGGGGCGGGGTGGGGGGGTATCCGAGTAGGTGAAATGGCACTCGGATGCCGCCCAAGCCGAGCGAGTACTCGAGTACTCGGATATCGGCTACAGCCCTAATAGATACATTAATTTCTTAGTACTGTTTTAGTCTATTTTCCATCTAAACATATGCTATTCTTCTGTATTCTATCTTATTCTTTCTTTTCTGTTCTGTTATCGCATGCAGGCAGTGAGCAGTAGTGTTCAAGGTATTGCGAATGCAGTGACTAGTGCTCACTGTAGCAGTACGTCGGTCCCAGGCTGCAGTTATTGACTCCTGTTTTCTCCAGCAGACTTCACTTCAGTCTCTGAGTCTCTGTGGACTGCAGAGCTAAATGACAAATTGCTCTTTCACACATCCCCTTATACACAACTACACAGGCAGCTCAGCAAAGCCTTGAAGTACTCCCAGCTACAAACCTCCTGCAAAGACCACAAATTCCTTTTTAAAGCATGTTCTGTCTTGTGTGTCTGCTTGCAGGCTAACAATTGTCTTTTTCTCAAATAAAGCCGCATTAATTTGAGTGTTTGAAAGCCAATGTTGGTGTTGTTATTGTAAGACTTAAAATAAGGACTTTGTGCTCATATTAGTCCCAATATCTAGAGAGAAAGTCTAACAACATACAGTAAATAAAAATATATAATCAAAATGGTCAACAGTATAACTAACCCAATTACCTGCATAAAGGGATTTCACATACACAATCTTGTATATTGATCTTACGCTACATCAAACCCATTCATCTGCTTCTCCACCTTCTGTCCGATATCGTCTGTCCAAGAGATCATTGAATCTTACTGCCTGTCCCTGCCTCAGGCGATTATGTGGGTTGATCAATATTTTCCCCTTTTGCTTCTGCTTGATCTCCTCTTTATGCTGTTCCGATCAATCATCCGCACTCAGCATGGGATTTCATATACATGTAAGCGCTACAGTGGTTCTGTTCAACACTGGAAATACCTGTTACAAATCACAATCCCTTTCCTTTCCATTCATAGTGTTTGAAGTATAGCACTTTTATTTCTTTTCTTTTCAAAACTACTTGGTTAGGTTTAGGCAACAAAACTACTTGGTTGAGTTTAGGCAATAAAACTACTTGGTTATATTAAAAACCAAAAGTAGTTGTTTAGGTTTGGGCAACAAAACTATTTGGTTAGGTTTAAGAAACAAAACTACTTGGCTAGATATGGGCATCAAAACCAGTTGGTTAGGTTTAGGCAATAAAAATATTTGGTCCAGTTTAGGCAGCAGAACTACTTGGTTAGGTTTTGTGAAAGATCATTGTTTGTCACTGCTATGTGGGTGCAAATAGCCACGTGCAAATAACATTGTTGGCTGCTGATACCCTGGGCTTCTCTCTGCCGTGCTAAGCTATATACACCTAGGGTTCAAATGGCCACATTGACTATTCGAACCTGTGTGCAAATATCATCTGCATTCAAAATATTTGCATAACATTGGAGTGGATCTTGTGAGATTGATCAGAGCCCACCTTACATCCCAACAACCCTGCGTGAGTCACACGAATCCAAGGTCTGCTCTGTTCATTTTCAGCTAGTTGTGATTTCCACCTGGGCCACTGGCTGTATAAGTCATTACACACACACAAATCAATAGGATTTAATCCAGTGGCTGTCACCTGCCCGCTAACATCCAAGGACAGTATTTCACACAACCACCTACACACATACTCACACAAGCACAGATGCCCTTTGAGAATTGTTGACAGTGAAGCTCAGTGAAGCTGCAGCAGGGATTATGACTGACAAAAAGAGATTTGTGAATGTGACTGATGCAGCGTGTCCTAGAGCCTCCTCTGGTCTGCACACTGTTCACTCTCCTTTATGAAACGCTGCTAACATCGCAGTTTATTAACACTGAGTTTTGACGGTGCTTCTCATTCTCTCCTCCATCCCCCATCCCTTCATGTCTGTCAGCCAGAAGGAGAGACCCCCATCCCTCACCTGCCCTCCCCTGCTGCTAGCTAGCACCAGCATGGCAGACAGTCGACAGCCAGAAGACGGTGCCCCCCAGTGGGACCCATCAGGGGGGCAGGAGCCCACTGGCACCCATGGGTCCAATGGCTACTCTTCCTCCGCCTACAGGACCTGCCAGCCTGGCGCCCCCCACATGGCCACGGCCCCCTACTCCGCCAGGGAGAACGGCTTCAATGGGGAGCTAACTGGAGCTCACGCTGTGACTGCAGGTAGGACATGTTTACGATATTCTGATTATTCTGGTTTACTTGTCGTCAGAGGCTCACCTGGAACCTACTTACATTTATGAATCAAATAAGAGGATGTGAGGGGGTCAGTGGTGCATTCCACCGCAATCACTGAAGATCAGCATAGACAAGGCTGTTTTGGGGGAAACAGATTTACTATAAATTGTATAGAAATCCTCTGAAAGCCCAGTTTGAGCCCCCAGCTATGAGTCTTAAGTCAATGGTAGAACGAAAGTAAGGGAATGACATGCAACAAAAGTTCTCTAGACCAGACCTATTCAATTGGCGGCCTGCAGGCCAAATCTAGCCCTTCGATCATTTAGAAATATGAAAAAAGATATAAATAAACTTCAAATCACAGGCTAATAAATTGATTCATTGGCTATGTCTGTTGTTAAGCACAGAAACAGTTAAGGGTTTTAACTCACTCTGTTCAAGCAGAGGGGATTTAGGAGAGTCAAACTAAATGAAAAAAGATGTTAAATGTAGTCAGATGTTAGGGCTGTACCCGACTTTTTTCAGTTCAGTGCACCACAGTAAACTTCTCTGAGTCTGTTTTACCAGTACGACACATTTTAATGCCTTTCTTTGTCAACTGTGATATGATTTTCATTCAGTCAGAGAAACTCAATGTGTGCGTCCTCCTGCAGAGCATCTCTCCTGCAGCCCATCCCCAGTACTGCGCACTCTGCGGTGCGCCGGGGTGGACAGTGATGGACATTTCTGTCACTCGTCTCCACTCCCATCACAGTTAGTTGGGGTTTGTGGTGATTTAGAGACTCAGTTTGTAAAGTTGTTATGCTTCTATCTGTTTATCATGTAACTGTAATGCACATTGACTGACAAAGGAAAAGAAAAACGACTGCTGACTTAAAGACTTAGTTGACTGAGGGTCTCCAACTCTCAGGGGGCAGCCTGAGTTAAATATTTCATGTTTCTTTAAACGAATACGGCAGAGAACAAAATAAACTGGTGCACTGTTTTATGCATTTGAATTTCTAACTTTACAGGTCAGACATAAATGTCCGGCCCCTTAGCACTCCACTGGCCCTTCTAAAAAAGTAATTGAATAGGCCTGCCTTAGGCCTCCTGGGCACCCCTAGAAAGTTAGCGTTTTAACTTAAAGGTGAAATATGTGACACCCTAGAATTCAAAAATGGGTACTGCAGTCCAAAGTCAAAATATTAGAGCAAGTTGTTTCCCTCACAACCCAGGACTTGAAGCTCAGACAGGTTTTCTGCAAGCAACCAAACAAGACAAAGACAAGAGCAAGACTAGAGCAACATTATACATGTAAATGTAAAGCTAAGCCCAGTATCCCTAAAACAAAAGCTCCGAGAGTACACACTCTGGAGTTGAGGTTCAGTGACTGCCAGACTCCATTAAAATATTACTCAATTTAACCATTAAACATCTATTTCTTCTAAAAGATTATTATTGATTTCTTATGACTCATAAACAGACACTAACTCATAGTGGGCTATTAATTTTAGCTCTATTGTTTCTGTGGCTGTAGCATTGTTCTAGGAGAAATAAATCTAAACAGCTAAAGAACAGCTCCAACCAAAGATTCACAACAAGACGAGTTGAAACTTCCAGCTTCTTGCAATGTTTTTGTAGCTGAGTATAATTTGTAGTGTCTTAAATTATGAATGAGCCCTGTGATAGTGAGTTACTTGCTACAGCTTGAATTTCTAGTGTTGATTAACAAATTTCTGGTGTTGATTAAACGGTGAAAAAATAAAAAGTGTGTGTGTGTGTGTGTAGGGGGTGTGTTTGAGCAGCATGAGGGAGAAAGCAGAGTGACGGAGTGCAAAGCAGAGAAGAAGAGTTAGCAGTAAAGTTTTTAGTTTAGCAGTGAAGCCTTGTGTCAGTACAGACAAGGAAATTGAGGAGGGGACCCTCTCTTTCCTCCATCCAAAACCCACAAACTGATTGGCTGTTAATATATCATAACATTGTTTTTTAATTCCATCATTTCAGACTATCATCAGTTCTTTTCTGGGCCTCTACAATCCAATTTGAATTCGTGAAATTTAATATTTATAAATGAAACATGAATTGCAAATGCACTTTGATGAATATAAATCTGCTCCATGATATACGGAAGTAGAGGCGGCATGCTTTAGAGCTTTTTCCTCTGGAGGTGCTCAGTGAGGCGTTTGACTGCATCAGCAAAAAGTGCAAATGTGATGTGTCTTCAACCTACTTACAGCAAGTGCAGACATGTAAATGTACAGTATTACCATAAGTGTGTGGAGCAAACCAGGTAAAACATGCAAATCCAGAAAGACTACTGGGAGCCAGCGGGTAGTCAGACTCATGGAGAACTGGGAAGTGGAGAGAATGTGAGGTCTTTGATTTAGTGAGTCGAAATGTGATTTGGACTCATCACGTCAGGGGCGCCGTTGAGATGCAGGTGACAGTGGCAAATCACAGTTTAGGCAATTAAATCCTTTCACATCAGTTAATTTGTTTTGTTAATTTCGTGTCCAGAGGTGATGGCAGAATAGTAACACGGAGGAGGAGGGGTTCATCAGTAAGTTATGTGGTTACAGTACGTAGAAGTTTTGTCCTTCAATCACGGCAAATCAGATCAACTTGTCTTACTCTCTTTGAAAGCAGCGCTCACAGCTTGATAGAGGAGACAAAAGTCCGTATGTCTGCGTTTTTTTTGCACTGAAGTGTCTGTGATTTGTGCCTGTGTGTGTGTGTGTGTGTGTGTTGTAGCTTGAGTGCATGAGTAAGCATTGTCTACGACTTCTGACAGTGTTTGTGTGTTATGAGTGTGTGTCCTGTCTCTTCTCGTGTGTGGGTTTGCAGCACTCTGAGTCCTCACTAGAATCACATACTGTTATTAACGGTGCTATAATTAACACATAAAATCTGTCTCTCTACCCCTCGGCCCCCACTACGCCCCCCTACCCCACTCTCACTCACGCCCTGGAGACATGAACAATAATGTAGCCTACCAATGCTGTAACCATGGAAACGGCTCCCCTACAATTTACTTTGCCAGGGCTTTTGTTCTTTTCGCCCGTAGCTTTGCCACAGACGAGGCCATTTAGAAAGCGATGATAAGAGGCCAATTAACCTCCTATCTCCCCATTATTAGGGCTTAACTGACACCAGTTTTGAAGGCTGATAACTGTATTTTTGAGTGTGGCTGCTTGTTGACATTTGACCATTTTAATGCCCTCAATGCCCTCTTTAATTATTCAGCATAATTCAGTCCTGATCAAAATTTTTGAACAGCAAAGATGTGAGGTGTGAGAACATGATTGCACCTGTTTCCAAGAACACTTCACTCGTTTCAAGGTTTTTGTTCAAAGTATTTTTATGTTGGAAAAAAACTGAGTCAGATCACTACATTCTAATTATGTACATTCTTAGAAATAAGGGTTCCAGGAGGGTTCTACCCAAAGGGCTGAGGTTCTACTCAGAGCCATTTGCTTGTGAAGAACATTTTTTTAAAGAAAGGGTTTGTCAAGGGTCCTTTGTAATCTAGAGAACCCTTTTGTTCATCAAGGATTCTTTTTTATCATAATATAAAGCAGTTCTCAGTAGAGCCCCCTCAGTGGGTTCTAGATGAAACTCTTGGAATATAAAAGGGTTCTCGGGAGAACCCTCTGATTGGGCTCTAAGTAAAACCCCTGCAATATAAAAAGGATTCTCGGTGGAATCTCTTAGGTGGGTTCTAAAAAAAAACCCTTGAAATATATATAGGATTCTCGGTAGAACCCCCTTGGCTGGGTTCTAGATGATATATACTTGTAAAATAAAAGGGTTCTTGGTTGAGCCTCCTATGTTGGGACTCTTGGAATGTAAAAGGGTTCTTGGAGTGGGTTTTAGATAAAACTCTTTGAATTTAAAAGGGTTCTCGGTAGAACCCTCTGAGTGGGCTCTAGATAAAACTCAGCAATATAAAACTGTTTTCAGAAGAACCCCCTGAGTGGGTTCTAGATGAAACCCTTGTAATATAAAAAGGGTTCTTGTAGAAGCCCTGGGTGGGTTCTAGATAAACCCTTGTAATATAAAAAGGGTTCTTGTAGAAGCCCCTGGGTGGGTTCTAGATGAAACCCTTGTAATATAAAAAGGGTTCTTGTAGAAGGGTTCTTGTTAGTACCCTTAGAAAGTGGAAAGGTTCTGGATAGAACCTCCAGAGAGGGTTCTGGGTGGAATAATTACACCATGAAAGGGTTCTCTGTAGAATTTCTCATGGGGAGTTCAGGGAAACATTTCACAGATAGTTCTGGGTGTAACCCTTTATATTGGGTTCTAGATGGAGCGCTCTGCAAGGGTTCTAAGTGGAACCTCTATAAAGGGTTTTACCAGGAACATACAAGGGTTTTCTTATGGGACAAGCTGAAGTTCTAGTTCAAGTTCTAGTTAGCACCTTTATGTCTCAGAGTGTAGAGAGTCCTGATTCAAGACATCAGATCAGGCTGATTTACATTAGAAACCATGGAACAAAAACCTGTTGTTCTTAGATTACTTGTTATACAAAATACAATTATAATGTGAAATTATTAATTTAGATAGATTTGTTTTTCTATCTGTTTTTGGACTGTAAATAACCAATTACAACAACTGTAACACTTACAAAGACAAAGATGTCACTGACCTGTGCATTTGTACATTTACCTCTCGACTCACTCGTGTTTTTTTTTTTTTTTTTTCTGTTGACCTGCTGTGACCACAAACGTTTTCCAGTAAACATAATGAGTGGGTAGAAAAACACCCCTGTCTTTCCTGTAAATGTCAACAGTTATTTCTTTTGAGTGCAGCCTCTGCTGTGACACAACAGTGACAAAACAATAAAAATGGGGGGAAAAAAGCCAAAAAAACTATCACTGTCAAGCTTACTATTACAGCAGTTTATTGTATTGGTTGGCAGGCCAGAAAGAGAGATATGAACATAAAAATGTTTATTAATTCATGGATTAACCAGTGTGTTCCAACAGAGGCCATATACAAGACGAATGTAGGAGCAACAAAAGGAAATGTGATGAGATTCAGTTATGAATAAGACCATTCAGTTAATGTCAACTCATATTTTTCAATGCAAAAAGAATTAGTTCCTACAATATTTTCACTGTGATGTTATCAAACAAACAGATTGGGTTAAGACGTGTTGCAAGAATAAAGCCAGCAAATTAATTTGACTGTCCTTTGAGTTTTGTGAACAGATCTTATTTTACTTCTTCTCCCTTCAAAGTTGATCCATTTGTCTCATACGTGGAAGGAAGAATCTTTTTCGCCATCCAAACAGCATAATTTTTAAACTGAAATGCTGAAGAATTTGGTAGTAAACCAGTAATGGGAATTATCTTTGCAATGCTTTGCATGCATATGATCAAATTAGTCATCGTCCCTACAGTAAATGCAGAATTCTAGTTTCCAGTGGCACCAGAAGACCATTTTTGGATTATAATCATACATGCCAACCCTCCCACTATTTCTGGGAGACTCACATTTTTCATTGCCCTCCTCCTGGTTCCTCACAGGGTCACGATTCTCCTGTATTTCTCCCGATTTATGACAAATGTTCAACCTTTTTTCATTTTGTTATGACAACCTGTTCCTACACTTAAGCGTGTATAAACCTTATGAATCTAAGGGCTGTTTTCACAGCAATATTAATCCAGGTATAGGCCTTAATCTGTACTAGTTAAACCAGAGCATTTAAGTAGCTTTCATGAACAAGGCTTAAGTTTGTCTTAGTTAGTCTGAGACTATGGAGTCCTGAGTAAGGTAAGTGACTTAATGGTTCTCACAGAAAACCAGAACTGGTGGGAATCTGGAGACAAAACAACAGCAGAGGCTAAAAGAATTAGTTCAAAAAAGTCAGTAGTCAGTATTGAAAAACACCACTAAAACAAACTGTCAAGCCAATCAGTTACTGAACGCAAAAAATAATTAACTAAATAAATAAATTGAAAATTATATATGTAATAAAGGTCGTTATATGTACTGTTTTATTTTTGTGAGATAAAAATGCTTTAAAAAGGTTTTTGGCCTTCGGCCCATCGGTGAGTTTCAGTTCTGGCCCTCCTAGGGAAAAACTTTGGTCACCTCTGATTTAGATTTTCCAAATAGTCCATGCTGTCTTACAAACAGGACTAAGCAGACATGAAACCCGCCTCTTTGAAGAACTGATTTAACCTTCAACTTAGTCCTAGAACAACTCCAATTCTCCCTCTTGTAGTCGGCTTAGTTTAATCCAGAACAGGCTAAATCGACGACTGTTTTGATATAAGTTTCTGCAAGTTGCTCTGAGTTAAGACAGCTTAAACACACATTGTAGTGTTGTGAAACCAGCCCTAAAAGTCAACTGTGTCCACTTGGACAGCAGTACAGCTTTACTAAATGTCATTTCTTGGCCTGCACGTGACATGGGAGAAATTGGCAAGTATGCCTATAATATTAAATCCTCATTGCATATCATCAAAATTTTTTTTTTTTTCTCAGTGAATTCACTAAGAGAAGTACAACAACTCTTCAACAAATGTAAACTGGTCAATTTCTTCTTTTGTCCAAAACACATATCAGGTAAATAACCTGCTGCCAACCACTTCTTCACAATTAAATGACACAAAATTTTATGTTTAGAGCTGTTGTCACATTGCCTCAATGCATTGCTCTCAAACAAAAACGAGAAGCTACCTTTTAACCAGTGGATCGAGTCATAATTAGCAAATGCCAAGGCTTCATGTGTTCCTCTGGGTCATGATTAGCTCATATCAAAGACATGAAAGCTGTAAACAGTCTCCTTCCAACTTCAAAGTAATGGCTTAAAACTGATATCAACAAGAAAACTTTTTATCTCTTAGAGGGAGAAGCCAAGGATCTTTTTAACCCAGCATTTAAAACTGTGCTTTCATTCCCATCTCATGGTCTTCATCAGCAAATGGAACTGACTTAGATATGATATAAATCCTCACAATGCAGCATTTGTCTCAAGAGCTTGTCTTCAGGCTCTGAAAAAATGTTGCCAATATGCATTGTCATCCATCAGAAACCAGAGGCTGAGATCAACTGAGAGGATGTCTCTAAAATCAGATTACCAACAAATATCTCCTAGCACTTCCACAGACTAACCAGTTGATTCCACCAAGCACGGCACGTCTGCGCCACAGTTCTGATCTGTCCTCTGCACGGCTGCAAGCCCTACCAGCAGCGTTTCAGAAGCATTTCAGCAGCGGAGCATTTTGCCCTCCTGATTATTTGATTTTGTTGATTAGGTCCCCTTTCCTTGCTCTTTGTGCTTCTACCATGGATAAGCAGGCTACGTGATTAAATAGTTTATTTTCTGTCTGTCTTTATGATTGTAAGTCTGCACAGGGTCTTTCGTTTTGAAAATTAACCAGATTGTCCCTGTCTTTTCTGTGTCTGACTTCCTGCCTGTTCGATCTGCTCTGTGCTAACTGACACAGCATCCATCAAAAATAGACTTTGTGCGTATTTGAAGCGGAGTGGAGAGCCGCTTCTGGGATGCGCTAAAGGCGCTGCCAGTGGAATCACAAGCATTGTGCAGAATGGCAGCGATCAGTTCCGGCTGACGTTGCGCAGCCGTAACACGATGCAGCCGCGCCTGGTGGAATTTAGCCATAAAGGTTTTCCTCTACGACTAGTAGTCGTTAGTTCAAGCCATTACTTCACTACTTGTTTATGATATTGATTTTATGTTTTAAAGCAGCAATATGTAGCGATTGTGCATGCAAAAATGAGTACAGCAGTCCAAATAGTGGGTTGGAGCCATATACTGTTAATATTAGATAGATTGAACTTCCTATCTAATGTCAGTTACAAATGTATCTTCAGCGACTCTCTCGGTCCAGATCAACTCAGCAGTTCACTTCGGCTCACTTCAGTTCCAGCTACTCAACACAGCAGACAAAAAAAGACCTTCCTTTCACCGTCCTCAGGCTCTGGTGGCTCAAACATGTCTGGACATGCTGCTAGACGTGTCCAGGTTGTTTTCAAGTCGTAGTGGTGCTCGATGTTGAGACAGCGAAGTGGACATGCCTCCAGCATTTGAGAGCAGAGAAAACTGCCAATTTTTTATGATGTTGAGACCTAATTCATATATTCTGATTTTTTTAATCATCCACATTTTGCTGGTTGGTTAATAACACAAGTTTCTGTGGTGTGACAAACTCAGATCACATTTAATGGTACTTTACACAACCTTTTGTAAACAAGTTGAAAATAATAATATACCTCAAACCTGAAATATGAAAATAACTGAATATAATAATATTTTAGTGTAACTGAAAGAATTCCTATATTTAGGCAGGTTTAACCAAGTGATGATGCTTTTATGTCATAAATAATGACACACTGCTTTCAATATCAGCAGTTCTGACCCTGATTTATTTGGTATGGGATCGAAACCAAATTTTGTGCTATTGCCCGCCCCTACAAGGCGTAGCTCCTGATTGGAGTTTAAAGGTGTAGTTAGCGATGTGGGAGAAAACGAGTAGAGAGGTTGTTGATATTTGAAGTGTAAACGAATACAGACCCACCCCTCCCTTCATACTTCACCCCGGGCTCCACCCCCGAAGTGCATGGACCCGCATCGTTCTTGTCTTTGTGGTTATAATACACTTTGCAAACACTGTGTAGCCGAGGCTTTCTGTTGCGCACTTATACCTATGAAGCTATAAAACAAAGAAATACGGAGGCTTTGAACAGACGGCGTCACTTTTTATGGCCACACACACAGTCAATGCAACGTATACCAAAAAACACCACTTCTGTTTCTGACCTTTCACAATAAGAGCTGCCAATATAAGCTATACACTGCTTCAACAGGTAACTCCAACTCATGTTTACTCCAATAACATTATAAAACAGCTTACAACTGTAAAACAAAATGCTGTGGCTGTTAAGCATGGGCCAACTCACCACAATAAGCGTGTCTTTAGCCAAGTGAGTAGGCGTTAGCACCCTGCCTGGGCTGCGACAGCTAAGGTTCGGCTGAGCGGTAGACCATACTTGTGGCCTCCAACCACGAACCTGCTGAAATTCAAAGTTATTAAACGGATTTTTTTTCCAGCATGCTCTCAGAAGTGACAGCTTGCAGGTAGTCAGAAGAAATACAGTGATTTTGACAAAAAGCGCGTCGGATTGTGATCGCTAACTATACCTTTAAGGTGGGGGGTTTGCTTAATTAAGGCTCTTCACAGTGACGGTTTAGTTGACTATTAGGGAGCAGCCCTAATTATCTCCACTATCTCTAGAAGTAAGTGGAAGCTTACATAATTAGAAAATGTAATACATATATATATAATAATGATGCACCGCAGTACAAAATCAGTAATATTAGTTCCAAATGAAAGTTGCCTTATACGTGAGTTCATAACCCCTCCTTCCCTTCAGCTTTTTACAGGCAGTAATCTGTAATAATCACAATAATCAGTGCATCAGTACATGTTGTCTAATCATCTGCATGAAAATGACATAGGCCTGCCGCCTCAGCAGCTGTGTAACCAAAGCTGCGTTTGTCCTGCCGAGCACCTTGTCAGCATACATTAGCATTGCTCCAGAGCAGGGTAGGGCGGGGGGTAAGTGGGGCAGAATGGGTGACAGAAGGGCTGATGCTGGCACTCGGTGAGCCCTCTCTCCCTGTGAAAGGCTCTTCAGACACAACAAGAACCTATTGAAGCACGAAATTGCCCTCTTGACTTTCCTTTGAGACGAAAGTTGAAAAAGCCAGTCAGCCATGCTGCAAGTGGTCAAGAGAAAGAGATGGAGCGAGAGAGGCAGAAAGAAACAGGGTGAGTTAATAGAAATGCAAAGAATATAAAGGGTTGTTGAGCTTATTCTAGAGAGTGGTCGGCCTGCATAAATCAATGAAGCCCTTGTGTTGTATTATGTATATTGCACTGAGCTGGCACAAGACAAAAACAGATGATGGGCACTTACATACTATTATCCATCCCAAAAAGCCACTGATCGAAATGCAATGTTCAGGTCTGACAGTTTCCATCCAAAGGGTCTTACAGACAACGTTTCATTCAGCCAGTTCCAACGATTAAGACGCGTATGCGACACAGAGGAAGAGTTTGATGACAAGGCTACAGACATGGTGAACCGCTTCACTGAACGAGGATATAAAAGAAATACAGTGGCGAAATCACTTCAAAGAGGCAAGTCCTTGAATAGAAAACAGTTACTCCAAAGCAAAAAGAAACCACGCCACTCTTCAAAAGTACATTTTGAATATATACACGCTAGCACCTCCAATAAAAAAAACATCATTAAACGCAGTTAGAGCATTCTTCAAAGCAACGTATCTCTCAAACACTGTTCACAGAAACACTTCTCATTCAGACACGCACCAACCCTGAGAGACAAGGTGGTGTGGAGCTATCTTCCCCTTCCCACAAGAACAACCTGGCTACAAAAGCCCTGTGGGAAGTTTTAAACGTGGGAGTTGCAAATGTTGTGATAATGTCGTGAAAATCACTAATTTTCAAGATGGGTGCACAGCTCCCACATGTCAAATAAAACAGTTGCAACACCACACATGTTGTTTGTAGACTGGGGTGCCCTTGTGGTTTTTCCCTGTAAGGATAAACAAAACAAAGACAGAAAGACTGAGTTGTAGCACATAAATATTCCAGCTGCACAAAGAATATTATGCTTTGGCATTACATCATGTGCAAACAGCACATTTCAGCCCTAATACACTGAATGTCATGGTGTTAGAAGTGAAAAGGCAGGATTTGACATTAACCATGGCCGTATGGCCAGCAGCCATAAAAAGTTACTCTTTGGCCACCAAATATTCCATGTAAGTGGACCCCTGTGGCCACAAAGTTTTATTCTCATACTGCAAGCCTTCACCAACGTGTTAAAGTTCCCCAAACATCCTGATTCCTTCATGCGTTTTACAAAAACAGCGTATAGAGCTCATCACCAGCTGGCTATTGATATGTCAGGGCTACTGAAGTCTGGGTTTACGCCTCCTTAAACTGCTAATCCTTACAGAAGAACTGAAGACTAAAAGCAGACTATGAAAAAATGAATAGGCAACGAGAATTTAGGAGAGACTGGAAGCAGGAGTAAAAGTGGCTCGAATATGTCACACGTCATGACACTGCAGTGCGTATCGCCATTTTCCTCAATTAGCTGAGAAGTCTAGCTCATTTTTCATCGGAAACGGTGCCTACAAAAAACACCACGTCACAGTTCCTGAGGATAATGGACACAAGACTCGTCTCAGTTAACAAAGGTTGTGTTAATTTGCATTTAATTGCTTTTTCTATATTGTTTTTAGATAAATTTGCATTTGGGCAACCAAAAATGTACTTTGGCCACCAAATGTAGGGGCTTGTTGGATTTTGGGCTGAAAGCAAGAAAATACCCCAGCCTCATAGACCTTTGTCTTTTTTTGTTAAATATTAGTTGAGAAATAATGAAAATGTTGTGGTTGTTGATTTTGTAGCCAGTGGGAGCTTGTTGAGCTTGTTGTCATGAAAAGAAAAATGTGGCTAAAAGAAAAAGTAATTAACTTTTTTGCAAAATATTTTCCACACAATGCAAACATAAGCATATTGTTGACAAAACAGTGAACATTTTCATGTGTTAAAAACATAAAGGGAATAGTTACACGTAACTGTTGGATCCACAATGCCCACTTTAAGACAAAAGGATTAAAATTTGCATCACTTGAGGCATGTTATCATATAGACTTTATGCAGCTCCTGCTAGAGCCACAAAAGAACATGTAAACAGACATGATAAGTCACTCTTAATCATGACATTTTTTCCTGCAGATTCAAATCCCCTTTGCATATCTATTTAACAGTTTAGATGTTTGTATGTTAGTTATTTATTCAGCTCAAAATCACAACTTTGCCTGAGTGGGCTTCACTGTCTGTAACATACGACACCTTCTAATCTTAGACTCTCAGTGTGGATAAGGAAATACTTAACAAAACCAACAGGTTTAGTGTAGATATTAAGTAAAAATAAATAGACAAAAAATATAATATTAAGTCAATATTAAGGGCAATAAGATTTGTAAAAGTTGTCACCTCTGAGACGGTGGCTACAAGAATGGAGAGGAGGAAGTGGTATCCAGATGTTTCAGAGTAAAGCAGATAACCACAGACATCAATTATCAATTACAGCTTTTTAATCAGAGAGACTGCTTGATGTGTCCAGCCTTATCTTACACTAAGAGATCCACTGCACAGTAATGATAGAGTGGGAATGAACAAGTTTCTTTCAGTACCAGTCCGATCATTTCAAATATTATCCTCTGTGGCCTTGTGAAAACACCTATTCTTTATTTTTCTTAAAATCTAACAGACCTACCACAAAAAGAAAATATTCCAAGGGGGTTCAGAAATCTGCTGCAGAGAATAAAGTTAATACCAGCAAATGAAAATACTCAATTTGTTGTATCCGCAGCAACAATTCAGGTGAAACAAGTCATGTGGGAAAATACTCGCTCTGAAACTCCATTCAGTTCACAGAAAGGTTTTCACGAGTGATGATGCATCCGTTTCTTTTCTCATACTTCTGCTTCTATTGTGGAATTATTCTTCTAGGTGAGGTGTGTTTGACCACCATCTTGTAACAGATATTTGACCTTGATACAATGAATGTTGGTTCTCAGACTGCAATAGTCACACGTGTATTGTGCCACTGGAGGAGGGTTAATTCATCTCATGAGCATTGCAAAGAGAGACAGATCTGACACTGACGGGGTTATGCTGTGATAGAATAGACTAAACATGCACTGTACAAGAAGGACTTTATCATTTCTATCATGCAGATCTCGTAATTATGAGTGAAAACATGAGATCAGACCAGCCATGTTGGCGGGACTGACCATGGACAATGCATCTGAACTCACCAGTGTTACTGATTATTTGCTGCCTTCAAAGAGAAGACTCTGAATGAACGCCCTCCTCTTGTGGTATTCACAACTTAGTAAGTGGAAATTGGGCTTAGGGTCAGGGTCAGGTTAGGTACATAACTTCCCTCGAGTTCACGAGTAACATTTGAAGGTAACATTGTTGCTCAAAATAACAATACAACAATAGAACAATAAACTAGTTTTTCATCAGTTGACGTCTTTAATAAATTGGTTGAAGAGGGACGTTTTAATTGTGTTCATGTTTATGACATGTACGCCAGTTCACCAGTTCATCACCACTGACTGATACCGTGCCTCTAGCACCATTAGGGTGACCAGGTGTCCCACTTTAGGTGAGACTGCACAGCATTTTTATCCCTTGTCCCACATACTGAGATTATGCCCCACATTTTGATTGGCTCCAGTTTTTAAAAATCTATCCACTATGATAAACGCTTTTCTAAAATCTGGGTTCTTATCCATTTACTTTGAAGGAAGTAGGAAAGACTGTCAAATGCAAGTTAATCTGTTACTGTCTTTGCTACCCTACACCCAACAGGGAAAATTGCAAATCATAACAAAGTCACAAGCTATATGCAGATTTATGCAAAATATAATGGAAACCACCACAAAGAAAATGAAATACAGCTACAACAAAGACTAGGAGAGTACTTTGTGAAGTACCCGAGGGCAAAGCATAGAGATATTATGAGCTACAGGGCAGAATAGAAATGCTTATTTTTTTAGCTATATAGACATTAATTTAGACAAATTTAGGCCTCTCAGCATTGGTAACATGTCCCACATTGTGCCCCACCGACATAATCTTTGTCCCACATTTGTTTTTTTAGGATCTGGTCACCCTACCCACCATGTACACAAGATCAAACCTTTGTAACATTTAAGGTTTTCAGCAGTGTGTGGGCTTGGCAAACAAAATGTGCTAGTTCACAATGTCAGGATAGGAAATAGAAGGCAAAACTGTCTGGTTGTTTTTCCAAGGCGAAGGAGTCAGTTCCTATGGATCTTCATCACCTGTTAACCGTAGTTTCTCAAAATGTTGCGGCCTTTCCCATTGACTGGGTCCTTCTCTGAAAGTTTTACCATCTTGCATGTCACACATTTTCCTGAATTTTTCTGTGGTTTAGACATCCTGAGGTCAGCTTGAATTGAATATTCAGCTTGTAATTTATTCTGTTGTTTTCAGTCCAGTATCTGCCAAACCGTGACGTCAGTTCAAACACCAAAATGAGAGCTATGTTTATGTTTTCTTGTCAAGTGACATTTTGTGGTCATGTGTGGAAAGGCACGTAACCTGCCACTAGGCATTTCTTCTTCTGTCTTGCTTTTTTGTTTTTTGGACTGTATGTAGAAACAAGTTATTTCTTGTATTTTCACTAATCAAAAACATAGCAACAGTAATGGATATTATTTTCCATGCAGTTCATGGTTTAAAGGTTTTTTTATACAACATTTACCCTAGAGGTCGCTGTAGAGCACCAGTACCTCAGGTCAGAACAAGTGCACACTTCGTTTTCTCAGTAAAGTTGGGGGGGGGGTGTCACCTCACACTGCTGACAAAATTCAGATCAAACTGTCAAATTAGGAAGTGCTGATCAAATGTGAATTGTTGATTGTATGTTGCTTATTTTCCCTTTTGCTGACTGTTTCGTTGTAACACGAGAAAGATTGTAACCAGGCAGCCACCATTCTTGCAAGAGTGATAATTATAAGCCAAGCTATGACCTTTCTCTAACCATAACCACATGTTTTCTGTCCCAGATCTTAAACAAAATGTTGCCACTGAAAAGATAATTAGTTTGTACAGTGTGCACAACAGAGTTTAGCAAATCTAAGGTTTCCTTCTAGACCCATCCATCCGACTCTTGATGTTATTGCATCACCTCATTCTAGCCCAAAATGTTTCAGACATATTTATTGTAACATTTAGCAGTAATTTGATAGTTACTCACCGGGCCGCCATATTGAAAATTGTTATAGGGAAGACTGAGAGGGATTCGCATGCAAGAATGTGCACACGCACAAATATGCACACGCAGCCATCCTGGCTAAACAGAGATGACTGAATAACAACAAATTCATGCGGAGTGTGACGTCTTTGTCTGCTCAGGAAGGCATGAAACCACTGTAGCTGTTTGCTGACATCTTATGAGGCTGAATGTCGTATTTAGCCCCTTTAATGTGATTGTGTTAGAAGAAAAGAAATACAAAATGTTTTTTTTAAAGAAATGTGCAGAATAAGGGCTTTGTTAAACCAACTCAGATCAATGTCATGTCAGAAAAAAATATGTTCAGCCTTGTCTCAGCCATCATTTCCTTCATACTGGAGGCTGCAGACAGAGAGGCTGAAATAACGACGGCATGCTGCTGGCATCTGAATTACACCGGGACCCAAATCAGTGGCCCACCAGTCTGTTGCCATGGTAACTCCTTGCTTTACACATTTTGGGTGCCGGCTGGTATCATACCAAATTGCTCTCCTGCTCTCTCCGTGCCCTCTCAGTCCTGCTGTGTGAGTGTGTGTGTGTGTATATGTGTGTGTGTGTGTGTGTGTGTGTGTGTGTGTCTGGCTGTGTGTTGCGTTGACTCGGGGCTTCCAGTCGTAGTCTCGGCTCAGAGAGGGAGCATCCTCAGCTACAGTCTGCCTGTCACACAGGTAATACAAGCTTTTACTTCATTGGGAGAGTGTTTCTGTGTGTGTGTGTGCTGTTAATTTTGTTTATAGACATAGATACGCAGGTATGATGCAACCTTTCTGTGTCTCAGTGCAGAAATTTGTGCATGTGGTTTATTCTCCTGCCAAAGCCAATGAAAGCCAGACTGCTTTGTCATTTGACATCACTCTGTCAGAGAAATGCTGAGACAACCAGACCAGGCTAGTTGTCATTACTGCCAGCTACAGCTTTGTTGATATGACAAGGATGTTTTTTTTACAGGGCTGTTGTGTTGTAAACGTGCATTTCTGTGGATTTGTTCAGAAGGCTAAAAATCCACGATGTCTCAATGAACCCTCGATGCTATGTTTAAATGTCCCTTCAAGTGTATGTCTGGAAGAGACTGCATTTTGTTTTCATCCTCTCAAGACATATGAAGCCTGTTTAGAATAACAGAGGGGCAGTTTGGATTTTCTCCCTTTTTGTACATTTAGAGAATTTTTAAAATGCTGCTTTCATTAGTTTTGAATATACGGTGCATTAAGAAACTATTCAGACCTCTTCATTTTTTTGATATTTAATATTGCAGCCTTATACTAAAATCTTTTAAATATGATATTTTTTTTACTCTCATCAGTCTACACTCAGTGCCCCATAATGACAAAGCAAAACAGGCTTGTAGAATTTTTCACAAATTTATTAAAAAACTGAAATGGAGGATATGCACTTTCCTACTACAACGTGCCCCCTCAGTCGTCTGAATGGCAAAACATCCTGCAACATGGCTGCCTGTAGTAGGGTAAACTGCAATAGTGGGACTTATAATTATCTGCTTATATTAAAGACTGACAAGGATACTTCCAGAATGATTTCTAAGGAGATAATTCTGGAATAGTTATAGTAGACCTATAAGCACTCTTCCTGCCCTTGGAAAGGTAAAGGAAAAGACTGTTCATGTTCAGATCCAAGACTACTTTAACCAAATCTGATCATGCATACAGAAAAGGTTACTCCACCTTTACAGCACTTATACAAATGATGATGATTGATTAAGGGAGAATGATAGCTTAAAAATATCAGGATATGGTTATGTTCGATTTCATTGATTATGTAATTCTAATTTAAAAAGCTTAAATGTTATGGTTTTAGTCCCTCAGTGACTACACTGATGAAGAGTTTCCTTTTGAACACAGAGAATATTTTACAATGGCAGTCTCTCAAATAGAAGTAGTTTAGTATGTGGGATACCTCAAGGAAGTTGTCTGGGACCACTCCTGTTTTCATTTTTTATTAATCACTTGCAAATGCAAATATAACAATGTACGCTGATGATTCTGCTGTTTATTACACAGCAACTACATGCTATGAATTGTTTATTCAGGTGCTGTTTTTTCAATATTGTGTTTTTCTTCACATGAGTTGCATAATTCTCTTTCTGTGTAAAAATTTCAAATAACATATATACAGATTTTTAATTGTATTGTTACTTAAATATGTGTACAGTATTAACTGGCTTCATGTATTGATTATATTGATGTAATTTTTATGCAAATTAATGCCATATTCATGTGTTATATGTGTATTATATGTTAGATGTGGACCCCAAGGAGACTAGCTGATTGCCATGGTATCAGCTAATGGGGATCCTTTAAATAAAAAATAAAACACTTGCACTCAAAAGAAACCCAAGAAACAGTAGTCTATGGACATGTGGCCACTAAAGCTGCTCTAGGTGTCATTTAGAAAACTTACGAGAAGAAAAATTAGTTGTTTTCAACATGTTCTGTAATATTTTGTCTTCAGTTGCATAATAGTTAACTGGCTGGGAAATGTTCCTTGTTCACCACCTTTAAAATTTTACTTCACCTCCCTTCCTCACCTGCAGCCAGTTATCAATATCATGTGATTTGTTTCAACTGCATGATTTAGCTTTTCTTCTGCTAATCTATGCTAGTTTTAGACAAATCTTTGCATGTGTTTACTTCTGCTTTGAGAAAGCTTTTTTTAAGGACACCATTACACACAATAGTTTTTAAAAAAAAGCAAGTCATTCCCAGGGTCTGGGACTCACAGAACAACTTGATACTGATCTCAAAGCCTTGTGTTTTACCCATGGATGGCAGATGAGAGCTCACATTTTATAAAAGTCTTCAGGCACTCATTTTGGAGGTGGTATCTCGCTAAAAAATGAGCTATTCATACACATCTGCAGGATTATTAAACCCCAGATTTAAGCTTTAGGGGCTGTTTTTTAGCTGTTTGATGTCACAATTGCGTTTGGCATTGGCACCCCAGCATGTCTATTTTTCCCATATTGGAAGAAAGGGTTTTGCCTGTAAGCAGTGAATAGGTGGTACACGTTTATTGCACTTTGCTATTGAAAATGGGAAATGGCTGCTTTGAGTTGGTGAGTGGGTTGTGTTAAGTGTTCCCGGAAGAAGTGTGTATGTGTGTAACTGCATGCGTGTGTGCCTGCCAGCTTGTTTGTGTTGATGTGTGGGCGATGCTGGATAGAAAAAGGTCCTGAAACAGCAGCAGTAAAAGCATCGCACTGCCGCCCAATCCCACATAACCACTGTTACTATGCAAATGAAGGCTGGTTTGATTAGAACTCTGCAGGCCCCCCACCCCCCCAACTGCTGCATGCAAGGCAATATTTAAACCATTTATTACTGTACATACAGACAGGCAGACAGATGTAAGCTTAAAAGAGACATATTCTCATTTTTAGGTTCTACTTTCATTTGGGGATTCCAATACAATAGGTTTACAGGCTTTAATGTTTAAAAACTACATTATTCTTTTCATGCTGGCCATTGTTGCAGTACGTCTATTCGCCCTCTCTCTGAAACACTCTGTTTCAGCTCCAGTCCCCCCTCCTGAAAATCCCAGTCTGCTCTGGTTGGTCAGCTTCCTGCTCAGTTGAGCAGGCACTCTCCACTGTGATTCACTAGGTATTCAGTGGGTCAGACGGTAGCCTATCTAGAGGTGGTGCTAAGCACAGATATAGGTGCTTAGGTGGTGCTAAGCACAGATATATATATGTCCCTGTTTTTGTTTTGTTTTTTGTTTTTTTGTTATCGTTTGTTTTGTTTTGTTTTGTTTTGTTTGTTTTTTTTGTTTTTGTTTTTTGTTTTCTTTTCTTAATGTGTTATGACCCTTGTGTGTCTTGACGGCTTTTGACACCATGCCAGAGGACTACGGTTGGAAACTAGCCTTTGGCTAACACTGGCACATTTACAGAAATGTATAATGAATGTGCACTGTCCTCTTTAAATAAATAAATTAAAAAAAAAATATATATATATATATACGTAGATGCTGCATTGGCCTCTGGATCCTACATCAACATTGCCGTCATTTCATTATGTCAAGACCGGCCTGTGAACCAATACATGTAAATAAAAAGCACTATAACATTTACATTTATCAACCGATTTCAGTGAGTAATTTTTATGTTTTAATTTTTATGATATACGTGGAAAAGACAAAAAAAAAAGTTTTGGGGTTTTTTTTTACCTCACATAGATCATGTAATGTAAACGTTATAATACTTTTTATCCAGGAGAAATGCAGCTAGACTGTTAATGTGTACCGTTGAAAAAAAGCTTATGCAGGGTCACAACATTTATTTCTGTTCAGAGTTGCATTGATTTTTCACCAAGATCTTGTATTGATGATGGGAGAGTCGGACCGCTACATAAAGTCTTCTCCAGTGCATCCCAAAGATTCTCAATGGGTTTAAGGACTCTGGACTCTGTGGTGTACAATGCATGTGTGAAAATGATGTCTCATGCTCCCTGAGCCACTCTTTCACAATTTGAGCCTGATGAATCCTGGCATTGTCATCTTGGAATACGCCCGTGCCATCAGGGAAATAAAAATCCATTGATAGAAAAAACCTCCTCATTCAGTATATTCAGGCAGTGAGCTGACCTCATTTTTTGGGTACATAACGTTGCTGAACCTCGACCTGACCAACTGAAGCAACCCCAGATCCTTAACACTGCCCCCACAGGCTTGCAAGGTAGGCACTAGGCATGATGGGAGCATCACTTCATCCGCCTCTCTTCTTACCCTGATGCCCCCATCACTCTGGAACAGGATAAATCTGGACTCATCAGGCCACATGACCTTTTTCCATTGCTCCAGAGTCCAATCTTTATGCTCCCTAGCAAAGTGAAGCCTTTTTTTTATGATTGGCCTCACTGATAAATGGTTTTCTGAAGGCTACACAGCTGTTTAGTCCCAATCCCTTGAGTTCTTGTCCCATTGTGCATGTGGAAATGGTCCTACTTTCACTATTAAACATAGCCGTTAGTTCTACTGTTGATTTTTTTACAATTTGATCACTTAAACGTTTCGTTTCGTCCGAATCATCATCTTCCTTTAAGACCACTATCCTTCCAGTTTTTAATAATGCATTGGACAGTTCTTAACCCAAAGTGATGTCTTCAAATTGCCTCTCTTGTCCCATTAAGAAAGTCCAAAGACTTTTCATATACTATCATAAATTATAAAGAAAAATTAAGAGCATGGAACAAGTAAATGTTTACCATTTTGATTAAAAAATAACTGAAACAATCAATCGTTTATCAAAATAGTTGGCAACTAATTTTCTTTTGATCAGCTAATCATTTAATCATTGCAGCGCCACCTGTTTGGTGCCCAATTTGGGAGAACTAATGAAAAATCCCAATTTCTACATAAAAACTCATACATTATTATCACAGATGTTTCCTCTTGCTAGTTATGAGCCTGAGCCCTGCAGTACTGTCCTCATTTAGCCCATGCTGCCCACCAGTGTCAGACAGCCAGACTGTGTTGAAGCTTTTTTCTAAATGTTGACTCTTGAATTGTCATGAAGAGTGCAAATTTCATATTTCCTCAATTTTCTCACAAAAGACTGGATTCGATTAGAATTTTTTGAAGGTTAACTACCTGCAAGCTGAAATTGCATTTCAGTGTCACCTCCAAAAGGGAGTAGATCCTCCACCTGGAGTGTACACAGATGGCTGCCAGGAGTTTCCTCTGAGAATCTGGCCTCTTAGAATCTAACAAAAATCTACCGAATCCTTTCTGGTACTCTCAAATCTAGTTGTCAACTGACTCAAGTTACTTTTTATTTGTACTTTGTCTCAACATTGTGGACGATATCTCATCTATTTGCTGAGCTTGTGGCTGTAGCCCAAGTTGATGGGCTTTTGGGCCTACTAGGCCTCTGACAAACAGACCTGTCACCATCAACATTTTCAACTTTCATCAGCTTCCGGTACATCCTGGTAAGATACATCATGCCTCCTAAAAATACTAAAACATCCCCTTGTGAGGAGGATGCTGTGGTCACAATGAGTGTACTCTCCCAGTTAATGGAGCAGCAGAGAGAGATTTATAAGGATATGTTACTGCAGCAGCAGGACAACTTCAAATGTTTCATTCAGCTGATCATGGATGGAACTAACAAAAGATTGGATGGCGTTATCAGAGATGTACAGGAGCTGAAGACCAGCTTGGAATTTACCCAAGCAAAGTTTGAAGAGAATAAGATGGGATGCACTGAGATTGAGGCAAAGTTAAAGGCATTTGAGACAACCATAACTACTTCCAAGCAGGAATTGGATGCAATGTTCACCAAGCTGGACTACATTGAAAACCAGAGCAGGAGAACAAACATTTTAATCGATGGCATTGCTGACGAGAAAGGAGAGAATTGGAGTGAATCAGAGAAAAAGGTGCGACAAATGCTTTCTAAAGACTTGGGCTTAGATGGAACAAATATGGACATTGAGCGTGCCCAGAGACTTGGTCAGTACCAGGAGGGGGGAAGGCCAAGGAAAATTGTTGTCAAACTTCTTCGCATTAAAGACAGAGAGCTGATTTTTTCCTCTGCCAAGAAATTAAAGGGCACTAAGATCTACATTAACGAAGATTTCTCTGAAGCTGTGCAACTGAGGAGGAAAGAGCTGTGGCCGAAGTTGAAAGCTGCCAGAGAGAGAGGTGATAAAGCGAGCTTGAAGTATGATAAACTGATCATCACCCCCAGGGCTGGACAAAGTCAGTCACTGGCCTAATGAGCTTTAAAGTTCAATTTTATCTTTCTGTGAGTGTAGTATTTGTGTACATGCATGTGTGTCTGTGTGCTGGACCAATAAGTCTGATGTAGCCTACTCGATGATGACAAAACAACTTATGGTACAAGACGTTAATATAGATTATACATATTATTATAATATCTGACTTATTTACCATCAACTAAGATGACCAGCATAAATAAACTACCTAAAGGTTTAATCCTTGCACATATTAATATATGTAGTCTGAGGAATAAAATTCAAGACCTTTCTCTATTTTTGAAATCAAACAAAATAGACATACTTATGATTTCTGAAACCCATCTGGACAGCTTCATAGACAATTCAGATGTTGATATAGGGGGATTTTCAATATATAGACATGATCGAAACAGGTTTGGAGGTGGCGTGGCCATTTACATACGTGATCATTTTCCTGTGAAACTGAGACATGACTTAATGGTTGATGATGTTGAAGTGTTATGGTTACAGGTACAACTTCCATATTTAAAACCAATAGTTCTTGGCTGTTGTTATAGGCCACCTAGTGCCAGGATAGAGTATTTAAATGGTTTATGTAATATGCTGGACAAAGTGACTGAGGAAAACAGAGAGCTATACTGGCTGGGTGATCTAAATATTGATTGGCTATCTGATAATTGTCCCCTGAAGAATAAGCTTAAATCTATGACAGACACCTGTGGTTTATCTCAATTAATGTATCAACCCACAAGAATTTCTAGTAACAGTACAGGATCTTCAACATCAAAATGTATTGATCATATTTACACTAATAATCCTGATATGTGCTCAACACCCGTTTCTGTAACAGTTGGCTTTAGTGACCACAACTGTGTTGCTGTCTCCAGGAGAACAAAGTTACCTAGAGCTTGTCCTAAAATCATTATGAAAAGAACTTATAGGGCATTTAATGAGGAGAATTTTCTAAATGAATTAGATAACATTAAATGGGATTTGGTATGTGCTATTGATGATGTGGATACCTCCCTTAATTTATTTATGGATCTTTTTATGAGAGCTGTTAACAATCATGCCCCGTTAAAGAAATTTACAGTTAAAGCCAAAAGTGCTCCTTGGGTTGATGCTGAATTAAAGAGCTTGATGGCTCAAAGGGATGAGGCTAAAAAGGTTGCTGTTCGTTCTGGCTCTCTTGAAGACAGAATACTTTATTGTACTTTAAGGAATCATGTGACCAAGGTGAACAGAGTGAAAAAGAAAAAATATTTTCAAAAGAGAATCTCCGATAGTGGTACAGATAGTAAGAGAATGTGGAATGTACTCAACGAAATCATGGGGAAAAAATCTACCTGTACTTCTTTTGTTGAATTGAATGGAGTTTATTTGACTAAGCCAACACAGATTGCAAACTATTTCAATGATTATTTTGTTAATAAGGTTTCTAAACTTAGAGAGAAAATGGATTGCACTGTTGATTCCAACTCCGATGAGCTGATAAAAAAATTTATTATGAAGGATAAACTGTGTAATTTTGAATTTTATCAGGTTAATGTTGTGCAGGTGGAAATGTTGCTGAGATCTTTGGCTGTTGGTGGGTCTGCTGGTACAGACAACTTGGATAGTAGGCTGTTGAAATTATCAGCTGTACATGTTTCTAAACCAATCTGTCACATATTCAACAGATGTCTGATTAGTGGTGTGTGTCCAAAACTTTGGAAGGAGGGCAAGATCATTCCTTTACCCAAAGATACAAAATCAACTTTCTGTGGTCCGAATAGTAGGCCTATTAGCATTTTGCCTATTCTGAGTAAATTATTGGAAAAGATTGTATTTAAGCAAGTGCAAGATTACTTTTCTCACAATGATTTAACTACAATGTTCCAACATGCTTATAGGTCTGGTCATTCCACCTGCACTGCAATGACACAAATGTCAGATAGCTGGTTAACATCAATTGATGACTCAATGCTAGTGGGTACAATATTACTTGACTTCAGTGCTGCCTTCGATGTGATCGACCATGACATTTTGATTTCCAAACTTATTAGTTACGGTTTTACTTCCTCTGCAATCAAGTGGTTTACGAGCTATCTGTCTGAGAGGTCGCAAAGAGTTTATTTTAATGGTGCATTATCTCGTAGTAAGTCCCTGGACTGTGGAGTCCCCCCAAGGAAGCTGCCTCGGACCTCTTTTATTTTCTATTTTTACTAATGATATGCCGTATGTACTCAGCAAGGCTACATTGACTATGTTTGCCGATGATTCTACTCTTTATTATGCAGCCCCTACATGTTCAGAGCTTAATCAGGTTCTGTCTTGTGAGATCAGCAAATTATATAACTGGATCAAAACAAATAAACTTATTCTAAATATATCAAAAACAATGAGTATAATATTTGGTTCTAAGTATAGATTATCAGATAATCCTAAAATGAATATATTAGTAAATGGTCAAACTATACAGCAAGTAAAAACGGTGAAGCTTCTTGGACTTTGGCTTGATTGCACATTGTCATGGTCTGATCACATCAACAAAGTTGTTGCCAAAATGGGTAGAGCTGTTGCCATAACGCGTAAATGTGCACCGTTTCTCAATTCACAATTGTTTAGTCGTGTTTGTTTGTACATTGGTTTTATGTCACTTAGATTACTGTTCAGTTGTATGGTCTGCTGCATCGAACTGTCTTCTAAGAAAATTACAAGTGGCTCAAAACAAGGCTGCAAGACTGGTTCTTGGTTGTTCTTCAAGAACTAGTGTTGCAGAAATGCATGAACGTCTTGCTTGGCTGATGGTCAAGCATAGACTATCTGCTAATACATTAATATACTTTCATAGAATTATTAACACTCAGACTCCTAAATTTCTTTATGATAATATAATTTACTGCTCAAATACGCATTCACATTACACTAGAGGGGCGAATAGTGGACAGATTACTTTACCCCTACCTAAGTCTGACTCTATGAAGAGGACTGTATTCTATAGGTCAATTGTGTTTTGGAACAATCTTCCAGTTGTGGTTCGTGAAATTAAGGGAAAAAATGGTTTTAAAAAGAGTCTAAGAATGTATTTGTTCTCAACACCATAATGTCATCTTGATTATTTGTTTGAGCGAGGTTTTGTCATGTGATACATGAAGGGTATGTTGCTTTTCCTTATTTTATTGTTTTTATTTTAATAGGTACTTTCAGTGTTGTTGTTTTTTTTGTTTTTTTTTTGTTTTTTTCTTATAATTGATATTGTGAGTAATTGAGATTGTAATGATTGTGTTTTGTATGTTTTGTCTGGACCCCAGGAAGACTAGCTGTCGTCTTGGCGTCAGCTAATGGGGATCCTTTTAAATAAACAAATAAACAAATAAACAGATAAAAGAAGAAGGAGGAGGGAAATTGTGCTCAACAGCTGCTGTCTGGTTATTCACAGTCCAATGCAGCCATTCAAACAGCTGAAAATATCCACTAGCCCACTTTATCTTACACTAACTTGCATGTTGCGATTTGGGCTGAGGAATCTTTCTTGCATGCGGTAGCCTCGGTCTCTCCCTGCATTGTCATTGTCAAATAAAGGAACGGAAGCCAAAACATAATCTAGAAAAAATACTCTGATCATTTTATCCGGTATACTTAAATTCAAAAGGGATACAACCGGATTTAGCCCATAATTAGATGATTTTTTTAATTAAAGAAGAAATCTATAACATATTTACAGTAATAAATCCTAAAGTGACCATGATATGTCATCAGAAATTATAGAAACATGCTAAATTGAAACACTGGCTTCTCTGACAACAACCCTACAGCTGTGGTGTCCTCAAATTTCTACTCCAGGCCAGAGTAACTATTGTAGTTTTCCTGTTTCACATTAATTAGAGTTAAAATAAATGCAGAATGTTTGCCGAATGAGTCAGTGTCTGTTTATGGGTCGGAAGAAATCATTAATAATCTTTTAGAAGGAGTAGACGTTTATAACGGTTATGAGCAATATGTTAATAGTCTGGCAGGCAGTCACTCAACTCCAACTCCAGCGTGTATGTTATTGGCTCAGTTTGCTTTTGTTTTCAGGATAACAGGCTTAGCTTTACATTGACAGACAACTGACAGTTATAGTATAACGGCTGATCAACTTATAGTGTAGGACTCGTCATAGTTTGTCATTGTCAGTTTACAATGTTGTGCTTGTCTTGCACTCCTGCAGTGTTCCTGCAGCCTGCCTGAGCTTTCCCAAGTATGGGGAGGAGGTGGCCGGAGGAAACAACTTGCTTCAACCATAGATCATACATTAAATAGGATTTCAGTCTATTTAATGTACAATCTGTGACTCCTACTCACTATTGCACTGTAGTACTCATTGTTGGACGCACAATTGTTACATAATGCTCCTTTAAAGTGTGTACATTTTATTTGTTCTAAATTCAGCACTCTCAGAAGCATTAAAGAGTGCCTTGTCCTTGTAAATTAAATAAATTTAAAAAATAAATTAGACATCTTTCATCTCATACTGTACCCTCTTCTGTACTCCAGGTCTAATTTTTAGTCTGCACTTATTTAGGGATGCTGGGTTTCCATGGTAACACTCACAGCCTTCACCAGCAGCCTTAGCATCCCTGCAGTTATGGAAACAATTTCAGCTCCATCACACTGGTTTTGATAACATGATTTAAAAAAAAAAAAAACGTAATAGAAAATGGATGGAAGATGAGATTTCATCAATATTTTCCCTGAAGGTTGACAGAGCTGTGTGCTGTCCTTCAGCAGCAGCCTGCTACACATTCTCACACAGTTATTCACAGATTGAAACCTGGAAGCTGCCCAGTGCATCCACAGTGCCCCGATGTACTGGAGCAGCTGGGGATTTGCTTCACTTTTTTTTTTTTTTCCCAGCCAGTCTTGAGATTTAAGCCAAATTAATTCCCTAAACTTTCTCTCCAGCTTGAGCCACTTCTCCTAAATGTTTTTTTTAAAGAATAATCTTGAAATTGATTGACCTTGTGTGTGTTTGTGTGTGTGTGCTCAGACAAGTGTCAGCGCGGATTGTGCAGGAAGTGACAGCAGAGGCAGTGGCAGTACTGAAGGGAGAGCAGGAGACTCAAAGGCTGCCATCAGGTAAGCCACACACACACACACACCCACACACTTACACACACACCTTTACAATTACTGCAGTAGAAATAATTCTTTCTTCCATCCAGTGCTTGCAGGAGGCTGGAGCCAATCCTAGCTTGCATTTGGGCAGGGTATAGGTGGATAGGTGACCAGTCTTTCAAACAACAATGCAGGCAATTAATGCAAAAAGGAGTCACCAATTTATCTAACCTGCTTGTTTTTAGACTTTGCACGGAAACCGATCACTCATTCATTCTGTTAAAGTATTTCACCCTTAGTGTTTAGTCGAGAAGCTAGTCAAACTACAGTGTACATGATGGGACAAAATATTGCACACACGTGAGCCACGTCAGCCTCCAGCTTACCAGACCTCTGTAGCCCTGCTTGAGGCCAGTTGCTCAAGGCTACATTAGCTGCTACTAGGACAACACACCAGAAACTCGTGTACATCACATAGTGGGTATTACAATTTCCAGTTTCATTCAGCAGACACTTTTATCCAAAGCGACGTACATCTGAGACCTGATACAACACAAGCAAGGATGTAGTCAGGAGAGAACAACATGAGTAAGTGCCATGAAGCAAAGTTCAAGTCTGAGAGGACGTAGGTGCCCACAGGCAGTGCCAGTAGCAATGTGCATAGAGTGCACATAGAGATGCATTGGATTTTTTTCCCCTTTTTTTTACATTATGGATATGTTGTGCAGTCAATCAAGTGCAAACGTGCTCACAAAAGAGCTGGTTCTTCTGGGGTAATGTAGGAAAGAGGTTTTTATAAGGAAAAACAGTGTATGGAATTCAAAAGACACTTCTGCTGGATCTGCTGCATCAGTCTTGATACTTCTTTAAACTGAACATCATGAGTCTGACAATGTTATAGAAATTTTCAAGCCTTTTAAAATACACAGAATGCAGAGCGTTCTGCATGTTGTGTGTGTCCTGTAAAGACGGGCAACTTGGGAAGGACTCGTAGTAGTCAGTAGCATTGAATGAGTATTAACACAACACCCATACAGCTACAGACAGTGACCCATTAAGAAGAACACACACAAAGACACACACATAAGCTTGTAAACACACATGCACATGCATGTTAGAGGTGGTAGAGTGATGGATGCTGCCCAGAAACAGGTGCCCCAGGCAATTGGGGTTTTGGTGCCTTGCTCTAGGGCACTTCAACAGTGCCCAAGAGGTCAAATTGCACCTCTCCAGCTACCAGTCCACTCATACTGTTTTGGTCCAAGCTTGACTTAAACTGGCTACCCTCCAGTTCCCAAGCCAAGTCCTTACTGACTGAGCTACTGCCGCCCCATTTAACCAGTTGACTCTTCAGAGACTGGGAGCTCTCAGTGAACACGGAGAGACGGAACACCACCTCTGAGACTGACAGAGGTTTGACAACAGGCAGTAAGAGTACAAAGGTGTCTTTCCTGTCGGGTTTGGCTCCTGGCACCCCGGGGCTGAGTCAGATAATTTGGCCTCATGGCTAACTAAGCACTCAGCAGTTAGCGGTTAGCTACTTTAGCAACAAGTAAAGCTATATTCCCATCAGGAAACTCCATAAATGACCTCTGTATTGTGTTCCCTTGTCAGTCTTGGAGGCTGTGTTCTGTCCCAGTCCATCTGTGTTCAGTGGGAGGCTGCTGAGCCCGGTTTCATTGCCGGCTAATGGCAGCTAAATTAGTGGAAACTCTGAAGCTGAGCAGCAGGACATCAGAGGGAAAACCACAAAGCATTTTCTCCATAAAATATTATCCAGTTTCTCCCGAATCATTGAACAGAATCATCAAAATCCTTTGTACAGTAATGTTAATCATTGAGGCCTAGCTCTCAACCCATCGTATGCTCCACGCAGCTAATGTTAGATGTTGAAGCAGTCAACTGTAAAATGCCTCATGTATAATCTGCTGTGAATCATGCCACTTTCTCCAAACTGAATTTTCCAGCCAGTTGGACGTGACTACAGAATTTTGGGGAACAAGGTTTGAGGTGGCAAACATCTTGGAGGCCACACTGACATACCATACTGCTGCTAACTAGCTAACTAATGAATCTTAGCCATAGCTCTGCACTACTGAAAGTTGAAGATTGATTAACAGCTAGATGTCATATTAGTGGTTAAAGTTGGTTAGTTCTGTCTTACATAAGCACATCTCAAACTTTGTTTTACACAATGAAAAATAAATGGATTTTCCATGACGTTAATATAAAGATACAAACAAATTTCTTTCTTTTTGGCATATATTTTTAAATAGGTACACAATATGACTGGGGATATGATCTAATAGGGTTAAAGAAGCATTTTTCTTTTCATCTCGTCTTTAACTTAACTTTATTTGCAGTTTTAATTCACTGGCAGCTGATGTCTCACATGACTAGGTTGTAGAGGCTGAGTTATACTCATTCATCTTCAGCTAAATGTTCTAAGATGATTGTCTTTTGATGATGATACCATTTCTTCCATGTTGGTCTAGCCCTTACCTGTACAGCTATTGATATTATACAAATGAATGACTACAGATGCTCAAAGTCCTCAACAGAGTGTGATTTTTAAGAATGTAATGTTTCTTCCTCGTCCTCTCCCTTTGCAGTTGAAGACACAACGAATTTGCCTCCCTCTCCTCCCCCCTCACCTGCCGCGGAGCACTTTGGTCCACTGGAACGAGGTAGGCCAAGAATATAAGTGTGTTTATGAGAGTATGTCTCTGTTGGAGGAGAGTGTGGTTCCCTTCTTTTCCATGACTGAAGCTTCTGGAGTTTTTTTGATCGCCACCACATTGGGGCACTGATGTGGGTTGGCTCTGGGTGTACTCTTTAACCCTCCCCCCTTCTCTCAGGACGTGCCCCACCTACAGGGGTACAAACCACACATTGGTACCCGTTCAAGAAACCTGTACACACCAGAGTTGCTAAAAGCAGGAACATGTTCTCCATTTTTCAGACATCCATTTCTTCTGAAATCCTGCTTCCTCCTCCTCATCGTACACTTGGAACAGATACAATTAGTATCTTCATTGCCATCACCATTTATCTCCAAAAGAAAGAAGCGCTCACATGCATGAACACCTTGTTACAACAAGTGCACTCTTTTTTATCATCCTCTTCTTCCATTTCCCTTTCTAACCTCCACACATTCGCTGTCTTCCCACACACTAATATGACAGCCAATTTAGGTAACCCTCCAACTTCTTGTTGTTTGTCTTTCATGTTGAATTATGTCTTTAGTTTTGCATGTTTAATCATGGTGTTGTGTTTTCTTGTCATTGTCCACCGTCAGTCTTTTTTGTATGTGTTTGGCTGTGGCTACTGATCAGAGGTTTAGCTCTATAAACATTACTTGAAGACATAGCTGCCCTCAAGCTAAAGCCCAGGGACTTTCTGGCTAAGCCTGAAGTCTAGTAACATAAGCAGGGTGTAAAGCAGAATTTAGATAAAATGATAAAATGTGAACTGTAGAAATGCAGTCTAGATGAACTGAATAATCTTAGTAAGCTAGATAGCCTAGCTGACCATTCAGCTTCAGTACTAACATGTAGTGTGAGTGTTAGCTAGCCATCTGATGTTACAAGATTATAAATACAATGCTCATAAGTGACAAAAAAAATAGATTTTTTTATACCTTGAATTTAGATTTTGTCCATTGGCATAGTGATACTATCTGAGTCTTTATCTTTGACTTAAAGTTTACTTAAGCAATGCAGTGGTTTTTGTGCAGCTGCCTGCAAGAAATGGTTGTACAGTGTGTCTAAAACGCGAGTCTGCTTCATGCTTGGCCTTTGTTTTCATGTCTGAAGTGGCTGGAATGTAATGAAGAGAGTCTGCAGGTGGGCCAGCCATGCACCAAAAAGGGATGGTTAGTTTTGTCAACATTGTGTTATTTGTACAGTAGAAGAACTGATTTGAGGTCACAGGGGCTTCTGTAGAAGGTGACAGTGTTTTTATGTTCTTGACCTGACAGATCGGTAAAAGGATTTAGTTATTCTGATTGTTGTTGTGTTAGTGGCATAGACAGTAGAATAAGTGGACGGAGCCACCCTGATGACCCCCCCTTCCACTGGTTTGTGCACTCCTGTTTTGAAGCCTTGAGTTTGGCACTGTGGAGGTTACCTTGCGAGGCAGCTGGATTTGCGAGATCATGCAAGAATCCATATTCCCAGACCTCAAGTTATCTGTTTGTGTCATCCTAGGAGGGACTAACTAATGGCAGCTACGGGCGTGGTTTTAGGTATGAAGACAGCATGGAAGTGACTCATCTCAAACAAACAATGGCGGCTCCTGAGGAGTTAAGATACTGTGATAGCATCACTTATATTATTAGAACTGGAGAGCATTTCTTCATTAAGAGAAGAGTAAACAATAGCACTAAAGGCTTTTCTTAATGGAAAAGATGTTTTTGCTTTTTTCCCAAACAAATTCAGGAAGAGTTTGATTTACCAACTGGCTCCGCTGGTAGTAACCACTGGATTTTCAGGAATCCAGCTGCCTCGTGAGGTAACTCTCCTACTATTTCATATGGTTAATTGATGGTTGAAGCCACTGTGAGACATGATAGGCAGATGGTTCATCCAGTCACAGTGTTTTTAAAGTGCCTGCCCCTTTCCAGCCAGTTTCTACAGATGACTTCCTAGATGGTTCTGTGTAACAAACCATCTGGCATGTCAGGTGATGAGGGGGATCGGCATCTTGTTTTTTGTAGCCAAAGCTTGCACAGTACCAAAAAGATCATGGAGCTTGTGGGTGACGTATCGCGACATGGGCAGTGCTTGGATTTGGCTTGTCTGTTTGAGATCTATCTCGTATTACAGCAAAAAAAAACAACATAATTTGAACATTGTGCTGTGAAGAAGACTGAAATAATAAATCAAGTGAGAATTAGGGTCTTTTTCTCATAAGACTCTCTACAATCAGACTTCTTTTTGCAACAAATGAATTCGCCCCCTGCTGACCATTAGAAAGACTGCAGATTTAAGCCACGCCCACATTGGCATCACTTTTCAGACCTGGAAACTCTTTCCACTTATTCTACTGCCTGTGATAGTGATCATGATACAATACAAGTAGGTACTAAAAGGCTCAGTCATCTCAGGATCTTAGAGGTGGTATAAATATGACCTTTTGAACTACACAGGTTTTCCCATTGTTCGAAAATGACTGATGATTAGAGAAGACTGATGATTAGATGGTGTCTATGACTTGAGGTGGTATAGAAGTTTGTTCACGTAGTGGCAATTGCAAATTACAAACGTTACTGATTTTATTGCTACTGTACGACAAGTACAAGCTGTATTAGTATTATAACTGTTGTTCAATTATTTATTGTGTCGTATGTCTTTTATTTAGCTGTAATCATTCATAGTGAATTGGTTTGTATTGATACTTCCCTCAAAAAATGCAAAATTCTAATTTTGTTTGTCTCAGAGTATGGCTGGCCCCAAAGCTTTTGTCATTTTTGAGTTGCTTGTCACTGTGTCTCCTTGTCAGTGTCCTGTGTGTGTTATGTTTCTCTTGCTCTCAACCAAGCTTTGTCCTCTTCTTGCATTCCCCTCTCTGGTGACTCTCTCTGTTTTTGTTGCCTATTTTACATTTGTTGTCTTTTTCTCCTCGAGCTTGACCTCCCTTGTCACTGCAAAAAATGTCCATCTTAAAAAGTCACCTTAGGATTTATCCAGAGAAGAACGTGATGAACCTTTGATAATTTCCACAGCTTGCCCCAGTTGAATTCCACCTGAGAACCTGAACCAAAAATAAATTATTGCAGTGGTCCTACTTATACATTTCTAAGTTAAGACACTCTGCTTACATGATACAGCATTTGTTTTGTTAGCTCTTTTTACCTAATTTGCAAAACCCCCTGTTCAGAATCAGAAATCAGAATCAGAAACTGTTTTATTGCCAAGTAGGTTTTCACCTACCAGGAATTTGTTATGGCACGTTGGTGCATACAAACATAATACAAGCATAATACCCTTTTGATGTCTTTAAAGATATGTTAACTCACCTTTAAGATGGACATTCTTTGGTGTGTTCTCCATTTTCTGTTATTGATTTCTTCTTCCTTTTCCTTTATCTTCTTCTTCCTCTTCTTCACTCTCTCTTTCAGTCCGTGTGTCCAGATTTCCCTGCAGTTCTTCTCCTTGTGTCTGTCTTGTTTGTAGATGTAGGGGATGAGGAGGAGGCGGGGCCTCTCCGCCGCTTCCAAAATTCTCGGGAGAGGTGCAAGTTCCTCGCCCCCTCCATCTCAGTTTCCGTGCCCGAGGACGACCCCTACCACTCCGACGAGGAGTACTATGAGCACCCATTGTTCAGCCCAGAGTGGACGCACTCGGGCTCTCGCCCCACAGGGCAGGCCGTGGCCTTTAGACAGATTGAAGGTGAACCACGCATGGTTCCTCTTTGCCATTTCCCCCCCTCCATTCCTCTCTTTCTCTCGCTCTCACTCTGTTTCTCTCCTTTCTCTTTTTAACACCAATTTCCTCTCCTTCTTCTGTGATTTGACCTCCTCCCTCCATCCCTCCCTCCTTCCGTCCTTCCGTCTCCTCGTCCGTCAGTTTGTTTCTTGGTCCGTCAGTTCGTCTCTTCGTCCGTCTTTGTGTGTGTTTGTGTGTCCTTGTGATGTTTGTTCGCTCAAAATCTGAGCAGTTTCATATTTGTTTAACAGTCATATTTCTTTTTTTTTTTCATTTATTTCACTCAAAGCCATTGCTACCTGTGGTTGCCAAGTCCAACACATAGCAGTGATGTCTGTAAAGTAGGACAAATTAATTGTGATTCATTCAACGGACATAATACACTACAGTCCTCATCAATAAGGCCACCAAGGCTTACTTTTGGGTCATGAATTAAGGTCCAAATGGCTTTCATGAATATTTCAGAGATACAGTGCATGAACAATGGTCTCCATGCACAAATTTCTCTGAATCAGTCATCAGTTGTGTTTTGGTTCATTCCTCAAGATGACCCCTCACCATGTCACACCCCCTACACCCATCCTAAACTATTCTCAAACACGAGGAAGACTTTCAGCTCCACACACTCGCAAACACCTACACATACAACCTTCCACTTCTAGAAATGCAAGATAGAGGCAGTTTCTGTTAAAAAAAATGTTTGCTCGGATACACAGAGGTAACCTAAGATCTCAGTGTATTTACACTTAAGTTGTACAAATACATAACATAGTCTTCTATGTTATTCATCCATCAGAAGAAATCCTTTGGCTGGGCAGTCTCAACAGTGGACAAGAACTTCATTTATACCTCTGCCTTCTCCCAAAGATAGAATTTTAACTCCTCTAATACTTCTCTCCATAGCAGCATGTCTAAGCTAGACTAAGAATTCATAACATTCATGTGGTTAGGACTTATAATGCAAAAAAGAATTGGTCAATCTCTAAATGGCTCTATCTATGATTTATGTTAACATATTCCTGCAGGATGGCAGTTCACCATACTGCCTTAATAGTTAGGTTTTATTTAGCCTGTTTAAGCGTTGTGTCATAAGAGTAACGTAGCTCCTTTAAGGAATAGGGCAGTGTGTGATGTGTGTGTGGCGTGCAAATAAGGGAGAGCAAGCAGGAGACTGAGGGACGGTGCAGCTCATAGCACAGCAGAAACTTAAACTTGGCAATAAGTTGTCAGTGTGGCAGTAAATGTACAGTACATGTTACAGTGTGTCAGTTAATACACGCTGCAGATGCTAAAGAATAGGAAAAGTTTTGTCTGATATTTCCCAAATGCTGGACAAGTGATGGTGTTAGCCTCAAAGTAAGCAGAGTAGGAGAGGCTAACATTAAGCTCATGCTAATACTAATGCTAGTGTTGTATCTTTGCAACGTTGGCTTCAGTATGATTGTGTCCTTTTCAGAAGCTTTGTAATCCAGGCTTGAACTGCAGGGTCTTTTTTGGAGATGTGGTAAAATGAATCCATAATGAGAAATCCAATACAGAATGTCTTCTGTAGTTATTTATCCATTTTTCTTTTTTTTATAAAGAGTTGTTGTTGTTAGCATGTTGTTAGCCTCCTACTGGCAATCCCAGGATGATGAAATCAGAGGCTTCCTAACTTTCCAACCAATCAGGGGCTGTGTTCCTGACTTGCGTGTGACAATGCTGATCCAAAGACATATTAATAGATCAATGCACTGCTCTCAACATGAGATTGACCCTTGAAAATGAAATTTGCAGTGATGATAGTAATGAGCTCAACCATGCAGGAGGCATCACATGCCTGAAATGTTGTGGTAGCCTTAGTACGGAGTTTGTCATTGACCAAAAAAGTGTATAAATTACATAAATAATGTTAATGCAGAATGATTGACATTCTCACGACCCTCAGCGTCACTGCTGCCAAAAAAATCTAGTGGAAACATTATTTTTTCCAAACAGTAATGTGACACTAAGCAGCATTTAGGTGTAAAGCTGCGGTATGGAACATGTGTTACCTATGCCAGAACACAGCATTGGCTCCCGAAGAGCAAAGCTGCACACCCCCGCACTGACCATTACACAGTTAAAAATACAGTCTTGTTGAGAATCCGAGGCACTATTGCTTTTTGCTGTACCGGACTGCAGCTCTTCATGGTCGCCTTTTCTGAAGAGCCAGGGATTTCAGAAGTGCTCTGAGCTGAAGTGCTTCTACAATAGCGCAATGCTAGGCCTCGAAGTGTTGCTACTTCATTTATGTTTCCATTTTCCTTGAACAAACTTATTCTTCAGTGATTGTAGGTCAGTCTGGGTCGCAGGCATGGTGTGTGCAAGAGAAAAAGAGAAGTGAAAATAGTTATATGTTTGATTAAACAGTAAATACTGAAAAGAGAATTAAAAATATATATCTATATCATGCATGCTTTTAACCAAAATTTCTTTATAGTTTCCTCGCATACTGGGTACGCTAAAGACCCAAAGTAGAAACAAACAGAATAAAAATACACGTACACACAACACCCTGTACTATATGTGTAATATACCTGTATGTGTGAGCAGACATACACTTCAGGTCATCTTTTCCTAGAGCTGAAAGTGTCCCATCATAAGTTGTGTTCTCACATAGCCCAAGTCTGTGTTGCCTGTAGTCTTAATGTGTCCCCCTCTCACCCTGTTTTTGAGAAGAAGAGACCATGGAGGCTCTTACAGCTGAGTACGAGGAGGAGGTGGAAGAGGAGGAGGAGGAGGAGGAGAGTGCAGAGGCAGCAGAGTCCGAGGCAGCTCTTGATGAGCAGCAATGGAGCGGGGAAGAGCCAGAGCTGGACAGCCCCAAGCTGAACCCTTAGAGCAGGCAGAGGCCGTAGACGAGGCCCAGGATCTAGACCTGGAGCCGGCTGAAGCAGCTAGTGCTGCTGCAGAAAGCTCTATGGACAGAGAGGAGGAGGAAGCAGAGGGTGAGGAGAGCCCTGAGACAGGTGTGTCCTGCCCTCTGCTCTCCCTGCCTGCATGTTATTGCATTGTCCACTGTATAGGAATGCCAGATGTGTCAAGGGAACCCATAAGCATATAACATAATCACTATAATTCAGGTGGAATGGCAAGTAATCCTCCCTGCGCTCGGCTGTGGCTGCAAGGCAACACAGGCTTGTTGGTGAAAAGAGTCACATTCTTTTAACTTAACCTGGTTTTATTGTGTGCTACTTTTGCGCTTGTGTCTTCTTTTTTGTGCTTGTGTTTTTTTTCGGGGCGGCCGTTTCGTACTGGTATGATGAAGTTGAAGTGTTGCTGGACGTATCAGTGCTTTTGTTCACCGGCTAGAGGCTTACAGGTTTCTCATCGTGTTTACACATGGCTTGGTGCTGGTGTGCCGGTGCTATGCACTTTTTTGTAACCATGAATCGCACCTACTGAACATGGATCATTCATATTATTATCATAATTCTTTGTACATAATTTGCAGCGGATTTTGTGTTGGCTGTCTCATGTTAAGTGTGGCAAAGTTGTCTCATCAAATGCATTATTTTGCCAGAAAAATTCAAATTAATTTGTTTTTTTGTATGTTTTGTATGTTTTATCACCGTTATGAGAGTGTATGGCATTTCTCTGTCATTCACCAGCAAGGTTCTTCAGTATTTGTGCTAATACTCTTAACATTATGTAATGAAAGTCATTATTAAAACCCAAAATTAGTCTAATGTCAATTAAACTATATAAACATTGGATCAAATTCTCATAACATTTCATTGTGCTTACAAAGAATGACAGAAATGCTGTTCTTTTTGTATCTGATGTGATTTGAAGAGTTGCATGGATGTCCATCCCATCTTATTGCTTGTTTCCCATGAATCAGCATCACAGTTGCCTCATGCCGGTTCCGTCACATACCATGCCATACTCTCATCCATCTGTGACTTGGTGGACCCCATAATCTCGCCGTACTTCTGCAGTGATGGCCGTGTCATTGTGCTGTAAGTTTCCGAGGAGAGCTTTGCCTGTTTCTGTGATAACGGCTTTCCTGGTCCCTGGCTTAATAAATATCTTACTCGAAGCATGCCAAAGCATTCGTTTTCTATGGTGATCAAAACGGCCAACTTACAGATGTCCTTTCAGCTTTGAAGATGGACTCAGACAAGCAGGGCAGTGAGAAAAGCGGTTCCATGAGCCCAGACAGCATCGGATCGGAGAAACACCCAGAGGAGTTCTTTGAGCCCCAGGTCCAGGGGTTCTTTGCTGGTGAACGAGTTGTGCCAGAGAGCCCCACCATGGATATGCCATCCTTTGTATCTCCGAATGTTCAAAGCCAAGCCAAATCGCTCACACTTCAGCCTACATATGGTGAGCCTATCACGGTGTCAGAGAAGCAGCCGTCAGTGGAGGTGGTGGAGTTGAGCAGCATCGGGGCTCCCTCTGATTTCCCTTCAGTGGGAGTCAAAGTTCAAGGAGGAGACTCAACGAGAGATGCAAGAGACAGATCTGGCATGTCGGCTATTTTGAAACATCAGCCATGGAGGTTGATGAGGCCCCACAAAGTAAGGGTGAGGGTTATTACGAACTGAGCAGAGCTGGTGAAGAGAAGAGTGCAGTTGATTCCAGAGATCAGGAGATCAGCTACAGCACACTAGCCGAAGCCCAGGATAAACCAGAAACTACAAAAAGTACAGCAGAAGACACCAGAGTGTTTACAGTTCCTGACAGGAGTAATGAATGCAGGCTTTCCCCAGGTAAACTAGCTTTTGGAGCAGAGGAGTTACTCACTTAACATCACCATTGGAGCAATGGATCAAAGTGGCCAAGCCAGACCTAGGAACTTCTCCCCACTAGCCACAGATATCATGTCATACACTAGTGGAAGTCTAGATGAGTCAGCAGACTACCTCCCAGTCACTACACCTTCTGTGGATAAGCCTCCATCCTTCCCTCCTCTGATCTTGGAGACTGCAGCTTCTGTCACGTCAGATTCCTCATCTCCTCCAAGGACCACTGAGCCAGTTTCAAAACCCAGCCCTGAACCTGCGTCGCCAGAATCGCCACAGCCCCCTAAGGGCACTTATAAAAATGGCACAGTGATGGCACAAGACTTGCCTGAGATGCTGGACCTTGCAGGTACTCGTTCCAGGCTGGCATCAGAGAACAATGACCCAGAAATCACCCGAAGAAAGTCCATTCAAGCTGACGCTCCTGCCTTCACTGATGATCCACTGGCTAGCCTTGTTTCAGGGGAACAGAGTCCCAGAAAGAGCGACAGCCAGCTGGAGGAGATGGGCTATTGTGTCTTCAGTGAATATTCAGGGCCCATGCCTTCCCCTGCTGATGTGTTCAGCCCTACAGACACTTCTGCACAGGTCTTCACTCCCTCCGTTCTGGAGGAGAAAGTGGCTGAACAGGCGCGGAAATTAGCGGTCAGAGACACATCTGTGGAGAGCCAGCCATCAGGAGGTGCCGATGTCGCTGAAGAAAAAGACCAGAAGCAAGCAGAGAGGAAAGCCTCTGAAGCTGAAGAAAAGGGCAAGGAGGTTGCAGATGATCAGCTGAATAAAACTGTAAGTGAGACGCCACCTGCTCAGCCAAGTGAGACCTTTGTGACACCAACAGTCACCTGTGACTCTAGAAGGCGGCGGGAGGTCAGAGAGTGAGACTGAACGACAAGCCAGCGGTGAAGGATCAGCGTCAGAAACAGAGATCGCCGACTACGAGAGGCAGATCCGCAAATTGGAGATGGAGGACAGGCCTCTCAGTTTGGAGGAGGAAAGAGAACTGCAGGAGCTTCGAGAGAAGGTGAAGCTGGTCCACCAGGAGGCCTATGAGGAAGTGGATGCCGAAGATGTGTACCAGCTGACAGGCGTGGCCAAAGACCGAATTGCCAGGCCTGTTAAAACATCTCCTGCTTCGTCTGTGGAGAGCAACATTGACGATGACAAGCTGCTCTCTCCAGTGCTCTCACCTTCCAAGCTCAAACAAAGGGAAGTTTATGGTTCCCCGAAAAGATCACCTTCACCAGTGTTACAAATAAACAAAGAGGAGAGGGAGAAAGAGGAGTCAGAGAGAAAAATTAGGGAAGCACAAGAGAAGGAAGCAGCTGAGAAGAAAATGAAAGAAGAGAAAGAAGAGGCAGAGAGGAAAGAAAAGGAAATTAAAGAAAAAGAGGAGAAGGAGAGGAGAGAGAAAGAAGAGGCAGAGAGAATACTGAGGGAAGAAAAAGAAAAGAAAGAGAAAGAGGAGCAAGAGAGGAAAGAAAAAGAGGAGGAGAAGAAGAAAAAGAAGAGCGAGAGGAGGAAGGATGAAGAGAAAAAAGAGAGATAGAGAAAGGAACTAAAGAGAAGGAGAGAAAGAAAGAATAGAGAGGGAATTAAAAGAAAGGAGGAGAAAGAGAAGCTAGAAAGGGAATAAAAGAGAAGGAGGAGAAAGAGAAGCTAGAAAGGGAACTAAAAGAAAAGGAGGAGAAAGAGAAACTAGAAAGGGAACAAAAAGAGAAGGAGGAGAAAGAGAAACTAGAGAGGGAACTAAAGGAGAAGGAGGAGAAAGAGAAACTAGAAAGGGAACTAAAAGAAAAGGAGGAGAAAGAGAAACTAGAAAGGGAACTAAAAGAAAAGGAGGAGAAGAGAAATTAGAAAGGGAACTAAAGGAGAAAGAGGAGAAAGAGAAGCTAGAGAGGGAACAAAAGGAGAAGGAGGAGAAAGAGAAACTAGAAAGGGAACTAAAGGAGAAGGAGGAGAAAGAGAAACTAGAAAGGGAACTAAAAGAGAAGGAGGAGAAAGAGAAACTAGAAAAGGAACTGAAAGAGAAGGAAGAGATGGACAAAAAGATTGCAGACAAGCCAGTGGAGGTTGAGGAGGAGGAAGAGGAAGGTGAGGAAGATGTGCTAAAGAAGGCAGGAGCAGGGGCGGCAAAGGAGATCCCAGAGACCCATGCTGCCATCGAGTCCGTGGTGACAGTTGAAGACGATTTTATCACAGTGGTCCAGACCATTGATGAAGCGGACGAGCCAGGACACAGCGTTCGTTTCTCTGCTCCACCTGAGGCTGAAGCCCTTTGTGTCGCTGCCCAGAAAGAGGAAGAGGAGGAAGAGGAGGAGTCTGTGGAGTTGGCCCAAGAAGCAGACATGGAGGCTGCCAGTCTAGAGGAGGTGGGTGATGTTCCTGAGACCCCTGCCTCCCCTGAGAAAGAGGCTCAAACCGTAGAAACTGAAGGTCCGACAGAAAGCTACGATAGAGATGAAACCACGATGGACGACTCCATCTTGGACAGCTCCTGGATAGACACACAAGGTGAGATCTCTTTAATGGTTTGTTCCTTCAAATGATTCTTTTCACGTATGCTTCAAATAAAAAAAGTTTAACACTACCTCATGTTTTTCATGTACTGTTTTTGCAGATGATGATAAGAGTATGGCGACAGAGCAGATTGAGCCTTTGCCCAAAGTTCTCAGCCCAGCCAAAAAGCCTGCTGGGGTCCAGAGCAAGCAGACACAACAGAAGAAGACAGAGAAACAGGAAAAGCCGGTCAAACCAAAGGCCAAGGGAGGGCGGCCCAAAGGCAGAATCTCCACACCAGAGCGCAAACCTGTCCGCAAAGAACCTGTCTACATCCCCAGAGAGGAAGTCAAGAAGAAAAAAGGTTCTGACAGTTTTGTTACCTATCGATTTCTTAAAGGGATAGTTTGGATTATTTGTTGTGGGGTTGTATTAAATACCGTAGATGCAGGTTGGCACACCCCCAGTTAGGAGAAGCAGAGGGTCACTAGCTAAACAGTGAACTGCTGTGGACAAGGTCAGCAACAAAAGGTATTTTAGCCGCTTAAAAAGGGACACCTACAAAAAAAATCAATATCAATTTAAGTGTAAACTATATGTAGAATAGTTTCACCACTTTACCTTGCTGTCAGACAGCCTTTTCTGATGGGAAACCGTGGTTATGTAAGCCAAATATTGTTCTCTCCAAAGCAACCAAAGTCCATAGGCAAAATCAATAATTTTACCTTGCAGAACACAGGAATTGCTGGTCTACCGCTGCCTCGATATGTTAGTTAGTTAGTGTTACTGTGTGACTTCAGTGAATCCAAACTATCCTTTTAAAACACTGATATCACACAATAACAGAGATCTGCAGCAATAGTTTTGGCGTCTGTTCTCTGCAAGCAAATCTGACATGAAAACACTCTGGTCTGCCTTCAGTGATTTCCAACTCTTTTCATTTCTCTAGCCACCCCCTGCTGGGGTTTCAATCTGCAATCCGCTATATTTATTGGAAATAATATCAGTGCTGTTTGCGAGTGTATGTTTTTTTTTTTTATTATGTACTTTCTTATTTGTCAGATGAGCAGAGCGGACGGCCAGGAGGGGAAGGATGGTCAACTTTTTTTTATCCGGGAACACATAAAAAGCTGTAACTTCATGACATTTTATAAAATTCAGCTCTGTGTGTGATTAGAAAACAGCAGAGGAGCTGAATCACAAGTTGACCAGCGCTGAAAAACGCGCCTCTGGTGTGTTCAGCCAGGCTGCTGCTCGCTCCAGAATTGACATGTCGCAGGGCTTCCGTCTGCTGTCTCTGCCGTTAGTTAGATCAGAACGGATTAAAATACAGTCACACAAATAAACTAACAGATTGAGGTATTGGTAGACCAGCATCTGTGTTCTACAAGGTAAAATTAATGATTTCACCTATGGGGTTTGGTATAATAGTTGAAGTAGTTTCTATATCTTGTACTTATCACTATGCCATATATCATAACTGATGCTCAAAGACTGTAGTGATTGCCATATAGTGAATATTATTATACATTTTTCTTCTTTGTCTTGTACGTTGAGTAAATCCATTTAAAAGACTGGCTCAACATCATCATTTGCCTAAGTGGGGCTCTTTGTTGTTCTAAAAACACAGTCAGTTGTGATTTTTTTTTGCTTACCTGTACAACTGCTTGTGTAAAAAAAGTGTTATCTTACTAACTACCTGACACATTCATTTGAGTCAGCTGTTTTTAGTTCAACAAATACGACAACTAACCTGCTGTGCTCCATATTTTAACACAGTTCAGCATCTACCTGTTCTTATTTTTGTGTCTCTTCTTTTCTCAACGGCCCTGTTTTCTTTGATAATGTAGCCGTGATAAGGAAGACCGAGCTCACCAAAAAAATCGAGACTCAGACTCAATCCCCGTCCAAGAGGAGTGCGATGAAACCAGCCGGCCGCCAGACCCGCCCCGTCCAGCACCACTCCTGCCCTAGAAGGAGACCCACAGGTGACACATTGGCTCGGTCTGTCACACAGGTGGCGCTTCCTGCAGGAGAGCCACCAGAGCACCAGCTCCCATCACATCTTACCTCCACTGTCAGCTTCTGTTTGGTTTTGGCATCCATTTTGTTTTAATTGGTCTTAGCGGTTTGCTTCTGTCATGTGTGTTTCTTTGTGTCTTATCACAATAAAAAACTGACTGCCATACATGTTTCATTTGGCTTTATTTGTTTTGTTTGTTTTTTTTGTGCACATTCCCTCGCATCTTAACACCAGGCTGAAAGCATCGTTTAATTGACGTCCTGTGGTTAAAAGTTTCACTGAACACTTTCCAAGTACATTTCTACATCACTACAGCAAGGTCAGCAAAAACAAGATTTTCAGATGGTGTTAAGTCACTCTTCAAAATCATCCTTCTTGTTCTTATCATTTCTAGCCAACTCTTTTTTTATGTTCTTGGTGAGCTGTTGGTGGTCTATGCTGTCACATTAACACACTAATATTTTGCAGAATTATTCCAAATGTTTTACAGGTTGTCTGTCTGTTGTTTGTTGTGAAAAATCTGTACATTGTCTTTTTAAGAATTACTTATCCACTCAAGATTCTTTCAAGCTATGGTTGCCAGGCAACTAGTAATCTATGGTTTTGTTCTATGGACCTGATAATATAAATGCCGCTCTGTCCCAGAGGCAGTTTGCGACTTCATTTTCCCCCGACAGCCTGAATTCTGTGTCACTGATGATGAAGGCCCAGTATCCTGCTGCATTGCCCCAATTAGATTATTTTCCAGGGTTGCCTTACATAATACAAAATTCCCCATTCTGTGTGATATCTTGCCAAATCTTTGCAGAACACAGCTCTCAAGGGGGCAGCAACCCGCTCCCACAGAACATTCGATTTGTCATATTGCTTACCATGCCAGCTTTGGGAATACAAAGTTGTATTTTCGTATTTTCGGAGGACATTTAAAAGGTTCTCACTTCTTGCCCTTCTGTTTATGAAGGTTAAAACATTTATTATGTCTGTGTGTTCTAACATCCCTGTGATTCTGTTTCTGTCTGTCTCTCAGAGGCCGTACCGGACAGTCGTCAGCCTCTCAGCGTCGCCAGACAGTCTCGTGACAGAGCATCAGTGAGTATACTCCACTGGCCCAACAATGACGTGACCTCTGCCACAGAAACCACTCAGATAAATACCATATAGATGCTTTAATGATGACTAAATAAACATCAGTCAGGACCAGTTGACTCTGAAATCAGGAGTGGTTCCAGAGTTTTTTGAGGTTTTATTTTTGGGCTGGCAACAACATTAAAGAATCTTAGTTTCTTTTATAAAAATTAAATTGTACCTCCATTCTCCCTTTGTCCTCAGCAGTCCACCATGAACAATAGTTGTATTGTTATGATTTATTATTATTCACCCATTTACTATACATAGTTTTTTTTGTTTTTGTGAATAGCATAAAGAGAGCTGCAACTAACATTTCATTATATAACCCCGTGTTGTAAATTAACTCTATAAAAAAATAAAAATAGGCCACATACAAAAGAAAATGGTGTTCAATCTAAAACGCCCCTGACTGAAGATAGAAACCAAAATGTTCTCCCAAACAGCAGGGACTGATTTACTCCATCTCCAGGAAACTGAACTCTCCAACATTAGATCTGCTGAAACTCATCTCTTTGGCATCCTTTTCTATAAAGAGTCTTAGAACAGAAAGGCTGGTGAACACGAGCATGCTGTGCAGAGTTTGCTCACATTGGATTACAGTATGCTATTAGCATAATGAAGTCAAAACAGATTTCAAACCTTTACCTCTTGCTACCAATTTGGAACTCGTACACAAGTTGCCTCGATGCATCTTTAGCGCAGACACGAAAACTATAAACTCCACATTAATTAGGCAGAATAATTAGGACTAGAATTAAGACTTATTAAAAAGCTGTTACATATTTTCTCTTGTGACTTCCAGAGCAACATAATCATCTATTCAGATAAACACATTACACACTGTTTAAGCAAGCACTCTCTGCCCCCGTGTCAGTCTAAACCCTAAACCCTGCGTGAAAAACAATGCAGTCTTTTCTGTATCAACACCACTGTTAGTTGTCCTTCATATTTTGTGAAAAAAGTGTGTATGTTGGTAGGTTTTGGTGAAATGTTTGCTGTTGCTGCCTAATTTAATGGGTTTTTGCACAAGTAGACAAGACAGATCCATTTAGAGTGTTTTTTTTTTTTTTTTACTGAGTGGGTGTTGAATCACCCTGTGACATTTCTCCAGCGACTGTGGTCGTGACTCCATTTTACTCCTCCACCATGGTAATGACGGTTATTGTGTCTAAAATAACGCAGTTTCTGCATTTCTTAAATGTCATGTCATTGCAGCATGACATATAGGTGTATTCTCTCCCTTTGAGTCCACATTAAATTCCAATTTTGATTTACAGTCTTGCATTACATCTGTTACAACAGTCTGCAGTGTAACATGGAATCTTGCATGGGCATGCTGAACAGTATTCTTCATATTTGTCAAAGAATTAATGATTAAAGACAATGTTTTTTCGTGCCTAATGTATTAATGCCTGACATGTGTTGACCTGAGAGTCTTCAGTGCCTTTCAGATCATATTGTTTCATATTTGTAGGAGTCCCATTTTACCCAGTACATAGATGCTTGAAGTCCTCACAGCTTTTGTGACATTTCCATTATGTAATGTAGCACCCTCCTGTCTAGTGTCCTGATGATACATGATTTTGTATGGTGTGAAACATACTGTGTAAAATGTAGTGTTTCAATTGTATCTTTAAGTTTTTGGTATGAATTGCATCCCTGTGTACAGGCTGTACCAAGATCTACTCTGTGCGCAGACATGTGTTGTATTAAACTCATATATCGTCCTTGTACGTCCAAGTTACTTATTAGGAATTTAAAAAAAAACAAAAAACGTGTTTTTAAACTAATTGAATGCTGCTTGGTCAAATTAGTATCTCTTTTTAATACTTTATAGTGGTTAGATATTTGTAAAACCCACAGACAGACAAAAAAGGCAACCAATAGCATTGATTTATGAAAAAAAAAATCTAAATATGGAGATAAAAAAATGTTCAACATATGGTTGTTTGCAACCAATAGTGACGATATTTAACTGAGGTCCTCGAGTTTATTCTTTTGTTCGTCAAAGTGAAGACTGACCTGAAGTACAAGCTTTTCCTCATCATCTTGGCGTTGGATCTGAACCTGTGCTGGGAAACCCCAGTGGAGATTCATCAGGGCACTAGACAGGAGGGTGGTACATTATATAAGCAACAATGTCCATGTCACAAAAGCTCTCACTACTTTATCCAAGGCTCAAGATATCTATGTGCCAAAAAAAAAAAGACACTCGTAAGACAAAATATGAAACATTCTCTCAGTTCAGCACATGTCAGAGATAATTATATCAGGCACTTATTCAAGTTATTAAAAGTTGTCTTTACTCATTAATAAAAGTTGTCTTTAAACATTAATTCTTCAACAACATTCTTGCTATTTGTTTAATGTCATAAATATTATAATTTCCTTTCTCAATTAATGTGCATGACTGGCTGTTTTGGTGGCTAGCTGAAGCTAACATCTCATTTGTCATCCCAGAAAGGATACACCTTGTGCATCAGATCAGATAATGCATGTTCAAGCACTGTTGTTTTCACCACTCTTTTGTCACCCCGTGTCCTGTATTTTGGTACCATGCTACTCACCCACCGGGCCTCATCGTTGTACCATCTCAGTGCCATCCCCATCGTTTGCCACTAACAAAGATCCCCACCTCCATATCCAGAGTGGCTGCCTCATTAGATAAACCTCGGCCATCTTCAGTAGAGCCTCAAGGCTCCCCGGTATTACAGAGACTTATAGCTAAGGTAGGTAAATGGTGGAGCAGCACTGTGGCTGCAGGAGTTCTGTAACGAACATGAAAATATGTACATAATTTGTTTAAAAAATAGTTTAATTTTGCATTATTGCCCCTCTAAACCTGTTGTTTCACCTTTTATTAAAATAAATCACAGTCTCACTGGCCTAAGGATCTACTTCTTGTCTTTGGTGTTTGTTTCCCAACAGGACGGTGGGTCATGGAGCCCTGAAAAGAGGTCCTCACTGCCGCGGCATGCCGCAATTCTGAGTCGCCGTGGATACCACGAACAGGAGGAGAGCTCCACCTCTATAACCAGCTCCGGATCCACGGCTCCTCGCAGACCCACATGTAGGCTGCAGCTCCTCTAATCCACTTATGTCACAAAGTATTGATATTTAATTTATTTGATAGTCTGTAACCAATATTAAGTGCTGTTAGCTTCCAGTATGAGCCACAACAAGTTGATTGAAACTGATCAAATCAAGTCAGTTTTATTTGTATAGCCCCAAATCACAACAGAAGTTATCTCATGGCACTTTTCATATAGGGTCAGTGGGAGGTGTATGTAGATGCCAGGTTTCATGTCTGTCATGTAACTGTGTGTCAAACTGTTTTTGATGTACTGTTTACAACTTACCTTCAGCACAGATCCAGGTGAATGCATTTAGAACAGACATCCGAGAACCTCTGATTCCCTCTCATCTTCTCCCTTAAAAAAACTGAAACCTTTCGTCTTTTGCCTCTTCAGCGTTTCGCACAGAGATGAGGGCAGAGCATAGGACAGGACGAGCCCCCAGTATGACAGGTAGAGGAGATTCTTCATACTTCTGTTAATATGATGGAGACTTGAAAATAGTTTGTGGCTATGTTCACACTGCAAGCTTTAGTCAGTCCCTCCAGGATTTTGCAGGCCTCTTTTGGGATTGTTGCGGCCGAAAAAAGGCCTGATTTCATGGCAGCTGTTCTAAAAAATTGCGATGCATACTGCAGTGTTTAGGCTTTTTTTGCAATTAAATTGTGGGACCAAGTGAAAATTGCAAAAAGAAGTTGTGATTTTTTTTTTTTTTTTTTTTTTTTTTTTTTGTATAATTCAATTATTCATTAAAAATCAAAAGCAACTTGTCCCGGGGAGAACAAAAACACACTGGGTTCTGAGTGCTGTGAGTAACCTTGTCAAAAAGTCTCAGGATTACAAAAATTCTGACAAAATCTGCTTTATTTATAGATGAAGAAGTGCATCTGGGCGGTATTCCATAAAGAAGCCAAATCTTTTTTGGAGGTCAAACTCAGTCAAAACAGCACAAAATTATAATATGAAAAGTGCACAGAGCATTGATAAATTTCAATAACAATGAAAAACCTTTTTGTTCTTTTTCTTAGTACCAGTGAGAAAATAAAAAAAAATAAACACAAATAAAATAGTAAATAATTAAACATTGAGTCGTTTCATTGAGAAAATATCAAGGTTGTGCAGAATTCACAGAGACTGGCTGAATTTGTGTTAATTGTTGTGATCGCAACGTTGCAATTTCCTGGAGGGACTGCTCAGTGCTCAATTCTGATTTATTGGCCAGATTTTTTTTTTTTTTTTTTTTTTGTTATGTTGTTCAGACTCTGTGTCCAGTATCAGATTCCAGTGTGATCTGGTCATGATCCAGAACTGACCAGCGTGCAGAAAAGAACAATAACAAACTAATAAGACTTCACATGCAGCACACTGTGGTACAAAGTAAACATCGAGGGCGCTGAAGTCAGCATTTACAGTTTCATTTATAAGCTGACGTGCAGTGGAAGTCAAATTTGTGAGTGGATAAAAATGAGGATGAAGAGAAAAAGCCAAAATTTTAATTGTGGCTTTTTGTTGAGAAATGGCTGCTACTTCTCTACAGAGCCGTGCGTGGATGTGGAGTTGGAGACAGGAGTGGTGGATCGTGACATGAATGGCTTCACAGAAACAGATTTAATCAAACACTTTAGCATGTCATGGGGATGCTTTTAACTACATCTGTCAGCACTGCTCCACAACGTGTTTCAGCAAGACACTTTTAAGTGACATGGATTCCAAAATGATGGTTGACACCGAGGTCACATTGCAGAAATGTCTGTATCTGATTTAGGAACACATATGAAAGTGATGTTCACACTGTCATGAAAAAACTGATCAACACAGATATACAGTGTTTTAGACTTCAGTCAGTGTCGGCAAAGGCAGTTCTGCATTATGTGGTGGTTAATATCATTCTGATTTCCCATTTGTAGCACATAAATTACCAGAATTAAAGTTTTTTTCCATGACAACTAAAATAGCAGGACTTTATAATAAAGCGCCCCTCACCCTCATATTCCTCCCCACCAGTTACAGAATCCGTGCGCTCCCGTTCAGCTCGCAGTGGCCACTCCACCCCCCGCACCCCCGGCTCCACAGCCATCACCCCAGGAACCCCTCCCAGCTACTCGTCGTCCTCGAGGACCCCTGGAACCCCGCGCTCCCTCAGCTTGATTTCCCAGGAGAGGAAGGTGGCCGTGGTCCGCACCCCGCCCAAGTCACCTGCGACGACACCCAAGCAGCTCCGCATCATCAACCAACCGCTGCCTGACTTCAAGAACATCAAGTCCAAGATCGGCTCCACAGAGAATATCAAGTATCAGCCTAAAGGAGGACAGGTGACGAGCTTCTCTCTCACTTTCCCCCAAAAATGTAGCTTCTATCTAACTACTTGCTTATTTCTTTTGTCTCTGCAGTGTTGCTTTGTTTCATGTGTTTCTGTTTTTCCTGTTAGTACTTGTAAGATACAGAAATGAAAAACTATATCAGTCCCCCTTCTTTGGTTCATATAAATGTAGATATCATCTGCATATAAAGAAACTTTCTGATTACTTCCAGAATCCTATCTGGATTCTCTCTTTGAACCATAAAGCAACAGCAAAGGGTTTCGGTGGCAATATAAATGGAGACAACAACTTGCCCATGTCTCTGTATGAAGAAAAAATCAGTAGTAGGAGACCAGTGGTTAATGTCCTGGTACAAACTGTATTGCAAAATGTGTTTTTGTCTAACATCTTCTGGCTTTTTCCTCTGCCTTGATATGTTTGTTTTTCCCGTGGCCCCTTTCTCCCTCCTCTCCATACTCACTGTCTTTTTTTAGTCTTGTAGCTACCTCTTTCCTCTATTAGTGCTTCAGTCAACCTGCTGACTCACCACTATAAAAGAACAATGAGATAAAAAAAAAAAAACAGTGTGTTGTGGAAGAAAAACTTTAAATTCTCGCAACAATTCATGAAACACCAAACGTGCATTGATTTAAACTTCAAAAGTCATTTTAAAAATGAAGAATTTTTCCCATTTTTTGTTAACTTATAATGCACAAAATGCTTGTGCAACAGACAGAAACACACACGTTTCTGTAGACCTAAACCTCTAGCCAACAATTTATTATGCCTCCACGCTGGGGACAGCCATGATCAAAGGCATACATGTCAGTTTAGTTACAATTTCCATTTGAATTCCTTCAAAATTGTCGCTACACATATTATATGAATCTGGACAGACAGGATGTAAACTTTACTGGTTAATGGAGGCATGTGACTGCGAGGTGGTTCTAGTTTTTAAAGCCATACTTTTGATATTAACAACAGGTTTAATGACCAACACCCAGCTCTGTAATTTGCAGTTTTTAACCACTTTCAGTCACTGTTTTTATTCACCAGTCAGTATGGTTGACTCTGCTGCAGCTGTATAAAACTATAGGAATTGAACCAAGAATAAAAATAAAATTTGTGAAAATATCCAACTTTTACTTGTCAAATGGCGAGGAGGAGGATTTCAAAGTCCTGTCCATGCTGCTCTGTGTCTGATGGATGTATACAGAAGTAAGGGTTGTTTGAAAACACTTTATTCATAGGCACTTATAGTGTATGAAGGTTCTGCTGCTGTGAGATTGATATAGACTCTGTCTGCCCACTAATGGTCAAAAATTGCTTAAAGCAGCTTTAATATCATTCAGATGTTGTAAACACCCAAATTTACCAGTGTGCCTCGGTTCTCAGGCTGTGTTGCTGTACATGAGTCGATACTAAGGACAAAATCTAGAAGATTTCACCATATTTTTTATACATTAACAAAATACAAATCAGTGTCTGGTTGTATATAACCACTTAGGCTAAGGGTTCTTTAAATTTTCATGTAATTCCCTTTAAACCCTTTTAGTATTTGGCTTTAGCTACTAAACTATTCCCTTATGTGTTGCTAGAAGGTTCTTAGCGACCATTTTCCTCAGAAATTTTTAAACACATAACAGTCCTTTAAAACTAAAATAAGACATGGCTGAATTTATGGTGATTGAAAAGGAGGGGACACATTTCTCAGGACAGAGACAAACCCGACTGGACACTATGAGACATGTGCCGGGGCTTAGCAAACTTTGTAGCTAGTTAGCCAAACATTAACGTAACTCTGTCTCATATATTAACATCAACTATTATTGGAACTCACCAGTTTTTGTCTCCTGTCTTGTCGTCACAGTCATGTCTTCATATTTTTTCATTACTTCATCTACCGTTTGTTTCACAGCAGATTTCCCAAGTTGATTTTGTCAGTTACTTCTGTACCACATCCTCTGCGTAGTTACATTTTCTTTGGATTATGCTCTTGTGCTTTCCATATTCTTTGAGAAGACTAACACTTTAACGCAAATCTTCATTGTCCATTTCATAGAAGCAAGCGAACACATAGGCTAACTAAATGTGCTGGTCAAGCTAACTAACAACTGAAACTGGAACTAACTGGAATGTCCATGTGTTATGTTATGATAGTAAGTGCTGTGAAAGCCTTAGCCTTGACACTTAGACAAGGAGACAGTCTAAGAGGCTTTATGCAACACTCCTGAGTGAACTCCTTAGCTTTGGGAAATATTTTGATTCAAGGACAAACTTGAGGTGGTTTATGTAACCGGGCGCAGGCCTCTGTGATGTCAAATGTGTGCTTAAGTTATATCATAACCCTAAACTGTACAGTTTTGAGGCCCCAAATTTCATGACCTGAGTTTGACATCTCACTGAGCAGTATTTGTCCCTTCAGTTTTTCCCCCAGCTCTGTGAACAGAGGACAGCACTTCAGCCGGCAGAAATCTGCATTTCAAATCGTGTTTTCTGCCGCTGCACGGAATCTGCATTAGCAGGGTGTTTGGGAGTGTATACCCCACAGTTTGACAAATATCGTGTTCCAGCATGAGTCAAAAACACAGAGTCAGCGCTGCAACAGGAAGAATTGTGATGAAAACAGCAGTGTGTCTGTAGCCATCACCTCTTACAAGCCTCCACTGATGACCTGATTAGGAGTCTAAGCGTTTGGCTGACATCTTTATGACTTGCTAGGTCTCAGTGCTGCTCTGTGCAGCCAGCCACAAAATAGGGAGGGATCATGTTCCAAACACCTGCCTGTCATCTGCAGGAGAAATGGAGAAAGTGGAGTTCCTGTGCATATTTGCATCTGTGTGTGTGTGTGTGTGTGTGTGCAAGCATGCATGCTGCGTCATAATTTGTCACTATACTATATCAAGGCTGGCATGTCTAACGCGCAAGTCTCTTTTGGAGTAGAGGGTAAAAAAATGGCAGGCTGTGCAGAGATGGGGACAGTTCATGACTTGCATCGTACTTTTTTTTTTTTATTCTCAACTTTTATTTTGGCTAAAAGTTGTCACCTGATGTGAGAATTTGTGAGAGGGTGCCTTGACAGGATGTGCAGTCCATTGTTTACCACCAACTGCCGCGTTGGAGGGTATTATAGCTGTAGTCACGGTGCTGTGGAAGTGGCGGGTCAGTGCTTAGGGTGAATTTGGGTCCTTTGTTTTTGCTTGTGTTTGGCTGTGAGCATATCACACTTTTTACATCTTTTACCTCTAACACAGGGTGTTCTGCAGAGTGTCACCTCTTTATTAGATGCACACAGCAATTTACTACAGTTAATCAGCTGTCCTTTGCCTCATGACCAATCTTACCACAAAATCTTGTTGTTGTCTGTGAATCCATTTGGAAGTTATGCACCTTCTTGCAATAGATCACTCCTACTGCCATGCCCCCTTTTAGCCACTTGGCATGAACACAAATATTTGGCCTTCTAGGGTGAAAACTGTGGCAACGAAAGAGTGGGAAAATTTTTTGGACCGGCCAACCCAGCGACTCACAGAGCGACCTATATTAGTGCTGCTGGTTGCAGTTAAAACAAAACGGTTTAACAATCATAAAATCAAACTTTAGTTTTTGCATTTCAAGTGGGTGTCCTTTACCAAAGGCAGTTGTTACTTAATGTTTTGTTTTGGTCTAGAAAACGTTCAGTGCCTTTACCCACAGCCCGCAGCATGTGCCTGCCTGTGTGTGTGTGCGTCAGCCCTGGGTGGCAGAAGGTGTCTCTTGTCAGACACAAAACGGTGGTGGCAGCTTTCGTCTAAACACAGGGGTGAATGTCTGGGCAGAGCGATTGTCCTGATGCGCCCGCTTCCCTTTTAGCCACAAGCTGCCAGACACAAAGTTAAAATTTAATCTGCCTCTTAAGGCAATGACTTTATGATCTTATGATGAGAAGGGGTTTTGAGGCATATGTATGTTTAATGAGACCCAGGAAGAATCATCTAGACAAAAAGACTTTGCCTAAATGCTACTATCTGTGTCTCACAGGTGGATTTAACAAAAGCACTCAGAGGGGGATGAATAACTACTGTATGTGATTTACAGGATGACAATAGAAATAGAGCAAGAAGTACAACAAGATCTGTGGCATTTGAATACAATATAGCATAAATTAGTTTAATCCTACTTTCATTTATTATATTATTATGTTCATGAATTGTTAATGTGGTCCCTTATTGTAACTGCTGGACCACTGACTTTATATCAAAAGTGTGAGTGATAATTTTAGCTCACACGTGATGAAGAATTACTCAACCAAGTTTTGGTTCAAAGTGATGCTGCAGTAAGAGGTGACACTTTATTTGAAGGAGTGTGCATAAGACTGTCATTACATTGTCATAACCATGTCAGGACACCTGTTATTAACATGAAAAATGTATTTATGGATGACATTAACCAAGACAAACATGTCTTATTTATGACAACTTGACATCAACGTTTGTTTTTTTTAAAAAAAAGTTAATAATGGTGTTCTGGTATCTCAGTTGGTAGAGCGTTAATATCAAGTTATAATAAAGACAATGAACATAATAACAGAATATTTGAAACTTTACATTGTAAGAAAAAGAAAAAGTTGAGAATAAATTGAAAACCTCATTTGAAATCAAACTCTTAAATTTTAGATTTTAACAAAGTTTTGCCAACCTATTATATTTTGAGATAATTTACTTTTCTTTTTTTTAGATAAACCTGTCTGTCTTGTGCCCTCTGTGACTGAAACATTCCTGAACTTCTCCTCTGTATCGTATATTGTTTTTATGCAGTAAGCTCCTATTTCCACCATGTCAGAACCAAAAAATGCAGCCATGTTTTCAGCTGATGACAGGAATTCACTCCTCTCCTGACCTTTAGTCGTTCCCAGCAGCTTTGTGGTCCAAGTAGCTCCAGTTTCCCAGCAGCTGTAGTGGGCCTCTCCTTTGCCCATAGCAGGCATCTGCCCGGCCACTGACATGTCCAATGATTGTCCTCATAGAATCACAGGGACCAAAATATGCCACCAGAATCCAAACACAGGGCCTCTTGGATCTGGAAGTCAGTGCTGCGCCTCATCTCCGTCACTCTGTGTCTGTCAGCGGCACACAGTGTGACCTGGACCCAGGACCTGCTGGTACACCTCAGCACTGTTAATTATGGCACCTTGTGTTTTACAGAGCCTGGATAAGAGTGTGCCACTGAAATAATTAAAAACCTCTGCACTGTTTAGTCTTAATTAATTAGTACATTAATAAATTTGAAAGACTATTTTTGATTGATTAAATTTGCATTTTAATGAGGCATTAATAAAGTCAAAGTTAAGAAAACATTAAATGTCCGGTGTGTAAGATTTATGGGGATTTATTGGCAGAATATGGCAGAAATTGAATATAATATTCAGTAAGTTTTTATATTAGAGTATAATCACCTTAAAATAAGAGTTGTTGGATTTGTTACTTTAAAATGACCATTTACTTCTACAGAAGCTGCAGGTCCACCATGTTGCACAGCCATGTTTCTGCAGCAGACCACAGCAGACAAACCAAACACTGGTTCTAGATACGCCCTTTAGCATTTTTTGTGAGCTCTGAGGCCACCATGCTTTTTCCTATACGCAGAACAAGGTGTAGCAATGTGTAAGCTCACCACTAGGTGCCTTAAATCCTACACACTTTAAAACAAATCATTTTATTTAACAATCAATACTTTTATGACTTTTTTTTTTCTTTCCATGATGAATTAATATTTTAGTTTTAAATATCAAGTCCAACCCACGGAGCAGCAGTGGGAGCTGTTTGGTCATTTGTTGTGGGAGGGAGTCATGTGTGGGATCAGAGCAAGACTTAATTTAATTTTTAGGTGCTTGGACATCTTGAAATTCAAGATGTCCTTCTTTAAATAAACCACTCATTAAAAATACTGTGACTAAACTGTGAATGATGAGGCAGGAAACAAACTTGTCAAATGGAATATGATAGGCATCAAGCAGAATTTAATAAGCATGAAGTAGTGGGTAAAGGACTGTAAAAGTATCAGTAGTCATTTTGTAATTCTATATTTTTAAACTTTGAGTTTATGAATGCATCATTTCAAGTGAAATGCAATTAATTACCTTATAGTAGTGTTTTTTTAAATTGGCCCATAAATTAAAGCTACTTCAGGGAGTTTTAACTGGTTATGAAAATGTCTCATTTTATTACTGATGCCTCAGACCATCCTTGAGAATATTAACTATTTCTGTGTAGTTATTCTTAATGCCACTGGGTTGGATTTTCCATGAAATCAGATGAAACAAACCCTGTTTACATTTTCCCTTGCAAAGTTACAGTGGGTTGTATGATAAAAAAGAAGCAGGAGAAGATTATTATCTAGATTATTTTATTTTTGATGACATAAAGACTCCACTTTTGTCCACAGGGGCCTCTCAAGAAAAATATGAAAGTTCCTTGTGGTAGCTTTAATTTATTATAATTGAATTATTTGTGATTTTAATTGAACTGTAAAAAGTCTACATTTATTTGAGTGCCACACTCCAGGCTCTGTAGTTTACAAACTAGGGTCTTTTTAAAGGAATACACCAAGTTTCTGGCCTGTTAATCAACTTTACCATAATGAGAATGCAGTAATAATTAGCCTATATATAATAATAATAATAATAATGTATAATAATGTCTATTCCTATTCAAACCAAATGTATCATACAACAGGAATTATGGTGAGGAGCTGATCATTCAAAGTAGATTTGAACGCAGGAAAAAAAATACATTTACCACGAATATTTACAATGGATATCTGAAAGATGTACAGTTACAGTCAAACATCAGCTTCATATGAACATCATAACCATCATGATTTAATTTATCTGTGTATTTTTCAGATTGCCATTGTAAATTTAGTTTGAACATTTCTGAATATAAAAAATTTTATGTAAATCTTAGATTCCTATATGTGCTAATAGTGGCTCTTGTCAGATTGTTTGAAATGATCTGATTGGATATAGCCCCTGTCACTGGCTGTTTGAGGCTGTGATTTGCTGAAGGACTCTTGTCGATTGTCGAACCACCATCAGGTGTGTAATTTTCTATGATGTTTGATCTTGTAGAAGGCCTGAAGGCCAAAACGTTATCAAAATAAAAAGAAATCCATAGTGTGAGATGCTTTTTTTCCTGTGTTCAAACACAAACCTACATCAGCTGTATTAAATCAGGTATAACAGAATCTAGGGAGCAAGAATACAATATTTTAGAAAACAAATGACAGCATTTTTGCTTTTTTTTTTTGGAGGAAATGTTTTACCGGGGTTCATAAATGGTTGATAGGACAACTTTCCATAAACTTGGTGTATTTGTTTCACGAATTAAACAACAATGCAACACCTATAGAAAATCCATTAGTGCACATGCTCATGATTTCCAACACGTACTTACTCATGCACTGAAACATGCAGGCACACAAATTTTCTAAGCTTCCTTGGAAATGTTTGTTATTTATCTACATGGAACATTTTGCGATATAATGTACAACAGTATCCTCTGTAGTCTCCCTTCCCCGTGGTGTTAGAAGCTTTAATTTCGATCCACTGTGCAAAAGGCCCACACTATCTCTGTATTTCTTCATAGACTCATATTTTAAACAAGAGGCCGGACTTCAGTCACGTACTGTCAAAATGCAACTCCAAGGATAATCTGAAGCACTCTCCCCGTGGAGGAAATGTATGTACCTTTCTATCATGGCTGATTGTTCTCCTCCCTATTAATCCTTCGATGAAGGAGAACTTTATTTAGTTTAATTCTAGTCAAGTCCAATTAAGTGACGTGCAACAAGTGCCTTTTGTTGTGTTGTGCAAATCTGGTCTAGTCTCCTAGTGCTGTAGTTTGTCTCTTACCTGCACTCCCTGTTATTCCACTTCAGTTTCCTTTAATCTTATATGTCATTTTGGCCCTAGCTTTACAGTTGTTCTTTTATTCATTATATTTTACTCACATACGCATGAGCAGCCAATAGAAACATAGCAACTGGTCTGACAGCTTCTGATTTTAGCCACCTTCTTGCTGTGAGAGCAGAGCAGTGCCATAAAACTCAAAATAACCCAACTATCTGGCACCATGGTGGCCTCATGGTTAGAGAGACCCAGATGACCAGAGCAGCCATATGCTGGCAAACGCCTGCTGTGCTCAAATATCCTTGAGCAAGTCACTTTAAGTCCCACCAGCTCCATCTAACACCTGTGGCTCGACTTCCCATCGGAGGGGGGCTAAATTAGAAGAAATAATACCTACAGGAATCACTTTATCTTTGTTTAGTTTCCCATTTAATCCTTTAATACTGTTCATATGAGGTTTCGTCTTGTGTTGGTAGTTTTTACTGTCTTGTTGCGGCTAAATTTATTTTAGATGTTTTGAGAGACTAGTTGTGGGTCTGTTATTGACTTTTCTAGTTTTTCCCCTTTCCCGGTAATAGCCTCAATTTCCAGTTGTTTACACCGGTGATAATTTGCTTCTTTTGTAAAATGGTTGATTCTGATCATTGCTCAAATGAACGATGAAATTTACAGACAAATTGAAAATGGTTTGATCTCTTTTATTCTGTTATTTTTCCTCCCTGTCAGCATAATTGCTTCCAGCTAGGGCTGGGTGATATTGACAAAATCAAATATCAATATTTTTAACCAAACAGCTCGATATCGATATTGCAACAATATTGTAGAGAAGACGATTGTTGCTTTCACAAAATATGATGAGATTTTTGTTAAATTATCATCAGTAATGTGGATATAAATAATAGAACCGCTAAAACAGTCTGCACACTTAGAAATAAGGGTTCCAAAAGAGTTCTTCTTGAAGGGCTGAGGTTCTACCCAGAAACATTTGCTTCTAAAGAACCCCCTTTTTTTTTTTAAAAAAAAAAAGAAAGGGTTCATCAAGGGATCTTTGTGTATAAAGGGGTACTCAGTAGAACCCCCTGGGTGGGTTCTAGATAAAACTCGTGGAATATAGAAGAGTTCTCTGTAGAACCCTCTGGGTGGGTTCTAGATAAAACTCATGGAATATAGAAGAGTTCTCTGTAGAACCCTCTGGGTGGGTTTAGATGAAACCCTTGAAATATAAAAGGTTCTCAGTAGAACCCCCTGGGTGGGTTCTAGATCACACTCTTGGATTATTGAACGGTTCTTGGTAGATATCCCTGAGTGGGTTCAAGAAAAAACATCCCTTGGAATATAAAAGAGCTCTCTGTAGAACCCCCTCAGTGGTTTAGATGAAACCCTTGAAATGTAAAAGGGTTCTTAGTAAAATCCCCTGGGGGTTCTGATAAAACCCTGGAATATAAAGGGTCTTTTAGAACACCCTGGGTGGGTTTTTGTTAGCACCCTGAAGGTGAAAGATTCTGGGTAGAACCGCCAGCGAGGGTTCTGAGTGGAACCATTACAATGCAGAAGGGTTCTCCTTTCAAATCTCTCACAGAGGGTTCTAGATGATTTTTTTTTCTGATGGTTGTAGGTAAAACTCTTTATGTTTTGTTCTTGGTAGAAGCCTTTAAGGGATTCAAAGTCCTTTGTAAAAGGTTCTACCAGGAACCATAAAGGGTTCTCCTTAGGGGAACAGCCAAAGAACCCTTTATGGTTCTAGTTAACCCCTTTATTTCTAAGAGTGTGGTAAGAAAATAGTAGAAAATTACATCATTCTACTTTAATGCAGCCTTTAAAACCAGGAAAAGAGTCATATCACAATAAAAAAAAAAATCTAATAATAATAATGATAATAATAATATCAATATGATAAAGATGTATTTCCCAGCCTTACTTACAGTGTGGTGTGTGTCCCATGTTTCACAGTAATGTGAGGTTTTATGCGTCTATACCGGCTATGGATTCAGTCATTTTTGTTAAAATTTTTGTCAAGTTAAATGTGCGACTCTTCTTCTGTCATTGTTCATTCATTGTGCTGCACAGAGGACAGGTTGACGTCAAAAGAAAAGAAAAGGCCTAAAGCGTTTATATTATTTTAATTTGCACCAGATGATAAAACATCAGCCCTAATTAATTATCATAATGGAATGAGGAGCGCTTCTCTGGAAAATGAAACAGCTCAAAGAATGGTTATGTACAGTTTATTTCTAACTTCTAACGTTTTATTCAGAACTGTGCACCATCATCAGCTCAAACTGAGGGCACTTTTTTATGGTGTCACTTTTTTTGGTTGTGAAGACTATTTCATTTCAACTACAGTTTATTTCCTGCCTTTGCTCTTTTACTTAACACCAGAAGGACAAACTTAATAGAAATTTCATCACCGTGTGACTCACTCAAGGGACGACAACAACAGTTAAGAGAGCGCTGACTGGGAGATGAATGGGTCCTCAGTAAACAAACAAACAACCGCATTCCTTCAAAAGTTCTCTCTTCTTGTTTGTCTCATGTAACAGTATTTCAAAGCATTTAGAAGCACACTCTCAGAGATAAGGGTTCCAAAAGAGTTCTTCACGAAGGGCAGAGGTTCTACCGAGAACCATTTGCTTCTTAGGAACACTGTTCGTCAAGGGTTCTTTTGTAGGACTAAAGGTTCTACCCATTTCAGCCAAATAACCCTTTTTGGAAGCAAAGAGTTCTTCAAGGACTTTTAAAAATCCTTGAAGAACTCTTCCGTCAAGGGTTCTTTGTACCGTAATTTAAGAGGGTTCTTGGTAGAACCCCTGGATCGGTTCTAGGTGAAATACTAGGAATATGAAAGAGTTGTCAGTACAACCCCTGGGTGGGTTTTTAGACGAAACCCTTGGAACATAAAATGTTTCTCAGTAGAAGCCCCTAGATGGGTTCTAGATAAACCCATGGAATATAAAAAGGTTCTCAGGAGAACCCCCTAGTTGGGTTCTAGATAAAAAGCATGGAATATATGAAGGTTCTCGGTAGAGCCCCCTTGATGGGTTCTGGATAAAATTCTTGAAAAATAAAAAGGTTCTCGGTAGAACCCCCTGGGTGGATTCTTGTTAGAAGGTGGAAAGGTTCTGGATAGAACCACCACAGAGGGTTCAACCAATGAACCATAGAAGGGTTCTCCTTTAGAACCTCTGGTATGGGGTCTTGGGTGGACGTTTTCACAAATGGTTCTAGGTGCAACCCTTTATGGTGGGTTCTAGGTTAAACTCTCTGACAGAGCTCAAAGTTGACCCTTTATAAAAGGTTTTACCAAGAACCAGAAAGGGTTCTCCTATGGAGACAAGCTGAAGAACCCTTTATGGTTCTAGTTAGCACCTTTATTTCTAAGAGTGTATTGATTTGCTCCAGTCAAGTTACCCTGTAATGGTCTCTCCTCTCCTGTAGAGCTCTTTAGTTCTGTCTCCACAAAAAAATACGCTGAATATGTATGTTTGTATGTGTTCTTTCTGCTCTCCGGTCTAATTCCCATTGCTTTTACTGTGCTGCTGGGTAAAATGTATTTATTGTTACTCTGCTGTGTCTGCATCTCACTCCTGCTTTCTCTCCTTGCAGCTACAGAGAGCCATTAACCATCACATTATTTATCATCCTCGCACCCTAAACTAAGGGTCTCAAGTGTTTCACTGCTTTTATTTTGCATCTTGTGTCTGAATGCAAGAACTGCAAAACAATGATGGAAATTCTAGCAACTTCTTCAAGTACGTTCTCGAGGAGTTGCCTTGTTTTAAAGGGTGTTATATTGATTTTTTTGAGGCCGGCCCTAGAGTAAAGAGGATCCAGATGAAACCAGAAACCAGTGTTGGGGAATGTTGCTTTTGAAAGTAACTTGTTACATTACAAGATTACTGCTGTTAAAAAGTAACTCATTACAGTTCTGAGAAAAGTAACTTGTCACAGCTTGATTCTTCTTCGCAGGCATGGCTGTGTCGTGTTATATTCTACACAGTGCTTGTGATTCCACCAGCCGTTTTGCAGCACTTCCCGTAAGCGCTTCTCCGCTCTGCTCTGTGGATAATATGTGCGGAGTCTATTTTTGATGAGTGCCGCGTCAATCTGCACAGAGCTGATTGAGCAGGTGGGGAATCAGACAGAAACATCAAAGAGAATCTGGTCAATTTTCAAAATAAAAGACCCCGTGCAGACTTGCAACCATAAGAAAAGACAAAAAGGAAAGTATTTAACTACATAACCTACTTATCCATGGTAGAACCACAAAAGGCAAAGGAAAATGACTAAATCAACAAAATCTGAGCAAGTCAACATAATCAGGAAGCCCGAAAACGCTGCTGGTGGGACACACAGCCGTGTGGAGGAGAGAACAAAACTGTGGCACAGACACGACGTGCCCAGTGGAATCAAGAAGTTAGAGTACATTTGCATCACCAAAAATGAAAACCCCTTTGCGATTCCTTGCGCATGTTGGTTACAGTACATCGTCCTGACGATCTGACGGTGACCTGGGCAGAGAGGCATCAAAAAGGTAGCAGCCTACAGTACATCATGTTTCAGCATGCAACTAAGGAACCGGTTATCCTCTCAAAACACATGCCTACATACAGTACAAACAAATCGCATAGACTCAACCAACCAGTGTTCTCTGTAGTTTACTTTTTAATAACGCAGAAGTTTTTCAAAATGTGCTTCGGATAGTCGGTTCCTCTGATGAGACTTCAAAAGCTAAAAAGCCTCTCCACAGGCAGACTGAATGGTGTTGGAATATTGACTCGAAGCAAAGATTTGATCATGAAGAATTTGTTCAATACCTCCATCTTGACACCCAACTTGAGATACTCTGTGATTTCAGTGTCTGTCGAGACAGTAGGCTGTGTCTGTCCTCTGTCTCAAATGCAAAAAAAAAGACTTACCAGAGTACAACTTGGATGACTGTGTAATGCGTTACCCCAGACACTGCCAGACACTAAGGCCAGGTTTAGCACACAAGCCCAGCTGACACAAAGAGTCAAAGCTCATGCTAGGAGACAGTGAGATTATTCTTTCTTGCCTGTTAGTTTAGAGTCATTGTATATTTGTCCAGTGCAACAAGGGAAACACCAGGTCAAATATTACTGTCTGCAGTCAAACAAAGGACTAGGACAGAATATGTAAACAGTGGGGGGGATACAAGCTGTTTAAGAGACGTTTCAAATAAGTGCCATGCCAGAAAAGCCCGAGCCTTCTCCCACCTCATTCCTCACCTCCGCCCCTGCAGGTTCTCATCCCCAGTGTTAAGCTGGACTATAGCCATGTTCAGTCTAGGTGTGGGTCCTTGGACAGGCGGGGCTACTCGGCAGGAGGTGGAAACGTGAGTCTTGTGCCGCAAGTCCATTGTCTCTGTGTTCATGTCGGTGTTATTTCTGTTGTGTTGTGTTTTTTTTCAGTGTTGTGTTTTTTCCACCTCACTTTACGGCTTCCCGGTTTACTGTAAAGTCACTCGCTCATTACGGCAGCAGTGTTGGTGCTCTGTACCTGACTGCTCTCGATCTCGATCGACACGGGCATTTTCCAGTGTTGGTTTGTGTCCTGGATGATACTGAGGGCTGAATGTCTCGTCCTCCAGCGCTTTATAACATTCAGGACTGTAGCTGTGGTTTTGACATCTTTTTTAGCCTTGGTTAAAAAAAAAAAAATCTTCTCTTTGCAGTCTCTTTGCTAATTTGGTGACTCAGTAGAGGAGAGGCACATTAAGCGGAAGCAGACTGTCCCTGGTAATCCAGCAGTGCATTGTAATTTCTGTCAAGATTAACTCCACTTTGCACTGTGTACGTCACTATTTCCATGTACTGTGGCATTTAATTTCACTAGTATTGTCAAAAGCACACTCCTAGAGACTTAAAAAAAAACACAAACACCTTTTATTCATGTCTTGCTTGGGTGTTTTGCTTTTATTGTACATTAGTTAGAAAGTAGACACTCTAAATTCAGAGAAAACTGCTACTACTGTATTACGCTGCATGAAGCACTTAGTTAATTAACTCTAATTAAAGCCATCTAAAGGTGGCAGGTACAGTGTGTGCTCCATCTGCTGTCTAATGCAATTAAAAGCACAGTTACGCAAGCTTCATGATTACATTAAGACAATTAAAACTTCTCTCAGCATAGTCTCTCTTTTTATATTTGCATCTCACAACTCCACTTTACTGGGAGACAGAAACGTGTTTTATCGTCCTTCCAAGAGGTTAAAAAATAGATCATGTGGTACAGCAAATTCATGGCAGTTTGTGTAACTGTGTTGGGTAAATTTCATAGTGGTGTTTACCAGAAACAAGAACTAGTAATTTCAACAAAATCACAGTTGTTAGGGGTAAATTGTCAGTTCCTGCAGCCATACAAAAAAAAACAACAAACAACTGCTTTAATTCCAGTTTTGCAATATTTACTGGTTAAGTGGTTATTGTTTGGATCAGTGTGATTCCAAATAGTTTATCACTGCACACAGAAAAACATAATAATCACTGGTCTTTTAATATGTATATAATCACTAATTCAGCTTTTAAAAGACATCAGTGATGTTGACATGTTTGGGCCAGTGAATGGAGCCAAATATAAATAAAATTATTAATTAATTTAAATATATATTTAATTAATTATATTAATTAAATATAAATAACAAAAGATTTCATTTTAAGCTTTTAGTTATGACTAAACCCAAAAATAAAAGTAAAATAAACCCCAGCTATCTAATTACTTATATCTTACCTTTAAAAACTAAACATAAAGGAGGTATTCATCACTTTAAACTCTATAGTGACATACTGTATGTATGTAAGGATAATCACAGAAGCTAAAGATGACTGGGTGGTCACATCACATCTCTCACAACTTTTTAAGGGCTGAAAGGACCAATGAGATTGGTCATGATTATTACCAGCCATGATAAGACAGGATAAAAATGTTGGCAACACTATAAAAATACTATAAAACTCACTTATAAAGCCTTACTCTTTGCTTATAGCAAATATTTATTTAGTATTTATAACTATAATTTTACATTGCTTTAAGTGCAGTTTAACACATAAGTATGTCTATAACGCACTATAGACATGAGTGTTGTAGAAAGTGCTGTTACCAAAACATTTCGCCACCACTCTAACATTTCTTTGTACCTTTTGCCTTGGTTCACAAACATTATTCCCTCAAATTAGCAGCTGGAAAGCCTTAAACTTACTCATTGTAAATCAGATGAATCAGAATGGAGACTATAATTTGATAAAGAAAACTTGAGTTGTGTGTATAGATTTTTATTTTACTGTAAATTTTACAACAAACAACACAGAAATCTTCAGTGTTATATGAGAAATTGTTTCTCATATTCCGATTAAATATTTCATCCTATTGCAGGAAACAAAAAGAAAAACAGCAATTTTAACCTATAGTAGCATAGAACAATCAGATTTCCTGTTTATTTTTACCTATTTTTTTAATGCTACCTCTTTTGTGTATAGGTTTGTTTAATTTATCCAGATCAAAGTCTGATGTAAAATTTAGGAGCTTTCTCACTCAAATGTTTCATCAGCTCAAATAACTGAAAATAACTGAATATCATGTTACAGGTGCAAAATTACACAGTTAATGTTTTACAGTGCCGACCGATTCTGTTACTAAATATGCACTAAATACACCTGAGTGCACCTCTCCCTTCCTGCCAGCCTGCAGTATAAAAATACTAGGTAGTTTTTTATTTTATAAATAATGCAAAAAAGAGAACATCATATGAATGAAAAAAGGTTCCAACAGTACAGTTTCATAACAACCTGATCGCTGGAGAGACGAGCCAACCTGCAGCCTGATGTTCACCCACGCCGACACAAACCACATCTCATCTCTGTTTTTAAACTCATGCTGTATATCTGTGCTGGTGTTCTGCATGTGTAAGGGCCTCCTGGAAGATATCATGGTGTTGTGGTTCAGTAATGTGGCTCACGACCTGCGTTGTTCATCATAGTTTCACTTTTCCTGTCGTTTTTTTTTTATTCTCCTCTCGGGCCATGTAAGAAAGCAAAAGACAAAAAACACCAAATCATTGGTTACAAAAGTCTTATCAGTTAAATCGGTGACCTGGCAAAGTGATTGCTGACCACAGGCGTGTCCCAGTGATTCATCTCAGGATGTGGTGTATCTCTTCTCGTTCATTGTGCTGTGTCTAAAGCTTCGTAGCTCCGCTCTGTTTGCTGTCTCATCGGTTCACTCCTCCTATATCTCTCTGTGGTTTTCTCTTCAGATCCCCAGGGTGTGTCACATAGCTACATATCCTTATCTCCTCTACGCCTGTGGCCACTTTCTACTGTGCACTCCTACTGTACTGTCTTACACTGAAACCTCACTGTGCATATTTGACAGGTTTTCTTGAATGTGCCAAAACATTTTTAGCTCAAGACACAGTTACAGCACAGAGCTTGTATTCGATCTTGGTTTTGGTTGGTTTAACAGACACCAGCAGCTCTCCACACAGCAGAACACAAGGACTGTTTTTGAATAGTCACTGGCTCTTGTGCTTTCTTGCTTGTGTTTTGTAATAATCACATGCAGTTAGATATCACTGTGTTGGAACGTGGAAAACTGCAGCCTTTATTCCTCAGTTGAGACCCAGTCATTTTCTTCAAACAGCAGCTAACGCTCAGATATACTATAATTCAGAAAAGGGAAGATACTATTTGGATCCTCTGTCTGAGGATCATTTTGAGGTCAGCGGGAGTTTGTAACCTCTTGGAGAACTGTTAGCTCTGACCTTGTCTTTTCCTGACTTTGCTTCTTCCAGGTGATGATACAGAACAAGAAGATTGACTTGAGCCATGTGACCTCCAAGTGCGGCTCTCTAGACAACATCCATCATCGGCCAGGTAACAGTCAGCCTGGACTCGTTCGGGGGGAACTGAGGGGTAACACTTGGGAGGGGTGGCAGCGGTGGAATAAAGGTTAGAGACGCATGCTTGTAACTAGAAGGTCACTGCTGCAGTCTCTTACCTTGAAATAGGAATTTATATGGGTCTTTAGCCCTGCTTAGCTGCACTTAAGCAAGGTACCTGTCTTTCATGACCTATTCAGTTCAGACTGTGGTTGTACTGGGCAGCTACCAGATGTGAATGTGTATTAGGGTGGAAAATCACCAAATGCGGTGAGCAGAAACTGAACTTCTGACTCCTTTTTGGGGTTTTTTATGCCTTCGTGCTGGCAACAGCCGTGGCCAGGCATTACATTTTCAGGTTTGCCATCCGGTACTACATTTTTCCGGACACAATATCTCAAGAACACCTCAAGGGATCTTTTTTCAAAACTCAGCACAAATGTTCACTTGAACTCAACAATGAACTGATCAGATTTTGGTTGTCAAAGGTTGCTGTGACCTCAAGTCCCTCCCATTGTTGTCAAAACAATGTCTCAGGAGCAGCTGGAGGGAATTTGACACAGAAGTCCTTAAGCTTCAGGTCATTGTCGTTGCACCATGTGATGAAGCTCTCTATCAGTCCTGTGGGAACCTCTGTAAAAACAGTCTGTAAGTGAATACACCTTGTTTCTCACTGGAAATTTTCCACTGGAATCTTTGATTTAGCAAAAGAGTACACTTAATACCCTTTATTAAATTCCTTCAAAGACTCGGATGGATGTAAACTACAATTTGACTGGTTGGGGGAGGCATACAACCACGAGATGGTAATTCTAGTTAATGCTTGGTGAGGAGCACAACAGGATAACCAGCAGCAAGACACAGACAAGAAGTTTGGAGGGAAAAGTTGGGCTAAATTAACTATGACCTGCCAACACCACAGGGTGGGAAATCGCAGCTCTGTAACCAGACATCTGTCTGATTGTATTACATAAGATCCCACTCAAGGACTCCATTTATTCAGAGCATTAACATGTAATCTGGAGCTGGATAGAAGTTAAGTAAAAGTAAAGTATGCAGAACACATTGTGGTTGTAATGTGACTGAATTGGCAGTTTGAGGGGAATCTCAGCCAGGTGTAAATGCAAAGCGTACAGTGGGACCAACGTCAGAAAAAAATCAGCCGAGCAAGTTGCAACACCTACCTCTGCCTCCAGCACAAACTACTAAGTATTATATCTCATCACAAAAAAACGATTGATCCAGATCAAATGTTATCAGGTGTAAATGGGCCCAAGGAGGTATCCTCAGACTTGTTAACCTGTACACGAAGCAAGCCTTGAAATTTAATGCACTGTTTCTGTTAGTTAACTGGCAATGAAGTGCAATCTAATCCAATTTAAATAATGAATATGATCTGCAGTTTATATTTAACTCCTGTAACAACACTCCCATCAGATGAAGCTCCGGCACTGATCTGTGGAAGCAAAAGCAGTAAACTACATTTGGATTGACAGCTCGATGGATCCGTCCACAGGCGGCCGCATGTGGGAGGTGTTGTGATTCCTGGAGGCCTTGTTGTGTTCTGTGTGTTTCTACCCTGAGTGTGTGAGTGTGGAGCAGGATGTCCATGAATTGTTGATGAACTGTATTGGGTCACACCTGGAGAAGGTTATACATCCAATTTTGATTTTTTTTTATCAAATCACTCGTCGTGAAAGAGCCAGAAAATCACAAAATACAACGCTCGATGATTTGTACTCACTTTGTTAAGATTCATTGTATAAGGAAGGTCTCAGGACAGTGTAAGAATTTGTAGTGTGATCATTAAATCACAGAAATGTATCAGCATTAATTGGCTGTTACCACTACTGTCAGGCTTACTGGCCATATCTTCACATGCAGGTTTATGTAAGTCTCTGCAAGTCTCTCTTTGCAGTGCCTGACTGTGCAACATCACCTGTTACGACACATATTCTGTCATCCATCTCCGTGATGGCGTCCTCCCCCTGACCCCTTCGTCCCGTCCATCTTTATGTCAGTGACAGCGCGACCTTCAGGTGACACGGCATCAACAGTAAGGCTGTAGTCAACTGAAATTCTGCCTACTCTTCAACCAATCGATTGGTTGATGCGGGAAAAAAACTGCACATTATCTCTAGATTCATTTAATCAACCACAGAGCACTGAGTGCACTCTACCTGGTAGAATAAATGGCTGCTAATCAAAGTTACACAGCTTAGCCAAGCACATGAATTCCTGAAGTTTATCTGTTTCCTTTTCAAACAGTTATATTGTTACATTCAGATTTTATCAAGTAAATTTACATACAGCAACAACACACATATGCACACACAGGCGATGAGGTTCACTCTGGCTTCTGAATACAAACAAAGCTAAGTGCTAAGATAGCTTGCACCACAGTAGCAACTTGAAAAACAGTTATGGCCATTTGACCCACTACTCTCATTATTTAGTTGCTTTAAATGAGGCTTAACATTCACAGAGTGTCTCTTGACTGTCCCTCAATATTACAACATTAGTCCAGCATTACCTCAGCCCGTGTAGCCACATTTTAATTCCCCTGCTGATACTGTGGACCTTCCTTTATGGATCAGCAGCACTTCAGACTTAGAACCTGTAAAGTACTTTTTCCTCTTCGATGCCATTTTCATGAATGAACACTTCCTGACATATGGAGCAGGGTGCCAGCCTTATATAGAATTAAATTAAATTAAATTAAATATGCTAATTTGCAATTTATGTGAACACGAACATGTGGCATTCATCATGTTTGTGTGGATCGTTTACGTTATGTGAAGTTTGGAGCATTTGATGACTCTGACGAGGCACACTCGTATGAGGCAAGTGCATGAAAAAAAAGTACAAGAAAGTTATGATAAATATACGAAAATGTTCCTGCATGAGGCCCACTGTTTTTGGGAAGTAGTAAATTAGTAGTAAATTACATTCATTTCACTTCTACTGCATTCAGGTGGTGGAAGGACGCAATGACAGATACTGTATGTCAAAACATTTGCAAATGGGGGCGCCTGGGTAGCTCAGTTGGTAGAGCGTGTGCTCATGTATGGAGGCTGTGAGTCCTCTGCAGTGGCCGTGGGTTCAACTCCCGTCTGCGGACCCTTGCTGCATGTCATTCCCCCACCCTCGCTCCCCATTTCCTGTCATATCTTCAGCTGTCCTATCAATCAAACGCAAAAAAATGTTAAAAAAAACATTTGCAAATGAAATCTGCATAATTAGATAACAAACAGTGGTGACTGGCATGCATATATGTCTGTATATCATGTTATCTGGGTGAATTGGCCCTTGGAGTCCTTACTCTTAGATGCAAGGCAGGTTTGAGGTGTAGAAAGCCCCTTCCCCTCTTGGATGTTGTGCCTGCTTCAGGTCCTGCAGCTCCATCTGCTGGTTCTTGTCTGTGATTTCATTTTATAACCTTAATTCACTGAGGGATTGCTGAACATGCAGGTTCTTTCACTCCAGCATTACACATTCACCTTCCCAACAGACTTTTTTTTTCTACAGCAAAATTTCCACCCACTTTGGCTGTTCTTTCACCTTTATTCAGCTGCTGCCAATATGTGAACTTGAAAAGATACCTAATGTCTGAACTCTCCTTGTACCGTTTTTCCTTTCTCGTTTTTTCCCAGGGGGTGGTAACGTGCGTATAGAGACTGTGAAGTTGGACTTCAAAGACAAAGCCCAAGCCAAGGTGGGTTCCCTGGATAATGCTCACCACACTCCTGGTGGAGGCCACGTCATGGTGAGTGTCAGCTCCATGCTCCCATTCCATGATTCAAAGGAAAACAAGTTTTTGAGAGATTGTCTTACTAGTCAAATTAGATATAAACTCCTTTCCTTCTTCTTTGAGTGCAACTTCCTATATAAGGCATGGTGCGAAGACTTTTCTCTAATTTACCAATTTACCTGTAATATTAAGAGAATCAAGCAGAAAAATCACCCTGTATGTCTATAAACATTACTGTAACCTGTGACGGTTCCCTGGCCGTGACAAATTGATTAAGGGGTATGATTCTATTTGGATGTGAGAGGTCCCGGGTTCTTTTCACGGACGAGCCCCCAATTTGTCACGGCCTGGCTCAGAAGTCAGTCAATGAGGGAGACGCGGACTGAAGGCAAATAATAATTAATTTAAACAAAGACTAATATAGTGAAAACAAAATAAACTGAGGATAAGATGAGGTGTTAGCATTAGGAAGGTCAGTGGTGAGGGTGTGTGTGTGTGTGCGAGTGTAGTGTGATGAGAAGATGTTGTAGCATGCAGCAAACAAAAGCACAATGCACAGGACAGAAGGGAAGAGGGGGCTCCCGGTACTCCCAAAAAAACTTTGTATTTCGCCCAGATGGGACTCTTGGTCAAGCTTCATGACCATCTCCATCTCCATGCATTGTGCCCCATGCATTGTGCAAAAAAAAGTTTGGAAAATTAGGCAAACTAGACACATACAAAAAATATACACATACAATATATGATATGTTTACTTGATGTTTTTAAGCCTTGTATGCCTGTTATAGCAAATACGACACTGACATCAGAATACAGACCTCACATCTTAGTATATTTTTGCTGCTGGCCATAATTTAGTCCACCTTATCATATTTTAGCACTGTTTAGTTAATGTTTACTGGGGGGTAAACAAATTATCCACCTCTTTGACAGAGAGAAAGAAAATTTACTCATCTTTTTTCAAATTCCCCGAATGAATCAGTGAATAAAACAAAGTGGATAAAAAGTGGAAAAACCTGCATTAAAATCTAATGTTAGTTGTGGCTGCAGTGACCTCGGTTTGAAGTTACAGTTTGGTGTGAGGCCTCCTGTATGTTTAATCAGGTTAAGGCAAATATTAGGTTAATAACCAACTTTTTGGGGTAGAGTTTTGCTATCTTAACCAAAAAAGTGTCAAGACAACCCACTGAGAGCTGAAAAGAACGTGCATCAGGCACACAACGCTGTGTGTGACACAGGACATAAGCGCCACCCTCAGGCGAAATACCAAGTTTTTAGGGAGTCCTGGAGGCTGTCAGCCAAGAGCCAAGAGTGTTTATAACTGGAGGCCAAGGTGCTTCCAACTGAGGTAGTCACTCTGCCCCTCAGGTACCTGCTGCATCAGAAAACAAAACAGAGAATAAACAAACAAGCCAGGAACCGTCAAAAATCCTAAAAGATAGTTTTATAAACTAATATAATGGAGGGTAAAGCTAACTAAGGTTGTAAAAAGTTGTTTGAGTAATATACATGTAATGTATAGTTAAAATGTGTTTAACAAGCCAATCTTCCAAAAACTTGTATTTCTTTATCTGCCTGTGAGAGTAAAGGTATAGTATTCGCCGCTATCAATAAATAATTTAGAGGTTAATCCAAACACCCTGAGCTGTGTTCATCAAGTATCCACTTAGGCTCTGAAGTCAACACAGAGCAGCAGCCTCAAGTAGTGAGTCTGCTAGAGAGTACAAATCTCTGAAGTTAATCTGTGGTGTTGTTGTATTTGCAGTTGTTCTAAAGCAACTCACAGAGATACATATAACACCCAGTCTTGAGAATTTGGACAAATCATGTCCTACCAAAAAAAAAAAAAAAGTAAAAAAACAAAACAAAAACACTAAATTCAAAATTTTTTTCTTGGAAACTATTATTTAAGGATTTGCTCTGTGCCTGAAAACACCCATTTCCCAGACAAGTTTTGTCAGATTTTCCATCTGAAGGAGTTGACGTCTACATTTAATAAAAAATGTAATCACTAAGAGGTTGGCCCGTCACAAGGTTTAATAGCCAACAGTTTGATCTTTGATCCCCCTCAAAATACGATTTTGTCCCAGTTCTCAAGAATGAACGATAAATATTTTCATTCTGCATGATATGAAAATGATCTATTTCTTCTTCCCCATCCACATCTCACTCACACCACCTGCCTCTTATTAGATTGAGAGCCACAGGCTGTCTTTCGCGACCACGCCAAGGCACGAGTGGACCACGGAGCCGAGATCGTCGTCCAGTCTCCGGGCCTGTCCGGCTCGGTGTCTCCCCAGCGCCACCGGGACAGCCACCTATCGTCCTCCGGCAGCCTCAACATGATGGATTCGCCGCAGTTAGCGACCCTGGCGAGGACGTCACCGCGGCTCTGGCCAAGCAGGGTTTGTGAACACTGGATCTCTGGATTCCTGCTCTGCGCCCCAGACATCCTCACCGTGATCCCTTCAAACTTTTCTGCCACCCTGAGGCCAACCTCAGCTAAACCACAGCCTCTAAACATCTCCACTTCAACACCCATCACTCGACTCTTAAGTAGAGACTCGAATTAGGAGCTACTGTATGGTCCTCTTTATTTCCTGTCTATTTTAAATCCAGATATGTGCTATTTCTGATTCATTCTGTTGGCCTCTCTCTTTTTGAATGATGTTGCATAGAATAGTTCAGTCTGAGCACTGGTCCTAGATTAAGTGGTAAATATATATAAAGTGGGGACCAGGTATTGGCCTGACTGGTCCTGGTCAGTGTTTTGAAGACGCTACAGCCTTTTTTTTTTCTTTCTTTTTTTTTTTTTAACACATGAAATAAGAAGTAATGTGGCCAGCGCACCACGCAGCACGTGTTGTTCTTGCTCAGTAAACGTGCATGGACGCCAAACCCCCCTAATGAACCAAGCATCCTTACTGCAAGTCATTCTTGTCATCCAATATATAATATATTTAACAAATATATATAGAAACATGTATAAAAATACAAGTTCTTCGCCATCTTACATGTCCTAAAAACATTTTAAAAGGAAGTGACAAAATGGCTATAAAATATACCTGTAAAATTGCATTACTGCAAGAACTAGGTCATGTTATGACAAGCATGTATTGATTCTAATATTAAAAAGAGGCTATTTTGTAATCTTAAAAAAAAAAGGATTTTAGTAAGTTATTTCCTCAATTATTGGATAAAGATAAAACAAGTTCATGTTTTGTAGTTATTAGTTGTTTACAGTGTAATGCTTGGTGACAATGTCAGACAGCTGAATTGGTGTTGCTAAGGAATGCATCTCAGTCCTGTTGAAGAGCATCATACACGTGTACCTGCTCAGTAGTTCAATATAGACGCCTGTTTATACATCGGAACAATATTAAAAACCGGAGCTCATTCCACGAAAACCTCCATCCAAAAAGGAAACAGCTCAAAGTATCTTGTCTTTACAGCTGCAGATATTCATCTCACGTGAGCGAACGGTACAGACGTTCCCCGGCTGATGCCGCACTCGTCAGGACTGTCTGTCGCCTGAACCGCCGCCGAAAGAAAGACGCTACGAATACGCGACCTGAGACCGAGCAGGAGGTGCAGCTACTCTGAAATCTGTCTGTGTGTGTGCGTTTGGTGCAGATCCCATGCCGTTTTACGACGTATGCTACCGTATCTGGGTGTTTTGTTGCAATATGTGGGAGAAGAAAGTGGAAGAAAATATTTTGAAAAATCCATTAAAAAGACAATTCATGAAGAAAAATAAAAATGACCGAGGGGAACTCCTCGGATCCTGTTACATCTGTTAGGAAAACAAGTGTTTGGGTGATCTAGTTTCTTTTTCAGACACCATTTGTGGTATATCCTGCCTCCTGCCTACTTAACTGCCCTCACCTGCGACTGTTTGTTTGCTTCTGTGTTTTTTCTGCATACCCCATCTCCGTGTGCCCCCTCCCCAATCTCCTGCTCCACCCCTACAGCAACTGTAAATGTATTTAAAAGGTCAAGTAGATGTACGCAGTTTTTCTCTTGTTGATATGACACCAATTACAATAATTAATGACAATAAAAAGGACAAAAAGTGATACTGGAGTACTGTCATCTGTTCAAAGACACAAAGCTAATGTTTTGAATTTTTGAAAATACAATATTTGCTTTCTTGTTGAGAGTTACAGGAGAAGATCGATACCACTCTCAAGTCTATGTGGTAAATATCCAGGGTTCTTATGGGTGCTGGAAATCCTTGAAAACACTTTAATTTTTCGTTTTCAATGTTTGAAAAGTGATTGGATTTTGGATAAAGTGCTTGAAACTGTAACTGCAGTCCTTTCATAATGAATCATCTCTGACTTAATAGTTTGCTTTTTAGATAAAATAAGTCAGAGAGAGCCTAATTGCTTTTGCTTTTCTCACATAATGAAGACGACCCCTTGCTTGCCACTGCGTGTGTGGCCAGACCGTGGATGTGTGCCCTCTGATGGAACAGCGAGTGGGAGGCGAACGGATGAGAACATGCCAGGAGGTTGCTGTTTGTATGAGCGTAGGCTTAAAAATGAAACATGTTTTTAAATTGAAAAGGATTTTATTGAAACTTAAGTAATTGTTTTAGTGATTGCTTTATATTGGATCAGCCAGGTTAGATAGTCTTCTCACTGACAGGTGACATATTTTTAAATGGGAAACTTTTTCCTTTAACTTGTCACCCTTCTGTAGACTTCTATCACGAAACATAAATTTAGTTGTTGTTTTTTTATAGCACAATAACATCTGATTTAATGTGACGAAATCAAACAGGGCCTGATTATTTTGAGCATATATGTCAGTTACCAAAGCTGTAAGGTGCTTGAGAAACTGAAAATGCACCTTGAAAATGCTTGAAAAGTGCTTGACTTTGGCTTTGGAAAAGGTCTAGAGACTCTGAATAGGCCCAAATGTAGAAAAAATCCACCTACCAGAACAGTTTATGTCATTTTTTAAACCTACAGAGTGTAAAAAAAGTTTTACGCTCAGCTATTCGAATGTTAGCTGTAGCTTCATATTTGAAGGACAAGCATAAGAGTGGTGTTACGGCTGTATGTGTTTCTTTGTTCTTCTGCCCCCTCGAGCTCCGCCCGTTTAATTGATCATGAGGTGCACCTGGCCTGAGTGAGGTGCTTAAAAGCACCGGTGCCGGCAGCAGAAACCAGAGGCTTCAGGTCTGGGGACTGCTAGTGTTGCTGCCTGTCAGAATAGGGTTATCCTTACGTTTTGACTTTGTGCCTTTCTGTTAGTCTTGATTTCATTTGTTCTTGACTTAGTATGTTTGTTACTTGCACTTTAATAAATCTCATGGATTTGTTGTTTTTTTTTAAAATCTTTTTCTAGTTTATTTGAGTTAATGGTGGAATGTTGTTTGCCCCAGTAGAGCCACCTTGGAGTGGGGCGTAACAGTGGTATCTGTCTTTTCATCTAACAAGAAAGTGAAGAAGCGTGTTTCCCAAAATGTCAAATTATTCCTTTAAACACACATCTGTCTGAGTTATGTATGCAAATGATTTGCATCAAAGAAGTAGAGTCGAAACTTTGGAAATAAAATGGGAGTTTTTGAAAAGTTTATTGTGAAATGGCAGAGGACACAATAAGTTAAGACCTAGGGATGGGTTGGGTGAGGAGTGGATTCATTTTGATGGTCAGTCCTGGTCAAAACCAGTCACTTCACTGGCAGATAGACAGGAAGTGACAGGAGTAGGTGGTCATTATTATCCCTGTTCCACTGTGAAAACCAGCGATGATAAAAATAAAAAACCCCAATGAGACAGGAACTTGGATGACGATGAGGAAAAGAAACATCTCGGTGGAAATCAGGGCGGCTTTCCAAAGAGCAGGAGGAGGAGAGAAAAATAAAGCACCAGTTGGACAAAAAAAAAGTGTAGAACAAAACAAAAGGGTTTAGGAAAAATGACATCTCATAGTCCTTTGTTCCCCCTGCTTCCTCAGGTGGTGCAGGAAACAGTGAGTGGATGTCTTGACACCATGGGGTCTGCACATATACGATGCTCACCACCGCAGTGGCAGGGTCCTTACACAGACATGATGTGCTTGACAAAGGCTGCAGATGGAGACCAGGGTAGCACACAGAGAGGACAGAAGACAGGGAAAATGAGTGAGTGAGGAGAGGAATGCAAGCTCAAATGCACAGCTAGAATAGTTGTACAGCACAGTTGAGATACTATTACACAATAAAATGTGTTTGATCTGGTTTATGCACCATGGAAATTACTGTATATTCTATTGGAACACAGTGGAAACTGACATCTCACTTCCTGGGTTAAGTATGCATTTAAAGGGGCACTTCAGGGATTAATTACAGGACCTCCGTAAAGGTGGGGAGTAGAGGTGCCTCTAACTGAGGACAAGAGCGACCGTAAAGCAGCGAATAAACGCTTAAATTCCTATAAATTCTTCACAATAAAAGTCCTTCCTATTATTGTGTTGTCTAAAACCTTTTATTATGAAGCAGCAAATTCAGGAAATATTAGCTAGTGAACATGAAAAAGTAAAATGAAGCAGATATCTGAATGTACAAACAGCAACGCAGAAGAGAAACTGAACGTCAAACCACAGATATTCAGTTAAAAGCTACAAAAGTATTGAAAGCTGAACACAGAGAGAACACCTTCCTCTCTACTCTCCAGAGACGCAAACTGACAAACATGAGTAGAGTCTCACAACAGATGCTTGTTTGAGGGGGAAAAGGGTGTTGTCACGGGTTTACTCTGCACAGCTCAAAGTGTTAAAAGTGGAAATGAAAATGCAAGTCAGCGCAGCACAGTTTGACTCTGCATGCCCAAAAGGTGCAGGTGGAAAAGCTCCTTTAGTCCCTCTCTGTCCTCCTCGAGTTCTGTTTTCAACACGGCGGCCTAGTGAGTAACTTCCTCACATTTTAGCTAAACACACTACACTAAAATATGTCTCTTAAAATATTTTACAATAGAAGTAGGCAATGCAGTAAAAGAATCTTGATTAGTAATGCCCAGCTTCACACTTTGATCTGAGTTTCAGGAAACCAGAGCAAAAATGGCGGTTGCCCGGTCACAACATATCTCATATTACAGCCTAACAGTATGCTAAACCATGTTTCTGAAAACATTTAGGCATTTTGGCATTTATGTGAGTTTTGTGGGCCTCCATTGGAAATCAAGTCCAGTCTGGTTTCCAAACTTACAGTCTCTCTTGTATTCTTGCATTACAGCAGTACAGTACACTAAAATATGTCTTAAAAAAACATTTTAAGCAAGAAATAAGCAATGTAGTAACATAATCTTGATCCATACTTGATCAACATTGCCTAGTTTGACAATCTGATCTGAGTTTCCGGAGCCTCTGTTGGAAACCAGAGCCAAAATGGCAGCCGTTTGATCATAATGTATCTCATATTACAGCTAAACATTACACAAAACTCCATTTTTGATCAGCACAGCCCATTTAGACAGTTAGATCTGAGTTTTGTAAGCAGAGTATGTTCAGGTCTACTGCGACCTCTAGTGGTGTTAAATATCGTATACAGCACCTTTTAAAAAAAGTTGGCAAAATCGAAGCAGCAGACATCGAGATACTCTGACTTTCGTCCTTAGTATGAGTCAAGCTACAAAAAGCAACAAAATGCTTGATCTTATATGTCCCATAATATAATTCCTTATTAATTTTGTTAGAAGATGACATACAACTGGGTGGAGTACCACTTTAAAATGATATAAGAATTATTATCAATAATTATATAATGTGTTAAATAATACATAAACAGAGTATAGAATATAAAAGATTATTAACATATATAATTAGTCATTATGTCATAATTTGCGACTCACCCTCGTAGTTGACACAGCCGTTTTCATCCTCCTGTCCTGCCATGAGAGCATCAATCTCAGCCTCAGTCATCTTCTCTCCTGTAGGGGGAGACAGAGGACAACCAGTATTAATAACACACACAGACACACACATAGTAAAACACACACGCAGACAGATATATGAGTGCCCTGGCCCGACTCACCCAGTGTTGACAGAACAATACGCAGCTCAGCGCCCATCACTGTGCCGTTGCCCTCCTTGTCGAAGACGCGCAGACCCTCAACGTAGTCCTCATATCCGGCCTTGTTTGGGCTGTTGATGATGGTCTGAAGCATGGGCAGGAAGCCCTCGAACTCTACTCTCTTGTTGTTCATGTCTGCATGAGAGGAGACAGAAGTGACAGTCCGTCAGACCAGTTACATCCAGAGTTGAACAAGCCAGGCAGGCTTGAGTCAGTCAACAGGTACCACATGGAAAAAAAATCCTTGTCAACAGTTTTTCAGCATCAATAATGTATTTCCACCTGCTAGCTGCAGGCTCTGTTTCTCTACAGGTTTTGGAGGTTTATGATGGAGAATAGTGGTTTTGAAAGATACATGTTGTGTTTGTTTTTATTTTTCATGTATAATCCTGCTTGGTACTTTCCAGACAGATGCTTTGTGGGGTACAGTTCTGGTTGTCAATAATGATTTGAGCATTGGACTAGATCAGAGGCACACATCAAAAGAACAATTCTCCTCTTTTTCAAGATTTCACACAGCAATATATGTGATTAAAAAACACCAAAACATACACTATAGAATAGACCAATTCTTAAATGGACGAATATCATTGTTGCATTGACCTCTGAGGGTTGAAAGATTAAAATCTGCTGCATGTCTGACTGCAGTAACCTTCTCAGTAGGATGTTGAAAGGTGTTGACTTTTGCACGTGACCCACTCAAATGCGATGTTGCATTGCATGGTGCATGCAGCACTGTGCTGTAGTTTATGGGGTGGGATGCTACATGCAGCAAGGTGACAACTTTATAGGCTTGTTAACAGCATATTTGCTTCATTTCTAAGACATTTGACAGGTCTATTCCAGGGGTTCTCTATATATTTTCTATATAACAAACATTTGATGAGCAGACTGATTTTAAAGGAAAGTAAAGACCTGAGTTGATTCAACGTGACTGATTACAGCCACAAAAGCAGCTACTGATAATTTCCTCCTATTAATCCACAATTAGACACTTTAAACTGTGTTTCTCTTTTAAAATTGTACAAAAAACCCACCATGAACACCAGTGATGAATGAAAGCATTACTGGTTGCCACATACACACTAAACATCACCTCATTCGAATCTGCCGATGAACTACTGATCGATTATGTTTGTTTGACTAGTACACACACTGCCGATCATGCTGCTATCCAAAGAAAATCATTAGTTTTATCACTTCATCAACGGGACTTGAGGTAGTATCTTGTACGTCCAATCATCTGTAGTAGCCTTTCAGTCCCAAGAGGAAGTATATTATTTGAAAAATACTGAATAGTTTTATTTTTCAAGAATAATTGCCATGAAATGACAATAGCATTAAACATCCAAAAGTATCTTCAAGACTTTAAGTTAATTCAGTGACAGAACAAATGCGGAGCGTATCTCTTACCATCAGCAGAGGGGTTTCCCAGCATTTTGTTCACCTCCTTGTTGGTGGGGTTCTGTCCCAGAGCGCGCATGATGTCAGCGATCTGGTTGTAAGCCACCTTGTTGTCGCCCACCCTGTCGAACAGGCCAAAGGCCTCCCTGTAGTCTGCAGATCAAGAGGAGAGAGAAGATTGAGATCATCACCTCAGTGAGTCACATATACTCATATTCATTCATCTCTGTTTATCAGTAAGTGTTTGTTAGCTAAACTGTGCATTGTCATTTCATCATTTGATCGATATATTTTAGAATATTGCTTTTAATGCACTTTATCTAAGTTCTTTAGAAAGTGATAGTTCCTGTTGTGCACACTCCCCAGTGTGCAGGTTTTTTATTTTATTTTCAACTTCCATATTGTCATAATATAGCATTGAATTAAAACAGTAATTGAATTTAAAAAGATTGTCTTTTTAAATTAGTATATAGATGTAACGATACTAAAAGCTCAGGTATGATTAAAAGTCTGATACGATATTTATCACAATATTAAAAGATAAATAAACGTGATGACTTGAAAAAATATACTTTATTAAACACTGAATCTGATGTGTACAGCATTTTCTTGTTCATATAAAAGTTGTTTTTCCTTTTAACTTAAAGTGCCTCTGCTTTCCTTCTTCAATAACATAAACTGTAAGCAGCCAGCCATGACCAGTGTTGATGTATTTGATATATTGTTGATGAAGGTCTTTAAACTATTCAGCTGCTGTTGTATTATATCCACTACGGTGATTCCTTGAGAAAGTGATGGGTCCAATAGTAAAATTAACTTACTTGTGTGCAGGGTTATTTTTTATTTGTGTATTTCAGCATTTTACCTTTAATTGCGTGAACTTGGCTTGCACTCATTTGTATTTTTGTTATGTATGTGTTTTAAAATATTTATTGCTTTTTGTATTTTCCTGCAGTCACTTTATGTCATGGTTGAGTCATTAACATCTTTTAAGGAATAATAATAATCTATGCAGATCCCTCTTCAAAATGTATTTTGAATTTTGTGTTAATGAACTAAAAAATGTTTTGTTTTTGTATTGAATATACATCTTGTGTATAATACATTTTTCTGACAATGGGAGACAGTGGTTTGCATTTCATCAAGTGTCTCTGTGTCTGTCAGACGCCTGCCAGCAGGTGGAGGCAGCTCCTCTCCAAACTCCAACCTGACAAAGAAAACATATAACAAGGGCAAGACGTCTCTATAGGTTGAGGTATTTTGGTCTGAATGGAGTGACTGTCGAGCTCCGTCACCCCTCAGACTATTTCTATCCCAGCTGTCTCCTCTGTCTCTCTCTCCTTCTCTCTCGGCAGGGCAGGGGGACTCTTTTAAAAGACCACCTTGGAATTGATAAACATAGCTGAGAATATGAGCCCCCTCCTTTAAAAGGCAAGGCCCTCTGTGAGTGAGCCGAGTAGAAGCAGGGAATGCTGACTGCAGCGTTACGAGCAGCCGGCCAGACGACAGGTCTGGTCCAGGGGTGTCCGGTCCGGGGTCAGAACGAGCCAATTAATGCGCATGTTTTTACTTCTATCAAACATTGAGTTATCCTAATCTCTCATCGTATAATCCCTGAAATGAGCTGCTGAAATTCTTTGACTGCTCTGAACATTTTTTTTTTCTTTTGGCAAGTGTTTTGATGTCACTGATCTATTGACACAGGGTGCCATGATGCGAACAAGCAGCCAATAAACAATCTGCAGTTCAGGTCAGGACACAGAGATTAGCTGAATTTTTTTTTGCCCTACCATCATTAAATGTGCCCTCTATATCAGAGGTCTCCAGCTATGGTTAATAAGTGATATAATCTGAATGCGTTTTTAACCTGAATCCAGCTAATTTACTGTGATTTACCTGTTCTGATCAGCTTGCATTTGTACGGAATGAAAGCCTGCAGATATTTAGCACTGGATGCACAATTCACTACTTTTTTATACATTATTTCATGCAAAATCTTGCACTGACAACAGCTGACAGTCACTTAATGTGTGCATTTTTCTGGATGGATTTAGCAAAGAAACTGCGGTTTTGTTTAAAAGACCACCATGTTGTGGATGCTTTCTTTGTGATTTTTTTATTTGCTTCACCTGTGCTGCTGAAAACACACTTGTTTTGTGTTTTGTGACACTATAAAGTTTACTTAAAATTTACTGCACACTTGAATGGGTTCATAGTATCAGATTTCACAAGACATCTGCTCCTCTCAATGAATGTCTCAACACCAAAATGACAGGTGACCATCTGTCATGAACACCGTAAGGCCAAGTCTGCTGCAGACTGGCACTGAGCTGATCGTCTTTGAGGCACTCTTTAAAGTACTCTACACTGAGCTAATTCATCTCTGGCATAGTGATTTATTTTATTGATGGATTTTTTTCTGATTTGGCAGACACCGGGCCAAGAGATATTTAAGGTAAAGATGAGTTTTATGGGGTGCATGAAGTGTCACATGGGTGCAACAGTAAAAAATGAGGTGTACTTACCCTCAATCTGGTCTGCGCTGAACTCAATCTGGAAGCCGATACAAAGCAGCCACATTAGTATAAAACATACAAGGAGAATAAGAGTTTCACACTTTTAATTACCAACACAACCAGTTTTATTGGAGGGGCCAGAATAAGCAGGCATTCACACTTAATCTAGACCAATTAATCAGGTCTGCACACTGGGATTAAACTTGTCTCTTTGCCAAAATTAGCTTCACATGGTGGCACCCGATCTGTGGAGGTCCATCTTTAGCTACATTAACATGTCCACATTTGGTGTCACCCTGCATTGCCATCACACACAAGTCACCACTCTGTTAGTCCAATCCAGACAGCTGGGGGGCGTGGCATAAACCATAGTGAGCTATCCATGGTTCTAGTCATTCTTGGTCCTCTATACCAGGTATTTCCATAGTGTATAATGTCAAGGACCCACTTATAGATGCACATTAGACCACTCACCCTGAGTTTGATTTGTCTTAAGGAATCCCCTCTGAGTACTTTTTTTGGTAATTTTTAGGATTGAAGATAATAAAGTCTTCATAGTCAGTTGATCAAACTAGGATCACTACTCCTATAAATTACAATTAATCAAAACAACCAACTTTAGTTCTTTGCCTTTTGTTCCAACTTCCAAAAAATGTGATAAAAGTTAAAGTATTCTATTCCTTGTTTTGCTGGAGATCACTCAAGGATCCCAGTTTGAAAATCACTGATCTATACAACCTTGAATGTGGTCCTTTAAACCTGCTACACCTGTCACTAACTCACTATTAATCTGTGCATCCAAACATAGATGTTCATACAAATGTGTGAACTCTTATGTCAAAGTGAAAATGGATGTAAATTAAATCAATTTAATTCGATTCTGACCACAAAAACCAATACTACACATCCTCTTTCTAGCTATGATGCATTTAGGTTGCATTTGCCATGTGAATAATCTGACACTTGTGATGAAAGTAATCCTTTGTTATTCTCATATTGTTCCTCCATCAAATATGTGAAATAAAAATGTCAGAACGATGTTTTTTTTTTTCCTCTGGTGCTTCGTCAAAGAGCCACTAAAGTCAATGTGTTTCTGTCATGCAACTCTAAGTGTGAATGGAAAAAAAAGTTCCAGCTCCTCCTGAGCAGCCATCATCCCATCTCCATCCCTCCCCACATCACACTACGCGTGCTTTTTCATTGTACCTTGACGGCGGACAGGTCGACGGCGGGAGCTTTGGGGGCAGCGGCTGGCTCGGGTGCCGCTGCAGGTGCTGGTGCGGGTGCGGGTGCGGGTTCGGCCTTCTTGGCGGGAGCCTTAGGGTCCTTCTTGGGTGCCATTTCAGCTGATGGTAGAACGAGTTTGTTCCTGACGCACAGACAATTTCCGGTTCGGGTGACAACACAAGGAGTGTAGCACAGAGTGGAGGGGACTCGGAGCAAGAAATCACCGTTTGGGCGTATATATATGACGCTATTTTTCCTCTTGACCCCCGTCAACGCTGTCCCCGTGTGAGGATTGGATAGCGGGCGAGAGGGGTGTGTGTGCGTTGAGGGGGTCCTCTCTAAACATGGAATATGGAGCTGTGTGCCAGGGAGTGTTTATTTATGCCATATACCTGTAATCAAAAACGAAAACATTGGAAACACTGAGTAAGGTTATCTGGGGCCACGATTTCCTCGTAACACGTAAACAGTTCCACTTTTACGCACGGCTTTGCGCACCATTACGCACAACCTGTATGAATCTGTAGAACATTCTCGGCCATTTGAGAATGATTTGGTGCGTTAAGATTAAGACAGAAGAGTGACATTGGACCCGTTTTGTCTTCTATTTAATCTCATGTGACAAATAACTTTTACGCGCGGCTTTGCGCAACATGACGCACGACCTGGATTTATCTGGGGGACGTTCTAAGCCATTTGAGGATGGTTTAGTGCATTGAAGTTAAGAATGACGAGTGATTTTGGATTGTTTTGTCCTCTATTAAGTCTCATGTGACAAATAACTCTGATCAGCGACTAGCCTCCCAAAGAAAACCACTTATTAAAGCCTCAACTGACCATTGAGGAAGAGAGCTGTTGAGAAAAATCATTATTTGCATTATACTCATGATTTTATGAATGGCTTCTCTCAATGAATTAGAAAAAGTATAAATGTATAAAAATATAAAACATAATTAAAAGCAGAGTAAGACAAACAGCAGCAATAGCAGCATTAAAGTAGATTAAAGATTATAAACATTTTACATATTCTTCACATTTTGCAGGTTATTTACAAGAAGATGACTGGTTAAAAAAAAAAAAAAATAAAATAAACAAACAGATGCTTAGATCTTCTATTTACAAACTGTGTCAGCAGTTGCAGTCTCTGAGGGTTGGGTGTGTATGTGTTTTTTGCTATAAAGTGAGTGAGCAGATCAAATGTGGAATTACGTAATATCTTACTCTGGTAAACAGCCTCCATCAGGTGAGAAGTTAATGTTTCAATGAATGGGCAGAAGATCAGGCGAGAGGGGGCGGGGTTCCCAGAAATGAAAAGGGTGTGCCATGAGCTCTTCAGTATCAGTGTAGATCTGATATTAAGCACAGTTGAGCGTAACTTGTATCTGAGCCCCTATTTTTCAAGCTCCAGATAGCTTATCAGGGTGCCCATTTCACTGTGTTCAATATGTCTTAAATGATTACAGGCCGACTTGCATTTTAAGTTGTTTTGTCAATAAACATAAACTGAAATTTGAAGCTACTACAAGGAATTTTCATATTTTGTTGATTATGGAGGCCCCTGTGGACAAAAGCTTTAGTGTTTCGTCATAACCCCAAATAATGTAAATAATGTATGTAATAATATATAAGTCAAAAATAAAATTATCCAAGGTACTCTAACTGTACCTGGGAAAATCTAAAAAAAGGCTCATTTCATCTGATTTCAAAGATTATCCAACCCAGTGGCAGCCTTGAAGAACAACTATACAGAAATAGCCAATCTTCTCACTGATGGTCTTGTTAACTTATGTAGGTCATATAGAGCCATCAGTAATAAACTGAGACTGTTTCATAACCAGTTAAAAACCCCTCGTAGTAGCTTTGACCTAAACTCTAGTCAGTCTCTGTCTAATTTAATTACTTTATCTACTTTTATCCTACTTCAGATCTACAGGTGTCAAGTCAAGTCAAAGTTAATTATAGCCCGATATCATAAAGCATGTCTCAAAGGGCTGTGCATAAAATAAAAACAATAATGAACACTAGGAAACTATATGACGATATAAAACAGTGATATAAACTTCAGATTGTCACTGTCCACCTGTCTCCAAAATGTCAACTTCTCAGGAGCTAATAAAAACAGCCATTTTCAGTTTTGTGGTAAACGCATTTTCAGATGATCCAGTGAGTGTGTAAATAGTTGGTTTGGCTTTAGAAGTAGGAGAATTGTCTCACACCCTCGTTCAGTTTCATTCGAAAATTAAAAATCACCAAACTTGGAGATAAGTGGTTTTATTCAGGAGAGCAATGATATGAAATGCTTTGACAAAATCTTTAAAAACATAAAGTCACGTCTCACAGTAGCAGCGAACATCATGAGCAGAAGGGTGGAAATTTTGTCAAAATGTCAATAAATAATTTTTGAGTTGTTGGGTTTTTTGCCTCATTATGGTTACAGACATTTTTATTCACCATAGTATTACTCATGTGACAGTAACTCATCTCTGACTGCAGCTCGTCTGGACTCATCAGTGGCTCCATCTTTACCCAAGCATCGCACTGAACTTCATTTGAAATATAGCAGCGATCAAAGAGTTTACCAAAAATATTTATACTACATCCTGCGGCTACGTGAATTTGGGATAAATGTGTATGAGATGATGCACAGCATATATAGAATATCTGCATTTGATGTAATGGTGCGGCCATACAAGCATGGAATATTTAGGTGGATATTCAACTCAGTATGAGCATCTTATATCTGGGAGAAACAAACACATTTAGAATATATATGTGTAAGTGCCGAGAGTGTGGAAAAGTTTGTGGAAAGGAAAAAAAATGATGAGGCAACTGATCAAACTGGTTCAACTTTGTATTGGAGAGACTCTCAAAGGAGCTGGCTTTAGGTGGACAGGTGCTGGAAGTCTTTGAGATCTAATAATGAGCTGTTGTTTATTTCTAGTCACTCACAATGTGCGCTGGGCAGAGCAGCAGCACCTGTGTTCAATTTGGGGCTCTGTGTTGGTGGGGTGAGCCGTTACCCCGCAGTACTCCCGGGGAGGATGTGACGTACACGCACAGGGAGATGGAGATCTAGTGGAGCTTTCAGCTGCCGATGCCAGTAACCCAGACAAGGCTAAGAGTGCAAATTCTGTCTCCTTAATTCTTGTCTATATCTGTCTCCGAGTGCCAGCGGTGCAGCCCTGCCCCCACCACCATGACAGGGCCTGGTGACGAAGGAACCGCATAAATTCCTCCACCCTGCCGCCCCCCACACCTCCCTCCCACTTGCTTTCACTGACCCCATCTCCATGAGGGCAAGCTAGAGAAAGCCTCAGTCCCTCAGCTGTCATCTGGGCTCACCCCCGGCACCCCGCAGCACCTTCTTCGAGTCTGACTTCCCTTCACTCCCTCCCCCTATAGAAACTCTGCCCCAGTCCTTGCACCTGTGCCGCAGTCCAATCTGAGCTCCACTATAGAATCTTAATGGATTCAGCAGCCTGGTGGAGCTGGGCTTTATTGAGATGTGATAGCAGGTCAGCTTGGGAAAACAAGTTCAAGTTTATTTGGCAGTTATTGTGTGAATTACAGCGCCAAGCTGCATGTGAAGACATGTAATCCATCTCAGACTTTTAGGGGCCATTTTAGGAATCCAAGTGTTTTTTTTAATCCAAAGTGAGATAGTGTGCAGTGGGTAAGCAGGGTCAACATACAACCTGCAATGTTTCTACTATTGTCACTGGAACCCCAGTAGCAAATGACCCATCCTAACCCACTGATTCCACTGCGAGAGTCAGGCCCGTGCCACGGTTTTGATCTGCCCTCCACGCAGCTGCTTGCCTCACCAAAAGCATTTCAGAAGCAGAGCGTTTTGCCCAACTGATTATGTTGACCTGCTCAGATTTTGTTGATTGGTAATTTTCCTTCATTTTTGTGCTTTTACCATTGGTAAGCTGTCCACATAGTTAAATAGTTTCTTTTTGACCAAATTGACCAGATTCCCTATGTCGCCTCTGCGTCTGACTTCCTGTTTTTTCAATCTGCTCTGTGCAGCTTGACGTGGCATCAGTCAAAACTAGACCTGGCACATATTTGAAGCTGGGCAGAGTGGAGAGCCACTTCTTGGACATGCTGCGGCACCGCTGGTGGAATCACAAGCATTGTGTAGAAAGGCGGCAATCAGCTCTGCTGCCTCCAACACAGCCGTTCCCAATGGAATCAAGCTTTTAGTCTCACCCCTTCTTGTGCTGTGCAGTAACAATTGAGCAAGCTTGGTACTCGGATATGCTTAGATATGCTATATGCTAGACTCATCTATGTTGAAAAGAACCAAATTGTCAGTATGCAACATCTTAAGTTGGCTAATGTTAGTATAATGCTAGCTAACTAGCTAGGTAATCTATATCAATTGTTAACTAGCTAGTTACATATGCTAAGCTAATGTTCGCAAAACTCTAACTAAATTTTCCTGATATTACACTCTATGTCCATCACTTAATTTTCAGATTCGAGGCTCTGAGCTTAGGCAATAACTAGCTTGCAAATCTACATCAGTTGCTAGCTAACTAGTTACATCTGATAGTAAAACGCTAACTAACTAGCAAGCTGATGGCTGCTATAGACTTTTGTAACATTAGCTAACAGTAAGACGTGACTGTATGTCCCTTTCTGATTCTCAGAAATGTCTTTTAACAATTTTCAAAATTTAGTTCAGAGAAGGAAACAGGAAAGGACAAAGCTGGACGAGGTTCCAGGAACTTGCTCAGCTGTTATTGGAGCACAGAGCCAAAAGGGGCGGGACTTAAAGGCTCAGTTTGCCAGTTCCCATTAAAATAACTTTTCAAAGAGTAAAAAGACTCAGTCTATATGATTAATGTTTGTTCCAGCAGCCTGAAACAAGTTTCTAAATACATTTAAGTGTACCGTTACTGAGTCATACTTTTTTTTTATTCCAAATATTTTTATTGGTCTTTCATCATACGAAGATACAAAACACGGACACAACAACAGAACTTGGAAAATACAGGGTTGGGCAGTAGGATTCCACATTGTCACAGATGGTATAATTATGTGCAGAATAAGTAAGGCAAACAAATCTCTGTGGCAATACCAGCAACATCTGATGTAACGCAATAGCCCTCCCCACCCTCCCATCCCTCCCCACCCTCCTACCCCTAGCAGTACTGAGAAAGAAATAAAAAATAAATTATAGCTGCTGCGCAGCAATGGTCGGGGCTGGGCAATTTTAGGCAAAATTAGGCAATTCTGAGCAACAAGCAGAGTGTAGGAAGATGAAAAAAAGGTGGCATTCTAATGTGCATTTTACATAAGTTGAGGCTTGAACTCACAATTTCTGGCACAAGAGACTCTGCATATTGACTGATAGCTAAGCCAAATAAACAGGGAAAAGAGACAAGGGATAACAGGGAAACGTGTTGATAAAGAGTATTTGTCTCTTCCCAAAAACTCCCTGAATCATAATTATTTTAATCTTAGTAGTCTCTAATCCACATAGCATGATACCTGAACATAAGGCTTTCACATTTGAAAGTCCATCCTGCCCATAGACTATATATGGAAGTGGACGGAGCCTTCGTGACGTCACCCATTGGTTTCTGAAACACACCGTTTTGAAGCCTCGAGTTTCAGATTTGGCCAGCGGCATTTTGACAGTTTGAAACCGGATGTGAATATGATTGGTTGAACGGTGGAGCAGGGCGGGACCATACGCGGGACCATAGACTGTGTGGGCGAGGCATAGGCGAGTCGGGCGAGGCCATCACTGCACGTCAACTTGGCTCCGTGAACGGACAACCGAGATCCAAAATTAACAAGCGGGGGAGCGGGGTGGGCGGTGGGGGGCGAGCATAGACGGTATAGTCTAAGGGAGCGAGTGAGTGGCACTACCATAGGGCACTACGCCTGTCAATCACGAAACCACGCCCCTAATTATACAGAACTTTAAGCCTTAATATAAAATCAACGAATGACTTATATGAAAATTTAAGTCTGGTTCAGTGAACATGGTGGGGGATATTAGCGATAGAGACCAAAATCGTTTTTTGACACGGGCTATAAATATGTTTATTTCAGCTGTAAAGTTCAGCATTTTAGAACGGGTGTCAATGGAACCGGGCTTCTTTTTGCAAGCAGCTCGCGCGCCCCCTGCTGGATTTCGGTGAGAATACAGCGTTACTGCACTTCCCCATTGACTTCATTTTTCAGAGCCGGAAGCTCCGTCCACTTCTATATACAGTCTATGATCCTGCCTTAGCTGAGGCTCGAACTCACGACTTCTGACACTGAAGTCCGTCTTTTATCTCACTGAGCTAATTGGCAAGTGACAGTTCATGTATGGCTTCACAAATTGACTAAGCCAAGGATCAGGGTGCCAGGCAGCAGCCATCCATGCCATGGAAAAGCACATTTCAAAGTGAAAGTTCCAAAGCTGTAGCACATATGGTTGATTTGTTGTGAATTTTCAAAGTTTTGAAATTTAGAGGCTTGCTGTAGCGCCACCATCAGGACTATTGTCTTGTGTTTCCAGTTGAGGACATCTGGCATGGGACTGGACCTTTGTGAAAAGTTTGGGTAGATTTCTCATATGGAAATGTTGTACAAGCTGAGGCTTGAACTCACAACCTTCAACACCAAGAACCATCCTCTATCTCACTGAGCTAATTGGCAAATGAAAACACCACTTGTAGCTTCACAAATTGACTAAGCCAGTCACCTGTGTGCAAGACAGCAGCTGTTAGCATGTAAAGGCGGATTTCAAATGGCTGTCAAAAATTCAGTTATTGAGACAAAAATCCCAAAATACACAAATTGCATCTAGACAGCATGGAGATGTTGGTCATTAGTTTTTAACAATGATTTATTGGCTCCAAAAGTGAAAAATGCCATTTTTGCATTGACTCCAAGTGTTCGCATGAGAGCAAAATTCAAAATGCTGTAAAAAATTCAGTTTTTGAGATAAAATTCTGATATTTTCCAAACATCATCTACCATGACTCCAAAATTTTGTCATTTTTTTTCATGAACATTGAAAATGTATTTAGCAAGAATTTTCAAGTATATGTTTATAATACCGTTTACAGTCAAACATTTTGATGCACTGTAGGCTCAATTTTCCATAAATCAAAAATCTGTGTGGATCGTTTGTGTAGGACAGTCTGAAGATGCTCTGTAGCAAGTTTGGTGCCAATTGAGCAAAAATTGTGGGAGGAGATAGGTTTAATAAGTTTTACAGTTTTTGAAAAAAACAGAGTGATAATTTGCAATAGGTTTAAATGTACAAAAGTTTCTTCAGTATTGGGGCTACATTTTGGTGAAAGTTGTAAAGCTGTAGCACATATGGTTGATTTGTTATGAATTTTCAAAATTTTGAACTTTAGAGGCTTGCTGTAGCGCCACCATCAGGACTATTGGCCTGTTTTTGCAGCTGAGGCAATCTGACATGGGACTGGACCTTTGTGCAAAGTTTGGTCATTTTTCATGCATGGGAAGTAGGATTTCCTTGGAAGAAGAAGAAAGAAAGAAAGAAAGAAAGAAGAACATGCAGGATTACAATAGGGTCCTGGCAGCTTAGGCTGCCCGGCCCCTAATAAATAAAAAAATAAATAAAAATAAATATATAATAATAATAATAATGATAAATAAATAAATACATAAGGCACAGAATCTAGGAATTTATTGCAGTGCACCACACAGAGTCAGATCTTGTTTTTATGCCAAGGGCAAGTTCATCCAATTATGAATTAGATTGGGTGTTATGAAAGTAAGTTAAGAAAGGTTTCCATGTGTCATAGAATTTCTTCCTTGAGCCACTGACAGAGAAACGCAACATCTCAAGTTTGAGACAGGACATAGCATCCTGACGCCACTGGTTGAGCGTGGGCAGGGCAGCACCCTTCCATTTCAGTAGGATTGCCCGTCTGGCCAAGAGCAAGGCAAAGGTAACCATATGGTGTTCTGCAGGAGCTAGGTGAGGGTCATCTCCACCAGCAACACCAAACAGGGCAAGAGTAGGGCTAAGGCCTAGATTTTTCTTTAGTATTGTAGATAAAGTGTGGAATACATCGTGCCAAAATTGAGTCACTTCTTATCTTCACATTAGTGAAGATAAACAATCTCCTTCTGACTGAACATGCAATCCTTTTCTTATTCATCATCAGTGCCCAGCTCCTTGGGGAAAGCTGATGTGAGATCAGAGCTTAAAGGGGAGGGGGGCTTCAAATATACAGTAAAGGACACGACAGTAACACATGCCAGGACAGGATCAGTTTCAACAACCACCCTCGGTGACCACCCCTTCTGTCTGTGATGGCAGAATGAGAAAAGGCGAAATTCAAACTAAAGGTCCCTGCACCACAACAGGCTGTGTTTTCTGTCGTTATGCCAGCCATGAGAACATGCTGGGTTTTTTTTTTTGCAGCATCTGCACAGTCCAAAAACTTGTGAATCAAGAAGATACTCTTGTCAGAAACGCTTTTCTTTTGACACTTATTGTTGAAAAGAAAACAAATTTTGATCATCTTAAGTTAGCTAATGATGCTAGCAAGGTCACATCTGACACCTAATTTTATCAAAACTCTAAATTGGCAGATTTGAACCCAGGCAACAACTAACTAGCTAGCTAATCTACACCAGTCAATAGCCAGCTAATGACATTTGAATGCTAATGTTAACAAAACGCTTGCAGACTGACTTGCTAATCTACAGCAATTGTTAGCTAGCTAGCTGGTTGGCATTTTGCAAACATTAGCAAACAGTAAGATGTGACTAAATGTCCCTTTTACATGTACCAAGCTTCTCAACTGTTATTCGAGCACAGAGCAAAAAGGGGCGGGACTTAGGAAGGGTCAATCTGGCAATTCTGATGACAAACAACAAAAATAGCCTTTTAAATAAATAAGTCTATGTGGTTAACGGTTGCTTCAGTAGCTTAGGCTTCTAAATACATTTTAGTGTACTGTTACTGAGTCATTCTAAGTATCACATTAGTGAAGATAAACAATCTCCTTATGACTAAACATGTAACCCTTTACTTATTCATCATCAGTGTCCAGCTCCGCAGGGAAAACCATACTGGTGATGTGATGTCAGATCTTATACCGGGGAGGGGGGAGGGGGCTTCAAGTTTGCAGTAAAGGACACATGCCAGGTGAAGATCAGTTTCAACAACCACCCTGCCATCCGTGATGGCAGAATGAGGAAAGAGGAAATTCAAATTAAAGGTCCCACTGCTGCAAAAGGGCTGCATGTGTTTTCTGCCTTTTTGTTATCATTTTCAAAGTGAAGTGTCTGTGTGCTACTCAGGAGAATATGTTGGATTATGTGCAGTATAACAGTCTAAAACATGTAAATTATGGCCTTTACAGAAATTTCTTTCAAAAGCACTTTTAACAAGCTGATTGCAGTTTTATTTATGCACACTTGTCACAGGAAGGGATATCATTTGAATGAAGGAGGTCTTTGAGCTGCGTGCAGATCAGTGCGTAGCCACTTTAATACAGCTGGTTTTATATTAAATCCTGCATCTCTGGCCTTACTCAATAAACAAAATACATCCAACACAGAGGCGTGAATTATCACTGCTACTGCCATTTTGAGAACACAGCAACACAGGCTCAAGATTTGACTACACTCACTGCCTGTGCAGTTAAAGTTCAGTGAATAGCACTTTTGCATAAAAAGGTAACGTGCCACAGGAAAAAAAGGAGTATGAGTCTACAATGGACCCAGGGCCGTTTCTTGCTATATGCGGGCTATGCAGTTGCATAGGGCCCCCAAAGCCACCGTTGGCCCCCAAATCCAGAGATTTGAGGGGAAGCTCTGTCACACATTATGCCCCTGTGTCATTCACATTACATTCACTTTGTGAGATACTAGCAGACTAAAATAAGTTGCCCACTTTAGTTAAGTTTGGAGATTATATTATGGATGGATTTTTTCAAATGTCCTCGGACAGAAGAGGTTGGACAACAACTTTTCTACTGCAACTGGCGGATTGTGTTCCTTTAAAAACGTCAGTAGTGAGTTTGAATATATTTCTAATAACAGGGTAGATTTAGAATTGATTTATGGCGATTTTGTTACGTTTTATGCGGCATGGAAATGGCTTGAATGGTATTGTTTAAACTCAGTAGTAGCGACAGTCCACATCTGTTGTCTGTAACCCAATTCATTATTTGGAAGGGGGTACATTGATTTGAGGCCTACCACTATAGTGTCAGAGTTTTTTGCTGTCTAGAAGATGTTGAAACTTTGACCCTAGGATGACCAGATCCTAACAAACCAAATATGGGACATGGTATGGGACATGTTTCCAATGCTGAGATGTTGTCCAAAATTTAGAGATTAACTGGAGACATTTCTATTTTTCCCAGCCCCTGATATAGCTGTTGTAGCTGTTTTGTGTAGTTTTCATCATATTCTGCCTTAATCTGCATAGCTTTGTGGAAATTTGCAATTTTCAGCAGTGGTCATAGGGTTGCAAAGATGGTAGCAAACCTGCACTTGACCCACCTGTGCAGTTTGATTGATATCAAACGCAGCTGCATATTGACAGGTTTCCCTGCTTTCTTCACAACCATTGGATAAAAAGTGGCTGCCCTGCAGTGGTTTGACTCTTGAAAACAAAGAGCCAGACAAAATGTAGGATGTGGTCTCAATGTGTGTGACGTGGGACAAAAGATAAAAATGCAGTGCAGTTCCACATAAAGTGGGACACCTGGTCACCCTATTTGACCCGTTGGTGGCACTAGATCAAATTTCTGTCTCACCAAAGTCATTAGGATTCATCTTTAGGGCATCAGTCCTATAGTTGTTGAGACATTTCACAAAAATCCACAAATATGAACCTTGTGTTTGCCCTAGAGGAAAAGTCACCAAAGATTCATCTTCTGGAGAACATGAATATCTGTACAAAATTTCTGGTCGATCCAAAGAGATATTTCAAACAACTGGTCAAAGTTGTACCTCCAGAGTAAGCACCTGCGAGAAGTTCCTCAGTTATCATTGTACAATGCATGTGCATGGTGACATCTAGTATGTTTAAAACTAAATTTGTTTATTTATTTTAGAACTTTGTTCATTGGTGTTTTACACACAAACTGACAATAGAGTTAAAACACTTGAAAGTGACAGTGTCATGCGGTAGCATATCAAGAAACGAAGCACACAGCCCATAACTACAAAAAAGAAAAGAAAAAAAGAAAAGTGAAAACAACAACATCCCTCTCGAGTCCCTCTCTGATCATAAAAAAAAGGGGGTAAACATCAACAAATGCCTTGAAGTCTGCATCGTGTTGTTTTTTTAAAAAATGTTTGTTTGTGTCGAGCAGCTACTTTTCGTGATATGGTATCGGTGTGGGGGTATCGGAGTAGTTTTATGAGTATGAGTACATGAGGACAGTATTGGACCGATACCTGATGCTGGTATCAGTATCGGTGCATCGCTAGTGAGCATTATTACCTCATCCTTCCAGTCATAATTTAAAAAAGGAGGGAAAAAAGACATAAATAATTACGAGTAATAACTAAATTAGATAGAGTGGGACCTCATTCAGGGATAAGTGGGAAAATAATTTTCTCTGTGTAGGTAAAGAAAGGCCCCCACATCGCACGTAAATTATTAAAAATTTATTTTATCCACTGAATGTGGGAGGGTGGTGTTGGTGATTTCCACCTCATTAATATGAGGCGTCTGGCCAATAAAGTTGCAAAAGCTATTAGATCTGCTTGATGCTTAGACAAGGGTAACTGAGAGATGCATAACAGCATGTAGTGTGGAAACAGGACGTGGCTAAGATGACCCAATTTTTTCATGGGGCAGTGATATTAAAGTAAAGCTCAGTGAAAAAGACAAAGAATGTAGCTTGTATTATTATGAGGGATGGCACCAGACACTGAGCACAATGCATTATGCAAGGGGCTAGTTAGCCTGTCTTATTCCAGGCTCGAACAATACTGGTCTATAAATATCCCAGTTAGGGCCAAGACCATGTCAGAGCTAATGACATATTTTACTTGACCTGCGTTCCTTCTTTGGCAGTCTGGTCTTCCAGTCGGACAGCATGTGCTCTAAAAGTGAGGCTCTCTAGCCTTTTTTTTTTTTTTTTTCAAATTCAACAACTCATCTTTTTTTCCTTTAGAGCGATCGAGCTAACAAAACAGTGTGTGCAAAAAGTCCACACTGCCAATTAAAATTTAACAGTAGAAATGAAAACAATTTGTTCAGCCAACATTATGCTATGTAATGGCACTCACATTTCCTTCAATACACAAAAGGTTTAAAGCTTCTGTCTCCCCACACAACTTAGTTTCAGACATTATCATAAATATTATTTGGGGCCAGTGGGATAATTGGGATGTTTAAGCATCAGCAAACAGTAATGGGAGGCAAGAACCAAAGTGGAGTACAAAATGGAACTGAACAAATGGGATGCATTTACAACAAAACACTATTATTAGCCAGCTATTTCATTTTATTTAAATCATTTCACCTAATTTGCATAAGCATTCTGGAGAATTATTGCAGCCAAGAGAGGGATGCTGCGGGCTACAAGATTTCAAACCCAGGGATGAAAAATATGTTAATTGAATGAAGCGGAGACTGTGGTAAACTAGGCTGATTTTCATCAGCTAATACAAAGAAGTTTTCTCAGATTGTGTCTGCTGAGATTGAAGATGTGAGAGGAAAGGTTTTTTGGGGGGGTGCTCTTATGCAAACTTGGATCTATTTTGTCCGTGTCACCTCCGCAACCTCTAGCTTTGTCCTTGTGGTGGGGGGCAAGCAGATCATTTCATAATATCACTTTGAAGTTTGCTTCAGGACAGGCGCTATAACTGTCTCCCCTCAGGAATGACTGTATGGTATGAAGCTTGAGGTTATGCATTCGTAGTAACCTCTCCAATTCACCCTCAGTTTCACAGTATTACTAATTTGGATCCCTCGCTGAAGACATAAAAGAAAAGTCTGAATTAAGATTCTGTGGAAGAGAATATAAGGAGGTATGGATTTTAAGACACAGCGCCTGTCTTAACCTTGGAGCCTTCCTGCGCTAAGCATGATTAATGAAATGTGAAGAACCTGAGCTTGAGAAAAAAAAAATCATGCGATGAGTGCGGTGTGGTGTAAGATTCCAAAAGATGGCGGTTGTTCCCAGGTCGATGGCATTGTGCCTCTGCGGGGAGATGGAGCGTTGAGAGGGTTGCTGTCAGGAGGGAAATGAGAGAGAGCACCGATGGACTTCCTTCGCCACAAAACACGCGGCAGAGGTCACCCAGGCAGTCATCTGTGATGACTAGAGAGTGGATTTTGGATTCTGGTTCTGGCCACCCCCACCCCACCCCCCTTTTTCAAACCCTGAGTGCTTCCTTCCCTGCCCTCCAACCATGCCAAAAGGAATGAGGCTGTAACTGAGCCTGGGGGCACAGATGGAGCCTATTTATAGTCCCCACAGAGAGGTGTGAAGTTTCTTGGGATTTCTAAGAGCGGGGGCCATGGCTCCTTAAGGGGGCTGATGCAGCCTCTGTGGCCCGCATGCTCTCTTTCCCTCTCTCAAAAGCCCTCCACTGGCCACACAGGAATTAGATGGGGCCAAGCTAAACAAAGCTACGCGCTGCCCTTTTTATTGGGGACACTACATCACTACAGAAGAAGGGAATCCGATACCGTCCTAAAGGGACAGGCTCCCTCTTCTTTTTCTCCAGCTGATGACTTGGTCTTCCTTTTAAACTCTAGAGGCAGAAGTTGTAGGACAATCACACTGACTTAATGTCATGATGCCATCACTCCAAACAAGAGTGCTGTGTGGGGGTTTTCTAAATTGATAGCACGCCGTAACACTGAATCAGGATGGGAGAAAAGTACAATTCTAAACATGGTGATAACAGAATACAGACTAACTGCAATGCAGTATTTAAAAACCAATTAAATCAGGATTTAAAAATAATTTTGCATATCTTTTTGAAATGTATTAGGTTATTCATCATATAAAATTTGGTTTAAAACTACTATTGCCAGTATTATGTCTCAACTACTAATAGTAGTACTTCTAATACACAGGAGCATGTTTCAATTCATTTTTGGAATACTACAATTGCACTACAGTCTCATTTGTGTTAATTAGACTAATCCCAACTTTTCCTAGAATTCGGCATTATTGATACAAATCCAAGCCAGCAATGCAGTTTAGCTCCCAGCATCCTCCATCTCTTTTTTTAACTATTCAAAGCCAGGTTTTTCAGCTTTGATCTCTTCATTCATGCTTTAAGCAATAATCACCTAACTCCATTCAGACATTATAATGTCCCAGACATCACTGGTATTGGTATTATTCATCTTTTAAAGCCAGCAATGTAGTTTAGCATTAACTTTCCAAGATCCAGCATTCACACTGCAATTTATCCAGAAACTGCCTTCTCTAGTACATGTAATGCAAACCTTATAATGTCTCATACTTTATGGTATTATTCAAATTTTAAAGCCAGCAATACAGTTTAGCATCAGCTTCTTAATAACCAGCATTCACACTATAATTTCTTCAGAAACTGCCTTTTCTAGTACATGTGTAAAATGCATCCACGATGTGCTATCACAGAACAAAAGCAGGTTCAAACAACTACAAAACATCACTCCAGTTCTCAGTTTAGTACAATTGCAATACTACAATCTCATTCACATTAATTAGACCAATTCCAATTTTTCGGAGTATTAACTCCTTCAGCAGATTCATCACACAAGTTCAAGCCAGCAATACAGTTTAGCTCCCAGTCATTTGTCATACTCCTTAAGCTGCTTTATTATGCAAGGTTAAACCAGCAATGAAGTTTAGCCCCAGCTTAAACTATATTTTGCAACCCTCATCCCTTTCCACCTTTTTCAACTATTCATAGCCAGACTTTTCAACTTTATTCTACTCATTCATACTTTAAGTCACAAACGCCATTCAACCCTATAATGTGCCATATATCATTGGTATTATTCAACTTTTAAAGCCAACAGTGCAGTTTAGCATAAACTTTTCAGCATCCAGCATTCACACTGCAATGTCTTTGGAAATTGCCTTCACTAGTACATGTGTAATTCAAACCATATAATGTCCCATACATTATTGGTGTTGTTCATATTGTTCATATTTTGCATCCTTCATCCCTTTCCCACTTTTTCGCCTATTCATTGCCTACTCTTTTCAGCTCTTTTTAGTTTTGCGCCAGCTTTTCAACATTCAGCATTCACACTGTAATTTCTTCAAAATTTCTTTCTCTATTACATGTGTAAAATCCAGCCAAAAGTATCACAGAGCAAAATCAGGTTCAAACAACTACAAATATAGCATACGTCACTCCAGTGTTCTCTTCTTTTGTGCATTATCCTTACGTACAGTGGCTTGCAAAAGTATTCATACCCCTTGAACTTTTCCACATTTTGTCACGTTACAACCACAAACATAAATATATTTTAATGGAATTTTATGTGAAAGACCAACACAAAGTGGCACACAATTGTGAAGTACAAAGAAAATTATATGTGATTTTAAATTTTTTTTACAAATAAAAAACTGAAAAATGCGGTGTGCAAAAGTATTCAGCTCCCCTGAGTCAATACTTTGTGGAACCGCCTTTCGCTGCAATTACAGCTGCAAGTCTTTTGGGGTATGTCTCTACCAGCTTTGCACATCTAGAGACTGAAATTTTTTGTCTGGACTTTGACTGGGCCATTCTAACACATGAATATGTTTTGTTTTCCATTGTAGCCCTGGCATTATGTTTAGGGTCGTTGTCCTGCTGGAAGGTGAACCCCTGCCCCAGTCTCAAGTCTTTTGCAGACTCCAGGTCCGGGACTCAGGTTTTCTTCCAAGATTGCCCTGTATTTGGCTCCATCCATCTTCCCATCAACTCTGACCATCTTCCCTGTCCCTGCTGAAGAGAAGCACCCCCAGGGCATGATGCTGCCACCACCATGTTTGACAGTGGGGATGGTGTGTTCAGAGTGATGTGCAGTGTTAGTTTTCCACCACACATAGCATTTTGCATTTAGGCCAAAAAGTTCAATTCTGGTCTCATCTGACCAGATCACCTTCTTCCACATGTTTGCTGTGTCCCCCACATGGCTTCTGGCAAACTGCAAACAGGACTTCTTATGGTTTTCTTTTAACAATGGCTTTCTTCTTGCCACTCTTCCATAAAGGCCAGATTTGTGCAGTGCATGCCCAATAGTTGTCCTGTGGACAGATTCCCCCACCTGAGCTGTGGATCTCTGCAGTTCGTCCAGAGTCACCATGGGCCTCTTGGCTGCATCTCTGATCAGTGCTCTCCTTGTTTGGCCTGTAAGTTTAGGTGGACGGCCGTGTCTTGGTAGGTTTGCAGTTGTGCCATACTCTTTCCATTTCCGGATGATGGATTGAACAGTGCTCCGTGAGATGTTCAAAGCTTGGGAAATCTTTTTATAGCCTAACCCTGCTTTAAACTTCTCCACAACTTTACCCATGACCTCTCTGGTGTGTTCCTTGGACTTCATGATGCTGTTTGCTCCCCAATATTCTCTTAACAAACCTCTGAGGCTGTCACAGAACAGCTGTATTTGTACTGAGATTAGATTACACACAGGTGGGCTCTATTTAGTCATTAGGTCAACATTCGATCATTCAGCAATCATCAGGCAACTTCTGAAGGCAATTGGTTGCACTCAGAGAAAAGGGGGCTGAATACTTTTGCACACCGCACTTTTCAGTTTTTTATTTGTAAAAAAAATTTTAAATCATGTATAATTTTCTTTGTACTTCATAATTGTGTGCCACTTTGTGTTGGTCTTTCACATAAAATTCCAAAAAAATATATTTATGTTTGTGGCCGTAACGTGACAAAATGTGGAAAAGTTCAAGGGGTATGAATACTTTTGCAAGCCACTGTATGTTTTTTGATTTTTAAAATATTACACTTGGTTTATATCAAGCACAGAGTGATTAACAGTCAAAATACATTTCTCATCTGCTGCTACGTTATGAACCATCCATCCTTTTAGGTCATATGTCCCTAGTGTTGTTGAAGAACATGTGAAGTCTACTTCAACTCTTAGATGTGGGACTATTCATTCAGATCCTTTACTGCCCTGTAACTCTTATTCTCATGTTTAATCTGTTTATGTCTTAAACACTTGATGTTGAATAATGCTGTACAAATAAACTTGCCTCGCTTTAGAATAAAATGCCAATACAATATCTTATAACTGGTGCATCAGTCTAATCCTGCACTGAACTAACATCATCATAGATTCTTGAAACAACCATCTATTATTTCTGTCATCTCAGGGCCAAGACTCTACTTGGAAAACTGGCAAAGTGAGCGGCGAGGGAGGGAGCCTGCCTGTCTATTCGCGTCCTCTCTTAAGCTTGGTCACCATCTGAAACTCACACTTGAAACCGCAGACAATGTGGGGTCCCTCCACTGAGGACAGACACTGGACCTCATTAGGCCGCACCCCAGCCAATCAGTGGAGGAATTTAGAGGGCAGCTAATCACAGCCCTCCCTGTAATAAAGCTCCATACAGTACATTGCACAGGCTTCTCATGTTCTCCCAATCATCACCTCGCAATTTTCCATTGTATGTGATTCTGTCATTATTGACAGTAAGTAACCAGGGCTGCTTTTTGAGGGACTGTATCAAAATAGCAACAGTCAGCAGAGGAGAGGAAGGCATCAATATATTTTGAAATGAAAATGATAATTAAAAAAAAAAGAAATCTCATTCGATGGACTGCTAAAATAAGCTTGTGTGTACAGCTTATTATAGTGTAGGTATGAAGCCTGAGAGGATAGTGGGACAATATTGTGTGAAATAGCTTATTAACTTTTATCAGCACAGACTTACATGCTTTCACTTATTAACTTCAGTAGGACACCTTTCTCCTCGGCTGACATTACTGAATTTGAGGCTGTATCAGACTCATTTTTGAAGCTAGATAGAAGATAGGTATGGTATTATATGAAACTAAATAACATTTGGCATTGATTGGTACAAAGCAGTCATGTGTAGAAAACCTCTAATTTCAAGATATCTGAATGAAAATGGATCTCCTTTACATACAGTACATGCCCACTTTATGCTAATTCCATATAGTTTGATGGTGTATTTGAGTATTTCTGCGCACTGGGGTCCATAAACAGTATTGGAATTGTATAAACTGGTTATGACTGGAAAGCTGAGAATGTTCTAGATTCAATTAGTGCAACTGTATTCATGTGTGATGATTATAGTCCCCATAGTAGCCATTTCATTGTAGTGAGACCATTTTTTTAAACTTATATAATTACCTGTTGACCTGCTGTACCCTCATGAAACTCTGCAGCCACAAACTTGACACCTGGGCCATTCAGTGGATATATGGCTTTCCAAGGTTTATTGACAGTCAGGGGGTTTGTTTTGGGGGGGGGGGGGGGTTCCTAGAATAGGAGTGTTCACCATCCAGTTGTCAAATAATGCATAGTGTTCTGGGTCTTGGTGTGGTATTTTGAAGGGATTTCCGACATTTTTTAATGTTTTTTTAATTCTTGGATATTTATAAAATCATGATTATTGATGTTATTTAATGACATAGATAAGATAACCTAATGTTGCCATCTCACATAACTTCAGACTACATGCATTTTAAAAATAGGTCTGTTTATGACTAGTGAACAAGTGGGAAAACAGTAAAATTCTCATCACTCTTCAACAAAGTCACACACATTTAGGCTATTCTAAAAACTAATTAAATATTTTTTCACTTCTAGAGACTGAGTCTCACCTGAAACCCCAGAGGAGCTCGCCTCCCAATGTGGAAACCTGTGTTCTCAGCCCCTATACATTTGCCTTTCAACATTTGAATAGGCACCTCAGCAAATCACAAAGTTTGTTACAGATTAATGACTAGAAACTTGACACACAGTGCTGAGCTGCATCTCGAATTGATCTTCAGGTCCACAGCTTTCAGATGATGTATATCACCGTGGCATATATTGTTGACCTGCTGTCTCCCCATAAACATCCCCTGTCTGCTCTGTAAAAAAAAGACAAATAGGTCAAGAACCCTTCACACAGAAGAAGCTTTGAATGTTAAAAATCATACGAAAGGTCTTAAGGGTCTAAAATGTGGGAGATAATTCTATTTTGCAGACGTGAAGAGTAAGCTTTGTAAGTGTTTTAGTAGTCATTTTCTGCATATTTTACAAAAAACAAACAAACAAGCAAACAAAAAAACAAGTCAGATGTTTGATGTTTGCATTTGAAGTGTGCGTTGCGTTTGTGAGACAGTGGGGACTCATAGCAAAGTGAGGTTGTTTCATCTGTGTTTATGCTTCATTTTACTGCAGGAAATAACTCCTTATGTTTGATGGTGTCAAGGTAACAACATTATTGCATCGTGAAAGTGTTGTTCATTTTCTGGCTGTCTAAAAATATTTACACACTTAATATGAAACCTTTGTAATTCCCTTGTTTAACACGCTCGAAGATCGGCTGTATGATTAAAGACAACTTTAAATGGGGCTGTGATAAAATGGAGGTGGGGAACCAGGAAGAAGTAATAGCGTGTTCTGAGGTCTGTGTTTAAAATAAAAGGTAGTATCAAGAATAAAAAAAATCAAAACACTTGTGGCTGTCTTGCAAAACGTGAACTTGTTTCCCCCCAGTTCCTATGAAACAATCATCTTCTTATCCTCCCACTGATGCAGTCTGCTCAGGTGCAAACACCAGCCAACTACCGGATTTGTATTCCTTGCATTTGTTTCCCTGTAAAGGTATATATTAGCATCAAATGCTGAATATAATCTAGTCACAGCAAAAAAAATGAATTAAAATATCATAAATCACAGCAGCACATAATCAGCATGATCTGGTTCAACAGTCTGGACTTCATTGTATCCCATTTTTTTGGACAAGCTTTAATCATCGGAGCTTCTAGATTGACAGATAATAAACCATTATAGTTCTTTAACTGTGTTTGACTGCTTTAGCACAACCAACAATTTTAATTAACCCGCTAACCTTCCGGAGGTGGCATCTTGTATTATACTGGAGAGACTGATTTACATAACTAAAGGAAGGGCAGCAGAATGAATAGGTGCAGAAAGTTTTATCTGAGCTTCTTAGCTGTCAAGGTGCACAGTCATTATGAAATAGATGATTTAATGCTTCTAACTTGTTATTGTTCTGTTTTTTTTTTCTTATCTGATGCATTTTTTTTTTAATTTCTTCTGGTATGTGAAGTGTTATATTTCTTTTCCTCAGGGTGTGAAAGTTGTAACTGCATGTTTCATTGTCTATTTCCCAGCTGGCAAAATTTCCCAAAAGTTCCCAAATTATTCTGTGGATGTTGATTGAATGTTCCTACTTAATGTTTCCTGGATGTTTAAACGGCAAGTTTTCCTGCTTTGTTAGGTTTTCATAACATTCTGGGCAGGTTGGTTGAATGTTCCAGAAAGGTTACTTGAACCTTTTCTGCTTAACTTTCCTAGAAGTTTAAAACAACACGTTTTCATGACACCAAACAGCGATATTGTTTTGTTATTAGAACATTATTGGAAAGTTTGCTGAACACTGAAACACTGGAAGTTAAAACTCTCAGTCTGCCTCACGTAAAACAAACTTTTGGCAATGTTTCCAGGACTTTCTGGGAAGGATAGTTGAATGTTCAGGACAGGTTACGATAATGTTTCTCCTTAATGTTCCCTGGATCTTAAAAGGAGAAGGTTTCAGACATAAAACTAAAATTGTGGTCACGTTCGCAGAATGCTCTTGGAAAGTTTATTTCCTTTCCTTACATGTTATAACAGCAAGTTTTTATACTGTAAAGCTAATGTAAAGGTTACAGTCCGAGAACATTCTGTGAACATTGTGAAACATGTTTCAGGAAAGTTAATTTAATGTTAAAACTAACTAAACTATTGTTGTAGTTCTATTCCAGGAAATTTAACATTCAGGGAAGATTACAGGAATGTGTGGATTCAGATTTTAATTGGCAACAACATCTCCAAACGTTACTTCATGTGGTTAATCATTTCCACACTGTTCAATATTCATTCAAAATTCAATTATTTATTACCACATCAACAATACAATACAGATACACATCAACATGGAAATATCAACAATACACAAGCAGGATAAGATGACTAAAACAACAGCATAAAATACTCTACAGATGCGCTCTATCACAGTAAAAACACAATTGTCTTGTGCATTAAAATCCTGTTAGGAGACACAGTTCTTAGAACGTGTGGGAGGAACATAAGGAACATTATGGGAATGCTCTGTGCCTGCTGGGTTAAATTTGCTGTCTTTTTAAAAAAAAACCTATTGAGTTTTTGTTCAACAAAAAATAGCTTACTGCTACAGATGTTGCAGTCCGTTTGGAAGAGTTAGGTAGTAATGGATTACATATTATCAGGTTTATGTAATCAGATTACAAAAAATAAATAACTATAATCAACTCAGATTACATTTCAAAATGCATAAAATGATAGTTACATTGTCAGTGACTGCTTGGTTACATTACTTTACATTACGTTATTTGTATTTATTTATCTAAGATTACTTTTGAGGCATTTTTTTGCCTTTATTTGATCAGGACAGCTGAAGATGTGACAGGAGAGGAGGTAGAGAGAGAGAATGATGTGCAGTAAATGGGCTGCAGGCGGGAGTCGAACCAGCAGCCACTGCAGAAGACTGACAGGCTCAGTACACAGGGTGCACGTTCCACCACAGGAGATACAGGGGAACAATGCTCCATTAATTCATCAAGAGGCCGTCTGACATAAGTGGTTTCTTAGACAACTGCTCCACAAAGAAGAAATCTATACAAAAATGCATTTTATTTGCACTGAAAATGTTTTAAGATGTTTAAAAAGAAAAAAAAATACTGGTGGAACTCAAATTTTTATGACTGTCCAGTTTCTGACTGTAAGGTGTAAAATGTTAGATTTTAGTAGAAGTTAGTGATACAAAGTAATCCATAATTATTAAATGGATTATGTTGCTAATTACAAAAACTGCAACGTAATGTGTATTCAGTAACTGATTACATTTCAAAGTAACCTGAGCCAACCCTTTGTGCTGGACACTGAGAACCAGCATCTGCAGTTTTGTAGCAATAAGAGTAATTATACTTAAATATCTTATAGTATAAATATACTGACATTTCTTGTACGTGAATGCATCATTTCCTACACAACATAATCTGTGGTCTCCATAAAGACTTGAATGCAGGTGTCATGTCAACTGTAAAGCTGTTATAGCTTCTACAGGCTGGCAGCTAAATGATACTAGAGGCCTCTCAGTTGTTACTATAACTCATATATATAGAGCTGCACTGTCACCTACGCATCAAGCGTGCCACTACAACACTGTTTACTGACTCTAAATCCCTCTGAGGCTCTGTGGCAAACATTACCACTGGATGTCACCAGAGCTCCACATATGTGCCGTCCATGAGGAGCAAGAGACTAAATATAGACTGAAAGGGGAACATGATCTGTAGTTAACAAGAGGGGGAGTAGTTTGGACAAATGAAGAGGACCTAGACAAAGGGTTTCAACTTAAATATATATGTAGGCTATAAGTACGTTATGAGTAGCTGATGGACTTAAATGTAGGGAAATTCAGCAACAGTCTGCGCCTCCTCAGATGCAAATGGCATCACAGCTTTTACAAATTAACATAGAGATCACGGTCTATTGTTCCGAGTCCAGTTTCTGGAGTGTGGAGGTATTTCCTGATCTACACGGGTCCTATTACTCACACCCACTTTGTTCAGACTGCTGAACCCAGCAGTGTGGCAGTCAGGCAGCCTTCTCCACAGAGGACCAGTCTTGCAGTGATCAGCAAATACACACAGGCCGCTCTAATCCCACCACCGTGCAGCCTGTCCGTGGTCAGTGTGCCTGTTTTTTTTTTTTTTTTTTTTGTTTTTTTTTTGCAGCCAATTGGCCTCAAAGAAAAGGTTGTAAAGAGTTAGTTGCACTGAAAGCACTAAACACAAGTTTGCTGTAAGCGGGTGGATTCATTCTCAGCCAGCATGCGTTTTCTTTCATTTCCTTTTCGATTCCCTAAAAATGTAGGCTGTTGATCTAATCAATATTTCCTCGTGTGTAGTAGTAGTTTTTAAAAAGTGTCAGCGTGGCACTTTTTCTTTTGTATCATCAATTTAGAGGAATTAAAGATGGTAGTTTAAAGGGACAGTTCACCCCCAGAATCAGAAATACATATTTTTCCCCTGGCCTGCAGTGCTATTTATCCATCTAGATTGTTTTGGTGTGAGTGGCAGAGTTTTGGAGGTAATATAATGGGAATAAATTGCACTTGGCTTGTGGCGCCATTTGAAAAATTCAAAATCAGTGTCTCCTTCCAAAAACTGACCCGGTCACTCGAGAGACTGTGGGCGGTTTCATGCAGGAACTGCCCTTCTTTCTGCAGAAGAAGAATCTTTCTACTTCTTCTTTCTTTTTTACTAGAAAGAAAGTAGTTCCTCAATGAAACTGTGGAATATCTTGAGTAATGATTCTTAAAAAGCGACACTGGTTTTGATTATTTCAAAACCAGTGAAGTGTCATTTAGTTCCATTGTATTGGAGAGAAGGCAGACATCTGCAAAACTCTGCACCAACAAAAATCTAGATGGATAAATAGCACCACAGGTCATATGTATTTTTGATTTTGGGATGAACTGTTCCTTTAAAATGAATGTGAACATTTACTTGAAGTTTCAAGTTAGCCTACAGCAGGGGTCAGAGCCAAATGGTCCAATCTGACACACTGGATGACTTTGCAAAGTGTTAAAAAAAAAAAAAATAAAAAATAATAATAGTAATTAATGCCAGACCATAAACAAAAATACTGTCAGCAGCTTCAGTAAAAAAAAAAAGTATCCGACTTCTATCTTAACCTTTTGATTTGGTATGTAAGGCAGGGGATCACTTAAAGCTACTACAAGGAGTTTTTAATTGGTCATGAAAGAGCCTCAGTTTAATACTGATGTCTCTTATATGACCTACATAAGTACACGAGACCATCCGTGAGAGGATCGGCTTATTCTTAATGCCTGCCACCAGGTCGGATTCTCCTTGAAATCAGATTAAACAAGCCTGCATTAACATTTTTCCAGCCAAAGTTACAGTGATTAGTACATTAGTCAATTAAAAGGAAGCAGGAGAAGATTTTTATTTAGATTACTTTATTTTTTATGTTATTTTTGTGTGGTTATGGCAGCTAAATTACTGGCGCTTTTGTCCATAGGAAAGTTCCTTAGAGCAGCTTCAACCGTCTACCTCATTAGCTTCCATTTCATTGTGTTTGTAAGATAAAGAAGTAAAATACTATATTGTTGTTCAGTTCAAAAATACATAAATGTTTTATGCATTTGTAGATTCACTTGTGATCTATATATTGTGATGCACATAAATGGACGGTTTATTGATTGTGAACATTTTCAGAATGTACTTTTACTTTCTTACATGAAAAAGGGATTTATATGTTATTAATTCACCATATTCACGTGGCGGCCATTTTCCTCTGACGTCACACTCAGGGTGGGAAGCTCAAATGTACTGCAGTTTGCAAGTCAGGAATTGACAAATGGTCGTAATTTCACTACTTCCTGATTGAACGGCAACTGAAGGACAATTAAATGGTGTAATCTGGAGGCATCGTGCCATACACAGTAATATGTGCTCAGTGAGCATAATGTATATACTGTTACTTGACTTAAAAAAATATTTTGAAATCGGGTAAAGAAAATAGGGTGCCACCTTCGATGTGGAAAATAGGGGACACGCTATTAGTCTGGAGATCGTCCCTCACGAGATTGTGAGTGTCAGACCTCAATTTCAAAGTCCTCTGCTAATTTAAACATGAATGCAAAGGAAATAAAGAATAAAGCACAGTTGTATTAAGGACTCAAACATCAGATCATACACACTGTTTGGTCTGTCAGAATAACTCCACGCTGGGCCTCCGTCCTTGTACTCGCTCCAGGTTGACAGTCCACCATAGGCGACAGAAAATACTTTAAAACTGCACAGTTTGTCTTTACTCACTCCCACTGACAGGACTGATCTACTCGTGGTCTGTCTTTCATTTAGATCTGGACAGCTTCTCTTCTAATACAGGTGACTTGAGCATAAGGTATTTGTTGGCATTATGAAAAAAAAAAAAAGTGTCTGAGTCTCTGTTACCAGGGCAACAATTTCATACTTCTCCACTATGTCTCATGAACCTGTTTTGGTTTTATTATTTCTCATGTCGTAACAAGTATGTGAAAAGGTAGTGTTACGCATTTAAGTAGGCCGTGCATGAGAATAAGGGGCGAATTTCCGCCCTGTAAAGGAGAGTGCATTTTATTTTTCAAAAAGGGACAATCCTGTGTTTTTGCAGGACAATTGGCAACCGTAGAGGAGACAACAAGGCAGTTAATGTTAACTTTAGCTTACATTACAAGCTTGTAACCCTGTCAAATGGTAACGTTACCTAGGAGGTGGCTGAATGCTAATGTATGCTACAGTGGCTGATGGGTTATCAAATATGTTGTTTTGGCTTGAAATATGGCCAGATAACCCTCCAGATTTTCACTATCCGTTGTCTTTTCAGTTTTCATTGTCTTTTCAGAGCTTTCAGGAGGCGATGAAATGATAGACTGAGCGTGACATCTGAGGAAAATGGCTGCCGTGTGAATATGGTGAATGGTCTTACTGGTTTGGCCCACTTGAGATAAACCCATGAACTAAAACAAGTTTGACACGCAGTATAATGGTGCTCAAACTCAACAAAACTTAATAACAATAGTAATAATAATAATATAAGTAATGTAGTGTTCTAGTATAGATAGTGTTCTCACAGTACTTAATGCACTTAGCCTGAGACTAAGAAAGCTTTTATCCCAGGGTTAACTCTTAGCCCAGAGTTAAGGAGAGCCCTGGGCTAAGAACATGCAGTCTGAATAGTTATCAGAATAGACATATAATATTTTGATATACCATAAAGTGTTAAACTTCTTCGGCCTGCAGGACCACTTATTGTAAATACTGGTTTGGAAACAGATGTGAATCAGGTTCATCCCTCATATTTGACAAAAAAAAAAAAAAAAAAAAAAAAAAAAAAAAATAGGCGTTTTTCTTGAAGACCAATCCAAACGCTGTGCGCTTCACGCGTTGAGAAAAACAACGGACGTCGGCCAATCCAAATGCACCCTCCAAGCGCCCAGTTGAACTGCGTTTGACACGAGGGGGTAGTTCAAAACTAATTCATTCATCTGTCCACTGAAGAGAATTTACTCGTAAATGCAAAGTTGGCAGTTTTTAAGACTGTCCTGATTTCTTTTTTATATAAGGATAACTTATCATTTACGTCTGCGCTACTTTACCAGAGGAGCACCTTGAGCCAACATGACAAAAATCCTGTTGGCGTACAGCGTAGTTAAATCTCTGAGACAGGGATGTGTGGTTGGCAGGAGAGTGGGAAACACGTCGGCATGGCTGAGACTTCAAACTACTAAACACTTCAGTGTGAAGGTAAGAAAATCGTTCTGTGAGGGAAAACGATTGTTGTCAGTGGCAACTAAGTTCAGGACTTTACCAGAAGTGCTGCCAGTTGAGGGCTAATGCTGCGGCATGTCTGCGGACTTCAGGCGGAATTCCCTAGAAAAATCAGTCAAGTCTGGGATATCTTGCCTTTACACAAATGCGCAAACGCATAAAATGTTATTACAGCTTTTTTTCAAAAACAGCATGAATTTAACCTGCATTCGGCATAGATCCAGCACGCAAAAGTCCATCTTTTACCATAATTTAAACGAGCTGTATTTTACCAGATACGCTAAAGCGCTATTGCGTCAGAAATCCAGCATGGCGGAACGTAAGGCAGCGTTAGCGGCGCGAGCCACTTGAAAAAGTTAAAAATTGCATAGAAATAAGTCCTGTCTGGTGGGTTGTTATTACACCGAATTGACACGTGGCTACACTTGATTCAGTAAAATATAGTAAGTAATTTGTCTGACATGCGTGATTGTGCCGTTCAGAAAGAATGCATTAAATTGCCTGATTTTCCAATGCAGTTTGGAGCAGCGACGCAAGTGAAACTTTCCACGTTAGCAACTCACAAGAAAGTTTAAAAAAAAGAATTGTGCTGTAAGTTGATGAGACTTTAAGACTGTTGTCTCAGATAATGTGTTGCATGTAGATGCTGGACCTCAGTGCATCACTATGTTAATGCCTGACGAGAATTGCATCATGTTTTTGAAATCCGCCCTGATTGCAACATTTCATTTCTGTGCATCACACTTCCAGAAAAAAGCTCACACGTTTGTGGTTGAAGTGGAGGATGGTATAGTTTCAGTTTCTAAATGATCTCTATATTAACCACCTGATCCTGAAAAGATCTCTATGGTGCAAACGCATTGTATACATTAACACTATGTCAGTATATCAGCATTTGTATATGTGTGATGAGTGTTTGTGAGAGAAGTGTGTACTACTGATGGTCACAGGCCGGAGGTCATAGTGGGTCACCAAGCTTTATATTCACATATTTATCTCTCTCTATCTCTCACACTCACACGCAGAACAGAAGAACAGATTTGTCTGTCTCAGCATTCACAGCACAATTCACATCAGCCTGCAGTTTCAGCATGCGGTCCCAGAGGCTCACTGGTTTCCACCGCTCCTAAATTCAAAGTCTACAACACATCTTTTTCAAAGTTTTGCCTTTGGTCTTTCCAAACCCAGCTCCACAAAAAGAGAATGCATTATTCTTGGGTGAGATTTTGCTCATCATCTTTTAACTCCCAGGCCCAGACAGCCCACCTGGTCTTGGAGGATGGCACCAGGATGAAAGGGTTTTCCTTTGGGCATGATGCCTCTGTAGCCGGGGAACTGGTCTTCAATACTGGCCTGGTGGGGTAAGAAGGAGCCATGCTGACACAAATCGGAGCTACATAAAATTTCAGACTAAAACAGTGCACTTCAACACCAACAAGTCAGATTTTAGGATACCAAATACTTAAGCTAAAAACAAGGTTGATATCCGACAATCTTGCATCTTAAGTTATTCATTTAGTTATCATGAGTTGACAACATGATCATCCTCATCGCATCAGTCCATCACAGCATGTTTTTCTGCTGTTTTCCTGCTTTAGGTATCCTGAGGCCCTGACTGACCCCAGCTACAGAGGTCAGATCCTGACCCTGACCTACCCTATTGTAGGAAACTATGGGGTGCCCAACACTCAGGAGCTGGACGAGCTGGGCCTGAGAAAACATGTCGAGTCAGAGCGCATCCAGGTAGGAAACACTGTGGTGGTGGGGGCGATTCAGGCTCTGGGGAGGCCTCAGTGCTGCAATGTATAAACCACAATTCCAAAAATATCCATTTTGACTTGTATTCAATTGAAAACAGTACAAATACAGCATATTTAATGTTCAAACTGATGAACTTTGTTGTTTTTCTAAATACACACTCATCCTGAATTTGAGCCTACATCATGTTTAAAAACAAACAAACAAAAAAGGTGAACAGATTAATTGATAACAGGTGTTAGTATTGTGGTTGGGTATGAAAGGGGCATCCTTAAAAGGCTCAGGCGAGGCGAGGTTCATGGCTTTTGCGAAAAATTGTGTGGGTAAATGATCCAACAGTTGAAGAACAATGTTTCTCAACACACAGTTGTAAGGAATTTAGGGATTTCAGCATCTATATTCCATAATAGCATTAAAAGGTTCAAAGATTCCAGAGAAATCTGCACATACTGTGGGGGGGCAAGGCTAAAAAAAATTAATGTCTGTAACCTTTTGACCCCGTAGGTGGCACTGCATTTAAAACCCACATGATTGTTTAAAGCATACTACATGGGCTCAGGAACACTTTGGAAAGCCATTGTAGATAAACACAGATTGTTGCTGCATCTACAAATGCACGTTAAGACTTTACCATGCAAAGTGAAAGCCATGTATCAGCATCATCCAGAGATGCCACACACTTCATACATAGTTTTTGGAAATATTGGACGTTGTTCCTCCAGCCTAAAGAGGAAAATGATCATCCTAATTGGACGTCTTTTCAGGGACGTCCCTGTTTATTTCAGCAAGACAGTGCCAAGACACATTTTGCATATGTTGCAACAAAATGGCTTCGTAGTAAAAGAGTTCAGGTACTAGACTGGCCAAGCAAGAATGGGGAAAGATTTCACTTCTAAAACTTCAACTATTAGTGTCCTCGGTTCCCAAACACTTACTGAGAGTTGTTAAAAGAAAAGGTGATCTAACACAGTCATAAACATGCCCCTATGCCAACTTTTTTTGGACATGTTGCAGGCATCAAATCCAGAATGAGTGCATATTACAAAAATCAACAAAGCTTATCAGTTTGAACAAATATCTTATCTTTGTACTGTATTCAATGAATAGTGGTGGAAGCATTTTTCGCAAATCAGTGCATTCTGTTTTTATGTATGTTTTGTACAGTGTCCCAAATGTTTTGGATCGGATTTTTTGGGGTTGTAGGCAAAAATGCTAAAACTTCGTTGGCTTCAGTTCTCCAATTGTAAATATTTAGTTTTCTTAAGGGATGGATGTATTGCAAATATCCAAATGAACCAGATGGACACATGGTTCTGTTTTTACTACATTGGGTGGCTGCATGTCTTCCACATGGCCATGCAGACAATACAAGTTGGATCTTAATCTCCTATAATTATAAACTGTATAATTTTTGGGTTTTAGACAACAATATGTCAACTTGGACTCTTTTGATAATTATGATTGGCGATTTTAACTATGTTCTTACACTTTATATAGTAAACAATGAATCAAATAATCAGACTTATTTAAGGCTGGTGTTGTGCCTCGGTGTTTCTAGGTATCTGGTCTACTGGTTCAAGACTACAGCCATGAGTACAGCCACTGGAACTCTGTCAAGTCTTTGGGACAGTGGCTGCAAGAAGAAAAGGTTGGGATTCAAATTAATGAATATCTGGTGTAATCTCAGAACTCAGAATAGGACTCTGCTTGCTGGTGAATTTACAATTTTTTACTTTTCTTCTTTAAAGGTTCCTGCACTGTTTGGAATAGACACCAGGATGCTGACCAAGGCCATCAGAGACAAGGTACTGTAAATAAAAGCCCTGAAGTGCTACATTTTTTTACAGATTGATTGGTTGTTCTCTCGCTGTTATTTTGCTTGTGGTTTCTCCGCAGGGCACAGTTTTGGGGAAGATTGAATTTGATGGGCAACCTGTTGAGATATCTGACCCCAATCAGAAAAACCTTGTAGCGGAGGTCTCAACCAAGGTAACTGCTGCTAATAGGTAGACCTGGTACAACAGACCGACTCAGGTCATATATTCTCCGTCTACAAATGGTGTTTATTGGTGCTAACCTCTCTCTGCTGTGTCCTTTCCACCCACTAGGAAACAAAGGTGTTTGGAAAAGGAAACCCAATAAAAGTGGTGGGTTGATTGTGGTATTAAACATAACATCATTCGCCTGCTGGTTAAGGTGAGAATGGAAGCTGCTGTTGAGTGTGCATCCTCATTAGATTACACACTGAGAGACGGTGTTTTTGTGACATGACTCCAAATGACTCTGCTAAAATATAGAAAAGAAGTCAGCATCCAATATCTGAGGTAATAATGTTTGGTTTAGGGTTGACCAGAATGCTTCAATGCTTCTATCGTTGCCATGGCAGCTGACATCCAATGAGTATTTGAAAGCTATGTTTTTGTGTTTTTCAAGAGAGAAAACCTGTCTCAAAACCTGCCAAAAAAAAAAACAAAAAACAAAACAACAAAAAAAACATGCACGATGATACAAGCGTACAGTACAGTATCAGTGAGCGGAACAATGTTCTCACCAGGGAGCATTTCTGCTCTGTTTGCTCAAATGTGGTCCTGCAAGCACATGGCTGTGACAAGTGTGAACTTGATCATCCCCACGTGTTCGCAACTGCTAAATGCTCACTTGCCAAGTTGACTTTTGGAGGCAGGGATGACATTGACGGTGGCTAATACCTCCCCTTCTGTCCTTGTCTCTAATTAAACTCATGACGACAGTAATAAGCAAATAGTGAATGCAAGTTTGAGGAAAGTATGATACACAGTCCGTGGAAGCTTCAAATATTCCCCCCAAATGGTATTCGGGACAACACTAGTTAGGATTAACAAGCTCCAGAAATGAAATGAAGAAAAAAAATGCATCCTGCAGTATTTGTTTGTGTTATTCAGCCATAAGAGAAAGTTGGCTTCACATAATTGTGTGTTATTTATAATGTTGATTTTAAAAGTGAGGAATAGCAGCATGCAGATTTCTAATGCCAGTAGTCTGCTTTGTTTGTTTATCAAATGTTCTTTCTTTCCTTTATTAGCCTTTATTTATTATTGGTCTGTTGGTGAGGTCTGGCATCTGAGCCTTCTCATTTTTCCAATAATTGGTAATAATGGGTAAATAACATTAGTAACCAACAGTGATGGTTATGTTGCTTTTTTATGGTACCTGATGATAAAGACTGTGAATTGTGTCATAATATTTATATCAGAAATATGATAGCAGACTTTTTATTGTTGGAAAACTTTCTGTCTTAAAACTTTGGCAAACATCATCTTTTATGTTTCTGTGCAGAGGGGCGCAGAGGTCCACCTCGTACCTTGGGATCAGGATTTGATGAGTCTAGAATACGACGGCCTGTTCATCTCCAACGGGCCAGGAGATCCGTCTCTGGCAAAGACACTCATCGACAACGTTAGCAAGGTACAACAAGGTGCTCTTTGAATATTTTGAGCTGCAGAAGATTTTAAACTTTTAAAATAATTCCATGTAAGTGCAACATGACCTCAAAGAGTATTAGTTATTTATTGTGCTGCATGTGATATTCTTCCTTTGTACTAAGGCTCAGCTTGAATATTACATCCACAAGCAATATTTTTACACTCAAGAGTAACCTGACTTATTTCTTCTTTTACCTGTTATTTTCTTTATGATTTTCATTGAAGTTGCAACAATGTAAAAGAAGCACACTGCTTTCCACAGGATTTCATATGTTTTGCTCATGACATAGTTTATATTTTTATCAAGATTTACGGTGTACTTTATCATTTGTATGTTTTTTCTTTGTCCTGTGAAGGTGCTGGAGAGTGATCGTCCCCAGCCAGTGTTTGGGATCTGTATGGGCAACCAGATCACCGCTCTGGCTGCAGGAGCTCAGTCGTATAAGCTACCTATGGGCAACAGGTGAACTCTTAAATAACTAAGAATAATCAAAGCACAATATACCTGCCATTCAAGCATCCTCATAAAGATTTAAAGAGGCCTTGTAGAGTTTTCTTGTAAACAAACAAAAGTTATGTTTACATTCTGTTTTTAACAAAGGCATTATATGTTTCCGAACAAATGTGCCGAGGGAATTTCCTCCCACGTAAAATATATTTCAAAGCATGTTTTCTGGTGTGCAGCAGTCTTCTTCCCTGCCTTTGTTGGTGCATATGGTATCATATCTACAGTATGTAACCTGGACTCTATTTCCCCATGTTTTTGTGTCTAAATAACTAATGGGGGCGAACCTTTTTGGAGTTGGTACAGTATTGACGGAGATCACTGCAGTGAAACCCTCTGGGTAAATCTGCACCTTGAAAGTATGTCCACTGAAAGTGCTTGCTGTGCCCACTAACAGGCTCGGATTGTTATTATTAGTGTCAGCATCATGCAAAGGATTACAGACAGAAATAGACATTTTTTAAGATACATTTTCTTAAACCAGAAACAGCTGTTTTATTGAGCTCGTCAAACTAACCAGACTCCCTGAAAAACTGTAATTTTAACGTCATCTTCATTCAAACTTCAAACATTCGACAGAAACAAAATAAAACTTACCAAAAACGTCTTGGCTTGTCTTGCACTGTTCCAACAATCACCAGCTTTCATTGTTTGGTTTAAGTAAACTATTTATTCACAGAGGTAGATGTGAAAATACACCGTTTTCTCTGCTGGTTTTCTGATGTTCAACCTCCCTCTTGCTTCTGTCCTGATATTTTCACATCTAAGACCGTGAATTAAGGGTTTGTGATTGTTGGAGCAGTGGAAAGAGCGGCCAAGGCGTTTCTGGTGAGTTTCATGTTTGAATTTAGTTTCTGTCGAGTTTGAATGAAGATGACGTGTTACAATTGCAGTTTTCCAAAAGGAGTCTGGTTAGTTTGGCGGGAGCAAATAAAACGGCTGTTTCTGGTTGAACAAAATGTATCTCAGTCTTTAAAAAAACGTCTCTCTCTGTAGGGATTCTGTCCATAATGTTGTCAGACACTTAAAATAACAATCTGTGCCTGTCAGTGGCAGAAACAAGCACTTTTAGTGGGCATACTTTTACTGTCCACAGTTCCCCGGAGGGTTTACGCTGTTGCTTAGTTTCTCTTTTGCCAGCTGCAGTGCTCACCCTCAATACTGGACCAATTTCAAAAATTAGTCCCTATTAGTCATTTAGACACCAAAAATGGGAAAACAGGGTCCAGGTCAAAAAATACGTGTTTACGTGTCATTGGATACCTCTGTGTATTGTGAAGTTTTTTTTTCTGGTTTCAGAGTTTTTAAAAAGTCTTCTCTGTTAAAGAAGTCATAAATACACACTGTACCTGTGTTTTATGCATGTCTGTGGTTCCCCAGAGGCCAGAACCAGCCGGTGCTGAATGTGATGACGGGCCAGGCCTTCATCACGGCGCAGAACCACGGCTACGGCATAGACAGCGAGTCCCTGCCCCCAGGGTGGAGCCCACTTTTCATCAACGCCAATGATGGCACCAATGAGGTTGATTTCGCTCTGTGTGAAAGCCTTTTCTTTTTTTTCTTTTTCTTAAAGACGGCATAGAATTTTGATATTTTAGTTCTGTGGGCTTTGGGTGAAAAGCAGCAGTTTCTCTTGCAGACTAAATGTTGTCACGCAGTTACGATACCTTATAGAACACTAAGAAGTCTGCAGACCTTAGTTTACAAAATAACAACTTTTTACAAAGATAAACCTGCTGCTGAAATGCTAACAAATGTCAGCTTTAGTTTAGTTTCCTTATGTCAACTCTGCTTATTTTTCAGGGCATCATGCACAACACGAAGCCTGTTTTCACAGCCCAGTTCCATCCAGAGGCTAAAGGTGGTCCCACCGACACAGAGGTAATTAAAGAGTTTGCTGGTTTAAAGTACCTGACTGCTTTACTGAAGTTAAGTAAAACTATCTTTACAGGATGCAACTTAAGTAAAAGTTGAAGTCATTGAAACAGGCCTTGTCTCGTGTTCTATAGATGTCCAAAGTATCTTTTGACTTGTTTTAGAATTTACTGTAGCTACAAGTCACAGTGAGGAGGCTGGGGAAATACTTTGTGTGTCTGTATATTGTATGGTGTGTAAACGAGACATATAGTAGTAAAAAATAAAAGACTATACAACCAGTTACTACAACACAGTCGGTGCAAGCTGTAATTATCTGTGGTGCCTGATGTTTGACTGCAGCAGAGCCGCAGGTGTTTAAGAGGACCACTGCCTGCCTGTTTCTGTCCCTACAATAAAGTGTTGATGAGTCCTTACTACGGTTCTTTTCTCCCACATGACAGTCAAGGACTGTAGTTCAAGTCCTGGTCAAAGTGTCTTGTAACCTCTGTCATATTGAGGCTGAATAACGAGACCCGTCTTCTTGACAGTTGTGCTGGAGGATTCTCAGCTGCCTCCTGGGTTTGACTTTTTGGGAGCATCACCAAAAAATTTGCTCTGTGCCCATGACAAATATTTTATACCCTTGACTTTCAGGGAAGTGCAGTATTTTTAATGGATTTCTCTCAGCCATTGACAAAACTAATCAATTTTTACTTCTCACACAAAAAATAGAAAGTTTGCTGTCTGGTAATTTCACCCGACTGTTGACAGTTATCACAGCTGAATCACTCTAACTTTACTTGTTACTGTGCTGTTACTGATACTGCTGATTAGTTTATATAAACACTAGATTTTTTTGATAATTTAACTGCTTTCCAATCAATCAATCAATCAAACTTTATTTGAATAGCACCTTTCAAGCATGTTTGTGCAGTTCAAAGTAACAGATGACTAACAAACCGATAATAAGACAGAACAAGTGAGGGCTGTAATAGAGTGAAATAAAAACTAAAGATGAAATAGAGAATAAAAACAAAGAATAAAACTGCTGGCAATGACTCACAATAAAAAAGATTTAGAAGTAGTATTAATAAAACAGAGTAAAATAAGACCTAGATTAAGAACTAGATAAAATAGATTAACGTGTATGTGCAGCTCTGGACACATTAATTTCCAGAACTTGGTTTTGTAGTCTGAAGCACAACATTTACTTTATCATCAGTTGGCTGCGTAACGAGGTCTGAATTTTTCTAAGAGGTTAAACCTTACCTTCAAATAGGCTCTTGTCTGCTAAAAACACTTTGAATGTTTGTATTAAGGGGGGAAATCACCAGAGACTCCACAAAACAATATTATCACTGAAGTCATGATGCAAAATTATTGGGTCTTTAAACATTTTGCGATATGCTGAGTATTGCAATAACATATGACGGTGATGATAATAACTATTTATCTCGCACCTTAAAAACAGACTTTACAAAGTGCTTGGGCAGACAAAACAAAAGAGCAGGGTACCTAATGTGTGTGTATTGCGATTTATTACCTTTTTTCAACTGCAGTTCTCTGTAGACCTGTGCAGAAAAAACTCAGCACCATCTAGTGGACTGAAAAATAAATTAATTTTATTAATTAATTGCCATAAAGTTAAATTCACATGTGCAGTATCAATATTTGTTATTAAAAAAGATTGCCACTTGGTGTATTGATGCAATATTGTCCTGCAAAATATGTGATACCATGCTGTATCGATTTGTTTTTTCCCCACCCCTGGTATGTATGTGTGTATGTGTATTTTTATAAATGCATCATTAAAAATAATAGCAAAAAATTGATTTATACCTTGTTTCTCTTTACTGATTTTAAATTATAAAATGAATAAGATGTTAGTGTGTTCCTTTCTGTGCTTTTTCTGTGAACTGTAATGCAGACACAACATACTTTGTAGGAAAGAACACTCTGATGCAAAAAGTTTCCTAAAAGCATGTCAGACTTAAGGTCAAAACTGACTTTGGGAATCAGTAGGTTTAGAGAAATCTGTTCCACGACCAAAAGCTTGCGTCCTCAGGCTGAGCTTGACCTTTTCTTTTTATCAACTACCAGGGTTTTTTTTGGCTACATAAAGTAGTGGAAAATGTTGCCATGTTACCCAGAGTGAAGATGACAAAAACTGAAAGTGTGGCTTCTGCTGATGTTATTAATGTACTATTCAAAGTGTGATTATATTTGCGTTTTTTCTTCTGCAGTTCCTCTTTGATGCTTTCATTTCCCTGATCAAGAAGGGAAAGGATGCAAACATCGTGTCCGTCATGCCCAAGAAACCCTACATTCCTCCCAGAGCCAAGGTACTGTACATTAAACAGGTTCAGGAGGTTTGCCTTCAACTTTATGAAAAGCAGGTGGTTGTTGGTATGTTCCATATGGAGAACATCCAGAAATCTGATTCACTCTTTGAGGATGTAAAATGAGAGATTTTATAGAGTTGGCCACTTAAAGGAAAGTACAGGATGTAGACAGGGGTTCTCAAAGTTTTGATGACTGAGTACTAATTTAGGGAGCAAGCATATGATTGAGTCGCACAATAAAACCCACAAACATGTTGTAGGATTTGTGATTGGTCTCATAATGACGTTTAATTCCACAGGCACCGAATTCCCTGTTTGCAGATCAGGCAGATCACTTCATTTACCTCCTGAGGCCCAAAGAAGTAATAGCTGATAGATTTTTCGTGAAAACCTCCTTTTTTCTTCAACCATTCAGCATTTTTTTCAGCAGTGGCTTACCGGTCTTCCACATTAAACTGCAGAGTTGTCCTCCGATATCTTTAACTTTAGCCAACAGCACTAGCAGTAATGAAAGAACTGATGACAGAATGTAATTCCTGCAACACTTGTGAGGTGCCACTAGTTGCTGTCTACAAGTTGGCATGTCTAACCTGACAGATGCTTATTAGAGGGTGCAGTTTGACACAGTAGCTGAGGAGTAGTTAAATGTAGGCAATTATTGAAATGGAATGAAAAAATATATAATGCATTTCATGTCACTTTTTGGGGCCATGTTAAGTGTTTCTAAGGGCCACTATCGGCCTGCTGGCCACTCTTTGAGAACCCCTGATGTAATATTTTACAAGTTGGGAACCAGACTGCATAACATCATTATCATTTATAAGTAAAAAAATAATACAAACATATCAGTATTTAATTGCAAATGGAGTTTCATGCTGCAGTTGCTGTTAGTGACTGTATTACCTGCTGTTGATCACTGTGTGTATGTTTCCTGCCCACTTGTGTAAATGCAGGTGTCAAAGGTGCTCGTGCTGGGTTCTGGTGGTCTGTCTATTGGTCAGGCTGGAGAGTTTGACTACTCTGGATCTCAGGCCATCAAGGCCATGAAGGTAAGAGATGAAACGCCAACTTACCTGCAGCCCACAGAAAACTATCATAATTGTCATGTTTGTCATGGAACCTGAATGATGCCGGCAGTCTGATTATATAACCTCTTGTTGAAAATAGCTCCTAAAAAAAAAAAAAAACATGATTCACTCCTGTTTGAGTGAAATTTGTGAAAAAGTAGAGTGCCTGCCTGCTTTAGAAAATTACTCTGCCTATTTTAAGTTAGACGCTGCAGGTACGATGTTGGCACAGTAATTTGGACATTTCAACAAGAGCACAGGTGAAAAACAACTTTTCTGTAAAATCAGTACGATGTAGCTTAATATATGTACTAAATCACTCTTTTTGGTAGCCACATTCTGTGTTCAATCAATGCCGTGTACCTGTGACATTTTACATGTATTTTGATTGGTCTAAATAGCCTGTGATGTGGACAAAGTGTTATGACCAGGTCCAGCTTGGCAAAGAGATGATGCTCAGGGATTTTGTAATTCTGCTTTCCCTTTGTTTCCATGAATGTTTTTGCTGAGTTTATGTGCTGTGTTCTATTTCTTCTGGTGCAAAATGCAACCTTTTGAAGGACATGGATTTACAGTATTGTAATTTTACAATAGGGAGAAAATATTTTCAGTGTGCAGTGCTGGTCTTGTATATTGCAGCCTGGTCAATATATTCATGTGCTTTACTTTGCAGTTTCTCTGTCTGATTATTGTATAGTTTTGAATCAAGTGTTTTATTTTGCAAAAGGTTTGAGGTGTTCTGCAACTTGTTGCTTAAGCAATTACTTAAAACGGTGAAGTTTTGGGCTTGGTGGTGTTCACAGAGGTAGAACAGATTTAGTGAGACCTTTCATACATACCGAGTTTGAATAATTTGGTGATATGTTACTCATTCTGTCTTCGTATGGTGTTGTAGGAGGAGAACCTGAAAACAGTCCTCATGAACCCAAACATTGCCTCGGTTCAGACCAACGAAGTGGGCACCAAGCAGGCCGACTCCGTCTACTTCTGCCCGTCACGCCACAGTTTGTGACTGAAGTCATCAAGGCCGAGCGTCCCGATGGCATCCTGCTGTCCATGGGTGGACAGACTGCACTCAACTGCGGTAGGACGTGTGCGGTTTGTGTGTGTGAATGTATAGGATTTTTGTTTTTGTGTTTTTCTCTGTGGACATCAAACAGGGAAAAACAGTGATCATATTTCAGGGACATGGTCTCTGTGCAAGGCACCAATACTGAAATTACTTACTCTGCTTTGATATATTTATAGCACCGACTGACTTGTCATTATCATTTGGTGCCAAAATTTAATACCTCCAGAGTAACCTGTCAGTGTCGGTGACAGTTAAGCACACAGCCTGCTTGTACCAAAATCTAATAATGCTGGTGATTCACTGTCTAACATTACATGTGGTGGAGGCATGCAGAAATACCTACTTTTTGTTATTAATCTTCCTTTTGACATTTTTTATTTTTTTTTTCATATAGTCCCAATGCTGTCAGATTTTTTCATTGTAGTCCAGTTATCCAGGTTGAGTAAAGTGGGCAGAATAAAAACTGTTTCTCCAGCTGCTCACAGGTGTTTAAAAAGCATCATCCTCTGAAATCACTAAATGTACCATAATGTAATTTTGTTTTTGTTACAATGGATTTTATAAAATTGGTATCAAAAAAGTATTATTTTTTGAACAATATCCAGCCCTAGGCTTGTGCAGTCCTTGGTGAATACAAGTTTTAGCACTTTTTGATTAACTTATGTGCATTAGTTGTTTTTTTAAATTGCCTGTATGTTTAACCATGCATCTGCGTGGACTTGTGTTTGTGCGGTGGTCAGGGGTTGAATTGTTCCAGCGTGGCATCCTGGAGAAGTATGGGGTGAAGGTCCTGGGTACCCCGGTGGAGTCCATCATGGCCACAGAGGACAGACAGCTTTTTGCCGACAAACTGATGGAGATCAACGAGAAGATTGCACCCAGTATCGCTGTGGCGACGGTAAGGATCCAATAAGAAGAGAAAAGATCTTCATACTATAAACTTTGTAAGACAAATAGTATAGAAATTCTGCATGTGCACATACTGTATAGTGCAGGTCAATTCTGTTCTTTTAGTGTGCTTAAAGCACACGTTAACTGTTTGTACAATAAATATTTGCGTGCATCTTTCAGGTGTCTAATGCCTTGAAAGCGGCAGAGCAGATTGGCTACCCTGTGATGTTGCGGTCGGCCTATGCTCTGGGAGGTCTGGGCTCGGGTCTGTGTGCCAACAAAGAGAAGCTGGAGGAAACTGCCCACAAGGTCAGAATAAATGGTGCAGTGTCAGGATGGTGGAGGCTTCTGGGCACAATAATAACTGTTATTCTTTGTATTTTCTTTTTTCTTTTCATTTGATTGATAAAGTCGGTGACTGTCGCATTTTACCCAGACTAACCCTAACGGTAACTGACAAACTTTTTTGTTATTTACCTTCACCCATGTTTACAGCCTTAACCTGAAGAAAGATAAAAGCTTTGAAATTGTTTAGATTTGTTTCTTTTGTGCTCTGCCAGGAAAGAAATAGCTTGCTGTTGCTAAGCAACATTCTTTTGTGCTCATCCAGTATCCAGCATTATGTCTGACAGCTCAATTGGCTCTAATCTGTGATCACAGGCTGCAAAATGAACTGTTTGTGCCATACTGTTTCAGATCAGTGCATACTTTTTATGCTAAGCAGTACGTGCTACTGCTTTTCTAAGTATTTATTTTTTTATTTGGAAGTATCAGTGGCAAATGTTTCCTTGTTTGCTTTGCTCAGTGGCTGTTTCACTGGTTTGTATCAAGCACAGAGCAGAGATAGAGTTCACATGGTCTTTGTCCAAACTTTGACAAAAATACAGAAAGAAAAGCAAATTTGAACCCCATGTCCTTGGTGTGACAAAATAAAAAGCAATAAACGCAAACAAGCGCAACACCAGAATCACACTAAAACAAACCAAAATACAAAATCAAACCTATACATTCAATAAAACACAAACACACAACATATGGCATCACAACAAACATCAACAGACCTAACAACTTCAGTAAGTAGCAAAACTTTAAAAAGTAAAATATAATTACATTATTAGGTGGAGAAAAAGAAGGGGAAATTGATATATTGAATTTTACCCTCATGTTTCTTTAGTTCTTTTAGTTTTTTACAAGGTCTCAATAAACTTTCCTCAACTTTCCCTGTGTTTTTTAATTTGATCATTTGTTTTTGCAGTAAATCCTTCCAGTGTAAGATTACATTTAATTAACACTTTAAATTGATTGATATTCAAGTGTCCACACCAGCAGCTTTAAAAATAATTTCCCTTAGAAAATAATCAAATTATTAATATAACCGCAAAAATACCCCTCATGGTGTCCGTTAACTTCAACACTACTGCAGTATTGCAATTCAGTTATTTGTCTGTTGGTTGTATCTGTGTACACAGCCAGCTTTGTGACTGTGCACATAAGTGAAAAGGTTTCCTGCCTTTAATGACAGTTAAAATTTAGATTCATGGAGCTGTTATGCCACATACGGTGTCCTCCACTGGAAATAAATTAAATTCAAAAAATGTCAGGCAGTCTGCACACTGCGGGTATAAGTCGTGTCATTGGTCACTAGCCTCAAGCAGCATCGCAACATCTGCTATCAACATTTTCAAAGTGCACAGGAAACAGTAGAAAAACCTCCTGGCTGCACCTTACACGCTGAAAATGGCAAAATAGAGCATGGGACACTAATGAAACAAACATAAACAAGCCAACACCTTTTCTTTTGCAGTGATGTAGTCATTTTCATGCCAGACCTCACCACCCAACGTGCAAATGTTTCACCAAAAAAAAAAGTTTCCCTTCAACACTATTTTGCAGCAGCACCATCACTGCATCCTGGGCTCAGCGCTGCCCAAGATGTTTGTGACTGGTTTAAAAAAAATGCTTCTGCTATAGCAGAATGTGTATGTGTGGAGTCTGACTAATAACTGACTCCTATGTAAGAAAACTAGTTTGCTACTTCAGCAAGTAGGCTGACCCTTAGTAACGACGTAACAACAGATGACTTCTAGTCCCTGTTGAGTTAGCCACCCAACTTCAGCTAACGTTAATGTTTTCTAGAGATCGTAAGATTTCCCAGACTGAATAAACACCACATAGATAAATACCAAAATGCTTAGTTACGACAATGGAAAGTTAACAAAGATATCTGCTGAAAAAAAACAAATTTTTACACGGGCAGATTTAGCTACTACGTCTGCAAACTTCACAGGTGATTTTTAAGCTAACAGTGACTCACCGTCACATCTGATGGAGACTACTGGACAGTTTATGTGTGTTCCACACATTCCAATAGCTTCAGCAGTAAGTCCAAAGTCAAAACTTTCCATTTCCATTTCCAACATATTCCATATTTGTTGGGATTTAACCTTTTCAGAAACATGTTCCCTGTGCTCACAGAACTTGAAACTTCTTCAAGGAAAGTTGATTTAATTATTCTATATATGTGGCGACATTTATAGAATGTACATACAAAGTTGATTTTGAAGGTCTACATAAACCCACTGTGGTTTGTGATTTATTTTCACGAATAAAAACGTCTCAGGAACATCCTCTTTCTGTACAGAGTAATATTTTTAGTGATAAACACCGTATGCTGTCATGTTAAATGTCTAGTTGACCAATCAGATTGCTAGGTTGGAACTACCTGTTGTGTAAGCATCGTTAAAATTATGGTCATAGGTATTAGGTAGCGGGCAAGTGTTAAAAATGACCACTACTGTTCGTAAGCTTTCCAGTGGCAGTATTTACATTGCAGAACCATTGTATTGTACAGATTTTCTTGTTATTGGTCTGCCTGCTGTGTAAAGGTTTGTAAAGGTTAATGCAGCCACACAGCATCTAAATTGATCATCTTCTTTGTAGGCTCTGGCCATGAGCAGCCAGATCTTGGTGGAGAAGTCATTGCTGGGCTGGAAGGAGGTGGAATATGAGGTGGTGAGAGACGTGGCTGACAACTGTGTTACCGTGTGCAACATGGAGAACTTCGACCCACTGGGCATTCACACAGGTACTGACACATACACATAGTGATGTTTCCTCCCTCACTCTTTTGTGCTCTATTTTGCTGTATTCTGTTCTCCTGTCTTTATGTATTCTGTCATCCTCAAACAAACACACGTTCTCCCTCTTTCTGGGGAGGCTGCTGCAGTGTGAGCATAATTTCTTTTTTGCCGTTTTCAGAGCGAGCAGGTTGTTGATATTGACCAAATTTATTGTGTACCTGGGTGTGGATGTATAGATGTTTTTGACAGCTGTTGTCATTATCTTGTTTTCTTTTATGTAGTGTCTGTGGCTCAAGAAAACCACTGAGAATCAGTACTTGAGCAGCAAACTCTTCTTCAAATGAAAGCCATCTTTCATTTTAGGTAGACTTCAAGTGTCACAGTCTGTACAAGTCCTGGATATTTGTTATGAGAACTGAACAAAACCCAAAGGCTTGAGTGTTCCTTACAGATGCCAAACAACAAACAGACAAGTGTGTTTTTCTTAATCTAAAATGTGATACTGGCACCAGAGCTCCTCCTGTATAATAGATGAATGACAGCTGTAAGATAATTTTGTATTGTGGAGTTGTTGCTGATTTCAAGAACTGTACAGTAATTATACAAAATTGTAATTCAGATGATGCTAAGCTTTAACTTAAAAGTCTTAAAAGTTTGTCTTGTTTCTGTTGTCTTAGTTTAGAGAGCGTTAACACTATTTTAAAGCCGCTCTTAGTCCTAACCCTTCCTCCTCTTCTTCAGGTGACTCCATAGTTGTGGCACCAAGCCAGACGTTGTCCAACGAGGAGTACCACATGCTCCGGGAGACAGCCATCAAAGTAGTTCGTCACCTTGGCATCGTAGGCGAATGCAACATCCAGTACGCCCTACACCCTGTCCCTGGAGTACTGCATCATTGAGGTTAACGCCAGGCTCTCCAGAAGCTCTGCTCTGGCATCTAAAGCCACAGGGTGAGAGGATGCATATATACAAACATGAGGCTGATAATACAACATGTTGGAAATGTTGTGATGGCCTTTTAGACTTGACACCAGTGGGGTTCATGAGGGATTCTGGTTTGGCTGTTAAACTCATACAAACTGTGATTGTTCTACAGTGGTCTAAGAGACCATTTAGACCACTGACTGACATCATGATCATGTCACTGTGTTAGCTGGAGGGGAAAAACAAGGAAAAACTGGAGCCAAATACAGAATAGTAGGCCACATAATCAAGCAAAGCCATATGCCATCTTGCTGTGTTGTTTGTGCCAGAATCAAAATAGTAATGACTCAAAATTGACGTTTCATCACATACCAGCTGCCACTGCCTGTCAGACAACCAAGGACAACTATGGTCAAATGCATTGAGACAAAAGCTCACAAAATGTGAAGAAAGGAAATATTCTCACACCTATTTTTGTTATTAAACAGAAACATACAACTGATCAGCTTCTGAATTCAAGTTTCACTCTATTACTAAACAAAGATGCGCTTTAATTGTCTGGTTACCTCCATAAAACACACTTCATGTAAACTAGACAGACATAAACAAAATATAACTCACCAAAATCCTTCATTCACCTGTTCTACAGGCTGTTTTACTCTCACTCATCCCTGCTGCTCAGCGCACTTTGCTTTGGCTAACAGCAGCGTCCTGAGCCGGAGCAGCGCAGAGGAGCACCTGTTACTCTGCAGACTATTAGATTAGCAAAATAAAATGACAAAAATCGACTCCTAAAAATCCTAACCCGCGATGGACTCAATCATCAGTATATGCATACAGTCCCCTAACCCTATGGTGAATGTGTAGTTTTTGTGGTTAAACAAAATATCCAAATGAGACTATCATCAGGTAGTGCTTTGACTTAATATTAAAGGATATAAATAAATTTGATTTCAAAGTATTCAAGTCAATACACCATCAGTTTTGATGATCATGCTAATAATCCTTATTTAGTACAGAAACTTGAACCACGAGTTGATTTTGCTCTCTCTGCCCCTCGGTCCATGTCTCCCAGGTATCCCTTGGCTTTTGTTGCCGCTAAGCTGGCTTTGGGCATCCCCCTGCCAGAGATCAAGAACGCCGTATCGGAGAAGACCACCGCCTGCTTTGAGCCCAGTCTGGACTACATTGTCACCAAGATCCCCCGCTGGGACCTGGACCGCTTTCAGGGCATGTCCCATGAAATCGGCAGTGCCATGAAGAGTGTGGGAGAGGTGGGGGAAAGGTTCCGTGGACGCTCACCCATTCACTTGCCTTGCTCTTTATCCTCTCACACACACACAACCATATTATTCTGCTATGCATTTTCCTCTTCTGGATTCAGGTGATGGCAGTGGGCCGGACCTTTGAGGAGAGCATGCAGAAGGCCCTGAGGATGTGTCATCCATCAGTGGATGGCTTCGTGCCCCGACTGCCACTCAAGAAAGCCTGGGCTGACACCCAGGACCTGCAGCAGGAGCTGGCGGTTCCCTCCAGCACCCGCATCTTCTCCCTCGCCAAGGTACACTAATCTTTCATAACGTTAATAATGAATGGCGCTGACTGCAGTTTTCTCATTAAAATCACATTTTGAAGTGTAACAGAAGAAAACTGATGCTGGAAGAAAAAAACATGAAATGCAGAGCAAAATGTGTCTGTGGCCCACCTGCAGGTCGAGCTGTGAATGCCTAATTGTGTGGAAAAGCTTGTCTTTGAAATGTTGATTTAGTTAAATAAATGCACAGGATTTATAATACTTGGGAAATACATAGTGTAAACTATTTGATTATTTCACCGACTGTGGGGCCTTTTCAAATATGTTCAAACATAGTGGAGGGTATATTAAGAGATATAATCTTAACAGCACTTCTATAAGTGCATCTAGACACTGGGGTCAAGCTCCGTCATTCAAACACAAAGATGTTACATGAACTATTGCAAGGTTTCTGCACTTTAACGTGCTTTTATCACCAGCCGAGAGGAGTTCAGAATGAGGTCAAAACGGTGTCAAAACCTCCAAATGTGTGAGGTCTGTGTCCCGACAGTGCGGATACATTTGTCCCCTTAGATATGGAGTGAGATCATTGAAAATGGCGACAACATTAGGGATTGATGAGCCACATCTCATCTCCAGGCCATCAAACACCAGCTGTAATAGCCTGAAGGTGGTCAACACAGTCACTGTCACTCTGTTGCCCACCAGTTTAATTTTGAAAACTGTAATCCTTACGTCCAGAGTCCATTTCAGACAATATAGTGTAGCGTAAGACACATGTATCCTCCTAAACGTTAATGCGGACATTCAGGTAGGATAAGCAGCAATGATCCAAGATACAGAGGGAGATTGATTTGATGTAATTCTCTGATATGTTGCTGGTATGTTTTTTTCTCTCTCTGTTTTTTCAGCTCAGGCATTATTAACGCTCAAAAACACTAAAACATTAGCTTACTTACATATTGCATCAGGGATTCTCTGAAATCACACACAGTAAGACAAAAACTCCACCGAAAGTCTCAGTAATATAATATATCACTTGCAGCTTGATAAGCAGCTCCTTATGGCAGGTTTCACTGCATATTTTACAGACGGCTGAGTAAAATCCTCCCACACTAATCTGGGATAATTTCTGTGGTCAGACATCAAATTTAAAAATGACAAAATATATTTACCAAGCTGTTGTCAGGGTGAAAACGCTGTCATATTGCAACTTCCAAAAAAGTTTGGACGCTGTGTAAAAAATAAAAAAGACAGGATGCAAGTTGGGACAGGGACAACAAAAGGCTGTTGGGATAGGACGAAGTTCACAACTTTTTGAAAAACCGCATGGACAAATAGTCCAAGAGTTTAAGAACGTTTCTCAACGCACATTTACAATAAATTTGGGATTTCATCATCTATCATTCATAATATCATATCTGCAAAATATCTGCATGTGGCAAAGTCAGAAAACCAACATTGAATATATGTGATCTTCAAACCTTCAGGCTGGACTGACTTAAAAACCTCTCAACACAGTTTGTCGCTGCATCTACAAATGCAAGTTAAGACTCTTGCAAAGGGAAAGCCATATACTAACAAAATCTGGAAACGCTGCAGCCCCGAGCTCATCTGAGATGGACAAACTCAAAGTGGAAGAACGTGGTGTGGTCCTGACAGGTCCACATTTCAAATTGTTTTTTTAAATCATGGATGTTGTGTTCTCTGGGCTAAAGAGGAAAAGGACCATCCAGATTGTCACCAGCACTAACTTCAAAATCCAGCGTCTGTGATGGTATGAGAGACAGAGTGTGTTAGTGCTCATGGCATCTGTGAAGGTCTTTTTCAGAGGCATCCCTGCTTATTTCAGCAACACAATGCCAAGACACATCCTGCATATTGTATTCTGGCCTTGTAGTAAAAGAGTACAGGTACTAGACTGACCTGTCTCTCATTGAAAATGTGTGGTGCATCATAGGACTGAATGACAAGCAAAACAAAATTATATTGCAATTTTTCTAGATATTGCAACTGCTGATATCAGTCACAACTTTAGTGGGAATGGTAGTTTGTGCATTTAATTTTGACTGGGAAAAAAAAAAAAGTAAAAATGATGGGGTTTATGTTGAGGTTTGTTCCCTCACCTGATTGTATGTTGTGGCACATTATACCTTAATCAAAACATTGTAGCTCCTGCGATCAGTGCAATTTTGATAATATTGCAATTAATAGTGGAGCCATAGCACATTATGAAGCTTAAAATGCGACAACGAAGGCCCTGGACTGTTTGGCAAGTGAAGTTATATATCAAGAGTTATATAAGCGAGAATGGGAAAGAATTTCACCTTCAAAACTTGAACAATTATTGTCCTCAGATGTTTACTGAGTCTTATTAAAAGAAAAAGCTGATGTATCACGGTGGTAAACATGGAGTCCCAACTTTTTTAGAAGATGTTGCAGCCATCAAATTCAGAATGAGTGCATATTTACAAAAAGCAATAAAGTTGATCCGTTTTAACATTAAATATCTTGTCTTTGTACTGTATTGAATTGAATATATGTCAATAGGGTTTACAAATCCTTGCATTCTGTTTTTATACATGTTTTACACGAGATCCCAACTTTTTTTTTAATTGGGGTTGCACAGGTTGATTACTGGCTATTTGATATCTGATTTTTAATAAAAAGCCAAAATTAGCAAAGTAAAAATTTTATTGCTGCAATAGATTTTGCTTGAAGGAGTCCTAGAAGGAGTAATGGATAAAAACAAACCGTTCTGAATCACTGTTCCTTTCCAGCGATCATTCACTTGATTTGTAACATGATTTTAATCATAAGCAATTGATTATAGAATCTGTTGAAACTTTGTGAAACCCATTTGATGTCTGCTTTCAGAATGCTCCACCAAGGGGCATGAATGATGAACTTGACGATGATGAATAATAAATGTAACGCCGAGTCTGTTTCATGTCTCCGCTTTTAAGTCCCTCCACAGTGGCATGAGTGTCGATCAGATCCACCAGCTGACGGCCATAGACAAGTGGTTCCTCCACAAGCTCCATGGGATAACACAGCTGGAGCAGCATCTGGCAAACTACAGGAGGTAACGCGTACACACACAGACGCACAGCATGGTCGAACAAAGTCAGTTTTTGTTATTTTTGTGTTTCTGTAACGCTCTGGTCAGTTCATGTGGTGTTGTATTAGGAATTCAAGTGATATTATTAACAACATGCAGTGCTTGTATGCGAGTGTGTGCAGTTTGTAAATAGTGCTGTGACATCCTCAAGAACTACAGTAACAGTTACTTCCTGTACGGTATCTGTGTGACTCTCTGCTTCTCTTTGATGGTTGAGAAGTGGAACTATCTCCTCCAAATACGTCCATCCATTTTGAAGTTGCAGTCTGTTGCGCCACAGGCAGGCAACTCATGGATTATTATCATTTTATGGAATATATTTTAACTCCCATGCTAGTTCCCAAGCTGGCTGAGTCAGTTTCACCTCTTTGCCGTATACATTCATCTCCTGGTTATCTGTCTAATTATTTCCCCCAGACACCATGTCGTTTTGCAGGTTATTCTTGGGCCCTTTGCTACAGACGTGTTATTATCCACTGCTGACTTGACAATTGTCTGAACACAACTCTATAAAACCTTCAGTGAAATTATATTTTTTAAAGTTTTAAATGAATGTGTTCAGTTTAATCTTATTATTACTTTGCACTCAGGCTTTCAGAAGAAAATTTGTGTCCCACTGTTGCAGCATGAAAAAGCGAAACAAACATTTCAGCACAGTGTGAACGGTCACAGCAGGATCCTGACAACTAAAGCAGTACACAACAATCCACATAATGAATATTTCTATTACTGGCAAGTTATGCCTGTTACTTTCGGAAATCTCAGGAAACTACACCAGATTTTTACTAAATATAGACTTGAAAATATCCATGTTAACAGTTTGTTTGGGGTAGTTTTTTATTATCTAACTCAAGGATCTAAGGACAGAGGGTGTTATATGCTGTACAGGTTATAAAGCTCCCTGAGGCAAGTTGTGATTTGTGATTTCTGGCTATATAAACACATTTTGACTTGACTTAACTTGAATTAGGGCCACAGCTATAAATTATTTTAGTAATCGAGTACTCTCTCCATTATTTCATAGATTAATCAAGTAATCGAATAAGAAATACTTTTGTTTTATTAGAGATAGTAAATATACAAAAGAGAAAATAAGGCTCTTAAGACAAACATCTAATTGGTTTATTTTTTAGAAAAATCTACATTTTTAAAATACTACACAGTTTACTACTAATACTATATTATAGTATACTATAATACATCATAGATAATTATACACTCTTTAGTATAATAATACTTAAGCCTGCAACTAACAATTATTTTCACTGATGTTTAATCTATCGATCATTTTCTCAATTAATTGATCAGTTGTTTGGTCATAATATGTCCAGAAATGGTAAAAAAAAATGATGACCAGTGTTTCCCAAAACCTAAAATGACCCTCAAATGTCTTGTTTTGTCCACAACCCAAAGACAATCAGTTTAATGTCATAGAAGAGTGAAGAAACCAGTAAATATATACATTTAAGAAACTAGATTAATTAAATAATCAATTAATCGTTGCTCTAATAATACTACACTGCAATGTCCTGCTCTGATTGGTTACATTACACAATCAACACTGAAGGCTGTGTCACAGACAGGCAAAGAGACTGAAGCTGCTTCAGTGAGTGAGCTGATATCACTGAAGTTCAGTAAACATCACAGGCTTAAATCTTTTGCTTTTTAAATATACTTTTTGGGTTGTTTTTTTTATGCCTTCATATGTAGCAAAGGGCTGCAGGCTGGAATTGAACCCAGAGCTGCTGCAGAGACTCAGTACATGGGGTGCACACTCTGCCAGCTGAGCAACCGGGGCTTCCCTTATCATCTCTTTCTATGATGACAAGCATGCCCAGTTTCCCAGTAACACCACTAAAAAAGCCTGATGTCACAGCCTACAGGATTTCACTCACCAAGTGCATCAACTTTTAAATTCTCATTCTTCCTTTTTTTTTCTTTAAAGACTTACCACATAGTATTGTGCTTTAGATTAAACACACCTGCCTTATATTTTCACTGCAACTCTGCATTTTATTTAAATGTAAGTTTAGTGAATTATTACTTTAAAAAGTATTATGATGATGGTTAAATTTAGTCTGCAGTGCTGAACCATAGGGGTGATCACAGACTAATTACATTCTGTTGCACCACTACTATGTTGTATATAATTACATGGATTAAATTAGGTTTAGATGCAAAGAAGTTGCATCAGTGCGTTTTAGTAATTCACTTACTTGGTGTCTCGAGGAGTCATTTCAGCCCTAACTTGAACACGAATATAAGTTCGGCTTCAAAAGCCTCTTCAGTGATTTCATAGCCATAAGTGTTTTTTTTTTTTCCACTCACATGTATTATACTCCACAACACTGTTTGTGTACCGGACATCCCTCTGTCCCATTGTCCATTGTTTAAAAAAAGCTTCAGCTGATGCCTGCAGGATTTGGAAATGGATAAACAGGTTTTCTAGAAATGACTGAATCTTCTTCAGTAGGAAAATCAGATGGACCCCAGTCTCTTCACGTCTCAGCTTCTTTTCTCTCGTGGTTCGTCTCCTCTCAGCTGCCTCTCTCTGTCTCTCTGCCCTCGGGCTCTTACCTGGACAGCCACTGTGAATTTTCATGGCTCAGCCACAGGTTACCTGCTGCTTCCTTCTGACTCTGCTGTTTAATAATTAATGGCTGGCCGTCTGGTGGGCCCTCGCCGCAACACGCTGACACATGGAAGGCTGTTGTAGTCTCCACTGCCTCTGGAGCAGGGGACATAGGGATGGGCATGCAACAATAGGCTGCTGCCAGACTGATGGAGCGTAGAGCTGAGTGCAGGTGGGCTTCAGGCTCTGCTGGTCAGTGGACTCATTGTCTCAGTGCATAAGAGTGTCGGATCTTCTAGTGCTGTAGTTAAGACTGGAGGATATGTATTGATAGAGGTGAGAAGAATCTTTGAAAGTGAGCACTTTTTCTTCTTCATTTGTAGAAAAGTCACGTGTAGCGTCGGGATTTCTTTTTAGTCAGATTTGAAGTAAAAACAGGAAACTGGGGCTGAAAAATTAATCGAGAATTTATCAAAATCCCAATATGGCATTTTCAAATCACAATATTTGTGTGCACTAAAGGGATGGTTCAGATTATAAGAAGTGGGGTTGTATGAGGTACTTATCCAAAGTTAGTGTATATTACCCACAGTAGATGGCGTCGGCACACCCCAAGTTTTGGGAAGCAGCAGGATTTCAGATGTAGGAAGATAAGCAATGTACTGTTGTGGACAGGCTCATCAGCAAAATGAATTTAAGCCACCTAAAAACAAGCCCACCTAAAATATTTAGAATATTTTCACCCCTTTACCCTGACATCAGGCAGCCTTTCCAAATACTGCTCTCTTCAAACCAACCAGACTTCTTTGGCAAAATCAGTATTTTTAGCTCACAGACCACACATGTTGCTGGTCTACCGCTGCCTCAGTTGGTTAGTCAGTCAGTGTTATTTTGAGACTGTGGTGATTTAAAAGGTTAGTTCGCATTCACCAAAGTCACGCAATAGCACAGACAAACTAGCCAATCGAAGCAGCACCAGCATCTCCAGGGATCTGCAAAATAAAATGACTGATTTTGCCAGTAGAGTCTGGTTGAGGGAGCAGTATTTGGTTTATAAAACAACAGTTATCCATCAGAGAAGGCTGTCTGAGAGCAAAGTAAAGCATTGAAAATATTCTAAATATAGCTTACACTTAAAGTGGTATTGATTTTTTTTTAAGGTTGGCCTTTCTTAGGTCACTGACATAAATTTTCACTGCTGACCCTGTCCGCTCCTTCGTGCTCCTCCAAACTGGGGGCACGCAGACCGGCATCTACTGTAGGGAACACACAGACTATGGACAAGTATCTCATCCAAACCCATGTCAAAAAAGTTGTTCTATCCCTTTAAAGGCGAAATGTGTGTCAAAATACTATTTTAGATTAAATATTGTCATGCTGCAGAGATATCCTAGCCTACACATCAGATTCTACAGACTTAAGAAAACATCTTTGTTTGTCACATACCCTGCAAAAATCAAACCATGATGATTATTTTTCAGGAGATGTAAAAATCATTCCCTCTCATACTGTTACTCATATTGGAATTGCAGTCTCAGCCTATATGAAAAAAGAATTTTACAACTATGGCAATTCCTTTTTATTTTTTTTTTTAACGTTACCTACATGAAACTTTGCTTTGCTGTAACCCGACTGCTTCCAGCTGCCTTCCAGAGGCTGCTGCTTTGTGCACATTGAAATCATGACGGGGGGAAAAGTAATTTTCTCTCAATGAAAAACATAGTCTCCTTGAAGCTTATGACAAACTGCCAATGAGATGCAGCAGTGAAACTTGGTGTTCCTCAGGCTGCCTCGTGTAGTCTGAAACAAACAATGAGAAAACAGTCTGCTGCTGATAGAGTAAGAAAACGAATGGGCATGCCAAAAGCACCTGTGGTTGAAGCCTGGTCACAAGGCCCTTGGTGAAGGAAAAAATAGCAAAAGCTGTCCTTTTTGTTACTTTATATACATGCGATAAATATACAAATGTTAATTAGATGGTAATCTGCATGAGCATTTAGCATTTATTTAACTGTACAGCTGTGCAGGAAATGGTTGAGAAAAAGGTTGGATGACACACAGCAAAGGGACACAGACTGGAATTGAACCTGGGCTGCTGCAGTGGACTCTGCCTCTGTACATGCACGCTCTACCAAGTGGGCTACTGGTGCGCAGGGCTGGGCAATACATTGATATTATAGTGATATTGTAACATGATGCGAGATAAACATCTTAGCCTTTGTGATATGGCATATGTGTTGACCTGTCTGTCGTTTCTCGATAATCAATTAGTTTTTTGGTCCATAAAATGTCAGAAAATGGTGAAAAAATTGATTACTGTTTCCCAAAGCCCAAGATGACATCCCCAGATGTGTTGTTTTGACCACAACCTAAAGATATTAAGATAACATTCATTGAGAAGTGAAGAAAATATTAATATTTGAGAAGCTGAAATCTGAGATTTAAGAATTAATAGTTTATCAATACTCTATTAATTGTTGCAGCTCTAAAAATCTCATTGTCTTAATATTTTGTGAGAGCACAAATCGCAAAAGAAAATCCAAAGATATTCAATTTACAATTATACATGACTAAGCAAAGCTGCAAATCCTCTTATTGCTGGAACCAGAGAATGTTTGGCATTTTTGCTTGTAAAACTACTGAACTGGTTTATTGATTATCAAAACAGATGCTACACCAACATTTATTCCTGTAATCCTTGTTTTGTATTAACATTTTGCTTAAAATTCAGTATTATCAGATACATTCTTATCCACATAATTTGGATCTGGTGGTGTTTGAAACTAGTTGGACTGTGCGTGCACCCTTTTCCATGTTCCATAAGAGACACGAGGGAAATCAAAACTTTTTGATCACCTCAAGTCTGATTACACAAAGCAGAACTCAGAATATGACGTGTGACAATACACCTGCGTATTAAAACAGAGATAATTAGGTATACAGGCTCTGTGCATGAAGTGAATTCCAATTAAAAGGACTTGCTCAGTTTGTAAGGACAGCAATTATACAACCTGCAAATGTGTCGTTCTAAGACTTTGAAGGTTCAAACTTGATTAAGTGAAAAATTACCAACATGAGAAGTGTGAAAATCCAGAAATTGGTTTATGCTGTTTTTAAATTTAGCGTTAGTGTGTGTGTAAGCATATGTGAGGATACTTGTCAGTCCCTTGTCCTCACTCTCTGGACATGCACACAAACACACCACACATTTGGGCCTCATGCAAGAAACCATTTACAAACAATTTTTTCTTTTTTTTTTTTAGTATCCATGGATTTCTCTGATTTACCAGTGTTTTCTTATTTTTGCTCTGCTCTTAGGTGAGAGAAAATTTTACGAGTGGTCGAGAGCGCCCATACCAAGATAAGAAAAAGATATCTTGTTTTCACAGTCCACAAATTGTTTGACCAACGCAAGGACACAAAACTTTAAAGAATATTCAAACATTTATAATAATTATTTAGAATAAAAGTTGTTATTAGGTAGGGGGACGCCTTCTTCTTGCATCTGTTTTATGCTTCACAAATTTGCTGTTTTTATCTAGTTTATATCATCTTATGCTCAATAGTTTCATGGTTTAAGACTGTTGGTCGGACAAAACAAGTAAACTGAAGACATCTGTGGAGTCCATAACTGACAAAATGTAAATTAAAAATACAACTGAATTAAAGGGATAGTAGCATTATTTTTAAGTGGGGTTGTATGAGCTACAAATAGCCCCTAAGTACCGTGATTGCAGTAGAAGACTCTCCACACTCCTCCCGTTAGCGACCAGCCCATAGTCCTGCTCAAAGATTTCCAGCATACAGTGTTGTGAACGGTCCCAAAAAAAACGGCCTATTTTCACGGCCTAAAAGAGGTTTTACCGGAAAAAAATAAACAGTTCCATTGTTCGCTATAATAGAACTATGCTCAGCCCCTCAAAGTGCAGGAAAAACGCAGTTTTTATTTGGACCTAACCAACTCACGTATCCCTCCCCAGGGTTAGCGCCCGCTGATCAGCTGTTTACACAGTGTACTACGCAGAGCGCTGTAGTGCTCCGCCGATCAGCTGTTTTGAGTCATTGTTGATTGCGATTCGAGGACGGAAGATGGTGAAACCTCTTCAAACATTTGAAAATGGTTTCGTGTGTGTTGCTATCCAGGATGCAATAACAAAGCTGTGTCCCATAGCCCTTACAGCTTTCACCGCATTCCTTTGCGTGATATTGGCTTTCGGCAGCTAGTTCCTCTAAACTTGGATGTCAACATGCACCCGCATCACTAAAGGATCTCCGTAGTTTGCAGTCACCATTTCGCTGAAGAGGATTTTGTGAGAACACTTTCACGTCTCACTTTGAAAAGCACTGCTGTGCCCATCCATCTGGTAAGACAAGTGAAACACCTGTGAAAGAGTGTAATGTAGCCTATCACTGCAGTGCAAATTTATCACATAGGTGAAAACGGAGATGTAGTGCTGTAACATGAAAATGATTTGGCTGATTCTTGAATTACCTTACACCGATGTTTCCCTCTCTCTCTCTCTCGGCCGTTCAGTTTCCATCTGCAACACAGCTCTTCTTCAGTGTACTCTGGTTCATACAGATATCCACTTGCTTCCAAAGTGAATGGCACTTCATTCTCGCTGTCACTGTCAAAATCACTCATTTTTAAAAAATATATTATATCTCTACTCTTCCTCAAAAAGCCAAGACACTGACCAAAACAGCTGATCGGCGGAGCACTACAGCGCTTCTGCGTAGTAGCTACACTGTGTAGTAAGGCTGCTCAACGGGCGCTAACCTGCACTTTGAGGGCTGAGAATAATTCTATTATAGCGAACAATGGAACTGTGTATTTTTTTTCCGGTAAAACCTCTTCTAGGCGCGAAAATAGCCGTTTTTTTGGACCGTTCACAACACTGTATGTTGAAAATATCTGAGCAGGACTATGGGCTGGCGTCGCTAACGGAGGAGTGTGGAGAGTCTTCTACTGCAATCACGGTACTTAGGGGCTATTTGTAGCTCATACAACCCCACTTAAAAATAATGCTACTATCCCTTAATAATTTAATAAATAATAATCTTATTTTAAATAAAAGAGTAAAAATAAATATGAAGTTTTTCCTTTAAGCTTGGATCTGTTGGTAAAAAAAACAACAAAAAGCCTTTAATTCCTTTTCTTTAGCCATTTGGTTAAAAAAGAAAACATAAATCTAACTTGTTGTATCTCTCTAGTCTTATTATTTAACTCCATTCTCTCACTTTGAGTTACTTTGTTTCTCTCTGCCGACAGAGTATCACAATATGTGGTTTTCACTACACCTGAAATTCTTCTTCTTACAGCCTGTTAGCACGGTGACTCTCCAAGTTTTGGCCATGTCCCAAAGAGAAGAAATAAGAGAATATATAAGAGAATTTAAGAGAATGTTGCTGAATGAGGACTATTGTCTTTATGTGTATTTATTTTGTGATCAATTATTTATTGTTTATGTGAGGAAAGATAGGAATAAAAACACCAAACAGACGTTAGCAAAACTACCAGCACATCCTATCATTCCCATTATTATAGACATAAGCCAACAACCTTCAGATACAAAGGAATTAGATAATAATGTCAGTTTCCTCCATCGTTCATGATGATATCCACAGAAACATCCAAGAGTATACATAAAGTATTATGCATGTATGTTTTATTTGCGTGTGCAGGTGTATGTACATAAATTCATGGCATGCAAAGGATCTCCCTCTCGCTCTAAACTGCCTTCCTAAGATAATTGTGCACAAGACAAGCTGAGCTCTCAGATCAAATTTCTTTCCTTCCTGTGATTTTTGACTCAAGAGCCCACGCTGCTTTCTCCTTTCGTTGTTATTTCTCAGCCCAGCCATGTGCAGTGGGAGTTAAAACACACTTGACATTTCCAATATTGTTACGCTACAAGGTCATAAATAATTCAGATAAGGAGGAGGGGAGAGCAAGTGGTGGTTTACCAGAAATAAGAATTTCTTTTGTCCCTACCAAGGGTAACAGGAATACTGTGACATTATTAGAAATATAGCTTGTTGCTTTCTTTGTGGGAGTTAACATGAGAACATCAATATCAGTTTCATTCCTGTGCATCCATGTGTTCAGCTTAACTTAGCACAAAAAAAAAACAAAAAAGAGAAAACAGTTGCTGAGCTCTGTAAACTCAATCGCTGTGTGTTTGCACACTGTTTATTTAACATGTTCAGAAATAGAAAAAAACATTTCAGTGTTGTTTTAATAAGCAGATATAGTATGTACTGGAACTGTTTTATGGCAGAATCAGCTGAATCCTGCAACTGCATCAGCATCTCGCATGTCCTCATACTTTACTGTGAAGTTGCTGACTTTTCACACTTTTCCTAACTGAGCAACACACCAGCTGGCTTCTGGATGCATTGTGGGATAGCTCGCTAAAAACATGATGCAACATGTAAACAAGACAATTTTGAAAGATATACTTTTACACTCATGGCAGAAGCAAGTTATTTCACCCTGCTTCCTGTCTTTCTGCAAAGCTGGACTTGACAAATCCCAATAATCAATGCACAGTGATTTACTTGATATCAGTCCTTGTGATCTAAACAGAAAACAAGCTTGTAGCAGTAGTATTGTACCATTTTGAGTCATATAAAACGGTGAAAACTATTTTCATTTTCAGACTAGTACTTCCATTACAGGTAACTGTAAGAGCATAAAGTATGCTCTTCTTCAATCTTGAAAAGACATAAATAGTGTTGTTTCATTTAAAAGATATGAAAAAAGAATATCCTTGATCATGATTTGTCTGTGAGGCCTCACTCTGCCTGGGTTTATCTTTCTCTGCTGTTCGCTCCAGGCTTTGTATTTATCTTAGAGTTCCATTGGTTACATGACAGACATTTTTAAATTGATAACCACTTAATTTTATCCTAAATTAAAGTTTCAATATGTAAGAATGTTGTCTTAAAACATTCAAAAATTAACTATCAAGAGAATGTGGAGGAATAACAGTTGTGACATTATGTTAAAGAAATCTATGTATTGTGTCGCAGATATATCTACTGAAATTAGCATGCTAAGCTAGCCTTGGCCCGTCCTGCCTTGTAATACCACTTTTTTTTACCTCAAGAGGTGATTGTGAGTCACTGTAGTGTCTAGTCTATCCTCAGTCCAACAACACAGAGGTGAGGCCTCCTGGTACCTTGGAGCCTGAGCTGTTACAACAGAGACAGAGACAGACAGAGCCTGAGCTGTTATAACCCTAGCTCAGGCCTCTGCAGGTGGGTGCTGATTGGTGCCCGGTCTCCCTCTTGTTCCTCTTCTGCTTCATTCCTCTCCCGTCCCCGCCTGAACCTGCTGCGCCCTCTTCATCCCTGGGGTGAGAGTCCTGGTCAGAGCCGCTATAAATCACTTAAGTGCCGTATTCCCTGTCATCAAAACTGGCCCTTCCTCCGTCTCGGAGGCTGTGTTCTGGACGTGTTCACTGGTGGGCCTTTTTTACCAACATGGAACAGGCCGCATTGTGGTTCAAGCACCTAATTTTGAACCGTTCTGAGCATTTCAACCCAAAATAAACTGTTTCGGACCCTGAAAATAGCAGGTTTTCCTTGGGAACCAATGTGGGCGTGTCATATTCTACAGGTTAACGTTGTCATAGTACAAAGCCCTGTTTTGACGGCATCCTTGATTACAAGGGTTCCGCTCAAACAGCTGAAAATGCAGGCTGGTTCAGTAAATAGCACCAAGTCTCCAAGAATCTTACACTGAACCGGTTCATAACTAGAGCTAATTTGGTGGAAAGGGGCCTTTGGAGTCTGCTGAGCCCAGTTCTGGTTGGTTGGTTCTGGTTGGTTCTGGTCCTGGTGTCCATTCTGGCACCACTCCCTGCAAGCATTCCCCTGCTCAGTCCCACACCTGAAAACCCCTGCAGAGTCAGCTAATAGGGCCGCTAGCTGGGTCGCTAACAGCACTGAGTAGCTAACTGCAGTTTGACTTCCTGGTCATATTTCTGTGAATCTTCTCAGTCAGCTGGACTTTTTTGAGTTTCTTGAAGATGTTTCACCTCTAATCTGAGAGGCCTCTTCAGTTCTAACTGACTAGAGTATGGTTTGACAGGTGGCCACTTCTTACATATCGTACGTCTATTAAAAATGCTGAATAATGAATTTAGAAAAAGAACAATTTCAGCATTTCAAAGATTCTCTCCATGTTTTTCTCTCCATCCTCTTGTGTTTATTGCAGACTGTCATATCCTCCCTTCAATGTCTGTAAAGTTCACTTTTGTGACTCTTAAGTGTCATATACTGTATGCAAACTGACACCTGCAGCAGGTCCAAAATTGTTTGAGGAAGCAAATAAACCGTTTTTTATAAAATGGTCCAGTCGCTCCACTTCAGAATTGCCTGTTGATACCTAACTTTTATTTCTGCCACCATTTGTCGTTTAACCTCACAGCTCACATTAAAGTTTTATTGATTTAAAATGGGTTTTAAATGGCTGCACTTGCCAGCCTGGTGCTCTGGCACTTGGGCGCCTCGTTTGTCGATGTGTTATCGATCGCTCTGAGGTGGGCTGTTCCCTGCTGTCCACACTGTCGGGTAGCAGAGCCCAGTCATGACCCACTTGTTGGATTGACCTTCTTAGTTCAGTGGACTTGAAAAAACACAGGTATATGAGAGGAGACACAAACAGAAAACATTCAAAAAAATAAGCTCACTTGTCAGTTTTGTTCATCTACCTGAGTTGGTTTATTTTTCCTCACAACCACAGTCATGTCAGGAAAGTTGTGCATTAAACTGAAGATTCACAGATGATTGACAGACTCTGACAACCTCTACTTTCCAGGTGACATCGTGTGGCACCAGAATGAATCTAACACTAAATCATGGCCTTTTCTTCTGGCATTAAAGGACAGTTAGTTTTGACACAAAATGGCAGGAGTCTTGCTCCAGTGTAAATGGAGTAAAATGTTTTTGGTAGGGATGAGTAAAAATGATTCTGTATCTATTCCTTTTAAAAAAAAAATTAATAATCACGTTGTATGGGCTGAAAAAACATGGCTGGCTACATCACCAAACGTTTTCAGTACTTTTGTATAACGTTTGTGCCAGTAAACAGTCCTGATGTTTTTATTTAGTTGGCCGTTGTCACATGACTGTGGAAACCTATGAGACATGAGAACCAGCGACACACCTCGGCATCAGACTTGTTGCAGGAAGGAAATGTAACGTTGTGTGGTGCCACTTTTCACTTGTAGATAAAAAATACATCCAGATGCAGAATTTGACATAAAAGTTTAACACAGAAGCAACACAAATAACCTCGTCAAACATTTAAAAACAGCACACCCTGAGAGTTAAAAGGGGCTGAACAAAAACAAGTAGATAACATTTATCATTTTTATTATTACGTTTCTGTAAAGTAGTATTTTTCTTATCAGCATAAACATTTTATTTAATTATCTCTTATTTATAGTATTTGTGTAAAACAAACTATTTTTTACACTTATCAGCACAGATATTTTATTTATCTATTTCTATCATAGTATTTTTTACCTCCACTTGCACAAATATTTTATGTAATTATCTTTTATTATAGTATTTGTGTTAAACAGACTATTTTTTCACATATTAGCACAAACATTTTATTTGATGCTTAATAAATTAGCAATTAATGGCTGACGTGACATTTTTCTTTCTAAAAATTGGCCATTATTTTGAGAAATTACATTCCGAATTGAAACATTTTCAGAATCAGTATTGTTCTTTGCAAAATGGTGACAAAAATATGTCTTGTATCAAATTTAAAATGTTTGGTTTCACCTATCCCTAGTTTTTGTCAGTGATCTTGATGCCTAAATTAGTCAAATACAGAGAAGTCCTTTTAAGAAAAACTTTTACACATCATTGAAAACTGAATGAAGATTGAACATCCACTGAAAAACCTGACTATTAAGGTTCCGTTTCATAAAGTATGGGCTTCTGAATAGTTGGCGAAACAGCTGTATAATTACCTTTATTTATTGTCTTGTCCCTCAGTGCCACAGTACCCAGGGAGCTGCTGCTGAAGGCCAAACAGGAGGTTTCTCAGACCGGCAGGTTGGTCAGATTCTGGGCTCCAGTGAGAGAGCAGGCCAGAGAGCTGAGGCTCCATCACAGCATCAAACCCTGGGTCAAACAGGTGAGCGTGACCAGTGTTGATCAATATTGACACAGTTAACAGCTCCTGCCTGATCAGTACACACACACACACATTTAGTTTCCTCTGGCCACAAATATGAAAATATGTGGAAGGGATTAAAGGTTAAAGCTGTCATCGACTGCCTTTCCAGCTCATACAGTATTGATGTGTTTTGTCTAGATTGTAATTTCTGATTCACGGGTCAGAACATGACAAAACATAAGATATTGTTATGTTGTTATGTTATTTATTCACCTGCTAAAGAAGTATTTAGATCATTTAGTTAATGATGAGATTTACATGATTTCATCTATTTATGTTTTATCCACAAGTCATTGATAAACTAAAAAAGCTTTTTGGAAAACAACAGGGTTCTTTGGCAGTTCATTGGTCTTCACGGGCAATACTCTGTAGCAGCATAAATTCATTGTTGGTTTTGTTTTGTTTTTTTCTTGGATGTTCATGCTTAACTTAATAAACTATAGTAACACTACAAAGGAATTACATCTATCAAAGAAATGATCAAAAATTATTGCCAAAGAGCAGAAACAGCTGGGATGTACATATGAAACACAGGTGAAGGTGTTTTGTTATACTTGTGTGTATTGTAATTTACTGTGATGTGTTTGAAGCTGAACTCCCGCTTTTAAACATTTACTTAGTGAACCTGTTATCATTGTCGCATCACAGCAGGGCAGTTTGAATGAGTCAAAGATTTTAACCTGTTTTCTCTGATCCCTCTTCTCAGATTGACACCTTGGCAGCAGAGTATCCAGCCATGACCAACTACCTGTATTGTACCTATCATGGCCAGGTATGTGGTATATTATTGCACCATTGTGATGTACAGCATGCAGCAAATCCAATAAACTGTCTAATATATAATAAAATTAGTATAACAAGAATTGAATTGAATTAGAATATGAGTAATATTAATTGTAAGATGGTGTTTTAAGAAGAATTACCGATGTCCACAAGAGGTGCATCATTAACAGTTGTTTTGTCAATTTACCCAATCCATCAGGAGCACGATCTGGACTTTAATGACCAGGGAGTTATGGTTCTGGGTTGTGGGCCCTACCACATCGGTGAGTCCAACAAAAAGCTCTTACATCTTTTTAAGCTGTTACAATAAAAGTTTTGCCATGATCAAATAAAGGCCTGCTTCAAAAAGAGACTGGCAGAAAATAAAATAAGGATCGATCAGTTCCTGTGGCATGTTATACTGTATGATGTGCATGCCAGCTGGGCATAATGTACATTTTCATCATTTTAATTTAATAAATTCAACAATATAATCATGCTATTTTCAACACTTAATTGTTCTAGATTACTCATCTTAAGTATTATGTCCTATGGCCAAACTGTATTTTGTAGTAAAGTACAATTGCCACTAGATTGCAGTAGCCCTAATTGAATAACCAAACAGGAAAAGTGCAAGTCATGGAATTCTTCACAATATTAATCTGTAAACCTGTAGATGCTTCACAATAAAAGCCTTGTTAGGAAATAAAGAAAATCTGTCCACTGAAATGCTGAAGAGTTTGAAATAAGAGTTTATTGTGGTAATAAACATTTTAATGGGACCAGATAAGAAAACAAGGAGGCTTTGTACTAATATATGACTAATATATGACAAGCAGGTCAGCTCTGTGGTTAAGGCTAGCTTTTTTCAGCTTCGGCTTTTAGCCAAAGTCAAACCTTATCTAAGAAGGGCTGATCTAGAAAAGGTTATCCATGCGTTTATTTCATCACGCTTAGATTATTGTAATTCCCTGTACGTCGGCATCGGTCAATCAGAGCTTAACCGTCTACAGCTTGTCCAGAATGCAGCAGCTCGTCTCCTAACCGGGACAAAGAAACAAGATCACATAACACCAGTGCTCTCTTCACTTCACTGGCTTCCGGTTAGGTACAGGATTGATTTTAAATTTTTTTATTTGTGTTTAAGTCATCTGTCTATGGACTGGCCCCTGATATTTATCTGACCTCATTAAGGTGCATCGACCCTCCAGAGCCCTGAGGTCAGCTGACATTAGTTCTAAATCATTCCTCGATTTTCCTTAAATTCTAGAGAGATCTAAGCCTTTTGCAGTGCGCTCCAACTACTTTGTGTAATACTTGCCTCTAGATTGCGACCTAACTGAACAACGGAGCTGCTCTAATTTTACAATAAATCTTAAACTCAATCATTACCATAAGCCTTTGGAATAAAGAGTTAGCCATCTGTAATGTCTGTAAGTTGAAATAATGTAGTCTTGTATTGTGTTTATCTTCTTGTACTTTTCTCATTATATGTTATCAGGTGCTGATGATTTTAACTTGTAAAGCATGTTGACCTTGGCTTAATGGAATAAAAACTGAATGACATGACATTGACATTATCCTCAACTGAGATTGCAAATAAGGCCTGCCTCTATATAAGCCTACTTCAAATAAAGGTTGCAGTTGACTCAACATGTCAAGTTAAAAATGAATGAAGACAGAACATGTAGTTGTATGGAAACAAAGCAAATGTCGCAGTCATGCATATGCCTATTTGTTATGCTCATTTATGGCCAACAAATTCATCGACTGTTGTTCCACCAGGGAGCAGCGTTGAGTTGACTGGTGCGCGGTATCCAGCATCAACTCTGAGACAGATGGGCAAGAAGACGGTTGTGGTCAACCACAACCCTGAGACGTCAGCACGACTCGACGAGTGTGACCGCCTTATTTGAGAGTTGACCCTGGAACGCATCCTGGACATCACCAACAGGAGGTTAGACACACATGCAAAGATGCCATTTCAAATTCCAACAAAACATTCAATGACCTACAGTATATACCTTCTATTTCTCAAGGAAAGGTTTTTTTATTAGCAGACGATGGACTCCTACACCCTCTTACAGTATCCTGCTCTGGGTTCCTGGGCCTGGGCCAAACACAGGGTTATATCAGTGATAATAATTACACTTAACCTTATTTTTATAGCACCTTTCATACAAGAAGTGCAGCCTAAAGTGTTTTGCATCAAAGAAATTATGTGCGCCAAGTGCTTGACATAAAAAAGACGGAGAATGAACATAAAAATGGGAATAGATCGTCATAATTAATCAAAAATATGATGAAAAATAAAACCCACTCTTAAAAAAATATAAAATTAGGATAGAATACATAGAATGCATCCTTAAAAGGATAAAACATACTGGATAATACCAGTAAAAGTAAGGATGCAGTCAGTAGAATGCTCAGTGTCAAGGAAAATAGAACAATACTTAATATTCGCATATAAAAGAATAATATATATTCATGTGTAATGAGTGGAATCTGTGTTGCAGTCAATTTAAGGTGTTCCTGAGGCAGAGAAGTATCGGTCACTTACACAATGCATGTTAATAAAAGAAGTCAATGAAGTCAACTAGGGTTGAGGCAGTAAAACACTCGTAGAATTTAAACAAAAAGCAATATATGTCCAACGTCGGCACATATCATACATATGATGGCCTAATCATTTCTCTGACTAAAGCTTCCTGGTTTGTTTTGATCTGTCTTTACTGCTCAAAACATTAACAGCATGACTGTGACTTTGTATAACAGAGTTCCCACAGAGCGGGCGCCCACAGTGCTGTGAGAGAGAGAGAGAAAAAAAAAAACATTCCCTGCTCAGAGTGGCATATATGAAACATAACCAACAATATCCAAAGCCACTGTGTTGGTTTGCATTTAAACATAAACTCATACGTAAAGTCTGAAGCTGGTTAAATGTGCAGCTTTTTCTGCCTTATCCTCCGAGATGGTCTTGGCCATTAAAAGCAGCCTAACAAAAGCCCTCTCCGTCTCCCTCTCTGTCTTACAGAAACAGGGAAAACTCTGAATGAGCTCTAATTGGGACATTTATTATGCAGCAGTATAGGCTCATCTAAGATTTAAGAGTTTCAGGTTCTGTAGTCACAGGTGTGAGGATTTTTATGAGTTTTTCAAGGTTTACTGACCTCTTTGTAACACTCGTACATCATGTGGTTGTGCTTGCTAAATAACCTCTGGAACCACTGGAAACAGCTTCTGTCCTTCCATCCCTGTCCCTTTTCGCAGAACATTTTTAACTTGCACTTTCAACCTATACTTAACACAATGTCACGAGAAACATTTTATTAAGCCACTGGATAATTGACAGATGAATTAATGAAAATAATTGTTAGTTGCAGGCCTTGACTATTTGTGTTCTCCTATCTAGTGGCACCACCATTGATGCTTGCTGTGTTCAGAAAAGAACTCAAGATTTGTACAACTATCGATTTTGTGCGGTTTCGGTTAAAATGACCACTCTCACAGGGTCAGGGGTTCCCTTCTAGACATGCTGTCTGCTGTTGCCTGCTGACAGTGACAGACTGGATAGTTGGATTGATGATATTAGACAGTGACCCTCAATAAATAAATGGTAAAGGTATGTTTTTGGATGACGATATTAACGTTCTTCAAATTTTACATAGTAGTTAGACGTTTGTTGCGACAGTAACCAGAAATAGCTAATGGAGAAATGGAGAAAGAATCTCTGCCGCATTTAAGTGATGAAGTACTGTGTAATAAATATTAAAGAATATAAATTAATTCATATTTATATAGGTATTCAAGATTTTCAGGAGCTCTTTGGCGAACATCTTGGTCCTCTGTATGCCCAATGAATCTATGTAGTGTGTTTGTGTCTTCTCAAGTCCATTTTTCTTCCCAAAGTTGAAGTTTGACACAACTGTTGGAGCAGCTCAGAATTGCACAGGTTCGTCCCAGCTTCCTCAACGTTGTTATGAACTTAGTATAACAGCTCGCGTTCATACTGTAGGGGGACGCCTCCGCAGCAGTGGCGACTTGTTAAGATCTGCTGTCAGATACATGACCAGTCTTGGTATCACGTATATTATGATACATAATTTCCCTGTGTTACTCTGTGGCGTGCACAGAGCCCTGCTGACCCTTTAGCCTGCTGGTTGCTGGGATTTTCTGTGTGTATGTTGGTTGGTGTTTGTGTATTTATGTTGTGTGGTGTGTTTGCGCACTAATGTCCATTGACTTTCCCCTGCAGAGGAATTGTAATCCAGTTAAAGTTGCGATGGGATCAGAGTGTGATTAAGTGTTTGTTTGTTCAGGGTGATAGCATTACCATCAATCCTTCTCACACAACTACAGTCCCCTCTCGCTCTATGTGTGCGTGTGTGTGTGTTTGTGTGTGTGTGTGTGATAAATACAGCATTAGAGCATGGAGATAAACACTGGACAGGAGCAGGAGAGCAGGCCCATGAATAATGAAGAGATACAACCTGGAATTGCCATGGAAACAGCATCCCCTCTGGATCAGCTAGACAGGAAAAGGGGTTGCATGCTGTTATTAAAAGGAGCACACACACTTGTCCACACACACACACACATGCACGCACGCTGTTCCTGGTGATAACTAAACCCATGGCATGACCGAGATCAACTGTTTCTGTTTGTCTCATATTTTCACAGTGTAATCAGCAGCTAAAATAATTGGAAGTGGCCGCAGGATTCAGACCGTTAATCTTAGCCGATAGACCTGTGGCAGGAGGTCCAGGACTTGACGGAGTATCTCCCCTTCTCCTGTCCTTCCTCCTCCTTCCACTTCTCATTCTTTTATTCGACCTTCTGGTCTAATGTCTTATTTTATCTCACACATTTTTCTTTTCTCCATCCTCTCCTCCTCAGGGTTGCTCCGGCAGCATTGTGTCAGTCGGAGGCCAGATCCCCAACAACCTGGCAGCCCCGTTGCACCTGAACGGGGTGAAGATTCTGGGAACGAGCCCCCTGCAGATCGACCGGGCTGAGGAGCGCTCTGTCTTCTCCAGTATACTAGATGACCTCGGCGTGGCCCAAGCCCCATGGAGGGCTCTCAGCTCCCTGGTGAGAGGAAACAAATAAATCATGCATAGTAGGAGCCTTGATGAAATATTGTAGCACAATATTTTCTGATGATAAATCATTTCAAATTGCTCCTGTATAAGCTATGAAAGAGAAGGAGCAGTTTTTGCGACCGTTAAGTGTCCTCTTTCTTGGCTAAGTTCAGTTGCTGTGACTGTTCATGTGTTTTTTGCAGGCAACAAACAGACATCATGACTTCCCCGAGTAACAGTATCGGTGCTTCCTCCAGAAAATGAGTTGGCAGAGGCAGTGAGCTCAGGGTGTTTGGAGAATGTTAGTTCAAGCAAATGACATTTGCTTTTAATACACATTCCCATCTCTGTAATTTTTTATGTTCTAATTAGGGGGCCAAGCCCGAGGGGCCTGGGAACCGCGTATGCTAGCATACGCGGTTCCCAGGACCAGCGGTGCTGGGAACCCTATTGTTTTTGTTCAGATTTTTATTTTTTTTTTTTTTTTCCTCCTTATTTTTATTTTTCCGTTGATAAAAGTGGTGCTGCAGGATAAACCGTGCAAGGGAGGGCGGTGCAATTTGGAGGATTGGTCCAGACCCCTGCCGGGACCTCAGGCGCAAAAAATGACATATGTCAGCCAGTAGGTGGCGCTATAACCAAGGGAAACACCTTTTCGCCAATAACTCCCAAACCGTTTGTCGCACATTCAAAAGACTCATATCCACAGATTACCTGAATTGCCCTGAATCACCTGGGCTAGGCCACGCCCATTTCCGCCTATAATTTTTTTTCAGGAAATCGCAAAAACTCGAAAACCTACTTTTTCGAACTCCTCCTTGGGGTTTTGTCCGATCAGTGTGAAATATGGCACGTACGTTCGTCAGCTGGACCTGATCTAAAGTTATCAAAAGAATTTTGTTCGTTCAAAATATGCGCAAATTATTAACGAAGAAATTTTTCTAGCTAGCTATAAAAACACAAACAGTTGCATAACTTGGTCAAAGTAAATGCTAACAACACCAAATCTGAGAACATTGGTTGGCATGTGACAGTGGGGGTATGAGCCAAATTTGGCTAATGTTGGCCACTAGGGGGCGCTGAAAATATGGGAATGTCATATCTCTTAAACGCAAATACCGATTTTTACCAAATTTGGTCGGCATGATGCTGGCTCACTCCTGAGGCCATATCTTGAAGGTCATCACGACTGGTCAAAGTGGGCGTGGCTTATTACGACATAAACAACAAACATTTATTTCAGCTGAAGTATTAAGCTGAGGGCTGCGAAATTTACAGGGTATATATAGAATAGCACACAGACCGCCCATACCAAAACTTATGCATCTACTCCACTAGGTGGCACTGTAACGGACGCAAACGCATTTTGGCCTGTAACTTCCACATTTTTAATCACATCTTCATAAACTTTATATCCACCTGTTCCCTAAATAGATTCGCATCTTTTGACATAGGCCACGCCCACTCCCACAGCACATTTCTCTTTGTAAGACGCTACACGTCAAAAACCTACTTTTTCGAACTCCTCCTAGGGTTTACGCTCCAGCTGCACGAAACTTTGCACATACAATCTCCAGATGGGCCTGATCAAAAGTTATCAAAAGAATTTTGCTACTCCAAAAAATGCGGCACTTATAAATAAGCAAATTTTTCCGCTAGCTAAAAAACACATACTGTTGCATATTTTTGTCAAAGTAAAAGCTATCGACATGAAACTCAAGACACTGCTCTCCGAGGTCAACCAGAGGCTCTGTGCCAAATTTGGTGCAAATTGGGCAATAGGGGGCGCTATAAACACGGTAATATGAAGCGACAAAAAAGTTGCTCCTATCCGCACGAAAATCGTGGAGCATGATCTGCAGTTGCTCCCGAGCCCAGCCATAACATTTTGTTATGTTTGGTCAAAGTGGGCGTGACTTCTTACAACAAACATATTCAGCCTTTGACACTTGCAGTGCTCTTCCCATTACAGTAAGAGGAATGGAGAGACAGGGCAGCCTCATTTGACCCCACATTTAACGGCAGACCTCGGTGACGTGCCTCTCGGTGACGAAACAGAGCCGTTTGTGTTGCGTGGGTTCCACTACGCCCGGGGGCCGAGTCGCGCGGGAGGCTTGGCCCCCGTTCATAACTGCTTGCAGTTCTAGTTTAGTTTTGTGTACATATGGCTCTGCTTAAAGAAAATTTAATATTTGCATTTTACATAGAAATTCGTAAGAAATCATATTTTATTATAAAAAACAAGGTGAAACCTAAAGTCACAGTTTTTGGCCCATTTTATGCCTTTGGAGGAAAAAAAAAAAAAAAAAAGGAATTTTCTGCCCATATGATTTATTTTCAGTCAAACTCATTGAACCAGCAATAATATAATCATACCAATCCATCTCCTGAAGGTCATAACATTTCTCACAACTGAAAATAGGATTTTTCCACCAAAGTCTGTATCTGGATGGATGTATTCGGGGGGAAAAATTACTTTTTTCTCTTTATTACCTTCGCCAAGAAGGTTATGTTATGGCCTGATTTTCATGAACCTTGTTTGAAGGGTGAAGCATGGGCCCAGAAATAACCACCTAAATTTTGAACTGGCTCCGAATGACAGGGCGGATACACAAACTCTTTTCCCATTTTCATTAACGTTGGAGTTTGGGCATTTGGCCATGGTAAGGGTCAGTGCTTTCCAAGTGCCCCTCTAGTTAATGTGTATTATTTTTGTGTACAAGAATGAAGGACTCTGTTCAGACCTGGTATTAAAATACATCCTTAGTGATCCGATTACAAGTGGACAGCTCTAAGCCACACTGAAAGACCATCTACTCAACTGATGCCCTGTAAGTCCATTATTTGGTTAATGCAAATTATGTCTGGGCTGTCTTACCCACAGTGGATGTTTGTGAACACACAACTAACCCCAGAGTTACTGAGTGAGGAGTAACTTTACAAACTTTGTGAAATGCTGTCTCTGACAATTCTTTAATTATTTGGGCCTTCTTGTAAAGTTATTTCTTTTTTTTTTTGTGGAAAAAAACGTTGTGTCCATTTGTCCCAGCAGGATGCAGTTAAAAACACATTTTGCAAACATGTTTATTTGCATACAGAGCAGGGAAGTGAAAGGGCTATGGCAAATTCTTACTTAGTTGTGGTTTCTTGTAAATTTGGCATTAAATGCAACACATTAGGTTGTTTCTTACCTTGCAAGAAAACATCACAGACCTCAGACAGCAGAGGCTGTGTGGTGCGCCAGCATGCACACTCTTTGTTCGGCGCTCTGACTTTGTCATTAGTGCTTTTCTTCATCATCAGTAAAAACATGAGATATACGTACACACAGAAAAAGAAAAAGTGTGCATTGTCCTGATCATAGTTAATTTATAAAATGGCAGTGCCCACTGGAAGTCTCCTGCTGGGTTGGTAAAACATGAGTCTCGCTGTGGGCGGATATAGAGGTTTAGTGAACTGAACTAAAAAAAATAGGAATGAATGAATGTCCAAATGGACAGTAATGGACATTCAACAAAACAGACCAAGTGGGGTGTCCCTGTAGCTCAGCTGGTAGGGCATGCGGCCCATGTACAGAGGCTGTCAGTCCTCAGCAGCAGCCTTTTCCTGCGTCTCCCCCCACCAAATCCCATTTCTGGTCTTTCTAAAGCTGGCCTATATCCTAACAGCAAAAAAGTCAAAAAAACAAACAAACAAAAAAAAAAAAAAAATCCACAACAGCCCAAGTGTTTATTTGCATAAAGAGCGGGGAAGTGAGATCTGATTGCAGGTGGTCACTGAAGACGCATTGTAATGCTAGGTGTGAACTCACGTACTCAGGGCTTGTTTATGTTTTGGTTTTGACTAACTCAGACCCACAGCAACCACACATTACCTTCAGTTTACAGCTCTACATCATCACACCTTTCCCTACAGACAAACTTGTCTCATTATTTGTAGAACTTTTTTCATCATAGAGGCAGTGTGCTACACTGCTGACTCTCTTATTTAGTGTTTTTGTTGTGTTGGGCCCTCTCAATTTGCTCACGGCTACATCAGGATGAACCGATGGCAGGCCCCTCTGTGGAACATGTGGAGCGCTGAAATGTGTCCGCAGTCAGCGCTGAAATATGTCTCCTCCATTACCGTTGCTCATGTATTCAGTTATCACCGAGGAGCGATTAGCTGGTACGCACAGATAAAGTTCTGTGTCCCCCAAGAGTCTTCTCGCATATTCTATTTCCCTGTTGATCGCGAAGAAACGGTTCGTTTTTATTGGGCTGGAATAACTCCAGCAGAGCCGTGGGGAGATGGTTCTTCTGCGTCTCTGGGAAGCTGTTTTGTGTTTGTTAATGGTACTCCACCTGGCGAGTGAACAGTGGGTAATGATGGAGAGAAAAAGGCTAGACATGCAGAGAGACGGAGAGGAGAGAAAGAGCGATGATGATAATGATGATGAGGAGGAGGAGGCGGAGGACATACTGCCTTTCTCTCACGGCTACACTCTTTCCACTACTCTTTCTACTCTCTTTGCTCATGTGAACTGAATGGAAGAAAAGAAAATCAAAAGGCCGATGAATTGAAGTCCTTCTTTCTGACTTTTGGAGCACTTAAACACAACGTTTTTTACTGATAAAAATGGGCCAGTTTACCAAACGAGTGGTGGAGCAGTCTGTCTTGCTGGTCCAAGGCAGTCTTGTACAGGGAGGAACGGATAGTAAAGAGAGGAAAAAATGCGTTTCAGCTCAGTGGCCTCCGTCAGGGCGTGTGTAGGGTTGTACACAGGTGTGCTATAGTAAATTGGGTACTTCCAGGTGTTCTGTCACATGACCCCACTGGTCACATAACGCAAGAGTGAAATATTTGTTTTTAAGAAAAGAAAAAAAGAAAACTGTAGTGGCGGAAAGAAATTTTTGAGTCGATTTCTTCGTTGAGGCTGGGGAAAATCATGGCATTAAATTCAAAAATCCAAAAAGTCTTGAGGCAGTCAAATCAATTCCTTCTGCTCATAGGAGGGTTTCATTGCTGAAGTGACATTTGTGACAGAGCTGGTTTATTAGATGGCACCAAAACCGCAAAGGAGCATTTGAGCCAAACTTTTTTTTTTTTTACCACCAAGGCTCCTCACATCAAACAAATTATCAGATATAATCACTTGGGACCTGACCCTCGGAGAACTTTGTCCAGATCAAGGATCAAGTATTTAACTGTAACACCACCTTTGTTGTCTACCGCCTCATTTGCCCGTCTGGATGTTTTTATGTGAGCCGCACAAAAGGATCGCACCAGTGAACACAAAGAGGCCATCAACACAAACAATACAGATTACCCCATAGCGAGACATTTCAACAAATGTCACTCCAGCAATGACACCCTCCTGAGAGCTCAAGGAATGGAACATGTCAAAATAACCACAAGAGGGGGTGATCGCCTCAGGAAGCTCCTCCAGAGAGAGACTTTTTGGATTTTCAAATTTGATGCCATGATTTTCCCCAGCCTCAACAAAGAAATCAGTTTTAAACCATATTGGTGAAAAAAATCTTTTTGCCACTGTAGTTTTCTGTTTTTCTTTTCTTTTCTTAAAAACAAATATTTAACCCTTGCGTCATGTCACGTGTGGGGTCACGTGACTGAGCACCCGGAGGCACCCGCTATACAATAGCAGACCTGTGTAGAGTATAACCCTACACACGCTCTGACGAAGGCCACCGAGCTGCCTTGGACCAGCCAGACAGACGACTCCACCACTTGTTGCATAAGCTGGCTCATTTTTTTCATTTTTGTTCCGACCAAAGAGCACCTACCTACCAAAAGCTCAAGCGACACACACTAAATGCAGCAGTTTTTTATGCATTTTTGCTCCCTTTTTACTCTTTTGATTAGTTCTCTGTGTGCAGTTCAGTTGAGAATGGGTAAAATGGGGCTTGTTGTATGAGAGGGTTGTTAGTATGACGAGGATGAGTGCAAATACAAACCCTTGATTTGATATTGATTCTTTGTTTTCTGTTTCAAGTGGCTCTAATCATACCGCTCTATGAATTCTTTAATGATAACCAAGTTCATGTCCTCCTTTAAACCCATTTTTACTATTTTACTTAGATTTTTTTTTTAAAGAAATGCTGTTTTTTTGTTAAACCCCAGACTGTTTTCTGTTGCTTTTGTGTTGTGAATGTTATTCCTTCGTTGTTCGCCTCAAAATGATTTCTACTTCACTGGCTGTAAGTCTTGGAGCAATCAAATGTGTTTACATTTCAGATCTCCTCCACTTGTTCTTGCAGTTAAAAAGTGAGATAAATAACGACACTAAGTTTTGGTTTATAACCTCTCAACTTTTAGGACTACACTAAGTTTTCTCCTTGTTCAGTGGCTCAACACATTTATTGTATGGACTGGTTGCTATTGTACTTCTTCAATGGCGCTTTTTATTTATTTTTTCTAGGCTTGGATATCGCTGTATATTGAGATATTTAAAAATCCTGAGGTACATTTTCAATACGGTCCAAAGTGTAGCAATCCCCTTTCTACTAAACTGATCAGGAGATTCTGTATTGAGGTGATGTATGGATAGTCACTGCCGCTTCCCAGTGTCGCTCTGGCAAGCTGGCTCCCATCATCAGCGAAGGGAACAGGCAGGTTGAGTCTGACGGGCTAGCCTCCGACATACATCCCCGTGACGGCTTTAAAAGGTTCTTTGTCTCCACATCACATGTCTGTAACTTAGTTGTCTTCAGCTTCTGAAGCTTGAAGCAAAGTCAGCTGACTAGCTATATGAGGAAGCTAAGCTAAGAAAAAAACGGTGCCAATAACGTCGCCGCAATTGAAAGAAACACACTAACAGCAATCCGCAGAGAAGAAACGCTGCTGCCGAGGGTCACTGAGTGTCTTGAGTTCGCCTAAGTGGGAAGATTTAGTTGGAAAATAATGGACAAGGGACAGAACATGAGATGTAATGTTGGTGCAATGACCAGCAGCAACAGATTCTTTTTATTTTCTTTCCCACGTCAAAAAAAAACCCGAACCTCCCTGAGTGGAAACACTACCTCAAATACAAACAGCTTTTAAAACACAAATAAACGAAGGTATGAAAAAATAGATAGCACGTTGCAAGATCAATTGATTATTAATGGACTATTAAATTAATCAAAAACTATTTTCATAATCGATTAATTGTTTTGAGTAATTTTTCTGAATTGAAAATTCTCTGATTCAGCTTCTCAAATGCAATATTTTCTGGTTTCTTTAGTCCTCTGAGAGTAAATTGATTATCTTGGGTTTTGGACAAAGCAAGACATTTGAGAACGTAATCTTGAGCTTTTGAAAAAAGTGATCAACACTTTTCACCATTTTCTGACATTTTCTGGGCCAAACAACTACTCGTTAATCAAGAAAATAAGATTAATCGATGATGAAAGTAATGTTAGTTGCAGCCCTAAAATTTGATGCTCATTGTAATGGTAACTTTTTTAACATTTGTCCTACATTTAACTCAGTTTCAGCCTCATTATACAACTTGCATATTTCAACTGGTTACTATAAATTCTTTGTGTCAAACTTAATGCCAAGGAGGCTTTAATTTATTTCATTTTGTTTGTTTATGCAACATCATCAGAACTTCACTCATGTTTTTAAATGGCTCCCAAGTGTGTCAGAGATTGCTGGATGATTTCTAGTGCTATCATGACATGACATACTAAACGATAAATGAAGCTTACAACAATCTGCTGTGCTTTTCTCCTCCTTTACAGGAAGATGCCTTTGCCTTCGCCAACCAGGTGGGCTACCCCTGTCTGCTGCGTCCCTCCTATGTTCTCAGGTAAGTTTTAACACACGTCAGCCAGTACAAACTGTAGCAGATGAGAAGATTATCCTTTCAGCAGTCTCTTAATCATGTAGAGGCTGACTCACTGTAACACCTTAATCAATAACAAGCACATTTCAAGTGTTTTATGTAAAATTTTGTACAAACTGCAGGAGTGAATAATCTTTACAAAATGTGTTTTCTTATGTGAAATTAAAGTATATTGATAAATACAGGGAATAAAACAGTGCTGCCCTGGTTGGCTGAGGCATGAGAGAAAACAATCAATGGACTTTCTTAATAACAAATTCACAGACTTATTGCAAACGGAGTAAAATGCAGTTTTACTGATGATGATAAATGAACTTTATTCACACTACGGCTCATTCAAATTTGCAGTGACACTCTTGTCCAGCAGATGTCGTGATGAGACCCTGTATTCAGCGGGGTTTTGTCCCTGAGAATAAACTTGTGCATACGGGAGTTTCTGAGGACTTTTTATGGTTTTACATGCAAGCTGTGATGCTGTTTTTAAAAGGAAATCTATCTGTTCTTGTTAAGTATGGTGGGAGTTTGATGTCACATAAAACTACCAAATATCAGAGTAATTTCATTCAGCAAAGGGATAATCAAAATACTTAAATATTGATATATATATATATATATATATAATATATATATATATTATATATATATATATACATTATATTGGCCTCTGTTACTGTAAATGAGGAATCCTCTCCTCTCCTCTCCTCTCCTCTCCTCCTCCTCTCCTCTCCTCTCCTCTCCTCTCCTCTCCTCTCCAGCATCAATGTAGGATGAACTCGCTCTGATCTTTTCCCATCCCCAAAAGCATTTTCACTCTTCCTCTTTGACATACTTGTTAATGGTTTTTGAATGTTCTTCTCAGCCTCGCTGCATATGCACGAACTCACACACTTACACACCAAACGCTCTCTTCCTTGTCAGATTCATGGTTTTATAACAGTAAAACACACACACATGCAACAAAACCCACAGATTTGGAAGTATTTAGCCCTAATATTTAACTTAAAAGTGAGATTCTTATAACACAAGTCTTATTTGCATACTTAAATCCATCATTGCTTGTGGTTGTGAAAACACTGTACTCAGCACTTTGGTTTTTATACCATTTTATCTAAGCAACTTCTTTATAAGCAAAACAGTTTCAAAAATATCAATCCAAGGCTTAAACATTTGGAAAACCATCTCATTTCTTCACTGTTTACAAGTGCTGCAAAAGCCGACGTTGGCAAGACAGAGCGAAATGCAAATGCGCAGAAGTTCTGAGGAATTTCAGTCTGTGTGAAAGCAAACCTGTGTGGGTGAGAGAAGTCCCAGTCAAACCTCAGTAATAATAAACCCAAGCATGAAAATTAACTTACTCACTTTAATAAAAATCCAGCAAGTGGATTTATTGTGATGCTATTGTTTTAGAAGTGTGGTATCTAATATGTCTAATATTGCGTATGTCAGGTTTTTCAGGAATTTTTGATCATATTGATGTTGTAGAGTTTCAGAAACTCATGTATCAAGTATGACACAAATGGCATTTCAGGGTTAAGGCATATGCCATCCTCTGCTACATCAAAGTGATAATAATGCAAGCATCAACCAGTCTGAAGTGACACCATTTAACCCACTCATTGACTAACTGATAATGAATATGGTTTGCCTCGGGAAAAATGACTCTCCTTCCTACTCAGTCTTATTTTAGATCCAGTGTTTGATTTGCATTAGGACAATTTAATCTCAGTTCCTTGCAATGTTGTTCTCTCTTTGCAGTCTGTAGAAAGGGAACAAGGGGTCAATCTTCTTTAAGCTAACTATGTCACGACTGGTAGAAAAATTCAGGCAAATAATATAAATAAGATAAGATAAACATGTACATAACTTCATGTCTTCTGGGAATCCTGTCCTGCATCTAACCTCAGGTCAGGGGTGGCTAAGTGTCTCGAAAAGATCCTGAAATTCTCAATTCCTAAACAGCCCACCCTGTTTTTACTTTCTAATGACTCCCCTCTCAGTGGTAACACCAAGTTAGCCCTTAAAAAAAGTCATATTTGCAGGCCAAACTGCTGCCAAAAAGACCATAATACACTCATGATTCTCCCCTGAACCTGAATAGGTAAATCATTTTCGGGACATTGCTCTCATTGAAGGATGATTAGCTGCAATTCATAAAATATGGGCATCCACTGTAGACGCCTGGGAAATCCTCATCGGTTTTCTTTTGGACCCACATTTTCTAACACAGATATATTATGTCACATTGACTGGATGTAAGGAGACCTGCACATACATTTTTTAGTGCCTAAGTTTTTTTTTTGTGTGTGTGTGTGTATTCTTTCTCTGTTTCTCTCTTTGGCTCAAGGCTGTGATGATATGTGTATAGTTTGTGGTAAACAGTGTTTGTATGTATTTAAGGATTCAAGAATCCAAGGCCATTCATTTTCATTATGCAACACAGGCTTGTACAACAAAATTAGACTTTTAGTTCCTTCATAATACACACAAACTACAACATACAGTTTGGACACATCTTTTCATTCAGTGTTTTTTCTTTATTTTTATTATTTGTCTACATCATAGATTAATACTGGGACATTAAAACTATGAAATCTGGAATTATATGGAATTATTTAGTAATCAAAAATATGTGAAAACAAGGTTAATTATTTTTTTGTTTTGTAAGAATCTAAAATATAAGACTCTTGCACAGTCTTCTGCAAGTGCAGAGTTTTTATTGTCAACCCCAGGTCTTCTCTGTTTCTTTGTGCAAAAGTTTTTTGCTCTTTGATATTTTAGATTCTTCAAAGTAGCCATCTTTTGCTTTGATGACAGCTTTGTGCACTGTTTGTATAATCTGAACTGTTTATTATTAAAAAAAAGAAAAACATTTGATAAAAAGTGTGTCCAAACTTTTGACTGTATAAACAGATTAATTAAATTTAGAATGAAATGAGATACAGACATACGCAAAATAAATGTATATCTACATAAAAATATACACCCAGGAAATAATTCTGTAGTGCGTTTTTTGAATTTGCATCACGTTAAATGTTAATCTGACACACTGGATGCACATTGAGGGTATCTGCGTTTTCAAAATCCCCTGAGAAACAAGAACAACATCTGAGCTGCAACCTACATGCTGAAAACAGCAAATCAGCACCTAGGATGCAAATGGTACGAATGTAAACAAGCTAACAGCTGTTACTTTTTCTTTTGCAGTGATGTAGTCATTTTTAATGCCAGCGCTCGCCTCCCGATGTGCAAATGTTCCTCCAAAACAAGTTCCCCCTCGACACTATTTTGCAGCAGCACGATAGCTGCATCCTGGGCTTGGCGCCGCCCAAGAAGTTTGTGACTGGCTTAAAGAAATGCAAACAAGACGGGGCTTTTTTTTCCCCCCTATAGCAGAATGTGTATGCGTGGAGCCAGACCATTCGCCAGTGCTGGGAGCTGTAGAGAGAGGTCTGGCCACGCGAGATTAGGTTCAGTGTAAACAGCAGCAACAAGATGGTGATGATGATACGGTCGACATCTTCACATAAAAAGTTTGACACCTGGGAAACATTATCCATTAACTTTGACTGTGATGAAGCATGAAGTATCATAGACGTAAAAACACAGAGTCCTCCTCCTCTCGTCCTGCTGGAGTCTTGCGTGTTGCATCCTGTCATCTTGGAGTTTGATTCACCCCTTAGGTGCAACAGCCCGATCCAGGATGCTGTAGAGCAGGTCTCTGTTTAGGCACAACAGTATGAAAATGTTTGAAAATCCTTGTCTTAAAAAAAAGATTAGATAAACACAGCAGTTGTGTGACAACTACTACCATCACCATAAACATCACCATTAGTACTACTTTTGCTGCTACTAGCAGTAGAAGCTGGAGCGACAGAAAAACAAACTTATACATACTCATTTTGCTCTTGTAACAGACCTTTTTTCGAGTGCTGACTCATTTTTCTCTGCACTGGGACAACATGTAATCTTTTTTGTGCTCTGAATAACAATCACATACAGAATTGTATAAAAGAAGTGTCCTCTAAATTACTGTATTCAAGTGAAACTTCAGAGAACAGTCATGCAGAAACTACATGGGACCCAAATCGAGGATATGCTTGAATGTAAATGCATATTGCTGGTACTTAAATGAAGGGTCAGTATTTTTTTTTGGGGGGGGGGGGGGTTGGACATATGTCTGCCTCTGAGCGCAACAGACAGCCAAGACGTAAAGATCTGACCCAAGCCTGTGGCCTTTTTCTGTCCTGTTTCTCTCAACTCCTTTTCAAACAGGAGGATAGCCCAGCTAGCAGTCCAAAATCAAAAACAACAACAACAACCACAACAAAACTAGCCTAAATCTGTTGTTTTTTAATGACTAAGTTCTGAACTCGTTTTCAAGAGCCTGGAGTGCTTTTCGACCTAAATAGCTGTTCTTCTCCCTTTCTTTCTCTCTCTCCCTCCTTATTTTGACTGTTTCCAGACCTTGTTCCCGATGGTAATAGTGATGCAACGGAGAGATAATGAGTGTTTTGAACGATCATTTGAAGCTTGTATGTTCTCCTGTTTGCTTGCTTCTCTTCCTCTCCTGTGGCCTTTTGTTTTCTCTCCCTCACTCCCTCTCTCTCTCTCTCTTGCTTGCATCTCACCAGTGGCTCAGCGATGAACGTGGTGTACGGAGAAGAGGAGATGAAACGCTTCCTGGAAGAGGCCACTCAGGTGTCCCAGGTGAGATCAGTGTTGACTCCGTTCGTGCATGCCTGCACATGTGAAAGACACATAGCGCTTACGTAAATTGACCCTTGGCCTTTAATTTTTCACTGTCTTGTACTGAAGTAACATGTTGGGACATCTCTCTCTCTATCACACACACACACACACAACACACCGCTCTTTTTCATCTTGTGTTCTCCCTCTGCTTTCAATTAACTAATGCCACCAGCTGGCATGGCTGTTAGCTAGCATTGTGCTCACATTTCTACTTCACTGAGCACCCAGGTGGCTCGGGGGCACCTGGCCCCTCCAAGGGCCCCTACCTGAGGCTACACACAAATACATATCACACCTGCAGAGCCCCAAAGCAAGCCTGTTAATGGTTGTTTAACAGGTTTAAACAGAGTAATAATCAGATATTCTTGTGTCAGTATTTGAACAGTGACATGTTTTCTCTGGTTTTGTAGATTGATGATTTTCAGCTTTAATTTAAAAGTGCTCAGGTTCAGATGAGCAGTGTGGGGACAGTAGCAATTTTCATATGACATCAAATATAATTTGACAAATTACCACAACCTTGACAGGGTTTTTTTTTTTCACTTGCCCGTGCGGTTCAGAAACCTACTTGCTCAACATCAGTGTTTACTTGCCCCTCTACAAATTCTTTTATTTAAAGTCGGTTAGCAAATAACAATGACCAAAGTTAAAATCTATTAAAAAGTTTATTCTAGAGCTGTAATGTCCATAAAATGTCAGAAAATAGTGGAAAAATGTCCACCCCAGTTTATTAAAGTCTAAGATGGTGTCTTTAAATGTCCTGTTTTGTCAGTTCAAAACTCAAAGATATTCAGTTTAATATGATAAAACACAGAAAAAAGCAGCATCTCCGAAAAATTGGTTGAAAATATTTTAACCATTAATTGATTATCAAAATAGTTTGATAGTTTAATTCTTTTTTACCACTTGCCTGCTCTAACAAGTTGAGTTGCTAGATTTACTTGCCCAAAATGGCATTTAACTTGCTCAGGGCAAATACGAAATCCTTATTGTTGAGCCCTGCTTGAAAAAAGTTACCAGAATTAATATTTGGTATCAAATCTGATTGTGCTGCAGCCATCTTCACTTTTTGCTGTTTTGTTTTTGTTTTGAGCAAGTAAATAACAGGTTGAGTGGGACTGGGGTCAGATAACAAATAGGGATGCATGATAAATATTGGGGCAAATAAGGTATCTGCCAGTATAAGCCTATCCATCTCATTCATTCATTCATTTTCTGTAACCGCTTATCCGTGAGGGTCGCAGGTGGCTGGAGCCTATCCCAGCTGACAGTGGGCGAGAGGCGGGGTACACCCTGGACAAGCCGCCAGTTCATCACAGGGCTGACACATAGAGACAAACAACCACTCACTCTCACATTCACACCTACGGGCAATTTAGAGTCACCAATTAACCTGCTGCATGTCTTTGGACTGTGGGAGGAAGCCGGAGTACCGGAGAGAACCCACGCGGACACGAGGAGAACATGCAAACTCCACACAGAAAGGCCCTGCTGGCTCGGGGATTCGAACCCGTGGCGGCAGCGCTAACCACTGCGCCATCGTGCCGCCCGCCTATCCATCTCTATTTGTCAATATCAGTATCAGCATATATTAACTGATAAATGCTGGCTATACAAATATCAGATTTGGCAGACTGTCCAAGTCCTCCCCCCCCAAAAAAAAAAAATAAATTTTTTTTTACATGTTTGATAAGAATCCCGGCCTGAAGACATTTACATGACAATCAGTAATAGTCAGTACGTCATCTACTGGCAACAGGAAGTAAGCTTTGTGTGAGAATCATCATCTAATTTACATGAAAGTTTCATAGTGTGATCTACACTTGATATACTGAAACACAACTTATAATTAGTCTGTGTTGTGTAGTGCCACCTCATGAAGACAGGAAGTGACATTGAACTCCTTCCTGCGGTGTCCAAAACCGTGAAAATTCAGATCCTTGTCGACCAGTCAGCATCAGGCAACGTGGCCACACGTCCTAACACACGGGAGTGCGAGGGCCCAATCATTGCTGCTTGCAGTACTTCTTAGCCTTTCTTACCCTCAGGTGTACACAAACTACAAGTAATATGAACTTCTTTTCAAAACACAAAAATGTTATTAGTTATCTGTATCGAGCATGAGAAGCTGGTAATTACTGGTTATCAGTTTTCACTGAAAAAAAAAATCCATATTGTGCAACCCTAGTAACAAACTAGACAAAAACATTAAACTGTTGTGTCCCCAAAAACTCACGTTTGTCTACACTGAGCAGAAAGGATTTCTTTGTATTCATATCAACACCCTCAAATTAAAAGTTTACTTAAAACTCAGAGCTTCATTGTAACTCCAGTGTTGCTGGAGCTGAGAGTAAACTAAAATCTACACACACACAGAAGGCAGCAACCTTTTTCAGACAGGGTTATTTCACCTTTGATTCACTGATGGAAAAAAAAAACAACATCCTGCTGTCTTTCCTCCAGGAGCATCCAGTGGTCATCACCAAGTTCGTCCGTGGTGCCAGAGAGGTGGAGGTGGACGCTGTGGCCAAAGGTGGCAAGGTGAGACATTACTGACATGTTCTGTCCAGTTATGAGCTTTTTTCTTACTCACCTTAATGCATGTGTGTTTCCATCCTGTGTGTGTGAGGAAGTGAAGAAAGCTTAGCACCACAGATATTAAGATGTTCTGTCTGCAGTAATTACTCAAAGCACCAGAAGGTAAGGTAAATCACAAGTGCTTTTATTTAAAATGGGACTTTATAGGAACCATACATCTTATACATAATGTAACATAATGTTTCACAGCGTAACAGCCTTGAAAACAACTCTTTTATTTATACTGACATCCCATTTGACCATATTTTCATTTATTACAGTATCATTGTTATTCATCTCTGCAGCCTGGCATTATTCAGTCCTCCATTATTTTTCAGTTGAAATGGAAGGTAGGACAGATAGTGAGCCCAGCAGATGAATAAAGTGGAAGTAATCTCATTCATCTTCGGTGAAAAGACATTACAGCCCCGACAGATCTGATTGGGAGAATGGAATGCATTAAAACCAAAAAGCAGGAAAGTGGCGATACTAAATTGTGAATTTAGATTTTTTTTTTTCTTTTTAGATTAGATCAGTTTGAAGGCATTTGAAACGAGTCTTGTTCAACAAACAGTTTTCATATCTGATTGACGTGCACCACAGTTTGTCACTTTCTTGTCTTCTGCTCTGTGTTGCTTTATTATAAATATACTGCACATATATTACCATATTGACCAATATAATTTATTCCACAGAATTATGAGAAAATATCAAAATAAAACACTAGAGTACAGTTTTTTATGTTGTAAAATTATATTATAGTATTTAATATATGGTAGTAATATTTAATAGTATGCATGCTGTAAAATGTACAAAAAAAGACCTTTATAGTCAAAATGGAAAAACAAAAATAAAAGACTGGAACTGCTTCTTGCCTTCTGACGGAGAGATGGCACGAATATGGAGGAAGTATCTGATAAACTCGAGAGAGACGGTTAATTTCAAGATGAAAACTCCCCTCTTTTTGTTGGGAAACCATATTATATACACCATACATGGTATTAGACAAAAATGATTATTCAAATCAAAGTACTTTCATGTGTCTTATGTCTGGAGGGGGTCTTTAATTTAATCTGATTATAGTTGTTTCACTTGCGCACTATCATGAGTGGTAAAATCCTCGATATGCACACATTCTGTTTCTCCTTTTCTGTGGGACGACATTCTGGGAGAATTTAGGAAATCACCAAAAACACATTTAGGGCGGATGTGGAGACAACTTGTTTATCATTATGAAGTAAATGTTGATTGCACATGGTAATGGCTTTACAATAACAGCACCATGGACATTTAATTGTGTCCCATAGGTCTTTCTTTTTACTGTGCAGTTCTGTCTGCCACCGAGCACAGTTTGTCCCGGGAAAAATATGTCTTCATTGTAGACAAAATTAATGAACAAATTCATGCTTTTTCTCCAATTTTTTTTCTCCTAACATCACTCTCCCCCCACCATGACGCTGAATCCTGCTGTAGTTTGCGTGAAGCAACAGGCTAATATTACTCAAACTATGTTATTACTATGCAATGCACATCTTTACAATAGTTTTCATTTGACCTCTTCAGTAAACATGCTTCCTTTTAAAGTGAGTTAATCACATGTCATCCATTGGTTTGTGGACTACCATTTTAAAGCTTTGGTTACTGTTAATTTTGCAACCAAAGCAACACCACAGAGGCGATGAGAGTGTGGAGCTGGTGGGTGACGTACTGCAACTTGGGCAGGGCTTGGTTTTGGTTCGTCTGTTCTGCAGGAGATAAAGGTGGCCTGCCTGGTCACAATTAATTTTTCCTCTTCTTACACCTAAACAGGACACCAAACAATGTTTCTGAAAACATTTTAAGCGAGAAATAAGCATTGTAATAACATAATCTTGAGCCGTATTTGATCAGCGCAGCCTAGTTTTACAGTTTGATCTGAGTTTTTGGAGGCTCCGTTGAAAACTAGAAACACAATGGTGGCTGTCTAGTTGTCTCTAGAAGGGATCCCCAGACCCCTAAAAGTCGTGAAAATGAACCATGAAACCTAAACCATGATCTTTCCCTAACAGGTACTAGGTGTTCTTTGTCTGTAAACCTCCTCATATCATATAACCAAAGTGATGCTGTATGATAAAACAATTTGTGCAAAGTGCATAATGAAGGGTTTGGTTCCTTCTGAACACGACCCAACCACCTTGTTGCAATCTTTCCATTTTATAGCTAAACAGTCACTAAATTACATTTCTAAAAACATTTTAGGTGAAAAATAGGTAACAGAATCTTGGTTCATATTAGATCATCATTTGACTGCCTGGTTTGACAGTCTTACCAGTGTGTCATGAGCTCTGTGTGTTTCATTGGACGAACTCACAGAGAATGACTTGTCAGTCATACAGTAGCCCCGTTTTAAGGCATACCCTGCATTATCATCTATTTTACCTCCAAATGGGACTATAATTTACAAACTGGACATCATGCTGTACTGAAAAAGACTTGAAACATGCGATTGAGACCATAAAGTCATTAGGAAACTGTTTACTGAGGTCCTGAATCAAGAAAGAAGTAGGCTCATTTTTGTATTACTCAATAGAATCAGACTTGTTTTTGCCCCCTGCAAAGCAAGAGTGCATGTTTTAAGGCACCTCTGCATTAGCTTCACTTTTCAGAACTGAAAGCTCCGTCCACTTCCTCCACTGTCTATGCTTGTGAGATACAGACCGTCACAGGCCGGTGATTCTCTTATGATTAAGCTTTACATTTACAGTCACTTAAACGGTAAGCTGGTGTAACTTTTAAAAAACTTATAAAACAGTATAATTGTTAGCATTTTAAGTTGCAGTAGGCATCAGAGCCACCTAGGCACTTGTCCTGAACGCCCTGTCTGTTCTTCTATTGTTTAGGCTGTGGGAGTCATTTCAAGGGTGTCAGTTTGAACGTGGGCAATCCAGTTGTATGGTAGATTTTCTCTCTCTACTTTCCCTGAATGCAGCCCCTCCATTATCTTCAGTATCACATTAACAAGCTGTCCATTCATTGAATACCAAACAGGCCTCATTATTCCTGGCCAGGCTGCACTGTGTGTGTGTATGTGTGTGAGTGTATGTGTGGGAGAGTGGAAAAGTCAGAGATAATACGTATTAATTACAGGCTCTATCTGAAGAGTGCTAATGAATGTTGTGGTTAGCAGCAGTTTAAATGAGCTAATGACACGGCAGCTCATTTACAGACACACACACACTCGCACAGAGTTGCTTGGTGATACAAATCTCCTTTCCTGTGGGTGAAATGTTGGAAGTTATTCTTTTGACACTGCATATCGACGTGCATTGTTTCTTAGCTAGTCCGTCAACAAATACAGGCCCTTTGTCTTGAATAGATTTTCAATAAGCGTTGACCCGATTCCTCCTCGTGCAGCACTCACTTGCACTTGTTGACACTGTATTGTTGTTTACTAGTTTGCACTGTGACATACTGTACTGTACGTATAAACTAGGGCTGCACAATTAATCCAATATTAATCTCTATCACAATTTGGGCTTAAATGAACAGTGATTTTTATGTTGAATATGTGAGTCTGCTTATAGAAAACTGCAGCCATCCACCCTGCAGCAGCAGCAGCAGCCTGTGCAAAATTTCCTTGATGTTGCAGCTGCAGTCCAGAATAGAATACGGATATACAACAAAGCTTTTGCAGTCAGTGACCCTGAGGCTCTAGAACAATTTGGGGGTGGCAACATGGCCCTAAAATAATCTGCAATAATGATATTCTTGACAACAAAATACTGAAAAATGGTTTTTGGTTTAGAGTAGATGTTGAGCTCTTTTTGTCTGTCCTCCTAGTCAGCCGGGTGCTTCTGCATGAGTGGTAAAATAACTGTCTTGTATTGATCCCTTTTGTTGTTACAGTCTTCTTGCACTTATTACATATTATTTTACATCTGATCTTTTGTATCCAAACCACTTCCACGCCACTGAAACCCTCCCCTCTGCTCCTCCTTGCTACCAGCTCTCACTTTCAGCCATGTTGTTATTGCTCTATGACGGTGTGACATCAACATGAAAGTGAAAGCACTGTTCTTTTGATTTAATTTTGGCTAAAAACTTTTGTTACAATTTTATTCTTATTTTGCTTCCAGGGATGCGCTCTGAATGTACATTAGCAGGAATGTAGCATGACACGGAGGTGATAGCAGTGCTCTATTTATTTAATTGTGACATTGCAATAAAAATATTTTGTCCGTAAAATCAGTAATCGTGACCTCAATATTGCTAAAATAATTGGTACTATCATTTTTGCCATAATCATGCAGCCCTAGTAAAAACACATCATGTCTAACGGCCATCTACCTCCAACTCTGAAAACCTCTCATCAGAGAATGGACGGAAGAGGAGTTGCCTCGAGTGGGGATTTTTGTTGCTTATCAGAGCTCTTATCTTCATGCAAATGCATAATCACTATGCGTCTGTCCAGGTTCTGGTCCATGCCATAACAGAGCACGTTGAAGATGCCGGGGTACACTCAGGAGATGCCACCCTGATGCTGCCGACTCAGACTATCAGCCAGGGGGCGCTGGAAAAGGTCAGTAAAGTCACCTTCTGCATTCACATAGTGATTCAAAAGAAATCAATGACGCTATAATTTCTTTAATGACCCATTTGCTATTCCACTCATGGGTTCCATTCATTTAAACCACATTGTACATTATGCAAAGAAAAATTACCCATCTGTGTACATACAGTAGAGATATTGTGGCATAAAACTGTTCATGGCAGCCTCATATGTATTGTTATGCGTGTGTTCTTTCTTTTACTCTCAGGTTAAGATTGCCACCCGGAAAATCGCGCAAGCGTTTGAAATTTCGGGGCCCTTTAACACCCAATTTCTGGTTAAAGGCAATGATGTCATGGTAGGTAATATTTCCTCAAAGTATGACCGAATGATAGATCGACATTTCCACACCTGGTTGCATCAAATGCAATACACTCGCAAAGTGAAATCACCTTCTGTTCAAAATCATTTTTTAGAAGCTGGGTGGATTTTATGATCCATGTTGCCTTCAGTTTTGATGTTTCAGCTACAGTACACAGAGAGAAAATGTGAATGTATATAATCTGGCCATTGATAGTGTGTCTGAGCGTTTGTGATTTACATAACTGCACAGTGTGTTGATCTTTTGATTATTTTTGATTGCTTTTGTGTTTAAGGTGATCGAGTGCAATCTGCGAGCGTCACGCTCCTTCCCGTTCATTTCAAAAACGATCGGTGTGGACTTCATCAATGTGGCAACCAAAGTGATGGTGGGAGAGCCCCTGGATGAGGCCAGCCTGCCCTCGCTGGAGAAACCCATCATTCCTATCGACTTCGTTGGTATCAAGGTGAGAAACTGAAATAACTGAAGAAAGCTGGTCAGGCAGTTCCCAGCTTTTAATAATCTTTATTCATTTTACATAATGTTAGGTTTTTAGAAAACACAAAGGCAGGATGGATGGGTGTGTGGGAAAATAAATGTGTATAAAATTCATAGCTTTACAAGTGGGAAGTTCTTTGACTTGTGGCCTAAACATAAGCATGCTCTGCAGTGGGTTGTCCTTCATGCAGTCCTAATAATGATGGCAGACTGGTGTGACATGTCAAAATGTCTTCTGTGAAAAAAGCCCAAGCACATAAAGACTTCACACATCCAAAATAATTAAAATTTTCCTGTTTGTTCAGTCTTAATTATCAAAAATCAGTGCAGTGTTGTTGCTCTTCCATGACATGTCATAGTAGGAAAAGCACAGGTGTAAATAATAGAATGAATGATGATTCAGGGTCCTGTTATTGTGCAGAATGGAGCCATCGTTGAAGTTATTAGTAACACCTGTGCTTTTGCTTCTCTGCTATGATAACAGCCTATTTTCTTTTGAAACTACTTTCTCAGCCTCATTTCCCAAGTAGAAGTTGGACAATACTGTGTAATGAAAGTGGTTGCGATCTGTAAAGCTTTAGTCCGAAGTAATAACCTAATGAAATGATCCAAAGGTGAATCTGCACCATGTCAGACAGGGTAGAAAAAACTATCATGACCTGCCTGATTGACCTGATTGGATTAAATGTTTAGCGCTCAGATGGCTGCCAAAAAACTTATTACAGAATAGGGAGCGAGTAGCCAAAATGGGAGGGGACATTAAAGGCGAAAGGCCTTGATCCAAATGAAGGTGCCGTCACTTTTAAGTAAATTGGAGTTTTATAGATCACAGGTTAAGTTACAATTTCTTCTCTGAACCTGTGTAAGCAAGGTTTTTTATGCTCAGTATCTTTTATGCATCAGACTTGAGCACACCATCAAAAATTAGCTTAAGACTTAAGTTCAATTAGAAATCTAATTACATTTTAATAAATGAAGCCCCAGATACCCCTCTGATGTCAGCAATGGCCACCCAGGTACTCCTGCGGTGTCACTTTAGTCAGCCCAAGTTATACAGAAGCTGGTTGTCAAGTGCCCCCTTGAAGGGCCAGTTGACCATGTGACCTTGTATTGAGCGGCAGTGCTTTTTTGGTCGACCCATGACTTACGGTCAATCCCAAGTACGCAAGTACTAAATGCCCCTCTGGTGGGCTTGTGTGACCTCGGGTCAGGCCAAGTTGTTGCCAAAGTATCTCTCTGGTCAGCACAACTGCTGTCTCGTTGGCCAAAGTGTGTCTCTGATTAGTACAAGTGCTGCTCTGCTCACGGCAAAAATCACTACACACACTGAACATGGAAATGTCCCCGTGTCACTTGAGCTCCAAGCCATGACAGATTGTCTGCACACCACTGTGATGAAAATTGGCCCAAATGTGAACATTTTTAATTCAATAATTTGTGAAAATACTTGCAATTTATTCAGTCTAAAATAAATCACTATGCCTTTTTATGCACATTCCCAGCTCTATATTTTTATTCTAGGAGTAGCTTTACATGATTCACAGTTTTCAAAAATCTTAATTTATCTTATATTGGTTTATGAAGCCCCTCATTTCATCCTCTCTCCAAGAGCTGATTATTGTACAAAAAACAACTTTATAACTTTATTCACTGATTTTGGTGAAACTTAATTAAGTTTTGTGGAGAAAATATTTTCTGGTTTTTACCTCTGACGTCGTCCGGCTGAGTTTCCTGATGGACGGGTAGCTTATTTGGTGCTAAAGTAACTGCTAACTGCTGTTAACTGTAGCTGATGTCAGTTAGTTGTCTCAGTTAGCCATGCAGAGTTGAAGCAGAGCAGCTGGAGGACATCAGAGGGAAAACCAGAAAATATTTTAACTTTCCTACTTTTCTACACAACCGAAAAAGCACTTTTGGCAAAACATAGTGAACAAAATCCAAAACTTTTCCTAATTCTTGTCTCATTTGTGGTCTGATGAACAGTAAATTCATCAAATTAGGTGTCCCACATCCAAGTCTGGCCGATATAGCTGAAAAATTGAAAATGTTTCACTTAAGTCTATATTGATAACTGATCGTTTATGACCTAAGGTTGAATTTTACCACCCTATTTTCAATTTGACTGCCTTACTCAGAATTTAAATGCCTTACTTTGAATTTAACCACTTTATTAAGGTACGTGGGCAATAGAATTAAAGACTTAAAAAGGAGAACAAAAAACTGCCATAAGGATGAACTGACCTGATTGTTTGCATGTAACTAGTGGCGCACTTCATTATCAAGGGATATGATACAGGCTGTTTCTGAGCCACTTTAGTTATGTGCTTTCATAGTGGTTTGCACTTGATGCTTTTAAGTGACAATATTTAACATTTTACTGAATAATTTTGTTATTGCTATTGATGACATGTCTTTTGGCTGTAGCTGTAATGCTGTGTGTATGAGGCGGTGCTCACAATCACTGATGGCTGTCTCTAGAAAGGATCCCTGGATTAGCGAAACTCGATTTGCACACGTTTTCGTTCATTGTGCACTTCGTACAAACTGATAATGTTTTATTATGTGACAACACTGTGTTTAAGCTCTGCTTAAGTTTAAGGGGAAAAGTCACCTGGTTAGGGAAAGATCATGTTTTGGGCTAAAACGATCACTCTTGCAAGCTTTTTTTGTGGGCCTGGAGTTCACTTATAAACACGACCAGCATTGGTTGCTGCCCTTCGTAGGGCTCTGGAAGTTGGCCAATCAGAAGAAAGTGGGCATTTAAGGAGCAGGATCCTAAAGAGACAGCAGCATGACTGTGAATCATGCAAAAATATAGAGCTGGAAATGAGCATAATAAGTCCCCTCTAAAGGTAATAGCTACTTGTTGTGTTAAAGTGACTTTTAATTTTCCTTACAAGTACTAATGATCATGTCTCTGAACTTCTTCCAGCCTGGTGAGTTGGTATGGTCGGAAAATTAGTTTCTATGAGAGTCCTAGCATGTATGATATCTTAATAGCTACTGCAGGTTCCACTAGTACAGCTTCCATTGGATCACATAACAAAGACGGCAATTACTGCTCCTTTCCTCTACCCAGATAGGGGGGGTAGTAGGTGCTTTCTCATACCGGCTGGGAGGCTTACTTCTTAGATTGGATGTGAGAGAGTTTGCGTGTCGCCAGCTGTTCCAAAGCTATTTTTTCCAAAGTAATTTCTCCCTCTAATTACAACAGAGCTGCTGTAACAATGGCTGTAGTTTGGAGCCAATCACGCAGGTATAATCCCCCACTCTCCCCCACCACCTAAAGTTTTCAATTTCTAGTCTGCATAGTGGTGAGGAATATTAATCAGAGCTCTGAATACTCCAGGCGCCAGGCTTAAAAGACTTCCAGAGTTTACTTGGAGTCTATGATACAGACTTCATACCCTCTAACTGGAAACCCTTCCAGAATACATGACGATTGCTAAATGAAATAATGCGACTGTAGTTAATTTCTTTTCTGTTAAACATGTTATTGCTGCCTCAACATCAAGCCTCCTTCAGTAAACACACTGTGATGTCTGAAACCATTATCCAGCCTTAGTAGCCTGAAGTGTGTGCCATCAAAATGTACTCCGTCTCAGCCTTCATCTTCAGTGTCCTCATTGTATCATCACAAGGTACAAGTTATTGCCATCCAGAGAGACCATCTTCATTTATCTGTCTCATTCCCTCTCAACCTCACTCTGTTGCTCTTGCTGTCTCTTTTCTCTCTGACAGTCCCTCGTTTGAGGCCACGTTGTTTTCTTTTCACTAACAAGTCCCCTTTGTGTAATTTCTGTCTCTGTACACAAACTCATAGGAACAATAACACAGTTGTATTTATGATACTGTGAGGAAGAAGAGCCCGAAAACAACATTTGAGGAGGAGGAAGTGGATTCGGTGGCTGTCCCCAGTGCACACTTTACTGGCTGAAGAAAAATAACTTCAAACAAGTGAATGTTTTGTCCCCTTGACCATGGCCAGCAGGATATTATAGTGACTTATGAGACAGACACATTCTTGTGAGCCCCATGTATTGAGGAAAAATACCATTATTTTCATTATCAGTTAATCTGATTATTTTCAGGTTTAATTGTTCAGTCTATAGAATGTCAAAAAATGTGAAAAATGCTCATCACAATTTCCCAGAAGCCAAAGTGATGTCTTTAAATTGCGTCTTTCGCCAAAACAACAGTCTAAAAGTGCCAAAGACTCTTCATTTACTAACAAAAGTGACAAAGAAAAGCAGCAAATCATCACATTTAAGACGCTAGTAACCAAGTCAATCATAATCCAAGCTAGCTATTACACACTGGAATCCCCACAAAAAACACAAGCAACCACCTAGCACTGGCTATCGAGAAACTGAAAGAGATGGTTCAGATTATTTTAAATCAGGCTGTATGAGGTAATTATTGATAGTCAGTGTATCACAGTAGATGGCAGTCGTTACAGTTTGGAGAAGCAGAGAGGAGAACCGGTGCTGGAAGGGACCCTGTGGACAGGGTCAGTTACAAAATGTATTTTAGCCACCCGCAAAAAAAGCCCACCTAGAAAATAAATATCAGTTTAAGTGTCTACGCTGTGTTTAGAAATTTTCATCACTTTATCTTTACCCTCATCAGACAGCCTTGTGTGACACAAAACAAAGTTATATAAGCCAGATATCTCTCTGCAGAATGTGGGAGTTGCTGGTCTACCTCTGCCATGATGTGAGCTTGTTTGTTTTACTGAGTGATTGAAGTGTTTTTGGTGTTAGTTCAGATTCACCAAAGTTACACAACAATACAAACACTTGCAACTCCTATGTTCTGTGAGGTAAAAATGTTTTTTGCAAAAGAGAGAGTGATATTTGGCTTATATAATGGCGATTTCTCATCCAAAAAGACTGTTTGACAGCAAGGTAAAGCAGTAAAAATATTAAAAAATATAGTGTACGCTTAAGCTGATATTGATGTTTCGTTTAAGTGGTTAAAATACGTCTTGCTGCAAACCCTGTCCACAGCAGTACATTGTTAAGCTTCCGTGCTGTTGCTCCTCTCTGCATCTTCAAACTGGGGGGTAGGTCAACTGCCGCCTACGGTACTGTAAGTAGTAAGTACCTCATACAACCCCTCTTAAAAAAAAAAAATCCAAACTATGCTTTTTAACTTTGCAATCTCTTAGTAATAACCTGCAAGAGCCAAAGCAAACCCCTAGCAATACCTCACACTACAAATCATTTACCTCTCTTCAGCGCGCCAGTTCCCAACAAGCCTTTCCCAGGTGTTTTGTTCACGTCAAAATATCTGTAATTTGCAACTTCAGTAAAAAAAAAAAAAAAAGTGTGAATTGTCATTCAAAAACCTGTAAGTACAAATGTAGCTGCTAATTTCCATTCAGCTGCAAATATAAAGACATTTACACAGGTGCCACTTCCGCCTCCAACAAGAACGACAGCGAGCAACAATGTTATGTGGAAATGTCTCACTTTATTCATTTCCTTCTCCACTGGAGCTCAGCTGGTGCCCCAAGATAACATTGTTCATGTTGTGGAGCTCCACAATTCTACTGTCTCTTCGGAGTGGGCGGTCGGTGTGGGATAGGGAGATGGGGGGGAGCCGTGTTTGTGTGTGTGTTGGTAGGATGTCGTGGTTACGGAGCCTCGGTTATTGTGACAGTCACATACATTCTGTCCCGGAGACACACCATTGCAATTGGAGGACAAACCATTATAACTGAGGAAACCGAGGTTTTCATAATTCTGCTCAGGGAGGCTTGTGTGCGGTTTCTCATTTTCAGACCATTTAAATGTCCACTGGTGTTAGTGATGGCATTTTTCTAACGGCTCTTGTTTGTGCACTTCTGCCGTCGTAGTTTTAAGTGGTAGCTGCAGGTTTTGGTTCTACAGTCGGGGGTCCCTTCTTTATTGGAATAACGTTCTGGATTTACACAAGCCCACAAGCAAATACCTTTGTGTCCCTCACTCTGTGTATTTCGTAAATTCTCATCTTTTTATTGTAGTTTCTTGTCTCTTTTATTGCACATTTTTTAAAGTTCCCCTTTCCCTGTTATTCCATCTCTGCATGTGTTTCCCTCCCTCTGTTTCATTTGCTGTCTTGGTTACATTTTTCCATTTTATCTCCACATACTTCTGTCTTTTCTCTGACTCTGTGAACAAAGCCATGATAAGCGATGCCGGTTCCCTGTCTGCATTCCCTTCTCTTCGTCCCACCTTACATTAGTATGCGAACATTACATTCAGCTGATTAGATAGCCCGCTTCAAGGATGAATCCCCCCCTAGTGGCCCTCACCTCCGTGTGTGTGTGTGTGTACACATGAACCGCACAATGCCGCACCACCTCTCGCTCTGTTCTTCAAGGTAATGGGGGTTGTCTGCTTTTAAATGGAGAAATAAGAATGCCTTAGCACATGGCACCCCACTATTCTTAATTTGTCTGCAATACAATAACGAGAAGCTAGTGTCTTCTCTTCTTGTTTCCTTTCAGTCATTCTCTCCTTCCTGTCTCAGCTTATAAAATTTTATCTTTTCCTCTCTCTCTTTCTTTTCATTTTATTCTCTTCTCCTATTCTGTTCTTTTCATCTTCCTTTAATTGTTTGGTCTATTTCACCAGTCTTTACATTAATTCTTTGAATCTTTTGTTCTGTTTTTTTTCTCCTTTTTCTCATGTTTCTCCTCCCAGGTGACTCACTCTTTCATTTCACTGGTGGGGGACAGTAAACAGAGAAACTTCTCAAGAGCAATTCCTGAGAGGGCACCCGCCGCCCAAAGTACTGTTGTGTTAATGTATATAGAGGAAACCTTATTACTACTATATACTGGATAATTGATTGGGGTCGTACCAGCAAGTTCAAATGTTTCAAAGGAGCAATGTGTAGCTATTGTGCATGTGCAAAAATGAGTATAGCAGTCAAGATAGGAAGTTGGAGCCATAATCTGTAAAGTAAAAAGGTTGTAATCCTGTTTCATACATGACCTATGGTTGAAGCGAGTTGTCCCCCCCCCCCCCCCCTACCCCAGACATGGCAGAGACAGGCCAGGCCAGCAGGCATTCGCGCAGCTAGTAAAGTGACGATAACAAGCGACAATGAGTCCTCTTGACTTCTTGATCAGCTGTTTGTAAGTGTCAGAGTTAAGCCTGACATCCTGAAAACAAAAAGCCTGCTGCTCTGAAATAAAACACTCTGGATGATGAGTGCAGTGGCTGCCTGTCTCAGTGCCCGCCAAACTCCATTAACATTTTGCTCAATTTAACAGTTATGAACATGTAAGCCTTCAACAAGATTAGTAATGATTTCTTACGATTCATGAACAGACACATACTCATTCTGCGAAAATTCAGCATCAGTTTGAACTCTGATTAATGTGAAATGGACACAAAACAGTTATTCCAGTCTGGAGAGGACATTTCATAAGGGGACACCCAGCTGTGGTGTTGACGTCAATTAAAGTATTTCAACTTAACATTTTTCTTTCATCTCTTATGACACATCGTGGTCATTTGATTTATTAGACAAAATATATTTCAAACAATAATATTAATAGTAATAATAAAATAGCAGTGTCCACTGAAAAACTATCGAATGCCAGTTTTCCTTTCTTCTGCCATTTAACTACCTGGCTGATGGATGCCTAATTAAATTCAGTTTTCCGAAACGATGTGTTTGCTGTCAATTGTACAATCGGGAAAGCTGACATATTTTTGTTGTAATATGTCTTTTTTTAAAATAAATGAAGTCCTTATTTTAGAGCTGCAACAATTAAGCGATTATTAAATGAATCGCCTACTATTTAGATAATAAATTAATAGGTTTGAGTAATATTTTAAGGAAATAAAAGGCAAAATTGTCTGATTTCTGCTTCTTAAATGTGACTGTTTTCTGGTTTCTATACTCCTTTATGACAGTGACTGAAATCTTGTCGGTAAAAAGCAATTTGAAGTCACTTGGGGTTTTAACACTGATGTAATTTGCATTTGACACTTAAAGCAACAACTGACAATATCGAAAATAGAGGTTACTGACAGTGAAAATAATCGTTAGTTGCGCCTACTTCATTTTTAATAATAATATTCTAAACTTAAAAACAATTTTTATATCTGTAAATGCTTCCAGAGCATCTATTATATTAGTCAAATATGTATACAGTATATGTATAGTTCTTATGTTGAGGGGGGCAACTGTCTGTTTTTCTCAGAAAGGGTGGGTGGTTTCTCTTCCTCTTTATCTTCCTTCATTTTCTCTCATTTTCTGGCTTCCCCTGCTGTTGCTCAATTGCTCAGGCCACCTACCTGTCAAACAGGTTGTTAAAGCGACTGGTGGCCTGCAATTTGAGAAGCTTCCTCTCTTTTCAGATTTTCCCTTTTTAGTCCATCTGCACCAGCAGATAGCACTACTATCCTTGTTACCATGCCCTCTCTTTTCTGATGTGCACCTAAAGTGTCAGAGTTGAGGCTGATGGTGGTTTGCATGAGACAAAATGAAATAATGAGTAGAATTGGGGAAAAATACATGTTTATAATTAGTTGGTATAACAGACATTTGCCATTTTTTATTCCATAAGCATATTATGCAACTGCACCAGGTTTGGTTCACCTGTTACTTTTTAGGGGCATGCAGCCTTTGTTTCACCTCTAGGTGGCAGCAGAGTCATGAAATCTCTGAAATGATTCAAATAGTCTATTTGAATGCCATTTATGTAGGAAGTGATGATCTATTGATTGCCACTCTCACTGTTGAACAGTGATTATTTTTTTCTAAATCAACAGGAATTTGTATTTAAACAAGAGTCATAACAAATGTTGAACTGTCATGAGAGCTCTTTTTGAATAGACAAAATAATGTTTTGACTTGTAGTTTTGTTCTGCACATGCAAGACGTTTGTTTGGTACGGACCCCAACAAATGTCACATCATCATGATTTAATTTTTTTTTTTTTAGGTGAAAATGAAAATTGTGATGCAAAAATGATACTTCTCACTTGGCTTGCAAATTTTCTGCATTTACCTTAACAATCGCTTAATAATTAATAAGAAACAAAGCTTTTTTTTCTCATTTGGATTTGAAGTTTACTTTTTCAACAAATGCCTCTACAAGACAAAATGGTGTGAAATGAGGAGCAAATACTCAGTTACTTCTATTTCTAGACTATCTATTAAATTCTTAACAGCAATTCATCGATTAATGATTCATCATTAACATCCTTAATACTAATCAGGAATCATATCGCAGTGTCTGTCAGCCCTTCTGTAAATGTAACAACCTAACCTGACATGTGAAGAAGTAAGCACATCTCTTTTCTTTGCTCAGACTGCACAAAAAGTTTTGCTGTAATGTTGGATGTTAAACTTTTTTATAACTCTGATTTTATGCACATGTTGTTCTTCATACTATGACAGTTTTCATTAAATTATATTTTAAAGAAATCACAATATATTGAATCTTAAGTGCAGATGGGGGTGGTCCGATCCAGTATCAGAACTGGGGCCCAACATTGACATAAGGCATCGGACTCGTGTCACCGCTTCACGTTTCAATTTATATTCCACAACGCCATGTGTTCTCTATTTGTAAGAACTACACTAAGCAGTGCGAATTGAAAGTTCTAACAGCGCTTTTGACTTCTATTCTGCATTTGCCTGTAATACGAGGGAAATGCATTTCAAATGGTGTCAAAATTATACAGCTGGAGTGAAGAAATGTTCTGGTTACCTCACTCATAACAATATACCAGCACAAAAATGACAATTACCAACATAAAACACCATGTTCTGAGTGAAACATATCACAAACACTAACAAAAAGTAACATTTACATTTTGGAACATAATGTAGCAAACTTAAACTCAAGAGTGCGTCATGGGAAAGTAGGCAAACGAGAGCCATTTCTCAGCCTATCAGCTTCACATGTGAATGTCACAAGTCAGAATCCTACAGCATCCCGCAGTAGTTGAAGGACGCCATTACATAAGTTTCATTATACCAACTACACAAGCTTTCCAGATGTCTGGATGTGCATCAGCATCAACTGGCATGGAATTTTTCATTACTAAACTGAAGTTCAGTTTTCAGCCTAATGTAACCTTACTAATACATACGACAACAATGATAAATAATTATCAAGAAAAGTACTGACAGATATCCAAAGTCAGATAATTGGATCGAAACTGAGAAAGTGGATCACTTTTCTCTAATTGTATTTCATGTATCGTGGCACGTGTTGTATTGCCAGTTCCCTGCCAATGCACAGCCCTTACTGGTTACTAAATAAGGTGATGTACATGTGGTTCACAAACATCACATGAAGTGATGTCTTGTTACTTCAAAAGCACATCAAAACAAATCCCTTCTTCTTCCCTGCTTTCACCAGGCCCCCATGTTCTCCTGGCCCCGGCTGAGGGATGCAGATCCTGTGCTTCGCTGTGAGATGGCCTCCACTGGAGAAGTACGCCCGTCCCAAACACACAACCCAATTTAATTCTTGTGCATTGCCCCCCACCCCCCACCCATCTAATCTGAAGAGTCAGTGTTAGCAGTTACTCATGTGTCTGTTTGTGTTTTATTGCAGGTAGCCTGTTTTGGACCAAACATTTACTCAGCCTTCCTGAAGGCGATGCTCTCCACAGGCTTCAAGCTTCCACAGAAGGGCATCCTGATTGGGATTCAGGTAAGACTGCAGCCATCTGGAAGTCCACTTGCCTCCTGGTTGTGCTTCCTTTTGGTGCCTCCTGCCCACACGACACCACATGAGAGGTGCCTTCTGAACAGGTGGCCAAAATCTTTTAGGCTATCAGCTTCTTACAACGCCAGTCTGGCACTTCTCAGTTTGTTTCATACCAAATTACACCTTGATTCATGTGACTCAAACAGCTCTTGTGAAACTTAAAGACAACGGCTCTCAAGTGACACTGCGTGAAAGACTCAGAGAGAGTGAAATACCTATCATAATGCAGAACTAATGATGCCCCTCAGATGAGTAAACTTAAGGCTGGGCGATGTGGCTATTAAGTAACATTTAGATATTTGTAGGTATGCTCCAATATATGATATATATCTTGATATACATGTTTTCTCTAGAGTAACAAACCATAAATAAAGGCTCGAAATTAACTTTTCCTCTCTACATTCCGAATTCTACCTTTAATCTGTCCCAGACGCTGCAACCATTGTCCCAAATTTTTGTTATTTTGCCAGTGATTTAGACGCATTTGTACATCACATATTAAATGACAATGTGCAAGAGATCACAGGTATTGACAATAGCCAATATGATGCAGCTTAATTTGCACAAGTAACTTCTCTGGCACACATATTATGATGAGTAAACCTTGAATAACCCTGCATATTAACATTTTTACAGTGTTCAGTATTCCTGACCATGACACAGAGCCAAATGTTACACACCAAATGTTCCAAATATGTAGTCAGTTTATTGTAATAACACCTATCTGGACATTTCCTCTGACGTTTTTGCAATGATAGGTTTCTTTACTGTCCCTGGACACTGTCTCTGTGTGCCAGGTGATGTTTTTATAGTCAAGTCCTTTTCAGGTTTCGAGTCCTGCTGTAAATTTATAAATAGTTCAAACATTTGATGATTAAACTACCCAACAGTAGGGCTGGGTGATACAGTAATACCAAATATCTCGGTATAGTGACAGTATTGTAGGGATGACTGTTGGTGCTCTCACAAAATACTCATCAGTACTGTGGATATAATGACTAAGCGGGTAAAACCAAATAATAGAAGAACTGGAACAGTCTGCTAAGTTCAGAAAATTACATGACTTGTAATAATTTTCGTGCAGCATGAACACATTTAGAAGAAAGTTACTTGCTAGATTTGAGGCAAAATGATTAAATATTTTATTAAAAACACAATTACAAACAGATTCAAATCAAGTACAATTATGGCCCTGAATCTTATGTTAGCAAACTTAACAAGGAGTCAAAGTTCTTTCAGCTGCACAGCTGGGAACAGGAATCCTTCCTCTGAACCTTGAAGTTGGCAGATTTAAAAACATCGAGGAGGATGACAGGCTGTGTGAATTATGAGTCACATTTTCTTCTGTTTTGTCCTTTTTTATGATGAGTTAAGAATACTTACATTAAATAAGATGTCTGTTCAAAATCCAAAATAGTTGGCTAACTTTGTTTAAATCTTATAAAAAACATCAGGATGTTTTTTTTTGTTTAGTATTACTTTTAATTTACGATGCTACTCTGGTTTGTGGTCTGCTTTTCTAAATAATGGTGTCTTGTAAGCCTGTTTGGACTGGGCACATAGTTCATGCATGACCTAATAATAAAAATCAAATCAAATCAATCAGTCCGTCAAAACCAAAGACACTACTTATGCCATGTGATGATGAAACAATATCCAAAATCTAAGATAATAATCTGATACTGTTACACTTGAAAAAAATAAGAGGAACAACACAGACATGAAACTGAGTCAGTAACTATCCAAACAGACAATTATCTTCATTTTAAAATCTCCCATTGTGACAAAAAAAAATGACAACTAGTTTAGTGCAAAAAACGTTTTCTTCATCGTCATCAACAAGTCCTCTGTCAAAACAAGTCTTCAGTCGTCAATGCTGGATAGACCCACTGCAAAAACATTTCCCTTCCCCTTTCCCAGCTGCAGAAAAAGAACAAAATTTAAGCCCGAGCTCTGTACTGTTTAATGACACCACGTTACAAGAGTTTTGGTAATTAAGTCTTGCTGCCACCCTGAGTTGCCAAACTGCGAGTTTGACTAATGCAGCTTTAACAAAGCACTCACAACACTAGCTGTATAATTGGTGCTCTTGGGGAACGGGCCCACTTCAAGGCAAGTACCTGGGGTCACATGTGCACCGTAATGTGGCTGACAAGCAGAAACGCTTCATGCTGACAGGTACAGAAACACACAGAAACAGCAGATATGAATCAGCGCCAGTAGTTTTGAGAAAGATTGTGGGAGGATTAAAACCGTGTTATTTGATTAATTTGGTGAAAAAGATTGCTTGAAGGCAGCGAATTTCAGTTTCACACAGGTGGTATTGAAATATGTTAGTATGGGGACTCTGTAGTACTACACGTTGCCACGGGGCAGTTTTCCTCATTGGCAATGTACAAATTTGACTGCGTTACAAAGAAACACTACTATTTTGTTTCTATATTTTCTTTTGGTGTGGTCGACCTGTATTGGAAATGCGTCATTTGTTAAGTATTTATACATTTTGTCTGTCGCTCGGGCTAATGATTGTTACCAGTGTTGAGGGTAACACGTTAACTGTATTTCCACTACTTTTGGCAGTAACTAGACATGTAACTAATTACTTTTTTCAAATTAATAACGCAATTACAATTACTTAAAGTCATATGGTAGTAGTGGTGGTAGTGGACAGTTGCAGAGGATAGCAGGTGTAGCAAACAATTGCAGCCTCTACCCCAATCTATGATCTAGCGTCACCCAACCCTACAGAAGCACAAGACAGTTAAGGCGATGTAAGCTTGTTTTTTTAATAGTTTAATATAAACAACATATAATTATTTATTAACTACTGTGGCGACGCTTGGTAAACATATCCAGCTTTCTGTGGGTCTTCTTTTACTAAAACCTACTGTCGAACCCATAGGAAATGAAACTGTAGCTCAGAGGTTGATGTTAGTCATTGCTGCCCTCTGGTGGGCGGGAGTAATAATAACTCCAATTATTGATAATGGCTACAATGTATATTACCTATTTATGCATTAATAAGAGAATAAAGGTAGACATTTAAAAGTAATTCTAGATACTTTCTCAAGTAACTAATTACTTTTAAAATGCAGTAATTGCTGAAGTAGAGAGGTAATTAATTAGTCTGACCTCAGCAGACTGTCAGCTGATTGTCCAACCATAGTTAAGCAACCATTTCTAATATTCAGTAAAAATACGTCGTCAGGAGATGGGATTGCTTTCTGGTTGCCGATCACAAACACCAATGATGACACAAAAAACTTGAGCCAGTTCTCAGCTGAGTCACTGCAATCATTCTCCTATACCAATATATATCTAATCCTGCCCTTAATTACCATCACTCATGTTTTTAGTGAGTTAGTTAGCCGCCTATAGTTTGGCAGAGGTAAGAAGCCCTGTTTTGATCCGCTCACGTATGCCCTGTTAAAGTGGCTCATCAACCTCATTTGCAGCAGCAATGTGCAGCTTTTTTTCAGCAAAAAAAACCCCTCTGAACTCTCCCTGAACAGTACCAAACAGCAGACGACAAAGTTGGCAACTTTTTGGCAAACATGGTTGAGCATTTAGCAGCTGAAGAGCCAGATATTTCTCTCAGGATATTATAGAGTGCACAATGGAGCTAAAATGAGTGCAAATATTGGATTTCCATTCATTACAAAGCCAGAAATACAACTCTAAATGAATTCTGATGTTGTAAATAAGCAGCTGTTTGCTATTGAGTTAGCCGCACCAACATATATAATAAGTCAATATTATGTGGACAGAAAAAGTAGTACAAGTATTGTAGCTGCAGTGTGCTATTCTAGGTAACGAATAAGATAAAACAGCTGCTTTTCTGTAATTTTGACAAGAATTGACGTTGGAAAATAGGACTGTGGTGTATCTTGAAGAATTGACGTTCATCAACCTGCAATTATTAGTGTCTTGCGATGCCCCAGTGTGTGAGTTAATATAGAAAGTAATGGATGTGTTTTGATGCATGTCATACACTGTCAGTGTGTTTCCCTTAACTTCTTCTATACTGACAGCAAAAACAGGATATATATACAGGAGTATATAGTACATACTTAATGGTATTAGTATATTAAGTCATAGCTACAGTCTCATTAGCTGTCTCCTTTTCTGTTGTCGTCCAGCTCTTGTCACTGTCTCTGTCTCCATCTCTCTCTCTCTCTCCGTCACACTCTCTCCAGTTCTCACTGTTTGCCTCTGTCTTTTTAATTAGCTGCACCATTTTTGTACCAATACCGAGCCTGTGTGTCAAAATTGCAAACCAAATTAGAAACCCGAATGTCATATAAGACTTATTAAGGTATGCTGCAGAATATACAAAAGACCATCCAACCATATCACAATGGTTTTGGGTGAGACAGCAGGAATTCTAGCAAGCATATTGTTTACTAAGTTGAAGGCCACCCAGTTTCGAGCATAATCAGCTGCAAATTAGCAGCAAAAACTCACAGAGGAGCTTTCAGCACTTTCACTATGTTTGGTAGAATCCATAAATGGGTCATTTTAATGTCTAAAAACATAACGACATTACAAAATGATTTATTTTTTTTATTTGAAAGACCTTAAACCCCATCAGAAACCCAAATAAGGAGAAAGACCCTAAACATCTGCACAACTAAGATCCTTCAAAGTTTTCAAGCAAACCTTAGTCGAACCCTGAACCTGTTAGCCACAGTATCTTCAGAGGTATTTCTGATTTCTTCACTCTATTGCACAAAGTTTTGTGTTTACACAGGCTTAATTTAAAGCAGATTTACAATACACTGCAGTGACAAAGCGAACATTTTTGCAAACGTATCAAATTTGATATAGTCTAATAATGTAGGTTTTCATATACTGCACAGGGGTGAACACAATATCTCTAACTCTTTTTCCACCACATTATTATTTTTTGAGTTTCCAGCGCTGCCAGCACCAGCATTTTTGATCAAATTCACTAATCTTTCAAGACCCCCCCAGAATATTTTTTTCTATGAATACATAAATAGTGAATATATCAAAAGAAAGGACAAAACAGTTTCAGTTTTTATGCAGAAAAACATCCTATTCTAGCTTCTTTCATTAGTTTTTTTTTTTTTTATCAGTACTTCAAATTTGGTTCTTATCATCAAAAACATTTTTGACAAAAATAAGAGAAACACTTTTTTGTGAAAGACAATCATTTTCAAGCAGAAAATTGATTTCATATTTAAATTTGTTTCATTCTCACTTCCATGTGGCAACTTTAACTGTATGTTAAAATAGATAGAATAACCCTAAAGAAGGAGGAGACCTTGACTCCTTCGACTGAAATAATATCAAATCAGTTTGGTCAATATTATGTGCACAAAATGAGGGCTAAATAATTCCCATTTCATCTTCTCTAACAATTTAGACACTCAGCAGACGCTCTCATGTTGTAGCATCTACTTATCACATAACTTAAGTAACATACTATCAAACTAAATAAAACACTAAATGATGGTGTCTAACCTGTATCACCTCTGGCAGGCAGGAATGACGGAGGAGACCTGCGACTTGAATCACTTAACTCCGTGTCTGACAAAACATCACAGTATAAATATCAAATTATCAAACTAAATAAAACACATAAATGACTCTGTCTTACCTTTTCAAACTCTGGCGGGTGGAAACGGAGTGAGACAGGACCTCGAAGCCCCCCCCGCTCCGTGTCTGAAGTATCATAGTCTGAACTATCAGTCTCCTCCCGGCACGTCCGCGATTTCGATTAGATATTTTGGCATCAACCCCGTTGCCTCTCCCTCGCCTCAGTGTCCTGTCCATCTGTTTCACTTTCACTCTCATGGCGATCCTGACTTGACTCAGACATGTCATCCAGTTCAGAATGTTGGTTAAAATATGCATCAACAGTCTTTATTTCATTTTTCTAATTGTTGTGCTGGTCACAAGCTGCTCCTTCTTGTGCATAAACTATCCTTAACCCGACATTTATGGTGGAACTTCTTCACTTGTTTTTGGACTCTTGTACCTTTTCACAAGATGCGTAACAGCGCCCCCCCCACCATATAGCAGTGAAAATACAGATTGGTGGAATATCTTGTTAATGACGGGAAGTGCTGTGTCATAAATGATCTTGTCCTGTCAATGTTAGGGATCGTGTTAACATCTGTACAGTCTAATGCAAATAAATACAGAGCAGTCAGCTGACTACCACAATCCCCATTCAGAAAATAGTCTGAAGTCACAGACGACTGGGGTCCATTCCCCCTTTCATCATCTCTCATCTGTTGACTTGATAATAAAGCTTATAAAAAACCTTATAAACCTTATAAAAATTTACTAGAAAATATGTCAAAACATGGAGACTGAAAATAAAACTAAATCACAGAAAATCAAACCAATTTGAAAAGTAGAATTAATATAATCTTGGCACACAGCACTGTAATGCTGGAGTGGCTTCAGGGTCAGTCTCCAAAGCCCTCGGATGGCCCAGTAAAAGCCTGCACTCAAAGTAACCTCACTGAAAATCTGAGAGAGCCTCAGAGATGAAGATGCTTTTTACCAGTGCTCCTCATCAAAGCGGACAACCTGGTTGGCCACGAGTACGCAGGACAGGATTGAAGAAACTGCCTAAATATGGTTGTGCAAAGCTAGTAGAAGCATACCCAAGGAGACATGGAACTCATTTCAGGCCTCTGTTTTTTCGTTTTCAGCATTGAAGCCCTTAACAGACAGGAAGTGCTGCCAAATGTATCTTGTTTGTATTATAATTTTAACACCTGTATGATATATGTGAAGTAGTAGTAGCTGGTAGGGCAGTAGGGGCTTTTATTTTGACGGGTAAGAACAGAAGAAGCGATTGTGTGATGAGCTGTGACGGATTCTGTGTAAAGCGAAACACAGTTGCCGTGTTGTTCAGATGACGGAGCCTCCATGTAACGTGGTGCACACGGCAAAATTTTGCCATTCGGTGTCGTATCCTGGATCATTCTCACTTAGGGTTGGGCAATATATCAATATTTTGTCATATCAGGAAATGACACTTGATATCATGATCAATTTTGGATATCCTTATATCGTGATATGTCATAAGTGCTGTCTTTTAGTTTTAAGGGCTGCATTACAGTGAAGTGATGTCATTTTCTGAACTTATCAGACTGTTCTAGATGTTCTATCATTTGTCCTTACCTGCTTAGTCATTACTGATGATTATTTATCAAAGATCTCATTGTGTTAATATTTTGATAAAGCGCCAGCAGTCATCCTTATCGTACTGTCGCAACATTGAGGTATTTGGTCAAAAATATAGTGAAATTTACTCATTTTATCACTCAAGTGCACAAAATGTTGTCGGTCACAACCTACATCAACCATAATTATCGATATTGAGCGATATGAAACTATTGTGATAGTTTTTTTTCAGCTATATCGCACAGGCCTGTTCTGATGTTTCCATATGCATATTTTTTTGTTAAAACGGGTCGTAAGTTGGTACATTTATCACCCACACAGAACCAAAATAAAAGAATATACAAACTTATTATGACCAACATTCAACATTTTCCAAAAACTAGAGTTCCAGTAGTTTTCAAAGCAAATGCGGTGAGTACATGAAGTGATAAGGCAATATTCAGAGGCAGGAATGTATCCAGAGGGAGGAGAACAGTGCTGATCTACACTAGACAGCAAGAATTCAGCAAAGATGCTTCTCCCTTCTTTCCTTTATCTACTTTTTAAGTCTTGTTTAGACTTTTACTAGAGCTTAAACGTTTGAGCAGAAAGGAGAGAGTCTCCAGTCAAAAAAAAAAATAGACAAGTGCAACTGGAGTTCCTGGTAAGCTTAGAAATTATTCAGCCTGAAATGTAACAGTCACTGTTTGTTGTCACAACGAACACGTGTACTGTCTGAGAACTCGGCAAAAACCATCCCAGCAGAGTGAGACAGACAAAAACAGACAGACAGTCCAGGGTTTAAAAAAAAAACCAAAAAGCTGCTCCATAGCGCTCCACAACTCTGTAAGGAAAGATATTGATAAGATCTACTAGATATACATACTGAATCCAGTGTTTGCTCCACAATAACTGACATCACATTTTGCATCATAAAATATCGTACTGCAACATTTTGGTATGTCAACTAACAGTCACTGCAACAAAAGAGAAAAAGTGAAGGAGTCTGAGTATTTCCTGAAGCTGCTGTTTCAGCACTGAGACGTGTTTCTATGAGCCACATCCTGCACAGGACAGCATTATGTTGGCAAATTAACAGCAACCCTTTTTCAACCATTAAATGTCTTTTATTTGGGTTGTTTCTGATGTGTCACTTCTGTTAATCCAGTGTGGGAGAAAACTGACAATAATACACCCAGGACACAGTTTACATTAAGTTATTTATAGTCAGAGTTGCAGGTGTAGCAGTACAGTTTTGTCTCCAAAGTCTTACTCTGTAATAATTGCGGAACACCAGTGCTCGAGGCCAGCGACATCCCGATGAGGATAAAAAAAATGTTTGTGACAAACAGAGATCTTCTCCAGGATGCCTCCGGGACGAGGGGGGGTTTGAGTTTCGTGGAGCTCATGTACAACTATCAGTCAGCAAAAGACGAGATCTCATGCTGTCACTTTTGCTACTATCAGGGGTGTCACAATTTCAATATAAAATCAAAACTCAATCAAAACGAGCTCTTAATCTGCAATTCTCAGTATTTTTTTTTTTTTTCTGCCACTTCACCTATTTGCAGCGTCCAGTGCGTGTCTGGAGGACAAAAACAACACTTCAGAGATGACAGTGTATTTTACTGGTGGATATATTACACTTCAAACCATGTAGACCATCTTTTTAAAGACAAATTTGAAAATGTAAGTAACACTTGTCAGGGCATAAAACCAATGATCCATTGATCTTTAAAAATCAAGACTTTGTAGGCAGACTTCATAGACTTTGATGGCAGAGCCGTTGGCACTTAAAAAAAAAAAAAAACATGTTTAAACTGAATCGCATTGTGACCTTTAAAATCAGAAGTCAAATTGAATCATAAATTTGGAGAATCGTGAGAACCCTAGTTACTATCACTGGCTGACTACTCGAGACTACATTTAACCGTGATGGTGTGAAAGTTTTACTGCTGAAACATTGTGTGGCTCCAGGTCTTAAAAAAAAGAAAAAAAGAAAACAAACATAAAAGAGGACCGACTGTTTTAAAACCCACCCGGTTTGTCTCCATTGAGTGCAATCCAGTAGGCTGTGACTTCAGGCATTTTCATTTGTAGAAAAAGAGAGAGCTCAAAAGATTGTGATTAGAAAGACAAAAAAAACATGTAAGTTTTGTATCTTATCATTCACGATTACATGATTATTTGATTGTTGACAGCATTTTCAACTATTGGTTAAGGAAATGCGCAAAATTTTCAACCCTACTATAAAGTGTAACATTATGATTATGGATATATTAATAGCATACTGTGATACAGTATATTGTATTTAAAAATGTAATAACAATATTAGTTTAGAGCCCTGCTTACACACATGTATTGATAGACATTGCACCGTACTGCACTTGATTGGACTGTCTGGTCACTGATTTAAAAGTGGGGATGAAGAGATGAGGGGAAATTCAAAACAGACTTTCAAAGATGACCTGTACAAAATGCCCCTTTTCTCCGTATTTATAAAGCTGCGTTTTGTCTGTTTCTGCTTCCCTCCTGTTCAGCATTCGTTCCGCCCCAACTTCCTGTCTACAGCCCACCAGCTGAACGAGGAGGGATTCAAGGTGAGCGCTGACAGCTTGTATGTTTAAACACTGCAGACATCGTCCTCTATGATTTTCAACAATGGCTGATGGAGCTTTCTAGTTCTTCTGCTTCTACTCTTATTAAACGATAGTTTGTGACATTCTGTATATGTTGTAATGTCGTCTTATTTCTGTCCCTCCAGCTCTACGCTACTGAAGCCACTTCTGCCTGGCTCTGTGCCAATGATGTGCCTGCTTCTCCAGTTGCCTGGCCCTCTCAGAGGGATGGAGACACCAGTTTGCCCAGTATCAAGAGGTTGGGAAAATATTCATTTTGAATAGTAAAGTGATGCTTTAATTCTACTGACACATTCATAGGAACATGAAAACACAAAGGCAGCAAACGTAAAACTCTGAGGCGAAGACTTGCTTGTGGTTTCCTGAGGCGAGGCTTAAGTAATACATAAATTGTGATTCATTAGATTCAAAATTGGGATATCTAATCTAATATCTAATCATTATACTGCCTTAAGATCTAAGGGTATACCCCCTTCATTATCTCTGTAATATGCTGGGAAGATCAAAGATGTAGCAGACTTAGAAGTCCAGAGTCATTGCATTAGCCAGAGAGAGGGCTTGAACAGGGAGGATGAGGAACGTCTCATGTCAGAGAAAAGCCAAGTCAAGTTTGAGGGGAATCGAAAAAGCAGCTGAAGGGTCTTTGGTTTTCTTCTGGCTGCGGCCAACAATCAATCAAAAATATTACTTAGGCTAATACTTTTTTAGCATTCAAACAACGAGGACAGCTTTGGCATTTTAAGCCCAGTTCAGACCAAAGATTTGCTGCAAGATGGGTTTAAATAACTTGCAATGCGCCATTCTGCAGCGTTCTAATACATAACCGCTAAACGAGACAGTGTATCATCTCCATCACGACTCTCTGTGCTTAAGCTCTAGCTGTCAGCTTTTCATGCTTTTTTGGAGCTGGACATAATTTATACCATCTGAAAATATGAATAAGCATGGTGATAGTGAGTTACTTGCTACAGTTTCTAGTTTTCATTAAACAGGGTGTGCGGGGGCTTTTTAGTTTGTGAGTCCTTGGTCGTAAGTGGGCTTTTGTCGGCTGCACTTTAGGTGAAGCTGACTGCATCTCTCCCAGCTATTGTTAAAATTAAACGGATCGGTTTTTATGTCATTCACCATAACTCGTCAAATGTACAACCTCTTTCAAACCTTATAGCAACATCGACTAATTGTAGCAGGCCGACTGTGACTGCAATTTTGAGGTAATGATTTCACAAACAAGTCATGATCGTGCTACAATGAAGCCATCTGGACCATATGTTTGAAAATGAGCCGGTGAAGAAGAGGATGTAAAAGGAATTTAATAGGCCTAAATCAAACAACACATAGATAGACATCAGGCAGGCTGGCATCAGCTGTGCGAGGTGGCATAGAGGCCAACTCTTTATAGAGAAGAACATGACCTCTGTTGTCACTGTTGTCTGTCCTCCATATTTTCTATTAGAATTCAGCCCTAATTCGAGGCTGTCTGTCAAAGGCCTTCGAATGGAAAAAAAACAAAAAACAAAAAAAACAACAACTCAGAAGCCTGGGCTCTGCTGTGTGACTGCGTGTGTGAGAGAGGGAAAGAGATATTTAAGAGGTAAACAAAATTAATTCAAAACACTTTTACAATAGAGGGTTATTTAAGGCTTATAGTCCTTTTTTCATTGTGACAAAAGAGATTTTACAAAGAAGACAACTTCTCACAAAGTAAACTTCTGTTATTCACTTCATTAAAAAGCTATAATTGTTCTAGAAATCTGATTTCCTTTTTATGATTTAAGTGACACTTAATGAAACTGCAAATGACATCTCCACTAGCTTGAAAGAAGAGACAGATGTAGCTTTGTTTGGCACATATTGTGATTGCAAGGGCTGGGCTATATGGCTTATAAATAATCTTTATACTTAAAGACTATGCCGCTTTATAAGATATACATCTCAATATACACTTTCGCTAAAATAACATACTATAAATTCTCAAAGAAAGCAAACTAGGGCTGAGTGATATGGGCAAAATCATATCAGTATTTTGACCAGATACCTCATCAACATTGCAGTAATATTGTAGGGATGACTATTGGTGCTTTCCCAAAATAAACAGACATTTTTGCTAAATGATCATCAGTAATATCGATATAATGACTAAGTGGATAAAGGCAAATAATAGACCAGCTAGAACACTCTGGCACTTACAGAGAATTACATCACTTTAGTGTACTGCAGATTTTAAAACCAGGAAAAGACAACACTTATGCTATATCATGATATAACAACATCCAAAATCTAAGATGATATTTGGTCTCATATCACAGTATCTAGAAATCGCCCAGCCCTTAGATTACATGTTCAGAGAAGATTAGGCTTGCAGTTTTTGACCACTAGGAGGCAGACAAACTCACAGTACTGTTGGCTTAACAAGTTCATGAAGAAAATCTATAACCAAAGCATTGACTTCTTGCACCCCTAGCAAAAACAGAACACTATATATATATATATAGGCATCCAAATCCATCTGGTTTGGTCTACAAAGTGAATGAAATGTCTGAGTGGAGTTTAAATGTTAAAAAAGTTATAAAACTATCTTCAGTATGGGCACTGTTATGTCCTCTAAACGTACAGTCGGAGTCACTTTTACTGGTACTTGATACGTATCATGTAGCTAATGCCTTTAGCCAGTGCTCTGCGCTTTGTGAAGCCATTAAACATTTTAAAAAGCACCAAAATGAAAGCCCTGAACAATTCAAGCTTAAAACAGCGTCACAGGCCAACAGTGTATTGCTTTGTAAAGTGTTGCGTGGGGATGACCGGGCAGAGCGGAGGGACAAAGCTGCCACTCGCCCACAGACGGCTGCTGAGCTCCGGCGGGGTTTGGTGGGGAGAGACGGGGGTAGGACCAGAGCCTCTTAAGGAATAGACACAGCAAGTAACATCGGATCCTGCTCTGATCTGATGTACTTCACTTTGTATAGCGAGGAGTGGGGAAAAAGAGACTAAAGGAACATAACAGAGAGAAGTGTGGTGTTGTAAGTGTGCAGTTCGGTTCAGAGGCTGCACTGAACACAGACACACACCCTCGGTGCAGCGCGAAGCGAAAAGTAGCTCTTTTTCTGCACAAACACACCATTACTGACCTACAACAGGTATAGAACATTGAGAAATTCTGATACTGGACCATTTTTAATAAAAAAAAAAAAAAAAATTCAAATACAGCAACTTCAGTATACCTTGCAACAATAGCACAAACAAGGACCATGCAAGTACGCAAGCACTCCTGTGTGAATGAAGAAGTGACATAAATATGCTTCTGTATATGAACATGTTCAGCTAGAGCTCCATCGAACTACTTTGATTACATCGCGTCTATTTGTTTTTATAGACTGATCAGCGAGGGTCACATTGACCTGGTGGTCAACCTGCCCAACAACAACACCCGCCATGTGAAGGATAACTTCATCATCCGCAGGATGGCTGTCGACCACGGCGTTCCCCTCATCACCAACTACCAGGTCGGTAAATATCACACTGGGGAAAACTGGTGATGTGCTCAATTAATATTTACACACTGTCTGTCTGTCTCGCTTGATAGACTTCAGCTTAATGTTTTTTTTCTGTGTACCAGGTGGTCAAGCTGTTTGCAGAAGCTATTCGCTATGCAGGTGAGCTCGACACGACCAGCCTCTTCCATTACCGGCAGAAAGAAAACCAACAAAGGGAGGCTGGCCAGCAGGGATAAAGCTTCCTTCTCTTCCCTTTGGTTCCCCTTGTAAAACAAGTGTATGAAGTGGGAGCAAGTTTCTGTAGTAGAGTTAAAAAATCCTGGTATCTGTTTTCTCATCACCGTCATGATTTCCCTCAGGATTTCCTAGACCAAAGCAATTAATAATGTTGATGCATCATGACAAATTTGGTAACACTATTTAAAAGGTTTTATAGGTTGTAACTTTAATTACATGTCAGGACATTTACAAATGCATTAAAGATCAGTTATAAACCACTAACAAACAACTCCTGGGTCGCCAGGTTGTGAAAAATCTCCGGTTGATGTTTATCCCTCAGCAGGACACATAAATATTAAAAATTACTAGTGTTCTTGCAGTAATTCAAGTCTGGCATTGTAAATATTAATAAGTTGTTTAAAAATGGATTTTGGACCAGAAGCTCTGCAGATGTGTCCCTGACGGTCAGAGGTCAAATGGACCCTTACAGGAAACATCCTGAAACAAGTAAAAAAAAAGACAAAACAAGTCTTTTTTTTTTTTTTTACTTGTTTCAGGATGCTGGAGGAAGATAAACACCAGCCAAAGAAACATTTCACAACCTGGAAATCCAAAAGTTATTAATTATTAAGCTATAAAGCATTAACATATTCTTATTCGTAAAAAGACCTTCAGTTACAACTTAAATCTCTCTTATAAATGGCGACGCATTATACAGAGAGACCTGGATGGGCACTTCCTTTTCAGTGAAGTGAATCCCTAAAGGGCAGTAATGTTGATGTGTTAGTGTTTGTTTTGTTTGTTCTTTTGGTTATTTTTTTTTTTTCAGGGCTTCTGTGAATGCAATGAAATGTTTCAACCTCTCAGCTCTCCCTGAGCTCATTTTAATACAAATGGTTTGCCCAAACGCCTTTTTTTTTTTTTAAATGATTTGATGTCATTCATACACTTTTGTTTAGACTTAAAATGATGTTGAAAATGTACTATATGCATGACTTTTACAGAACTGTAGATATACAGTAGTCGCTGTAAGGAAATCCTTATGCATGTTTTAATAAGGAGCTTTTTATTTTCACGAGTTCCAGTTGGAGCCCTAGCTTTAAAGTTTGAAATTTATGACCACGCATCTGTTTATATATTTGGATTTATGTGTATATACTGTACGTTTCAGATGGAGCCTGTTCAAAGCTGCTCTTTATTTTAAAACCTCACACAGTCCATTTAGCTATATTATACTCTGTATAGCAATAACCCACCACTCTAACAGTTGTTGTTTCTGTTTATGTTTGTTTTATGTAAGAGTTCGCTGAAACACAATGAAGTTTTATCTCACGTTATGACTGCTGTGTGTGTGTGTGTGTGTGTTGTGTTTGCATTGGACTTGCATTAAAATCAGGGTGCTTCTCCTCCCACATCAGAGCGTCTGCTTTAAAAAGCCCATCACACAACACAATACAGCTGCACTGGAACACGAGATGGTGAATAGTTAGGCACCAAATCCAACAACAGTTGGCTACAAGGGGTTATAAAAAAAAAAATCTAGCACACTGAATCTGAAACTTGATGCTTGCAGAATGCATGTAGAGATCAACAACAAAAACACTTAACAGCTGAATGTGACAGAAATACAGAGAGCGGAGTAACCTTAACCTGTACCTTACTTCAGTCTTTAGGTGTAGTTACATGAAAAAAAAAAACTGAAGGTTAAGTCCAAAGTGTATAACAGGGTGCAGAATGTCTGTGGTACTGCTCTCTGTAGGTTAAGTGAAGCCATGTCTGAACTTCCTCCCATGGTACAAAAATTAAGCCAAAATATCCTGGATATAAGCGCGCCATCTTGCACTGGTGGCATGATTTTTAGCCAGAGTCTGTGCAGTAGTGATCAGGGTTGGAGCTGCGGTATCAAGGTCCCGCCCCTATACCCGGCCGACTCAATCGGGAGCAGGACTCAGCTGTCAATCATGACATGAATCAAACAGCGTAGTAAAATCAATGAGAGGATTTATGAGCTACACTGCAGCCAAAACAATTAGATTAACATTAATCCAGATCTGTAATCCATTCCAGTCACAGAAAAATATTTGATCAGATTATAAATACATTCAGTAAAAATGGGAATTATTAGCAGGATTACAATTAATTAATTAATACCACCACTCTGGTCTGACATGAAAACTAGCTAATCTTACATTAAGTCCATTATCATGGCCTGTAGTGAACAAAATGTTTCACTGGGTAGAAATTTCAACATTATTTTGTCTTTAAATTAGAAAAGAGGAACAACATCACAGTACAGAGACAGCTCTGCCTTCAGCTGTGAAAATACTGTCAACATTCTAGAAATCACCATCTAATTTAAAGAAACATTTACAGGAAAGACAAAACTGTTAACATTAGCTACACAGACCAACTGTTACCATTAGCTACACAGACCAGCCCCTAATGTTAGCTATACAAAACAACCAGCATCATTAGCTACGCTGGTGGATACTGTGTAAATAAAAACACAAGTCCCGCATCAGAATAAGTTTCTGTTGAGTGTGAACTACACATTGAAAATGATTTGTCAGCACTCATGTCAACAGCTAATCAGCAATATGACATCTCTTACTACAGTTGTTTATATCTGTAGAACAGGCCTGACAAAAATTGGGTGAAAAGCAATATTTTTCCTTCTTTTTCCTTCTCTCTCCCTCTGATTGAGAGAAAAAAAAATCACTCTGCTTTCAGATTCCAGCTCTTTTATTCCCTTCAAAACTCTTATGCAAACACAATGCAAAAAGAGGCCTGGCAGCAGCAGCAGCCCTGCAGCAGAAATGCTACCTGTGTGGACACAACAGGTGTGTGTGCTGTAGCAGTTTAACAAGGTCATGGTCACTCGCAGCTACAAGCAGGCTGTGTGGCCCGAGCATTATGGTAACCACCCTTCAAATATCCATCATCCTGTTAAAATCTTATTAAAGCATATTAAAGCTACTACAAGGCCACCGTGGACAAAAGCAGAAGTAAAAACCACAAAATATCTACATAAAAATCCCCTGCTTCTTTTTAACGGGCTACTCACTGCAACTGTCTGGGAAAATGTAAATTAAGTAGTATTAATTAAGGATAACTATACAGAAATAGCCGACCTTCTCTCTGACGGTCTCATTAACTTATGTAGGTCATATAGAGGCATCAGTAAGAAAGTGAGACTGTTTGATTACCTGTTAAAGACTCCTTGTGGAAGCTTTAAAATCATTCATGCACGAGTATGATCATGCCACTGGGGCAAAATGATAGTACGAGGCCAAACTCTGGAATAAACCACAAATTGATTCCAATACTCTACCGATCTAACACAAGGCTAATGCTATTATAAGGCTCTACAGTTTGGCACCCCAGCTAACATAAACTGCTCCAGGTTCCATTTACAGACTCTCCAAAGACAGTTCATATTGATCTACCTGCAAATGCTTGGCAACCTTCCTCCAGCTTATTTGACCCGAGTTTACCAGCATCACCGCTCTGCCTCGGCTTCTGCAGGTAGCTCAGGTTACCTCAGCATTTTTCTTTGATTAAGCAACATCCACCGCATCTACCTATAGCACTGCGCTACACAAATAGCACATCCCACTGGCCCCGGAATAAAGTCTCAGAGAGATTAAAAAGCTTAGAGGGGGCAGGTCCTATCGACACAGCAACTGCGGTCTCACTGTTACTGTATCGCACTCATTACCGCCACTCAGCGGTGGTGATGTAACACCTCATACAGGAGCCCCGAGGACTGTTTCATTATTCAGAAACAGAGATATCCAAACCACTGTCTGAGTTCACTTTTGATTTGCATAAGTCATGACTGATGTTTCAAACAGCCAACTGATATGTTTAACCAGTGAACATGCGAGTGCTGTGAAATAGTCTGAACCACTAGGGGCTTCATCATTACACACACACACATACCGCTGCTGTAGCTGTCTTTTCTTCTAATGCACAAGCACAGATACACAGTAATAAACCTCAATTTGGCTGCCAAGATGACATTTATTGTGGGAGGCAGGACTGCACGTGTCAAAACAAACCTTCATTGGATCACTCACCTCGTATCAGAATAAACTTGAAGCTACTGTATGAATCGGCACGAGGGTGTACGCGCGGGGGTCAGTCGGTCGCCTCCAAACATGCCGTAGCATCATCTGAAACATAAAGGTCAGCGAGCTGTGAGGAATAATTCTTCACACTCTCTGTAGGTGTTACATTCATTAATATGTGCAAGGGATGATATGATTGTTCATAGTATAGAGGAGCGAAACGTGCCAAGCCTGAAACAAGTGGAACTGATGGGGAAAACATGGGCAAAATGTGAAACTACAGTACATACTCCGTGAATAATCCACAGTTAATGTTGCCATTGACTGCTGATGAGAAAGCACAACTGGAATGTGAGAGTGTGTTTTTTGGAATATTTTCAAGACAACACAATCAAATACAACTATTATATTGAGACACACTTGTCATTAAAATATCACAACTATTGCACCTGAATGTTAGTATTAGCTTTCAATGGAGCCAGGTCAAAGGTCACAGTTGACAAAGCTTTAACTTTTCTATATATTAAATAAAAGGCTGCCAGATCTTTAAAAAGGCATCATATGTGTTTTTCAGGACACAGGTGATCTTCTTCCTCATCTCTGACATCCATTTTGATACAGAGAGGGCTGAATCTGACTTTCACGTTAATGCGATACAGCGAGAGTTCAAAACAGCAACAACGAACTTCCTGGAAGTCGGATCTGGTTTCAAGTTTGTTATGTTTCCTAGGGGACAGAGGCCCAGACCCAGTGGAATCTGTTTCCCCCAAATTAGCAAAGATAAATGGGCCTACTCATAAAACAAGAGCTTTTCTTGGCTTTAGTGTTGGCCAACGGTGTGAGAGCAGAGAGCAGACAGACACCGAATTAGTGCAAGTGAGAAATTCTAAATATATTCACCGTTCCTTGTTACGTTCCTTGTGAGCCAGACTAGGGAAAAACACTTTTTTTTTTTTTTTTTTTTTTTTGCTTCCCCTCTACTGCTTCTCAGACACAGAAAATATCAAATTCTGTCCTGTTCAGTTGAGCTAATTCTACCTCAGCAGCCCAAGGCCATCAGAGTCACGATTCACTGCAGGCTCAGTAACCAGGCAACAGGGCTGCTTGTGGTGCTCATTGCTGACAATAACTCCCAGGTAGACCCCTACGTCTTGAGCAGCATGTCTGCAAATCCCGCTTTGATTAAAGTTTACTGTTGTTAAATTTAACCCTGCTTTGCTATTATGAAAAACTGTTGTTCTGTTTTGGGCGCGCTGGCCTTGCATCCTCCAGGAGTGCACCAAGGTCTTACATCCTGAGTGAGCCTTCCTTTGGCATTCAACATTACAGACCTTACAGAGGCAGGATGAGAAGGAAGAGGATACGGGTGGGGGGAGAGATGGGCACAAGAAGAATTGAAATTACTATCACAGATCTATACTGTTCCACAACCGTCATCTGTGTGGACTGTAACTAAACTGCAACCATGTAATTCGTAATTAAAGGAAGCTACCACTAGGGTTAAGCCAGTGTCAAAATGGGGGTCAAATGGGCCCTTAACTTTTTTAAGGGGTCATGGCTCCATCCAACAAGGACAGCGATGACATTAACACGCACACTATAGCTGCATCTAATGATTATTTTCACCACTGATTAATCTGTGATGATTTTCTTGATTGTTTAATTAGTTCTTTGGTCCATAAAATGTCAGAAAACGGTGAAAAATGTTGATCAGTGCTTCCCAAAGCCCCAAGATGACCTTCTCAAATGTCTTGTTTTGTCCACAACCCAAAGATATTCAGTTTACTGTCAGAGAGGAGTAAAAATAACAGAAAACAGTCTCATCTGAGAGGCTGAAATCTGAGAATTTGGACTTTGTTTCTTACAAAATAACTCAAAATGATTCATCTTAATCAAAATAGTTGGCGAGTACTTAAAGTCCATTAATGAACAATTAATTAGTTAATTACTGAATTGTCGCTCTAATGCACACTAATGTTCCACTATTGATACAGGTCATGTCAACAGCATATTCCATCTGGATTTTTCTGAATTAGGCCTTATTCTCATTTTCCTATAAAGACATGTGGGATACGGCGGTATTATTCAGGTTTTGGGAGCATTCTTTGGACATTTATACAGCGCAATCAGAATATGTGTCTCAATTGGGTTACAAGACATCCTCTTGCCTGTTTATGGTCCGCTCTGTTTGTTGTAAACAAACCAACAAGCCAACAGTTTGTAAGGCTGTGGTAGAAGTGCCATGAAGACCCTTTTAAGAAGTGACTGAACAAAAGAAAGATTGAGGCTGTGTTTTTACAGTCAAACAGCGAAAAATTCCTATCCTGATGCAAAGAAGCAAAACAGCTCAAGCAGCTCCAGCTGTAGTATGCACAGCTGCATGTAAACGGGAATATTAGTGGAATATTCATTTTCATTAGCCATGCAAGCCCCTTAATAGGAATATTGTGTTTTTCAGAGTAAGGACAAAGTCAGAATATTTTGTGCATGTAAATGTAGTCATTCAGCGCTAAAAAAAACAATATTCTAAAAAGTTATGTGAAGCTGATATTACACATACTGAACAAGGTATATAACTAATTTAGTTTTTGATTACAGATGCATATGAAACACCTGAAAAATTATAATTTTAAGGACATTTAAAATCATATAAACCAAAATACCTGACATGTTTTTAGTAAACTCACATTGAGCACATCTAATCTCACATAATGTCACATTGCCATTTAACTCATATTTAATGATAACAGCAACAGAGCACCACAGGAAGATTAGAGATTCTCGTTATTATTCACAGACAAAGTGATTAGGGCTGCTACTATTATTTTTATCAGATTAATTTGCAGATTACTTTGATGAGTAATCTGTGAATCGTTTAGTCTATAAAATGTCAAAACAAAAGATAAAAATGCAATTTACCAGAGCCCAAAGTAACGTCTTTTAATTGCTTTTTTTGTCCGAACAACAGTTCAAAACACAAAGACTCTTCATTTACTCTCATAAAGGACAAAGAAAAGCAGCGAATCCTCACATTTAAAAAGTTGGAACCAGCAAATATTTGACATTTTTGTCTGAAAAATGACAAATTATTAATCGATTATCAAAAGAGTTGGCAATTAATTTTCTTTCGATCAACTAATCAATAAATTGACTAATTGGTGAGGCTCTAAATCAGAGCTAACATACTAACAACAACTTTGTATTTCAGACCTCATCATCACTCCTAACCTTAAATAAATAAAATGTTCATTAACACGTCTCATTCAATGTCAGAGAAAAGTCAGTAACGGACGATTTACTTTAAAACTAAATTATCAGTCATTGTGATTGATTGGATTGTATTTCACTGAGACACAAGAGAAGAATTCCACACTGAATCATGGTCTAAATATGCCAAACAAGTGTTGGTGTTATAATCAGCTGTGATTATAACTTTGATGTTGACATGAATTTTGGCTGGTATAAATGATGGTAAATTAGGGTGTTAAGATTCTCCAAATCCACAATTCAATTTGACTTTTGATTTTAAGGTCACACTTTAATTTGAACTACTTTTTTGCACTGACGGTTATGCCATTGTTAGATTACAGAGTCTTGATTTGTAAAGACCAACATATTATTATTTTTATATGCCCTGAAAACTGTCATTTGCATCTTCAATTTCTTTTTGTTATTGAAAGTGAAAGCTCATTTTGATTAATTTTCAATTGAAATCCAAATTCAAATGTCAACAATTTTCAATTTTGTGACACCCTTAGTAACTAGGGCCAGGGATTTGGCCTAGAATGTATATCAGGGTATAATTTGGAGCATGGCCGGTAAGTATTTATCACAGTGCATTCATTTTTCTTAAAATTTCAATGTAAATGCTTCTGCAGCGGTAAATCACTGGTGTGGCAACTGCATGGCAGCTGTGACTGTACTCTCCACTGTATTACTACATATAACTTTTTAGTACAGAGGTATTTTTAAAAACATTTAATGTATTAGAATAACAGAAAAATTACAAAACCTCATCTCAAGTATTTGCAGATTAAACGTCTCCTGCTTGTTGTCCTTTCAGACCTAAATCATGTCCACATCAAGGAAGATTCACTGCTCTTTTTACCAACTTCTCATTTTCTTTGCGTGCACTGTAGCAGACTGTAAACCAAAGTTGCCTGCAGTCTAACTGTTTAACTTAGTTTGCCACGTAAAAATCTGGAAATGCTTCACCATTGTTGGTTCTGTTAATGTTTTGATTTAATGTATTATCACGCTGCAGCTCTGTTTTTGATCGAGCAAAGGGAGGGCTGTATCGCTCTGCACCGTTTAATTAAAAATCACACTGTATGGCACATTTATACTGCTTTACTTTACTTTCCTTTTATTCCGGCGACCCCTAATATTAACTTCCACATGTGTGAACATACGGCTCGTGTATCATGTGTCTCAGCAGATTATCTGTGAGAATAATGTTTTCTTTCAATACAAATTACTGGGTGCTCATTCTGACGTACTCAGTACATCAGTACGTCATATGAGAGGCTATATTGAGAAGTTTGGCTTTCATTTTGTCATTTTTCATTTCTAAATGTTGACTGAAATACATGTGCAGCCTATTGGTCGTAATGTAAGTGTCATTACACGCTGAGACAGAAAAGAACAAGCAAAGTTCCTTGAAGCGCTTCAGTAATTACATTCAGCAGCCAGTGTTGATGATACATAGAACATGAGGGCTTGTAAAGGCATAATGGAAACCACAGTTAATCACAAGCCGCAACACAGCAGGAAAACTAAGAATCTATCCCCACAAATAAAAAAAAGATATGCCCACTCAAATCAAACAGAATAATTGACACTGTCAGACTTTGTTCTTGTTTTTTTTTTTTTTTTATTTTATTTTAAAGAAGAATGAGGCCACGTAGTCGGAGCAGCCATGTCCAGAAATCCTAAATAATGCACCGTTTCACTACATTCTCCTCTGGCTGGCATCATGAAGAGAGACCCGCTGTTTTTCATTGGAGAGAAAAAATAAACTTGGCTAATTGACATGCGTTTTTCATGCTGTGCTAAATGAATTATTTATGGAGGTGAGGAGCAAGCAGGGCTTAGAAGACAGTGTATCCTTGTGGGATGAGTCCCTTAGTTGTCGGAGGCCGATTGCCATGTGTGCAAGCGTGCACAACGGGATGTTAAAGGCCCAGTCAGTTTAAATAAATATTTGAGAAGTTTTAACAATGAAAAAGAGAAGTATTTCTGTCTATATAGTCTATACTTCTTGCCTGTTAGAGCTCCTGCCACCACACACACATACACAACCATAAACTCAAATTAACATGTACTTTCTTCGTCTTCCCTTTTTCCGGTATGTGGTAAATACCACTCTGACACAAAGACATCACCCCATTAGCTGTAGTAGTATCTCATTCCAGTAGTGCTTATGCAGCTTAATTATCTCCCAGGCCGTCAAACGCTTTACGTTGCCATCTGTAAAGACACGATTGCCGTAACGTATTTCCATGCTGCTACAACACGGTCACCTATTGTTTAACAGCTGCTGTTTCACCTCATGGGTTTTAAAGTCATTTACAGTGAGTTTCCCCGTCTCTCAGATATGTAAACTGGATGAAAAAAGCATTGTCTCCATTTCATGCAACTGCAAAAAAAGCCAGCCAGTTGGCTCATTATCCTGTTTGGGTTAATGTAATGATGATTAAAATATTTTCTGATAATTCCATTGTGCCATTCATCAATAGACAGTGTACTTCTACTTTTACTAAAGTGGTTGATCTTCCAAGTGCTTTAAAACAAAACAAAACAAAACAAAATAAAACAAATAAAGTGGCACAGCACTGTTCCGGTGCGCTGTGGCAGCACTTCATCACTTCTTGACATTTGTTCTAAAGTAACTTCTACTATGCAGTCAACTGTTCGATAAGTTCGTTTTTCTTCTTCCTCTTTCCACAATTTGCTATAAATAAAGACGCAGCTCCTCTTCTTCCCACTGTACAAAACTGAAGCCAAAACATTCCGGGTACGAGTGCTGCCATTTTGCACCGATGATGTAATTTATAGCCAGGGTCTGCGCAGTAGTGATCAGGGTCGAACCGTGCTTTCGAGTTCCTGCCCACACAGTCGGCTGAGTCAGTCACGAGCGAAACTCAGCTGTCAATCAAGGCGTGAAACACACTTTTTATAGCATGAAACTAGTTAAAACCAAACTTCTCAGAAAAAATTAACACTTCAAAGTCAGTGTGATATGAACAACCTAAAATGACAGAAACCATGTTGGAGAAAAAAGTATTTGACGAGTATTTTGATGTCTTAGTTTAACAAAGGTCTTATCGATTAAGATTGACATGTACTGCAGCCTGCCACCAGGGGGCGATCAAGATGCTTTGGCTTCAGTTTAAAGGAACTCTTATATTGTCCACTTGTAACCAAAGAAATACTAAATAGTAAAACTATAGATGTTTACGCTGAAATGGTACTAAATTTCATCTAGATTCTTTCTTTTCTTCTCCCATGATTTTAATATTTAAAGTTTATTAATAAATACTGATAATTTTCCTGTTCCTATTTCTTTTACTGTATTATTACATATGTTTGTTAAATACTCAATTCTGATTAGTCAATTATGATATTCTAAGGTCTGTTGCTATGGACACAGTCCTGTTCATAAACTCTGGGGGAGTACTAAAACAAAATTTAAATCAAATATATTAATCAAATTAATATTTTGTGTCAAAGTTGTGATTTTTCTTATAAGTAGCCATACAGGGTGTTGTAGGATTCCAATACAAATTTGGGGGTTTATTTCAAAATAATGACCCGCTCACTGACATACAATCTAACCACTGCAATTTAGCTTTTATCACATGTGCAACACCTGCCCACTCATTTTTCAGGACCATCAGAGTCTCTTAAATTCTCATTATCAGAAGTTGCCTTGTGTAAATGGTGGGATATCTGTCCTAACAATGAAGAATTTAAGCTTCACACACTAATTACTTTACCCCTGAATCACATCAAATCCCCATGTAAGCCTGCCTGATGAGCCCACTTAAATTACACCGTCTGATTTACTTCCTTGTTAACGTACAATTAGGAACACTTTGCAAGAGAAACGGCAGTGATGGCAAATTCCCTTTTGTTATGTTTTTACCTCCCAGGTTTCAAGGGAGGGCTTTTAGAACAAGGGCTTTAAAGAGTGCGTTTTGTAATCAGCATAACAAAACTTTCGCCGGGCTCAATCATACTCCCTTGTTTATCGAGAGGGGGTGGCAATTAAATGTCGTGGTGGATTGGTGTTGGTATTCTGGTGGTGAAGAGGAGATTTCCCTGTACAGTCCGTGAAGGTTGTAACTCAGGCTTTGTGTAGAATGCCAAAGACAAGGTGTGCCCTGCCCCCACCAATCCCCAACACTTGCACGCACGCAACCGAGTGCTCGAGAAAACCTGCGTGGTCTGCTAAACCCCGCAGAAAAGCTCTGAAACATGCACCAGGGAAAGCTGTGCTCACAGTATCACAGGATTATGTTTCAAAGCCTTGAACCATTCTGCACTCCAGCATGGGTTTACTAGAACATTTAGAGTAGATCTTGAGCAATGCACAGAGGTTAGAGGGGTGGTTCTGTCGGTGCTGCTTTAATAGCCTGATATTCTAAATTCATAACGGTTTTGTTACTGCTTTTATTTGGTCTGATTTGTCTTCTTTGCAACCATGAGGGGATTGGATTACAGAATTACCTTTGTAAGCAAGGATAATGTGCTAGTCATACAGGTAATAACACGCAAGTGTTTTTCCACCAGTCTTCAGTGACTTTTTCTGTATAAGCACTGTGTGCAGGAAAAGGAAAACAATCCTATTTTATGTGCCTTTGGTTTTTAAAATCATTTGCTATGGTAATAGTGAAAGAAAAATCAAGAAAATCAATTTTCTCTTTACAAACTAGTATTGTCCAGAATAGATTCTGAATCATGGATGTAATCTGACCGGCCCGCGCCCCCTGGCCGAGAAGCTTAAAATTTCGATGTATTGAGATGCTTTAATAATCGTTTTATTATCACATTGTAGGCCTCTGAATCAGACTTGAAAGGTACCAAGAGATTCCCAACCATAATAACGAGTAGTGGTGTTACCTCGATTGGTCTTTGTTGATGGGAAGCCAGTGAGGGATTATTCTTGCTGCTGTATTAACGGGTGTTGCTGGTTCTTGATGCTCCTGCATGGAGATAAGTCATACAGATAAGAGATAAGAGTGTGAGTTTAAACAGAACATAATAAGGCTTGTTAATCATATCTTTATATGGTTCCATTTTTATCCAGGTTTCCAAATGTCTGCACTCGTTGCAACAACGTCTTGGCCCATTTGCATCCAGCCTCTCCTTGTATTTATGCACTGGCCGAGTTACTTTAGCATTTGAGGATAAACCAAGTTTGTTGCTGCATTTACCAGTTATAAAAAAAAACAAAAAACGAGAGCAATGGTGTAATTTATCCTGCAATACCAGACTTTCACTTTCGTTTTTCTAGCTACAAACTGTTGATTGGTGATGCACAGCAGACACTGGATACTGTTCGAGTTTCCATCAGTGAACTCGGCAAAGATTGGTATTCTAACTTAAAGGAAAGCAAGAGAACAAATAATGAAAAAGCAAAAAAAACATCACAAAAAGGCAAGTCTATGAAAATGGGTTGTAAGAAGTAATTTAAAAGATACAAGTACAAGAACCTGTAGTGTAAATGTACACAAGTATTTCTAGTGCAGGTTACTTTATACTTCTACTCAACTAAATTTCACAGGGTAATACTGTACTTTTTTCTGCGCTATATTTATTTGGCTGCTATATTTACTTAGCTACAGATTTAGTGAACGATTTTACATACAAAGCAAATAATCAGTACAAAACGTGATGCATTGTTATAGATTTAACTAACCAACAATTTTAAGTTCTTAAAATGAGCTCTGCCTCGGTCAGCTACAATATTAAAATGACGCATACCTACAATCCAAAACCACATATGTAATCCAGTGTTTTGAAAAATTTATTGCGACTCATTGGCAGAATATGGTGTGAGTGATGGAGTATATTATTCACAAGTATGTTTGCATTAGTGTATAATCACCTGAAAATAAGAATCATTGTGTTTTTGTTACCTTAGAATGAGCGGTTTATATGTACGAAGGGTGCAGGTCATCATTTACATTTGATACTCAGTGTTTTCTTAAGTGAGAAAGAATAAATTTAACACTGATAACAGTTTTTAATGCTGTGTTTTAGATTTTGATAAAGGGATTACCCTTTTGTTTATATTTGGATCACAGAGTGGACCTAGAAAATCAAATATTTTAGAAAATTATGTGTTTGAGAAAAACACTGATACGGCTTTGAAAGATTACCATGACTCAGATTAAAACAGTTCCAAACATAACTGGAATAATTTCTTTAATGTAGATTTCTTTTGAATTCTGCACCTGTGGCAACTGTATGGTCCTTTTTGACTGGGGCAGGGTTAGTGGACGATTGTTGATGACTGAATAAAGTCAAACTCTGAGCAGAGACTGACACAACAAAAGCACTTTTTACAAAGCAGAATCTCTTAAACCACGTTTCCTGAGAAAACCCGGGGGGCTTTATTATTCTCAAAGCAACTCATCTTCTGCCACTTCGCCTTTAGTAACACAGACACACAGCCCAGGCCAGGAAAAGGCCTGAAAAAACAGAATCAAAAAAGGGCTGTCATGAAAATGACAGATTTTGTAGGATTATTAGGCTCATCAAAACCTCTTCCACCAAGCCGGGTCTCTGTGCTTTATCCTCGCTGTCTTTCTCCGGCCCTGGGGTACAGATCTGCGCAGATGAGTGCTGAGTGGGTTCCTTAAAGTGTGGGACTTTTAAGACAGGCAACATGAATAGAGCTGGCATACTCGCAGCTAATTAGAGACGTGTGGGAACAATGGCTCGCTGCTGCTCCTATCACCGAACAGTTCCCACTGAGACAGGCCTCGTAGACATACGGAGGAAAACTTCTAACTTATCAGGCAGATGTAGAAGTCAGACTCACATTGCGTAATTAATAATAACAACAACATTGTAAAACATCTGAATCCATTCAGCAGATGGCATATTGGAGGATTATCCTGAGCCGAGCATAACGTGACTCTGAAATTGATTGATTCAGTCGTTTTAATTTCAGAGGACAACCGGCAGAGGGCTGCCTGAGAGGACAGCTTAGAGCTCATTCTCAACTCTGCAAAAGCTTTGTATGAGGGGAGCGAGATGAACTCATTTAAAGAGGAAAAGAGTGTAGGTCTCGCAAGTGTGTTCACAACAACACAGCATTAATCATTTAACATTGGCTGTGTTGCATAACTGGGTTTCTTTAGGCTCATTAGATATGAATCTAGGCCAAGTAAATATTTCACCATAGGCTACTGTTAAGTCTGATCCCTTGCCTCTCCTCTGTTTTTGAGCCACATTGAAACTATCCCTCTACCTCCGTTTTTGAGGCTCGCATCGCTCAAAATAGCCTAAAAACCCGAGATGCACTGCCATTTTTAAACCAGACCTCGCTAAGCATCTTTATAAGTTTATTATAGTTGATTTATGACATCGCCCAATTTAACTTCCCATCATCACAGGAGCAGCACCAGCGATGGCGTCTTCTCTCTTGGCTGTCCGGTGTCTTTCATTTGATTATACAGTAAAAGCTTAGGGGCTAAACAGCGAGAGCGGCAGTCTGTTCTCTGATGCAACATCAGGCAGCTTGTGTCAGCCATTTTCAATTTAACACTCCCTGGCAAAGGGGAACCATAACATTTATTATGTTTGGCAAAGAGGGGGGGAGTGAGAGCACACCAGGTACGACAGGTTAGTCATGTAGTGGCAGCAGTGCCCACAGGGGTAATGGCTGCTTGGTGGGGGAACAAAAACCATAATGAGGTAAGAGTGCTCATTGATTACCCCTCATTACAATACAGCTGATCCCCATCTTTAATACTCAGTGGAGGTGGCAGCCCTCCCTACCTCTATTTTCTCTCCATCCAGACCACATATGAGCTATTTGTGTGCTTGTACACAGATAAATGCACTCATTCTAGATTGCAGGAGAATAAGGCCAATGAAATGTAGGCTGCAGCCAAGCTAAATATTTAGAATAAATCTATATTTAACCACCCCATTTACACCTGGTATTAAAATGCGATCTGTATCTGGACACGTTATCCAGATAATAAACGATCTGATCTTTCCTTTGTGTTTGCACCTGATATCTTTAATGCGTTCTCGTTATCCTCATTGAGATCAGATCTTTATCCTCCAGAACAAAACCTGCGTGTGAGTAATTTCAGGAGTGGTGAAAAAAGTGCTAAAAATACAAGTGCTCATCTCAAAAACTACTCAAGAGCATTAGTTACCTTGGTCCCATAATTTACAGTAAATAGGTGGTAATTGTCAAGTAATATATTTAGAAATTTCTCAGAAATTACCCTGAGATTACCTCCAAATTAAACCCAGATTTCATGGTTAATTATGTGATAATTAGCAAGTACTGATTTCATGCAGTGAGTGGTAATCACCAAGTAACATTAAATTTGAAAATGATTTCAAACAAAGTTCAAATATGTGAAACAATAATTACCACCTAGTTGCATAAAAACAAAACTTTTGAATGATCATATATTTAACCATGAAATTTGTGGGTAATTTCTAATAAATGTTAAACATGTCTCTTGGTTTATTACCACCCACTATATGAAAACAGTACTTGCTAATTATCACATAATTAACAATGATATTTGGGGGGAATTTCTGAGAAATTTCAAATATATTACTCGGTAATATATCACCTATTTACCATGAAATTATGGGACCTGGAAATTAAAGTGTTATCTTACTTTTTAACTGCTTTTGTTTAATACATAATCAGTAGAAGACATTCTTTTGTCATTTTTTCTCATTTTAGGTTTTAGTTTCCATATTCATGAAATGATTCCGCCAGACAAATAATTAAGGATTCATTAGTTTTTCCGTCCATACGTCCTGGTTTTCATTGGCCCTTTTGCAGATCAGATCACCTTATTGCCAACAAAAAGGCAGATGAAAGTCTTGGTCATTAATTCAACTTGTACTCAGCACTCTATTATGATTTTGAAGTAGATCACATGGTATAATAAATACTTCAGCACAAGTAAAAGTACAGACTTGAAAATCTACTCATAAAAGTACAAGTACCCCCCAAAAAATTCACTTTCATCCCTGATTTGAGGTAGCGGAAAGTTTACAAAAGCTCACACAATAAATGCGACACACACCAGGTGCTGGACAGAAGCACACATCAAAAAAGGAAAAATAGGAGTCCGCTCACTGGATAATGCTCCCATAAACATATATTAATTTACCACATTGTGACGTGTTGAGCGCTCGAAATGTGCTTTCAGTTTCAATAATTGAAACTGAAAGAATCGGCAACTCTCTTCTCGCCTACGTGCTTAGTCCGGTGTGTGTCTGAAGAAAAAACGCACAAGAAAACACGGCGTAGCTTATGTTAGTTTAAATCTAAAAACCTAACTGAACTGTAGGTTTTAAGAATCGTGACGCCTGTATTAGTTTTCCTTTCATTTTTTTTTTTTTTTTTTTTTTTTTGAGGTGGCGGCAAACCAGCCTCCCTTAAAAAAATCTGAGGTTTGTAAGTTGTTGAGTTTGGGGAAACTTTATAAACTTTGTGACACGCTGTCTACAACAAATTCTTAATTATTTGTCTGTTTCTGTAAATTCAGCAAATGTAATACATTAAGTTATTCCTGTTTTTAAATAAAAAAGCGTTGTGTCAGTTTGTCCTGGTGTGTTGCAGAACCAGTGCAGACTCTGTGACTGGATAAATTATGCCCTGTTAACAGCAGATCAGCTGCACAGATGAGAGCAGCACACACTGTCGCACACAAGAGTTATTTCTTACTGCATACCATTAATTCCCTACCCAGTAGGCCTACTGCTTTAATTTTTCACCCAGTTCTGAAAAACTCATCTTTTGACTCTAACAAGACACATAACAGATGTATTTAATCAGTAATTAGCTCTGTCACTTTCAGCCTTCCTGCTTGCTCACTCTCGAAATTTCAACCTATTTTATATTTTGTTAACTAAATCAATGTTAGGTTGTGTGTGGATGCCAGCTCACTGTATGAATTGCATTTATCCGCATCTGAGAAAGGTTTCTGTAACTTTCTGGCACTAACAGTCCAAAAAGTGTTTCCACTTCACGCCGGGATTGGCCAGGTGTGTGGGGGTGAAAAAGTAACGTAGGCAGGGTTTGAACCTCTCAGGGTTTGAGCTCTCTTTTTTTCCCATCCTGTACAGCCACTTTTGTCACTTTTAGTATGTACAAATGCCTTCCAGGAGGAAAGATTTTCAAAAATTGTGCACCATTATCTCTGCTTGAAAGATTGCATAACCCCACTTTTAGCTGAAGATCTAGGTGCATATAAAAGAAAAAAAAAAAACATGCACCTGGTCTCATGTTGTTCGATATCTCACAGTGCTTAAAATATCAAGATACAGTCGGTTTAGAGACTCCGGGCCATCAGGATCATTCAGCTTTACGTAAGATTTACAGGGATCTATTGATAGAATATGACAGAAATGGAATATAATCTTCATAAGGACACAAACCTTTTATTTTCTAACAATGCGGTCACTGACACACTGCTGCGAACTGTGCTATAGCTGCAATTAGCTACTTAGTGGTCCTATTAGACTGTGACAGCCTCAAACACCTCTGGGAATAATGTTAACAGTTGTGATGTGACCACAGCAGCTCTGACCAAGAAGAAGACATGACAGAGTCAGACAAGGGGCATGAAGCAGTTGAGGAGCGAGCTTGTAGTGAGATAAATTTAAAAAATGCATGTATGTATTTATTTTGTCTTACATTTCTACCCTTTTGCGTTCCAAATTTAATTAAGTATCTACTTATATCTTGTATTTTGTGTCCATTATGAAGGAACTACAATTCTAGTTTCATTATACAACCATGTGTTGCATTATGATAATAAATGACCTTGAATCCTGAGTCGGCCTCGGCCCTACTGGAAGCACACACAAAAACAGCATGGGTCCCAGGACTGAACCTTGGGCCACATAATAGCTGATATCTGTGGATGCAGATGTGAATTCCTGAGCCGGCAGAGCAATTCAAGGGCAGAAAAGGCGACATGAACCCAGTCATGCAGGCAGTTTAATGAAACAGAGTAGTAGATGGTGTCAGAAGCCATAAGATCCAATAAAACAGTGAGGAGTTCCCTGCATCTGCTGTTAGTAGAATTTTAACTTTTAAAAGTGCTGTTTTCTGATTAAAAAAAACATAGAAATGCATCACCGTGTAATTCCTGGCAATAAGCCATTTTTCTCTGTAACTTTTTCTTTTGTTTGAAAAGGTTGACTTGGATAAAGGCTGTAATGGTTTACAGGGGAAGAATCAACACCAGGTTGTTTTAAGGGTTAGTGTGATTATCCCTCTGCAGGTTTAAAACAGTGGGGAGACAAGCTAGAGAGACACTGGCAATTTAAAGTTGTATGTGAGCTGCTTGGAAGGAACCACAAATGGTGGAGTTAATTTTGGAAAGAAAGTAAGAGGTGGTCCAGACAGTCACGGTAACATGCCTGGAGGGAAAATATCCAGTTTGTGGAGTGTTCTGCAGTTTTATACTCTTGACCTCGAACTTCCTCACATTTCTGAGTAATTTCTTTTAACAGCTGCTGTAGAAGACGACGGGGGGAGGGGTCAATGACAGAAACGATAACCTCAAATAAAATTCTTGACATACCTACAGGTTTGTGACCGTAAATGAACTTCGCTGCTGCATTTTTCGTGTTCATTTCTCGCTGCAAGGTCGATAAGCGTTTCACACCAAGATTTTGTTTTGTGATGTTTCCACGTCTCGCTCAGCTCACCCGCATTCTTTCTTCAGAGCTGTTCCTGTGTCTCAATAAGCTCTTTCAAAACAGTGCTAGCCACTCGTGCTGTCTGAATAAACGCTTATTTGAGAGCAGAGCATCACTGCTGACACTGAGCTGACACACGGAAGGATGTGTGTCTGTTTAGGCTGTGCTTACGCCCATATTGCACATTCAGATGTTCTACAATACTCTTTTTCTCATAATGTTTAAGCTATGCAGCAAACTGAATTAGGAGGTATTAACCTGGGTTACCCTTACAGCAGCTGTGTTTTTCTCATATAAAGAGGAACAAGAATCATCACCTAGCGGTTGTATGCCTCTGCCGACCAGTCAAGTTACATCGTGTCTGTCCAGGCTCACATAATATGTGAAGTGAAGCCTTTGAAGGATTTTAATAGAACGTCTGAAGTGTATTAACTGCATTGTGCACTGGCAAAATGGAAACTATCCACTATACTGACATGTATGATTCCAGTGAATAATTTCCAGAGAGAAACATGCCGTCCTCACTTAGAGACTACTTTTATAGAGGAGTAACAGAGGACTGATCGAGAGCTTCAAGGGTTTTTGCAGAACATTAGGATGCCACAGTGAAGTTGACCTTTGGGATATAAAATGTCATCACTTCATCATTTTATCCTTTAAGATATTTTTGTGAATTTTTGTCATAATTAGAGCATGAATTCTTGAGCAGGGCTGGAAGTAACTAATTACAAATACTCAAATTACTGTAATTAAGTAGTTTTTTGGGGTACTTGAACTGCAATGAGTAGATTTTCATGTCTGTACTTTTACTTGTACGTCAGTATGTATTACAAGATGTAATCTACTTAGTTACTTTTAAAGTCTTAATTGAGTACTGAGTACAATTTGAATTAATATCCAAACCGTTCATCTCCATTTCAGTAGCCAATCAGGTGATCTGATTAGAAAGAGGCCAATGAAAGCAATGACATTCAACTGAAAAACAAAACAAAACACTGCGGCAGCACATTTGGAATACGGATTGTAATGATCAAACAATAATCGATTAATTGCTGTTAAGAATTTAACTAATTAAAAATATATTCATGGATATTTAATCAGTAATCACGGCAGTAATTGCACCTCATCTGACTTCGTTGAATAAGGAAAATTAAACTTAAAACTAAACTTTGAAACTTTAATATGAGATAAAAATGACAACAACAAAAAAAATAAATGAAAAAAAAAAGTCTTTGTATCTTATAAATTATTAATGATTAATTGATTGTTAGTGTTTTCAACTATTGATTAAAGAAAACACACAAAATCTTCAACCCTAGTTTGGAGAGGTGAGTGTGACATCAGTGGTTAAAAGTACAGTAACTAATACTCTGAGCAGTTTTTGAGACAAATATTTTGCACTTTTACTGAAGTATTTTTATGACACCAGTTTTACTTGTAAATGAGTAATATTTTGGCAATGTAACAGTACTTGTACTTGAGTACAGGTTTCCATCACTCTTTCCACCACTGCTCTTGAGTTAGGGCCAAATACATATGTTGTGAGGTCACAGTGACCTTTGACCTACAAATTCTAATAAATCGAGTCCAAGTGGATGTTTGTACCAAATTTGAAGTTCTGTCCAGGTGTTCTTGCAATTTTGTGTTCATGAGAATGGGACAGACGTGAGTTCATAGTGACCTTTGATCATTAAAATCTAATCAGTTCATCCCCCCTGAGCTCAAGTGAACTTCTGCACTAAGATGGAAGAAATGTGCTCTTGAGATATCGTGCTCACAAGAATGGGACCCACAGATGGATGGACAACCAGAAAACATAACGTCTCCACGGCTGTCAGCAGCATGGAGGTGTAAAAATATTCTTCATAATAAGTCTGAATGAAGCAGATCAACAGAATCTATGCTGCCGGTTCGAGTGACTTAATCAGTCATGAAGATCTCCACCCCCCAAATCTAAGTACATGGCAGCGTTCAACAGGTGGAGCACTGAGCCCCAACATTACAACTCAATGCCTACGAACAAGACCAAGCCACTGCCTGCAGCGGAATTTCTTCCCTCGCCAGATGGTTTGATTAAATAAAGCAAATTAATCATTTTATGATGAATTGTCTGCAGATCTGTTTCAAAGTAGACATCATTCATCATGAGAAACGAGAAAAAGAGTCACACATTCCTGATAAATGAAGAATAACAGGAAAACCTTTAACCCCAGTCTGTGATGCTCAATGCTTCAAATTCATTTTTCTCTATTCAGCTATGCATTATAAAGATCAGTGTGATGTAAGAGCTGTGAAAAGGTGATTTGCACCCCTAACTCTGAATATAACTTGTCTGTGGCTGCATTGTATTCTGGTTATTAAGGCTACTGTCAGTCAAAAAATAAAAAAGTTCCTCATTGTCCTCACCAGTGGATTTCTCCCTGTAATTCTACACTGGTGAAAACTGGCAGCTCTAGGGAAAAAAAAAATACTACTTTGTGGTTTAATGCCTCCACATCCATGTCTGTGCAGCCTCATATAACACATGTAGTGACGATTTTGAAGGATTTTCAGTTTTTCCCCAACATGTGATTGCTTCTGTGTGTGTGCATGTGTGCATGATCAACGGACCTGCATCTTGTCCAGAGCTAATCTCGCACACTACTGGACTAATCAGCCTAATTTTGTTTGGTGCACATTGATGACTATATGCTGAAGGAAACCCCTGTGGATTCACAATTTTTGAAAAAATTTTTTTTGTGGCTCCATGTCGGCGACAGTCACAGTTGGAGGCAATATGTTTTCAGGTCATCACATTCTCGTGAATGCGATATCTCAAGAACGCCTTGAGGGAGTTTCTTCAAACTTCTTCTTCAAACAAGTCTTCACACATTATATGAGTCTGGACAGACATGGATGTAAACTGTAACTTGACTGGTTGGTGGAGACAAACAACTGTGAAGCAGTAATTCTATTTTTTGACTGCTCTGTTTTATAAGACCATTGACAGCTGCCTTCTCACTCTTCTTAACCGGCCATTAGGGGCCATAAGTGAACAACAACTACTTCAGTTTGAAATCTTGTTTCAGCTCGGGATAGCATATGTGGGGGTTCATGTTAATGTTGGCGCAAATCTCAGCTGGTTGCATCTGGCAGTTGTGGTGCCATTGCAGTAGGTGCTTCACCATCTGTTTGCCTGGCGGGGATCTGCACTCTACTAAAGGCACTCTTATAGTAAGTGTATGAATTCTGTTTTGTGAGATCACAGTGACCCTGACTTTTGACCACCTAAATCTAGACAGCTCATCATTGAGTCCAAGTGGACACTTGTACGAAACCTGAAGAAATTCCCTCCAAGTGTTCCTGAGATATCTCGTTCACGAGAATGAGATGGGCGTGAGGTCACAGTGACCTTTGACCACGCAAATCTAATCAGTTCATTCTTGAGTCCAAGGTTTAATTGCAAACACATTTCCCTCAATTGTGGCTTTGTCTTGTCCCTCCTACCAAGGATGCATGGAAAGACACAAGGACACCACGCAAGGAGAGAGAAAAAAGGGAATGTGTTAGTATAGAAATGGGACGTCCTTTCCTCTGAAGTGTCACATGATGCCACATTCATTTGTGATGACAGTGGCATCACAGTGGCACTATGCTAATACTAATAAAAGGCACAAAGTTATCAGTGTTTTCTCCTTGGAGCCTGTTACCTGTTTAACAAACACCTGCACTTAAATAACAGCCTGATACTGCATTTATACTGTGTGCAAAGAGGCAGAATGCATTAATATTATTTATTCGTTTTTTGCATCCGTATTTATTGATATTCTGATTGTGAATTAATTATTAAATAACCCAGAATATGATTACGGTTTTGTGGCTTATTAACCAATTCTGAAAAAAAAAAAAAAAAAAAAAAAAAGTCACCGCCTCCTATCAGGGGTTATTTGTAGTTTCTGCATGTTACGTTGCTTCACATATCTGTTTTATCTCCAGGCGTTAAGCATACAAACATTAACAATCGACATAATCTTTGTCGTGCCAAGGCAACAAAAAGAGCTTGCAATTGAAAGACTACACCGCTGCCCCGTCCAATCACGTACACCTGTCTCATTACTCTGCACTACAATCAACATACATAGGTGGGGTCGGTTCCTGTCTCCTGCAACCAACCAGAATGAATAAAATTTCATATACAAATAATTGAACAACAATTGTATTGAAGGAAAACTGGCTCTAACATACGGTGTTTTTGAATATAAGAAATTATTTACTAGGTTAAATGTTTCAGGGAAAACTGATATGATGTAACTGATATAAAACCTGACGCTCAGGTATGATCAACCTCACATGTGACTGAGTGAAATAATATGATGTAAAATGTGTTTCTGACTGATAGACTCCTACTCTGACTTTAATTGCGTCCATTCATCCGCAACCGCCCAAACATGTTATTTTCTCAGATTAATTCAGAACAGAGCTTCCCAGGTGATTTCTTTATTGTGTGCTGTTTGACGTATAAATTTTACTTTGATGATTAGAAACGCTGCCGTCAGTCATTGTAAATGTTTCCATAATGTCACTACAGCAAATATTCATATTTAAGCAGCAAAATTAAAACTGTAGTTAGAAAGTTGGCAGGACAGAGGAACCTCTCCAGAGGAAACAGAATGAAACGTTTAGTTTCTGACATATATTTGCTGAGACAGCTCTGACGGAGCTCCGGATTTATCAGGAGGATGGCTGTTTTATTTTAAACGAACTGTATTAACCTGGACTGTGTGTGTGTGACATTTTGGATGTGTAGAAGAATACAGAGCCTTGATGAACATAACATTAGATCTTGTCCAATCCGGTCTGATTGGCCAAAGATTTAAACAATCAGTGAAGCTATGGTCCTGTGCCATGTCTAAAAATGTGCACAGTGTCTCTGAATGAGGAGACACTTTCACTCGCAACCCCACATGCTAGAAAATGTTAATTTTTATGACCCAACAAACCCCTGTGGTTTTAACTGCGATCCGAGCATCACTAGTCATTTTGTTGTTCAGACCTAAACTGAACAGATTTTTAACTAGATGGCGAATCAGAAAACAAACAAAATATGAAACTTGAGACTGAGACACTTTAGTTTAAAGTGCTATCTGTCTTCACTCCGGCATGAAACTCCAGTGATGTTGTGATGTATCAGATCAGTCTGACGTATCCTCGCTCATCGCTCCGCAGAGATCCCTCCTCGCTCGTGATCCTCGCTCTTCAGAAATGAAATAGGAGCTTTGGGACTGCCTTCAAGTTGGTGGACCAGAAGAACTTTTGGGTCAAGTGAGGATTGAGGAAGCATCAAATAAGAAAGATGTACAAGTGGACATTCGTGTGACATTTGAAGAGGCGGTCTTGGTTCTTGGGATTGGACGTATGGACGTGGGGACATTCCAGAGGCATAATATATAATAATAATAATTGACAATTTTTCATGTTTTGACATCCTGTTTGCCACGTAGGGAGCCACCTCTCTTGAGGGATACATCTTGCTTTTCTGACTGTGAATGTGGCTCAACAAAGGAATGGTTAAAGGTGACACACAACTTGTCATGACTTACCTGTGGGAATGCACTGAACAACAGAATGATCCAGACATATAAGGTACACACCACTATTCTGCTGTTTTTGAAAAAATACACCTTTAGTCACCTACATCACCATGCACCATGCCCATCTTAAATCAGTTGCTGAGGCTTTTTGACTCCCATCTTATTCCAGTTTAAATTGCAGAGAATTCCTGTTTTCGTTTAAACTGCCCAGTCAAACCGACATGCACAAATGGAAGACAATTTCAAAAATAACTCTTCCACCTACCATGATATTTTCCTAGTCTCTCCACCGCTCAGTGCCCCCTGCTCACATCCACTTCCCCCTGCAGGGATGCTCTGCTTGCTGTTAATGAGCGTGGACATCTCTTCGGAGCGCAGAGCCCACCTTACTCCACTGCTGCTGAGTTCCCCATATGGTGAGGCCTTGTGTTGACTCTCAGCTCCTACAGCAACCACCATCGCAAAGGTCAACTGGAGAATTTGTTACACATGAAACAATGAGAAAATATACCATATAACACAGGGGCAAAGCATGGTTGTGTGATAATGTGCATGGGGTTTATTCAGACGTATTCTAATCAAAAATAAATCCTCAGAAATATGTTACCATGGCAAAGCAACTGTCATATTAAATCATCATCTCTCCTCCAACGCTTTGTTCATTTGAGCATGATAAAGATCTCCATACTAAACTATGGACATAAAGCAATGGACTCATTATTTGTACTAATTTTTGCACGAGCAATTGCTACATATTGCACCTTTAGTTTTTATCAGGGATCAAATGTAAGTATGTAAAACAGGAAAGTCTGAGTATGCAGCCTCACTCACCTTCTGTTCCCCTGTAGACGCCTTTGAGACGACTGCTGACTGAACCGCTGTGCTCTCAGGTTTGCAGGTGTAGGTGATTGCAGGGGTTGTCTTCCTTTCCCTGGATATTCGGTGTGGCGTGGGCTGTCTGTGGTGACGGCTGAAATTATCAAATGAAACAACATTAAATAATTATGAGCAGGATTTAGTAAAAGCCTAGTGCAAAGCACTGTGAGGCAACAAATGATGTAGGGTGCTCATGTGTTTAAAATAACAACTCGCTGGGAGGAAACTGTGATCTTGATAGCACAGTAACACACAGTATTGATTAGCTGCCCTATGGGCAATTAGCCAACACTCCATCTAACAGTTACACATGCAGCAGTTAAATGCTCCACATGCACAGTGTTGTAAACGTTCATTGGCTGGAAAATATTTCCACTAGCGTAACGAAAGAAACTACTAAGTTCATTTGAAGCTGAACTCTGAGATCTTTCTTTGTTGTTGTGAGGAGATCTTTCAGATTTACCCTCCTAGGAACAGCTTTATGTCAAGCTACAGTATGGGCTGCTCCTCTGCTGCAAAGTTTTCAATTTCACAAATCATATGAGAGGTCAAGGAATTTTGTCATGAGCTCTGGAGCAGAAAAAGAGCAATGAGAATGAGAGACCTCCTGATATGAGCTGAGTTTATTCAAGTGAAGACTGACCAGATTCCCGAAAAACAAAACTTTATTCTGAAAATATCTTTTTAGGAAACTCAATAAAAGCTGAGAAGAAACATGGCTTCGGGGCTGCACAAAGAAATATACTGTAGTTTTGGTTTAGAGGAAGGGATGCAAACCGGAGAGGTCTGAGAAGCTCCAGGCTTCAAACACAATGTTTCCTTGATTGTTTCAACACACCTTGATGTTGCAGCATCTCTCCATGCAAGAAACATTCAGGCATTCTGTATCCCTGGCACCTCTAAAATCTCAGATATCCTGATTCCCCTGCGACCTCAGAAAATCATTTTACAGAAAATAGGTCATGGACTGTGGAATAAACATGAGGAGAATTTTCCTGGTTTGTAAGTACTTCACAGACAGAGCAGTGTTGTGTGTATCTTGCGCAAACACTTCTTACAGTGCACTGGCACAGTGTGAGCTTTTTTTTTCTTGCAAAACACTATGTTCCTTATTATTGGGAGTTCTTATTTTCTTTCCAAAATGCTTAAAGGCAATGGTGGTTGAAGTTTACAGATCCTTTACTTAAGTAAAAGTAGCAGCACTAGACTGAAAACTGAAATACAATTGTGGTCAAAAGTTGCATACGCCTGGAAAGAGCATGGCAGTTTTTGAATTTCCAATGATTTCTTCCTTTATTTATAGCTCTTCTGGAAGAATCACAAAATCTGCTGGGTCAAAAATATACATACAGCAGCTTGAATGATCAGTTTTGGTGATGTAGAAAGTTAATCAAATTTCCTTAGTCCCATGGCCTCTTAACTTCTTGTGAGTGATTCCAACCGACTACAGATGATGATTTCTGATGATTTCCAATTTAAATAGGGCCCATTTAATACACTCATTGGACTCAGCCACAAACGCTACAATGGGAAAGTCTAAGGAGCTCAGCACAGACATTAAAAAGCGACTCACTGACTCGAACATGACAGGAAAGTCACTTGAAGCCATTTCAAAGTAGCTACAGATCCCAAAATCAACTGTGCAAACAACTGTTTATACGTATAAAGTGCATGGCACAGTTCCTATGATCAGGAAGAAAACACCATATCACCTGCTGCTGAGAGACAACTGGTCAGGCTGGTCAGGAGGCAACAAAGAAACACCAAAAAGCAGGTCTGCAATAAATTAGAAGCTGCTGGAAAAAAGATGTCAGTGTTTTACATCGTCATGGGCTGAGAGGCTGCTGTGCAAGAAGGAAGTCAAAGTCCTGACTTAAACCCCATCAAGAACTTGTGGCCTGTGCTGAAGAAAGTAGTCTGTGTCAGAGAGCCAACAAAGATACAACCAGAGGGTTGTGGATGGTTACCAAAAGCACCTAACTGGGGTGAAAATGGTCCAAGGGGCATGTGACCAAATATTTCCATCGCTGTATGTGTATTTTTGACCCAACAGATTTTGTCATATTTCCAGAAGGCCAGTAAGAACCAAAATGCATGATTGTTTTTTGTGACAGACACGTGTTTCAATCATTCCATCATAGAAAATAAGGAGTTATAGGAATCATTGAGAAACTCAAAACTGCCATGATATACATGCTCTTTACAGCGGATGTAAACTTTTGACCACAACTGTAATTACATGTAAAAGTCCTCCATTGAAAATGTGCCCAAAGTTTAAGTATGTAAGTAGCGAAATGTACTAGTACAGTAGCACAGAACATGCATATGGACACACACACAGGCCATGTGCACTGATCATGCTCTAAATGGGCACATATCTGAACAGCTGCGGACACCACAGATGCATCATCTACATTCAAATTTCAACTGCATCAACATCAGTGACCACTAGAGCACCCATACTATATAGTGCCAACCAAGTGACTGTACCCCCATCACTAGTAGTCACTGTTCTCCTGTTGAGTGCAAGCTGACATACAACAATACAGTTGCAAGAAGCATCATCATCATCCCAGTACTTTGACAGAGAGATCGAAGGTCAGACTTAACATCATACTGATCTTCTACAATGTTAGAAAAAGCCAAACCAACCAAATACAGGGATTTTGAGGGGGTGAAAGTTGCTTGTCTTTCTGTATTGTCATTATTTTAAGGCAAGAAAGAGAGTTTATGATATTTTTCTTTTTTGATCCTTTACAGATTATTTTTCTTTTTTCTCTGATGTTGTTGTTTGATGTTTTTTAATTTATTGATTTTTTTCTTTAGTAGCCAATTGTCTTATTTTCATTGATAAACAAATCATTACAAAAAAAGAGAGGTCAAAGGTCAGGGTCAGCTTCAGAACGAAATGTAAAATTTGGCATCCTTCCTCAGTAAGGTGGCCGATTGCCAACACAGGGCTTAAACCTGGACTGTCCAAGTGAATGATGGCCCCTTACTTTTTTTTTTTTTTTAACCAGCTGAATTAATCCCCAAAACTCGGCCAAATGCCCCTTCTGTGTTGAAGGTCTTTGCTCAAAAAGATAATAAGATCCGATTTTACCCTTTAAGCTCTCTGTTGACCTCACCACCCCATTCAAACCTCTATAATCCTAACTATTTGAGATAGCCACCTTTTTCAGTGAGTCACAATATTAAAATGAGTTTTACTGACAGAGGGGAACTTTGGGGACACGTCTTTCTGTCATTTACCAGGAAGGGAATTAACCGTTTTCCTGCTAACAGATATAGGCAGTTCTCCAGTTAAAATTAAAATATACATTTAATCGCTTTTGAGTATTTTATTATTTGTATTCTGCTGGGGAAAATAATAAGATGTAATTTGTAACAAAATACTTTAAAGGTATAATCTGAAACATTTTACTAAAAAATTGTATAACTCATAAACAGATCCTCCAATCATCACTTATGACCCACCAGAAGTGTGTTGTGGTGGCTGTATCTGCAGAGACCCTGCCCTCGGTCTGTAAATCCTTATTTTTTCTAATTATTTTGCTATGCTTCGGGACGTTTCACTAACCTAAAACGTTTGATGTCCTGATGTGTTCAGACGAATCCTACAGACTCAGACTACATTTAAGAGCTTGAATTTGCAGATTTGAAATACTTAAAATACATACTGATTATGTCATTTTATTCTCAAATGAGAGTCATTTTTATCTCCAGGTTTAAACTGCAGATAAAACTGCAGATAAGTTAGCCTTATCACAGTCTTAGGCAATAATTATTGCAGGGTCCACCAACGCACTCATTGTACCAGACCTTAAGTACATAACCTAAGTCAGGTCACGTTAAACGTGCGGTCAATGTTGTGAAACGGTCGCAGTTTGATTACGTTTTAAGCGCCAAATTTTAGGTTTAGGAAAAGATCATGGTTTGGTCAGAGTTTTTCTTCTAAACACTTTCTAGTTGTTAGAAAATAAATGAAAACGTGATAAGACTGAGAACTATGTAGAACTGATTTGTGGAGTTAGACTGATTAACTGTGGTCCAAGATTTCTAAGTGCAGGATTATTTGAGTGGATCTGAAACATGGCTCGCAATGTGCCGGAGCCATGGTCCCCCAGCGCTATACAAGCCCTGCCGACTCACAAATGCTGCCTCCCCACCCTCCCTAATGGTCAGCTCCGAAAGTACCTCAACGACTCTTTCAGTCTGAATCAGCCCAGCAGCTCAGTTCAGTTCATTTCAGTCAACCCAACACAGAAAAAAAAAAATACTATCCTGTCATTGTCCTTGGGCTCTGGTGGCTCCAACATGTCTGGACTTGTCAATTTCAAATACCAGTATTTTGTACAACTCCAACAAAAATAGCTGGGATGCCATGTAAAATGTAAATAAGAACAGACTGCAATTATTTGCAAATCCTTTTTGACCTATAATCAGTTGAAAAGACAAGATAATTAATGTTGAAAATGATAAACTTTATTGCTTTCTGTAAATATGCATTCATTCTCATTGATGCCTGCAACACGTTTCACAAGAGCTGGGTGTGTTTACCACTGTTGGAACATGTTGCAGCTATCAAATTCAGAATGAGTGTACAAAAAACAATGTTAATCAGTTTGAATAATAAATAGCCTGTCTGCATTCATTTGAATGTAGGTCGAAAGGTTTTTGCAAATCATCGCATTCAGTTTTTTTTTTTTTTTTATGTTTTACACAACTTCCCAACTTTTTTGAAACTGGGATTACATTTTATTTAAATACATTTGATGAGCAAATATTTGTCATTTGTGACAAGATACTTTCTGATGTATTTGTGCGTCTCTCTACCTGCTAACCACCACCAAACACCAGGTGGAACAACAATCAACACAAGCTGCTACGCCAGTCTTGCATGGCAGCTGTGCCACCATTAGTGCATAAATGTGGCTGAATGACAGGTAATAGGCTCATGATAAAGGCTCTCTATAAATCCAGTCCATAAAAGGTCTTTTAAATTTGATGTAAAAGTCTGGATAGATAAGGAGTCACTGGGTCAGTGGGAGATGGTCCCTGACAATAAGTCATGAGGCTGGCAGTGCAGTACTGTCTGCGGATTTTGAATATTATTATGGTGTCATTTGAAATACCTTTTAACTAATGCTTCTCAGAAATTAATTAAAGACCAAATAAAGCCAGAGTAAACACAGGGAATGAGATTAAAGCAATACTTTTGCACATTTTACAACTAACACACGCTGAATGAACAGCATTATTAGGGTTGTTCTAAATTTCTCTAACCAATCACAAACCCTCCATTAGGGTTGTTTGGATTTTGAATTAAAGAGTTATTCATTGTGTTCCTCATTAAACTGTTAAAATTACAGCTTAATGTGCTTAGGTCCATGCCACATACTCCAGCTATCGTTTTAAAAGGAGTGCTCAGGCACAGGCTCGTTGTTTATGGTTTTGTGTATCCCTCTAAAAGCTAGTCAAGCACAGCTAAAGGTGGGCCCATACTCCATATTTATGAAATTGGCTCTGTGTGAAATTGGTTTTTGCCTAATGGATCCCTGCATGGGTGCACCGCCTGATACCTCAGCCTCAGCTTATCAGCACCGGAGTCACACTGAGGACAGAGAGACAGAACAGGAAAGAGGACAAATAAACAGGAACAATGCAACAACAAAATGAAGCTAAAATTATTTTCTTTAAAAAAAAAAGGAAAGAGTATTCACAACTATGAGCATAAATGACAAAGAACTGACAATTGCAGCATAGCACACTTCTCCCATTCAGACGTAAACTGCAGTACATTAAGGATCCATATATACTGTTGACTGTTAGCCTCTACCTGAGTGTAAATTTGCCACATTTCAACTAAAATGGTGAAGCCGAGCATCTAACAGGACAATAGGGGAAATATAAAGTAAAAAGGCTTCATTCTCACTTTAAGAACCTCCACTACACAGCGCTCTCTCACTATCACTATCACTCCCCAGGACCAATCAGATGGCTAATGAGGCTGAGGTCGCTCAGTGCAGTGCGACACTGAAAACCATCTCAGATTAAGAGAGTAAAGAAAGTGCCAGGTTTCTTTCTGTAAAGCTGTGCATCATTAAACACAAAGTGGAAGGATTTCAGCATTGTTAAGACAGCAGCCACCTCAAAAGGTCATTACTTGTATTATGAACCAGGGATTAAATAAGTATGTATCAGTATCTGGTTACTGGGTCTCTTTAAAAAAAAACACTGTGTCATTAGGGTTGTGACAGTATGGATTTTTTTCTGACCGCGGTGAAAAAGCAACATATTCCTGCAGGATGGTTTAGCCCCAACTGTCCAAATAATTACATTTTACTGGACTTTATTGAAGCATATATTGCAAGAAATAGGGCAGTGCACCGTGCAAGCGAGGGAAAGCAAACAGCAGCCAGGTGACGGTGCTGCTCATAGTGGAGCAGAAACTTAAACTCAGCATTAAGTTGTCAGTGTGGCAGTAAATGTACAGCACGGCTTTACAGTGTGACTGTTAATAAATGCTGCGGTTTCTCAAGATCAAGAAAAGATTGGTTTGTTGTTTCCCAACTGCTGGAAAAGTGAAGGAGGTAGCCCCAAAGCCCCACGATGCAAGATGAACGGGAGAGGCTCATGTTAAGATAATGCTGATGCTAGCGTTGTACCTTTACCAAATCAGTTCCAGTGCAAGCGTATCCGTTTCAGAAGCTCTGTAAGTCCAGCCTTTAACTGCAGTGCCTTCATGGAGATGTGGTAAAATAAACAGTAACATAACAGTAAATTCAACACCAAATGTCTGCTGGGATAATGTATCACTCTTTCTGTGTCAAAAACAATTGTTAGCATGCTGTTAGCCGTTCACTGATAGTCCAATGATGCCTTGGGTTGAGTGTCGAACAATGTCAGCCAATCAGAGGCTGTGTTCCTGACTCGTGTTTGACAGTGCTGATCCACAGATGTATTAGTAGTAGGGCTGACTTTCAATAGTCGAATATTCGACGATTCGATTCGGAGAGGTCTGATTCGACTATGAACCTCGCAGTCGAATCGTCGGAAAATGTTGTTATGTAACTAGACCATACCATTCCCTACTAGGCAGGGGTGCCCACGACTGCTGAGCAGAATTTGATACATAGAATGTCTTTTTTTCATATATAAAAGCCTATTTTTGATACAAAAATCAAACTATTCGTCGACTACGGCAAAATCTGACGAATCAGATTCGACTATGAAAATCCTTAGTCAAAAACAGCCCTAATTAGTAGATCCTTGTATGATCTCAAATGCATTGCACAGAGTAATAATATGAGATTGACCAGTGATGCAGTGATGTGTAATGAGCTTAACCCCACGGCAGACATAACTTGCACTACAGTCTGTTCAAAATAAATGAAAAGAAACTTGTGCATTTGGGGTTTTTCTCCCGCTGTACTGTTGCAACCCCTACCAGAGTTTAAGACTGACTTTTTCTCTGCAGAAAATTTTAGAAGCACCAGCACAAAATTCAATTGGAGCCCCACTTGAACTGACATGCAACTCCCTGGGCCCCTAAACAAAATTCTGCTAAGGGACCCTCCTGCTTGACTTGTGAGTCATCTAAACCATTTGCCTTTGCCACAGAGTCACACCTGACACTAGAATCCTCCCTACTTTAAAGCAGTTTGCTCCATCTGTCGTTCTAAGAATAAGCCGATCCGTACAGAGCAGAATGAGGTTTAAACAAACTATATTTATGCAGTTATTGTCAGTCTTTCTGTGTTGTCCACTTCTTGTCGTGGCTTTGGTTGCAGCGACTTTTTCCCCCCCATGGGGTTCCTCCAAATCCTTCTCACTCCCTGACTGGATTGGGGATGTAAACACAGTGGTGTCCTGAGTCTGTTTTGGGGTCTGCAGAAAGTAATAATCTCTAACAAGATTAGACACAATGACAGTACCACAGAATCTGTTGGTAAATGCAGTGCTGTTGGAGACTGATGGCTGTTATGTTGCATCGGCAATTAGTATTGGCGATCGATCGCGTCGTTAAAGTTTCTCACCAGTCCAGCAAATCTGTTGCCAACTCTGAATTAAGTATTGTTAATCCAAAATCCAAAGATCCTTTTTAAAATCCCCTCTGCACTGATGTCCACTCTGGTGTTGAGGAAATTAAGTGCAGAGTCCATTGTGGGGTGGCTGATGGAGCCTGACAGTCCAAGAAAATACACAGAAAGCTTAAAATCTCATCAGCCATTGAAGTAGCAGAAGAACTGATTGGTATTCATCAGCAACAAAGCAAGCCCCAGTTAATAAGCAGTATGATCATTTAGAGTGCACCTCTTACACCTTTTAATTACAGTAGGCTAATAGAGCTCAACGGTGAGGTTCCAAAAGTGAAAATCCCATTCATATTCTGAATATGGGATTTAGATTATCGGTGTGTGATGTCATAACCATCAAAGGTAGACTTACAAGTTATGAGTCGTATGATATGTTGTGTGTGTTTGAGAGAGAGGAAGAGAGAGAGAAAGAGGTAAAGGATGGCAGAAGGAGGACTATTGGAAACAATGGGCCTCATGCAAGAACATTTCATATTCTCTTGCTTTTTTATGTACACTGTAACAAATTGCTGTAATAGCTACAGTAAAATTTTACAGTATCTTCTTGTTTTTGTCATTTTACAATGTTTAACTGTATACCGCAATGCATTATGGGTAAAAACAAATTACAGTAACCTGCTGCATAACTTCGCGGTTTAAATATTGTAAAATTTACAGCAGCTGTGTTTCTGGCATGTAGATTATGTGTATTACAGGTAAATACTGTTGATATTTGGATTTTGGCGGTTAGAACTTCCGAGAGGAGAGGAAGCAATGGCGGAGCCTGTGTAGTCACCGGAGTACGGCTAAGAATTCAGCGGACTGGTGAGTAATATTTGTTTCAGTGACGGTAATTTTCTATAACTTTAGTTAAGACAGATGTAGCATTTAGCACGAGGGCAGTCTGCATCGTCTTCACATCGCATTTCTCCGATAAACAGGCAACATTACAGCTAAGGTAACATGCATGTATGCAGAACAGGGGTTGGGTTAATGTTGATGTCGGCAGAGAAAGTTGTATTCGGTTAAGTTTTAAGTTAGTGGTGTTTTGGACCGTTTTGGACCGAGCTGGAAACGCTCACTTCGTAGGGTTTAAATGGGAATCAATGCTAGTTTGCTCGCGTTTCCGCTGTTTTCCACTGCTCCTCTCGTCCATGTGGTGGATAATGATATAACACGTGCGATGTTGGGGCATGTGTGTTTGTGTAGTCTCAGCCGTCATAAACAAAAGATTACGGAGGTTTATGTCGCGGTGCGGACAGGAGAGATGAGAGCTGGGACACCGGGGCGGAGGCCGGGTACTGTACTCATGTTGTAAGGTTGGTTTTCAGCCGTGAGACGGCAGGTAGCAGGCAGAGAGACAAATCACAAATCATGTAGTTAACGATCACAATTACTCCGGAGCTTTTAATGAAGGTAAAAAAAGTAGCATAGTTATTTATTTATTTATTTATTTCAGTTAAAATTTGGCTTTGCTGCAGTGCTTCGTGAACTGTGGTTCTGTGTTTTGAGAGCTGTGCCTCCTTCGGACAGTCACCTAGCCGAACTGCTGCTGCAGCTGCAGGACAGGTCCTCTACACAGTCCCGTTAGTTAAAAATAATAAAGTAATAATCTACCATGTCTTGTGTTTTGCAACTTGTGCATCATATTGTTACAGAGCTGGAGGGATCCACACACAGTGAGCACCACCACTGAAGCCCATGGTGACCAAACACAATTGAAGGGGATTTTGGAGGTAAAAACATTTTGTACAATTTACAGTTTAAACTGTGACAACACAATATGAAAACACCCAATGCATAAGGTTTCTTTTCTTTGGATGCAAGTTACAATGTGTCACTGCCGCATAACGTTTGTCCCCCTGGGTTTGTTAAAGCCAGTAATGTTAATCTCATTTAGAAAATAAATAAAAACACTAAATTGACCTTGTCTAACTTCATGTGAAAAGTGGTGACACTAGACATTCTCTGTCTGTCACACACACCACACACACACACACACTACAGTGCAAAATGAACTTTTTTGTCCACCTGTAAATGGCTAGTGAATCCTCAGATTTTACCAGCCACTGGTAGGTGATAATTTGCAACCACTGACATAGTGTACGCTCTGGAATAGGTTTTCTTGCTCCATTATCACCTGCTTTGATGGACAATTAAGTTTTGAATCATGAACTTCATGAGTCAATGCATGTGTGAATGACTGTGAGGCTAATTCATGACTTCTGTTTTGCAATTTGTGCATCTTTTAGCTACAGGTGGAGGGATGCCAAGGGAAGCCACATGCAGTGAGTGCCACCACTGAAGACCTGAAGTAAAACACAGAGGAGAAGGGGATTTTCAGGTGAAAATATTTTTTCATTTGACTATGCAGTCTGTTGCAGTGAAAGTTTATTTGGGATTCAGTTTGTGTCCAGGTTACCTCAAGTAAACTAAATTTGCCTACACACACTTAACACTATACTATTATCTCAGCCAAGAAATCATGCATTCGGTTGTGCGTGTGTGTCTGTCATCTGTTCTTTGATTGAAAATGTCTTTTTTGATTGAAGTAAAGTTTTTTTTTATTGAAAATATATTTTTTATTGAAATGGTATTTTTTAGGATTGAATAATAAAGACACAAATGTCCTACCCATAATATGGCCCAAATACAAAAAATATGACTTCAATCAAAAACATTATTTTCAATCAAATAATAACTCACTTCAATCAAAAAAACCCTTTTCAATCAAAAGAAAAAAAGTGTTAAATGAAATTTTTTGGGTCTTAAATATTTTTTTTTGCATTCAAACACTGTTTTTTTTTTTTTTGATTGAAAATATTTTTTGGGATTAAAGCAACTTTTTTTTGATTGAATAATAAAGACACAAATCTACCTTCATACTTGTAGTACTTGTTAAGTTTGCTATCATAACAACTGGACAAGACATTAACAAGACGTTATTTTGACTTGTTGACTTGACAGTTTTTAAGTTATTAATGTACAGTCTTGTGGCAAGAAGTACAAACTACCCTTCTAACTGTTATGACCCTACATAATGCGTGTGTGTCGGTGTTTCATTGCATTGCAGAGATATTTTCTATTTCAAATTGCCTACGTGCCTGGACTGCAAAAATGAAATGATGAAATAACATAATTTTTGTTGCAGATTTGCCCATGGAAGGTCAAACGATTGGCTTGTATTGTATGACCTGATTGATTCTGCTGGCTTGTCAATCAGCTGTGAGCACAGTTTTTCATGAAGTTTTTTTTATTTTCTTATTTTAGATGTTTCGTTGGAATCAACCCCAGCAGTGGCATGAAAACAGCAAAGCTGAAGAACACCATCAATCCTCATGTCTCCTCCCTGCTGAGGCGGCTGATGGACTATGAATGGCTTTCTGCTTAGGATCCAAAAGATAAGGACTGTTCTACATTGTTTGATGATGTTCTTTTATTGTTTAAAAGCAATGTGTTGTTTTAAGAGTTGCAGAACAAACTGTCTTTGTTCAACCTGAACATTTGCACTCACATAAAAACACACAAATACAACCAAGGAGTTACATTCAGCATGCACAAGAATGCACACACACTAGAGTCACACACTCACAAGCAGCCTGGGATCCAGGTAAACCTAGTGTTCAGTGTTCAGCCAGTGACATGGCAAGATGCAGACAGCTGGCAGACGTGTTTCCCAAAAATGCATATGCCTTGTTTTTGTATTTCTGCACCACAGTTAATAATTTTGGACTCAGGTTTGCATCTATATGTTTGGGATGAGATAGCTTGGTCTCTCAGCCTAAAAGTGTACATAGCTACTCCTGTAAAGATGCTCCAGGTAAGGAACAGGGTGGGTCACTGAGTATTCATTCAGCAGAATAACAGTCAAGCCTCACATGGTTTATCTGATGAGGACTGTTCTCCATTTTGTGATTATGTTCTTTTATTGTTTAAGGGATAGTTCAACATTTTGTCAAATTGGCCCATTGCCATAATCCCTATAGCCATAGCAGTAGGTTAATTGCCTTTATTTGTCGGCGTAAAGTGTTTTGAGATCGGTGGAGCAGAGACATGAGCTGCTCGAAGCTACCGCTATGGAGGCTAATGGGATTTCTTGGTTTGCCTCATCAAACTCATCAAATACACAATCCAACAACTCCACAACGGTGGTGGACAAGTTGTGACCTGCACATTCACCACGCTATGAGATAATAACACGTTACCGCACAGAGTTGTTTTAGAGGCAAAAACTGAAAAACTGCTCCTTACAGGGAAGCGCATCAGCAGTTTTGCATGAATTTACCTCTAAAACAACTCAGTGTGGTAACGTTGTGTTATTATCTCATAGCGTGGTGAATGTGCAGGTCACAACTTGTCCACCAGAGCATTGTGGAGTTGTTGGATTGTGTATTTTGATGAGTTTCATGAGAGAAACCAAGAAATTCCGTTACTCCATAACGGTAGATGAGCAGCTCTCATCTGCTCCACAGATCTACAAACAGCTTGTATTGACGAATAAAGGCAATTAACCTATTGCAATGGCAATGGGCCAATTTGACAAAATGTTGAACTATCCCTTTCATTTTTCTTCATGTTACTGTACATGCATCTTTTGCACATCTGTTCAAAAAAAAAAGAATGCTCTAAGTTTTAATAAAAGTATTTTGTAGCAGCTCTGACACTGTATTATTATTTGTTTCATTCACAATCTGCATAATTTGCAAAGCAGCTAATGTAAAAACCATTATTAACTGTAAAAACATTTTACAACAACATATTGTATTATTTATTTACAGGTATTTACTGGCAACTTTAGTTGCCAGGTAATTACTGTAATTTATTAGAATACAAGAAACAGTTGTAAACTAGATTACATTGAATTGCTGTTTTCTAAAAAAGAATACAGTAAGTAACTAATTTATATACAGTAAAAACTTGTAAAAAATTTACAGTAATATGTTGTAATAGATTTTTACAGTAATTAACTGCAATTTTACAATACTTAGCTGGCAACTTTTTTGCCAGTTATTTACTGTAAATTCTACAGTCAATTCTTTACAGTGTATGAAGGGCTCGTACGAACACGTCACGTCAGATTCAACAAACGCTCATAACTTCAGATAACTGTGTAAATGATCCACCTGTGCATATCTGACTGCACGTGCATGAGACTTGTAAATGAGCATAATTAACGCCCCAGCAATACCATATATGGCGTTCATTCATGACAATGGCATCAGAGAGAAAAAAGAAGAACTTTACAAGTTTGGAGTTTGACGTCCTGCTTTCAGAGATCCATAAAGGAGAATCTGTCATTTTAACAGCGTCAGTGGAATTAAAAGACCCGCTAAAGCAAAGAAATGGGAAAAGCGAATGCTGTCAATGTCATCTGACAGGGTCACTGAAATACAGAAGAAATGTCTCAATATGAAAATGACTCGCCACAGTCACAGTAAGGGGCGATCGATGACTGCAACAGGACGAGGGGGTCAAGGGTAAGTTTCCAACGTGGAGATTGAGGACAGAATAAGTGAGGATGTTGACCTGGACAGAGACTTCATAAACCTACTTGTGCACATATACAACGAATACACCTGACAGCAGATAATAACAGATCACTGAATGAATGATGACAGGCTTTATATGTAAATTTAATTATATTATAATTTGAAATATAGGATAATGGCAACATAATAATGAAGTGTAACGTATTTTTTCAAAGCCGAAATGTCTTCAAACTAATGAAATATACAGGCATTAGTGAAAAACCTACAACAGGTCTGGACCACTCATAAATTGTGTTATGAGAAAATTGGTACTACATTACTACAAGTTCTCATAAAACGCTTGTTCACACCATTTAAAAACAAATCTGTTTGTACAAGTGGTTCTTGCATGAGGTCCAGTGTTTCTGGGAGTCATTAAAACGTACTCTGACTGCTGCTTTGTCAACAGACCTGCCCGTCGGAACCCGTGGTATTTTCTAGAAAGTCGACCTGAACCCGCCTGTCCCGTGGGTCGAACTACAACCCCACTTGCACACCACTATTTCTTTTCAGCAAGTCAAAGTGGAGCTGTTACTGCAGCCACATGTCGCTATTACACATGTAGTTGTTGTTGTTCAGTGCCGGTGGGTGTTTTTCTTATTCCTTTAGCATTTAAGAGCAGACTACAGCACTTGTAAGCACATATGCTGCCCCTGTCATGTCCTCTGGTACAAGTACCACCACTAGGCCTGCCCCCTGATAGTCGACTGATTCAAATCATTAGTCGAAGCCCCCATAGTTGCCTGATATTCTTCTAGTCTAGCATTTGTTTTTTTTCCCTTTGTCTGTCAGTGTGCATTACAGTTGCAGGATAAAACAGATAGAACCTTACCAAAAATATACAGGGAGAACATTTCAATGAGGAATTGAAGGGAATCATAAATATATTTTATATTAGTTGGTGCACTTAAAAATATCCTCTGGACCACATGTACTGTTGGTTGACTGATGTGAGAGGGTGAAAGCAGTGGTTGGTAAACAAGTTTCAGCTGCGTCATTGTACACAGAGTAATGCAACAGCATGACAGGCTGTAAAGTTTACAAACCTCAAGTCTCAATATCGCCACAAACCACAAGAACCGTGATGGAAGAGGAGAAGGTTGATAGGAAGCGTGACGTGCTGTCAGCCACCGCATCCAGGCGCACCTGCTGTTTCAATAATCACCAACTCCGGTTTAGTAAAAATAAATCCTTAATTCATGGCATAAACGCCAGAATGCGGAGCACGCAGTGCAGGTGATGCTGGACAGGAGATGCAGCCTCGGAAGAGAAGCTCCGCAGGTGCGCTGGCACTAATTTTATAACTGAACTATAGGAGGACGCACACTTTTCATTTCTCTGACTGTGTGAAAATCTGATACTTTCACATCACAGATGACAGAGAAAGGCATTAAAATGCAAGACTAACTGGTAAAATATACTCATGTGGGCACATATTCGTATAAGATGGCCAAATCTGAATACGACTAAAGAAAACCTTAGTCGGGGACAGCCCTAACTGCCACATCTTCTAAATTTTGGCATCAACTTGTACAATTTGTATCGACGTATCAGCTCTCATAAAATTCTACAGCAAAGTCTCTGACTGGTGGAGTTTGATGTTACCATGGACATGTTTAACACACCCGCAAATTGGTAGTTCCGCTAGCAGGCTGGCTAACATGAGTCGTACTAATAATGCTGTTATGCTGAAGTGAATATAAAATACACTCACAAACACAACACAAACAATAATATATTATAACCCTGTTACAATATAAACACTACAATAATGGCAAAAGTTAAAGCTACTATAGGTAACTTTCATATTGTGTTGATGTTGGGAGGACAAAAGCTGCAGTGTTTCCACCATAATAACCACAAAATATAACATCAAAAATAAAATTAGCTAAATAAAAATCTCCTGCTTTCTTTTAACATACTACTCGCTGTGAGGTTGCCTGTATAAATGTAAAGACAGGTGTGTTTCATGTGATTTCAAGGAGACGCCAACCTGGTGGCAGACATTAAGAAAAAACATACAGACATAGCCAGTCCATTTGTTGCACGACTTGTTAACTTGCATATTGCTATACACAGCAATAAACTGAGGCTGTTTCATAACCAGTTAAAAACTTATTGTAGTAGCTTTAAATTTTTTAAGAAGTGGTATCATTTGAAATTGTTTATGTGATAAGTAATTATTTCATTCCTAAAATAATTATGTACACGGTCTTCTACCTTCGCCTTTTTTCAATTTGTGTGTCAAAGAATCAAATGTTTTATGATCACGATTCATCTCGTGGTTGGTTGGCTCAGTTCCAGGATTAAAAGTCTTTAAATAAGGATTTTCTGAACGTCAACTGAGTGGATGAACGGGGAATCGGAGCCGCTGAAAAAGTGAGCGGCCACTGTTGAGCTCTATAGCACGAGGTGGGAGCTGAGCATGAAGTGCTGCCTCAGTCAAATTTAAAAAAAAAAAAAAGTCTATTTGACTAGATTATATTTTTTATTTCCTTGAGATTATCTATATTTGGTCAGTTGCTTTTGCTGCAGGTAGCATGTTTTAGTTAGAATCTGATATGTCGTCCCACATGACTTGATAGCCTCATATTCTATTTTTAGCCAGAAAAGAGGTGGCAAAGATCTCTTTGTACCTGCTCTCAGGGAAAAAGCCTAAAGATTTTAGGGGAGGCATGAAGGGAGGGTGTGAGAGAGGGGAGGGGAGGGAGGGAGGTGGGTGGAGGGGTGGATAGATGGATGGATGAAGGTTGGCTGGAGCTGTCAGTCTCATCTCTCTCCTGTCTCTCCTCATCCATCCTCACCATGCTGACAGCAGTCTTCCAAGCAGAACACCGCCTGCCTGCCAGGTAATTCATATTCCCTACCTGCACAGCCACCACCACCACCTCCACCAGCAGCAGCAGCAGCAGCAGCATCCCGCAGCAGCAGCACCGACATAAGAAGACAGACATGCAGGGAGGAACTGTTTGGAGAATAGGAAAGCAGTGAGAAGCATGACACGAAAAGAGGGAAAGAGAAGACAGATAGACCGACATGCAATAGTAAGTATTTGGATTATTAATATTATTAATTATTAATTAATTAACTAGCTATTGAAAAGATTTGTTTGCTTATACATGTTGACATGAGGACACAGAGCAGACTGCACACGATCTTTTGTTTAATGCCATCCATGTTGAGGTCTCAATTTCTATTTGTGGGTTATAGAGATTTCTTATTAATACATAAGTGGAGGACAGCAGTAGTTTATTCTGTGCTCTGTTTAGCTCTCTAGACACTGTGTTTCCACTGTTCCAGCCAGGAGTAACACTGACAACAGATCATCCACAGCTCCATCCGCTGAATCACAATAAAACAAACACCTAATCAAAAAACTGGCAAGATCATATCTGGCCCATCTCACTCTGCTCACCAACTGGTACAACATCCCCCTCATGAATTCATTTTTTTTACCCCCAAATGTAATACAATTCTGAACTCTACATCCAAACTCCAGGATGTATCCCTGCATTTATGCAACATGTTCTGAACATGCAGCAGAAGCTTCTTCTGTCTGCCTACGAATATTGAATGAATTGTGTGATGTATTTTGTTATTAATTGTGTGATATGTTATATTGATGGACAACTGTCACATTATACTTACACAATTTTACCTTGGTACGGTGTAAAATGTAGAACTTTTACTTGTAGTGGAATATATTCACATTGGGGTTGGTATTAATACTTTGGCTAAGTCAGGTGGGCCTGTGGGTAGCCTGTGTCTCGTCTAGTGGGTTTGTTGGCACTTTTTCCTTTTTCCCGCTGTGTGAGAGGTCACTGCGTTCATAGACATATATACATAGACGCCGCATTGACCGCTTTGCCTTGTTGCCGTTGATGTGGCTGGAATTTTCCTTAGGTCAAACACTGACCTGTGGACAAATCAATGTAAAACGTGGGAGCTGCAGTTTTTCTGAATAAAAAAAGCACAACAATGTATATTTATCAACCAGTCTCAAATGCTACATTCAAGACTTTAAGATCTATGTGGAAAAAGTTTTTTCCCCCCGCAGCACTATTGAAACAGTCGAGAAATGAAATTCTTTTTTTCTATCATGTGACTCATTGACTCATTGAGTGAATTTACTTAAAGGACCAGTGTGAAGGATTTAGTAGCATTTAGTGGCAAGCTTGCAGATTACCTCTGCCTCACCCTCCCCTTCCAAGTGTGTGGCGAATCTGGAGTAGCTGCAAAAAAAGGCAAAGGGCCCTATCCAGAGTCAGTGTTTGGTTCATCCATTATGGGCGGAGGATGGCATGGAAGAGGAGCTGCGTCCTCTGTAGATAAAGAGCTCGTTCTAAGGAAACATATGAAACAACAACTTATGAAACACTGGATCTTTAATTCAGTACTGGAAAATACTTTTGTACTCTGTTTGCATTTTGTTTGTTTGTTTTCAGGTCTACTTTATTTGGTAGGCTGCCCTTTTACTGTAAGTTGCCTTGTACAAATTGTCTCCTCTGACACCCTGAATTTCCATGCCTGAAGATGCCTGAAGTGGAGTAGGTAAATCTTTTCATATGGATAGTACCATAAACCGTAAAAACCATAACTCTTGGTACACAGGTCAAGTAGTAGTTTACACCGAGGACTTTTCTTTGTTATTTGTTTGAACATTTTTGATTTGCTGGAGCCACCTATTAGCACCAACTAATGGCACTGGTTCTTCAAGGTAACCCGTGGAGTTCTTACCTCAAATAGCGCTATGGAGATGTTTTCCTATAAGCTGGTATCCATTTTGTTTGTCTCGTGCACCGCATGAGGTGACGCAATGCACATTCCTGCCAATAATGTCACTATTCTTCTTCTGATTCTACAGGTAGTTGTGATGTGCCAAAAACGAAAGGGAAGAAGAAGACTGCTAGCAAGTTAACATGAGGAAGCATTCATCACATTTGCTAAAATTTGTGTTTAAATCCATATAGTACCAATACCGTCTAATAGCTGCCGTGTAGCAGTACACAGAAGTCACTGTTTGGTTCACACTCCCATTTAAAAGTCACAGTTCTGAGCAAAAGAAAAAACCCCAAATGCATAAGGACTGCTTTGGTATACAATTTCATTTTAAAAATAAGGAACACTTCAAACATTTCTGTAATTACACTTTAAAAACACTGAACAGATCTTCACAAAAGCCAATAAGCCACAACTGACTATAAAACTGAAAAGTGTCTCTGAAGTGAAAAAAGAAAATAAAGTGCTAAAAAAAACAAACAGTAGGACAGTCGGAAGTCAGATCAGAAAATGCTGATATTTGTAGTTTAGGAAGGCAATGAAAAAAAAATCTAATGTTGTTTAGTTTGGAGGTCTTGTGTGTTGTACACGTTCTTTAGAGAAGTACTATGGAACAGACCTACAACTAAAACTCTGACATTTTTTCTTCACCGCTTCACTAGATGTAATGACATCTGTGCCGTAATCTGACCAACCTCAGAACCTCCGAAAATCGGATCCTTCTGTGTGCGTCTCTCTCATCCTTTTTTCTATCTGCTCTTCCCGCTTCCCTCCTCGTCTTGTCTCACTCGGTTCGTCCTTTGTGATTCAGGAGACATCACAAAGAAATCTCAGCCATCGGATGAGGACAGATTGTGGGCCTCTGTAGCGTAGCGTAACCGATAGGTGATTGGATTGAGAATGATTCCCACTAATGACGAGGCCGGCTCAAGGCTGTTAGTGGTAATGAGAACACGGTACGTGCACAGAACCAGACTGCTTTGCCTCCCAATGCAACACTGGAGGCCAGGAAACACACACACACACACTGACGCACAAATAGCGACACGTACGGACCCTGATACAAGGACAACTACATACTGGCACTGGTTGGTCGTAGCTCACTGAACATTTAGCACTCAACTGAAGCAACGAGACACAAACCTGACACAAATGTGTAGTGCAAAGATGAACATGTTTAATTAAAAAAGCACAGTATGTTGCTGATTGTGCTTTGTGCGTGGTTTGATTGGGAATACCTCTGACCGGGCCACATACAAGAACATTTTTGCATTCTTATCTTGACTTTTTCCTGCTTTTTTTTTCACCCAATGGACTTGTACGAACATGCCACGTTAGATTCAGCAAACTCTCACAACTTCAAATAACTGGGTAAATGATCCGTCTGTGTATATTTGTGCACACATAGCATAATTCAACAGCCCAATAACACCATATCAGGCTACACTTCTTGCTCCATATGTCAGCGAGTGTTCATTCATAAAAAAAAAAAAATGTCGTAAAAGAGTAAAAAGAAGAACTTGGAGACCGAAGAGTTTGGAGACTGAAGTCCTGAGATCCATGCAGGAAAGTCTGTAATTAATAATGATAATTATATAATTTGGCAGTGGAATTAAAGGACCTGCTAAAGCTAATAAACAGGCAAAACTAGCTCTGTTAATAATGTGTTACCTGAGACTTGTCTGTTACTAAATAAAGAAGGAAGAATTTGAAGAAGAAGGTTTGATACAAAATTGCTTTAAAAAGAATGTCTTCCCAGAGCAAGGCGATCAATGACTGCACTGGGAGGAGCGGGTCAAGTGAAAGGAGATGGGGGATGGAATATGTGCCACTGGAGGTGATGTTGCACTGTCAGGCATCGTGACAGAGGGCTAAACGATTCTGAAAAAAGATCATGTTCTGATTATTTTGACTGATATTGCAATTGCGATATGATGATATGATCTGCGATTTTAGTGGGAATGATAATTTTTACATCAGCTTGCTTTGTGCACCAATCATATATATATCTAAATAATTAAATTAATATCATAAACACGCAACGACTAGTCAACTATTGGCTTGAACACACGACTACTGGCCGGCTATGAAAATCTTCAGTCGTGAGCAGTGCTATATGTTCTAATTTGCAATACAGTCAAACAAGATAATACCAACACGATCTTTTTCAAACTCAAAATGTTTTCAAACTAATGAAATATACAGACATTGGGTGGGAACACTGAGGTCTGGATAACAGCAGACTGACTTCACGACTCCTATGACAGGTCTGGACCTCTCAAAAATATAAAATACGAGAAAAATGGTGAATGCAACAAGTTCTCCTAAATCAAACGTACAAACTACTGAAGTACAAATCTGTTCGTACGACTGGTTCTTGCATGAGGCCCGTTGTTTGGATTAGTGAAGGACATTCACGTCTACCTACTAGTAGCTGCTGCTCTGCCCTGAATGAGCCCCATGGTGTTGGAAGGAGATTGGCGTGGCTCCACCCTGGTGACTGGTGCTGCTAACTGGCACATACCATTGGTGTGTCGTAAGCCACCTACCAGGCACACATGTTACATGTATGTTGCCAAGAACGGCATTTCCGCACCCCTGCCGCACATAGTGTGAATGCAGCAGAGCATCCCTCTGTCTACCTGTGTCTCCACCCCCCACCCCCCCACCCCCACCCCCACCCCCAGCTCCTACATAACACACACCTGCAAATCACTGACGTACATGCACGCTCACTCACACACTCACGAGGAAACCCGTCCAAACACAAGCCCAGACACATGCAGGTATATCAGGCCACTTAAAAACTAGCCAACAGATGCTGGTGAGCAGGAGCACACACATACACACACAAGAGGGCATGCAAATAAACACTCACTCGCCCAAACACACACAACACCACACACACACACACACACCCACACTCATACATATATATGCATTCACAATTACACACACATAACAGCGGGCAGATTGTGTACCGTAGTATTGGGAGCCTAACCAAATGATGCATGGCTGTGGTTCTGTAATCATAAAACTCATCCGCTGTCCCTTGTGTGGGAGTCACAGCAGAGTATGTGAAATAGTAGCACTTCAGATGCAGTGCGTAATGACGGACCGCCAGATGCTCAATGGAATGCTCAATGGAGCCGATCACTGCTGAGTGTGATCATGAAGCTCCCTGTACACCTACTATTCCCACCTCCACTGGCAGGGAGACGGCCACTGGCAGCAGTCAAGCAGGTCGTTTCCGTCTCCAGAGCCGAGCGAAGGGACAGATGCTGATCTCTTCATAACCACTTGAATGTTCTATAGCTTTGTTTTCTGGGAATAGGATTTCATGTACACTCTTGTAAAGCAGTTTAGGTCCTTAGACTATTGTGTACTTGACGTAAACACCTGAAGCTGTTGTTTATTCAGACGTGTTCATTCTGCTGATAACATTTACAGACTAGCAGGGCTGTGTACTGGCGAAGCAGGGCAAGAGCTTCTCAAAGTGCTTTTCAGGAGTTTAGAAATAAATTCAAAATAAAACATTAAGAAAATAAGAAATTGCATTTAAAAGACTATAAAAACAAAATGCAAATGCAAGCAGGTAAATATTAAAATGTTAAAGAAATTGCTTTTAAAAGACAATAAAAGATGAAAGCAAAAAATATAAAAACAGCAGTTAACTTTAACAAGAATTTATGCATCTACTTTGTAAAAAAGGTGCAGTAAACAATAATGTTTGAATTCCTGATTTAAATGAGCTGACAGTTTCAGCAAAACTCCAAAGGTGGGAGAGTGGAGAAACTAGATGCTGCCTCACTTTCCTCGTTTTTTTTAATCCCGGGAAGACTGAGTAAGCCTGTTGCAGATAACCTGAGAGGATTGAGTCCTTTGAAATGAACAAGTAAATCAGAAATGTATTTAGGCCCGAGACCATTTAGTGTTTCATAAACTAGTAATAGGATTTTAAAATCTATCCTTTGACACAAGAACGCAAGAATCTGACGATACAACGTATCGGGATGCAGGGGTTAGAATTGAATATATTGCAATACTGTTTCCCAAAGTCCAAGTGACAATCTCAAATGTTTTGTTTTATTGTTTTGTTTGTTTTATTTAGTCATAAAGGAGTTAAGAAACCAGACAATATTCAGATTTGTGAAGCTGAAATCAGTGAATTCGGACCAAAAAAAGAAAAGACTCAAAATGCTTCACCAATTTATTTAATATTAAAATATTTAGCAACTATTTTAATAGTTAGTTAATCGCTGCAGCTCTAGTGTAAACACAAAACAAAATAAGTCACGAACCTTGCATAAATCACACCTGGAGCTGCAACAATTAACCAGTTATTAATTAACTATTAAATTCATTGTCAACTACTTTGATAATTTTTTAAAATCATTTTTGATCATTGGTCTGAATCCAGCTTCTTAAATGTGCATATTTCCTGGTTTCTTTACTTCCATCTAGGACTGGGTATCATTTAAAAAATTAGGATATACCAGCACCAATACCTAGTACCCTTAAAGTGACACCAATACCAACAGAGTACTTCAATTGATACCTTTTTTTGAAGGTTCTCTTTAGAATAACGTTTGCAATACCATATGAATAGTCGTTTTTTCTTAGATCTGGGTACCCAAAGGATTCACTGCAGATATCGTTTGACTGAAGAAGTTTCGATACTACTTGGTACTGGGTTATTTCAACTGACAACTTAAAGTATTGAGTACTACTCCTGACTGACAGCAAACTGAAAATCTTGGGCTATGGACAAAAAAAGACATCTGAGGGCGTCACCTTGGGCTTTGGAAAACAGTGATCAACATTTTTCATAATTTTCTGGGCCACTCAACTAATCGATCTATTGGGAAAACTAGTTAGTAATTAGTCTATAATGAAAACAATTGTTAGTTGTAGCCCTACACAGTATTATGAAAAAGTGTTTTTTTGAAAATCAACACAGTATCACAAGACATGATTACATCAATTACTCAAGTGTATTGATATTTTCTTGCAACCCAACAAACAAATATCTGTAGTAGCACATTTAAATGGCCCCATATGGACACAATTGTGCATATTTATAGGTTTAACATTTTGAAATTTTCCCATCATAATGTCGTCCAAATGTTAGTGTTGTTTTTTAAAATAATTTATCTTATTTTCATTTTTTTGGTGGCATCACTGCCTTCAGACCTTTTTTAAAATAATAATAATAATCTATCACCACTTCTAAATTCTAACCCCACCATGACCATCCTTTGAGGGGACAAGTGTTGAATGTGCCCTAAATCCAGCAGGGGGAGCTATTGCAGCTCATCTCGGCTCCAAAAGAGCCCATCGGCCCAGGAGCTAGTAACAGTTGTGTAAAAGGCTCACTACCGACTCACCTGGGTAGAAAAAAAAAAGAAAAAGAATTGTAATACTGAGAAAAACATGGAGAAATGTCAGATTGCCCCACATATGTGCTGTGACTCAGCAGCAAACATAATTGGACCGATACTTTCTAAGTCCATTGTGCTTTTCCTTTAATTTTAACTCAGTGAACTTCTCCAGTAAAACATGGAGGCATGCAAACACAGATGTTGTAGATGGGACTGAGTTCAGTTGCAGGTTTGGGGTTTTTATATTGTCACGCTCTCGTTAAAAACATAATTTTACCTGCCTTTCTCAAGTATTGCACGTTATCTTTAACTACTGTGCATCATAAATTAGGAAGCTATGTGCTGTCAGGGCACTACTTTAGTCACAACAGTGTTTTCCTGATGTTCATTAGCCTGGAATATTCAGGAACATACATGCACAGTAGATGCAGGTGACACCAATTACTTCTGAAGAATTGAAGATGGTTGAAGATGCAGATTCTCTGTATGGATTGCTATGGAAACCAAGTGAGCAACAACCGGATTCTCCACACGGACACATGTACACAAGCATGTGCACAAACAGGAATTTAAATATTCACCATGTTATCAATATGCATCACCGGCATCTGAAAAAAAGTGATTAAAAGAGATAAAAAAAAAAAAAAGAAAGAAAGTAGAAAGACGTCTCAAAACATCAGTCTCCGTTGTGCCTCGTTCCACAAGTCAGCTCCGGGTGTCCGCCACAGATGATTGAATTAATTCACAATTATGAGCGCTCCTCATCATCCATCTACCTGCTGTGACAATGATGAGCAGGGGATCCACGTAGTCGTATTTAGTAAACATATGATGAATGCTTAATGGGAGGCAAACTGCGGCAATAAAACTGTGATCTCAGCTTGTCGCCTATCCCTACACCTGTATTACAACAATTGAAAGCCAACTAATAATATTCTCTGTCTCAACATCAGCACTGCCTCATTGTCTTTGTTTGTAAACAATATAAACAACATATTCAGTGATTTTTAGCCGTGCACTGGCATCCATTACCCACTGCTTTCACTTTAAAGAGAAGTCTCATAAATCTGATATAAATTACGCTTGGCGAGTCATAAGTACAAAACATGCCATAACTGACTTTGCTGTTTATCAGCAGGTTGGGGGTCTGGGGAGTTTGTGGCAGGGGCAGGACCTTTCTGTGCGGAGTTTGCATGTCCTCCTCGTGTCCACGTGGGTTCTCTCTGGGTACTTTGGCTTCCTCCCACAGTCCAAAGACCCTAACCCTAACAGGTTAATTGATAACTCTAAATTGTCCATTGGTGTGAATGTGAGCGTGGGTAGTTGTTTGTCTCTATGTGTCAGCCCTGCGATGACTTGGCGACTTGTCCAGTGGTGTACCTCGCCTCTCGCCCAATGTCAGCTGGGATAGGCTCCAGCCCCCCAACAACCCGTCAGGATAAGTGGTTACACACGATGGATGGATGAAATACAACCACAATTTAGACCATTTAGTTCTACAAGCTAACAAAAGGCTACCTGCTGCCATAGCCATGTAGAGTTAGTGTTGCCCTGATGTTACAGGGCACGTTTGGTAATACATCTGTAATGTCCCACCAGACAGCAGCTATTTCAATAGGCAGTTATGGCGTGCGGCACCAAATGAAGCACGGTAATCCACATTTTGATGAGGTACCTGTCGTACAGGAACCGGTGCCATATCAGCACCACATTTCAGTACCCAGTGATACGCTAGAGTCAAAGGTCAAAGGGCCTCCACATGCAATTGTGTCTATGAATGCTTGAAACAGCCTGTAGCAGTACTTCCCATTCTCCTTGCAGCGGAGAGTAGGCCTTCCTCCACACCCACTGTGTGTACCCTGTCCCTGTAGCGCTGGTGTGTACTAGTGGACATCACCAGCGCATCAAAGACAGAACAAAATGTTTTGGACAATGAAGAAAAAGCAATAAAGCAGTTGCTCAAAGTACTTTTGAAAAAAAAAAAAAGAGACAAACTGCTCATGCCTGTTAATACCCAGCATGCTGCATGCCAACTCTCTCAGAGCTCTGGGACCATCCATTCTGCTCGTAATAGGCACCCTCCTTCTATTACAGCTAATATACAGTATGTGTGCAACTGCTGTTTCCAACAGCACCCCAGCTCTGACCAAAAGAGTAGCTCAGAAGATTTTCATTATTTCACTCTTCATTTCTAGTACTATTTATAACTCCATAACCTTACACCATATTCTGTATCATTTCATTGTTTGCCTCCCTCTTTAACAGTTTTCATTGTTTCTGGCAGATTCCAACTTTTCCTGTAACAGGAATTCACAAGTGCTCCAACTTGACTGTTGGTAATTCAGCAACTCATATACAATTGATATCAGCCTCCCTGTTTATTTATTGATCTCCTACAGCTGATGGGACCAGTGTCCGAAATTAAGGATGTTCCATTGTCTCAGGGACAATAAAAATAGTGTCTGGGACAAAAAGACATGGTGTCTGGGACCATTCTGCAACAGTAGAGACTCTTAACAAATGTAATTATTACATTTATGCCTCATGGAATATATATAATTTAAATTGTGTGTTCAAAGTGTACAGTTATCGATATCAAGCCAAAAAAAGGTTTGTAGTTGTACTGCAGTGATGCATTTATTGATCAAACAGAAACTGTATCTCAAATGACAATGAAAACTGACTGTAGCAAAAAAAAAATTCAACTTTTAATTTTCTTAATTCAGATATAAGAGTGTAGGGAATGACTAGCAGAACTTCCTTGGCCTGCCAGAATATAAAACAAAAAGAAAATAATTTAAACTTTGGACAATGGTTGTTAAATCTTGGACGGGTGAAAGCAGAATTTGGGACACTGAAGAAAAAATGTTAATTTCGAGCCCTGATTTGGACTGTGATAAGTTACCGCTCATGCAAACTGATCACTGCCCTCTGCTTCACATTAGGGCTGCAATTAACTATTATTTTCATTCTTAATTAATATGCCGATTATTTTCATGATTCATCATTTAGTCAATAGAAGGTCAAAATAGGTGAAAAATGCTGATCACAATTTCCTAGAGCTCAAAGTGACGTCTTTAAACTGCTTCTTTTGTCCAACCAACAGTCCAAAACCCACAACTCTTCATTTACCACATTAAATGACAAAGAAAAGAAACAAATCCTGACATTTAAGAAGCTAGAACCAGCAAATGTTTGACATTTCAGCTTGAAAAAATATTGAAACAATTAATCAAAAATAAAAAAATAGCTGGCAATGAATTTTCTCTCTATTGACTAAACAATAAATGGACTAATAGTTGTGGCTCTACTTCAGATTAAAAACTTTCAACTTGTGTGCCATGGGGAGGCTTTTATTGTGAAGCAGCCATTTGTGATGCAACGTACTTGTCACTGAGGTTAACTACAAAACAAGATATGGTCATTGTTTGTGATTTTTGTCAGCAAATAAGTTTTAAACTGCCGATTAAACATTGTCAGGAAGGAACGGAGGGAACAGCTGTTAGACCAACATCTGTAGGCTGTGATTTATGAGAACCAGCACACGTCCAGCACATCATCAAGGTAAATAACTCCTTTTTCTGTGCCACACTCCTCACTTTCCTCTTTATCAAAACAGTGTGAGCACGCTTGGCTGCACAGTAAACACACCAGTTGCTCCTCTTCTATCTCCTTTCTCAAGGGAATCATTTTTGTAATGGTCATTTGTAAAGGTGTTGGAAAGCAGTAAAATGTTCACAGTGATTGTTTTGGAAGGCATTTACAATCTATTTTGTCAAGTGCTTGATAATTGTAGACATGGAACTATTGGCCACAGACCAGCAGAGGATCTTAGTCCTTATTTCTCCCAGATCATCTTGCTTGTTATCTCAGACACTGATGACTTCAGTTTGAACTGAATCCTACAAAGACCCTACAAAAGGTGCTGAAAATAATTAACCATTTGCAGTACCCATACATGGAATCCAATTCAAGAAATAATAGCTCCGAGCTTCGTTTGATAAGTTTGTCCTCAGACAGATGCATGCATTTTAAGCAAACAATAGAGGAGCGACAGCCGCTTCAGAGTCAATTTTTAATAAAAAAAAGTCTCAACTTGATGGGATAAAAAGAGCTGTATTGACGATGCTTGTCAATCAGGCGCCAAAGTCTGCCTGTTCTCTTCTACAGAGCTTCTAAACATTGACAACTGACAGCAGCCAAACCCTGTCTGGTCCAGTCTGTCTATACTGTACAATATATGTGTGTGTGTGTGTGTGTGGGTGTGCATGTGCGTGTGTGTACAGTACTGTACTAGAAACAATTTCCAGCAATTTAGCTTTACAGAAATTGCTGTAAATTGAACTGAATCTATACAGGCATGGGTGCATGCATGCATGTATGTATTTATTTATGCAGTATGATTGTATGCAAGTGTTGCGTTCATTCATTTTGTTGTATTGTGTTATTTATTCACTCACTCTTTTATTCATAAACCCAACTATTCTCTTTCACGGCAACAGGTTAGGGAGCCATCCCAGCATGCAATGGAGGAAAGATGAAGAGAGAGCTTGTGTATTGTGCACCGTAGAGACCACCAAAGATGATCGATCAAAATTCAACCAATCAATTGGTCAAATGGGGGGGGGGGGGGGGGGGGGGGGGGGAGACTGCATGTTATCTCTAGATTAATTAAATCAGCGACAGTGTACTGAGCGTGCTCTATCTGGTAGTCTAGATGGGTGCAAATCAAACAGATGAATTCTTGCAGTTTGACCATGTCTTTTTTACATGTAGCTATATCATTACCTTCAACAACAGCAAAACAAAAACACACACACACACACATCAACAAAGATTACAGAGCAGAACCGACCAGCTTCCGTATAACAACAAAGCTAATTCTAACACAGCTTGCATTGCAGTATAAACAAAGAGCAACATTTAAAAAAACAGTTAAGAGCATCTGACCTTCTACTCTCATTATTTAGCTCACAACAATGAGGCTTAACGTCCACAGTTTCTTTTGACTGTCCCTCAACATTACAACATTAGTCCAACATCGCCTCAGCCCGTGGGAGCCACATAAGCATCATGATAACGCCATATTCAACAGGTTAGCCAACGAAATAAACACTAAAACAACATAAAGCATAGTAGAATTTACAACTTTCAAGTCCGTAGTGTTTCTCTCCTTATTAAAGTAACACCACGCCGCCCTCTTTTGGGCAGTGGCCATCTCCTGTCAAGGTGAACGACTTTGTAACACCAACACTCAAAACTATTCAAAGTTAACCAAAGCTGAACTTGACATGAAAAAGGACGTGAAATCACAGCCACTACCCATAACTTCATGTATGTGTGACCAGGCCTTAATGACCAATCAATCGACCAACCGACAAGATGGTGTCAGCCCTAGTGTAATGTGTATTATGCACAGTTTTAATTTACAGTGGATGTCTCCTTAGACTTGAACTAGTGGTCCCTTTGGGTTGGAAGACCTATTTGCAGTGGAGGCGCTGTATGTTTAGTATACTGTTTTTTTTATCATTATAGAACAAGGTTGTATAGCAACATTTTGACGTAGCACCCTTTTATCAAAGCGTGACAGCTCTCTTTCTTATTTTATTGCTATAATGAAAGGGAAAAGTTCCCTTAAATCTAGAGTGACATCAAAAACAAAAATCATCAGTCAACTGCCACCAAGTTACTACAGTGAGCAAATAATAATAGTTATAATATCTTTCCAGTCACTTTTACCAGGTATTTACTGAATTCTCACATGTGAGCTTGTAAAATCTGAGAGGCCACTAGAATTTGGGATTTTATATAATGAACTGCCACCCTGCTGGAGCTCATTATATTATCTGATCAGACGTGTTTGAGTTTTTCGACAGGTGTCCAGGGTAAGCAATAACTTAATCCGTTGCCAGAGGCACTGCATTAAAGAAACACGACTATGTTAATAACTGTTTATAAATGAATGAGCTGGGAACATATTTCAATTCCAAAGTGTTCTTTTTTTATTTTCTTTTGGGTTTTTTTTTTATTAATTTGAGGTAAATGAGAGACCATGACCATGAAATGATCACAATGAAAATGGTGGAACATTATCAGGTTTGGATGAAATCCTCCCACCAAGCACATTTGTGTCCATAGTGCGGAACAGCTCCGGTGACATGGGAACACTGCTAATGGAAGAATCTTGTATGCAAGAAAAAATTGTTATCAGACGCTGCTCAGCAGACGACTGAACTCCTCAGCGGGTTTCTTAAACAATGAGCAGCTGTGTATCTATATTTTTGGATGATGATGATCATGATGACATCAGCAACAACAGAAACTGCAAAACAACAGTCAAGAAAACTTAATGCTACATTTGGTGGCGTTGGAAATTTATTGGTGCTTTACTTAAAGGGGACCTATTATGCTCATTTCCAGTTCTAGCTTTTCCATTTGGGGTTCAATTTGAGTAGCTTTGCTTCAATCACAGTTCAAAACCGTCCTGACTTATCTTATACTGGCCCTTTATGCAGTCCCTCTATTCACCCTCTGTTTGAAACAAGCTGTTTTAGCCCCCCTCTCTAAAAGCCAACTTTCTTCTGATTGACCAAATTCTTGGAAGCCTGCTGAGTATTGGCTGCCAGGCATCACTGATTACTACACAAAAATATAATTTTATTCACTGATTTTGGTGATGCTGGATTATATTTCATGGAGATAAAATTTTCTGGTCTTTCCTATGATGTCCTCTGGCTGCTCTGCCTCGGCTTTGGGTGATTTACGCAACAGTTTTCAGTTTTCTGATTGCAGGCCAGATTTTCATGTTGTTACCGGCTACTTTAGCCACTTGTTGGCTAGTTAGCCCAGAGATCAGTCTGGCTATGCAAGACTCCAGCACCCAGTGCTTCTGAGGACCATGTTTGCATGGAAAATAGAGATATGGGGCACTGAATTTGATTAATTTACTGTTTATCAGACCACAAATGAGACAAGAATTTGGTTGGAAAAATGACAGAGGACTGTAAACTGTATACCAGCTCCCAAGTTTATAACTATTTACTGATTTTGGTGAAGCTGGAGGAAATATTTTCTGGTTTTCTCTTTGGCTGCTTTGCCTAAATTTTGGCCGATTTATGAAGAAACACTTTTTGTCTCACTGTGAGACACTGAACACGAACCTAATCCTGAGCAGAGCAGTAGAATGAAGACAGACTTCTGTGCATGTTGTGGTGTGCCTGGAGCGGATGTGCCAACGTCAGCCAGTCACGTCAAGTCATTGAAAATAGAAACAAACTGTTGAAAATGTTGCTTTCAGAGCAGCCTGAAACATGATCATTTTGCTCACAGGGGTTACTCCTACATCGGTTTACCCATTATTTGACACTTGGCCATGTTATTATGTGCAACCAACATTATAACATTCTGGATGTCGGAAAAGAAGGAAAAGCGTAACAGGTCCCCTTTAAATTATAACCCATTTGGGGTTATGATACCTGTTCAAAAGGTAATTAGATAACAGAGGAAGTGTGTTGTACACCCGGTGCTAAAAGCTTTTTTTCTTTCTGTCTTTAAAGCTGTCCTTTTGGAGATGCACAGTTTTCTCTGTACAGTCGATGTGCTTTTGAAAAAAGGGAAAATTAAGATCACATGGCTGTGGGGAGGAGGATGAAAGATAGCCTACAGAAGAGAGTCCTCATCACTGGAACAAGAGAGATAATGAACTTTTTTTTTTTTTTTGGTAAACATGCGAGCACACACATGCATACCTCAACTTCAGGTGGTAGTCAGCATAGCTTTGCTGCTTAGTCTCTTTTTCTAGGTGCGGCTGAAGAGGGTATTTTTATGTTAATTGCCCACTTTCTGCTGCACTGGTTATTCTCTGAATGCTCTGTTAGAACCGCTTGTTTCTCGCTCAACCACCTGCCGCACAGAGGAAGATGAAAAGATGAGTACTGGGATAATGGGAACGAGCGAGAACAGGGCAGCTGTACTCTCTGCCTCTCTTTTTGTCTTTTTGAAGAGAAATCTGGGAGTCACCTCAGCTGTCTCCCCCATCACGGCGCGCAGGCCTGCCCGTCCACAGCTATCACATTATGATCACAGAAGATTATTAGCAAAATCCGCAATTTGCCTGCGATCAAATCTCTGAAGATATCCCTTTTGCTGCTCCACGCAAGAGCGCAAATAGGAAGGGGATTGCGAGAGCTGTTGCAAGAAAAGCAAAAACGACCTCATCCTCTATTTAAAATGAACCCTTATTAATATTTCAAAATGTTGGATATGCATGGGGCTTTGAAGAAATGAGCAGCCTTTTTCCAGTCATTTGCTGGTGAAAAAGGGGAACCATGATTGGGAGCTGTGGTAAAAAAAAAAAAAAAGGAATTAAACAAAAGAGTGGCTCAGAATGGAGCCCTGTTTCATATTCAGCAGCTCAGCAGCGTTTTGCCTGCACAGAGGAGAGGCAGGAGAGCATAGATGTGAAGTGGTTAAAAAGACCTGGAAGAGGAAGAAAGGTAGAAAAGGTACTCCTGCTCGTGTCTCTGTCATTACCCCTTCACTTTGCACACTGCCAAGCCCATTACTTAATTTCCCCTGCCGTCCTTCACTATGACAGAAGTTTAAGTGAGTTAAAAGCAAACCTGCAGAGGCACACACTGCCTCAGAGAACTGTGATGAAAAAGCTAAATCAAACGATATCAATTTGGAAATATGGTCAAAGATGCTGCTGGTTGTTGGATGTAATCGGGTAAAAGCCCAATGGATTCTACTTATAATACATCACACATATAGTTAGTCACATTTTACGTCTTCTACACCCTGGAAACCCACTGTGTATATGCATACAGCACATTCACACGCACACACTCAGACATATTCGCATACAGAAACCATTTCTCTGCTATCTCAAAGATGCAGTACTATGGCCTAAGAGATTTGTGAGCTCATTTGCAGGCACATTAAAGCTCCACTCACTCCAAGTTAAAAAAAATGCCTGAGCCCTTTGACAATTTTTCATTGTGGAAGTGCAAAACTCATTTCGGCGGTTGACACTTGGGTACAGATATCAGAGATACATGTATTTTTGGAGAGGAGCTAGTGCGTGGAAGCAAGGTACGTCAGTAAATTGGATGTGCAAGCATTTTTGGGGCGGGATGTATAGGATTGGGCGGAGGGAGGGAGGGGAAGGGAGGGAGGTGGAAAATAAGCATGCCATCTTGCTGTAATGATGTGAACCAAAGTGTACGTCATCTGTAACAGTGAGGAGATTTCACTGGTTGAAGTCTGAGCAGATGCTTAGATAATGACCAAGTAAAGATAGTGGTAAACAAAAAACACTTATCAGGCTTTACTTCCCACTATGTCCAATCTCTTCTCACTGATGAAAAAATGGTAAAACAAGCAGTGTTTTTCTGGGTAAAAAAAAAAAGAAGAAGAAAAAGAAAAAAAGCTGTTTAAAGTGTGCAGGGAGTGTGTATTTAACACACCAACAGAGAAAGTATGGGAGCTTTTGGATTAAGTCTTTCGCTCTCTGGCTTTGTTCAACCTACAGCAGCAGCATTTTAAATTCATATGCTTTAAAAGCCCTCTTTTGCCAAGCAGCCAACAAATGATTAGCAGGGACAATTACCCAGGAAAGGCTTGCCAGCCAAATAGGGTAAACAAAAAAGGCCCATTAGCTTGTGGAGTGCACCTCAGCTCCACCGGGGACCCGTTGTACTGGGCTGCTGGCAGACGTATACAGACGTAATGGGATGTTTTCATGTAGCCCCACATGTAAATGTAGTACCTTGACGTGTTAACAACCAAGCAGGCTGACATGGTTGCTAATTAGCTGCAATCAAAGAAATCCTGTTGAGTGGGCCTGCATGATATCGAAAAAGGAAGAGCATTGTTAAGAGGTTCCACCTGATGTTTGGTGAAAAGTGGATGGATAAAGTACATGACGAAATTGTTACCTGCTGACTAATAATTAAATCTGCCCTTGATTACTTGTTTAGTCGTGGTGCTTGGTTAATTTGAGTTGGTGTGAACGATGGACTCGAAAGACCACTACCAGGTCTGCCTCAAAGTGATGGTCTCGGACCACTGTCAAGTGAAATCTGGAGTGGTTCATTACGCCACTCGAACCAATCACAGAAGGTGTATGTGTCATTTCATTGGTTAACAAATGTTTTCTCTTCCTGTTTTGCTGACTGGAGAACAAGTAGCATGTTTGCTACCAAAATCGACTGACAGGGACAAAACTGAACTCGGAATGTTACTGATTTATAAAATATTGATTAATTGCTGTTAAGATTTAACAGAGTAAAAACATATTAATGGATAATTAATTGAAACTCGATTAATAGCGGTAATTGCACCTCATTTGACATTGTTTTGTCTGGTGGAGCCATTTGTTGAATAAGGAAACTTGAAATGAGAAAAAACTAGAAAGAAAATGAAAATGAGAAAAAAAAAGAATCCACAACATGCCAAGCTGGCTTGAAAGACGTCATTTACACCATGTTTTTAGCCTAAATCTTCACTGTAGATCCTAAGCTTAGAGCCACAGTAACGTGGACCTGCACACCATCTGAACTGTGTGTGGTGTGTGCAGTGTGTGTTTGCAAGTGAACGGCATGTGGGGCCTTAGTAGATTTGCATCACACCAGACAAACAGTATGGAGTTTTTCTGGTTGTTTGTACCATTTGAAAACCATTCACTTTGGATTGTTTGGGAGATTTTGCGATGCTGTTTTCCTGTGAAATTCCAGCAGTGTTTTGCAGACTAGGGTGAGTAAATGATGACGAAATTTTCATTTTTGGGCGAAACTATTCCGTTATGGTAAAAGGCACAAAACTTTCATCCTTACCCTCGACTCCCTGAAATCCCTGCATTATTAAATTATTTCACACCATAATAATTTTCTATGGCTGTGTCCATTTCGCTTGAGAGCTGCTTGTCATGTAGTGACAAAGGTGGAGGGTATGATGATGGAGATGCTGTTGTAAACTATAATTCCATCTTTTCAGTGTTCAAGTCACAAGAAGTCATGTATCAGGTGTGTTTATCAGTTTATATTTATAGTGGCAGTGCTACACATGGTTTCTCTTTAAATGTCACCATGCTGTTGATTCAAACCAGCAGAGGTGACATGCCATGTTGTGTGCCAAACAGAGTGGTATGAGAGGTGCCGTAATTCTTAGACAAAATCAGTGCTGCTTCTTACCTTCAGCGGTATCCATTTATCCATTTACCACCAAATACCACCATAATATTGTGGTATTATGGTGGTATTTCTATAAAACTTGTGTAAACGGCTCAACTTGACTGTCCTCCACTGTATCGTAGTGCTCGTTCAACAGAGGCTGAGCTAATCGTTGCAGCATCACTAGTCCCACAGCTGAAGAAACAACACACACTCAGGAGCTCTGCTTCAATCTTGAAAGGCTGCAGCTTTTATTCACTGACAAACTCAAACCTAAACTTTACATTTACAGTGCCGTCGCTGTACATTTACTGCCAGACCAACATTTTCCTTTACTCGGCACGCATTCACCATCACTCTCTGCTACCAAAGTTACACACTCACTATGCTACTCTGACCAGTCACTAATCCGTAGTGGTTGTTTGCTTACCTTTATCGGGACTGAATCCAAAATACTCCCAAACGGGCAGAGGCATTTTTATTTTTTACTAGTTAGTCCTGTAACTTTATCTCCCAGATGCCATGTTTCTCAGCTCAGCTGTGCAGGAGTGCAGTGACTGACCCCTGGTGGCATGTGGTGCACACTACAATACAACATTTCCTATCAGAAGTGGAGCATCTATATTAAAAACGGTACTGAAAATCATAGCATCTGGATTTCTTAATACCCTGGTATACTGTAACACCTTTAAACCGCCCAAGCCTGCTTCCTCTCTCTTGTGAACTCTTGAACCGTGTTTCATAAAGGATGCATCTCACTATTTTCAGTATATGACTCCAGCTGGCTGAGTCAACACTCTTGTGGTGTTACCTTACAGAGAGTTACCTCACCGAATACCCACTCACGCCCATCAACACACCAACAACCCCACCTCCCACTTGAACCTCATTGGCTTCGGGGGACCCAGGAGTGCTGCGTGTGTAATGTCACAACCATATTTTATTCATGTCGATGGAGTGTTTGGGTGGCCCTGCTTGAGACTGGGACACAATCTCTGCTGCCGGTAAACACCAATTTAATGGGCCAGACTGGCTGGGAAGAGCTGCAGCAGCTGGGGGAAGATGGCATGTATAAGAAATGAACAACAAGGATGTGTCAGACACGAGCAAAAAGCAGCGAGAGGGAAAAAGTGGCAGCGTAGCAAATGTCTCTGACTAGAAAAAGGCTAAGGGGGATGACAATGTGCTGGCGTGAGCTCTTGCAGCTGCCCCAGGGTGTAGGTACTGCATGCTGAAATGCTCTGAAATGTTAGTGTTGGCCCACTTTGCCTGTCTGGCACAGTGATACAGACAGAGAATCATGTCGGATGCCTAGCTCCAAAGTGACATACAGGTCCATGTTAGAGAAAGGCCTAGGAAGAGATACACAAATATACAGTATGTGTGCACACAGGACATGAAGACAGTTTATCATCTAGGGCAGTGTTTCTCAAATTGGTGTCTGGGGACCCCCAGGCGTCTGTGGCACTCTGCCAGGCAGTCTTTGCAAAGTTTTCAGATTCTTTCATTTAAAATATGCTATTAGGGCTGCCCCGTGAAAGTCAAAGACTTGAATCATCAGTCAGAGATTCTTCCAGTCGAGCATACTTTTTTTCTTTTTTTTTCTTTTTTACCTTCGTCAGTCAGGATGCGTTACAGTTACAGGATTAAATAGCTTACAAAAAAGTACACGGAAATCATTTAAATGAGGAATTATAAATTTAGTTTTATATTAGCTGGCACACTTATTTAAAAAAATCCTTGTGACAATATGTGCTGGTGGTTAACTGATGACAGAAGGTGAAACGAGTGGTTGAGAAACAAGTTTCAAGGTGCTTCATTGTACACAGAGCAATGCAACAGCATGGCAGACTACAAATAAGGCTCGGGCGATATGTAAAAATTTTCCAACTGGCCACCATCAGCCCATCAAGCGGCTCTTGCATCTTCAAAAGTCTCAGCTGGGAAACTTGCGCAGGCAGCAAGTTTACTATATTATGTCTTCTACATAGATTCACTACGTCCAATAAAGAAAACATACTCACAAAGTGTCAAGAAATCAAACAGTCTCACTCCTAATTTCCTTATTAAACAGAAAGATACAACCGTACACCTTTTAAATTCAAGTTTCTCCCTTTTACTTAACTAAAACAAGCCTACGTGCCTCATATACTCATCGTAAAAAACACATTTACTTAAAATGACAGAAGAACAATGTGAAACTCACACATACTCACATACTGGGATATCCTAAATGAGTTATAGGAGGACACACACTTTTTCTGATGTTTTCACATCCCAGGTGATGAACAAAAGCATTAAAACATGAGTTTTACTGATAAAACATCAATATGTTCGGCTGAAAAGTAAGGGGGGCAATAAAAAAAGGCTCGGGTACAGCTCTATTATTTATATATTTTGTACAAAAGGCCTCATAGTTCAATGAAAACTATTTAACTTTTAAAGTCTTAAATAGTTAAAAGATTCTGTTTTAACTAACTATCTATAAATCTACATAAATACATTCATAAATCTTCCTCCCGCCTGTCAGGCATCACCTACAAACCACCTCCTTCCAGTCGGAGAGACACACATGAGGGGGTCCCCAGTATAATTTCTCTCTTGTAAGGGCTGAGTAAAAAGTGAGAACCTCAGATCTAAGGCTTCATACAGCAGTGAACATTCAACATCAATAACATCTAAGACATCGAAAAAGTGCTCATTTGTCAGGACTATGTTGGACATAATTTGTACCATTTTCAAGTTTCAGCAACGTAAATGTGCCAGAGTTTTCTACGAACATATCTTTCATCCGCAATCCCTGGGCAGGTTAGAACAAGCAAGTTCCTGTTGTCATCTGTACACTGCTTCAACAAGTAATACAAAACAAAACACTACCGAATCAGCATCAAACTTAAAAAATAAACATCTAAAGATTATCTGCAAAAGAGTGAACCTCATCTATACAGACACAAGCACCAACAATATGCATAGAGCACATTTCCAGGCACAAACTCTTGTACAAGTGAGTGGTTTGCTCACAGAAAGCATAAAAAAAAAGATGTCTAAAATATTAAAAGTGGTCTAAAATATTAAGTTTGTGTCCTTATATATTCCATAGAAGCTTCATTAGTGCAAACCTATCATGGTTAAAGATAGAGGAATGGATGTGGGGAACGAGGACGAGACAGCAGCTTGAGCTGAGAAGTCAGCGGAGCAAAGCAGAGCAGACAGTAACTCCCCACACAAAGCGGCAGACAAGAAACGTCTGTGAATAGAAAAGGCTTTCAGTGCGAGAGCCTCCTCTCTTCTTTTTGTTATGTCATGTTGTGATGATTTAAAAGAAACATACACAAGCATGGTGTTCCCTTCCCTGGTAGAGCTTAACAAACAGTGTGACAGCGTTTGTTAGCTTGAGTCTCAGCGTGGCACGGAACACATTACTGTAGCAGGAGCTGGCACTGCGCTGATACTGGGATGTGGGCTTCTCTTGTTTCCTCCACTTTGCCTGTTGATTGTTTCACAAAACCGCTGTCAACCCCGAGCCTTATCCCGAACCTGACAGGTTTTCACAGTCCCAATAAAAAAAAAAAAAAAAAAAAAAAACAATCTCGGGATGTTTTGAGGGGGGTAATGGAAATTGAATTAAAGTGAACAAAGCCAAATAAATTGGCTTGGTGGCATTTGTTATTTAGAGAGCGTTAATCCAGAGCTATGCTGTCCAAATAAAAGCGAGGGCAGAATGAGCTGTAGCCTTTAAGCTAATGAGATATTAGCCAAATCCTCTTAGCCAAACTATTTTGTGAGGGTTCAGTGAGCAATTGCCTCGCTGGCACTAATATGAATGAAGAACTGTGCTTTTTTCTAAGTGCCAAGTTGAAAGTTACTCAAGATGACAGACATATCTAATACGCACGGATGGAGAAGCCAAGTTTAAACCTATAGCTTTGTAGCTTTAAGGGAGAAGAATCTCCATCAGCTGCAGGAAAAAGGAACTTTCTTACTACATTTTATCGTGAAAGGCTAGACTATTATATTTGACTGATGAAATACAAATGCTTCGCTATGTAGGTACATTGTAGATATAGTGAGACATGTAAAAAAAAATAAGATATGCATTAAGGACTAGGATCATGAATTTAAATGGCCAATGCACTTATTAAAGGGCTTCTCTGATATTAACACTGTAGCTGTGATGTCCCCCTCTAAAATTTTTATTTCCGGCCATAATAATAATTTCACCTCCATTTCACGTTAATTAGAGGTGAAATTAATGCTGAACGTTCATCCAATGAGTGTCTGTTTATGAGTTGTAAGAAATCATTTTTAATCTTGTAGAAGGCGTAGATGTTTATAACGGTTAAATTGAGCAATATGTCAATAGAGTCTAGCAGGCAGTGAGACAGGCAGCCACTGAACTGCAACTCCAAAGAGTGTATTTTCAGAGCAGTGTGCTTTTGTTTCCAGGATAACAGGCTTAACTTTATATTGACAGACAATGACAGCTATAAACAGCTGATAACTTACAGTGGAGACTCGTCTCCGCTGTTATTGTCAATTTACGATGTTGTACTCATTCTGCGCTCCTGCAGAGCTCCTGCAGAGCTCTGCAGCCTACAGAGCTTACCCTGAGTCTGGGTAGGAGGAGCTGGGCGTAAACAACTGGCTTCAAATGTCTCCATCCTGCTCATGTGGTGTAATCCAAGTGTCCACGAGCCGCGACATTAAAATTTAACCACAAAAGACGCCATTTACACCATGTTTTTAGCCGAAATGTCAACTGTAGCATGTAGCAGGTAGCATCTAAACATGGCGTCGATCGATTACACCACACGAGCAGGACGGAGACATTTTGTGTTTGTTTTGTGCTCTTTTTTTTCACATTTACATTTGGTCTCCAATCACTGCCATTGGCTGCAACCCTGTTTTCTGCTGAAACTTCAGGATTGTTTTGTGAACTGAAGACCTTCATCCATCCTCACATCGGCATAGGGGTGAGTACATACTGAGTGGACTATTATTCAGCGGTGGAATATCACTTTAAGATAATGAATCTGTCAGTCACCACTTCAGGCTTCTTCCAGTCATTTTGTGTTTCCTGTTGAGATTTCTATTAATACTTATTTTGGCAGTAAGATTCAGTTTGACAACTGGGATATTTTCACACGTATATTGGACCAAGACTTTCATACTGTACTTGTTGATGAGGGTAATAGTTGTTAATACTCGCTTTTTAAATACTTTTCTTGTTTTCTTGGCTGCTGGTTGTAAACTAGACAGCCAGAATGCCAAATTTTAGACATTTAGTCGATAATACATTGACATATAAACCAAATTATCTGTAATCTGTTTCAACCAAACCAAGTGGGTATTATAACAGAAGTCAACAGAAGCTGCACAATAGAGTCAGTGGGAGTGTGAAAGAATGGGGTACCAGCCAGTTCTTGATCTGAGATCCAACGCTCAGAATAGATTCACATGTGCAGACTCTTTTTCTTTGCCAAAATCATGTTTCTTTTCTACACACAAGTAGGCTTGACACTGGGGTTGCCAAAATGATTAGATTTTACAAAAGATTATTCTTGTTAAATCGGGGAAATAATCATGCATAGTTCTGTGTTATTAACAGCAGTGCAGTTCAATAAAATGAAACTAAGGATTTGGATGTTAAAAGGATGTATCCATCCTTATTTGCCACCATTGCTTAAACATTAAACTTTAAACCAAAATGAACTCAAGTTGCCTAACTTGCTTTAACTCCAACTGATTTTATAGCCACTTAAATGGATAGTTTGGATTATTTGAAATGGGGTTGTATGAATAGTCTGTGTTTTAAAAGGTTAGCTTGGTTTCACTGAAGACACAATAACATAAACAAACTAACCAATCAAGGCAGTGGTAGACCAGCAACTCCTGTCTCCTGCAAAATAAAATTACTACATTTTGGTAATGGAGTCTTGGGTTGAATTAAGTGATACTTCTTATATATAAGGGTTTTCCATCGGAAAAGGCTGCCTGACATCAAGATAAAGTGGTGAAAATGTCCTGAAAATTGTACAACCCCACTTCAAATCATCTGAACTATCCTTTTAAGGGCAGCAGAAAGAAAGTATCACATTTTAACTGAGGAAGAATTCATTTGAAGTTGTGTTTCTGGTCATCTTGCAAATGAAAGTCCAATAATCACTCGCCTTTTAGCTTTGTTTTGTTTTTTTTAATCTGTCTTTTTAGCTCCTACATGCTCCTCTGAAATCTACCATGTATTTGCAAATTTTGTTGCCGTTTGTGGCCAAGTAGTGGGCAGAGGGTTTATCAAGGTTTTCTCGCTGAAAACAGACTACTGCATGGAAATGATAATACGAATGGTAAGAGTGAACCAAAAAAGTACAGTAAAGTTGGTGGCCATAAAACCAGAACAATTAGCTAAAAGACGATAAAGCGCTCTTTAAAGGTCAGGGGAATCACACATTTGATTAGTGCAGCTTTAAGTACACATACTGGCATGAATGTACTTAGTTACTTTTAAGGGTGTTACGATTCTCCAAATTCACAATTGGATTTTAAGGTCACAATCCAATTTGATTTTTTATATTAAAACATTTTTCTTGTCTTGATGCCTATGCCATTTTTAAACTATGAAGTTTTGATTTGTAAAGATTAACAGATCATTGGTTTTAGTGTCATTTACATTTTTCAAATTCTTTTTTAAAAATATAAGTCTATTTGGTATCAAGTGGGATACCAGTAAGCTATGCTTGTTTTTTCTTTCTTACTCTCTTTTCTGATGGATTTAACACTTGAAACAGGAAGATGGTGGCTATAGAGCAGTGGAAAATATGAATTCTGAAAATGGAATGGACGGAGTCCTTTCAATGAACTGAGTTCGGTTGCCTATACTTTAACCTAGAAATGATCAACTGTGGGTAAAGGCTAATCTCTGTCTAAGTTAAACCTTAATTCTAAACTAAGGTTCAGGTTACACTGAAACAGAACCAGCTGTAAGTTGTTTATAGCTGTTTCAAACGGCCATACTAAAATGCTAAGTAAAAAGTTGGTCATCAAAGAGAGGAGGGAGATGGGATATTGTCTAAATATGGGGATAATGGCACATTTTCAGACAATCTCTCCTGGAAGGCATTCATGGTGTTGCACTCAAGTGGTTTACCCACCGTAAAACTTGCTCATTGAATTTCGAATTTCATAAAAGTTTATGAGACTGTTGCAAATGAGGGGCACACTCTGTTAAGTGTTTGTTAAATCCGTTTACACATTAGATTTGCAGCTCAGAGGATTTAGCTTTTTTTTTATGTCTATGATATAAGTGTGTTTCATATAGAGCATGTGTGTGCTGGTTACGGGCGTGTGAAGATTTACACACTATCATGCCAGTGCAGGGAGCAGCCTATTCTCTGAAGGGAGCGCAGACTCATGTTTCTCTGCTCTGTATGCTAATGAATTCTAAGGGCAAAAAAACAGGTTGATTTACAAGTTGACCCTTACCATCCCAAACAGCATTACAAACAACTCTGATTTCCTTGCACCCAGGCATCGGGGAAGACAGAGAGGGCAATCATATTCATCTGCAGCCGCCCTCACTCCGCATTTGCCAGGTCTGACAGAGAAACCGCGGGGGTTGTGTGCTCACTGAATGAAATGTGAATAAATAACAGAGAGAGGGAGAGAAAGAGAGGAAGGAGAGGCAAGAGCATTAATTTTCCTCCTTCATTCATATTCACGCGGCGGGGACATCGCTCTCAGACGTGTGATCTTAAACAGATTTCTTGGCGCTCACCCCCATCAGCGTATTTTCTCTGTCATGTATCAAAGCCGTCGTATATGTGAATAAACCCCCAAACCCAACGTCATATCCTGCCTGAGCTAAAGCGATATTCAGGACAGGATCGGGAGGGGGGGTGGCGGGGGGTGGGGTGCAAGGCGGTTGGGACTCCGGTGCACATTGCGGGGATCGTGGCAGGAGACGACACCATACATCAGTGGGGACATAGGCTGTCAGAGCGTGAATGGGTTTTGTCATGAATGAATAACTACCAGAAATGTGCGGTGAGGGGAAGAAGAGAGCTTTACTTGCCTAAGCCTTTTCATCTCCTGTGATCCACACTTCAGGGGCTCGAGTGAAGAAGGAGGGGGTCAGACAGGGAGAGGGGCGGGGGGCTTGTTGAAATAAACAGATTCCTCAGTGGGAGAGGATGAGGAAGGAGAGCCTCTTCTTCACACTGAAAGGAGGAGCGAACGAGGAAACGGATAAAGTCTGTAACAGAGGGTGCAGCCAAGCCAATCCGACAGCGTGCAGTGTATGGACTCCGCGAGCATTGTGTTGCATACTCGTGTGAACTGTCCCCTCAGGCTTGTGTCGCCTGAACACTTTTGTTTAAGAGTGTAAAACTAATTTCCCACCCAAAGGGGAACTCTGTCACAAGGAATACGTAATGAGGAAAAGCCTCACTGGAAACATCTCACCCTCACTGTCTCGCTGTCACTATTTTAGTCCCGGATGATTTTCTCCAACTATTAGGATCTAAACGGCCCCGCTGTGTTTTCATTTTAAGTGTGCAGGAACAAAAACTGCCATGAAAATTGTAAAGTTGCCTCTTGTGAGTGATATAGGAGGAAAAAAAATCTGAATAAATCGGGATAGAAGACAAAAAAAAAAAATCCTATAGGATGAAACAGTCCATACTGTGAGGAGGTGGGTGAGACTGGCAAGGTGAGGGAGCTGGACTGAAAATAGGAGGAGGGGGAGGGGATACCAAGTCTTGCCCACCGCACTGTGTTTGTATTTTACCGGCACTGTCCCAGAATGCCGCCTGCTGATTTCCCGTCTGCCCTGGCACTGCCTCTCATGGCAGCTGGCGTCCCCTCTCCCCCATCCCTCCCTTCCAAGAATGGCAACAATGGATCCGTGGGGCTGAGGCGCTGCCAGTGTCAAAGATTAGCTCCACCTCTCACTTCCATGGCTCTGCACGCCCGTCACCTTTTGACCTTTTCGTCATTTTCACCCAAGGATATAAACACACACACACTGTACATGTATGCACATGACTCAGGAGGACAGATGAGGCAAAACCAATATAAGCCTGGGGCTTGGTATCGATCTTCAATACATTTATGGTACCAATCGAACTGCTTCATCAAGTATCAAAAAAACAGCTTGTCATTCAATACCAAATTTTGATACCGAGGGAGTTTGACTTATATTCTTATATAATCCAATACTGTACAAATCTTCATTGAGTTTCTTCATCTTAGTCCAGTTATGCAGGTTGAGTGTTCAGAGTAAAAACATCTGCTCCAAGGTCTTTGAACAGCCTCTTCCTCTGTATCATAATGTGCAATGTAATTTTCTTTTTGCTAAAATGGAAAAAGTATCGATCAGGAACCGGTATCCTGATTGAATTGTGCCATGAATTACACATATGATGTTCATCAATTTTAAAAAATAATTTTACAAGTCAAGAAAGTCACAATTTTCTTAAGTTGTTGTAGAAAATACAGCATCCCAACACTGTACTCTGTCAGATTCTTTGCAAAACTCTGCTACGGTTGTTGATCTTTTAAAATGTGTGTTGAATAAATGCTTTATTTATACCAACACACAATATTTTCAAACCTCCAGTCAGGCGCTAGCCCTATGAAATCTGTGTTATGGCTTTTTTAGATTCTAAATGCCATGATTCTGGCCGTGATTGTTATCATCACAACTATAGGGCCCTACCTTAAAGCTGGTCAACACTGAACCTTGTCAAAAAAGACAGTTGGAGCATTATTGACATTTGCTTTTTGTTTTTGTTTTTTTTTTATTGACAATATCTCAGCATTTGAGTCCCTTAACTGTTACAATAAGAATTATGAGCAATGAGTCACTGTTGAATGTTTAATGTGTTTTTTTTAAAAAAGAAACACATGCAGCATTATCTACATTTTTTTGTTTCCCGTTGTACCAAAAACATACCGGACCTTGACCCCAAAACCGAGGTAGATACCGAACCGTAAATTTTGTATACCGTTCCTACCCGTCCTGTCACCTGTGCCCTTTACTGTACAAGCTGGGTGTGATTTATGTATTTACAGGGACAGTGAACAATGAAAAACACTTATTGGGTGTCATGTTCTTCATCGTTCACGACCAAGGTTAAAGGAGGCTTTTAAACATGTGCTGCAGAATGGTAGTGTGAGTGTGTGTCTGTGTGTGTTTGCCGGTCCCCAAAGGCTCAGTGGTTCCCCCTGAATAACTGTGTAATCGATCATAAAAAATGCTGAATAGCTCAGTCTGGACAAGAGACAGAGAGGCAGCAGCGTATAAGGGACATTGACTGAGTTAATGGGGGTTTATGTGATGGCCTGTGTGTAGGTGTCTTTTTGGTCACTGGTATGAAGAGCTCAGTTGCACTGGGTTATTCTACAAGATAGATCTGTAATTTGTGATTGGCTAAAAAAAAAAAAAAAGTATGGTCATGGCTGAGGAGCATGCAGAGTATTCCTCAAATCTTTGGAAATTTGGACGAACATACCAGACTTGGGTTCTTGTTTTTTACTGTCTGCTTTCTCACTTACTCACCTGCACACACTTAGATTTTGGGGAAACTTGTTTGTTTGCTCACTTACACAAAGTCTGATGAAAAAATCAATTGTATTTTCCTGCAGGACACAGATCTGGTGCAGGATGTAGTCCAAGTAAAACTACCTAAAAGACTGGAAACAAGGGGAAACTTGATGGGTCTCATTAGTTAGCAACTGTGCAAAGACAGGAACTCTGAGGTGCAGCATGCAGTCGCTCTGCCCAGCTGTTGGTCAGCACATTAAATGGGCTAGTCCCAATGCACCAGCTAGGTTGGCCTAATACCAACTAAAGGTTTCTTCTACAACAGGTTCTTGCCGCAAATTTTCAAATGAACGTTGCTCTATTTTTAAGATAAAGAAAGAAAATTGGCAGTTTTGTTATCAAAATGCATAATGGCAGCAATTGCACCCCATTTGAAATTGTTTTGAGACATTTGTTGAATAAGGTCAGGTTGTTCAGCAGCTGTTTAATGCGAGGGCCTTAAAACTAATGAGCTAGAATGGTTTAAATAAAACTTTAACAGAGAAAAAGATGTAAAAATAATAACTTTTATTTATATAAGACCTTTAAAAACAGAGTTTACAAAGTGCTTTGACAAACAAAGCAGAAGAGCAAGATGCCCTGGAGGCATTATAACAGCAGAATGAGGTCAAACAGAGCAAGACAAAATTAAGCTGAAATTGAAGTAAAACTGAGACACGCAAAAGACACTAAAACATACATGTGCGTTTTTTATCTTACTAAATAGACCAGGGCGATAGGCACGTCATCAGTAGCAATAAGTACTTAAAAGAAAGATCCATAGTTTAATTTGAATTCAATAAATGCAAATCACCATGAACACACAAAATGAATATGCCCTGGATCATAAACAGTCTGACATGTCCCTTGATAACGGAGTGTGCTATGCGTGACACGCAAACAGCCAATCGTTTAACAGTCAGACCCCGTGTGTGCTCCCTCTCTGGCTTATAAAAAGCCTATTATATCCCGGGGGGCTACGAGTGACACACTAACAGCCAGTTAATTCACGAGTGTGTTGTTCAGTTGCCCTGTCGACACGAGATACAGTGTGGAGTTACACATGAGACAACAAACAGCGTGAGCAACACGTGAGACAAGAGCGTGCATAATGATAGCTGATAGAAAAGGAGGAGCCAGCTGTGGTGGAGGAGCTGGAAAGCGTCATGCTCGGCCAGCTGTCACCCCGACACATCTCCCCCTGATATGGATGGACAGACAACTATCAGGACAGCATTGTGGGTAAACTCCAGGAATACCTTCCCAAGTAAGACCAGTAATACAACAAACTTAACAACTGAGCCACTTCCGTCTTTTGGAGTACACAACATATCATCTGTCACGACCTACAATAATTATGAATATCTACTAATATGAAACTTCCTTATCTTGATAGACCTTTCAGCTATATCCCCATTACTAAATATTAACCTATTAAGCATATTAAATATTAAGCGTATGTTGAAAACCTTAACAATCAGTTATCAGTAAAGAAAAATGCACAAAATTTTCAACCATACCATGAATCAACAGGTTTTACAATGCTGGAACCACACTTTACATTAATGTAAGTAGGCAGCAAACATCATAAGTTTTGGAACTTTAAATGGAAATATTAATGGATAAAATAGGTGTCATGTAATATAAACGCGGACATCTCTTAGACATGACAACCTTTGGGAAATAAGCTGCAAAAATCCTCTGAAGGAATCTGCGGCTCTAAAAACTTGATACACTTCTGTTTTAGAATTACAGACACAAAACTCTCTGACAGCAGTCACATATGTAAATTTGTAATGCATGAAATTAGCTGTAGGTTCAAGATGATATGCAGAAACAACACAGTGACTGGATAACCTTTGTCAAGAAGCCAGAAATCCAAAATGGATTAAAAAAAAGTCACATCCACATGTGACTGATACCAGCAAACATTCTGACATGTGATGACCTGAACCACTGAAACTGTGAAATGCCCACATTCAAGTTAGGACCTCTGCAGTCATTTGTTTTTGTTATTATTCGTCTCTGGTGACATTCAAGTTCTTTCTTATGGTTTATGTTGAACATTCACATAATGCGCAGTATGTATGCTTAGCTGGCTGTACTTGGATTGTACAATGAAATGAATACTAGAAAGTTTTACTCAGGATGTCATCACCTAAACCCACTAACACGACGATACACGAGAAGCAACAAGGATTAAGAAAGAAAGAAATATGTGCGCGCACAAACACTGACACAAACACACATAATCAAGCTGTGCCTCCTCCCTAATCCAGGCTGGATGGAGCCTGTAATACAGCGACTCATCCCTCCTGGTAGACCCCGGTTCGTCTTTCATCTCCCAGGGACTGTTTACTTCCAGTAATTAGGCCATTCATCACCCTAATGGGAACATCCCCCTCCACTAAATAACTTCTCTTTTCTCTGAGCAGGCTTACAATCCTGGCCCAGCGTCTTGGGAGGGAGGTGGCACTCCTCCTAGGCTCGGTGCCAAAGGGGGGCAGGATGTCCAATCTGTCAGCATTTCTTATCAGAAGGCTATTCATGGCCCACAATGCACTTGGGTGTGCTGTAAGGGGAAGTGAGGTCTGATAAAACAATGGAATGTGTAATTCTAAATATGGTACAGATGCTCTCCAAATGTAATAGATATTTTGTGATTGATTAAAAGCTGCAGGAGTCATCTGTTACAGGTTTTTAAAAATATCAGTTAGATGTGTAGAGATGTGGTTGCCCTTGAAACTTGACACGTGGATAAGCCAGTACAACTGTGCTACAGGTTGAAATTTAATAAAACATCAAATGAAATCACATGCAACCATTAGCTCATGGTTCATATTGTCTAGCAGAACCTGAATCATTTATTCCAATTGCTGAATCGATTTTTAAAATAATATATATGAAAATAACTTGTGCTTAGTCTGTTAGCTTGATGCTAACAGATAGTGGGAATTCCATATGACGCGCTAACAGAAATTAGCATCACAATCACAGTTATATTATCTTAACAAACTAATGCATTTTACTTCACATGCTCAGCATAGAATGACGTGTGCTTATGCTTTCAGGCATATATTTCCTATATGTGCGAACAAACTAATAGCTGCTAACTTCCTATTGCTAACTCAGTCTGCTACTCTGGCTTAAACACTCCACACCAACAAGCTACAGCAACCTCAAAGGGTCAAAGCTCAAAGTCAAAATTCCCATATCACGTTCTGGCTGACACCTGGTGGAATCACAGGCATTGTCTAGAATGGACATGATCAGCTCTGAAGCATCACCACACATTTCTGGAGCGTCTCAGAAGTGGCTCTCTGCTCTGGCCGAGGAGAAGTCCATGTTTAAGGAAAGCTGCATCAAGCTGCACAGAGCAGATCAAGCTGGGCCGGAAGTTAAACACAGGAAAAGAGAATCTAGTCAATTTTTAGAATAAAACACACTCTGCAAACAAACCTAACTACAAACCTACCTAGTCATGGTAAAAACACAAAATCAATAATAACAAAAGTCAATTTCAGGAGGACAAACGCTCCGCTGTTGAGACGCTCCTGGTGAGGCAAGAAGCCACGTGAAGGACGATCAAAACTGTGTCACAGATGTGACACACAGCACGTGTCATAGATCCTTGATGCTTTGGCAGTATTGTTCATATGATATGCATGACAATAAAGCCTGTTGAAGTGAAATTAAATTGAAAATGATTTGATGTAATTTCTCTGTCCTTCACTTCCTGATCGAACAATGCTACGGACCAAGCTCTGTATTCTCCAGAGGCTCAGGCTCACTAAGCTCACAAGCAGTGATCCAGTCCCTTTTGAAATCTTTCTGTTTCACTGAGAAACATGCTACAGAAGTTAATGACACTCTAAGTGGCGCATTACTGGGACCTCAAGAAGGGTTGATAAGCTGTGCCAGAATCAGTTTTGCCACAGATTTGTCTAAGAGCCTGCTGACAGTATGGTCCCGATTGATAGCAATTTTAAAATACCTTTTTGTAAAGCTATTGACAGGACAGCCTTAAATGGAACAACGGCAATTGTCACTCTTTGTATCGAGAATACACCAACACTGACACAAACTTTTTTTGGCATATGCACTGGATGGGCAACTTTCATTTGAATGACTAACTGCCAACCGCTAACCCATCTTGGAACATGGTCTCCACCCATGTTACACTTGATTTTGAGTCTTTGTGTGCACATTGCGTCTGAATTAAGTTTTTAAACAATCAAGCGCCGACTACAGTGAGTATACAAACAGATGTTTTACTATGGAGAAACATGTTTGATGGTGCAGGCCTTTTATCTCATTGACAGGCTTGTTGTCAGGATGAACAACTTGGGAAAACCTCATCTTGAGCGGAGGTCAGTTAAACCACATAATTACTCATTATTTTCCCCTTCAAGAAGCTCTAACTCTCTACTTTAGAGTGAACAATAGCTATTGTGGCAAGGACAGACACCTCAGACAAAGCCATGGGAAGAGAAGGGGGAGTATATTAATGAAACACCGGTGGGAGCAGTGCTGATGAGAGATTGGGAAGTTGATGGCTCCGGCAGTACTGCCTTTCCATTCATTACGCTGTCCTGCTGTATCGGCAAAGGCTGAAGTCCAAAGCCTTGTCTTGTCCACTGGGGAATGAGTGGACGAGCTGGACTCCTCATCTACCTCTCTGATCACCACTCACCCCTCTGAGGGTGCCATTGTGTCCTGTCCCTCTTCATTAAGATAGGCCTTAATGGACTTTTTTCCAGGCATCTGTGCTTGCAGTAGAGAGATAGAGACTAGGGAGATGTAAAAGGGCACATGAGGCTGTGGATGAATGTGTTCCCCTTCTCTTGTCACCTATACAACAGGTTTGACCGGCTAAAAGGAGAGTCCCTCTCAATACAGAAAGGGTTCTCTTTCAATATTTGGTCCCACATAGAGAGAAATGAAAAAGGTAGGAAAAAAGGGAGGCGGGGTGTTCCTCTCTTTTCAGGCGTCTTTCTATGAAGGCTTGTGATTTGGGCCTGCAGCCCTATCGTTTTTTTCGTATTGTGAAGTTATTCCTATTTGAGAACTGAACTGAACCCAGAATCCAGAAAATGAATTTTAAACAAGACATTTATACAGTCTTAGGTATATGTAAGTGGAATTACGTTCAAAGGTGTGCTTTTTGTGCTCAAGCACAATTCTGAACACAGCGGTTTTACCTTCATCTCCCTCTTATTTTATCTCTGCCTCTTTTATCTTCTTTCTTTTTCTACGACTGTGTGTCAGTTGAGTTCATGTTGCTGCTTCATCTAGAGGTCTCTGATCCGGGTACTTGTCCTTCAGGAGACTCAGCCAGTTGTTTGTTCTGGCTTTGCTTATAACTGCTCATATATCATTTGTTGTCTGACATTAACTGTGGCATCTCTTCTAGTATCTCTTGTTTCTTTGCTTCTCTGTTTGAATGGTTTAAGTCCTGCCTCTTGTGTGCAGTCTGCTTTCTTTCCAGGTCTGTGGTACATGGAGGAGATTTTGAGGTCAAGGTCTTTTCTGCTCTTGGTGACCTCTGCAAGTCTCTTGGTATCGCCTCTGATCCACATTCTTAAGTCAAGCCATTCTCAACCAGTGGGCCGGGGCCTAAGAACACCATCTAGCGGGCCATGGGGTAGGGCAGAGCGATCCACTGGTAGAAATTAGGCCATTCTGTTTCCACCACAGGAACTATTCTTGCACAATCTCCCAAATCTAGCTGCCTTGCGGGGTAAGGCGATTTGGGCAGCAGGACAGCTTACCACACTCTCATATGATGTGAGAGCAACAGTTGGTGGCAGTAATGCAACTCTAACGCTAAATTCCACCAGGTGCAGCTGTGTTGTGTTACGGCTGCGCCACGTCAGCTGGAGCTGATGGCTGCTATTCTACACAATGCTTTTGATTCCACCAGCAGCACCTCGGCACATCCCAGAAGCGGCTCTCCGCTGCCCTCCACTTCATATACGAGTCTATTTTTGACAGATGCCACATCAATTAGCACAGAGCAGATCAAATGGGCAGGAAGTCAGACACAGAAAAGGCCGTTTAATTTTCAAAATAAAGACCCCGTGCAGACCCACAATCATAAAGACAGATGTAGCCTGCTAATCCATGGTTGAAGCACAAAGAGCAAAGAAAGAGGACCTAATCAACAAAATCTGAGAGTGTAAACATAATCAGGTGGGCAAAACGCTCCGCTGCTGAAATGCTTCTGAAACGCTGCTGGTGGGGCTTGCAGCCGTGCAGAGGATGGATCAAACCATGGCGCAGACGTGCTGTGCTCGGTGGAAACATCCGGTAACAAAGGAAGAGAGAAAACATAAAGGACCAGAGTGAAACTGCAAATACAGAGCAGGAGACTTCCCAACCAAAGAAACCGAAAAAAAATTTTTTTTTTTTAGTTTCCTTGTTCCCAACCAGGTGGTATTTATTTGCAATTAACTTTAAAACCTTTGATACTTGAATAATTGTTGCTCTTATTCTGAACCTTAAAGCTTCCATTTTAAAAAAAATCTTAGTTTTACTGATTTAAGTCTTTTGTTTGTCTCATGTGAAGCACTTTTTGATTGTGTGAAAGTTCCATATACAAGAGGAAAATGATAAAGCACAGTATGGTATGCTTCTTTTAAATTTGAATTAATATACAGAACTATTACTGCATCATGATATATACTGTTAACAGAAATTATAAAATGATTACAAACTGTATAACATCATAGAAGATTTTTGCCATAACACCAACCCCTTCCATGGAGGCAGTGGTACCGCCAAATTGTTGGATTAAAATTAAATTAATTTTATTACTACATGTGAATTTGAGACATGTGGGTGCAGACGATATGCAGTAGTTTAAAGACCGAGTTGATAACAAAGTAGAAAAACAAAAGTAATGTATTACTAGCAGCAATTACAAACTACTAACTTTCACCAATACTGAATAATTATGTCATTTTTTTTAAGTAACTTGCCCAAGATCACAAGTAGACATTGCTTCATTTTTAATGGAGAACAAACAAAGAAATCTGGGAACCAATGTTGTTTGTTTTGTGAGTTAAACTAGGGCTGTGACGGTATGGATTTTTTTCTAACTGCAGCGAAAAAGCAACAAATCTGTTATTCAGTACAATTAAATATTAGTGACCTGACTAAAAGCGAAGGCTACACCGCTAAAGGACTGTTGTATGTTGATAATGGAAAGATATGGATGATGTTATTTCACACCATACAGACTAGGCATAGTCTAATAGTCTGCACTTTTTGTGAAGCCAAATCTCTCTATCTGACTGATTTGATGAATACAGCACACTCATAAAAAAAACCCACATCTGATATTGTGTGTCAAAAACACCAGAGCCATCTCAGTGCACCCATCCCCCACAGCTACTATCAGATGCAGGTTTTGTATTCAGCAAAGGGTCACTCTCATTAGTCAAACCCTTGTATGGCACCATAATGAATTAAATTAGGTAGCTCATTAGCCAGCAACTGGGTGATAGGCGAACTCATTTGATGTGCATGTGCCTCCTCTGGTTTCAACACTGATGAGGATGTTATTGGAATAGGAAGGCGTGTTTCACTGGTAGGTTGTTTTGCGGCTCACCTTTGAAGGTATTACACAAGGCAGGGAATGAACCCAATTTTCATGCACCTGATCCTGATTGCTGGGAAAACTGGTGGCACAGCAAACAATGCTGAGAATAACAGAGGAAAAAATGAAAAGGCCTAACTGAACAGAATCAAGCCCAGGCAGCATCACCTCGACATTCAGTTGCTCTGTCATTATTATTCTCTTTTTATTAAATATGAACAGTATCATGCAGATATTTGTTATGATATAAGATTGAAACAACTCTAGCATGACTATTCACTGAGGCATACTATAGGTAAACACTTCAGGCCTTTCAATAGACTGTGCACATTTCTTATTGTTGTAATCACCCTGAATCCATTGATTGAACATTAAAAATGGCAGGAGTCAGGAGTAGCCTTTATTGTTTCTCTGTTCTTTTTCTATTAATTAACTAAAACAACACGAGTTGTTGTACACAGTAGGGAAAAAAGGGAATAATAGAGCCACAAAAAGCTCTAGAATATACTGTTCCATGCATTAATCATCCAACCTCTACCATTTCACAAACACAGAACAAATATTAAGAGACGTTACTGCATAAACTTTTAACGGTATGATTAGTGACTGACTAAGTATATGCAAAGCAGAAATCTGTACGAGCACAACTTTTAATTTCAGGCTACAGACAGATGATCCCGATCCACCAGTTTTACCAGGAGCTGATAGCCAAAGGTAATACCAGAGCAGCATCTTCTTTGTGATTAGTAATAGGGTTGGGCGATGTCAACCAAATTCTCATATGAACATGTCTACAGTGCAACATTGCAATGAACAGTGATACTGTTGCCAAGTCTAAAATGGTCTTTGTCTCAGCATCACATGTCTGTAATTAGTCGTGTTTGATAAGAAAATAATAATCACAGCATTGAGATGTAGTGCAATGAAAAGCAGCATAATTTTGTATCCAACATGTAAAAAAACAGAACTTGGTCTATCACTCTATGGCAACCCTGAGGGGACAAACTACCTAAAATGCAGAAGATGGCATTATCCATCTGCACAACCCAAATGAGTAATTTTAAACTTGTGCCAGAATCTGAAATGACAAGAACCAGTCAGGAATCAAGAGCTCCCAAAAAAGCAAAGAAAATCTGACATGTTTGAGCACAAAGAAAGACAATGAAAGCACACCTTCTACGCTGAGAGGATGTTAGGTAGGTTGATGCATTTAATTAAAATGCTACAAAATTTCAAAAGAAAAATACAACGGAAAATAAAACTATGAGATTGATGAAATGTAATTTAAAATATGTTTTTTCTTTCCTATAATATTTTTGTTTCAATATGTGTGGGTTCTACAGTCACATTCATGCATGTAGTGCTCACATACGTCATCGTTATGAGCGACTGTGGTGGAGCGAGCGGAGTTGTCTATCATGCATACTAGTTAATCGATGACAGATGGCGTCGTTCTCTCAATGGATAAAAAAAAAAAATAAAAAACGCTAAATGAGTCGCCAAATCTATTCGGGGGACCATTAATTTACCTGGACAGCCTTCTCAAGTAAAACCTATGTCTGGGAAACACTGAGAGTCTATGATTAGAACTGCGTCCAGAGCAACAATCATAACAGACCTTAGAATGCTGTAACTGACTAATCAGAGTTGATTATTTAACAAAGCCATGTAATAATTTTCCGATATATTCACCAAAGTTACTAAAACTGCTCCTGGATAGTGCTTCTATCAGTATCACCAGGAGCTCAAAACAGCCTGCCTAAGGAACACACACTTAGTTGACCCTTCACTAAGCACCGCCCTCCTTGGTTACTGTTGCTAAGCCTGCCAAACTTTCCATCCTTGCACTGCATTTATGCAGTTTACGGTGATAAATGTGGCAGATTTAACATCGACATGGGGAGTAACTGTTGAAACACGAGGTCTGTGATTCCTTAGAGATGTAAACAAAAGCAGCCTCTCTTTTGAAGCTGACGATCATGGATTTTGTCAGCTAAAATGACTCACAAGCAGATTTCATAAGTGTTGCTGGCTGGTGTAAGCTAATGCTAACTCCTTGAGTCGGCTGAGAAGTCTCTTTCACGAACCCTGTGAAAGTGTATATCTGAAGTTAGCTACCAGCTGCATACATGATATAACATTAATGCTAAAAGACTGAGGCTAAAGCTTTTGCAGCTTACGTTAGAGCAGATGAAGACAGAGATAAATCCATTCACCACACGTGTGCTCTTGTGTTTCACGTTTTTGAGAGACCACAAAAAAGACGCCACCATCCAGACTTATGAAACACAGAATATGGCTCTTCTCAGAGCCTCCTGCACACCCTCAACATGTAGAGAAATGCAAAGCTTGACAGCACTGGTTACGGTTGCTAAGCTATGATAGGACTGTTGCTGTGTGGAGGTGGGGCTTAGCGAAGGATCAATTCTGTCATTTATCAGGAAATTGCACAGACGCACATTCATTTCCTGAAAACTCATCTTAACCCCAACATAACCATTTCATGCCAAACTCCAGTGTTAGCCCAAACACTTACCCATACCCTAACCTCAACCAAAAAGACACCTCTACATTGAAATGTAATGATTTACCTTGAGGATTACGACCACAAACTGGAGGTTATTTCAATATGAAAACATACACTCTGTCTCTCTTTTCCCCCAGATTGTTGCAGTCCCTTTCACAATGCTTTGGTTTGACTATGAAGGACAAGAAATTCAATATTTGAGTCGTGGGGCGTGCAAAGAGCGCAGCTGAGGCCCTGTTTACTCCATAATGGAGACAGAGGGGGAGAGAGTGAGGAAGAGAGAGAGAGGGACATTTCCTTGTATCTTGTTTACCTTTTCCGATGAAAAATCCCTGCTTTCTCTCATGCTCTCTCTCCCTTTCTCTCTCTCTCACACACACACACATCACAAGGACAAAATGCACAGTAATCAGAGCTGTGAGTATCCATTATGTTGTAAAAGGGGGAAAATGATTGATGCACATATGAATTAAAGTTCAATTGAAGGACGCAGCTCCCAGTTATAGCTGCTATTCATCAATTAGATCCTGAAACACCCCCTTCCAGAGAGAAAAAAAAAAAGAAGGTAGCACAGAGTGTCCTTCCTTACTTTTGTATTTTCCTCTCGATGGACGCAGCAGAACTCATTGGCTATTGTTAATTTGAGGGAGAAAGGGCACCCCTCTTCCAATCATTTTCACTTAGTCGAAAGTTTGTAAACACAAAAGAATATCAGGAAAGAAGCTGGCAGAATACTAATTTGAACGTCTGCAATCGGCAACAAATTTGATAATCAATTAACCTTGTCATTTATTTATTCTGCTTCGTGCTACATTTTCTGGTTCCAGCTTTTTAAATGTGACGATTTGCTGCTTTTCTATATTTTATATCATCTTTGGGTGTTAGACCGTCATTTTGAAGACGTCACTCTGTGAAAGCATAGGTTATTTTTAAACGTTATCTGCCCTTTTATTGACTAAATGATTCATCAGAGGATTAATCTGCAACGGCAAAATAAAATACCAACATTTCAAGTGCTTCTTGTTGCTGCTTAGCAATTTGCTTCTTTCTTGCCACAGTTTCTTATTCAACCACTACTGTCCTTTCCTCTCCTTAGCTCCCTAATATCGCTGAAAAGTCAATCACAATAGTGAATTTTCATATCGGTCGATAGATAATTATGGCCAATGAAGGTCTTGATTGATGACAAGTTGTGTAATCTGAAAAATTGAAGCGGCTAAGTTTGTTGTATTACTGGTCTTGGTCAGGGTGGTATTCCCGCACGAAGGTGTTCTGTAGCTGTCCATCCATCAATGGCGGTCGAGTCGCGGTGGTAGCAGGATAAGCAGACATCCCTCCCCCCAGCAACGCTTTCCAGGTCCTCCACCTCAGCTGGCTCTTTATGCAGGAGCAGCGGCTCTACTCTGAGCTCCCTCAGAACGTCCGAGCCCCTCGCCCTCTGACAGTGAGGGCGACACCGGCGAGCTGACCAGTCCTTTTATATCTGTAATCATTTTGTCACTCCACGCCGCTTCTCACGTGCTGATGGTGCAACAAAACAACACCCCTGTTCAATGATCACTCACAGCATCTAGGGATATGATAGGCTGTTAATGAACCAGGACAGGAGCGTGCTTGGGGTTTATCTGGTAAATAACTGTCTGTTTGCTTATCACTGTGAGCTGAGAAAGCTTCTCGTATGAGAGGTGAAACATCTTCAAGAAACTCAAGCACATCCAGGCAGATACCATGACCTGGATGACTGAGAATCTTCAAAGACATAACAAGATGTTTAAGAGCTGGAACGTATTTATATGCTTTCATGGCAGCTTGCATTTATGGATTTTAAATGGAACATTTTATTGAGCTACTTTCTTACTGCTATTGATGACGTGTCTAATGCTTAAACATATTACTATCATTTATGTGCCCAGGTCTATTGTGTAGTGTTGTTGAATCACAAGGGTGCTACATTTTTTTTATTCAAAATGGCAAATTTCACAAAAAGGTGACACGTTTTGCAGCAATGTTTGTCATGGGCCCTTTTCCCCGTACCAAAACAAGACAATGCCTCAGTTTACATGGATAATATTTCTTCAGTCCAACTGAAATGACTCTGATTGTTTACATGGACACTAAATAAAGTGTTCTGATTAACTGTGTGTTTACATGCTCAAAAGCTTTAATCAGAGTAAAACTTTTTTGACATGTGCAAAGTGGTTCCGCTCACTCTGAAGCATCTAATCTGTCAGAAGTGTTACAGATGAAGAAGAAGAAGTGGTTCCACTTTGCCAACCGCCAACAAACAAAGAAGTGTTTCCACCCAATAATTTTACAACACGGACCAAGCACAGCCGAGCAGACAAACACGGCTTTCATAAGAAGATGAAACATGGAGTCTTGGGGATAAAGTTACAAGACTAATTCGTTAAAAAGGAAGAAAAATGCCTCTTCCCCTGTTTTGGATTATTTTAAATTCGGTCCTGATGATAAAGGTAAGCTAACAAACACTGCAGACTTCTGACTGGTCAGAGTAGCATTTTGTCTTGAGTGTGGAACTTTAGCGAGCGTCACAGAGGGCGAGGGGCAGACTAATCGCTGGCTAAGGTGACAGAGTTACGGTGGATGCACGCCGAGCGGAGGGCAGAATATGCCAGTGATGGTGCTGTAAATTTAAAAAAAGGTTTGACTTTGTCAGTGAACAAAGGCTCCATCTTCTCAAGACCGAAGTGGAGCTACTGCGTGTGTTGTTTCCTAGCTGTGGGAATAGTGCGGCTATAACGATTAACTCCACTGTTCTAGCTCCAGTGGCTCCACTGTTTTACAAAAATACCATCATAATAACCAATACCCTGGTAAAAGGAGGGTATGAAGGTGTGGAAAAATTGAAGCCGTCCAAGCCTAGCTAACCAGTCCTGGGTTTTTTTTTTTGCCATGTTTCTGTCCCTCCTGGATACTCACTTGTGAAACATCACCTACACCCACATGGGTCAGACATGCACAGATAGAATATATTTATTCCAACCAGAGAAAAGTGTTCAGAATAAGCATTTACATGTTCATTACTTTCCTTTTGATCAGACTGTCAAAAGTTTACACCTCCCCTCTCAATCAGATCCTCTCATTCTGATTAGGCTGGATCAGATCAGTCTCTTCCAAATGAGGTGTTTACACGAGACACTTTTATTGTGATTGGGCTCTAAATCTGATTATTTCCGGCCCATGTAAACACAGCTATTGAAGATGCAAAACTGACTGTTTCTTAATCTTCTTAGTTTCCTCAGCTGTGTATTACTGTTACTGAAAAACTAAACACATGCAGACTTAATGGAAAAATAAATGTTTGCAACAACGAAGGTTGCAGACAAAACTTTTTTTTTCCCCCACTAGCATAACACATGTATTTAATTATAGTCTATCATAAAGCCTACTATACAAAGCTGGTCAAGTTGGTAAACGTGTATTCTCAGGAATCTTTTTAAAAAAAGTGAGCAGATAGACAATTCGGGAAGTCTGTTGGCTAATAAAATGGCAACGGTTCATATTTGTGAGTCCCACAGTAACAGCGGATAACATTTCCTAAGCTTTTTCCAAAGCGCAGCACGTTTTTTGTAGCATGGCTGCTGATGCTTTCTTTCAAATACCAGACAATGTCTCTCACACTTTTTTTTTTCAACAATTGAGCTAAAAAACCAATAAAGAACCAAGCTTCCTTGACATTTTGCAGCTTTACCTGTGTCAATTCTACCGTACATTGTTTCTGAAGGAGATAATCCGTGACACTGAGCTTTGATCAGGTACTTGTTTATGGTGCTGAAATCTAAGGCCTTAATCTGCTAGGGAGATATCACATAGTGCCATCCCTGGGTGGTGTTGAGTGGATGGGAGACTGTCTGGTCGTGACTTTGTGTGCATGGGAGGGGATTAACTGAGAACAAAACAGAGTAGAGGAGAAGCCGAGAAACACAGAGAGACTATATAGATGTAGGATGACAACTATGCTTGAACAAATAACACATTCATGACCACATTCAAGCAAAGACCGGGACCAGAATGACTAAAGTACTCTGGATAGTTGTTCTGTTAAGATGAATCATTAAAGTAATGCAAACGACATTTAAAGGGGCACCAATATGAACTATATGAACACTGGAACTCTGCAATTAAAGGTAATTCACTTACTGTATGTATAATCATGAATCATTTCACAATGGCATGAAAATGTGTAAGATGCTCTGATAAAACAGCCAGCAGATGTAGTTTATGCAATTGAAAGGAAAAAGTGACATACAAGAGATTGATATTCTGATTTTTGTACAAATACGCTACTTATCCATCCCTCATATGAATGTTCTTATTATAGGCTCAGATCCTCTAATTCGACTGTCTCTTTTCAAGAGACTGTGTATTTCTTGTTATTTTACTGATTCTCTATTGGGAAGTGTAGGTCTGTGCCCTCTAGTGGCTGTGTTTTTACCAAAGTAACAATTTCTTGCAGTAGTAATATGTACATTTTGCCCTTCAGTTATGGTATGGGTAGTTTTAGGTAGGCTAAAGCGAACTACAGCAACTTTCAAGTTCAAGTTATGACTTTGCATCATACTATCTGGCTGGAAATCACAAGTTTCATCACATATGATCTTATATCGATTCTTTGAGAAACAATACGTCACTTGTTGATATCACAAAGTCTTCAGTTCAGTTCTCAGTTCAATTCTGAGGCCTTGATCAATATCAGACGATACTGATATGTCCATTTAACACATTCAGTTACTCAACATGCAGTTTGGCCATGTTTTAATCTAGAAGGTGAATAAGGTTGAATGTAGGCTGTGACAGAACACACATCCAGCACAGACATGGACGTTAACCTGCAAGCAGAGCAGCTGCTACTGCTAGCACTGCTAACGTTAGCCACACCGTGTAGCAAGCTGGCAACTAACGTTAACTCCAGGTAAACTGTGTCGTTTACTCCCAGACACCGTGATCCTTTTCAGTCTAAAAAGGTGAAGCATTTAGTGAGTTGTTGTCATGTTTTGTAGTTTAATGTGTAATGTTTGTAGTGCACCGCTCAAAGTGCCACACATTTCAGCAGCATTTAAAACACGATTTGGTGATTGCAGACTGTGATTAACAGCTTCAAATGGCTCTTAATACACACAGTATTTTTTCAGAAAGTGTTTAACATTATCAATTAATAAATTCCGAGTGTTTTCTTACCACTAGACTGGTCGACTAGTCTAAATTAAAATTTGTGTTTAATCGACAGGGAAATGAGTCGCCAAGAACATCCCTAATCGTTACACCCCCCCCCCCCCCCCATACACCATTCTTCACATTTTGCTATAGCAACCTCCAACCCATAGACGTATTCTACACAGGATACCAGATACAAAGATGGCACCTATTTCAGTCCAATGAAATTTACTCATCTCATGCATATGCCAAAAAGTTTTCTAGCTTCTAAGTTTACTTCTGCAATATGATGGCCACTGAACATACACAGCAGTGTTTTTCCTGCTGGCCCCAACTGCAAGTTACCACTTGGCCCACAGAATTTACATTGTGATGACATCACAGATTTTAAATCACTTTTCTTGGCTCATGGAAACTTGGACAAATATAAAGCCCTCATGGATCAAAAGACCTTGTTTGCTGTTCAAGGTGTCCTGTAGAAAGCTTGACGGTCGTCTTGCCCAGTCAGGAACATTGCTCAGATATCTACTTGCCTAAAGTCAATTTTTACTTGCCTTTGTCTTGGGGCGATTTGTACCGTGCATGTGCAACTCTCAACAACTTCACTCCTTAGCTAATTCCATCATCAGCTCTGGAAATGATTTATTTAATCCTTTGTCATAAATTGCCTCAGCAGGCGAGTAATAGATGTGATAGATTTGATAGATTTACTAGCACAATGTGGCATTCTACTTGCCCCTGGCAAGCAAGCAAACCTCTTAGTTGAGCCCTGTATATCAAGTGAGAAGTAGCGTAAGGATGTATACAGACTTTTGCAGCCAGTAGAGTCACCCCCTGCTGGCCATTACAAAGAATACAGGTTTAAGGCACTTCCACATTGGCTTCACTTTTCAGATCCAAAAAGCTCCATCCACTATTTAATATACTGTCTATGGTCTAATTGCATTTTGTGTGTGTACATGTGTACATGTTACTACATGACTGTTTACTATAAAGAAATATGCACTGTTTTATATTCCAAGCCAGAAATGTCCCCATAGTGTAAGCAGCATGAAGCAGAAAACATGAAGTCATCTCAACATGACTGTGCACATATTAACACAGTGAGTGAGGGAACAACAGCACAGCATCCACTACCTACATACTTTGGTGCAGCAGTGCATTAGTAGCAGCTATTGTATTGTAGCAGTGGGTTCACATCTCTCATTATGCATCACCATGCCAAGTGGAAGAGAGATTAGAGTGCAGATTAGTGAGACTCCATTATTTTAGGTCCCAAATGGTTTCAAAATCAATGGTCCGACCAAAGAGCGTGATTTTCATTTCAATGGCACCATGCACTACAATTTTAGTTTTCACTAACAAAACTGATGCTTTTTTAGGTTCATAACACACAGCATATATGTAACCCTTGCAACTTATCCTTTATTATATTTTTTATTATTTCATTACAAATTAACAGCAAATTGTTGGTCCCACAAATCACACTTTTTGTCCAAAATGAAATAAAAACACAGGACAGAGCCATATTATTGCACAGGATGACATATTCCTGTCATTTTGATGAACATGGTCAGTATTACAACTTGCTAGCTACAGGGCTAGACTCTCAGCTGTTATAAGTTTTCAGCAAATCAGATGACTAAATGTCTGAGAAATTTGTATCCCCCAAACTTATGGGTCTGCTGAGTAGCTACGCACACTCATGAATAAACATGACAGAGTGAACCACAGGCTCGAACATTTCTTCTGTTTTTTTTTTTTTTTCTCTATGTTTGAGGAAAGGTAAGATCACTGCAGACACTTTAGGGTTAATAGAGGAGGAAATATGAGTTATTCAAAATTATAGGGGGGGACATGTCTCCCTGTCTTCCCGTTAAATTACTCCTTTAGTCCAAGCACATCTCATACACAACTGCACTGTTGAGATTAAAAGAGACAAGCGAGATATGGGGGGGAAGTGCCTGGAAGAGTAGACAGAAAAGAAGGCTGATCATTTTTCAAACTGATGTTTTCCTCAGGACAAGGCTGGGAGGAGGACGGAGACACAGCAAAAAGTGGAGAAAAATCACAATAAGAAATGCTAATATACACTGAAATTAATTAAATGATGTCGAGTCTGATTTTATCTGACAGGGAGGTAATTTGTCTCTCTTTGGTTGCCTGCGGACTGTGGCTTTGTGTGTGTATATGTGTGTGTGTGTGTGTGTGTGTGTGTGTGTGTGTTGTGTTGTGTATGCGTGCGTGTGTTGGTTTTGTATTGCTTTTGCAATGGGGCACCTTCTCTGCGTTGTATGTGACTGTAATGTGAGTATTTTTTGATTTTGCACATGCTTTGCTGTGATTTTCAAAGTGGGATGCGTCAGCTGAATCACACAGGTGAAGGACATACAGTGCAGTCGCAGCTGCAGTGCCTGGCAGAGTTTAAAGAAATATCTTGTGTCTTCCAGAAGTTTTTATTGCTTTCATTTACAAATATTTCTTTTGAAATCTTTCAATAAAATATTCTATTTATTTAGTACTTTTAGTTGCAAAGGTTATAAAAGTAATTAAATTTTTCTGACAGGTGATCTCTCGTGTTGCTATGAGTGTCTTTTCTTGAAGTCTGTGTAAGGGAAATTCAGAGATTTGTTTCTAAATATTATATCTTCTTGCTTCCTGCCTGAATTGTCCATAGCTGAATAGGGTAGGTTTTACACTACTGTATTTTTGAGCCTAACATTTTCTGAGGTGGTACACATTGTAAAAAGTTTGAGAAACACTGTCTTAGACTGAATGTGAAGCTAATTTGACGAGAGAGAGAGAGATGAGGAAAATGACAAGAACAAATTGAGCTCCTGGTGATTTCTCAGATTAAGCGGAGTCTGTGCTGCCACACAAACCCACACGTAGCCACCTTTCACATATAGTCAAGTGTGTGCACTGCTAGCTAGCTACAGCTAGATCATCTGCAACATTTATGCTGTGTTTTTTGTATGCATAATAAATCTTAGGTTAATTTCATGGTATCTCTAGTGACATGAAAAACATGGGGGAAATGCTGTAGCTCCTTGCTGACCAACTCAATAAGTCCTGATACCTTAACAACCGGAAAGGTTGTTAGTCACGGTTATCAGTATTATTGTAGTTTTGTTAAAATGTGCTGAAAATTTCCAAAAAGTACCGATACACACACTGAAATCATTTCAACATTTTTTATATTGAAGTGGCAACAATTACTTTATGATGTCAGTGTTTTCACTGATGCAAAACCATCTCACATTACATGATGTTCTTGGGACATTGTTGCTATCTTTGGTTGATGCTGGACAGTATTTAATGCAAGTTCTTCAAAACGCTGTAATAAAACACAATTATCACATAGAAGTGCAGGTGATACCCTGAATAATGTTTTAGCACACTAAAACTAAAGTGCTTCACTGTGACTGCGATAACATGCCAGTAGAGGGTTATGCACATATTCTTAGAACTGGAATTACATCCAGTAACTATTTTCCTTGTGCTGTCTTGGGTACAACATGCAGACTGTGTAACTGGTAGATGTGGAGAGTAACATTACAAGCAAAGCACACACATTTCTCTGCTGTGAACTGCAAGAACCAACACACAAGTCTTTAAGTGTCTGTGTGCGCTACGTTTACCAATTTACTTTGAACTGCTTTTTTAATGAGGGCTGGTACAAAGCAAGCTTCAGATCGATCGATACGGACTTCAAACTTGACAGCTGTAAGTTTTACTTTATTCGTGGTGCTTAATTGCAAGTTCACCTGTTGTACTTGGGGTTAGTATGTTGCAGAGATATGGGTAGTATCTGTCGCCAATGTTGAGCTAATGTTGTAATGTTGAGGGACAGTAAAGAGAATTTTAAGAGGGTTAAGCCTCACTTGAAGCCTGTTAAAAAGCCGGACTAGTAGGTTGGATGTGGGACATTTTGTTGCTTCTTGTGGAACTTCTGAAAAGTTCAGCTGCTTTTGCTGTTTGTTTGTTGTAATTTTACTGCAGTTTATCATGAATCTGATTATCGTTTCATACATATTAAGCGATTTATGTGAACCTTTGAACTTATGGTTTGGTTAGATTTAGGAAACTAAAACTAACTGGTTACAGTAACTGACAGAATGTGGTCATTAAAAGAAACCCAGCTGACCCAGCCTTCCACCCCAGCGTCTTCCCACAGAACTTTTGCATTTGTAAATACAAAAGTCTTATTCTTATTTTATTTTTAGAGAGGTCATTATATCATAACGGCAGTCAGGAAAAAGTATATCAAGGAACTAAACAAACAACCAATGCATTGTTGTTATTCTGGTGAGGAAAGACTTGAACAAATCTATAAAGTACACCAGAAAGCTGTCTCAACTTTCTAAAATATATTATCACAAAGTTCTTTCTCTCGAGGTTTTCAACAATTGTGACTCAGGGGACTGGAGGTTTTTGTTCCAGTGCAAAACAAAGGCATTTCTTTGTTCACTTTCTGATCTCCTGTGCTGAAGGAGCCAGTAAAATGAACTGTTGTTGCGCCTGGCTGGAATAAAAACATACATTCAACCTGCTAGAGTAAATCTAACCTTACAGACACCTTTATGAGGCTGTTCACAGTCTCTACCTTTCTCTGAGCTTATTCCAGTTTCTTGAATGTTGCTCTTACTCTCTTTAACCCTTCCACAGACCCTGAGGCTGTGACAGCCGGAAAAGGTGGTGGACCGAGATGGGTACAAGATCCTGGCCTAACCTGATCGGGTGACCTGGCTTTCTCCTCAGATCTCCCATCAGGCTTTAATCTCCTGGCCCTCCTCTACAACCCCCTACTACGCATCTTCAGCCTCCAGTGGCCCTTGTGGTTTGAGTATATGAAGGGCTAAATGAGAGTGGGAAGGATGTGGGAGGATTTCAAAGCTTTTCAAACGCTACTGGTCTAATATGAAGCAAAAATGCTGCAAAGACGAGGTCAGGAGGGGGCTCTGCCATACGCTTTACAGTTCACAGATCCCAGCAGCTGCTAAAATAAAGGAAAATACAGTTGTCCTTTTGTGCTGGGGGAAAAAAATCTAATTGCATCATGAAGGAGATGGTGACAAGGGTAACGACACTCTCTGTATGACATAGGCTAATGTGTTTCTTCTTCTAGCAGCAAAAAGCACAATTGTTTGTTAGGGAAATGGGTGTGAGCAATCATCAGCTCTTCTTTTGACACCGGTGATGAAACATGTGGAAAGCCTACATGACCAATCAGTGCAGACTGTTACAATGAACACAATGACGGTGCACTCATTGTGGGAGCTCTGGTTTCTACCAACGGCCATGCGCTGATTGTCATATTGTCATTTAAAAGCAGACTTTTTTTTTTTTTTTTAAACCAAAGATGGTGGATACATAATGGTTGTAATCAGCCTTACTTTGATCATGTCTTGTCTTGTGTGGTCTTGCCAGACAGCCATATCTTAATGTTTTCTTCCCCTCAAACTGTCAATTGTCTTTATGTCTGTAGTTATGCAATTTGTCTATCTCAAGAACCGTTCATCCAATTTACTTCAAACTTGGCAGTTGTATTGCTGGACCCAGTGAAGTCCAGTGTCGAATTTGGTGTAATTTGGACACAGACATCAGTATGAATACATTGTGAGTAAACAGGCAAACAGCACTCCAGCAGCAACAGGGATGTACGTAATTGATGTCGTCAACGATGACGACAGTGGCGCGCCGCTAAGATGCATGCGCCCGGTCAAACATGCCTTCCGCAGGCTGCAGACCGAAAACAAACAATCATCTCAAGTGTGGGAGTATTAGACTCGATGCGGTTCTCTGTAAGCTCTGCAGATTGGAAATGGCTTAAAAAGGCAGTACAGCTGCTTTGCGCAAACACTTGGAGTAAAAAGCTCCGGAGCGCTTTGTTAAGACGGCAGCGACAGAGAGACAGCACCGTCTACTGTCTGTTTACTTTTTGTCAGCGGGATAATCAACACAAGTAACGTGATTCTGTTAGTAGTCACTTATAATTGATTTTCTAAATATTTCTTCATTGCACCCATGTTGAAAGTAATTTCTGCCCTGCTGCTGTTATGCTGATGTAATGTTACATCATGCATGATCTAATGTTATTATTCAACCATTTTTTATTTTCTGTCTAAATTAACTGCCCTGTATAAGAGAGAAAATTGCTTAAAGTAACGTTACGACTGTTGTTACAGGCTGTAAATCATTTCATTTTCTTACCCCAGATCATGCAACAACACATTTACCACTGATTATCCAACTGCATGTTAGTCCAGCGATTAAATAAATCCATGTCACAAGCATTTCAAGTCAAGTTCTTAAGTAAACGGTTGCTCTGACATACAGTGATTAAATATATCTATGTGTCTGGGGTGTCCTGATAGTTTTAGAGTGTGTCGCCCCCCCTTTTTTTTTTTTTTTTTTAACATGTATTGCACTAGTTGCATGGATGTAAAGATGGGATGAAGCAGGATAAAACATCAATTTTGAGGCAGACAGAAAAAGAAAGGGGAAAACAAACATGCGCAGATAAACACAGAGTCTCTTCCCATTACCTGCGTTTGTTCCTCCCACAAAGAGACAATTTGCACTCATTGCTCTGAAAGGTAGAGGTTTGTGGGCTTTCTATTTGTGTCTCAAACTAAGTGGACAGAGAAAGGGGAAAGCATTCAATAGAGATCTTTACCAAGGCCAAATAATACCTCCAATTACCTATTATTTTGACAGGCAACATTTTGCCATGTAGATGGCAGAAGAGGCCAAGGTTTCATCAGCTGGTATAGCTGAGAGAATGATCTCATGAGCTTCCAGAATCAAATGGTTTCTCCCTGTTGGATGCATGACTGTGAACTCAAAATCCATGTTTGAGTTCTAAGTGTTTTGATCACTTATAAAAATTTAAAAAAATGTAGAAAGATCTGATCCAGTGCTAGTGGAAAGGTCATGGCCAAAATTAATAACTTCATTCAACTTGAGAGTGTGAATGTGAACACCAACTCTTGTTTCAAATGGTATATTTGTTCTTAGACACACAGCTTCCATTCTGCTGGCCCTGCAATGAATGGCAATGTCAGTCTGTTGTTCGGTCCGCCACTTTGATCCACAGTGAAATATCTCAGCAATTATTGAATGAATTGCCATGAAACTTGGCAAACAAAAAGATCTACAAGGGATCTTTTGTTTCTAGTGCAATCAATTCCATGAAAAAGCTGCACTGATCTGCACTCTTCTGTGATTTTCTGGCCTTGGCTGGAAAATAAAGTTGTATTCTAACCTTTTGAGATGTCATCTATTAGTCACAAATGAGCAATAGTCACATAGCCGACTAGAGGCTGGTTTTACTGGGGCATGTTACTTGTACAGAGTTCAAGTGCAGTGCCAGTTAAATTCTTTGGTCATAAATACTATGACCTCTGAAGTGCTCACCATCATCACATCAATATGACATCAAAACTCACGTCTAAACTAGCGATTTTCACTGGAATAGTGTGCACACAGTCTACAATCGGCAAATCATATTTTAAATGCCGCTGAAATGCGTCCTACTTTGCGCTGCGCAATAAAAACATTGCACATTAACCTACAAAACATGACAACTCACTAAATGCTTCACTTTTTTCAGACCGAACAGGATCACAGTGTCTGCAAGTAAACGACCTGGAGCTGATGTTAGCTGCCAGCCTGCTACACAGTGAGGCTAATGTTAGCAGTGCTAGCAGGAGCAGCCCGCTCTGCTTGTAGGTTAATGTCCATGTCTCTGCTGAATGTGGTTACACATTTCTCCAGTCGAGTGGTTAAATATCAGTTTTATTCTGTCACTGTCATTCAACATTATTTCCTTTTTCTAGATTAAAACACTGCCAAACTGCGCTGATTTTAAGAGCTGTCATCTGTCCAACTTTGCTGATCAAACACCTGGGGTTGCACGGGTCTTTGGGGCATACGTGCTTACAACGTATGGTGAGAGGGGCTGCAGCCCCGACTAGTGGCGGGCAGCTGCATAACATCTTAGAGGAAACAGTTAACTGGCATTGAGCATGAATAAAATATTGATAAATAGTTTTACCGACTAGTATTTCTGGTGCTAATTATCAAGGGTAGCAATGTTTAATCATGTAGTTGTGCACATTTTAACATTAACAATGTATGCAAGACATGTGTGGGGCCTGTTGCTTTACTTAGTATTACAGAAATAATGGTTCATATGCACAGTAAAACCTTCCCATTAACATGTCTAACATATATACAGGGTGTGCACAAAGTCTTTTTACAATTTAAAAAATTTATTACAAAAGCAATTGATGAGATATGTTAATCAGATTTGTTCTATGTACTCAGTGGTTATCAAAGTTTTTAATCACATTGCATTTGTGTATTTCAGGTACCCTGTTGATGAAATAGGTTCTGTTAAATAAATAAACCCCTAAAAAATGGCCACTCCTCAAGAAAAGGCACAGTGTGTATCGTGGTTTATTGAAACAAAATCGGATACGCAGACTCAGCAAAACTACATCATAATAGACAAATCCAGATTATTAGGTCTATAAATATTCTGTACATGTGCACACTACATCAATAGATTTACACATAAAAAATACAAACAGATGTGTCTATAAAAGCTATGGTAAACTTGGGCTAAAGTAATTCTGCCTGTAAGAGTCTCAGTTTACCCAGAAATCACAGCAGATTCATTTGACTAAAAAGTCAACTAGAGAGCTTTGGGCGAAGTCCATCTCAAACCAGCCCCTGGAGGTAACCGAGGCTCTGTGGCACTGGAGGGCAAGTTTAATTAACAAAAGGAATTAACTGGACAAAAGGCAAGAGCAGCAGATTATATCTGCAACACGACTGTTAAAAAAATAAATAAATAAATAAATTTCCAGGTGAACCAGTGGAATAAACTGTACTTTTTACGTTACTTAAATGAACTTTTTAAAATGAACTTTCTTTCCTCCAGAGGGATCTCTAACCAACAAAATCTATTCTTTGGGAGTGTCTAACGATCAACAGCCTTAAAAGGTGAAATATGTCACTTGCTGGCCCTCAAAAATGGGTACTGCAGTCTAAATTCAAAATAGTAAGTTGTCTCTCTTCGCCTGCTCCTTCCCAGACTTGGTGCTCAGCCTGCAGGTTGCAGGGACACTGAATCTACACAAGCACAAGATGAACACAACATTATACGATGACAATAACAAGTGACGACAAGTCCTACACCGTAAGTTGATCAACTTTTTATAACTCTGTCAATTGTCTGTCAATGTAAAGTGAAGCTTGTTATCCCAAAAACAAACTGCTCAAAAAATACACACTCTTGAGTTGGAATTCAGCGACTGCCTATTAACAACTAAAAACATCTATTATTAACAATAAATAGACTCCAACATTGTTAGGGCTGAAACATTCATTTTCATTGTGAATTAATCTGTTGATTATTTTCTCAATTAATCAATGAGTTGTTTGATCTATGTGGAACACACAGCGTGGCCAAACAGATGTTCTGAACTGGAACATAAATTTCAGAGGTGTACATACTGGCTCATGATTAAGTTCTAGGATTGCAAATTTTGTACATTATCAATTTTCAATTGATCAATCATTAATAAGATACAAAACACATTTCTTCTTATTGCAAGGTGGTAGTTTTAGCATGCATGGCTCTGTGTTTTGAGTATATGGTCAATGGTCTCTTTGCATGTTTTAGACATCTGGTTGGGGACACACATGTAGTCATGACCCCTAGGGACCACAGGGACCCCTCATTAAGATTAATATTTTCCTTTGGGAGAATGGTGGCGCCATGATGCGTACAGTTAGGCGCCCTCACAGACGTTAAGGTCAAAATGGTTTGGACCAGGATACTATATAAAGACTCTCATTTTGCTTTGTCCGATGAGAAAAGCTCGTGTCTTCTGTGCCGTGCTTTTGTCCTTCATGCATGAATAAACCAGCCACATTGAAACTCGACTTGTTGGTCTGATTTCCTCATTTTAAGCTTCCTTATTCAACAAAGGCCTCCACCAGACAAAACGATGTCAAATAAGGTGCAATGACTGCCATTTCCAGATGAGGGCTGTGATTTTTTTTTTTTTTAAACGATTAATCTCTCGATTGATTTTTCAATTATATGTATTTTTGCATTAGTGTGTAAGTAATTTAGTCATTTCTGACTGACCCATGGCTTATAAAGTGAACAGAGAGGATATAACAGTCGAATGACAGAGTTAGATGTCACATGGTGTAAAGTTAACAGCAGCAGTGCGGACATCACTTTGAACATGGGGGCGATGAAGAAACATCTAGAAAATCTATCCTGAGTGGCTTCTAACAGAAACATGTTCCACGTGTTGATAATCCTGATACAGTATGTCGTGCTCGGCTCGACGATGCTGCTGTCTCGCTGCTGCTGCTGTTACAGGATGACAGAGGGCTCTGTGGTCAGTGTTTCACATCCAGCACTCGTGCAGAGCAGCTGTACTACTGTAAAAAAAGCCATTTCCAGTTTGCTAAACTTATAGAAAAGCACACTGCTGCATTTCTATCTGAAATACTCCCACACTTTAGGTGACACGGTTCACGGTACATGCATTGACACATGTTATGTAAATCAACCTATTTTCATAATCGATTATGTTGATTATGTTGATAAAACGCCCAGCCCTATTCTACACCATCAACTAATTATTATTTAATACATTTTCTTATTGGTGAAATTCTTAACAGCGACAAATCGATTAATGATTAATCATTATTATCCCTATTTAGTACAGAGTATATACATAACATATTTTTGATTTAAGCTGCATTTATAAAATCTGACCACTAACACTAGCACATGCAGAGCAAATCCAACTGCAGTTCACAGGCAGGATAAAATATTAAAGGTGTAGTCTCTGCCTCATGACTGGATGAGAGTTACTCATAAGAGAAAATTGAGATGTGCCATTTTTATGTGTGAAAGGACACAATTATGCTTCCACTGTAAGCCAACAAAGAACTGTCATCAAGCCATTATGTTACACATGAATAGAGCAGCATAATTGCAATGGAGAGTTGACTTTAACAATGATGCCTGCTCGCTTAAGACTGCTGCTTAATTAAAATGTAGCGTTGCCCACAATTGGCCTCATTTATCACTCTGCTCACATGTTATTAGCACATTCTATGAGTGGTAGTCATTTTAAAATCTTACTTTGTTGCCATTAACTTTGCAGACACAAGGAAATGCTCATTTGTCTTGTGTCCTTGATTAATCTTTAATGTGAGTAAGAGGATGCTCTTACATAGAAGTAAATTAGCAGCTTTTACCGTCCCAATATGGCCACTTTTCTTGGAGAAGGTTTCCTTTAATGTGTTTGATAATAATGTAATAGATTTAATAAAGGTTTGGAAACAAAGTCCACCCAAATAAACAAACATGACTCAACATTAAGCCATGTAGAATAGTCACGTATGATGGAGGGAACTGTCTACAAGGAAGCAATGTATTTGTGTGTTAAGGGGGAAAAAAAAGAACGTTAGATAAAAAGGAAAAAAAGAAAGGATAATGATCCCAAATTTTTAGAAAGCAAAGCCAGAGATGATCCATAATGACCTGAAGATCATTGGACTGAAAAAGTTATGTTCAGTGTTGGATACTAGCGTCAAGTAGTAGCATTACTAGTTCTTAGTAGCCTGTCAGTGGCATCACTGTTTCCTGAATCAAATAGCTTTTCAGTAGTAAAGTTCTCTTATTGAAAATCAATAAAATTAAGCGTGTGGAGGTAGGGGGGATGCAAATGGAAACCTTAAGATACAATACACATACAGTAGCCTACATGTAGGAGGGAAGAGGTGGGTAAAAATGAGGGAAAGCAGGAAACATTAGATTAAGCTACTCTGAAATATGACTTTTAGGGCTGCAATTAACAATTATTTTCATTGATGATTAATCTGTCGAATTATTTGTCTTAATTAACTGATCAGTTATTTGGTCTGTAAAATGTCAGAAATGGAAAAATATCTTTCCATGTTTTCCGAAACCCAAGATGAGCAATGAAACTAGAAAATATTCTCATATACTCAGTACTCAAGCTGATTGTCAAAATAGTTGACAATTGATTTAATAGTTGACAATTAATCCAGCAATGAAAATTTATGTTGATATAGCTACAGTGCTGGTATAGAAAATATACCACTGCCAATCAGATAGATAGATGTATAAAAGAAAAAAAAAAATCAAAACTGTCTGATTAAAACTTGTTAAATGTAAATATTTTCTGGTCCCTATACTCCTCTGTAACAGTAAAATGTCTGAGTTGTGGACAAAACATGACATTGGACAGGACGTCATCTTGAGCATGTTCCACCGTTCCAACATTTTCTGACATTTTATAGACAGAGCAACTAATTGATTAATTGAGAAAATAATAGACAGAATGAAAATAATTGTTACATTAGTGTGGATCTTGCTGTGGTGGTATCATCCACTCTGGATTCATTATCAGCCATCTGACAGACATTAGCATCAAGTTGGAATGATATTGATATTAAAATAAAAAAACAAACAAAAAAATATATCTTTAATATGTTAAACTACTTCTGCCATGTTACTGTAGCCTCGTCTGCTACATTTCTCAGTGTAGTGAAGCTTCTTTCAATATAAAGTAGCTGGCACAGCGGCTGCGTAATCACGTACTGACGCACACCTGCGGAAGCAGCGTAATGGCGCAATCAGAGCGAAATTCCACCACTTGTCACAGTTTGTTTACAACCGAACACGCAGTCCATAGAAATCATAAAACTTCGCGCACACAAGCACAAGCCAACAACACAGCACGGACAAATAACGTGAATGACTGACCTGTGATGAAGTCTGGTTTGTTTCAGCGCGAACATGAAGAAAGATCAGTTTGTGTGCCACCTGACACTTTAACAGTTCGGAAGAATGATCACTGTTCAGTTTGTCATGTGGGGTCAGCAAAGCTGTCACCACGGCTTCATTTCATGTCCAAAAGGTTTCATCAGGTGCTTCACCGGAGAAAGCGGCTGCTGGCAGGTTAATTGGGATCGATCAACATCTACATGTGTTCCCTGACGGTGGAAACAACGTGGGTCGAGGCGCAGCTCTGAGATCGACGACTAAAGTTATATATTCTGCTGTTAAACTGAAGGCAAAGTGCTTTCTTTTGCAAGTATTTAAACTTGAGGCTAACCACAGGCAGCTCCCATCGCCCTGCTCCGAGCAGTGCAGCTGCTGCAGACTGAATGACAGAGGAGGCTCATGGGATGTTGAGGCCTAGACAGCTTTCAAAATGCTGCTGCTGCTGCTGCCCTTCAGAAACGGAACAGCACCCAAACTAGGGTTGCAAATTGTAAGCACTTTCCTTAATCAATAGTTGCTAATATTAATGATCAATTAATCGATTAATCATTATTTTTTTTAAAAATTCAACACAAAAATACCAAACAATACCAAATGCATTTTTCCACCTCAATGAAAGCTTTATGTCCACAACAACATATTACATGTTCTCTGACAGCATTATAGCCGATGAAATATATAAAGATATAAAGATATTGTGCAAAACATGCTCATAAAAATAATCTCTGTTATATTTCATGTCTTTATTTTAAATTCTTGTCAACAGATCAATCCAACCCAAACACATTTGATGTTTTATTTTCAGTGGTCACATAACATAAATTATTAAAAATAGTTAATGGCAGGTATTCAGTCATTCAGGTTTGATGTATGTGAGGTTGAAGCCCTGTGATTTGGGTGGTCTGAGCTCCAAGTGGGTCGACCCTGGCCCACCTCAGCCAGCACAGGACAACACATACGCATAGCATAGGATCATATTTATTTATTATGTGTTAGATAGTGCAGTGCTGGAAGAAGTACTCAATCCTTAGTAAAAGTCTTAGTACCACACTGTGAAAATACTCCACTGCAAGGCAAAGTCCTGTCCACAAAACCTGGCCTACAATCAGCAAAATATACTTAAAGTATCAAAACTAAAAGTACTATTATGCAGAGAATGCTCCCTGTGTTTTGCTTTTTGCGATCCTTTTGAATTAATATTACTGGTGCAGTAATGTGTTAAAAACAACAGTTGACCTAAGCGTTGTACAATAAAACATAGCAAAAATCATAAAAAAAATAAAACAATAAAAACACTAAAAATTGTAAAAACTATAAAAGCAAAATATAAATACAACACAATAAAAATAATATAAACATAAAACCATAAAAGAAAAGCCATAAGAACAGTGCAACCCTCATAATGATTGAAAGCCAAAGAATAAAAATGTGTTTTGAGGTGGGATTTAAAAACAGTGTAGGGGCCAGCCTCACATGCAACTGCAACTTGTTCCAGAGTTTCAAGAAGCAGGAAAGCTTACTCGGTTTATCAGAAAAATTCAAATTCCAAATGACCAAATTTAGAGATATATGGGTATTAATCTGAAAATTAACCTGTAGGTCTACATAACTACTGTAGAGATACTAAACTAACTAAGAGGTTAAAGGTTAGCATACACAGAGTGGACCTCATCATTTTCAATGTGTAATGGCAACAATCACAAGTTTACTTTTTGAAAATAAGAACATACAAATAAGACATATTTTATTTATTTTACATGAAAAACTTAAGACTTGTTGACTGTTGGATTTACAAATTTTGAAATAAATCATAAAATATATCTTTTGTGCATAAGCAATAATTATGCACCTGGCTGTACTCTAGGAATGTGTGCCTGTATAGTAAAAGACGCTTGCAACCATGAGCATGTTTTAATTTTATTGTGTGAGTGGCAAGGAAGAGTTTACAACTATCCCTCTTCTGTAGGTGTTATGTTTTCTCAGAATCTTTTCAGAAAAAAAAAAACAAGAAAAAGCAAAAGAAAATTCCTAGAAATACCAAGAGGGCGCCTCCAAAAGATAGCACCTTGGGCACTAAATATATATTTTATTTCTAAAAATGAAATGAAGGTGTAAACTGAAAGCTGATGTGGTCCAGAGTCACAACTGACAATGTCACAAACACAGAAAGGCGCCCTCTTCCTGAAGATTATTCAGTCATCACATGTGTCTTTCATTATTGGAAGTGACGGCAAACATAAATGAGTTGTAATGACGACTTCCTCATTTAAAATGCCAGTGTAGTTTCAATAGGCGCCTCTGCGTGTGAATATTGCCTTGCCTAACAAAGCGAGTGATAAACACTAAATGCTGAGCAGCTCATATTCAACAGTAATCAGATGAGTTGTATTTCACAAGCAGTATGCAAATGACCAATAAGATTGCCTTATTAATCTTAATGTGTGTGTTGTCAACCACTACTTATTGAAATGCTGGACAGTTTTAGATCTTCTCAGGCTTGAAATGACAATATTTGAATGTAGCCAAAATGAACTAGCTTGTGCAAATCTTTCATAACTGCTGATTAATTTCTAATGTGCCCAATAAATCATTAAACCTAAAAGGATTTTTGGGATAGTTTGATTTATGTTATGAAACTACTCAAGTCTTCCACGTCTTGTTTGTGCAACAGTATACTTTGCTTCTAAGATCATTTCAGTGGAGAAGTGAATGTCATGATTCGGCAACTAAATACCTACTTGATTCCAGCCTGTTCTGCTTAAAGGAGCAATATGTAGAAACTGCATGCATGAAAATGAGAACAGAAGTCCAAATAGTTAGTTGGAGCCATAGACCATATATTAAATAGGTTTAAACTGTATTTAATATACAATCAGTTAAAGCGAGTCATACCCCACCTCCCTCCCTAGACATGAGGAAGCTCAGGCAGGCTGCAGGAACATTGGAGGAGTGCAAGACGTGCAAAACATCATAAATCAACAATAACAAGCAATGTCGAGTCCTACACTGTAAGCTGATGAAGTGTTTATAACTCTCAATAGTCTGTCAATGTATATTTAAGTCTGTTACCTTTAAAACAAACATTTTGCTCAATTTATAACGTTATAAACATCTACTCCTTCTACAAGGCTATCGATAATTTCTTATGACTCACAAACAGACAGTTACTCAAGCAAACAAAAACAGTTATTCCTGTCCGGAATCAAAATTTCAAAGGAGGACACCGCAGCAGCAGTGAGATGAGAGCATTTTACTTAACATGTGTCCTTGATCTCTGATGCCATATCATTGTAATTTTATGATTTACTACTGTACATATATATATCAGATTTCTCCTTTAAGAACAATACAATATAAAGCAAAACTTGTGCAAACTAATCACTGACATCATAACAAAACACCAATTGAATCATGGCAGCGTAATCATAAACATATGCCATATAAACATATGATAAAGTAACAAGTAAACACAAAATTCCCTCATCCTGAACACACTGATTCAACAGTCTGTGTCCTTTCTGTCTGAAACTTGTCTTTACAGCTGCACCACTCTCTGTGTATCTCGTGGCACATTCCCAGCACAGATCCTGCTCTCCCTTTAACTGAGTTAGGGCCTAATTACAGTATACAGCACACATTCTGAAGGCTGAACAACATGAGGCGAGTTGCCTTATTCTGATGAAGCTTGCAAAGCAGAGCCACTTGCTGAGTTTTATGTGTTGTTGCTAAGAAACCATGGCATCAGCTGATGATGTCAGCCTCTCAACCACCTGTTCATTGTGCTCAGCGAGGTATAGATACATGCTTGAAAAACATATGACAGAATTCCTTCCTGTGAATTTCACCAAAATTAAACTTGGATCTTTTTTTTTTTTTTTTATCAGTGGCTTCCCAAAATATTGTTAATGAGTGATAATAAGTGTGGGATGGTTTTTTGGCTTCTGAAATGGGGCGTGCCATTATGCATCTCAGGTGACTGCAAATGACACCACAAAGGTCCTACAATGGATTTTTTATTTTGCCAGAAAATTTTTTTTCAGAATTGTTGTGACATAAAATGCCTGATTTCAGGGCAGCTTTTCTAAAAAAAAAGTTGTGGTGCTTGCTATGATGTTTTGGGGCATTTTTTGCAATGAAATGGGAGCAGGTGAAAATCTCAAAAAGTGGGGTTTTTGTATGAAGTAGCCTTGCCAAAAAGTTTTTTCAAAATGATGCAAGAAAAACTCATAGAAGTACGGTGAATTTGTGAGCCTTGCTACTTGCCTCTTTCTGTTATTTCTACCTGTATTTATTTATTTATTTATTTTGTGATATGCATTTCTGTTATTTGAATGGTCACTGAAAAATTTTCCAATGTAAAAATGATCACTATGAACAGGGTTGCCAGGTCTGTTTGACAAAACCTGCCAGATGGCAGATCAAAACCAACCCAAAGGCCAATAACACAGTGACAGCAGGCAGAAAAGAATCAGGTACATCGTGTTTGTGTGTATGTACGTCAATAAATTATTTCATTTAAAACCTGGATTTTTATTGAGAAGTATCATTATATCATACTAGCCTAGACATTTCTGAATTTTGTCTAAAGCATTTGCCAAATCAGCCCAAACCAATGACCAGTGTTCGGCCAGTATTTTGTGTGTAACTGGAAACAACACTGACCTGCGGCACTGCATCTTCATCTGTAGCTGAGATGGATTGCTTGACTTGGCAGAGCAAATCTGCCTGTCAAATTTGACCAAAAATTATTGCTATTGCCATGGGCAGAGTCAAGGTCAGGGGTCAGCAACCTTTACTATTATTGGCCAAAAAAAGCAACAAGTATTATATTCTCTATTTTCCTCAGAGACTCAAGATGACCCACCAGCAAAATTTAGAGGAAAAGGCAGAGAGATATAGACATAAGTTATGATGCAACTTTTTTAAAATTTGGTGTATGGGCTACAGATTTTTGCAAAAAGAGGATGTAAGAATCACTTTAGGCCTACAACAATGATAAATGAAAATTAAAATGTTAAAAAAAAAAACAACTTTTATTTATTTCCACAGATTTTTTTGTCCAAGCCACAGGGGGCCACTGGATAGAGGTAAAAGAGCAACATGCTGCTGACCCCTGCTCTAGGTTTACATGAAACCAACTGTCAATAACTTCCCCCTGAAGCTTAAAATGCAGCCTGTGTGGTGGGTCCAACTGTAAATGCACAGGTGTGCATGTGAGTAGACAAATAACTGAGGGCTCACCTGCAGGCATGCATCTTGTCGGATCCACAGGCGGGCCGCTGACTGCAGAGGTCATGTGAAACACTGGCAGTAACAGTATCAGAGTGCATTTATTGTGTCTGCACTGTAAGAAAACAGATTCACTGAGAATGAGACCGGATTTATTACTGGGCTGTCTACATATTGTCTGGTATGATGCTTTGTGTGTGTGTCTGTGTGTGTGTGTGTGTGTTCATTCCTGGAGAGATTGTAGCCTCTAGAGACAGACAGCCTGTGAACAGAATCCAATATGCTGTTCCATAATGAAAGCTCTAAAGGGGGATCGCAACACTGCTTAGTGGGCTTTGTACAGTCCATTCAATCAGAGGCTGCCAACATGCTGGGATTTAGAGGCAGCCGCCCTCACCACTGGCTCTCTGAGAAAAAGAGATAGCAACGCCAAAGCAGCGGGAGCAAGACAAAACAAGTTTTAGAGCTTTGGTGTAGCACTCGTCTGTCATTTTAATTATAACATTACAGTATGATTGCATCAGGTGATAGGATGTGATTGTCTGAAACTGCAGTGCAACAAGCAGCCATCTGCTCCAGTGAAACATCCACAGCGTGTCCCGTCTGTGTTAAGGGTTGGGTTGCACTATATTTTACAGTGCATGAATAAGACCTAACAAGCTGTACTTTGTATCAAATTAGACAAAAAAATAGAAATAAAATGTTTCTATTAGACAGTTTTAGACCCTTTATTAGAGCCTTATTAGACTTAATTAGAGGTAATCACAGACACATTAAAACAGAACTGTACTTTAAATTAAAATGTATCACTGTTAGATCCTTACTGGACTTTATTGGAGGGTATTAGTGACATGTTACAACAGAACTGTAACTTAGACAGTAAAAAAACACAGTTATACTCTAATTAGACACCATAAACCTAAATTATGCAGTAATAGGAAACCATATATAAGCCGTATTACGCCCAAAATATACTATAACTAGACACTAAATTACACTTGAATTAGAAATTACGCAAGATCTTTATAGCTACCCAAATCCTCTAAGTTTTTTTCTTACTCACCTCTGCACCCGATCATACAGACCATGTGCTACTGAGTAAACATAATATGTCAGATAATGAAGTACTGAGTCCCTAATAGAGGTCAACATGGGAACAATACACTTTATTTACAGTGCAGTTTATTGTAATGTCTCAATACCTTTAATAAGTTATAAGTTAAGAGTAAGAAATAATACACTTTAATTTACAGTACAGTTCTAGTATAATGTGTCCCTAATCACCCTCTAATTAAAATCTAATAACGGCTTTAACAGTAGGAAATAATACACTTTATTTACAGTACAGTGCTGGTTGTAATGTGTCCCTAATTAACCTTCTAAAAAGTCTAATAACGGCCTGACAGTAGGAAATAATACACTTTAGTTTACAGTATTGCTCTGTTGTAACATGTCCCCAATTACCCTCTAAAAAAGTCTAAGAAGTCAAATAAACAGTCTAATACTTTCTAATAAAAAGCACATTATCACTAGTTTTCAACGTACTCATTAGTGTACCAGTAGGTTTATGCTATCTAATTATGGTATATCTGCTGTCTAATTATGAACATTTCATTTCTAGTTTTGTCGTTAATTACTGTAAAATACAAAACAAAGCAACAAGACAAAAAAAAAAAAAAAAAAAAAAAAAAGTGTGACCAAAGGTTGTATAGCTTAGTTGCTGTGACAGTTGGTTCACTCACCTGGGATAAGATGACAAAAACTCTAGCAGGAGAGAACAGTGTGTACATGACACCAAATGGCACACTGTGGAAAAAAATGAGTCTTGCTGGAGCAAGCAAAAATGCATCTCTGGCTCGCAGTCAACTCTTTAAACCTCTGTCTTTGGAAGTGTTTATATCAGCACATATTAAAATAGCTGCACATGGAAACATGTAGACAGTAAAAAGGTTTTGCCGTGCTGTAGAGGTGCTGTGGTAGAGATTGATGCACTGTCAGATACAGCCTTCACTTTTATTCGCCGAGAAGCGTCGGTCAATCGATCCACCCAGAGACATTTAAGATCATTTACATTCAACTGTGCCGATCATCCCTCATATCAGGTAAAAATCCATACACTTTGTCAGGGGGGGTTGGCGTGCGAGAGTGAGAGGAGAGGCAGTGACAGATCGTTTCGCTCACACTCTATTACCATCTTAAGGCAAGTGATTTGACTTTGCATGGGGCAAAGGCTCCAAGATGCCGATCTCGTTATTGGATTTCCTATGATAATGCCATAAAATGTCATCAGCGTGAAAAGAGGTGCATCTATCATGCACGAGCAAGTGTCAGAAGTAATGACACTTTTATTATTGGTGCTCCTGTGTGATTTTCCTGCATGTGTACAAGTTTGTGTGTGCGTGAGCAGCTTTTTAGGGTTGAAAAAAAAAAAAGACTGACGAATGGAGGTTGTGGTGATGAGAGTGGAGCTACTGTACTGTCTGACTCCGTGCTCTTTCTAACCTAAAGGCATAATCTGCTGAATGGTGAGGGATGTCTGCGGCCGGCCTCATCTGGGCAGAATGAAGATGTCATGCTATGGCTACGGGCTACACAACACCCCCATGTGTCTGACTGAGCTACTCAAGAACGGGCTGACATTTGAAGTAAGAAGGTGTAAAGGGCCCTCAAAAGTATAAGGACTAAATTGGAAGTAGCACTGGATCCCGTCCAGAGGCGGATAAAGACAGATGGCCACACTGAAGCTGATCACTTTGAAAGAAACACTGAATGATTTATGGGCACTCTGGATTTCTCACTTCGTTGATCCTGCAAAACTACAAAACACTTTTTAAGCAACTACAAGGGTTTTTTAACTGGTTATGAAACAGTCTCAATTTATTACTGATGCTTTTATATGACCTACATAAGCACATGTAACCCTCAGCAAGACATTTGCATATTTCTATATAGTTATTCTTAATGCCTGCCACCAGGTTGAGTGAAATGTGAAGAAAACAAGGTTTTGTTTCCATTTTCAAAGGCAAAGTTACAGTGATTATTATGCTAGCCTGTTAAAAGGAAGCAAGATGAGATTTTTTTTAGATTTATTTTAATTTTTTACATTATATTTTGTCATAATGCTACAACTTTTGTCCACAGGGGCCTCTGAAATCAACACATTATCAGAATTCCTTTTAGTAGCTAGTTCCTTTTAAGAAGTTTGTTTTGTTTTTAATTATGGATTATTTTCAACGGTTGAAATGACAATAAGAATGAGAGGTAATCATCACCCCAGTGGGCGAAAACCAGGATTTCAACTTTGATGTCTTGTTGAGAATTGGTTTATACTTAATCTGAATGTCTGAGACTTCTTTTCACCTTCTTTTCAGGCAGCTAAAATGCGATTACAACATTGTGTACCAAAGCACACATCTTAAAAAATCATTTTGATAATTTGTTCAATTAGAGGTTGCAAAAGAGATTATACTGATTAGTGTGAAGGCTTTTCTTTAAAGTCATATTTTACTGGTAGGCAAAATGTGAGCTACACAAAGATTTTAATGCAGTGACTGTTTCATGTAAGATGTAATAAATGGACCAAATTCTGTCAAATTGGTGCAAGATTTAACAGCCAAAAAACAAATTTAGAAAAGCATGTGTGAAAATCTTACATGTTTACTGAGTTTCTTCTGTTATCTATTTAATCCCAAAATAATATTTAAAATAACAAAATTCTAGTACATATAAAATCATCATTTATTTGGTACTTTAAAGTGGGAGGTGGCTGTCCCAAACCCTAACCTCCAATTTTCTTGTTTGTTGGATCAAAACAAATGGATCAAATCTCAAGCCTGCTTTGAAATGTCAAATGTCAGAGTTTACTTGAATGTACCACAAGTTTTCAAAACAATCCCCTCTTGGAACTCTATTAAAACACAATGATAATGAAATTGTTGATGGAAATTAAGCCACAACACTATTTTTTTTCACAATGATGAGTTACCATACTCTAAAACAAGTTTAAAGCATGACTGTGTTACTTCTAAAAGAGAAAATAACAATCTTCCTCTCACAATGAAGTAGAGCTGCAACAATTAATTAATCAACTATTAAATTAATTGCCAACTATTCTGATAACTGATTTGAGTTATTTTTAAGGGAAAAGAAGTCAAAATTCTCTCATTCTTGCCTCTTAAAATAACATATTTTCTGTTTTCTTTACTCCTCTATGACAGTAAACTGAATATCATTGGGTTGGGGACAAAACAAGACATTTGAGGATGTTATCTTGGGCTTTGGGAAACACTGATCAACATTTCCAAATCTTTGATGATTTATTTGAAAGTTAAAAAAATACATTTTTTAAAAAAATGTCTTTATCAGTTATGAAGCATTACATAAAAAATGTCCCACATTTTCATGTCACTTCTGAAATGGTTTAAGTTTAAAGGACTTTCACCTAGGTACCTCGGGTTGAATCCTGTGCACAGCCTCTTTTTGGCTTTTTGGATATAGTTCAATCAATATCTTTACATAGTTGGTCAAAAAGCGCTAACTTTCGAACCAATTCTGATTAACTTTTAATCAGCGACTACAGTTTTTAAATGTGTTTTCAACGGATAAATGCCCACTGGGATTGCTGACAATACAAGTCCTTGTGAAATTCTGACCCATTAGATTTCCACTGTGGTCCAAATGTCCCCTGTATATATCTCATGAGTTCCTGGGGGATCCAGTGTTAATTACCAGCCAAATCTTCCGGGGGTTTAATTTTTATTGGGGTCCCATTGGGACACTGGGTTTTGTCCTTTGGGGTGGGATCCTGGGATCCCAGTGGGCACACCCCAATTTTACCATTACATAACAACACAACACTCACAACAATGCAGAGACCTAGAAAATGAGCACAGTCCAGCCTTAAATATTGACCGATCTTTATTCATATTGAATTAAAAATATAGTTTTGACAGATTCATGTAACAAAACAGAGGGAATACGTATTTAAATGTTCTAGCTTGGGAAATGTGTCAATTAACCAGTGAAGAGAAACATTTAAAACTGGTAATATGTGACAAGGTATGGTCTATAAAACTTAGTTCTCAATCATTCTGATGAGTTGATACAAAGCTATGGTAATTTATAATCGTTTTCACCAGAGAGGATACTTTCTTCAATGTACTTTTAAATGGACACATGGACTTTTGAGAAGCTCGCCAAACTGACCCCTTTACTAAATATTTAAGTAAATGCTAAATCGTAAATGACAAGACTGACACCAAAATCATCTTTGCAAATGCTCTCTTACAATAGTAAGTGTACAACAGGCCTTTTCTGTTGGTCTCAGGCATTATACTAAAATTATGACAACATTTAAGTAATCCAAAGTTAATACTGGTTAAAATCCTAACCTTTGGAAACTAAATTGCAGTTTAACCATTAGTAAAATGTACAGCATCATCGGAAAACAGCACAAAACCTTTAGACGCCTGGCTGACTTCCTGCATAAACAACGCAAGTTGTGCTTACAATTAAAATATCTAATACAAGCGAAAGTAAACTGTAATTGTCAAATTGTGCATCCATAAACCTTTCTTACAAGTTCTGTTCTCCCTGATAGGTTTAAATTTAATATCCAACCATTTACCATCAGTTTATGACCAAAAAGCAACACTTGATATCACAATTGACCCATCCTAAGTCCCACCCGTTTTTGTTCTGTGCTCCGATAACAGCTGAGCAAGCTTGGAACCTCGAGGATGTGTCGAGAGGAAACCACAGACTCACAAAAGATCTTGTTAGAGTGACTGTTTTATCCCAAACCATGATCAAACTCTAATCAAGTGCTTTCTGTCCCTAAGCCTACCCAGATTTTAACCACAGCGCTGTCACGTTATAAAACATAAGTAGTTTGAAAAAGGTGTAAAGTGAAGAAATAACACCCACGAATCTTACAGATTAAGGGTTCCGACAACTTTCTCCTTTCCTGCTAACAATTGATGTAGATTAGCTTGCTAGTTAGCTAGTAATTGGTAACATTATCTATGAATTACAGGCTAACTAGCTAGCTGAAATCAGATGTAGATTAGTAAGCTAGTTAGCTAGCATTTAGCTACAGAACAAAACATTACAGCTAACTAGCTATCGCTATAGTAGCTAACAGTTGATGTAGATTAGCAAGCTAGTCCATGAAGGTCAAACTGTGGGTACACAGTAGTACTACTATAAGACACATTGTTAGGTTATGTTTAGCCGGGAGAACCACATAGGCAGGTTTAGGAACAAAAAAGTCGGGTAGGTTTCGGAAAAGATCATGATTTGGGTTCAAATAAGTCTGTTCATCACACATTAACACAGACAAGCCTATAACATGTTAAGGAAACAGGAAAAGAGAGAGTTAACTGAGGTTCCAAAAGGGGCAGGATTTAGGAAGGGTTAATTGTGATTCACTGACACATTTGCTTCAATGCCACAAAGAAAGTAGTTAAAATGTGATGATTTTGGTGCCAGTCCTCCCATCGAATATTAGGTAAGGTGCCAAATGGGCCCAACTCCCAAAAAGTCCTGTAAAGATCCTATGAAATGGAAATATTAACTTCCCATGAACCTTTAAGTCCCGATGAAGCCAAAAAAAAAAAAAAAAAAAAAAGCTTACCTACTAACCCCTATACAAGCAAATATCAGTTATTTAAACAATCAGCCCTGTCCATGCAAACTCTCTTCCACGTTGCCTTTCAAACACCATTAAATCACTCTGGGAGCTGTAACATGATATTGCTACACAATTCAATCAGTATTGCCCCGAGCGGATGCAGAGCTGTGTCTCATCTGAAAGTAAACAATGACTGAGCACAGTGCAAATGAAAATTAAAACTACTCAAGGAAATATAGTATAGGTCCTCAAAAACTCAGGGTGTAAAGTGACACTGGTGGATTAATAACATCGGTTAGGAAAAGACTGAGAGAAAACAGGGGGACAAAATATTGAATATTCATTAGTATTGCAACAGCATTTTAAGAGTGTACAAAATCTTAAAAAATGTCAAGAGGTGGATAATACTGAGAGAAGTGTGGAGGGTAGTGGAGGTATAATACAACCAGTAAAAAAAAGAAATTCACTCCTACAAAGTGAGCAAGAGCAGAGGTCGAAAACACAAAGTCCACCAAGTTGTGCTGAAAACACAGTCACACAATCACAGGGGAAATGATGGGGTGGGGGGTGGGGGGTGACAAGAGACCCTGCAAGCGTTTTTAAAATCAGAGTTCACTCTTCAAATTACATTTACAGAATATATATAATATATATAACTGTATATATATCTATATACATACAGAAAAGATATTCCCCAAAAGAAAAAAAAAATAAAGGTACAGTAGATCACTAAAAATGCAATGATGCAAGGAGAAATAAAAACAAAGAAAAAATATCTTCAGCTGGAAAAAGAAGCATCATTGTCCTATTTACAGATGCACCTGCCACCTTTTAACTACCTATAAAAATACTATTCCCTTTTTTATTTATTTTTAATTTTTTTTTAACAATGGTAAAACTGCTGTGTGACCCATTAGCTAAATGTCTTTTTTTTTCATTTGGTTAAAAGACAATTATTAATTCCATTTTACAGTTTTACCATCAGTTCAATACATTGTAAACTGTGCTTACTCAACCGCTGTCATCTACCCCTGTTATCATGGCATGGTAGAATATACACGCATGAATCAGTGTAAAATCAGAGTGTGACAGCCATACACAGTTTGATTCTATTACAATGGTAGAATATGTGTTTGTCAGCTGCTTTATGGTTTCCTTTAAAAAAAAAAAAGAAGTTGTGATTTGTTTGATGATGCTGATGCTGTCATTGATGATGACGAAAAATATTTTAGTTGAGTAATTAACAGTGAAGTTCTCTAAAATGTAACATACAGAATGTTTATCCAATACAGTCAGACCACAGGTGGATTGATATTACCGATGCTGTGAAAAATGTCCTCATGATATGAATAATCAAAGCATAGAAAAGTGAAATAGAGCACACTCTATAAATACAGTCGCTCTGTCCCAGTTTAGGGGCTGGACCCTCCGAAAGTCCTAATTTCTGGGCTGGATGTGTCTTATCGGTCCAACAAGGGCTGTCCCATTTCAAGGTCCTGCAAAATGTGTGAAATAAAACCTGCATTTGCTTTGGAGGACACGACTGGTTTATCATTTGCAGTCCTCAAAGTCAGTCAGTTTTTAACCTGAGTGGTCGGGCGATGCTCGCCAACTCGTAAAGCTGGAGAATATCATGTGATGTCATATCACATCACATTAACTAAACCAATGAAAAAGCCACTGCAAAGTGTAAGTAATGGAAGCTAGCTGTGAACGACACTGTTCGTTCTCATGTACAGCCTGGAGATGTTAATCACAGGGGATTTAAAAGTGGAAGTTACTTGGATATATGCACTATTATCCCAGTCTTACCTGTAGGGTTGGGTACCAAACTTGGATACTTTTTAGGGCACTGACCAAATTACATATGTAGTACCGAGTCACTCCCCTTCCAGTGGACCAACATGGAACCTTACTTCAATAAAAACATGAACTGTAGTTAACAATGAGAGACAAATCATTATTTGATTCCATTTGAATTGTGCCTTGAATTGCACGTATAATGTCAGTCAATTTAAAAGATTATTTTACAAGCCAAGACAGCTGTAATTTGTAGTAAAACAGTTGAAGTATCAGACTGTGATGATGTAATTAGAAAGACTACACACCCAGAAGTCGCGCACAAGGTGTCATGACATTCTCCCTCTAAAAGCTAATGTTAGCTGCCGAAGCTACAATGCCTGTGTGTTTCCTTACCGGAATGTAGTCTCACAAGCAACAGGTCTGCTGATCTGCTCAAGAGAGAAAGCAAGACTCTAAACTTTTCAAAACTTGTTGCAAACAACACTTGCTGTAATATTTGTAATGCTAAGCTGGCCAGGGCAAAATGTCTAACCTGAGGAAACACCTGGTCAAACATTAAATATATCTAAACGCCGACAAATGTGCTGCGTTTGATGGCCTGAAAGCCAAACTAACGTTTCATGCCCGCAGCCAGCCCTGAAGAAGTTTAACCCTCCACAACAAAACTTTTAAGTGAGGCATTAGCAACTTCATCAACAACTTCAGGCAATTAATACGCTCATAGGGATAAGTTCTTGCTGGAGATGATTGGCCTTTTTTCACTGTCTTGCATTCTTGACTAACATGCTATCTAATATGCTAAAACAGAGAGATTTATTAATATGTCCTAAACCTTAGTATGAAACCAACAGTATGTGAATTGCATACTATCTTCTTATTATTTACAGTGTGCAAGCACAGCCGTTGTAACAACAACAACAACATAAAAGAAAGAATATCACGTTTGTCCTTCGAGAGGCATTCGAAGGACAGGCAGCCCCTAACATTCCATGGTGACGGACTGACAGGCTGGAGATTGTGGGGATGGATCTGGGGAGGAGAGGGATAACTGTTTTTTTTTTCATTTCCCAGAGAGAGTTAAGTACCAAAAAACGGTACTTTTGGGTACTGGTATTGAATTCCAGGTACCAGTACCAGTTTAAATGCGAATGGTACTCAACCCTACTTACCTGACCATCATGTCCTGAGGTGAAATATCAAAATCATACTCTAGTCAGCTATTGAGAAACCTGACCCATTTAATCAAATGTCATAGGCTGTCTGAGGGCAACTGCTTGGCGGGGTACTTCAGCTTCAGAGCACCCGAACACAACATTAGTTTAGGTCTTTCTAATTTAGTCTCATTTGGCAACGACATGCAGGTTCAGCCTGGACCTCAGCTGCTCTGAAGGGAAAACATCCAGCCCCTGAGTTGGGACATAGCTAGTAAATTGCTTTAAACTTCATAAGAGAACATGAAGAAAATTGATGGAGCCTTCAAATGGCACACCAGAAAAAAACTCTCTGTTGCCACAATGACACCCTGAAGAGAAAAGATGAGAGTAAAAAAACTTTACACACCATTTACAACAACATTTGCTTAAAATACATTAAACCCCAAAACAAAAGTAGATGCACAAAATAATAAATATAAATGTTACTATAAGGCCGATTTACTGGATGAGCAGTCAGTATTGAGAGGGAGTTCTTGTGCTCCTTTAAATAAGTACTGTACCTATATTTAACAGAACATTACTGTATATATCTTTTCACATGAAACTGTGACTCATGTTAACATTTGACCACAATCACGTCCCTTTTCCAGATTGTTTTAGTCTTTGTTCGTATTCACTCCCAACATAGCTGCTTTTTTTCCCGTTTTTCACTGGTTCAGTGCACAACAGTGTTTGCTACATACAATTCTATAGTCACCTCCGAGGAGAAAGAAAGAATGGCAATCAACTTTGGTCTCCTCTGCCAGTTACAGTGCACTTGCACCTTCTCCCCTGCTAGCTTTTGTAACATTGATGCATTGGTTGTGTAACATTTCTGGAATGCTAATACCTCAGTTTTAACCCTGCTGCAGGATTACAACCTATTGCCTGTCGTTCAGGGTTTCTCGGCTGGTGCGCTGGGTGAGATGTTGGGTAACATGATTTCCCCACAGAACAACAAGGGGAAAATGGATGAATTAGCATTCAAAAAGCTAAAAGCCCCTTGTGATGCTTGCTGGCTGAGAGCACCAGCAGGTTTTCTCCTCCAGAAGATTGGCTTTATTTTTCCATAGAGATCCATTATGATGCCTTTGGGTGTCTCTCCACTGCTGTCATTGCACTTAAACACACGGCCATACAGTAGTCTACGAGCACTACAACTAACACCTTATGGGTAATGGTAAAAATAGACTTACGCAACTGACTCTTAACTCTAAAAACATGGGAGAGGACACCTTCACTGCACACATTTACACAAAGAAAGTATACATAAGCTCAAACTAGTAAATCAGCAGAACAATCAAGATCCCAGAAAGTGTGAGAGAACAGATCTAGCACAGCTAAATCAGGTTAGTAACATTGCAATGTCACTGACACTTTGACACCAATGACCATTCACCCCTGCCCAACTTATAAAATTCACATTTCTGTTGAGTTGCACATTTCAGCAGTACATCTACTGTGGTATCATGGCACTAATCTGTCTTCCATTATATTTTTATTTCAGTAGCTTCGACGTCTCTTTATGATGCGGTAACTTGTGCCTCAGCTGGAGCCCAACCAGATGATTATTATTCCCCATAAAACCTGAGAGCGGGGGAAAACACTGTGCCAGGGCAACATCTGTGTTTTGGACAGTAAATCATCAGCATTGCTTGTCTGACTCTCCCCTCCGTCTGGTATTGTCAATGTAGAGGCACAAGGTTGTGTAACAGTGGTTGTGTATTGGTATGTCAGCAGTGAGACATGCACAGGCATTAGTCGGTCTTGAAATTTCATATTATCACCTATTACTCAGGGTGGGCGATATAAAGTAAAATCTCATATCAATGTATGTCGTGCAGTAATATGGCAATATCACTTCATATAATGATGTAGTAAATTTTTCAGAAATTCAATCAAGAAATTGTTTATAGATGGGAATGTCTGTTTTTGGTTAAAGGGGCACGCCATCAATTTTACACATCATAAGATGTACGACTCAATTATGTATTCTGAAGCTCTGGAGGAAGCAAAGTCTGAGAAAATAACCCTAGTGATGTAATTGATGATGTCCTCAGGGTTATCTCTGCTTGGGCTTGAGATTTAAAATGTTTAAAATACAGCCTGCATCACAAATTGGAGGTGTTGTGTTTAGGAGGTAGAGAGAGTCAAATGAGTTGAGTTGTGTTGACGTCATAGACAGTAGAATAAGTGGCGGAGCTTACGAGTCTGACAAGTGAAGCCAAAAATTTCTGAGGCCAGCAGGGGGCGACTCAGCGGGTTGCAAAAAGAAGTCAGACTGTATGGACTCTCTTCTCAATTGCTACTTTTAAGTGTTCTTCAATACAGCATGATGCTTATTTAGTAAATTATAGTCCGATTTAGAGTAAAATTAGGGGCTACCATGTGATTGACAAGTCATTCTCTGTCAGTCTGTTCAGAGGCACAGGGCTCACGAAACTTAGATTGAACTGCCAAACTAGACAGTGCTGATCAGATATGGATCAATATTCTGTTAGATGCCTATGCCTCGCTTAAAATGTTTTCAGAAACTTAATTACCGTGTACTGTTTAGCTGTAATATTAGAAAGATCCTTAATAGATCCATGGAAAGGTTGTGATCAGGTGGCCGCCATTGTGTTTCCAATCAAACTGTAACACTGGGCAGTGTTGATCACATATGGATCAATATTCTGTTACTACTTTGCCTATTTCTCTCTTTAAAGTTTTCAGAAACATATTGTAGTGTTTAGTTATTTTAACGGACAAGCCAAAGCCAAGCACTGCCCACGTTGCACTTGTCATGGTCATGTCTAGAAGGGAAACCCAGACTCACAAAAGATCTAGAGAGAGTGATCATTTTAAACTAAACCATGATCTTAACCCAGAACTAGTCAGGTGATAACTTTTCCTAAATCTACCAAGATCTTATCCGTGTCGTCACATTATAAAATACAATTAGTTTGCACAACATGCACAATGAAGAAACAACACACAAAATTTGACAGTCTCGCAGATCTTGGGTTCTCTTCTGGACATGGCTGGTCAAAATGGAAAATGGTAGTCCACAAACCAATGGGTGATATCACGGTGGCACCATCCACTAATTATTCTACTGTCTATGATTGACTTCTGTTGAGTTGCATCATGGGAAATGTAAGAATTTGTGTTTTGAGAGCTTCACCTGTGCTAGGGACTTCTGCTCCTTCAATTTTAACCTTTTTTTTTTTTTTTTTTTTTTTTTAAGTCTCTTGTGAGTCCCCTGACTTTATGGAAGCACAATGTTACACTGGAGTACCCCTTTAATCCGGTGAATTAAATACCTAAACAATCAAAGTATTTCATCATATTGATGCAAGAAATCCTGTAAATCAAATCAGCAGTGCCTGCAAAACTACATGGGTGTAAATGCAATTGAAAAATCTGGTATATCGCCCAACCACACATATTACTATTATGATATTCTTCAGTGGAGATGCTCCTTTGTTAGTAAAATGCCTAATGAAACACATAACAAAGCCTTAGTGCAGTGGAAATTATCTATTGTCTCGCTGACTGTAAATTATAGTTGCAACATGATGAGAAAAAATGAATTGCCGCTTAGAGCGAGAAGAATAACAGCAAAGTCATTTGGCTGTGTCAGAGCATTAAGTGCTATTAAATTATCAACCCCAGCCTAAATTAGGCTTCAAAGTCATTTGACGACAGATGCTAGTGGTCTCCATCAGAGTTTACTGTGGCATCTGGCAGTATTGTGTGAGTACAGAAAGCTAGCCATCAGTGGATTCAGTGATAACTTGTGATGTCTCACCATTAATGTCAAACACAGGTACAAAAGAAAGTGTCCCGTTTTCTCGCGGTGCTCCATGGTAAAAATGTGGAGGAGGCCTTCTCAGACAGTTTTGACAGTCCTCTCCTCCTGAACCACCTTAACCCTAAGAGACAGAGCGAGGCCCTGCAGTCGTGACTGTGTGGTCAAAGTTAATTTTTTGTTTTTGTGACATAAAATAGTGTGAACACTGAGAGGAGCAAAGAAAATCTTTTATCCCCGTCTTTTGATGTACTTTTACATCTTTTCTGATGCAGCTCGGTCCACAGAGCCTTTTTCCGGCATTGTGTCTGTCTGATAATGACATGTAATTGGCTTATTTACAGCTCTGCAGGGTTAACCTCTTTGCCATCTCCACAGTGCTCTTTCGTGGCTGGGTGTCTGTGCTGTTTGCGTAAGAGTGAGTGTAAGACAAGGTGACAGAATAAACAGATCCCTGATGCCTAAAAAGAAAACAAAAACAAAAACTATGCTGATTCAGATTCTAAAATCATATATTTTTCCTCTCCACCACAGTCATGCTCCTTTTCCTGTTAAAAGATCTGTCCAATCCCAAGCACCAGTTCCAGAGAGACATTATTCCTTGTTCTGCAGTTACCGTTGGTTATGTCAGTCACGATGCTGCTTACAATGATCTTATGAAGGTAATATTGAAGTTGATGGTTCGCTGGCTCTTCAGACTAGATGAAAGAGGAACAAAAGGGATGCCAATGCGGGAAGTTAAGGGTTGTCTTCTGAGCGATCAACCTTTTAAATCCCACCCTAGTCATGCCAATAATCAGCTGGACGCTTTCCACCAGGTGCTGTGTGATATCACAGCCTTCCATAAAACTGTGGTGGCATTTACTTTTCTGTTGACCCTTTCTCTGCACTGCACCACTGGCTGCCATTATCGGCACACTCTGTCTTCCAGCACAAGGTCAATGGAGCTTCTCCTCCAGAATATATTTCAAGTGGCAGCGGGCTTATCTGTCAGCGTGTGTACGTGTATTTACCTATGAATTAATGTATGGTTATTATTGGTGTGTCAAGGCTGCAGGCATGTTAACATGTTTTAGGTATGATATGAGCTGTGTGTGATAAATGTTTGAATCCCATTACTGGAGCAGCAGCACGTAAAACGTTGAAGAAGCATGTGAGCAGGCATGCAAGCCACATCTGGGCTCTTCAGCATGACTGCAGGTTTGCTGGTTAAGTCACGACACAACTCCACGTGCATATGTCATTTGACAGATTGCACACAGGCGATAGCATTGTGCGCGTACTTCAATGTGTACATCTAGCGAGGTGGAAAATGAACTAAAAGGACATGGTGAATTGTAATTCATGGGTGGATAAAGAAAAGCATGAAAGGGCATAGCAATAATCCTCTCTTTGGGCTAACCTCAGTTCATTTCTCCTTTTTCTGTTATCAAACATCTCATTTCAATCTTCCATTGTGTTGTTTTTGTGCCTTTCTGATACTAAAGATGGCAGGACAATGTGCTCCAGAACAGAACCAACCTCGAAGACATTTGTTCACGCATCAGGGCCAAGGATGGGGCTAAAAAAGACGGTCTGAATGTTGAGTGAGGCTGCCAGTGACTGTTATTGTAGTCCTGTTGAGAAAAAGGCAGAACCTTAGGATGAGAATAAAAGACTTGCAATCAGACATAACAGAGAGACGTGTTCAGGGAGGGTGCAAGGAGAACCCAGGTTGAGAAGTACTGCATGGAAACGAGAGGACTTTTCAACGTCCATTCATCTCCACCCCTATCCCTCTAGTAATCCCTCCATTGTGCTACAGGTGGGTCACTACACTACAGTGTTCCTCTGTCTGTAAGGAGGGGGTGGCAACACGTTGCCAGCTTTCATAGCAGCCTCGGACAAGTACTCCTGGTTTTCAGCCACAGCCGGGCGAATGCGTCCATTCTGCCGGTAGAAGAATCGTGTGCTGCAGTCCTGCAGGTACTCTGGGTTGTGCAGTGAGGACTTCGGGGGTAGACTGTGCTGCCAGTATTCAGGATTGTCAAAAGTGGCCTTCTTGGCTTTCTTATCAAACATGATGGTGCTGCTGGTGATGCCTGAGTGCAGAGTGTGTCCTGAATGCCCTGGATGCAGGGTGTGTGATGGATACGACGGATGGGGGAGGTGGCCAGGGGGTACCACATATCCAGAGGAGGAGACCGCGTGGCTTGATGTTGATGGGTTGACTGTCTGCGATACTGATTGGGCAGCAGAGGGCCCAGGGGCAGCGATGGAGACTGCGCCAGCCAATCCGTTCTTGTCCCCGGGGGTTAGGAAGGTATTCAGGTACAGTGGCTCGTTGATATACTCATCGTCCCCGTGAATGGACTGGCTCTTAGGGGCAGCAGCGGCTCCAGCCATGTGCAGGGTGTGGCAACCTGCTCCATCAATCACTGCATGGGCGTCACCATTCCTACGACGTGTGACGAAGGGGTTTTCCTCTACTGGGTTGAGATAGTCTGGCAAAGAAAAGGGAATGGTAAGATTAGCTGAGATCTTGTCATGTCTATTAAAGCTGCAGCAAAGCAAGGACAAAAATTTTCTGGTCTTCCCTGTGATGTCCTCCGGGTGATCTGCCTCAACTTTTGGCTATTTACAGAGTTTCCTGATGCATACATAGTTTTACTTGCTGTTACTGGCTACTTTAGCTGCTAGCTGGTTAGTTACCTCAGAGACAGGCCTGGCTATGCGAGACTACAGCACTTTACAATTTAATTCACTGGTTTTGGTGAAACTGGGTGATATTTTATGGAGGACATATTTTTTGATTTTCCCTCTGATGTCCTCCGGCTGCTCTGCCTCAACTTAATGTAATTAATGGAGTTTCCTGATAGACAACACTTTACTTATTGTTAACAGTTAGTTACTTAGCTGCTAACTGCTAGTTAGGCTATGAATTCAAGGTTGCATGCTGGATGGCTTCTAGCTAGCACAGTAAGTATATTTGTTAGTGCTAAAGCACATGTGTTTACTAATTGATCTTTTCTTCTGTTGTAGTTTAGTGTTGTTCAGTAAGATTATCTTAGCATGCAATATCTGATCATATTTTGATTACTGTACATAGCTTTGCACCAAACACCAAAGCAGCTTCTTTCTTCAAGTTACTGGTCATGAGAAACAAAAATGAAACACGATAGTTCTCAGTGAGAGAGCTGCTTGACGCGACAGGACATGTCACATGCTTCACTTGCATTTTGACTGGTCCTACAGGTGATTGTGATTAGGCTAACCCTGTACCATTTTTTCCCCACAGTTTAAACCCAGGGATAAAATTGGGTATTATTTGAGAATAAAATGTATGTATTTCAAATACACAAATACAATCTCTTCAATTATTTAGCTACAAATTTCATCTTATTTTATCATGTATTTAAATACAAGATTCAAATAAATCCAATCAAAATACTGTTCACCTCTGAATACGTAAATAAACACAAACTATTTTAGTTGCTATTACTATCAACCAAACATATACTAAATTCAGTATCCCTCAAAACCTTCAGTCACCTGTGTTGCTCTTGTCTCTCATGGCAGTCATGTAGCCATCCTGGTCCTTGTCTGCTTTTGCTGCTCGTTCCGCTAACAGACCGGTTGGATCAGCACTGTAACGCTGTCCACTACTATCCTCCCCTCCACCTTGCAAAGCGAAAAAAACAAAAAGAAAGCAAAATAGAAATTTAAAACATGGTAATTTACAAACCATATCTCCATGAATGAGAGGATCCTAGATATAGATTGGTAAATAAACGTGCGTTTTCAATGCAATCCATCCTTGTATACTGTTATCTATTTTGTCCTGTGACTACAGGCTATGACTAATGTCAGACACTCTGTATTTTTATGGGGATTCAAGAGTTTTAGTGACCTGAGATGCATTTTATTTTCATTTTTCATCTGTCAACAATAGATATTTTACTATCATAGATAGAGTCATCACCAGTATGGCACAGCCGTACTCTACCTCCACTCTACATTCTTTACACCTCTATATTTATTTATAAAGCTTATTTATGGCTTGATTTCTTCTTTTCCCAAACAAATCTGCAAAGGTGACAATAAATGTGCCTAAAAAATTTGCAGAACTAGAAGCCATCACTGCTGCTGCTTCTTTCCTGTTGTCTGAGAGGTGTAATATGTTGCTCGGTTTTGCCATACAGCTGCTAGACTCAAGCTTATCCTTTTGTTCTCATCTCCCAAATCCTCTGCTGGTGACTGATCCGCCATCACAGCACAATACCAGTGAGGAAACGGCACACAGGGTCAGTTAAAGAAGGGCGAGAGCCTGTCTGCTCGCTGGAAGGCAGGTTCCAGTGATGTTGAAGTTATTGCACAAATTGTGGTTTATGTGTTCAGGTTATGATTCATGGGTTTTTAAAAAACTAAAACCAACTTTTTTTCATTTTATGAAAGGAAAAGGAAAACACAAGGCCATACAACAACTTTCAAATTAATAATACAGTTTAGTGCAACTGTTATGTGAATAATAATAATAAAAATGAAATCAATAATAGAAACCTCCTTTGATTATTGGGTTATTTAAAGTGGTGTCATGTGAGGTACTTGACTGATAGTCAATGCATTAGCTAAGCAAAAAAAAATCTGTGGAGATGGCCAGCAACAATAGGTATTTTAGCCACTTTAAAACAGATCAGTATCAAAAGTCAGCACTAATTTAGGTGTAGTTATATGTAGAATATTTTCATCACTTTACCTTAACGTCAGAGAGCTTTTTCTGATAGGAAAGTGACGCTGTGTAAGCCAAAAATGGCACTCTCTTGCTCAACCAGACTCCTTAAGGAAAAACAGTAATTTTACCTCATAGAACACAGGGGTTGCTGGTCTACCACTGCCTTGGCTGGTTAGTTTTTTTTTTTGTCTTATTGTGTGACTTTAGTGTATCTGAACTAACCTTTTAATACACCAAAGTCACACAATAACACAGTCTAACAGAATGGTTCTAACAGATCAAGGCAGCGGCAGACCAGCAATTCCTGTTTTCTGTGAGGTAAAATTGCAGTTTTTCCTTATGGAGTTTGGTTGCTTTAGAGGGGGTTTCCCATTAGAAAAGGCTGCCACAGTGTGAAAAGATTGTTTTTGGTAGACATTTTTTAAGTACCTCATACAGCCAAAATTCAAATAATCCAAAGTATCCCTTTAAAACTGTAAGAAGAAATTTCAGCATACAAACTTTAGTCGATTGCCTCAAAAGCACAACACATTCTAACTCTAAGCTGTCCAATGAATCAGTGAAAAACATTTATAAGAGCTAATTGAAGGTATGCCTTGGTTTTATAAACCTTGTTACTCAATAATCAATATCCATCAGGCTCACGCTGTCTTCTGTTCACCTGCTGGTTTGATTTAGGACACACACCGACACTTAGTGAAGAGATTATTATTCCCCTCAGTCTCCACAACCTTCAGTCAGACTTTGCTTTACCTTGTCCTGCAGTGAGAGCCGAGCCAGCCCCAAGGGCAGTTGACCTCGGGGAGGCCTGCTTCCGCAGGGTGCCGTTGCAGCGAGGGTCGTCCTGCTTGCCACGGCCAAATCCGCCGCCGATCTGCCCCCCTGAGGCCACGTCCTGGGGAGGGAGGCAGCCTGCAGATACAGGTGGAACAGAGACCACTCTGGGGAGGGTTGCCAGCATGTCCTCCATGCTGAAACTGGAGTCCTGGTAGCCAAACTGGTTCTGGTTAGAAGGACAGGAAGGAGATGGTCAGGTAAGGACACAAGAATATCAAGATGCCAAAACAAATCAAACCTCCAGAGAAAAATACAAGTGCAAAGTTTGGTAAAGCTTTTTTCTGCTCTCTCTCTCTTAGACATAAGGGTTCCAAAAGGGTGGGTTCCAAATAAAACCCTTGTAATATTAAAAGGTTCTTGGCAGAATCACCTGGGTGGGTTAGATAAAACCCTTTTATTACAAAAAGGTTCTTGGTAGAACCCCTGTGTGAGTTCTAAATAAAAGCCTTGGAATATAAAAAGTTTCTTAGTATAAGCACCTGGGTGGGTTCTAGATAAAACCCTTAGAAAACTAAAAGATTCTCTGTAGAACCCCTAGGTCAGTTCTAGATAAAAACCTTGTAATGTAAAAGTCATTGCTAGACCCCACGGGATGGGTTCTTGTTAGCATCCTTAGAGGGTGGAAAGGTTCTGGTTAGAATCCCCAGAGAGGGTGGTTCTGGGTGGAGCTATTACAACAGTTCTCTGCTGTACTCTGTAGGCCTCTGTAGAATTTTCATAGGGGGTTCTGGGTAAAACCTTTCACAGACGGTGCAAGGTATAACCCTTAATCTTGGCTTCTAGGTAGAACTCACTGGAAGGGTTCTAAGTGGAACCTTAAGAAAAGGAACCAAAAAGGGTTCCACCCAGAACCATTTCCTTGATATAGGGGTTCATCAAGGATTCTTTGCAAGCTTAAAGGTTCCGTTAAGAGCCCTTTTCATCTAAAGAACAGACTGCGGAAGAAAGAGTTCTTCAAGGATTGTAGATATCCTTGGAGAACTCTTCCCTCGTGGGTTTGTCAAGTGGTCTTTGTACCATGTTATAAAAGAGTTCTCAGTAGAACACCTTGTTGAGTTCTAGATAAAACCCTTGGGATATAAAAGGATTCTCGGTAGAGCCCCCTGGGTGGGTTCTACATAAAAAAAAACCCTTAAAATATAAAAGGGTTTCCCTGGGTGGGTTCTAGATAAAACCCTTGGAAAATTAAAGGGTTCTTGGTGGAACCTCCTTGGTGGGTTCTAGATAAAACCCTTGTAATGTAAAAGTTATCGTAGAACTCCCTGGGTTGGTTCTTGTTGGCAACCTTAAAGGGTGAAAAGGTTCTGGATAGAACCCTCAGAGAAGGTTCCAGGTTAGATGGTATTTAGAACATGGAAATAACCCTTTATCTTGGGTTCCAGATAGAACTCTCTGAGAGGGTTCCAAGTGGAACCTTAAGAAAAGGTTCTTCTATGGAGACAAGCTGAAAAAACTGTTATGGTTTTATATATTTCAAAAAGTGTATGGATGATATAAGTTCAGTTTATTCTGCAGGTGAGGTTATGATTGTTTGTCCAGTCGTTGCTCTGTGCTCTTGTTCAAGTAGATTTACTAGTGAAGTACAAAAACCAAACAAACAAATAAATAAATACAGTGCAAATAAAAAATAAAAAATATAATAAGGACTAAATAAGTACAGCACAAAAATATTTTGTGAATTATAAAAAGTAGTCCAAAAAATGAGCAATTCAAGTCCTTTGTACCATTGTTCATCTGTAATATTTAAATATGACAGGCAGGGGAGACAAACAGCAGTGCCAAACAATGATATGGCAGCGTGACTGCCAAGGACAATTTAATTAAAGGGATTTTAATTAAAAGGCTCCACACAGCAAAGTCTTAAAGTAGCCATATCAGCCTTGCCCTGCTGTGTGCATTTGTGTCTACGCTCATAACAAAAAAGGGACTTTTTTAGAACCTCACTGGGTGCTTTATTCTGATTTATCTTTTTTCCCCATGTATCCAGCAAGAGTTTTGTTTGCCATTTTACAGTCCCTCACTTACTTTTCCTTGGATGGTGCCTAAAAAGTCTGTAAATTTACTAATAACATTGAAAATCTGTTATTCAAGCAGCACATACTTTTCTTTGAAGGGACAGTTCACCCAAAAAGGCATATTTTGCCTCTTATCTGTAGTTCTATTTAGATTGTTTTGGTGTGAGCTGCTGAGTTGTGGAGATATCTGCTTGAGAGTCTGCCTTCTCTCCATTATAAGGGTTTTGAGCATTTTCATGTAGGAAATATTTTCCTTCTAACAATCTACACCGGCCAATCATATCACTGGCCATAAGAAAGCATGCATCTACCCATGTCATGAGCACAAGCCTCTAATCCATGAGTAGATGCACGTGTCCTTCGTATCCATATCTTTAAATATTGGACAGACCTTCCAAGTCTCTATACAGCATGATGTTCATTCCGTAAATTATGGTCCCATTTTGAATTGATACATCATTCTCAGTGAGTCCATCCAGTGCAACACACTATTAGAAATAAAGATTCCAAGAGGGCTAGTCTTGAAGGGCTGAGGTACTACTCAGAACCATTTGCCTCTGAAGAGCCCCTCTTTGGAGGAAAGGGGTTTGTCAAGTGTTCCATAAATGTTTTTGGTATGACCCCTTGGTGCGTTCTAGGTAAAACCCTTGGAATATAAAAAAGTTCTCAATAGAACACCCTGAGAGTGCCTTAGATATAAGCTTTGGAATATTAAAAAAAGGTTCTTAGTAGACCTCCTTGGTGGGTTTTGGATAAAACCTATGATATAAAAAGGATCCTGATAGAACCCCCTTGATGGGTTCTTGCTGGCACCCTTAGAAGCTGTAAAGGTTCTGAATAGAAGAGAGGGTTCTGGTTAGCATTACACCATAGAAGGGTTTTCTGTAGAACCTTTCATGGGGGGTTCTGGGTGTGACCTGTTGCAGTTGGTTCTATGTATAACCCTTTATATTAGGTTCTAGGTAAAACTATCTTAAAGGGTTCAAAGTGGAGCCTTTATTTTTCTACCAGGAACCAAAAAGAGTTCTCCTGTGGGCACAAGCCAAAGAACCCTTTAGGTTCTCGTTAGCTCTTTTATTTTTAGGAGTGCACATTGATCAAACTGTGAAACTAGACAGCACTGATCAAATATGAATCAAGATTGTGTTGCTGCATGAAATGTTTTCAGAAACATATGTTGGTGTGCTGTTTAGTTGTTACAGGAGAAAATTTCGTCATGATTTCTTGAAAGAGACATTGAACATCACACGCCGAGTGCCATCTAGTTCAATTAAATTCATGAGAAGGCAGATCTCTTAAACTCTAAAACTCAACAACTCACACCAAAACAATATAGATAGATAAACAGCACTATAGGCCAGCAGTTTTTATACTCACTAATTTATCAGGTTCACGACTTTTGGCAGCCTGTTCACCACAAGAAAGTGGTTTCTCAGGCCTGTACCAAGAAGTCAGACCCAAATAACCCTTTATTAGAAATAATAGGTGGGTCTGTCACTGATTTTCAGTCAGTGGCAGTAAAATTGTCAAATCAACATAAAGTCTGATGCCTGGCATGTCCTGATTAAACCCCAGCTGTATGCGACTAATGCACAAAAGAACTTCATAGGGACTTTTTAAGAGGCACAAGAGGTTCAGTATCTGTGTGTAAGTGCATGATTCTTTTTCACTGCCTGTCTATCACTGTTGATTCTACCTCACTTTCTCATGCAGTGGTCTGTCCTTAAGACAAGAGGCATTAGTCGAAGCTCCAGAGCTCACGCTGTGTTTTCATTCCCCTGTAACTATATCTATTGAATCACCTCTCTCAGTCCTCATTTACATCTCCTCCCTCCTCTCTTGTCTTAGTATACTAAAAGGAAAATACCATCACTATCATGTACGCTAAAGTAAAATGTCTTCGTACGAAGAATAAGTAGGCTTTGTCAGTCGCTGTATGTAAACGCACCGGAACAATAGTTGATTACATCTCATTCCCAGCACGTAAAATGCTGACATTTTGGGGTTGGGAGTGTCCAGAGTGCAGCACAATAATGAGAAAATAGGAAGGTATGGGCAGAGGTCAGGGTCTCTGCGGATGCAGGTGCCACCAAACACATCTGGTGGGTTGCAATGATTGAGAGGGATTATTTTTGTATTGCAGTAGTTTTGGAGAACATCTCTTATAGTTAAACTTTTAAATAATGTCTGAAGCCAACACTACAGTCTCATTATTTTTCAAGTCTTGACAGGCTTGTATCCCATTCAAGTGTCTCTCTGTAAGAAGCAGAGGGATCATACAGTAGAGTAAATGTTATTGTCCGTTGCGTCACGCAGGGCTCTACAATACTGATTGCCCGCTTGGCAAGTAAAATGCCATGATGGGTAAGTAAATCAGGCAACTCACTTGCCTGACCAGGCATGTGGTAAAAAGATAATTAAATTATTAACCTATTTTGATAATTGATTGATTGTTAAAGTAATTTTTCATGCAAAATGGCAGAAAATGCAGTTTTCAGCCTCTAAAATATGGAGATTTTGCAGTTTTCATATTCAACTGAAAATATTTTGGCTTTAGACAAAAAAAGAGACAATTAAAGACATCACCTTGGACTTTGTAAAACTGGCACAGACATTTTCATTATTTTCTGACATTTTAGAGACATTGCAGCCCTAAATGACAACTTGACAATTAACTTTTGTCCTGTTTGTTATTTAATAAATGCTAATAAAACAATTTGTGGAAAGTAAAAAGTGACTGCAGGCAAAAAAAAAAAAAGAAAAAAGAAAAGAACACTGACCCTGATGACATATAAAAACATCACAAAAACATGAGAACCGTTTGACAGGATGCAACAGTTGCTTCACATGAAAAAAATCTTAGACCAGGAATAAACATTTGACTATATGCTTCTGACAGTGTGGTGGTTTAAAAAAAGAAACTGTAAGAATGGGAAAGAGCAAAAATGCCAAGTGCTAAAAGTGCTCACGTATGTGTTGCTATAGAGTTCAGCAGCTTGATGGAGACCAGGGATGTGAGCAAGAGTGGACTTAATGACCAAACGTCACTACACTCTAAAATAGGCACATAACCACTTGACCAATGCTTAGCAACGTTTAGCGCAGACATGTGAAAGCTAAATTGCAAGGAGAGCAGGCTGCTGGTACTAGCACTGCTAATGTTCGCCACTTTGTGTGGCAGCTTAGACTCTGTGATCCTTCTCGGTTTGAAAAGATAATGTATCTAATGAGTTGTTATGTTTTGTAGGATAATGCGCAATGTGTTTATGATGCACCGTGCAAAGTGCATCACCTTTGAGCGGCATTTAAAATTCAATTTGAACAGTGTGATTAATGGCTACAAATGGCTGTTAATACACGTTTTTATTTTTCCGCACAATGTTCGACCTGGTATATCAATAAATTAAGCTAAAATTTGACTGTTTTCTTACTTTTAGACTAGTTTAGCAGTTACAGTTTCCGTTTAATCAGCATCCCTAATGGAGACCAGAACAAACGATTACTTTAAGTGGTTTGATTTGCACTTTGGCACACTGAGTCTTCTTCCTGATGGCAGAGGATTGTGTCCAGAGAAGAGGGGATGTTGAGGGTCTGCAATGATTTTTGTTGCTTGTTTCATGACTGTCTGCTCGCACACGCTCCGTATGGGCTCATATTCTTTCTACCCTATTACCTTCATAGCTATTTTGTGCATGCTGGCAAGCATCGGTTCTTCAGTTCCGCTGTTAGGTTGCCAAACCCCTCTGTAATTCCGTGTCTAATGATGCCCGTGTGTAGCCATGCTCAGTGGTTTGGTCACTATTAAACTTAAAATTCTTGCATATTCTCAGCTGTCATTGTTAGGTGTGAGGATGCATATTAACAATGACAGATGTGTGTGTATGTGTGTGAGTGAATGAACAACTATGCAAGTGTGAAGATTATGTTTATGTGTAAATATTACATTTTGCTGGCTGCAATAATTGAGTTCATTACAATCATCTACATGATTTATGTGGATGAATGTAATCTAATTAATTCAGTATGCGCCCCAATAATAAAGCTCAAAAAGAGTGGAGTGGATAACTTTACAAATATTATGCAAATAAATAATCTGTCACCCCCTGAAATGCACCAAACAGAGTTGGAAAAGGAGTCATGTCTCTCATTGGCATGCAGCAGGCAGTTTTATCCTGACACAAACACAGGGGGATGTTGGAATACAAAATGGCTGAGTTGCCTGGCTGTGTGACTGGTTTTTGTGATAGATTTAAGTCCAAAGACAGACGATGAACATTTGAACAGTTGAAGAACTGAGGGAATCTGGCTGTAAACCCCAATTCTGAAGAAGGCAATTACCATAGTTTCACAATGGAAGAAGACCAAGGGGAACCGACAGAGAAAGAGAGAGTGACGAGGAGATGAGAGCGAAACTAAGAAAGCTGTGTGAGCTCTGTTTTAAGATCTCAATCTTTTGTGCTTGAACAGGAGAGTCCTGCAGTACACGCTGAGAAAACTCATTCCCACATCACTTTAGAGAGCATCTAAATGATCTGAATGACTACTTTGACTTAATATTGTTTCCGTTTCCATCATGGTTCAATCACCCTGCTGCTACACTCAAAAAGAAATGGGAATATGAAGGGGCCCATGTAAAATTAAAAGATAAGCAACTAAATTCTAATGTAACAACAAAAACAAGGACCAAGCTGAATATTGAATACCACAAAGTCTTCATTTTGCAAACCCAGAAGCCTAGAAATTAGGTTTGAATATTATGAATTTGTTTTTATAAGTATGATGTGGTGACAAAGTAGTTCCTGTGTGGATTATGGTCACAGATCATCTTCCTCTGAGGACTTTAACACCACAGTCTGGGGTTCACCTCAAGACTCTCGCAAAAAAAGCTTTGGTTAAGGTCGAGTAAACACTGTCATTTTGGTTAAATATTAATTTAAAAAAAACTGTGTCTCAAGTCACTGCTGACTTTTGAATAATACTGTAGTCACTCTGACTGGATAGTGTATTGCAAGATTGTCTATTTTGGTAGAAAACAAATACAATATCAGTGAATATTTTACTGATGCGTTCAATATCAAGATTTTTGCAACTTGCCAGATTTATGAAACATTTTGTCATTATGTCCATAGAAAACATTATTTCGATCTGTATTAGTCTGCCCTCAAAATGTATTTGCTGTTGCAAATTAGTTGTATAAATGTAATTTTTAAGGAGACGGCTTGATTTTGCTCATGTATGCATACTAGCATGCAGCGTTTGTGCAGGGGTCTGTCTGCGTGTACCAACAGATGCCAGACATGAAGGGACAGTTCAAAATGGTCATTCCTATTTATTCCCTTGCAAAAAATATGATAAAAACAGACTGACTGACTTAAAATTCACATGTGTGACAGTTAGGCTGCTAATGTTCTCTCTTAAAGTGTGACACACAAGTTTTGGGACTCACTCATGGTTTATCTTAATGGTAAACATCTAAGCAGGACCAGAGGTTTGTCAAGACATCTCGAAACTGTCTCTTATTCATGACAGATATGACTGAGTTTACTTTTGTTGCTCAGGTTGGTGAAGTTAACATGACTAACCACTGTATTTTCATCATTTCATTTAGCCTATGTGTTAGAAATACCATCACACTATAGGTAGAGTAAAGGAAATGTTGGTATGCATCACACTCAAGTTTCTGGAAGCTGATGCAAGATCCTGAAAAACAAGGCTTGCCTTTTTTCTTAAAACGTCACAGACGTATTTTACCTCTTTTGCACTTGGCTCTCTAACAATCACTCTGAATGTAACGCATGCTTTTATTTAGAAAATATTCTGACAGGATCTTGTGTGGTTCAGGAACACAAATCGTTAAAACAATTTAACTTATCACTTGTGTTGTTGGGAAACTCAGCCAAAGAAGAACTTGAATTGAGAAACAAAGATGAACTTTTGAACACTTTAAAAATGCAGAAGCAAACAATACACTTGAGGTTTTTTTTGTTTTTTTTTTTTGTTTTTACTGCTTGAAAAATAGACGATAGTGTCTGCAATTTGATAAATCTTCCACCACCACACCACAAATATCCAGTTCAAGAATAAGAAAAAAGTCATGGCTGTGATCAGCTCAGAGACAAGCTGGAATAAACAACTGAAATGAACCTACTCTACTGCTTCCATGTCCAACTGGCTGACTCACAGCAGTGTTGGTGTGGGAAGTTAAGCATTGTGCTACTGTGGACAGGGTCAGCAGAAAAAAAAAGTATTTTAGCCACCTAAGGAAAAAAATCAGCTTAAGTGTATATTTAGAATATTTTCACTGCTTAACCTTGCTGTCAGGGAATCTTTGGTCCAATGGGAAACTGCCATTATCTAAGCAAAATATCGCTCTCTCCAAACCAACCAAACTCCATGGGCGAAATCAATCATTTTACCTCTCAGAACTTGGGAGCTGCTGGCCTTCTGCTGCCTCAATCAGATAGTTAGTTTGAGTGATTATGTGACTTTGGTGTTTTGAAAGGTTAGTTTGGATTCACCAGTGTCACACAATAAAACAAACAAACTAGTAGATTGAGGCAGTGGTATGCAAACAACTCCTGTATTCTACGAGGTAAAATTACTGATTTTATCCATGAAGTCTGGCTGAGCAAGAAAGAGCGACATTTGGCTTGTATAACGGTGGTTCCTGGTTGGAAAAGGCTGTCTAGTGACAAGGTAAAGCAGTAAAATTGTTCTAAGTAAAGCATACACTTAAAGTGATACTAATTTATTTTTAGGTGGGCCTTTTTTACAGTAAGTGGCTAAAATACATTTGCTGCTGACTCCGTCCACAGCAGTACAAAGCTTCTGTTCTGGTGGTCCTCTCTGCTTGTCCTAACTGGGGGCGTGCCAACTGGAATCTACTGTAGCTAATAAACTGACTATCAACCTCAGTACCTCATATCTGAGGCTAAAATGAGGCTTCAGTCTTTTGAGCTACACAAATCAATTGGAAATAATTTTTTAGTACAAATTTCCCCCTTTTAGTTCCTGTCTTTCCACTGCAGCTCAAAACACTGTGGCTTTTGTCCCACCATCACCTTGAACAAGTCTTTAATTGTCCAACATAAACAGGAAGAATGAATCCTGACTATTGCTTTAAGACAGACTTGAAAAACTGTGAACCTCTCCTTTGAGGTATTTGGAGATTCTTAAAATACCTTGTTGGAGTCCATGCGCGTGCGGGGAGTGTATGCCAGTGGTGGGATGTTGAAGGAGTGGGGCACCAGGTACTCTTCGGCATCCATCAGGTCCTCCAGCTCCTCCTCGTCCAGGAGGCTCTGGAAGAACTTGCTGTCGTTGGGGCTGGGCAGCTTCATGCGGTCGTCACCCTGAGAAAAGACATGCGTGGATGCAGCATGTGTGGGCTCAGTGATGTGCATTAGTAATTATGGATAGAGAAATATTGTTTTTTTTGTCACATTTAAGGCAAAATGTCAGAAATATAAGAATATCAAGTAGTTCACACATGAAAAAGCAAAGTGGTAAAGAAATAAATGCTGCTGAACTCTATTTTTTTTATTAAAAAGCTTCAAATAAAGATTATTATTTTGACTTTTGCTAATAATGTAGGCTCAGCTTTTCTGTATTTGTTGACTAATTTAAGCCTGGGACAGTCATTTTAAGGTGTAACACACAGGTGATGCAATGAGGAGTTAGTGCATTTTCTCACAAAGGAATAAGGAAAGTAAAATGGGATTTGTAATGGACATTAATAGCATTTGCTAATTACCCCTCACCCTGTATAAATTGGCAAAATATTAGAAAATGACACAAAAACAAAGAAGAAGACTGGCCAGTTTTCACTTTGAAGGTAGCTTACCTATTCTGTTTTTTTTTTAGACAAACAGAAAAAGAAATGTTATCAAATCATCTTAAACACATGTAATCCAGATCTTGCAGTTAATGTTGTTGAGGTTTACCCACCTGGATGACCAGGTATCTTTGAGGATCACGGGCCATCCGAGTGAACTCTGCAGCCAGCTCCTTGAACTTGGGGCCGACTGTCTGCATCAATCATCCAGCCTGGAAAAATGTGTTTGGGTTAGTGAGGCTCCAAATAAATATATAGACACTGATGTTCAAACCAGTGGATACTTGATATTTTTGCCAAAAGCCCTTGACTTTAAATTTGACCCTATTAATGTGCAAGTTTTATCACAGTAGGTTATTCTCAGTAGTAAGCAAAAGCCTCATCTACACCCATCAAGATCATTTTATTTCTTGACGGTCTGTGAACTTAACTGCAACTAAGTGGGAGGAAAGGTGCAATATGTAGGGTACGTGTCAGCGGTGATCAAGCAGAGCATTTCTGTATTCTTCACACTTTGGTGTCAAGGGGCCTGCCTACGCAAACCTCGTCAAATATGTATGCCATGTTCTTTTCTGTGCTATTTGCATAAAAACATTCATGATAATTTGACCCTGATATAAATATTTTGAGCCCTAAATAAAATAAATTTTTCATCTGAAGTGCACACACGTGGCTGCTGTGTGCATTCAACATGAAAGGTGTGTATGAGGAAGAGGGAGATCTGTGCTGAAGACTACTACCGCAGCATCTCCACCTTCTGAGTGAGATTAGTATTCCTCCTAATCCCACCCACTCATTTTAAGCTGTGCCAAAGTAATGTTGCAAGCATGTGAACACAAAAATTACTTAAAGTCAGTCAAGCTATGTTTATGTTTTTATACTTACTAAAATCAAGCAACATGAATAACAATATATGCATCAGTACCACTTTACAATAGGACTACCCTCATAGATAGTTTATGAATAGGCTGTAAACACTTAATAAATCATTAATACACCATTTTAAAACCAGATATAACACACGATTTTGGTGATTAAAGATCCAGTTACTTACCGCTAATTAATCTCACCAGTGATTACTAACATTTATAACAGGCAAAAGTAAGCTTTATTGTTGAGTGTAAAATACACTGCTATTTATTAATGACTTACTACCATTTATAATTGGCAAAGGGAGCCTTATTGTAAAGTAGGGGTGTCATGATACGTCATGTGGATAACTGTGATATTTAAACTTTTTTGGAGCAACATATACTGCCATCCAGACAACGTCTTTTTTAGAGACGTCCCGCGTTACAACAGCGTGGCTTATATCAGGATTGATGATGACCATGATATCTAAAAAAATTAAATACTGATATCATATCGATAATATTGTGGAAATAATCCAGTGCCTCTTAAACATACTGTACGTACTCTTGAATCGGTTCCAATTGTGATTTACAGACTCTCTCTCCATATACACGCGCTCGTATTTAGAGTGTAATGTATTTGTGATAAAAAAAAGAGACAAAACACAAGCAAAGTTAAAGATTATTTTCACTGACAGCATTATTTCTTTTTGAAGAAACAGATATTGAGTTCCTTTGGCCATGAAAATCCTGAAGTGACAGCCCTACTGTAAAATGTCAAGGTAAACAATACTGTCAAAACCTTGGTGTATGAATCAGGTAATTTGATATGTTAATTTGATAACCCAAATGAAACTTTTTGACTTTTAAGATAGGTGAAAAGTGGTAAAATGCTTATAATTTATTACTAAATATCTGATGAAGTTGACAGGAATTAATGCTGCTGATGGAGCGGAAAAAGTCAGCCATGAGATCTGAGGCTTAACAGTACAGTTAAATGTGGGCTCAGTATTTGGTATTTAGCTAATCTAATGTGCTTAGTAATGATTATAAAGTGTTTACAACCTGATTAATGACTAATTATAAACCATTTATAAATTATTCATACGCGTAGTCTTATTTTAAAGTAGTACCCATAAGTTTCTACACCTATCTATGATCATGATGAGTAACTGATCTTTAATAACCTGTCAGTGAATTTTGTCATCAGCCTTACATTCTGTCATAAAAGCTCCCACAAACCATTTCCACACACAAAACATTCTTATTTGTCCTATAATGAACAATTACAGATTTTTTAATGAAGTTCTCTTTATTGTAATCACTTTTTCCAATCTAAAGATAAATACTGTTTCATCACTAGAATGGCCATATGGAGTAATGCGCTCCTCTGCCAGTTTCTCGGTGAACACAAGGAGTACGGTGCCAAAGCAATCATGTGATCTGGCCCTGAGTAGAGCTCATCTAGGTATCCAGGGAAATAAGAGATACAGACTGAAAGACAAAGAGATGTGGCTTTTCACACAAGTACACACATTCAGATGCAAGAAATTTATGTAAAAATGATCATCTTTTATCTGTTTTTTTTTTTTTTTTAAGTTATTTTTTTGGGTCATTTTTGCCTTTATTTGACAGGACAGCTAGAGAGTAGACAGGAAACGGGGCAGAGAGAGAGGGGATGACACGCAGCAAAGGACCGCAGGTGGGAGTCAAACCAGCGGCCGCTGCAGAGGACTAACAGCCTCCATACATGGGTCGGACGCTCTACCAACTGAGCTAAACGTCCGCCCCCATCTTTTATCTGTTTAACTATATTTGTGCCAATAAAGCCAAAAGTAGTGAAGTGAAGTGAATATCAGGGAGTACATTTCCAGTACACCATGTGTTTGTGTTATCATTGGCCCAATATTGGCCTATCAAATCGATAAACAGTCCATATCGGTATTGATGTATATGTTGTTCAATATGCACTGATATGAAAAGTTTTTTTAATCGTGGCCAAAAGAATTCACAATAATAAAAAATATAGTAATACTGCTCAAGTCAAGTTCATCTTTAACTTTGTTTATTGTGCATTTTGTCTCTTTTTTGGCAAATGAATTGCACTCTAAATGCAAGTATAGAGAGGTGGAAAGAGAGTCTATAACCATAACTGCACAAAAGCGTACAATAAGTGCAATTCTTATAAATTGATGGTCAAAAGGTGTGTTTGTGTGGGAGGCACTGAGGGAGAGCGAGGAGCGAGAATGGAAAGAAACAGAAATGGTTTAAGAGCATAGTACGTTCAAGAGGCACCGGATTATTTACACAATATTATCACATGTGACATGACATCAATATTTTATTCTTTAAATCACAGTTGTCATCAATACTGGATGGTAGCATATGTTGCTCCAAACTCCATATGTGCATTTCAGCATCAGTGGTGCCTTCACAGATGTGCAAGTTACCCATGATGCCATGGGCACTAACACGCTCCCATACATTACAGGTGCTGGCTTTTGAATTTAGTGCTGGTAACAATCTCAATGGTCCTTTTTTTCTTTAGCCAAGAGGACATGACATGATTTCCAAAAACAATCTGAAATGTGGACTTGTCAGACCATTTTATGGATTGTAGATGGCAATATCCATCCTTGCTTGTGAAGAACTGAGCCTCTGAGTATCAGTTGGACCCCAGTCTGTGTATCTGGGTGTATGAGCTCTGCATGTGTAGTGGTGCAAAAAGAAAGGCAGACAACAGGCAGGTGACAGTGACCTCTCCCTGCTGTGTGTGTGTGTGTGTGTGTCTGTGTGGTGTGTGTGTGTGTGTGTGTGTGTGTGTGCCAGGTTGGCGCAGGTTCAGGGTGTCAGTAAGAGCCAAGGTGACAGTGAGGCCCAGAGGCTGCCGCTCAGAGACTAGAGGACAAGGCTGAGGTGGAGCTGGCACCAAGTTTTTGTCCTGGCAGCAGCGGCCAGGGGTTACAACACCACCTGTGACCCCAGCGCCTGACGGCACGACAGCAGTGACCGCCCAATAAGGCAAACATGTTGGTGGTGTGGGTCACAGCCAAACAGAAAAAAAAAAAAGAGTTCCCAGTTCATCTTCTACCATCAGTCCTCCTAAACTTTGTTATCTGTGAAGGATTTCTGGCTGTTTTCCCCATTAAAGAGATGTTTCTGTGACATAATGTAACACTATCAGCTGAAAAGATAAACTGAGGTTGCTGGGTTGAGTTTTAGAATAGTAATGCTTCAGCTTTAAAAACTTCATCTTTGACACTACCTGAACCCTCTTGTACAAAACAGCTGTTGTGGCATTTTAAAAATCACTCAATAAAAGCGTAATTATTTTTGCCTGCTTCAACTCAAAACCAGTTTGCCCTCTCTTCACCCTTCAAATCCATCGGCTTTTCTACTGTTTGAAATACAGTGGATGGAGACAAAACTGGAAGTCGTGCACAGTATATTCCAATCCGTATACAGAAGATGTGCAGTGAATATCCTTTTGTAGCTTAGATACTTTTTGAGACTCTTAGAAAGATTTTGACATAACAACCAGGGTATGGTTTTGTGGTGGTGTTATATTGTCAAGATTTTCTATTTTTTTGCCCACCTCTGCAGGCTTGGGGAATAACAGATTACATGTAAAAGGACTGTGCAATTAGGATACAAAAAAGGTAACTGTAATTCTTTGCAGTTACAAAAAATATGTTTAAAAATGGAAGTTATACAAATACATTTTAAAATAAAGAATGATATACCTCCATGTCCAGCGGGAACACATACAGTTCACAAGTCTCACAACACCACTATGATCTCAGTGAAACCAACTAATCTGAGAGTGGCCAATTCATTAAAAAAATGTTTTTTACTAGGTGGAGATTTCACCATTATCTTATCTCAACATCTAACTAAAAAATAAATAAATAAATAAATAAAAAATTGACAGCTAAAACCAGAACACAGAACAACTGCTAATGTTACCTGCACAGAACAACTGCCAACATTAGCTAAACAAACGAACTGCCAACTTCAGCTACACAAAACAACCACAAATGTTAGCTACACAGAACAACAGCTAATGTTACCTGCACAGAACAACTGCCAACATTAGCTACACAAAACAACTGCAAATATAAGAGGTAATATATTGTGATACTTGGATTAGATTACTGGCTACATTTTTAACAGGTAAGTACTTATTGTATCCGGATACATTTTTAAAGTAACCTTCCCACCCTGCCCATACGTACATTTGACCATGACCATGTAGACGTCGATGGTGCAGATGGGCGGCTGAGGAAGACGCTCTCCTTTCTCCAGCAGGTCTGGGATATCTCTGGTGGAAATCCCATCATATGGCTTCCCTCCGAAGGTCATTACCTCCCAGATGGTTACCCCTAAAAAAGAAGAGTAGGGAAGGAGAAAGGGAGGGAAAAGAAGAAGACAGGAGGCGATATAAATATAAGAGAACAAGTGGGAGAGATCAGTAAAGTAGAGCAGGAGGAGAAAAGATGTGCAGAGAGAAAAGGACAAGTGGAGGAAACATAAGAAGAATCGAGATGAGACGAAGAAAAAAAAGGAGAGTAAAGAGTAGAGAAGATTAAAGAGTTGCGAAGAGGGGGTTATTCAACAAGGAGACAAGTAAAAAGATGGGAAGAGAAAGAAGTGAAACAGTTAAAGAAAAAATAGGAGACAGACAAGAACGAGTAAAAACGACGAAAAGCGAAGAGAAAAAGAACAAAAAGAGAAGAAAGAGGAAAAAGCAAAGATGTGAGACAGCAGAATAGATCAGAGGGGATGGGATGAGGAGACAGGAGCGATTACAAGTAGACGAGTAGAGGAAGCAACCAAACATAAGGGTAAAGAAGAAGAAAGGACAAGATAAGAGAACACAAGTCAACAGAGGACAGAAGAACTAATCAGAGTCTTGAAAGTCATCAGTCAATCTGAACTTTCAGCACTCTTCAGCTTTAATCTTGTTAGTGTTAATGAGCTAATGAGTGGTAAGCAGAGTAAATGCACACCATAAGATGGAAGTATAATAGCCTGCGGTCATAGAGGCCCACTGGGGACATGGACGCACTAAACCATACTGATACTTTTAATCAAACACACATTATTCTGTTTGATATGACCCGTCTTGCATATTTCTTTGGAAATCTTTTTTTTTAATGACTTTATGACTCATTGTTTGACTTAAACAGGAAATGGTTATTTGCAATATAGCAATAAAAACTCTCATAAGAGACCGGTCCCCAGATTTAAATATTGCTGACATTCTGATGGCTGTGAAGACTGATTTTAATATAACAGAATTTAAAGGAGTAGATCCCAAAGTTTGCTACTTCACAGGGATTGTGAACTCAAATGTTGAAGTAGTTAAAGAAGTAGTGGAAATAAACAATCTCCTCTTGTTTGTCTGCACTGCTACAGTGACTAAGCCCTCCACAGCTGCCTCAGATCTATAAATTGCGTGCCTGTCTAGCCAGCAGTCTGGAGTTTACTGTAAACACAATGGATGACATGTTCCTTCACCGGATTGACTTGCAAGGGATATTTCAGAGTTTTTGAAGTGGAGTTGTATGAGCGTTGCCGTAGATTTTATCTTTCGCCCATACATCAAAAGGAGAAAGTACACAGGAGTCCAATATGTCTTACACTGAAACTGGTTTAATAATACTTGGCCAAGGAGAATGAAGACATAATCAGTACACGCTCTGTCCTGATGTTCCCTTCAATTCTGGAGTTTCGGTCCTCCGGTATAGTCTTTAAACATTCGCAGATAAGGTCATGATGAACCCATGCCCAAATAAGGTCAGACCCAACACATATACAGCATAAAGAATCAGCTCAGCACCCTTTACTCCCATCAGCTCAGGGTCTGTGTAATCCAAACCAGATCACAGGTATGTCTTCTCCGTTCAGAGAAACAAGACAAACATCTCCCTGACCTTAGCCTCATAGCAACACTATCAGGTTGTTTCCTTGCTTATCTGAAAGGAGAAGACAGTTGCATCTACTGTCCAGAAAAAAGACAGTCTGTTAAGAATGGGGACAGGGTCAGCAGCAAAACATACTTTAGCCACCAAAAAAGGAGACTCACATTAAAAAAACCTAACATCAGTTTAAGTGTATGCTATTTTTAAAATGTCTTCATTGCTTTAGACGGCCATTGGGAAGCCTTTTCCGGTGTGAAACCGCTTATTTAAGCCAAATATCGCTTTGTTTAAAAGTCGCTGCTTTGGCAAAACCAGCAGAACTGCTGCTTTGATTGGCTACTTTGCATGTGTTATTTTGTGACTTCTGTATTTTGAAGGGTTCATTTGGATTTGCAAAAGCCACACAATAACACAAACAAACTAAATGATTGAGGCAGCTGTAACCAAGTGCTCTGCAAGGTAAAATGACTGATGTTGCCTAATAAGTTTGGTTGGAGAGGGTGATCTTTGACTTTTGTAACAGTTTCCTGTCAGAAAAGGCTGTCCAACAGCAAGGTAAAGCAGTGAAAATATTCTAAATATAGCCTACACTTAAACTACATTGATCCTTTTTAGGAAGACCTTTTTTAAACATCCTAAATATGCTCTGTCGTTGACCCTGTCCACAGCAGTACATTGCTTAGCTTCTTTCCTGTGCCCTTCTTTGCTTTTCCAAACTGGCATCTACTGTAGGTAATACTGACTATCAATAAGTGTGGAAATAAACAGCTATGCAGTGTTTGTCTGCACTGCTACAGTGACTAACCCCTCCACAGCTGTTCTATAAATTGCCTGCCTGTCTCGCCAGCCGTCTGGAGCTTACTGTACACACAATGCACAGCATAGATTAACTTGCATCAACAATCTTTAAGTCTTTTCCATACTTCTGTCTGTATCTTACACTTCTGACTTGTGTTTGTTTTAGCGGTCTCCAGTGCATCCATTGCACCTCTCTGCCTGCAGGACTGACGACCCTCTCACCTTGCAGACCCTGTGGTTGCTAATCTCAGTGAAGGCTCTCCTCTGTTCTGACCCCACAGTGGTGGAATGAACTCCACACTGAAGTCGGGACAGCAGAGTCACTGCCCACCTCCTGCCGCAGGCTGCAACCCACCGTTTAAGACTATAGTACACGTCCGCACGCCACTTACTGCATCCCACTTCCTTTAAAAGAAACTTAGGGCAAGTCAGGTCCATTTGTTTGTAGAAAACATTTAAAAAGTGTTGACCAAAGTGCCTAATAGAGAAGATTAAAACGCAATTATATAACAAAAATTGGAAATAAAAGACACCATATGTCTCACTTTACTCAAAGGCAGTCATAAAAAAATGACAGGGTTAAAAGAACTGACTGTGAAGGCCAAACTATCCCAGAGTCTGTTAGCAGCAGTGGAAAATGCTCGGCCAACGTTGGACTTTGACAGCGTAAAAACTACTGAGAAAGAGGTCTAAGGACGACTAAGTGGACGCCAGCCCATGTAGAGTCTCAAAAACACATAAAAGAATCTTAAAATCAATTTCATATTTCATGGGTAACCAGAACAGGGAGGATAATACAGGGGTGACATGGTCTCTCTTTTTGGTACCAGTGAGGAGTCTGACTGCTGCATTTTGAACTAGCTGCAGGTGAGTTCCACATAAGGAGATAAAAGCACGTAAAACGCTCGCCACGTCTCCAAAATAGAGAAAAGGTTTCATTTTCCGATAAAGACCCAATGTGGAAAAGCTGCTACTCCTGACAGAATTTGTCAAATTTTAAAGCAGATTTCTTACACAGTATACATATGGACATACATATACGTACTGTGTAGCAGGACCAATGATGAGGATCACATTTCTTCAGAATAATGTAGTTTAAAAGGGATAGTTCAGATTTTTTGAAATGGGCCATATGATGTACTACATAGTCAGTAGTTGGAGAGGCAGTAGGGGTAGTGGTGCAGGAAGCTGTCAGCAGCAAAACGTATTTTAGCCACTTCAAAAAGGCCTACCTAAAAAAATCATATCAGTTTAAGTGTATGCTATATTTAGAATATTTTCACTGTTTACCTTGCTGTGTGAAAGCCTTTACAGATGGAAACTGCCAAAAAACACAACTTTTGCCTCACAGAACACAGGAGTTGCTGGTTTACGGAAGGCCACACAACAACACAAACTAAACTGACTGAGACGGCATAAGATGAGTTATTTCCATGTTTGCAAGGCAAAACTACTGTTTTTGCCAAACGAGTGGGGTGGCTTTGGATAGATATCTGATATCTGACTTTTATAACAACAAATTCTCGTCAGAAATGGCTGTCTGACTACAAGGTAAAGAGGTGAAAATATCTAAGTACAGTGTACAATTTATCCAATCAATCTAAGTATGTTTTTCTGCTGATCCATGTAGCTTCCTACACTGGCACTCCTGCTGCTTCTCCCAACTTGGAGGCATGCTGATTGCCATCTACTGTAGTAATACATTAACTGTGATAAGTAGCTCATACAACTCCACCTAAAAAAAAATCTTAACTATCCCTTTAACATCATTTTAAAAAGGAAATCATTGAGAAATAATTTGGTTGTATGTCTTAAAATATACCCCCGATGCTTTTGTACACACAAGTTCACCAAGAAGACACTTTTAAACTTACCGTAACTCCAAACGTCACTCTGATGAGTAAACTTCCTGTAATGGATACACTCCAGGGCCATCCATTTAATGGGCATCTGCCAGGTAGAAGCATATCAGTATTAGTATTATGTAGTACATGCAACATCCACCATTATAAACATTCTTATATTTCTTTAAAGCAGCAATATGTAGTAATCGTGCATCTAAAAATGAGTACTGCAGTCCAAATAGTGAGTTGGAGCCATAAACAGTATATTAAATAGGTTGAAATCCTATTTAATTTTGTTGCTGTTGTTGAGTTGTTTCCCTCCGCCTCCTCCTCCCCAGACTCAGTGAAGCTAAGGCAGGCTGCAGGAACACTGCAGGAGCATAAGATGAGCGCAACGCTATAATTTGACTATAACATGCAGTGCTATAAGTTGATCACCTGTTTATAACTGTCAATTGTCGGTCAATGTAAAGTTAAGCCCGTTATCCTGAAAACAAAAGCCCACTGCTCTGAAAATACACATTGGAGTTTGAATTCAGTCCTTCTACTTTCTGCCTGGCAGACTCCATGTTATAAATATCTACTCCCTCTAAAACATTATTATTATTATCATTCCGTGAACATTCAACATTAAACTTAATTCTAGTTAATGTGAAATGAGCAAGCAAAAACAGTCATTCCTGAAATTTAAAAGGTTGTACTGTTGTAGTCAGAGTCACGCATATTTCAGCTTAGCAACGTTTCCTTAATTTCTAATGACCTATTGTGGTCATTTTATGATTTATTACAGTAAATATATTTCTTCTTTAAGTGAAACTGATAAGGAAACATAAGTTTTGGGTTCAGTGAAAAGCTTGGATCATCTGTTATAGAGAGAGAGGAGAGTTATGACAAAATGATGGAAAACAAGGTTTGATGAAAGAGAACACAAACACACACACAAACACACACAAGCTCCAGCTGTATTGGAATAAGGTGGGGCAAATGGCAGGACCGTCTGGGATGCAGCTTAACACTGTGATTAGATTTGAAGGCCAATTCTATTGATTACGGTGTTGGAGGCTGAGGGGAGGGGTATGTCGAAGGTTAGACTGTGTCTGTCTTTCTCTCAGTGGAGGGGATAATACCCGAACACTCAGCGCTGACACAAACCATGATGGACACACTGGACAAGGGGGGGTGAGAGAGGATGAAATAGGCTTTTCTGAGACAAGAGGGCTCGAAAACAAAATATAAAAGGGTGAACAAAGATTTGAAGAGGCCAGAAGCCCGTGTACAGAGAGCTCCAAGGACGTATTTGTTTACTACGTTTTAAGGTTTAGAGATCTCCATCCCCAAAAGTAAATAAAACGGTCCAATAGAGCAGAATAGTATCTCACTGACTCCACTAAAACTGTCCTTTGTGATAGGCTAAGTTCCTCCCTCAGGATATAAAACCCTAATTAATGTTAATGCCCATTGTTTTCTTTTACAACATGTCAATGGTGCGGTCCAAAATAGTAATTCAAGAATATTGTATCTCAATGAGCCTCGGAAACAACAATACATCAAACAGCAGATTATAAAAGCGGATAACAAGGTCACTCACTGCAGGCTAAAATGGTAATATTGTACATATTAATACAGTACAAATTGCTAATGACATGGAATTCATATTAAAACATTTTTTTTCCCTAATACAATGTATAGTAAAATTTAATTTTTAAATGAATAGTTTGACATTTTGCTTTCAATTTCTTGCCAAGAGTGAGAGGAGAAGATCAATATCACTCCTCTCTGTTTATTCAATATAAGGCTACAGCCAGCAGCTGGTTATCTTAGCTTAGAGCGAAGACTGGAATCAAGGGGAAACAGCTAATCTGGATCTGTCTGAAGGTAACAAAATCCAACAAGTAGCACCTCGAGAGCTCACTGCCGGTTATATCTACTTTGCTTAATCCATACAAGAGTCAAAGTCTTTAATCTGTACTAATATGACAGTTGTGGGTTTACGAGAGGGATGTATGCTAGACCAGGCGTTTTTGTTCTGAGACTGATGGACAGACAGAGCAAATGTAGACATACAAGCTGTTTGTTTACTTATGGTATTATTCGTCTGCACTGTAAAACCAAATGTTCACATTAGTTAGCTGTAATAAGTAGTGAAAAAGTAGTGAAAAAGTTCAAAAAACTTTAAAATGTTGAGTTGCAGTTGAATTTCCTTTCTTTTTTAATCAATAGAAACTTTACTGAACATGAAATAATGGGTTTTTATATGTAAATGATTCTGTTCTGCACTGTAAAAAACAACAACTCATAATTTCAAGGCAACTGCCTTCATTAAATTTCCAAGTTTTAAATCAAACTCAAACTCTTAAATTCTGTAAAAATGAAACTTAAATTTTGCCTACCTATAATCTCCTGAGATAACGTGCTTGTCTTCTTTAGATAAACTTGAATCTTTGAATTAAGAACTCCACAAAACTTGTTTTTCAGTGAGCTGTGAACGTGATTTGTCATTATTTGGTGCTGGAAAATGAAAATAATTAAAATGTGTTGACTTTTTGCAGTGAGAGAGGTAAATGTAAATTCTGAGCTGCATTTGCTGAGAATAATTCAAGTTACCCAATCAATTATTTTAATTTGACTGTAATCAAAGAGTGCATGTAACACTACTTATAGTTACGCTCCAATAATGTCTAACTCTTGAGTTTTAACAATTAAATTTTTTTTTTTGTTTTCAGTGTGATAGTGTAAATTACATGGGTCATGAGTCATAACGTGATGACAGGATTTACCTTTCCTCCATCTGCATTATATTCCTTCTCATTAACATCCAGCAGGCGAGCCAGACCAAAGTCAGTGATCTTGATGTGGTTGGGAGATTTGACCAGGACATTTCGTGCTGCCAGATCTCTGTGAACCAGCCTGCGCTCCTCCAGATACATCATCCCCTGCAACACACACACACACACACAGCAATTATTTATTACTGAGTTCATTTATACACCATACACCTCTCTCCAGGCATGAGGGTGCACTGGAACCGGCATTAACACACACATGCAAGCCTGACTCCTGTTCAACATCCCCATCTGTCTTCATCATCATCATCACTATCATCACAACCACCATCAAGACCCCATTAGAATTTCTATAATTATTCGTGTCATCATCATTACCACCACATTGTTATTTTTATGGCTATAATTCACATCAATCAACAGCTAGACTGTGGAAAAGCCCTTTTTATTGCCAAATGCTTGGCGATGCAATAACAGCAGCATCCATAAGCATCAAGCCAGAGGCAGGGTTTCAATTAAAAACAGGACCCATAGGAGTGAGAGATGTTGGATGTGAAAAATTTCATTCAATACATTTACTGAACAATTAAGAAACCACCTCTCTGTTCTTTCTCCCTGCCCATGCTTTAATTAATAATGATTATCTGCCTCGAACAAGGGCAAATTCATTTTTCTCTGATTTTCTTAGATGTTCAGATTGAGTTTCCATGTGATAAAACTAGAAAAATGCATTTCTTTTTTTTTGGTAAAAATTACAGATGACCCCTCAAAATCACTTTAAACATACAACCCCAAATTCCAAGAAAGGGGACATTACGTAAAATGCAATTGTGTAAAATGTAAACAAAAACAGAATGCAATGATTAAACTTTTCAACCTATATTCAGTTGAATATAATACAGCGACAAAATATTTAATGTACATTTCCAATTTCCAAACTCATACTGAGTGTTGTTAAAAGAAAAGGTGATGTATCACTCCTGTCCCAACTTTTTTTGAAATGTACATAATAAATATACAAATGTATATTTGCAAAAAACAATAAGGTTTATCAGTTTAAACATTAAATATCTTGTCTTTATGCTGTATTTAATTGAATTTAGGTCTTAAAGTTTTTGCAAATCATTGCATACTGTTTTGTTTAAGTTTTACACAACTTCCCAACATCTTTCAAATTGAGATTGTTGAAAGCAAGTGAAAAGTTGAACACACACAGGCACGCACGCACGCGCACAGACACATGCACGCACACACAGCACACGCACACGCAAACAAGCACACATGAATTAGACATATATTTCTTTCTCTGTTACTAATATTTTCTTTTGGAATGCAAATGTTCAAACAAAAGTAGTATATTTATTAATAATAAGTATTTTCTACCTACAGTGTCAAACTAAAAGTATCTGTCAGCCTTCAAAAACCAATATGAGCCTGCCTCATAAAAACACAGACCCACACGCACACACATACTTACAGATGAATAAAGTGTGTTTCAGAATTTGCATCACCACAAAAGCAGATAGAAAAGTTCAGCCTGACTCAAAATGCCAATAATGTCCTCAAGCTACAAGAGAACAGCTCCGTGTAGTTGTGTAAAAGCTTTTCAGAGGTGAATCTTGTGCTACACATCTACAGTCTACACTGCCTATTGTGCATCACTGCAAGAGTGGACCTGAAGAGAAAGAAAGATCGTATCTGAAAGGAAAGGAAGATGGAGGAGGAGGAGGAGAGGGGGGGGGGGGACTATTTCAAATTGGACGAGCAATAACAGAAGCTACTTTGTTTGAAGTGGCGAGAGCACAGAAAAACAAGGCCTTATTTGAAACCAAAACAAATTGGATTTAGCTGGAATGGGCTGGAATAAATGGAGGCGTGGATGGAGGTGGGGGGAGAGAGAGAGGGAGGGAGGAGAGGTGGGGGTGGGTGGGGTTGAGTGGCGGCAGTCTAAGAGGTGAGATTACATTGGTAAGGCTATAATCACACTGCCTCATTTGGCTCCCTCCCAGGAGAGAACACGCAGTTCCAGCACAGCACACACCTGCACACAGACCTGCACACATGTAACACACACGCAGACGCACCTGCATATGTATGCGTCTGTGATGTAAGAGAGTGGAGGAGGGAATACAAAAAAAAAAAAAAAAAAAAAAAAATACAAAGAAAGTGCAGACTTTAGACATTACATCACCTAAATGAAATGACTGATTATCCCACTCGCCTACAGTACACACTGTTACAGCACAGACATCCTCCTTTTTTATACTGGATTACGCTGCAGGTGCTGGCTGTTTTTACTGAACTTGGAAAATCCAGTTTTTCATATTGTGAACCTGCAATGTGGAACAACATGCAGAACAATTTAAGGCTTTCCTCATTTTTATCCATAAGGCAATTTAAATCTTTAACTGTATCACATTTTACATCTGGGTGTTCCTGTTTTAGCTGATTAATATTCCCTACAATTTAACTGTTTTGACAGTTTTATTTATTTATTTATTTATTTTCTTGTTGCCACTTTTATTTAAGTTTCTCTTTGGTGTTTTCTGTGTCTGAGCACTTTTATTTTTTATTGTTTTACTCAGCTACATTGTAAATGAGGTCTCTACGTCAATGTATTTCCGAGTTAAAATAAATTTTGAATGAATTACTTTACCAATTACCATATTATAAAAGTAATTAGTTACTTGGGAAACTAACTTTTGTATTACTTTTGTATGTCTTCTTTAATTCTCTTATTAATGCACACATAGCTATGTTATTTTAGTGTAGTTATATTATCTCAGTGCTGCTATATTATTTTAGTGACAACTGTCAAATGTTTATCTATCATTGTGGCCATTATCACTAATAGGAGTTATTATTACTCCACCAGAGGGCAGCAACGACAAGCCCAAGCCCAAGATGAAACCCCAAGTTTATAAAACAGATATTGGTAAAATCCCGTGGGTGGGTTCTAGGTGAAACTCTTGTAATATAAAAGGTTCCTTGGTGCTATCTAGTGAACTAGCTCACGTTTCCATCAGTTTTGAGTAGAACTATTGTAATCAGTCAGAGAGGGGTGCACAATGTAGAACGACCTGTGGAATATGACACGCCCACTTCGGCTCCCAGGGAAAAACCTGCTTTTTTTTAGTTCCAGCTGGGAACCAACTTTTCGAGTTCTGAACCAGTTTATTTTTGTTGGAAATGTACCGAATGGTTCAAAATTAGGTGCCTGAACCAGAACGGGGCTGGTTCCATGTTGGACGAAAAGACCCTGATAGGAGATTCTAATAGGATTACCCTTTATATAAGGGTCTGTGTAGAACCCTCTGAAAGGGTTTCAGGAACTAAAAAGGGTTCTCCTATTGAGAAAAGCCAAAGAACACTGTATGGATCTAGGTAGCATCTTTATTTCTAAGCGTGTGTATCTCATTGAGATGCCTGATTGTACCCAAGAGTGATATCTGCACTCATTTATTCAGATTATGTGGTGAATCTTGTGGTGAATCTCATGGCCTGGATTTGGGCTCCCAAATGGTAGGATATGAGGTCAGAATACGCTCCAGATGACCGATAAGTTGTAGCAGGCTGAATTGCTATTTCATTTTCACTTCATTATTCAGTCTGACATCATGTTTACAATGCCTGTCTGATTGGATGGATGGATGAACAAAGATCCTGTTACAATATGCCACAGGCCACAAACAAGATGTTGGTGTTGGAGACGTGTTGTGATTTTACTGACAGTAAGCTAAATTTGGCAGTCTCATCAGTTCATGTCATGACAGAAAGATTACATGATGAGCAGCAGCGAAAAAGCTTCATTCAAGGAAAAGTTTTCTTTGTGCTTGTGTATTTGGATTTTGTTCTCTGCATGTCTGTTTATTAGTTTAACACTTCCAAAGATGTTAAATCATTTCACAGAGATGCACAGTGGAGCTCTAAACTATAAGTGCCACCTGTAATTCACTGAATCAGGAAATCTGGAAAAGTGCAACAGCATTCAGTTTGATGTTCAAGTAGCCAGTAATTGACTTTTTTAAAACTGCATTTTAACTACGTGTTTGCTTGTAGTAATAGTATTGCTGGCCCGAAGCTCAATAAGCTCTTGTGAGCCAAATGTTAGCTCAGCTGCTAGCCATCGCTGCCAAATTGGCAATATGTTACTAGATTTATAAACTCTTGGCAGCTTTATTTAAGTGACTAATAAAAAAAAAAATATATAGACTGTTTTTCAAACCAACACGAGTATGTGTTGAACGGCAAACATTTGGTAATAAATGTACAGCACGACTTATGCATGTTTTTGCCACTTACAAGTTTAATCCAGAGAGGTCTGATCCCTTCATTTGCCATGCACAATTTAAATGTAGTGAATATTTGTATGTAAATAAGTTCATGACCTCACCTCAAAGCTTTTTTTTTGAGCAGTCAGAACCTAATCTTCTTAGAAGAAACAGTTGATACCCATGTTTCTAGCACTCACAGTAACTACGATGTTGGCTCCAGCGTGACCTTTTTTGCTGAAACATGTATCACCTATGATAGAAATACACTCACAGGCATTGGAAAAAGGAAGTGTGGGGTTTGGATTAAAGAGCAGATCTTTTGGCCACCCAGCCAGACCTACTACTGAGGTTGCTCCTGGCTAATGTCTGGTCAGGAAATGAAAAGGAAGAAAGGGGACTTGGGCTGGCTGCACAACAGGAAATCAGAGACTTTTGTGCCCACATCTTAGAGAGACCTGGTCCACCACAACACCCCAGATCAAGCTACTGCACGTGATGGGCGGACCACGTGCTGAACTGATAGGATGCAACATGCAAGACTCAAGCAAGACAAGGGGACAACTCTACGTTTACAACGATGATATTTGGTGCTCAAACACAGTCAAAGTTTCCAAGATGTCGAACCTTTTATGTTATCATCACTATCCTGTTGTTGTTGTTTACATTCAGTTATTTTCTGGGTGTATACATGCATATGTATATTAATAACGATATGTTGTTTTATTTCATCATGCGTCCACCATAGCTTTCAAGAACGCTTTGAAGGAATTTCTTCAAATTTGACAACATCCATTTGGACTCAAGTATGAACTGATTAGATTTTTGCGGTCAAAGGCAGGTCACTGTGACCTCATGTCCATCCCATTCTTCTTATTCTTAGAGAATTAGATCAAAATTGGCTCAAATGTCCACTTGGACTCGAGGATGAACTGACTGGAATTTAGAGGTCAAAGGTCAGGGTAACTGTGTCTATCCTGTTCTTGTGAATCTGATATCGCAGCAACAACTGGACGGAATTTCATCAAACTTGGTACAGAAGGACTGAAGGACACTGTGACTCATGTCTGTCCCGTTTTTGTGAACGTGATATCTCATGACTTGACGAAATTCCTTCAAATTTGGCTCAAACATATACTTGGACTCAAGGAAGAACTGATTAGAATTTGGAGGTCAGGTCAAGGTCACTTTGACCTCACAAAACATGTTTTTGGCTCAACAATTTCAATTCAAACTTATTATGACAAAATTTCAGTGTCTAATAGGAAAAAATGATTAAGTAATGGCATTTTACATCTAAAATGGCAAAGGTCAACTTCACTGTGACATCACAATGATCAGCTTTCTATCAGTCCTTTGTCCTCTGTGAAGACAGCTTGTTTCTCACTGGAAAATCATACATGTCAATATAGTAATAACTTCGATATTAAATTCCTTCAGAGTCTTCACTACATACATTATATGAGTCTGGACAGACATGGATATAAACTTCAACTTGACTGGTTGGTGGAGGCAAACAACTGTGAGGCAGAAATTCTTTGTTGTTTTTTTTTTATGTTTGTGTTTTATACGACAACTGACAGCTGGCTTCTCACTGTTCTTAAGTGACCACTAGAGGGCATAAGTGATCAACAACTGCTTCAGTTTGAAGTCTTGTTTCAGCTCGGGACAACGTATGTGGAGGTCATGTTAATGTCGGCAGAACTTTGCAAATCTCTGCTGGTTGCATCTGGCAGTTGTGGTGGCATTGCGGCAGGTGCTTCACCATCAGTTGCCTGGCAGGGATCTGCACTCTACTCCCTCACCTCTTTTAATATTATTTTATATTTTATTCTATTTTATTTTGTTCTACTCTGAATTTAATTATCTGTATATATATAATTTGTGTAGCATGGAGGGACCACAGCTCTCCTTTCATTCTGCAGCCCTGTGCTGTATTAATGATAAATAAATTACCCTGATACCTTAATATTCAAACTCAAGTGACATGTGAGGAAAAGTGACTCTAATGTAGACAAAGAAGACACTATCTAAACACAATGAGCGATGATGTGTGACTTTCATTCTTCTCTCTGTGGGTTTTTTTCCTCCCTCCAGTGTTTTGTCCAGCATGCATCGCTCAGCTTGATATACCGAGAGGGTAGAACTGAAAAGACTAAAGGTTGGGATTTGAGGTATCCCATGGCGGCCATTGCCTACTGCTCAAAAATCATCAAGCCTGTGTGTGTGTGTATGTCATGGTATACTCTGCCAGGTTTCTGACAGATTCTTATTTGTACATAAATCGTGCCCGGTAATCTCCTCAATTTTCGAGACAATTAAGCAGTGGAGGGAGAATGGATGGCTTGGCAACCCGTGAATTTTAATTTGCCAGCACAATGAGATTGAGAGGGGGAGGTGATGGAAGTGTGCAGAGTGGGAAGTGGCTGCAGACGTGCGTGAGGAACAAACTTCTTTTTCTTTTTCTACTCGGTTGCTCCCATTTACTGCCCTCCCATGTGGACATGATGAGAACAACTCACTGCCAGAGGTTTGTAATTGCAGCAAAGCTGGATGTGACAGCCAGGGAGATGCCAGTTGTGGTAGCTGTATTTCAGGTGAGTCTGCCACCAGAGAAAAATCCACAGGCTTCAGACAGACTCTGTTATGATCACACCTCCGGAAAAGGGCTGCTTTCCAATCTGTCAGGGATCAGGCCTGTGCCCTAAAACTATGCACAAGAAGATTTTACATGGAAAAGCAAGCCAGGGAAAAATCTCAATGCTGGGAGCAGAAGTGTCACGGCTTTGACTCACATAGAATTTCAGGGAAATACAATTATTACCATACAAACTTATGTGGCAGAGTATTTATTCTTTTGGTGTCTTTGCACGCTGGAAGAGATCAACCTTTACACCATATTTGTATTTTCATTTAACTGAACTGCATGAGTAAAATGCTATTATGTTCCACTATCTCGTTCAGTTTCAAAGTCTTTAATCTTGCTATGAAAAAAGGCTTGCATGTAACCTTCAACAACTCTGACATCTTTGCTATTCATCATTCTGATAAACTGTTGTCCATGCATGCAGTAGGTGCAGATGTTAGCCTACTGACTCTGACTGACTGTACTGTTTGTGAACCCTTAAATGGACAAATAAAAAATAAAGCACAAATAAAAATTTAAGAAATATTTTGGAAAATTAATTAATTGCCAATTTCTAATGCATCTAGGCTAAAATGGCACAATTTCCTGTTTTTCTTTTTCTTTTTTTTAACAACGTTTATTGTCCAATTCACACCCTGTATCTCCTGAGGTACATTACTCATTTACTGTAGAATATAAAATTAACATTTTCCCCTTTTGCCATAGTTCATTAGCATTAATTATGACATTATATCACTATGTCTTTTTTATGTGAAGCACTTGGTGCATGTAATTTCTTTGCTGTAAAGCACTTTGCTCTGCGTTTCTTGTATGAAAGGTACTGTAAAAATAAAGTTTATGATTATTATTATTATAGTTCATGATCCAACTTTTAAAACATTTGTTAAACTTTGATGTTTTGCATACATAGTTTTAAAAAAGTGAAAAACTGAGCAACAGTTATTAACATATATTTAGAATGCTAGAAACAAATGTCATCCATGAACAATAATGAATGACTAACATGATTATAATATAATATGATTAACATTTCTAAACAAAATCTGTTATTCCTGTTGTTGTAATACCGTCTCAATTGTGGTTCTTGTACACCATCAATATCCTATCAGATGGCAAACCTGCAGACTTCGCTTCTCTCTTTCTTGTACTACAGAAATTGCTGACACAAGTTCCTGTTAAAAACATGTGTAGACTGATGAAGTAATCAATAATACAAATTTAAGAGTAAAATAAAGAGTAATCAATATTTCAAACCTTCATATTATTGATTACCTGTAGCTTACAGGCCTCAGAAATTATATCTGTGAGTAACTGTCCCTGCTTTATACCTTTATCTGGGCAATGCATCCTCCAGAATACAGAAACCACATATATATATAGATATGTAGATATACAGTAGTTTACCAATTTAATACCCTCATATGACTGTATATCCTCCAGGATGCAGAAACCATTTAAGGGTTAAAGGTAAAGAATACGAGCAGTCATTCTTTAGTGTAAATAGTAGTGAAGAAAATCACATTTATAGAAGAAGAAGGGAAGGTGAACAGGGCATGAGAAGTGCTACAGGCCTGTATGCAGGGTGCTTAACCGCCCTCTCACCAGCCAAGAGAATTACTGCTCTCCCAGAAAATATTTTGACCTCCCATCATGGTAATTTATGCTTATTTCACAGAGTCATGCGAACAAAACCTGAGTGGACGGGATTGTCTTCCGAAGTGCTTTGTGAAGACAGATTTTTTTTGGGGGGGAAGGAGTGGCAAAGGGCTGTGAAGATTAAATCAATAGGAGAAGAGCGAGGAGAGGCGGCACCCATTTTTCACCGCCTGGCACTTCCCACTGTTGTTTATTCTGGCAAGATAGACACACACACATGCACACACACCTCCACACACACACACACAGTGGCACACCGAGGAAGCTGTCAACACACACAGGCAGTGCGCGCACACACACACACACACACACACACACACACACATACACAGAGAAATCTATAATCAAGTGATTCATCGTTATTCAATGTTATTCATGAGGAAACACTTCTAATGAGATTGAACATCCTACAGAGGCTCCATAAACCTCTTGTGTGTTCTTTTTTAGTGCGTGTTAGGTGATTCATATTTATTTTCATTATTTGGAATCAAAACTGCTCATTTAGTAGCTAAAATAAATAGAAGGAAAAAATAGAAGGTTTTTTTTAGAATATTTGGAAAAGAAAATGGTTTAAGAATGTGTTAATGGGATGCACCACATTTTGTTGTGTTTGCCATAAGTTTGGCAATGCTTGGTTACTTTGGCGTTGTAGGTTGTCTCATATTTAAATGGATTCCGACAAAAGTGACAGCATGTATTGTCTTCCTGGCTGCTTGATTGCACATACCTTCTAAGATTCAGCATTTATCCACTAATCCTGCTTATCCATGTTACTGAAGTTACAAAGTAGATGTATTTCACATTATACAACACAGGGTTGTATAGCAAGATTAAGTTGTAGTTCCCTTTTTTTGCTACTCATAAAAAACAAAGTTAAAATTATATACAGGAGCCTGATTGAATAAATAAAAATGAAGCAAACTATTTTGCATAGTAGAGTGCTGAGAATGAATTAAAGTCTCACAGCCTGAGGGAAGAAGTTCCTCTTCATTCTGGTGGTAAAGCAGCAGATACTTCTGTATCTCTTGCCAGAAGGCAGCAGGATGAACAGGCTGTAGCTGCTGTGGGTATTGTCTTTAAGTATCCACTGGGTTCTGTGCAGATACCTCATCTCACCAATATCACTGATGGGTACCAATGATTTTCTGGGTGATTTCAATCACCTGCTGCAGAGTCCTCCTGTCCTAGGCCATGCACAGGGGGGCTGAGAGCTGCGCATATAGCCCTGGGGGGCTCCGGTATTAAGCACAAGAGTGGAGGAGGCGACACTGCCAATGTATAATGTAATACCGCATGTTCAATTGTAAGCTCTAATGATAATTTTGAACTCCAGGTTAGCTGTGTTTACCTACTTCCAGTCTTTATGCTAAGCTAAGCTAATGAACTCCTGACTCCAGCTCTGTAATTATGACACAAACATGAGAATGGTATCAATCGTCTCATGTCACTAGTGTATACTCGTGTATAACTGACTCAGCATTTTCACTCATCTAACTCACCACAGAAACTGTTTTGGTAGCTGTATGCTGTTACAGTGGTATATTTACTGTAACATTACATGATAAAACTTTATTATTTCAATTTTTTAGCACAAAGTTTACATTTTAAAAAGACAAATTCATTGAGTTATCAGGTGGTGGTCGGTCCTTGCTCGGTATAGCTCAAGTACTACTAATGCCCTCTCCCTGCCACAGCTGCAACTAGAAGAGTGCTCTTACTAGACTGCAGTCAAAGTGGACATTTGTACCAAGTTTGAAGACATTCCCCTCAGACGTCCTTAAGATATCACATTCTCAAGAGTGGGATGGACATGAGTTTACAGTGACCTTGACCTTTTACCACCAAAGTTCAATCAGTTCATCCTTGAGTCCGACTGGTCACTTGTGCAAAGTTTGAAGAAATTCCTTCCAGGCATTCTTGAGATAACACATTCACAAGAAAGGTATGACCCAAAAGCATAATACCTCTGGCCACGGCTGTTGAGAATCAGAGGTCCTTCAGCATACAGCCATGAATGTACACAAAAACCATAGCCTGATGGGTTCAGGGAATATGCATGCTCCAAGCTCCAAGATCCAAGCAGCCGCATGATTCCCTCCAGGCTTGAGCCTGACGGAGATGATAAAGCCTTGTCTCTAAGCAATAAGGAATACTATAATAATACATTATACCACCTAAAGCTACACCAAATCTCAGTGAAATTTACTTTGATTAGCTTTTCACTTAAAGGATGTCAGTTTCACCCTTTAAGTGAAAAGCACAGTGCAGAATACCAGACCCATTAAAAACATGTAATTACTGTGAATGAGTGTAATTTTATTCTGAACACTGAATGCTCAGCAGCAAGAGAGCATGACTCATCTGTGCTGTTTTTCTCTTTTATTGTACAGCCTCTTTGGCTCACTTTAACTGGGATGCCAGTATTTCTGGAGGGCACAGGATGTTTGGTGACTGTCTATTTTGCGTTATCATATTAAGGAATAACGGTGCAGTTTTTATTGGAGGCTGGTGACACCGGTGCAGCATCTGCTTGACGTAGTACATGTTTAATGTATGGCTTGGATATAAAAAGATCCCAGTGGGCATTGGAGAAGGTGAATCACTGTTTAAGGAATGAGGTGAAACGAATCGAGACCAATGTGGAGGAAGGGGAATGAGAGGAAGGGGCGAGGAGGGGTGAGGTGATAACACAATAATGATGAAAGCAGTAGGCTTTCATTTCATTTTGAGCTCCCATGTCAGAATGAATTTACAAAATGACATTAGGGGGCAGCTTGAATATGAACAATTTGTCTGAGCTCAGACTGTGTTAGCAGTGTGTGAGGGGAAACCTTGTCCATATACATTTATTCTCTCTGATGAATGCGTAATGCAGATTCCGCTGCCGTACCTACAGCATAGAGGAGGGTTAGTCCCCACACACACACAGACACACACACAACCAGCACAAACACTCTCGTCACATTTAATTAATAATCAGATGGTAAAAGACTTGTACTGATTAAAGAAAGGTATAAACGAATATAGATCTCATATTAAAAAGTGTCTGCAATATTCAAAGTGGATTTCAGGGATTCTCGTATTGCACTGCTCGTTGGGATGAATGCATAATCTATTGCGCCTTCATCCTTCTTTGTTTGCCGACTAAAATGATTAAATTTTTATCAGAATATTGTGCGAATGAATGAATGAATGTTTAGAAAATTTGCCAAACACCCCTCTTTCCAAGGTGAAATAAAATCAAATCTTGTGAGATGAACCAGTCTCTAGAAATTAAGTTAATGCATGAGTAAACTTCTTTTCTTTGAAGTCAGCTTCTCGAGTCTTAATATCTGGCTCAGCCATAACAATCTCCACCAATAATCTCAGCTGAACATTCCTGAATCGCCTTGAATAAACAACCAAAACCAAGATGTGTCGAACTAACTATTTGATTTATGGGGCTATTTGGGAGGAGTACTTATCCTGGGAGTTAACATTATACATCAACAGTACACAACAGCCAATAGCCAGGTAATTATGTTGGATGAAAAGTAGTTCAAATGTGTTTAATATTCCAATAAAGCCTTTTTCTTAAATTGTATGAGCTTTAAAGTAAGATGCAAATGTGCTGATATATCTAAGGACCAACTTAAATTTCAACTAATACTGACTGTATCCTTAAAAAACATTGTTTGACATGTGGCACTTTGTTATGTGGAATTAAAAAAAGGCTTAGGCTATGGATTTATGAAAACATTATTTGAGTACATCAGGGCTGAATAAATTTATTATAAAGCTTAATGTAAATAGGATTATTACAGGGAATTCTCAGGTTATAAGTAACTTAATCAGACTTGTTCAGAAAATGAGGATATTATTTTACACTAACAAGCAAACTGTCCAAATAATCACCACATGTGAGAAGAAAGGCTAGTCTTATTACATTGTTCATCAGCTTTTTATCCCAGACTTACTGCCCTACCTCCCACAAGATAAGGCCTCCAGCGTACAGCACCTACTGTTTGTTTGTCCCCCTTTAAAACCATTGCCAAACTTAACACCCAGATGGTGCGTACCACACACTGTAACTGGACGTTGGACTTCCTGACAAACACGCCGAAGACAGTTTGGAGTGGAGCACACCTACTCCAGTCTGTGTTCAACACCGGAGCCCCCCAGGGCTGTGTGCTCAACCCCCTCCTGTTCACGCTGACTGCAGGCCCCAACATGGAGAGAACTCTGTTGAAAAGTTTGTGAATGACAGCACCATCATTGGCCAGATTTCAAAGAAATCCACTGTGTTGCAGAGTGGCATGCAGAGAACAACTTCCTGCTCAACAAAGGACCAGTGTGAGGGATTCAGTGGCATCTATCTGTAGCATGCAGACTGCAAAAGCTTTGTATCACTCTTCCTATTGAAGTGTGTTGTAGAACCTGCAGAGGCTGCAAAACTCATGCAAAATGTGAAAGACTGAATCTAGAGCCAGTGTCTGGTTGGTCCCTTCTGGGCTACTAAACATGGCGGTGCAAAATGGTGGCCTCCGACAAGGACACATGCCTTCTAAATCTTACATGCTAAATTCCAGTGCCAAGCTAGGGAGGCAATGGAGAGCATGCTGAGGGAAACATCCCAAACTGGCATGGGGATGTGCATGGCCCAGGACAGGAGGACTCTGCAGTGGGTGAGTGAGTGGGTGCCCAGAGTATCACTACTCATCAGTGATATCAGGGAGGTGAGGTGCCAGTGCAGAGCTCAGAGGATACAAACATTTGTGACACAGACATGATATGGGAATTTCAAAATAAAGATGCACAGTATCTTAAAAATGGCGATCGATATTTTCACTTTGCATCGATCACATTGTTAAACACGGAATCGATATATGGATCCAGATCAATGTATCGTTACACCCCCACTACAAAGCAGCTTCTTCCCTCAGACTGTGAGACTCTTTAATTCATCCTTAGCACTCTACCATGTAAAATCATTTTATTTTCTTGATTTATTCTTATTCACACACTTACTGTATGTCTTTCTTGTATAGAATCTTTCTTAAGTCAGTAGAATAAAATGAACTACAACTAGCAATTGTGTTGTAAAATGATAAATAAATAAACCTGTGATTGACAGCTCCCATGACTGATAGATTCAACCCCTTCCTAGTTACATGCATAATAGGTAACATTTTTGAATCACTACTACATACAATTATAATCACAGCAGTGAGGGTAGTTAGCATAACCCAGTAAGCTAAGGCTACTTATTTTAAAAAAATCATTATTATTATTTATCATTTTTTAAAAAATCTCCCACTCTTTTACTTGTAGGTTAAAGGTATAAATGATGTGTGCGCGAAAATCTATTGCTCTTGGTAGGTTAGGGTTCAGGATTCAGGGTTAGGGTCAGGTATCATACTCAAGGACAATTCAGCTAGGCTGATGTTTGCTAGCAAGGAGGCTTAAAATTTGATTCTCTGGTTAAAAGATTAGATATACCACATCACTATTCCATGCCCATTCTCTTAGACTTTATAGCCACCGGTCTGCCAGGGTGTACTTGTATCACCGAAAAAGGCAGCTGACACACCCAAAAATCTGACACAGAATAAATGTTTAGTTACAGCTTGAGTAAAACCTTTTGTTAAACATGTAGGCTATTATGGTCTAATTCTAATAACTGTTCATTTTAAAAGAAATGCACTTTTTTTGTCAGAAAAACAATATCCACCATCATATGCAACCTGCCTACTGATCAAATATATCCAAGATGATAAATGTGCAAGTAGCCGTGACGCCAGAGAGCACCATGGGAGTTTAGCAGTGTAGTTAACAATGCAAAGCCTGCAGCTAATGCTGGAACATTTTAGACACCAAATAGCCTTTAGTTTTATAAGGAATGCACAGAGGCTTTAGAGTCTAAATGTCATTTTTGGGAATGCTGTACAGATTAGTTGTTATCTGCTCTATTGTAAGCTCTTTTTGTTTTATTTGATAAGCCTATGAAAAAGTGTGTAGAGGTGTTGTAAAGAAAATGCACACCCACAGTCTTTTTTTTTTTTTTTTTTGGAGCTACGCTAGTGGCGAAGAACAAAGGTCAATTTTATACACTAATATTACAGAGAGCTGCCCACAGAGGGAACAGGTACCGCTGAACCTAGAATGATCATATATAACATAATGATTTGTGATTTGTAGAAAAATATCAAATGGCATGAGGTGAACAGGTTGTGTTTTTTCTTCTATGTAGAAAACGAGGGTGTGATTCTGCTGGAGAGTGGTTGTGTTTTTGCTGAAGAGCTGTCAGGCAGCCATCACTCTAAATGGGATTCAACCTCTTTCCTGTAACTGTCACTGTGGCAGCTGAGCGGGGAATGACCTCACTTGGCCGCGGCTGTTGAAGTTAACAATCCTGCTGTCACAGAATTCATATCTGCTGCTTCCAACTGGTTAATCAAATCAGAATTTAATCTAAGTTCAGTTCATGAATGTGATCAGATGGTCTGGGATCTGGCAGAAATGTGATGTTTGTGTCCAGCCAGAAATTTTAAAATAAAGTTTCATCCATGTCTTTTTTTTTTTATGCCAGAGAAAGGAAGAAATGGGGACTCCTGGTCACGTTGCATAATGTTATTTTCTTATGAAATTCAGCTGCATGATGGGAAATGAAAAAAATTAAAAGATTTGAGGGACTGAGGGAGAAACAAAACACAAATATCATCAACAATAAACAGAGAATCCCCAAAACCTCTCTTTTGGGTTCTTAAAAGTATTTTATATATTGCTCTAATTACTTTGCTAGTAGAACACATATTATCTCAAACCTATTAGGCAGTTTAAGCACATCTTTTATACTGGTGCATTTTAGCTATGAAGGGAGAACATTTATTCTCTATTGTGCACATTAACAATTCTAATTTTGTTTTGAATAAGTAGAATTAATGTTCACATAAGCAGTAGTCTCAATGAAGCAAAACGAACAAAAACCTGAGACAATGAACAAGAGGAAGGCATGCGGAACCCTTTGCTTGAGAGAAACCTAAGAGTTAAGCTAATATTTGTGAAGCCCCTCATCCAGCTGGCTCTTATGAATGAATGTATAAAGGGTGTCCTTTGACCTCACCACCCACAGAGGGAGCGAAAGAGAGAAATGCTTGGGCAGAGAGAGAAATAAAGAACAATAGGACAGCAATGCAAATAAAGCAGATGCTGCTTTAGGTGAGAATTATGTCAAAGGATTTCTTGTTCAGCCAAAATCACAATTGCTGGCCTCAATACAAAGAAATGAATGTAAGGAATTCATAGTAATGGCCCTAATTATAATCCATATACAGTGAATGCCAGATATGGTCACTTGTGCATAGGAAGTAATGACTGGTAATTTAAAGAGAGTGCCACTTAAAAGTCTGTACAGTACGAATATATTAAAAACAGCACGTCAGCAAGCACTTCTCCAGATGTTTGATGTTGTGAGACATATATTTAGCTTCATAGGAATTAGAATGATGTGTAGATTATTTTTATGGTCTCTTTTCCCTCTCGAGATGAAAAAGAACATGTTTCAGCTTCAGTTTAGAATCAGACTCAGGTTTATTGCCAAGTAGGATTATACATACAAGGATTTTGCATTGATGTATTGGTGCATAAAAATAAAAGAGTGGGAAAAAAAAGAAAAAATTTATAGGAAAGACAGAGGAGGAAGTCATGCTAGCAAGGTGTCTGCGCACTTTATAGATATACAGATTCAAAATTGTTTCAGCTGGCATTGAGATGGACATGCAGCACGCTGATTATCAATAAATCTTGAATAAACAGGTGAACAGCTGCTCTGTAGCAGTGGAGGATGGGATGTATCAGTGTCATCGATTATGGCAACAGTGCAGCTCAAAGATGGCTGTGTCCACCCAATGCATGGTTACCATGGAGAATGAGCTGCAGGTTAAAAAAAAAATCTTGCCTGCAATAATCTAAAGTGTGGTAGTATTTAAGACAAAGACTAAATGATGTGGTTCTCTGCAAGTCCTGCAGATTAGAAATCACAGCATTACAACTGCTCTGCATGAACACTGGAAGTGAAAGCACATATATTGGGTAAACGTTATTTTCATGGAGTAATAAAGAAAGAATGGAGTCGTGGGCTTAACTCTCTCTCTCAACAGCACTGTTTAAAGGTGTCAAGCAATTTGAGTTTTAACGTTAACGTTTTGTCAGCGGTAAGCAGTCAGTGGTTCTTGAGGAAGCTGCAAGAAGCAATAGCAGAGGCCAGGAAATAAGCCAATTCCAAACAGATACGCTTTGAACTTGAGCTAGAGTTGTTGTGTAACAACTTCAGCAGACGTGTAAAATTCAAAAGGTCAGAGCTGTCAGATTGTTCTCAAATAAGAACATCAAGAACCTCATAAATTATGAAGTAATATTTACAACACTTGGCAGTCAATTCTTTTTGGCAAAAAAATCCTCATTGATTTGAGGAAAATCAAATCAAATCAAATAAATCAAATAATAATAATAAATAAAAATACACACCACAGTGGACTGTGCATCAGTGGGGAAGAAGTGGTCACGAAGGCCCAGCAGGACCTGCTTTTTTCTGAAAACCCGAGGTGCAAGAGACTTCCCCAGAACTGACTGACCACTTCTACTTCTGAACTATTGAGAGTATCTTGACTTACTACAGTCTGGTACTCAGCTGCACTGCTGTAGGCAGGAGGGACCTGCAGCGGATATTTAAAAGGACTCAGTGGATCGTCGGCTTCCCACTCCCAAAGCTACGAGACATCCACTTGAGCCATCACCTCAATGTTCCTTTAAAATGATGAGCGACCCCTCACTACCCCCTTTTCACCACCCTCCCTTCAGGCAGGCCCAGCACCATCCGCACATGGACCAACAGGCTAAGGAACAACTTTTTTCTGCAGAACTAGAAAGTGCTGGTTGTTTTTATCTGTGCATTTTATTGTGTAATTCTGTGCCACATTTATATAACTATTTACATTTATATATTTTCTTATTTCTTTTATATATACTCATACTGCTAAATGATGTGGATTGCCAAACCTCGTCAATACAGCAGTGTGCACTGACAGAGAAATATGCACTGAATTTTCCTTTTCTAATATCTGTCATTTCCATACTTTTACTGTCTGTTTCTGTGACTGAGAGGCACTTTTACACTATGGAGGTGTGAGTTGTGTCTGTGCGTATATATTATGTATAAGGTGTGGAGGAGGAGGAGGCATACAGAATAGGCTGGTGGAGGGATGACAGCATATCATCAACATCTATGGCCTGACGGGGGCTTAGGGGTTTAGGTGAGGTTGGGAGAAAGGTAGAATGTGCAGAGTAACACATTTAAGATCAAACAATAAAGGACACATAGCAAAAAAAGAGCAGCTATATATATGGAGAGGGCAAAGAAATACAAACACTCAGCAAAACACATCCGTCTTTTCCCTTGTTAATAGAATCATGTCGCACTGATAGGTCAAAATGAAAGACGACACAATGGTCCAGAAAGGGCGTGTTTCAGCGACTCACTCTTTATTTTCCCGTCAGTCTGTGCGGGGGCCCAGTTCACTAAACTCTAAGTAAAGTCCCCGCATGATGCAGGGACTTTTGATGCATCAAAAATCCTCAAGGGCCATTTTCACTTTCATACCACAAAAAGGATGCAGGATCTAGAGCGGCTGAGTCAAAGTTCACGCAGGGCAACAGACGGAGGAACAGTGTGCCATCCAGCAGCCATTTCTGGCTCAATAAAATGCCCTCGGTCTCAATGATATGTTGGAGGCTTGTTTTCCATGCCAATGGAAAAAAAAAATCCTTGGATATCAGATCAGTATCAGTTACCTGAATTGAAACTTTGCTTTGGCTTTTAGTCTAAATAAAACTTAGCAACCCTGTTCCCATGTTGACAAAATACTATTATGTGGTCAGTGTGATAAATTAAGAGATATCTGTTACAACTCATCTGTTTAAAGGTAACACTTGGCCTGGATTTTCCGCTGATGTGATTTTAATTTTAGATAATGCTTGATTTTTGCTCTCTATTATAAAGATTAAGCACTACATGGCTCGGACTTACTTAAGCTGTAAGGTTTCGGGGTTAACTCAATAAATGATATCAAATCCCTTATTTCTCAGCCTCTTTCTTTTGGTGTATCTCCTTTTTTTTTGCTCTTACACATGCTTAAATATTAAATACTGACTGGCTATTTGTACTCCAGTCATGCCATCTGTGTGTTTGCTTGTCTCATCGATATAAGGTAGGGGCCACATTGCTCAGTGTTGCACACTTGGTGATCGCTGACCCACCTGGCTATGAGAGTGCAGGGACTGCCAATTCCTGCAGCAAACACACAAACACACAGGTCGAACGCATGTTAACAACACAAATACATGAAATTATTGTTGTTTTCCTGATAGGATTATAATATGGAGAGACAGAAACAGAAAGTGACAGGTAAAGGGGGGGTCAAGCCTGGAACAGAGAAAGGTGTTACTTTGCACGTGTGCAGATTGTGCAGCCTTGCTTACTGTCAGTTTACCACTACAGTCACTACTGCCACCCTGCCAGCATGCGGCTGACGCCAGGCCCCCACAGGCACCTTTGGGATCAGGTGGCAGATTCATAACACACGCCAACAACATGACCTTGTCCTGGAAGGGCCCCACTCAAACCCAGTGATGAGGGCAACAGAGGCCAATGGGGTGAGTGGGAGTGGATGAGGAATGAGACACCAGATGGATATGTTAATGTACTTGGCATGCTGTAATCTGCCGCTATCCCTCTCTGTCTTGCTCTTTCTCTTTTCCAGCCTGACTGTGCCTCCCTGCCTCTCTTTGCCAATGAGTACACACGCAGCAGAAAATGTCATTCTTAAAGTGCCATGATGGAATATACGACTGGTCAGCCTCTATCAGCAGCCAAAGAGCTGCAGCCACATGATCAGGTCTCTGGCACAGACCTGCTTAATTTGTGTCCCCTTCAATTACAGTAGCTTGCAATTTGCAGTAATCAGTAAATCACAACAGACGGAGCTAAGCTTGCTAATTAAAGCAGAGATTCAACCAAATATCTGCTAAGTGGTTACACAATAACATGCTGAAAAGACTGTAATAATAATTACAGGAGGTGCATTTGAATTAAAAAAAAATCTAAATATTCCTATTCTGTTGTAGGCTATGTCCAAAACCATTACTTTTCAGGTAATTAAAAAAGACGCTTTTTTAAAATACAAGCCCCAATTCAAAAAAAAGTCTGGACTTTTGAAACAGAATACAAGGATTTGCAAAAGTTTTTCAACCAACACTCAATTGAATACAGTACAAAGCAGAGACATTTAATGTTCAAACTGATTAACTTTATTGTTTGTTGCAAATATACACTTTTGAATTTGACGCCTGAAACACGTTCCCAAAAAAGTTGGGACAGGTGTATGTTCACCACTGTGATACATCACCTTTTCTTCTTTAACAACACTCAGCGAGCATTTGGAAATTGTAGACACTAATTGTTGAAGTTTTGAAAGAGAAATTCTTTCTCATTCTTGCTTGATACACGACTTCAGGTGCTCACATTTTCAATGGGAGACAGGTCTCATGCAGAATGTGTCTTGGCATTGTCTTGCTGAAGTAAACAGGGACGTCCCTGGAAAAGACTTTGGACGTCTGGATGGCAAAACCTGTGTGTACCTTGCGGCATTCTTTGTACTGTATCCAACTGAATACAAGTCTGAAAGTATTTGCAAATCATTGCATTTTGTTTTTAGCTACCCAAGTTTCATCAGCTACATCATCAACTTTGGGAGCTCTTTTTAAAACTTTTCATTTGTTAAAAATTTGTAAAACCCGCAGACAGAGGTAAAGGGTGATTGATTTATGACAAGGTTTCTGCCTGACAGTGATGCTGTATATGTATAGTAGGCCTTTGTGTGTTTATGTGTAAATAATTAAAGGCCCCTTCAATGAAGTGTGGACATGAAGCAGTTGTTTTCACTTGGTGTGATGCATGACAGTATGTAAGCAATTTAACAAAGCAATTAGGAAATAACAACGTTTCCCGATCTGCACATGCTATAACTACAGGCATCAAATAAAACTTATGAAATTGATTTTTTTTTCTTTTTTTCAAGGTGCTAAAATGCCTTTCTGAAAATGGTTTTGTTAATTAATTTGTTGACACGTTGTTATAAAATGTTTGCACACTGATGATAATGTGTAACTATGATTTGTGTGCATGGAACAGGAAAATAATGAAAATAAGTGAGCAACGTGTATCTAATTTGCATGTAATAAGCAATAAATTTATTTGATTGATGTAACACAATTTGGTTGTTTGCTTGTGTGTGTGTGTCTGCATTTTTGTATGTTAAAACTCTTTAATGCAATGAGACCAGAGGTACATAAAAAACAAACAAACAACTGGTTGATTTATAAGATTTTTTGAAAGTGTTGCAAAAAGAAGCTTATAAGCTACTATAAATTGAATAACATTGGCTTAATAGCCAATTAAACAATATTATAAATGAATCACCATCAGAATGTTGTGCACATATAGTATGAGGCTCACATTAATGCAGAATAAAGTATGCAGTGTAACGCATATGCACAAATGAACACAAATTCCCTGTCAAATGAATGACAGAAAAAGGGATAAAAAGCACACACAGCGTATAGTGTGGCAGCGTCTACAGCCACTCAAAGGGCCTGATAAACTAAAAAGGTATTCAAAGAGTTGAACAAAAAAGGAGAAGAAAAACAATCGTATCCGACCTCTCAAGGAGACAAGCCGTTTTATATTCAATCAGTTCTGGTTTTGGCCAACAGAAAATGTGTTTAGAGATTTCTCACTCTTCTCTCCTTCCTTCTCATCTCTTAACCTGTGGACTGTGGGCCATAATAATAATCTTAATTTATTATCTCATAATCACATAATCTGAAATTTAGTTTCAACTATGCCATCCGCCTTTGAAAAGGTGTCCCAACTTCTTTCCTTTCTTTTGTGATTTACTAAATTGAAGAAATGTTCTCACCTGAAACTGAGGGCTAAGCTGCTGATGTACTGTATAACAACTGTATATCAGGGTTGAGAGGGTAAATTTAAAAATGTATGTAGCATTTTCAGAGCTGGCGGCAGAACTGTCACACCCAGTGAAATATTTTTCATTAGCAGCTATAAGATTAGCTGGTTTCGCTTGCTACCAGATTGGTGTTGTGAGACTTGTGAAGTGTTGTAATCCTGCTAATAATCCCATTTTATTGTATGTTGGCCTATTTATTAATTGATTATGATTTTTTTTTAAATCTGTAACTACAATGGAATGCAGTTCCCTTTTTGGTATTCTAATTGGCTAAATCCTGTTACACACTCCTCAAGCCTGTATAAAGTGTATATATTGACTTATTGTTCAGTATCAAGATTTCACCTGTTGATGACACCAACAACACCACCTGGATGTCTCATTCATGATCAAACCTGTGTGTACAGTATACTGCAGTCTGAATTGTGTAGGTGAAAACTCAGCTGACCCTGTATCACTGTATTTGCAGACTCTGTGTGGCATCTGTGTAGGTGCCATGGCCACTGGTCTTTGTTAACACAAAATGGAGAAAACTATGAAGCCGTGCGGAACTGATAATCATGACACTGAACCGTCTAACAAATAACGTGCGGAGGCATTTCAGCTTCAATGCCACAAGATGGACAAAATTGTGGCTAAAGGTGAGGCTGTTTGTCACCTTTTGCACAAGCCTCACAGAAAAATCACAGCAACAAAAACCTGAAATCACCAGTTGGCTTGTCATTAAGGCAGTGGAGGCTTCGCAACGAACACAATATCAATTTGGAGTTGAGGATTAGGCCATGCAGACTCACGTTTGAATTGTTTGAGCCAATCAACTGTTATTTCTCATTTGTTAAAACTTGATTCTTTGAAAAAGAGGCAATTCTAGTCACACTGTTTGTCACATTGGGCCTCATACAAGAACATTTTTGTATTTTTATCTTAACGTTCTCTAGTTGTTCTTGTGGGAGTGTGCCACGTCTGATTCAGCAATTGGTTCTAACTTCACATAACTGTGTAAATTATGCGTCTGTGTGTATGTGCGCACACGTTCATGAGACTTGAAAATTAGCATAATTAACGGCTAAGTAATTCCATATAAGGCTACGTGTTTTGCTTCATATCAAGAGGTGTTCATTCATGAAAATAAGATCAAAGAGTAAGAAAACTTAATTTATGAGTTCAAAAAATGAAGTCCTGCTTTCTGAGATCCATGAAAGTAAAGTCTATAATTTCACAGCTGTGGAATTAAAACTCAAAGTTGCTTCAACGTAATGAAATATACAATCCAGTTGTGAAAAACTTGTATGAGAGCACATGACTCATTCAACAGGTCGGGAAGGCTTGTAAATTGTGTTTGTACCTAAGAACAAATTCAAAATACGAATCTCATGAATCACTCGTACAAACCACTTAAGATCAAACCTGCTGGTATGAGTGGTTCGTCCGTGAGGCCCTGTGTTTTTCTCCCATTGAAGCAAAATGGTGAATCAGGTCTGTGCATGTGATGGTTATCTAATAAGGATAATGTTTGGTGTTATAATTTTTCATTCACTTCACCCTATACTTAAATATGATGGATTAGTTTACACTCACAATGGAGAGACAGGGAGAAAAAGAGCAAGGCGAAGAAGAGGGAAACGAGAAGAGAGAGTGTTTTCACAATGAAACACTGGACTCAATTTTGAGGTCGGGTTTGGTTCAGTCGCTGGTTGAAAGCTTTTCTCGACAACTCCACCATGACAACACATTCTGGTAAATTCCTGCCATCAATGAATGAAACATTCCCCCCTTCTGGATATACAGTATTTATGAAACATTACTATTTTCACACTGTGACAATGTATGTTCAAATATTCATTCAATCTGACACGTGTACAACTGTGTTCAGGGCAGCTATAGAAGAATTAGCATCTTTTCTCGTAAGTGGACTCATCGTCCAACAAATCACTGGGCCCAGAGCAATGTTGATTTCCAATAACATTTTAAATAATGAAATGTTTACTTGAAATGAGCATCGATGTATTCCTGGGAAAAGTGCATGACCCCTTGGCTTATGAAACTATTTCCAAGCTTAATGCATTATCTGCTAAAATACATGGTTGTCAATCGAACCCAAAGTGTATTTGTCTTGATTTATGAAAACTTGACATTTCTGGAGAGAAATGATGTTCTGCCAGCAGAGGCAACGTGATCTGACATTCTTCGTGTCCTTAATCACATTGGTGCAGCTTGTGCATTTGGCATAAGACAAACACGGTTATGAGTCAGTCGCTGACTAAGGGTGATGACTGTGAGAGACAGCTGCTATTTAGAGGATAAGTTGATTCTAATTTCTTCACCTTTCAGAGATGGGGCCGTACCCCTATCTAGTGAGCCATCCGTCTGCTTGTGTTTGAGTGTAGGCAGCCCGGTCTGTTTGTGCTTTCCAGTGAGGAAGTGTGCGGAGATTGCCTCAGGTTGTTTGCATAGGGGTGGGTGTGTTGAAACACACTGCTGAGACACCTCTCGAGTAAACATCAACTGTGCTTGATTTGATCTGCAATGTTGCCCACAGGATGGGCCTTAAAATGTGTACACTTCTTTATTTTTAAGCAGATACTGCCTGGCAGTTGTAAAATCTCTTTCAAATGAGACTTGGGCAAGCTGGTAGCGCCGACGTAAATGTTTAATACAAGCAATGAACTGGCAAAGCATGCTGAAACGCAATAATAAAACAGGTTGACGCCTTTTTAGGCTGGCATAAATCTGGCTGAAGAAAATCCTCATGAGTACATCTGCACTGTACAACACTGTGGGCTGTGTCAAACTGAACCAAGTTTTGAATAGAAAAAGCATAAATTATTGATTTTCTGAAAATAACAGATTTGGTAGCAGATTGTTGTGTAGCTGGAGTACCAGAATGTGTGCTGGCTCTTTGGCTCCGATCTTTACACCAATCTGCCTGTATGTTTGTTTGGCAAGAAAATGTGCTCACTGGACTCGAGGATAAGATGATGCTTCATAAAAGAAGGCTGAGGCAATCTTCTCTGGTGTAAAAATATTCTTCTGCAAGCCTTTTCTTTTAGCTTATAAGAAGCGAAGTGTCTCTTGAGTTTCTGTCTATTCAATAGATGGGTAGCTGTTTAACCTGTTATTTTTTTGAAAGAAATTTTTGATGATAAGTATTTGTTGACATCTTTTTGTTTCATGACTAAATTGTGATGACAATGTTATTTTGAAAAAAAAAATTGACGTCAAAAATTACGACATCTTCCTTCTCAGCGTATAAATCAATCCAGCTCACTTAAAAAGTGTGTGACTTAGTGTCTTAGGATAGAGTGACTTGTGGGTTAAAGGAGAAATCTGTAATATATTTACTGTAATAAATCATTAAATGACCATGATATGTCAGATATGTCATCAGCGATGCTGAGTTGAAATACTAGCTTCTCTGACATCAGCGCTGCAGCTGTGGTGTCCTCCTTTGAAATTTCTATTCTGTGCCGGAAAAACAGTTTTTGTTTGCAAATTTCAGGTTAATTAGAGTTCAAATTAATGCAGAATGTTCGCCAAATGAGTAACTGTCTGTTTATGAGTCGTAAGAAATTATAAATAATTTTTTAGAAGGTGCAGATGTTTATAGTGATGTTAAAACGACCAATATTCTAAAAGAGTCTGGCTGGCAGTGAGACAGGCGGTCTCTTAACTCAAGTCCAGAGTTTGTATTTTTGTTTTCATGATAAGGGGATTAGCTTTGCATTGACAGACAACTGACAGTTAGAAACGGCTGATCAACTTACAGTGGAGGACTCGTTGTTGCTTGTAATTGTCACTTTACACATCTTGTGATCCTGCAGAGCTCCTGCAGCCTGCAGAGCTTTCCCCCATGTCTGGGGAGGAGGGGACAGGGGGAAACAACTCACTTCAACCATAGATTATACATTAAATAGGATTTCAACCTATTTAATATACCGTCTATGCCTCCAACTTGCTATTTGGACTGTTGTACTCAGTTTTGCATGTGCAATTGTTACATCCTTAAAAGATGTGCAGAATAAACAACCAATTTGAAAAGACACCTGAAAAACACATCGTCCCACATAAATATCATTTATGTGAGTTGACTGATTCAATAACATGCATTTTAACTCTCTTCTTGGACTAAATGTCACGTTAGTATAAAATTAGCTCCGGGTGTATTCAGAGCTGTTAAATTTAATGGAGCCAAGCTCACGTCGTCAAACATCAACTCCTTCTAAAAATAATTTCTGATTTTTTTATGAGTCATAAACACACAAAATCGTTCTGTGAATATTTAACATAATTCTGTCCTAATTCTAGCTCCGTGAAGAGTGAACAAAGGGGATGATTCCCTGATAATGCTAATTTGCCTTAACAATGCAGTTAACACATTTTTACTGCTAATTTATTATAACAAAGTGTAACTGAATGTAGGTCTGGACAATATTTTGATATTATTGTTATCATGATATGAGACTAGATTAGACATGTGATTTAGATGTGATACGGCAGAAATGTTGTCTTATCCTGGTTTTAAAGGCTGCATTACAGTTAAGTGATGCCATTCTCCAAACTTTTCAGACTGTTGTAGCTGTTTTATTATTTGTCTTTACCCACTTAGTCTATATATCAACATCAGTGATGAAATCACATTGTGCTAATATTTTGTTCAAGCACCAATAGCCAACCATAAAAATAACCACTACATATTTGCACTTTTGAGAAAGAAAATGTGTACATAGAGATATACTGTATATTGGATATTGTGGCATAGCATGAAACTATCTAGGTCTTCTTTATAAGCCATATCGCCCAGCTCTAACTGAGTGAAATTCAGCAGATGACCTCAGTAACAAATTAAGTCTGTTTTGTCAGGTCATAAAAATTATTAGTGCCTGTTAACCCATAATGATGCATCAGGAATGACTCGTTCTTAATGATTCATATAATATGAAAGAATGTGTCAGTAACATATTCTCAGGCTAGATGAATAAACACAGTTCAAGGTAGGTTTATTTCTCATTGGAATTTTTTACAGCCAGGAGAAATATCCTTTAATAAAAACCATTACAGTATCATCAAACTGTCTGAGAAAATTATGACTAAAACATTGGCTAAAATTATGACTAAAATTAAAACTGAGTTCCATTAAACAAAACAATAACAGGATAAAATGAGTTTAACTAACTACAATTTTCAATAAGCTACTAAGAATAAAACTAAATAACAAAACTCAAAATTAACACGGATAGCCACAAACTTTACCATAAATCTGCAAAACAGCAAACACTGTCTTTACATTTCAGTCCTATGAGTGAAGTACAGTACTTCCCTTTTCTGTCCTGCTTTCTATCCAGCCTAAATTTTATGGGTACTGTAAGCTTGCCAATTTACAGCCCAGTTGGTCAGACCCCCGGGGGTACCTGGCAGAGCGGCCTGTGAACCTTGTCAGCGCTCAAACAGCTGCAATCAGAGGAGAAAACAGCAAGCAACAAGGCTTGCAACTTCCCACCAATCGATAAATGGAATAACTGCCACTTAGACCATTACACCATCCTCTTTCGGGTCTGGAGTAATGAACTGTAATTGAGAAATGATAATAATGATGATAGTCATAATTAGTGGGATAATAACAGGGCAATCACAGGGTGCCGTAACGGGAGACATTAACTGTGATCTATGATTGATCTGTTGCGAGGCTGGCAGCTTGGCAATCGAGCTGAAGTTCCAGGGCGGTACAGAGAAGCGTGTATCCAAAGTGTTTGTTGCTGTCATTTAAAGACAATTTCACAAGTACACAGATAGTTTCATTGTTGTTAAGCACTAGGCACCACAAACGCTGCCACAAAACCTCAGATTTTCCTACTAAGAAAGACCTTTTTCACAGCAGCCACTTTAAGATGAAACTGTAGAGCAAACACAGGTGTTACCAGTGATACTAATTAAGAAACAGACTCAAGGTGCTGCTATTGTGCGTGTAAGCTCAGTAGAAAGGCTCACTATTACACTAAAGGGGCTTTCACATGATAAGTAATTTGTCCTGGACTCACCCCGAGGTGTGGTGCAGAGAGGCAAAGCCCAGCACTACAACTGCTCCATCCTGTCTGCCTAGTATACAAACGGCTGAGCTACCTTTAGCTCTGGATTTACTTAATTCATAAACTATATGATTCACAAATCCTATAACCTGACCTGATTGTTCACATTTCACCATACATTATGTTTACGAGCAAGATCGTAGTCTGTTTTTAATGTTGTGTTACAGAGTTTGAGGAACCCTGAAACACGTTTCTTCAGTCGTGTCTGGAAGGGAACCCTTGATTTGTGAAACTCTTGCTAGTTTTTTGTAGGTTGTTCCTTTATTGTGACGTTTTAAAATGATCACTCCCGCGAGATGTTCCGCGGGTCTGGGGTTCCTTTCAAGACTCAACCAGCAGTCTCTATCTCTTCTTCTTGTGTCACTTCCAAACATCTGTGGTCTATTCTGGCTGTATTGTCATATACAGCTGTTATCTCATTGGTTACGCTTTGAAAGGTCAGCGGCAGATCAGAGCGGTGCGCCACACTGAGGGTAGCAGCGCTGCTTAGTTGGGCACCACTGCTCTCCCCATAGGAAAACTATGGGACAGCCAGCGCAAAGCGTTTTTACCGCTGATCATGTGTTGGGTCCATAAGTAGAATTGGACCTTAATCATACTGTCACCAAAATTAGAGCAATTACTTAGTTTATGAAACACAGCTAACCCTTTTCTCATTGCCTGTAGTTGAGTTTGGCTTTCTGTTTTTTAAAAGTCTCTGTGTTCAGCTCTTAGTAGCTTCTAACTGAATCTCTGTGGTTTGAAGTTTAGTTGCTGCTTACTTACTGTTGGTGAAAACTCAACATTTCCTGATTTTAATGCTTCATAATAAAAGATTTTTAGATAACAAAATAACAGGGGACTTCTATTGTGAAGAATTTACTACAGGAAATAAAATGTTTATCTTCTGTTCAGATGCTCGCCTAAAAGATGCATGTGTATCAGTTAAATAAACACTTTGAAGTGGATGCAAACTCTACTCCACATCAAGTCAAACCAAACAGCACATTTGGATGAAAACGGGTCACAGAAGTTAGAGACAGAGGCAGTGAGCCTTCATTTCTTCATCCAAAATGGGACAAAAAATAACATGTCCAGCCTGGTGTAGTGTCCATGACTGCTGATCGGAGCCGGAGCCCATAAATACCCATGAATACTGCAGTCATTTGACCTGGGAGTGAATTCTGATTGTAACCTTTCCCGGTGTAAAAGTGGCTTTAGTATCATTGGTGTCTACCCTACTATTTCATGTGGCTGCAGTGGGAAAGGTATATGCCATCAAGTCTCCATGAATGTTTTTTAAAAATTCACAGTTCACCAAATTACCACTAAACATATTTTCTAACTTGTTGTATCTAAAGCCATGCAGACAATATAATATCAACATAAAGGGGGTGAGTTAAATTTACTTTGTGTTGGTCAAAGCGTTAAAAAAAAGAGCTACCAATGGAGCACACTGTCAAGTTTTTATGTGGGGTTTTTCTTGGGTAGAAAGGTCCAATTAACAGCAGTCACAGTGAGGTTTGCAAATTACAAAGAAATCTCACACATAGATATCAGAAAACCAAGACAAATAAACCAAGAGCTATCTACATGACTAAATATTAAATGTACTGCAATTATATAGCACTTTCGTGCCAAGACCTTTAAAAGTGTCATAATTACGCAAGTAAGGGTAAGACAATAGAAGATGTTTTTTCTGTCTCTTTCCCCTCCTCCACCTCTCTCTCTTTCCGCTCAGACAGTGTTTACTCATTCTGAGTTTACTTTGTCCCCTGTAGTTCCAGTAAATAATACATACAATATCTCTCTTCTATCCAAGAGCTGTGTGAGTGTGTGTCTGTATATCATGGTCTGCATTTGAACTCCCCTGCAAAGTGTGTGTACACACAGGTAAGTCTCATTGTGTGTGGCTGTAGGTGATTGTGCGGTAAGCCTTGGAGAGCCCGAGGACTGGAAGCTGCCATCGACATTGTACGGCTTTCCCTTCTGAGCTTTGGGATGTGCTGCCGCATATGTGTGTGTGGGGCAGGAAGAGTGCGAGCGTGTGAGGCCTTTACAGCCAGCCCAGGTTTGCCGAAGAGAGCGTGAGACGTGCCTGCATCCCGTCGAGGAGTTTTTAACAAAAGCCATATTGTACCGGGGAGGATCCTGTCTCAGCCATGATAACAGCTTCAACAATGCCAAACCCTGCACCAGGGTCAGGACAAATGAGCGAGACACGTTTTCTATAGTTTAGTTTCATTTGCTTCATTCCTCAGATGATACTGATGACACTCCAAAACAACCTTGAGCTGTGACAAATCCACAGGGCATCTCTAGAACACTTTGAAAAGAGCCGTGAGCTTTCAAAATATGCTGTTTTGGCTTTTCTGAGGTGTTTGGATATGAATCTGCACAAGCAGGGTCCACAGGCACAGGGGTGCAGTACTGGGTAAGGACAAGGAAAGTGAAAATCGAAACATTGTGTTTTCATAACACGGTGCTATTCAAATTTGACTCAAAGACACATTTGTATGCTCACAAAGTCCTGTTGAGATAAGCAGACTTGTTTTAGCTTGAGAGACAAACTCAGTGTGTGGGTTATGTTCTTCATCATGACGCTACAGTATTTTTTTAGCCATTTTAATTTGAATCAAACTGTTGTCTGCATCTTAACAACTAATGGAACCAACTTATTATTAGGAAAGGGCAAGGATGCATCAATGCCTAATAGTGTATCTTTGTGCTAGAAAAACACATTGCTTAATAATGGCTAACAAGCATTCAAAGTATAAACCAGAAGGAGCACATCATCCCACACAGCTGCCAAATAATCTCAGACTTTGCAGCCATGTTGAAAGCCACTGCAGGGACCTTTTAACTGGTTGTGAAACTAAGTCAATTTAATGCTAATGCCTCAATTTAACCAGCATAAACAAACAAGACCACCCACAAGAAGATCAGCTGTTTCTTTACACTTAGTCTTAATGTCTGCCACCGTTACAGTGAGTAGTACATTAAACAATGAAATAAAGCAGGAGGAGATTTTAAATTCCATAATTCTATTTTTGAAGTTATATTTTGAGGTTATTGCAGTAGAAACAGTACTGTTTTTGTCCACGGGGGCCTCTAAAATCAACAAAATATGAAATTCCTTGTAGTAGCTTTAAGTTTGGAGCCATTTGAGAATTTAACCAATGAAGCAGCAGATCGATGAATGTTTACAAAATTGAAATTAGAATAACTTCAAAAAAAGAGCAGATGTTTCTGGCACAACTTCACCTACTTCCAAGGTGTATGGAGAAGGGAAAAACGGCAAAGGAGGTAAAAATCCAGCAACACTTTTTGTATAGAACGATTACTGTAGGGGTGTAATGATTCATTCATGAATGAAAATGAATGAACTTAAAAAGAAAGAGAAATTACTTGAAATATGTCTTATATTAAATAATAAATCTGATATATATATGGTATTTTTTACTCATATAAAATAAATTTTTCCTTATATAAATAAAATGCGTCTGCTTTTCTTGTTTAATATTATAAAATACAGTACAAATACAATGCAGCAGTCAGTAGCAACAAGAATAATAAAATCCTTATATTGTGATATTGCAATATTCAATATATTGTTACTAGGGCTGTCATGATTGATGATTTTCACTACATGACCACAATACTATTGTGTGTGTATTATTAATTCTCGCCTTTACCCTTTATTATGTACACTGATGGAAGCAGGGGCACTCAGGAGGACAGCAAATTGGTCAAATTATCTGACAATACTGCATTGGTGTCCCTCCAAGGTTCTGAATCTTAACATGTGAATGCTCTCGCTTATTTCATTTCTTAGTGTGATGACAATGTCTTGGATTTAAGCGTATCAAAAACTGAGATTTTAGATGCAACAGGGGTGCAGCCAAGGAGTGCATCATACATAATGAAAATGTGGAAAGGGTTACATCATACAAATATTTGGTTACTGGTTTTCATGATCACCTTAAATTCGAGGTGAACCACTGAGGCTATTGTGAAGACGGGGCAACAGAGAATTAACTTTCTACTTAAACTGAATAAGTCAGTCCAGTCATTCTTTGTCACTTTTTTTTTTTTAAATCAATCTTTTATTGAGTCTCTTTCGAGTTTTTTTCTTTTATCTGCTGGTTTCACAGCCTCACTGTAAAAGACAGAAACAGCTTGAACAGTATTGTTCAGACACCGGAGTGACACAAAGAGATTTAAACTCTTTTTGCAACCAACAAATCCTCCAAAAAGCAACAAGTATCTTGGCTTCTTCTGAACAGATTCTTACAGGTGAATACTCTCCATTGCCATCAGAGCCTTGTTATGTTTTATCTGTCTGTTAAACCATCACTATTCTAAATCTTTCATTCCCTCTGCAATCTGTCTACTGAATGCTCTGTAGGTTTTCTTTAACCATTGTCATCATATATGTTTTTATATAATCTTTTCACTGTGTTTTAGAAACTCTATTTATTAGCATTATTTATTCATTCTGTTCCACATACCTTCCTGGCATCATGATATTATGTTTGTATGATACTGTTGTCTGTGTATGTTTAATGTACAGTATAACAAGCTCCAACAAAATGCCGCTAGTGGGATTAATAAAGTGGTTTTTCATGGCCTATTGACATCCAATCAATATGACTTCAGATGGAAACAGAACAATTTGTACATCTTATCTCAGACTCACACAAATGAATAAGTGCAGCTTATCCTTCTCGGTGGCATCGCTGTGAAAAGAAACAGAGAGGGAAAAAAATAGTACAACAGTGCACTACAATGCCCTCTGTATGAGTCAGACACCACTGAAAATAACAGATGGCGCAGGTCCGTGAGCATGACCGTATAACCTGACCTGCACTCAAACAGCTACATCATGAGTCCACACCCGTTAAGAATTTTATTGCTAATTGCAGTGAACCGGAATATGGAGAGGTTGAGATCATTAAAGGGTTTAATGGCATGTTGGTTGTACTTGACTTTGATTGCTTTTTTCCTCGCAGTTACCCTCTCTCATCTTGGGTAAGTGCATTATTACAACACCAAAAGATTTCCTTGTGAGTGAATTGATGGTTTGGGAAATGTGCTTAATACACTTTGGGCTTCAACTAGCATTTGCTGATATGTGTTCGGTCCAAAAACGGGTCTAGCAGATAAGAAATATGTCAAATCATGGTCACAAGATCAAGAGTATTTCAATTATAAAAACAAGAAGCGCTAAAATGACCTGCAGTGGCAACCATGACATGGTAAACAAACTTTAATGCAAATGAGGTCAGCTAATTAATGAAGTGATTACAGCTTATTTCTATTTACAATCTCCTTGTCCTCACATAGAATTATTACTATGAATATGGACTCCATATTTCAAAGCATTAGAGACTTAAAAAGTCATTAATGCCTCATTAACGTGCACATTTTTGCAGAGACCTGGTGGAAAAGCTTTTTATACAACTTACTCAATATATAAGGGAATATGAGGTTGTGACTGGTTGATGGACGGCCTAATCAATATAAGGCACTTCATAGTCAATTATGTGAAAGATAACTTTGCACCTCAAGTGTTACCCGAGAGACACACCTGTTTTTTTTAATCATATGCAGCCCTGATCTTTAAAATAACCCCATGAATTTAAAGCTTTACGTGTTTATGGATAAAAAGTGGACCATGTATGTGAGGAGGGGCTTCTCTCCTGCCTGTGTCTGTGAGTGTCTGCCCTGCTCATCTCTCTTCCTCTCTGTGGACACAACTGACAAAAATATGAGGTATAATTGCAGAATTTAAAAACAAAACAAAAAAAAAAAACAAAACACAAACAGCAGTGATAATAAATATGGGCAGATTTTGATATTTCTTCATGTGGGTGAAAAAGTCAGAGGAAACTGAAACTCCAGGAGAACAGCAGGGAGAAAGGGAGAGAAATGAAAAGAGTTAGGAAACATGGGAGGCATATTCCATCATTTATCAAAATCAGATAAATTATATCATATATAATGTATCGTTTATACTGTTTATAGTAGATTACCAGTGTGCTTCCATGCCAGATTCGCTAGCAGAGCATGGAAAAAATAGAGCAGAAGTCAAAACTATTGCTGCAGATCGTGAACTAGCAACGGAGCGCCGCGCCGTGCCACACTCTGCACGTTCAGCACAATTTATTAACATGGAAGTGGAAGCTTCTGCCCTCAGTGAGTCTTCGGTTTTACTTAGACAAATTAAACCTGCAATGTACGGTGGTGTAGTGGGTCTTTCAGTGTAGTGGGGAATCCACTATTCTGCTCACATTTTTACATCCTTGTCACTGCCTGAATGGTTAATTCAAGACAAATGGTTCAAACACATAAATTGAACAATTACTGTTAAATTGTTGCCAGGCAACCCCCCAAAAATATTTGGATATAACCCATTTGTAATCACCAACTTAAAAAAAAACAAACCACAATTTAAGTACATATTTTTCCTCAGTAACTTTAACAGATTATAACTAGTATTATAACTAGCTACTCCCCAACACTGCTGGTAGCAGTTGTTGATGACTTGTGGCCCCTACTGGCTGGTTTAGAGGAGTGAGGCGTCACCAGTCGGTATAAGTTATATGTAGGCTTTTCAAGGTTTTTCAAAAAACACAAATATTTTTAGACTGGTGGTGGAGATAGTTAACCAATGACTGCTAACACTAAGCTAATGGGAAATGGACAACAAAAAGACATGAACATCACTTCTGATTGTTTGAATGACCTCTAAGTGCAGGAAAGATTTTATGGTTGCAATGTAAAGCAATTTGTGCAATTAATAATATTCACTGGTTGACAATGGGTTATGGGTTTCAAGAACTGTATACAACATATAAACTACTGTATTAAATGCTACACTTTTTAAGACCAGATTGTTGAATGTGTCACAATGTCACAACACCCCTCATAATGGATCAGTTTCACCCTCAAGTCCTTCGCTCAGAGGTCTGGCAGGTGACGGGTGACCCAGAGGGGTGAGATGTCACAGAGTTTAGCACTTGGTCTCTAAACAAAGGCAAAGACACGTCAACCACACATCATCACACACACTCAAACCCACGAACGCACACATCCATTCATCGACCCTCTAACCAGGAGCACACAAAGACGCGTAAAACAAATGCATGCGCGCACATTTTATTTAAATACAAAATTCCCATTAACATCCACTTCACACACACTCACTCTCTCATTGTTCCACACACACACACGCAGGGTTTGAATCAGTTCCAGAGAGGCTGGTGAGGAGGCATCTACAGTGGCAGGCGACTAATTGAAAGTGAAGTGGGTCCAAGCTGTCGCAGCGTTGGCCTTCCGCCTACATGGCTAAGAGATGACGAGCTCTCCACCACCATAGCACCAGCAGCCTGAACGCACATGCACACGCACACGCATACACACACTCCAAAAGTCTGATGTCTGTAAACTACCTACATACACATGCATATTTACAATACATTCACGTGCCTACAGTATGATAGGACGCATAAATGCATAAATTACACATTAGCCGCCCACGTCTCCAACCAGCTCCAGGGATTCAAACACTTCATGTAAATGAGTATCGTCTAACAATAATAACAACACCAATAACATAAATACATTTTTATCACACTTAATAGTGTGTTTTACACTGTGGCATATTGGTAGTTATGAGGGGCCCGATGCAGCCCCTATTAATGGGGACCCTAGTGCACGTTAGATACTAGTTATGAAACACACACAAACACACACCATTAGGCACATATACAGTATATTACACCAACAATGTGTTGGATATTCTAGTCAAATGAATTAGTCAGCTTGTCACTTTTAACAGATTTTGCACCTAAACTACGAACCAAATATCAGCTCATCACTTCTCATCTTGTCTTGTCACATGATCAAATTGGGACTTGAAATTGGATAACATCAACATACTACCCAGCAATTATCTTTACATATCTGTGTATGACAAAAATACCTAAGCAAACAAGAAATTATTCATTTAATGGAAAGTTTTTTTTGCTAACACTTTATTTGAGGAGTGAATGTTAAGATTCAACAGTTCAAATGTTTTGCTTTATCTGCAGATGTTTCACAGATTGTCTAGTCTAAATTTAAACTTGTATTTAATCGTCAATACCCCTGGTTTTACAACTGTGTCTTTACAGTAAGCTTCATTCACTTCATTCCATTGTATTTTAAATCTGTTAACAACAACCAACAAACAAAAATCCTATATATATTGAACATTAGATCATCTATTGAAGATGTTCTTCAAAACTCAAAGAGCAATCAATTTATTTGGGTGCAAATGACCAAACTATATTCATTGGACCTGTCTTCAACCATAAAGCTGCAGGGAAAAAATGTCAATAGGCAAAATAGTTCTAAATGACTGAAAATGGGTACAAAGAACCGTCAATACAAACCACCAAACAAGTTCAGTCATTGTGGATGTGAAGCCAAGAGATGTAACTTCTGACTTGTTTCAGCATTTTTATTGCCAAACCCACTTTGCCAGATATCTGCGAAACATCCCAAAAGAAGAAAATGTTTTTGCAAAACTCAAAGTAGCAGATGAAGACATCAGCTGAAACTGAGCAGCCTGTATCAGTTGGATATATTGACTCAAAGAAGTCAAGGAAAAACTCATGTTTGCTGGTGCATAGTTGAACAGTTACAGGCTAAGATGTGAGCTGAAGTCTGTTATGGCATTGCAGTATTGGTATGTGACGTTGTTGCAGTATTGACCCAAAATGTTGGCATGCATTTCAACAATGATGGTGATATAAATTTGACCAAATGCCTCTATAGCCTGCTGTAGGCCCACGGAAAGACCCACCAACAGTTGAAACAGGCTTGAAGCCACTCTTAAATGCAGAGCCTTGTTCTACCTCAACATTACAATGCTGCTTAGAATAATCAATAACAATTACAACATTGCAAAGTGGTTAATTGTTTTTAGAGTGTACAAATCTTTCTTCCATGCCTCGGCAGTCTCTTGGCTGGATCCCATTCTTTTTCAAATGTAATTTCAATTGACTTGTTGAGAGAGAGCCCACTTCTACAGCCTCCACCACCACACACAAACACACACACACACGCAGATACACAGAGAAACAGATCTCTGTTTGCAGAGATGTGAGTGTTGGTGTATCTGTTTCCTCTGGGAAATAAATATAAAATCAGAGGGCGAACCTGTGCTGTAATGAGTAGTGAGGGAAGGAAATATAGGCCAATGGCTTGACATAAACCAGTGGATCAAGAAATATATCTTCAGTGTTTGAGTGTGTATGTTTATGTTTGAGAAAAGGTTGAAGAAATAGTGAGAATACTTGTACACTTACAGAAAGACTGAAGTAAACTGTGAATAAAAGAAAAACGAATTACATACTTTGTGCGTCAAACAATGTCTGTGTGGGTGTGTTTGTTTGCGGGCATCACAATACCTTTCGTATATATGTGTGTGTGTGTGTGTGTATACATCATACAATCAAATTATGAGACTTTCACTTTGTTAATGTTTGTGTTTACCACTCTGGATACCTGCAAGCCTTCATTTACCTGTGTGAGTGTGTGTGAGTGTGTATGGTAGTCACTCATTAGTGTAGACCTGTCTCCCTGAGCTGCCAGTCTCATCCATTGTGTGGGCTGCCTGCAGTCATCCATTTCCCCCACTGCCCTACCCGGCCACATCCATCTCCGCTCAGCCAGATGCTGTTAAAACTGCGTCACTGCTGCGCGCGTGTGTGCGAGACACAGACGGAGAAAGAGCCGGGAAAGAATGTGTTTCTCTTGGTTTGTTTGTGTGTGCGTTTGATTGACAACATGGAAGCCATGAGTCAGTGCAGGCCTAACAGTCTTTGTATATCCTTGTCCTTTGCTGCGACTATTTATCTGTCTGCTGCCTTGAGGACTGTGCCTTTGCATTCAGGCCATTCAAGGTGACCAAGCTTCAAAATAGTTGGTTTGTTTTTTTTCTTGATAAAATTTACCATTTTCAGGTGAAAAAGAGAACAAAAAATGCAACTACTACTGTTGCTATGAAGCCCACAAATCCAGCTATCCACCTATTCAACTGCGGCCGCTAACCCAGGCCTGGGTCATGGTGGCAGCAGACTGAGTACGGTAGCCCAGATGTACTGCTCCCTTCTCCCTAGACAACTGCTCCAGCTCTTCCCAGGGAATTCCAAGCCGTTCCCAGGCCAGATGGGATTTGCAATCCCTCCAGTGTGTTCTGCCACCATGTTCTCTTCCCAGTTGGATGTGCCAGTAATGCCTCCAGGGTGGGAGGTGTCAAGGAGGCAACCTAATCAGATAGCTGAACTGCCTCAACTGATTCTTTCTGACATGAAGGAGAAGCAGCTGTGGGGCCTTGTTACAGAAAAAAATCCTAAATGCTTGTCCTATGTTCTAGGAAAAATCCAATCTTCTTATAACAGAATCAATTCCCAAACTCACGGCTGTGTCCCAGACTATCTCAGATCTCCTGTGTTAACTTGGGGAATCCTAACCAGAGCTGTAAACTTGATTCTTCAGTCAGCACTAGCCTGACTGTGCCTTGTATCTGTGTTAAGAATGTTCATGAGACTGCTTGTATCCATGACAACACTTGTCTCACGTCACATGCCATTGGTTAGCTAGCTGTTATAATTGACAAGAAAAAAGATGGGCGTAAATTTTAGCTGTAATGAGTCAGAGAAATCAATTGTGTCATGGAGTAGAGCACACACCACCTTTTTGGGAATTTTTCTTGCCAATTATGGGCCCAGGATAAGGGTTTGAATTGGCGCTGCAAGTCGATCTAATTCAAAATAATCGTCTTTGCAGTCGATATATACAGTGGTCCAGGAAATTTAAGACCTTCTCGTGTGGTTTGAGTAGCTTTAGAAACATAATATTTCCGTGTTCATGTTCCCCATCTTCACAGTCATTTCCATTGAGGCACAGCAACAGTGATTTTGCCATTTTTGGCAGTTATCTTAAGTTTAGGACAGTGTCTGTGCCTAATTTAGGATTCCTAACTTGGGAAATTCTTCAGTAGCACAGTTCTCTAATAGGTAAAATCCAATCCTAAGATGAGATAGGGTTTTTTTTTAAGTTAATACCAGAAATCCAAAATGTCATCCTAAATGACCTAAGAAAGTTTTTAGACATAGGAAATGTCTGTAACAAGGCCCCTGGTCCAAGCTCCCTCTGGATGTCTGAGCTCCTCACCTTACAGTATCTCTAAAGGCAAACACAACTAACCTGCAAAGTAAGTCTATGACAGCTTGTAATTTCTTCTCTTGGTTCCTGTCCAAAGCAGATGGATGGGAAAAAAACAAGGACAAGACTGTAACCCAGAAGACCAGGGCATGTGTCCCGTTTGAAGCCAAAAATCAACGCTGAGTTATTTGAAGTTACTTAACTTTTATTATGTCTTCTGTCACACGAAATATGTAACATACTTATTTTGAGCCAAATATGATCTTTTCCTAAACTTGAAACAATAGTTTCAGTATCTATGCCTAATTAAGTCATTTAGCATGCCCGCACCTGACGTCACATGGCTTACACCACATAACTTAAGTCACATACTTACAGTAAGATCTGTTATGCCTGTTGCTGTTACCGCCCTGTCATTGGCAAGTGACCTATTCTGCTGGTATATGAGGACGTGTTGGATAAAAGTGAGTTTTATGAAGAAATTTAAAAGAAGATATCAAGTTTGCCTGTCTGAGGTCCCCAGGCAGGGAGTCCCACTGCTGAAGGACCTGGACAGTAAAGGCTGTGGTCACCTTCAGTGGCGAGTTGAGATTTTGAAACCATTTAGAAGGGCCTTGCCGAAGGATCTGAAGCAGCGATCAGGCTCATAGGGAATTCAAAGACAAAGATAGGAGTCTGACGGTTCAAGGCTTTAAAAAAATAGAAGGAAAGTTTTAATACAATTCTAAAACTCACAGGTAACCCGTCAAGTGTTGCAAGGACTGGTCACTTGTCTTAGAAAGCCTGCAGCATTTGTGTAAGTTGGGATCTTTGGATATTTCACCTGCTGATAGTAAAATAAAGTGTGTTGCAATAGTCAAGTATGGAGGAGATAAAAGCATGGACAGCCTTTTATAATTCTACAGAGGAAAGGAATGATCTGATCTTGGTTAAATGCCTCAGTTGCACAATGCACCACTTTAGTCACCTGAGCAACAAAAGACAACTCTGAGACAAATAGTACGCCTAGAGGAGAGATTGTTAATGCTGCTGGTGCTGATGGGCCAGAAGGCGTAATGATGATTTCTGATCTGGAGTCATTCAAGAGCAAAACATTTTTAGATATCAATTCTTAATTTCAGTGAAGCATGACATAACATGGGATACATCAGTGTCTACAGCTGCACATCATCTGCTTAGCCATGAAAATTTATATTATGTCTACACATGTTTTAACTCATGGGTAGCATTGGTATCCTTGACTAGAGGAGTTGCATGCTGTGCAGAGAGGCGAATACCAAACTGAAATTTCTCAAAAAATGCGATTGTTAGTCAAAACAGAGGGATCCAGAGAGGGCTTCTTTAAGAGGGGGTAAACAGTGGCAGTGTTTAAAATTGCAGGAGAAAATGCTAATAGACAGAGAGGAGTTAATAACGGCTAAAATATTCTGACCCATCTGAAATTCAGCTTTTAAAAAACCAAGTGAGAATTCAGTCCAAAGGGCAGATGGATGATTTGGAAAGTGCAACAGTGTGCTCCAGTAGAGTTGACAGAGAGATTTTACTGAAGTGGGTTAATATTCAAAGAGGGCAGCAGTCAATATGAAGCTCTCTGATTTCTGTGTTAATGTGCTGCTGAAGCTCCACTATGTTGTTGTTGTGTTCAGCTGGGCTGGGGTTCATCACTGATGTTAGGGTCGTGACACTAAACTTGCAGCCCGTGGGCCAAATCATAGGGTGCTGGGTGGCTCTCGGACAATTTTCTAATTCACAATGAAAATAAATTGATTCACACCGTTTTTGCCAGCAAGGAGGGACAGATGTGACAGTTTTGTCTGATGGGATAAATTAGGCTGTTAGGAACAGAGAAGGATTCTCTTTGTGCGATGGCCTTTCAGGCTGTGCAAAGTGCAGTAGGCTCAGATGGAGATCTGTGAGGGAGAAGACAACCATTAGCTCAAGAGGAGCAAAAGTTGCACAGAAATGGGGGCAATTCTGATCCCGAAAGGGTGCATTTCACACGAGAAGAGCTTAAATATGCTCTCCTGTCCCTGGTAGGAGTGGTTTACGTTTATGAATCATTCCGACATTTGAGTGATTGCATGATGGTGAGGTTGATGATGAGGTTCCAGGTATATTTAATGTCGTATAAACTCAAACTCAAATGTTATCAAAGCATTTACAACAAAAATGCAGTTGCAGTTATTAAATGCATTAAAATATCTGACTTATCTCTTAATTCTTGAACTAAGTTAATTTAGTTAATAAGTGATTCATCATTTATTCATCAAGGACGATGAGTTATGGGCCTTTTATTCGTTTTATCTGATACAAAACTTTATTATTAATGTTTGTTTGTAGTTCTGCAAAAGTGGCCCCCGGGCAAAGCAAATTGAGTATCCCTGGTTTAGGCTTTTAAAGAGGTTTCTGGGATTATGACCCTGTTTAGGGATCAGTTATGAGAAGAAAAAAAAAGAGTTGCTTGCTTCTTTGATTGTACACTGATAAGCAGACATTAGATCTTTAAGAGAAGTAAGGGAGACACTGTGTTCGTCCTCCTTCTGTTCCTTCCAACATTGTCTTTTTAAATTCCCTATTTCTTCTCCCAACAAAGGCAGAGAAGAATATTTCAACTTTTTGTATCTCACAGGAGATCTTCGTGCAACAGCTATTAAAAACTCTGACAAGCTCCTCTACAGTGAGGCCCTGTTGTGCATGAGTACAGTACTCTAAAGTGTTTGAGGCAGTTAAAGCTTGACAGAAATGACGAAGAGAGAGTGAATTTAGGGGGCGGGAGCGAATCAGTGTGAAGGGGTTTGGGATCAGGAGAGAGAAGATGAACCTTGAAGAGCACTGCATTATGAGCAGTGGCAGCAAAATCAACCAAATTCACATCTGCCGCACAGAAAGCAGAAGAGAACACAGGGTCAAGAGTTTGTCCTTTGTAGTGGCTGGGATGCTTGACATATTGGGTAAGGTTAAAAGAGATCTTGATAAAAATCAGAGGGAAAAGAAGAGGAATGTAGCAACTGTGCTTGCAAAAATGAGTACTGCAGTCCAAATAGCAAGTGGGAGCCATAGTTTGTATATTAAATAGAATGAAATCCTATTTAATATATGACCTATAGAGATGCACCGATTCCAATTTTCTTGGTCGATTCTGATTTTCCTTTTTTTTAAGGGTCTGAGCTGCCGATTCCAATTTTGGCCAATTCCGATTTTCAGTCTTTCTAGGAAATATAATTGACAGCACTTACAAACATTTTTGCAACTTTACTTGTTAAACTAAATTGCATGTTCATAATAAAACACTGACTATTAAATAACTTATATATTTTCTCCAGAAGTGGTCCAGATTACAGGCAGGCCTTATTATATGATTATATTAATATTATGTACAAGAGAGAATGTGATCTTGCGAGATTTTGTGAGACGCGATTTCATGTGATCTCGTGAAATCAGAGAAGCAGGTATTTCAACTTAGGATCTTTCCTTGATCTTGGCTGACATATTGTGGTCATTTTATGATTTATTACAGTAAATAAATTACAGATTTCTCCTTTAAAATCCCAGAGAAGAAGAACTCTGTCATATTGTAACATAATGACTGATAAAAGGTCTGAAAATTCCTGAATAAAACCAGAACAAAGTTTAAAGGCTCTGCAGGGTCTGATTCCAATGAATTACCACAGCAGGTGATTTTACTGGTCTTTTACTCCCTTTAAAGGACTGATTATCAGTGGGCTGAGTCTGTAGTTGGAATGAAAACCTGCAAAAGCTTAGCTCCTCATGACATATGGTCGTCCAACACCAATTTAAATCGTTAATTTTAGTGATTTAAAATAGCCTTGGAAATGGATGAATCTGCCGAGACCATGTTTTCATTTGCAAATTAATCTGGTGATGCCAGGGTAGATTTTAAAGTCTGTATTCTTAAAATTTTAAGCCATCAGGCATGTTATTTATAGGTATCACACTGGCCAAAACAATTTGATTTTCTGCCATAACAAAACTATGAAGAATCAAACCTAATAAATACAAAAAAGGACAGAACACAGATGTAAATAATCAAGTCTGTAATACAAATGTATGGATGAAATACACTAAAAGGACATTTGATGTCTTGCCTAAAATGCCATGTGTGAAGGCGGATTAATCCATTTCCCTGAATCAATTAGCATTTCTTTTTATCAGGGATCTCCCTACATCTTTGACAATATGCTATTGATGGTACAGTACGTTGTACCTCAACACCACTTACATAAAAAAAAACAAACAAACCCAAAACCCATGAATTCTTCCTCACCAGTACTCCACTTTGATGAGAATTGCAACTAATGAAAACATGCATAAAGCTGCTCGCTGAAATCAAACAGGCCTTTCAGGCGGATATTTACCCAGGGGAAGGGAGGTATTCTGGCCGTTAACATTGAATCATACACTTATTTATGCAGTCATGAAAGACCACCACAAAAAGCTTCAGAATTAATTAGTTTGGAAATGAAAGAGAGGGAGACAGCAAGAGTGAGGGGTAGAGTGAGGGGAAGGGAGATAGGCGGACACTTGTTGACATTTCTAAGGGTTGGTAGAATCAAAGACTTGATGCCTGTGATCTGCCTCTCGCTCTTTGTGTTTGCATGCAGACTTGGAGCGGACATGCTATCTGCCGGCGCTGGTTGGAATCAAGCATGTGATTGCGATTTGATTGTTTTCTACAAGAGATAAGTGTGGGAGAAGAGAGAGGAGGGAGCAGTTGCTAAGTTCTTTTTCTAAACGGAGAGAATGATATTGATAGAATAGACATGGGGTGGTAACAGCCAGAACAACAAGATGGTTTCACTTACTTCCCTGCACATTAACCTTAACATATCGTAATTTTGTACTGTAAACACTGTCAATTGGTCTTTGGGGATGTCAACTAAATTGGCTAAGATAATGTCCACAGTGAAGCATCACAAATGGACGATGACATCAGTTTTTGAGGGAAGGTAGGTGTTCATAATCGAAAAACAGACTTGCCTCACCACTGTGGTCACAGCCGCTTCCCACTGTTCTCTGATGGCAACCTCCAACTTGTCTCACTCAGCTGAGAAAACTCTCCAGTGAAGCGAGCAAGAAGATCAACTCTCACATCCCTGCAGCGAGCGTCTGACACTCTTCCCCATGCCGGGTTTTAAAAGGGCTGTCATGTTCGCACCACATGTCTGTAACTTAGTTCTGTTAAGCTTGAAACAAAATTAAGCAGCTAGTTATACTGAGGAGGCTGAGCTAAAAAAACAAAAAAAAAACAATGGTGGAATGATTGAAAGACATGCACTAACAGCATCCAGCAGAAAAGAAACACTGCTGCCACAAATTTCACTAAGGTTTGCCTAACTTGGAGGTTTAACGAGAAAATAAACAGGACAAGAGGTGAAACGTGCAATGACCAGCCACAACAGCTTCTTATTTTCCTCTCCCACAAGGCAAAAACGGAATGAACCAGCTGCCTTATGGCAACTCTGAGGGGACACACTACCTCAAATACAGAAGGCTTTTAAATCAAGATGTTATGATTGTAGAGGGATCAGTGGGTGATGATTGTCAGCCATCGGCAATGGATGATGGCACTGACCACTGGCCCAACCCTACTGTCAGTAGGCTGAAACAGTGTTATGTCATGCTATCAGCAACAGTCACTTCTGGGTAGACAAGTGGCAGCTGTATTGTATTTGTATTTGTATTGCAGAGATATGTAAAATAGACTTGTTTTTTGTTTATTCCTGTTGTCATTTTCAACCTGACCTATCTGACGTTTCTGCTGTGCGTCTTGGATAAACCACCACACCAGTGACATTTCACTGCTGGTTGGACTAACTCAGCCAAAAATCTCTTCTCTGAAACCAGTCGCTATCCAGGTGGAGCTCACGGACCAAATAATAACACAAATGATCCTCTCCCTGTTGTGTCCTGGCTCGATTTATTTCGTGTAACCAGCTTGGACGTCCAAGAAGCTTCGTTTGGTTTGTCTCCATTTGTTTTAAGAAAGAACAGTGATTATCGATCAAGGTAGAGACTGAACAATACATCATCACAGCCACACAACAGAATAGGTTGATTGCCAATTACTCCCAAAATTACGCATAATACTGGTGGAGAGTATCATGCAATGTGACATTACACACAGGTTGCAGTTTGGTTTGGTTTAGCCAAAAACCTACTTTTGTACATTTAGGCAGTGAAACTATTTGGGAAGGTTCTGCAAGTAAACAAACATTGTGATTCTTTCTATTCATTCATGACAAAAATTGGTCATTGTTTTATTTAGAATGAATGTAGCATTCCTCGTTCTTGCACCACAGGCAAAGTGTCGAAAAGATTACTATTCTCTGATTGGCAAAAAACAACAACCTTGCAATAATCTGAATTTATTATGGTAATCACATTGATTCAAGGGCAGACCTTAGTTGCACTGAGCTAGCTGGTGTCCTCGAAATATTCTGTCCCTTTGGAAATGTTATTCTGGAAAATTTTGCATGTTGAATATTTCACTCTAGGCGTGACCGGTCGGCAAAAAGCTACCAATGTCCTATTTAGAAAGCAAACACAGTAAATGTATTCCTTGAGTATATCCAAACAAGAATAAGCAAATAAGCAAGGTAGGCCTGGCCCACAGCACAAGAGAAATCATTTTCAACCTTTTCTGGCATTAACAAGTAGCACTGGTAGAGGTTGCTCATACAAACAGGGGTTTAGGAAAGTGGGAACAAATGCAATAGTTGGCCAGTGGGTTGCCTTCCACGGTGCTCCACATACGGTGAGTCAGCCTCCTGCCTTATTACTGACATGAGAATATTTGTACCAACAAAAGATAGAGAACTACAATGAGCATCAGTGTATTCCTCTTACATGTGTGTGTCGAGGCAAAGAGAAACTCGCATATTGAAATAGAAACAAACAGAGAGACAGGAGACGGAGGGAAGACAGAGTAGAAAGGGAATAGGAGTGAACCGAGTTTTCATTGGAACCCTGGGGATATATGTAATGAGTTGGAGAGAGGCATGTTTACCTAGTCTGGTTTACACAGAGAAATGACCCTGCGATACACGCTGTGGGGCCCTCTTACCTCACACGCACACCCGCACACACACAGACTCGCACACACACCCACACAATAACTGACTTGGAGGCAATCCAAAGCAGTAATGTCGGAGAGGGAAGTAGGGGCGATTTGCCGGTGAATTCCACAAAAACAATTTTCGCTGTAAAGCTTGCTTGGATGAGGTACTTCTACCATGTAACCAAGGTTGTTTAAACTGTGGTGTTGTATTGATGTGGTTATGATGTGTCATCCTGACACAAATCTAACAGGTAGCGGGACACCGAGTTCTTCTTGAAAGGCAGAACACGTAGGGTTCACGCTGAAAATTAAACTGTTAAGTGGGTCACAATAGAAACCATCGCCGTTATGTGCAACCTGTGTGAATGATATAATTTCCCCTTTTCTGTCTCTTTTGGTGCCTCTTCTACTAGTTCAAAAGTATTCATGTAGAGGCTTCTAAATTGTGTCATTTTAATAACAGGGTGCCTAATTAATTAAACTGACAATCTGCTTTCAGCTTGGATGAAGGTAGAAATTTCTTTTTCATTTCATTCAAACAAAAATTAGAATTTATATTGAGAGGAAATCAACAATTTTGCAGAGTGTTGCACAGAGAAATCAGTACTGTATAATGTCATCACAGCCAAGAAGACTGTAGGAAAAAAGAGGTAAAGTCACACACCTGTCAACATCAGTGGAGCGGAGTGGAGCTGAGGTGTGGCAGGTGAAAAGTTTTAGGTTCCTGGGTGTCAGCATCACAGAGAACCTGCCAATCACACACATCTCCACCCTGGTAAAGAAAGCTCAGAAATTACTGTATTTCTTAAGAAAACTTTAAAAAAGCAAAATTCCTGTGCCATGTTCTTGTCAACTTTACAGAGGAGCTATAGCAAGCATCCAGACAGTCCAGACAGGAAATATTGCAAACTAGCAGTGGATGTGCACAGCCCAGAGCAGGAACATTCTGCTGCTGGTGATTAAAAGCACCCAGGATGTCATCGGTACCCATCTACCGAGCATCAGTGGTGGGTTGAGGTGCCTGCACAGAGACCAAAGGATACTGAAAGACATTACCCACCCCAGCCACAGCCTGTTCACCCTGCTTCCATCTAACAAGAGATACAGAAGTATCCACACTTGTACCACGAGGCTTCAGAACAGCTTTTATCCGCAGGCTGTGAGACTGCTTAAATGCTGCTAGAGGTCTCTCTCACATTAAAACAATAACAAAAAATGTAGTTTGATGACATAGTGAAGTAGTGTGCAATCATGGGATTTATGATCCTCACTTTTAAACAGCCACCATAGCTGATGAAAATCTGTCTGATGTGACTCTTGCAGAAATCATCTTCATGCGGAGGATAATTTAAAGTCTAATTAATTTAACAACTAGCAACTAGCCAGCAATGGCTAGCAGGAAACACACCTTTACTTTGACTAAATTATGGATTTCTCAGTGTTTGAGCATTGTTGGAAAGATTGAGTACGCAACTCAACAAAGATATAACATATGTCTCATGTTTTAGACATTGTAATGCGCAAATCTTGCACATTATAGCTTTAACTTCATTCTCACTCCACTATTAAAAGTTTTCACTATCAAAAAGCTTTATTTTTGTGACTTATTTATTCACCTTACTGTAAATGCTTTTTGGATCTAAGTAATGTTTTTGTAAAAAGCATAAAGGGGACTAGAACTAGCATCTTGTTACACAACCCTGTTGTAAATTGATAAGGAAATGAAGCTTGTAGCTTTAAAAAGAATACATGCAACATTGTATTTAAAACATGCAATACTTTTACCACGTTGTCTATCAATTTAAGAAGCAGTGCAAAATACACAAAAGGTGTATTAAGCTAGAATTCAATGTCTGCCTGTTTATAGTGGGCTGCAGCAGTCTGAATTAGATAACTGGATGTTCTAATCCAATACTCTGCAATGATTTGAGCGAAAAGTCAAGAGCGTGGCTCATGGGTGTTTTGAATTGATGGTGGTAGAGAAAACTTTAGTGGATAACAGAAGGCATTTTAATTCACTCTGTGGGGCATTTGAAAGTCTTCATGGCAGTTAATCCAAAATATGTCGAGATATTTCACTCAAAACCACAAATGTCAACCTCTCAATGGTGCAAAATGAAAGGTCAGAAGATCAGCAGAGTCATCTGGCTACATGATCTGGACACCATGAATGTCTGAACATTTTTTTCGTGCCAATCCATCAAGTAGATGCTAAGATATTTTACAGGAAAAGTGAAACTTTAACCTGGTGGTGCCACTAGATGAGACCATGAGGGCCGTGGAGGTTTGCAAAAAAATTCACGGCAATCCAGTCCCAATAGTTTCTGAGAGGTCAGTCTGGACCAAAGGGGACAAAGTGACTAGTACTGCCATCCTTAGAGCCACAGTGCTCGCATGGCTAAAAACAATGTACCGGATTTCAGAAAAAATAAAAGTTGACATGAACTAATGACAAAAAATGACATTTAATTAGTGTACTTGAATAGTTACTTTGTTTGCAAAGAGACGTAACACATTATGTGATAAGATCATGCCAGTATACAGAGTGAGAGCAGCTGCAGCGAAGTGCATAATGTGTGGCTAAAACATCTTGAGCCTTGACCTTTCATTTCAAACATCTGTCCTACATCTGTTCAAGCAAATCAGTGAAATCCTTTAAAAATGCATTGGCGAGTTTTAACAGCATATATATGGATCTTTTCATTTTGTTTTGTTGTTTATGTAGTTGTAGAAAATTAGCCAGACTGGGAATAAAATATTGAAACGAATATATTAACATTTTAGCCAATAAAGACAAATGAATATTATCAAGTCCCCTTGTGCAAAGCTTCTCAAGGAACGAACATTTTCTTCTTTTACCACTGTGTTGCAGTGTAATCATATTTTGTTTTGTAATTTTTAGTATTGCAGTAGTGCTTCCAAAGTCAAACATCTGACATTGCAGCAGCACTATACTCTATATACATGAGGAAGAGGACCAAAGAGTGGGTGAATAGGAGGAGATTGTAAAAGCAAGCAGACATAATGAGGAGAAAGTGATATAGTAGGGGCATATGGAAAGATAAAACAGGATAAGAAAAATCAGTGCCAAGGAAAAAAAATATATTCTGTGGCATCAGAGAGCTGCATGTGTAGTAGCTCTAATGAATCCGCTCATTAGTATGACTCTCGTGGCGGATCACTCCATTAATAATCTATGACTGTGATGGCGGCCATGACAGAGAGGGAGGGCCACGGGGATGTTGCCTCAGAGAGCAGAGCCCTGTCACTCGCAAGAGCCTCGAGAGCCCCGGAAGAACCTGCGTGCGTTGATGTGTACATCCATGTTAAAGATAATGAAATAATCTGCAGGAAAGATGTTTGACTCAAGTCTGGGGTAAGTTATAATGAGCACTACAACTGGGAATGTTGATAATGTTGATGGCAAAGGCTAACTGTCCCAGTTCACCTTGTTGGTATTATTAATGTAAGTCCATTGTGTGTTTGTGTGAGATCCTGGATGAGCCCCCAGATTATATAATGGACCAGTCATGGCAAGAGGTTTTTATTATCTGTTTAAGATTAAAATTGCAACGACTAACACAACTTTGTAATAAAAAAACACACACAGGGAAATATTTGAAGGCATGTAGAGGCCTAATTATTTTTTGGTATGCAGCCTGTATGACACTTTATCACATTTTCTGGAGGGGCATCTTAGAGGGCCCTTGACCACATTTTGTCTATGAGAAAGGCATTTTGCCATGTTTTGTCCACTGGAAAGGCACTTTAGAAGGGATTTTACCACACTTTGTCCACTAGAAGGGCACCCCAGAGAACATTTTGTCATGTTTTGTCCTTTAGAAGGACACTTTATCACATTTTGTCCAGTAGGAGAGCACTGTATCACATTTTATTCATCATTTTTGTGTCGTTTTTTTAGAACATGGGGGGGGAGGTGCTCCCCTTACCCCCCCTTGAGTCCACCAGTGGCCAGGAGATGGGTTAGCTTACTGAGCCACAGGCTTGCAGTTAGCTGGTCCCTCAGCCCAGGCCTCGCCAGTGCCAACCTCTGCTCCCGTAAGCAGCGAGCTCTGTCTTGTTTCTTAAGTTCAGTTTGGGTTGGTGATAAATGGATCCTAAAACATGAATAGACTGTTTTCATAAAAACATCCTTGAACTGGATGGTCGTGAAACCGTAATGTGTATTCAGCAAGGGTTTCCAACAGCTGGCGTCTCCGTAACACTTATTCAACTGCTGCGTGCCCCCACACACCTGAGCCTCTTCACAAAATAAACTTCTATGACGGAAGCGTGTGCATTTCACAGTGATGTAGTCTCAACAACACACACCTTAAAGGGACAGTTCACCCCAAAAACACAAATACATATTTTCCCCCTGACCTGTCGTGCTATTTATCCATCTAGATTTTTTTGGTGTGAGCTGCAGAGTTTTGGATATCAGCCTTCTCTCCAATACAATGAGACTAAATGGCGCTTGGCTTGTGGTGCTCAAAGCACAGAAAAATACATCTGAAAAATTCAAAACCAGTGTCTCTTTCAAAAAATCATGACCCGGTTACTCAAGATAATCCCAAGCTTGTTTTGAGCAGTTTCATGCAGAAACTGCTTCTTTCTATAGCAGAGAGAAAATATTTCTGGTGGATTCTAAAGTAGTTCCAGTAGATTCTACAGCAGAAAGAAAGTAGTTCCTGGATGAATAGCACTACAGGCCTGGAGAAAATATGTATTTTTATTTGGGGTGAACATTTTAATCACACCTCATTAGTATTTCTCAAAGAAAAACAGTCCAAAAGGTTTGGGGAAAAGAGAAAGTGGAACTATGACTCCCTATCACTCTTAACAGCGAGCATGAACCCATGTGTGGGCACCTTATTAACCATGGCCCCTGACAGCTATTTGAGTCCCCAGGAGCTGTAGCTAATCGATGAAAACACTAAACAATAGGCACTTGAGACGCAGAATAACAGTAGTAAATAATACATCATCATATCTACCCTTTATGAATTATACATCTCTCCGTGTTGACAACTGTTCACAGCGGGCATACATTTATTCATGTGTATATGGACGATCTACATCCTTTTTCCACTAAGTAATTTGTGTGATTAATTTCATGCCATGAAAATATTTGTGTAACACAGCATGGGATGTTTGTCACCGTGGCAAGACTTAATGCATGCTCTGATCGCCCTTGGTATAAAAAAAAAAGCACTTTATGTGGTGTGATCGTAACCGTGTCCCAACGTTTAATTGATGGTTTAATATTTTCACATGGCAGCTCACTGGAGTACTGCCTTCCTCTGATTTAGCCAAAAATGGCAACAGAAATATTTGTCTAAGATATTAAATCTGGGACTGCAGCAATCACGGAGTCTCTTTCACTCTGCTTCTCTGCTATTTAACCAATTATTTTTCTCTCTGTATATGTGTACAGGTGCAGCATATTTGGAGATATATAATTATATGGTATAAACAGAGGTATACTGCAATCTAATGCAATGGTCCCGCAATAGATATTTTTAATAATAAATAGATGAAATAAATTTTGAAGCTTCTAATGTTCATATGATATTAGGGTTCAGAGAGATGTTAAATTTACTTTGTGGTGATTTGTGTCTTATTTTTTATCCACATCATACAGATATCTAGACAGACAGAAATTAATATTGCCAACTAAATTTAATTGTAATGCACTTCCACATCCATGATCCTGTAACACTGAGCTCTCTGCTCTCAACACTTCCCCCCACCAAAGTCAAGAAAGGCTTTGAATTATTTACTTCAGTTCTCCAGAGAGGCTGGTGGAGGGGGCGCCGATGTCTGCTGTTGAATCCTCCACACACATCAACATACACTCACGGATACTTGACCATCCAATATCCAGCCCTGGTCTCTGTTTTCAGACAAGACAACACAGACCTCTACTTTTCGTTCCGGAAGTAATGTAGTAGTTCACTTTGGCCTATATAAGCCGAGAAATGTTGTAAAGGGGCATAAAGGTGGTTCAGTTTTCGTGTATGTCCATGTAACGTAAACACAAATGTTCATACAGTAGGATTTCCAAAGGGGTAAGGACACATGGCAACACAAATACAGGACAGAGAGAGAAATTTTAAGTATTATCATATGTGTGCAATAGCTAAATAGCTAGTGAGAAAGATAAATAAGTTTCCTCACCACTGGAAGAGTGACACAGATGGATTTGTTATAACAACCTAATAATCACTGTAGGTGGGTCATTGCAAAAGGTCACGCAACAAAAAAATGTCCATAAAGTCACAACTGACTCATTAATGTTTAATTCTTGCAAAACTGCTTGTGTCATTGTGTTAGAATCTCGGGCGCTGATCCCAGGGGGATCGATAAATTATTGTGGAATAAATGATGTAACTAAAAATAGATTTTAATGGAAGCCACCTCCACTTTTGAAATAATTCACACAAAAACACATCTTAAAGGTTTTGTTTATGAACCTACACATGTTTCCTGCTCAGTGATATGAATTGCATACAATTTATTAATGGTGTTACTGAGTGAATGCCATGTGTGCTGATTGTTCCTGTTGACAGAAGTGCATTAGGAGTCTTAGTGATGGTGTAAATAAAGTACTGTAAAACCTGCCAGAAAACACCTGCTTTTAGACTGGTTGAATAGTCTGTCCACTTAAAAGATCACGGTAGCAGAGGATATTTTAACATTATTAAGTCAGATAAATTGAGCAGACCTACCCTCTAATAATGGACATTGTAAACAGCATAAGTAACCCAGAAAGTGGTGCTAAAACCAACCTGTTGTCTACTTCTCTCAGCTCATAGTAAACAGTCATGAAATAAGCACAGACTGCTTTCAAAATAGAGACGCAATGGTTCAGCTTCATGCCCGGCTGATTCAGATATTTCGGTCAAGCCAGCAAAAGGCAGCAATCAGTGAAGGCCACTGATAAACAAGATTATCAGAATTAAAAACAACCCTTTACTAATCTGCCAGCCCAGCCTGCCAAGCAACCAGCTAGTCACCGAACCAGCCAACCATTCTGCAAATAAAAAAAAATGAGCGAGCAATCTTCTCCATCCTTACCTTGGCGATCTGGACACACCAATTGAGCAACAGTTGGGATCCAATGTTGTCCTTGTGCTCGTGGACATAGTCGAGCAGGCACCCATGAGGCATCAGTTGCGTGACCAGCTGGATGGTGGGACTCAGGCAGACGCCCAGCAGGCGGACCAAGTGGGGGTGCTCCATGCTCGCCATGATCAGGGCCTCCTGAATGAGACAGATATACACTGAGGCATGTGGGGCAAAGGGATCGAGGATGGATGGTGACTTTTAACACAGTATGTCAACAGATTCTACAGTGTTGTTTACTTTAGGCGGCAGACATAAGAAAATACACCACTGTCATGTTATCTCTGTGATCTTGATAACTCTGTGTACATTTTTGACCTTGAAATTCTCTTCCAAACTGAGGTGCCACTTTCTTTGGCTGGCAGAGAAAAAAAAAAAACATTATTTGGATTAAGGTCTACATTAGTGCTGCTATTAAAGATTTTTTTAAAATTATCATTTGATCTGATGATTATTTTCACAATAATCATTTAGCCATAATTCCCCAGAGCCTAAAGTGACATCTGGAAATTTCTTTTTCTGTCCAACTAACTGTCTAAAACCAACCAAAAAAATCAATAATCTGACATAAAATATTAATTTAAGAATGATTTTATGGATTTAAACATGGTTTTATTGCTCCTCCAGATTCTATTAGAACTGCGTCCACACCAACGGTCCGTTGCAATGGTCTGTTATACAGCAATAACAGACCTCAAAATGCTGTAATTTACAAATAAACCCTGGCAGGGTGGCGCAGAACAGGATTTTCTGGATTTAAGAATTGTTTTATTGCTCCTCCAGAGTCTATGATTAGAACTGTGTCCATAGCAACGGTCTGCTCTTCATAGCAACGGTCTACTATATAGAAATAGCAGACAGAATGCTGTAATTGACCAATCAGAATTGAGTATTTATGTAAAAAAGCCTGTATAGATAGTTTTTGTTCCCTTCTTTAGATGCAGAGTTCATGTTTATAATCTACTGTCATCCATGTGTTGTTCATTATCAGAACAGCATATTATTCTGTTTTTTAAAATTACAATCTTTAAATACATTAACCTGAAATCCCTTCTGTTTTTGATGACTTTGTCACTAATTAGGATTTGACACTATTTGCACATTCAGAGCAAGCAAACTTATCATTGTCTGGGTAAGTACCAGACTCATAATGTGCTTTATTATGCTCAAACAGGTAGTCCTCCAGTTTTTTGTCAAAATACAAATGCCAGATCAGAGGTTCAAAGACTCAACACACTGGCAGAGAGTTCATCGTGTTTACAAGTGTAGACTGAACTGTCAGAAGCCATACCGTGGAAGCTGTTATTCTGTTTAAGGCTGAAGTTTCTCTTGAAGTGCGCAGCAAGGTTCCGCTACATCACAAACAGTCGATTCTTATTCAAAACCTCAACATCAAAGTGACTCAGTCCTTCACAAGACTGTCAGCAAGCTTTGTAAAAATGAAGTAAATATAGTGCATCAAGGTGAGATCGCCGTAAATCATGTGTCTCTGTGTGTAATGTGCTAACTTTTGTCTGACAATATGTACATAAGGAGAAGATGCTCCAGTACATAATTTAAGAGCTTTGAACTTTGGAGTTAGTGGTGTCAACACCGTTACAGTTTGGTCACACTTAATTTTACTGTACACCAATTAGATGGAACAAGCTGTACTTTGTATCAAATTAGGCAAAAACTAGATATAATTTTTTCTTTATCAGACAGTATTAGACTCTTCATTAAACCCTTATTAGACTAGAGGGTAATTAGAGATACAATATAACTGTATTTATTATAATTTATCAGTATAATTATACATGATTATCATAAAAAAAAATTAAATGAGGAAGTTGTGTGATTTCACTTGAGTTTATAGTACAGGCCTGTTGTAATTAACCTCTAAGAAAGTATAATAAGGGTCTAACATTGAGAAAAATAAACACTTTACTTTATGGTACAATTCTGTTGTAATGTGTCCTAAATTACCCTCTAAGAAAGTCTAATAAGGGTCAAGCAGTGGAAAATAATACACTTTAGTTTACACTGCAGTTCTGTTGTAATCAGTCTTAAATGACCATCTGGGAAAGTATGATAAGGGTCTAACAGTGGGAAACAAAACACTTTAAGCAACAGTACAGTTTTGTTGTAATCAGTCCTACATTACCCTCTTATGAAGTCTAATAAAGGTGTAACAGTGGGGAACAAAACACTTCAGTTTACGGTACAATTCTGTTGTAATCAGTGTTAAATTACCCTCTAATGAAGTCTAATAAGGATCTAACAGTGGGAAAGAAAACAATTTACATCACATTACAGTTCTGTTTTAATGTGTCCTTAATTACCCTCTAAGAAAGTCTAATAAGAGCCTATTTAGGGTATAACTACTGTTTAATAAAGAACATATTATCTCTATTTATTTGTCCAAGTTGTTGTATAGCTTGTATAGCTTGATACGTCTTATTAGTGAACTGTAAAAAAAAAAGTGCGACCGGGAGTTTTATAACAAGAGCAAATGTCGTATGTATGTTGTGATTATAATATTGCATATGATTGTGGCATACAAACATATTCAAATGAAACAGAAACCCAACCAAAGACAAAAATAGACCTTCATTTGTTCTGTGCAGCTATGTAACTACCCAAGACACACACACAAACACATGCACACATACGAGCATTGTGTCTTCGGGGGTTATGGATTCGTATGGAGATTTATCATGAAATGGATAACACAACATCAGTGCAGGTGGTTTTGTTTGTGTGTGTGTGTGTGTGTGTGTGTGTGTGTGTGTGCTGGGGAGAGGCAGATATACAGTGTGCAGAGGTCCACTGAACACTGACAGAGAGATACAGCCATGACACAGACTAGGATTTACAGCATATGCCTCATGTATCACACTTGCATAACACTTGCATAATCAGATCCCTGCTCATGTGCTGAGGATGTCCAGTGATGGCAGCACACACAGTACATTAGAGATGATGGTAAATCAGACCAAAGTCTGTGAGAGACTGGGCCTTTCTGTCTGCCTGCTGTTTGACTGCTTGGACAGGATCCCTTTCAAGTAAACCCTCTGCCTCTGCAATGTGGTTTATTGAGATGTCTTAAATCTTGCACGACAGACACCTTTAAATTTAAGGTCAAGTGCGTACGATTTAGGGGATTTATTAAATGCAATTTAATATTCAAACGTATGTTTTCATTGTGACATGTCAAATGAAAATAAGAATTATTGTGCTTTTGTTAACTTGAGCTGTTTATATCTACTGAAGGTGCAGGTCCTCTTCCAAGAAGGCCACAGTGTTGCACAGCTATGTTTCTACTATACAGTAGCCCAGAAGAGACAAACCAAACACTGGCTCTAGACTGTGAGTTTCATGGCCACCGTAGATTCCCCTACCTGTTCATCGGGGGAGGGTGTGACAAGCAGTACTAAGTTGCAAAGTGCAGCCAACTTGGATCATGTTATGTGCAGATTCAACTCTGAGCTACAGTATATGAATTAAAGTTCTCAACACTATAGCATCCTGTGGTACATCTTCAGAGTTTCATACAGTTAAATTAAACATCACATTGATTTTACAGACTGTAATCTACAGTAAAAGCTCTGAGTGAAGAATTAACATGCACACTCCTGACTTGATTTGGCTTTTCAGGGTTGGTTAAGATTGAATCAAACTCTATTTAATTAGACTTGCCCGAATCCTTATTAGTATACTAATTGAAACGGAATTATGGAAGTAATTTTTTATAATTAATGGAATTATGTCAATAGATTATAAATTCATCAAGCGGGGGCATGTCTCTGCTGTCTGTGTGTGTATGTATATGAGAATATAGATGTGTATGTATGCATGTGCATTTACATAGCCGGTATAGATACTTGGCTAAAAATCCAGTGAGAAAAGTAGATTTTCATTAAAAATGAAAAAAAAAAGACATTAGCTCATGTTGTGCTTTTTTGTACAGTTTTTGAAACAATTTTCTCACTTGTTGTTGAACAAAATTGCAGCCAGATAAAAACATAATGAAAATGGATTTTTCAAAAAAACAAAATTAAGTGTCAAAGGAGAATTCTGTAATGCATTTACTGCAATTTATCGTAAAATGATGACACGCCATTAAGGAAACATGCAAAGTTGAAATATTTGCTTCTCTGACACCAAAGCTGCAGCCACGGTATTCTCCATTGAAATTGCTATTCCAGGCTGAGATAACTGTTTTAGTTTGTCCGTTTCACATTTATTACAGTTCAACTTCAACTTTATACATAGCTGATCAACTTACAGTGCAGGATTTGTCGTCACTTATTATTGTAATTTGTAATACTGCACTGGTCTTGCACTCCTGCAGTGTTCCTGCAGCCTGCCTGAGCTTCCTGGAGTCTGGGTAGGAAGAGGGTAGAGGAAAAAAATTTGCTTCAACCATAGACTGTATATTAACTAAGGACTTGACCTATTTAACATACAGTTTATGGCTCCAACTTGCTATTTTTTGGATGCAAGATTGCTCGCATTGCTCCTTAAACCTGTCAGAGTTCTTTTAAAACAAAAAAAAAAGAAAGAAAGAAAAGAAAAAGAAAAGTACGGTTTAAAAAAAAAGTAGTTACCCCATTTGCTTTAAGAAACCTAAGCTGGGAGAGATGTTGTGAATTTTATCTCATTAAATTCCAAATACACTCAAATTCCAAGTCCAATCCAAATCTGTATTCACTGTAACGCATTCAATACCACTGACTTTTCAATAAAAAATGTTTTAAAGTAAAAGGGACAAAATGTAGAAAACTCAAACTTTTTCTTCAAAGGAACAGTGGGATACTGTTGTGATATTGATGTAACTGTTTTCTGCAAAGCACTTCATAGTTTTGTTTTGAGAAGTGCTTCATAAATAAGGTTTATTGTTACAGTTTATAGTATGCATGTGTGCACTGATAAAATGTATTCCTTTGGAATGCTGTGGTCTGTTTCATACCCATGTAATTACGGAGCAAAACATCAATGAAAAGAACAGAACATAATCTTCTTCATACACGGGGGAAAACAGCATTATAACTGAATGCAGTTTCCAAGGACAGGCCACAAGGGTTTATCCTGCTCCAGTGAAAACAAGCCTTGAGCAGGAGTTTGGTTTTCAAAAGGAATAACAGACTGCAGCATGCCCTGTCTGCCTGTAGCCACAGCATTACAAGCACACACAAACACACACACACGCATACATGAACATGCATGATGCTCTTGCTCGGTATTGACACCCTGTGCTCTGTTACTCTGTGGCAGCAGGCAGGTGGTATTGGCATTTTGTTGCTGGGACAAACATTTTGGCTCATTTGATTACTGTTTAGAAAGGAGAAGCTTCCCTCCTCTGCCCACAGGTAAGGAGTGGGAAACTCTACACACACCCACACATACACGTGAACGCACACACACACTAAAGGACAATCAATCGTTGGTGACATTCTTCAAACAGTCAGTGGCCTGCAGCTAGAAGGTCACCGGTCAGAATTCCCAGTCCGGCTGGGAAAATATGGATGGTTAAAGTAAATGAATGGCACTCTTCTCTCCCTCTGTAACTACCGCTGATGTCCCCTGCAGCAGGAGCTGCAGCCTCCAGCTGCTCAGCAGTCAATAGCTGTGGAAACACTGTGGAACTGGGTGAATGTGAAGTAAGGTATCACTGGAAAATAAGGTGGAACTCGATTTATTTACTGGGAGAAATACAACATGAACAAACCAAACACAACAAATTTGCTCCGTGCTCTGTGCTAATTCTGACACTTTTATTATTATTTTTAGTTTAGTTTATCTCTCTGCTTTCTCGCTCACCCAATCACATTCTCTGTCCCCCCCTGCTGTTTGCTTTCACACTAGTTGAGTAGTTGTTACATTAGAAATTTCCATCAATAATGCAATCTGATGTGAAAACACTATCACTGCCTCTGTAATTGAAAAAAAAACATGCTGATGTCTACAGCACTCCAACACTAGTCTGACTAAACTCTCAGTCAAAAATATATATTAATCCTTTTTTCTTGTCTTGACTGTAACTATAAGGATGTCCAGTGTACCATGTAAATAAGCATCCTCAGCACAGTCAGTCAGTCACAGCACTAACTTCACCTACTGCATAACTTTGAAAATGCTTAAAAAAAAGGGGAAAAAAAGAGTGCAAGATGTTGAGGAGGGGGCGTGGGGTGGGGCTACACAGGACAACCCTGCAGGGGGCGTGGCTACAGCAGCGGCCAGCGAAAACAATCACTGCTTAGTTAGTAGCTGGAGCTTATCAACCATGAGCAGCAGGTGTCAGTCAGACTCACTGTGTCAGCGGAGAAACGCTGGAAACACAGAGAAGCGCTGGAAACCAGAGAAGCGCTGGAGCCTTGATGGTCACTAGAAGCACATTGTGGCCTTTTTGAAAACAACAGTTTTTGTGTTGTAGCTAGCAGCTAGCAGCTCAGAGAGGCTGCTCACTCTGGTGTCTGCCGTCAAAAGCAGCAAAACATAAAAACGATAAGTAGAGGGGTGGCAAAATAATTGTAAACTCCTGTAAATGATGAGTCTGAGCACTATTTCATAGGTTGTTAAAATGCTTTTTTGAAAACTTAGGAAATTTTAGGATGTAGAGTCCATTCAAATGGTTGACTCTCCCTCTGCACTGGCCTCACAAAGTTCAGGATGATTTTAAAACAGGATATTAAGGGTTTTTAGCCCATTTTCAACCAATGAAATACTTTTTTTTAATAAACTTATCAAGAAATGTCAAAATTAACACCAGCACTGAGCGTTTCATCACAGTGCAGTAATATAGTTTAGTTTTCCGCTCATAAAACATGTTCAAGCGTGCAGTACCTCTTTAAAACAACTTAAAGAATGGAATAAGTGGATTTCAAGATTCATAGAGGAAAGTAGAAGACTGAGAATTCAATTCAAAACAGTGTAAAAAAAAATGGGGGCAGATCATGACCACGCTCAACAGACAACTACAAGGCGGCACAATTAACACTGCTGACTTGCTGATGTAATCCAGAGTATATCACAAAGTAGAAAGATCTGGAAATATATAGATATTGTTATAATCTGTATTGGGCAGCAAAACTTTGTATTCTAAATACTAAAATTAGCAGAAAGTTCTTCTTAGAATCTGGTGTAAGGAATGTAAATAACCATTATTTGTAAAATGGTCTCGGCTGCTGAGACGGACTTCCAGCCAGACTTCAAGCCAGAGGGGAGGTTTAAAAATTGGCATAACATTGGTATCACTTCTTATTATTAAATGTCATCTAAGAGAGAACTGGATAGCTTTTAGAAAATCTTGGTCATATATGGTTTAGAATAATGGCCAATTTAATTGACATACTTATTGACATGTATTTAAGTAAGGACAAGGGATATTGGTTGCAAAGATATACTCAAATGTTCAATCCATTAAGAAACACTCGGCAGAAAAGGTGAGATTAAAATGGGAGAATGAACCCGAATTTTTCATTCCAGAGGAGGGCTGGTTGAATCTGTGCTTTGTAAAGTCTACTTCCACCAGGTTGGGTCTTTGGAGAGAATTCAGTTGGTGGAATATGATTAGAAATTTGATTACACCCAAGATAAAATGTGTACAGACAGGTGAGATGGAAGGAGAACAGCTGGCAGATCATTTCCATACACTTTGGAGCTGCCCAGCCTTTCAGCCATATTGGTAGGAGCTAATACAAGTAATAAAGAACATTTTTGGAGATGGATTTGACTGCTCTTTCTCTAAAGTCTATTTGGGCAGTATCACAGCTCATCTACTGGTGCACGATAAAAATTTATTAAAAATATTATAAGCAGCCGGCAAGAAAGCTGTAACATGAAAAGGGTTACAGATAGGCTCTCCAACAAAGACTGAGCGGACTGATACTGTGATTGACGTTCAAAACCTGGGGGATGACTTTCTACAGTCTGATGATTTCTTGCAATATTGCAAGAAATAGATGATAGTGTTTGTGACCTCAAAAGATGGCCACTGATCTCTTACTGTATAACATCTGTATGAATGCATATGTGACAACAAAACATAAGGCAGATTGTTTTTCATTTTTTAGTTTTATGACCAGCATTTTATGTATATTTGATCATTTTTCTTAAAGGGATAGCTCACCCAAAAATGAAAATCCAGTAATTATCTATTCACCCTCATGTTGATTGAAGGCTGGGTTTAGGTTTTTTTTTAGTATAAAACGCTGGAATTTCACAGGAAAACAGCACTGCATAATCTCCCAAAAAATTTGAAGTGAACGGTGACCAGTTTTCAAACGTAACGTCTCCTAATAATCATTGAAAAATTCCAGTGAAAGTTTACTGAAACTGTTTGAGTGTCCTGACCTCATTCTGGACAATAAAGTTTATTTTTAAACTGTTAAATATACCCACCATTACATGCCTTTGTCACAAGTATATCCAGTATATCGATATCCGATTTTATTACTCCCTAATATTGGCATCAGCCCCAAAAATCCAGTATAGGTTGGGCTCTAAATATATGGTATACAGCACATCCAGTCACACAAACCATCTGAGTGAGTGTTGAAGTGGGGGCTGGGGGCGAGAAGCTGACATGCATACATCAGGCAATGTACAGTATGTAAATGGATGTTTTTTGCATGAATGTTTGTTGGCACACGGATATGAAATCTTTATAAATTTACATCTCTATCCCTCTATATACAATGTGTGTGTGTGTGTGTGTGTGTGTGTGTAGAAATATACACGTACATATATGTACATATTGCCTCTTCCTATACGTTGTCCTTTCATTGCTGATATCTGGTTCTCTGATTGTCAGACGAGCCCTCAAAGCTCACGGAGCTTTAAATTAAACACACGTAGGATATTCATCAAAGATGTCCTGATAAAAATAGAAATGCTAACACTCCAAAACTCTTCCTCTTAGACTGTCAAACTAAGTGCAAAACATGAGTGCAATTGGGTCGCTTTCAGCGTGTGTGTGTGTGTGTGTGTGTGTGTGTGTGTGCCAGCGTCTGCGTGTGTACGTGTGTTGATGGGGGTTATTTCATCTGCATTGCATCATCATAGGGTAATAATTTTGATTTTTTTTTTTTCACTTTTCCTTTTGAAATGAGCCAAGCTGTGAATGTTTTATAAATGGGGCCTTGTGCACTGTGCTGGGAGCCCGTGGTATGGTGTGTGTGTGTGTGTGTGTATGTGGGTGTGTGTAGGGGTCCTAGAGGGCCCCTGATGGTTTCCATTCTGGTGTCTGTAGGGTCTAAACTTAGTTTTCAATAGCTTTCAATAGCTAGTGTGACTCGTCCTTTCTTTTAAAAAAGAGAAATGGTTTCAATATCCTTGTGACTGCTTTTAAGATGTCATCGAAACATTTCACTGTGTGTGACCATGGCAACGATGCCCTGATAGTTATGTTGTTTCTTCTGGGCTGAACTGATCAAAAACAGTGGAAATGCTTCTATATAACAAAATAAAATTTAAGAAACTAGCATTTTTTTTTTAAACTTGAGTTTACTCTGAGGTAAACTATTGCTACTTCAGCTAATGGAAAACTGGCAACAAAAAAATGCTCAAATACTGGAACTGATTGTTATTTTATTTTCCAGTTTTCAGTATACTCACGTCCATGAACTCCACATTAGCCTTAGGTCCCGTGGCCTCATTTAGGATTTTAATGGCAACCGGAATCTTCACCGTTTCACCCTCTGGAACCCAAATACCCTGAAAAAAAAAACATACACACAAACAGATGATGAGTCATTACACTGAATGGAAAGATGCTAACGATTTGAACAGGAGGAATCTCAATTCACCCTGAATTCTACTTATTCTACTTTGTCAGCTTTCCTAATAATCATCCTTCATATTCTCACCGGCAGGATGAGCGTGTTCTGCACGCCGTGTGATTAAAGGTTATTTTGTCCTTCAAAAAGACTTGGGCAAAACTATTTAATCATTTTGAAGTATCTAATTTCAGGTGGGATTAAAGTGATTAAGCAGCTGCCAAAGTGCTCAAAGCATTTAAAAACGAAGAGAAATCAAGTGCCTCTCAATTTTTTTTTCTCCAAATGTGCCGCACCTTTGTTCTACTCTGATGTGACTACATATCCCCAGCGACAGCAGGCCCAACACCTCTGCTGTAATTTCTGCTTCTGAGACACTGTCTTTCTACCTGTGCTCGTGTGGATGGTTATTACTTAACAGAATGAACTGCTGTTTTTTCTCAAATGATAATATATGCATTCAGGGCTGCAATATTGTCCATTTCTTTGATAGCTGACAAAGTTTTTTGGCACACTACTTTGAGTGAATAATGCACTTCACCACTTGCTTGTACCATTTCCAAAATCACACTCATTATCCTAACTGGCTTTCTACACAGAGCCAACTCCAGATTTTTTTTTTTCTCCTGGTGCCAAGAGGGAGCTTGACCAGTATATAGGGTGCTAAGGAAATAGTCAAATTTCATGACTTCACAGTTATTTAATAAGGAAGTTCTCATTTTTCCCAAAGGCAGATATGGTACACAGCATATTCAGTATAAATGTGATTTTTCATTGTATCTAGACAAAGAATATTCAGTATAACAGCTGTAAGTTGAATGCAGATGACCACAAGACAATAACAAAAATGTCTTTCATGTGCAAAAGTGAAAGACTCCAGCACCAGACAGCTCCCATGCAGCCATTAAGTAATAAAACAATACATCCAAAATGCGACAACAATACAAATCTTCAATCAGTCTTAAAATGCATAATCAGACAACTGTGCACTGGTAATAATATTTCAGATGGCATCGGAAATGGAACGAATGACACCCAAACTGCAGCCAGAACAAGTGCAATTTAGCCTGTCAATTATGCACATACTTGTAAAATGAACTACTATCATCATAATCTTAAAAAATATTGCTATGGATTAAATATCTGTTACAACATAAAAAAAGGGAATAACATCCACAGTGCAGTTTACGCTTTGGCCTGTCAACTGTGCGAACATGGTGTGAGATGACCTGACTGGTTATTACCTTTTACACATTTCTCCTTATTTAAAAACAAGCAAACAAACAAACAACCAAAAAAACGTGGCTGTAGCACCCATTAACCCCAGTGTAGTGTTAAAGACTGTGGAACAAGGTGACATGTTGTTACTGATGGCCCCAGAAGGAGATTCCTATATTTTATGGACAATTTCTAAATGTCCATATTTTTCTCTTATGCACAAGCCTATGAATGTCAAATATTTTCAGATTAAGAGATTGTGTATATGACCAAAAATGCACTATTCAGTGTAAACCAGATGGAGCTGGAGCTCAATGTGACATGCAGGTCAGCACCTCCCACTCTGAGCACATTGTTCTCGTCCAGGTTGATTGTGCAACTCAGCCAGCTGTCAGCTGTTCTCAGGGTCGGGCAGAACCTTCAAGTTATGTAAAGGTAAAGGTAAAGGCCAACTTTATTATGATCATACAATCATACAGGGTAAAATTATACAGTCAGATCTTTTACATTTAACTCATCCTAGTATTAGCCAGCACCTTGGTTAGGGGTTACTGACAGGAGAACTGACCTAGCAAACATGTTTTTTATGTTATCCAGAAAGTCTCTCTTCTTATTAAAGGTTTTCAATGAGCCTTTAAGGGAGATTATAATGTTTTCTTTAATCCATCTATCACCAGTGGGAGGTGAAACATGTTTCCACTTCTAAAGGATGAGATGACAGGCCAGAAAGCCAGAACCCTTTGTACTGGTTTGGGATGGTCCACTGCAGGAGGAATGCCAAATTTTGCTGTGAATGGCTTAGGATTAATGATCATGTTGCAGGCATCTTAAAGGTTTACAAATATATTTGTCCTGCAGGATGGGACAGTGCGCTCATGCATACTATAAAGTTAGCAGGTGAGTGTTTACACCTACTACAGGCATCACTACATTTGCTAATTTAGTGTTAGTATAGTGGATTCTATGCTAAATCAAAATCTCTAACTATAGCAAGCCATGCCTTGCACAAAATGAGGATGAATGGAGCAGATTCAAGAATGTGATTCAACTTTTCTACTGACAGCTCAGTGCATAGGTCCACCTCTCAAGAATTTTGTATTTAAGCGAGAAAGCCTGCAGTTGAAAGAGTCAACAAGACCGTAAATAGTCAAGATGAGGCATTTTTGCTGAGGATCCAGAGTAAAGAAAACAACATTTTTAAAATATTTTAAATATGTGATATTTTGTTCACATCAGCTATGAATCTTTGCAGGTGCATTGCTGTGTTTCCCTGCTACTAACTCTGCAAAAGCAGGAAACAGAGGTACATCATAGTTGCCCCACTTTTTCCAAACAGACCTGGGAAATCTCTGAGGTAAACGCCAGTTTAGGTTTAATTTAGTAACTCTCTTTTTGCATCTTGTTTCACTGCTTCATGTTGTCTTCTGTCATCTTGCATGCACAACACCTGTGTGCTTGTGCAACGGCATGTGTGTCTGTGTGTGTGTGCACAACAGGAACATGGCTCCATGTCTCCACCAGTGGTCAAAAACTCTTCTGCCTACCTCTGAGTGTGGCAGCTTGTATAATGAGAGAGTTATAGTGAAATATTTTGGTGAAAAGAGAGGTGAGCTGCAAAGCAAAACACTCAATTTACAAGTCACTGTGAATGCTGACACTCAACATTAGCCATGACCTCTGAGATGTGCCTGAAATAATAAGATCATGTAATGAGCTGCTGAAGTTAATCTGCTGACTGGCTGATCTCAGCATCAACCACTGTTCTTCAACCCTGAGAGGATCCGGTGGAAGAGATTGAGGTTCCCCTATGATGTCTCCTGGCCACCAAGGAAAACTGTCTGGGTCCTTAGGCTCACCCATGAGACTCGGACTGGATATATACTATATATATACTTACATGCCTGGAGGTGTCTGCTGATTCCCCAAGGAAATGTAAAGGATGTTGCTTTGAAAACATCTGCACTCCTGCTACCACACCTCTGACCCTTCTCCACTATAATGTGAATGGACGGATCTTCAAAATAACAAATGAAAATTTCAGTGAGAGAAATTCTGTTTCGTCTAATTTCAGTGCCGTCTTTCTCTACCTCTCCCCAACTCGTCATCACACTGGTGGTGACCTCAGCTACCTCTTATTCCACTGTAACCCCAGGGGTCTCAGTGTCTGCTATTACTTATTCTTTTCATCCCCCGCCTCCAGCCTTCCATCTCATTTCCTGTCATTAAGGATCCTGCAATCTGTCTCTCTTGTCTGCTTCTTTTTTTCAAGATATCACATCATGATCTCAAATTAGTAGAATGAGCAAAATAATTTATTTGGTAGAGCACTTACTGAGATGTGCAAACAGTTACTATGACTTTATTTTTTACGTGTTTTTCACCTTGTAAACAGTCCCGAAGGCCCCAGAGCCGAGGATCTTGACCCTTTTGAGTTCTGTCTCTTTCAGGATGCGCAGCTGGGCCTGGTTGGGTGCTGTTCCGCTGGGCGTTAAAGGTTCCACCAGCTAAAAACAAAACACAAAAGTCATTCAACCAGTGGGTACTAGACACAAAACACAAACTCAAGTAAAGGATAATGTACAGTAAGTGGGTCATTATTAAAAATTATTGCATAGCTTTGTTGAATACTCAATTCTGATTGGTCAATTACAGCATTGCTATGGACAACAACTCAGTATAAATTATCCTGCTTATTACATGGCTTCTTCCTGAATAAAATCAATAATTTGACAAAAACATTAATTTTAAAATGATTTTTATTGATTTAAGAATGATTTTATTTCTTCTCCTAGCCTGCTATACAGAAATAACAGACCTTAAGATGCTGTAGTTGACCAATCAGAATCAAGCATTTAAAAAAGATGTGTAATAAATCTCAATCTCAAGGAGATTAATTCCTTTTTTCACACAACCCCTCTCCTGTGTACACAGTCAGCATAACCTATCCACCAACAAGTCATGCTTTATCATGAGAAAATGATTAAAAAACCCATTGAAATATTGAAAACTACTCATATTGTCAGTCATTTAATATGAGGAGAATCATGGGACCACAAAACACTTCCATGCTCCATGATAAGTGTAAACACATATCCAGGTAAATTTAAATAACCCCTTTTCAAGGAGATGGTGCCACCTAAAATATTTCAGTTTAATGAAAAAGTACATTTAAGTTGCTAATATTCACCACTTATAAGAGTCTTCCTCCAATCAATGGCACCAAAAAGGCTGTTTCTAAAAAAAAAACCTGACCTATTTCCTAGAAGTCAAGCTGTGAAACTCAAGCTTTTATCATAATTGATCAACAATTGCCATGGAGTTACTTGAAATGAGTTTTTCTTAAAATAATAATAATTTCTTAAATTTGTGAAATTTGAATGCAGTATTTTATTGCATGTAATTAAAGTTGCAATTATTGTTAATCTTATCATGCATTTTGCTTCAAAAATCCTTGTTTTAATTAGTAACTGCCCAGTTCTCCGGGTGACAGAAGACAAGACGAGACAAGACAAGTCCAAACCCTGGAGTGCCTTCACCATTTAGATATCACAAGAGAGAAATGTAACATCTGAACAGAATTACAAGGTAGAAATTCTCTTTTGTTGAACAGTTGTTGGTGTTACTTTCATAAGTCTGGATTAGATGGTCCTATATGTTGTTTATATGTTGTTTAATCTTGTAAATATTTAAATAGTTTGTTTGATCTTCTCTCTCCCTTTGTATATGTTTCAAAAACCTGCTTACTTCAAATATGCAATGTTCCTGTAATGAGCAGACGTGAACACATTCATTTTATTGTTGAGTTTGAGTATTGAGTAATTAATTAGTACAAATGTAATATAATGTAATTACGCAGCTATACAACTTATTATGAATACCTCAAAATAACAATGTGTTTTCCCTGTGGGATGGAAGAAGACACAAAAGCAATGGATCTCTATTGTTGTGCAGGAGTGAATGGTCAGAATATTTATGGGTGCAGGCGGAGGTAGAATACATGCATTGCGGGGGTGGGCAGTAATGGTCAGAAATCCACGGGGAGGGGGCAGAAGCATGACAACAGACCTGGGCAGGGCTCTACTGATGGCTATATTGTAGTAGAAATTACATTAATTATGAGAAAAAAATTACATATATTTTACTCAACAAACGTGTTTCTGTTTTAGTAGTTGTACGGTTTAATTGACTGTAAGACTTATAAGACAAGGAATCAAAACTAGTCTCACATCTTTGAACTCACTCAGACTGGCTATTGGTTCTCAATACTTTAAAGGTATTGATTACAATAACTCAGCACCAAGTAGTAACTTTGAACTTGAAATCAGTAACATGGAACTTGAGACTTCTCCAGTCAAACAACTTCTGCATTCAATCCTTTTGTACCCAGAGAAAAGAGTGTTTATATGGTTTTGCCTGAAGCTAACCACCACAAGCATTCTACATAAAGAAGAACCTTTAAAAAGTTATGATATCAGTACCAATACCAATACTGATACCATGGAGTATTTCATTCTATACCTTTTTTCAAACAATATCCACCCTTAGAATTCACCCAACGTAATTGCTTGCTTGGCCTAACTTACTGAAGATTTACACTGCTCCAAACACCATGTCAAAGTACTGGCACAATTTGCTACATTGATCCCCAGCCTCAGAGGACAGAAGAGCTGAGTGGATAAAGTTTAGATTTGATTGTTTGGTTTGCAGCTCAGTGATGGACTGATACCGGCTGTCTTTGACCTAACTTGAAACTTGAAAGCTGCGAGTTTTGCTATGTTTTATGTTACAATGTTTCACTGCTTATTTTGCAGGTTAACATGTTGACCTTGGCGTTAGCATGTTGCTGGGGCGATGTTGGATTAATGTTATACATATTATTTAAGGACAGTCAAGAGAAACTGTGTGAACTTTAAGCCTCATTTGAAGCCAGCTAAATAATGAGAGTAGTAGCTTGGATGCTTGTCATAACTGTTTTGCCATGTGGCTCCTTTTTACTGCAGCATTAGCTCAGCTAGTGTTAGCTTTGATAGTCTGCTATATGATCATTGCCGGTATGTGTTATTGCTTTATGTGACTTTACTTGATGAACATGCCCTGAAGGTAACAAATTCACTTGCTTAGCAACAATCTGTAACTTTGATTAGCAGTCATTTAGTCTACCAGGTGGAGTGCCAGTTTAGTTAGTGGAGGAATAACGTTCTAACTTTGGTTACCAAACAACCGATCGATTGTTTGAATAGGCAGAATTTCAGTTGACCGAGATTTTCCTTGGTTGACTTCAGCCCCCCAATAGATGGGTGCACGAAAAGCAAAAGAAAGAAGTGGGGGAGGTGGATAGATGTGGAGCCTGAAAAAGAGTTGACACTTTTGTTGTCTCATTACTGCTCGAGTGGAGGAACGAACAGCTTTAATAGCAAGAGAGGGAGAAACATTATATGAGGGGAGGGATGGAGGAAGATGTGGAGTGGGAGAGGAACTGTGGCAGAAACAACAACAACAACAAGACAGCGATGGAGGAGCGAGCAGCTGAATTAGTCAGAGGATGCAGAAGCATAAAAGAGGGAGCAATACAAGGAGAATTAGGAAAGGAGTGGAAGATTAGAGAGGGGAGGGCGGGCAGAGGGAAGAAAACAGAGAGAGTGTAAATCAGCCTGGCTGTGGTCTGCAGCTTCTGTCCCTCTGGCTCGTGGTTACCATTTGATTAAAAAAAAAATAGCCATTCTTCATTTAAATGGAATAACAAATCAGCTTCTGCGGGGTGGAAACAAGAAGGGCGGGGGCCACACACACACTCACAAAACAATACAGATGTCTTAAAAATGATCCATCCACACACACACACACACACACACACACACTATGGGATGCTATTCGACCATGCAGGGAGCTGTCCAGCAGTAGTGGTGCTGAAGATGTTGAGGCTGTGTAGCAGTCACAGTGCAGCACATTGGAGCTGTCCACCGCCTCACTCTACAAGCCAGTGCTGAAACCCAACAAAAAAGGGTGTAGTCACACAAACTTGCTATTTTAATTTTACTACACTACAGCTGAGGCACATCTCAAACCAACTGTGGAAGTGTTCCGTGGTCTGATGAGTCCACATTTCAGATTGATTTTGGAAATCATGGACATTGTGTCCTCCAGGCTAAAGAAAAGAAGGACCATCCAACCATTGTTACCAGTGCCAAGTTCAAAAGCCAGTGTCTGTGATGGTATGGGGGTGTGTTAGTGCTCATGGCATCATGGGTAACTGTCACATCTGTGAAGGCACCATTGACACTGAAAGATATATACAAGTTTTGGAACAACAACGCCTTTTTCAGAGATGTCTCTGCTTGTTTCAGCAAAACAATGACAAGACCCATTTTGCATGTGTTACAACAACAGAAACCCCGGACTGCACTTCAAGTTGCATATTAAGCAAAAATGGGAAAGACTTTCACTTTCAAAACTTCAAAAATGATTGTCTCCAGTTCCCAAATGCTCATAGTGTGTTGTTAAAAGAAAAGGTGATGGGAACACAGTGGTAAAAATGCCCCTGTGATGAGTTGGAACATTGAATATCTTGTCTTTGTACTGTATTTGATTGAATATAGGTCAAAAAGTTTTTGCAAATCGTCATATTCTGTTTTTTATCAACGGTTTACACAATGTCCCAAATTTTTTTGAAATTGGGGTTTTCCAAAAAAAGGAGTCATTTCGAAGTAATAAAGACAGCGACAATGCATTGGCCATATAGAATTACAAGTACAATAATACGCCGTATTAGTGCCATTTTGTAATTTTAGAAGCCGTGTGCAAAGATACTTCACTGATACTTGTGCGATCTGAAGAGAGAGAAAGCAGTGAAACAAGATCAGATTCTCGCTATAGACTCACAAGTGCATTAGATGATGTACTCTTCTTGTTTTAACGCAAAGGAAGAGTACTCTCTCCTCTTCTAATGGCATGGTCTCTTACCTATTCTGAATAAAAGTGTCCTCTCCAGTAAACACTGGCATAGACACCACCTGAGCCTCCGAGTTTCTGACACTTTCTCCACCTCCACAGTCGCCATCTGGAGACATGAAGTTTCACTCTTGTCCTCTCTTCTCTTATTCTGTGTTCAGTATGTGTCCAGTTTATGTGCACACACACACACACGCTCAGTTTACACACATATGCACCCAACAACTTAATCATACAAATTCAGACAAACGTCCTCGGGCATTTCCTATGTTTTGATCTTGTTTTCCTTTAAAGTTAATGTAATATTCATCCTAAGACTGTCAATTATACGCAGAATCTGTCAAAGATGGTTCTGCCACTCTTCCTATTCTTCATCAGTTTTCCTTTAATTTCCTCCATATACTGTTTATAAATGTTAACCGTGAAGTGTCTAACTTAATTTTATTTGCTGATGGTACTGCTCCAAGAAATGTTTGGAACAGCTTCTGAATACAGTGGAAAGAAAATTTTAAGTATCAAAGAAACGGTTTGATATTAATAAGTTATCACTGAATTTCAGTAAAACAAAGTTTATTATATTTGGTAATTGAAAAATCATTAATCAAGTCAAAATTAGCATCAATGATATTGAAATAGATAGATTGTATGACAAAAAAAATCTTTGTGGACAAGTGCTCATAGATTATGTAGGAAACCACATAAATACTGTAAAATCAAACATTTCTAAAACCATTACAATATTATATAAAACTAAAGATATCTTCAATCAGAAATCATTACTGTCATAGTCATCTGAGATGGACTGATGCAAAGTGGAAAAGTGTGCTGAGGTCTTATGAGATTGTTTTCGGAAATCATTGCTGTTGTGCCCTCAGTGCTGAAGAGAAAAAGGACCATCCAGATTGTTAACAGCACTAACTTCAAAAGCCAGCATCTGTGATGGTATGGGGGTGTGTTAGTGTCCATTGCATCATGGGTAACTGTTATATCTGTGGTGTTCCCATTAAGTCTGAAAGATACATACAGGTTTTGGAGCAACACAACATCTTTTTCAGACATGCCTGCTTATTTCAGCAAGATAATGCCAAGACACACTCTGTACGTGTTACAACAATGTGACTTTGTAGTAAAAGAGTTCAGATACTAGACTGGCCTGCCTGTAGTCTAGACCTGTCTCCTATTTAATGTGTGATGCATTATGAAACACAAAGTGTGGAAATGGAGACCACGACTGTTGAGAACTTAAAGTTGTACATCAAGGAAGAATGAGAGGAATCTCACTTTCAAAACTTCATCAATCAGTGTCCTCAGTTCCCAAACACTTACTGAGTGTTGTTAAAATAAAAAGTGATGACACAGTGGTAAACATGCCCCTGTCACAATTATTTGGAACGTGTTGCTGGCATAAAATTCAGAATGGGTGTTGTTGGGTTTTTATTTATATAAAACAATTAATTAAGTCAATGATTTTGAACATTCTGTTTTTATTTACGTTTTACACAACATCCCAACTTTTTGGAATTGGGGTTATATATCAAATTATCATAAATGAACCAACGCACTATTTATTAACTTAAATGGGTTTAACCTTTTTGATCTAATTGATTTTAAAATGCACAAAGCACAAAATAATCTACTTCCAAACTGTATTCAGACGCTGTTTGAAATTAGCAAGAGCCAACAGGAGCTCAGGAGGACAGGTATGTTTAAGAAAGTCGTGTATCCATCAGAGATAAACTTGTGGATAATTGTGACAAGGAATTAAGAATGTGTAGTCTACTTTGTAAATTTAAAATATGCTTGAAAATAAGGAGGTAAACCTGTATAAATATGAGGTATGAACATTATTGTTGTATGAAATGTATTGGAACCATATTTCAGACTCTGCTGTGTTTCTGTTTTGTTTGTTTCTTGTTCTTTGTATTTGTATAGCTTATACAATATATATACAGTATACTATGAAATTGCTAACTAGGACCAAAATAAACTACTACCACTACCACTGCAAATGTCACTTGATGACTTCTGTTTCTCGGTTATGCACAGTACTCTGACAACATTATCTTCCAGCACTACAGGCAGCAATTTCACCCTTCTCATGTTATGTTTTTCATCCACTGCCCTGCTCACCTCTGTCTCCAGGAAGCGACGGAGGGCTCTCTTCTTCTTAATGTTCTTCCGGCGCACAGACACCGCCACGCTCAGCACCATGATAACCACCATGAAGAGGCCGCCGATCACCCCCGCTGCGATCAGAGGGGTTCTTAAGGAGCGAAAGTGGAGAGGGAGAAGAGGGAAGAAAATATGTTGATGATTAAGACAGAAGAGGGTGCAGGCATTGAGTGGGAGGATGGTGTTGGTGACAGAAGGCGGGGAGGGCAGGGCGGACAGGTTGAATAGGTTGAGTAGGAGTAAAGAGGATGAGGACAAGAAGATAAAAGTTGCCATTATGTTCATACTGCCATATGCACACACTCAAGCACGCTAAACAAGCAAAAATAAAAAACACACAGAAAAGATGTTTCTTAAGTATGTGCTTATGTGGGCAATCTTTAAAAACCCCTTCACCTTCAGTGTTTGTCAGTTTTTCCACTAAGCTTCATCTGGTAACAAATATCCGTCCATGCCGTCTCATTAAAATCGAGGCTGAGATCAAAAACATGGAAATAATCATCAAAGTGAATTCTCAGCACCACACAGACGCTGTCATTTGAAATCAAGCCTCTCAATAATTTTCCTGATATGCTCCCCAAACTGTCTACAGAGCTGTTGCAGAAATGAGCAGGAAGAGTTGGTGTTCTAGTATACCAGCTCACCCAACCCCCCCGCCCCCTCCCCCACCAAGATCTTAATTTGGTCAAGGCGTATTGAGACTCTGTCCTAAATCAGTGAAAAAAGGCTGTTATTCAGGACTGTATATCACAGTCTGCAAGGATGCACCCCATAAAATGTTATCACGGCCAGCCGGCTTCATGGGAAGAGAAGAACTCTTTATCTCCACATCTCTCTCTTTGCCTTGCACAGGGAGAAAATCACTATTTTGGGGACTTATACTGTGTCATGGTAAAGAGGTGTTGAGAACTAAAGCCCAACCCACTAATCTGCCAGGTGGATATATTGGCCAATATCAGCTTACTGCAAATATGTTGGTACCAATAATTAATAAGAAAGAGCAGTAACATTTTTTTTTGAGGTAATTTAGATGCTGTGGTCACTGTTATGTGACTGTTCACCGGAGAGCATTAACAACTTCATTTTTCAACTGTGAAATGCACTGAATGCAAAATTAATATCATGGTCACAATTAAGGGAATAGTTTAAAATTGTTTCTTAGCTTTCTTGTGGGGAGTTGGTCTAGAACAGGCATGTCCAAACTATTCCACAAAGGGCCGAGTGGCTGCAAGTTTTCGCTCTAACCAGCCACCAGCACACCTGGCTCGACTAATCAGCTGTTTGAAGACTGAAATCAGTTGATTAAATGAGTTGAGCCTGGTGTGCTCCGGCTTGGCAGGAACGAAAACCTGCAGTCACACGGCCCTTCACGGAATAGTTTGGACATGCCTGGCCTTGAAGATCAATACCAATCTCATATCTGGTGGCCAACATTAAATATGAAGCTAGAGCCAGGTTTGCTTAGTTTAGAAGCCTAACAGCCGCTCTAAAGTTGACAAAGCAACACATTATCTCTTTTGTTTATACAGTATCTATACACACAGAGAAATGAAAACCCCAGCAGTTCATGGTGCAGTGACTCGTGGAAGTCACTGCAAGGCACCTGGTCAAGAAATAATTTGGGACTTAATTCCAAGAAGAAAAAAAAAAGAAGAAAAAAGAACCAAAGAAACCAAGAAATTGTTGTTTTTTTACACTGGCATTTGTAATGATTAAACCATTAAGATATAGAGTGGTAATTAACAAGCTTTAGAGATAGGGTGGGGCATTTCTTTAAAAAACTTTTGACAGAGTCAGGCTAAATGTTCTCCTGTTTCCAGTCTTTATGCTCATTAAGGGACAATGCACCGCCCTGAAGGGGTTTATTTTGCCATAATGACCTGCTCACCGTACATTATCCCACTTATCACATCGCTACTTACAAAAAACCCCAATAATTTGACTCAAAATATTGAATTAGAAATTTTACTGTTTTTATTGCTTCCGCCAAGTCTGTCTGTGTAATACCCCAGTGTAATGTAATGAGCTGGTGGTCTTCTGTTTGTAATTTCATATTGAACCAAGTGATATGACAGTCTATATCAGTGATATCAGTCTCCTCATCTAAGTATCTGAAGACAGGGAACGACTTATTATTCATGTAATTTTTTATGAAAAAAAAGAAAAGAATATCAGCTGATATTCTCAAAATTGGATATTGCATATACTGGAAATATACTGTATAATGATAAACTGTTACTATACTGGAAAAATCCAGCATAGTGACAGTTGAGTGTGTGAAAGTTTTAAGCCTCACTGGAAGCAGGTAAAAGTAAAGGTTCCATTAATCTGACTCACTGGATGTAAGATGTGTGTATGAGCCTGCCACTGGCCGTCTATTTCAGTGAGCATTCTCCCCCTTTTGCACTATCTGCATGTTATGTTTTGTCATGTCCCCGTCGCTATGGGAAACAACAAGAATAACCTCTAAGCTAGCAACCTACACACTGAAAATGTCAAGCCACCCTAGCCTGGTCCCCGTGAAGATAAACAAGGCAACAACAATGGCTGTTACCTTTATTTTGCAGGAATTTGGCTATTTCACTGCCAGGCTTGCCATCACATGTGCAAATTTTCCACCATAACAAGTGCAGGGACACCATCACCATCCCTGCATCCTGGGCTTTGGGTTGCCCAAGACAGCTGTGATTGGTTTAAAGAAATATAAACATACCAGAGTGTTTTTTCATGTATAGCAAACTGACCATGTGTGTACTTGTCCAGCCCTGACACAGCACCAGAGAGATAGGTCTGGCTATGTGAGACTAAGGCCACATGTGTCTATATTTCATTATGCCCTCTCGGATATAAATTCTGTGGATCATGGTCACCGGGATTTCACAAAAAAATCGACAAACATTGAGTAAGAATCCTTATAAATGGCTGCATTTATATAGTGCTTTTATCCAATGTAATTTACAATTTACCTTTCATTCACCCATTCACAGACACACCGATGGCAGTGAGTTATCGTGCAAGATTCAAAAACACCTCAAAAATGTAAACAGATGGAGCAACCCCAGCTCTTCCTCCTTAGCCACAGCCGCCCCTTATTATTAATAGGTAATCCTGTTATTATTACATTTCAGAGCATCTACGTAAAGCTCATTTGTCTGCAAAGTTTGTGCATGTGTGTCCATATCTCACACTCTTCAATAAAAACTTGGGTAAATCACTGGTGGCCAATGTTCAAAAAAAAAAAGAAAAAAGCTACAAATGGCTACATATCAGTCAGGAAGAAAGGCCACCAACGATTTGATGCATGACCAAATGTCATTTAAGCATTCAGAGCTGCTGTAGATTTCTAATTCAATTTGCACGCTTCACATAATGCTCTTTCCAAGGTCCCCTGAGTGATCAGATGGAACCCAGCTATACTCGAAATGTACTCAAGACATACAGTTCTAAAGATCACTCAGCAAGCCATCTTTGTTCATTGTCGGTGATGCATTTGACCACATTAAATGCAATTTTTCTCCGCCATTGCAAGCATAAGAATCTAAAAATGCAAGGACAAGGAACCATTCAGGGCACACAGAGACGCAAGACAACTGATGATTTTGAATTAAATGGGAAAGATACTGCCGAATGGGAACATGCTAGATGAGCTATTACTCGTCAGTTTCATCATGACAGGAAGTGATTAATCCGGCTTAATCAGATCAGCACACAATCCCTACACAAGATGTATATTAATGCCAGGTGGAACGATGGCCTTTGAAGGCTTAGCGTAATCATGTGTTGCTGATAAGCCACTTTCAGTCGTGCTCAAAAGCCAATACCTCCAACAGGTAACAGATTTACAAGATGCGTGACACTTCAGAGCAGGCAGCTAAGCCCGGGGTTAGCTGGGCGTCTACTGCTGTATCCTAGACACAGCTTCTGTATTGGGGATCTGATAAGAGCTGATCTGTTCACTGGGTCAGCTGATAGCTAAATTCCTCCGGCTGCTCCAGTTCCTCTTCATCCCATTGGCAGTGTCCCAAAGACTGCTTCGGGAGGAAAGGTTTAGATTCTGAGCAGCTCTACAGAGAGTGAGAATTTTTTTTCTCTGAATTTGTAGGTATCTCCTTCAGCATCTATTCAGCAACAGCTTCAGGACACTACATGTTAATTAGCAAATCCTTACTTAATGGTTATCGGTGTCTTTCTACGTATCTAACTATCTTTCTTTTGAGCAACCTGGGTAGTCTAAATATGTTTAATTTTTCCATCCTGGTGGTTCAAAGTCACACACTGTCCTTTACCATTGCGCTGTCCTGTCCTGCATGGTTCTGTTCTTTTTTGGCTGCATCATTGTACTGCAGATCTCCAGACCCACCAGTAACTTCTGGAGTGTTGGCTGCTCACTCTCAGCCTATCAGCCTTGTTTTTTTTTGTTTTTTTTTTTCTTTTTTCTTTTTTTAGATCAGCCCCCCCAAACACCACCAACAATTCTCAGCACCGCTTGATGCCAAACTGTTTCTCGTATGAAATCCATTTGCTGTAAACTGTTAGCGGCGTTTTGTCCTGCCTCCCCCCCAGCCTCGGAATGAAAGCTAAAGCGCTATCAATTTATCAAGATACCAGGCAAATTACTCGTGCACGTACGCAAACACACACACACACAAGCATGCATGCACAGAGAGGCATTAAGGACACTCACAGGGATTTTGGGCCTTAGAGCCAGCCATTAATCAGAGAGTTGGCTTACTGGGTCTGTGTGGTGTGTGTGTGTGTGTGTGTGTGTGTGTGTGTGTGTGTGTGTAGATGGAGTGTGCTGCTGTGTGGAGTGTTTGTATGCTAAAGTACAGAGGCAATCCATGGGAAAGAATTTCATACCTGTCCATCCAGCCAATGCAGTCTTGCAGTCTTGGTCCAATGCAACTATAGGAAAAAAAAGCAGGACAAGCAAAAAGTTAAACATCCACAGTTTGTCACATATCTGAGAATGATGAGATCCTTGAGTGAGCTGAGCAAAGCAAAACATCAACTAATGGTCGGTTGGCATGGTTCATACATTTCCATATCTATACTGATGATACACAGCTTGTCTAGTGACGAATCAGGGCCAATTGATGCCCTTTCTAACTGTATTTTAAATATCGAGCCATGGATGGCGAAGATTTTTTTTCAATCAGGATGAGACTGAAGTCACTCAGTGCAAAACTGCAAGAACTGGCATTAAACCCCTGCCAACAAGCAAAGCAATACAGCAACTAATGGTTAGAATAAAAACCCTCTCATCCCAAGAACCTGTGTTCATCCTGGGGTCCTAACAATGAGATTAACGGTGTTGGACTTTACTACACAAAATCTAATGACCTTTCTTATGCTTTTGTCAACCCATTTGCACATGGAATGAGTGTGTACAGCACATAAACAAGTAGTTCTTTTGTGCACTATATGCACACACATTGGCTGCAGATCTGGATCTTACATATCATGAGCTATGAAATGGACTGTGATGTACCTCAAGGTTCAATTTTACATCCAACATTTTTTTAGCCTTTACACGCATAGAGATGGAGAGTTGGAGATGACATTTATTGCCCCCTTTTTTAAATGTATTGCAGAGAATTTTCTCAACTCAATCAGGACAAAACAGAAGTCTTACTGGTTTTGAAACTCAGAGCGAAACACTGCAAGCACTTACATTAAACCCATGTGAAAAATCTAGGAGTTACCTTAGACCCAGATCTTATTTTTGAATTTCGAATCAGAAACTTGACTAACAATGCAAAATTATCATGTTAAAAACGCTACAGATTGCGCCCGTTTCTCTCTCTCAGGACAACACAGAGACATGATTGACTATTGCCAACGCTCTACTTTTACTTCATTTATTGTTTTATTGCATGAAACACTCTGTGTTACATTTTCTTTGTATGAAAAGTGCTACACAAATAAAGTCTGATTGTGAATTAAGGTCAAACAAAACACTTAAACTCATAACCAGTATATTACATTTTTACTGAGAATATTTGCCATAAATAACCTTATTCTACTTTGCTTGTTTGATAACCCATGAAATACAAGATTCTGAAGGTCGTTCATGCTGACTATTTTTCATGCCGGAATACTGTATCACAGCACATAATGTTTGGAAGCATTCACTAAGGCTGCTGGTGGCTGGATGTTTTCCTGGTTCTATAGCTGACTGCACAGTAACTTGCAGCGACGCTGACAGAAAAAGAGATTCTGTCTTTAAAAGCATATGCATCCATGTTACTGTGAGGTGCTTTGTATAACAGTGTTCGCTCAACAGTGAACCTGAGTACATTCTCACTGAATGAAACTGCACTTTGTATCTGTCAATTTATTGATTTATCAAAGTACTGTGTGAGATTTATGTATGGACTTGTTCTGGTCATATGCTCTACAAGGGAACATAATCCGGTATCTATTGATCTCTCTTATCTGTCCACTACACCCTTTATTGCTGTCTGACAAAACACACAATGCCTCTGTGTAGGTGTAAGCATTAGAATTGCTATATCATCTTTTTCATGCTTTATAGACTTTTTTTCCTTCTTTCTTTATCTCCCTTCCCCTCCCTTTCTCTTGCTTTTCAGCTCAATTCAATTAAGTTCATTTCAAATTAAAATCCGACATTGTTCAGCATTGTTTTGTCTTCTGAGTGTTGTACATGCGTGAACACAGCAATATATAAAGGTCAAGATGACTTTCTATTCAACTCCGGCTTTAAGATTTACAGTAAAATCAAAGGTTCTTGCTGAAAAGCCATGAACAGGTGTATCACCAAACAATAACTTCAACAAACCCACGCATTTTTCTGATCTCTGTGGGAAAACTTGAAATGTGGAGTGAGTTCTGAACTAAAGCCTTGTTAGCTCTTCTCCAGCAGTGTGTCCACATCGGGTGACAGATTACAACAGCTACATTGTCTTCAGATGAAAAGCAACAATCTCTGCTGGAAATTTCACCAGTCCTCCTGTGTTGATGTTTCATATTTCCCATGTGCAATACTGGCATCATAAACCACATCTGACAGACTCAATACTAGTTCCAAAATTTGGTAGCTCTTTTGAATGTTTGGAAGTGAGGGATCGTTGTTTCATCGCTGTCTCTGCCTCTTTCCCTCTTTGTCTGTCCCTCCCCCCCCTCTCCTCACCCTCCCCTCAGCTTGTTTTTTGAGAGGCGGATCTGCTTATGAAGCCATACCTGTGACAAAGTGTCAGCCTGGTGTTTTCCATTTACGACTACATTGTTATGCTCGAGCGAGCTGGAGGCTGTCACTCAGGAGAGGAGAAATAACACACAAGGAAGTGACATAAACTCCCTGCGGAGTTAAATACAAAATGATGTCTTTCCAACCCTTGTTGAATATTACATTGAGCGATCAGTGGCTAGTGAGCAATGGAGAGTGGCAAGGTACTTCACTGACTCCTCTCACTTTCATTCTCCCTCTTCTTTCTCGTTTTCTGGTTCACTTCTCTATTTTTATCTCTTTTCCTGCAAGATGTTGGAATATAATTTTATGTTTGCAGGACGGTGAAAGGGAATATTTGTGAATATGCGCTTCTTAACCAGTATTCATATGAAAGCCAAATGCATTTACAATGAGAGAATGAGAAAGTTTAGTAAGAATATTCTGTTACTACCCAGTCACTCCAGAGGGAGGCACAGGGAAATTCAATCAGGTGTCTGTGAAATACATTATGCTGGGAACTCAATGATGTAGTGATCATTTGCAGGGGTAGCTGGTGAGCTACTATGGCAGGCGAGCTCACCAGCAACATGGATCAGCTTCTGTCTCTTGACCGACTCCAAACCTCTGCCTCTTTTGTAGAGCAAAGTGGACTCTAATAGAGCAGAGTTTTATGGAAAATGTATGGGGCAATACAACTAATATTGTACTTTCCACATTTTGCGCTCTCTGGCACCTTTGTTTCACATGTTGGCAGTGTCACGATGGCTTGCAGTTGGACAATGGAGTGAATTTGCATGTCAAAGTTAACCAAAGTTTTATCCTTTAGGAAAGCTCCAGGCAGATTCGATTCAACTTATCAATAATTCTGGCAAATAGCATTGAAATAAAAAGATTTCAGCCTGAAATTTTGATAATTTTATAGGTGGAGTGAACAGGATCAGTAAATTTAGGTAGGACAAAGGTTTAAAGCAGGATCAGGTTGGTTTAAAGGAGTGGTGGTGTACATTTTAAGGGTATATCTTGTGGTGCACAGGCAGAGGTAAAATAATGTAATGCTGGGTATAAGTACAGTACAGTACATGTAAAGTACAGCAGTAACTTGACTATTAGGTTGACTATTGCTATGGTAAAGGAATAAATCTGGACTCTGCGGAGCTATCAAACGTACATCGCCTCCTCATCGTTCGTCTTCCACCCGCCTAGCTACCCTCCAATGCCACAATAATACAAAAATCTTAAAACAGAACATTGGACATATGCCGGTTAGGCTTCAGGCCTCTCCTCTTTAGTTTGTTACTTCACATGGTTTCCCCTCCAGGTTGTGACCAGGCACAAACCCATTTAGCTTTTTACAGAAGTGCTGTACTCTTGTTTAAGAGTTAACGGCATCACGTGAATGGAAATTGGTTTTGGAGTAGGCAGGGGAATCCAGTTGAGGTTGGGTGTTATGTTTTCTGTATTAATTTTGTGACCATGGACACTTTTTGCAAAGTAAGGAGATTCTTGCCGTTCTTGTAAGGGATTACTTAAGGCTTAGCATTCAGACTACTGTATCACAGAAGTTACTCATCAAATTATAATTATAATGACATATATTTCACACAATCTCCCAATTGATTTTCCTAATGATTAGTTGTCACCCTCTCACACCATCTAAGATGACAAATGGTGGAAAAACTTCCATGCATTTTGCTTTTATCTGGTAAAATCCTGATTCCTGTTTGGTTTCACTGAAGGGACAGACTTATGATTTATGAAGAAATGGCAGAAATCTCTTACTTTCGCTGAATAATGACCACTGAACCCCACACCTCTGACCTGTCCCTGTCCCGACCATACTTACCCCTGGGTGCAGTTGGCATGGCAGGGATGGCATTCATTGTTGGCTTCTGCGTACTTGAAGATAAAACTGTTGGCACCTTGCAGGCCGTCAGGACACTTTTCCACACAATTAGGACCATCCTTGAAATGCAGGCATTTCACACAATGCTCTGGGCCCTATGGGAAGTGAGAAAAAAAGCATTGTTTTGTCAGATGAACATTTTCTTTTCAAAAACATAAAGTAGGTTTGATGTAGATGTATAGTAGGTTTACATAACCACTGAGGTGCTAAGTTACCATTTAAAAGGCACTCAGTTGAGGATTATCATTTTATTACCATTTCCATGCATATGATAACTACACGAGTAGCATGAGTCATTTCTGACTAAGCCTGTGATATATGAGTTTGAACACGGTGTTACAGTACAGCTGACCTTCGCTAAGCCCTATCTATCCCCCTTTGTTATTATTGCTATGTCTGTCAAGCTTTCCATTCTTATACTGCACACATGCATTTCACAGTGATAACGGTGGCAGATGTTAACATTAAAACACTTTAATTCACAGAGAAGTAAACACAAGCAGCTTCTTATTTCTACCTGATGACCATAGGTTTAGTCGCCCATAATGATGACTCTTGCTAGCAGATGTCATAAGTGTTGCTGGCTAATGTAAGCTGATGCTAATGGTATATGTCTACCATATTAATGTTGGAAACGAAAGGGCAGGGCTTAGATTAAGTGCAGCGGACCTTAAAATGGTCACCAGCCAAAACACCATCGCCCCCAGGAAGAGCACTGGGATAAGAGTTAAACTAACTGGGCCCAGACCTGATTCTGCACCAACCCACATCCTCTTCCTCAAACCTCACACATAACAAATTACAACTTAACCCTGGGAATAAGCCTTGAGTTTAGCAAATGCAGCGACATCTAACACAAATTTGGCTGGAGGTAAGTAAGATAGTTAGCCAGACATGCTAACATTCGCAGCTTACATTAGAGCAGATAAAGACAACATTTAATCCATTCCTCACACTCACACACTCTTCCTTGCTTTATGCTTTTACACCCACATACATGGGTTTGTCTCTCTGTTTGTTGTGTATCCCACCACGCAGCAGTTTTTAGACATTTTTCTGTTGTTTGCTAGCAGATGGAAAGTGACAAGAGGCAAGAGACAACTTTACACAATACAAAGTCAAAGGATAGAGTGCTAAAACAATCCTTTGACAGGCTGAAATCTATGTTTTTTGCAGAGTATGATGCATTGCACTCTGTCTCTATGTTTGACAGGCCTGCAGTGCCCATTTACAGTTGCCGGTCTATGATTGGACAGTTGTTGTTTGAAGGAGGGGCTTAGTGAAGGTTGGACTTTAAAAAGCTGGTTTTTTAGTGGCAGGTGTCATCACAACTCTTAATAATTTCCTGCATGCTTTTTCATGACTGCTTGGTTAGGAGACAGAAAACGTGTCTTTTTGCAACAGGTTCAGTGAGTCCAGCTTTCTCTTGCAGGTGTTTAGGTGACAGTTTACACCCAAGTTTTGATTCCAAACTTCCTGTGTGTAGAGAGTATATAATGTAGCTGCACCTGACATGAAGGACAAATGTGTGGTGTCACAAATTTGGGGGATGAGATATCTGCCTTAGCCTCACTTTGTAGCGTAGACTGATTGATGGGTACATTTCTACATCAATAACTTGCCAAGTGCAGGTTTCTTAGCAGCTTTATAGATTAAATTGTTGTGCTTGAATCTGTGTAGTGGTGAAAGCTTGAGAGCGAAAGACAGATAACAGGGAGCACAAGACAGAAAGTGAACGAAGCGAAAGGAGAGAGGAGAAAAAAGAAGTATTGTGGAGTAATAAGGGAACGTGAAGGACGGAGGGAGAGTGGACGCAGATGCAGAATAACATGGCAGCAAAGGGCTGAGGCAGCGAGAGCGAGCGAGATTATGTGTGAATAAGAGAGAGAAAAGAGGGACGGGAGGGAGAGGGAGCAGACGAGACGCATAAAGCAGTGCGAGCGGAGCAGGCAGATAATAACCATCGCTCACAGCACACACAATGACCATAACAATCCGCCTAGAACAGGATTTATGGAGCTAATATAGGCGAGGGAGGAGGTAGGGGAGGAGAGGAAGAGAGGCGAAGAGCTCTCCCAGACAGGCCTCGTATCACCAACAGGCCCAAAGAACAGCTCATTGACAAACAACACACATATAAACACAGTGAGTGGAGACTGAATAAACAAGCTTACATACCCAAAGTGCCCACACATACACACATAATAATATTTTCAATATATTTTTGTGATGAACTTTTTTATCAATTTTAGCTTCAGGTAGGTGTAAACACACTATATATAGACCATATAGACCCCTTTTCCATGGTAAACATTATGGTTTTTTTGTGGGCGGAGCTTAGGTGGATGCAGAAAAATTCCCTACATGTTAACTAACACTAGTTAGCAAGTTTTGTTGGCTCGTTTCTTAACAATGGCTGAAGAAAATCAGTGTTTTTCTTAATATGAACAGTCACTCACCTCCAGGAGTGTGAGAGTTGCTTGAAAAATTTGACATTAATCAGTGGGACCAGACTGGCCTACAGTCCACCGTCTAACGTTAGCCACACAGAAATGAGGACGGAGCCAGGAGGACGAGTGAGAGTAAAACAGCCCATAGAACCAGACTGTTTTCACATCTAACGCGATGAATCAAGGATTTATTTTGACCAAACCAGAGTTGGTGATTGTTGACTGTTTTAGTGACTTTTATTTTTTTCTTCTGTCTGTCGAGTTTAAATGAAGCATGTTTTACAAATTACAAGTTAACAAGGCAATTAAAGCTCGTCTTAGTTATAATTCAGAAAGCTGATCGGTTGTATTTTTCTATTTATAAGGAAAGTAGGTGTGAGAATATTTCCTTGTTTATTTTGTTGCAGCTTGCACACATCTCTCAGCTTTTGTCTTATTACGCTTAACCATAGATATCTCTATTTTTTTTTTACTCCTAATGAAAGCTGGTATATGATAAAACCTCAGTTTCAAGCCATTACTACTTCGATTCTGGCACCCAGCAACACAGTAACATGACATTTTAGCTGGTTATGAGGCCTATGACTCTGTTTGATCTTTTTTTCCCCCTTAGTTTTGCTTCTAGCCAACACTGTGATGTAATCATGACAAGGGACAATAAAGGGTCTATACAGTAATATTTGCAGGATACAAGGGTCCAAAATTAACCAGTAAGGAGAGATGGTGATTACAGCAATACTTTCATCTGCCATTGCTTGCCACACTGAAATAATGACAGCTCCAGCAGCATGCACTCTTGCCACTGATAGTTCGAAAAGTTTTTGTGACTGTGTGTGGAGGTTTCCAACATAAAGCAAGCAGTTAGCTAGTTAGGAGAATATGTTCATTCATACGTGTTCATTTAATGAAGTGCTGTCATTCAAGAGCAGCAAAGTGAGAGAGCATGGCACGGCTAGACCAGAACACCTGACAGGTGGCACAAACATCACAAAGTCAAAGTCTTCACATCCTTGCATTCCCACTACATATGCATGCACACACACACAATAATTAAAACATTAACACATACTGTATACGTGACAAACATGGCTAAAACAGAAACACACGCACAGAAACACACATGCATACTGTTACCGATAAACAAGAGGCCATCAAGGATGATAGCGAAGGCAGATAACTACCCTCTGGCAAGTCGAGAAGTGTGTGTGAGTGCTTGTTCATACATATCCTGAAGTAGCGTCTGTGCATGGTCTTGCATGTGTGTGTGTGAGTGGGCATACACTAAAGCCTCTGCGTGTGTTCTTTGTAGCTTGTGTGAACATACATTCACCCCGGTATAATTATGCAAACTGAACGTCTCGCTGCTCTCACCGGTTTTAGCGTTGAGCCTGGCACTTTGAGTGTCTTCCCACCCGTGGCTGCTGGTGTGTGCATGTGTGTGTGTGTGTGTGCCTGTGTATCCAATAATCCCATCACATCAGTAAGCTAAATTATGTGACAGAGCAAACAAACAGTGTTTGGTCCAGCAGGGGCAGTGGGACATCCAAAAAATGACAGGAACACACAGTGTTGCGACCAAAGTACCCTGCTGTAAATTTAAATTGCTCTGCTCATGTGCTTAACACTGACGTTTGTGTGCGACGCTGTTGGATAAGAGTGTATAAATGAATATTTCTATCTTTCCTATTTCTTTTCCTTCCCTTTAATGCACAAACCACCCCAGTATCTCAGGAGGATTGGCAATTAATCTTTATGGCCTCAGAGCTTATAGTCAAGACTTTTAACAGGCAGCTGCATAAAAAGCTTTTCAGGGCATGATCAGGTACATCAGGAAGGATTTACAGTTTATTTTACTATGATATAATGCACGGACAGTCATCACGCTCCACTATATATCTGCCAGGGTCCTTAAATATACTCACACAGTAGAAGTCTTAGAGAATCATCACACCACAGAATCATTTTAAGCATTTATGATGAGGTGGAGTGATTGAAGGTGCAGATGGGAGAGGAGGCAGAAAAGAATGTATTTTATTTAGATATCATATGTTAAACTAGTGAAGTTTGCTGCTACAACATTTGCAGAACATAGGAAGATCGTATGGGAAGCAACACGCAGTGTCGATCCCATAGATGAAACAAGTGGATTTTTTTGTATTTTTATATTTTATAATTTAAAAAAAATAAATATATAGTGAATTTTGAAATAAATATAAATATTTGAGTTGAGAGAAAAGAAGAAAAAAGATGAAAGGAAGGAGAGGACAGGCCTGTTTTCTTCGCCCAAGTAAGTTTTTACAATTTTTTTTTTTTTTTTACTTTCTCAAACATTTTAGTCATTGCAGAAGGCGAATAGAGCAGGCATTATAGTCAGCAAAATCACCAAAATGCATCTTTCCTGTTAACCATGCCATTCTCCTCTCTACATCTTCTAGTAGCAGAGAGTGTGCAGGGGCAGAAGGGATGTTTCGCTGGATATGTTTGTCTAGTCTTCCTGATTCACTGATCCTTTATCTGACTGTTAGAATCCATGGCCTCGACCATGTCTCTGAAATATCAGTGCTCTGTATTTATAAACTCATGATGCTGAAGTCGCAGAAGGATTTTTGAAATGGTGCCTTTTTCGTTCAGACCCACCTTTCTGTCAGTTTTGTCTTGGATCTTTACTATTCCCTAAACTATAAAGCTAAGGACTTGCAACATGACTCGGTCCTGCCTCTGGCTGTCTGTCATAGTCAAGACACAGTAATAGATGGACTTTCTGAGAGATACAATGAACAAGTGTGTTTGTATCACTGATCAACAACAACAGCAGCGACTCTAGATCTCCGATTATCACCTATTCTGTCCATAACACAGCCTGTATTCATGGCTATAGTCAAATCTCCAGTCTCTGTGCGCAGGGGGCATTAGGCCTATCAAATCACTGTGTGTAAGCTGTAATGTAATTGCTATGGGCTCTGTGGCCATAACATGATTGCTGTAATCCATTTGTGTGCCTGTGCTGCACATATGACATCTACATGAGGTCCAACAGGTTACCCTGGAACATTTCCATTACACACAGCTTGGCAAGTCACAACACACACGTACAGACACACTCACAGGCTGAAATGCCACGTGAAATGTCCAGTGCTTGTGCATGGAAATTACAGGATGACAAAAATAAGAACCTACTGAAAAAGTCACAGTCACCGTAGCTCCATTAAAGTTCACTAATTTGTTTTTTTTTGGGCTTTATTACTGGAGCATGCATCCTCTATGACAGAAATACACTCTTAGGCATTGGAAAGTGAAGACGTGGGGTTTGGATTAAAAAACAGTGGACCCTGAGACGACCAACAAATGGAGTTAGCATCTATCGAAAATGCTGTCGGATCAGCCGGACGCACCGCAATGGGTGACCGCCCCAGGTGGCGAGGAGGCGAGCGGATAAGAGCCATGCTACAGCTGGGACTTCAGGCTGCTCCTGGATAATGTTTGGACAGGAAAATGAAATAGACAAAATGGGACTCAAGCTGGCCAAACAACAGGAATCCAGAGACTGTAGTGCCCACACACAGAGACTTGCTCAGCATCCTGGATCTGGCTGTTGCACTTGAGCGGTGACAGGCTGCAACACACAAGATTCTGGTAGGACGGAGGGAGGACTCTGTGTTTTTACATCTATAATCAAAGTTGATGGACAACGTTTTGCAGATGTTGAACTTCTAATGTGAAGATGTCGACCATATTATTATCACCATCTTATTGCTGCTATTTACATTCAACCTGGCACAAATTAAAAAAAAATGCAGCATTTATTTTGTTTCTTTTTGCTGAGTGGTTTTTTTTGGACTGACCCAAACTGACTTAATTTGATCTATAAACTGACTTGAACTGAACATTTTTTTCGTCTCCCTTTTTGATGAACTGAATCTATTTGAGCTAAAAGAAAACCCGGAGAGGAATTTTGAGTTTGGTATTTCTTTGCTTTGTGGACTGGATTGGGACTTTGTGGATATTATGTAAATATTTGAATGAATATTTGTCTTGACTTTGCACTTCTTTTGTGGGATTTGGGGGTGATTTGAAAAATATTTTAAATACATTTATTGCACTTTTGCTCTTGAAATTTGTCTTGGATTGTTGTATATAAATATGCATTTATTTTGTTTAATATTTTTACCCTATTCCATTCAGAATTTAATTAATCATCTATGTGTATTTCGTGTGTATTATGAAGGAAGTACAACTCTAATTTCATTGTACAACCCTGTGTCCTGTGTTGTGTAATGATAATAAATGTTCTTGAGTCCTGAAATTATATGTATAAAGAATATAACCTTTTATATATTCCTCAATTAGACTATTCAAATAATCCTCTATATGGACCCAAAAAAGATAATGGGAATGAGAACAGCCTCTATTGATTTTGCATTTGTTCTGATAAACTAGTTGAGACACGAAAATATTTACACAGCTAATTAAAATTATTAAAACTTTGAAAAAAAAAAGTGTCATGTGTACAAGTGCCTTGCTGTTCTAAGTTTTAAATCCCTTTCTTCTCAAAGTGCTAGAAGAAAGGTACATGTATTGTTTTATTATCTTTAAAGCAGCCATCTTCCCATCACTTGTCTAAGAAAGCCAAGTGCAGGGCTGTGCGGTATCAAGTGGACCGCCAAGATAATCAAACCAACAAATCTCCTCCAACAACAACAAACACACTCAAGTCAACAACCGTGGATGTACAACAACCGTGGATATACAAACTTTGGCCTTTGCTTCCCATGCCTGCACGCTCACACACAAACACTGTTGTGGTACCACTTCTAAACTATATTGGGCAAACTGTTTGACAGGGTGTGATAGGACACAAAAGACAGCACATGGCCCCTCTGGCTCGCGTATGTCGCAAATCATCCCCCTCTATCAAACGGCAAGATAAGATTTTAAGAGAAAGCGCAGGGTCAGGGGCCTCGTGTAGCTGTGGGTGCAGAGCGCACCAGAGGCAGGCGGAAATGAAGGTCAGGGATTTTTCTTTTTTCACTTTGGCATTTTTGTAATGTACAGCTGCTACCAAACAATCTTTCAAACGGCTTCCATGCTTCTGTGAGAGCTTGTGCAAAGCAAAAGTTTGTTTGAGTACGATTTGCCTACTGGAAAAAGCAAAATATATATTGTATATAAATTAATTTTAGAAAAAAAAAACTTTTTTGAAGGTTTACATGAAATAAAAACAGAATCATACACACACACATAAAGCCACAAAATAAGGCTGATCTCAGCTAAAACAACCACTTTTACCTTTGAGTCTGAACATGAGACATAATCAATAGAACAGCTGAGAGGCACACTTTGACTGCTAATACAATAATTAATCATAGTCTCAGATGACCACAGGGAATGTCTGCAGCTCCAAGTCATTTGGTTTGTGGTGAGTGAAGCAATGCTCTGGCCTTGAATGGTTTTCTTTGCGGGGGAGCAACACAGAAAACATTAATTTAACCCGTTGAGATGATTCTGCTTTCAGCTGGTGTGATTCTTTGTTGGTTTTAGTCTTTTCATTTGATTTGTTTAAATAAATACAGGATATCATCAGCCTAATCCTTTAAGTCCAACTTTATTAGAGGTATGCTCACTCTATTCGACCTTTCGGTCCCTGACCTTTCATTCTTAAAGGAGATTAAAATATAAGTTCACAATTTTCCACAATGTAAAAATCACATTTCAGAAGTAGTCGAAGTAATGTAATGTTTGGAGTCCCATTCAGCTTTCTGCTTTGGTGACGGCAGTCTATTTTTGTGAATCATAAAAACCTGAAATTACATCCTGCTCCCTTAACCTGCTAATCTTATTCCAGTAAAAATATGTCAGTTATGTTTCTCTTAGATTTGCATGTCTGAGGTCATGATGTCAAGTCTATTCCAGATTCTTCCCCTGCAGCTGAAGTTTAAATCTACTCCACAAATTCGATTGTGTCATCAAATAATGTATTATTATTAGTAGTAGTAGTATCGTGTTATTAAGTTTTCATAAAGGCCACTGAACAAAACAAGTCAGGCTAACATTAGTATTCAATAACATTCAGAATATTTAACAAACTGAAATAATAAACTTTACTTTAAAATATACCTCTCCTGAAACGATACTATTAGGTTGTTAAGGAGCAGTATTTTACTAAGTTGATCTGCCTTAAATTTGTGTTGCATTAATGCAAAATGTTAAAACAATGGTCAGGTGTCCCTGTGAACACTTAAACACATTTTACTTCCTGTAATCGTTCCTCCTGCTCATACTGGCCATTAAACGATCCCTTCTTCATGTTTAAAAGATGGGGGGACAAAATCTGCAGTCCTCGTTTTATGCAAAAATGTGTAAAAAGTTTATCTGAAACTAATATGAGGCTTCAGCCATCCAAGTAATACAAATCAAGTTAATATCTACCAAAGCCACAGCCGGAGACCCCTCCCTCATGCACAATGTAAGTGAAGGGGAGTCAACTTGTGTTGTGCAAAAATTTGGTTTATCTGAAGTTGATTTGATAGATAAGCAGTCTGAGTTACACAGAGTGTAGGTATGTCTTTTTGTCTTTTTATTACATAATTACTTCTTTGTGTTTTCCTGGAAAGTTTTTCCTTGAGCTGCAGTGGAGGGTTAGTAACAAGAACAGCTGAATTTTGTACTTCAACTAGTTATTAGTTAATTATAACTTATTTCAGTTGCCTCAACCATGCGGGACTAACTTCATTTATGCCATTCTGTTGTTTGTTTTTGCAATTTAGTTCATTTCTGATGAATGAAGTAATCTAGTGCAGTAACGCTGACTGTAATGTTATCTGTGGAGCTCACCTCACTCTCTCAGCCCAGTGGGCAACTTTATGGTTTGAACAAGCTAGCTGCTGGATGCTAGTCATGTTTACACAATGTCGCTGTTTCTTTTCCACACATACGTACTTATCTTCAGGACATGTAAATTTAACGCTACATACAGCAGCGACACACTCATACTGGCGTGGAGCAGAACGGACTTCCATAGAACAACAATGCTAATGCTAGCCACACTATCATTAGTGCTACAGTATAAAGTTCCACAAAAAGCAACAAAACAGTTACCAACATTAAACCTCCTTCTCTTATTATTGTAACATGTCAAGACTTAGAGCTTCCAAGTTTGAAGTCAGGTCACGGACAGCCGGTATCGATCGAGCCTGAACCTTTTCGGGCCCTCGTATTGCTTATCAGATTATTTAAAGCATTGATCTGTTCATTAAACATGCACTGCCATGCAAAACAAGAAGGGCCTAGCCTCATGAAAAGAAGACTGCAATTATTGCGACAGCCCTACTTAAAAGGATGTAACTTTGAGAGATATTAAATTGATTTGTCTCATCTGGACGGCTGAAGCCTCATAACCAGTTTAAAATAAAATGTTCAACACATTTCTGCACAAAATGAGAACTGCAGATTTTGTCCCCCCCATGATTTAAACATTAGGAAGGAATTTTTCAATGCCTAGTATGAGCAGGGAAAATAATTACAGCAATCAAAACCTGTTTCAATTATTATATCGGCTCCTGATTATTGTGTTAAGACAGACTTGAAAAACTGTGAAACTATCCTTTAAAATGATATCAACTGTGTTCTTTTAAATGACAGCTACCTTGATATTCACAGTCACATTATGACAGTGCACTTCACCTGTCAGTGACAGAATAATGCCACCGTGTTTTCTTTTTACGCTGAATGCCATTTCTCTTTAATGACTAGATAAAAGTAAACATAAACAAACTCCCCAGATGACAGCCTTTCCTCTCTGTCTGTATTAAGAAGACATATATGAGTGAAATGAATCATTCAGTCTGCCCCACTGTTGTTGTCTGGAGAAGCAAGCTTACCGGACCGTGGCAGGTCAAAGAGTCATCGTCAGCTCGCTCACACTGGCCATCACACTCCACGCACACACGATCCGTTGGCATACTCCCGAATATCCCTGAGAGAGAAGGAGAAAAGGGATGGAGGGAGGGGAATAGAAAGTGATACAAGGGCGAGGGTGGGTGGGGTGGGGGTGGGGGGGGGCAAAACATTATGAAATATAACCTGGATGTGTTTTCTCAACAAATATGAATGTTAGACGGTGTAGAATAAACACACAAGATGTGCCTCATTGGTTAATTTTCAAATATGAAGGGAGCTAAAAGGTTTAGCAACAGGTCTTCAATCACCTCTATACACTTTAAACAAATGGTTTCACACGTTTATCAGACAGTAAAATAAGCTGTGCTAAGGAAGAAATTAATAAACAAACACATCTTTTGAACCAAAATGGTGTGACTTGGAAAAAAAAATGTCAGGCTTGATCAGTGGCTCTGAATATAAGAGCAAAGTTTAAGTTCTGATGACCCAGAAATGGTAAGAAACACCTGTGCATCATGTCAAACCCAACCAAATACTAAACGAGTCATTTAGATCATTTATATCTGTAGTGTGTGTGGGGTGTGTGTAGCTTTCATTGATTCCCCAAAACACAAACTTTCAGATGTCAAACACTTCTTAATATCAACTTCTGATCCTGCTAACAATGCACCCATAAAAACGGCTCTGACAGAATTTTCTTTAAGGCAAAATGGTTTTGAGAAACTATTTCCAGTTGGACACCTCCAGTTCTTTGAATGTGGCATGTGACTGTGAGGAAACAGCTGCTGTGTTTCATCAGTTGTTCAACATGCGCTTGTTCGCATTGTTGTTACATTTGTGAAAAACTGAAGTGAACTTGATGAGATGGACCCTCAGAGGGCCGATGGAAGCAAGTCAACAATGATGGCCACAAGGTAAATATCACCCACAATGCACTGCAGTCATGCTTTTGGTGCAAAAATATATTTATTTATTTATTTACCAGTGATAATGCATGTTAATCAGTGTTTCACATAAAGAAAATCAGAAAATTAGAATCTAAATCAGAAACTGATGCAGCTCATTACCAAGTGCAAAAGACGGTTTTGCCTCATTGAAACAAGTCTGCAGGTATTTCTGTTGATTTGTAAAAATAAGTTTAGTGCTAAGCTACAACTGACGGTCAATCCATGATAGTTTGGGCTCAAAGTGAACAAGGGCGAATGTGTTTCATTAAAATCCCCCGCTTCTCCTCCGCCCACTGCTCCCCAAGTGACCTCCATGCGATGTGTGCCGTTACATCATACTGAGGGCTGAGGGTAAGAGGAACTACTAATGAAATGCAGCGAGTGCAATGCAGCAATACATTCTGACTGAATCACATTATGGCTTCATGTTTTCTATTCTGGATTTCAAAATCAGTGGAAGTACATTTCCGTCATATATTATGTCTGCAAATTCAGAGGACAAGTTGTGCAAAAGAAAGAAAAAAAAAATCAAAAGAAATGATCTCAATGTCAACATCACATTTTATTTTCCAGAACGCTCTCTGTAAGAGGCTTTTTATTTCTGAACACAAGTTTATAAAGCTTCCCTCTCAATCAATAATGTCTGAATCGCTCAGAGTTCAGGATGGTATATCCAGAGCAGAGAAGACAGACGGAAGGATGAAGAGACACAGAGGAATTATTGATAGTGGATAGATTTGTCTGTTTAAATCTGCTAGTATGAGCGTTGTTTCTTACAATGCTGACTTAGGAAATAATTGTCAGAAGATGTCGTCATAGCATCAATAAGCAGTTTAAAACACACACACATACACATACAAGCGCACTCCCACAAGCATAATAACACTGATACCATCACCAGGAGGTCGACTCAGTTGAAAGGTGCAGTACCTGCGAGGGTTGCAGCGTTTTCAAAAATCAATTAAATTAAGTGCCTTGTTATTCAATTTCTGCAATCCCCTTATAATAGTAGAACACCGGAGTGGCCTCGAAAAGTCATTAAATGTGACCACAGTGCGGCTGAGTTGGCACTTTGCCTTTGTCACCACAGGACAAGGAGAACGACTTTTGGCCACTTCTCCTTTGGTCAGTGAAGGAAAACAGAATGTTCAATCTCAGCAACAGAAAAAAAAAAAAAAAAAAAAAGATGTCGTTGGCCCGGTGGGATCTAAATCAAATTAGTATTAATTATGCTTCATCTGGCCTTCATAAAACCTTCCAGGAGGCAGGGGAGGTGAGGCTTTGTCTGGGTGTGTGCTGGTTGAAATAATAAAGGCTGCTGTGTAGCTGGAAGATATCACTGACGCTTTAGACTTATAGCCTCTTGCACAATGTTCTGCTGTGTTCGGCTTTTTTTTTTTTTTTTTTTTGTGGGTTGCGAGACAAAGATACAGCAACCATTTGCAGTGAATAATAAACCTTTATACGGATTTGATGCAAAATGAACATTCATTTCAAATGGCTTTTAGACATAATCCGTACTGCCAAACCTGTATGTTCACACAAACAAATAACACTCCATGTTGAACAATAAATGGTTTCGACTTTGTATTTTAAACAGCCATTGACAAATCCACTGGGATGTAAAGCAGTTCAAGCTCCTCATTGTTTTGCTGCTGTCTGACACATGTCGTGTGGAGAAATTTCAAATGTTTTCAATGAATTACTGAGGCTAAATCCACCCAAACTGAAACTCATCATTTTCTTTCTGCTAAAAATATAGTTTTTCTAGTCCACACTTGTAGTGTGCAAACAGTGCACATAAAAAGCTGAGTTTCCACCCAAAGTACGACTTATATTCCCAGGAACTACTTTTGAAGGAATGCAAAGGTCCCACCATGGTATAAAGACCCATGAAGATTAGGCAAATTAGTCTGCTGACACATAAAGTGGCTAAAGTCACTTCAGCATAAATGATCAATAGGCCTGGAATTTGTCGTCAGCCCATCTGTCATATGCTTTCTTCTATAAGTTCATACTGATAACAGACTAGTTGGTGTACTTTTTGAAAGTACTGCTCCCTGAGCAGGGACTTTTTTTTGGATGGTAAATTAATGTTCCAGGAACTCAATTTAAACCCCTGCTCCCTGCGGTGGAAATGCACTAAGTTCCTCCAAAGATTCCTAGTCCCTGGGCAAAATTCCTGCAGTGGAAACACAGCTAAAGTCAGTCTTAGAGTATGTTCACACCACCAGCGATAAAAAAAAAATAAATAAATAAAAAAAATAATAAATCAGGCTACAAGTCATTTCAATTCAAGCTGGTGACATGAAGTCAGTAAATGACACCTGATACTTTTTACTGCATGTTGGGCCGAGGCGCGACGAATCAAAGTTGAGCTGGCGTTTCATGGGCGCATTGAGGTTTTTGTTTTGCCACTGCTGTTTCCAATCTCGCCATGTGCTGTGTAAACAATGAAAGAAAAACTCATTCTTGCAGTTTCCAGTTTTATTTAACCCTGCCATTTTTTCTTAACATGACATCAACAACAACAAAAACAAGCAGCTTCAGATCAGTGTTCGCTGCACACAAGCTTCACTTGGGACTTAGTGCCAATGTAGCCGGCCATGTTCGACCATTTTGTTACTGGTAGTGTGAACATGCAGTTTCCTCTGTCCTGCCAAGTTTTTGTCATGCTCTATGCATGATAAGAAGTAAGATCTGCACACTGTCATGTGATCCTTGCTTAGGTAGATTTGCTGCACTTCTACTGCTGAACCAATCCACACAGAAGTAAAGGTGCCACACAAAAACTTAAAACTACAGGGTAACTTGAATATTTGATCAGACAAAGCAACAAAAAAAGCACAAAATAAGAGGAACAAACAATAGTGAAATTTAAATAATGACTAGTGAAGGCACACAACAAGGCAAGGGTCAGGCAAGGTAGAGGGTTGGGGGTGCATTGGTGTTAACGCTGATGGTGTCGGTGGTGCTGACGTGCAGGTGGACAGGTAGGCAGGGCGTGGCCCCGTGCGCAAGCAGTGACTGTGACACGCAGTGACACGCCTAGCCCCCCTGCCCTAACAGCACCCGCTGGTCCTCCTCAAATGCGGCCACCAACATTTTTTGATCAAGTTGAGACCCTGAACTTAAAAGCATCTTTCCAGCAGTTCTGCAAGGCAAAAAAAAAAAAAAAAAATTCTAAAACGTTATTAATAAAACTCAACGGGGGAGCGGGTTCTGTCACCTTCCACTGTGAGGTGGATAGCATCAAGTTATATTTCCTTTTAAAGTCACGGGACCCCCGTTGTTTTGAAACTCTGTAGGGGTTCCTTTTAAAACTCAGATTTACCACTATGTCTTAAATTGTTCTTTTCAGCCCCAGGCTCTTCAATATTATCCGTAGTAAACAGAAAAATTACTGCAGACTTAAAAGCTGTAACAAAGAGCCTTGGGGCGTTTAAGTTTTGATGAGCAGGTTGTGCAGCAGGTCTTCCAACAACTGAGGATTACTTGAAAATTTAACCACTCCTATTCAGAGTTGAATAGATGAATTAATACATGTTTATGTATTTGTCCTCGATTTGATCGCATCATACTGCTGCTCCACTCTCCCGAGATCTATCGAGAATATTCCTGCAGGGGCTCTGTCAAGAACTTAATAAAGGAATCAGTTTGATCTTTCATGCACTGGTAACCTTCAAGTTGTATACGTAACTACGATGGTGATTACTTGAAAAGCAGAGTTACATCAGTCGACTTACAAACCAAACTCTGATGACTTCAGGCAGACGTTTTCCTGCCTGCTTGAGATGAGGTACAGTTTGCTCCAAAGACGGCAAACACTTCAAAAGGCACTTGTTGGTTACCATAGAGACCTGACAAACACTTTCTATTGCTACAACTGTGTAGCTCCAAGGTGTGTGGCTGACCATGTGCTCCCGAGGGACTTAAAAGGAGAGCAGTGAAAATGGTGATCTTTGAAATGAAATCTTTCTAAATCGGGTAAAAATAGCAGAACATATGAAGGACTTGAAGTAACGTGTACACTAACCTTTTAATTAACCTTTCCCGCTCCAGTCCTCCCTACCATACATTTATTTTGTAATTTTCAGGTGACAGTCTGTAGTAAGAGAAAGCAAGAATATGCCACATAGAAGTGGTACACATCATGTGAAAGCTGTAGAGCCGAAGATTTGAGATGCAGCTCAGCTCTGTGTCAACTTTTTAAAGTCATAAATCTGTAATAAAGTTTGTGCTTTATTTATTCAAATTTTGAAAGTTTAAAGGGTTTAGCGCATCATGATGGAGGCATGTGATGGCTATTCCCATGCTCTATTATAAGTTCTTGCAGCAGTTTCTGTGTTGATCCCATTTCTTACACAGATTTGGTGCACAATTTAACCATTGTTGACCACTGAAGAATCGATAAAAATGGTCAAAATTCCCTCGGAAATTACACATTACATTACACATTAAGCCAGCAAGACCTTGAGGCATGCCATAGAAAAAATCATGCTGTGATTGTCATCAAAAACGTTTGACAATTTGGATATTTCTGCAAGAATGCATTTTTCTCCAATTGGATGGTGAGCACTTCTGTTCTGTAGATTACTCAGAGACCCCCTTTTTCTCCAGGCCCAAGATCTCTAGTTTGTGGTTGTTTTGTAAGGCTGTGATTATCGTAGAGGTCACAATAGGTTATTTTATACAGTGAGGTCAAGTTTCAGCTACCCAGTCATAACAATTTCTGCAATTCCAATACTGTTTAGGGTACACTGTATGCAGAAATAATGAACTAGAATAGGAGGAAAAATATATTTGCATGCAAATAGCATAGTTTGTATTTATGGTTATGGTTTATGGTTGGTTTTTAGCATCAAGTGGGTATGTCTGCAAATGGGTAACAACAGGACCCATTTTCATTCCGATATCTTGAGGTGAGATGTCTCCTTCACAAGCCAAAATGTAGTCCCACTTTAAAGTGTTCTTCACCCCCTTCCTAAGCTGTTTGATATCAGTAGTTTTCTTAACACTTCCAGTTTCATATGATACCAGTATCTTCACTCTACTCTACTCTTTAAAACTCAGCCCACTACAGCCTCTGAAAGAGAGTAATGGTGGCCAGGGACGTGGATACAGACATTAAAGTAAATGATTGATAACAGATTAATAAAGCATTTTGTTCTGGGGGTCTGTATACACTCAACCTTTTCCAAAGTCAAATTCAAGCAGTTCTCAAGCATTTCTGACACAGCAGCTTTTCTAGCACCTTACAGCTGTGAAACTTTTCAAACCTTGAGTGTTTTCAAGAATTTCCAGCACCTGTAAAACCCTGAAAACTGCAACCAGTAGCAGGATGGGTTGGCATTTGAACAAGATAATGAGAAACAAAGCTTCATTTAAAACAGTCTCATTGTGAAGTGTACTAACCTTTTTTTTTTCATTTTACTTCACTGAAAATAAAAGGGTTATTTGTCATTGACCCAACAGTGTCGTGTTGATGCAGCCTAACTTGTGACAACTGAACATGAATGAGTGCGGCCTGATTTTGTCCCCCGTGTGAACTTTGCACCGCTCAGTTAATAAAAGCAGCATGAGCAGAATGGTAAGTAGGGGAGGATCGGTGGTGTGCTTGACGAGGACCTTCTCCAGGCCAAATGAATTGGCATTATAATAAAATGCATTACATTTGTGGCCAAAGAATATGGGATTCTTGGGGTGGCAGGGATGAGTCATCTTTGTTTGTGTGTGTACATTGGCGCCCTGCAGATTTTCTTTGTGGTGATTCACTTGGCCGAGAGAAGAAAGTGGCATCTTCACTCACATCTGTGTTTTTCCTGGTTTGTCCACAAAACTTGACACAGATGTCCCTACTAAGATGGTTGGGATAAACAGGGTCAGACTGCAGTTTAGCTACGAAATTTTGTGCTTTTCACCATATCATCCATTTTGTTCCCCTTGAAAAGAGACATCTCCATTTTGCTTCCTAAATTAGGCACAATTTTGGTCATCCGGACACACAAAGTGCACTCAGCAGATGGAGAGGTAAAATGTGGTATCTTGTCAAGTATAGATGCTACAAATTATGTAGGAGAAGGCCAGGACATGATAGTTTCCCTGTTTTTTTTTTTTATTTCATTTCATTTTGAGTCAATAAAAGTGTCTACTGAAAGATAGGTCTGCTGGCATCAGTCCAAGGTGAGCCACAGTATTTGAACCGACTGGTCTGAAATAAACCAGAAAATGCACCAGAAAAACTGGCCGTCACGACCTTCATTTTTTCACAAGATAGTTTCAAAAATTGCAGGTAATCAAATTACTGAGTCAAGGCCATTGAAAGAGAGCAGGAGCTGTGTGATTCAGCGGTTTGTTTTCTTTTGTGAGCATCAAATAGAAAAAAAAATTAAATTTGTTTGACATAGACAAGCGAAGCACATATATCCATGACTTTTTTGACTTATGTGACACTGACTTATGCAGGGGGTGGCATGAAGTGACACCAATCTGAATCATATTAATTTATATCATATAATGTTCTATATTTATATTTAGTTATTGGTAGAGAATTTCTTATCAAATACTACTATTTTTTTATTTATATTTTAATCACCCATTTGCTTTATATAATTTTTTGTGCATGGTTTTTGTGAGCAGCATAAAGGAAACTATCACAAACATTTTGTTGTACATCCCTGTGTTGTAAAATGCTCAACAAATAAAATTAACTTTGTAAAAACATTAAAGTAGGCTACATAGCAAAGGAAATAACGCACATATTTAAAAATACTCGTCAAACGGTTGGTTGTAACTAATGCCCCTCTTCTCAATGGACAAATTATACTTGAGGACAATGGGGTGGCCCTACCAGGCCCCTCCTCTAGAAATGCCCCTGAGCATATTTAAGCACAGGAAACAGGAAAGCAGAAAATTAGCCGAGCTTCTGCCAGGTACCAAGCATGCTCAACTGTTATTGGAGCACAGAGCGAAAAGGGGCGGGACTTAGGATGGGTTAACTCCAAGGTTTCCTAAGGACACTGCTTGGCCAAACTGGCAAGCACCTCAGATCCAGATGCATCTCATCCTCTGATTGTTCTATTTCATAGATGACAGCTGTCCAGTGAAAACCACTTATCTCCAAATTTGGTGATTTTGATCTGTGTGAGCTCCTATATAAGTTGAGACAATTCTCCTACTTCTTAAGCCAAACAAACCTTTTATAAAGCCACTGAATCATCTGAAAAACGCACTGCCCATTAGCTGAAATTGCCATTTTGGATTTATGTGGTTTTCACAGGACAGCGACGAGTTGTCTTTGCTGAGTGAAACGGCACCTCTGCTCTTCTGTGTGTTCATTTTTATGCCGGTAGCGGAGGTGGTTTTTGTTTCAGGTGAGGTGGCTCACCTTTGCTATTGAACACAGCTGAAAACCTTGGATTCGTCACAAAAAACTGTATTAGACAGGACTCCGTTTACACAAAGGAAATCTATTCTCTCTTTTGTTCATTTATTATTAAATACACATTGCAGAGCGGATACCAATGTGCCACAGATTTATGTTTTCAATCAATGCCCCATCTGCTATTTCCCTCAATCAGCCAAGCAGTAAGAATGCTCCCCAACCTTCAACCGTGCATCCATTTATCCAACTAGCACAATGTAATCTAGCAGTCAGGATGACACAGGGTGACAGTGTTGATGCATCTGAGTGTACGCGTGCATGCTCATGCATAACTCACCCTTCATAGAGATTACAGCTATCCACACAGGTTCGTCCACGGCTGAAGTATCTGCAGGAGAGGCACTGGTCTGGGCCAGGACCCCAACACCCCGAGTCCGAGCACAGCGGGTCACACACCATGTGATCCTTGGCTGCTCAGCGCACACATATACGAGAGGAAAGACAGTAAAAGAACAGTGAATTACATTGCAGTTGTGCTCTAATGACTCAGTGCAGATGCAGAGAATAAACTCTAAATTACCCCAAATTAGCTGGGTATAAAATTTGCCAAAATAGGCACATTATTTATGAAAGGAAACAGGGCTAGATGTACTAAGGCACATGCAATTTGCGAGGGTTCATTTTTGCATTAAATTTCTCCGCCTCCGCAGAGCAGCTGTTAATGTGCGGCGGTCTATGAAAGGTGTGTTTTTTTTTGTGGGGACGACTTTCCTAAACAATGGTAGGAGTAATTGCAGCAAGACAGAGGAATAGGGCTCAAAGACGTGCTGAAGGATTACACTATTTCCATTCAGTGAGTGAGAAATTCAAACAATATGCATTGAGCAGTCACACAATAATTACTCTCCTGGATGAACTCGCAGACGACCTAGTTCCTCCCACAAAAATGCTCCCATTCAAACCCGGCAACAGTTACACTTTTTAAAACATTACATTAATTAACTCACTAGGGTGGAAGACTGCGCCCATTTGCGCATGTATATACTGTATATTCTGTATTTATATAAACTGTGTGGTATGGTTCACCGTGAAGCTTGCAAAGGAAGGAGCTGTGCTGCTTCATTATAAAAATGCTGAGCCAACAGTGACGAAGTGCTGGTGGGACTCAGAAAGCACCTGCAGATGCTGTGCAGACTTGTTGATTTACACTTACAGAGGAGACTGAGACAAACAAGCCCAGGAACTTTATCTGTATGTACTGGAAGTGTTTAGGCAACATTTTATATTAACCATCATTAATAAATAGTTAATTTACAGCAATTAAACATTAGTTAACAGTTATTTTAAAGATTTGAAGAGTGTTTGCATATGATTATAAACCATTTATTAAGCGATCGTATCTATATAAAGGCCATCCAAATGATGTTTATACATGCACTACGCAGTATTAACCATTTACAAAGTATAATTAACATCAGCTGCAATTACACAATAACTGCACAGATAATGTTTATAGACAACACGTTTGCAATCAAAATAAATATTAACCATGAACAAAGTGTTACAAATATGTGGTCCATCTCTCAATCATTTGATAATCATTAACAAATACTTAATACAGTATAAATATTATGATGTGTTCAACAATTAGTTTGCTAATTTAATCAGAATGTAACTTTGATCATCTCTTATAGCATTACTTATAATTAATTAATTGCTATGGCAATGGCTTTGCCTGTAGGATGCAGCGGCCCTTCAAACTTCTGTACTTTTCTCCTTTTATCCGTCATTTTTGCAGAAATACACATCACCCATGACAGACATATACTCATAGGCTTTGGAAAATGAAAATGTGAGGACTGGATTAAAGAGCAGCGAGCCCTGAGACGATCAACAAATGCAGTTGGCATCTTTCGAACATGCAGTCAGATCAGCTGGATGCACCATCGTGGGTGACTGCCCCAGGTGGAGAGGAGGTGAGCGGACGAGAGCCATGCTACCAGATAATGTCCGTTCAGGAGGATGAAACGGACAAAACGGGACTCAGGCTGGCTAAATAACTTGAGACCAGAGACTGTTGTGCCCGCACAGAAAAACCAGCTCCGCAGCATTCTGGATCCGGCTGCTTCACCTGGAGGATGGATCGCACTCTGACGTGACAGAACAAGCAAGAGCAAGACTCCGATCGGAGGACAACATTTTAATGTGATGAGGTAGATCATATTATCATCACTACCTTGCTGCTGCAGTTCAAATGCACTACAGAATTATTTCCTGGGTGTCTACGTGTTTGTAAATATATATTTATTTTGTTTTATATTTTCTCTCTGTTGTATACTACATTTAATTCATCATCTGTGTTGTATTTTGTGTGTATTATTAATAAAGTATAACTCTAATTTCGATGCACAACCCTGTGTTGTATAATGAAAATAAATGTCATTCAATCCTATTGGCAAATATAATAAATCTTTACATTGCTTGTTAAGAGTATAACAACTCTTAACTCAAGTTCAGTTAACTATCAATTTGTATTTAACTAATTTTTCAGTGATGATTATTATAGTGTTAAAAGGGTAAGTTTGTCCTTTCAGCTCCTCTCATAATTTTTGGTGTCAAAAGGTTCAAATATGTCGATACTGAATAATAAAAGATTTTCTTTTTGCTTCAAGCCAAATATATCTGCATCTGCTTTAAACACGCAAATCCATAGCTGCACACAAACAGTACAAACAAGTACGGGCTGCCTGGATAGTCATGTAAAGCCATTAAAAAAAAAAAAAAAACACCCTTGATTTACAAAAGTGTGAGACGTTTAGGTTTGATTTACTTTGGATTGAATTCAGTCAAAGAGACCCGGCCCGTTCACAGCGAACAATCTGTCTGCTGTTCCCTCTGATTCTGACTCGATGTTTCTCATATGGTACCAACAGATTCAGGCCATTACATCTACTCTGTTCCATTCTCTTCTTGTGTCTGCATCTCTTATCTCTCTCGCTTTTGTCCCCCTTCAGCGCTCGGCTCTACAAAGGTTGTTACATCTGAGAGCATTACAGTGACAAAATGAGAGTGTTGGAGTAACGTGGTGACAGCACTGCAGATACAGTGGGAACTTTCATCACCCCATCTGCATCTGACGTCCTTTCCTCCCTGTCTATGCATTGTAAAACTGTCTCTTCTCTTCTCTTCTCTTCTCTTCTCTTCTCTTCTCTTTCTCTTCTCTTCTCTTCTCTCTTCTCTTCTCTTCTTTCTCTTCTCCATGACCATGGATATGAAAAGGCCCCTGCTGTTTTCGAGGTCCTGGTCACATGTAAGCCAGCGGCTATGCCTCGGTGTCAGCCATAGCCACGCTCGGAATACTTAAAAATTCACACAGAAGGATGCAGATACATGGAGAAAACAGAAATCAAGTGTTTCTTTTGAGGGAAGAGGATGAAAGCACTGCCTTTCACAAGAGACAAAACCACCTCTGTTGGGCTTCCAGCGCCTTAGGTAAACTGACCAGGCAGGCAGAAGGAAAGATGAGGAGAAGGAGGAATGATGGGAGCTGAGAAAGAGGAAATAAATATGGGAGGAGGAGAGGTTGGATGGCGTTTTAACTATACAGCACTTGCAAGATCAAAAAGATTCCAACTTCAGATGTTACTGACACGGTTGGAAAACAAAAGCCCATGGGGGTTTGAGCTGACAGGTGCCTTTTGGAGTCCCACAGGAGGAGAACAGGCTATGATGAGGATTATGTTGAGGGCTTATGGCCAGCAAGGAAGGTAGGAAGCAAGGAAGAAAGGAGACAAAAGGACAGACAGCCACAGAGAACACAAAATTAATGAATAAAATAATGAGGGAACAAACAAACACCTGTTAGAGAAATGTTCTGTGCTGGTAAACATTAATAGGGTTGTCAGGAGAGTAGAAGTGTGGAACTCAACTGTTGACTTCAGCAGCTGTTGAAAATGCTAAAGAGTATAAGTGTCTGCAACATCAGACAACAAATGGACTTTTCCCTTTTGCTATGATGTTTGGATTTATCCTCCCTAAGTCCCGCCCCTTTTTGCTGTTTTCCAATAACAGCTGAGCAAGTTTAGTACCAGGTGGGACATCAGTCAGCGTTATCCTTTCCTGTTTACTGTACTTTGCTATGCTATGCTATGCTATGCTATGCTATGCTATGCTATGCTATGCTATGCGAGGCATGTCTACATTGAAAAGAAAACCAAATTTTGAAGATGGTTAAAAGATCTTGCTGGGGGACCTGTTCAAGCAACATAGTCTTGTTAAGTTGGTAAGATTAGCAAAACATCAGATGTACCTAGCTAGCTAACAACAGATATAGATAACAGAGCTAGTTAGCCAGTGTTTTGCTAACACTAGCTATCAGATGTAAGTAGCTAGCTAACAATTAACTTAGACTAGCAAACTAGTTGGCTAGTGTTTTGCTAAAACTAGCTAGTAGATGTAACTATCTGGCTCTAACGATTGATGTAAATAGCTAGCTAGTTAGCTAGTGCTTTAATTAATTTAAAATATAAACTTAGATAAGGCATTACTGCTCAACCTCACTTCCATTTTTTTTTTTTTTTTTTTTTGGCAAACAATGCAAACAAGAATTATGACTCTTTTTTGTAAAACTTTCCTAGAGTCGAGAAAAGAGATTTAGAAATCTGTGACATCATCACAATGTGGTAACTCACAGGTGGGGGCAAGGATGGAAATAGTTATGCACATATTCAGTGGGCTATGTAAACAGGAAGTGAACCCAGAAGCTAGAAAACCTTTTTGGCGTATGTGCCAAGCAAGCAATTCTCAGTGGACTGAATGGGTGCCATCTTTGCGTGCTGTATCTAGTTCAACTAGGTAGCTAACAATTGATGTAGATTAGCTACTGCAGTTAGCTAGTGTTTTGCTAACATTAGCTATCAGATCAGGGCTACCAACTCTCATGCATTGAGCATGAGCATCACACAATTGACACATGATCTCACCTCACACATGCCTTTTCTCTCTTTTTTGTTTTATAAGTTCAGACGGGCTGAGGCGCAGAGACAGCATGACTCATGCATTTCAATCACTGCCTACAGATTTCTGTCATGTTAATTTGACAGGTTTGCAGTGGCAGTTGTGGAAGAAGCACTCAGAACCTAAATAAAAGTACCAATACAGTACCACAATGTAAACATATTCTCTTACACCTATAAGTCTTGAATTCAGAGTCTTACCAAAGTAAAAGTAGAGAATCATCACTAGGTAAAGAACTGATGTCAAAAATAAAGGTAGCCATTCTTGATAACTGTCCTGTGGCTGACACTTAAACATTGTGTATACATTATAGTAAATTATTAATACTGATCATTCATCATCATCATTGTCTAAGCAGTATTTTGCAGTTGTAGCTTAAGGTGGAGCTAGCTTTAAACTTCTTAATATACAGTTAGTTTTGTCTTAAGCAAGTTTGGGGTTGGGCCCCTTCAAAGGGTCACAAGATAAATCTTTGGGGTTGTGCGATGATTAATGGACGTTTTCATTGTTATTTCTCTTGTCTTTGCTTTTTTTGTGAAATATTGGATAATTTGACCTCTTTGGGTCTTGATATCGTTGTTTAAATAAAACCATGTGAAAAGTTTGGAGACGAAAGGTCTCTCAGATGGAACTGATAACAGCTCATAGACATCTGAAACATGGCAAGGGGCCCCAATGAAACACTGATTTTTAATAAGAGGTCTTAAGCCAAAAACGCTTAGTGCATTTTATTAGCTTATCAGATGTTTTAAAGTAATGTAATATAAATTATTTAAAGTAACTACTGACTGCTGATGCCTAATGTAATGTAATGGACTAAAAGGTAAAATATTTTCCAATGAACTACAGTAACTTGAGGGAATGTACTTAGTTACTTTCCACCACTGTGCAATTGCACTTTTTCTCATTTTATTCATTACACATTATTATTAGGGTTAGGGTTTGAGGCAGCTGCTCCCATACTCATAAGAAAAAAGCCAGCAGTTGTCAGCGCTGTTTCAGATTTAAAAAATTTGTTTGTAATTTGTCCTGCCCCCAAAATATGAGTCGGTCCTGAGAAGAGCTCTAACCAGCCTTAATAATTAAAACCAATTGTGTGGGTTTACCATGCCTGTGCAATCCATGGCCTTTAATACATTATTGAGAAAGCTATAGTTATGAAACAGCCTGTTCTGGAAAAGGTGCACTGATGGGGCTAATAACTGCTCTTGCTATCGCCACATTTGACCTTTTGAAGAAGCACAGAGATGAAAACAAAATTCTTTTCTCTCTCGTGTATTACACCAAAGCCTGCACTCTAAAAACTTCATTATAAAACAGTGACATTTTAGTGCTAATGAGCCATCACTCAGCAGTAAGTTTAAGGACCCTATCATAATCTCTGGAATTCCCTTCTGTCAAATATTTGCCATGATAAAGTTCTCACGGCTGAAAGCTTGTCTTTATTGTTTAATACTTGCTTTGGACCAAAGTGAGCACATCCTTCTTTTCTTCATACTGATCTTTGAGAATGGCAACAAAATTCTTAAAAAAAACCTAAAAAAAAAACTAAAAAAATAATCAGTATTAGTTCAACTGTATACTATATTGAGAATATTTTCACCACTTTACCTTTCCATTAGACAGCCATCATACAAGTCAAATATCACTCTCCAAACCAGCCAAGCATGGGAGTTGCTGCCTCAATCTGTGAAGTTTGTTTGTGTAATTGTGAGACTTTGTCGTTTTACAAGGTTAGTTCAGATTCAAGTCACACAATAGCAAAAACAAACTAACAAATAAAGGTGGCAGTAGCCGAGCAGCTCCCATATTCTGCAAGGTAAAATTACTCTGTTTCTCCAAACTGTCTTGGACCGTTTTGTTCGTACTAACTAAACCAGATATCGTCTCAATAGGATAGGTGCTGTTGGTCCGACTTTACCTTTAACGTTCCGTAGAAGCATTTTTTTTCCCAGTCAAAACTCAAAAGCGCTAGTTAGTAATACAATTTATCACCAGACTTCAGCTGAGTAAAGCTCAGTTACAAGAACTTGAACATCTTACTGCACAGTGAAGAGATTTCCAAGAAAAAGTGAGTAATTTTCATCCAAAACGAGGCAGACTTGAAGAGAGCACTCACTGTCAAGCTAAAGACAGAACATCAATTGCAACCAGATCCAAAGCAAATAGGCCAAAAGCAACTCAACTCAGCTCTAGTTTCAAGTAACTTCAATGTAAACCCATCCCAACTTTATAAGACGCCCCGGGCTGTTGATGTGGTGTAGAGAGGGAGACAGTCCACACGTGGAGAAGGTGGGGTAGACGCATGGCTCAAACAAGCACAAGACTTTCACTCAGGAGACTGGGGTTCATGTCCCGTGTGAAACCAAAGTGTTATTAAATGTTGATGGTGAAACTGAAGGCAAATTTCCACATTATGGACAATAAAGTTTTTGTATTCATATAATGTTATAATAGTCATGTAACTTTTGTGTTGTGAGCGTGGAATGACACTTGAGTTATGCACATCACATGTTACTTTCATAATCATGGTAACCCCAAACACGGTTTAAGCTAAACTTAACCAAATAGTTTTAGCGTCTACACCTAACCAAACTGTGACCCTTTCACAGCATTAATGAGGTGTTAAAGGGCTGTTTCACTGCATTAAAAGTACCTTCTGCCTCAGTATCAGACGCCAAGGGGTGGAGACATTTTGTCAGTATGTGATGAGTTGGGTTGAGAATGCGTTGGGTTGGTTTGGAGAGAGTGACACTTAGCTTGGTTAGCAGCAGTTTCCCATCAGAAAAGGCTCTCTGGTGGCAAAGTGAAGCTATGAAAATATTCTAAATATAGCATACACTTACACTGGTATAGATTTTTTTTAGGTGGCTAAAAGATGTTTTTTGTGTTGTGTTTACCACACCAGACTGGGGGTGTGCCATTTTTTTGACTTGTTTGACAACTTCAGCTGCTTCTTGAAATGTCTTGGAAACTACAACAACGGCGCAGTGGATAATTTCATCTCGCCTTGACTCTGCTTCTTGGATAAATGAGGAAACAAACAGATCTATTGAAAAGCGTTGTAATGATTTGACAAAAACATCAAAACAAAACAAAACATGATTACATTTCTAGGTGTGTCTGCAAGGGAACTCTACAGTTTGTACGTCAGCTTATAGAGCGTGTTGCTGTGAAAACTGGTTGCTGTGGTTTCAGGTTTCTCTAATTACCTAATGACGTACATCTTCACAGCTACACACACACACACACACACTCAGAACTGGAACTGGGCACATGCAGAGTCTTTCTCCTCTGTCTTTGCTGTTCCATGAGGGTGCAAGGCTTGCCCTTTTCGCATCCCTGCTAGGCTCAGTCAAGTGTAGACACACGCACACGCACACGCACACGCACACACACACACACACACACACACACACACACACACACACACTCTGGTGCACACATGCAGAGCCATGTCAAGGAGAGTGGTGTGTGACTCTTGAGTCTCACCCAAAGTCTTCAAAGTCACAGACAGACAGTGAGCGAGACTGTGTGTGTGTGTGTGTGTGTGTGTGTGTGTGTGTGTGTGTGTGTGTGTGTGTGTGTGCCCAACACTAAGGAACTGCTCAGGGGAAAGGAGCACATGAACAGTGAAAAGGGGCCAACTCAATAATGCAAATACTGGCTCATTAATGAACATTATACATAAATGAATAATGTCTTAACACTTGTGGCATGATATAATAAAAGCTCCTCCATTTTTAGAGACACAATTTATGTCTCATCACTTCAGATATTTGCCTAATTTGGCCAAACCTTGCCTTCTGTGAATGGTTCTGTCGGTTAATTGGTCTAATTATGGGATTATTGTTTTTTAGTTGCCTTTAGAATTTGGTGAGATAATAGCTTCCACTCATATGACAGAAAGGGCATAATAGAAATGATAAGTGTGTTTCTACTATTATGTGTTCAGTGTCAGTGCTGCCGTCTGCAGGATCACAGTGAGGTTGTGAAAAAAAAGGATGATTTATACACTCAGAAAACAGTATATCAAAGTGCCTCAACAGACACGGCACATATTCCTTTCCATCAAAATAATCGACTTGGTTCTAAAGCATGAGCACTGATCTCATCAGAGTTTGTGTCTTTCAAAACCATAAATATCTGAGCCTTCTTTTCAAGGGTAAATATCAAACATATTTCTCCACGATCTCTAAGTCTATCAATGTAAACGAGTTTGTCAATGTAAGAAACAAGACTGAAACTCTCTTGATGATGTCTGAAGCTGCAAAGCTGATGTTAAAGTAAGACCAGAATACAAAAAGATAAATCACAGATGATAATAGTGACAACTAAATAACAGTCAATCAGCTAGCTCCAGTATTCAGTTATTCCAAGAAGCCTCTTACCAACTTGTCAGAGGATGTCTCAGATCAGAGCTGTAGAAATTGGTTTCTTGTTAATTTCTTTTGGTTTTCTAACAGGCCAATATTGCAGGTCAAAACTTTTTCTAAATCTCCCCGTGGCTTGGAGATTTTTTGAACCTTTTAACCGAAATGTGACAGCTTTTGACAGTAGGAGGCCATTATTTAGTGGGGCTGCAGACACGCATTAAGAAGGCTGAGATGATTATGGTTAGGATTTGAGGACCACAAGTGATCGGGGGAACATCACATAACACGAAAAATAATGATCAAAGATACAGAAAATTAGTGGTGATGTTTCAGTATGTGCTGGCATGGCTGTAGGGTGACTGGCACTTTAATGCATCAACTGTGGCACTGCTCATAGGTAAGAAGATTTGGTAATTTTTTTACGCAAAATATTCAATCTATAATTTCCATTAAGTCCAGCCTTGAGTCTAATGGGAAGTAAGATAGGTGGAGTAACTCAAAAACTTGATTGGATTATCCTTTCTCTCAGTGACACAAATAAATGTTTAAAAGATCCAGTGTGTATAATTTACATTCATTCATTGGCAGAATATATCAGAAATGGAATATAATATTCAGAAATATGCTCTCATTAGCGTATAATCACCTGAAAATAAGATTCCTTGCTTCAAGCTGTTTATATCTATCATGGGTATGAGTCCTCTTCCATGGAGGTTGCACCGCCATGTTTTTACAGTTGTTCAGAATGGACAAACCATGCAAACCACCAACACTCATTTTGCAAGAATCGTAGGTTCTCCAACAAGCTTGGAAAGGGAGGGTGAGATAAGATGTTTACAATCTGAAAGCACACAGTTAGATGCCACTAAATCTTACACACTGGTCCTTTAATATAGACAGCTTGGTTTCAAGATGTGCTCAAGATCTGAGTTGTGCCGTTTTATCGTGTCAGCTTTGAGCAAAAAGCCATGATGACAATTATATAGGCCTATTTTGATGTATAGTTCTCTGAATAGAATTGTTTGTTTATACAAAGATTCAATGACAAACCTATTTTGAATTCAGGCAGTGAGAGGTAATCATGAAAACACAAGGGTCTTTGTGGTTTCCTTCCCACCCTCCAAGATATGATAATGCATTGTTTTTTATTATAAACATCCTTTAAAATGGCTTTAAGATAAGTATCCTGCACGTGTTATCCTGTCCTGTCAATGTCAGTGTGAGTGGTCCACATTTCAGACAGAACAAGAAACAAAACAAACTGTCCTGGTAAAAAAATGAAATCTCTAGAAAGCAGGTGTGTTCTTCCAGGTGTATTGTGATTGGGAAAGATACTGTATTTGTTACCTACATCTATTTTACAGCTTTGGGCAAACATGAAATGGTACATAGCCAGTTTGCAGTATTAAATTAATGCTTCAACCTAAGTTTGAATAAACAATGAAAACTGTCATCTGATGTTGTTGGTCAACTCAAGATTCTTTGCACGCAGCATATCAAGTTATCCAGGCAATGAGGTGATTTATTTATCATTATAAAACACAGAGTTGCAGAATGAAATGAAAGATTGAAAAGCTATTAAGAATGTATGGAAAATATACTTTCATATAGATTTTGGGGGGGAATACCACGTCCAAAAGTAGCAAGAAAATGGTAAAAACAGTGCAGAATCAGACATTCAAACTAAACGTTTGATTCCACCAAGCATGGCACGTCTGTGCCACGGTTCTGATCTGTCATTTCCCTGCTCTTTGTGCTTCTACCATGGATAAGCAGGGTTGTTTTTTTTTTTTTTCTGTCTGTCTTTATGATCATGGGGTACAAGGGGTCTTTTATTTTGAAAATTAACCAGATTCTCCCTGCCTTTTCTGTGTCTGACTTCCTACCTGTTCGATCTGCTTTGTGCTAATTGATGCGGCATCTGTCAAAAATAGACTCAGCGCGTATTTGAAGCGGAGCAGAGCAGAGAACCACCTGATGGAATCACAAGCATTGTCTAGAATGGCTTCAGATCGCTCTGGCTGCCGTGGCGCAGCCACTATGCAACGCAGCTGCGCCTGGTGGAAATTGTGGGTAGGTGGTATGTGACCCCTATGCAAATTATTTGTAAACCCGAGGTTTTCATTTTTGATGTGTGTTGTGATTTTGGTATGAACTTACAACACTGCTGAGGGCTTTGGTTGTTGCGGATCAGAGCCTTCTGGTTTGGAGTGCGAAACAGTCTGGTCCAGTTGACGGTGCTGTAGTAGCAAAGCTGGCTGTTCTCTGCGATGTGGACGTTCCCAGCGCTGATCTCTCTCAGGGACTGGAGCTGCAGTGATGAGATGCCCTGCTGCTTCAGCACCAGCAGGGAGATCCCACTGAGAGGGACGAATGGGCGGAGGTGAGAGGAAGACAGGGCCAGACAGGAAGAGGAGGAAGATGAGAGGAGTAGGAGGAAAAGAAGAGGTGAGGTGTAGCAGGGAGAGAAAAAAAAATATAGGGGGAAAGGAAAAAGGCAGAGGAGTTTATTTCACAAGTTTTGATGCCTGAATCTGATTTTGTGTAAAAAGTGTATTTTTTTTCTGTCATGTGGCCTATTTATAAAAGGTGTATGACTCCCTTTATGTCGTACATATCACTGTATCACTTACAAATAATGCTTATATGCAAACTACTAATTTAGGGGAAATATGAGGCCACCTAAAATATTCTTAAACTTATCTACAACAAAAGCCAAATTATAAAATGCCTGACAACTAACATCAAACAAGCATGTGCATACATGTATGCTGCACCCAAACTTGACAAATATAAACACATAATTAAACCAAATATTGGTAGTCCAAACCAACCAGACCTCAGTGACTAGAAATTTAGCCTTGCAGAACATGGGAGTTGCTGGTCTAACGGTGCCTTGATCGGTTAGTTAGTTTGTGTTATTGTTGTATTTTTAAAAGGTTTGTTCTGATTCACTGAATCATACAATAGTACAAACTAGCTAATAGATTGTAACAGCTGTAGACCAGCAACTCCCATGTTCTCCAAGGAAAAATTAATGTTTTTGTCAAAGGACTTTGGTTGCTTTGGAAAGAGGATATTTGGCTGTCTGGTGGCAAAGTAAAACAGTGAAAATATTCTAAATATAGTGTACACTTATATGGAGCCTTTTTTAAGTGGCTAAAATGTGTTTTGCTGCTGACCCTGTCCACAGAAAGATGTTACCTAGCTTCCATACTGGTAATCCTCTTGTTTCTCATACAACTCCACATCAAAAAAAACCCAAACTGTCCCTTTAATATTAACACTGAATTGAAAACACTAATCCAGAATATGTGCAAATGAATGCACTGTTATTCATATGGTTCAGGATCTGTGCAACACAGTAACATATTGCACATGCAGCTTGTTGGTCCATTTTGTTCGATACTTTGTACTTTGTACATCTCACATGTGACAGCAGGTTGGTCAGATGGTGCCAGTGAATTATGGAATACACATCTCTGACCTTGTGTTAACAGAAAGCAAATGCACAATATCCAAACATATATAGCAAGAAAAAGCTACTCTCTCTGCTTATAGCATACACAGCAATTCACTATAGGAATACTGTGAACTCCTCATATAGTGTATCCTTGAAATCTATTCATCTGAATCTGGGTGGGGGGTGGGGTGGGGTGGGGGACAGACATATGTCTCTCTGGCACACTCTCTTAAGTCTAAGCAAAGTTAGCTTAGCTCTTATCCCAGCTCTCTTCCTGGGTTGATCTCGGCTCGGCTAGTCTGGCTGGGTGACCGTCTCAGGGCCCACTGCAATCCCTATATTTCCCTTCCTGATACTAATTTCTGTTGTATTTTGTGTAGAAATATGTGTCGTATTTCACCATCTGTTTGTTTCACAGATGTTTACTAGGATGTAAGCTAGCTTCAGCCTCAGATTTTTAAAATTAATGCTATATTATGGACGCAGGCTTTACTTAACTTTACATTTTTCAAACCTTTTTACAGGGTTCTGGTTTCAATATGTGTCAGATGTTAACTTCATTACACATTACACACTTGTGCAGTTTAAAAATGACAGGAGACCAGTGGGATGTCAAAGCCGTCCGATAACCAGAGTATGCAGGATCGAGCACGGGATAAGGGATAAGTGAGCTACAGTTCCATCAGCAAGAATCATAATTCTAGCTGAAAACATTGATGATTGTCAGCTACAGATGAGAAGCTTCTTTTGTTTTCTTCTCTGTGGACTTGAAGACCTAGTGTTTCAAACTTGATGAGAATTTCTAATGCTTTCTCACTCATGATGCAGTGGAGCATCAAAGACAAATACATCCATTCACTGAACTGGAGAGTGTCTGGGGGTTGAGTCTCACTGTACAAAAGCACAGCTTTACATCTGATTTGGGTGAAACTGGATCATATTTTCAGTTTTCCCTCTGATATCCTCTGGCTGCTTAGTTTCAGCTCTTGCTGATTTAATTACAAAGTTTGCTGATGGACAAGAAATGCTAGCTTGAGCAGCTTACTTGTTGCTAAAGTAGCTAACAGTAACTGTTAGCTGCTGTAATCGAGCAACAGCTGGGCTCAGCTGGTCGTGTCCACTGGGAGAGTGAACACGACCGGTCACCAGGATGAACACAGCCTCCAAGACTGACAAGGAGTACAGCACCAAGGTAGTACCATGGTGGTGTATTCCAGCAGTTAGCGCTTAACTAGATTACTTCAGCTCGATTAGCCCCAGGTTTCTGGGAGCCAAACTCATTAATAGCACAGCTTTGGTATTGTAGCCAATTCTCTGCTGTCGAACTGGCTTCCGTTGGTTTCGGAGGCTGTTTTGGTCCCAGTCCAGCCATGTTCACTGGACGCTCCCAGCCTATAGGAAGTCAGCTAATAGGACAGCTCTCCCTCCTAGTGTTACATCCATGGACCGCTTTAGACGCTAGCTGCTTGTTTTACAAAACATGTGACCAATAAGCACTCCACGAGCTGATTCATGGGAACTTTAGATCTGCCATTGTTTTCACTGTAAACTGCACATATGCAATGCCAATGGAAAACTTGACGGACCTAGCATTTTCCTCCGGTGCAAGAACACAACATCATCAGATTTTTAAAAAAAATATTATTCTAGCCTCAAGTCTCTCTTTCCTACTTTTATTTCTCAAAGCTTTCGCCCAGCCTTCCCCATGTGCCCCACTTGCACAGTTTAAAAATGACAGGAGGCCAGTGGGATGTCAAAGCCATCAGATAGACAGAGTGTATGCAGGATCAAGCACGGAATAAGGGTGGGTGGCAGGCTGTAATTTGTACTGCAGCCTGCTGTTTCCATCTGCAGGTGGATGACACACTAGGGCTCGCGCGCACACACACACACACACACACTCACGCGCACACACAGACACACACCCAGAGACACACTTCATCCCAAAGTCCACTGTGTGCCATTAGCCATGCAGACAGATTGTTTCCAGCAGACACGTTGTTTCCAACCAAATGTCACAACAAAATTTTAGAGCACCTTTGAAAAAATCACTAAACATGAAATGATAAATAATTATGTCCGATCGGCTGGGTTAAAACAACTATGCTAGCTTCTTAAATGTCAGAACAAAACCACACAAAAATGGGTTCTGGGCACCAACCAATTCTTTGCTTTCAACTAGTGTTAGCCACATTTCTTTGACAACAGAAATAAAAAATGCACTTGGCAAAGTTCAAATGCCTATTTATCACATCTACTTTAAATTCGAATCGAAATTAACTGAAAATATTACCACAGACACACTTATTTAGCTATTTGGGAGGAAAATACGCTCTTTGAACCTTTATCTTTCACTGTATGTCACATCCTCTGTACTACTTTGATATCATGCTGTCACTGTACGTCAGGCCTATTCAATTACTTTTTTAAGGGACCAGATTTAAAGTAAAGCGCCAAGGAGCCACACGTTTACATTTCCTATGTCTGACAAACAACCTTTTTATTTTTTCCCCGCTGTATTTATTTTCACGATTGGAAAAGAATTGTTGAGTACAAAAGTATGGGGAAAAAACAAATGCACCTTTGTAATCTTAGCTTAGAAGTAGCTTGTTGTTTTAATAAACCACAATATTCATACTTGACAACCTTGAGACCTCAAAAATAAGGATGATTTCAAAACCAAAGCAGAAAAAAATCTGTTGTTTAGACTTTTTTTTTTTTTTTGTTTCCTGAATTCTGGTGACTTTTATCATGAAAATAACAGAATAATAATTATACTGCAACCCCATTTTATGTTAAATGCTTTTTATTTCCCTTTTAATCCTCAGGAAAGAACACTATAGTAATGTTTCCCTCTGGCATAAACTAATAACCATCAGTTTTAATTCACTCATTATTTTTTTTGCCCCTGTCCCTTAGAGACAATTGACGTGGGCAGGTTTACAAAATGCATGCCCCTTTCCATTAGAACTTTTTGTGAGAAATGTAAATTTGTCATAAACCGGGAGAAATGCGAGAGAATTGTAACCCCGGGAGGAAACCAGGAGAGGGTAATGAAAAACCTGAGCCTCTCAGGAAAATCAGGAGGGTTGGCAAGTACGACAATGCTGCTTTTAACATCCCCTTTTCATTCAGTTTGATTCTCTTAAATTCCCTCTGCCTAAACTGTCTAAGTTGGCTTTTTTACTGTAAATACTAAGTGTCTCTGTGCTTAACAACAGTCATATGGGCAACTGAATGGGCTAATTAGCCTACTAATAAAATCATGATCCTCTAATAAATGAATGTTAGTAAGTTATTTAAATAAAATCAGTGTTAAAGTAAAAGCTGTGTAGCTGTGCTAATAATTAAAAAAGATGTTAAAGTCAATTTGATATTTTTAAGTGTGCATTGTAAAATAAATATGTTTTAGAGCCTAAAAATGCTTAATACCCTAGTTGTTTTAAGTTTTATTGCAGTTTTTTTTTAGTTAGTTTCAAGTGTACTTGCCAAAGCATCTTGATTATCTTTGAGTTATGTTCTAACCTTTAACAAGATTAAAGGGATCCTCCTCCCCCCAGAGTGTTAGATGTCTGGAAGTGCTGTGGAGCAGTATTTCTACAGGTGGGTCCCTGAAGCAGATGAGCTTTATTTTGAAAATGTGGATGTAAGCAACACGGTTTATATTTATCTTTTAAGAAGAATCAGCTTTGCAAATGTTTTCTGAGGAACGAAAGGCACTGACAAGACATGTTTGTTAGACCTCAAGGATGAACTTGATAGGTTTTGGTGCATCATACTGAATGTAAACAGTGTTTGTTTACAAGGAAAGTCCACAGTGCACCTTTAATTGTGCGCAGTTCTAGTTACAATGTCACTGAACTGGTGGGAAGATTTAATACATTCTGACAAATTCAATCACAGTTGAATTTACGTTTTCTAATTTCCCAAAAAGATCAAGGATGTTTTGCTACCTTTTTTTTTTTTTTTTTTTTTTTTGCTAAAAATAAAACTAATCTCATAAATTCATTACCAGCCTGCCTTTCTATTTCAGCCTCTGAGCTGATTCAGGCTGTGTTGACACAGCAATGATATGACTTACACTCATATTCTTAAAAAAACACATCTAATCACAGCAAAGCTATTATGTTCTCAGGTGTGTACCTGTACAGCGCTCTTCCCCCAATGGTTGCCAAGTTGGAGAAAACACTCAGGTCTGTCATGTTGTCAGGCCAAGACTGGATGTTCAGAAAACCTAAATGGGGACACAGACAGAGGCACACAGGTTATAATGAGTCACCAGTACTGACAGACTAGAGCTGTCTATCTCGTCCTTTATTTCACACAGTGACAAGAATAAAATGAGCAGAGAGAGTTGGCATCTCTCTGGAATTACCAACATTTCAGGACCACAGTAACCACACCACCTGAGTCTCATCTGAAAACAGCCAGGCCTGCCAGAAAAAAATGTAAGAAGCACAATGAGTCCACAGAGGAGCTCCATGCTAGCTGTGATGTGTGTAAAGTCTGATATATCAATATTTTTGCATTTCCTTTATCTGCCTCCCTACTGTTGAATCATTTAGAAGATTAAATGAATAGCTGAGAGGATGGCTGTGGCTCATTTAGGATTTTCAATAATGGATTCAGAAATATGAAATATTTAGCAGAGAAACGGTAGGGGGTACAATCCCCTAGCCAACACCAGAGGACAAACAAAACAGCTGGATGAGACCAGGAGACCAAGGAAGAATGCACAGGGGGTGGAGAAGTTGAATGTAAATAAGATAGGCAAGAGGAAGGTGGAAATAAGGGTAACTATAGTAGCAAAAAAAACAAAACAACACAAAATATCCCTTTATTAAAAGAAAACACAAAGAGCTGCTGTTGTATCGCCTTCCTGAGAAAGGAAGAAGAGAAAGGTGTGTTGGGGGACTGAACTGTGAGAAAAACCTTGTGGGTGTGATGGGCAGCGTGGTACCGTCTCCAATCAATGAGCAGTATCTGACTCCATTATATTAAAATGTGTGTTTTCTTCCCACAGGATGCATAAGTTTGTTTATCCATGAAGGTGAGGAATGGTGGAGGGAGGTAGAGGAAGAAGGCAGCTCATGGCTCGTTGACAAGAGAGCAATAACCTTCGACAGCACCTTTATCAGTTGGTGGACATCGTTTTGTTTGTTATGTCAGTCCCAGCTGGGCAGCAGCAGCAGCAGCAGGGTCTGGGCCAAGGCTTATTAAGAGTGTTTGATGAGAAAATGAGAAAAAAAAAAAAAGAGTGAAGTAATTGTGAGGAATCACACACCAGGGCTCGTGCAAATGGACATGAGCTGAATTTGACACACATCATCACACCAAAGCTATTCTTCTTGTGCAAGAGCATAGTATTATGGCCAAACAGGTGGAAGAAAAAAAAACTGAATGGTATAATGTAATTTGAGCTGCCTTTCCCTGTAATTTCCTAAAAAACTGTACAGTAAAATAACTCCAAATTTCACATGGTTACAGTCAGGGTCGTCCTGAACATGAATACATTGAAAATGTCAGCAAACATCTAACAGATGTGTGTAGAAGGAAATATGAATGCCATAATGTAGTTTGAATGGACTTTCCCTTTAATTATTATGGAAACAGTTTTATCAAATAAGGACTTATTTGGTGACCTCACATTTGAGAAGACTTCACTGAACCATAATGTGTAATAAAACATGAGAAATTATTGCTGTGATCACAGTCTTTTGTCCTTGTCCAGCACGTCCTCATACCTAAATGACCAAATACAGTAGGTTGATTACCAAGTACTCCCAAAACTATTTTCCAGTCCAGTGCCGTGGTATAAACAGTGAGAAAGTGGGTGGATAGATGGGTCAAACGAACACAGTACTTTCACTAGGAGACTGGGGAACATACCTAACTTACGTAACCTATATAATATAAGATAACCTAACATATGTAAGTTATGTGACATACGTAAGTGACATTATGTATGTATAACACATCCTCATACCAACACAACAGAACTGATCGATTGCCAATAACTCTGAAAACGACATATATTACCAGCGAAGAGTACTGGTAGCAACAGGCTTACTGGACCTTAACTACCTTAAGCTACCCACAGGACATAACGCATTGCATTGTAACATCATGCATGTGATTTAAGTTGCAAAACAGTCACAGTTTGGTTAGGTTTAGTCAATAAAACTACTTGGTTAGGTTTAGGAAAAGATCGTAGTTTGGGGTAAAATAACTACGCCCTTATACTTCTCATGTTGTAATTATTATGCCCACCAGGGGTTACTGTCTAATAATAAACAGGCATATCAGTCAGAATAAGCTGCTTGCATATTTGACCAACACATGTTTCTGGTGAGGACAAGCTGGTACAGTACGTGAAGTTATGTAAAGGAACTTATTTTAACCCAGAACCTGATCTTTTCCTAAACCTGACAAAGTAGCTTTGCTTTGTGTCATAGTTTGAAGCACAGGGCTGCTGACCACACGGCCTTATTTAACAAATTAGAAGTGCAAATGTGTTGGAATATACTCGCATCAAAATCCAGGCAGCGGCTGTTTGTCTGGGTTTTCACCAATGACAGCTCCCTTGACCACAGTGACATTTCTGCGTATGACAGGCCTTGTTTTGCTCTGTCTAAAATCATATCATGGTAGAGCCCCGGCAGATTTTAGCCCGTCTGGCACACTGGCAATCCTACATTTCAGTGCTCTTGTCTTGCAAATGACCACATCTGGTCTCAGAATATGAAAAAACAGGCCATTTTTAAATTTTTAAATCTTGCTCATTCCTTTTTGACCATGAAAACGAAAAACACTTCTCAATTTTTTTTTTATTGCGTTTTGAAATGAAAATAAATTTTTTTTTTTTGTTCGTTTTGTTCTTTAATACCAGTTTCTGAAGAGAAAAACAAATAACCAAAAGATACAGGGACCAATTACTTTACTCTTTTTACCTCTTTTCCCACAGAAGATAAAATATGGGCGTAATAATGGCTGCAATTATGACAGAATAGTGAAGGGAATTAATTTAATTATGAAGCATTATAAGATATTTATACAAAACATATTTTTTATTGCTGGAAAACAGTTGTTTCTTTTGGTATTTGTCCATTATTTATTGCATCTCTGCCCCTGACCTCATGATGTGCAGTTCAGGATGCTGAGGGCCTCTTAGCCCCGAAGCAGCAGTGCTATAGAATCGTTAGCGTTGTTCTTGTCGGCACTAATTGTCTTAATGACAAAACCTGCAGTGCTGAGGCACCTCACAGCTCCAACACGGAGCTCTATGGGTGGATGAGGCTGCTTCCTAATCGAGATAACAAGCTACTGCCTGTTGCACACTTGCTGTGCTAATGTGATAGTGTGTTAACAGAACACATATGGTTGGTAAAGATTCACTGTGTGCATTTGGGGAACTCTGAAGTGTATATATTGACAGTTGGAGTTACATTTCATTAAAGTTGTACAACTTAATTTTTCCTCAACTGGATACTGCTGCAGAAATAAATGAGGCTATGAGTGAAAGTTATCAGTTTGAATCCCTCAACCAACCAGGTGTAGAACATGTGCTATAAGCCTTAATGAGATGTTTCAAGATGTGAATGTCAATGTAGTGTGACTCAGAACCAAGGTGTTGGTGGAACATAAAAGCACTACTCAAACTAAAGAGAAATGAGGAGTGCAGTGCAGTGTTTTTACGTGGTGAACCTGACAAAGAAAAGTGAAATGTGGAGTGTCTGAAAGTTACATGTAGAGCTACTGAAGGGATGTTCATAAGATATGTCATTACACTCTCATAACCATGTTGTGAACATTGAGGAGTCTTTAAGAATGTTTATGACTGTTGTCATTAAGTGTCATTTGGTCATTCATTCATTGTCTGTAATCACTTATCCTTGAAGGGTCGTGGGGGGCTGGAGCCTATCCCAGCTGACACTGGGCAACACGCAGGGTACACCATGAACAGGTCACGAGTTCATCGCAGGGCTGACACATAGAGACAGACAACCATTCTCACCTATGGACAATTTAGATTCACCAGTTAACCCAATTAATACATGTCTCTGGACAACTACAAACTCCCAGCCAGTTGGGGGATTCAAACTCAGGACCTTCTTGCTGTGAGGCAGCAGTGCTAACCACTGCACCACCATGCCTCCCTGTCATTTGTTCAATCATGTAATTTTTAATGCAAAGTTGACATTGTTTGAGGTGTCTTAGTTATGACAGCCTGATAGGATCCGAGACCGACGGTGGCCAGTTTGATGACAGGAAATACAGTATTGATGTGGTTTTGTTGCTGCCGTTCTGCTCCTGCCTTCCCCAGGCTCAGTCAGCTAATCAAGTAGCTAGCTCCACAGCTAACTAGCTAACTCCAGCTATAGATAACGGCATACAACTTTTATGTCTTCTGAAGGGGGTCATGCCAGAAAAAGTTTGAGAACCACTAAGTTCAGCTATTATTTTGGAGTGAAAGAAAAAGTATAATGATGTTCTATTTTTCTTATCATTAACAAATCCCATGAAATCCCACGCCCTGGGTGTCATGTTCCATCATTACAATGGGACTGGAGTTAATTTTTAGTCCATCCCACCTACACTGTTATGATGTAGTAAATACTGACTGTTCCAGCAAATGCATATTAATCCTCACTTGACAATAGTCCCCCCATGTGCACTCTTAACTGTATTTTCAGTAACCTTTGATGAACGCTGCAGCACTCAGCTGTTTTGGGAATTTAAGCCCCTTTTAAAAATCAAACTACAGCATTTATGTGACTCGTTTTAAAAGGAAACTTCGGCACTTTTCACATGGATTGATGGATGTCCAGTCAGCGTTGATGGTAAATGTAGTCAGCTGAAGCAATAAACTCCTCAGTGCTGCTTTACAGACCAAGAAAACTGAGTTTTCATGCTCACGGAGCTCTGCAGCAGTGCCTACATACACCAGGATGCACTGCAGGCGAGCTTGTGACTCCCACACCCATGCTGTCATGTTATCACCACCCTAGCCTAGAGCTGTTAATCTATTGGCTAAAACATAGCGTTAGGTGACAAATATGATCATCTAGCACACCCCCTGGCTACCCAGAGGCAGAGACTAGAAATCAAAGTTGAAAAAGCCTGTAGTTCTTCCTTACATCCAGTCACATCACTGGATGCAGCAGAAGAAATCAGTTTTCTTGGTCGATATAGCACACTGAGGAATTTATTGCTTTAATTGACTACATTTACCATCAGCACTGATTGGAAATCCACAAGAAAAGTGCTGAATCTTCCTTTTAAAGGATTTACAGCACATCTTCATGGTGATTGAATGGGTCTGGGACTGAGTGAAGCAGACAGCCTTGAGAAGTTGGAAAGTACGGCAGACTAACTACAGCATTGTTGCTTTTGGTCTTGTTATGGGATTTGCTGACAATAAGAAAACAGAATAACAGCCTACCTAATCATTTAAAAGAATTAAAAAACTAAATAAAACCTTGCATTTACTTTCCACAAAAGACCAACTGGCAGAAAGAATGAACTGAACAGTAGTATAATTGAAGTTGAATTTATCTTAGCACTGTTGATGGGTGTGAAAGAAAAAAATCTTAATCGTTCAGTGTCTCTGCTTTCTGCTCACCTTTGTGTATGAGTGTTTTTTGTGCAGAAAAAGCAAAGTGAAAAGATCACCTCGCAGCGGCACATGTTCTGCTGAGAGCCACATCAGTGGAACACCAAAGCACAAAGCAAATTACAGCGTGGAGCCACTTAAAGACGAAGGCCATGAGCTCACAAGCAAAGGTTAAGAGTGTTTAAGTCGTGGTGATTACATTCCGGGTCATAACACCGAAAAAACCCACTTGTGCTAAATTGTGTGGGTCGCCCACTCTTGGTTGGAACCTAATCTGGTGAAAACATGTGGAGGATGGTGAAAAAAAGGAGCAAAGAAAGAAAGCAAAAAAGAAAGAAAAGAATTGGATGGAAAGATGGTGCTGCTGGTTTGTAGGATGAGAGCTGTCCTCCTACACAGCTCATTTGAAAGCTGGAGCAATGCTAGTCGTGACCTTGGGGTCAGAGAGGCAGGTTGGCTGCCTCTGTTCGAAGTCACGTTCTCTTGACAGCTCGGAAAGATGACAAGCTGAGCTGACACACATCTCTGACTACATTTTGTTTGGCCAGTGGTTTGTCCCTATCACCTGCTCTCACACTGCCATCACTAACCGAAAGAGAAAGAAAGACACTAGGGGTGAATTTTCATGATAGCACTTGGCGTTTTCATTTTTCCTGGGTATTCTGATCAGTTATACAGAAGTGCTTTAAAATGCATTCAGGAACAAAAGCACTATGGCCCAGATCTGCATGGCTACTTGAAAGACAGAATGAAAAATTGATGTGTGATTTACTAAGACAGCAGCTAATTACGCAGTTAATGACTGAGATTGCTTCCTAATCGTGTTTTAAGTTTCAAACCATTTTAATATCTGCTGCCTTGCACTTTTACACAGTCATTCTGGCATATTTGATTAATTCTTACCCCTTACATGATGATATAGGTTTGTTAGTTTATGTTGTCCCCTTGTCATTCGATTGTTACATTTGATTAGAGCAGCGGTTTTCAAAGTCTGAGACTGTGGGCCTCCCCTCAAACAAAGCTTGGAGAAAGACATCCCTCTTTAGTTTACTTGCTTAGTTTCACTCAATTCCTGGGTGTTTATGGGATCATTGTGTTTTTTGATTATTTTTGGGGGCTTTTTATGCCTTTAATTGATAGGAAAGCTGAAAATATGACAGGAAATGGGGAGAGAGAGTGGGGGAGTGACATGCAGCAAAGGGCCGCAGGCAGGAGTCAAACCCACGGTCACTGCAGAGGACTCACAGCTTCCATACACGGGGCGCACACTCTACCAACTGAGCTACCCAGGCGCTCCATTATCATGTTTTTTGATGCCATAGGCAGTCAACAACTGAGCCAAGACAGGCTAATATTCCTGTTTGACATGACATAACTTGCAACATAGATTGCAACAAAAACACAAAAAAGGTCTCCCCAAAGGCATTTATCAGTTTCTGACAGGGGTGGAAGTAACTAATTACAAATAATCAAAACTGTAATTAAGTAGTTTTTTGGGGTAGTTGTTCTTTCATGAGTAGATTTTCAAGTCTGTACTTTCACTCATACTTAAGCATGTCTTACAAGATGTAATCTACTTAAAATCATAGTTGAGGACCGAGTACAAGTTGAATTAATGTACAAACCTTTCATCTGTATTTTAGTAGCCAGGTGATCTGATCACAAAGAGGCCAATGAAAACAATGACATACAAATAAAAAACAAAACAAAATGCTGTGGCAGCACACAGAGTAAGGATCATTCATCAATGAACTGCCAATAAGATTTAACCAATTAAAAATATATTCATAGATATGTAATCAATAGCAATTTGTTGATTAAGGAAACTGAAAATGAGGAGAAAAAACGTGTTTTGTATCTTATAAATTATTAATGATTAATCGATTATCGTTTTCAACTATTGGTTCAGGAAAACACACACAATTTGCAACCCTCATTTGGAGAGGTGACTGTGACATCACAGTTAAAAGTAACTAATACCTTGAATAGTTTTTTAGACGAATACTTTATACTTTTACTTTGTTTTCAGTGCTTTTACTTGTGATTGAGTACTATTTTAGCAATGTAACAATATTTGTACTTGAGTACAGAAACCTCCACTGGTTTCTGACTCTGGGAAAGCAGGGAAAATGGTAAAAAAAAATGTCTTCCATTCAGTAAGCCCTCACTTAAACCTCTGGGTTAGATTATTCTCTCTGTTCCTGTCTCTTTCTTTTTTTTTCCCCATTTAAATCCTTTAAATTGAGGTTGTGGTAAAAGAATCAAAGCATTGTGTCGACTGACAGATCACAGCTTGTTGCAAAGACAAAGTGGATGCAATATGTTGGCTGACCTTTAAAGAAGCCAACAAATTAGCTGTAATTGACTTCTGTGGTCAGTTGCTTTTTTTTCCACCAGTGGAAGGTACTAAGTACATTAATAAAAGGTGATCATTGTTGATTGAGAAGTTATTACTGGGCTCGCTCACTTCCAGACCTGGACTACTCTGTTTGCTCTTGAACTATAACAAAGTGCTTTTCATTACAGAGTGGTTTGCTTTGATTAGATCATGAAGGAGGATGTGGTGGCACCACAGAAGTGTGAACCATGTAACTGAAGGAAACCCAACACAGGCATGAACCAGCCACTTTTACATTTATCCTGGCACTATTTTTTTTTAAATTTATCACCTCATATATTTTAAAGAAAAATTAATACCAAGTATAATTCCTTGCCATCAGTTGAAAAGACGGTAAAATATTGGCAATATTAATTTCATTATCATGTGCAATATTATTTTTCTATTATGTTTAATATTATGTTTTAATATCATGTGCAATATCACTTTCATTATCTGGTGCAATATAACTTTTTATTACTTCTCAATATCACTGCCAGTATTACTTTCAATGTAATTGCCAAAACTACTTTCTCTATTTTAGCTTACCTTGGTACACTTACCTTACTGCTATTGTTATTCTGTTTGGTTCTGTTTCTTTGCATTTACTCCTTACACACATTATATTTGATACTATATTGTTGTTATTCTTTTCTGTGTTGAAATCTTTAAATGTAAACTTGAAACCTACCCCTTAAGCCTGGCTTTTGATTAATAATTGTTTATATGAATGAATGAATGAACCTACACATCGACATCATAAGAAACATCATTTAAAAACATCATAGACATTGTTCTTATTCATATTTACTTATTTTATTCAGTTTTTCAACACTACCTGTTACCTATCATTTTATTATTATCAGTATTGTTTTATTTTTATCTTTTTTTTAAAATAAATTTTACTTGTTTTTATTTTGTCTTGTATATTTAAAAGATTTTATCTAGTTCTTAGTCTAGGTTTTATTACACTATTGCATTTCAAATATTTTCTATTGTTCTATTGTTGTCTATGTTATTGTCAACTGTTTTATTCCTTGTTTAACACTTACTGTTTAAAACAGTATATAGTGTTTATTTAATTCTATTACAGTTTTCACTTCGTTCTGTCTTATTGTCTGCTTTGTCAGTCATCTCTTCAGCATTTGAATTGCATTAATCTGTATGACAGGTGGTATACAAATAAAGTTTGATATATTTATTGGTTGATATATGTAATAAAAAATATCTTATTCTGATGTATATTCCAGACATGCTTTTTACCACCAAAATAGAATAAATATAATCTGTTACATCAGACACACAGAATACAGTAAATGTGTATTTTTGAGGTGAAAGGGGGATTTCATAAAGCTTCTGCTTTTGTAAACCCTCTTTCATAAGTCAAAAATGTCACCAACAGTCATATTTTCTCATTTCATGAGGGAGTGTCACATCGGAGATACAAGGTTTCTTTGTGATGGCATTGTCAAATGTCAGGGCTGGAAAGATGACAGTATACATGCGGCTCAGAAGTGGCGGTGGCAGAGGGGAGCTGGAGGATTAACGATGCGCACCACATGTTCTGGATCTTTTCTTCATGGTGCGTGAAGGGAGAGCTGGGACTGTGGGACTCAAGGCTAGGGACTCCCCGAGGGAGAAGCAGCAGAGAGACAGAGGAGATTGAAAGACTCATCTGATATTCATCTTATGCTGCAATGTCTGTCCTTGGTGTGGACAGTCTCAGGGGGGACGGGGGTGGAGGGTAGACTTGAGCAAATACACACAGGCGCACACACAAGGATCATATATGCACACTATACATGCCATAAAAGTACAAGAGAAGGGGAGGTAAGAGTGAGTCTTATTTATTTTTTTGTTTGTTTTTTAATTTGTATGCATGTGCCGAGATGCATGCTGTACAAGTGATATGACTCACCTGTGATCTCGCGAACAGTGCGGAATACATTGAGTTTTTCTGGGTCCAAAGCTTCAATGTTGTGATAGACGTCCCTGTGAATGATAATAGGGGCTCAGAATGACACAAACAAAATCAGAAAGATCACTGCATCTGTATTTTATATTGCATAGATAAGAAATGCGCTTTTCTTAATCATAGCAATGAAAAATTGTCTGCAGTCACTCAGATATAGAATATGAAGATTTAGAATATCAGATCAAATCAGCAAAGTAAGGCTGTCTCTTTGGCTTTTCAATACATATATTTGATGATTTGTTCTTTTTCTTCACTTCACTGCGCCACACTAAGCTCCTATATCAGCCTACGTGAGTATGTTTTACCAATTTTGCCGGTTTTCTTTGTCATCTGTGATGTGAAAACATCAGATTTTCACCCACAGAAAGTAAAAGTGTGTGTGCAGGTCAGGTATGAAATCAGCGGACCTGCAGAACTTCTCTCCCCAGAGGGCAGACGTGTCCGGCGTGACCTGCCCTGCACACTCCTTCACGCCGTGAATTAGGTGTTGGCAAGATGTTTTTGGTGAGTTAGTTTACTTTGTTTCTTGTTGAGTTTGAATGAAGCGACAATGACGATGTTTTACAATTCTCATTAAGTTTGGCGAGAGAGATAAAACAGCAGTTTCTGGTTAAACAAAACTTAGCTTACTCTTTAAATAAAGGTCTCTCCTTTACATAATGTCGTCAGACAGGTATAATAACAATCTGAGCCTGTCGGTGACAAAAACACTCACAAGAAAACAAAAGCGCATCACCTCTGCGCGTCCGTTTCTATCGCTCTTCTCCTCTTCCATCATAGTTAGTTTCTCGTTGTTGTGATTTAGAGACTCAGTTGTTCTTGCATTGCTCTGTGTAGAATGATGCAGCTAAAATACAAGAGCTGAAACCTGTTTACCGAGTACTCGTTTCACCTTCTCTCACCAGTTAACCACCAGTTCATATTGTCATGAGGTAGCGCGCCAGCTAATATGAAACCATACTTATGATTCCCATTAATTTCACAGCTGAAATGTTCTCCCTGTGCATTTTTGTAAGCTTCTTTTTGTTTAATCCCGTTATTGTAAGGTACACTGACTGACAAAGGAGAAAAAAAACAAAACAAAAGCTCAACTGGAAGAATCTCAGTCGACTGAGGGGTCTCAGACTAATGATTTGAATCTTTGACCTTCAGGGTGCAGCCCTACAGGAAAGCGTGTCATCTTTGTGTCATACGTATGTCTTTTTCTCACTTGTTGCTTGTGAATGATCAGTTGCATGCATACTGTACGGTATATCCATCCATACATAATACATACATGCTGTCTTTCCCTCACACTCTTACACTGCGCACACTCTCCCAACAGCATATTCCTTTTTACACTTCTTGGAGTAATTTATGAGCATGTACATTTACCAGCAGTCTTCATGCTCTCAAGGCATTTTCAGCACATTCACTTCCCACCTGCCGCCGCTGACATTGGAAATATTTTTTACATTCATTCCAAACCATTAACAAGATGCTTACACTTTTTATTCAGGCTTTTAGGCGACACTCTTATCTTGAGCGATTTACATTAAAAGTGGAATATGTGGAGGTAAAAAACTCCTCTGACGATCAATATTTGCAATGTATTTGGACCCAAAGGTATTCATGCTGTATCCAGTTGCTGAGGCGCAGTTTGAGCCAAGAGAGGGAAGAAAATATTGCTAACAGCATTACTGTGAATGTTTATGATATATTTCAGTAATTCAAATATATCTGAATCATCAAATTCAAATTAGTTTTCAGGTTCATTAGCATTTTTCATTTTAATATTGTCAGTCTCGAGCTTCCTTCATTAAAAGCTATAGTCTAAAGAGAGGACATGAAATGTCTGAACATGATCACAGTTTCACTATTTCACCCCGTCTTTTATCACTCTGAGAAGCCAAATGTTCTCAGTTCTCACCCTTTGATCCCAGTGATGAGGAACACCAGGTTGCCGTTGATTTTGGTGCAGTTGACAAACTTGTCGATGTTGCTGGAGTCCACCGTCTGAGCTGACTGCAGGCTGGCTGTACCAATGCCATCGCACGCTGGAACACAGAGATTGAGACAGCTAAACGCATGTGTTTGATTAAATGTCTATTAAATCACCTTGTTGAAACAATGGAGATTTAAAGGCATGTAATGTACAGTTTTTTTTTTTAAATCTATCATTTTTTAATTAACAATAATGTTTTTGTATCAATACTCTAAAACAGCCGTCTCATGAGGCTTTTTGAGCACTTCTTAAAAACAAAAGTATGTTTCTCTCCAAACTACATTTTTTTTCAAAATTTAGCTCTGGTTTAGCTCTCCTGCATCCATAAATCAAACACTAGTGACAGACCTGTTTGTTTATTTTAGTTATATGATATAAAAAAAAGTTGAGAAAACTTATCATTTCAAGTCAACTGCCTTCACTAGATTTCTGAGCTTTGAATTAGGCTCAAACTCTTTGGTTGTGAAATAAAATAAAGTTTTAAAGTTTTGCTGACCTATAATCTTTTGTTGAGGTTATTTACATTTTCATGAGTTTTTGAAAAGAATGTATTTCAAACATTGTTCACAGTGAGTTGTGGACCTGATGCTTGTAATTATAAATCTTAACCATTATTTATTTTATCAATGAGTAACTCAACTATTTAAAATTAAATGTTTGGGGTTTCTACAACTAAATTTAAGTTTATCTAAAGAAGAAAGAAGAAGTTATCTCAACAAAACATTTTTAGTTGGTCAAAGTTTTCAAAAATTTGGGTTGGGCTCAAAAGTAAAAAATCTATTGAAGTTCTCTTGAAATTTTGCTATTCTTAACTTTTTTGTTTTTACAATGTAAGCATGCATCAGAATTCTTATGTTAATGCTTTATTGTTGTTCAAATGCTACACCTAGCATCATCTTGCCATACCCAATATTACCAAGGATAAATCACCAATAATTATTTACTTTAACAAGTTCATTGTGGCTAAATAAAAATGAACTTAATTAACTGTGTATTAACGTTAGTTTATCTAAAACATCTGTTTGTGGTTTACCTTTTGGGCAGATGTCGGTACATGGAATGCACATCTTAATGCGGTTCTCCTCCACCTCCATCTTGTTACTCGGACACGCTCTCACACAGGAGCTGTGGTCCACCACAAAGTTATCTGAAGAAACAATTCACTGTAAATGTCAAGTACGGATGGCTGCTGTTTGTCACAGTGGAACATTCAGTACATAAGTGACACTTGGTGTAGACAGTCACAAACAGAAGTCTTGAAAGTCACTTTCATTCACTTCTGACAGATGTTCTCCTGATGGCACATGAACAGCATTAAAGAGTAAAGTAAAATAAATGTTAAGAATTTTTAGACTGAAACGTACACATGGAAAAAGCACAACATACAGTGCAAATGCACACTGAATACATAAGATGCAGACCTCGTGGATACAGGTCACCCAAACGCCTGCCTGAAGTCCACAGCCATCACAGCACCGTAAGAGTGCAGGCAAAGAGTTCAATAGTTTAGGTGCTAATCTATCACTTTTTAAGCATGTAGGAGAACCTACAGGAGCCGTGACACTTGTAAAAAGTGTAAAAGCGTGTTTGGTTTGTCAGTGCTGGGCTGCTGTAAAAACATGGTGACACAACATGACAGCCTTCAAGGAAGAGGACTTGTCCTCTCTTTAGATATAAACGGTTCATTCTAAGGTATCAAAAACACAACAAATATTATTTCCAGGTAATTACACACTAATGATATTAACAATAATTTATGAATTGTATAGTCCAGCTCTGTCCTATTGTGCCAAAAGATCCCCTGGGCATTGTACGGCCCACGGGCTGGATCCGGTCCGCATGATGGTTCTATCCAGCCCACGAAGGTCGAAGACAAACCACATCATTTTACTTATTAAAGAGACGAATGAAATTATCTATATCAGCTTTTATTTTGAAATGCTGGTGTGGGCAACAAGTCAAGGACACAAGTGCGCTTCCTCCTGTCACAATTGATTGACGTGAATGATGTTTGCAGTCGCTGCATCATCTGCTGAGGTGACTGAGACACGCCCACGGCAGGTTGAGCGAATGGGGATTTCCATTTTGTTCGTGTAACGCAGTTGATGGAGGAATATACTGCCACAAAAACATTTGTTTTTGGCATTGAGAATCCACATTGGATTATTAAAAAACAAACTAATGTTTTCGTCTGAAAACAGTAATTTTGCATTTTTTTTTTTTTGGTATATTTTATGCCTTATATATTTAACTGTTAAGCAGCTAACAGTTCTTGCCAAAGATAAAACAGGGACACATGGATGGGTTGTGTCCACAGCATCCCTGGTGTGCTGCTTTAGATGACCTGTAAAGTATTTTCAAAGAATCCTGCATAATTTAATGTTCTTAATAAGATGCTGTTTGGAGTGATTTTCAATATAATAAATGCTGAAGACTAAGAGTAAGTGTACAGTATGTTTTTTTATATTTAATCTTAGCGATAAAATTGAGGTACGGCATGACAAAAATTTGTATGGCCCCTGGCAACAATCAGGGTTTCTCATGTGGCCCCCTAGGAATAATAATTGCCCACCCCTGCCATAAAGCTTACACACTGGACCTTTAAATGGTTACATTACACTACATCTTATGTCTGTCTAAAAGTATCACTGCCTTCAAGCATACAGTACATCCCTCCTCCCTCCCTGCTGGTTGGCCTTTTCAGTGCATGTTGGGAACAGCGTGAGGCGTCCGCAATTAGCTGTGTGCATGGTGAGCGGTTTGTGGCTAGCTGGGCAGTGGTCCCAGAACAAAGACTAATATCAAGACTAATAATGTTGCAAAGAAGTCAAAGTAGATATAACGGTAATTCAAACCAAACCAAGGGACACTGTAAAACTGTTTCAATAGCAGTTGAAGCATTGTAATGTTTTGAATGAGTCTCATTCAGCTTGCTGCCTTTGAGATGGCAGTCTATTTTTTGTGGATTTTAACAACTTGAAATTACACCCTGTTCCCTTAACCTGCTATTCCCATTTCAGTAAAATTGCATCAATTAGAATTTTCTTAGTATTGTGTGTCTGACGTCCATGTCCTTTTCAGTTTTTTCACCCTTCAGTTGAGCTGCCATTTTCTTGTAGTGACTTGGAAAGAAGGTAAGTCTTATGGAAAAAAAAAAGGACTTTGTGAATAATAATGTATTGTGTAAAATATAAAATGTCCCACCTGAATAGATTAAATTGTGTTGTTTAAGTTTTCAAAATGTCACTGAACCAAACGGTAAGTCAGCAATTAATTAATCATATATATCTTATACATTAACTAAAATTTCCTGAAACCATACTATTAGATTGTACAGAAGCAGCATTTTACGTGTGGGTAAAGCAAATAGATGGAAAACTGACTTGCATTAATGCAAACTTCTGTTTGAAAGCAATCAACTTATCAAACACATTTAAATGTAAATCAGCTGATTAGTTCATCTAACTTGTTAACTTGATTTCAAAAAGGTTAATTCATTTGTGTGCTACTACTACTTACAGTTTTTTTTTCTTTAAGTCGGTCCAACAATTCTCTTTTTTTCCAGTGTATAAAGCTCATCAAGGTGAATGAGTGTTGTGGCTGAGACTTTGACCAACAGTGACCATAAGGTTTGTGCCACAGTGCTACAGAGGGTGGGATATTTGGCAAAGCATCTGATTTTTCTGGTATTTCTTCATGTGGAAACGGTACAAAATACAGATTAGTGTGAGTATTGACTCTTGCTGTCCTTGTTATTCTGCAGAGATCCACTGGCCACTGCAAGAAACAATTCAAATTCAATTGACTTGAAGGACCAGCCTCCTCCATAAGTCCCTTCTCTGTGTGTCAGGGCCAATACTGACAGGTCTGTTTGCTCATTCCTCATCAGTGCCACATGTGAACTGGGGTTAGGATTCAAACAGCGTCTTCAGTGACGAGGGCCGTGTGCCATCGTTAAAGGAAGTTTGATGAGGGCAGGTCAAAAATCTCCCATCTCATAGGTGCACTTTAGCTCATGGTGAATCACCAAAATACCGAGTCAATATGATTCATTGGTCATCCTGAGTCTAGTCTTCAATTGTGTCCACTTGAATATGAAGCCAAATTCAGGAAACAAATCCACAGTCACTGGATGTCAACCCAAATCCCCTGCTTGATATTTGGATGAAAATGACAACAAACCCAACCGCCTTGCTCTGGTAGAGATCCACATACCTGAAGAATCAATGCCAAGGCCAAATGAAGCTATTCTGGTTGCGCTGGTTCACTAAAACACTTTATAATAGTTCTTTCCTTGAATTTGTCACCAAGAGTTTGAGATAAGGGTTCGTTGTCAATTCCCAATCAAATGTTTTGTGGCTAATGTCTAAAAATAGAAGCACACTGCAGAAACTAAAGGAGGCCTTCCTCCATTCATTAAAGAAAATAATCCATTCCCTCTCCTCTCCTCTTCTCTCCTCTCCTCTTCTCACTGCCCATGTATTTCAAGACCTTGGCATTTGGGCCCAATGAGCAGCTACTGGACAAGAAATATTCACCCCTGATACATCAGTTACGCACAGAGTGACAGCAATGAGGAGCAATGTTGGATTTAAAAGACAAGAACACACATTTGTTCTGTATATGTACCTGTGAGAACCCTTATAAATAATGCATCCCCTAGCCCCCTTACCCTAACCTTGACCATCACAACTAAAGGCCTAACACAAGCACCATTATTTTTTTCTCTTATATTTGTTCTTACAACCAAAAAACCATATAAACGCTCAATGAATCTGTTCTTAGATTCTGTGCATCACAAATCATTTGGATGTTTATTTAATGGATTTTTGGCTTTTTGAGGAAGGGGAACAGATGTGGAGTTGTGCCTGATGCTCGCATGAGTACAGTGGATTTATCTGGTCTGCTGAGCAGCAGTATGAAACCTGAGCGAAGTGTTGTGTTGATTGGAAGGACTTTGGGAAACGTCCATGGCGTCCAAAGCTGACAATGTGTGGCACACATGTTCTGAAGAATCTGTCTCTGTAACCTAATGATGCTTAAGCGTGTTTTCTGTGTTTTCATAAAGTAGGCACTTTATCTCATGTCATTTCACAGAGCATAATAAGAGTCGGCTTTTGTGCATTTATTTTTATAAAAGTCTTGGTTATAACTTGCATTTGTTTTCATGATTCTACTTGTATCATTATTTATTTACACAAATTATTTCCTTTCCAAAAGCAATTTGAAAGGCCTATCATGTTTATGGTCCAGGCTAAAGCTATTATAGATGTACAGTACATACATTGGATATGATTTAAAATAATGTGAAATTCCACACGATTTTATTTTATGTATGCTTTGCTCTGGTCCAAATATTTATATTACGTGTCTAATATCTTTTCTAATACATTTCTCTTGTGTTGTTCCTTCACCTAAGTAGAGGTGTAAAAGAAAAAAGCTATGTGGAATTATTCCAAGGGACATACATAAGGGGGCCCCCAAGCATTTTCTATCCTGTAAGTGTTCCTTGGCTGAGAAAAAAAATTAGAACGTCTAGACTAGAGCACTTTTAAATTGTGATTTTACCTAAGAATAAAGGGGAAGAAAGTATTGATGGATGCCACAAAGGTTCTGTACAGACAAGTTAAAACAAATCTGTGCTGTGAATAACTCATGCTTAAGGACCAATGTCCTCACTTTGCAAAATGTCCTCATTTCCTGGTCTAAAACTCAAACTGGTGACATACAAGAGCACACACAAGATATCTACAGAAAACATAAGACAAACTGTACTTCACCTAAGATAAATGGTTGTGTTATCATGTAATCAGTGTGAGGTCATCACAATTATAGTAATAAAGAGAGTGCATGTTTGTATGTGTGTGTATGTATGTGTGTCCGGGTGGTAAGACTTACGTGGACACTTCTTGACACAGAAGGCTCCGTAGGTGTACTTCGCCCTGGGGTTGTGTTCCAGTTGGAAGGTGGTGGGGTTGTAGACAAATGGCTGGGGGCACTGGGTCACACATGCCCCACTGTCATTGAAGTTGGTACAGGCCTGCAAACAAACACACACAGAGAACATAGAGTGGTGGAACAAGTATTTAGATTCTTTACTTTACTTAAAGCTATTACAAGGAACGTTCATACTTTGTTGATTTTGGAGGCCCCTGTGGACAAAAGCAGTAGTGTTTCCACTGCAAGAAACACAAAATACAAAGTCAAAAATAAAGTTATCTGACTAAAAATCACCTGTTACTTCATTTTAAGTGTCTAACATACAACTTACAGTAACTTAGTCTGAAAAAATGTTAATACAGGATAGTTTCATCTTATTTCAAGGCAGACTTTAAAAACAACTATATAGAAAGAGCCAAACTTCTGATGGTTTGTTTGCTCATGTATGTCATATGAGGCATGAGTATTAAATTAAGATGGTTTCATAGTCAGTTAAGTTAGTAGCTTTAAAGGGTTGTTTCACGCAAATTAATAAAAATACAGTGCACATTGTGCAGGGGGTTTGTTGAACATGCAGATGGATGTGTGCCTTTGAACATACATAGCACACAACAATAGTATTTGTGCTTAAATATAATGAGAGGATTCATCGATTAATTTCACTAAACCAGCTTTTTAAGTGATATTTCCCACCAAAGTTCCCAGAGTTGACATGACTGAGTGGTGCAGACAGAGAATAATCTGTATGCACCCAGTGAAACTGCCACAGGGACAGAGTGTGATTTGACTTTTCTGGCAGGTACATATGCAGGTACATATTTTTTCGTGCAAAAATATTTGTCCAGTGTGGGAAAATGTGGACAAAGAGCCAAAAACTCTGTATGAACACAAATGAACCAAAGTTGAACCAAAATGTTCCTGGAAACATGCGTCATAAAATATGTAAAACCATTGGAATTGCATCACCCCAGTCTGTCTTTTAACTGCACATGATTTAAGCCTCGCTACAATTTTCCTTCATGGTTCTCACCACCCATGCATGGACCTCCAGGGCTACAGAGAACTACTTGACTGTTTAAAACCTGAGTGTGAGCTTGCACTGTGAAACTGAATGTGAAAAGCTTAAACTGTCCTGCTCTAATGGTTGATTCAAGTTAATCATAGCATATGTTTTACCTTACGGTTTCTTACCTACCACACACCAACTTTTTGAGCGCTGCCATTTTTGAGTAAGAATTATGAGCCATGCAGTTATTATTTTTCAAAATAAACACCAAAGATGCTATGTCTTTTCTACTTTTCTTTTTTTAAGAGCTACTACTGTCCCAAAAATATGCCAAACGGTGACCCCAAAAATGAGGTATGTACTGAAACAGATTTTGTGCGTATCTCTTTTGAACTCCTAATAAATTTAGATATGAATCAATTGAGACGGTTGCTCTGTCAATTGGAGCAAAGTTCAAAATGGCTTCCTGATTTATTCATTCTTGATTATTATAAAAAGATGAAGTGCCAGAAAAGAAGAATAGACAGTGGAAGAGAAAGAGACAGGCAGAGGGAGAGTTTTAAAATTAACATTTACTGTACAGCAGGTCTGGAATTTCATCATCTTAGGGGCAAGGCCACTTGGCCTTTGGTGCTGTCAATTTTTCTGAGGGCACAAAGGCCGAATGCCAGGGCAGCAAGGCCATCAAATAAAATGCTGATTTTAAGTCAGTGGAAATAATGAATTTAATTTATAGGCTAAGAATGATTTTATTAGAAATGGGTGAATGAAACTGATTTCATTTGAACAGAATTTTTTTTATTGTTTGCAAATTACCAATATTTAGACAAACTCCTGAGTCAGAAGTTCATACATGCACATACACAGGTGGGGATGTGGAATAAGGGGGACAAATGTTACATTTATTAACATTAATGTTACAGACATTAGACTGTGATATTCATTAGGCTGACGTCACTTTCTAGGCCACTGAGACAGCTAAGTGAACGTAGTGATATGCAAGCAATGCGTAACGTTATATGTTGAGTTTCTTGTCTAATTCGTTCACTAATTTGTCAAACTGTAGACATGAATAGCTGTTTTTTTTCCAGTGGTTCATAACAGCAAGAAATCACACGGACTGCTGGTTATAAGCTCAGTGTTTCACTTGATGTTGCCCAATAAGAATTCAGAATCTCAACAGAAGACACTGGTGTCTAAAAATCATATTGACAGGAAAGAGGCAGGGGAGAAAATGGCCAAATCAGCTGAGGCAGTGATGGAGGGGCATCAAGGCAACTGTGGCTCCAGGGCAGATCATTTTTTGAGGGGCATAAGCCAAACTGAGGGGGCACAGTGGCCATGGCTGTCATGGCCGCCCTGAACTTCCTGCCCTGCTCTGCAGTGTATGTTTAGTTCACAATTGTAATATAAACCCACTTTAAGAAGTGTCACATTAAAAAATAATAAATAATAATAATTATTCATGTTAATGTTTTGTAAATAAGGTTTATGTCTTCAGACAGTGAATACATTTGATACAATCAGGAACTGCTCTCTTATTTGAAGAACAATTCACAATGACTTCCTAATTTATCCATTCTTGAGTATAACAAAAGCTGAAATGTAAAGAATCAAAGAGATCAAAAAATAATGAGCCAGAACTTGCCTGTCCAAAGTCAAGCAGAGGAGCTCTACAACTGATGGGCTCTGAATTACAAACGCAGAAAGACGTTTAACATGCCGAGGGATGAAAATAAAATTGATAAGGCACGTGGCGAAAGAGCCAGGCTGGAGAAAAGGGCTGGTGAAGTCTATAGTTAACAATGGCACTCATGTCAGGAGGAAATGGGAATTAAATGTCATTTAATGATATTTGCCATACAAGAGGCATTTAAATGGCTATTAATATTGAGTCTAAAAGGAAGAAATCCTTTTGCAGAAGTATTCTGAATCAAAGGAGGTTAAAAATGATGAGTAAAATGTGATTTGTGAAAAACAGGACATGTAAAGTACAGTATGTAAATGCTTCTGAGCTTTGTATGACATCAGCATATCAACAAATGCTTTAAACTGGTATTTTTCATAGAATGCTGTAAAGTAAATGTGTGTGTGTTTGTGTGTGTGTTCACTTACAAAGCAGTCTGTGTCCTTTGGTCCATAGCAGCCACCTGCACACTCACGATGGCAGCAGTCACTAACAAAGGGGCCAAAGCAACGGCCGTCACACTGCTCGGCACACACGGTCTTAGTTACTGTGGAGTGACAGATGCAGAAAAAGAAAGAGACACAGAACACACATCAAATAACAAGCAAACCACCATAGCTAGAGGCAACTTAAAACTGGTGAACAATATCAATGCAGCCTTAAGAGCAGGAATAATCGTAAAAAAGTACACTGACTGAAATGTATCACTGTAAGAAAAATGGGCAAGACCACTGAATGAAGGATGGCATGAAAACATAGCTAATTTGTTCTTATAGGCAGCTTAGGGAGTAACGGATTACAAGTAACAGGATTACATAATTTCTGATGCAACAAAGGCAAGCGTATTCCTTGACAATACAGATCAAACAACGACGGAATCAGATTACAGATACATTTAGTAAAAATGGGAACTATCTGCAGGATTCACAGGGTGGAAATGTCAACATTATTTTGTCTTTGAATGCATAACATGTAACTCCTTGGGGCTGTAGGTGGTAATGCCGGTGACCGGGACGGTGTGTGTAGGTTGTTAACTAACTTTTTGCAGCTACACTGGCTAGCACATTCCACCTGCTTCCAGTCTTGTGAGTCTTTGTGCTAAACTAAGGTAATAGCACCCTAGTATAACACCAAATATACTAAAATAATAAGCTTAAATACTATTATATTTGCTCACTTATTGTAGCTATCAAATTCTTTTAAATTAATAACTACAGCTCGTAATCTAAACATGCATTTTGCACACAACAAAGGAAGGAATATCTGGACAAACAACAACAAACATAAACCATTGTATTAGGCAGAACTGTTTCATCATATTTGGTACTGATTTCAAAGCAATAAAGTTACATAACTTTAAGATTGTGATACTTGGATTATGTTGCTTTTTTAACAAGTAATTAGTAAATCAAATCTAAATATATCTTTACAGTAACCCTCCCAACCCTGCTTATAGGGTCGTTCCTGCTCTGTAGTGTAGTAAATCTGTCACCTTCCGAACCAAACTGAAATGAAACTAATTTGAACAGGAAAGCTTCTGTTGATCTGAAATGTCCGTGCACAACCATGTTGTTCCACTGCTAGATGCTGGATACACTGCTGTGTGGCCAGTCACAAGTCTGCTCCTGACACCTGCACTGCAATTGTCTGGTGAAATGGTAAAAAATCAGCTGAAGCTAAACCATCTCTGCCACCTACTAGCTACTTCAATCAGGTTTTCGTCTCCCTCCATGCTCCTCGGAGGGTCTCTAGCTGGATTTGACAGAAACATGGCGATTCCTATCTGACTCTGGTGTGCTGCCACCGTCCCTCCATGGCGAACGTCCGTCCACCCTTTCCTTGCGTGTCTGTCATAGACATACGGGCTGCAGTACGCCTGTGTACCTCGCTTCTTGACAGCCATATGCAAATGTACACAGGAATCTGACATTTCACAGATAAAGACAGCTGGTAAAAGAAGTGCAAGCGGAAGGATTTATATGATAGAGCAGGAAAACCTTACAAAATTAAATGCTGTTGGGGATGGATAAAACTGTGAAAAACACAGGAAAAGGTTGCATGCAGTTGCTGCTGGCAGTATGTATACGTGTATATAGGATGTGCATTTCATATGACTCACTGGGAAACATGGGGTGTATACTATACTCATTATAGAAGAATAGTACAGTGGCTTGACTGGTGCTCAGACTTCTGTGTCTGCACCAGTACTGGGCTTTACTCATTTCAAGAACTGCTTTGCTGCTATTTATTTCAAATCATATTACATCATTACACCCTAAGGATCAGTAATTTGCACAACTTGTTAGTTTGTACTTCCATCACACCCTCCAAATCCCATCCTTCCTGGCACATCAGGATGCCTTTTCCTGAGAAAACCAACATGCACTCATATCCGATTTTCTCGATCCCCCGAGTGTATAAAATCAAGTGGGGGGAAAAGTTCCTGCCACAAAATGACGACTTTCTAAACAAAGCTGATTTGTGAGTAAAACAGCCAGTGATGAAGGAAAACAAAAGAGTACTGTTAGCTTTTTTGTTATCTTAGAATCAGTAACAGTGTGTGTAGGTGCTGCAGCTGGTAGCTCCTTCAAACTTTTTAATTTTTCTCCTTTAATCTGTCATTTGGTTTTGGCACTATGGTAAAAATACACTCGTAGACGATGCAAAAGGAAGCGTAACAGTGGATTAAAGAAGAGCGGACCTTGAGACAATCAACGATGCATGTGGTTTCTTTCAACCATGCAATCAGATCAGGTGGACGCACCGGTGCGGACCACCCCCAAAGGAGTGGAGGAAGGTGGGGATACTAAGAGCCATGCTACAGGGCTGCTCCTGGGTAATGTCCGGCCAGGAAAATGAAATGGACGAAATGGGAATCAGGCTGGCCAAGCGATGGGAAATCAGAGACTGTTGTGCTCACATTTTACAGAGACCTGCTCCACCACAACATCACCAGATCAAGCTGTTGCACCTGACAGGTGGACCAGTGCCGAGCTGACAGGATGCAACACACAAGATTCCGGGAGATGTATGTATATGTAAACAATGGTATATATATGATTTTATTTTTTTAGTTTTATTTTCTATCCTGTTCTACTTTGAACTGAATAAATTATCTATATGTATATGTTGTAGCATGAAGGAACTACATTTCTCATTTTGTTGTGCAATCTTGTGTTTTATAATGCTAATAAATGGCCTTGATACACTGGAAGAAGTGTTTTTCAGTCGTAGCTGAAGTATTGTAATGTTTTGAAAGAGTCCCACTCAGCTTTCTGCTTTACACATGGCCGTCTATTTTTGTGGATTATAACAACTTGAAATTACTTCACACAACCTTAACCCGCTCTTCTTATTTCATTAAAAAAGCGTGTCAGTTAGTTTCTTTTAGTATTGTTTCAAATTTCAAATTCCGGACCAGTGACGCTCGTCTGTCAATCATCATATGGAATCCGCCCCTTATTAAAAAACATGGCTGTCACTGGTCTGATCTGATCCGAGGCTGGTGGAATTCTGTCTGAATGGAAGGAAGGAAAGATGTGTGACATTTATAACATATCTTATACTAAAGTCTAGTTTTAATGGAATTGAAAAAAAAAAAAGATTTTGACAATCTTATGCCTCATATATCAAAAGACAGACAGACTGTTACTTAAACTTAAAAAACTGGGTTTGTGGTCACTTTATGTCCTCCCTACTTTAGTAAGAGTTGCATAGATTCTGAGATAAATTTCACATCCATGTCTTTCCCAGATTTTTACCTTGCTGCTGAGCCATCATTTTCCCTTGGTGACTCAGAGAAAAGATTAAGTCTAAGGACCTGTGTCCACATAGCATTTTTTTTTTTTTTCTTGGCACAAAGGTGCTGGCTGGGCACTGTGGAGCGCTGGGATGAAGCGTCTGTGCTGTTAAAAAATAACGCTGCACGTGGGGTTTGTTTCTATGACAACAATATCTTGACTATGACTGCCCCATTGTTGCACAGTCTACCACGGCCACTATGGGTTTTATCATCTATTTGTTTTTATTTGTTTGTGATTACCAACCAGAGGATGTGATGCCTCAGTCTGACTCGGCTCAGCAGGCCAGTGCTGCAGGGATTTACATCTGTTCTACCCACTTGAAGGTGTGTTTTGATACAGGCTCGTCTTGAGTCAAGCAGCTGTAAAACACTGCCTAACCACATGCCACTCCCTATACATTCTTCACAATAAAGATCCCTCGATATTTTGTTATCTCAAAGCTTTTATTATGAGGCAGCAAAATCAGGAACTGTTGTGTTTTCAAAAAAGACGGAGCTCTTGGAAAAAAAGATGCCGGGTGCATCCCCGTTTTTCAAGGTGGCCACATACAGCTGCAGATGCTAAATACGATCAGGTTGTTAAGGAGAAATAATTAAGTGTGAAAACTGGAAACTTTTAGTTTGACTTGCTGTAAATTTAGGTTGCATTAATGCAAACTGACTAAAGGCAAGTTGGTTCACCATTTCTCTTTTTCCAGTGTACCCTTATTTGCTGAAAAAGGTATAAGTAAATTAGTCACATATGTCATTACAAAGACTGAAATAATAAGTTGATACAGGAGTCATTTTTTGGAAAAAGTAACAATGTCAGTGTACAAGATTACAAACCCAGTGCTGCTGTGTTAATGTGCATGGACTATATTTGTGTTTGTGTGTGCATCCAAACAATGTTTTCATGTGGGCTGTGTCTCCCTTTGGCCATTGCGGCGACAAGATACTATCACAATGATGGATACAAGCCACAGAGAACCCGGCAAACACACATGCAAACACACGCACACTTCACCCTGCGCCTAACGTACCATCAGTGGCATTCCATTAACGGTGCCTGGGCTAAAATGAAACAGCCTACTTTACTCAAAAGACACTTTGTCAAACAAATGACCTTGCCAGGAGAGTGACGCAACACTGTTGATCAATTTGGCTTTAAACTTGCACTTTAAGGAAAAAAAAACAGTAACAGGCTGGTAACGACAAATACAAAAGGAATCCATCTCATAAAATATGCCTGGGAGCTTCAATTTGAACAGTCTGTGGACAGCAGCATCAGTCACAGGAACCACTGCCTCTCACTTCCAATTTACACAAGCTAAAATGTGCTTTTTCACATATGGCTTCCAAAAGAACTTCATAAATAAAGATTTTTTTTTGCAGCAAAAACACTTTCAATACCTGGTGAAATTTGTCTCAGAATCTTTGCAACTTTCACTGAAGTGTGGAGGGCATAAAGTGACCACTGGACCAGATGTTGTCTGTTTAAATCACTGACTGTCTTTATATCATCCTGTATTTATTTTCCATTCACATTAAAACTTCATTTTAGCATAAGATATGTAACAGCTGTCCATATGATATAGATAAACTGCAGTGGTCAGACAGAATTTCACCAGTCTGGCCAGTCACAACCATTTATTTGTAATGGATCAGGTTCTATAGGATGACTGACAAAAGAGTGTCACCAGTTCAAATTTGAAAAGTCACATGTCACACACTTCGCTGCTCTGATTGTTTGTTATTTTGACAATAAAAATAGCACTTGGGACACAAAGATATGGTGTCTGGGACAATTCTGGGACAGTAGAAAAAGTTTAAGAAGTGAAATTATTACATTTATGCATCATGGAATATATATAATTTTAGATGTTTACAGTAAAAAACTTGCTCACAGCCTGTGTTTACTATGAGATATGATCAACCAGTGACTAACAGAATGACAGTCTACTGACAGTCAGAAGGACAGTCAATTATGGCAAAACACCTGGGGTGATTTCATTTTTTTTAAAATTCAGATATAAAGGCAGGGAACAACTAGCAGAACTTCAATGGCGAACCAGAGTGAGACAATGAAGTGATGCGAGTTACTGAAATAAAGTTATTATTCATTATGTAGAATGAAAGAAAGAGAACTTCAATTTGGGACAGTGTTGTTAAGTCTGGGACAGTGGGAAGTAGAATTTAGGACAGTTATGGGACACTGAGGGAAAAATCTAATTGGGTCCAGTCAGCAGGTCAGTCTAACACCTCCCGAAACTCAGGTCAAACTCTCAAACTGTTCATCAAATACAAATCAAGATTCTGTTACTGCAGTGCCTATTTTTCCCCTAAATTGATTTCATAAACATATTTTAGTGCACTGTTTAGCTGAGAACGAGAAAGATTGCGACCAGTAGACCATCATTTTGTGCCCTGCTATGTCACACATTTCCTCCCTCGGACTAGTTGCGGGCACATTTTGTTGCCTGATTGGTTTTGGGTCCATCCAATTGTGACAAGAGGCATTTTGGCCTGTTGATAACTCCACTTGAAAATAAAAATCGAACAGAGAGGTCCCCACTAAAGGCTAAAGATACTCTCAAGCAGCTGTCAGAGGTTATAGGTAAAAGTTAATAATACTGTACAATACTGTATAAACACTTCTTGAGCTATTCTTGCAGCAAAATTTTGTGTGTTCCCAAGAGTGGATTTAGCCAAAGTATTGCTAAACAAACTACTACCACACAATGAATAAACTCAGTAAGTGGATTATGCTGCAGGGGGGCTTTGAAGAGTTTCTTTAGATGTTTATAGCCTTTTTTGTCACACAAAAAGTCAAGCTGATGAACCATTGTTCTTTGCAAAAGACTTAAACATAAATTTTAAAAGCTACCTTTTAATTCAATTTTACACTAACAAGATGTGGTTCAATAGAGGTGTTTATCATGCTGTTTGTTTCTGAGACAAATCAAATAAGAAGACACAAGGGTATAAATGAAAGATGACCTGAGTGTTAGAAATCTTATGTGTTATTGATTAGTTGTAGAATAAAATAAAAATGTCAGTGTAGCACGTCTTCCATCTGGTCCTGGTGGGATGTTTCTGACTACATATCCGTCTTCTTGCTGTCCAGCCAATACAAGAGATGCAGATTCACTGTGTGATATTTTAACCACACTGTGTGTATTTTTTGCTGTGTTTTGAAGCCCCTCAGAGCTTTCTCTCAAAGCCAGGCAGTGAACTAAGACACAGAGAAAGAGAAGTTCTTCAGTTTCTGTCTGTATCCCCCAGAATCTCAGTTTTACTGATCTACTTTGTTCCACAATAGACTATCCCAAGGTAATCACTGTGCTGACTGAGGCCTTTTCACCCTCCACACAAGTAAATGTTTAGATTTTCCAGTTTTCAGAAACATTATTTTCGAACCAAGAAACATCACAAAGTAAAGTTACTGTATTGTCTATGAATTGAGGAAATACAATTAATCCATGCACTACTGCCCACAATGTTAATTATCTGTTATACTTTATAGTTACTATATACGGAGCAACATATTTTTTGAAAGCTTGAAGAATGTCGCTCTCTTTTTCTCTTTTGTCCTGGGTCGAATGTGCCCCGCCGACAAAATGACCGGCCCCAGCCTGGCCCCCCAGCAAAATTGGTCTAGAATCTCACCTTTTAGCTGTCAAATGTTTCAGATGTACAACTCCAAAACTGAAACAAAGTTCTTATCGAAAGATGTTCACACTGAGAGATATTTGTCATGTTCTTTTGTCCAACAGCTTCTGTAACTATGAGCAGCATTCAAAATGTGACTGAATGTTTCTTATACTTGACACAAACAAGACTCCGAAGACAAATCACAGAACCAGATTGGAATGTTTTGACAATTCAATGAAAAACAGACAACAAGGCATTTCAGGCATCCTCTTCCTGTTTTCAACAGCTGTACAATGAACCGCTGACGTCTTCAGCCGATGGCCTCCAGTTAACTTAGTCACAACTTTGATGTTCTGATTCACTCTCACCGCTCTCATAGCATAATTTTCTGTCAGAATCTAAAAACTCGCTATACACTTCCTACCCAGCACAAACAGCAGGCACAGTTACACCTTGATTATATTGGGCATGTCAGTGTTATTACTGCGGCACAGTTTTGATCCTCTCCTCCCCACAAATTCATGCCTCACCTGGAGCGTTTCAGGTGTTGAATTGTTTAATTGCTCAGATTATGTTGATTTGGTCATTTTTCATAGATTTTTGTGCTTCTGCCATGGGTAAGTTGGCCACATCTCTTTTTATGATCTGGAATTTGCATGGAGTCTTTTATTTTGAAATGTTCGCATGTTTTATTTTGAAAATCCTCTATGCCGCTCAAGCAGTTAGTGACTGGCTGGTTAACACAGTGGAGCTGGAACAGCTAAAGAGACAGATACTTGATTCAGAGACCAAAACTGAGCTAAAAGGAGAGTGAATATTGCCAGGTGGCAAATGCAAGTCTCCAAATGAATGATAACGTTGCTCCATAATTGTGCGTAAATAAGCAACTGTTTTCTAACAGGTTCCTCATATTATTTTAGAGGTTAGGACATGTCACTATTGTGTTTGCAACAAGTGGCCAAAAAATATCACAGAAATGTTTTTGAAGCTTTGAGATGGTGTCCACTCAATTTGATGTTCTGTCTGATTAAACATAATTTAATATCTCTGATATTTCCCAGCCAACTAACTGTCTCCCAGACAAAATAAAAAACAACGAATATAGCCATGCTATAATAAACTTAAAATAACATTAAATCGCTCAAATCACTCAGTGAAAACGAGTGAAGACTGTTGCTCAGCAGGCCTACGTGAAAACAGCAGTGACTCCTGCTGAGAATCTTTTTATTGTGTTTCTAATAATAATAATAATCATATAATTGCCTGGATTGCTGTTTGTCTGGCTGACCATCAACTGGCTAGGCATCGCAGTTTGGTAACTGTGGTGACTGTGGATCGAAATTCTAAAAATTAGGTGTTTTCAACTTCCAAACAGGCCTTTCTCTTACTGGATATACTGATTTGCAACACCAGGAATTGCACAGGTGCGACTAATAACTTCAACAATGGCTGTTCCATTCACTGTGTGCCAGTGACACAGCTTGGACAATCAGATCTGACTCTGGCAAACAGAACACCATAATTAACGGTATTAGGTCCACCTGTGTAAAGGACCGCTGTGACTGCCACGTTCATATTTTCACATTTTGGAAAGTTTTCAGACATTTGAAAAAATATATTTATTTTCAAGCCAAGAACATCTTTTTCTAAATACCACAAGTTTATTGTAAATCATTGAAGGAGCAACATGTAACAATTGTGTATCCAAAAAATGAGCACTGCAGTCCAATGGGCCCTTTCCACAGGCGCTTTTGGCCACGATGACCCAAACCGTATCGCACCGACGTGCACTGCCATTATCACTTTCAGTGTGCCGAGCTGCGCCCGAGATGGATCTGGAGTGGGGGCCATCGTGGTGAGTGGTGACATCTCGCCCCCTGCGGTCAACCCATGACGAACCTCCTTTTATTGTGAAGAATTTAAGGAAACAGTGTGTTTATCCCTGAGACATATATAAACGGTTTATCCAACACTTTACGGCCACTCAACTCAAGCCTCCTCGGCTTGTCTTCAGGTAAAAGACACACCTTCAAGCGGTAGCCCTGTTGTAATGGAAATGCAAACCCCTGCTGTGCTGGGCTGACACGCCGAGTCAAACCGAGTCGAACCAGGCCAGCTCTGCGTATGGAAAAGGGCTACAAATGGCGAGTTGGAGAACACTGACTGACTGTATATTTCCTATTAAATATACAGTCTACGGTTGAAGTGAGTTGTTTCCCCTCGCCCCCTCCTCCCCAGACTCCAGGAAGCTGCAGGAGCACAAGACGAATGCAACATTGTAAGCGATGAAGTCCTACACTGTAAATTGATTGGCGGTTTATACCTGTCAATTTTCAATGTAAAGCCAAGGCCATTATCCTGAAAACAAAAGCCCGCTGCTCTGAAAACACACGCTCTTAAGTTTAAAGATAGAATCGGTGGGATTTGTCCAAGCCGCTCTTAAATGCACCAGAAAGATGTATGATATATAATTGTTGAGTCTCATTCCCAGGATGTCAAATATCGATGTTCTGGGTTGGTAAAATGTTCGTAGCACAGCAAAATAATGAGAAAATAGGGAAATACAGGCAGAGGGCAGAGCCTCTGCAGATACACCCACCACACACACTTCTAGTGGGTCACAAGTGATTGAAAGAGGTTATGTTTAAATGAATCGATACCTTGTTTTGTTTTTTTTGGAAAATGTTGCATATTGTTCCTATAAGTTCAGTGACTGCCTGCACTACTGCCTGTCAGACTCCATACATTAAGAACATATTTCTCAATTTAACCGTTATAACCATTATCTTCTCCTTCTAAAAGATTGTCAATGATTTCTTACCACTCATAAACCAACACTTGGGCAAACATTTGATATTAATTTGAACTAACTAACGCAAAACGGACAAACCAAAACACAAGTTACAAGCTGCAGCGGCTGTGGCGTTATTTTCACAGAAGCAAATATTTCAGTTTAGCATGTTTCCTTAATCTCTGATGACATATCATGGTCTTTATATGATTGATTACAGTAAATATATCTCACATTTCTCCTTTAAACTAAATAAAACCGGACTGAAATCATATCGTATATTCATTATGGGAAAAACTATAATAACTAAAGAGGCATCTGAAGGCAAAAGCATCCTGGTCTGTTCAGACCCCTTCAGCTATGCTAGGCTGTGTTTATACAATCCATAAGAGCTCTCAGACAGCACTTTAGAGTTGTTCTTCATGTACTTCTAGGGAAAACTCTCTATATCTACTTATAGAGGCACACTCCACTACTTTTATACAGTATATCGGTGATTCGTAATACCAGGAGTTGTGTTGAATTGTAATTTACTTCTTGAGTGTACACACTTCACCCCTGAGGTGCTGACACCAAAAGTTGCTGTTTATTGTTGATTTTGAGACAGTTGAATAATTATTCATGAAAATGTCACAAAAAGCATCTTTGAAGTCATATTTCCATTTGACATTTTTACACTTATTCATTCCATATATTTCAGCACAATAAAATTAAAGGTTAGGAGGGAAAAAAAAAAAAAAAGCAGACGACAGATGAATCATGACATCCACGTATGGATGAAGATGGCGAGATAGCAATAACGGTTAAAATGTGGCAGACAGACGGGGCCAGAACTTATCAGGGAGCCGGTCTGTGACGTGTTGTTAATAGGTCCTGGTCAAACAGTTCATTCCTCATTATCTTAATGAGATCGCGACCGCAGAACAAATACGATGAGACATGCCAGGGTTGGAAGGCATAGATGAAGTGGTCTGTGCACAGAGTGATGGAAAGAGAGGGGGAAATTGATGGCGAGGGTAGCGCAATGAAACTCGAGGAGAGAGAAGAGAAACAAAGAGATATTTAACAGGGAGAGGAAAAATGTGTGTGAATGCTTCTCTGCCGGCATGAATATTTATGTGCTGTGTTCATAGTTAGAGGCAAGTTTCAGTGTGTGGTATACGTTGTGTATGTTTTGATCCACTGCAGACAAGCCAAAGATGGTTATATAAAAGATCAAGCTCGCTTTTGTGTGTGTAAGCGTTTGTAGGGATGGTGAAGTGGTGTGTTAGACACAGATGGAGGGATGATAAAAAATGGATGGATGGACATCTGTAGAGACAGTGTGTTAGACAGAGTGTTAAAATCTGTGACAGCAGATTGATAAATTTGCAGGCAAAAGAATGATGACTTGACACTTTTTCATATTCCCTGCTAAAAGACATGTGCCACGTTTTTTTTTTTTTTTTTTTTTTTTTTGGGTGGTACTGTTGATTAGTTTATTTATCAAAGGCTGTTAAGACATAAACTTAAATTATCAGTGTGTCATGGATCCTCCATCGCTCTGTGTGTGTGTGTGTGTGTGTGTGTGTGTGTGTGCTCAGTTTCAAAACTTGAGTGACAGCAGTTCTCGTCTGACACTTTTTTACACCATGATGAATGATACAAAAGTACGATTAATTCCAACCATGACACACTGACTGAGTAAGAAACTAGTAAATGTAGTAGCTCTTGCATTATATTATACTGTGTCACTCAGTAGTATATGGAATGTTTATTAATATTTTAGCAATGTCGAGATGTTCCTGAATGTAGTCCATGGTAGTTCAAAGTACACTGCCGAAGCTGGTGGTTCTCAAACAAAGGCCTCCCTGGGGTGGCTTATGTCACCCCAGGGGGAATAACCATAGAAAAAATCTGGAATAAAACTAAGCTGAATTAATATGATTCACATTGGGAAAATAAACAAGCAAGAGTTTGCCTATGCCACTGTGCTGACCTTTATTTGACTACAATTCAACTTCGATCCTAATTTATTAGTTGGATAATGGTGATTATTGATTGATGAAAATTGTGAAGCATGACAGAAAAAAAGTTTAAGAATAATCCAAGGACATTGTGGTTTAGGTCCTGTTTGTTATTTAACAAAGTATCTTAAAAATACCACTTAAGTTAAGTTTGGTTGATATGGGTTGTATGTATATTGCTTTATGTTTTGGCTTCTAATTGTGGACAGTTACCATGATAAAAACACCAGTCATTGTTCAAATGCCTAAAATGTCCCGCAGTGCATATGTATGTTTGGCTGACAAGGACCTCTTGTGGCCAATAGTGGAGGAAGTATTACCGTAATATAAAAGTAGCAACACCATAGTGTAGAAATAGGCTACTCTGTCACAGGTAGAAGTCCTGCAACTCTTCCTTAAGTACAAAAGTACAAAATTACTTAAACATTATGCAGAATCATTATGCAGAATAATATATACACCTAATACATCAATTATTATAAGACATGCAAGTATATATAAGCATATTACATGTCTTTTATATGTAATTATGAATACATTAATGTGTAAGCACCACTTTAATGTTGCAACAGGAAAATTTATGTGTTAATTACATATGTCGCATTACAATCTGCAAAGTACCAACTATAGCTGTCAAGTAATGGAGTAAAAAGTACAATATTTTGTGCAAAACTATAGTGGAGTATAACGTAGTGTTTTCAGGCACAAGTAATGTGTGCTACAAAACTTCTCAGGGATAAAGGACTGGGTAGATGGATAGACCAACAAAATGTGTGACATTTGACACGGGAAAGGCCATTCAGCGTTGGTTTCTTTTAACTCTGACCATGATATTTTCCTCATCCTAATCAAGTTTTATATGTAATATTATATATATATATATATATATATATATACATATATATATATATATATATATATATATATATATATATATATATATATGTACACACACACACACACATATATATTATAACCTTGGAGACTCCCTTAACCAATTATTTTTTCTCCCCACAAACCTAACCAATCCTTAGCAGTTTCAGATCAGAAAATCACCATTTTTGTGATGGTCATGTCAGCGCTGGTATTGGTGCTTGGAAGGCTTGGAAGTCAACAAGCACCCTTTCTGTGGTTTAGATTGAAGGACCTGTTCAAACCCTGAGGCACCAGCTCATTATTTTATAAATTATTATTTTTTATTCCTTTTATTCTTTGGATTAAACCAACTAGTGGTCTCTGGCCTGCAGCTCTTAGACTTCATTGATTTGGCTTTGGCTGTATGTGTGTTTGTGTGTGTGTGTATGTATGTGTGTGTGTGTTGTCCTTTGGCCAAACGTGTTTATGAGAGAGAAAGAAAGGCAGGGACAGCAAGACTAGTATAAGAGAGACATATTATTTGAGAGCTATAGGAAAGATGAGTGAAGGGGAGGGAGCAACAAGGAGTCCCCCCTGCTGATGGACTCAGTAGTGTCTCATTCTCACACTCTCTCCCAGCTGCCATTAGATAGTATGAAGGGTGGGAGGTCCCAGCAGGAGGGTTTGTGGTGGATATGTTTGGGGTCTAGGGATGTTGTTGGGTGTTAATTTGAGTGTGTGTTTGTGTTGGAGGCGGTGTTATTTCCAGAGCCATTATGGGCCTGTGAATGTCTGTATAGAGTGGGCACATTTACAAGCCTGAAACCTTACAAAGTGCCACTTCTCTCAGTATGAATTTTCTAAGTAGATTGGTAAAGTAACATAAACTGGGAATGTGTTAGTTCATCTAAGTAATAGTTTAACACACTTAAACACCACTGTTTTAGGGGGGAAAGGCTTGTATTACTTAAAATTTCATAGACTATTTTTATTAGATGTAAATTTTTAATGATGTAATGGAAAATACATTCACAAAATGCTAAGAACTGAGTCTTTTCCTCACTTATTTAGCTTAGGAAAATCAACAATGGGAGTTACAACTGAGTGAGAAGATTTGATCATTTATAGCAAGGATGTCAAACTCCATTTCATCTTGGCCCACATCAGCATTGTTTCTCTCAAGGGCTGGTTGTAAATGACTATACAGATTTATGTACTTATTATTATTTTAAATAACTGACTCTATTCAATTATTGTGGGTTTTAGTAACTAGCTTTGAAAGCGTAAGTCTAATGGCAAGACTTTCAAGTATACAATTATCATAGAATTTCAATTAATTTAACAAAGAAATATAAGTAATGAAGTCAAAATAACAATAAGGGTTGTTTCAGTTTGTGTAGCCACCAAGCGAGGTTGAGTTGCATTCTCGAACATGTATGGACACCGTACTTTTGTAACACAACTGCAAAAGATGCCACTTATGCCATGTTTTTAGCCAAAATGTCAACTGTAGCATGTAGCCGGTAGGATGCAAACATGGCGTCGATCTCGCGAGACTTCCACACGTTCGTCCATTTAGAGATATACAAAGTCGTCTTTTGCGGTTAATTTTTAATGTCGCGGCTCGCGGACACTTGGATTACACCACACAAGCAGGATGGAGACATTTTGTGTTTGTTTTGTGTTTTTTTTTTAACGTTTTATCCGTGGTCTCCATTCACTGCCATTGTACTGGATGAGGCTGCTACCCTGTTTCTCCTAAAACTCCAGGATTGTTTTGTGAACTGAAGATCTTCATCCATCATCACATCGGCATGGGGGTGAGTACATACTGAGTGGCTTATTCTGGCAAAGTGGAATATCGCTTTAAATTAACAACAGTAAATACCACATAAGGAGGAGGTTGGGGTGGTGGCGGTGGGAGTTGGCATGAATGTGATCACTCAAGGAACAGAAATAAGTGTAAGATTATGATAACTGTGCTGTGCACCTTATTTGATTGCATGTTACTAACCACATAGCAGTGAATGAGCCAATCATGGTGAAGCATATTGCAATCAACGCACTCAAGCGCAACTTCAGCGCTCTGCCTGAAATGACGCTATGCTTCATTTTGTGTAAAAATGAATCCATGCTTTCAAACCAAGGAAGCTAAAAGAAAGTAGGAAGGGGCATTATGTCACTATAGAGTATTCTATGCTCCAGACTTTAGCACCAGTTCTATTGAAGGCTGTGGGAGATGCAATTTCAATCATGCTATTTCGAGACCAACAGCAAGTACACAAATGTGCACACTGAGTTAATATTAGTAGCATACTTACAGCTTTGACACTGGTCCTCTTTAGGTCCCCAGCAACGACCATTACAGGAGCGATGGCACTTCTGACCTGCGCACAAGTTCAAAAGGAAAAGGGATGATTGGCACTTCTAATGGTCACTTAATCCCAACACATGATCAGTATCAGCCTTCAATAATCCATATTGGTTGAACCTTTAAAATGGGCTAGAGGCGGTCAGCTGAGTCTGTGTGCCATCAAGCACTCCGCTGAAGTCCAAATTGATCCACATAGTGAGCGAGGATGTGAGTGTCCCTTTGGCTTACCTTTAAATACACCTGATGTGTGTGTGCTGTTTTCTCTTCAACATCACAACAGTTTACTTTAAGACTTCATTATAACAGAATTTCAAGCACTTTATGAGGGATTATTATAATTTGAATCTCACTATAAACACAATGAGCAAGAAATGTGGGTACTTGAACACATCACAGGACTGCTGTGTAGATGATTATAAAGGGATAATTTGGACTATTTGTTGCTGGGTCGTGTAAGGCACTTATCAATAGTCGGCGTATTAGCTACAGTAAATGCTAGGTAGCACACCGCCAGTTTGGAGAAGCAGAGAGGAGCAGCAGCACGGAAGCTAAGCAATGAACTGCTGTGGACAAGGTCAGCAGCAAAAGGTCCTTTTAGCCACTCAAGAAGGTCCATCAAAAAAAAAAAAAAAAATCAATATCAGTTTAAGTGTATGCTATATTTAGAGTGTTTTCACCATTCTACTTTGCAGTCAGACAGCTTTTTCCCCCATGGAAAATTGCCATTAAATAAGCCAAATCACTCTCCCTGAACCAACCAGACTATTTTAAGAAATTATTTTACTTTGCAGAGTTTCTAGTCTACCACTGCCTCAGTTTTTTTTAATTGGTTTGTGTAACTGTGTGACTTTGGTTAATCCAAACTGTCTTTTTGCAACAGAGAAGTCACACAGTAAATACAAATTTTAAAAAAATCAAGGCAGTGGTTTCCCATTGGAAAAGGCTGTCTGATGGCAAAGCAAAGGGGTGAAAATACACCTAAACTTTTTGGATGTACCTTTTTTTAATTGGCTAAAATATGTTTTGTTGCTGACCCTGACCCTCTGCTTCTCCAAACTGGGGCTGCATCGACTGGTATTTACTATCATTAAGTATCTCATACAACCACAGTTCAAATAATCTGATCTGTCTCTTTAATTATAATTATATGCAGATGATATTAATTTATTTACTTTAAATGAGTGTTTCCACCCTTAAGTACTTTGATTGCAATGTCTCAATATTCACTTCAACTCAAATCTAACCGTATGTTTCCTCAGGTGTTTATTATTATTCAAGAAACAGGATGAGACTTGCTGTCTTTTAGCAACAACACAGCATCTTCCCAGACTGGTACATGCTGCTCCAGTCATAAAAACTTGAATAACCTTGGCACAGGTTGTTATGTGAAAATAAGACAACTCTTTATGTCACTCCATTCTAAATCAGCCCAGCATGAAACCGGCGCATACACGAGGTTGAGATAAAAGCAGTAAAGCAGCAGAAAGCAGCATCATACCCTCAAAGCTTTAGCCGGTGCCTTTCTGCGTTTTTTGGAGGACTTAATTGACTGTCTAGTAATTGACTGCGGGGGAAGTGAGCTTGGATAAGTGCAGAAGTGCTGTCCTCTGTCCATCAGCCTCTCCAGATGAGAGCTATTAGCATCGAGACTGACTCTATTCCCCAACACGAGCCTCTCCATCCTCTGCCCTCCTCTTCTTCCTCGCCTGTGTCCCTCTCCAACACGCATTCCATCTCTTTCATCCTCAATCCACCCCTCGCTGATTCATCACTCCTCTGTGGTTCTCTTTCACTTAATGTCTATCCCTGTCCCTCTTTGTCTTTTTCCAGTCTGTCCCTCTGCGTTTCTCTGTTTCTCCAGCCTGTTCCATTCACACTAGCTCTACGACATTGCTTGAGAAAGAGAGGTCGGCAACCTTGAACGTATGAAAAACAGCACACAAACAGGATAATAATACAAATGTCAGCCAGACATAAGTGGTTGTCTGATGGTGCCAAGTGTGCAGAACCTATGCTGCACTTAGTTATATCTCCTCTGAGCCCGGTGCCCTGTGAAGTCAAGCCAAAGACTTTTCATTTAGTGTCCAAGGTCTTCGCTATCTCAACTTATAAATTCTCAGTGACCTGGAATAAACCTGTCTCACCCCTCTTCCTGCACCATAATCTTTTACAGCTTTCTTAAAACAGCCCCCGAAGGTTAAAATATCAAAACTGCTGCCATACCAGGTCTGGTGTGGGGCAAAAGACAGATGGAGGATAATCAGCTTAATCAACAGGGGCATGGATTTAAACATTACTTTTATTCTTGTTTTTGAAAAGAGACCAATAAACACAACGACTGTGACACAAATCAGCTACAAGTAATAACAACGTAAAGCTTCTGTCTCCCCAAAGAATGAAATGGAGATTATGTTCTCAATTGTGGATTATGGGTTTGGAGATCTTTGATCTTTTGGCGGAGGAGAGGACTTGCACAGGAGTAAGGGTCGATCCAGGGCTAACGGGGCTGCAGAAAGGAGGGTGATTGTGCAGAATATCAATGCTTGGGGCTGTTAATCTGCATTTGAAGCCTTCAGCGAGTGTTGTGAGAAGAAATCCAAGGGCATATGCAGACTATCTTTTTTATTTTGCACCCTAACGATAATGCATTTTATTATGTCATTGTATATTTGCAGACGAACGAGGCGAGAATTCTATTTGCAGATGAACGAGACGAGACATCTTGAAGAAAAACTGAAAAAACAACATATTTAAATGTCAAACTTTAGCACTAAAGAAATAACAAAAGGGTCAGAAGAAGTGACTTAATGCATCTTTACTTCACTGACAACCACCTCAACCATCATCCCCCTACCCCCCTGACAGATTAAGTATGTTTCTTTCACCCTATTAAATCCCTTCATAATTCTAAATGTTTATTAACATGTCTTCCAGCTGGCTGTAGTCAGGCATTAATGTTTCACGAGTGAGCAGTCATTGTGGATTGTTATTGTGGTAAGCAGAGTGACAGATTGGGGTCAAGGGGTGATTTTGTGGTGACAACATTTTGCTGCTCACACTCGGTCAACTCATTGTGAATGGAGCAGGTTAAGATGTGAGGTTTCTTTGAGACTATTTTTCTTGCTGGAACATGTCAGGTTTTGCTGCTTTATGAAAGGCTTCTACAAATATTAAGGGAGGGCTATCGATGAACCTTTTAAAGCCCAATTTTGAGTCCATTAGGAGTCCTGTAAATTTTGAGTTCCAGGAACCTTCAGGTGGAGGCGGCTATGCTTTCAACCAAGATTATTTAAGCAAATGAGTCATCACTAGCCCTGAAGTAGTCTCATTAGCAGGGTAAACTGCCACAACTACCTTTTTTAAGTCAAGAAATATCAGCTGGGTATCTTTCCCAAGTCATCAAATGCAGACATTTTGTCACCTCCCCTCAGCAACTGACACAGACGCACATTTTACCCTTTAGTGGCTGTATGAGACACTCTGGGCTTTGAAGTGGCTTCAGTGTAAACCCATCTAGGTGACGTAGTATAAAAAGAAAAAAAAAAAGAGTCTGCATATGGAGAAGGTGAGGTGCATGGATGGTTCAAACAAATGCAGGGCTTTTAACCAGGGTGCCCTGGTTTGTGTCCTGCGTGAAACCAAAACGTCATCTAAAGTTTTAAGGTAGATATTATGTTTGTTCAAGATGAACCAGGTCTGCGCAGGATGGATCACCAGCGATCGCACACGTGGGCAACAATAACCTCACAAGATCATGGCAGTCGCAGTTTCTAGAGCCAGGAGCCGCAGTTACTCTCCACCACTCAATGAACTGACTGGCTCCTATTGGCTCTTAATTTTAACAACAAACACAATATGTTGTATTAAATCAGGAGAAATTAAGAAGTGCAAAATGCTCTCAGTGTTTGAAAGAAAACAAAGAATTAATAGTGAAGAATGTAAATGTCAAGATGACCTTTTTGGTACCAACTAATGTGAAGACCTGGTAGCTCAGTCCATAAAGGCTTGGCTTGGGAACTGGAGGGTGGCTGCTTCAAGCTAGAAAGGTGCCAGTTCACCTCCTGGGCACTGCTGAGGTGCCTAAATGCTCTGGGCACCTGACTTATATATGTTGTAGCCCCCATCGCTGATATCTCTCCATTGATGCATGTCTAGGTCATGTTTGTGCAGTTGTTTGTGAGCGAAAACATGTAATTTCTCCAAATGAGAATAATAAATTATGCCTTCTTCTTTTTACTGCTGCTCAAGTGCTATGGAGCAAGGCAGTTAAGGGGGAACTGGAACAATTTTACACATCAAAGTCTGTGTACAAGTCTTACGGAGTCCTGATACATATGTAAAGTTTATAAGGCTTTTGTGGCTCCAGAGGGAGCTGTGTAAAATCGCCCCAAGCAATTCTTTGCCAGGTTTTGACAAGGAAGAAGAATGCACTGATGATGATCAAAGATGAGATTTCTGGCTCTGCTTTATTGATTCTAATACTTTTTAAATTGTCCATCATGAGCCCGACAATGGACCTTTTTCACAGTAACCATTTTGACTTGAAATAGTAGGGTAAGCACAGGTATTACCATTGATACTAATTAAGGTCCCATTTCATTCAGGTCAAACAGAGTCAGGATGTTGATATTGTGCTCGATGGAATGGCTCTGCTGCATTAAATGGAACGGGACCTTAATTTGTATCATTGGTTGGTTTACCGTGCTATTTCATATCAATATGGCTGCTGTAAAAAAAGGTTATAGAAGTTATAGAAGTGCAATGATAAATCAATGGTGGCTCTTTTAAGCCCAAACTGTTTCAGATTAGACAGTGATTTTACTGTACAACTTCCATGTGTGAGTAAGTGTGAACATGCAAGGACAGAGCAACAGCAATGCTCACAGTAAAATGTCCCTGTAAATAAAGCTTAAAGTCTTTCCACACTCATGCTTGTTGGGATACTTACATGTGACACTGCTGTTGGTGGGCACCACCACAGGATGGATCCGGAAGTTTTTCACGATGTCCTGCCAATGGATTGTGTCCGCATGACACAGGAACTTGTTCTGGTCGACATACACGCCTCCACTCAGGATCTCTGTGGAGAAGAAGAAAAGGAGAGAAGGAGCACACAGGTCATTCTGGGCACTTAACTGTTTTGACTGGAGGATGCACCGAATTCAGCAACCCAGCTACCAGGCTCCTGATGGGTTTTTTTTTTTTAATTGCAAGCTTTTTTCACCAATCATTTTATAATTAACAACATGACCAGACACTGCATGCTCAAGTCAAAAAAAAAAGTTGGGTTATTGTATAAATCGTAAATAAAAATTAAATGCAACGATTTGCAAATCAATTTTGACTTGTATTCGAGTGAATACAGAACAAAGACAACTAATTTAATGTTTAAACTGATAAAGGGGTGTGTTAATGCCCATGGCGTGGGTAACTGTCACATCTGTGAAGGTCCCATTAATACTGAAAGGCACATATAGGTTTTTTGAGCAACAGATGCTGCCGTCCAGACAACATCAGCACTTGTTACAACAGCGGTGGCTTTGTAGTAAAAGAGTTTGGGCACAGGACTGACCTGCCTGCAAGTCCAGACCTGTCACCAACTGAAAATGTGTGGTGCACTATGAAGCACAAAATATGTACTTTCAAAACTTCAACTATTAGTGTCCTCAGTTCCTAAACCCTTACATGTTGCAGGCATCAAATTAAGAATGTGTATATTTACAAAAAACAATGAGGTTAATCAGTTTTAACATAAAATATCTTGCCTTTGTACTGTTTTTGCATTTCATTCCATTCTGTTTTTATTTACATTGTACACAACGTCCCAACTTTGTAGGAATTGAGGTTGTACTTAAGAACTAGATTGGACAGGCACTTTATCCTTTCCTCTGAAGGCAAGGGCAGGGTTGGGGTTTGGGGTGTTCAGCTGATCTTCAAACACACACACATCTGATAATGGTTGTTGTTTTGAGGGCAGCCAGGACAAAGCCGTGTCATATTGCTGTTATTACAACGTCTGATCTCTTCCCATTTTGTTGTTTTTCTCATCCTTCTCTTCCCACGCCGCGAGCAGACAGAATCAATTATGCCTCGCTACCATCACAACACAAAATCCATGTGGGATTTAAGCCCCGGTAAGGGACAGCAACCCTAACAAGTTTGTAATTTTATATTTCATCAAGGTGGTGGGGGAAAAAAGAGTCAAAGAAACTCGTCATCATAATATGCATCGCCTTGTCGAACCAATGATTGTCCGCGGATTGATTCCTTTAGACACACACAGAGTCTTCTGAATGATTGGATACAGAGGATGGTTCCGATTATTGTTGTGCAGGAGTTTAGAGAATGCCTAATCCTGACTTTTATGTGAGAGAGAAATAGTGGGGAAGAGAAGGAAAGAGAGACAAATAAAGACAGGAGAAAGCCACAGAGAGACGGATGGCAGGAAAGAAAGACAGAGTGAAGCCCAGTAGCAGATTTGCATTATTTACAGAGCTTGTGTGTTCTCTATCTTCCTACAAACAGATTACTGACACAGGGCTGAAACCGATGAGACACATAATCATACACGAGGCGCCCTGCCAGCACCACACAGAAACAGCCAAATACAATATCGTCCCACAAAGGCCCGATTAAATAATACTCCTTGGATAATAGGTGGTGGTGGTATTACCTACGCATGGCCCCCCCTTCCCCCAATCTCAGCTCCCCCTCTCTATCTTCCTCCGTGTGCGGTGGGAGGTGGGGAGAGAAATTAATCCTGCCTCTCACCACAGGAGGGATATCGCTCGGCTAGGAGCAGGCCGCGTCTCAAATTCAAATTGTTTGCACAATGGGATGCTGCTGGCAATGTAGGGCAATGGACAAACCAACAGACAAAGCAAAGCCGTTATTATGACAAAAACACCAGCAGGACATCTCAACCCTGGTTAAGCAAGATACAAGTACATCCTCCGGGTATCCACCTTCATACTGGCTGGTCGGATTGTAATTGGAGGCAAAATACATCAAATTTAGGTGTTAACATATCCAAGACATATTTAACTGCAGAGCACAGCTCCAATGGGCTTTGAAAGTCCTTTTAAATGTATGTAATTTTTCAATAATGTTGAATGAATGAATGACCCAATACAGTATAATTCATATTTAAGTACAGAGCATGAATTTAAAGCTAGCTGTCTGTCTCTGAGTTAGCTTTTGACATTTGACATCCTAAGGAAAAAATGTAGGAAGGAAATGTACAGAGGCAAAATGATTGAATATGATCATTTGACTCTGATACCTTGACTTAGCAAAAATGCACCCAATTTCAACAATTGAACAATTTCTTTTGATACTCTTCAGTGATTTTCTGAGTCTATGAATCTCACAATGCCTTGAAAATCATTGCATAGCCCTTCAATTTGATTACTGTGTAGCTTATGCACTCAGAACAGAGGTGAGGCTTGTTTATATGCAAAATAATACATTTTAAATTGTATAGCACCTTTCGAAACATGGATAAAAAGTGCTTTACAACAGCAGAATAAAAAGAGAACCCAGTGAATATAATAAAAGGCATTATAAAAGAACATTAAGTATATGGTAAGATATAAAATTAATGAAACAATCAAATAGATATAAACATACACAACAAGGAATTAAGTAAAAGTACATTTTTAAAAAGCGCAAGAGATTTAAAAATGGATGTAGATGTGGCCTGATCTCCTCCATCAGGTCACTCCAGAGCAACAGAGCCCAGATAGCAGAAGAACAATTGGCTGGTTTTTAATCTGGATCTCAGAATCTCTACCTCCACTGGAGGATCTCAGGCTACACTTGGGCTCATGGGGAGATATGCAGGTATTGAGGTACTCAGAGGCCAGTCCAATCCGTGCCTTAAAAGTGATAATTAAAATCTTAAAATCGATTCTTAAAACACACAGGCAGCCAGTGTAATGAAGCTAAAATTGGGGTTATGTGTACTCTTTTGTGGGACATTGCGAGCAGTGTAGCAGGGGAATTTTGAGCCAACTGAAGTCTGTAAAGACTGTGTTTACTAAAACATGACTAAAGTGAGCAAAAGTTGTCTAAGTAGGATGTGTTGAACGCATGAATGGCAATTTCCAAGTTAGACTTTCTGACAGACAGTAGGACTGTCACACATATCAAGCAGGAGAACAGACTTCATATGCAGACTTAATAAACAAAAGAATGAATATACACAAAAAGCTTACACTTAGGTCAAGCAGATCCAACAGATACAAAACGTTCACCAGGAAATGCTTGGAAGACGACTTACAGATGAAGATGAACTGGCAACTAAGGAGGGAACCAAGAGGTTAATCAGGGGCAGGTGAAAACAATCAGTAATCACAAATGGAGGCAAAAGGACAGGAAGTAAAGCAACAGAAACTAGAGGCAAGGCAAGAACTTCAAAATAAAACAGGAAACAGCTTCACAAAAATTACATTAAAAATGACTAAAAATCGGTGTATAAGTTTTGAGCTTAAATGATTAGATGATGATTAGATGATCAGATAAAAGTTATAAAATAATCGATAATGGACTGATCGGAGTAATTTCATGCAAAATGCCAAACATGTCATGTTTTCAGGTGGTCAGATTGGATGATTTTCTGTTGTTCCTCGTCTTAACTTACATTAAACTTAATAATTTGGAGATTTTACTGTTGATAGGACAAAACAAGACATTTGAAAATGTCACTTTAAGCTCTGAGTAATCCATCCAAAATTAGCTCAATCACACCCAACTAAATTCCACTAAAACATTATTGCATGAGTAGTAATGTATGATAATGTATGTAGTCTACCACAGGATATATTGTATACACTCATAAGTGGTATTTGTCTGGACTGAGTACTTTTACTTTTAATACTTTAAGTACATTTTCCTGATTATACTTTTTCTACTTACATAAATTTTCAATGCAGGACCTTCACTTGTAATGAAGTGTTTTTACATCGTGTTATTGGTACTTTTACTTTAACTTAGGCAGAATCAGTAGGACTTCGAGTGGGAAGCAATTTTTTTTAGGAAAATGTTGCATATTATGCCTTTAAGTAAAAGATCTGAATACTTTCTCCACTACTCTCCATCCATCAGTCAAACAAACTTAAACCATACTCATCATACATGGCTACAACCGTTTTTTTTTTAATGGATCTAACCAGGAAATGAAAACAAGAGCTGAACATGTGTGTGCGGTACTGAGTTTCCACCAGTCTGGATGAGAGCACCATCACACTTTCAAACACACTGTATAAATGGACTGAAACATAAAACGCTCTCTGTGCAGCGCTGTCACAACGGGCGATCCTCAACACCATCCAGAAGGCTCCGCCATCTTCTAATGCCTCTCACATCCATGATGCATTCGGTTGTGTACCGCACACACACACAACACACTAATTTGCAGTGTGACATGACAAAGTTCAAGAAGCTGGATTACACTTTAATTGGCTCCTTGCTGGCACTTTGCCCCACGACAGTTGAAGTATTTCTCGTGGCCTCTGCCACCAAGATATGAATAATTAACAAACAGATATTACATAATACTTACAATAGCATGCAAAACCCGTGCAGGCCATTCTTTTATTACAGGTAAATGCTTGGCCTGCACATTTGGCACGTGTGCAGTAAATGGCCAGGGGGAGATCAATGGTTAAATCCTGGTGTTGATTGTTTAGTGGGTAGAGAAAATGTCTTAATTAGTTTGTTCACGTAGCTGCAGCTCATGTTTCCAAACTACCCCCTCCCCCCCTGCTTCGATTCGTCCCGAGAGCAACTCCCTGCTTTCTTTGAAAGGGTGTATGGCTTCCAAAGGCACAGCAATCTTCAGTATCAGGCTGCATGACCGTTAGAGGAAAACAATATGAAATTCAGGGAGGCAGAACAAATGTATGCAGGCAATTATTTTGATGGTAAGTGCTTGTTGTGATTTTTTTTTTCTTTATTGCAGTGTGGGGATGAGTTTGATTAAGACTGGGAGGCAAATAGCAAACCAATGATCAGAAAAAAACCCATATTAATGAGTTTGTGAGAGAGAATTAATAAGTGTTGTGTGGATCGTTTAATGAAGAAATATGTAGGACAACACAGGCACTATAATAAATGGTTGACTTGCACCGGTGTCAGAGGACTGCATTATCGAATATCCCCTATAGTGTTTATTCTTCTTCTGTACACTGAAGAAGATCCATGTGGTGAACTTATACCATCAATGCATACAAGAAAACACATTCAATCAATATCCCAACTTCAATCCCTCTTCATATTGTCTGCCTAGGGAAGTACATACACGTAAACGTGAAGACAAACATATCGTCTTGGTAAGTTAGAGCAAACACAGTCAACTGGACAGTAGTTAGAAAGACAGAAAGGCAACGAGAGACTCAGAAAGACACTCAAACAGCCGGGCAATTACAGTAGATCGACAGGTATTCAATCAGAAAGACAGAGTAGTTGCTCCTCTCCTCTAGCTGTGGGACTGGGGATTTCACCCTGGGTCTCCGCCGTACTGTCTTATTGACTCTGAGAGCTTCAACTTGGTTTCGGCTCAGCGCTGCTATCAGCTCAGTGGAACAGAGGGGAGAAACTCTGCGGGAAGATGAGGATGCATTCTGGGTCAGAGAGGCTAAATGCTGGGGTGCAGATCCTGCTGTACATCCCAGCAGCAGTGGAAGGCTAAAGTTGTTGCTAGGCTGCGCTCTACATGCAGACATGCCAAAATAAGAGAAGAGTGCACATGTACGGTCCACACACAGAAAGAAGCATGCTAAAAAAAAAAAAACATTCACATACACACAAGGCTCAGGGTTGGCAGTAATGAGGCCCCCATTACTATACATGCCTTAAGCATCAATTAAATTACCAGTTTGCTTTATCTTGTAAAGAGAAGGTCACTAATTTGAATCCCGACAAAAGCTGGGAAGATGTTGGTGGGCAATGTCAGCACTACTCTGCTGTCCCTCTGCAACTGCTGTTATGAATCTCTCGAGAAAACCACCATCAGCAACTGTTTCAGTGGCAAACAACAGAAAAATATGCAGTATTGGGTAGCTCTAAGAAAAACATTTCAACAAGGAAGCCTGGCATTACTGCTAAACATCACGTAGCTACTGTGTGCCAACTTTGCAGGTACTGTGCAGTTTGCCTTATTCCAAATAAACTTGTTTACAATTGCAGTAGGTATGTCACTGGTCCAGTAGAGCCCCACAGCTCACCAAGTACAGATCCAGCAACAGAAGAGGAAAAGAAAGTAACCACTAAGTAGTTGTGTAGGGCAGTGGTTCCAAACCTTTTTCTTTCAGGAACCACTTTTCTATCATTGAGTAAACTGACAATCCCTGACTAAGTGACATAGTTTATGCATATTTCATATTATATACACGGCATAACAATAGCAGCACAATACAACGACTCAAATAGCGTACTCGATAACATACAATTCTTGGCCTGTAATCTGTATTTTTAAATCTTGTAATTTTTAACAATTAAACATAATTGGACAAATTCAGTGTTTTCTAATGCTTGACCACTGCAGTGTTAACTTTGTAAATGAAAATTTTGATTATAAGCATGTTAATGTCCTTTTATTCCATGACTAAATTGTGACGTTGACATAAATGAAAAAAATATTGGCAAGAAAAACTGCAACTAAAACCTCTGTTCACTGTGCACATCTGAGCAAAATATGACTGACACACTGAATAAAATTCTGACTAAAATGCTGACTAAATATTGACTAAATTTAGACTGACTGACTAAACCTTGACCAAAACAAAACAAAAACAAAAGACTAAAATGCAACTTTAATAAACTACAAGTGACTAAGACTAAAACCAGCTCAAAAATTATTATCAAAATTAAATCTAGGCCATTGCAATTAGCTGTTTGGTATATAGATATTTTTAAGCTTATATCTTAAAAAATAATTTTAAGTTTAAAAATTACAATTGCCTCTAGTTTTCTTTCTACAAATGAATGGACATAACATACAGACCAACTTTATACTTTCAAATGTAAGTTTTCTTACAGCTCTTAAAATCAAGCAGGGCTCGTGACCGCCTGTGAAGCTTTGGCGATGGTGCTATAGGGAAGCTTACAAACGCTGCACAGAAAGAGGGAGCACTGAGGAAAAAAAACAAAAAAAAAACGTTCCAGGCTCCTGACTGAACTGGACTACATCCTGAACAAAAAAGTGTAATAAACTGAAAATAAATGAGTGAATGATTAGGTTAATTAAAGAATGTACACGCTGTTTAGATAGATGATGAATAAATGATTCGGAGTGATGGATGTTAGATGATGGGAGAATGAATGACATCTATTTTATCAGCCATCATCCATCAGTGTGTCTATTCATCTGTCACGATGGATGATGGCCACTGAAAAATAATGAGAAAGACAGAAAGAAAGAAAACGCAAAGAATGTCTAAAATATGGTCACAGGGGTTGAACAGATAATTTACGAATTAGTGAATCGAACCGCTTGATGAAACAGACCCACTCTGGAGACCACAGCCCCTTCTGCACCATCAGCACTCCTACTGAAAAAATGAAATACATGCTCCAACAAACTCTAATAACAGCATTAATAAACAATCAACAATTAGCTTTCCGCAAGAGAGGACATTTCGCGACTTTTCAGACGCTGCTCATGTTGCCACACAGCGCTGCGTCAATCACTGTGCTCTGAGTTGCTCAGTTGCCGACAGGAGATGTCAGGGCAGCAAATCTCTGCCTTTGCTCTACAAATAGGTGATCTCCCCTCCCATCCATCATCTGCTGCTGCTGCTCAGTTCCATCCTTGCCCTCCTGTCCCCACTGTTGCCAAGGAAATGCTCTAGGATCCCAGATGTAAAGTGTACGTGTTTATCTGTGTGTTTGCATGTGTGTGTCTGCATGTCTGTGCTTGCATGTAGGTGATAGACAAGAAAGAAATGAAACGTGTTTGCATGAGCGCATGGATTTGTCTTGCACATTTGTGTGTGCATAGGCATGGAAGAGAAGACGAGAAAGAGCATCAGTGTGTGGTACATACAGCTACAGTGAGAATAAAAAACCGTAACGTACATATAGGAAAAAAAGAGTGTGTGTTTGCATGCAATTTGTTTCCATGTATGACAAAACTGTGCTATCTAAATTTCCTAATGTTTCAATGCTTGTGGGCAGATCTGGCCTTGTGGAAGTGGAATAACTCTCATGCATACATAATCATGTGGAAATATATTCATCGAAGTAATTTAAATAGTATGAGGAAACATATTTGCTTCTTATATATTTGCTTGCAACTTTCTTTTATCTTTACAACAGAGACTTCTTCATCTAAACAGATGATCATCTCTCAAAACAAATAACTTCTGGGGTTCCACAGGGGTCAGTCCCAAGACCACTACTCAAGAAATGTTTTATTGTACTTTCATAAAGTTGAGTGATTCACAAGAGACAGATCTGAGGATGAGTGGTCAAAATTGAAGCATTGGAGGGCAGAATATACTGACTTTTTGTTTCTAGTGTGAATCAAGCTTCCTCCTGCGCTACAGAAAACATGTGTCTTGGCTTCCTGTATATTTAGGTTCCTGAGAAAATACTAGGCTAATAGTAAAGGACTGGTGCACATGCATGTTTATTTACAGAAGAGAATTTCTGTGCTGTCTGTTCCTGCTGTGACCATCCATGGGAGTACACACATTACAGACCATACGTTACGTCTTTTGAGTGAATGTCTCCTGGCTGACAGCCGCCCCACTCCATGGGAGTGTGGTGGCTGTTAGACTGCATTGGCATTTTTATTGTTTCTTGGCATAAAGTGATTTTAAAAAAAAACATTGAAAGTGTGAACAATGTTTGTCTTTTATAAGTGTCACTGTCTAAATATTTTCTGTAGGAATTAAAATGTATTGATAGCATATTTTTGCACATTTACAAATGCATGTGCATGTGTATAGTAGTACTCCCCCAAAAGCCACAGTGGGGAATGCTGACATTATAGAACTGGGCAGAGCAGCGATCCACATAAAAAAATATACTGATTTTAAGGTTCAAAAATCTGAGAAGTGCCCTGTTACACTACTGTGTATATGTTACCCCTTGGTGGACATATTATCTCTCTCCATAGCTATGCTGATGACACACAGCTTTATCTGACCAAATGATGCTCTTTTAAGGTGTATTTTTAGATATTATTGCCATGATGTCATAAAACAGATTACAACTCAACCAGGATAAAACTGAACTATTACTTACTTGTTCTAAGTAATAGGTTGTAAACGTTCTCTAGGACAGAGTTTCTCAAACTTTTTTAACTTAAGGCCCACTTCTAATCAGAAGGTTGAAAGTATCAAAGGACTACCCTCCCAAATAAGTGTGAAAAAAACACAACATGACAAAAAAGGAGAAAAAAATTAGCTGAAAAAAGGAAAAAGATTACTAGTTGCTCTGTGCACTCAACAATGCAATGGGTGCTCTTGGGAAATGCAAAAGGACAGGACAGGATAAACAGGAGTTGCAATCCAGGCAATCCAAAAAAAAAAAAGCTCCTCTGCAGTAGTAAAGGGTTTCTTACTACAAACTACACCAGCAGCAACAAAATAGCTTGCTTTCAAAGTTGCTTTTGACTGAGTTGTTAATGTTGTGATGACTTTCTGTTGGGCCTGCAGCCCTTCCTTTTCCCTTAGGAAATAAGGAAGGTCTCGTCAGATACTGTGATGTTAGCAGTTAAACTAGATATGACAAATGGTAAATTAATGCCTATTCCGACATGGGTGTTCATATATTCCATGCCACCCATGCATAAATGCCCCACTTGTTGGGTCACCCCAGCCAAAATCAGTCTGGATATGCCCCTGACTACACTTATCAGAGCAGAGTTAATGATTTTAAAGCTGTCCTGGCCTACCTTTCCATATATAGAAATAAAATAATAAGTCAAATTCAGTGTCATATTAACCAATGAATCCCTTAATATGAGTTCTATAGTGTGAAATGTATCGCAGCATGCATCACAAACTTCATATTTCCTCTAAGGTCAATGGATGGAGCACCTCCCACAGGAGCGGCATGTAATTTTAACACTGTTAACGCAGTCCCCAAGCGAAGTGGTGGTACCCATTCAAATGTAATTGCACTTTTATGTGTTTAACTATTGACCTGAAAAGAACAACTGCATTAATTCGACTACATAAAAGCGCTCCACGAGAGGTTCACCAGAGAGATGGCAGCGCTGGGATTTGACTGTCTCTGAACACACTGCGGTCAAGAGCAGCAGCGTGGGCAGTGTGTGTGTGTGTGTGTGTGTGTGTGTGTGTGTGTGTGCATGTGTGTGTGTGTGTGTGTGTGTGTCTCATATTGTTAGGTTGGTAGAAGAAAGAAATTAAATTCAAAGATGCAAAGGTTTATGGAGAAAAAAAGCATCACAAGACTACAAGAAGTGGATGCCCCCTTAATAGGAGATGGAAATAAAACTGAAATGGAATAAAAAGGAGATATTAAAGATTGAACAGGGAGAAACACACAAGTGTTTTCTTCATGAGTACATACGTTCAGTATGTACAGTGTGTGTCTGCCTGTGTGTCTCCACATAATATGCGTGTATGTGGAGGGACCTCACACATTAAATGCACATTTAATTTTAACACGGTGACTGACATTCATGGCTGAGTGGCCGCGGCAGTGCACACCATCACGTGTGCAGCATCACATGTGCAGCATCATGTGCCCACTGTGCCATTTTGGAGGTAATGAACAACATCTTCCATCTTAATTCAAAAACCACTTAATTTAAACTGTTAGTCTCACCAAGCCTGTTATTTCATTCAATACTGTATTTGCCCCTGCCAGGCAGCTAAATGTTTAGGTGGAAAACAAGTTGCAGAACCTCCTATAAAGGCAGTTTAAAAAATAAGTGACATTGAAAAAAAACATATAGCAGTGAAAAAGACATAAATTCTTGAGGAGGGTAAGGGCTGCAGATAATACACTTGCAACAAATAGAAAAGGAGGACACGTGAGAAAGTGATGTCTTTTTAGGGGACAGAAGAAGAAATAATTGCCTGGATGCACAGCAGTGGCTGGGTTTAAGTATAAAAATGATGTTAGGTAAGAAACTAGACATTGGACATAGAGTACAGCAAAACAGTGAGGTCTGAAACAGGCACCGGTCAAACTAAATAAGTTGCTATATAAGAACTTCTCAAACTATCTGATAATCTACATCAAAACTAACTGTACACTCTGAGAAATAAAGGTGCTGAATAGAACCATGAACGGGAATTTTTAGCTTGTTTCCCCATGGGAGAGCCCTTTTTGGTTCCTGGTAAAAACTTTTACAAAAGTTGAACTTGGAACCCTTTCAGAGAGTTCTACCTAGAACCCAATATAAAGGGTTATAGTAAATCTTTGATAGGTTCCACAAAGAATCCTCTGTGGGCCCTTTTCTACCAACATGGACTACTGCCACTGCTCCGGTTCAGGCACCTAATTTTGAACTGTTCTGAGTATTTCCACCAAAAATTAACTAGTTCAGAACCTGCCTGGAACCAGAAAATAGCTGTGTGTGTGTGTGTGTGTGTGTGTGTGTGTTTGTTGGGGGGTGGGGGTTTCTCTGGGGATTCTATCCAGAACTCTTCCACCTCCTAATGGTGCTAACAAGAACCCACTCAGGGGGCTCAAAGAAGAACAGTTCTTAAATCATTCAATTAAGAACCAAAAGGGTTCTCAATGGAACTGGTCTTACAAGGAATCCTTGATGAATCTTGTGTTCAAAAAGGGGTTCTTCAGAAATAAATGGCTCTGTGTAGAACCACATCTCTTCAGGAAGCTCCCTTGTAGAACCCTTAGAGTGTATCTCTTGACACAACAAATAAGCTCTGTTTTCATTTCATATCATTTGTGTGGTGCAAAATACCACTTTTGGTTCATTTCAAACTCAAAATAAGCAAATTTCAGTCAAAAGAGTTACTTAACTTGATTAAAATTGATTGGATTGTCAACAGAAAAGCATTCTGTGCTAACACTGAATTTTTAAAATGGCCATGTTGTTCTAATTTTAGACATAATGTGTCGTTTTTATCCTTTGTGTCCCCCTGAAGGAGAAATGTTGTTGAGATCTTTCCTGGGGTATAGTAGATGACATGGGGGCGTCGGCCATGGCCCCCATCCCCCAAACATACGCCTCTCCTCCGCCAGGATAATTGCATTCACAGGCTGCTGATTAAATTTGGCCCATCCCTCACGCAATTGTTTCCTATGAGTCTTTATGAAAAATGGCTGAGATTTAGGGATTATGGAATTATATCTGAGCAAGGCAAAGCATCTGCTTAAAGATGAGAGGGGGAAAAAATAAAATCATGACAGAATGGTTATGGGAGGGAGGGGTGGGGGGGCCTCCTTGCTTATTTTCAACTTAAACTGTGATAAAACCCTGGTAATCTGAGCTTAATGGATAGGGCGGAGGAGGAGGTGGAGAAAATCATATTACAATACCCTGAGATAAGACGAATCTACGAGCAAGAAAGAAAAACAAAAGCAAGAAAACAAATGAGGAAAGAGACAAAAAAGTAAGACAGAAAGGATTATCAAGGGGCAAAACAAGTGAGTGATTAAAAAAGAGTAAAAGGACCTTCAATTGCTGCTGCTGAGGGCCACTTAGCTTATCAAGGCTGATGTGTGATCAGCCTGCCAGCTGAATTCAAATGAGCCACGCTCTCTGGAATGGGCAAAACAAAACAGGGTCTGAGAGAGGCAGACAGAAAGCAAAGGAGAGATGGAAAGACTGAGAGGAGAGAGAGTATATCTTACCACAAGCATACCAAGTATGTTGGTTTTACCACAGAGGAAGCTGGCCTCAGTCGGTGCATGATTTGCTAAGGCAACAGCACGTCATTGAAGCCTTGTTCTTCCAGGCCTACTGAGAGACATTCAGTTACACACTACAGGCTATGGCTCTCGCTTGTATGTGTTGCATCAGCCAAGGTGGGAAAGTCCATCCAAAAGACTGTGAAGTAGATTTAAAGTGAACCTACAAAGCATTTAGAGAGCGTGCACCTCTGCCAAAGCTGCAAATTTGTTAGGTTAATAACATAGATGTGGTAAGTCTTTGTAGAGATTTAGAGATCAGAGGTTCTGCGATGATGCCACACAAGTAGGGGCTGATTTGCCTTGTAATTGGCCACAAATACGACACCTGGGAGATGCCGGGTGAAACAAAAGAAGAGCCAAACACGAGGAGGCAAAGTTGTTAAGTGGTGCCAAAAGTTAAGTGTCTGACTTCTCGTTTTGGGCTGTATAAAGATTCTGGAACTATGCCATCCAAACTTCTACCAATAAAATGAAACCTAAACTGCCTACAGGGGTGCAGGTACCATCACCACCAACGCATTCTCATCCCAACTCGTCACCATCGCTCAGTATCCGATACTGAAGCAGCCATAAACTCATAAACACATGATTAACCCTGTGAAACGGTTGCAGTTTGGTCAGCTTTAGGCACAAACACTACTTGGAGAGGTTTAGGATCAAACCATGCTTGGGGATGCAATAACTATGCTATGTGCATCATATGATGTCACTGAAGTGTATCGCATAACGAAGTTCAAACACAAACCCCAGTCTCCTGGTGAAAGTCCTGTGTTTGTTTGAGCCATCAATCCAACCCAGCTCCTCCATGTGCTGACTTTCTCCTTCTTTATACTACGTCGATAGCCCGGGGCATCTTATATAGTCATCGCTGGGTTTACACTGAATTCACTTGAACAGCCTGGTGCGTCGCTTTCAGCCATGAACCCTTCGCGTCTGCATACGAGTTGGGAATGAGATCACCACAGGCCAGGGGAGTCAAACCAGTTTCCACCATTGCCAGGGAAGGGTTAAGGCAATGGTTTACTTAACCAGAACTGCTTGTCTGATTGTCAAACAGCTTGAGAAAGCCCCTCTCCCTACGCTTTTCCAGTGCTGGAATTGGGGGGAGGCTGTGTCCTACAATGTCTGTAACTTTCTGAAACTGACAAGCTGACATTCACGCCCACTTCATGGAAGGATTGGTCAGGCATTCAAACATGAGAAAGCAAACACTGAACTTCTTTCTTTTTTTATTTGTTATACAACCATTTCTGACACTTTTTGTAACTATGAATGCCTTCAATAAGAGACTGTCTGAAAATGTGTGACACTATGCCCATATTTATCGCACCTCCCCTCTTGCTTTTCATTCCACTTATGAGTGTGGCCCTTTGAAACAGGTATAAATACTTTTGCATTCCATAGCACAACCTGGAACTTCAGACACATGAACGAGGGACAAATAGGAACAAGATACAGATGGTTTAGATGGAAGGCCATGTTTTCAAATCTCTGACAGTGACCTTAAGTATTAACTATGCCACAATTTGTTTAGGCATATTTAATCAGTCAGTGTGACCTTCTTTTGAAAGTCTTTGTAACTAAAAAGTAACTAAAAAAAGTGCAACAGAAGGGAAAACATTTGAATTTCTGAATAACAAGTCAAAATTTAAGAGACTATTGTAGTGTATTGTGATGGTTTTGGGTTTTGTTTTAATTGTTTCCTGTTTCATTTTGAAGTTCTTGCCTTCCTGTCCTTTTCCCAGCTTTTTTGGGGGGGGTTACCGACTAGTTTCACCTGTCCCTGGCTTGTCTCCCTGTGCATTTAGTCTATGTGTTCCCCCTTTCTTTACCAATTTGTCTTTGTCCATTGAGTCAAGCATTCCAGCCTTTTTCCTATTGTTTTCCATTAATGTTGTTGGACTTCTACTCTCTTCTCTTTCACCTGGATTTGTTTGCCTTCCTTGGACTGCTTCTTTGATACTGACCTCCGTCTGCCAGACAATCCCATAAGCCTTTTGTTACATTGTCTTTTTGCAATAAATCTTTTGAACTGCACAGCTCTGTCTGCTAGTCTACATTTTTGGTCCATCTTCTTGTATATCTGCCAATGCCAGTTTTTGGCAGATGAAAAATGAGACTATGAACAAAGGTATGAAATCTATTTATCACTTAAGATAAAAACTGATTAGAATTTACAATGAGTACCATTAACCCTGGGGATGATGGAGTGACTAGTGTGAGCAGTCTTTACCATTATAGAGGTTCTCTTTGTTGACTGCCACTGATTTGTACCTTCTTGCATAAATTAACCACCGACTCTCTTTGTCTCTCAGATCTCCCTAATATGTTGGCAAACATTTGAAACATTTTGTCCATAAACCACTTGAATTCCATCCTGTTTTTATCTGCGTCACTGTCCTCAAAGACTGGCCATCCAGCGTGTGATGTCAGCCAACATTACATTGGCTGAGAACACAACTGTGGACCGAATGCATTCAGATCGCATCCGTGACCACACCGACCTCTGTGTATGGGCATTAAAGTGGACCCTCCAGCCTGGTTGTTGCAATAACAGACTAATAAAAAACTGAATAGGACATTATCGAAGAGGGACCACCTGGTAGATGTGCTGGAAACTGACAGAAATCTTTGGGAAAAATGCCATCGATGGAAGCCAGACCTTTTTAGCACCACAACAAATAAATGTACCATGGAGAGGTGGCACAGAAGTCAGGCAGTGCTTTATTAAAATCTTTATTTGGTCATGCCTGGTGTTGCATAAAGTAACACCCACCATATCTCTGTAGAGACCTGAGATGAACAGAAAAGTCCTTTTCATGTCCCATTACCCACCACTGCCCCCATCAATAGCTGCTCCACTTACCCAAGGCTTCGGCCTAAGAGGCAAAAAATAAGCATATTAATTATTAAGCTGCCAGGGGAGAAGGGGGAGGAGTCATAGGGTTGGAGGGTAATGTGTGTGTTTTATGTGTGTGTCGGCAGGCAAGGTTATTAAATTGGTTTTGGGAGCACTGCTTCTTTTAAACTCATGGAAAGCAAGCCTCAGTGATAACAGTAATTGGCTGGAAATCTCAGGCCTTTTATCCAACTGTTTAAATATGTTCGTATTATCAGCACATAAGATACTCTGAAACACCAATAGATGAACCGGTATCTCAAATCTAGAGCCAATAGTTTTTGTAACGCAATACTTTCTGAAAAAATGCCATAGGGAACATGGATGGCAAAAAATGATTTGGCTACATCGACAGCTGTGGCACAACAGCATAGAAAATACTACAGAAAGCCTCCGGAGAGGACACACTGCTGTGAGGGTGATTTAGGAGGTTGTTTATATTAATGTTAAACACACCACATCTTCAACAGTGCAAATCTTTTATCACTCAAAGTCCACAGGTGTCCGTTTAGGGCTCATAACTAAGTTGATAGAAAGTGACATTTTCCTCAGTGGCTTTTGAGACCCACCAAGCTGCCAGTCAGCTCCTATTTCATTTGCTTTCCCACTCATTTTGCTCCTCCTCTGAGATGAGCACTGAGCGTCTCTGACATCAAAGACCTGTCTGAAACACTGTCTGGCCTTCAGAATCAAAGCAAGAACTGCATGTCAAGGCTGCACAGCCACGCGCTGATATAGTAAAGCAGCAATGACAGACAGCCAGATGACAGAAACTGAACATGACAATCACAGCCTCAGTGTTGTTTTCAATCTGCACCCATATTTATGGCGTGAATAGAAAGAGTAGTGTATACTGGACAAACAAAACATTCTGAGTCATTCAATTATAAAAAAGATGAAGCAGTGTTCAAACAGTGTAGGCAAATTTAAGTACTGATACTGTGCAAACTTGGTGCAAAGTACAGGAAAGTTTATCTATATTATTAAAAATAGTTTAGAGGAGAGTTCTTGTGGTGTTTAAGATGTTTTCCATCTTGTTCATATGGATTATTATGTAAAATGCAAAACATTAAATAACTAAATACATAAAATAACTACCATGATTTCAAGTCCTGACGTTGATACATTAGGTAGATGAGACTGTTCTCACCAAAAACATTGACCACACTGGTCATTTGTTTATTCTTTAAGGGCAGGTTCACACCAGTCTTGTTTATTCTGGTTGAACCAAACCCTGGAACCCCCTTGGTGCAGGTCTATTAGGTTGGTGTGAACCGGACACAAACTCTGGTCTGGACCAAACAATCATTCTCTGGTCCACCTCAAAGTTGTGGTCTTGGACCACTGTCAAATGAACTCTAGAGCGGTTTATTTCTGGTGTAAAGACCATTCAAAGTGATCATAGAAGTATACCACTGTATGTGTCAGTTGGATAACAAAGTTTTCTCTTCCTGTTTTGGTGACTAATGAACTAGTAGAGCTCCTGCTACCAAAATGGACTGACAGGGACAAATCTGGACTCCTGCATTAATAAATTAATTTAACACCTGTTGTCTTATGAGACACTCTTATGCGCTCCAATCAGCACTACAAGACAAACCAGACGTGCTCCGTGATGCAAATATCCAGGTAAAATTGGCCTTTAAGCCAACGACATTTCCATGAAATTACTTTTGAAATGAGTAGCTTGCAGATTTCAAACATCTCATCTCACTCTCCCCTTACAAGTGTGCAACTGAAGCTACGGTAGCTGCAAAACCATGTTTCTGTTTGTCTGTTCTGGGCTACTGTAGAAACATGGCAGTGCAACATAGTGGCCTCCATAGAAGAGGATCTGCTCACTATGTAGATGTAAGCAGCTCAATCTGGTAAGGACAACACAACAACTCATATTTTCATTATACGTTAATGAAGTGTTGTATTCCATTTATGCCATATTCTACCAATAGATTTCTGCAAATCTTACACACTGGACCTTTAAAATAACCTATTTCCTGTGGACAGGATGGAATAACTGTATCGCTACAATAGCACTGCAAAATCTCCAGTTGGGAGGAAGTAAGAGGGTATGGTGTACAAGTCTGACACCAGAGGCCGCTATTTGCTTCCTTCACATACCAAAAGTCAGATTTGATTTGTTTTAATATTAAGCTATAAAACAAAGCCTGGCACAAATAATTCCTCTCATAGACCTTCACTGTTACCATAGCCACTGTTTCTGAGACTAAAAAAATACACTTACTCGTGTTTATTTATTTATTTTTTGAAAAACCTCAACAATAAATTATGTGAATCATATAACTAAAATTTGAGCAAAACTAATATATATTTCCATCTAAAGCTAAATAAAAGTCAGGCATTGACTCAGCCTCAGGGAGCTGGGACATATGTTTAATAATTGCATATCAAGATATTCATACACCACACACTTATTTAACACTTTATAGTAGCGATGTCTGCTTTGAAACATTGCACAGCTCAAGTGGCTGAGAAACACATTCACATTCTGTCCCTCGTTCCCTGCTTTAACAACAGGGTAGAATTCAGATGAGACCAACTAAGTGAACAGCGTCCTATTGGTCTCTGAGCCAGTTTACATCTACATCATGGCAGATCTGAGTCTGATCTAAGTCATAGCCCGGGGGGGAAGGAAATGTTGGAGAAAGAGAGGAGAGGACTGTGTTTTGATTATTAATTTGCATTAAAATTCCTTCCACGCCCACTTTAACTTTTAATGAGGTGAAAGTCGACTCTCACTTCCAGCAGGCCATAGAGGTTTAGGTTGGAAGGCAAATTGGTAATAAAGGGTATGTAGTCATGTTTAGGCAAGTTTGGGTATTTTTCTAGCCGATGAAAGGTGAGGCGGAGGTGGAGGCTTGGACAGGACAGTATTTCTAATCAGTGAGGATAGTTAGAGTCCTCCTAGGCTGGTCCCTAATGCAATCATGGGCTTAAACGATATAAATTATTTATTGGAAACTGACACATACTACACATGTGAGCACTCCTGTACTGATGTATTCACACACTTAGCATGCTTCCATGCATAAAAAGCAAAGCCATAAATGGTCCTCGGAATAGGAAAAACTGCCAGTTTGTCTTCGTGATTAACATCTAACATCTAAAAACACATTACACTAACCATTTTGTTCCAAACACCCCAAACACAGAAAACACAAAATGTTTTCCTTACATGCATTTGAAGTGTCAGATGAACAGTTTATAGATTTAAAGGAGCACTTTGTAGCAATTGTGTGTGCAAAAAAGGATACAGCAGTCCAAATAGCAAGCTGAAATCCCATTTAATATACGATCTATGGTTGAGGCAAGTTGTTCCCCTTTGCCCACTCAGAGAAAGCTCTGCAGGCTGCAGGAGCACCGCAGAATTGCAGGACAACATCATATATTGACAATAACAAGCAACAACAAGTCCAACACTGTAAGCTGATCAGGTGTTTCTAACTGTCAATTGTCTGTCAAAGTTAAGTTAAGCCTGTTATCCTGAAAACAAAAGCCCACTGGCCAGAAAATACACAGGAGTTGGGATTCAGTGACTGCCTGCTAGACTCCGTTAACATATCGCTCAGCTTAACCGTTATAAATATCTAGGCCTTCAACAAGGTTATTAATGATTTCTTATGCCTCATAAAGAGACACTTGCTAATTCAGCAAGCATTTGGCATTAATATGAACTAATTAATGTGAAACAGGCAAACAAAAACTATTATTCTGGCCTGGAATAGAAATTTCAAAAGGGCGAAATTGTGGCTGCAACATTGATGTCAGAGTAGCGAGCATTTCAACTCTTGATCTCTGATGATATCAGGGTTATTTTATGATTTATTACAGTACATTTATTACAGATTTCTACTTTGAAGTCAGTTGTTCGGTGTTCTTTTTTAACTATTCATCCTTGGATGAATACCATTAATTAGTTAGCAAAGAAATATATACATTAAAGGCAAAAAGGCTGCAGTCATTAATCTGCTTTGTCATTCTAGAGTAAGGAATTTAAAAAAAACTCATATGGATTGTAATCTTTCAGGTTCAGAGGTTTATCTGACAAGGGAAAATGCACAGACATATAATAATGTTTGCTTTAATGGTTGTTTAAACTTTGTCAAGTCTTGTAGCAGGTATATGGGAAAAAGGGAGCCTGTTATGACACAGGGGAATTCAATGTGCTACAGCAGAGTCCAGCAATTTAATATATGCAAGCGCATACAGACAAAGGCACACACACACATTTTTAATTGGCAAAGATATTTTGTATTGTTATTTCTCCTTTCCCATAGCAAGTTGTGCTATTGTTGTCCATTAATATTTCATAAAGTCCAGTTATTCTGTGCTTATGAAATCTCAAACATAGCATTATTAAAGATAATAATAACAACTTTGAATTCTGAAGACCAAATTGTGAGCAAGATATGCAGACGGCTCTGAAGGTAAAATAAACTAATGAATTGTCCAGATTATACAGTATTTTATGGTTGAATGAGGCATCTAAAAAAGGAGGTAAAGATTGTAAGATTATAAAAGTGAGAAGAGACGTGATCTAGGAAAGTTGGCACCATCATAAGCAGAACTAGCAAAAGGTAGAGAAATACCAACAATTTAACTGAAAATTATTAGAATCCTGCCATGTTAGCTTTGTTCAGTTGTAGTAGCACAAAACTACTAGAAGAAACTTTGTAAAGAAATTTAGCTCTGTTGTTTCCCCTGGCATAACAACCCAACTATTGGCTCTAATAGTCTTACTATCTCTGTCACACAGTGGTATTACAGAGCAATCAATTAAAACCAAGCACCACTGATGGCCCGTTCTGGACTTCAATTTAACATGTGCCTCCTCACAATGCACATTAGGGGCTCACAAATGTGACAATATGAATGTCGTCCTTCAAAAAGAAAGTCCCTCTTGCCCCCTTCCTGGAGCAGTGAAATATTGAGTGTGACACGGAGTAATTGCATGGGAAGTAATCAATTAGACACACAATTGAAGGAGACCTGAGGTCTGTGGGCTGCCAGGCAAGAGGCTCCACTGAATTCTGGTTACGTGCACTGAACCAATCTTGCCTGCCTCCTGTGGCAGAATTGCTCTTTCTTCTCCAAGTAGTTAGACGTGAATGAAAGTCTCAGGGATCAGAAGAAGGCCGCAATTTTATGCCCCCACCCTCTCAGCAGTGCCGCTGTCTGGGGGAAGCACACGGGCTCAAATCGTCTTTTTCACCTTGCCCCAACCCATCCCATCCCCTTCCATCCTTTCCGCGGCTACGTGGCCGTCACAAGACACTGAACAGGACACGTTCCACGGATGACAGAGCACGTTCGCTGTGATGTACCCATCGAACGATTGCACCAGGCTTTGGAGAACACAGTAAGACTCAAGCCCTCAAAAGGGTGTTGAATACAGTACAGAATTTGTACAAACATTAGCTTGCATGGGTTTGCACGAAAGGCATCAATGTGACAAATCAAGACAGCCAACTGAAATATGATGAGGGCCACACTGCCAAAGAAAGAGGGATAAAGAGATGGAAGAAAGACAGAAAATAGGATGGATAAAGAGAGAGCAGATGGGCCATGAAGGAGTGGATAACGCCTTGGCGTAAAACACAGGCTTGTGTACATGCATGAGACGAGAGAGGATCATTCAGCAGATGGGGCCTCAGATTGGATGCTTCATTTTGGACAGACGCAGTGCAGGCGTAGGGTGGTTAGAAAAATGAATCAACAACACTAAACAAATCTGAAAAAAAATGGTACTGGATGAAATGAGAGAAAGGGAGGGAGGTTGGGGTGGGGGTGGGGGGTGGGGGGGCAGTAAAATGCGTTAAATCAGAAAGCTCATCTGTGTTGTGCTCCTTATTGAGTCTGTTATTATTTTGCCAGGGAAGCAGGCTGTAATTACCATGTGAAAGCGCAGAGGCTGCCCGGGGTTCATGTGAATCCAGACGGAAGTGCTGAAAATGTTTGCCTAAGCAGGAAGGAAGACACTGCGGGTCACCGTGCATCAAAATACAGATTAGGAACTTTGAAAATGTCAGGAGGCGGCTCAGTTTAACCTTTTTCTTGGTTATGGGGACAAAAGGTAGAAAGAAGTACTTATTTGAAGCCTCTCTTTGCAGCAATCAGTAGATTCACTTGTACAGCACTCATTCTTGAGAATTGGGACAAAACTATGCTTTGAGGGGGTTTTGATTTTTAATCTTCAATTATGCAGGGAAAATATATTTTAAAAGATCAAACCCTTAGCTATTAAACCTTGTAACGGGGCCAACCTCTGAGTGATTACATTTTTTTATTGAGTGTAAACATCACCTCTGTCAGATGGAAAAGCTCCGTCTTACGGGGCTGATAAAACGTAATTTATTTCATTTCACTGCATAGTCGTAGAAAGAAGCCATTTTATTTTTTAAAGCTGCTATGAGTCCTCTTAATACAATTTTTAAACCATAACATAATTAGTATTTAGTTTTGATTAAGAAGGGCTGCAGAGTTGTTGTGGTTATGGTTGAGACACATCTGATAGCAATATTATTAATGAATTAGGAATTGGGAGTTTAGGGTACAGCTAAACCTTTTTATGCACGATTAAATTCTGTTTTTGTACAAATTTAATGTAATTGACTGAAATCTGGGACACAACTTTAAAGGGCCAGCATTTTTTTTATTTAAAAATTTATTTAAGATGATTATAATATTACATTTTATACACCACACAAATTATATTCCAAAGAAAAAAAAAAACAAAAAACAAAAATTAAAAATTAATACCAACACCAATTCCATTTTGGTTCATTTTTGGTAAAAATGTATTCATTACATATAATTTACAAAATGTTTTGGTTTGTTTTAATTTATTTAACTTCTAAACTTAATCTGTTCCAGAAAACACCCTTGTTCCAGAGAAAAATTCACAACTTGAAAGTTTTAAAAAGCCTTCAAAATCTATAACAAACAATACAAAAATCATTTTTTAAATGAAAATGTTGACCCTTTAAAGTTGTGTCTTAGATATCTGGTAACTCTGTCAGATTTTTACAAAAACGTGATTTAATAAGGCGTAATGAGCATTAAGGGAACTCTTAGCAACTTAAAAGAACAAAATGTCTACTCACTACAACTATGCGGTGAAATGAATAAATGGAACACTTTGTCAACTCCATAAGAAGTTTATATTTAATGAAAAATTGTCTGGGACAAGAGTCTTTACTGGCACAGAGCAAGTTTAGAAATTTCAAAAAATGAAAGTCAACCAAAACATTTCATAAATTATATATATTTCATGAATATATGAATAAATTTTCACCCCCCAAAATGGAATTGGAGTGTTGGTATTAATATTTTTTAATTTTGTTTTGGTAGGACATGATTTGTCCCAGTTCTGAGGAATGGATCACAGACAAAAAGCCTTAAAAATGGGTGACCTTTTAGGAACCAGCCATAACAGATATTTGTCCCCACAAAGTCAAACAAACAACACAACTAAACTTTCCACACTCAAGCGAAGAGTGTCTTTCACATTTCTTATTCACTGCTATACACCCCCGTGCACACACACCATGCCTCAACTTTTCCCGGCTCGACTGTGCCTTATATTTCATATTCATGAGGATAACTTAGCTAAGCTTGATTGAAAGGTGCATCGGAGGGAGTCCTATCCCTGCTCAGCCGGAGACCTCCTCCACCCCATCCCTCCAGTCCCCTCAAATCCAGAGAGTCCATTCACAGCTCGCAGTGAGTGCACCACAGAAATCAATAAGTGCAATGCTACAATATAGTGGCGACAAATTGATTTCATCCAAAGGCAATTTCGACCCCAGTAGAAATGCGGGTGGGTTTCAGCACTGAAGGGGTCTTTTACTGTGCCTTCTCTCGATTAGCCCCTTATGTAGTTAATAAGTTTTATCCTCTTATATATGTTGCCTATATGGATTATATTGATCATTTTACACTTCTCCTGGGAGCTGCTGGCTGAGGAACGGTGGACCAATATGACAGCAGCATCAAAGGCCTTGTAATGGATGAGACAGCCAGCCTCGGACTCTTTAAAGCACTTGAAGGAAGGGAAGTTTTTATGATCTGCGCTGCTTGATGTACAGGAGTGGATCTATCCTGATGGTTCAGGCTTATATCCTCCCTCAGTCAGCACTACACTGTAGAATTATGACAACTGCAACAGAACAAACTGGGACACAAGTGACTTGTTTCTCCCCCCCAGCAAGAGCTTGTTTAACTGTCAGGACCATCTGTGCAAAAAGCAGTGATATGATAGACCCTCCAAGACAAGTTTCTTGTTATAAAGAGATAAGTTTGTGTTCAAGGTCTTTATGGGACCAAAATTCTGGACAGCCCTGTCTACCCAAACGTGACATGTTTATATAAATTTTCAAAAAAGATACCTGATGGAAAAGAGACCTGAGGGCAGAGAGAACTGGTCTGAAAAGGACTCAAGGATAATAAGACCTCATACAAAATGCTGTTGACTCTAACGCACCCAAAAAGAGAGACAATTAAACACTGGTAGTGGCATGATGAGCCACAAATTAATGAGCATCTGTGGCCAAAAAGAGTAGCTACATATGTCACTTCACTGTTCATACTTTTTTAGACTTTTTTTTTCCCCTTGCAATGATGATGAAGCAACACATGATCATAGCTGATAGCAAAATGGCTTGGATCCACTTAGATATATTGGCAGACTGTACAGACATCAGACCCCGGGAAAAAGCACAAGACCCTACCTGAAAACAATTAGACTGCATATAATTTGGACCTGATTTAGGCCCTGGACCGGATCTCGATTACTAAGAACCAAGTGGAGCGCTGGAGACCAAAGATGCCCTGGTCACATTTTTTGGCCACAGATACCGATTGTTTATGAGCCATGAGGCCTGATACATGGCCGATACGGTGTTTTGCTTTGTTATGGCAGCTGGTATTGCAGTATTATAGGTCAGTTAAAGCAAAATACCAGAATGAATTTTACCACCAGGTGTTGCAGCCGACTCAGTCGCTCCAGAATGAAACATAGTAAGAGCCCATGAATGAGAGTGGAGTTGCAAGTTATTGAGTCTTCCACAGGGTCCTGCAAATGTTTCAAATAAAAGCCTTGTTAAGAAATGAAGGATTTATACCCACTGAAACTCTAAGAGGGCTTTTACTTTGAAATGGATAAAGGAAGTATTACGTTTGTTTTAACAAAGTAATGCAGTAACTTTTTACAGGGAAAACGTGAGCAGATCAAAATGAAGCTTAGTACTTCTGCTGCATTACTGTAGACAACTGACAAACCATAGTTGGCTAGCTACCTCGCTAACATAGCAAACAGGTTTAGCATCAGTTGCTGAACAAACCTAAAGAAGCCTCAGGAAAAAGGTGTTGTTTGCTTTTAATTAAGTCACAGTAAAGTCAACTCAGTCTGCTGTAGTTGATTTTGATACTTCACTAAAATGTTCCTGCACCAACCAGCACCTGATCGCTAACACCGGCTGTGCAGGGTTTTATTAGAGGTATGCTGATATATATGCTGCATACCTCCACACATGCACACAGCAAGTTTAAGTTTAAGAAGTTTTGCACATATGACTAGATGAATGAGACTAGGTTTATAGATTGGATTAAGTGGACAGTTAAAAACTGATATAGTTTTGCTATTTTAAAAATGGGAGAGCCATCATCTTCAACAAGTCTGGATAGCATGTTTTGGATTCATTCTACACTGGCATGTAAGGAAATAAAACTTCAGGAATTCAAGGCAACAAGAGGTGAGTAATTGATTACAAAAAAATTGGGGAGTGAAATGCTCTTTTAGTGAGTTAGCATGCCGCAATGCACCAACTCAGCTGAGAATTGTTATAAGCTGTTTTGTGTCATTGATTGTTTTTTGCCACTGGCAACCAGAAAACATTAATACCAAACTACTGATCTTTGATCTCTGATTTTTACTGAATATCAGCCTTTAACAACAGGCAGCCAATCGACCTGGGTATCTCTACTGGAGACCTCTAGTTGTTATGTTGTAATAACAACAAAATATCAACAACTATTCTGTTCTATCCTATTCTGTTCTATTCGTTAGCAAGAATGGAAAATACTGGGGTGAAACTCAGTCAGAGTTATGAAGTCGAGCAGATTCAGGCCATGACTGTTGTGCATAACTTCCCCTCTACTTCATGGCTCGAGGCCACGGATGGCACATCAAACAGCAGCTTCTCACTGAGTCCAGCCCCGGCTCCCTGAGCACTGGCTTCAACTTGGCACCACAATGAAGAGGACCGGCTTGGCAAAAAAAAAAAAAAAAAAAAAAAATGCTGGTGGTGCTGGACAAATGCAATTCCCTAAGTATGGCGCAACATGCGAGAAAGAATACAAGATGGAACATAACACACAAGCACATACTGTCACTGCACATGCACTTGTGGATGGATGTGTTGTTTCCTTCGACTCTGGGGGATCACAGGGAAGGAACAGTTGAAGAGAACAATGAGAGACACTGAATTATTTAGAAAGAGGGTTTGGAAGCAGCAGCGACACACGCTCAGTGCAATGTGTCTCCTTACAAATCTAAATAAATTCTAGCCTCGGAATAAACTGTAATTTCTCAGCAAGAGCATTTTAAAATTGTAGTGCAAACTGACTGTCTTTCTCAAATTGCCCTAGTGTTACTTTGACATACTTGTAATCATGCTTGTATAAAGCATATATTCATGCATTTGTGTAACCAGTCTTGGGGACTAATGAATTACATGTAACAGGATTACGCAATTAAGATACAAAAAAGGTAACTGCATTCCATTACAGTTACAAAGATGTAATCACTTAAAACGTAATCAGATTACAGATACATTTAGTAAAAATGTGGATTATTAGCAGGATTGTAATTTCAAAATACATTTTAAATAAAGGAGGAAATACCACACGTGCTGTGCGCACACGTTACAACACTTAATGAGTCTCACAACGCCTACTAATCTGACATGTAGCAATTCATTGTTTTCACTGGATGGAAATTTCGCCACAGACCAACTGCTAACTCTGGCTACACAGACAATAGCTGATGCTAGCTACACAGACCAACCACTAACTTTAGTTTCACAGACCAATGGCTAATGTTAGCTTCACAGACCAACCGCTAACATTAGCTACACAGACAAACCTCTAACGCTAACTGCACAGAACAATCGCTAACTACCTAACTAACTAACTGAACAGACTAACTGCTAATATTAGCTACACAGAAATCCAGTTAGCTAGCTAACCTGTTAAGACTACTTCTACTGACAAATGTTTTGGGGCTGTAGGTGCTGGTCACCTGGATGGTATGTGTGACTAAGTTTTTGGCAGTTTATTTGAAGCTTGAGTGTGAAGTGTGGATAGCATAATGCTATTTAACAACGTACACTTAAAGATAATTACTGCTATATGTGAATTTGCACATAACAAAGGAAGGAAAAGCTGGACAAACAATTAAAAAACCTATGACAAACATAAAACATATATTAGGCTGAACAATTTCACCTTATTTGGTATATGGAAAGTAATCAAGTTACATTACTTTAATAATGTGATACTTGGATTAGGTTACTGACTACATTTTTCAACAGGTCATTAGTAATTGCAGCGGAACATATTTTTAAAGTAACCCTCCAAACCCTGTGTGTAACATTGACCAAAACATCAGTGGGTGGAAACGTGCTGCAGTGTTCTGTATGCCAGCAGTCCAGTCTGATTGCACCGGGAGTTCTTCCCCATCGGAAATAAGCAGCAAAAGTCATTTCAAAGCACATTTTCCTGACATTCCCTATCAACGAGGACATGCATTGCACTTTGTGGTGCTACCTAATAAATCATTGAAATCTCATTCCTCTTGCTTCCCTGTGTGTAAAAGATAATAAGCGAAATAATTCATGTTATGATTGCACTGGAGAGCGGGAAAAAAAAAAAGAAAAACACAAACAAAGCAGTGTTTGCACCATGGGGCTAAACACAACTGACCACGACTTACTGATAACAGTTTTACTTAATGTTATTCAGCCAAAATACAAATTGATTCTCTCTCCATTCTCACTCACTCAGAAGATTTGTGAGGTTGGATTTATCTTCAAAATGAGTAAATAACACCTCTGACCTTGTGCTGCACACATCATGAGCTGGCCCTGGCCCTGGCATGCCCCACTTAGCCCTGTATTGAAAAAGCTCTACATCTTTTTTGCAAGTCAAGAGCTTCATTTCTCACTGACCTCAGGTTGAGAGCGCCTGAAGGAAACCTAGTAGCACAAGGATCCATTGTTCATAAAGAGGCAGAGCCACCCACACAATGTTTCCCTACTTAGTACGCTATTTATCAGCAATCACATTCACTGTCTTCTCCAACTTCTGAAGGAACAAGCCTGGGTCGATTGCTGGGTGACTTGTAAATCAGATGAGATTTTTTTTTTGTGTGGTGAGCAGGAGCGATGGTGGAAATAACAGAAGAGATAAAGTCTTTTAACAGCATCACGAGTGAGCATCGTATCCCTCAGTGTGAGAGGGTTAATTGCGATAACAGCACCAGTCGGGTACTTCGGAGAGAGAGAAGAGGGGGCAGACTGTCTGCATATTCCCATCTGGCGTGAAGGTGATAGAAGCCAGTAAACAACTACAAGCACATGGCCAATTTATTAATTCATCTATGAAATGCATCCTCCTCCAACCAGTTGTATTTTTGTGAAAGATTTTCGAAAAGCAGCTCCAAAATGACAGCATATGCCCTTGATGGTGTTATTGCCCTTATTGTTGTGCCCACACAGACACACCAGAGGAAAAGCCTGGCTTATTTTGGTAAGTGTGGATAATTTGATCTGGTTAATGAGAGTGGTTTGTAGAAATCCCTGCTTAGTAACCATGGTAACTTACACCACCAGCTTAATTTAACTATGTCATAGAATTTCCAACAGGTGGAACCAGAACCACAAAATGCAGTTCCATCAGGTGTCTTTTTGCTCTCTCATCACTTCTGTCCATGTGCAAACATAAGTTTAGACCTTTTTCTACGTGACCAAGAATGAATTAACGTGCTTACTTCAGTTCCAAAAGTTGTATTAATGAAATGAAAAGTTAAGATTATAATGTCTTAGAACTTTTACAAACAAACAAACAAAACAAAGTCCAAACTGTGACCCTCTGCTGTGTTTAAATTTACACGTTTCCAGTTTCTTTATTTCGAACTTCAATTTGCTCAGCTACCAGAAGAAAATCACTCTTGTTTTCTCTTCTTCGACTGTTCTGAGCTGCTTCTGTTCTCCTTGCATGCTCACAACGCAACCTTGTTTAAGCCTGCCGTGAGTTAGCGTTGCTTAGACCAGGCTAAATTGTGTTAGTGGAACAGCTTAAGCCTTTAGCAAAAGTTGTAAGTTAATTCAAGCAGGGTTCACTTAATCTCAGATTTTATTAACAGCCTTGATGGAACACCCCCCTGCTCCTGGATCGGGCAGTGACATATTTTCTCAATAATACTGGAGATATCATTAACAGCTTATTGTTTAAATCAGGATTCTTCAACATTTTGTTCAACATTTTTACATCTTAGCTGATGCAGAGGTGGACAAAGACTCCCTACATATTTGCACATGCCCATAGTTGATAAATTGTGCAGTTGTAGCAGGGCTAATGTTAGCTCTGTTAGCCTCACCCTCTGCACTTTCAGGTGAAGTTATAAAATGATTGTGACTCACAACAGTGTCTGTACAGTTGGGATATTAATACAGCTCCTTGGCCACTATGTTGGAATAATAAATAGATTATAAGTTTGCCATTATGGACAGGTGACACACCGTGATTTATTCACACAACTGCCAAGGACTCATGGGTAGCCTTTTATCAGTGTTGTGTAAATTATTATTATTTTTTGTTGTTGTTTTTACAAATAGGTGGTAGGCAATAGTAATCAATAATTTGGAGGACTGGGTGCATTAAGTCTGAGGACCTTCTAGGGGTCACAGACCCCTTGTTGAAGAGCCCTGGTTTAGATCGATGCGAAACAATGCTAGTGCATGTTGCTAGTCTGCATTATTTCAAAAACGGAGAGCAGACAACCTTGTGTTCGGCAAAGCGACTATTGATTAACACAGGTAGCTGAACAAGGGGATGTGATCACTGTAGAATTCAGCTATTGAAATAACGAACTCCAAGGATAGCAATTTGAAACAAGGTAATAAAGAGAGTGAAGTGAATAATGTTTCACAAGTTCAAGTCAGAGTCTGTGAAACATTGATTTAATCCACCTTTATTTGGTTAAAAGAGAAAAAGCTTGAGGCTTAAAAATATCAGGCTGTTTCCATTTGATCATCACCTTCTGTTCCCTTTTCATTAAGTGCACATTGGTGTGTGGATTGCCATTTGTACTGACAAGATTACTTCGAGATTAGTGGCGGATTGTGGCTGTCTGATGGGCAGGGGTGAGAAAATAAAAAGGGCCCCATCTGTATATAGTGGGGCACTAACACACCAATAGTTGTGATGCATTTGTGGGCCCCATAGAGGCACTTTATCACGTTGTGTCCTCTGGAAGGGCACCATAAAGGGCAATTTACCACATTCGAGCAGTGTTCTGAATCACCTCTAAATTATAAAAAGTTTTGGAGCAAATTGTTGGCAAGTATGCCTCACTGTAAAACCTGGATCCATATATCTTAAATGTCAGACATCGGCCCTGACTAGTTTAAGTTTCCGAATTTAGGCTCATGAATAAAAACAAACAACTTTTGCAAGTATGTATCAGGTTTCTTAACCTAGAAAATTACTCCAATTTCTTGCAGGAGGTAAGAAAGCTGTAGAGCTGTCCTAACCTGTTAAGAGTTCCTAGCAGGTGGTGAATGAAAGGGTAAACACACACAAGCACACACCAGGAAGCATGGAAATATAAAATGTTAAACGTTTGATCTCAGGTAAAAACAAGCTTTTCAAAGATTGGGCTCACATAGTGAAGTTGCACCATCCGCATGACTAACAGGTCGCTTCTTTACAGTTTGCTCTAAAGGCACTCATAATACCCACAACAAGACACGGAAACATATGTGTAACCAAAAGATAAATCAGTCACTCACCTGTGAGGTTTTTCAGACCCAGCTGGCGCAGGCCGAAGTTCCCATCACGTCTGTAGTTGAGGAAGATTGCGAGGGAGTAGCGGTCCTCGTACAGCTTGGTCCCTCGGATGATCCTCAGGTTCTCCAGAGGCAGGTAGTCGAACTGGTTCAGGGCCACCAAAACATAGCCTGTCACTTCTCGGATAGACTGTGGACAGAGTTATGAAGGGAGGCATTGGTGTGAGTTTTAACTGTGCATGGTAGTTGCATTAAAAAAATAATAAGGAAACTCATCATTTGCAATGTGAAAGACATAAAATAAAAGAAACATCCAGCAAGAGAGACGAAGGGATAGTTTATTAAACTGTAGTGCCCACCAGCAGGCCTTGAGGGCACATTATTCATGTTTTTTTTTCCCAGTAAATTAGTCTGAGGAGTTCAGGGTTTAGCCAACAATGTTTTCTGCCAGCAAACCAGCACTGCACAAAACACACAAAGGAGTACAGTATGTTGATCAGAGCTTAAGAGTCTGCTTCCTTTAACCAAGATTTTGCACATTTAGATCAACCTTGTTATTTACTTCTGATAATTTTTCATAAAGGGAATTTATTTCTTCATACTCTCCTGAATCCTTCTGATAGCTACTTTAACCTCCTTGTTTGTCTAATGATAAACTTTTTTAAAATTGGGCACTTTTGAACTTTGGGTCTGTAAGTGGAAGTAAACAAACATAAAAATGCAGTTACTATTAGCTTTTCTTAGTAATTCAGTGTTTTGTAGAAACAAAACAGACTATTCTACACTGTGAGAAAAGATAATGCTTTAAAGATACTGTAAAGCAACACTAAGGTTGTTTTCACACCTGACCAAGCGGACTCGGTTCGATTGGGGAGCTGAAAGTCGCAACATTGTTGCATTTATCACTTGTTTCGGTTCTGCTTTCACTGTGATTTCTGAAGCGCACCGAACTTTCTGAGCAGCATCACATGGTTGAAAGGGGCGCTCGTCGATTGGACAAAGTAGGAGGGGAAATCCCTCATGCTTCGTCGCATTATTTTAGGGAATGCTACAACGTTAGTGAACGCAACTGTTCCTATAATGCTATCGTAGCTTGTCAGGGATTGATTCTGTTATTTTTCTGAACTTTGACGATCTAACATGTGACAACATATGAGCTCAGAGTTTAAGGACTGTGACTGTTGGTAGTTGTGATTTGATTTTGTTTAAATATGCCAAATTGTGAATTTATGGGTTATTGTTGTTCAGACAATTGAGCTAAGCTAGCTAGCAACTGCTAATGTCAGCGGTCACTTGTTGCCATAGCAACAGTAAACATTCACGTAAGGACTAATGAACTGTAAATAGAGATGCAGAATCAAGCTATATTATAAATACAGATGAGATATTGTATTTTAGCACAGAATACATGATTTTAGTAAACCTATAGAAAATAATTTGTTTAATTTCGCATAATTTACCAATGAATTTATTCGTACGCACTGTGTATAGCGTCACTACTTTGTCCTGTTTGGTCCTGGTGTTTGGTCCGGTGAGCTTCACACTGCATACGAACCGAACCAGGGTTCACTTGCAAGCGAACCGGACCCACCTTTTCAGGCGGACCAGAGTTCGCTTGTTTGGTCCGCACCAGAGTTCGGATGAGCTTTCACACCTGCCCAAACGAAGCGGACTATCCGAGGAAACGAACTCTGGTCCTTTAAAGCGGACCAAACAGCTCTGGTGTGAAAGCGACCTAAATGTGTGTTCTGAGTTTCTCACACCACAAAAACGTGTTATTAACCACCCAGCAAAATTTGAATCATTAAAAAAAAACACTAAATATATACAATTAGGTTGTAAAATCATGAGAAAATGAGCAGTTTTCTCTGCTCTGAAACAGTGGGGGCATGTCTGCTCCACTGTCTCACTGTCACACACCACTACAACCTGAAAATGACCTGAAACACAGACACTCCATCTAGCAGCTTTATTGGACATGTCCAGACAAGAGGACAGTGAGAGGACGTTTTTTTTCTTCTGGGTTGTATTGATGGAACTGAAGCGAGCTGAAGTAAACTGCTGGGCTGATATGAACTGAGAGAGTCACTTAAGGTACGTTCGTAACTGACAGGAGGGTGAGGGGAGGGGAGGCAGTATGGTTCTTGTGTTAGTTAATGGGGCTTATGAAGTGTTGGGGGGGCCATGGCACCAGCACATCACTGAGCCATGTTTCAGGTCTGCCCAAAAAATCCTGAACACAGTCAACATGTAGAATATATATATGTATATTTCCTTCACACAGACTTTAAAACATGCCTCCTTAGAAACTATGAGTCCATCTAGCACTGCACAATTTATGGCAAACTGTTGTCAGACTGCAGTTATCCTTGCATGTCATGCATTTATGTCATATATTCAGTCAATCCCTGTGAATTCTGCAGGACCTTGCAATTATGTCCAATCGCTGCAACCCTTCCACACCAATCATGATAACTTCCTGTGCATTCCACCAATCATAGCAAACCCCAGTGCAAATGTCATATGTCTCTTATTTATTATGTTTTTGTATCTTTTTATTTTGTCATGGGTGTTGAAAAGAACACGTGGTTTGTCATTGTTTTTGACATTTATCAATGCTTGGTGCACTTTTATATTTTAGAATTTTGTGCTAGCTATTTTTTTACTGAGTTTGAGCTCCAAAAAGATGGTTCTCTGTGGATCGCCTAACAGGTGGACTTCTTCATTTACAAATAATCCGGAGCCTTCTTGGCAAGGTTACTTTGAACACTCAAAACTGAATGTGGTTTTATTCTTCCTACAAATTGCCTTTGATTTTTAATGAATTATACAAAAAATAAATAAATAAAACCACATTTTTTGCCTTTTTTTTTTTTTTTTGCAATTTTCACTTGCCCTTGCAATTTCATTGCGAAAAAAACACCTTAAAACATTGCAACATGCATCACATTTATTTTTCAAAGCTGTGAAATCTGGTATTTTAGGCTGCAACAATCCCCAAAAAAAGCCAGTAAAATCCTGGAGGGACTGATTAAAGGAAAAGGAGGTAAGCGGGAAAGAGACAATGAAGCAGAGAAGAAATAGAAACAAAACAAAATGGAAAAGGATGAAAAAGAAAGTAAGGACTACATCAGATCATTGGCAGCAGTGATCTTCAAGGTCACTTTCCACATATTCAATCATGCCAGCAAGTTGAGCGCGAGCATCTGAGCGAGGAGAACTTGCTCTAGGGTTTGTGACCTCAATGCAAAACTTGGCACGGGGTTCAGCGCTCATGTCTGGGGTCCGGCCTGGGGTGACTGAGCCACAAGGACAGCCATTGCTTCACACTTTAAATGTCATTTAGGAGGGGATATAACGACTGTCGAGACTTTGGCGTGGAGCCACCCAGTCGGAGCTGCCGTTGCATGAATCAAAGTGACAGGCTGTGTCCTCTTTCTCCCATCCACCATCATGGTGGCTGTCATTAGCAGACAGGCGGTCAGAGAAGTCTTTCCACGCCGGCCCGCTGATGCTGATAATCAACAAGTCTGTGTGTGAAGTGCTGTTGCAGCTGATGTGGTGAGCTGAAATAAGTCCTAAGGAGGGCCCTGGCAGCGTAGTCATGGCGTCTGACAGCTGTCAGAGAGCATGGCCATCAGCCACCAGTAAGTAAGCCGCAGTCACAGCTCCGTCATCATTACCCTGCTGATTACCATTAATAGAAACAGACGGGCCGGAGTCTGGTGAGTCGCTGTGTATTTATTTGAATGAGTGATGGGGAATTTATATTCAGTATGTATGTGTGCATGTGTTTATCAGTTCAGAAACTAGTTGGAGGAGAAGATCAAGTAAGATAAAAAAGTACAGTCAGAGAGTCACTGAAGATAATGTTACCATAGTCGATGCATCAGTGCTGTGCGTGTTCATTTGTCTGTCTAAATTAGTGTATGAGTGTGTACGCATGCATGAGTTACAAATACTTGCCCATCAAAAGTACTTAAATAAAATACAAAATATTGGTATGGAAAATGTATTTTATTAAAATACAAGTAATTTGTGATTTTAAAATTAAAATATACATTAATATTATTACATTTTTGGCATTTAGTAGCCTTAATATGGGCCTGACCTTGATCTCCCAACATCAGAGCCTCCCAGTTTAGGGCCCACAGGCCAAACGTGGCCCACGCTCCCTTTGTTTCAGTCTACCATGATTTGACAAGCTCATGCTTTTATTCTCCTTATTTTGAGAGTGCTGTAAAATCCTTGAAAACATAATTTTTGTGCAGCTAAAAAGTACACAATCAGTACACATTTGTACTGCACCTGTCAAATTATTAGCTGTCACATTATTTTAGAATCTTTTATCTAGCAAGTAATTAATGACATTACAAGGCGTGTAATACACAGTCTATAATAAAGTGGCATTTTGTGATGATGTTTAAATTTGTATTCACTAGATGTTTAACTTGGTACTTTTTTCAAGTGGAATTTTTCAAGCTGAAGTCCAGGTGGACGATACAGCTGTTCAGCTTAATTTCAAACAGAAAGGTGTCTTTGCTTTTAAATGTTTGCTTCCAAAGCAAAAAAAAATCTGGATGTTTGTCTCTTAGTTGTTTGTTTTGTTTTTTCTATCATCTCTGCAAATGAATGAAATTACTGTTAAGTAGATTAACAAGTAGTGTTTTCATTATTTTGAAACTTTATTTTAGATTTAGAATTTAAGGTTTTTATAAAATATAATACATTTTAATTTGATGCAATTTTACATAACATCAACATGTATTTTTGGCCCTCATAGGAAAGAATTTGGGCACCTCTGCACCACACCATGGATGTATAAAGAGAACTGAATATAAGCTGGAGGCGGGGCTCCATTCATTCCTATAAATATTGCTTAGTGGCATGTGAAGCCAAAGAAGCCACATCCTGCTCTAAACACTTTACAGAGAAAAAGCTGCAGTAGACCCACTTCACTAACACAACAGATTACTTGAATGGGGGTAGAATGATTTAATTGTGCATCTTAACTGAGAATAAAATTACATATTAAATAATGTATTTTAAGTATTTCAAATATACAAATACAAGCTCTTAAAGTGTTTTGCTACAAACCACATCTCATTTTTTTCTGCCTAGAAAAATACAAATTACAAAGTCCACAAATTAAATAAGCATTTTAAGCACTTTTTAATTGAAATACAGCCCATCTCAGAATGTACAGTATCTTGAGTAGAATTGCAGAGATTAAATGATTAATTTATTATTATTCAACAATTGAATTAGTCACAAACTATTTTAATTAATCATTTTGTGTCACTTTTTGAGAAAAAAAATGTCAGATTGTCACAAATTGTCTGATTTCAGTTTCTCAGATGTGAATAATTTCTGGGTTGTTTTTTTAGTGATCAACATTTTTTTTTCATTTTCTGACATTTTCTGAACCAAACAACTAATCAGTTAATCAAGAAAACTATCGACAGATTAATCAATAATGAAAATGATCATTAGTTGCGGCCCTAATGTTGAGATTCTTTTGTGTCTGTGTTGTAATATGTTGTGCCATCAGTGTGAACACAGAGTTAGACAACCAGGGCCACACTTCTCACTTTGACTTTATTTCACTAGCCAAGAGCTGAGGTCTGTTGGATGACTCAAATTCACCCTGCTGGGAGTTTGAAGGTCTTTTCTACCCTGCCACTACACATCCAAATAGCTTCAAGTCTATGTATTCCAGTGACATTGCCCTGGGCATTGTGCCATAAACTATTCTCCCCATCTATGATCCAGGTACTTTTCCTAGCGACCAAAAGGCAAAGGGCCGTACACACAACAGGAGCAATCTACTCTGAATTTGAGCATATACAGTAATAATTATTTCAGGGTCAGACTCTTCATGGGTGCTTTTTTTGCTCTTTTTTTTCTCCCTGAGCCTGTTTATTACCCCACTCGTGCGGTTGCCGGTTTGTTATTTTCAAGCCACCAAATCAATACTTTCCAAAGTGCAGCCTTGCAGAGGGAAATAAAACGAGGGAGAAAGAAGATGGCAGGTACACACGCTTTTCTCCCCACAGATTGTTTGTTCAATAATGAACTGGATGAAAAAAAGGGAAACAACTTGTAGTGATTACAGGCCCTTGCTGAGCTAATGGCCAAACCCTCTCTGCGTGGTCACTTTCATTAAATACAGATCAACAAAACAAGCACCCCCTCAACCCCCCCGCAACACCACCACCGGTGCAGGCCAAGTGCATCGAATGCTCACCTTAGGGAAACAGCCACCTGGATAACAGCAAGCTTGAACACAGGAAAGTCCCTAAAGGAATACTAACGTGTTCTGCGTCTGATAGTGAAGCACAAGGTACCCTTTAGCTGCTGTATGTGACGCATCCAGAAATTCTTTTTAACTTGTGATTTACATTGTATAATGTTTGCAGTTTGGTTAGATTTAGGTGCAAGAAGGACCTGGTTAGGTTTAGCAACAAAAAAGTACTTGGTTAGGTTTTGGCACAAGAAACGGACTTGATTAGGTTTAGACACAATAACTATCTGGTTAGGTTTAGCCACAAAAGGTTTAGGTAGGTTTAGGTAGAAGAACTATGTTGTTAGGTTGCGACACGTTACCTGGTTAAGTTTAGGCACAAAACTACTTGATTAGCCACAAAAATCTACTTGCTGAGGTTTAGGAACACAAGCTCCCTGGTTAGGTTTAGGCACAAAAAAACTACTTCATTAGGTTTAGGTGCAAGAACTACCTGGTAAGGTTTATGCACAAAAACTGTTGTTTGTTTAGGTTTGGGTACAACAACTACTCAGTTAGATTTAGGAACCATGAACTGCTGTATTGTTCTTGAATTAAGTCATCCATGAGGTCCTGTTAAAGGGACAGTTCACCCCAAAATCAAAATACATATTTTTCCTCTTATATGTAGAGCTGTTCATCCATCTAGCTTGTTTTGGTGTGAGTTGTTGAGTTCTGGATATCAGCGGTAGAGATGTCTGCCTTGTCTTGAATATAATGGGACTAGAAGGCACTCAGCTTGTGGTGCTCACAGCATTAAAACAATACATTTGAAAATCTCGACAGCAATGTTTTTTTCCAGAAATTATGGATTGGCTACTTAAGATAATCCATAGACGTTGTTGTGAGCAGTTTCACGTAGCAACTACTTTCTTGCTAGGGTAGAATCTACCAGAACTACTGTCTGTCTACTAGGTCACAACAAGGTCTGTAAATTATCTTACAGAATTGGGTCATGATTTCTGGAGACACTGGTGATGAAGTTTTCAAATGTATTTTGCCGGTTAGTCCCATTTTATTGGAGAGAAGGCAGACACAACTCCATGGCCGATATCTCCAAAATTCTGCAGCTCACACCAAAACAATCTAGATGGATAAATGGCACTACAGGCCAAAAGGAAAACATGTATTTTTGATTCAAGGGTGCGCAGTCCCTTTAACACTAGAACCGCCAAGCGGGTCATTTTGACCCCCCTGGCATTTTCAAATGCACATAACTCTGTCAAAATAAAATCCCTACATCTGTCAGTTCATGACTTTTCCTAATATTGATTTATTAATCCTGTAGTGAATTATGAGGGGTGTGGGATACAAAGAAAAAAAAATATGACCATTTATACCTAGAACCGCTGAGGGGGGTCATTTTTACCCCCACAGAAACAGCTGCACAGGCTGCGCTCTACATTCGCGCCATGCCAGGTTGCTTAGCAACGCCCATTGTTTACTCAAGACGTTTCATTCATGATGAGACTGCGCAGCAATCTATGCTTGCTATAAACTATACCTAGCTTACTAAAAGACAAGAAAACAAGAAACAGGCCATATCAAAAGAAGTGCAAGTGTCAGAGACTCTGACAGCTTCAGGACCTCAGTGAGGAGGGAGAATCTGATGAGGGAGAAATATCGCTGTGACTGATCCGTCATTTTCACCTGATCAATCGTCTTCATCTGAGGAGGAGAGCCTTCACCCACTAAAAAGAAAAAGCCATTGACAGGTAGGATCCTGCCTACAGCATAAACTAAATATCACAATATTATGTAGCTTATAATTACTATCAATCCAGCGACCAGCCACCCTGCGCATATCATCACTTCAGGACGCATCTGCATCGCTGAGAAAGTCTGTGTATGTGTGCTGATTGTGAGGTGTGTGTGTGTGTGTGTGTGTGTGTGTGTGTGTGTGTGTGTGTGTGTGTGTGTGTGTGGCGGAGAGAGGGAGACAGGTGCGTCTTATCCTGCTGAGACTCCGATTCCGTTTAGTTTTGACTTTGTCTGCCTGCAGCTAAATAAAACCTAACTATAAATGATAAACTTCATAAACTGAATTCTAAAAGGTTATTTTCTCATGTCTTAATTATTATTCAGAGTTAACAACTTATATAAATGATCCCTTTTGCGATTGCAGACGCTGTTGCGCGTTAGAGCATAAAAATATGTGACGGAGCGGTCTTCATCTGAGGAGGAGGAGAGCCTTCACCCACTAAAAAGTAAAAGGCTTTGACCGGTAGGATCTCGTCTATAGCATAAACTAAATATCACAATATTACATAGCTAATAATTACCGTCAATAGAGTGAGCAGCCCCTGTGTGTATCAGGAGAGAGAGAGAGAGAGCAAGCTAGCCCTGTGTGTGGTGAAGAGAGGGAGACAGGTGCGTCTTTTTCTCTGGAGGCTCCAATTCTGTTTAGTTTTGACTTTGTCTGTCTGCAGCAAAATAAAACATAATTGTAAATGATAAACTAGGTTATTTTCTCAAGTTTTATTTATTATTCAAACTTAACAACTTCTATAAATTACCTCTTTTGCTTTGAAGATGCTGTTGCTGGTTAGTGGGTAAAAATGACCCCACGTGGCGGTTCTAGGGGGTACTGGAATGTTGGCGGTTCTAGTGTTAAGTCTCATACATCACTTCATGAAGTACACAAATGAATTCATACTTTTTTTGTGGATGAAGCCATGTATGAATTCATGATAATTCACGTACCCTTAGCATGAAGTGTTACCATTTTCTTTTTGGTGTGCTTGCACTAAATTAATTCCTGAGTCATTTGCACGGCCTCCTCTATATAGCTACAGTGCAATTAGAGCAGTAAATTAACTGCTAAAGATAACAACATGACACATTGTTGTCCTGAATTCCTCCCTGTAAAAATAGCTCTTCAGCTATCTTGATACAGGTGTATGAGGCACGGGTGACAGAGATCCAGCTTCATCTTGCTGAAACTGAAGTTCTAATGCTGTCGTCAACCTCATTTCTCTCATCAATGTGGTCATGTCTTATGGCAGAGATTCAGAAAGGGAGGTGCAAGCTGTTGATCATCTGTAATCCCTTCAGTGAATATTAAAACTGAGATTGCACACAGAGTGGGATATTTGACTCCTTTACTGCATGTAGACACCAAACCCTGCACACCCCCTCACACACACACACATGAACACCCCACACCCCCCCTCGAGAGATCAATGCGTCAGAGTCCCAGTAACAGTGAACAAAAGAGACAGAGAGAGCCAGATTCACTAGATTAACAAGGATTTCTCCCTCCTCCCTCCTTCCCCACACCGGAGCATTTGTGAACGGAAGTGTGGCAGCGGAACAAACCCCTCACTTGAGTCACAGGGACGTGCGCGGTTTTGAAATCGAGTCCTTCAATCCCCCAACTTCTAAAGGAAGAGGGGAGGGGAGGGAGGTTTTTGGGGTAGAGTTTAGCGAAGGAAGGAAGGAGAGAGGAGGAAAGAGAGAGGGACAGCGAGGGTTGGATACACACCGCAGGAGGAGGAGCTCAGTCAAGTGGATCCGACTGGGTGTACGTATATTTTAATGCATAATTAAAACCACACCTGTTCCAGGTCAGGAAAGAGACAGAGAGAGCGCAAAAAGGTCTGAGGAGGGGTTAAATGTTGGGAGGGGTGACGCGGGGCTGAAAGTGCAATGACACCATTAGCATGTTTGGAGAGACTGAACACACGTTAGCATGATTGCCTCTCATTTCCATACATATTGAGGCGTACCGATGTGCTCGGCGGGGCTGCGGTCATTGAAGTCTGATACACAGGAGTGCACTGGGAGGGCTTAAGGTTTGCCTTGCATCACTAAGCCCTCATCCTCTATTTCCATATCGCTTCCCTAAACCCTCCGCCTGAGCTCACATCCACATCTGTAAACAGACACAGAATCCGGCTGGAGAGTCTACAAGTATAAGTGAGAAAATCCTCCCAGGAGCTCATCCTAGATGTAAGTGACAACCTATAAATATTGCCGGTAATTGTCTCATTTTGAAAAGTGAAGGCTTCATTATTGTTTTGACATTAATTTCTTACATCAATCTTTATAAATGTGTGTTAATTCTCCACTGTGAATACCTTATGCATATCACTCAAAAAGTCAGGTATAATATGACTTTATGAAGACATCCTCATCCCTGCATGACAGAATAGTTGAGTCTCAGTTTCCCTCAAAACTACATATATTACTGGTGGAGATTGCTAGCAGCAACAGGCTTATCGCACCTTAACTATCTTACGTAAATTATGTGACATAACTCATGTGACATTACACTTGTGGTTTACATTGTAAAACGGTCGCAGTTTGGTTAGGTTTTTTCTCACTCCTTATACTTGTCCTGCCATACTTACTATGTCCACTAGGGGGGCCCTGCCTGACAATAAAAGAACATTTCATTCGGAATAAGCTGCTTGATCTTGCGACCAACAGACACGTTCTTCTGGTGAGGACGGGCTGACTTTATAAGATCATCTTATCGTTGCTGCGTGTGTGCCATATTTCCAGGTCGCCTCTCTGATGTGTTGTCGCCATGCTTTGCTTTAAGTGCCCACCTCCAGCCCTGCAAACCGCCAGCTCCCAGGTAACACCTCAATCCCTCTGGAGTGGCTTAAACCCAGTATGAGCCACTTCAAACACCTGCAGTTGATGCTGCCTTTGATGTGTGTGTTGTGTGTGTGCGTGTGTGTGCAAGAGCATATGTATGTGCATCACTCAAGTGTATTTTATTGCTTGGACAAGATGATTATGATGACTCATCTTTGAAGATGAAGAGAAACTCTCTCTTCTGTTTCTTACATCACACCTCTCCTGCTCTCATGAAAAAAATCTGTGAGTGTGTGTGTGTTTGTGTGGCTGTACAAAGGAATTCTCATGTGAGATTAGGGCTGTTTTTCTTGTTGACTGTGGTAACAAAGCAAAAGAGAACAAGCAACATGAAAGATCTGAAACCTCTCTGTTGACATTCCACGTCCTTCCCTTGCTACTACTGAGGGTCAATGCCAGCTGCTTTCTAGGAACGCTGTTTTGCTCAAGGATGTCATGGAGGATTTCAATGAGGCAAATAAAAATAAAAAATCCTTTTATAGTAAAGTAAGATTGGCAGTTAATTACATTAAAAAGTGCATATAGCAACAAGTAATATGTACAGAAGTATGTAATTACTAGAAGAGAATTCAGTAGAACATAAATTATTTGACATATGTTATTTAGATTAAAGAGTGTTTTGGACTTCTGTTTGAGATTTGAAGTGGCTGTCGTTTGCTAATGAGACTGGTGAGAATGGGTGACTTTGAGAGTCCCTGTTCAGAGTGTGCATGTCAATGTGTGGTGCTCAGTTGATGCTTGAGTGTCATTGGTTGCGACAGTTGACAGTCTACTTGTCAAGCATGATGACAAGAAAGCCCTGAAAGGTGCATGAATCATCGACAGAAAACACCACGATGGTCAAATGCAGAGAGAACAGGCTGAATAGGGACAGCATCATGTGAACACACAGAGGCGGTTGAAAAAACAAACACCAAATGTATGAATGTCAAGTATCCAAATGGGAGCAGGGTCACCCATTGTACTTCAGATAAAGCCAGAAAGCTGAGTTGCATCAACAAGGGTTAATTTTTAATCCTGATTAAATCATCGCTTAACTTTAAATCATGCTGCACCAAACTACCTTCAAATTAGTTTAGTTTTTTATTATAAATTGAGATAAACTTTAATTCTGTTTCACCTTTAGACTTAACTTTAAAATGGCTGATTTTTGAGATGGGCTGATCAAAATAATCAAGTTCCTTGAAGAAAATTAAGGGACAGATTCATAAAACAGTCTGCCAGAAATTCAACCTTCTGTCCCAAGTTATCATAAGTAGGCTAACTGGGCTAATTAACTTTTTACTAACGTTTTGGCCACTTTTTACGTAGCTGGCAAACAAAGTAATATTTTGTTCACATTTAAGCTAGCTAGCAAATAATATAACATTTTCTTAAATTTTTAGCTCCGTAGTAAACAGAATGTTTTGTTAATGTTTTAGCAACATAGCAAATAAAATGTTTTGTTAAATTTTAGCGAGCTAGCAAATAAAATGTGTCTTTTCTGAGGACTAATCAAAACCCCTCAGTGAACTTGCTGAATCCTTGCCACAGGAACAGACATCTGCAGCACAAACGGATGTGGTTTAAGGGATTCCATTTGGATGGAACTTCTTTCATTCCCGCTGCATATTTCCTAAGCATCTGGCTCCAGTGGAATGTTGCAGAAAAGGCTACTTTCTCCTCAGCTTTGCCACCTGTGGCTCCATTAACTACACTGGGGTCTATGGGACTAAGTATGGACCCAAAATTACCATCACACACACACATACACTCACAAACAATTACAGCATGTGCACATGAATGGATAATAAAGTCTGGATATCTCTTCACTGGCTGTAGAGAGATATCAGTCATTAGGTCCATTGCTTAGTGCAACTATACGGCACAGTAGATGTATTATATTCTAACACCAATCATGACATCTCAGTATGGTTTGAATCTTCAGAAAAAACTGCTGAGATATTTAAAATCAATATAGTGAGCGTTTTTGTCAGGTCCTTTTTCTAATGAGCAGTGATGCCTGCAGCCGCAGGATTAAACTGAAAAAGAAGAGAGATGAGATCTTCTGTGAAGCATCTGCCTCTAATCCCCTTTGTAAATCTAAGGTAAGAAGTGTGATTATACAGATATGGAGAATGGGTGGTTGTGGGCGAGGAGTGGGTGGAGGTTCGATGGTCACAGGTTGGATAACGCTGATTTTTCGCCAACGTTTGCTGCCTGATGCCTTTCGGCTTGTCTAACTCTTCTCCCTTAGTCACAGCCCAGACAATGAAGCATGGCACATCTCCTATTGATTTACTAACACAGTAATTAAGAAAACGCATGTATCTTGTCTCTTTTGCTCTTACTTGTTCTGTTTGTTGTTTTCAAATCATTTTCTTTCTTTCTTTTCAACACACTGGATGCCTTTCTCTCCCTCCCTGTCTTGAACCTTCAGATTGCTAACACTGCAACACAAATAAACCAAATATGCCATTCATTTATGTGGTAGAAAGTCTTCAAGCGTATACTAATGTACTTTATTGAACAAGCACAGTGATGTGTTCTCCAAATAGCAACGAGGTATAAGTTAAAGTGCTCATATCATGGACTTAAATCATCAGATGCTGCACTAAAAGCACTTAATGATATTGCAGTTTAGGTCCAGTGTGTAAGATTTAAGGGATCTACTGGGAGAATACAGCAGAAATGCACCAACAACAATAACAGTAATAAACTTAATTTATATAACACTTTTCAACACAGTTACAAAGTGCTTCAGAAAGAGATAAAATAGTAAAAGACAGAAAGTTGGCTTAGACTGCTATGATTAGTGGATTGTAACGGCTCCTATAACTGGATGTCGTCTTTCGTAACAATGATGCTGTACATTATGTTTAGTGATGACCTGATCCAATGGCAGCATATAAATAGAAAGCAATAATGGACCCAGGATTGACCTTTAAAGAGAAGACAGGGATATATTATTCAAAGTATGTTTTCATTAGTGTGTAATCACCTGAGAAAAAAAACAGACATGTTTTTGTTACCTCAGAATGAGCCCTTTATATCTACGGAGGGCACGGGTCATCTGTCATGGAGGCCGTCATGTTGTTCCGCCTTATTTCTACAGTAGCTCAGAACGGACGAACCAAACCTGGCTCTACATAGGACATTTTATTTTTGCAGCCACTGTAGGTCTCTTACACATTTGGTAGGGGAGACTGAGACAAAGTGTTTGCAATTTGTAAGCTCACCCCTAGATACCGCTAAATCCTACACACCGGTCCACACTGGTTTGAAACTGGTGTCTGGGGACCAGCAGGGTCCTTGAGTGGGTTGTGGGGGATCTCCAGTAAAAAGAGAAATAGAGTACTTTAACTTTTTCACATTTTTTGGAAGTTTGAATAATAAGGGAAGAAATATTGTTGCAGTTTGTCTGATTGTAATTTATCATGATACTTGTTGGATCACTAGGGGAGTCCTTAACACAAGTTTCTCTCAAACTGGGGTTTCATGGCCTTCTGTGCATCTATTGAAGTGGTCCTTCACTTGTAAAAGTTTGTGAGTCATTATAGTGAGCTAAGTGATTTTGATAACTGTTAGTTCCATCAACTGTCGTATTGGCTTTGCTTGTGACAAAATTAAAAGCGCTAAAACAATAAAACAAAAATGTCCTCCTGTCATCAATAATCTATTTTGTTTTGCAACTGCAACTGAAAGTCACTATACTACCACTTTACGGTGCTGAGAGCTCACAGTGTGTGATATTTGGCCAGTGTAGCAAACTACAATTTGTTAAACACCCATTGTTGGAGTGGTTTGTCATCACAAGAAATTGTGGTTTCTCCAAGGTATGTCTCTACTGGAGCCTTATCATCCCCTCACTCTTTCTTCCACTCGTACATACACACACACAAAGAACATAACTATTGTTGACTCAAGTAGAGTTGCGGGGCAGCTTTCCATGTCAGAGAAGCACCACTTCACTGCCTCAGCTAAAGTTCCTTTGAGTCTCTGCAGCACAGTGGCAGCAGGAATCACATCTGAGGCAAAGGATCAAGAGCTCACTTTTCAGGTCAACTCCTGAAATGGTGCCAGAACAGACAGCCTGATGTTTAAAAGGCACTGGAACAATTTTGCGCCAAAAAGTCTCCGCAAGAGCAACACTTTTCTGAGCCAAACGAGTCCAGCACCATCCAGCACCTTTATCATATTTTTAGCTTTGTCTCGGACCACAATGTGAAGAAAACTTTTCAGATGGCCCCAGCTGACACCCTAGTGTGGTGTGTGTTTTTGTACTAAAATCCTCATCAGTCCACTGTGCAGCTAAGCTGATGGGAGACATCCAGCAGACACCACTACTCTAAAACTAAACGCCCAAATGTCATGCACCGGGCAGTTATCGTGCTTTTTCCTCAAAAGACACATGCCTTTGGGTTTCTGTTTCTAATATATGGTGACAACAGGGAATCTCATTCTTTGGCTCTGGCATGCTGAGAAGGAGTTCCTCAATATCAACAGCTGTCAAAGACTGGTCATCAACAGCAAGCAGTGTAGGAGTTCTGTTATTTTTACTGCCCTTGGGTTGTCTCTGGACATGTTCCCTTATCAGAGTTTGCTTTTTTGTTGTTGCTGCACTTCTAGCATTAGCAAACTTATTTTGGCTTTTTAGTTATTTTTCATGTTATTTTAACATTTTTACTCCTCCTGTTAATAATCTGACAGATCAGAAGTTACAGTCAGCTTTGCTCTTGTCTAATAGGGGCTGCTGTAAACTGGTATGACCTACATTTTTGCATGGAGCATTTTTATTGTTACAAGTGTAGTTTGCGACTGAGTGTGAAGCGGCTGCAATGAGAGTCAGAACCTCCAAGTCTGAGGCCATGGTTCTGAATGAACGGTGGATTTGTCCCTCTGGGTTGGGAGTGAGCCGCTGCCCCAAACGAAGGAGTTTATCTCGGGGTCTTGTTCACAGAGTGATGGTAAAATAGAGATAGATGGGCAGATTGGTGTGGTGTCAGCAGTAATGAAGGTGTTGTACAAGAATATCAGAATGACAAGGGTGCTAAGCTGAAAGGCAAAACTTTAATTTTACCAGGTGATCTATGTTGATGCAATACACCAACTCACCCATGTTCTAGTCGCAGGCACCAAGGGCCTCTTGGAGTACACTTTTCATCACTTTTGGGCCTTTGGTGTTGGCCATTTTTGCACAAGGTCATCAATAAAACCAATGACTTTAAGTCCATGGAAATAATGACTTTAACTTAAGGGTTAAAGATTTTTATTCATAATAATTGTTATTTATAATCTAAGTTAGTATCTCAAAATAATGAGAAACGTTCTCAAAAATAATGAATGAGGATAGTATTAGTGTCTCAAAATAATGAGTTGGTATCTCAAAATAATGAACCAGTTTCTCAGCAGAAAAGGGCTTCCATAGGAAGAGACAGGGGACAGAAGCGATGAGGGTATGAAGCACAGATCTAGCTGTGTGACCCACAGAATTGAAGGCCTCATGAACAAAGAAGTTTATATATCACATGACACTTCTGTCCATATTTGCACGATGTCCCTCTGGAGTTTGTCTACATGAGCACCTTCTCTTGCACATGCTCCCTCCCTGCTGCTGCTCTCAAACTTCAACAGAAATCTTACCCACCACTGGTTATGTGTGCAGCGTTTCACTTGATGTTGTCCTATCAGAATCTCAACAAGAAACAGTGGTTCCTAAAAACCATATTAACAGGAAAAAGCAGAGGAGAACACGGTGAAATCAGCTGGGGCAGTGCGGGCATCAAGGCCACTGTGGCTGCAGGGCAGATCATTTTTTGAGGAGCAAAATGCCAAACTGAGGGAGCACGGTGCCGTGAAATTCTTGCCCTGGTGGGCACATTCAGCTGAGGGGAGACCACGGAGTAAATTCAGAGCCGCTGGAGGGATTACATGTCTCATCTGGCCTGGGAATGCCTTGGGATCCCCTAGGAGGAGATGGAAAGTGTTGCTGAAGAGAGGAACATCTGGAACACCCTGCTTGAGTGGATGGATGGATGGAAGTACAGGTACGGGAGCACAATCTAAGACTGATACCTGATGCTGGTATCGCTGCATCTCTGCTTTCCACACATTAAGTAAAATCTGCTAGAGTGGAGTCTTCTGGATCTACAGGATGTTGAATTCAGCCTTTCAGAGCACAAACGGTCAGGGTTTTATTTCAGAATAATGCATCCCAGGAGGCATCAATCAAACGTCAGAATGAGTCACATGTGAAAATTACCTTTCGAATGAAATGCAAACGGAAGCAGAATGTACTCAATGAGTTCAGAAACATTTTGACTCAGGACAATGTCCCCTTTAGTCATTTTCTCAAACTGATTTAATCGCTGGACAGCAGAGGCCACTCTGTCTGGACTGAATTGATGTCCGTTTTTTTATACTGTAATTGTTAACTGGATTAACTGGAATTTCAGGCAGAACCTCAATTTTGTTTTTCCTTTGCCAGGACCCATCAGTAATCGATAATGATGCATGACTGTTGCTCCCGAAAGTGGATTATTAGTCTGGCATTGCCTTTATTACTCTTAATCAGATTCCTCCACTGAAATTTCAGGATGAATTTTTCTGTCCTTGTGATATGTATTATATATTTTAAAAATGGTTTAAAAACAGTCGGTCAGAACTATTATTTAAAACAAAACAGTCACTGTCATAAAGGACACAGTCCTTTATGTGCAGTACTGGAACTGGATCTTTCTTTTTACAAATTTATTCCCTTTATTCTGAATGCTTTTTACCTTTCAAGGGCCTGTGGGCAGGCAAATATAAAGTACACGCACATATACACATACAGACACATCCATACTGTCTTTCACTGTCTCTCATACTGGCAGCTATTTCCCATTTCAACTCCTGAATTGAGCTAGAAAGCGCTCTGTCATTAAGACTGACTTTCACCTTTGGCAGGAAAATGAATACTGTAGGCTTCACCTTATGCTATGAGAACCATTAATACAGGCTGAAGAGAGAGGGTCATACTCTTCACATTACCACCCTCCTTCAGTACTAGTTTAGTTAAGATACACTTATACAGTATATTCCTGTAATTTGTTCACTGCACTGCTATTTAGGCACAGACGACAACAAGAATACATAATGAACAACTTGAGTTGCGGCTCCAGGAAGATTATTAATACCATCAGACAAAAATTTCCCTTGTGTTTGGTGGAAACACACTCACATAAGGGAAAAAATGAAAAAACGTCTTGTCTTGGCCCAACCCCCTTTTCGGTAATAGAAAATTGATTGATAACAATGCAATTTTACGTTTGAATTACAAATTTGACAAGTCTGTATGAATTCATGTGTAGTTAAACCTTGTATCACAGACAGACATGTCTAATAATTATTTTGTGACCTTTAAGTCAGGTGTCATGCTCCTTCAGTCTGCCCCTGACCAAGCGGATCAATGACATTGACCATTGACTTGCTGGAGGCCCTTAGAGTCCTGCTGCTCTTCTTTTGAGATCCCGTTCTTTTCCAGGAAGCATGGGAAACCAGAGATTGTAGTGGATTTATATGTTTATTTGTTTTACAACCTGCTACACAGGCGGTTTTCGGCATTTTCCTATTTTTCTTATTATGTGAAACCATGATCTTCTAGAAGAGGACGTGGCCTTGGCAACTGGGCCTCAATGAGGTATTGGGGGTCTAATGTCTGGCCAAGATCATATTACAACTGGCAAACTGCTTTTAAAAGGACAGTTGACCCCCACAACATATTTCTTCCCTGGCCTGTAGTGATTTTTATAGAATTTTTTGATGTGATTAGCAGAGTTTTGGAGATATAAGCCATTGAGAAGTCTGCCTTCTCTCCACTGTACTGGGATGCACAAAAACACATCTTTTCTAGTAGAAAAGAAAGTAGTTCCTACATAAAACTGCTCACAACAAGGTCTGTGGATTATCTAGAGTGACCAGGTCATGACTTTTTTCTTTCTTTTTTTTTTTTTTTTTTTTTTTTGCAGCTTTGAGGACTGCTGAGTGCTATTTAGTCCTATTATATAGGAGAAAAGGCAGCCATCTCTACATCCAGTCTCTCCAAAACTCTGCAAATCACACCAAAACAATCTAGCTGGATAAACAGCACTTTTGGCATTTTTGGTTTTGGGGTTATCTGGCCCTTTAATGCTATATTTGGAGGTAACCTATGTTGCAATCTATATAGCATGGCTGTAGCAGCTCTGCCAACTAATGGTACTCATTAGCTACCTCCTAAAGGTACCTTCATTAGCTTCAATTAGCGTCACACTCTTCTCTAGTTGGACAAAACCAAGAACCCGATGTTGTGAAGCTGACATTTTAATTTGCAATGCAATGCCAAGTGGCAGGCAGCATCAATTTCATCCTCCATTTGTCTCTTGCATCCTACCTTGAGAAAAGAGATAAAGACAGATAGAAAAGGAGAGCAGTGGAGTGACACCCCTTCCCATGAGGAGAACTTGCAACTCCATCAGAGCACTGGTAATGAGTGGACTCCTGTGGGGAATTCTCCAAATGGACTAATTTGTAATTGATTCAGTGCATTAATTACCGGCCTGGTTACGCCTGTGTCATGGTTAATATTGCGCCAATCTGACGAGGCTGGGAGGCTCGTCTGCGTTGGGACTGTTCGGGTGAGGCAGCCATTATTCAATTATGCCGCACATATCGGCGACGAGGCAAGTCTTAATCCGAGAGTAATCACTTCCCCACGCTCCCCTACTATGAGCTGATGTGTGGGAGGAGGGTGTTGCGGTGGGAGGTGTAGTCCTAGATCCATCTAGCCCATGGTTAGCTCCTTAATCAGCCCTGGGAGCCAAATCCCCTTAGTGTTGTAAAGTTATCTGGCAGTAAAAGAGAATTATGCACAGCAATGAAAGTTTACAGTGACTCTGTGATGAAACTTTACACTGTGGTGGTAATATGTGTCTTTATTCCAGTCCTCATGTGTGGCTTCCCAGCCTTTTCACAATTCTTTGTCTTGTCCGTGTTTTGACTCATAACTGTACTAATATTTATCATTCATGCACAGCAGCTGTTTTTAATAGTAGACTTTTTTTCATTAAACGTGTGAAGAAACATTTAATGAGAACACTGGACGTCATTAGTGACACAGAATGAGGTTGACAATTTTTTTTCTCTATGCTTAATTGAGATGCTAAAGTCTCACAAACACACAGCAACAACGAAGAATATCCTTTCCTTTTGAGATACTTTCACTAGTTGTTATCCCTATGGTATTAAGCATCATTATATATAAACATATGGAGTTTACACCACACACAGGTATTGTATAGCAGTGTACAGTCCCATCTTTTCTGTTACTGCCACTGTTTCTCCTGCAGAATCATACGACTGAATATTACCTGTAACAACAACTTCCAACAGTTCCAACAAATATCCACTGCACAACTTTGAAAAATGCTGAAAAGTGGCAAGAGGTTGAGAGAGGGGGGCAGACTCGGGGTGCACAAGACTAACACTGTTGGGGGCGTGGCCTTGTTGCCACAGAGAACCAGAGACACAGACTGAACACAGGTCAGCGTGGCAGCACTAATAGTCAGAAGCTAAACAATCATGGGCGGCTGCTGTCAGACTCCACTTGTCTGGGAGTGGAGCTTTGACAGTCACTAGAAGCACATTTGCGTCCCTTTTTGTAATAAGTGTCTGTGTTGTACTTGCGTTGCAGCTAATTGAGCTAACGCTAAAGCAGAGTGCCATTTAGTAACATTATGTTGAAGAGACGGCAGAAACCTCTATGGCCGGCGTCTCCAAAACTCTGCAACTCACACCAAAAAAATCTCAAATAATAAATAGCACTACCAGCCAGGGGAAAAATATGTACTTTTGATTTTGGGGTGAACTGTCCCTTTAAGTGTGCAGTGCATCCTTAACCACAGTATTTGATTGACAAAACAACTGTTTTATTGACTGCAGTACAGTGCAGTGCAGTACAGTATGTGTCTGCTTGTCTGTTTTGATATATGTTTATCATACTGCATGCCACTGGTTCCCACACTCGGGGGCGAGCCCCTCTGGGGTGGCGTGCAGTTACTGTGGGGGAGCTGTGGATGACCAGTGGAGACCATATAGAGTTAAACAAAGTTAAATAAATATATTTTTTCTAGGGAAATAAACAAACGTTTACTGGTGCAATCAGGCTGACCTTTATTTCATTACAATTCAACTTGAATCCTTTTTTATCACTTGCTTCCTGAATTATTGTTAATGTTTGCTAATTATTGTGCAGTTGGGGATCCTGAACTTTTTTCGGCTTCTAAAGTGAGAAAAAGTTTGTGAACCACAGCTTTATTTGTTTTCTGTCGCTACAATGATGCTACAATGTACATTTTTACCTGTTTACAATTACTATATTGTGTGAATAACAACGACTGACAACAACATGCACTGTAAATAGGAATGTCACTCTTCATAATTATGTAATATGCATGAGACCTCAGATGGCCTTTACTGCTGGAGAGGTGACGCTGCCATCCTCTCTGGCTTAAAGTGCTGTTCTGAGATTATAGGATATGAGAGGTGAAGGCACTAGGCCTCATGGGTAAACTTCTCTTCACTGCTGAGGCACAAACACCTTAATTGCAGAGGCACTTAAGTGTGATTGGTTCAGACTGGATTCTACCTTTGGAGATATCAACAACAAGCTAACCCACCAGTGAGACGTCTTCTATGCGATCAGCTAAACAGGGAATGGAACTTTGAAATCGATTTTGTTTTGTTATTCTCTCTCCTGTCTGAGATTTTGATGCAAAACGATTAATAAGATTACAGACAATGATGGGCATGTTTGGCCTTCAATGTAGAAATACATTTCAGATTTCCGAGAACAGTGTGGTGTCAAAAACAGACCACGTGTTTCATTTTTACTTACAAAACAAGTGGAGAGGACACACTGTACACTCCTTTTTCTCTTTATCAAGTTTCAGCTCAACAACAGTGCGTTTTTGGCCCTGAGCAAGGAGAGAAGATAAAATAGAGGGCTCTCACTCCCTAACAGTTGATTATATTTCTGCTTTGATCTACAGCGGCCATCCCCTAACCATTCTCTAAGAGTTTGGACCTAGCACAACACAACAAAAACAACACCCACGGCCCTGGGAGTAACCAGACTCCATTGTGCCCTTCAACTGCATATTTCAGTGTGGCAATCTGAAGAGCGCCTGCAGGAGCTTTAAATCATCTACTGTACAGCCTCCCCTCTGTGGGGCACATTTACTTTCTATTTGGACAGGGCATTTTAACACAGAAACATAGAAAATCAGTCATTCTCAACCTGAGGTCCAGGCATCTCCTGGAAACCTTAAAGCCATTCCAGCAGAGGCTGAGAAATGTATGTAAGAATGACAGCCCTCATGCCACATCTCACTCACACCTCTGTGTAAAACTGTAAAACTTTAAAACAGTTGAGAATCCCTGCACTTAAAAAGAAAACAAAAAACATTTTGGTCAACTTTAAAATGGAGAAATCTCTAATATTTTTATTGTAATAGATCATAAAATGGCCACAATATCATCAGGGATTAAGGGAACATGTAAAGTTGAATTTCTCACTTCTCTGACAACAACACTACAGCCTAAATTTCTATTCCAGGCTGGACTAACTGTTTTTGTTTGCCTGTTTCACGTTAATTAGAGTTAATATTAATGCTCATTGTTCACCAAATGAGTGTCTGTTTATGAATCCTAAGAAATCATTAGTTTGGCAGGCAGTGAGCCAGGCAGCCACTTAACTCAAGCTCCAGAGTGTGTATTTTCAGAGCAGTGGGCTTTTGTTTTCAGTGTAACAGGCTTAGCTTTATATTGACAGACAACTGACAGTTATAAACAGCTGATCAACTTACAGTGTAGGACTTGTTCTCGCTTGTTATTGTCAATTTGTGATGTTGTGCACGTCTTACACTACTGCACTGCTCCTGCAACCTGCCCGAGCTTCCTCGAGACTGTGATTTAAGATCTTATATTAAATATAATTTAAACCTACTTAATATGCAGTCCATGGCTCCAACTCGCTATTTTGACTGCAGTACTCATTTTTACACATGCTACATATAGCTCATTTAAAATTTTAATTTTAATTTGAAAAGAGAAGATGTCATTTTATAATGATTGAAAACAAATAAACTTTTCTAGTCAAATAAACGTGATATTGTATTTGCATTGACATCAGTTGTGCTTGGGAAAACATGAGCTACAATGAGATCAATATATTGATGAACCAACAACTTCTCAATCAAACAAGCAAATTTGCCTTCCTTTTACATTTTCATTGAAAAGTCCATATTTTATTTCCCACAACTCCTGTTGGAGCTTCTTAATTTGGCACAAAAACAACATGTGAAACTGCTCCCAATGAATTTATTCAATTTTAAGCATAAGAGGGTTGGGACTGAATTCAATACTCATCTTCATCATGGTTCGCAATATTTTAAATTATTATGGAAATGAGCAACCATGACTTATGCATTAGAGACACACGTCAAGTTTTCATCATATATGTTAAAAGATATTTAGGAAAAAAATGGTCTTAAAAGGGGTTTTAACTCTCAAACAATAATAATTGTTGATAATATGCTGATCATGTTTCTTTAGAAACTTAATAGAGTTGATTGAACTCTGTGCTGTAGATTCATTCAACACAGCATTTTAAGTCAAAAGATTTCAGGTTAGAAGAACTACAAGTTCTTCAAGTTTAATTAACTTGAATAAATAAAGCTTATTTATGTGAAGTTAGTAAGAAAATATTAGTTGATTCCACCAAATTTCTGTGTGTGGGTGAGTCAAAGTCCTGTTTCTTATAAGCTTCCACTATGAAAATAGTAAACAACTGCTCCTTGACTAAAAATAAAACCTTGTTAGAGACCTGTAAATTCTTAAAAAAAAAAAAGAAACAAACGGAAAATAAAAAACAGATTCACCACATAATGACTCAATTATTCTAGTAAATGACAATGTTTTAACCAGGAGTCATTTTTGCCTTTTTGGCTGCATTTAAGAGACAAACCAATCACCCTCTGGGGGTGCTATGCTGGTCCTACCATCATCAAATTAGAAGTCTAGTCAGACACTTCGGTGCAGAGGGGGGGTTGTCACACAGCAGTTGTAGTACCCCAGCGAGACTGTTAAGCGTTGCTGTGGGGGAGCCTCAGCCACGCTTAATGGCCCTAACAGCATTATTAGCTAATAAAGGTTGATGGGCCTCGCGACTCGATAAATTTAGGAGGACAGGGGAAGAAGAAGAAGAAGCAGTGGCCGTGTTAAGGTGAGGTTTCATTCTGGGAATTTATGCATCTCCCTTGTTGTGCACTACCAGCAAAGGGATGATGGTAGAATTTGCAAGTACAAAAAGTTGGTGTTTTGTCAGTATTAAAGTCTAAGAACGCAGTCCAGGAAGAAGAATGTCATTCTGATGTTCTAAAATTTTTACTCATTTGCAATTGTGGAATATTTGTCTGCAAAATTGTCGACTCAAAGCAACAAAAGAACATTGTCACAGTCGAGTTGGTAGAGCTCAATTGTGATAACTGCTGAGGTGCTTTTACTGAGGAATTCAGTTTTTTTTTTTGTTTTTTTTTTTGGTGGAGCATGGAATTGGAAATGTTTAGCTACAGAATGTTATACAATTCAGGATTACTGCAAATTGTTTTCTGAATTTAAATCACTTTAAACTTTACTTTAAAAGAGAACACTTTCCCCCCCTAAGTTTGTGTCACAGAGTGAATGCACATTTGTTCAAGGGCATGGTTTGATTTTGACATTGGTGGGGACATAAAAGCAGTCTGCAGCAACCTCCATTTTCAGTCCTTCTAGCTGTGGGTAATAAGCAGGCTACAACTTTATATACTCTTCTTTATTCTCCAGATAATCTTCACCAAAACGGCATGACACTACAGTACACCCAACTTCACTCTCTGGGGTTCACAGCAGGGTAATCACTTCTGTTGCACATGGCACCACACTCATACCTGTCCCTCCTAAACAATGGCAGATAGGAACTAATTAACTCATAGACAAGAGGGACATTAAGACTCAACTTGAATACTGCTACTCGTAAAAAATAACACTAATGGAAGAAGAATGTATGTAACATCATATGTAACTGTAAACTTAAACTTATACTTAAGTAAGAGTGTGCATGCAGGATTTTTTATCTGTAATAGAGTGTTGTTGCACTATAGTATTGCACTTTTTAATCAATGTATCACTTGTTGGCACTGTAAACCTCCTACTGACGCTCAGTGATCTGTAATGTCGACTTTAAACACCAAGTGGAACGTACAAAAACACCACAGACGACAGCAGTTTGCATCAAGGATATCTAGTACAAACAACAGAAAAATCTAGTAAGTAAATGTGCAAAAAATGCGACAGGCTGTGTCTACCAAAAAGGGCTTCACAAAAAGGCCTCTCATTATATTGTGCCTTGTCTGAGTTAAGTGATGGCCCAATAAAACAAGTATAAGACTGGAAGAGAAATAGGTGATGTGGCCTCTTATTCTGACCACAGAGGAAATCTCTGAAATTGAAGATAAAGGTCTTGCACCCTCCACAGGGAACCAAGGAATCAGTTTTCTGACCCACTTGCTGTCCTCTCTCTCTCTCTTGCACTCTCTCTCACATGCACAGGCACACACACACTCACACACAGCAACAGAGTGGCTGTATCCAGCCCTCAGAGTTTTATTTGGCAGCCAGACCTATCAGCATTTCTAAGAATTAAACAAACCCAGATAACAATCATGATTAATTAAGACGTTGAAGTGTTGTGGTGGTATTAGAGCAGAACACTTTGAACTGATATGACTGCCTGAGTGCGGCTTGCAGATCACGTTCAGCAGTAAAAGAAAAGTGACATCTTGCGTTTGTACAAATAAAACTCAGAGAATATGGAGAGACTGTTAGAACTGCAGAATGAAGACAGATGCTAGTGGCAAAGATTCCTCAGAAGTCTTACTCATGTATCTTTTGTGAAAAATTTATTATAAAGAAACAATAAAAATAGGTACAACAAAAACTATTGTCACTTTGTATCAAAAGAATTATGATGTATGGTTGTGTGTTGATGTGTCCGCGTGTGCCTTTGAGGTTCCCGCTTCACCTTTTAAGAATAATCACAAAAAATAAAATTGAAAAATTACACTTATTACAAGGCACTGCTATGTTTGATATCATTCATCTTCACCATAGGGCCAGTAGTTTATTTCTTGTACTCCAAGCCACATGTAAATACCACTCTGGAGATCAACTCCACAGATAGAATCAGGGCAATTGCCCCTGCTGCCCCTATGTTCAAAAAAATAAAAAAATAAAATGCAAAAATGACCTCCTGGATCCCCAAAGAGGTAGAAAAACGATGAAATGCCCTCTAGGGTGCACTTCCAATAGAGTGCACTAATGCCACATATGTAACCCTGCATGTTATGGTAATTAGTTGGCCTCTACATGCCTCTAAATGGTTAAATAGTTAATAGTTGGGGCACCATGCAGGTCCTCTGTAGCAGCACTGGTTACTTTCAAGGGTGCAGCCCTTTGCTGCATATCATCCCCATCTCTCCCTACTTTTCTGTCAAATCTTCAGCTGTCCTGTTTTAATATAGGCAAAAGTGGCCAATAATGATAAAAAAGTAATAATAGTAAAAAAAAATCCCTCTGTGTTTTATTACAGAGGTTTAGTAGTTATACTTTAAAACTGAGTCACGTAATAAAACAATTTTAATCTTAATCAGGTTTGGAACTCTTTCACCATAGGCTTCCTGTGTGCTGGTGACACTTGTATTTTTATTTTTTGCCAGCGCCCGTTAGGACAGCATGAGTGTACTAATAATAAACTCTGATTATTACATACCTGAAATTATATATATATTATTTATATAATATATATAAAATAATATATATACAAATACAGGAGTCCCACACTTCCCATAATTCTGTTCACAAAATGTACTGCATGTATGTATTTCTGAGGGATTGCATGTCACAAGTTTCTAATATTTTGTGTCCATAAAAGAATAACTTGTTCTGTAATATTTCTTCCATAGCTTTTGAGTTTTCACCACATACTCATTATGTTTGACAAAAGCACAAAAAAACTGACAATGCTCAGCTCACCTTTTAAATCAGGAGTACTAATGACCAACTAATGTACTGTATATAAAAATGTATAGAAGCTGCTTGCATTTGTTAAGTATGATGAAAATATGTTTGGAAACAAAAAAGCATGTTTTCAGAAATATTGCATTTCTCTTCTCTTGAATGTTGAATTGCTCCCCTATGAGATGAAAATACCATCAGTGGCTCCAAACGAATTTGAGTTTGAGACCCCTTGTTTGATCGGTCTTTTTCAAATCAGACAATTTGGACTTAGCAGGAAAAGCACAAGTGACACTAATATCTTTATGATGGCTTTCCTGCATTTAAGTGTCCTGTTAACTGAGTGAGCAGTGAGCGAGTATACACACAACCTGGATCCTGGAAATGACACATCTTTATATAATGCATTCAGTGTGAATGTTATCAATAACAGCTGTGCTCTTCCTGCTAGAACATGTCTAAATTTCTGCTGTGAAACAGGCCAGTAGACCTTTTCATGGCAGCCATTCTGAAATAAAATAGTAGTGTTAACACCGGTGATACTGATGACACAAACTGAGGTTCAGTTCCAGTCAGATCAAACAGAGTCAGGGTGCTGAATATGCATGTTGGCTCACATCGACATATACTGTATATATGCAGATGTCGGATTGGCCTTTGGATCGTACATGAACATTGCTGCCATTTTCCCTAATTTCAAGACTGACCTGAACAAATACACGATATACATGATTACAAATACAAATACATAAACAGGGGAGCTGGGTTTTTTGTCTTCCTCCTACAATGTTTATTTCTCAACCAATTTCAGTGATTGCAGTTATATTCATAGCATAGAGTGAGAAAAAAAGTTTCTTTTTTATTTCTAACTTACTTCACATAGATCATAAGCACTTGAATATAACATCACTCATTGAGATAAAAAAAATACGTGTTATAGTGCTTTTTATCCAGGAAACATAGCGGCTACATCAACATAGTGTTACAACAAGCCTAAGCAGTCACTGTGGTGTTTATGTATATACAGTATGTCTATGTTGGCTCACTGGAAAAGCTCTAAATACTATTTTATATCAATATGACAGCCTTGAAAAAGGTCTTTTGTGTTGAAGACAAGTCTATCTACAGTATTCGTGGAACTTTCCTCCATTTTCCTCTAACCGGGATGAAAGAAATAAATTTTTCAAAAACTCAAGCTAGCCTGTACAAATGTAGGAAAAAAAAGTAATTCTGTGCTTTGTGTGCAATGTTTTCTTGTCCTAAAGGGACACAAGCTGCTGTGACACACCACACAGCTGTGTGTATATGCGTGCATGCATATCTTTGTTAGAGTACGTGGGTGTTGGGAAGTTCATTCTTGAGTAGACGGGACATGGGGGAGCAAGTTGGGAGCTGTTCCCCAAGTAGAAAATGATGAATATTTTAATTCTTTTAATGGACATCTCCTGTATGAGAACCTACAGCACTTCATGACGAAGAAGTTGAAACTAGTCCTCAATCAGAAGCTGTGGCAGGATTTTTTTTTTTTTTTTTTTTGTGGTTTTAAGAATGCCCATGCAGTGTGAGGTCTCCACATTGATCTATGACGGCTCACTAAACAGTCTGCAGTCTAAGCTTGACTGCACCTGGAGCTAGCTGGGATTCAAGTGCCATGAAGGGTCATGGCTTTTGGCAGCTTGGAGGCTTGATTGGATATTGTGGTTGAAAGATGGTCTGTCTAGTGTGGTCCAAAATGTTGTCTGTCCCAAATGTTGTTATCTGGAACCAGTATCACACTGGCTCCCACACAGTGAATGTGTCAACAAGACTTTTTCTAATCCAACAAAACTATTTTGTTTGTTAAGCCTTTGCCTTGGAAGTAATGATGAGTTTCTGCTGTAGGAAGTAAGCTAGTTAGCCTAGCATGCAAAAATTGGACAACATTACGTAGAGCAGATTTTCCTCCACTCCTCACATGTACACTCGTATCTTTGGTTTTGGGAAGCAAAATCAAAACAGACTTTCAACTCTTTGAGATGCAAAGTTTGAGACATGTTACACACATTTTAAGAGAATGCCATCATTTACAGGAATTTACAGTACACTTTACTGGAAACAGCTGGGCATCTTGGGAAGGTGACAGAAAAGTCTGGTAAAATTTAATAATTAACTGAATTTTTATTTATATAGTAATATTATTTTTATGATATTTTTAAAGAAGCCACGTAACCTATTATAGTTTCCAGTATTTCAATCCAAAAACAAGACATCTGTTCATTTTTGGTCGTGTCTAGAACACAGATGATTTTTCACAACTTTATTTGCAACAAGAAAAGGTACAATGAAAAAATCTGTGTGCAAATTAATCAAATATTTTGTTCAGAGGAGAGTCACACCTACTAGGAACAGCTTGCATAGTCTAGTAACATTCAACCAGAATCTCTGTGCAAAGTTACAATAATCTAGTTGTTATGTTTGTCAAACAGATAAAAAGTAAACAAAGAATAGGGCATAAAAGTAGATATAAATAAATAGAAATAAAGAATTTAAGACTTGATAAAATTAAAAAAAACTAAATCAATCAAATAATTGAATGTGCTGAGCAAGGAGCTAGAACGAATCATATTCAGATATGAGAATACCACTTTTCTGGTGTTATTTATTTATGTATTTATTTTCTCTCTCTTTTTAAGATATTTTTTTTCGGGCTTTTGCCTTTATTGAGAGAGGACAGCCAAAGATATGACAGGAAAGGGGGTAGAGAGAGAGGGGATGACATGCAGCAAAAGGGCCACAGGCGGGAGTCGAACCAGCGGCTGCTGCAGAGGACCGACAGCCCCACTGCATGGGGCGCACGCTCCACCCACCGAGCCACAGGGGCGCCCCACTTTTCCCCACTTTTCATTTGGATATGTTTGTGGGAAAAGAAATCTATGTTTATGGATTTGGAATTTAGGTAATCATGCAAGGATCACCAGAAGCTTTCTACATTAACCGATCAACTTCAGAGCACATCTGTACCAGACACGACCACACTACAAACTGCTGAGTAATGTAAGTAACCACTTTTTTCAGCCTGAAACCATCAAAATGTTAGGAAATAGCATCCCATTATACTTGTCAAGGAAATGAAGAAAAAGTTCTTTTTCAGTTCAAATCTGCAATGTTCTATCTTGTTAAAAATAGAGCATGTCAGCATTTTGTCTCAGTTTAACCAGAATTAACATCAAAACAACACTGTTGCTTTTCCTGGAAGATAATTTAGGTGGTAAATTAGTTAGGCAGTCTCACCTAGCGCTTTGGTTTTTCCACGTTGGCAACCTGGTAACTGTGCTCTAAAAAGCAGCTTCATCAATCAAGACTATAAACACACACAAAAATCGCTTTGTTTTTTTTTTTTCATTTATTTACGTTTTTGACTGTTATGTAGTCTTAAAGTACAACTGCTGTATTGTCTGAAGCAATACTACTACTCAAGAATATTTTTCAGACTCAAATTTTAAGTAACTGACATTCATACATTGTCATAAACAGAATAGATTGATTTTTATTATTTTTAATTTAATTTTAATGGCAATCATTTTTACTCTATAATCTTTTTTTCAGGTCTAATGACGCAGACAAACCAGCAATTGAAAGTTATCTCTAGTTTTGTTTGTGCTGCACTGGTGACATTTTAATTTGAATAAATATTAAAAACGGAACTGCATAATGAATAGTGCCCCTTCATTTTTTCCACTCTTATTTTTGTTGTTCTTTTACAACTATTATAAGCTGTAGTATTCTAATAACATTCTGTAATTATCAGGAAAAACAGGATATCACTGTAGAGTCAAATGCATGCTGTAAATATACATAACCAGTATTATGTTGTAAATCTACAAGAATACAGTAATGAACTGCACATTTCTTTCTAGTAATATACTGTAATTCAAAAATACAGTAAGAATCGAACGTGCTTTGCAGTCGAAGCTGCTGTCAGTTAATTACTGTAAATTTACAGTGAAAAGTTTATCATTGTAAGTTGCTAAGCTATGATTGTATAATCACTGTTTAAGGAAGAGGTTTTGCTGAAAGTGAAAAAGCACATGACAACAGTGACTGATTATATCAGGAATATCCAGAAATATCAGCACCCTGACATTCCCGCAACAAGTTTTCTTTTTTACCATCTCTTCATTCAACTTTTCCTCTATTTCTGTCTCTTTGTATTTCTTTCTTTCCATTAACACATCCCTTTTGCTTTCTCTGTTTTTTTTTGCCCTTATAGTATACATGTCAATGAAAGAGCCATAAAAGTCACGGCAATTTTCGCTTCCAAGATAGTTGTGCACAGAGCTAAACAAAAGCCTGTGTAATTATAGCAGTAGCCACTGGTACATTAGTGATAAAGACATGATGGCTCACATGGGTGGAGATGGCACGGTTAGCTAGCCACAATGCATTCATTTCGTGGTAAAAGCTGCAATTATACTAAAAGATACTCTCTTTCTAATTCTCTATCACTTGTTCTGTTTCTTTATGTTTCCCTTTTGCCATACACTCTCTCTCTTCCCGTATCATTTGCCGTCCCTTTATCTGCACTATGTCAATGTCAGGCAATGGGATTATCTGCATGAAACAGTATTATCAAGTCAATGAGCAATTAAGTTATTCTCTCATCTATTTGGAGGAAGAATCAGAATCATTTTGAATAGAACAAAAAAAAAACTTTTCCTCCCCCACCACCTCTGCCACATTTGTGTCTTGTGCTCTAATAGGAGGCTTCTTTTGTGGTTCCCCCTAAAATGACACAGCAGTACTTTTGGAAGACAGATAGTAGGAACAATGAAGTCCTCTGCTGCAGTTGTCTTAGAGACACTAGTGTAGAAGACAGAGGCGGCGAGGGCTTATTGAGGAGGTCTATGAAAATGTGAAGCATACGAGAGTACACAAAAGAACTTACACACCAGACATGTTATTCTTTTGCGATTGATGTGCACGTTAATAATATTTTTTCCAAACTGTATCCAGTCAATGCTTCACATCAATGATGGATTTTTTTTTTTCACTTCCGACATGTACACACGACCGATCAAACCGCCTGTTGCTGACGATGTCACGTTCGAAACAGTCCACATGGTGGCTCGCTTGTTTCACAGGACTCCGTTTTTCTATGATAAAAGAACTACAGAGACAACGATACATCAAACTGCGCAGCGAGTGTACATCAAGCTTCAACAGTCTACGTAAAACGTCTTTGTTTAAACTTCCAGCAGCCAGACCCCCTCCTGTGGAAAAGTGTGAATGAAACGAATGCGCACTGCACACAGCTGGAGCTGTTTACAAAGCATATAATGCATCTTCCCTTCAGCTAGAAACTGCTCTGGATCTAACGCCTCTCTGAAAACACTCCTTTGCTTCTTCAAACTCACCGCCAGCTGTTGCAGCAGGGCTGAAATACACTGTGAAGCGGCTCTGGGACAGTTTCAGCTTGGGTGTACCCAGGCATGTCATGTTTTTTCTTATTTTTATCAAGTAAAGGAGCATCGTCGCTAATATTGATTACATCTTTGTTCCCGTGGTGCGATTTTTTCTTAATAATATTTTATTTGCAAGGTCACCTCACACTTGATGTGAGTAGTCAGGCACATGAAAATTTTACTTCTGAATAATTCACAATTTTGTGCCACACTGTTGGTGTGTAAAAGCCTTGAAACTGAGCGAGAATTGAGAGAAAATCCAAATACAAGAAGTGAAATTGTAAAAGTCTGCTCTATTGTCTAGAATAAAAAGTAGCAGCGTGCACAACTCCAGATCTTGATTAATGTGTCGGGTGCACAGTCAAAGTAAGGATCAAAAACATTAAAAAAAAAAAGTTCATTGATAACTAGTGCAGATCTTATCTTATGTTTGTATCAACACATTGCTGACCAGCATAAACGTATGCAAAGAGAGGTTTGTGGAGGAAACTGGCGGATTAACAGGGCGTTGAATGTCTAAAATTGTTTGGGAAGGACAGTGTGTTAGAGGGCAGGAATCAGTGAGGTTCAAACAAAAAAAAAAAAGTAGTGAAAAGGAAACAATACCAGGAAGAAATAAAAATAATTGCTATTGTGCACTTTTAATATAGCTGGATAGAGATCTATGATTGGGGCGACGGAGTTGGTGGAGGAAGATGATGAAGTAAGATAGTGATTTGTGACACTCGGGTGAAATTAAGGGTCTCATAAACAGCAATGAGCCAGCACTCTGCTGAGAATAAGCTGACTCACCAACTTTGTTCTCTCTCATCATCTGGTGTCCTTTGGCATGAAGTAGCCTTAAAAAGTGATGGACTTGATGAATCAAAGACAAACATAAAGCCAGATTTCATTCATTATCATTACCTTTTATGCCTTAGTTTTAAATATAGATTAAAATCAATCACATCTATTTTACTGTAATACACTGAGAAAAGTTGAGAAAACTCATAATTTCAGAGCAACTGCCTCCACTGGATTTTTGAGTTTTGAATCAAACTCAAACTATTATGTTTTTAAATAAACCACACAGTGTTTTGCCAGCCTATAATCTTTTGTTAAGATAATTTACTTTTCTTCTTTAGATAAACTGAATTCTCTGAGTTGTAGAAACCCCCAAAAATTTGACAGCGAGCTGTGAACCTTTTTTTGTGAGTATTTGGATGCTTGAAAATTTAATGGTTGTTATAGAAAATATTAAATTATTAACCATTATTAACTTTCACTTCAGTGAGTTTGCACAACAGTTTTGAAACACAATTTTTGTTTTGTTCTGTTTAAAGATTCAAGTAAAGAAAAGTAAATTATCTCAACAAAACATTATTACTTGGTAAAACTTTTTCAAAACCAAAGAGTTTGATTTGGACTAAAATCTCTTGATGTAAGATGCCTTGAATTTTTAGTTAGTCAGTGAAGTTTTCTCAACTTTTTTGTTTTTAGAGTGTACCCCCAGTGAAAGAATAATTTACAGTATCAGTAAAAACATCAGATATCACTGGTTTGTATCCAAACATCATCCTGTATTTTCCAAACAGAGTAAGGCCAATATATAACCAGGGGCAGAAAGTGATACTTTGCTTGTCTTTGACACTTTGTTTTTAAGTTAATTTGGCTTGCAAGGGTCAGCGACCCTGACCGCAACACCCTCTGAGGCTACCCCACCACACATCACCCCACCCTGATCTCCTCTGGCTATTTATTCCCAAAACCCAGTGGTGAAATTGGCTGAGGGCTAATCAACATTTAGCTCCTCCAAGTGTGTTATTACACAGCAATTGATGGATGGTACAATTACACCCTGTGTCACTTAGCTAAATGGCTATGTAATCCTAATGAGTTTTTATTCAAACACTGACTAGTTAGCGCAAGGAGAGCTGGGGGTGGGCGTAGAAAAGAAGGGAGGATGAGAACACAAAAGGAAGCCACCACTGCACATAGAGAAGGGAAAAAAAAGAAAGAGAGAAAGAAAGAAAGGCAGAGGGATTGTGGGTGAATAAGATAATCAGGTAACGTGAAGAATGTGCTGCTCTTGTCGAGAGGAAATCTGGAGGGGAAATTCAGGCCGGGTGGTGAAGATGGGAGTTTGAATACAAATGCAGGAGAGACGGGGGAGTTCACTTCTCTTTATAGACCTGAAATTAACATTTGCATTTTTATTAACTGTGACCATGAGCTGTCTCTAACCTTAACTAAGTGTTTTAGCTACCTAACCCTTACATTAATTCATTTGCCTTAACCACAAACCAAACCTTAACCACCCTATAGTTGCCATACGCAGATATCATAAAAAGTGATAAATTGTAATTGTGTTATTGAACGTAAGTCTCAACCTGCATTTGAATCAAGTCAGAAACAACTCAATTAAAACAGAACATAAACAAGCCATCAAAGTGGTTTCCAATGGAGTAATTCATTATCAGATCTGCTAAACTGTAATACCATTTTAAACTTTTTGAGTCTGTGAGATGAGACGTCCTGAGGCATTCATCTTAAATGTTTTCTTGTTACATTTTTAGATTTCTTGTCTATAAAAGATTTCTCTTTATTTTGTTGATAAAAAAATACTCAAATACTTGTACACTCAATTCTACATTGTCTCTCCTTTTTCTCTCATCACCTCATCGATTTGATAAATAACAATAAAAGAAAGTCACATTTTCAAAGCGCTGAGAACAAATTTATATTTCTTTGTGGTCTTTAGCACCTGGCTATGAATTCTCAATTATTTGGGTGCTGATCAAGTCATGTGTTGCTTTGTTTTGTTTTCGTTTTTTTTTTTCTTGACAGCAGGGAAATATCGTGAGGCTTCCTGCTGCAGTCAGAGCACATGAGGACGTGTGAAGTCTGACATAAGTTTACACAGAATAGTGCGGCTGTATGAATGGTATCTATAATGTTGAACTACTGTTGATGTTCAATTTATGTTTTATATTGAATATTGATGAAAATACAGTTGTTATCTTTCATTGAATAATTAAAACCAACCCACGTGGTGTGAGTAAAACCCTGTTATCTTACACATATTCCATTACCCGTAGCGGGCTGATAAAGTTCTTCATGGGGAACTGTTTTCATACTGGTTCCTGACAGTCATGAAAAAAAGTATCAAAACAAATTCTTGACTTGACTCCTTGAACAAGCTCGTCAAAACAACCTGATTAAAATTATTTGTCCTTGTTTATATTCACTTAACCCTTTCACACCCACCTCCTTGGACTGATTTTGATCATAAAGACCCTTGCAATGAAATCGGACACACAGTTTTCAAGGACTGATTACACAGCTGGGCCAACAGATAATTTTGAAGAAAGGGGGAGTGAGTTATAGTTTGTGGAACATTGTGTCTGAATACTATTACAGAATATACCAGCACCTTGAGTCACTTACAGCTTGTGAAAGTTCGACATAGTGCCAGAGCAAAATGTTCGTTTTGTCCTTATGTTTATTATTGAGGTCGTAGTGGGTGGTGGTGTTGTACTGACATGCATTATATTAAGAGGAGTTTCTAATATTCTGCCCTCTCATGTCAGTGGGGTGGCCACGATATTAGAAACACCTCTAAATATAATGCAGTCTTGTTCGTCACCACTGCAAATTACAAGCTCAGTAAAAGTACAGCTGCAACAATTAGTCAGTTAAGTGATTAGTTGATCAAAAAAAAGTTGTCAGCTATTTTGATAACCATCATTTCAGTCGTTTTGCAAGCAAAAATGTCAAACATTTGCTGGTTCGAGCTCCTTAAATGTAAGTATATGCTGCTTTTCTTTCTTTATCATAGTATATGAAGAGTTCTGGGGTTTCTGGACTGTTGGACCGTAAAGACAGAATCTATTAGAGCAGTTCTATCTAATCATATTAGATTGTACAAGTGTACCTAATAAAGTGGCCTGCAAGTGTAAATATAAATGTTTGATATGACCAAAACCAGAGAAGAATAAGTGCTGGTGATGTATAGATATCACAGGTTGTATCACAAAGCATGCAGGCTAAGAGGTTAATGTGTGACCAAACACTTGCTGAAGGAAATGCAGCAAGTGTAGCCAGTGAATAAGCTAGGTAAGGGGTCTCCTGACCAATGGGAGAGCAGTAAAGAGAGAGGTAAAACTGAGACTTCCAGTATTTTGCCACATCACGACAAAAATATGATTGGATCATGCTGAGGCTCTGTATGCTGCAGAAGTGGTTTGAGAGGTTTATTGGGAAAGTTCTCCATAAAGGAGGAAACTAGCTTTTAAAACAACAGGGAAAGCTTTCCATACTTCATAAAAGAGAGAGTTTTGGGTGGAATATCACTTCAGTGTTTCTGTCAAAGCCGTGTTGATCACATAGTGACCTTGATGCCGCATGGGTGAACTGGCACACACGCTCACACACTGTGGCTTTAGCAGGAGTATACTCCAAGTGTTACAACTTCACGATTAGTGTCACAAAGTTGCAAAATTCAGTACCCCGCTCAGCTGCAAAAATATGGATGGAGACTGTGAATGAGTAAGCTGACCTCCACCTCAGCCCAGCAGTTCGAATGCTTGCTTCTCCAGTGTAGCCAAAAGAAGACTTACAAAGTTCGAACAAAAGAAAAAAAAAAGGTGGAAAGAATAATAAAATGACAACCAGGTACAGAGATGACAGAGTCTCAGACAAGGTGAGCGAAACCCACAAGGTTTCCTATTATTATGCAAAGACTCCCCAGCAGAGGTTGAATGCATAAAGTGTGTGTTCTGGGTGGGGGGGCCTAAATAAAACCAGGGAGGATTAAACGTGCTGATGGCTGTTTTCCATAAGTGCTGTTATCAATAGGGTTTTGTTAATGAGGAGGACGGAGTCTGGTTCCAGCAGAACTATTGTGCTCGGGCCATCTAAGCCTCAACACCGGCGATTCCTGAAAAGGACTCCTTCATCTAAGTCGCAGTGGGTGGAAATTGATTTCGATCCTCCTGAGAAGTTGGTCTATATCGTTCACCTTTTTTTTTTCTTTTTGGCAAGCGGCAGAGGGAGTCAGATATGAAGTTTGAAAGGCATCAGAGAAGCAGGGTGGGCTATTGTCATGCCCCGGTTCTGCTTCTCCTCTCCACTGCCTCTCTATTCAGTCTGGCCTCTGCTCTGTTACGATAAGTGCTATCACCTCTGGTGTGTGTCTGTGTGTGTGTGTGTGTGTGTGTGTGTGTGTGTGTGTGTGTGTGTGTGTGTGTGTTTCCCGCGTGCACGAGTCCAGTGTAGTGAGAAAGTCTCATGCATCTACTGCAATGTTTACCCAAAGGCAGGAGGCTTTTTTTAAACTTGCCCCGATGCATCTTCTGAGCTTGGCGAAGTTTTCACACTCTTACTGAACGTGACCACTAAATGACTGGAAGCCACTGTTGCTGATGAAAGATCGTGAAGTCGAATTCTTCGACTCCATACAGCTGAATGTGCATGTTTTTAGGTTTACAGCAGCCACTCTGTTTCGAAGTGCAGACTCAGACACACCGGGCTTTCAACATGGTATACAGAGGGAGAATGGATGGATGGCTCAAACATCCCGTGTAAAACCAAAACATTATTAAAATATTGCAAGTCACTGCAGTGACATTATGTAACTTAACTTAACTTAACTTAACTTAACTTAACTTAACTTAACTTAACTTAACTTAACTTAACTTAACTACCCAAGCATTTTTCTTTCCTAAACCTGCCCAAACTGTGACTGTTTCATGCGCATGAAAGGCTTTCAGGCAGAAAAGTATTACACAGCCACTAAAGGGTACCTCTTGCATCAGTATGACACACTGAGGGGCATTACAAAGCAGCACTGGTAGTTGATGAGCTGGGATGAGAGCGGGTTTGATTCTCACAGTGTCCTACAGCGCCACAAATGAGCTAATATTGGAGTGAATGGATGGCCCGGTGTGCATCATACAGGGTACCTTATGTGGCTGTATGTGACGCTGAAGTGCATGACAAAGTGTTGGTGTTTGATAAGTGGGGATGAGAACGGATTGTCCCAACCATTTTCAGACAAGTATCCCATACAAATACAGACATATAAAGAAATAGTATAAATATTATATATATATATTGTGTGCATAGAAAAAAAACTTTTGGAGCGCCATGAAAACAGAAAAATACCTAAAAATGAAGTATTACCAGAATGGAGGCCTTTTGCAAAGGGACTCCAACACATGAAATGCCTGTTAGACCTAACACCCTCGTATGCATGATCTGGCAAACCAAATATTGTGGTTAGTTACTGCATCTTTAGACAATATGTGGATTTCATCAGTGTACATTTACAGTAAACTCAAGTTAGTTTAATTGTGCTGCTCAAGGTCTGCTGTGAATGAAAATTCAACTATCTGGGGTATCTAAAACAAGTTTACCCTGCTGAGGTGGGGCACAGTAGTTGTTCTGTTTAAAGCATTTTCATCATTTTTCGGTTCAGTAGCTGATTTCTTTTGAGAACCGCCAGCTTGCAGTGATGTTAACAGAGGAAGACGTCAAAGCAGGAAGCAGTTTTTGACAACATATATTTACATAAGGCAAAGGCATGTTGAAATGAAAAGGCTTTAAAATGTACAGTATAACATTTAAATTAATTTCAAGCATGTTGTACTTCCACTGAAGATCTTGTAGACTGAGAAAACCTGCACTTCTCCCCCCTTTGTTTTGTAAATTTTAATCTCTGCCAGGAGATCAGATATGATCGTGTATGTGCGTGTGTGCATGTGTGAGGGACCTGGAGCTTATCTTGAGTACTACTGGACCCATGAGCCCAAAATCTTTGGTGCACAATTATGATTGTATGCTCAAGAGCCTTTCATAGTCATGGGTCTCCTCAGTGACTCACAATTTTTGATAAACCTTGAAAAACCTACATATCTATATATAACTTATACTGACCGCTAACTCCTCTTAGCCATTTACAACAGTTTACATGTAATTAAATGAACAAAAATACATTTTACAAAATACACCTAACTGTAATCTGTTACAGTTGCTGAGAAGAAAAAATCAAAAGGTCGGTGAAAAGAGGTTATATCCAAATATTCTTTTTGGCAGAGATCTGCACTCTACTGGTTCCTCAGTGAATGCAATGTGCTTCCACACTGGCAAAATGTGGAGTAAGCTTGAAAGTTTCAGCACATTGAGGGTAGTGAAGCAGCAGTTTTTCTGCCCTTTGTGTTCCAGTGCAGATTTTCTTTTTTACACTAAGTATCATTACAAAACAGGTCAGCACAGCTGCCAGGTTAGATATGTGTCTATTTTGCTGATTTTCTCTTATTGCCCTCCACGGTGCTGCAGGTCAATACAAATGGTAAGTGTATATTGGCTCATTTGAGGGATGGCACATACTGTAGCAGCAACTAGAGGAGAGTTTTCTCTTTTTTTGTCAAACACACAGACATTTAACCTCTCCATTTCTGTTATTCTCATCCCACTGCTCTATCAGTCCAGATCATTTCCAAAAGACAGGGGAGGAAAATGATACCGGCTGACCAACAGTGGGAAGGAGAGCAAGAAAATGTATCTGTCAGTCAAACAAGGACGTTTTAACCCTGCGTATGATTACAAAACACACACACGCACGCGCACGACACAGATACAACCAATTGCTTCAATCAATTTGAGGAGAGGTCGGTTTAAAATGGATGTCAAAATGGCAACAGGAAAGTTTTCTGATGTCACATTTCCTATCAGTTACAATAATACACACACAGTCTCACACATATAGGCATGCACACACATAAATATATATGTATGGAAACACACACAGACATGACGCATCATCAGCCTGTGACTATCATCCATTGCTTCTTTTCCCCTGCAAACGGATGGAGAATCATTAATTTTCGGGCGCTGCTGTCCCCGTATCTCACACACTCTGTTTCCTTCTCACACCCTCACTGACAAGCAATCCATCTGGTGACTGTTGCAGGTGAGAAGAAACGTGGGTCTCTGAAATACCGCTATTAGGCAAACGCTGAAAAAATATACTAAGCTTCATGGGCAAAAGGAGAGCACACAATGGAGAACACAATCTAGACCTGACCTAAAAGTCTTTAGGTGGATTTGACTCGAGTTCAGACATCTCTCTGGCTGCAAAAGTACATGACGAAAAAAGTAAGAGGAAAGGAATGTAAAAAGTAAGTTGTAGAAAATCACCTCAGGTTATCTGTGAAGAAAAGGTTTCTAAAGTCTTCAATTTCCTTCATGTCCGCTAAATCGTGCTCCTCCTCACCGCTTTCAAACTAGTTCCTGGTCAAACTCTTTCACCCCATTTTCCCTCTCTAACCTTTCTCCTCAGGATTTCTGTCTCTCAATGGTCTCCCTTCCCACCCCACACTGTCCTTCTTCATGTCAAATTAAAGTGATGGAAATGAACTTGAGGGGACGCTAATTGCAATTGTCAATCCAATCTAGGTCGGGCCTGAAAGACAGGGGCTCCCTAGCACTTCATCAGTCTTCATTAATATTGAAGGAGTTTGCTGAGGAGCAGGGGGCCAACGTAATCTGCACTCATCTAACAGTGCATCAACAATTAGGAAGCTGGGGAGGGCACCAATGGTGCCTGAGGGACAAATATGCCAGTCAGGAAGAAGTATGAAGAAAGATGTCAGAAGACGGGGACGGAGTGCAGGAATAGATGCTGCCTTCAAGGGCTGTGGGAAATTGCATGTGAAGGCAACTTCATATGCGCACTCAACGAAAATATCAGCACTTTTGTTTTTGCTTTGTTGAAGTAAAAAGGTTTTTGCTAAAAAATTTGCTAAAATCTGGGTTAGTGAGGACGTCTCCCTTGCCAAGATAATCCATCCACCTGACAGGTGAGGCATACTGACACAGGTGTGCCTTGGACTGGTCTCAATAAAAGGACACTCTAAAATGTGCAGTTTTATCTTGAAAAAAGACATTTATTTGGCACTGAACTATGGCTATTTTACATCAGCTGCAGAAACCAAGAGGGGGCATGACCCACCCTACTCTGCCTCTGATTGGCTTACTCTGATATTCTCACCCTAACCTAGTGGTTCCCAAACTTTATAAACTCTCCTTAAGAATCTGAAAAAATGTCATGCTCCCCCCACCCCAGAATTATTATCAATCATAAACAGTAATTAGGAAAGCAACTGATAAAAATGGGTTGAAGTTGAATATTAGTGAACCACTGCCCTAACTCTAACCAGTCACTCCTCATGCCTAAACCTAACCAACCCAACCAACAAAGGCAACAAGCACTTCAATGAGTTTACTTAGCAATTTTTGAAATACAACTTTTTAGGGGTTTCTAAAACTTAGATTGTCATGCTTATGCAAAGAAGAAAAGTAAATTATTGCAACAAAACATTATAAGTTGGCAAAACTTTTTCTAAACTTAAGACTCTGAGTTGGGCTCTAAATTAAAAAAAATATTGCTTTGAATTTTTTTTTTTCAATCTTTTCATTCTTACAGTGCTTTATGTGAGATACCCATATAGTTCAGTACCTAATAAATATCTTTTTTACAAGATAAAACTGCACATTTTAAAGCAGCCTTTTAATGTGACGAGTCCAAGGCACAGCTGTGCAATTATCCTGCTGTTTAGCAGAATCCATGTATGCCACACCTGTCAGGACAGATTATTTTGTGAATAAAATTTGTGAGAAATAAACCTTTTGTGTGCAAACAAGGAGTCTTAGATCTTTTACTTTAACTCATGACAAGTGGGAGCAAAAACAAACGTGTTGAGCTTATATTTGTGTTGAGTGTAACCTCTGATTTACAATAAGCTTCATATGTACGAACCAATCATCTGGTAGTGTAATAGATGTCAGAAATATTAGTAATGGCTGATTTACTGTTTAAATACTCAGTTTCATTTTTGTACATTCTATAACTTGCACAGTAATAAGACTTAAATCAATGAGGTGGTTGCTGCTCTATTACAGTATGTAGTTTGTATTTGTATTTTACTGGCATTTTTTAAAAATGGCATCCAACTTTGCAATTAGCCGCTCACATAATCATGACTTGTATTTTTCTTTTATCGTCTCAGCAAGGACAAATTGGAACCCTGATATATTTCCGACAGGCACCTGAAGGCGGCATAACATTAATTTGTTAGGTTGACTCAGTCACAATTTATGAACCAGCAATCAGTCTGTCATTGTGAGCTCAGTTACAGTTTGAAAGGTAGAGTATATCAAAATAAAACTGGTGAGGGAAGAAAGATGGACTGATGATTTGTCAGGAATTTATTACCCTGCCACACACACACACACACCACACACACACACAGGCTCTCTCTCTCACACACACACACACACACACACATGCAGCCAGTACAAGTAGCGCCTGGTCATGCCACAGCAGGGTTTTCAGATGGTTGTTGCACACAGATTCAGATGGTCAGTCTACCTCCACAACCTCTGCTTTAGCAAGTGAGCTATAAACTTCAAGTGATGCAGCATAAACCGTTGCTGTTTATTTCCTGCAGTTCTGGGGCTAACCAACCAGCATAGATGTTTTTTTTTATCTTTTGAAATTCAGTGTCTGGAGTGAGGAAAAGACATCTCTTGCAGTTTCTCCATCTTCTGTAAGAATCGGGCTCTTAATCCTCTTTCAGGAGGAAGCAGTGTCAGAAACTTTTTTCTATCTCTAACCTTCATCAAAACATCTTCTTTCATATAATCTTCAGTTCTCTAACTAGTAAAGTTGATGTAAGCCATGTTGTATAATAGATATATTTTAAGCATATAATATAATATTCAATTAATGTTTTTATTGAAATTATTTAACAAATCTGTCTTACAGCATGGCTTTTGTCAACATGACTCTGAATTCTTTTGTAAATTTGCAATCACAGACAATAGAGAAAGACAAAAACAAAACAGAGAAAACCATTCAAAATCAAGAAAACTATATGAAATAATCAAAAAGAAACAAACAGAAAACAAAAAAAGGAAACAGAAAAACCACAGGTGAAGACAGAGTGCATTGTATTTCTGTGTTGGCTCCATCTCTCACTGTACTACGGAGTGTGTTGTGTGTTTGCGCAGGGGAACAAAACATTTGATCTTGGCCTCAAAGGTTAATATTTACATTACAGCATAGAACAACAGCTCAGGTCAGACCTACTGCACTCTGCAGCTTTCTCGTGGCCTGAAATGCTTATTTGAGGAGATGATTCCCTTTAATGAAAAAGGCTGCCCACCCCCACCCCAATCCCTGTTAACCCATAATTGGCCAGTTCACTGTAAAGTAAAGCTGCGTGAAGACAGCTAGGACTGAAAGTGCAGAGAGGGACGACACTTCTGCTGCCTGCGTTTCCTCTTTCTGAGCTAATCTCTCCTGCCACAGAAAAAATGCTCAGTTAGAAGGGATTGACACCTCTGACTGGGCTGAGTGGGGGTTTGCAGGAAGTGGACAGCATCAAAAAGGGTGCTTCTCCGCCAAGTAAAAAAGTTGCTCCCCGACTGAAGAGACCTCCATCCTGTGGGTACGGTGACCAGATGTCCCGCTTTGCGCGTGATTTCACGCATTTTCTGTCTCTTTTCACGCATCACGCAAATTGAGACCATGTCCCGCACAACATCCCCCTCAGGCCCCAGCAATGAGAAGAAGCCGGTGATGTTACTGCACTCTGGGCTCTGTTTGTTGTTGTCATAGTAGCACCGCACGTACGGCGCTTAGGCCCGCCCCTAATTTTCTCCGCACTACCAACAGCTGAGATGACAGGTAGTGAATGACACTCGCATCGCGCGTTCTTCTTTGGAAATGGAGGAGGAGGAGACGCCAAACAAGAAGAGACGATGCAGCTACAGAAAAGAGTGGGAAAGCGAATACTTGTGGGTGAAAAAAGTCCAGGGGGATTCAGAGAGGGTTTATTGTCAACTTTGTAAAAGTTCCTTCTCTATTGGGCACGGGGGCAAATTTGACCTGTGTTAGGCGGTGTCCCACTTTGTCCCTCACAAACATACCCCTTGTCCCTCTTTTGGTTTATTGGGACCTGGTCACCCTACCTGTGGGGTGATGGCTGTTCTAGAGGGGATCAGACCTGTAACCGGTCTGAAACCAACCAAAACACAAGGACAGCATGGACAAAGTAGGAAGAAAAGAAAAGTAGGAAGAAAAGAAACAACAACTAAGGGCTAATATTCAGTAAACCCCATCAGGTTGATGCAGGACCAGATTTTATTCTATGATCAGACCTGTGTCCATAGCAACAGTCTGTTCTTCATAGTAACAGTCTGTTATACAGAAATAACAGACCTTACAATGCTGTAACTGACCACCTGGAATCAAGTATTTAACATAGTCTAATAAATAAAGTCAAATAAAACCAATGTAGATGAATAAAATAAAGTGCAAATGAATCAGGGGATAAACAAATGACACCCAGCTACCTGTCCTGCCTCTACCCAGAAGCCTCTTTGTCCTCAAACCCTGATCAGAGGTCAGTCCTATATTTTCATATTGTATGTGGCTATGCTTCTGACCTCATGATTGATTGACTTTGCTAACTTAAGTGACCAGATATCTTTTCTGGGGGCTTTTTGTTGCCTTTATTATGACAGGACTGCTGAAGGTAGACAGGAAATAGGGGAGACAGAGGGTGTTGGGGGGTGGGTGTGGGGGGGGTGGGGGGGCTGCATGTTGGAACTGAACCAGCGGTCACTGCAGAGGACCGATAGCCTTGGTACGTGGGGTCCGCACTCCACCAACTGAGCTATTGGGGCGCCAAGTAACCAGACATCTTTAATCTCTTGTCACCCTCTGTTATTCCTGCTCACTGGTGCCATTGCAGTGGTTTCCATCTGGTACTCATCACTATGACAGCTGAGAGTTTTTTTTTTAACAAGCGTAGGGTCAAGTGAGCACTTCACACAAGTGTCATTGAGGGCCACATTAACAGACCACCACCCTCATTTCCAACAAGCCCCCTTTAGCAGGTGTTAAGCCATGAGCCATCTAAATCATCCAAGTTAAAGAAAGATGGATGTCAAGATGAATGTAATTATGCAGCCTCTTCCTTTGTTACATGCTTAAATGCTACATTTAATGAGACCAGATACAATACAAATGCCTGTACAGTGTAATGCGACCAAACGGTTCACTGTCTTAGTGGTTAGGGTTAAGGTTGCATCATTTTAATGGTACATTTCAAAGATATTCTTTGTACCTTGTACTGTGAGCTTTGTACTGGACTGCATTAAAGATGTAAAAAAAAAAAAAGATTACAGATTATATTGTATTTATTTTGACATTCTGCATCCTGCTTTAGTGCCTCTCTGGTTTTTGTCTTAACTTTATCTTCATTTTGTCTAGCTCTGTTTGGCTTCTGATGGTACATTGCTTTCTGACTACACTGCCTTGCTTTGCCTGTCAAAGCACTTTGTAAACTGTTTTTTAATGTTGCTATATGAAAGAGATGCACCCAAGCCCAACTACATCATTCCAAATATTGCTCATTATTAATCGGGATAAAGTCAGCTCTGTGATTACTTCGGCATAGTTAGAAAAGGTTGAAGGATAGAGGATATTTTTTATATACTTTATTTTTCAGTAACCCCTATTTAACAGGGAGGTGGTGGTGGGCTTCAGACAGTTCATGAAACTTAGTTTAGCTAAAAAAAAAGAGAGAAATAGATGAAAAGTACAGTATTAGGAAGTGGAAATATATTTCTTAATTAATTATATGACTATATAAAATCATTTTGATGCTTTGAAGGCACAACAGTTGCAAAGCCAATGAATACTAGGTGGGAAAATAAAACAGTTTCCCAATTTAACATGACAGCCAGTGTACAGTAAACCACAGCCACTTCTGGTGTAGGTACCAGATGTGATCAGACTGCTCGGGGTTTCAGACGACGCACACATTAAGAGTGGCTGTATGTCAGAAAGTATGAATGCTGTCACACACTGTATGTAATTTAAGAGCTGTACATTCATTTGAAATTTCTGAGCAACTGGTTTTGAGAAGGACAATTTTATTTTTAAGTCTGACTAGTTAGCAAGTTAGCATTAGCTAATGTTAGCTAACAAACTAAGACCACAAGAACTCCAATCAAATATTATGATGACAACACAAAATTAATGTTAAATAAGTTCTGTCACTGGTAAGCTTTACTTTTGTAAATTACAGGAAGAAAAGGAGAAAATAACTTAAATAAATGATAATCTTCTTGTTCTTAACATAGCCAAAACCATAGCTCCACTCAAACTTACAGCCAATCATAATTTGTTTGCATATGGCATCTGTACACTTTCTGACATAAAATCAATCATAGCGTGTGCAACATCTGTAAATGCAGGACCCTGAGCAGATCTTTTTATAATTTAATAATAGTAATAATAATAATTATTATTATTATTAGCAGCAATGTGTTGCAAGGAAGAACAAGTTAAAGAGAAAGGAAATAAGGAGGTTCTGAAGAAGGTTCTCATTTTAATCATCTGTAGTTCAAGATATTTGCTGTCCAGATCCTTAGCTTCATCTTCTTTTCTCTGCTCTTTTCTTATACTAATAATACAAGGCCTGTTGGAAATATTAATTATAGTATTTGTAAATGATAATCCCTTAATTTATTTGCAGCTACAGGGACAGAGGTGGGGAGCCAGCGAATTGGCGCTGGGCTGGTAAGCAATCTGATCACCACATTAATATTGAGGGGAAAATTACATGTTTACTAATGATTGCGATGGCAAGACAAACAATCCAATCTGGCTGTGTGGCTGTGAGTTCCTACTGAGACTGGGGGAGCAGGGAGGAGAGGGAAGTATTAATATTTCATAATCACAGATTCCGTTTATGAGTGCACGCGAGAAAGTGACATGAGGGAAAAGAGCGACGCCAAAGTGTGTGTTTGCATTCCTGTGCGTCCCATTCACAAAAAAGAGAAGCAACACAGTGAAATATGTTAAACTGAGTACACTGATTTCAGTTTTTTTTTTAATGCGCACGCATACAGTATGTTCTGCTTATGATATGAGAGAAATATTCAAAGGATATATAGATTTAGAAGTGATTTAAACATGGACTGAATCTCACTGCTGCGCTGCAGGTTTGAACGTGCATATATGAGAGTGGGGAGAAAGCCTCAGTGCTGAAATGCAGTTATTAATCACAGTGCAAGCGTTGATTCATCTGTCGTAGAGGCAGTTTGGAAGATGGACTCTATTTACTGCTAAAGCTGTTTGAGGGGCTTTGGGAGGCAGCCATCAATCTCTTGGCTATCTTGAAAAGAAGGAGCCAATGCACAGGCATCAGTTTCAATCACCTCCCAGAGACAGGTGGTATGGTAAGCCGCTGCACAATAGTTCTTTCTTCTTCACTTCTTCCCGTCTTCTCTACCTCAAGGTGAAGTTCTTCCCTCCCAAGGGAACCGTGTTATTAATGTGTTTTATCATAATAATAATAATATGCCCCTAAAAATACACGCTGCACCCTGCCCTCTTGCTCCCTTGCTGTTTGGCACCCTGTGTTCCTAATTAGCATCTTCAATTAGCCCATGTTAATTGCCAGCCATGGAAAGGTGGAGGAACCTGGCAAGTTGACGCCACAGGGAGCCCTTTTGTAAATGAGTGGTGGTGTTATGTGGAGGCAGGCAGGTAAAGAGGGGATTGTAGTCAAAAGCATCTTTAACCTCAACCTGCAAAGAATGAAGGTAATATTAACTTGTGCAAGTGAGACACTGAACAATATGCAGCAACAACAAGGAGCAATATGTAGCATGCAAAAATGAGCACAGGAGACCAGACAGTGAGCTGAAGCCATAGATTGTATATTAAATAGATTCAAATCCTGTTTAACATACAAGCAAGTTATTTCACCCCTGCCCCCTCTTCCCCAGACTTGAGGAATCTCATGAAGGCTGCAGGAACACTACAAGAGTTTGAGTTCAGTGACTGCCTGCCAGACTCCATTGGCATATTGCTCAATTTAACCTTTATAAACACCTACTCCTTCTACAAGATTATTAATTATTTCTTACGACTCATGAACAGGCGCTTACTCGTTCAGCAAACATTCTGCATTAATTTGAACTCTAATCAAGGTGAAACGGCCATGCACAGTCATTCAGGCCCAGAATAGAAATTTCAAAAGTTGACACCACAGCTGTAACGATGTCTGAGTTACTGAGTGCTGCTCTTGTAGCGACCGGTGGCAGGTGTGTTTGTGTCAGGGCGCTTTTGTCGTTTTATCTCCTTGACAGCTATATTTGACCAGCAGGCTCCCCGCAAGGCCAGGTCCATATTAGACTGCAAAAACCACTCTCTTCATGAGTTTGTCAGCCTTCCCTCAGGCCATAGATTTGGAGTACTCAGGTTCAAATGCAGTATGATTAAAAACTCCTTTGTCTCTTGTGCAATAACCCTGATAAATTTGCACAGGTAATTTGGCATTTTACCACCTGAGTGTTGTGTGTTTTTATTGTTTTGATTGTATTCTTTATATTGTATATACAGGAGAAATGTCTGTTCTTCTTGTCTGCCTGTCAAGTTTCCCATTTGGGATAATAAAATGTCTGAATCTGAATTGTTGTCAGAGTAGCGAGTTGTTCAACTTAACATGTTCTCTGATGACATATCATGGTCATTTTATGATTTATTACAGTAAATGTATTACAGATTTCTCCTTTTAAGTGATACCAAAATACTCAGGTAGTGAACTGAGTGTGAATGTTCTTTTAAAGTACAAATCGGTTCTGTGTAGTTAAACAACAATCACAGTTGGTTTTTGAACAGCGCCCCCCCCCCTCCATCTTTTTTCATCTGAGTCAGTGGGGCCTATTACCTCTGCAGGGGTCTAATGGGAGCACATTACCATCCATCGCTCCCTCTTTCTTAATATCATCTTGTTTTTTGTTTTGCGTCGTAGGGGGTATTGTCAGTACCGCTCTGCACAATGTAGAACACTTAATGACTCTGGTTTATTTCGCTGCTTTGATCAATCTTGATCTGTCGCTCCATACAAAGTAAATACAAAAGAGAAGACGAGCTGTCTCATTACATTTACCTGATGTAAACAAATCATTTGGCCATATTAGCTTCAAATCATCGCTGTAAGGAGCAAAATATGAAAACACAGCATGCCTTGTTGGTGGACTGCCTTCTCTGCAAAGCCTCTGTTGGCCCGGTTCATTCGCGCAGCAATACTGGACCATTAATGCAGTCAGCACTTTAGCGTAACACCAGGGGAGCTCCCCAGCCCCCCAGACAGACCGGAATCAATTGGAGTTGGATGGCGTTAGCAGCGCAGGGTGCAGTCAAAATGGTCTAGGGTGATGTTCTTGAGAAGTGGAGGGCCAACAAAGGTCAACAGTAACAGCTGATTTCACCAAAAAAAAAAAAAAAACAGTCTTTTTTTTTTGCCTCTTCAAATTTAACTACGGTAACTTCTCTTGCCTCCCTCTGACCTCTCATTACCACACCATTACTGCTCTGGCCCCCTCAAGGGCTTGGGGGCTGTCACTACCTGACACTGTGTTTGTGTGCGTATGCATGTGTCCATCAAACGAAAATGGAAGTAAGCAGCTCCTTCGCCCAAACAACATGTTCACTCAACAAAAATATAAACGCAACACTTTTGCCTTTGCTCCGGTTTTTCATGTGTTGAAGTTAAAAATCTCAGACTTCTTCTGTGCACAAAATGTTTATTTCTCTCAGGTTCTGTCTTCGTGAGCATTTCCTCTTTGCCATATATGCTGCATCCAATCTCACATACTATGCACAACACACCCAAAATGTGTATCGTTCAGCATACTTTTGTGTAAATAAACAGTAGTATGATTCTTTTTGAATGCTCTGCATGTGTAACGTCACTTCCTGAGAGCCTCCTTGCCGGTTAGAGACATGTAACCATAGTAACCTGAGTTGATAGTTAACAAATTAAAAAAAATATATTACCCTTATCGAAGTGAAACCTTGCTTAAATTTAAGTTGGTGTGTTAGTGACATTATGTTGTCACTGTTGTGTTGTTGTTGTCACTACTGCATTGCCAGCACAGTGTCCAGTGCTTGCCATGTTAGTACAGAATTTCAGACGCAGCCCTACGATCTGATTAAACTGCATGATTATGACATGGTGTACCTTGGTTTGGTCACAATAAAAGGCTGCTCTAAAATGTGCAGTTCTATCTTGAAAAAATAAATTGAAAGAATTTTTAAGGAACTATGGCTTTTTTTTCAGGATGGTAAAGTCATGACCAGCTAGTCTGCCTTTGATAAGCCATAAGTACTAGCCAATCACAGGCAGAGTAAAGGAGGTCATGACTTTGCTCTCCTGAGGAAAAAAAGGTATCTGCAGCCTGATGTGAAATAGCCATTGTTCAGTGCCTAATAAATATTTTTTTTCAAGATAAAACTGCACATTTTAGAGGTGCCTTTTATTGTGATCAGTCCAAGGCACACCTGCGTCATAATCATTCTGTTTATTCAGGATCTCCACATGTCACACCTGTCAGGTGGAGGGATTATCTTGGCAAAGAAGAAGTACTCATTAACAAAGCTTTTAACACATTTAGAACAAATTTTGAGAGAAATAAACCTTTTGGCTGAACAGAAGAAGTCTTACATCTTTTACTCAGTATCAGTATTCATCTCTGCTTTTTCTTTCATTTACTATATTCAGTTGTTGCTAAATATATTGCTAGAAATATCATATGTCATACCTGTACTTCTTTCAGACAGTCTGAATCAGTTGGCTCATGTGCTCTATTTCAGAATCATTTTAAAAATTGCTCACAAAAATCTGAACATTTTCCGAAAGGTAGGACTTCATGGCCGATGCCAGAACACTTTTCCTTCTCCATCTGTGAATCATGTTCCATCAAAGGGAGATTAGCCAGATCAAGTTATTTGGATTCTGATTATTCTGCGCCTCAGACCAAGATGATGCGAGCATACAATCAGTTAGACACTGAGAATAGAGGAAGAGAGGTCTGATTACCGCTGATTGAAAGAACTTTCCTCGCCTCTTATCATTGGCTATGAAGACGCTAATCTGAGTGACGATTGGTTGAAAAGTATCTGCAGCAGGGGGCATCGTCTGGGCGCCAAGGTCAGATGAGAAGACAGTGATGACAAAGTTCAGAGTCTGAACTTTTTAATTAGATTCAGACACTTACTTTTATGAACAATTTGAGATGCTAATGTTTGGATGGTTATTCTTATGTAATGAAAGCTAGACACACTGCAGAAATGTCATTGACCATCGTTTTATGCTTCTTTTTAGTAAATGATCAGTTCAGACACCCTTTAGTAAAGAAAAGTAGCGTTTTAGCACCCTTATCGGAAAAAAAAACCCTGACAATACGGATTATCTCCAACCTGTGAGAATACATCTGCAGTGAACAATCTCCGGTTGTGTGCTTTATGTGTGAAAGGACACGTTTGGATTATCCCCTGACCCGATTCTCAGGACATATGTCTGAGTTCACGCATGAAAAAGGCATTATTTAGTCCTTACTCTGAGGAAGGTGAGGTCCCGACTGCGGTCGATGCTTGTGATCTCAAGGTTGCCCATTACGACTTCACAGTTCTCATAGTATTTCCTCAGGGTGCGGTACTGCTGCTCCAGGTCCGACAGCGTGCTCAGCTTGTTCTCTGTGCCAGCACATACTAGAAAAACAAGAGACGGGGACAGAGGAATAGACATTGTTAATAAAGCTTTACCATAAACATCTCGGTACTGTTCATCTTGATAAGATTTGAATTTAGTCTGTAAAAGGATAGTTTGGATTATTTTAAGTGGGCTTGTGAGCTACTTATCAATAGACAGTGTATTAGCAACACTAAACACCAGGGGGCACACCCCCAGTTAGGAGAAGCAGAGAGGAGTACCAGCATGGCTAAGCAATGGACTGCTGTGGACCAGGGTCAGCAACAAAATGTATTTTGGGCAGCTATAAAAAGGTCCACCTAGAAAAAAAATCAATATCAGTTTAAGTGTACACTAAATTTAGAATGTTTTCACAGCTTGACTTTGCTGTCAGACATCTTTTTCTGATGGGAATCAGCTTTTATATGAGCTAAATATTGCCCTCTCCAAACCAACCAAACTCCATAGGCAAAATCAGTATTTTACCTTGAGGAACATGGAAGCTGCAGGTCTACCGCTGCCTCAATCTGTTAATTTGTTTCTGTTATTGTGTTATTTCTGTAAATCCGAATTATGCTTTAAGACACCAAAGTCACACAATAACACAGACAAACTGACCGATCAAGGCGTGGTAGACCAGCAACACACATGCCATGCAAGGTAAAAATACAGATTTCGAATGTGGAGGTTGGTTGTTTGGAGAGAGCAATACTTGATGGCAGTTTCCCATCAAAAAAGGCTATCTGACAGCAAAGTAAAGTGGTGAAAATATTCCAAATATAGCATAAATGGTGCCCCCTCTGCTTCTCCTAACTGGGGTCGTGCTGACCGGCATCTACTGTAGCTAATACACTGACTATTGAAAAGTACTTCTTAGAACCCAACTTCAAATGATCTGAATTATCCCTTTAAAGACCACCAACAAAAAAATGTGCATTCCAAATGTTGCCTTATTGTACAATTTTAAAGAAAGCAGCTACATCATGGGAACAGGTATTTTATGTATTTGTGTGCCAGACGTGTGGCACAGAAATCATCCGCAGAGAATGTGGTGTAAACATGAGTCCATGGACACTGAGCTGCAGCACCTGCTCATCTGGCCTGGTCATGTAAGACCAGGAAGTCGCTGAACCCCACTGCACCCCAGCCCTGCTTCACATCAGCCCTCGGGACACACGGATCACATGAAAGCTCTTTAGCGGTTAGCTGGGCCGCTCACTTGACAAGTAATTAAACAGACCTATTTCCACCATCACGTACCTTGCTACCCCCCACCCCCCCAATGACGACACAAGCCATCTGCCCAATCAGCTGTTGCTGCCCACTCTAGCATGAAAAGCCCCACAATGACACACAGATATGAATACATACACAGACTGAGAAAAAAAAACAACATAAATCCCAAAACCTCTGGTTGAATCTGTGTGGAATCAGACAGCTTTGTGTACAAACCAAAACAACAAGCAGCTGACAACCTCCTGCAACTTTTGCAGTCGTTCCATATAGAGATTTTGTTGAAGCCTCGACTTACCTCAAGTGTGCCCTTCTGAATTTAAACCACAATTCACCTTCACAGCATTATGTGCCTTCACTTTGTTTATTGCAGTGCCTGTCATTTAAAAACTCATGGAAAAAGTCTTGAGTTTTGTGTTCTAGAAACTGAAACTCCTTGTTTAGATGGCCAGCATCATGTCAGCATGAAGCTTGTGTGATGACAGCGTTCACACCACCTTGTGTCTGTTTGTATAAGCTCTGTATTGTCTGCACATTTCAAAGCATCCAACAGCAAATTAGCAGCCAACTTTTCTGTGCAGCCTGCAGTTTTCCTTCAATTATGTGTGAATATTCAAAATCTATTTTTCTATCAACACAATGCACATGATTGTGGCATGAGCATGGCCGCGTGTGTGTGGATGATCCAAAGAGAAAAAAGCAAAAAAGAGTGGCTGTGGCTGCTCAAAGCAGACAGGTGACAATTAGAGCAGAGGGATTAAAGTTTGGCAGTGAAGTTGTCTAGTGGCAGTAAACGTACAATTTGTCCACAAACAAACACTGCTGAAAGAGGTCAGGAAGTTTGCGTGTCTTGCTCCTCAGCTGCTGGGTAAAGTGAAGGGGAGAGTCTGTGGGATAGCTCAGGAGCACCCTCTGTTCAACCTCTAGGTTACAAAATGTGGATAAAATACAACTTCAGTGCATTTTTACTGGGCAGCAGCCTCACATTTAAATGTGTATTGATGTAAAAATATTTTTTTTGTTCAAAATTACATCAAATAATCACCATCAGTAAACACTAGGACCTACTCAGCTCTTATTGCCTATTGATGGACGCTGTTTTCCAAGAGGAAGTGCAACAAAGAATGAGGACTGACCGCGCCTTTTTCCACATATAAATTCAACGATTTTTCTCTGGTAAGTTGCCAAAAACACTGCCTACTGCCACATTACTGTTGTTTGCTCTCATAACATAGCTCTGTGGCGTAAAGTGTGGGATATTTTTCTTTATTTAGAAAGCCCAGCGTTATCCAGTGAAGGACCTGTTGTTGTCAGATTCTGAATGTTGACTCAGGAAACAGACAGAAATATTCACATATTTGTTAAAATTGAGCTGAAGTTATTTTCTCTTTTTTTTTAGGGAGACTCAGAGATTCATTTCATCAGAGGTATTTTCTTTTGGATTTTGAGATAGATAGACAGCTGTTTGTTTGGGCTGAGTAGGAAAATGCTCATGTAGGTGAGGATTCTCAGTGAACTGCAGCAACATTATAGAATTCTTCAGAGGTCGAAAGGGATACGGACGCCGGCATTTGTTCTTTTGAAGCATTATGATTTAGTTTCATTTGTATTGCCATGGCAGTGTGGTTTCTCCCACCTGCACCCTCCTGATGACAGAGGCGCCATCAGTGTGACAGAGGGGTGGCAGGTCCTTCCCTGAGTCTTGTCACACTGTCACCCATGAGCTGTTACCTCTCTCTCGGAACACCACCACCCTGAAAGATCTTTACTGATGCTTTGCATTTTAATCCAAGATTCCCTCACACACCCTACTATGTGCTATACTTTCCTTTTTATACCACATGCCCCCTCAATTCAACCTGAACGTTTGCAATCCACCCTCTTGGCTAGCAATAAACCAGGCCAAACTCATTTACCCTTTTTTTCCCTCCACACAGGCACGCAGTGGCAAAATCTTTCAATTCTATTTCCTATTTACTCTCCACCATTACACCACCAATACATATGGGAAAAGGAGGATCCAGCCTCAAGGCAACGCAGGCTGTAAAGACAGATGGGACTGTGCTTTAACACTTCCACATCTAAGCAGATATTAGATAAGTGGAACTATTCTGATGTGACCTGAACAATACCCGCACGAGCTGCTGGTGATTAGCTAGCTTGCACATAGCATAACGTGCTGCTCAGGAATGATATATGGCAGACCGGGGTGTTTTCAATAACAGTTAGTGTGGGCTGGAGGGGAGCGGGTGGAGGGTAGGGGGGTCATAAAGTGAGGATAGGTGTAATAAACTGTTATTGCACCCTTGGGGCAGGGCGCCGAGATCAGAGGAAAGGGGCATTGTGGCATGTGATGTGTGGTGAAATTTACTTCTTCATACCCATTTGCTTCCTCAAGCATGCCTTCAGTAAGCCTGCCGACTTCTGAAACCTCTCTGGATCTATGTGAAATCCATAGGTTTTTATTTTTATTTTTATTTTTTTTCCACGTGTGATTTCTAATGAAACACTATGAAATCCTATAGCTCCGCATGAGCCTGAGATGGTGCTGGCTGCCAAGTGAACCACAGCAAAACCATCTGTGCTGTGCGGAGCGTGTATAGAGGAGGTGTGAACCGTTTCAGGTTTACTGCAAAGCTTGGTGTTCCTACTGGTGATATGTCTGCATGTGTGTGCATGTGTGGGCAGGCTGTAAATAATAGACTTCAGGATGTATTTCCCCCCTCCTCTCACTGCATGATCGAATCCATTTCTCTCCATGCTCAATATGTTACGTCTGAGCCTGAATATCACAGTAAAGATTGTATAAAGCACAGTCTCTGCCCTTTATATTGCCGCGGCCTGCCTACACCCAGGACGACATGCCATAAGACACTGAGTCGTCGGCTGTTTAACATACTGCCTATGATGCAGGAATAGACTGCGAGAACAGATGAATCTTCATATTGTTTAAAACTTACGGCTGTTCTATAAAAGAGAATCCATCTTATCTGTGTGATGGATTTTACTCCGCGGCACACTTAAAGCAGAGAATGCCAATGAGATTCAATGTCTCTGTTCCATATATATAGTATTTTTGCCCGTGAGAGTAAATTGATTTAATTTGTTTGGAGGGAATTTCTACTCATAAGTGATGGATTAAGGCAATGAATCATAATAATTCAGGATTTTCCAATATATGTAATTAATGAGGAGATTATGAGCCGATGGGGTGAGATGCATTATCTGGCTCAATTTTTATGGTCTGGAAGAGAATTTACAGGGTTTTTCCTCTGCAATGCTTTGACATAGATAGCTAGCTTGTGAGCAGCCTTGTTTATCCTCTTATTCATTTTTTATATGATGACAAAAAAATATTCAAGTATGGATGAGGCAGAATTGCATATTTATCAGGAACCAAGGTTTGCAGGTGATAACAGATCTAGACAGAGTTATTTTATACTGGCTTATAATTAATTATGAATATCTTTCCACATCTTCTCTGTTTTTAATTTTTATTTCCCAGGTTATGAAATAGTCTCTAACGCCTCTATATGACCTACATAAGTTAACCAGAATATCGGCTATTTCTATATAATTATTCTTACAGTTACTATTTTACTACTTCACTATTACACTGTTTCATGGGGCATTACAAAACTTTTGCATGCTTGCAAACAGTGGTAACTCATCCAAAACATTTAATTCATGTAATCAAGTTATTGGGTCGGTAATTGCTAAGTGCACCAAAATAAAAAGTTGTTTACTCTGTAGCGCATACTGCACTGCTCAAAATGTTTAGCTGTTTTTTCACTGTGGCATTTAACCCTGGAAATATTTCTATAATACAAATTTTGTTCCACTTTTCTGTTGACACTGACTGCTTATTGTGCTACACAAGAATGTCAGTTTTGTTAGGCTGAATGCTGTTGTCTAACACACTGAGATTTTTAGATTCTGATTTCAACAGTAGAAGTTTATTGGGAAAAGTCAATATGGTACAACACTCTGGTACACAAAAAAGAATATGCACATTTGTATGTATACAGTAAATTTATTTGTGTGGTATATGTTACATGCAGAGGTGTAGTGGTAAATACAGAGGTGGGTACGCTGTGGCACCCACCTTTATCCCCTCATTGATTGATACAGTTGATCAATAGATGAATTTAGTTGATCAAAAGAGGAATTTACTTGGGTCTAATCCCCACAACACCTCTGGTTACATGAACCGAAAATTCACCTTTGATCTTTCATGTAAAATCATATACAGTGAACAGAAAATGTGCCAAAATGTGCCGCCTCCCAGGTCATTTGCCAGTTCAGCAGACATCACAAACATTACATGTCATAGATATTTATGGAAAATACGTGTCTGTCTGACAGGGTTTTATAAATGAATGGATCATTTTGCATGTGATGGCTCAAATTACAAAAGAATGTTTAAAAGTTGTGAAGAGTTTGACAATTTCACTGAGAATCGACTCATCAATTTTAAACACAAGCCATGTGCAAGTGGTTATTGTGCAAATTCTAGACAACTGTAATTACTCTTTTGCACACAGAACACATGCAATTTGCTTGTATGTAAAATCTAAATCTGTTGTGAACAGTGAACTAATTGTTCAGAAATTAGAGCTTAAAGTTTTGAAAAAAGACGGACATACGGACAGACAGACAGCTAGATAGATAGATAGATAGATAGATAGATAGATAGATAGATGTGAGTGGAGAAGGCAAACTTCTCTCCATTTCCTATGACAATGAAAAGACACTCTTTCTCTGTGTTCACCATCTATCCATCTTTCTCTCACAAATCTTTCACAAACTTTCTGAGGGACAGATGGGTTGGTTGCTGGTTTTAAATGGCTTCCATGCAGCCCCCATGTGTCTCCAGCAGACAACCACTAGACAATGCATCCATCACTGCCTCTGACACAATCACAGTGTCACAGTCAGCTATAGACGGAATGCAAACAGCGAGTTCTTTACATAAAAAAACAAATACTCATTTGAATGTTCGCAAAGACACTGAAAAGCCCCTGAGCCGCATTTTCATCAATTTCAATTTCATAAATATCCTCATCAGGATTACATAGGCTGTGCACTGCTGTGGTTTCCGCTCCTTGGCCAATTCATTTCATAGGTAGTGCACACAACAACTTCATCAATAGTGCCTTGTGCGATTATTGAATGCCTATAAAGCTGGCGAGTCTCTGAGGTTTATAGGCTCCTGCCAGGGAAGCCAGCAAAAGGTCATCCCAATAGCCAGTAACTGACTGAATTAAATAAAGTTGCAAATGTCACTTCCATAAGTAAACACTGTCAATAGCTGAGCTTGCCTAACGTGCCTTGAATAAACAGGAGGACCTTGTAGAAGTTGCACTCAAACACCGCCTGGCACAGGACAAAAATACTGCATTTTCTGTCAGGCTCACCGAATAAAAAGTGCCACATCTGAGCTCAGGGCCGTCCTTTGTTCCCTAATGTCCCCCAGATGAGCTTTGCTGGCTAAGTATGAGTTACAAGCCACTGCTTCTGATGGTAATCATTGCCCAGATTATTGTCCATCTGCTGAGCGGCTTAATAAGCATCAGAAACAATAACTAGATGAGTGTTCGTGATGACGGCACAGTCCAGTGAAGCTAACCTCTCGCTGCCCTCCGAGCTCTGGTCACCTACCAACAATGCTGTCGCTGTCTCCATATGGTCTACCATAAATTAGCATTCATGCTGGTGCACAGAGCCTTTGTGGGACAGCCTGCAGCAGCACCTGACTACATTAAATGTATCTGGTATATTAGAAATGTGATTAATAATTGGTCCATGGGTGTGAGTAGTACATTTCCTGTATTGTTCAGTCTCGCTGCCCTCATGAAGCCTTTTTTTTTCCTGCAGCTGTTCTCAGTAAACAAGCTCTGACAAACACACTGAACACTACCTAGCAGGCACCACACGGCAGACAGACAAGACGAGCCACCAGTGGGCAAAGAAAGTCAAACATTTAGCAAGTTGAGCCCTAGATATTATTCCTCAAGAGCTGGCAGATGCCAAGATAGAGCTAAAAATAGAGTGAGAGTAAATATCCATCTTGCATTTGTCAGGTGGCCAGAGACACAACTCCAAATGAATGCTAATGTTGCGTCATGCCTGCTGGATGTGAATCTAGGAGTTACTTGCTCGCTTGTTAGCCAACTTTATGAGGTGATAATATCTCAGTGTGTTGTTTGTTTGTGTGTGTTTTGGAGGTCCTCTGCCCCAAAAGAACAGCAAAAACAACTTGGTACAGGGATAGTTTGGATAATTTGAAGTGGGTTTGTGTGAGGTACCTATCTTACCCATAACAATGTGCTGCTGTGGACAGAATCAGCAGCAAAATGTATTTCTGCAACCTAAAAAAAGGCCAACCTCACGTAAACACTGTATTCAGAATATTTATACCCTTCCATCAGACAGCCTTTTCTGCCATTACATAAGTCAAATATGGCTCTCTCTGAACCAACCAGACTCCACTGGTGAAATCAGTCATGTTACCTTGCAGAACACGGGAGTTTCTGCCTTTGTTATTTAGTTTGTTTGTGTTATTGTTTGACTTTGACAGGTTTGGATTCACCATGGTCACACAATAAGGCAAACTAACTTGATTACTGCAGCAGTATTTTTTACTAAATATTGTTTTCAAAGGTTAGTTTGGATTCAAAACTAACTATTGTTGCCAGGGGGCTCTGGCTGAGTGGGTGAGAATGACATTTGGCTTATATTGTTATTATTTTTTATGTTATTATCCGTATTATCATTAGTCCGACAGCAAGATAAATCAGTGACAATATTCTAAATATAGTTTACCCTTGAATTTATTTCTTTAAACAGGCCATTTTTAAGCGGCTAAAATATGTTTTGCTGCTGATCCTGTTCACAGCAGCACATTGCTTAGCTTCCTACACCGGACCTCCCGCTGCTTCTCCAAACTGTGAGCATGCCACCCGCCATCCACCGTAGTTAATACACCGATTTTGGATAAGTACCTCACACGACCCCACTTCAAATAATCCACACTATCCCTTAAAGTAAAGTTAGTTTCCAATAGAAGGATTAAATTATGATCTCGGTCTCCTGCTATCCTGAAAATCTGCTATAAAGCTAATCCTGCCACAGACAACAACAAAATGAGAAAAGCAATACCAACTTTTTTTCTATTTTCCTTCCATAAAATCCTTATGTTGAATTGTATTACATGTCCTCTCTCTCTCTCTCTCTCTCTCTCTCGCTCTCTCTCTCACACACACACACACATCTTTTGTTTATGTAATGGTTCATTACTATTTAGTGATCTATATAGTCAATAAACTCTCTTTCACACATGCTCAAGGAGCTGTGGCTGTAAAAGAGAAAGCCTGGTATTGCAGGAAGCAAATATAAGGAGGGAGTGGAAGTTTTGAGTGGAGGCATGTAAACAGTAATCAGTCTGCCACTTATAACACACAACTGTCACCTGTGTGTGTGTGTTTGTTGTCACTGTATGGTTACTGTTGCTATCAAAAAAGGACAAAAATAGTAATGTAACAAAGCTTAGAATATTCATATTTGAAATATTTGATAGGAAGTGTGAAGAAGAAAATGTCTCATAGATTGTTGAAGCCAAACTGGAGCTGGAACTTTTTATGACATCACTTATTTCTTTATTCCAAACGCAACTTATTTTCTAATTCAGCGATCCAGAGAGTCACCGGGAACATTTTTGCCGACAAACCTGGAAAAGCGGTCAGTCCAGTGCCTAAAAAGCATGAAGGCTGCAGCCGATCCATTTATTCTCTCTCTCACCACCACTACCACCTCTCTGTATCTCTGTAGGATTTAGTCTCCAGACAAGAAAAATCCATCCAAGTCACTGGGGAGTGATTGGCTGACACTGACACATACCTCATTACCCCAAATCCTCTAGCTGCTCCTTCTTGACTGAATGCGCTGCTGACAGTAGGTCTAGTGAAAAGCCTTTTAGGCCCTACACTGACCAGTATAAATGTGTGTGAGCCTGTGTGTGTCTAAACGTGGACATATGACCCACTCAGTTTTGGTTTACCCTCCTGACACACAGGTGCATTGACCAAACTGAATTACATTGAAGAAAACAATTCAGTTTGTTTTACTCCCAACTCTGTTTGTTTATTTTTATAATTATGCTAAATTGATTTCAGACTAATAAGGCTCTAAGGTGAATGTAATGTAGCTTAATTCTAATGCTCTTTGGCTGTTGTCAGGTATGCGAGTTTTAAAAAAAGTAAAAGTCTCAGTTCGAATCAAATATTTGCAAAGAGTTTTAAAGTTTTTTTCAATGCAAAGACATGTTTCTTTGCACTTAACATGGAAGGGATTTTCATGTGAGAAACTGAGATAATGGTACGAGAAGCTGGGATTGCATCTGTGTCTTTGTCTAAACAATTTAAACCAGTCAACCAGTCGGCTGTTTGATGCTTCTTCTCTTTCATTATTTAAGATTGTTTTGTGGGTTGCCATTGCAACTAGTTGTTAGGTACAATTACATAAAGTTTGGCAGCGATGATTGATAGAGCTGTTTTCCAAGCATTGATTCTGTGTTATTTATTCAGGGAAGATTATAGAGAACTGAGAAACTCTGAATGAGCACATTCAGGAAAGCAAGCAATGACTATGAAATCAGTGGTGTCTAGATGCTTTGCTTACACAGGAAACAAATGGATGCCGATTGACTTGTTGATATCATGAAACGCAAGGTTAGGACACAAGGCAACAACCATAGGCTCATGTGTGATGAACGTTAGATACGCATACGGACAGAGCTTTCAGTCTATACTCTGGGTTCATTTTGTCTGTATTTCTGCATATGTACGAAATGGAGCAGTACCACCAGTAGTCATGGGGAGCAGTGTTGCAGTCTAGCCAATATTTCAAGCGAAACATAACCACCAGCCACGACAAAGAAGTTTTAAAAAGAATTGCAAATGGCATTTGTCGTCAAATAATTAGTGAAAAGAATTCGCCATCCAAATATTGCAATGTATTTAATGGCTGCACAGATTACCACCATCTTCAACGCCATCTCTGCTTTTGTCTCTTTCTCAAAAGGGACATTATTACAACCTCCACCAGTGTCTCCATTTTATCATCTAAAAAGTTAAAATACCAGTACCAATATCAGTACCCTTAACCCTCCATGCATTAAGATACCGGCAGGTATTTTTCTATATTTATGAATACACTTTACACCTTGCCATATATTTGTTGAACACTTTTTAAAAATGACAAACCATTGTGACCCAAGTCACAACAAATTCTGTGAAGATTTATTTCATGCATAAATAAATGTTCCTGACCAATTCTTAATTCTTAATGGCATTTCCACATCACCCTATATTATCTTGATGCTTCATTTAAACCATATACACTTGTTAAAACTTTAGAAATGAGAAATAAATTAATTTAGGCTGAGTTAACAAAGTGCATTTAGATGGAATTAACAGGCTTTTGTATTTTCTTCTCATCAGTAAAACAATAGACACATTTTAAATGCTTAATAAAGGTGCCCTGCAGATATAAATCTTAAATTTGCAAAAATTCCTCCATAGTCTTTTATCTATCTGGGGACCCAAATAAAATGCCACAGAAGGTTAAGTGATACCGATACCCATGGAGTATTTAATTTCAATAACTTTTCTTTTGTTTTGGCAGACTGTGTGCAGTGGGTAGCTGCTTGCTGTAGCTGTGGTAGTGTGCCAATGACAAGTTGCATTAAACCAAAGAGAGTTTGCAATGATTGGCTGTGAGAAAAAGCACACAAATAGTCATTTTTCTCTAGATACGGGTACAAAAAGGATTGAATGCAGGTATGGTTTGACTGGAGTAGTTTTGATACTACTTGGGACTGGGTTATTTTGGTTGATACCTTAAAGGTATTGAGTACCAGTAACATCCATACCAATGTAAAAGATGTAAAGTATGTGGGCAGTGACAGTTACATCATTGGAAATGGATGCATCTATTTTCTTACATAAGGGTGGCATAACTGAACCTAATCATAAGTAGAAGATGAAATTAAATGAACATTCATATAGTTCCTTCCTGACTGGTTATCAAGCACAAATTAACGTCCTGTGATCAGCGGTGTTGCCTGCAGGCTAAAGATAAAGGACATATTGCATCTTATATATAATAGCTGCCATGACTGAGACGCTATGCAATGTGACAGATAACACAAGCATATTAATAGTAATTACAACGCAGTATGAGAAGAAGAGAGCCAACAACATGAAATTGTGGAGTAGAGAGTCTGATATTTGTAAGTGATTTTGAAAATAAAAAAAAAAGACAGTGGCAGTGAAGAGTGCAGAAGAGGAAAAGGTGCTGCTCTGAGTTGATGAGAGAGGGAAAGGTGGAGTATCTCGATTATGTGTTATACTGCACACCTTTTTATGCAACTCAATGATTAACTTTGGACAATTGTCCCTGAGCATGAGTGCATGACCACCAGCTGCTGATACCCCACCATAATACCAATTATTCTTCAACCATTGGAGGGCAAAATGAACCAGGATGAGCTAGATGCTGACAAGAAGATACACATAATTTATGGTGCATTTCAAAACTAAGTAGCACCAAAAGCACCTTCATCATTTTCTCCAGAGCCCTCATTACCAAGAAAATGTGTAGAGATTTTCTTGCGTGGAAGAATCGGCTGCTGCTCCAGCAAACATCCAAGCAGCCAGCGGAGGATCCTCCAGAGCTGCTCTGGACAGCGTTTTAAGGTTCGCTCACAAACACGATGTGGTTTCAGAGTTTGGTTTTGGAGTGAGAGAGGGTGGATGATGATAGAGTCTGTTTAACCTCCACTATGATGGGCCAGGTCAGGCCTCTCAAAAAGCAGCTGTATGACAGGTTCAGCTTGTTGAGCAGAGAGGAATTGTTGACCCTCTTGTCAGGCACCTGTATTCTCTCCTCCTGAAATTTTACAGCAACAGTATTTTTTATTAAATATCATGCCAGGAAGGGTCTCTGATTAAGCCTGAGATGCCAGCTTGTTCTCTCACTCGGAGTCCTCGAGCTAGAGAGCTCTTACAGCTCAGCCAACTACAGCAAGAACCTTTGATGGTGTTGCTCACAGTGTGAACAGAGGAAGATAAATGGTAGAACAGGGTTACTAGTACATTATGCTTTGGATGGTCTTTACTAAACACGCTTGGACTTCATTTTCCGTAATAATGAAGATTGTTGGATGCACTTGTTTTTACTTTGAGAGCATTAATCAAGCACACTAAGCCATGGTTTTGCCAATAATTTCTTTATGCAGTAACTCTGTATGCAGGGGTGTGCGTAAGACTGTCATTAGACTATCATAACCATTTCATGAAACCTGTCATGACTATGAAGGAGGCTTTATAAATGTTTATGACTGTCATTAAGTGTCATTTGGCCAGTTATGTCATTTTTAATGCAAAGTTGACATTGTTTCAGATGTCTATTAATTCCAGCTGACATTAACTAACACAACCTATCAATGTCTTTGTCATGACAACTTGATATTTTCAGCATTAAAGAAACTGTTTGGCTTTAGTATTATAACATTACATTATACTGTCATATGTGGTTAGTTTCATCAGTGGCTGTCATAAGACCATTATAACGGTATCATGAATATTTTCCTTGACCTCAAGTGGTACATTTTGGACTTCTCATGAAAGTGTCATTAAGTTTTATTACACTGTCAAACGATTTTATAACAGTGTCATGACTAATTCCCTTGACCTCAACTAAAATGGTACCATTTGGACTTGTCATAAAGCTGTCATTAATGTTATAAAGCCAGTTTGACAACAGAATACAGCACCAAGGTGAGCTGTCTGATAGACAGCTAGCAGTCAGCTGGTTCACTTGTTGCTAAAGTAACTGCTACCTGATGAACTGTAGCTGATGTTAGCTAGTTAGCTTGGTTAGCCATGGAGCAATATGCCTAATTAGCCAAACATGCTAAGAAAACCACCTTGGTACTGTATTCACTCTCAAACTGGCCACGAAAGATATTTAATCGTAACAGTCATAAACATTTCCTCATCAGACTCGTGTTCATGACATATGTCATGACATGGTTATGACAGTCTTATGCACACCCCTTCAAAAGTGTTAGCCTTTATGCTTATATTAATCGCTACAGAATTACAGTGAACCTATGCAGTCAGCTTTTCAAGGTTTTTGTTTGGTTTATCATGACTTCAGGTTAGTGTTCAGACAATAGAGGAAAGTCCCACGGCTTATTTGACAAAAAGTTACTTCCAACATGTCCAACAACTCCTCCATGTTACCAAACGTGTTTTAGACTCTACAACTTTTTGTGTGTTTGTGCATGTAGGGACAATATGCATACAGTGAATGTATACGTGTGTCCATACATGCATCTGCATGTGTGCATTCGAGGTGATACATGTGATTACTGTGTTTCATGGCAAAACCACCTGACTTTCAATGAGCTTCAGGCACAGGTTCTCCAATCAGAGAGCTTTTTTTTTCAGTTTTCCCAGTGAGGTTTTCCCTCTGCTCCTGCAGTCTCAGAAGCTTCCTGCTAACATAAGATGGGGTGAAATTTATGCTCTTTATATGCTAATAGTAGAAACAGTAAGCCCCTGAGGTGGTTCATATCCCAACAGTCTGCTAAAGAGAGACAGTAGATAGGCTGAGCAATGGGGTCAAATGAACAGCTCACATCCTAAATTGATGTGCAAGTGTGTATTTGCATGTGTGTGTGACAGTGTTAGATGTGTGTGAAAGGCAGAGAATACTTGGTGCATGTGTGTCTGTAGCAGTGGCCTTGAGCCATTCTGTTTCTAGCAACATGCTGATGAACTTGACTAGACCTCAGGGGGTGATCAGTAAAATACACACACACATGCACATGCACACACACACAATGGTACTATTTAGAGACAAAATTTAGTTTAACGTGATTTAGACTCACACGGGCGCCTAAATAATTAATGGGACATCATGCGTTACATTTACAGAAGGATAATTGCAAAGAGGTCACCTGAAATGGACTGACGCAAAGGGGGGAAGTGTGCTGTGGTCTGACGAGCGCACAGCTCAGATTGTTTTTCGAAATCATGGATGTCATGTCCTCCAGGCTAAAGAGGAGAAGGACCATCCGGCACTAACTTCAAAAGCTAGTATCTGTGATGGTATGGTGGTGTGTTAGTGCCCGTGGCATCATAGGCAACTGTCATATCTGTGAAGGCCCCATTAATGCTGAAAGGTGCACACAAATTTGGGAGCAACAAAAGCTGCCATCCAAACGATGTGTTCTGCAGAGACGTCCCTGCTTATTTCAGCAAGACAATGCCAAGACATGTTCTGGGCGCATTACAACAGCGTGGCTTCGTAATAAGAGAGTTTGGGTACTTGACTGACCTGCCTGTAGTCCAGACCTGTCTCCTGAAGTTGTATATCAAGCAAGAATGGGAAAAAAATTTACTTTCAAAACTTCAACAATTGGTGTCCTCAGTTTCTAAATGCTCTCTGTGTGTTGTTAAAAGAAAAAAAAAAGATGGAACACGGTGGTAAACATGTTCCTGCCCAAACATTTTTGGAACACGCTGCAGGCATCATAGTCAGGATGAGTGCATATTTGCAACAAACAATAGTTAATCAGTTTGAACATTAATTACCTTTACTTGTCTTTGTTCTGAATTAAACTGAATAAAGGTTGAAGGGTTTTAGCAAATCATTGTATTCTGTTTGTATTTACATTTTACACAATGTCACTTTTTTTTTTGGAATTGTGTTTGTACTTTCAATAAAGAAAAAAAGACATGTAAAATGTATGTAAATGAGTGTAATATGAAGCGTTCAACCCAGAGGTCAGTGCTCTCACAAATGGTGTCACTTCTTTACAGAAACTACATGGAAATTGATACGGTACAGACTCACTGATGCTAAAATATTTCATCCACAACCTTTAACACCTGACTCTCCCTCCGTCTCCTCTCATTTCCTGTCAGGTTTGACCCCCATTTTTCCACCTCCCCTCAATTTAGATCTTTTTCGTTTTACATTTTATGCACAACTTCCTTTATATTCTCAACCATGCCCAGTATAGAATAAATCACAATCAGTTCAGTGGGTCAGATACTTACCAAGGCCGAACCTGCAAATTGCTGCTACAAAGACACCTCATAATATAAGGTATTAGGTATTCTGTATCTGTCCGCTTTGGGAGCTATTTGTCTTCATAAAGCATCAAAGAGGGACTGAAGGAGGGGCTGATAGGTATTCACTATGTAAAATGGTGATATGTTGTTTAAACATAAATTACTGTATCCAGGAAAAGTCAACCCGGCTCCATGCACTCTCCCTACAACACCTTACTTAACATTCATACACGCACCCACATTCACAGCAGGAGCTATATTTTCTATTGTTGGTCACTGAGCAGCTCCACCGGGGCAGTTGTGTGTTAAGCACTCTGCTGAGAGGCTCCTCAAAGGTAGTTGTTGAAGAGTGGGAGAGTGTACTTTCCTCACAAGCCATTTTTTCCAGCAGGTCTGACTGGGGATACGAGCAACTGACCCTCCACATGCAAACCTGCCTCTCTTGCCTCTGGGCTTCCACCACTTTCTCTTCCCTCTTTTCCAGCCCTTTCTCTCCCTCTCCGTCCTTCTCAATTCAGGGCTCAGGTGCTGGAATCCATTCTAGCCTCCATTCTAGGAGTGAGTGAAATCCTTTCTGATGGTTTTTCTTTTTTACACTGCATCTGGGACAGCGCTCTATCAATTAAGCCAGCAGGCCAGTCAAAGTGTTGCTTCACATCCTTCATGCCTCCAGCGCATACCAGTTTCCAGCCCCCATGTGCGGTCCTACCCATGAATCTTAATCTTGTACCCAAACAGTTGCCATCAATTATCCCGGCTGCGACTGCTAACTCTTCCCCTGCCTCCCATTTTTCCCCATTAAAAAAGTCTTTTTTCCTCCTCGCTGCGATGGAATTGCCTCGCTCGCTTGCCTGGGAAATGATTTCTCAGCAGGCTTGTGGACCTGGCGCTTTCCACAGGTGGAAGGTAGGACTGGATGCATGCATGCGTGTGTGTGTGTGTGTATGTGTGTGCATTCCTGGGTTTATCGTACATGTGCGTGCAAGCATATGTTTGCGACTGGGTTGCTATTAATGGTTTATCCTGGTCAATTTCCTCACAGGAAAATGTTTGGGCGCAGAGAGCTCTGTCACGCCTAGCTTTTGTCAGACTTCCATCAATGTCAAAAAATTCAGAGGGAGCTCTGCTGCAATTAGAGACGGAGAAAAGAAAAGAAAATCTGGCTGACACAAATTCATTATAAGCATTTTGCATCTACATTGAATGTCTTCTTCCACAACCAAGCATCTCCGGGTATCCCTCTTTTCTCAGCCTGTCAAATAGTGACATGATTTGTCATTCAAAAGACTGCATGTTACATACAACAGACATGTCTGAAGCTGTCAGCGCTGGGAGATAATTTATTCCATTAAATCGCTCGAACACACTGACAAGCAGACAGGCTGAATGTTTGTGTGTGAGACATCAAGATGACAAGAAGACAGTGCTGGAGGCACTTCATTGTCTGAGTCCATTACTGTTCCTTATTGGTCCTATATGAGGTACCAACCTCTGTTGTCACAACAGTTTATAATGAGATTTACAGTGGAGTTTATGATGGGATTCTGATTGATTTTATTTTTAATATCTGGATTTAGAATATATACCTTGACCAGTGTCAGTGTAGCGTGCCAAACTACCTCACATCTCTCAGTTAAGGTTCCACACTGTTGGTATAAACTTCTCTGTTAGATGCATTTCAAGCAAATCCAGCTACCTGGAGGCATCGCTTGTGGGCAAAGCCTATGAGAACACAGATATCCCACTTGTTAAAGGACCAATAACCCTAAGCAGAGAATTTTAAATAGTAGGTCTTCTAGGGTGGAACTCTATTTGAATGGGCATTTTGTTTAGACTTTGTTTTAAATCTAATTTATTAAATATTATTTTTGAATCTTTTATATTCTTATACTTTTTGTGTTTGCATGTATTCTGAATGAAAACAAGCCTTTTAATGCTTTCAAGTACAGGTTACAGAAAGGGCTGTGCTTTGGTGTTGGTTTCAAAAACTTGAAAGAGAATGAAAAGTCTTCATGTGTGAGACGAAATGCTTAGCAATGCAGCATAGTATATGATCCTCCAAAGCAGAACCACTCTACCTAAAATGACACTAAGTGAAAATTGTCAGTCATACAATGCTGAGGGAGATGATCAAAATGAAAGCATTTATAAGTAGTTACTCCTCCGTGCAGGCCAAGAAAATCCATGGCGTATTTACTAAATTATCTTCATTACTGAAAATCTCAGATTATAATTATGGTTACAGTTATGCCACCATGAGAAACAGTTGTGAAACTTGATAATTCTATAGTAATTCTATATGAACTATGTTCATAGTTTTGTTTTCACCCTGGTCACAAAGGGGAATGTACAACTGACTTTTCTCTTGAGTTTCAAAGTTTGATAAGTGACAAGAAGAGACGCTATACTAATTTGTCAAGAACACAATAAGTCTCAAGCTTTAGATGCAGATTAATAGATGTTTTGTTTTGTTTATTTATTATATTGTACGTAATGCAACACTGGGACAGGGTTCAACATTGTTTTCTTTTCACAGGGGCAAGTGGGTCAGAAATCTACTTGTCAAGAATCAATTTTTACTTGTCCCTACACGTTTTTGTTTATTTTATTTTTTTTGCTACCATGCAAAAAAGATGCTGCTGGCCCTGTAATTCTAGTTATTTTTTTCAGAAATTTGATTTGCCTTCAAAAAATGACTCAGTTTTAGACACCTTGCTCTCAGATTTGCAGCAGACTGCACAATACATCATCACTCCACGTTGGTGTTACGCCTACATGTTCTAACACCACCTAATTAAACTTGTATTTCCAGGCTAATGGTCAGCAAGCTTGACCTTCAGCTCATAACCTTTGTCTTTACCCGCAGCAGTAGTGTGCATCTCAAACTCTAAACAAAGAGAAGGACGTGAGATGGCTAATTCCTTAGCTACTTCCATCATCAGCTCAAAAAAACCCTATATCTTAATTTTTTATTTAACCACACACCTGATTTGGCAAGTGAGTTGCTAGACTTTCTAGCTTGACATGGCACTTTACTTGCCCCAGGCAAGTGGGCGATCCTTATTGTTGAGCCCTTCCGGGGGTTATATTTAAGAGATGGAAAAATGTTGTTTGCTGCACTTTTCAAAAGACTTTTTCTCACCAGTGACAGCTCACATAGAGTGTGCAGAAACCACAGGGAGAAGGAGAGAGGCAGGCAACAAAGATCTCTGTCCAGATTTTAACTGAAAAGTTTGTGGTTATTGTGCTTTTTTTATTGCTCCACACACTCTGAGCGGAGCTGATTGTGATTCCGCTGTCCTTGTCACCTTGCATTCCTTTTAATTTGCAGCAGGACCACCCTTTTCATCACGCCCCAGATCGATTATAATTTGTTTTAAGGCTTAGCGGATGAATGTAAATAGCCAGGCGCTGACGCTTAAAAAGATATAAGCTAACACACAGGCGGGCCAAGCAATCAGCTGGGATGCAGATAGTGAATTCAGTGTTGCTTGTAATCTCTGTTCTTATTAGAGGAGAGAGCAAATACATCTTGTAATACAATATCAGACTCAGCAATAAATTACCATGTGGCAGAGAGCTGCGGTGGTCAGGCAAAAGGGACTGTGCCGTCACTGTGTGTGTGTGTTAATATACAGCACATGTTGTAGTACAGTATATGTTAGTAAGTGTGTGTTATGTAGGCAATATATTACATCTAAGAGAGGACAGAGAGAGACTGCTGAGGGAGGATGCAGATGGCTTATATTCAAAGAGAAAGTTAGAAAGTCATGTCGCCCCCATTACATTATATCTCAACCAAACTCAGGCACACTGTGTTCTACATTTTTTTTTTAAAGTTGGTACTCAGATCCCCTATTGAATATTACATACATTTTGCTGGGAAACACTACAGAAACTCACTGGGAGCTGAACAGAGGGATGAGAGGGCTTCTCTTTGGAGGCAGTGGCTGGACTTTCGGCTCACTTGACGCAAGCAAGAAATGACTAACTTTCATCAGGGAACATCAAAAGGTCACTGGCATATTCTATAGTAGCCTTTAAATCATGGAAATAATAAAGTTGCATGTTCACAGAGCAAGAACGAATAGGACAAGAGCGAGGAAGTGAGTGGTGAATTATATGACTGTTTCACACATGCATTTACATGTGTCCCTTTGTCTTTTGTGCCATTATTTCTGATGTGGTAAGAAGGTTAAAACAAACTATCCAGTTCTGAAATGTCAGAACAACTTTCTTCTGATGACGTACAGCTGTCTTTTGCCTGAATCCTATTTTATTTCCTGCTTCGCCCGCTTGTCTTAGTGTATACTTGTTCAATTTCCAACCATTATTACCGCTTGCTTTATAAGTACATGTACCGCTTTCCTGGAGACACATTGTGACAAACCTTTTTGTGAAAGTATGACCCTTCAAAGCTGTTAAGACAAGCGTTCTCATCCCAACTTGTCGGATACAGACTGTGCTTGGTTACGCCAATCAGCATCTCACACTGATACACAAGGTACCTTTTAATAGCTGTATAAGATGCTGCCAGAAAGCCTATTGTACGTATGGTTAATGTTGTAGGTAGGTTTAGACACCCAAACTGCTTGGCTGCGTTTAGGAAAAGATTATGTTTTGGGTTAAATAATTACGTTACAATACGTACATCATCTGTTTGGGAGTATAAATGAGCCCTGAACCTACATGAGCGCAAGACGAGTGCAAAATTATACTTACAAGTCCTACACTGTAAGTTGATCAGCTGTTTATAACTGTCAACTGTCTGTTGTTCATGAACATGTCGGACAAGCCAGTATTTCAATTTAGCATGTTTAATTAATCTCTGATATATCATGGTGATTTTATGTTTTACTACAGTAAATATACTCTATATTTCTTCTTTCAACTGTAATAAATGCACAAAACCATGTGATTAAATTATGTATATGATTATCAAATTCATAAATAAAGATTCCCTTAGTAAGAGCTAGTTTTTCAACATATGAAGTATTTTTATGCCTGGTCTACTTTCTGGCATGTTTTAATTAGCTATTATATAGACACAGGCCACCATGTAAACAGAGGACACAGCAGAGTGGAGGGCTGAGAATGATGAATCTTTAGAGTCCTCAAACAACAGGGTCCCTCCGCAGAAACTCCATCGTCCAGTGAACTCGAACAAACAGCCCACTTCTACTCCTTCTGTACAATTTTTAATTGTTTGTACAGCTAGCGGGTAGATGCATCTTTGTTATAATGTGTACATCTGGGCAGCTCCTCAGTTATTCATTAATTGTGCTCTGGTGGGCCGTTGTGTAATTGTTTCTACCACCACACTGGAAGTGGCTGGCCAAAGGAGCTTAGTATTAATTTTCCCCGGCCACAGCCAAGGGATTAGATGTGCTTTCCCCTGGCAAGGCTGTTTGGCAGCCACACTTATCTGCAGCGACTTACAAGGCTTATTGAACATTAGCATGCAATTATCTTTGATGGTCTAACTTTCCTGCTGGCTGACAAGACCCAATTATTCCCTGTTAGGGCTTTTCTCAGGACATGACATGAATATCAAGGTGCAAGGAAAGCAGGGAAAATAAAAATGTCATCTAGTTGAAATTGACTCTTAATAAAGCTGGAGGTACACGGGAACATGTTTGAATTCCAGATTGATTTTGAAATGCTTTGAGTTATTCATCATAAACAGCTATGGATTTCACAGATGGTTTTGCCCCTCAGTTGTCGATACGCTCCAACTATATGACTGCTGTGTGCAGGGAGGAGATATCGCCAGTGGAGCCGGGTGCCAGAAGACCTTCATCACCATATGAACATTTTAGAAACCCAATCCACTTAAAGTTTAAAAAGCTCAAGCACCCCACTTCTCCAGGCTCATAATGACTGCGATGAGAGGTGGTAAACAAGTAGGGAAGGTCTCATCTATTCATACTCTAAATTAAAAAAAATAAAAAATCAGACACAGCAGCATTGAGAAAGTAAACAGTGGGTAGTGTATTGTCAGTCTTGAAAAAAATATAATCAGATTAAATTTATGAGTACCTTTTTTTTTAAATCATCTAGCATAACAAAACAAATCAGATATACTCAAAAAATAGAATTACTGCCTCAGAGTTGTATGTTTCCACCAACCAGTCAAGTTACAGTTTGCATCCATGTCTGTCCAGACTCATATAATGTATGTAGTGAAGACTTTGGAGGAATTTAATATGGAAACTTACCACTGCATTAACCTGCAACTTTGAAGAAATTTAATAAAAAGGTATTAAGTTTATTTTTTAGGCAAAACGGAAGTTATCATTATACACGTGTGGCTCCAGTGAATAATTTCCAGTGAGAAACATGCTGTCCTCACTTAGAGGCTACATTTACAGAGGAGTACGGAGTACTGATAGAGAGCCGACCATTATGATGTCACAGTGAAGTTAATCTCTGACCTTTTGGATGTAAAATGTCATCACCTCATCACACTGTTCGAGTAGACATTTGTGTGTAATTTTGTCATATGAGTTCTTTGGTTATGGCCAGAAACTGTGTTTAGTGAGGTCACTGAGACCTTGTGCTCTGACCTTTGACCTAATCAGTTCATCCTTGAGTCCAAGCGAACATTTCAAGAAATTTCCTCTTGAGATATTGCGTTCACAAGGATGGGATGACCTGAAAAACGTAACATGAAGGCATGAAAGTGATTTAATAAAAAGATTTTTCAAAATTCTCAATCACAGAGGTCCTTTGGCACACAGTCATGAGTGCGCACAAAAAATTTAGGCTGATCTGTCCAGGAGTATTCGAGAATAGCTGCGGACAAGCTGTAGGTCCAGTGATCGCTGACTCACTCGATCACTGAAGCGACTGCATGATCCCCTCCAGGCGAGAGGGGACGACAAGCTGTGGAAAAGTAGGCTTGCAAATACTGAACGATACGTTTCACTTGAAAAACATTCATTACATATAAAATCCATACTGTATTTGTTTATGATCAATATGTGATTTAGATTTTTACATTGGTCCCTGAATGTAGCATAATATCCATTATTGATAATTATCCATTATATAACAAACAGCCTGGGGCCAGATGTACACTTTCATGTGTTCAGTTTTGTAACACTTTTTACCTACATCAGCAGCATAATTTTATTTCCCTGAATTCATGTTATTTCCATTTGACCCTTTATTGAGAAGCACTTTGTAAAGTCTGTTTTGATATGAGCACAATAAAATAAATCAATTCATTTTGGACTTTGGATGATGATCATTACAATATAACCGCCATAACTGATCATTTATAATGTATAATAAAGTGCTATGAATGGCCACAGTTGAGTGTGATGGTCATGAGTAAGGACAGCTGCTCTGGCCTTGCTGGCCGTCCTGATATGACCCAGCCTCTGACACTGTACTGATTCTTTGTCATTCTTTCCAATGAGAGGTCTAAATGTATTGGTGTGCAAGTGGTTTCACCGTGAACATACTGTATACTCATCATGCAGCAAGTTACTGAATCACTTCACTTTTCTAGTTTCTGAATCCCCTGAGCTCACCCCAGACTGGTTTCGGAAGCTGCTAATAGTTTTATCAGAGCTTGAGTCGGGTTTCTTTTTCTTGATTACCTCAGAGCCCTCACATGGCTCCAATTAGAGACCACTCTACTACCCTTTGGATCGCTTAATTCCCTCACACCTCTTCCTCCCTTTGTTTCCCATCCTCTGTCTATCACCCATTTCCCCTGATTGCCTTTTGCTCACTGCCCATGTTAAGTTATCTCTCAGAGAGTGTGAGCGAGAGAGCAGATCAATTCTCTGCCTCATCAGCAGTCAATATCTGGTCGACGGCAAGCAAAGGAGAGGAGGCAACTCTATTGATGATTGAGGGGATGTTGTCACACCTGATTTTCTCTTTATATCTTGCTCACCTGGGGCCCTGCGATAACATTGCTATTGATTCTAACAAGCCAGTGCTTGCTAATTCAATAACGGCAGAGGTGTAGCTGGAATCAAAGGCAATAACATTTATGTGCTGTTTTTAATGTAGCTGCAGTTAATTGATGTCAAAATACCTGAAACAAAGTGATTGATTAGAATAAAACTGTGTGTTTGTGGGTAATGGCATGCGTTTTGGCCAAGGCAATGTCCCGTCTCACCCAGGTTACAGCAGCGGTTTCTGACCAATGATCCCTTTGCTGTAAATTGATTGAATTATTAACTACACACTGCACAGAAAGTGAAAAAAAAAAGAAAAAAAATCTGTCTGTGGTATTTCATCATGTATGTGCACACCAGCCTGTTCTCAGTCCCAACGTGTCTGCAGCAGCTTGATTAGTATGCTTACGCTTGGAAGTATGACTCTGTAGGCACGAGTACCGACTTGGGTTAAACATTGTGGGGGGCAAAAAATGTATAGAATGTTAGATGACATCATGTGGTGAGTGTCATACTACACACACTGCACCCTCCTCATGTAAATTCAATATTAGAGTAATATAGCATATCCTACGACTTAATTTGTGGTCCTTTCAAACATCAATGAAATGTGCTAGTCTATGTCAGTTTTACAGCCGTGTTTTTTCCTGCCTTGCCTCAGGACTCAGCGGGGATAAAACCCAATACTTACAATGTTCAATTTACAGTTTCACTCAGCAGATGTTTTTATCCAAAGTGACGTACATCTGAGAGCTGATACAACACAAGGAAGGATCTAGTCAGGAGAGAACAACATACATAAGTGCCATAAAACAAAGTTTGAATCTGATAGGACATACTGTAGGTACCTACAGGTAGCGCACAAAGCAATGCATAGAATGCTTTGGTTGCTTAAAGACTGAGAGGGACTGAAAGTGAAGCGGCTAGTTTGTGACTTCGGGCCCTATCGTGGAGATAGCTTCAGGTGTCTTTCATTTGTAGAATGTAGTGAGCCTGGGGGGGCGCTGACCTGAACAACAGAGTTCAGGTAAAGGGGAGATTTTTTGGTTGCTGTTTTGTAGGCGATTGTCAGGGTTTTGAATTTGATGCGGGCAGCCACTGGAAGCCAGTGGAGCGATCAGAACAGCGGGGTGGCATGTGCTGTTTTGGACTGGTTGAAAACCAGACTTGCTGCCACCCAATGGATCATCTGCAGAGGTTTGTGGATTATTTTGAGTAATCGGGTCATGATATCTGGAAAGAGACACTGATGTTGAGTTCTTGTTATGGTTTTTTTTTTTTGATGCTTTGAGCACCACAAGTCAAGTGCCATCTAGGTCCATTATACTGGAGAGAAGGAAGACATCTATATGGACGATATCTCCAAGACTTCAAGAGCAAAACTATCTAGATGGAAAAAAAGCACTACAGGTAAGAGGAAAAATACATTTTTTTGATTTTGGGGTGAACTGTCACATTAAGTTGTCATGCTGTCTTTCCTGATTGATTTCTAGCACTTATTGGTTCTACTATTCTAAATACAATCCCTCTATATTTTTGGTTTTCTGTAATGTTTGGTTACATGGTTAGTCGACAAAGTCAGTCTGTGTCAAAGTATCACCTAAAAGCTAAAAATGTAACTGAAGACAGGAGGTCAGATAAACACAGACAAAAGGAAAGACATGAAGCCAGAAAGACAGAGAGGAACACAGACAGGTACTGAGCCACAGGTAATCAGGTCTTAAGGGGGGGCTAAATTGGACACTTAAAAACATTGATTCTTCCTGCTGTATTCCTCATCCCATCCTATCACCCTGTGGGGGAGGGCAGTCAAAACTACAGGACCTCTTTCTTTTATTTCTTTTGGCTGAAAACATGGCTTAAAGGTAAAATCCTCAGTCTCCTCATTATTGTGAATTTGGTGATATAAACAGTGCAAAATGGAAAATGCATGGTGTTTTTAGATGTCCTTCAAATCCAATGAGCAGGTAAATGGGAAAAAAAATCAGGGTTTCTACCATTTTTAACCTGCTCTTTGAGTTAATTTAGATGTATCGGGAATATGATTCACCCTACAATTTAGAGAGAGCTGTCTGTTGACGTCTGCTGAAGCAAAATCACAGAAACCCAAACACCAGTCAAAGAAACAGTCGTTCTGCAGAGGGTGAAAATCAGCATCTTTGTGAAAACTTTGTCACAAAATGTAGCCGTCAGGTGCACAGAATGAGCAGAATGAGCAGAATTGGCCTGGCAGACTGTGTAAGACAAACAGAGACACGCACTGATGCAAGACAAAGAGCTTGTTGAGCAATAAACTGCACTACAGCACGAACAAGTTATGCTTCCTGACACATAATTTGATTTTAATGAACAACAAGTCACAAAGAATGAAGCTCAAAAAGCCTCTTTCCATCGGCGTCCATCTGCAGTGCTAGCCTAATGAAGTGCCTGGCACATAGCACCTGGGCAGAGGGAGGAGGACTTGTGCATTTAGTTTGATACGAGCACACAGACTTCTCTTCGAACCGCATCTATACATGCAGTATATGCATCAGAAAAGCACACCAGCACTGTCTTCTTGTGTATATAGTTTTGGTTGGTTTTGGGTTTTTTGGTCCAGACTGAAGTATTGTTCTTAATGACTTGCCTGGTTAAATAAAGGTTAAATAAAATATCTCAACAACTATTGGATGGATTGCTATGACATTTGGTGCAGACATTAAAGCTATAGTATGTAACATTGCATTAAAATGTCTAAAAATGCTAGATCTATTTTGTTGAGTGGTTTGCTTACATTATCCCAAATATTTCCAAAAATATTCAAATCCAGAGAAATCTGTAATTTATTCAAGGTAACAGTGTGTTTCCTTTTAGCCCCTAGTTGCTATTTAACTTCCGGGTAAACACAGGACATGTCAGCGACGAAGGAAGTCAGCGAACCTGACACAACATAACATGAATAAAACTTTAATACATTACGTCATAGGTTTGTCACAATGCCAGAATTTTACAGTGTTGAATGAGCACTTAGATCTTTTTCTTTAAGATTCAGCTACTTTTGTACCATCAAATGTTAGTATTGTATTGTTTTAAACATGTGATGTTTCTAAAAGTAAAACTTTTGACAACTTTATCACCTCGGCTGTGAGCCTGACTTCTGCCAGAGTCGTGTCAGATGGATTTTCATCATCAGTACTGGTTGTTAAACAATGACGACAACAGCTCCCATAATCCCACTCCACTTCATGTCATCAAACCAGCCTGGTCTTACTCCCAGCTTGTCAGATACCGATGAAATGTCACCCTCCTCGGCGACTCATACAGATGCAGACGGTACCTATTAGTGGGCTTTTCAAGTGACTTTGGTGTAAACCCATCTATGGCTGTATAAGATGCCCTGGGCTGTTGATGTAATATAAAGAGAAGTAATGTCTCCACATGGAGGAGGTGGGGCTGATGGATGGCTTGGACAAACTCAGGACTTTCACCCAGGAGATCAGGGTATGTGGCCAATGAAATCGGAAACTTTACTGAAAGTAGGTACATAACGCTACATGTGTCATGTGACTTTTGTTTTGTGTCGTGAGCATGGAGTGACACATGACTTTCGTTGTTATGGTAACAATGAACATCGCTTTATCCTAAACCTAACTATGTAGTTTTGTGACTAAACCTAACCAAGTTTTTATGTGTCTAAACCGAACAAAACTGTGACCCTTTCACAGCGTTAATCAAGTGTTAAAACACTGTTTCATTGCATTAATCGTGCATTAAAAGCAACTATCTCAGCGTGTCAGATGCAGCAGCTAAAGTACACCTCACTATCAAACAGTACCAAATCCAATGGGCAGTAGCATTTTGCCGGCATTTAATGAACTGGGATGAAAACATGCTGATAAAAGTGTGTCTTCTGTCATGGTCTTTATGTGACAGAGACCCCTGGGGGCAGAAACTACACATTGTACATTTAAGGGTCCATAGAGAAGAAATCATAATAACTTTGTTAATCCTCTGGTGCCATCATCAAAACAAAATTTCAGTTTGTTCAATACTTGGCATTCCCAGTGGCAACGGCTGTTCTTTGTGTGTTCTGCAATTAGCAAACAGCGGCATGCAAATATACTAAACTGGTAAACGTTACCTACTAAACCTCAGGATGTTAACATGTTACTGTGAGCATGCTGAGGATAGCATTTAGTTCAGACCACCACTGTGAGTACGCTTCACAGAGCCAAAACCATGGCTGTCAACTCTTTATCTCGCTTCATTTACACTAGCTGAATAAAGGGGGCACTCTGCCCATCTTGAGTGACAGGGAGTGACAAGTAACAACAGACTAACACTTGTAATACTTGATATAAACCCAAACTGATAAACTACTCACTCCATTACAGTTGAGACTCGGTTTTTACTTCATGGAAAGAGGGAGCAGGTGGGCAGAAGCGTCCTCAGGTTGAAACGACTGATTAAATGAGATTGATGAAGAAAAGGGATAGAGAAGAAACAAGAGGGAGAAATGAAGCCAAACTACTCAGACGAATCAGCCAAGTCAGCCCAGCCAAGCTGTCAGAGGCTGCATAGTGCTTTGCTTGCAGTGTAACAGATCCCACTCTAACATTCTTGCACCACAAGTGTACGTGTGTGTGTGTGTGTGTGTGTTGTGTGTGTGTGTGTGTGTGTGTGTGTTTGTGTGTGCGTACACGCGCGCGTTTGTGTAGTGACGTGGGATTACCAGCTCTGACTGTCAGCTAATACTGTCAGCCCTTACTCTTCACATATCTGAGTCAATGTACACATATTCACACATGCACAAGCAAACACACACATACACACACACACACACGTCCCATCTCATAACGACACACACCATCCACCTGTCACACAGTCTCTGACTCTCTCTCAAACACATATGCACATTTGTCTGTTTTGTGCCTGCATCACCCACTCACACACCCGATGCCCGCGCGCACATTATGTGCACAAAACTCAACAAGACGCTCAAGTGCTGTACGCGCTCACCCGAAGTGACAGCTTTTTCTGAACATAGACCGAGTTAAATCCTCACGTTCTAGACAGCAGCTTGCAGATTTAAGATAGATCTCGTGTCTCATGCAGATGATGCAGCAAGACGCACTAGCAGTTAAGAACTGCTTTTTATCAAAGTGCTGCGTCATGCCAATCTGGCCCAAATTGTACCTCTGTGTCCATTTAGCCCACTTTACTAAGTGGGCTAAATTTATGAAGTGTACATTCTACTTAGCTCTAAACTAATAGGTGTGGTCAATGAAATGTAGCAGTGTTTCCTTACTTAGGCTCGGTGGGTATGAGTAAAATATGGACTAAAATGGGCAGAGCTGAATGAGAGGCAGGAAGCAGCTCTCATTGGTGTAAACCTTTAAATAACACTCAACACGGGACAAGAACTAAAACACAAAAGCAAAATATAGCTGGGGTTAAAGGAGCAATATGTAACAAATGCACATCCAAAAATGAGTACTACAGTCCAAATACCCCAATAGACCATATATTAAATAAGCTGAAATCCTATTTAATACAGAATCTATAGTTGAAGTTGTTTCCCCCAGCCTCCTCTGCCCCAGACTCCAAAAATGCACACTCTGGAGCTCAGTGTCAGCCTGCCAGACTCCATTAGCATGTTGCTCACCTTAACTGTTATAAACATCTCCTCCTTCTGAAAGATTACGAATAATTTCTCATGACTCATAAACAGACACCAACTCATTTGGTGAACATTTGGCATTAATTTAAACTCTCATTAATGTTATTAAATTAATTTGGGTGTTGGGGATACGAAAAATTTCTGTTTTCAGTCTTCAGCTGAAAAAGTTTGGGAACCCCTGAAATATAGCCATAGATGTAATCTTACACTAAAAAGGATTTCATTTAAAGCAAAGGAAAAAACAAAACAAAACAAAACAAAAACAGGATGCCTAATTGTAAGAAGGTCACATCTTTGACCTGAGAGCGCAGATGTTACACACAAAAGTGCACATTCTTTCAGATGGTGAACCAGGGCCCTTGAGTTAATATCTGCAAATAACAGGGCGGTGTAAGCATTTCTACTTACATACATACAAGAAAAGTATTGAGTATGTAGACTTACATCATCTCACATAAAGATTTACTCAGACAGCAGCAAAGCAGAAAGAGAAGCACACGCCAGTACAGAACCAGACCTAGCATGAGTCAAACAAAGCCCAGCAGACTGTGATGATGTGCTTCAATAAAGCCGCCGTGGACGGAGCATCAGAGCAGTCAGCGTAGTCAGAGCACAAGACTCAGGGATGTGTACCAGATTATATGAAATGCTAGACTTTACATGACACTGAAGGATGCTTGACTTATACCCTGTATGCTTAATTAATGCTTTTTCTTCCCACATTTAACTTAAAGGGACAGTTCTACTTATCCAGCGGTAGTTATCCATCTAAATTGTTTGGGTGTGAGTTTCTCAGTTTTGGAGATATCTCAGTCGTAGAGATATCTGCCCTTTCTTGAATATAATGGGACTTCATGGCACTTGTGGTGTTCAAACAGCAAAAAAAAAAAAGCAAACAAAAAACATTTGTAAAAACTCAACCGCAAAGTCTCTTTCCAGAAATAATTTTCTTTTTCTGGTAGAATCTTTCTTTTCGACTAGAAAGAAAGTACCCTCATGAAATTGCTCACAACAAGGTCTGTGGGTCATGATTTCTGGAAAGCAACCTTGCTGTTGAGTTTTAAATGTACTTTTGCTGCATTTAGTCCCAATATATTCAAGAGAAGGCACACATCAACATAGCCAATATCTCCAAAATTCTGCAACTCACACCAAAACAATTCAGATAAATAAAAAGTACTGCAGGCCAGAGGAAAAATATTTATTTTAGATTAAAGGTTGAAATTTCCCTTTAAACTAAAATTGCATAAAATTAAAACACATGCAAAGGAGTCAAGAAAAAAAGCAGTTGGAATGCAGTGCAGACAACTTAACTGAAAATAAAAGTAAAAACAAAAGTTTTTAAAAAATGTGGAACTAAAATAATCTTGCCAAGGACAAAAGGAGATTCTGCCACAGATGCAGGATTTTCAGAGCTGGAGATGGCAGGAGATCGTACTGTATATTTTACATGCATGAAGCGGAAAGTGGGAAGCCTCCTGAACAGACGTGCTGGTGTGTAACTGTGGGTGTGGTGTTTGATTATGTGGCCGTTCAGAGCAAAGCTGTCATGTTGCTTTCCCATTTAGATCGCATCTCCTCGGGGGGAAACACTTGTTCGTGCGTCTGCCGCGTACAGTCACGGCATGGCAACCTCGATTTCATCAAAGAGATGGGCAAAGAGAAAAGAGAGGGAGAAATGGGTGTTTGGAGCAAGTGTGTGACTGTGTTCATGGTGTGTTCATGCTCTTTTATCGCTGTCCTTGTGTGTGCTGATGCATACCATTTTTGTGTGTTCTCTTACAATATGCCTGTGAGTGTGTGAACTATGAAAATTTAATGAAACCGACTGGTAGTGTATGATTGCAATACATCATGTTTCCGTCCTTTCGGCACTGCTTTGATGGAGCCAGCGTCTTCCGTTCTTGAGTCGGTGTTGTAAAGTTCAGGTGCACGCCACAAAAAGTATTGACCTTTCTGCCCGAATGCCGTCAGAATTGATAATCAAGGAATTAAGTGAATTAGAGGCTGGCAAGGGCATTTAGAGAGGGTGAGGGATGGATATGTGAGAGGGACTGTAATGAAGTCAATGGCGCGCGAGTAATGCCCCATCACCCGGCACCGACAGCACCCCCGCCACACACACCTCCCCGCTCCTCCCACCCTGCTGCAATACCTCTGGGCATCGGGGCAGAAGATATTAAAAAACTGTGTGGCACATCCTTTTCAAGGACGATTAGACATTTCTCCCCTTTGGTCTCCTTATTTACAGATTGCCACAGACTCCGCTGAGACGGCTCAGGAGCAATATTTTGCAAGCGAACGTTCATATCAAAACCTTGTTTACTAGGTGATGTCTGGCATTTCCTTCTGTTTTTGCCATAAACAAAAAGGCATCCCTGCCTTCACAAGCGAGCTTTGAGCCAACATTAAAGGCCGTAAGATGGCAGCTGCCTCTGACAGCCGTATGCTAATTGATGATGATACTCAATGAAAAACCCCAGAAACCTGATAAAGCTGCTCTGCAACATGCTGAGCTATGAGAGCAGTACACCTTACCAGCCATGCCCAGTGAAGCTACCTCCAAAGGGGAATTATTCTTATTACTGCAAAACCTGCCATTTTACCGTGGAAGTCTTTGTTCCAGCCAACCACCAACCTTCTAAAAGGCTCTCAAAGTTATTGGACGAGTATGCACAGACGGCATTAACACTTAAGTAACAGCCAGTATGTTAGGAAGATGACACAGGATGGAGAATAATGCATCTCAACTTTCCTTTCGTGGTTGAGCTCCAATGTTTGTTCTTCGAACAGCCTGTAACTTGTCACTGCTTCTCAAAACTGTGCATAAGTGTTCTATAACAAATGTCAGATGGCACAAAATATTCAGGAATTTGTCACTTGGAAAATAAAAATATAAAAATCCCAAACCCAGAGGAGTATGGGATATTTTTCAGTCTCATGACAAACTGTAAAGAGGAGATGAGAAGAATGAATAAAGAAATCACTTAGGCTACATTAACTGATAACAAAAAAAGCAATGAGCTTCTGGATTATTATGAAATGTTCTTCCTTGACACTTCATCTCATATACACCTGTGCCTTTTTTCTCATTTTCTCATTCCCTGATTTATTTATTGAATTACGCACACACACACACACACACACACACACAACACACACACACATATATATATATATATATAATATATATATATATATATATACATACATATACATATATATGTATATTCTACTTTTAACACGTCCATATTATGTTTTGTATATGTATTCATCATTTAAAACGGATTTCCATGTGCTATATGTCTTACCTGATTGTTAAAATAAAAAAGAGAAGAATGGAAAGAGGAGAGGAGGGTTAATAAAGTGCCAAATCACCAGAGGTTGGTAGAGTTGCCAAAAACTGTACTTAAGTAAAAGGACTGCCACTTTGCATAAACAAGTACTCAGAAGTTAGAGTAGTCATCAAAATAACTACCTGAGTTAGAGTACAAAAGTATTTACTTCAAAAAGCATCATTATTCCCAGTCTCTATCTCTCAAGTGTGATCACAAAATATTAATATTACAGGCTAAATACACCAATAAGTAAATAACTTTTTAAAATTTACCTTCCTGATTGTTGTTTCCTATATTATAATATGATTTGGCAAATACATCAGCAAACCATGTGCATTTGCAGACCAAACAGAAGTGGCTGAATCCTCTCATATGTTTCTTATTTAGGCTAATAGACCTTTTTCACAGCAGCCACTTTGACATGAAATTGTCGGGTAAACACGTGTTACCAAAGATACTAATTCAGGTTAAAAATAAAAAATTAACAGAGTAAAAGTAAGTATTTTTCTACTCATCTACTCAAGTAAAAGTAATAAGCAGCATTAAAACTACTACGCAAAAGTTACTTGCTCTTAGTACCCACCTCTGAAATCACTTAGACTTGTAAAACTTGTGTTTGGAGATCAACAATCAATTGTTACCTTTAGGATAATGAAGTTAAATTTTAAACTTGATAAACTCTGGTCCTGATGTGGGCCCACATATCGATGCGTTCCTGGCCCACATTTGTTTGTATTCTGTTTTAGGCTCCATTACACACTGCAGAGGACCTGCTCTGCGAGCTGAAACTCAGGATGGGGATGCTGCAACAAACAGAATGCCCCGCAGCAACCGCTGCTCTACACTTGTCTTCTCACAGAAGTAGTCATATGCTGACAACCAGGATGGGTAGAGAGTGTGTGCAATAAGGCAGACCTGACTCCCACCTACAGTACTTGTATTGTCAGACTGTGTAGTCCAGTGCATGATGCTTTGTTTTTTTTAGTATGTTTTAAAACTGTTGAGATTGTAAGTTAAAATGTGGCACAAAAGTCTCAGGAGGTCTTGTTAAGCTGTAGATGTAACTGAGGATTGGAAAAGAAATGCAGTCATGTTAACTTCTTTTTCCCCTTTCTGTCTGTGTGCAAATGTACCTCACCATGACATTTTCCTGTCTGTACCAGACTTGACAAAGCTACCTCAGGCTAACTTTGCACCGCTGTTCCTCTGACTCATGACATAAGTAGGCAAAGGGCACTTGTGGGCCAACAAAACTGAGCAGGCTTCCAGAGAGCAGAGAGTGACTGGGTCATTGAAGTACTTGTAGCTTCTCTATGGGTTGGCACGTTGACTTTCTCTGCCTGCTGAGCGTCTTCTCTGAGTAAAAGTTTCATGTCAAGCCCTAAAGGAATTCTCCACCCAAATATGTTTTGAGTATCAAACACTCCCCCTGTGGCTCTGAAAAGTTCTCCCTCTTGGAGGGCGCAAGCTGTGAGCCTACAGGAGCTGTTTGATACTCAGAACACAGATTTTAGCTGAATGTTACCCTAAGAAGATGATCTCTAAAAGCACACTTAACTTTAGGTGGGTTGTTGCAGGGACTAAAGCTGACTTCCTGTTGGTTGTTTAAAGGGATATTTTGGATTATTTGTTGTGGTGATGTCTGAAGTACTTACCCATAGTCAGTATATTAACTACAGTAGATGCCGGTCGACACGCCCCCAGTTTGGATAAACAAAGAGGGGCACCAGCAATGAAGCTAAGGAATGCCCTGCAGTGGACAGGGTCTGCAACAAAAGGTATTTTAGCCGCTTAAAAAAGTTCCTGCTAAAAATTCCAATATAATAAAGTCACACCAAAACGCAAACAAACCAAGATCAAGGCGCTGGTAGACCAGCAGCTCCCATGTAATGCAAGATAAAATTATTGATTTCACCCATGGAGTTCAATTGGTTTGGAAAGAGTGATATTTGGCTTTTATAATGGTGGTTTCCTATTGGAAAAGGCTGTCTAATGGCAAAATAATGCTGTGAAAATATTCTAAATATAGTGCACTCTTAACCTGACACTGTTTCTTTTAGGTGGACCTTTTTTTAGGTAGCTAAAATACCTTCTGTTGCTGACCCTGTCCACAACAGTACATTGCTTATCTTCCCATGCTGGTGTCCCTCTTTGCTTCTTAAAACTGGGGGCCAAACAGAATCTACTGTAGCTAATACACTGACTATCAATAAGTACATTAAACAGCTACACATCAAATAATCCAAACTATCCCTTTAAACTGTTTCTCTAACAAGTTGCGGTAAACTTAAAGTTCTGTGGTCAAACTGACCCAGGTCGGATTGTTACAGCAGCACACCAGACAGACTCAAGTTTAGTTTAATCTCATAAGAAAGGAAGATTAAAGGGGTTTTGTCCTTGTACTTCGGTCTAAAATCAAAGTTCCACTAGCATCTTCGGGAGAGATTTATCTCATAATCACTTGAAAGCTTGCTTTGGTTCTTTTAACTACCAAAAGTAACCTTCTGGAGCCTGAAGAAGCGACGCTGCATGTAGAAAGAGTCTTGGAGGGTGGGAGCACCGCCTGTTAAGCCACCTTCTGCCTTGAAAAAGAACTTTTCCTAATTTATTTTTGACTATCCTCACTCAACAAACTTGGAACATGTTTATAGAAATCAAAAAATGTCCCAAGGAGTTAAAAGAAAAAAGAGAGAAAGTGGTGATGAATGAGTCAGCTCCCCCTCCGGCGTTGTCTCTCTCTGTTTCTTTCTCTCTGACTCGCTCTCTCTCTTCTATCACTGCCCCTCTCTCCATCTAATTAGATTTGTCTGTAACCTCACTGTTCCTGCCCCGCTTTCAGTTTTTCTTTGTCTAGCAGCAACGCTTGATCCCATGTACCACAGCTCACTTCGCAAATGGGATTTCAACCCACCACAGGGAGTTTTTTTTCAACTTATTTCTAAAAGAAGCCTACTTTAATACAATGGAAGCTAACATGGGGTAGGAAACGGGCCGTTTGAGGAGTGCAGAGAGCCTTGTATAGCGTTGGTGTTAGAAAACATATAAATAAAAAATCCTGCCATGCTTCCATTATGACTGGGCTCTTTAGAGGACTTGTGTAACAGCTGGGAGTAAAGGGCAAATCTGTCAATGAATCCCCGTTTGGTTCTTCTTTTCTAGTGCCTCTGAAGGCCTTCTCCTTCATCTCTCTGACTGATGTATTTTTAAGCAAAATCTAAAGCCAACATGAAAATGAGCACTGGTCTGTTCACAGTGTTCAAACAGTGAGGTACTGTGTTCCTTGAGATGAGTGTGTATAAAGCCCCTGAGCTCTCAAAGGCTGGCCGTGCCCTCCTCCTCCCACCTAAATATCTTGGTCTTCACACCGTATCCCTTTCCTTATCCTTTCCTGAACTTTTTAAAGGGCCAGGCAAATTGTAATTATGATAAAGACACGACAACTGACTGGGCCAAGCCTGTGAAGTCTGTTTTGATGGGTGCCCGTCTCTGTTTTGATACAGTCACATGCAAGAGTTTGCGGTCTTGCAGGAAATCAGTTGCCGAGTGGTGTGACAACACCTGTCATCGAGTGTGTTGCCTTCTGTTTATCACTGTATTGTTCAGTATGTGCTCCAACATGACTGAGAACTGGTGTGATTGATGGATGTTCAAGCATTATCCCATAAATTTCTTATTCAGCAGCACAGGAATGCTCCCAGTTTGGTAAAGCAGCAGAGGACTGGTGCAGGAAGCTAAACAATGCTGCTGTGCACAGGGTCATCGAAAAGAAAGCCTGTCTAAAAAAATCAATATGTTTAAGTGTACAGTACATTTAGAATATATTCCCTACTTCATCTTGCAGTCAGACAGAACAAAAAAGTCAAATATCGCTCTTTTCAAACCAACCAGACTGCGTTGGCAAAATCAATCATTTTACTTTACAGAACACAAGAGTTGTTGGTCTACTGCTGCCTTGATCAGTTAATTTGTTTGTGTTATTGTTTGACTTTGGATTAGTTTGGATTCACCGAAGTCACACAATAACACAAACTAACTAACAGATCGAGGCTGTGGCACCTCAGCAGCTCCTATGTTTTGAAAGGTAAAATGATTGTTTTTGCCAAAGGAGTCTGGTTGAATGAGACAGGCTGTTAGTTGGCTAATACAGTAGTGGTTTCATGTTGAAAAAGGCTGTCTGAAAGCAAGGTAAATCTGTGGAAATATTCTAAATATAGCACTTGCACATTACAGATACTGATTTTGTTGGATGGGCCTTTTTTAAGTGCATAAAATTAGCTACGGTACAGTATGTGCCTTTCCAAATAGGGGCGTGACAACTACCATCTACTGCAGCTTATACACTGACTAAGTACCTCATACAACCCCACTTCGAATAATCGGAAATACCTCTTTAAAAATTAGCCAGCTTTTGAAAAGCAAGTTATTTCTCATCACTTTAAAGTGACCTGCTGCTGTATGCCTGGCTAAAGCAACACCAGATGACTATGTTTAATGGCAGACTGAAACGACATATGTAACATGGGGTCAGTGAACTTCTCAGAGTGCACTTTACTTTATCAAACTGATTCTTTATAAGCTACAAAATAAACAAAAAAGAGAGGAAATACTGAATGCTTATTGCTGTAAAGAGACAGATTCGTGCTTTGATCTTTAAAAGTTTTATTTGACATTGGCTGTGGTCTATAGATAAAAACTGCAGAGTTTCAGCTAGATAAATGTAGTCTATACCAGACAATTAGAGATCTTGCCGCCCACTGATTGTCTGGAGATTTTCTAAGTGCAAAGTAGCTGCTAGAACAGCGGCAAATACTGCCACAAACAAACCTACGCCCCTTACATTTTTTTTTCAAGGACACACCTTGTCAGATACAAGCACACAATGCTCATTGCTTTAATATGAAGGGCCGCCCTAAAGACTTTGAATTGGTTTGGCAATGTAGTTTTTTTTTTTTTTTTAACTTTAAAACTGTTTTCCAGTTTTAGCAAAGAAATCTGGAAGATTTCCCTCAGTCTCTATTGAGCAAAGCATTTAGAGAATGATTTGTGACTTTAGGACAAATGTGCTGAATCTGTTTCCTGTTAATTAGCATTTGGGAAACTTTCGTCTGTTCTTAATAAGTCTTAATGCACAAGACCAAAGTTGCAGCTCTACATTAATGACACTCCTAATACAAAGTATGAAGCCCATGCCAAATTCTGTTAATTTTGCCATGTATAACATTGTATTTGTTAAGGCGTCAGAGCAGCAGGATGCCTCCTGGGAGCCTTCCTTTTAGAGGTTTTACAGGCAGGTCCACGCTGGAGAGATTATATATCTCATCTGACTTAGGAATAGCTCAGGATCCCCCAGGAGGAGCTGCTGAGGAGAGGGACGTCTGAATTACCTTGCTTAACCCGCTGCCACCATGACGCCCCAGATAAGCGGCAGAAAATAGATGGAAGGATGGATATAGATTATAGGTAAAGCTAATCAATTTAAAGTATAAAATGTGCCCAAGCTTTTGATGTTTAGTAGAATTCGTACTAGTATGACAGCTTGTCCTCTGTCATATGACTCCCTGTGTTTATTTTTAAGAGCTGCTTTGTGCCACTGATTCATAGAAACGCCTGGAGTAAAACACCAGCCCACCAGGAACCTTAAGTTACTGCATTTCCTCATCCACGATTGCTCTTCCTCTCAGTCCATCTCTCATCCATTTACTGTAAGCAGGGGTGATGAGATTGTGGGTGAAAGGGCCTGCCAGTAGCCACTGATCCCATTACTAAACCTGTTTTCCCAGTGCTCGGGTCAACTGGCTGTAGCAAGTGATGCAGGGAAAGCAGAAGGAGAGTGTGTATGTTTTTTTGTGCATTCATGTGTGTATTTGCGGACACACACACACACACACACACACGCACAGGCTGGTGTAAGCGTGTGTATACAGGACATGGTTGTTTGTGTGTGCCAAAGATTAATGGGCAGTTGAGGTCCACCTTTGGTCGAGGCTAACATTAGAGAGGAGACCACATATTATTATTGAAGCACTCCTGGCCAAAATAACAACCCCTGTGTGTCGAGATACTGCTTTCTCATTCTGGTGATGGACTCTACTGGCCCGCCTTTGATAGGGGCTGGAGCTGGAGTTAGAGAGAAAGCAATGATGGAAACATAGAGATACAGAGAGAGAAATATTGACCAGGAGGCACAAAGACAAAGAGCAATAAAGAGCAAGAAACAGACTGAATACAAGTCAAAGAGCGATAGAAAACGAGGAAAACTGAGAGAAATATCCACCCCAAACTGGTAATCTGTCTACTGAATGTTGCTAAGGAATTATAAATCTATCACAGGGAAGGCAGTGCTGAAACCAGCAGGATGCCACCAACACATAATGAACTGCCTATGGTAATGGAGACAGAGGCACAAACAATGATCCGTACAAGAGTCACATTCATCCCCTCAACCCCCACTTGGTTTTCGCTACCAAAACGAAACATTTCCCCAGTCGATATCTGGGCCTCGAGGTGACAGAACTGTCCCCATTGTTCTGGCGTTCAATGGTCTTTACTCAACACTCGCTTTGGGAAATGGTGTGGTTGAATGTGCCTTTATGTTGCTGTATGTCAACAGGGAGAAGTGAGACAAGGAGATTTAGGTAGCCGTTAAAAGAGGTATTTGTACACGTATTGCAGAATGGTGGTGATTTCATTTTAGAGTTGTGCACTTAAGTTACTTGAAAAACACATCTATCTTTGGTTGCTCAACTTCTCCCTGACGGACAGCGCACACGCCCGGTACGCGCGCTTGCACACCACGTTTTCACACTCCAATCCACTGTTCGTGTAGCCAGAAGGGGAGGATATGTTGCCAACATATAATTCTCCTCCCTCTGCTCAAACTCTTCTCTCCTCTCCTCAACTCTGTATCTATGTGGAATGCTTTTGAAGATGATAAACTGCTATTTTTCGATTTGCCCTCTGCGAGACATCTCCCATCTCACAGCTTTCTCTGGTCCAGTCAGACCAGCCATCACATCCACGCATGTAGAGATGTGCAGGCTGCGCTGAGCCAAGGCTCTAGCTTCAGGCGCCGTGGCTGGCTCTCCAACTAGCAACCAGGCTGTCAGGCTTGACCCTGTCGGAGACCTGGTCGCTGTGTCTTTACTTCATCTGCTATCACTGTGAGAGAAAAAAAAAGGCTAAAGATGGTGGTCAGGGAAATAAGTCAAGGCTACTGGATGTAATTCAACCAGATATTTTGCGTGCACTAGTTTGTTGTGGCGTCCTTTAAACTTGGACTCATCTTTGTCATTTTTCCTTTAAATCTAAGTCCTGCAATGTTACCAGTAAATAAAATATAAACTTAGGGGAAAAAAGTCAGTTTCCTCATCTGTTGAGCCCCATAAAAATACAAGGCAACAGCAAACAAGTCATCATCCCCAGAAACCCAAATAAGCTCGAAAGCACTGCGGGGAGATAATGATTGTATCTTCCAGTCACAAGTCTAAGTCCATGCAGTGGTGTAAAAAAAACATTTTGTCATGTTGTAATCATCTTTGGAATTAAGTTTATCATTAGGAGTAGTAGTAGTAGCAGAAGTAACTGGATGCAACACATTCTGTCCACAAATGAACCGGCAAGTGGATATTTATAAATCATGCAAAAGTTTTTGCAGCATTATTTACAGATTTTGTTTACTGCAAAAACAATTTCATACATTGTGTGTATTGATTCCCAGCCTACTATTAGCATTTTTTGCCCCAGGCAAGCGCAACAATGAGATTTTGCCTGAAGATCCCAAAGACAGGACAAGCAAATGAATAACAGCTCGCCCCATTTACTTGTTGTTGCATTGTGTGCTTTAAATGTGAGTCAGTAAACGAGCATGTGCTGTGTGCGTGTGTGTGTGTGTGTGTGTGAGAGAGAGAGAGAGAGAGGAGAGAGAGAGCAATTGTATTGTGCTTTCTGTGCAATAGCCAGAGATCAATTTTCTGTATGTTTGTGGGATGTGTCCATATATGTGTGTAGTACTCTATATGCGTATGTAAGTGCATGTATATATGTTTGTGCAGGTTATAGATAAAAAAATATGCAAAAGAGAAGGGAAGAAATGAGTGTGCAGGCATCAGTGTGTATGTGTTTATGTCTACACTAAATTAAAAGTTTATCAGTGCACATATACTGTCTATTGCAATCCAGTATGTTGAGTTTTTGTTGAAACCGTGTGAGAGAGGTGTTGATTCAACTCTAGTAATTTTGTACTGTGATGGAAACACAAGCATGAGAGAATTAGTGTATAAGAAAGATTGGCTTATTTAGACAATAAGTAAATATCCACTGGGACTGTACACAGCAAAATTATTATTAAGTATTGTATTTCTCATTTGTTTTTGCTTTTTTCATTTCATTTCACTATTTTTTGGTTTCCAAATAAATTTAGTTAGTTAGTCAGTTAGTTTCCAGAGTGAGTTTGCTCATTCAAGCTTAGTTTTTATTGTTTAAAAATGTTTTGTTTTCATTAGTTTTACTTTTTTTTTTATCAGGGACAAAATTTAAAAAGTTCAGAATAGGCATAACAATAGAAACGCAACACCTTGTGAGGGCAGTTAACTCACAGTCAAGTAGTCATCCCGGTCTCAACTAGAAGAGTGCCCTCAATAGAGTGCAGATGCCCTCCAGGCAACAGATGTTGAAGCACCTACTGCAGTGCCACCACAACTGCCAGATGCAACCAGCGGCGATTTGTTAAGTTCTATCAAAACTGACATGACCTCCACATATGTTGTACTGAGTTGAAACAAGATTTCAGACTGAAGCAGCTGTTGATCACTTGCGGCCCATAGGGGCTTAAGAGGAGTAAGAAGTCAGCTGTCAATGATTGTATAAAACAGAGCAGTAAAAAAAATAGAATTACTGCCTCACAGTTGTATGTCTCCACCAACCAGTCAAGACACCCACCCAGTTTGAAGGAATTTAATATGGAACTTAACACTATATTGACCTGTAACATTTGAAAATTAATAAAAGGCATAAAGTGTATTTTTTGGTAAAATTGAATTTATCACTATAAATGTATGATTCCAGTGAATAATTTGCAGTGAGAAACATGCTTCACTTCAAGATTTATTTTAATGAGGAGTAGAGAGGACTGATAGAGAGCATGAACACTATGGTGTCACAATGAAATTGACCTTTGTGCATTTAGATATAAAATGTCATCATTTTATCCCTATTAGACATTTGTGTGTAATTTTGTAATAATTAGTTATGCCTAGTGGGGATAATAAACATGTGCACCAGTGCCTCCCCATGCCTGTGCTGACAAATTTGACCAAAAAATCAAATACTAAAACTAAAGACATTTCCTGTATATTTTTATTTTATTTTGTTAGTTTTGGAAGTACATCATCCTACAACATCCTTTCAGTTATTTTTCTAGTCACTTTCAAGTCTTGCTTTTACTTTTATTTCAGTTAGGCTAGAGCTACAACAAGGTGTCCTTAACTGGTTATGAAACAGTCTCAGTTTAATATTGATGCCTCTGCATGACCAACATAAGCAAATGAGGCCATCAGTGAGAGGACTGGGTATTTTTGTACACTCGTACAGGTTGGATTCTCCGTGAAACTGGATAAAACAAGCCTGTGTCTACATTTTCCCAGGCAAAGTTACAATAAGTTGCCAGTTAAAAAGAAGTAAGTACTGTAGAGATTTTTGTCCATTTATATTTATTTTTGATGTTTCATTTTGTGGAATTGTGGTGGAAATGATACCACTTTTGTCCACAGGTTCCCCAAAATCAATAAAATTAAAAAGATCCAACAAGCTCTTTCACACCCAGCTTTAGTTTTTAATTTTGTTTTACCTTTAATAACTTGATACACAAATGAAAGGCTGAGCAAAGCCTGTCTGTCTGTTTGCAAGCTGACTTTATTGCCTGCTTCTTCGTCACCTGTGGAGTCTCTACACATGCTGGTTAGCTCAGCCTCAGGCTGGACAGAGTAGATACCTGTCAACATTAAAGGGCTCATCAAGATGAGTGACAAATGATGGGCAGAGATTTGACCAGCTGAGGGAAGGGAAGCACAGAGCTAACAACAAATTATTTAAATAAATTATTTAAAGTGGTTCAGCCAAACTGGTGAGTAACCTTTCCTGTCATGTGAAGTGCTTGTTTACTGGCCACTGTATCACACCTGACCTATCTTTTAAATTGATACCATCTTTTTAAAGAAGGACTGTAGACAGTTTTCAGGGCATAAACACCAATGATCTGTTGATCTTTACAAATTAAGACTTGATAGTCTTAACAATGGCATAGCCAAAAAAGTTGAAATCAAATTGTGACCTTAAAATTGAAAGTCATATCGAATCATGGATTCGTTATAATAAGAGTTAAAATTATAGGTGCTGCGCAGCAATGGTCGGGGCCGGGCAATTTTAGGCAAAATTAGGCAATTCTGAGCAACAAGCAGATGAAAAAAAGGTGGCATTCTAATGTGCATTTTACATCAGTTGAGGCTTGAACTCACAATTTCTGGCACAAGAGACTCTGCATATTGACTGATAGCTAAGCCAAATAAACAGGGAAAAGAGACAAGGGATAACAGGGAAACGTGTTGATAGAGAGTATTTGTCTCTTCCCAAAACTCCCTGAATCATAATTATTTAAATCTTAGCAGTCTCTAATCCACATAGCATGATACCTGAACATAAGGCTTTCACATTTGAAAGTCCATCCTGCCTTAGCCGAGGCTCGAACTCACAACTTCTGACACTGAAGTCCATCTTCTATCTCACTGAACTAATTGGCAAGTGACAGTTCATGTGTGGTTTCACAAATTGACTAAGCCAAGGATCAGGGTGCCAGGCAGCAGCCATCCATGCCATGGAAAAGCAAATTTCAAAGTGAAAGTTCCAAAGCTGTAGCACATATGGTTGATTTGTTGTGAATTTTCAAAGTTTTGAAATTTAGAGGCTTGCTGTAGCGCCACCATCAGGACTATTGTCTTGTGTTTCCAGTTGAGGACATCTGGCATGGCACTGGACCTTTGTGAAAAGTTTGGGTAGATTTCTCATATGGAAATGTTGTACAAGCTGAGGCTTGAACTCACAACCTTCAACACCAAGAACCATCCTCTATCTCACTGAGCTAATTGGCAAATGGAAACACCACTTGTAGCTTCACAAATTGACTAAGCCAGTCACCTGTGTGCAAGACAGCAGCTGTTAGCATGTAAAGGCAGATTTCAAATGGCTGTCAAAAATTCAGTTATTGAGACAAAAATCCCAAAATACACAAATTGCATCTAGACAGCATGGAGATGTTGGTCATTAGTTTTTAACAATGATTTATTGGCTCCAAAAGTGAAAAACTGATGTTTAAAAATGACATTTTTGCATTGACTCCAATTGTTCGTATGAGAGTGAAATTCAAAATGCTGTAAAAAATTCAGTTTTTGAGATAAAATTCTGATATTTTCCAAACATCATCTACCATGACTCCAAAATTTTGTCATTTTTTTTTCATGAACATTGAAAATGTATTTAGCAAGAATTTGCAAGTATATGTTTATAATACCGTTTATAGTCAAACATTTTGATGCACTGTAGGCTCAGTTTTCAATAAATCAAAAATCTGTGTGGATCGTTTGTGTAGGACAGTCTGAAGATGCTCTGTAGCAAGTTTGGTGTCAACTGAAACAAAAATTGTGGGAGGAGATAGGTTTAATAAGTTTTACAGTTTTTGAAAAAAACAGAGTGATGGACTTCATAATTTGCAATAGGTTTAAATGTACAAAAGTTTCTTCAGTATTGGGGCTACATTGTGGTGAAAGTTGTAAATCTGTAGCACATATGGTTGATTTATTATGAATTTTTTGAACTTTAGAGGCTTGCTGTAGCGCCACCATCAGGACTATTGGCCTGTTTTTGCAGCTGAGGCAATCTGACATGGGACTGGACCTTTGTGCAAAGTTTGGTCATTTTTCGTGCATGGGAAGTAGGATTTCCTCGGAAGGAAGAAAGAAAGAAACAAAGAAAGAAACAAAGAAAGAAAGAAGAAGAACATGCAGGATTACAATAGGGTCCTGGCAGCTTAGGCTGCCCGGCCCCTAATGACAATCAGTTCCTACTCTAAAAAGCTGATTAACAGGTAAAATAATTCAGTTGTTGTGTCTGGAACACAGGAGGTGGGTGACAGAGGTAGAAAGAGCTTCTGGCACAAATATTTCTATAGATTACGTGTGCGCTTGTTCATATGGGAAATTCACAACATATACACACTACATACCGCTGGTACGACAAGTAGCACGGTGACATTTTATAGTAGACTGGTGGCAATTCAACCAAACATTAATTTGAATTATCTTGATTGTTTATTTCTCCGTGAGGCACAGTGGACTCCTGTAGACACAGTGTGCTGTTTTGGTGAAAAGGGAATTCCTGAATAAGTGATGTAGAAAAGCTTTTTATAGCAAAGTCGTGTGAAAGTTTAACCATGATGACAATGCTCTTGTCTGTGGCCTTCATCTGACCACAGGCTGTCTGCATATAAAAACTATGTTCGACAAACAAACTACGATAAGGCCAAAGCAGTCTTTTGATGATTGGTGCTACTGTGAGACACCCTAATTGGTTAAGGTAAGCATGCAGCAAAAAACTGATTGCATATTTACACATGTATGTTCATTTGAGCGAGGACAGGCCAGTTCTCTGCAGGACTGAGGTGTCAAAATTAGAGTGACAGACAACATCATCACTGTCGGGCTTCTGGAGCGAGCACTGACAAAAAAATAAATGCCAAAAATCTGCATGATTGACGTCTTTTTAGAGAACACCCTGGTCCAAACCTTCACTCACTGCAGTTAAAAATGATCTGGTGGAGAAATAGATGGTGTCTCTGGTGTTCCAAAGATCTATGATGTATCTCTACTTGAGTACAGTACTGCAAATAAATTAGTCAAAGGAGCAGCAGAATATATCATAAACATGTAGCCTGAATAAACAGAGTTACAGCTTGATTCCACTCTATTCCATTCCAGTGGAATCAAGGCTTTCCTGCACTGTTTGTGATGCTGGCCAAGAGAGCATCAGATTAACAAGTAGCAGCACTGTCTAAACCCACTTCACACCAATGAAGATTTCCAAGTGCAGCTTTGCCAAGCTGTCAATGGACATTCACCTCAAATGTGCAGAGATACAGGGCACTCCAGACTGCAGTTTGATTTTTTTTTTTCTCTGCTGTTTCCTGACATACTAGAGACTGCGTCATTAGGACTTCAAATGAAAAATGTTTCCTTGTAAACATATGTGAAAACTAGACAAGATTTAAGTACTTTTTTTAAAATACTTTTTATCAAGTCAATTCACATCCGAGCTTTTTCACTTTCTTCCTGACCTTCATCACACCCAATCTCCCCTCTCCTCACATCTTCTCTCTTCCACGAGTTAGTCAATTACAATCACGTTTAAACAGGAGTTTAAGATGCAGCAGACTGAGTTGAAGGGACAAACGCTCTTCCAGTGGGCAGACAGACAGTGAGATTGGCAATGCCTCTTATCTCCATCAGAGGCAAAGTGGGTTGCCAGGTTGAGATGAGGTCACACATGGTCTATAGCCCAGCGACAGGGCCCTGGCTCTGCCTCATGGCTCTAACAGTGGGACACACACGTACACACACACACGTACTTGCGGGAACTGGCAGCTTAGAGGAATGCTCTCATTCAGCACAGGGGCAACGGAAGTCTGTCAGAATGAAGCTGAACTACTGAGCTGTGCGTTGATGTAACCACCACAGAGCTGGCAGTATATGGGGTTGCCGGTTCAGTCTCAGACAAACACACACATACACACAAGCTAAAAAATAAGATTATAGGCACTATTATTCAGATTTTGTTGTCTGACAAAATTACAATTTCTAGCTATTCAGCTCACACTGATATAATTCAATGCACATAGAAATGAGATATCATACAGGTTTGTATTTATTTATACATTCTCCTGTGTCGACTCTCCATTCACTTCACTCCTCTACCCACAAATGTTTATTGGAATGCACGCGGGACGCCAAATAGAGATGCACTGATTGACAAAACCACATCTTGGGCCTTAAATGAGAGTTTATGTGTGCATGGCGGGCATATTTACAACTGTTAACAAATAGCCTTAGGGGAGAGAGGGGGCACCAGAGAGATAGAGTCAGCAGAGTGGGAGGGAGTGGAGAAATAAACTTTATGGAAATGGTGGACCAGCGGAGACCCCCGACTACAAGCTGCATAATGCAACAAAAGAAGGGGATGATGTTTGTGTCAGAGTACTTTCTAATATTCATACGTTACATTTTCCAACTTAATTGGAATCTGTCAGGGCGCATTGGCCGTGAGTGGCATCACAGCAGCAGCTGGGCTGTTTCCCCACGGCTGATGAGATGCAATAAAAAGAGAGGGAGAGAAAGAGAGAGGGAAGTGGATTGCAGGGCGCCGAATGAAATGCAATTCAGAGTCAATGGGAGTCAAAAACACATTACTGCAAGCATGGCTTGAGTAAACCTGTAAAGGGAAGATTGTTTAAGACAAATACTTCCGCCTATTCAAACCCAACTGTTCCCTCTGGGGACTGTCTCTCTCCCATCAACTCTATCTGCCTGTCTATTTATCTGGATTTTACACACTCACATGTCCTGACATACACAGACACATGCACATACACAAACATCTATGTTTTAGCAGCAAACTGGAATGACAAACGGCCAAAGGGGGTGCGCACCTTTGGGATGACCATGTTAATAAAATTACCAGATTGTAAATTGCAGTTATTGTTGGAGGGGCTGGGGGCTGCCAATGCTAGTTTTGTAAATTAACTGATACCAGTGGATCAATCTGCAGGTATAGAGCGACAGTCACTGAACTAGGAAGTAGAACATTTTTAGAAGCAGACCTGTAGATCACATCACCATAATCTAAGATGGGAAGAACTGTCATTTTAACCAGGGTGTGCTTTGCAGAGTGGGTAAAGCATTCTTTATTTGTCCATTTCTAAATAATCTCAAACATGTTTGAACTGTAACTTTGGGCCAACATACAGTATATACAGATATTAGTGTATCTGTGACTTAAGCTAAATTGCTGATAACCAGCCCAGCAAATGCTTTGGGCGCTAGATTTAACACACATCAGCTGATGGAAGGCCGTATTTATACACCTCATTATCAATGCCAATGAAAGCACATGTTGTTGTGAGCTCACACCTGCGCACACTGAGGGGAGAGCACATAGAGAATTAACAAATAACAGATGGAAACAATGGAAACATGTTACATGTGTTTCTGTATTACACTCTGGCATTCATGTAAATGACTACTCACACATATACTCAACAAAAAGGAGCTTGTTGTCAGAATTGGCATGAAAAGGTGCCAGTGCTGTAAGCAGCCTGCACAAAATGCGCACACAAACAAAACTACCTGCCAATGTAAGATCTCTTACGCTACAAGATCTGACACAAGCCTACATTTCAAATACAAGTGAATGTATTCACTGACAATACTGTATATCCTGGCATGCTAATTCAACAACTGTTTATGGTCTTGCATTTGACTGTTTGTATGGTTTAAATACTGTTCAGAACTGTCAGTGAGGAAAAACTAAAATAGGAAGAAAACTTTAGACAGTGGGTCAGAGAAGCCAACATTTTCTTATACCTAAACAACAGAAAAGGTCAATTTCCAAATGACTTCCCAAATACCATGCATGACTGGAGAGTACAAACAACAGAACACCAGTCATGTCGTTGAACATGTGGTTAAACATCTGCAAATTGATTAGATTCAGGCACCAAAACTACTTGGTCGGGTTTAGGAAAAGATCGTGGGTTAGGTTGTTTAAATTACATATGTCATGTGACAGAAGTGATGGAAATTATGTGGCACATACGTAACGAAACGTAGATAACATAAAACTCTGAATAACTCGGTGCTGACTTCTGGTTTCACATGGGACAAGAACCACAGTCTACTGGTTGAAAGTCCTGTGTTTGTTTGACCCATCCGTCCACCTCCACCTCTGGCTTTGTCACTCTTATACTTCTTCATTCATGATTACTACAAGCACAAGAGGTCGCTGCCTAACAATAATAATAAACATAAATATAGGTTGCAATAAGCTGCTTGTACAGATGATCTATATGCACATTTTTCTGGTGAAGACAGTCCATCAAAACCTGTTTCATCTTTAATATAAAATACAATGCACATTAAGAGGACAGCTACAAAAGATAAGTAAAGTAAGTTAATGTCCTCCACTTCTTTGGAATATGAAGACTGCCATGAAGTGAGATGACAATTCCTCACATCCCTCTGAGTGGCACTCTGTTCACTCTACATTAACGCTGCACTATAAGGGCAGACAATTTACTGACAGAAAGCTTTGGGTGCTAGTGGAAGAGCCTAAGCTTCAGCTGTACAACTGAACTGAGTCATAAAAGGTGATGTACAGTATCTCAGAGAGGAAATATACTGCTCTTCTGTTGCTATTGAGTTTGGTCAGGGAAGAAAAGGCATGGCATACCCTGAACTACATGTGCTATACACTTACATAGCACTTTTAAACTGGGAACAGAACATGATAATGCCTCACATGCACAAGTGCACGCACACAGCTGACCTGCCATGCAAGGCGCTGCCCTGCTCATTGAAAGCAGTCTGGTGTTCAGTGCCTTTGACATGTCACCCAACCCGCATTACATGGATGATTACGTGAATGTGGAAAATGAGCAGAGTTGTTGTTTGTCGTCTAGGCTCTGACATCTTTGCTCTCAACAAAGAAGCACCAAGCTCAGCACAGCAGGGGGAGCCACGATAATAACTTCCCCTCTAGGGGATCGCAGACTCTGGGCCTAGTTGTGGATGCTGGGGTTGAAGTGGGGCTTTTGAAATGCTGTAAAACAGCAGCATGAGTTTTAGCTGAGCTGAACACTGATGACTTGAGTACGTGATGATTATGATGTGTTGGGTATATGTTGCAGTGACAGGAGTATTGTATGTGGTGTAAGTGTGGCAATGGACTCGCAGTATTGGCTTCATTTATACACCTGGACAGGAGGCTGTCAATCAAACCACCAAGCTTGCAATTATTGAACAACCAGCTGTACCATCTCTGCAAGAAGTTTATGATCTCATCATCTGTGTTTTTACAATAATTTTAAGCCAAAGAAGTCATTACCATAACAACACATCAGCCTACCTGTACCTGGAATTTGTGGTAAAATGGTAAAACCACCTAAGTCTACAACTGAAGGGCTAGGGTCACTAGCACTGGGAAGACTTTTTAAATTCTAGTTCATACCCATTAGCCATACTGAACTGTAGCAAACTGGAGAATCAGAAGGACAGAAATGGCTCAATGGAAGTAGCAAAGCCATGGATATTTGATGGAGAGTTAGGCGCTCACTGGTTGCAATTGTGATTGATGCAGCCTGAAGCAGTAAGGACAGATACGCACGTGTCAACTCTGTAGACAGCTGAGACAGTTCATTCAATACAAAAATACCTCTTAAACTCTTGCTTGTAGCTCAAAGGCTGTAACTGATGTCACCGAAACTATCCTGTCATAAGCTACAGGAGAACACACTGAACACGCTCATGGAGTGTGAGAATTGCAGCAAGTTAAAAAACTGAGACTCTCTGCTTTCCATCAGAAATTTCATGTCTTGATTCCATAGTTACATTTGCAGAACCAGCACAAATTTTATACCAGAAATTATGTATGAAGAGTGAAATTTCTGGGAGTGAGAGCAAGTATAAACATTTTTAAAAGAATATTTCACAGCTGCTCTTCACGCTGACGGTAATGTCACCAACTCTGACTCTGAATAAAATGTGTGCAATTTTCACAGAAACAGTTTGCAGAAGAAAAGTCACAGCAGACTATTTCCTATAAGTCTGCATGTTTCTATGTATTTTTTGGGAATTTACTGGCAAAGCTGTGGGAGGAGTAGGGCAGCAAAAATCCAATACAGAAGAGGACTAAGTTGTAGGAAGAAGTGTGGCGGATTATCAGTTGTGTGTGAATGTGCATTGCACATCAGGCACACTAAATGATCAGACCATTAAAAGAAACAATATTTTTTTTCTATAATGTGCAAAGAGTAGTATAAACTGAGCAGTAAGCAACTAATGAAGAACTGGCAAGTGTAGCAGTCAGCTCTCACTAAGTCTGAAACCTTTGCAGTTTGCAGCTGATAGACATATCAATTTGTATCTACTATCAGCATAACCATATTATATTACTTGGTTGTTTATGTCATTGTCCCATTTTCAGTACTGTATATTACAGTATGTGTTGCATGTTGTGTGTGCTAGAACCTAAATATACATAATGCACTTCATTCAAAGTCACCAAAATGTCCAAGTTTCTGATGTTAAGATGCAGTCATTGAGGGTTTAGGTAGTGTGTCACAGGCTGGCTCAGGATGAGGCGGCTTTATAAACCAGAGAAAAAACATTTCCCTTACCTTTGGAGGTCCAACGGAGAGTTACCGAAAAGGAAAGAGAGAGAGAAATTAGTGCATTCTTGAATGAGAAGCCAAGTTCTCCACAGAAAGCAACTGGTAATTAAGTCTTTTGCAGGAAATTAGTCCACAATTGCGAGACAACTCATCATTCCAGTGCATTTTACCAATAATAGGCTTTAGTTGGCATGAAACTGGCTGTAATTTAGGTCATTTAGCCTAAATCAGTCTGCTAATTGTAAAGAGAACAAAGTTTGGTACAAGAACACACTTGTGTGTCCCTTTTACCGACACAAAATGGAGAGAAACACAGAGTTGGAGTCTCTGTAGAATGTGCAATATTAGTCACAACAAAGGATATGTCGTAAAATGTACAGTCATGGCTTGAACCTTTTTTTTCTGACAATAGAGAGAACCATACTTTCACATTGGTGGTTCACAGTGGTTGGTCTGTTTTAAAAGGAAAAGTTTAACTAATATTCATGAGAAAAGAACTGCCGAAACTAAATCAATCATCACATCACTTAATGATAAGTTATAATCACTATTACACCTGCTGTCACTAACAGCTGAAGGGAAAGAGTTGCTTGCATTATAATTTAACTTTTTTTCATTCCATCTTTCGCGCATCCTGCTTTGTCTGTTTCTATTTTACTCGGTGACCCTTTTATAATCCCCAGACAATAGCTGTGAACTCGTGGCATTCAGCGGGGAGTTATACACGTGTAGATGGATAATGCAATTTTGATTTTGATAGTAAAAGGATGAGATTTTGATCTTTGTTCAAAAATAGGCGCTGTGTGCTTTTTGTTGCATTGTATTTTGGTTTAGTGAATTTACTACTGATGGTATCTCAGTCTTTTCTATGACAAATTTCTCCTGGCGTGATCCCTGAATACCAATGGAAAATGGTAACTGTTTTGTTTCTTTATTTACAAGGCAGTGATCTGCCATTCGTCATTCATGTTTTGGGATTTACTATCAAACTCCTTTGTGCCATCTTGTGACACAACATGTGACATCTTCACTGTATTTGACCACTCAGAAAACATTAATGCATTGTGAAAATGAGGCAACAGCCAGATGAAAACACACTCACACATAAGAATCCCCCCTCCTACACATATGCATATGGTCACATCCACAGCTAAAATCCAGTTACACGCATACACACACAAACACACCAGGCATATAGCTGGGAACATCTGGAGCTGAAGTCGATTGGAAGTCAAACCACAACGCTGGCGGTGAACCAAAGCAGAAGGCGACAGATCTAGGCAATCACAGCTATCTCCATCATTGGCCTGCTCTGCCTCCCCGAACCCTCCACCTCCCGAAATTCACCACAATGACTTTGAGAAAGAATCACAGGCTCTCTCCACCAGCGCTGCAGGGTGCAGGAAGTTCAGGACCAAAGTCAAACCAATGGCACTGATAAGTGAAACTAATTCAGAATTTTAACTCTGATGGCACACAAAGCAGTGCATACTGAAACAGTGCATAATGTTTCCTTCATTTTGTAACTATTACAGATAATACCAGTTTTATAAACCACAAACTGGTAGACAAACTGTAAGGCTGAGAGGAAAAATCTATTCACTTCAGTATCATGGTTCTTTTTTTATATAATTCCTGAACTGACTTTTTGATTGCTGAATTGATTTTATATAATTAATGGGCTACTGGAAATTAGCATCACAATTGCGTGAATATACTTTTCCCCATGGCCTAGTGTTGAAAAAGCAAACAAAAAACACAAAAAATCCTAACATGAAATCGTAATACTTGTAGAATAGCGATACTTGAGGGGGATCTTTTATGCTTTTCTTTATTGTCTGTCATAAATATGATGTTACAATGTTGGATGTTCTTGTTAAAAATGGAAAAAAGCATCAGGTAAATGTATGTAACAGTAATCCAGGTTTTAGAATACAACATTTTCAACACTTGTTTCTATGGGTTATGTTTGTGTTCAGTGTCTCACAGAAAGGGCTTTTTTTTCAGTTGAGAAGGCGTTTCTTATTTTCTGTTTTTCCCTCTGATGTCCCGCAGCTGCTCGCCTCTCTGTGATTTACAGTTTCTGATGGAAAAGGTATCTTTATTTGTTGCTGAAGTAACTGCTACAGCTAGGTAGGCTGTACTCCCTGAGTGTTTGAGCTCCCATTCCTAGAGTCAGCTGCATGTAGGGAAGTGCTAACCGCTAACAGCGAGTAAACCTCAGGAAACCACAAAAATCGCCAAAAGATGCGGCAGAAGGAAAACCAGAAAATGTTTCCTCCATAAAAAAATGACCCAGTTTCACCAAAATCAATGACTAAAGTTATAAAGTTGTGTGCTTGTGTACTGTAATCAGTCCCCAGAAACACTCTTGTCTCATTTGTGGTCTCATAAAGAGTAAATTGATTTCATTCATTGCCCCATATTGCTATTGTCCATGCTAAGACAGTGTTCAGAAGCACTCAGGGTGCTAACTAGCCAGCTAGTGGCTAAAGTAGCTAACCACTAGCAAATAAAACTGTCCAGTAAACTCTGTCACGCAAACAGTCAAAAGTTGAAGCAGAGTACTTCAGAGTACTTGTATAGAGGAGCTGCGTAAAGGTTTTTTCAGCTCCTGAAGGGGGTCATGACAGAACAAGTATTATGTTTGTATCAAATTGGGAGCCTTATGCACTCTAAAGACTGGTAACATTCCACTATACCTTATAGTTGCATCAACAACAGGTTCATCACAGGTAGTGCTCATTACAGTGTGTTTGTATTTGATTGCATTGCAGTATGTAGTAAAGTGGTTTCCAATTTTATGGTCACTCAGTGTATAAGAAAAGTATGTGCAAAAATGAGAAAGACAGAGAATCTTTTCCTGAGCACAACATGCATTAACAACACTAGTCCATGATTGTCGTAAAATGTCACACAGTAGAGGGCAAAAAAGGGCTTGCAACGGGCCTAGCTACATGGTTATTATTCCTGTCGCCCTCCACCTCGTCTCCTCCCCTTTCCTTCCTCTTCTGTCACTCACGAAGCCACAATGTGCGATACAGCACAAATGACATTAAAAGCAATTGCAAGCTGCAAAACAGGTGGAATGTACATTAGCTGTGATTCATGGCAATCTAGTATGTTTGTGTGCGGTGTGAAAATAAAAGATGATGATTGAAGACAAAGAACAGACGTGTCAGTGAGCTTCTTTTTAAAGCCTTATTTAAAATGTCTTGATGAGGCCCTTAAAGATGTGATTGCACCATCAGCTCTTTCTGGTTGACATTTAATACAGGTTTTCCTCCCACAAGGATTCAAGCCACACATGAGGGAAAATTGCAAGACGGAGTAAACACACGCACTCACCACCTTGATTAAATCCATTCTCGAAAACCTAAACACACTTGCGCTCTTATTAAGGCTAATTCTAAACCTAAACTAAAAATCACAACAGCATTAACTCACAAACCAACAGCAATAACAACACAAACACTCATTTACGAAGAACAAGGGCTTGTTTGCCAATTTGGGTTTAGCCTTCAAATTAAAAGCATTAAACATGTAAAAGAGAGATATACATCAAAGGGCCAATATGTAACAATTGCCCATACAAAAATGAGTACTGTAGCCCAAACAGTGACTATTTAACATATGATCTATGGTTGAAGTGAGTTGTTTCCCCCATCCCCTACTCCCCAGACTCAAGGAAAGTCAGCCAGGCTGCACAAGTGTAAGTTGAGATCAACATTATAATTTGACTCTGTCAATGTAAAGCTAAGCCTGTTAACCAGACAAACGAAACAAAGGCCCACTGTTCTGAACGTGCACACTCTGGAGTTTGAGTTCAGTGACTGCCCGTCTCACTGCCAGACCCCATTAACATATTTCTCAATTTAACCATTATAAACATCTACTCCTTCTAAAAAATTATTAATGATTTTTTACAACTCATAAACAGACACTTATTTATTTGGCTAACAGCTGGCATTCATTTTAAATCTAATTAATGTGAAACAGGCGAACAAAAGCAGTTATTAGAGCCCAGAATGGAAATTTCAAAGGAGGACACCACGGCTGTGACACTGTTGTCAGAAAAGCGAGTATATCAACTGTGCATGTTTCCCTAATTTCTGATTAATTTTTATGATTTATTTGACAAAATGTATTACAGATTTCTCCTTCAGTAATTTGCATGCAATTGTTACCAGTTTTATAATTAAAATAATTATGATAATACTACAGATGATCAGATTTTTATACATACATATCAATTTATATTATAAATTACTGGTACTTTTGTCTCCACTATGTAAATAAGCCTTTAATGTTAGTGTATTTGTTTGTATTATTTGTGTTGTAAACATTGTAAGAATTTGGAATATAGCAACTACATAACTATTGCAAATGGAATCTACAGTAGGTACAAAGAAAATAACCGAATGGTTTGACAATCTGTCAATTGGCAATGATTTTATTTTCCTTTACTTTGCATTGGTTCCACAACCTATTTGGGGTTGTTTTATAGTAGTGGTTGTTAGTATTCTGAACTAATATTTGTCATTTTCATAGTTTAATACCGTTGAGATTTTTGCCTGCAGAATATGCTCTGCTTGTTTTAGATCTTTTTAGACATTTATTCTACCACATAGTTCTACCAGAATTTGGAATTTATGTCAAGTATGAGATGTATTGCCTTGACTCAGATGAATTGCTGCCTTTGCTACAGCTGGGAGATTAAACAGGAGGGGGCACAGCGTGCATTTCTTGCCATGGCAAAAGGCTGTGCAAATGCATTCACTCGCAAGATCATTGTGAGGTGATTCGGAGGACCACAGAGAGCTGTGGATTATCTGCTTTCAGAATGATGTTCTGCTCATTTAATGGCCCCTATGCTGATCGAGGACATAGTCAAATTGCCAGAAGGATACAGCAGGGGAAAAAAAAGGGCATTGAGGTCTTTCAGAGGCTGTCGCTACCATGGCATTATCATGAAAACATGGTTGCCAGCATGAGGGATGAAAAATTGTGTTTTGATAGGACTTTGGTCTTTTCAAGGAAGCCACCTCAGTTGTCAAGTTGTCCCCAAGGTAAAGGCTGGGGGGTTGGCCTCAGAAGAAGTACAGGGGACTGAGTGCTCCCATGATGAGAGAAAGCGACCCTTCAGCCTGAAAACAGCCCTGCATTTAAAAACAAGTGTGAATTTGCAATAGCTGAGACCACCTGCAAACGTACATGCATCCACATGTGCACGCATTCACACACACACAACCAAGTTGACCCCAGAGTGGAACTCAGTCACACCAGTGGAAAAAGGAACTGCCTGCCGCTGAGTCCAGTGATGCCTTTCACAAGTGTCTAGAGTTACAAAAGGGGGTGTGACTTAAAGTGGAGGGGGCGAGGAAAACCATCAACAATGAAAAATGAACTCTGCTGAGTCCAATGATTCCTCCCACAAGTGCCTTGGGTAATACAAGTTATAAAAATAGGTTATAGAAAGGTGGGGCTAAAGTATACGGGCAGCGCTAACATGCACCATTAAGACAGGAATTATCAGCAGAGATCAGTGATGTCTCCCACAGGAGCCTACAAGATACAGTTCATGAGTTATGAAAGTGATGTGACTGAAGTGTAGGGGGTGGGGCTAATGAATGCTGAATGAAAAGGGAACTCTGATGAGTGCAATGATGCCTCCCAAAAGAGTCTACGACAAATGGTTCATGAGTTGGTTCAGTCTTTGTGAATCCAGTTAAGTTAGGTGCCTTTTTGTTATAGGCCACTTCCAATTGGCATTGGCAATTGGCATGAACACAACCAGACACCACCACACCCACACACTTGACCTCCATGCCAAATTTCAGCCTCCTAGGGTGAAACTTGTTTTGTGGACTGATCGACCGACCGACAGACCAACTGACCGATTGACCAACTGAGCTGCTGGTTGAAGCTAAAATGATGTGTTGGTGGGCTGTGTTGCCTTAGGTAGTGGTGAGATGATCAAATAAAATCCTGGTGTTCCAGTTTGAGGAACAGATCCCTGAGTTCAAAGGCTTATCAGGCACAAAAACACAACATACCAATTTATAATATTACAAGGAAGGATTTTACTGGTGGGAACTTATGGTGGCAATCTAGCATCTCTTGATGATGATAAATAGTAGAAATGCTCCAGTTACGTTTCAAGGTGCCAGAAATGTGTCATGGCACATATTTGATTGGTAAGCGCAGCGCCTTGCCAGATGACATTGTACTGTGTTCCAGCAAAAGTTGTGCCAGGTTCTACTTTTTGTGAGACAGCCACACATTTTTTGTTGGAGCCCTTTGCATCAAGACCCTGCAGTGTCAGCGCAGTGGCATCATTCAAATGAGTAAGGGGAGTAAGTATTTTTCACACAGTGCTAATGTCGGTGGAGACTTCCCTTCTGCCCAACTGCTTCGAGGGACATTGTTGGAATTGACAATGTCTCACTATGGAGCAAACCAGTCCATCCACACAAATAAAAAGGGTGGAACCATGGAGGCAGAGGAGGGTGGCAACAGAGAACAAGGCCACTGTGTCACCACAACAGCAGGTAATTTCTCACATCCTTTTCATACTACAAAAGGCCAGCAGCAGTGGTGTTGGTGTAGGTTCAATGTGGCAATCATGCTGTCAAAGATACAGTAGTACAAAAAAAAAAAAAAAAAACACCCCTTGCTCCTTAAATAATTGTCATTGTTAAATCATGTCAAATGATCCAAGTGCATAGACACCCAAGTATTACTTCCATTTGTTATGTCTCTTTCCAATGCCATGGACAGTAATGCTGCTACTCCACTCTTCTGGGATGTCTTAGCACAAGATTTTAGATGCAGCGATTTGCTCCTATTCAGTCAAAAGAGCATCAGCGAGGTCAGGCACTAACGTGGTAATAAGGGCTGGCTCGGTGAAAATCATCCCAGGTGTTCAAAGGGGTTGAGGTCGGGGCTTTGTGCCAGTCATGTTACTTCACAGCAAACTAGGAAAATGATTTTCCTTATGCATGGACCTGGCATTGTGCACAAGTGGCCATATAGTGAATGTAAATGAATATAATAATACTTCACACCAGATGGTTCTTTGTCTATGTCATCAATTATAACTGTGGAACATGCAAATCAGTATGTATTATCCCTCGTACACATGCCAACAAACAAGCAATGTGATCACATTAAATACAGAAGTTAGTCAATTTTACACTTTGGAGACGATTTTTTTTTTTTTTTATCATAGATATATCTTTTCTCTGCTTGGACAACTAGGCAACATGTCCAACTGCTTAGTAGAAATTCTGCATATGGAGAGGGTGACTCAAACAAACTTTCACCCAGGAGACCATGGTTCATGTCCCATATGAAACCGAGCCATCATTAAAAGTTGTAAGGCAAAGAGCAGATAAGGTGAGAGCAGCACAAACTGGACCAAATTAGGTGGGTAAAAAGATCCATTGTTGAAACGCTTCTGAATTGCTGCTGGTGGGACACGCAGCCATGTGACGGACGAACAAAAATCATGGCCCAGTGGAATCAGCAGGTTATTGTATCCCAAAATATGGTCTTATCCTAAACCTAACCGAACTGCGACTGTTAAAAAGGTTTCATGGCCACCTCAGATACACTCGCTGAAGGGTAATTTGTGCTTCAGCATCAGACGCCGAGGGGCAGTGACAGATCGTTTTTAAGTCGGGATGAGAACATTTTGTTTCACTTGCCTTTCCCCTGGAGCTTTCATTGATTTGGCCCACATTCTTGCAAATATCAAAAAGGTTTGAATTTCCATGGCTCCGTTTACTTGTTTACTAATTTTTTAACCATTACTCAAACAATCCATCCATTAATTCATTTTCAAGTGCCCAATGCTTCTTCACTGTGGAACACATATTACCATCTATGACCCATACATTATTACAAAGTTCCATTCAAGAATATAGTCTTTTGAACTGTAAGAGATGTTTTGACTTGACCAACCAAGGTCATCTGCCTTGCCATTCAACTGAAAAGGCAAAGCTGAGTTAGATGTTTGATAACAGGTAGGCACATAGTACATATAGGAGACACTTTGAGACCATAAGAAAAGATAGATGAACATTATATTTCGACAGTAAGGATAATGTCAACAGTAGTTCAAACTTGGAAAAACATTACATTAGAAACAGCAAAACAATTTTTCCTTTAGAAGACAAAAGCACAGAGGAAAAAACAGCGGTGCCCCCAAAGGTAGACTATGCCTACACAGGATGATAGAGCCAACTTTGGGCTGGCTGACAAAAATATGTTTATATCTCCCACGACAGTTCTCTCACACAGCTATTTTTCTCTTGTGTCAGAGGCCAAGCCTCTCAAGGTGTGTTATCATTTAGTGCGGTGAAGTTTTCTGCTGGTGAATTGATTCTGTGGGTTGAAGGCTACCCGTCTCTTCAGCATCCTCCAGCCAAACCAGCCAGACCGAACCTGATGCATTTGTGCCCACATATTCTCTCTGTTCTTGTCCAAAAACCGAAAGGGGTGAGCACGAAAAGCCTCCTTCGAGGGAGGAGTGTGAAACCCTCCTTGAAGGAAAAATAGGGCCTTCCATCTCTCTCTTTCTCCCTCTCCCCAGCTTGTGCGTTGCTCACAAAGGCAGCAGACAGGCGGGTAGAAATCAATTCCATGGAGCCACCAGATGAAAGTAAGGAAGAAAAAGAGTAGAGAAAGACAGAGAAGCCGTATGAAGATTTCACCAGGCGAAAAAGCAAAAATAACCCATGGTTATTGGCTGGTCTTCCACCTGTGTCTACACACACTCACAATGCAACATGAAAATGTGGCAAACCTGGTAGGTGGTGGATACAAAACTCCGAGGAAGTTCTTACTGCCGCACAGACTGTTGCTATCTCCAGAAATCCTTTCACCTACACAAAAACTGTTCAGGCCAATCACTGTAATTTTGATAAATGCCAGTTACAAAAGAGATATAATTTCAGCAAGCTTTTGTCAGTGGCACAATTATCTCACAGGTTCGCCCTACCTTCAGCTAAAATCTGACAACTAGAACTTCTTCAAACAATAATTCACAAAATGAAAGTAAACAATTAAATATTTCTTGCACATAACTTGAGGTATGCAAGAGTAAAGAGTTGACTAACTGCTTACGTTCAACACGTCTGCATAACTAAATGACCAAATAGGTTGATGACTCCCAAAATGACATGTATGACTAACAGCCACAGGCATACTGGAACTTACTGGATACTGGACACGGTTACTGTTGAAAAAACAGTTTGGTTAGACTAGGTTTAACCTATTTGGTTAGAGTTAGGCAACAAAACTACATGGTTAGGTTTAGGAAAAGATCATGGTTTGGGTTAAAATAAGTAAATCATCATGTCAATCATCAATGATGACTTTTGGTTTCACATGGGACATGAAAACCAGGTTCTTAGTTGAAAGTCCTGTGATCTACCCCACTTTCTGCATATGCAGACTTTCTCACTTTGTATACTGCTGTTTATACTGTGAATATGGGTTGTAACAAGCAGCTTGCACAGATGACCTGGACGCAAGTTTGTCTAGTGAAGATGAGTTGTTTCAAGAGAGACACTCTCATGAAGGAAATTACAGAGCATGTTCAGTTAGTTTCTGTTTTGGCAAAAACAATAATCTGAGGTAAATTTTATGAGAAAAGAAAAATTCTGTGACTCCAGATTTATCCATGTTTGAAACTTCTATGGGAATATCTTTAGCTGTATTGAATTAGCATTTCCAGACAATTTAAGTGTATTAAAGGTGGTTAAAAATGAGCAAATGAAAATCTTTATACTGTAGCATCATTAAATTATTTGAAACATAATTCTTATTATACTTTTTGTACATGATGATGTAATAAATCTAAAATAGATGTTTTAATAAATGGGCTTGCACTTGTAATTTTTAGTTTGTCTACATAGCAGCCAAATCAAGTTAAGTTATCAAATCATGCAAACAAGAAACGGCTTCTCATTTCTGTCTTACTGGTGTTGCTGGTCCAACCCTTATTGGTTTTAATTTTACACTTTAGTCATCTCGAGAGCTCACAAATTCATGACTGCAAGCATGAGAGTAATATTTGACAAAGAGGATAAAATTCCCAGGAAAGATAAACATACAGCACATTTAAAAGGTTAGCTTTCAGTGGATTAATTAAGACTATTGTACAGGTTGTCTCACAAAAAGGTTTGTCTCATAGAAATTGATTGAGCAATGTTCTTGAACAAGAAAACATAATATTTTGCTGTTTTGTACTACAACATATTTTCATGCCTGTCTACAGACATTTTCTCATTAATCCCATTTAGAAGTACATGAAGGACAAGGTCGCCCGTGGCAGGGCAGGATGGGAATTCATTTTAAAAGGCCTTGGATGCACTGGCAGAGAGAAAGAGGAGGGAATGTACTTTAAAAAAGAGTATCTGTAGACAGTGTGTATGTGTGTGTGAGTGAGAGAGAAAGATACCAAAATAAAGTCATGACAGGAAGAAACCTAAATCCAAAACCCGACGTGAGGATCAGACTACAGGAGTGGAGAGAATCACACAAACACACACACACCAAGCATAAGCAGCTTCAAGCTGACTAGGATCCCAAACGGCCCACTTACAGGCAGGCTTTTGGCGCTATCTACAATCTGCATCACTGCTCTTGTGTGTGTGAGTGTGTTTGTGTGTGTGCACTCAGACCAGAGAGTGCCAACAGCTCTCAACCAGTATTAGGATTAACCTACTGATCGATCCTGGCAACACAAATATGAACAGGAGAGAAGGAGAGAGAGGGGAAGGAAGAAAAAGAGAGAGCATTCTTTAAAAATAAGAAGAGAGAAGGAATGAAGGAAGGAAGGAAGGAAGGAAGGAAGGGGGTGAAGGAGAGGAAAAGTGGAGGTAGAGTCTGGAAACAGAGAACCAGTTAGTTGTGTGTGGGTGTGAGTGTGTGGGAGGATTAGTAAGAGAGAAGAGAGGGGAATGGAGGAAGATGACACACACACACACACACACACACACTTGCTACCCACTCATAAACCTATGATGGCAGATGGACCACAGCACCTTCCAGACCGTACAATCATGAGTGTGTGTGTGCATGTATGTGTTTGTCGGAGATCATTTTAGACCCACCTGTTCCTGCCCCACCGGTGTGCTGTTTGTTCACAGTCAGAACTGTGTGTATGAACACACATACTTAAGGGACATACAATAACAGAAAAACAGACTGTGTAGGACACGTCTTGGTGTATGTGTGTCACTGTGTTCGCGTGTGTTGTAGGTACAACATATATGTATGTATGTGTGTGTGTATGAGTGCAAAACCACACCTGCTAACGTGAATAAAAGTTGTGTTTGTGTGCTTTGTTTCCTATCTTCGTTAAAGTGATAGTTCGGATTATTTGAAGTGGGGTTGTACAAACTGCTGTAGACAGAGTCAGTAATGAAAGGTATATATTTAGAATATTTTCACTGCTACCTAATACACTGACCATTGATAAGTACTGCATACAATCCCACATCAAATAACCTAAACTATCCCTTCAGACTGTCAGATTTTTTTTCTGTTTTCTGTGTGTAAAAGTTTTTGTGTGGCTGTATTTATGTGTATATGCCCCTGTTTCACACATTTATTCTTTAATCCAGATGTATTACACCCTCTTTATGAATCGCAGCAGCTATACCCGATATTTCCTCTAACTATTCGCCTGATATTCTAGCCAAAAAACTGCACTTCACGTCCCAAGCAGCAGAATCGAGCTGACAAGATATCATTCGATTACAAAGCTCATTTCACCGTAAGTTTAACACTTGACACACTAGCGCCTGGGTTGGTCAGGCATGCAGATGGAGATGGAGATGGAGCTGCGGTTCTTTCCTACCCATCCTTGTCTGTGGCATTTGCAAAGGGCACTTGCAGGAAACCTTAGACATGATGAGCTCCGGCTCCATCTGCATCCCATGATTGCTCTGTGGACTGAATATAACAGACGCTTTCCAAACCACTGGAGCGATGGGACACTTTAGCGGCGAGGCGGCAAAAGTTACACACACAGGTAAAAACCATTAGTGCAATAACGCTAATACTGTTTCTCTGTTGCCCACGTCCTCTTCTACAAGGGAGGAGGCCACTTTCGGACTGGAGTGCTGGCCTTTATTGAAAAAAAAAAAAAATTAAAAACCACAGACTCAGTCAAGCGAGATAAAACAAAGACATGCTTGAGGGTAATTGGACGAGCAGGCAGGGCATTGCTAGGCTGGAGATGGAGCGGCTGAAAAAGAAGGAAACGCATGGACCTACAAGGCGAGGGAATGCATCAAAGCTTGATTAGCCGCGCATTAGAAAGCAGGCCTACTTTCTTTCTTGCAAGTACTTAGCCCTCACTGAGACCCCAGAGCCTTTCACCCCCGAAGCCTCCACCGCTGCGAAGAGAGAAAACTTGTGTTCTCTTTCATGGTACATGTGTACTTCTGATGTGTAGCGGGGATTGTAATGTTCGTGATGACAGGCCCCGGTGATTTGTCAAGAATGATGGTACATCTGCAGGAGACAGTATTAATGATGCACTGGCCATGGTTACAAGCTCCCTCTGTGCTGAACACACACACACACACACACACACACACACACATCCATCCAGAAAGAATGTTACACACGCATTACACATACACATCCCACATATGAAAATCCCTTCACACCATCCCAGTCAAGTCATCACATGAGAAACAGATGACACAAGTTTTTTTGAGACTATAAACAAGCGATCTGAAGATGTCCCGTTTGGGAAATTGTGTGTACTATTGTCTCACACTGTATGGACTATGGAGAAGAGTTCGCTTCAGCAGGAGGTTTGTCCCTTCTGCCATGAGGATGTCCTAACCCGCTCCATGAGTCAGCAGACAAACCCAGTGATGTACTGCTTCTTTGAAAAAACGTTTGCCTGGGTTCTGTTTGACAGAAGCTTCTTGCTCAACTCCAACGTATTTTATCTGGTCAAAAACGACATGGACATCCTTGACGTTCCTGTGTCCTGTTATCAAAGCAGTCAATAAAGAGGACAAGAGATTGATTGATTGAGAAGTAGCAGCTTTTATATGAGCCACAGCAGCCTTTTTATGGGAATATCCTCAAAAAAGATGAGGTTTGAAAGGAAAAAAGGGAGCTGTTGGGAGTTACAAGTAAGTTAACTGTCCCCAGATATATAGAAATACGGCTGACTGAAGTAAACTATGTTGGCTATGAATAAATAACTTAGTTACTTAACTAACTCATCTACAGAGGGAGAAACCATAAGTGTGCCTCTGCAACATACCTCATAGATTTCCTTTTTCTTCCTCCATCAGCTTGTGTTCACTTGCTTGCCTCCAAGTTAGGAAGTGGTGTAACTATGTAACACGCAGTTTGCCCAAAGTTTGACAGCAAGGTGGGTAAAAGTGTCATTTTTCAAAGGCACATCAAGTATCTGGAAAACATTGCTGAAGCTCCATAACAGGAGTAGATAGCATCAAACTTGCATGACAGGTAGGACAACCCCTCCTCTGAAGCCTTGCAGGTGCTTGTTCAAAACAACGCTGAGGCAAATCTGGTGTATAACTAATTAACATAATGTATCATGTTTGAAAAAAGTCACTTGTACCTTGTTCTACTAGTTCTACTGGTACTACTTACTTCTTACTTTGTTTATGTTTGATAACTGCTAATAAATAAAACAGTTTGTACAGGGACAAGTAAAAATTGACTTTGGGTAAGTCGATTTGTGATGCGATCTAGCAAGTTTAACCTTAATGTTGACTCTTGTATTGCCTAGAATAGCTGCACACTGCTGGGTGTCTCTTTATGTTTCTGTTTTTTACTGGCTACGACAATGAAATCAAAGTGTAAAAATCTAAATATAATCAGCCAATCAGCTAAGCTATAAAAGAACAAAACAGTCAAACCTTGAGACAGCATGACTCATGAAACACATGCACGCTGGATGGAAGCCAATGAAGATCGTCCGGACAGAAGTTAGAGAAAGCAGGGATGAGGGCGGTGCAGCCTAGGACACGGAGAGGTTAGTGGGGTGTATTTAGTTTGTGCAGCGGGTAAGAGGGTGGGAGGGGGGCTGGGGGCATCTGTCTGCTGTTCGGTTTGCCATCTGTGAGGCATACTACTGCCAGGGTCCCTAATCAGGCAATCCATCACACCCCCATAGCAACACTGTCAATTATACGCCGTCACAAGGCTGACAGTGGCCCGCATGCCATTCAAATAAGTTGTTGCCCTCTCGTGTCACTGTAGGTTTTTTATGTTAAACTTATGTCTGCTGTTGCAGATTCAGAATCATTGCGATTACAACCAGTTGTTCCTCACTGCTTTGTCTTGTCCGGTTACATTTTCAACTACAGTTGTTAACACACCACTCCAGCTCCTGGCGCTGCGACACATAATGTTAAGAGCAGGACATTAATATTAATATTTACATTAACTGCTATTACATGTGCATGAGTGTATCAAGATTTTATGGGTTCCATGTCTACTCAGCCAGTTACAACTGGGACTAACAGCTTCATAATTAACTTGTTCATTATTAAGGATTCCCTTTTTTCCAAAATATTTCCAATTTTTTTATCATGTCACACATTCCTCCAAAAAGACCAGCCTCTTTCAAAATAGCTTAAAACTTTTTTGCACACATTTTTTCCAAGGTTATCTTTGACCCCAAGTTCATGCTCAAACAGCCAAACCAAACACCACGGCCAGCGCATGGTGCACGCCGACAGTTACGGACAGGTTCTCTCTATCTACTTTGTATTCATAAATTGTTTTATTGTAAATGTTTGTTTGTATCCTTGTGCCCTTGTTCAGCCCAGATGCTGTTACTGTCCAACAAACTCTCAAGCTACATCATCCAAAAGATTAGCAGCAAACATGAGGTCATCCTGGGGGCCTGAGACAGGGAGATTTATTCTCCCCACTGTCTGTGCAAAAGTGGAAATCAATCCACACCTCAAATAAATTGTTGAAAATTGGCTTTATAAAACCGCATAAGTGGATTTATATTTCTCATTCCTTGACTTTGCTGAATATCACATAAAGGAAAGGAGGAGTATAACGAGAGAATAAGAAAAATAACATTACTAGTCTTTGAGTGGGCTAATAATATTCACTCAGCACATTTGAACACATATCAGTGTACCTCCTGATCACCCTAAATGAATCGATCCATCCATTAGCGATACCCTTGTTTAAGAAGGGGGGAGTTAATGTAATTTTCTTCCGTTTTCAGTCCTGCTATGAAAGGCTGAAAGAAAATAAAAGGTTAATCACAGTGGTGGCACACAGAGACTCTCACATTCACACATACAGTTAACCTAACCTGGACGTTTTTGGATCTGTGGGAGCGTCAGGAGTAAACCCTACATCAGTCCCTCCTGGATTTTCACAGGCTTTTTTGGGTACTGTTGTGGCCTTAAATGCCTGATTTCATGGCAGCTTTTTTTTTTTTTTTTTTTTTAATGTGACACATGTTGCAATGTTTTCTTCCCTCCTCAATCAAACCTATTGCATATTCTCTGACAGCATTACCTAGCCTAGGATTAACTGATTAAAAAATTTGCAACTTGTTCCAGAGAAAGACGTAAAATCTTTTTATTGGTCAAACTCAAAACAGCAAGTGCAAAATTATAAAATATAAAAGAGCACAGCGCATTGACAAACCTTGTGTTTTCAATACTCATTACAAAATAATGTTTGCACATGGGATTTCTATGATTCCTAAAACTTGGAGAGTATGATTGGACAGCACTGAAAGGTCATGCAGAATTCACAAATATTGACTGAATTTACTTTAACTGTTCACTTGCAACATCACAATTTCATAGAGAGACTGTTGCATGCATGCATCAAAGAAACACAAAAACTCAGGTTTTCAAGACTCAACTTCATCTTTGCAGCGTTCACCTCACATAGGTATCGTATAAGTGGTACTACCGCCATCAACCATAGCACAGAGGCCATAAAATGAAACCCTACCCTCAATATTGGAGTAGCCTGTATGAAATTCAGGCTGTTTGCCAACCAAACAGACAGATGTCTAGAGCAAAATCACATATGGTAGTATTAAGACGGCTGTAAACACAGGCAAAGTTTCCCTCATGAGCAACGTATGCGCCAAGATTTAATCAGTAAACTCAAATTAGCTGCAGAGGAACATCAAAGGACACACAACAAATTGCACTATAGACATCAGTGAGTCATTCAGCATACGTCTGCTGCTGACTTTCTCTGTAAATCATAACAAAATACTGTGTTCTCCGTCCAAATCCATCAGTCCACCCCCTCTGTCAAGCCTGAATTACATTAACATGCACCTGCAAGTCACACTGAAACCGTACCAATAGCCTACCGCTAAATCACTTACCAATCAGCAAAGCATTGATCAAAGAGCCAACAAACTGTTGCGCTGCTCATTGAACCAGCAATAAACATTAACACGGGCTAACAGAGTGAGTTGTCTTACCTTAAACCAGTGCTTCTCAATCCTGGTCCTCAGGCCCCCCTGCCCTGCATGTTTTAGGTGTTTCTCTGCTCCAACACGCCTGATTCAAATGATCAGCTCATCATCAAGCCTCCACAGAAGCCTGATAATGACCTGATCATTTGAATCAGATGTGTTGTAGCAGGGAAACATCTAAAACATGCAGGGCAGGGGGGCCTGAGGACCAGGATTGAGAAACACTGCCTTAAACCAAGTGTTTCCTCTGTCTTTTTCTTCTTTTCTCAGCGCAGGAGAATTCATCACTATAAGTTCGCAATAAGTTCTTCCTCTCAAAGCTACACAGTTAGCTAAAGTCCTCCATACAACAGGCATGACTTTCCTTCATCAGTTAATAAAGCTTCATAACTGCGAAACTGCACTGAGAGCACAAGTTGCAAACAATCAAACTAAGACACATTACACCGACTACAGCCATCGTAAAGCCACAACTTTAAGTGACAGAAAACGCTGAGTCGTGTGGCACGCAATGCTAACTGAAGCTACGCCTTGCAGCCATGCTCGCTAACAGTTGACCCAATTGGCAGCAAAATGAAAATACAGTCTAGTCTCTGCTCAAGGCGTCAGATATTTGGTAAAACAAAGTTCTTGCAGGCAGTGTAAGATGATAAATTGCAGCAGGAGAAGCAGTTTCTCACTATGCTTCCTTAGTACCAGCGAAATCCCCTTTGCCAGTGCTACTGCTGTAGTTATGACCAAGATGGGTCAGCCGTTCTGACATGAAACAGCAGGGTAAACACAGGTGTTATCAATGATGCTAATTAAGGGCCCCTTCTATTCGGGTCAAACAGAGTCAGGCTGCTGTCAATGTGCATGTTAGCTCATTGAAAAGACTAAATGTAACAGTATCATCTGGTAACACCTGTGTTTACCTACTATTTCATTTCATATCAATATGGCAGCCATAAAACAGTTCTATTCAATCAAATATAAAGCACACCAATACACTAAAACAGAAGCCTGAACAACCATCATACAACTGTTAAGCACAATGGTGTGCTACCATTAGTTCAACCACGTATTAACATCCTAAAATTTGAGTTGATATGGCGAATGTGTTAGCAAACAGTTTTCTATTTAAATATCCGGCAGACACAGATTAGTTTAGCATTTAGCGTTGTGTTTCTGGCCAACAAACAAATATAAGTCCAATATTCATGAAACAGTTGTCTCTTTAGCAGCTAAATGCTCAAATTTGTCCATTAGTTTTTGGCTAGTATTTGTCTGACTGTAGTTTGGTGTTAGGAGAGTAGCTTACAGTAAGCATGGTGACATTTTTCACTTGTTAGCAATTGACTTTTTGATGAAGCATAAAACTTCAAAATTCACAAATAGGGTATTTACTGACTTAGTTTGTCATAGAACAAACATGAAAATCTCGTAAGCTTGTGTTAACCTCAGACATTATTTCAGGAAAACAATGAAAAACCCATTGACTTAGAGATAAGGGAACAGGAAGTGCTAATATGCTAACTCATTTGCAGTTATCTAGAGTTACAGGCCGTAGAAAAACAAAACAATGAGGTGAAAAATGCTGATGCTGATCCTATCTATCCATCTATCTATCTATCTATCTATCTTCTGTCTGTCTGTCTGTCTGTCTGTCTGTCTGTCTGTCTACTCCAGTCCCTCTGTCTCCTATGCAAACCAGTCCTAATTTGGAGGCCACCAGCTTGCTAAATGCACTCTAACTCTCTCTGGCACTGAGGTCACATAGCCTGCCGAGCGCACTCATAAACAAATTAATTGGCTTGCCAACACTATTTATGTGCTCTCTACACACACAACACCAAATACACACTTCCTCCATCCTTGCTCATATAACCCAGGTACCTTTTGGTCTGGGAAGCACTGAATAGGTGTTAGACTCCGTGCAAATTAATAACATTCCCTGAATGAATGCTGACTTGAAATGTTCAAAAATGACTGAGCTTATTAAGTACACTTTAACAAGGTAAACAGAATCATCTTTTTGGAAAGCCTTTTTTCCCCAAATTTCAGTCAAATAACAAGGCACATTGGAGATAAAAGCAGGCAGTTTTCCTAAGTCTTTCCTTTTTTAAGCAATGACTAACTTAATTTATTTAAGCGGCATCCTCTAAGGTTTTAATAATTAAACTTGAAGGAATAAATAATGACAAAGGTACATCCGACATTGCCAATGATAGCTGAACCTTTTCAACTCTTCAAGCCCTGTCTCAGGTCCACGCACTGTGTGAGTTGTCATGGAATTATATGAAATCAGGGACTTTGAAGTATCCATTAGCTTGAGCTGCTATTTTGCCTGCTGACATAGGACATAGCCTCTATAAGCTTGTTTGTCATACAACGCAAAGCATAAGATAAATTTATTGATCTATGCTTTAGGAAATTAGGTCCTGAGCTTGTTTAGCGTGGCTCAGCCAAGTTGTACATCCAGCAACAAAATATTGTTTTGTACAATAAAAGAAACTGTATTCACATTTGCAGCAGATGTACATGTTCCGATAATCAGACACTGCATCAAACACAAATTTAAATAGCCAGTCTTTATGTGCATGAAGTATTTATAAAGCAAACTAGTAGATGAAAATATTTGTATAAAAATATTATTCAGGCCCATATAGAAACACTGTTGAAGGTACAGTATGTCATCAAAGCCTATTGAGCCACTTTGATGGTTAATAGCTTGCAGGTTCCTTTATTTTTCAATTTAAAGGCGCAATAATTGCACATCCTAACATGAATACTGCAGTCCAAATAGTGAGTTGGAGCCATAGACTATATATTAAAAAGACTGAAATCCTATTGATATACCGTCTATGGTTAAAGTGAGCTGTTTTCCCTGCCCCCCGTTTGAGGAAGCTCAGACAGGCTGCAGAACACTTACACTGGAGTTGGAGTTCAATGACTGCCTGTCTTACTGCCTGCCAGACCCCATTAACATATCGTTAACACAAACATTAGTAATGACTCATAAACAGACTCTTTCTCATTCAGCAAACATTCTGCATTAATTTGAGCTCTAGTAAACGTGAAAGGGATGTTTGTTTAATCTCTGATGACATATCATGGTCATTTTATGATTTGTTACAATAATATATTACAGATTTCTCCTTTAAGAATATATATGGCTAAATTAACCTTCAGAAATCAAAGCCTCTAGGAAGTAGAGTGGTAAAGGTCAGGGATCAGAGGACAGCGATGAATTCAAAGAGGTCGTCCTTTCTCTCAGGCAGTATACCTGTAAAATGATGTATCATTGGAAATTTGGGCTGAGTTGCAGATTTACCCATGACATTGTTACAGAATGAGACAGAAAGTTTTTCTGTAAGTGATTACAGAAAGAGTCACACATGTATCTATATAGCAAAAAGTTTGAATGGGAAGAAAAACAAGTGCATCAAATGAACTGCAACTAAGCCAGGAGAACAAAGCTAAATAAGTGAAAAGAAAGTATAAAAAAAAAAAAAAACGCATTTCGATTTGTTATACTTCAACATAATGCATTTTAATGTATCACATTTTGTTGGCGCTACCTCCCGAGCAATAAAGGCAAAAAAAAAATCAGAGCTTACAAAGACAGAATACTGGACTGACATGTGACAGGTGGCCAGACACACAAAAAAATGCTAATGTTGACCATGTCTGCTGAATGTGTAAATAAGCAACTCTTTGCTAACAGTTTTGTGAGCAAAAACAACTCAATAAAGTCTTAATAGGATTAGCTTCTTATGAAGTATTTCACCCCGTAAGCCAGGCAATACATATAGTTTTAATCTTTTGCTTTTCCTATTTTTTTTTTTTTTTTTTTGACATTTTCATAAAAGATTCTATTAATTAAAATATTTTCTGAAATGTCCTTGTTGAGGACCTTGTTTACTTGAAACTGCAGTGCACACAGTTTCCCCGCAGCAGGAAACACAAAACATTTTGGATGCATGAGGGCATGAAATCTGGATGAAAATCTGTGTAAGCCAATCTGCTCCTTATTAAACATGCGAGTATTTTACAGTGTGAATCAGTAAAACTGCATATTGAATGTGTACCAAGCAAACATTTGTTTGTTTTCTCTTTTGTTTCACTTCCTAACTTGAAACCCACACATATGAATGCAATAATTAATACACAAATGCACAGTGAGCAACATTAATAAACACACACACACACGCACACACACACACTGAAGCCCGATAGTAAAAGATTAACTTGCATTTCGACAGGTCATCGAAGGGGAGGGCCTGAGAACAGACTAACGTAGTGGGCCAGGCTCCAAGTTTCATTTATTATACACACACACTCAACCACACACGCACCACACACACAAAACATGCCGCCCTGTCAGCTTGGGGCAAAACGGTTTACATAAAACCCCAAATCTCAGTTGGCCCCACACACAGCCCTGATAGGTGCATGCCCGGTCTTGCTGAAGTTGAAAAACAGCTTGATCAGGTGGAGAACACACACACACACAAACATAAACATACAGTATAGTGTACAGTTTCTCACCTTTACTTTTCAACAGACAGAAGGTGTGAAGTGTGTTTTTTTTTTAACTTAAGAGAGCAAACGTTTTCTTCGAAATAACAGATAAATGCTTTCCTGTGGTCTTGCTAAAGGTCTGAATAGAGTCAGTAAAGTTAAGATTAAAGGAATTATGTAAAAAATAGTATATAATAATAGTTGGTTGCACACATTTCTCTGAGTTCAGTTTTTCAAAGCTGTTCAAAACTGCAGCCCAACACAACAGTTAATCTCACATGTGAAATACACTAATGCAACCAAAACACATCTGGATCCCAACAGTAACAATCCATCTCAAATTACACACTGATCTAGGAATACAGTAACAACAGGTACCATTACAATATGTTCTTACTTTGTTTTATGTTGTATTATGAACAGAAATGTTACAGTTTTTAAAACAGTATGCAAACACTTGCACAATGGAAAGTAAATACACAAAGTTTTGGTGACTTTAAATGAGAAAACAGTTCATGAAATTTGAAAGATGTGGTCATTGGATGGATTTGAAGCATCAGTGCTTAAGTTTACTGAAGTGATGAAAAGTGATCATCAGTTTAGTCCACACTGACTTCTGTTGTGCTGATTGTATGAACGGTTTTTGTCTCCATCATCTCTGGTGTTTTTGTATTATGTTGGACAACTAAATCACTTAAAAGACTGGTGGGACGTGAACTCAAAGCTCTCTTGTTATACTGTTATTAATACTGCAATTTTTAGATATTGTATGTAGTATGTGGGTACTGTTTGTCATGCATGTTGCACTGAGACTGACAGACCAACTTATAAGGTTTTTGTTATGATGTATACCTCAGTATGAGTGTGATGACTTTAGAAATTGCTACTTTTTGGAGTAACTAAGTAAAGAAATATACCAACTAGTGGCACAATTTTAATATGTATGTTATGTTTACATTGTGTAAATATGGAATTTTTGAAGTTATGGATTTTATTGGTTACTTAAGTCATTTTAAGAGATTGACGTATGTTCTTCAGGACTAAGGGTGCAATTAATATTTTTAAAACCTTTCGTCAGATTTTGATGTTAAATATCAAACATGCACTGTTAAGATTCTGCAGTCTGCAATTTCATGTTGTTCATTTTTTTCTGTATTTTAACTTCAGCTTTTTCTCCTGACACTGGGTCTTGTAGTGTTATATTTTCACAGCTGTTTTTGATGTTAATTTTTTATTTTTGTAGATAAAATCTCCCTTTCACAATGTGATCATGATTTCCTCTCTCTTTTTGTTCATCTTTTGCAAAAGTAGCAAACCTCTGAAATTGAATCCCACTGATGTCTGAAACAGTTTATTAAGGACTTTTGATACAACATTCACGAGTGACTCCGTAACCTAATAACACATTTCACATCCCAGTGGAGTGCCATGAGGTATTTGTCATTTACTCTGCATGGCTGGAATGTAACTGACACTACCCTTTATTTGCCGAATTTAATGGTTTATTTTAGGACGTGTTTGAATTACGAGTCAAGTTTTGAACAATTTTAAATGCACAGAGGTCTTTCTGTACAGCAAAGGTACAGTGTGGTTGGTGCAGAGGCCATATGACTGATTTTCTGCATAAATGCAAAGAAAGAATGAGTTATTGGGAAAATGTGTGAATGACAGATTCTTTAGAGAGCAACAAAGGGACAGGAAATAAAACCCCAGCAAAGAAAGAGGGTTAGTGAGACGACAAAATCAGAGAGTATTGATGTTGCCACGAGGGCAATCAGCAGAGGGAAATCAAAGATCTCATTGGTGTGCAAATGTTCTTTTTAAAAATTACAGTAAGTTAATACGTGCATGTTAGTCTGTGACCTCCCTGTCTGTCTGTGAATGTGTCTGAAAAGCTTCATCTTTCCTCCTGTTGGTGTAGGAGGACAGGGATTATAGAGACCCTAACTATGACCAGTCAAGTTGCAGTTTACACCCATGTCTGTCCAGAATCATATGATATTATAACAAAGACTAGGAATCCAAGTCTTCTGAAGCACCAACATGCCAAGCTGACTTGAAAGACGTTGTTTACACCATGTTTTCTGTTTTCCTGTGAAACTCCAGCAGTGTTTTGTGGACTAAAAAACTAAACCTAGCCTTCAATCGGCATGAAGGTGAGTAGATAATGACTGAATTTTTAATTTTGGGTGAACTATCCCTTTAAGTATGACTTCAGTGAATAATTTCCAGTGAGTAACATGCTGTCTTCACTTGCAGAGGAGTAGGAGAGGACTGATGGAGATAGTTTTTGCAGAACGTTATGATGTCACAGTGAAGTCCACTTTTGATCATTTGGATTTAAAATGTCATCACCTCATAATTTTATCGTATTGGGCATTTTGTGAAATTTTTGTCATAATTAGAATGAAGTGAGTTATGGCCAAAAACATTTTTGTTAGGTCACCGTGATCTTAGTCTGACTCACACACCACGATGCTCACTGTGGGTATAAGCCTGCCATTGGTTGACTTGGTTTCAGTCAGCACTGTGGCATCTGCTATCTAAGTTTTTCAAAGCCCCGGGAAACAGCAACCTCAGAGATAGACGCTGAAAATAGCAAATAAGCACCTGGGTTGCTAATGGTACAATTATAAAGAACCTAGCAGCTGCTAGCAAGCTTTTCTTTGCAGGGATTTAGACATTTAATGCCAGAGCTCAACTCCCTTTGTGCAAATGTTCTTCCAAAACAAGTTCCCCCCGACACTATTTTGCAGTGTAACCGGTCGTTGCATGCTGGAGTTAGCTCCCCCCAAGATGACTGTGATTGGTTTAGAGAGATACAAACAAGGTAGCATTTTTTCTCCTCTAGTGGAATATTAATGTGTGGAGCCAGACCTTTCTCCAGTGCTGAGTGCTGTGGAGACTATGTAGACTACTGTGACCTTGACCTTTGACCTCCAAATCATAATCAGTTCATCCTTCAGTCCAAATGGTTATTTGTGCCTTTTGAAGATATTCTGTCCAGGTGTTCCCCAAGAAATGGGATTCACAAAAATTGAGACAGATGTGAAGTCACAGTGATCTTAAACCTCCAAATTCTAATAAGTTCATGACTGAGTCCAAGGAGACATTTTTGACAAGTTGAAGAAAATCTGTCAAGGTGTTCTTGACAGATTACGTTCACAATAATGGGACAAACATGAGGTCACAGTGATCTTGATCTCTGACCATCAAAATCTAATCAGTTCATCTTGAGTCCAAGCCGTCATTTGTGCCAAGTTTGAAGAAATTCCATCAAAGCATTCTTGACATATCGTGTTCACAGGAATGGGATGGAGGATTGACGGGCGGACGGACGGGCAAACGGACAGTCAACCCGAAAACATAATGCCTCCAGCCACAGCTATTGCCAGCATGGAGGCATAAAAACAAGTCTTAAACCAGTCTTAATACCCAGAGAACTGTTTGAAGAAGTAAGTACTGGGGCAAATTGTCCTCACTTTCCAAAAATATCCTCCCTCTCAAGGTCTAAAACTCAAAGACAGAAGTGAAAGAACGTACACAAACACACACAGTGAGCAGCTCTGTACACACGCTGTAATTGCAAACACACACACACACACACACACACTGTCTCACACCCACATACAGAGATTAGACCATCTGGCATCGTCTCAATTGGACCTGAGCCGAGCATCACTCATCCTACAACCACTGCCTGCACCAGGCAACCTGGGAAATACATGAACACTAACATTTAAAGTGTAGTGAATGCATGTAACTAAGGAACCATGCATGCAGCACACACACACACGAATACAGACCCACAAGCCCCTTAACAAGCACACATCCTGTATGCATAAATGCATTCATAAGCTCAAAGATGCATTTGTGCTCCACTCATATTCGTACATAAATAGGCCATGAGAACTGACCGTACCGCTCAATATGATCTATTCTCATAAGGGAGAAGACGAGGGAGCTTTCATCAATCAGTAATAAATCAATCAGGAGATGAAAAAGAAGGGCACAGAACACAGGGCACAATCAATCGCTTTACCTCCAGTCAAATCTTCAAAGTGCTGCCATCTCCAGAGCGCTCATTTGACCTAAATGGTGAAACTTTTGTGCTTTATTCAAATAAACCAGTATGAAACTGGATTTTGTGGCCTGACTATTGAAGGATTCTGCACGCAGTCTCTGTTTTGGAGTAAAAAAGAAAGGCCGGTTCTGCTGTGAATTCTGAATTGTTCTGAAGTTTGCTAAGCTTTGTTTGCTCTTTGTGATAAGAAGAGAGATAAGGATGACAGAGAGATTATAAACCAGTTTTTAATGCATTTCATAAGGGCTTCACAAGAATACCAATGTGTTCAACTTAATTCCTCTGTTCGCAGATTAAGCACGGCACCCCTCTCTTGGTCTGGCCTTTCGCGGCCTTTTAACCTTCAGCCACACGGATGCATACGTGAATCATCAACCCTGTCTCTGCTGTGACACGGCCCGAACTCTTTGCATTTATCAGATTTAATAGCCATCAAAAACTATAATTATTTACATTTTGTATGAGGTAGTGAAGCAGGTAGCATTTACATTAGCGCTTATATAGTCTGTGAATTGAGATATTAACCAACAGCTGTTCAGTTGGAGCTACTTTATTTATGCATTACCACAAACACGATATATGAAACTACTCCAACTGAATTTATTTATTGAGTGTCTATTTGCACCCGGGTGAGACTAGGCACATTGCAGCTATTTGGCTATTCACACCTAACACCCTTAGTCTAGATATAAAACGCATCAATTTCATTGCCATCAAGAAGCTTCAGAAGGTAAATGAGTGAAGCACAGAACTCTCCTGTAGGAAGGGTTTGAAGCCTGTCCTGGTCTTAGTTGACACATTTATTACAATTTGTAAATTTCAGTTGCGATTTGGTGAGGTTTAGGCAACAAAAGCACACGGTTAGGAAAAGATCATGGTTTCTTTGCCATGCAATGTGACACACTGGGTGCAAATAGCATTGTTGGCTAAGGATACCCTGGTGCCTGTCTCTGCCATGCAAGGCTATATGCATTTGGGTCTAAATAGCCACATTAGCATTTCCATCCAGGGTGCAAATAGCATCTTCCATTTACTAAACATTAGGTGTAAAGGGGTAGGGATGGAATTCAGTACTGATCTTCATTATGGTTCAGTGTTTCAAACAGTGTGAAAACAAACGACCATGACTTATCTTGAAGTGTATCAAAGAGACACAGCAGGTTTTCATCATCAAAGTTTTCTTCTAACTATAAGAACTGGAGTCTTAGGAGAGTTTCAGCTCTCAGGCAATGCATGCTGGGAAGTCACCTAATATACTGATTTTTTATTTTTATTTTAGAAACTTAATTTTTTGATTGAAACTCTGTACATTACATTAATTCGACTCATCATGTCAAGTCCATAGACTTCAAGTTAGAAGGACTCATGTTGATCATGTTCAAGCTGAAGTTCTGAAAATAAATACTAGAAATTGTAATTAACATCAACTTAAAGCTACTACAAGAAACTTTAACATTTGTTGATTTTCAAGGCCTCCTGAGGACAAAAGCGGGAGTGTTTCCAGTCCAAAAGAAAATAATCTAAATACAAATCTCTTACTGCTTCTTTTTAACTCAATGTAACATTGCCTGGAAAAATGGAAACTCAGGTTCGTTTCATCTGATTTCGGGATCCAGCCCGGTGGCAGACATTAACGACTACGCAGAAATGGTCTTGTTAACAGTATTAAATTGAGACTATTTCACAACCAGTTGAAAACCCCTTGTGGCAACTTTCATGAATAAAACGTATACTTAAGTTAATGAGAAAAAATGTGTTTGTTAGACTAACTTGCTGTATGATTATTTTACAGCATACAGATTGTTGACAAAGAAATAAACACACCTGTTTCTAAGATTCAACAAGGCACAAGTCAGCTAAGGAACACAGAAAATTCAATTTAGGAAACCTAAATCAAAATGATCCCTACTCACCGCCAGTGATCTGGCAACATCCTCACACTAACACGCCTGCCTCTTTGAACACTGTAGCCTATAATCTTGCAGCTCTACCAATGAAAGGGAAAGATACCGCTGCGATAATCTCACCTTCAAACACACATCAAGGCATGCGTGTGCACCTCACAACCAGCCTGCATCATATTGGCAGCTACTTACATTCAAATTCGAGAATGATAATATGGGAAGAGTTGTTCTAATCGAGGCAATGAGTTCATCAGAATGACAGACAGAGAGAGAGAAGGGGGAGAAAGAGAGGAGCTTTTAGCTTTCTGTCCTCTTTCAGAAAACCCTCAGGAGCGTCCAGACGAGAAGGTATTCAAGTGCTAAATCCCTTTAATCTCACACATCAAAAAGCAACTCACTTCCAGCACTTAGCTGTCTGTAGCTACTGAAATAACCCAGGACCTGCAGTTTCCCCCCCCCCCATCTTTTCAACAAAGTTTCCAGGCAATGAATCAGGAGGCACAATATCTTTTGTTTGATTTTTTTTGTCTTATTTTTGAGACAACACATATTTTTCTTGATGCCAATAGAATATTCTCTACCTTGTTTACATCCCTTTAGTGCAATGCGCCACTTTGTAGTTGAACTATGCTCCATGTTGTTTGCTCCTCTGTTTGCTGTAAGATGCATCTTTTTGTCAATGCCTTATCAAAGTTCTAGTATCTAATATGAGTCCCTGCATACGTTCCCCTGCAGAAAAAAAAACAGCGTATATGGTAATCTGTGGAAGACAATACACACACACCCCCAAGCTTTTGTAACACAGGGAAGTCAGTCAAATGGATAAATTAGTGTCACCGCACTTGTCCACCTCTCTGTTGGGGGTTATCTCCCCTCCACATCACACCAACATGCATCATGTTTGATGGCTGCAGGCGACTAGTCATGTCAAAGCAAAACCCGCCGCTTAACAACCCCGGCCTCTGCACTATCAATCATGGAGCGCTTGCATGCACTCACACATCCATACTGTACATGCATGCAACCACGCTCTCTCATATTCAGACACACCAGCGGTTTTTGCACATGCAAACACACATTAATGCAAAGACACGAAAAAGTCTGCAATTTATGATAAATTTTGAGGGTTGCTGCTTAATCAAACAATCAGTCAGCTGCATCTTGTGTGTGTGTGTGTGTGTGTGTGTGTGTGTGTGGGCACTGTCATATCTCAACAGCCAATGAAGAGTCAGTCAGGCCGCCTTCAAATTAAAAGGGTGGAGGGAAGCCAGAACAAATTAAGCTTCACTCAGATGAAGGAATCAACAATGACAAACATGTCAGCCAACACTGGCGCTCGACAGTGCACGCCTCTGTGATAGCACGGCTTCAAGATGACGGCAACGTTTTGTGGGACGGGATGTGAGACACTTCACATGTAATTATGGCAACAAAAACGGGTTAGCACAGAATTAACGTTATTGGGAGCGACTGCCGGCTTTGGACATGCAACAGCGACAAAATGACAGGATCATCACAGGCCCAATTTGCTTCTCAAACAAAACTCAACTGACAGCATAAAATGAGAAAAAAACTTCTTTTTTTTTTTCTCATTTGCTTTCTGGTTGAGAATTGCGAGCTAAAACTGAGCAAAGTTCATTTTGGAAAAAAAACAGTAGAACTCATTTTCAAAAAAAAAAAAAAAATCTAAAGCTAAATTCAGTGTGAAATAAGGCTAAAACAATTAGGCCTCACAATATTCACAATCATTGATTAGTGTTTAGTCGAAGCATTTGAAAAAACATGCAGGCTGCCATGTTTGTCCCTCGTCTCTTCAGTATTCTGCTCATATCCCAAAAACAGCAAAAATAATAAATGCAGTAATAAAACCACAGCACTGATATACACATCACGCTGCTGAAAAGACAGTTTCTACCCCGAGGCAATCAGAATCATGAACAGTGGTTGTGCAATCTGACACACCACTCTGTTATTGTAGCATTTGTTGTTTTTATTGTCCTTTGAATGTCCTTTAATGTCTTTTCATTCATTCAGTGCAGTCGTATCGCCACAAGCACCAGATTTTATATATATGCAGTTGACTACATACAATGACTACAATTATATATCATAATAACATTAATGATGCATGTGTTTGCCCTGACATGCCCTCCTTTGGGAAGGAAACCCATCTGCCCCTTCCCCAACCTTCAGATATGGGCATTTTCAGCAGTTTCATGGGGTTTGTGCTGAATGGTCATACTTGATAGGGTTTTAGAGTGGTTTGGCCCATTAAAGGTGGCTGAGGTGTGTGTCTGACAGAGGGACACTGAGACACCCCACATGCTCATTTCTTGGGTATTTAGACTCTAAATACCCTAAAAAATAAGCAAAATGAGCACACATAGCAAAAATGCTCAAATTCCCATGACACCAACAAAAAAGTCCAACCAAAAGGGAAAGGTCAGCATCTTAGCAGCCTTTTAATATTTCTATGAGCATACAAACACATGCATAATAATGTATGATGGGAATTTAGAAACATCCCACTGACTCACCTGAATTAGCTGCTTGCAGCTCACTTTTTCAATGCAGTGAAGATTAAAGTACTTTAATTATAATTACTTTGTCAAACATACTTTTTTTTTTTTTTTGCACAATGTGGTCGTTTTTTTCCTGGTAGTCTTTGCATGATTTATCATGATTTAATTTAATTTTTTAAGTCATAGTTTTGGGTTGGTAAAGCATCCTGAGCACAGCAATATGATAAGAAAATAAGGAAATACACACCACCACACACTTCTAGTGGGTCATAAGTGAAGATCAAAGGGGATTATGTTTATATCTGTCTAAGCATTGCTTTTGAGGAAAATGTTCCACATTATACCTTTAATTATTACAATTATTAGTGTGTATTTTGGAATTTAAAAAACTGTATTTTCTCTTTTGAGATTAAATTCTGCAGTTAGTAATATGTGTGCACATTATCAATTAAGCATTCATGAGGTGCCTCTGGGAATTAACTTTGGCCAGATCATTAAATGATAATGCGATAACTAATAACCGTATTTCACAGTATTGATAGATCTATCATACCACCACAGATGATGAAACAAATGTTTTTCTTTAGATCATTAACCGTCAGCAAATCAAATTTCCAGTTTAAAAATCTATACATCAGAATGGATAGATGATTTGCAAGCTGTTCCACTGAGTCTGGCCCCGTGTCGCAGGAGTACAACAGTGTGATTAGTCAGTTGTCACACATCGTCTTACACTGTATGCACTTTTTTCCCTGTGGACCTCCCTCATGTCCATGTCCCCAGGCTGCTTGTCACTCAGCGCAACCCCCACCCCACCCCCCCACCCCGCCAACTGATTATAACTCAGTGGAGGTCATCAATCATCACAGTCAACCAAAAGGTTCTGTTGAAGTTTGCCGCTTTCATGAAGAATTCTGATGATTACGATATTCTCAAAACACTCTGCACTTCTTTGAGCATACGTACACCTGTGCAAATATCCAAGGTTGGATCTGCGCTGTACAGTTTACATTACAGTTTACCATTGAAGGCTTTTTATTTCACAGCGTGCTCATTCCATATCCGCCCAGATGCTGAGCAGAGAACCGCATCTATTCAGTGCTTTCACTCTTCCTTATAATGAATTGGTCCCCAGGAAAGATTCACTCTAAAATAACCATTGAAAATCTGAAAGGCCATTGGTAAATGATTATATTTCAAATGTGCCTTTATTAAGATCAGACATGAATACACCGATGAAGTGAGCTGCTGAACATGGGGTGAACAGCCATACAAGCCCATGGTCAAGGACAAAGTTGTATCATTTGTAAAAAGGTTCTGATCGCTAGAAAGAAACAGCGCTGCACAGGTGTCATCTTATAAAGAACATTTGATTCTGGGCACAATGTAACACGGTACAATGGGGCTGAAGGGATGAAAAGACCTTGTAAGCTGCGGGAGAAATCGAGCTTGTATAACACCAGACAGCGGAGACAAGGGGATGAAAACTGTTTGAGAGGGCAGTGGGTGGCTTTGGTGGGTGACAGACAGCAAACTGGGTAACATTTCATAATTATCATCATTGATCAATGGTAAATTTGTGGTTAATTAAGCTTCAGTTAATAATTATTTCACTGTTGTCAAAATCAATGTTTAAGTGTTTTTATCACGTAAGTATTATGCTATAGCCTATCACCTTTATGCCAGTATCTGGCCCTATGATTACAGAGTCATTTTGTAGATATTCGGGGTACTTTTAATGGTATTTCAGAGTTTGCCTTTTCCTGGGAAATGATTAAAAGCTGTTGATGACTCATCCTGCACTCAGGGGCATCATACACATTGAGTGAAAGTGGATCACATTTTATGAAGAAAATATTTTCTATTTTTCCATCTGATGTATCTGGCTGCTCAGCTTCAACTTCTGCAGAGCTTTCATTTATTTATTAATTTTTTTTTTATTTGACCTTTATTTAACCAGGAAGTCCCATTGAGATTCAAAATCTCTTTTACAAGAGAGACCTGGCCAAGGTAGCAGCCAACCACAACATATTCATGAGACAGAGACAGATAGAACTTTAGCAGCTCACCGTCACTGTTATCTGCTGTTAACAAGCAACAGACCCAAGCTCAGCAGCCTCCCAGTGAACATGGCCGGTCATAGGGACAAACACGGCCTCTGAGACTGAAGGGACGACAGCACTGAGGGAGTTTACAGAGTTTCCTGATGGGATGACAGTTTTACTTCTTGCTAAAGTAACTTAACTAATCGCTAACTGTGTTAGCTTGGTTAGCTGTGGCTAACCGCTAGCTGCTGTTCTGCTGTTAGCTTGCCTAGCCATGACTGATGTTACCTCAGTTAACTGTGACTCAGCCCTGGGCTGCCGGCAGAAAAATCTGGCACTCAGGACTATTGGCTATTGTAAATGCCAGTTGATGTCTGCAACAAGCTTAAATCTTCCTCAAACCATCTTCAAAATTTAGTTTTCTTTTCAGCATAGACAAGCATTGCACATAGCATATCTACTGTAAGTACAGGAAACAGGAAAGGAGAAAGATGACTGAGGTACTAAGCTTGTTCAACAGAGTGAAAAGGGGTGGGATGTAGAATAAGGATAAGGGTTATAAGGGTCAATTTCTTAATAAATAGTTTCTAAAGAATATATAACGTATTTGACTGTTAACTATTAACTAAAGTTTAATTAACTATCAATTTAGCAATTATTAATAATGATTATAATAAAGTGTTAGTAAGGGTCTAACATATCTGATTAAGATAATCCTTTTTCCTTTCAATCCTTTCAACTCCTCCTCAGCCTCACCTGTGCCTCAGCCAAGCATGACTTGCTAAGGCTCCTTCCAGCTCCATGCTGTCTTCCATCAGGCAAGACAGCACATTGTTTTAGTTCATTAAAGGGGACATACGAGCAAGGCCTTGATGGGCTGGACTGTCTGTCATCTAATGTAATGTATCTAAATGTGTCTGTCCTTGTAAAGGCAAGTAGAGCTGAAAAAAAGAGACTGCCTCTATTTGGGCCACTGAATTTTATTGATTGTGCAGTGTAAGCTGGAATGTATGTGTGTGGGTATTGCAGGGTTGTGTTCCTATTGTGTGTGTACATGTATGTGAAAATGAAGGCTCCACCAATATGGCCTGTGAAAGCTGATACAGCTCTAAGTAATTTAAGATTTTATCATAAGATTTAACAAGTCGAACCTTTCTATGCTCTTTAATGTCTAGATGCACGTGTGAAGACATGTGCACACTAAAAAGCGTTATACACATTCTTTGGTATGCATTTTAATGTGGGGATTTTTGTCTGCACACATCTGTATCCATAGTAATTCATTGCTGCACAACAAGGTAAAAAATTAAAAGTAAAACCTGAGGAGACGAGTCCCAGGGGAGGCTTAGAATATGCACAAGTTAGGTGTTCTGTTTACTCATATGCTAATTTATCCCCATGCTAAAGCCCACACGTAAAATGGATTTTCTGCACTCGGCTATTAAATAATGAGCTCTCACTATCCAGCTGTTTCTTGCTTTCTCTCCCTTTCACTCTGATGTGTACACGTTTATCTCTAGTTTATGCACTATTTACTTGATTCTCCTCTTAGCTCTTTGTGGTACTGAAACCAGTGATCGCTGTTAGTGCTGGTTTTCTAAATTTAAGTGGTGCTTGATATCTTGTTCACTTGCATTTTCCTACTTTTTTGTCCAATTTTTGGTATTTTTGCACATCTTGAAAGCTCTCAATGTCCTTTACGATCTGAAAGAGGTTTCACAACCTAGAGCTTATTCAAAAATCCATGGTGCATTTTTAAAAATGCGTGGTCTTTAATCTCAGAACCAGGTTGCTTTTATTGATTTCTAAGAAGGCCTTTTTGGCCTTGTAGATAAAAGATGTCATCACATGACTCTGAAAGTTTCCATAAATAACTGACGAGGAAATTATATTTAATTCAAAAGTTGTTTGCTTGCACTTTGCCTCATTCAACCTCTTATGCTGGGTTGCACTTACCTTGCGAGGCAACTGGATTCACAAGATCACACGAGAATCCATCTTGCCGGGCTCCAAGCTATCCATTTGTGTCCGCACCAGAGGTGGTGCGAGCCAATCAGCGTCCTCGGAGGGACTAATATCAGCTATGGTCATGGTTTTAAATGCACTAGCAGCCAGAGGCATCCATGGAAACGTCTTCTTGAACAAACAATGGCAGCTCCTCAAGAGGTTAGCTAGATGCTGTGATAGCATCAGTTATATCAGAACTGGAGAGTATTTCTTAATTTGAAAGAAGGGCAAAGAACAGCACTGAAGGCTTTCATCAATGGAAAAGATGTTTTCGCTCTTCTTCTGACTGGCTTTGTCTTCAGTTTGGTGAGTTGATCTGACTGGTTGAAGTTGGTGCCTATTAGACATGACAAATGGCTCATCCAATCACCCACCAGGGATTTTCTTGAAAGTGTACGCCCTTTTCCAAACGATATTCCTTTTCCAAACAATGCACAGCTACCCAGATAGTTCTCTATAACAAACCATCTGGCGTGTCAGATTAGGGTTGTGCCAACAGAGATTGTTTTTTAATTAAAAATAATTAAATCATGGTTTAAGTTTAATTTATGTTATGTAAAAAATTTTAAAGTAGCTCAGAAAGATTACATTTAAAACTTAGTTTTTTAATTGTGCAACAAGGCTCTGCTTGATTCTAAATCTAAATTTACTCATTTTAAAACCTAGATTTGCTAAACACTGATTTGAACTGACCTAAGATTAAATTAACCTTTGCTGGTTCAGCCCAGTCTAACAGTATATTAAGTTAAAATACATAACGATAATGCACAATCTTTCACCCCTACAAGTGAGCTAAGTTTTGCATACTTTTGCTTATTTCTGACACTTTTTCTAGAATAATGACGGCATCTTAAACCATTTCAGAGGAGCGCTTTTTTAAAGCCCCTTGGGCAGCGTTAGGTGCTTTCAGAATCAAATGTCAGACTGATATGTGAATATCTGAGGAGTGTCAGATTTTCAACACACATGAATCAGTTACATGCAGAATTTTCCCAAAACAACAATGCATAGATGCTTGCATCCGTAGAGACCCTGCCCTCTGCCTGTACCTTCTCATTATTTTGCTGTGCTGGGAATGCTTTACCAACTCAAAACATCAGTATTAGACATCCTGTGTAAGAAACTCCCTGATTAACTATCTTTTTGCAAACAGTGACTGACAAATCCTATTTATTCTACCTTTAATGTCACAAAAGGAAAAAAATCTTCTTAGCAGCTGGTGAGGATAAAGGTGGTGGAGGTGGTGAAGAAGTATTTAGCAGAAAAACACTTCTCTTTGTTGATAGAGTTCTCACTGTTGTTCTAGTGGCACTGAATCGTGTGACTCTTACAGAAACAGTTAATCATTAGCTAACGTATGTGGACATATAGTCTATTCCAGAGGTAGCCCATAGTTTAGAAGTTTTGTGACGTTCATATAAGTGAAAATTTTGCTCAAAGAAACCCACAGTGGCTCTAGTTAATCCATATATGAAAAGAAATGCAAAAATGACTATGCTTTTAGGGGGATTTACATGCATCTGTTTACCCATCCACCCAGCACTTACGTATGTGCAGTGTCTGAGGCTGTAGCGTGGGTAGCCAGATACAGCCGGTGAGACAGCTTTTAGTATAGTCCTTTGAACAGGCACAGTGGTACCGCACCTCGTAACCTCACAGTGACGACAGGAGTCCAGATAGTCGCTGTGCCCAGCTGTTCACCAAGAAATTCTTACAGCATATGACTTCTTCTAAAACCACAAAGTATCGTAAGTATGATCTCATCTAACTCTTGGGGAGAAGCAAATAAACTTATTTCCCAAAATGTTCTTTCTGCATTCAAATGTCTAAAAACACTAGACATACGTTATATATTTTGTTGAGTCATGTACTGACATTTTCCTAAATGTTTCAACAATTTATTCAAGTTAACAGTGCTTTTCCTGTTAGCAGCAAGTTGCTGTAACTTCCAGGAAAACACAGGAAACATCAGGTATGTGAGAGAGTGAGGAGGGATGTCACGATGTGAATAAAACTTTAATGTTACCTCTTCCATACATGATTCCTCTCTGAGCCATGTTAGATAGATTTTCATAAACTATGGTGGTTGTTTAACAGTGAAGATAAAAACTCCCACGATGCCATGCCGAATCACGACATCATTAAGCTACAGCTTTTGTTATTGTCTTAATGTGAGATACACCCCTAGCTTGGGCTGTGATGATCACTGCATAACCGCAATACGGTGGTCATGTGATGTCTACTGCAGAGTTGAGTTCATTGCCTTTACCACAGCAAATTATTTTGAAGGGTCAGTCTCATGTTGAGATCAGCACATGGATCTATTAATACACTTAAGGATCAGTGCTGTCACACACAAGTCAGGAACACAGCTTCTGATTGGTTGAAAAGACATTGGGTGTTGGATTTATCATTATGGATATATTTTACCATGTCTCCAAAAGACACTGCAGTTCAAGGTTGGACTTTTACAAAGCTTGTGAAAGTGATAGAATCTCACTGGAGCCAGCGCTGTAAAGGTACAACGCTAAAGATAGCATTAGCTTAACACGAGCCTTTCCTGCTCAGCTTTCTTCAGTGCTAACCCCTTCTCTTTTCCAGCAGTTGTGAAGTAACAGACAAGACTTTCTTGAGAACCTGCAGTATTTATTAACCGGCAGACTCTAACTACACTGTACATTTACTGCCAGACTGACAACTTACTGCTCCCCCGCTAGCAGCACCGTCAGTCTCAGTGCTGCTCGCTCTCCTTCACTTGCACGCCGCACACACTTACGTACCACCCTATTCCTTAAAGGAACTATGCTATGCTCATGACAGTATGCTTCAATAAAGTCCGATAAAGTGAAAATATTGGACACACTTCAGCACTCTCTCTGCACTGCTAAGGGTGACAGAATCCACAGAAAAAGTTGTCTGCAGCACATTGACTCGGCCTCTATAAGCAGCAGTCACTGCCTTCTCCCGGTGGCTCTGTCTTTATCATCTGAGTTTGCACTACTGCTGCTGCTGCCTGCCAAGCAAGACACAAGCTGGGCAGCAGCTTTAACAGTACAAGTCTGAGCTTGGCTCTGTCTGGCTTGGCTGTATTATGAGCGGTATTATGTGAGTTGTGGACTAAAATCAGCTTTGACACTGACTACATGTTACATAACGGGAAACAATCCATAATGCTGTGTACATACAGTATATATAGAGAAAAGCTGTTTGGCTTTTCAAAATGTGGCTCTCTACTTCAGTAGCTGACTGAGTTTGGGTGATGCTTCCATGCAGGGAAAAGGGATCCTCTTCCTCTCTCCCTGACCAATGGTTTCACAATAGATTAGATAATGATTAAGTAAACTGAGCTGCAGATGACTACAGCAATAAAGATGATATTGGCAAATGTTGTGGATAATACAGGCTCACAACCTCTATGGCTAATAGTGCTGGGAAACTTTACAGTTTTTCAGGGTTATAAGTATTAGATGCTAGAGGATGTTCATGTGTTGAGTGCAAATAAAGCCATTTATGGTTTATTATTAAAAAAATATACAAAGCAGTAGGTTATATAAAGCTGCTAACTTGTAAAATCAATGATTGTTTTCTTATTTATTTTCATTATTGTGTGGATTGTGTGTGTACATGCAGCTACAGCAACCCACCCACCCACCCAAGCCACAGCCTGTTCGCCCTGCTGCCATCTGACAAGAGACACAGAAGTATCCACTGCTGTATCGCAAGACTTAAGTTTATTTCTATGATTTAATATTTATTCAAGGATTGAAAAAGGTGAGGGAACAAGGGATGTGGAGGGCCCTAAGTCTGTGTTTGCTTTAGGCCCCAAAATTACTAAATCCAGCCCTGACAGTAACATGTGTCAGTCGCCACCTGAACTTCTTCAGCAAGCTAAGCTTTGTCACAAAGCACTTGAGTGACTTTGAAACACAGTTAAAGGCTGTAATGCTTCCATTTTGATTGCTGGCAGTTAGCTTGGTAACATAAAAGCTGAGGAGGTGGAAGAAGGTGAAAGGCTTTGTCAGACAGCATATAGCTATTTCCTAGAGGCAGCATCTACCAGTGTAGATCCAATATGAATCAAACTTGAATTATAAACAGTACAAAAGATTTGTTTATCCATTTTCTCTCAGCACTAATACTCAGAATCTGAAATGGTTCTTTATGTTTCAATTTTTGTCGTTAGTTGTATCTTGCTGCTGATTGTACTTAGTTAAAGCAGTTTCTCTAAAAGTTTTGGATGCTTTACTCAAACAGCAGCAAGAGGCAGCAGTTTAAAAAAAAAAAAAACTAGACTTCAAAACCTCGAAATTCTGTAGGCTGACGCCTTGTTCACCCACCTGGCGGGTCTCTGATGTTTAATACTGAAAGTCACTAAAGGGGCGAGAGAGGCAAAACACCTGGATTATCTAACGCTGAACGTCCAGCTTTCTTAAGATACAGCCCACTGCTGTTTAGGAGACAATTTATATTTCACTGTAGTGATTCAGCAGCTCCTGTGGGTGGAAAAGAGCCGATACGCAGCACCAGGGGCCATTTTCACAAAACATCTTAAGGCTAAAAGTAACTACCTGACCGAGTGAGGAGAAACTCTGAAGAAAATAATAGACTATTTTACAAAGTGCAACGCTAACAGCGGCTCCTTTGAGAAGTACTCTGGACTTTTAAAATCAGTGAGTGCTGCTCACAATCACAGTCAGCTGCTGCTTGTAATGTGCCTCATCATGTCAGTGTTGAAGAAAAATACAACCATAATGAGCTGTAAAAAAGTATACACTCATCAGGCGGGCATATTTATGGCACATATGTCAAACTCTAGGCCTGCGGGCCAAACCCAGCCTGTCAGTTCATTTTATGTGGCCCATGAGAGCTTGCAAAAGAATAGATTTTGCGCAATACAATTCTATGCTTTTTTTTAATGGAAGTACAGTGTCCATAAATTTCAAGTCCAAAAATGGATCCCATCTGACTCTGAAGACGTCTAGCCGCGAGATGTCATTACATGTTAGATATTTGCATCATATAGCTGTTCCCAGCAGTGGTACTCTAGTGAAGTGGTTGTATCTAGCAAGTAAGTTTAATAGTAGCAGCTGAGGAAAATGTTCAAGAAAACAAAAGCTGATGCAGAGGAGGGCACTTTAATGAGAGACTGAAAAACAAATACATGCTTGTGCTTAATGGAGACGACATATGCCTTCTTTGTCTTATTTGCCGTTATTTTTCCAAGATTTCTGATCTCAGAGTTATTAATTATTAAGTTTTTACTAAAACCAATAATGATCGAATGATCGAGTCAATATGATATTATACAAGTCGATACATTTATATAGTTTCACACTTACAACCAGCCCTTTTAAGGGCATCCATAATGCTGATGTGGCCGAAGATTAAATTGAGTTTGACACCCCTGATTTATGCCGATGGAGTTATTAGGATGCAATAACTAGATTTGTTCAAGGTTCACACAACTCTCCATTATTTGGTCAGTGGGGAAGTTTAAGCCACTTAAAATATTGAAGTTATGGCTTTAAAAATATTGAGGAAAACAGTATTTAAAACAACAAAACAAAAAAAAAAAGGACCAAAATATCTTGGGTCTTAGCCCAACTAAGAATTTATTTAAATCAGTGATTTTCAAACTTTTTCTGCCCAAGGCACACCAAAGGGCAAGTATTCATACCCATGCAAAACAGCCTCTATAACCAACCTAACCAAACAGAGTTAAGGGGTATCAGCCAATCAGAATCAGAGGTCGTAGAGTGTGGGTGGGAAAAAAAAATTAAGGCATCAATCAATCAGGGCCTTTGGCGTGTCTCACACTAATAATTCCCACCATCCAGCTACTCCACATGCAGCAAAAACTGAGGATTGCTTTGAAAGAAAGTTTTTGGGATTTATTTTTAGGATATATGTGACTTTATACAAAGAGTGGTGGTATAATAAATTAAAAAAAACATTTTTTTGTATAGCCAGTGTTGCACTATAATGTATGCTTATCACAAAATCCTATGTCACTGTATGCTCCAGTTTCATTTTGAATGTATCAGCACATTTCCCTATTTTTGACCAGCTGCGTTGTTAAAGGTGGGTGCTGCACGTGTCTGTTTTCACACTGAGAGTTTGGGGCCTGTGGCATCCTGCCATATCATTGCACTCCCATGTAGAACTGACACCACTGGACAAACACAGCCAAGCTCTTATTCACAACTAAACAGGGATGTGCACACATGCACTCGCAAAAGCAGTCACTTGTGGGTTCATGTACATGTTATTACATGTATAAACATGCAGCCGTACACGCTGCCAGAACAATAGCCTGTATCACAAACAGAGATCAATGAGTTTGCCAGCAAGCTTTGGGTTTAATTAACTTCAGCTTCTGGTAACACAAAGCTGGCATCCCTTCAACTTGGCTGGATCACCGTTGAACCCTGTGATGCCTGCCTGAACTGCTCTCGAGCAGGATCAGTTCAGATCATCAAATCAAAATGTGTCAGCGGTTTTCCAGCTGATCAGTCAACTTCCGGGAAAACTGAGTCATCACTCCTGTGTGATCCTGACATGGGTATATTCATTATTGTGGCTGCACTACAGTGACAAGTTAGCAGAGATAATCACTTTGCTTTCCACTGTAACTCAAACAACAGTTGTCTGCTCTGTAATTCAACAGCAGGGAGGTCTGTGATCATTTAGTCGCCAATAATGCACTAAAAAGTAATTCAGGGCACCTATTATCACCACTCAATTAAAGGCATCGTTACAGAAAAAAAAATCAAATTTATTGATTTCAAATAAACCTTTTAAGTTACAAATATTATTGTGATTGTGTGTTTTGGTGTGTAAACATAATAATACTGGTAATTACACATGCAATAATCAATACAACTGGATTTCAAGTCCCATTCCTTATTCCTGCTTAACACGCCAGAACAAATTCAGTTTTCCTTTTCAAGATTTAAATATCGTGTTCACATACACAACTGCAGATTAAAATAAAAGTTAATTGTATACCAATTTTGTTGTTGATGGAATTAATTTATGAATTCTACAGATTCTAAGAGCTACAAAAACATAAAAAGCTAAAAAAAAAACTTGTGTGAACTTGTGTTCATAATTTTGGTAATTAAGTACATAAAACTTAAAAAAATTATTTTACATAATGTGGAAAAAACGGGTTAGACGAACTTAATCAACATAAAAACTTGTTTTATATTTGTTGTTTGTTTGTTTGATTAATTGGACAAAATATTTGTTTTTACAGTGTGAATGACATGAAAATGGATCATGTGCAACTCTTGTAAGACTAATATTTGCTCTTTTATTCCATCATTGCAACTCAGGGCAACAAAAGTGGCCAGTGCATATAAAAGTCTTTTTATGTACGCACTGTGATGATGATGGGTTTAAATAAAGTTAGTCCACTTTATCCTTTTTATTAGAATAATATCAGCACACCACAATTAGCTACAAGTAAATTACACAGTCAGGTACAGTATGATTTAAGATGTCTTAATCGTCTTTTATTCAAGCTATTCTATTTACAGTTACACTACCATGTATGTCAATTTGTTCTCAAGCTTCAGTGGCAAAAAATATAATTTTTACTTTCACATTCCTCATAGTGTTTCTTCATAACTCTGTGTTAGAAAGAGGTGAGGACATAAATGTCAGTAAATCCTTTGTTTCTGATATTAATTCTACCATAAACTATGTAGATAAGAATCCCCTCACTAATTTATAGCCAATTATTTATTGACATTTTTCGTTTCTGTACCTGATTGCATGTAATTCTATTTCAGTTGTAATTATATTTATGCGTTTTATCTTGCTGAGCATCACTTGCAGCTCAGGCACTGACCTAATTTCCCCACAGGGATAGACACTTTAATCTCATCTCATATTAAACACGCTGCTCCTGATCGGTTGATCTTGCATATGATCGTAATTACAAACTACACATGTGAGCATGATCATAGCGGGACGGGTTAATGCAGGGTTAACAGACACAGCTGATAACCATCTTTTTGAGTCCGGTTATCCAAGAATGCGGACGCTCATTAAATCCAGGTAGCTGGAATTGAGCCCGATAGTGGCACTTGGTTTGCGACTCAAATCCCTGGTGTAAGAGATTCACACAAACACATGATAGGGCTTATATCTTAAAAAGTTTCTCCCTTTTTCTTCTGATATGAAGTAAAGAACAGAGAAAAATAAATGGGTAGCTCAGAAGGCCATGCACGGCCCATCACACTGATAGAACAATGCAGTGATTACAGAGATCAGAGAGGAAGGTTGCAGAATAGAACCTAACAGCATATGTGCAGATTTCAGATAGCTATTAGATATATTCCTGCTATTCTGTTATATATGCTCCTCCTTAACCAACAGTTGGGGGTGAAAACTTTTAAAACTCTTACTGTGATTATTATCAATTTCATAGAATTTGTGAAACAAATGACCAAATAAAACCAAACTTTACCGATGTTATTGGCCTGATAGTGGGTGTCTGTGAAAGTGTTTGTTTGTTTTCATGCCAATTAGCAAAAAGTGGGTGTGAGAGTGGGAGGGGCCTGTTATAAAAAAGGTGCGTAACTTTTGAAACAGATTCACATACAATGGCCAAACTTATGAACCATTTGTCGTAGACACGTTCCCTTCATTATTCGCTATACTTTGGCCAAGCCTCGTTTCATAACTCATGAATTGTTTCTTGTAGACTCTTGGGGAGGCAACATTGGTCTAACCAGGGAGTTCCTATTTCAATTGTGTGATTTGGCTCTGCCCCCCACTGATTGACATAATGGGGGTGACGTAGCCTCCTATACTTTAGCTATACGTACTTCATAACTCCAGAACCGTCTGTCATAGACACTCCTCGGAGGCATCACTGGATTCAGATTACTTCCTTTTTTATTGCTATGGTTAGCAACGGTGGACAAAGTACTCAACCCCAGTACTTGAGTCAAAGTATAGATGCTCCTGATCAAATATTACTCAGCTACAAGTGAAAGTTGCTCAGTTGAAATTTTTACTTGAGTTAAAGTACTAGAGTACTTCTTTTAAAAATTCGTAAGCATTCAAAAGGACATGCTTTTAAAAATACTTAATACTTGAAGCCAACTGTAAGGAGTTCTCGAAGTCTCTTAAATAACTGAGATTGGTTTCCTTCTGTGAGGAGCATAGCGTGTGGCCAATTGCATTTTAGAAAAGAAAAAACAGCTGACTTCAAAGCTGTGCTTAGCCTAAAAGTAACGAGTAACGACAACCTTCCTAGAAATATAGTGAAGTCAAAAGTAGAATATTTGTCTTTGAAATGTAGTGGAGTGAAAGTCATACGTTTCCAAAAAAAAAAAAACAAATACTCAAGTAAAGTACAGATACTCAAAAAAATGGACCTAAGTACAGTACTCATAACTCATTACCTGCTCGTTTTAGGCACTTGTAAGAGTCATCATTGGACTAAGCACAGTTTAATATTTATTGTTGTTCAGTAACAGCATCTGCCCAAAAAATCCAGCACTGGTCAGGCCCTGGTGGAGCTGTTGCTAAAGAAATCTCTAACCGCCTAAACAGCAGCAACAGCAAACTGGACCGAAACAAAACAAAATGAGACTTAAACTGCAAAAACAATTCTTTCCCAAGTGTCAACACTAAACTGAAAAAAAAAAAAAAAAAAAAATCCACACCAAACACAGTCTAAAACAGAAACAAACCTGAAACATTTTTCAAGAACTGTACCATCAAAAAATTGCTTCCAATCCTCACTTTGATTGATATATAAAAAAAAGTTTTTCCAGCAACAATTTTACAGGTGGAGTCATTAGAGTGTGACAGGAAGTGTGATTTCCCATGAGGGGAGCAGACGAGCCGAAAACACGCACACCTTTTCCATTACCATCCTTACCATCATTGCTTACATGTTGGTCTGTCCAGTCCACAATGTAGTGTGAAAGGTCTGTTAGTGTGATAATATGATGCAGCTAAGTTGTTGTGTGTGTGTCTGTTAGTGTGTTGCTGAACATGCATGTGCACATTTAATTACATGTGTGTCAGTCAAGTGCACGCACTGTAAATGTGTGTGTTGGATGTGTAACTCCATGTATTTGTGCAGGCACGTTTATGTGTGTGTATGAGTATGTTTTCAGTGTGAGGACTCATTTGAAGCGTGTGACTGTTGGCTCTTTCACCTGCTCCTGTCCCCTCATACAGTTATTCAGTGCAGGCAGACACGCAACTGGCTGTCACCCAGGTCACGACCTTCCCCTTCACTTGCTCACCAGCCAACCGAGGGTCAGCACTAATGAGTGGCAGGCCGGTCGAATCGGAGGCTGGGTCAACACGAGGTCCTAGTGACCTCTTGCTAACACTCACAACACACACACACACACACACACACACACCTCCACATAATGCTGCTTTCCTGGCCAACAACCTTTGATGTTGTGGCTGATTAAAAAAAAGAGTAAGTGAAAAATTAAAAAAAAAAAAAAAAAGCTCCATAAAGGATAAATGTGAATGTGGGTGGGTGAGCAGGAGGATGAAGGCAGGTCATCCCATTCTCAACTCCCAGTGCGTCAAATACAGCAGCTTGGTCTGTGTCCATTTGCGTCAAAGTGTGACACAGTAAGTACCTCTGTAGCTTAGCTCTTATTTCTGGAGGCACCCCTCTAGCATTATGGTTTGATGTGCTGTTAAAGTCAGGTAACGATGAATAAAGAGCGAGAAAGTCCAGAGGAAGTCGGGTGGATGGATGGGTCAAACAAACATGACCTCTGCCCCGGAGACTGGGGTTTGTGCCCTGTGTAATACCAATAGTTGACATTGACTTCTAAGCACATTACAATACATAACGTACGCAAGTTACGTTATTATGTTAACTCTTAACTAACATGCTTATTTTAACCCAAACCATGGTCATGTCTAGATCAAACACTGGGAGGAGGTTGTGGAGTATGAATGGATGAATCCCAGGAGTTTCACTCATCGGGTGGGGATTTGCGTTCTGTGTGAAATCAAATGACAATGTCCACTTTTTATTCTTACTTAAATAATTTGTTATTTTCTTATTCTTTTATTTTATTTATTTATTTATTTTTATGCCCAATTTTCAGTCGCAGTTTGTTGCAGGTGCCTTCAATGATTTTCTGGCAGAAATCCTTGAAGGCAAACTTCTTCCGTGCATGAGCTGCTTCAAAATATAAAGAAATAACACATACAAATGTTGCCTAATCTAGGGTTACCATCTAGAAATGACCTCAAACCATGATCTGGTACATTTAGGTACATCTTTATTATTGTTACCATGGTGACAAAGGTCACCTGACTATTGTTACTATGGATGATGAGGCTGTGTCCCTTTCTGCACATCCACAACTCCTAAAATGTGAAATGCTTCTCAGCAAGCTTTATTTTGAAAGTCTATCATGTTGTAAATTTTCTTGTTGCTAACTTGACCCCAGGAGCCCTGCAGGTGCAGAACTGACGCGAAAGTGATACCTACAGCGTCATAGTTTGAAGCACAGGGCCACTGACCAAGCTGCCATGAGTTGGGATGAGAACCTGTTGGATGGGTTTGAGATGAAGAGTGATACTGTAGGTCAAGTCACAGCAGGAACAGGAGAGACAGAGACAGAAAGACATTTTTAATACATATGACAGCTCTGTCTCGCCACCATGTGTGCTTGAATAATTGATCCCGGTCCTGCTCTCAGTGACTAAATTTGATGCTCGTATGATGTATGTGATAAATTGCGCGTGTGTGATGTATCATGATTGAAACGAGGTAACTCAAACTGGTTTATCTGTGTTCCTCCCAGTTTATGCCCACTCTCCCGGTCCTCACTCTATTGCTCTTTTTTAAATGCCAACATTTAGTTTCTCACCTCAGAATTTCTCCTGAGCTCAGGATAATAAGGAACTAATTTATTCAGCACACAACACATTTGTGCAAATGTACAAGGCAGTGACATTGTGCCCAGTGTGCTATATATCAGTCATAACCATGCAGTGATTTTAAAAATCACCTCAAACTACAGAATGTTTTAAATTCCAGATGAGACTGAAGATCAAATCAAAGCAAATTGACTCGCTATGATTGAGTTTGCTTTATGGCCTCTCTCTTCCTCTCTCTGTCTGTCTGCCTCAGTCCTTCTTTATACATACTTTTTCTCGCAGGATGTAAAACACTGTTCAGATCTTTTCTGCCTCACTGGCTTTGCTGCAGCTGTGGGGCTTTGCACACTCACTGTTTGCTTTTTTGCACACACACAGGCACACAAAATGCAAAGTCTACTGGCTAAGTGCCAGGTAACCATGCCATCAGTCAACAATGGCAAAGTGTATGTATGTGTGTTGACATCTCTATGAGCTACAGGGACTGGAATTACCACTTTAACAGCTGTGACACACACACACACACACACACACACAACAGTATTGCCGTTATTTTTGAGGGAAAAGCTGTTTACATGACACTGATTTTCCTTTTGTATAAATATTAATAAAATAATTCAATTAAAAAAACACAAAAACAAAAAAACAAAAAAACAAAACAAATCCTTTTGTTAATTAATAGCTTACTCATTAAAATGAAACATCTAAATACATTCTTGTTTTCATACCGGGCAAATTAATTATATGCAAATGTGTTGTTTTTATGAAAAATCTGTGACCTATAAGTGGAGTATGTCAATGAAAAGAATTCATTGAGCAAAACTGCACAAGCTTTGTCAGTATTCAATATGTAAAATGTTATTCCGATTGGACAGAGAAATGTGCATGTGACACAACGACTAATTGCGTGTGTTCTGTGTGGGTGTGTGTAATGAGACACACAGCAATATGCATTAAGTAGCAGCAAACCCAACAGATTTTGACTGACAGTAGTGTGTGGGCAGAATCAAGCCACAACATTACAAAATATATACACAATATTGTGAGACAAAATGCACACACCACTTTTTTTTCACTCCCTCATGTCTCTGGCGCAAAATGCTGGTAAGATTCAGGAAACATTCATTGTTTTAAGACTATAAAAATCACTCCATCCCCAGTCAATTTAATATTCCAAGCAGAAAGCTCTAGTTTAGAGGGCTAGTGAGAATTTACCTGCTTTGACCTCCAATCATGAGCACAATGTCTGTATAACTGCATTTCAATATTGTCTGCATTACTCAGTGTATCATATGCAAATGTATATGAAAAGTTCTGCATGCAGGTAATCCAGTTCTTTTTTTTCCCAGTGTTATAGTATCATGTGCACTCCAAGGTTTCTGCCACTTTGTTTAAGGAACAGTGCAACATTTTGAAATATATAAGCTCATTTGCTTTATTTCAGCCAGTTAGACAAGAAGATTAGCATCACTCTTATGTCTTTGCGTTAAAGGACCAGTGCGTAAGATTTAGTGGTATCTAGCTTTCAGATTTCAGGCACCCTGTCTCTCCCTCCCATTCCAAATGACTAGGAGAACCTGTGGTGGCTGCAAAACTCACAAAAAAAACACAAACAGCCACATCTAGAGCCAGTGCTTTGGTTTCCTCTTGAAGGTGCAAAATGGTAGACTCTGCGGAGGAGGGCCTGCGTCGTCTGTAGACATAAAGGGCTCTGTCTTATGTGACAAAAACACAAATATTCTTATTTTCAGGTGATTTTACAGAAATGAAAACATACTTATGAATGTTATATTCCATTTATGCCATATACTGCCAATAAACCAGAGTAAATCTTACACATTGGACCTTTAAGTATGGAGCTAAAGCCATGCGATGATTAAATTAGCTTAGCATAAAGACTGGAAACAGCTAGCTAGGCTCTGTCCAAAGCTAAAAAATAGACTTACCAACATATTTACTACTTCCTGCTTCCAGTTTTTATGCTATGCTAATTCCCTGATGGTCAATATCTGTAGGCCAATAAGCGCACACACACTTAAGTGGTGTCAGGCTAGTCAGCTGGCAATCACTTCTCTTTTTTAAGACATGTTTTAGTTGCAGAAAGTTTTGATTATTGGTGAAATTCTGTATCAACTACAGACTGGCTAACAAATATGTTCTTCTCTGCCAAATGTGTCAACTTTAAATATTCTGCAATATTCTATTCTGTCTTTTCAACTTTCTTTGTAAATCTGTTTGTTCTTTCTTTCCTCTTTTCCTTTTCCTGAGTCTTTTCTTTCATCCCTTCCCTATTAGACCCTGTGGCAACCTCCAACGCTGCTCCACCTCAGATCAACTCAACCTAATCACCTTGCCTGTCTGCGTCTACCTACAGTCAGTCTCTGTACATAACACCTACTCGTATGCTCAGCAGCACCTACACACAATCATATAGATGGAGACTGGATAACAAATCTCTCCTGTGCCCCTATTGAATTTCCTATTTCTGTTGCACTTTGGCACTGCAGCTCAGAAAAGCGCGCCTGCTCTATCTGTATCTGAGCCCACATGGACAGGTGAACAATTATAAAGACAACCGTAAAAGAAGAGAAAATAGGAGCAAAGGTACACATAACCTGGAAATCTGCAGGTCAAGCTTGTGCAAGTCAAGTCAGCCACACTGTACGTTCAACCAGTTACACTACATTGCAGTGCACGGAAAAAAATATTGCACAACTTTGGCAGTTAACTCTCAAAATGAGTGTGTGGCACTCCCACGACCGTCTCTGACACTTATGCATGTGTTATGTGTCTTTGTTAATTACCACATTAGTGCAAGCACTGTTGGGTGAAAAAAAACAAAAAAAAAAAAAACCAGACACACACATTTGTATTTGATTACATTATTTACCTAAGAGAAGGCAGTCGACCAACCCAAATATTGTTCCAACCGCTCACATGAAGAGAATGGCCTCACATACAGACTGCCCATGTTTGCCTTCGCCAGATCAGGCAAACAGAACTATCTGAGGCAATGTAAATAAAGATGTGTGTGCATTCTGTTCAGCTGGTGTTTAAGTATATGTGTGTGTATGTGTGTGTGTGTGTGTGTGGCTGTATCAATGACCAAACCTTTATAACAAACAGAACCAAATTATATAGGGCACATACACAAGAGGAAGACAACGAAAAAACACAACACAATAAAGGTCAATCCCTGACTTTCTGGGTTGTTTTATATTATGTGAAGATATTTACTGCATTCATACATACAGTAAATGCTAAACGCTTGCAGGTTAAGGTAAATTGTAAAGTCAAGAATATTTTGCATGTCGCTAAACAGAACGTATATTTCAAGACCTAATATATTAATGTATTTGTTGTGTCTTGATGTACTGTATATATGTGCATATCCATGTGCAGTATGTAAGAATCATATGTGTGTTACAGCTAGGGCTGTGACAATAACCGCATTACTGCAATACCATAGTCATGTGATGCCTACCACAAGGTTGAGCTCATTACTGTCATCAACACAAATTTTATTTTGAAGGGTCACCCTCATGTTGAGATCAGCAAATGGATCTATTAATACACCTAAGGATCACACACAAGTCAGGAACACAGCCTCTGATTGGTCAAGCCAAGGCATCTTGGGATTGCCAGTGGGCTGCTAACAAGATGCTCACAACAACAATGATGTTTCGAGCATGAAAAATGAATAATAACTACAGAAGACATTTGTTGGATTTATCCTACAACTCCAAAAAAGATGCTGCAGTTCAAGGCTGGACTACAAAGCTTCTGAGAAGGATACGATTATGCTGGAGCCAACATTGTAAAGGTACAACGCTAGGGAAACAACAAACAAAACTTTGCAACGCTGCAGTGTTTATTAACTAAGACACTGTAACACAACTGTACATTTACTGCTTGATTGACAACCTGCTGCTCACTCTCCTTCACTCACACACCACACAGACGTATGCCACTGCTCTGTTTCTGAAAGGACCTACACTACGCTAATGATAGTATTCCTAAATGAAGTCCAACAAAAAGTAATTATTAAGGCAGTCGTGCCAAACTACCATCCCCCGGGAATATGTTGTTTTGTGACTGCGATCGTAAAAAATCCCAACCGTCACAGCCCCAGTTATGCCTGTTTGTTCATATGTGTTTGTATGGGCGTGCAGTGTTAATGCGCTGTGTCTGAGATAAGCCACTATCTCTCCTGTTCTGCGTGCATATTCAACTGTGGTCCAAGAAGTAAAGCTGTATTACTCATCACTTCTGCAGCTGCACATTGAGGCTGTACCCATGGCGATGAATAAAATACATTACCTGCAAGACAGAGAAAAGACAGCGTTAGATGACAGGATTGTGCATTTACTGTGTCTGCATGCAGTTTTACTACAGCCTACCAGTACAGACACACAGATCAGGTTTAGATGTTCTTTGTAAATGATTTACATGCATTCCACCTGGATTATAATAATGAATTATAGTGCATTGCCCACATGAGTAAAACATGTGAAAACAGAACAGATAACAGGCATCTGCTGTGGGTAGCAAACACAGTTTAGCAGATTTAATGTATGTGTCAGTAAATTGATGCAAAAATGTGTCAGACCATATGGAACATTTATTAACCAAGATTTATCTTCATAAGGGGTAAGAAAAGAGTTAGTAAGATGGCACAGGGCCACGACTAGCAAGTAACAGTCAACCCCCCCCCCCCCCCTTTTTTTTCCTTCCTTGTTTTCTTTCTTCATGCCTCCCTTTTTCGTTCTCTCATTCTTCCTTTACCAGACAGACTGGTTGCCTATATTTGGTTTGGCAGCAGCAGCTAAATGCAATCTCTCTGTAACAGAGGTCCTGGTGATGTTTAACCCATTCAGAGCAGTGAGATGGGGGAATCAATCACCGGGTGCAAAAAAAGAAAAAGGCCTGTCCTGCCAGCTGCCGCCTTAACACCTATTCCTGTGACTGGCTGACATGGAGAGGAAGCCCATGGGAGGGAGAAAGAGGTCAAACCCATTTAGGCAACCATGGGAAAATGTCACACAAAAACAATGTGTATAAATGGTTGACCCCTTGAAATCGTTGTTCTTTTGTCTTAGGAAATGTACCAAGCATTACCCAACCGGACAGAAAATATGCATCTTGAAATGTCATTTTAAAACATTGTTGCAAAAAGGTGAAATATCACTGGTGAGCTACGATGAGTCAAGCTCTGATCATTTTTCTTAATACATCCACTCCTACAAAATATTACATGTACTATTCTGTTAAAATCACTGTACCACTCAACCGTTTAGAGACACAGCATGCCCACTGTGTATGTTGTGGCAGGGCACATGAAATAAAAGATGACTCACTGTGACCTGCATGGCCAGGAACATTTCAGTATGGCTTATAATTATATTAGCCTGTCAAGGCCTTTACACACCAACTGTGACGCAAATAAATGAATAAAATTGCAAATATTTCAGAAACAACATGCCTAACTATTCACATCATGCGATTTTTCTACTTTCTTCCTGTGGTAGAATCTACCGGAACTATTTTCTTTCTACAAGAAAGATAGTAGCTCCTACATAAAAGTGCTCACAGCAAGGTCTGTGGATTATCTTGAGTAACCGGGTCACGATTTCTGGAAAGAGACGCTATTTTCTGACACTTTAAAGCGATATTCCTCCCAAAAATGAAAATTCACTCAGTATGTACTCACCCCTATGCTGATGTGAGGATGGGTGAAGATCTTCAGTTCACAAAACAATCCTGGAGTTTCAGCAGAAAACAGGGTTGCAGCCAAATCCAGTACAATGGCAGTGAATGGTGAACCACGTATAAAAGACTCAGACTCGAGTCAGATGCACAAGAGATCTTGCAATATTTTCACACGTGCATCCATTAAGAGATATACGAAGTCTCGCGATACATCAAGCCATGTTTACATGCTACCTGGGAGGCTACAGTTTACGTTTTGGCTAAAAACATGGGTAAATGGTGTCTTTTGTGGTTAAATTTTGTCGCGGCTCACGGACACTTGGATTACACCACACGAGCAGGAGGAGACATTTTGTGTTTGTTTTGTTTTCTTTTTTTTTAACATTTTATCCGTGGTCACCATTCACTGCCATTGGACTGGATTTGGCTGCAACCCTGTTTTCTACTAAAACTCCAGGATTGTTTTGTGAACTGAAGATCTTCACCCATCCTCACATCGGCATAGGGGTGAGTAGACATTGAGTGAATTTTCATTTTTGGGTGGAAAATCGCTTTAAGCACCACAGCCAATATCTCCAAAATTCGGCAACTCACATCAAAACAAAGTAGCACTACTAATAGCGCTACAGGTAAAAGGAAAAATGCTTGCCCCTTTAAATAAAGAGGTTTGTGAAAATGTGTGAAACAAGTGATCCGCCGCGTTGAATGTTTTGAACAGGTTGTCGTCAACAATGTGCGAAACTTCAGAAAAATTGACCTTGATCCAAAAAAATTAAAGCCACAATTTTGCTCAGCGATAGTGTGAAAGCTTGACTAAGTACAGATTTTAAAAATGTTATATGATTATTGTTCTTCTTATTATTATTAACATATTAAATGCAAATGCAAATGTATCACATGGGGGGAAAAAAATATGCGTCTGGTGTGAAAAGGCCTTAATCTGAGATAAATCTGAGATAGAAATGCACTCTTTATAAACATTCATTCATTCATTCACACTTAATTTTGTAGTTATAAATTAATTCTGTATTAAAAGGTGAGGTAGATCACATTACCATTTGTGAATTATTGCTAGGAAAGTATTTGAAAATGATTCCATTAATAATTAAAATTGACTTTTATTGACATTTTAGATCAGAAAAATAAGGCTGTGTTACAGTAGCTTTAGTAGTTTGGGGAAAGGCTGAGTTCAAACCATGCAAGCTAGCAAGCAGTTAATGATCCTGGGAACATGAAATTTTGATTGACATAGGGCAAACTGGCAAAATGTTTATTTGGGGTGGCTGCTTGAATAAACTGCTTAAGCATCTTGTTTCAGTTGGTTTGGATTCTATTCACGTTCCAGATGTCCTATTGTCTAAATGTTTCAGAGGCTCGAGAAGAAATGGGAGGAGGTTTTCCTCCCATTGTGTGTAAAGCACCTCCAGCCTAAGTGATGCACGTTTATAATTTATGTCAGGCCTGTACCTGTGCAAGCATCTACAAATAAGCTTTTTTTTTTTATTAACACAGTATCTAGATGAGTTTTGAATGGCTTCACCTTTTGCTCCAGCAGACGTCAAAGCCAGAGGCAACTGATTCTGATTAAGTCGAGGTGGGAAGACGAGGGAAAAGGAGACGAGGAAAAGGCAAACCAGCATACAGACAAGCAAGTCCTCCCTTTCCTTGCATAGATGCGGCTGAATATTTCCAGAAGCTTATAAGTGATGTACATAACTGTAAGGTGGAAGCGTGTAGGTGTATCATTAACGCACAGAGAAACACAAACACACACATACCAGAGCTATTGGAGGCAGCGCAAATGAATATATTTGAATGTGCTTTCAAATGTCAGATCAGTTCAAATGCTTGATTTTCATCTGAAAGAGCTTCAGAAAGAAAGCACATCACTAGCAAGATAACCCACAAGTAAAACCTCCAAGTGTAGTGTAAGCACTTGGCAACAGTTTTGCCTGAGTCTCATGTCGCCGTCTGAGGATGCTACCTTTTGGCACGTCCTCCAAAATTTCTGGACTCGACAAGTTGTTTGAGGTGAACACAAACAAACCCTTTCAAGCATGCTGTCACTTTAGAAAGCTGCCTCTGGGATCATGTTTATGTGAGATTTATGATCGCTAAAGCCCGACTAAAGAAAGCAAATTGCGCAAATAAAGGGAAATGTCAGGAAACAACATAGCCCTGACCCTCAGCCCCACCATCAATGATATGCATCTCTGAGCAATTTCAGATTTCTGTTTATGAGTCTGGTTCTCTCATTTGCTCTCTCCTTTTCATCTCTTTCTCTTTTTCTTTTCCTTGTGCAAATACTGTAGATGCAGAGCCGTGTTGATGCCCCTTGTGGTGCTAATTAATTGTGACTCAGGGCCAAGTAACAAGCCCTTCATTTGAACACAGAGCAACCCAGTGTCCAGTACTCGTTGTACTTGGTTTTAATGAGTCTCTCTAAAGTCCTTCCACCTCTACAGTTTCCTCTTCTGTTCTACTTTTTTTAAACATCCTGCTTCTCCTCAGTTAATCTCCATCTGCTAATGGATGTCCTTCGTCAGTGCCTTCCAAAATGACTCATGTGAGTGTTTTCTGATCTGACGCCCTTATCAGCAGGGCAACATCATCCACAACTGTGTCGACAGTGATTGCTTTTTGGCTTACAATTAAAAAGAATTAAATATTGCTCACCACTCAAATCAAGACTTCCCTCTCCTGAATGAAAAGGAAATAATGACTTGTTTTATATTAAAACCACATCACAAGTTAATAGTCTGGGTGTCATCTTGGACTCAGATTTAAGCTTCGAGGCAGGGAGTGGATTTAGTCATATTGGGGCCTAAGGCAAACACAGTCATGGGGCCCCTTCATATCCCTTGTTCTCCCCCCTTTTGCTTGAATAAATAATAAGTCATAAAATGAACTTTTATTTGTGGTTGAGTACAGACGATAAAATTATCCTCACAGCCTGAAGGAAGAAGCTGCGCTGTAGTCTGGTGGTACAGCACTGGATACTTCTGTATCTCTTGCCAGATGGCAGAAAAGTGAACAAGCTGTGGCTGGGGTGTGTATTGTCTTTTAATATCCTCCTGCTTTCTTCTTTTTTCAGCAGTTTGTACACCACACTGAGCCTTTTGTTTACACATATTGACTGCTGTCTTCCCGAATCCTTTCCGCAGATGCGCAATAATTTTGTGGAATAATCCAAGTTATTGTGGAGACCCTGAGACACTCATGAATTAAGCATTCTGATGCCATTTTAGCATCAGAATTATCAAAAGGACTGGATTGGATTATCAAAAGGACATGATTAATTATCAAAAAATAAAGACGAAAACAAACAAGTTGTTGAGTTGAGGGACAGTATGTTGAGTTACTTGACATAGTTAACTAATAGAGGGAAAGGAAGGAACAGACAGTCAGACAGAAATGGCATAAAAGCAATGGCTGTGCAATATTATTGTGAAATAGTGAACTAATGAATTAACTAGAAACAGCTGCTCTGAAAAATGGTCAGTGGTCAGATAATTGACACAAGAAGGAAACTGGACAGGAGCAATTAGTGGAGCCCTGAGCGATGACCGACACGGTGCAAGGTAAAATTTTGAAATGTTTCTGATTCCCTTCAGATAATTCAGACAGGGGACAGTGACAAAAGCTAAAATATCAAGCTGATGTTAAAGGCCCAATACCATCTGTAAGAACTACAATATACTCTCACAATCAGTTAGATCTCCCCGGGCGCCACTTTAAAGAACAAAGGTTACACACATTAACCCTACTTGGATGAGCAGAGGCGGAGCTCTCTGATGGGCTCTGTAGGCTTCTCCACTTTCCCCTGCAGAACAGGGTACTGAAATGTGCATATACAGTCATAGTTTGTCTGCTGAGGATGAACCCATAACCAACTCTGATACAGTAAATGTTCAACAACGGGATCACAGGTCATGTTTGTGTTCACAGAGCATAAGTTACTACAACAAAACTGGCAGCGCAAAAGGAAAAAGGAATGTTATTTCTGGTTTCAAACTCAAGAAAGCCACTGGACACTGTAAGTGATGTGCAACTTGTTGAGAGCATAGATTTGATGTTAAAACTTCTTGCTACATCTTCTGCTTGTGTGTATTTCTCAAAGCTGAATTAAATTTACTTTGGATGATGTGCCACTTCTGTCCAGTTTGACTTTCTTTCTTTTTATATTCTCTTTTTTGTTCATTTTGGAGAAGCTAGCTAACACAGGCTAACTAAGTGTGTTAGCTAAGTGACAGTTTAGCTTAGGGAAATATTTTGCTTGAGGGACAAACTTAAGTTTGAAACTTAAGGTAGTTTAAGCGACCAAGCACTGGATCTGAAAAAGGAACCCAAAAACATGATAAGGAGGAAGGTAATCTGAGAACTCCAAAATATATGACAAAAACAGTAATGAGGAAAAATATATATATCAAAAAACTGAAAAAGCCAACATGTATCGACCACTGTAGGTCTTCGCCGGGGCTTTGAACAAAATAAAATAAACAGACAAACAAAACAACACATCCAAAAACATCTTGCAAGTTGAAGCCAACAAAAGGGCCAAATGTTCAGATACACCAGGATTTAAGAAAAAGAAAACAGTTTGCTGAGGTAGTCATATGCTGCACTCCTAGTGGAGTGCACCGAAGTATGCATACCAGCTGCTTGTAGGCGTGTGAAATGACATCAATTGCCAATAAGTCTGTCTCTCAGTTTTAGACCTTAATTGCCTTCTCTAGAAAATCTAAGTCAAGGCACAATATTGCTTCTCTGACAGGCCTTTCCACCAACCAGGAACTGTCCGATTCCTGTTCAAATGCCTAATTTTGAACTGTTCTGAGCATTTCCACCAAAAATAGATTTCCCAAAAAGTCGGTTCCCACTTGGAACACAAAAATAACAGGTTTTATTTGGGAACCATAACTTGTTGTGGATTGTGCTGCACTCTCTGCTGATGACACCCTTGATTACTCACTCAAAAACTAGTGGCAACCTGGGCTGGTTCACTAGATAGCACCAATGTCTAGAGAATCTTGACTGTAACTGTTCACGAACCAGAGATTATTTGATGGAAAAGGGTCTTGAGACAGGGCTCAGGCCAGGCTGCAGAGTACTGAGCCATCCATGGCACGTGTAAGATCAGGTCTACTCTCAAAAGGGTTTGCTTCCTTGAGGCACACAGATCATTTTCCATTCATCCAAGGCGAGTTCAAATGTAGTCTACAATATTTAGATATCTTGTCTGTCAGTAGCGCTGCCTCTGGGCATGTCAGAACCAGTACTTTGAACCCCAAGGATGTGGAGGGCCTTGGCGAAGATCCCCACAGGGCACACTAGACACCACCCTCCTGCCCGTTTAACAATGTGTCTTCCCCAAAACGTCAGAGGCGGTTTGAAGCACTGGAGGAAACACAAAGCTCTATCCATCACCAGCAGACTAATTGGGGAGGGACTCTTCAAGGGCCCATGTGCCAGGACCCTTCCCAAGCCATGATGCGAGGAACATGTAGTGTAGTGCTGTCTGTAAGTGCATGTTGAATGCATTGCGTGAGGACCTTTTGGGTTGTAGTGTGCCCTTTGCGTGCATATAATATACATTTCTTGTAGTATGGCCCCGTAAAACAGCCAAGAAGAAATTAATGTTTCAAATATATGCTTTAAAAAAAACAAAAAACAGTACACATGAATTTCCTATGAAAATACAACACCATTATCAGCCACAAAATGGTTGTGCAGCTGCTTTAATTTTGTTGATTGTGGGTGAGGGGCCTGGAGGGGGGATATTTTAAGAGGAGAAACTGAGGCCAGCGTGATAAAGTAGGGTAATAACCCCCCCCGACTCCCACCCCTTCCGCCCACTGCCATGGCCACAGAGGGCTAGCCTTGGCCCCCATTCCTCCTCTCCTTCTCTTTCCCTTTACACAAGGAAGACAGCCAATATGTGCCAGAGCGACATATCCTTCCCCCAGATAATGGAATTGCCTGGCTGTAATAATAATTTGAATTTCACGCCCTGGTGCCTCGGTGCGGAGGGATCGCCGGAGCAGTGGCATAAATTAGCCTCCATGCACTGAGCTGATCGATGACTGCCCCGTCCGCCACCTATTGATCTGAAACAACTCCTGGGGACGCAAGTATACCCTGCATCTGTGCACACGCATGCATGCACACCCTTTTCTTCACCGAAACGCAGCAGGAGACGGTTGCAAAAAGTATTTATTGTTGCTGCATGATGCTGGACTTTTGAAGGCACAGCCAAATGCATAATAAAAGTGGTTAGGAATGTGTTCAGGGCAGGAAAGACAAGATTTGCAAAGAGCACTAGATTTACTTTAATTGTAGAGTGACAGAACAGAGACAAAAGACAAATATTCCCCTCAAATACCTTTTAAACATGATGGAACAGTAAATTTCCACAACATGTCTTTAAACACACTTTGCTTCAGGACAGAATGTTGTTCAGCCTGCTCGGAAAAAGTTAACTGTCTCTGGAATGAGACACCGTGTCAGAGTCTTTGATGAACCCTGCCATTGGTGCAGGTTTGTGAAAGACAATGAATTTTTGCAGCAAGTATTTACAACATCTGCTTCCTTGCCGCCAAAAAACAGAGCTCAACTGATACTGGATTTTTGAGGCTGATTCTAAAACTGATATTGGGGAGTAAAAAAAAAAAATTCTGACATCGATATTTTGGCCAATAGTCTATACGATCACCTAAATGTGATTAAAAAAACACCAGTGACAAAGAAACATAATTGAGGCAGGATATTCTACAGTTTAACAATAAACATTATTGTCAAAAATGACATCAGGGCCATGAAACAGTAAATTTTCACCAGTATTTTTAAAAATTATAAATAAAAGTTTAAAAAGTTTAAAAAATGCAAATAGAACAAAAATATATATCTATATTCAACTTAAATTAAGAAAAATAGTCAACTAGAAGAGTGCACTCAGTGGAGTACAGATCCCCGCCAGGAACTAGATGGTGAAGCACCTACTGCAATGCTGCAACAACTGCCAGGTGTGAAAACAGAGCAGTCAAAAAATAGAATCACTGCCTTACAGTTGTATGCCTGCACCAACCAGTCAAGCAATTACATGATGATATGTACATTTACACAAAATGCTGTTTTTAAAGCTTAAAAAATTAAAAACAATCTACAATATGTTCTGTAAAAAAAAAGTGTTCATATTGATGCATATCAGACAACATACATAGAGATCAATATATACCGATATGTCTGATGGATAGGCCAAATATCTTTGGTTGAGTTCTGATTAAAAAGAATTTTAAAAGCTAGCATGTCATAGTGTATCATCCTCTGCTGTATTATAGTTGTTGGCAGTACTGAAGAGCAGCGTGACATCAGCAAATCAATTTATCAGTCAACATAAAAAAGAAAGAACATAAATACACCTGTGCACCATGCATCCTGTACGATACATTATTGAGGATGTACAGAGACACAGAAAAGAGCCAAACTGAAAACTTGTCCTTTGATGCTCCATGGTTCACAAAAAACATTCTGTCTTAAATTCAATCAGAAAAGCTGGAGACACACATACACACTTACACCAGAATTATCCACAATCATGCATTTACACATTCAGAGATACGTGTGTTGACTCGAAGGAATATAAAACACAAAGGAGTCCCACTCAAATACAGACACACTAATTAACCAAGTTTCTCAAATGAACCACTACGCTGGAATAAGCACATCTGGGAGCATGTTCAAAGCATCAACTGCACAGTGGGTGCCCTAGCCAAACAGGAATGCAAATGGGCCCGATGGGTGCTCCTGCCAAAAAAACAAAAGAATCACATAATGAGCAGAAAGACTGGGCTGAAATATTGAAAGATTCATCAAATTCACAAATCAATAGAGGCACAAGCAGCCAAATCCTTCTGACAGAGAGGCAGGAGAGGTAATTTCTCTGACCTTTCTGCAGGTCTGTGACTGTGGGTGCAGCAGAGGGATTGGGGCCAATAATGATGAGAATCAATTCTCAGTTCAGGTCTTTTCCCCCAGTGTGAGGGCGAGCGGTGTTGAGGAATCAATGAGTTTCATAAAAACTCGCTGCATGATGGGGCAAGCCCAATGCTCATGAGTGTCCACAAATCACACCGGGGGGTAATGGCTTCAGGATTGGGCATGTCCTGAGGCAAGGCAGCACAGACTGCTGCAACGTTACGAGTACCCCGTAGACACAGGCTTCCGTTTATTGGAAACCTGCTCATTTTAAAGGTACCACTTCTATCATCACTGCAGTTATGTAGTATGAGCTGTGACAAATGGTATCGTACATCGTTGGAGCAAAATTACGTATTTTCAGCTGCAATGACCACACTCAACCATCATTAAAAGTTTAACATATTCAAATCTAAATTAACTGTGCAGCACAGTGAGGTAGTTTGTGAGGTTAGAAAGTTATAGTCTGTAAGACAGGCCTCTGTGCTTCATCACTGAGAGCTGTTAAAGGGGTAGTTCAGATTATTCTGATGTAGGGTTGTATGAGGTACTTATTGATAATCAGTGTATTATTGACTGAAGCCCCCAGTTAGGAGAGGCAGAGAGGGTCACCAGCATGGAAGCGATTCAATGTCCTGCTGTGGACAGGATCAGTAACAAAAGCATTTTAGAGGTGGCGTGGTAGCTCAGTTGGTGGAGTGTTTACCCCATGTACCGAAGCTGTGAGTCTACTGCAGCAGCCATGGGTTTGACTCCCGCCCATGGCCCTTTGCTGCATGTCATTCCCCTACTTTCTCTCCCCCTTTCCTGTCATATCTTCAGCTGTCCTATTATTAATGGCATAAAAAGCCCCCCAAATATTTAAAAAAAACAAAAACAAAAGCATTTGGCATGCTGGTACTCCTCTCTGCTTCTCCAAACCAAATGCATCTTCTGTTGGGAATACCTTCAAGAAGTACCTCATACAACCCCACTTCAAACAATCCAAACTCTTCCATGTTAGATTAATTTACTCTAGCAAATTATATGTATGATTCACTACAAAATAAACTGAGGTCTATAGTAACTCTATTTAAATGGTTATGGCATTTAAACACATCATACTGTGATTTTTAACCTGGAAATTAAACTTAGTAGACAAAAACTCACAGAGGATTGTACTGAACTGTGATGCTATTGTTTAGCGTGGTAAACAACCTTGACAGATAAGAAGCTGCACATGACCAGCAAGCTGTTTTCCCACACTTACACAAACCTTATCTTCAAAAATATCACTATGCTCCACTGTGAGAGAGATGCTGGTAGACGGAGAGAAAGTCAGTGTGATATTACAATTGGCTTCCCACCCTCTGCCCACCTGAATTAGCTGGAATGCCTGGTAACGGGCGGTCATGCTTGTTTGCTCTTTTGGCACCAACAGTGCTTCTTTCTTTCTATATTCTGTTCTATATAATATTTGTGTTGAGGAAGTACACAGAATATTTATGGTAATAGTCTGAATATCATAATATTGTCTTTTGACTATACTTAGGACAGTATATATGCGTACACATGTATAAATTTTAATATGGCCTGAGCACTGACCGGTGTGAGGACCCCATTGTAACGCAAAGAATATTTTTTTTCCTCAAACAAACATTTTTTTAGGGCTTAAATGTACTTAAAACTCACCAAACTTGGCACAAGTGTCAGTCTTAGTGAAAATGTATGTCTGATATGGGTTTTAGCAGATATGTGTGGCAAAATGGCCTGGCCCAGCCCCCAGGGCATAATCCACATGTATCATGCTCAGATGTACAAAAACAAGCCTCTTGGAGCCACTGGCTAAAACCAACAGGAAGTCAGCCATTTTGAATCAAGTGGTCATTTTTAGCCATTTCTATGTGTTGTATTTTAACACTTGAAAATCATTGCGTACCATCTAAACTACTTTGTAATGAAACATTATTGAAAGATTTAGTTTTCGGTGAAACATGTTGCTGTGGCGTGGCGTTGAATTTTGCCATGAAACAGGAAGCTGCTGTAACTTCAGTGTACGTTGTCCAATCCAGGTTTGATCGGCCTGAAGACGTGCACATCAGTCATAGTTGCAGCAACACCTACTGGCAACATGGCATGGTTTATACTGTGAGGTGCCCATCCTGGCAGGTTGATACATTGAAACATAATGTATAATTAGTGGGTGTTCTGTAGCACCAAATAGTGGAGACAGGAAGTGGCAATGAACTCCTTCCTGTGGTATCCAAAACAGGTGAAAATTCAGAGCCTTGTAGACCAGTTGGCAATGAGGCCTGGCTGCCACACACCCTGATGCACACAGAGGTGCTGCTTGTAGCTATAATTATTAATGTGCTTCAAAATTCGATGTCAGGGAAATAGCCCAATTCCATGAACCACCAGAACAATTAGCCAGAATTAAAATAGGCAATTTACAGTTTGATATGCATTTAAACCATCTAAGATGACCTCTAGTTGCCATTTTTAAAACCTTCAGAGACAGTTGGTACAAATCCAGGTAAAGTCAGGCCTCATTGAATTACACGCACTACTTTACCTGCATATTTTACATTTTATGCCGAATCACAAATGCTCATATGAATAGGGCCTCAAAGAGAAAATGGAAGATCATTTTCTGAAGCTGTGCAGAAAAGAGCAATTGGGCTGCCAGTTCCCTCCGAAGCCATTTGATAAGCTTTTGATCTCCGCAACTATGAATGTTACTTTCTCAGTTACAAAACGAAACACGAAGACTTCACCAAAAGCTATCATGTCTGAGTGATGCAGCCTACTGCAACACCGGTCAGCTAAGATGGATGTTACGTCCTCTGCGATCACGCTGAAAGAGATTGTCTTTTTTTTCTCTGCACATTTTTATTCCATAGTCTCATTATCTATCAGAAGAGGGCTGAGTTGTTGCACAGTTGACAGCCACTGGGTCAAACCATGAAAAGAAGAGATATGTAGACATAATGCCAGCCATATTATTATTTTTCTTCCATCCCAACAGCTGAAGGGCATGAATTGTGTTAAGAATTCCCTTTCAACCTCTCAGCCATACTGGGCTACATTCCCTCTTTGGATGAGACAGAGGCAGAATCACAGAATCTTACTCACATTGCATACGACATAGTCAGAAATTGAGCAAAACACAAGGATATAGTGTGGTGAACTTTCCCTGGTAAAGCCCTGTACAATGGCAAAAATAAACACTCGCTACATTTGGGTTCTCAAGCCAGATTAATTTGGTGTCCATATGACCACACCTGGGATTATTTCAGTAACCTGCTATCAAAAGGTAATATTGCAGCTCTGACAGGCTGTTGTTCACCTCCCATCTGGTTGTCTAATCAGATCATGGATGGTACCAATTCAACTACATATCACACAGTTCAACTGTAAATATAAATGGCAATCCATACTGTATATGTGAGACTGGTCCCATGATTCTAAACAACTGGATGAATGGAATATAAAATGAAAATCCTATGCAAAGCAATGTTCCTGTGAATCCTACTATAAGGAGTTCCAACCAAGCCATCTGATTGGTCAACTAGACATTTAGAATATGAACAAATCAGAGTGACATCACAAAAAATATTAGTCAGTCAAGCCATTTCCTTGCAACACTGCACCTTCCAGAGCTGGAACAAAAGCCAGTAGGTGACGATATTGATTCAGAATGAATTGTTTTGTTGATAATTTTGATTTCTACACAGGGTGCAATTTGTGAGATGTTTCTATTCATGAAAATAAATCACAAACCACAGTGGGCCTCATGTAGACTCTGACCTCATATCAGGCTACTTCTTGCAGCTGTTAAAGTAACATTTATAGAATAATTAAATCAACTTTCTTTATTGAATATCATTTATGGAGCCCCTACACCGCCTTGTTAATCCAGGTGCGGCCTCCCTTGTGCGCGGCAAGCCCGAGAGCAAACAGTTTTCAGTGAAGATGTGTCTGTTGAAAGGCTAAACTCCGACAAATAAGGATTGAAGTAGAATATTTTATTACATAAAAACCTGTTGTGAATTTTGGAACTCATTACATCTGTCTTTTTTCGCTAGTTAGTGGAAATGTTTGGATCAAATGAAAACTCTGTTCAGCACCCTGCATCAGCTGTGCAGGTGAATCGTGACACAGCTATTAGGGCTAAAATATGTGTGAAGTTTGCAGATGTAGCAGTAAGTCTGCCCTTTGACAAAGGTTTTTTTTTTTTCAGAAGATATCTCAGTTACAACAACAATTAGTTAGCAAAGCAGTTTTGTGCTTGTATGTGTGGTATTTATTCGGTTTGGGAAATCCCATAATCTCTAGAAATCATTAACATTACCTTAAATTAGCTGGCTGACTCAACATGGACTAGAAATCATGTCTGTTACTATGGTCGTTACTAAGGGTCGGCCCGCTTGTTGGAATAGTAAACTAGGTTTCATCACATAGGAGTCTACTGATGTAACTAATTATTTTCCATTTATTAATCAGAACTCATGTGTTTCCATGGAAACAGAGATAACATTAGCAAGACATTTTTCTTGTATTTGTATTGAGAGTGAATTACTCCACAGTATGAACACATTTTGATTTTATCTTGGTATACTGCTGTATAATCGCAATATCGCAGTTGAGGGTGAGCCTTACCGTCATTATTAGCACTTCATCACTAATGATAATGACAGCAAAGCTCACCCTCCTGTGTAATATTGCTTAATTAACATGGCACAGGACTCTTGAATGATGATAAAGTATCTAAAATTTCTCAACGCCAAAAAGACAAGACAAGGACTCGATCGAGGATGTGGAACATCTTGGTGAATCAACTCAATCTGTAATTAAACTGACCAGTAAAGCAGAAAAGCCTGAACTTTTTTCAAAAAAATCCTAAAAAGCAGAACCTCGTTTAGGGAGAAACATCACCATTGTGCTTCCAGAGTTAACAAAATGTGCACCCAGTCGCAGGCTTCAGCCCACTGGCTTGCCGGCGTCTGTGTGGCAATACCATATGGTGTTTCCTAATGAGGAGGTTCTGGGTGCTGGTATCAGTATTCTACTCTCACTTCCTCTCCCCACAGGAAGACCCCCCCACCCCACCCTCCTCCTCATCCTCTCCTCTCCTCCCAGCTCATAAGCAATTCACTGCACATTGTTGGCCCACTTTGTAAAAGAAAGTCTCCTTGAATCATTGAAGCTGTGAGTTTCTGTTTCAGTCAATCCTCTGTGCACTGTGGGAAGCTTATTAGCCAAGCTGAGGCATTACAAAAGGATTTAAGTAAGAGAGAAGCGATTGTCCAAAGCCCTGTACTTGGTGTTGTTTTTTTCTTAACCCCTAACTTAAGTCAGGTGCATATCCAGGTTAGAGGAGATTGTGAGAGATTGTACACCCTCAAACATCTCTTGTTAGGATTCTTTTAAACACAATTTATAGGCTGCTTAATGCATTTAAATGTACGCAGCGATGCAGCTGAGGTTTGAGAGGATTAATTCCAAAAGGTGATTTATCTGAGGCCACGTTTTACGCAGGTGTAATACGCTCCTATCTAAAAATGGCAAAATAATTCAATTTTGAATTCAAAATTAAAATTCAAATACCTGTTTTACATGTGCTGCACGTATGCTAGGGTGCCTCTATTATGGATGGGGTCAGTCTTTGTACAATGAGAACTGAAAGGTTAACACACACATGCACACACACGTATATATGTATATACAGTCAGTTTTACTGTATCTCTCTCTAAGTTAGTGAATGTCAATATCTGAAACCCTAAAAATACTTTAGTCATTTATTTTTAGATTGCTCAAATTTAAGCGAAATGAGAAATCTGTGATTTATTTACTGTAATAAATCATAAAATGGCCATTACGTCATTGGAGATTAGGAAAACATATTAAGTTGAAATACTTGCTACTCTTAGAACAACACTACAGTCACGGTGTCCTTTAAAATTTCCCATCTGGGCAGGAATAACTGATTTTGTTGCTGTTTCACATTAAATAGAGTTCAAACAAATGTTCACGAAACAAGTAAGTGTCTGTTTATGATGGTAAGAAATCATTAATTATCTTCTAAGAGGCGTAGATGTTTATAATGGTGAAAATTAGCGATATGTTAATGGAGGCTAGCAGGCAGACAGGCAGTCTTTTTCCGGAACAGTGGGCTTTTGTTTTGGGGGTTAACGAGCTTAACTTTACATTGACAGACAATTGTCAGTTAAAACAGCTGATAAACTTTCAGTGTCGAACTCGTCCTTGCTTGTTAATTTATGATGTTGCACTCGTCTTGTGCTCCTGCGGTGTTCCTGCAGCCCGCCTGAGCTTCATCGCCTCTGAGGAGGAGGTGGGTGGAAACATCTTGCTTCAACCATAAATTGTATATTAAATAGGGACTCATCCTCCTTAATATGCAGTCTATAGCTCCAACTTGCTATTTGGACTGCAGTACTCATTTTTTCATTCACTGTATTGCTCCTTTAAAATGAATATAAATCTCTCCAAAATATTGGATTTTTTTAACACAAAAAACAAACAAAAAAAAAAGATCAGTTTTGGTACCTTAAAAAGCTGTTATTAATATTAATCATGAGCTGAATAATTGACAGCTGTCATCTCATGTTTAAGTGAGATGATTCTGCTAAAATCAGACCAAAATACAGCCATTCCTCCAGTCTCCTGGCTGTTCTTATTAACAAGGTGAACCTGAAGCAGTTTGTCTCACCTTTCGAAAAGGGCAGGTGAGAAACATTTCTATCGCCCCCTCCCTCCACTCATAAATAACCCAGGTGAATAAATTACCCTGTTCATTTGACGTTTAACCACATAATTACGTGGTGCGTTGCAGAGCCGAGAGCTCGGTGACAGGGCGGCTCTCTTCTTGGCTTGCCAATGGGCTGCTAACCCAGCCATGACATTGGCCGCTCCTCATCCGTCTTAATGAGGCCGGCATCACCACTGGACTTAACAATGAGACTCACTCGCACACACACAGAGACCTGAGTGACACACTTATATACTCATGGATTGTTGACTGAGCGGTGGACGTGAAGAAACACAGCAAAAACACAAAAATGTGCCTCTGCTGTTGTGATTACACACACGGAGGAACAGGTATGGTCGACACACGTGATGAGTGACAGTGACTGACAGTGGCACAGAAACATGTCAGTAAATTCATGTGCACAAACACTCACATGTGTTTTCCACTGGATAAGGCTTATGTAATTCATATTAAGCAGTCTGTAAAGGAATGTTACATTATTAAAACTAAAAAGAAATTCCAATTTAGGACCAACTTTCTTGACTAGTCAACAATTACAGATGTTCTGATGCCATCTTTTCCTTCCCATTACCAATTCCAATACCTGAACTTCGCTCATCAGCCAATACTGATTTGTTTTTCCACACAAAACTCCAAAACAGTTCAATCTGATCCGGTCCTCAAAAGAAAGACACCCAAAAAGTCTGCTCCGGGTTTTAACACAGATCACCACAAAACCAGTCCAAATCAGGAAATTAACACTGAAATAACAGCATCTGTAGCCGCAGTTCAGTCCAGAGCACACCTGATTATCAGTCAGCCAGTAACTTAATTTACACCTGGTATTAAAATGTGACCTGTATCTGTATTGTTGTTCGCATTGCCTTTACACACTACCTAAGATCCAACCACAGTGCCGGCCAAACTACCTCCAGGCAAATCTGATTACTTTCTGGTCACAAAGCATTTGCACCTTGCATTAACATGTGCTTTGGCTCTGGATAACTTCCTGTTACAAATCACATTTTAATCCCAGGTGTGGATGGGGTGTTTGTCAGTCAGATCTGCAGCGTTGGTGTTAGCGCTGCGAAAAAAAAAAAAAAAAAAACTCCTGTAGAAACCCCAACTGGGAAATACGCAATCCACTGGATTATTCCTTCTTCAGACCCAGACCAAATACCCTGCTTCTGCTTACCACAAGGTGGGTACGATAATGCAGTCTTTGCAACACAGTGTTTTGTAAAGCCACCGTTTCTTTCCTTTACTGACCGTACAGAATGTAGCGTGCAGAATGCTGCTGCGATGCAGTGGGATCCCCTTTCAGTGCTAATACATTATGTGGTGATCGGTTCACAGGCTTGCGGACTCCATGCTGCATTTTAGGCTGTTTCTGATACACAGTTTCACATTCAGCGCAGCCTCATTTATTTGAGTCTTGTCAAGAAACATCCGTGCCACCACTCTGTTTCAATCATTTAGAGCTTATGTTCATTAAAATGTGCTCTGTTCTGTTAAATGGGTTTTGGCTAACATTAAACTGTCTTTATGAACCTCTGTCATAATCGAAAAGAATCAAATTGCAATTGGGCGGCCCATAATATACTTAAGCAAACCACCTTTATAGCTCGTGTGTTATAAAACTGAAGATCTCAACTGTAAAAGATTAAAGTAACAGCTTAACTGTTGTCCTCAAATTCAAAGTGTAAATATACTGTATAACTACACACAATAATATGGAGGGATATGTGAAAGAGTTCTGCTTTCCCCTCCCACTTTCAACACCACTAACCTCTAATGTTACTGCTTGTAGATTAATATATTGAAAACCTGCAGTCAAAATGGCTGATACGCAAGATTTCTTGTTTATTCCTCAAAGCATTTGTGGTGAGCAGTTCTGTTTGTTTTCTTCTGTACACTGACTTTTGCCCACTACTTTCACTTCACAAAGAGAAGTCTTAAACAAAAAGCTATTGTTACATGACCTTTAATTTAAAAATAATCATGATTTGGAATCAAATTAGTTTTGAAATGTTAAGAATGCTTGCAAACAAAGGACACATTGGACAACGCTGTTGCAACTGAAAACAGGACATCTTAAAGGATAGGTTTACAATTTTTCAAGTTTGTCTTAGAAAAGTTAAAATAGGTTTTGTCTGCTGTTTGTAACTTCTTCTCTCCAAACTGGCCATCAAGAGACCATTTTATAATATGTCTTTTTAGTATTAAATTCCGTCTTTTTGTTACCATCCCTCCACCGCAGCTCAACAATGAAACACTGTCAGGGGAAACACAAAGAGGGAATTTTACACTAAAAAGACTGTCACTTTAGAAGATACCCGCTTGGTTTGATTGAGTCACACAACTAAAGCCTCACATTAGCTACAAATAAACCTTTAAATACTCTTTTGCAGGAGGAGTTGTTGTCCCCCACCACTTGCAATGGAAGTGGATTAGAAGGGAAAAAAAATAATGGCCAGTAAGAACAGAAGAATGACTACAGCAAGCAAAAACAAAGGTACAAGAACACAAGGTTTGTTTCATTATTTCCAACAAGGTTGTATGATGAGATTTTGACTTACAATGTGGGCTAAGATGGGGGGCAGCGTGAGGATGCACAGGACCAAAAGTGTAAGGGGCCTGGTGTTGTGACTAAAAAGTGTGTGACATGGAATCTAAGGAGAAACCTACTGGAGTGAGCGACAGAGTGACAGACTGACCAGCACACGGTGTAACAGAAACAGCCGGTAATCCAGAGCTAGCCAGCCATGAGCGGCCGCTATCAGACTCTCCGTGTCTGCAGAGAGAGAGTCCGCTGGAGCTTTGTTCCTGGTTTATATCCACATCACTGATGATCATTTATCAAAAATCTCATTGTGATAATATTTTGTGAAAGCACCAATAATCATCCCTGTAATATTGTTGATGGAGGCATTGGGTCAAAAATTTTGAAAATGTTTGATTTTGTCTTGACCAGCCCAAACAATATGGTTTTAAGAGAAATGTGTATATCAAATATATATTTTAATTGCGGAATAACCTATAAATACTGAGTTATTATTTATAAACCATATCCCCAGCCCAGCAGTTCTGATCATACACTTTGGAACAGCAATAAAGTCAATTAATCAATAAAATAATTTTTATATTAATATTCTGTGTCACTTTAATATTTTTTGTTGGTTTGTTTATTTGTTTTAGTATGTAGCTACGTAATAAGTGGGATAATGTACAGTGAGGGGGTCATTATTGCAAAATAATGTTTTGTGTCAGGACTCTACATCCCCATATTGGGGTTCCCCATGTCCCACTGTGCATTATTAATTAATTAATTTTAAAAAATCCTCAATAGCTAATGACCATGACCCCAGCCAGTCTTCCTTCCCTTGACACAATATTAAGAATACAAATAGTTTGCACTAAAATGTCAAGATCTGGATCTGAATCCATCAACAACACTACTGTACTAAATACCCATACACATTGGTTTTCAGCTGAAAAAAAGTGGTTGGGGGTTTGGGTTATTCTTTAACCTTTTAACTTTGACTGGACCTGATGAGAAGAGAGGAGCGAAGCACTGGCAAAATAATTAGTATGTCAAAAAAGAGAAAGAAAAAAAGAAAAAAGAACAAAAACAAAGAAAATAAACAAAGAAAATGAATAGGTAAGCCTCTCAAAATGATTGTCAGCATTAACCTGGCCTCTTCACAGTGAACTTTAGCAGGGTCTAGCACATGCTGACATACATGTTTACATCCACCCACACCACAACACACCACACACACACACACACACACTCACGCACACAGAAGGTTTGTGGTCGTGTATGTTACATGTCCTTGGAGCAAATTGCTTTCAACTGCAGCAGGTTGACATTGTTCGGCACCAAATGTGAACAAATTAAATGAGGCAATTAAAGAGTGAATAAGCCAGCGTTGATAATTGCGACCTGATATGCCAGCAGCAATCATAATGAAGCTGCCATTCTGCTCTGCTGGCTTGGTAATGCTCCACAAGCAGTCACAAGATAGCGCGCGTGTGCATGTGTGTGTGTGTGGCGGTGCGCGTGTATGGTAACATGCACCACTTAGCTCGAACTCTGAATCCATTCTCTGCAAACATTTATCCTAACCTTCAGGGTGGAGTTTCAGTATGCGCCTGTCAGGATCAGTGTCATATGGTGTGTGTGTGTGTTTATTCAGAATGAGTGTGAAAAATACGGAAAATATGTAGGAGACAAAGAGACTGACAGCATGAACTGAACAGAAAATCTGAATTACAGAAGAGGATGAGATAATCTGAATATGTGATACACACACACACATACACACACAAAGGCAAAAAATAAAAAAAAAAGAGAGAGAAGGGAGAGGCAGTCTGGCAGAAAATTGAGACGGTCGGCCATTTTCGACTCTCCCTCATCCCTCTGGGTTTATGGCCCGTGAAGCCTCTTGTCATTGGGACTCGCCAGAGAGCCAAGTTAACAGGGCCTGTCCTCGCCCCACCAGCACAAGAGATATCCCTCTTCATCATTAACCCACCTCAGAGACATGAGAGTACACAGCTGAGGTACAAAATAATTCCAGAACAAACCGGTTAAAACAACAAAACCAAAAACAAAAGAGAACTAAACTCCACTAACCTGCTCGGCCTGTTTGTTATATCTGATTATGTAAGAAAGAAAAATGAAAACAAAAAACACATGTTGTGCAGATCGGGCAGTGAGCCATGTAGAGATTTTGTCAAGGTTGAACGTGCATTAAACTACACCCAATAAATGTGTGCTTTTGCTTATACAACACTCAGCATGTGACTTTCATAAACTAGGTATTAAAGTTTCCAATCCATCATCCAAAGGAGAAGTGCATTTTGGTCATCTTAAAGATGGCAAGCCTGCAATCAGGACATCTCTGTTTATCACCGGTCCTGCTTAAGAACAATGCAGAGAACAATGGGCCTCATGTAAGAACGTTTTCATATTCTTATCTTAACTTTCCCATAGTTTGTGTTCGTACGATGGACTTCAGCAAACGCTCCTAACTTGAGCCACCTGTGTGAATCTGAGTGCACGTGCATGAAGCTTGAAAATCTCTAATTATTGTCCCAATAATACCAGATAAGCCCCATATGTCAGGAAGAGTTCATTCATGAAAATGACATCAAGAAAGGGACGGAGTTCAGACATTGAAGTCCTGCTTTCAGAGATCCGTTAAGGCTAAAGCTATAAATTTAACAATGAAATGAAATGGTTCGATATTAAAATGGCATTAAAAAAAAAAAAGTTTCGCCACAGCAAGGCAATCGATGACTGCAACGGGAGGAGCGGGTCAAGGGGAAGTCTCCATCATGGAGATGGAGGACAGAACAGATGCCATAATAGTGATGCTGCTGTCAGGAATTGCGACGGAGGATGTTCCCACGTATGGAGACTTAAATAAACCTGCTCGTGAAGACGCGGTCAATACGCCTGACAGCAGGTAACAGCCAACTTAAATGAACAATGACAGGCTTTATTTGTAAGTTTGCAATTATATTATAGTTCAAAATGCAGTCAAACGGGATAATGTCGACATAATATCAGAACGTCTTTGCATGAGGCCATATGCTCTCACTGAAATTTGCCTAAAAAAAGGGCCAATCTACTCTGCCTATTGCCATTAGTTTATGGTACACTAGTTAACAAGCTAGTTAACTAGTTAATAAAACAGAGCGGTGTTTGAATGATTATTTCAGGGGACTTTTTATCTATCCTTTAATAGATGGCTGGGGTAAGGGTCAGGGTCACTGCTGCAGCATTTGAAGCATCAAAGTATTTGCCGATCCATCTTGAAAGGAAGATACAATTACATAGAAAAGAGAATTGCAATCTGTTCTTCACTTATTTTCCTTAGAACAAAATCAATACAGTTCTTAAGCACACTGCTCTTGAATAGCACTTGTAATGACAGGATGATAACAAGAAAAAAAAAGAGATAACAAACAAGGTCAAGGCGAGGCTTGCCGCTGCGTTCAGCCCAGCCCATACCACAACAAGACAACGTGACAGAAAAAGAAGTCTTCAGAATGAAAAGCTTTTGGTAGGTTCATAACAAACTTTGATACAGATCTGGTAGGATTAATATTCGCTCTGCAAACTGATTAAGTTTGTGTTATGACACTTTCATTGGCTTTCAAGCAGCACTAAAAGCAAGCCAAAAAAGAAAAGCATGACCTTGCAAACACTCTATGCAGATATGTGGGATAAAATGCTGTTTCAAGTGTCTTTCTGTTGAGACTTGACCATACGGAAAAGAAACAGAAATAGAAATAGAACAGAAAAAACTTTGCACTCCACTAGTAAATGCTTTAAATATATTCTTTGTCTTGTAAGATTGTGGCAGCTGGAGAGAGATATAAAAGGCAGAGGAGAGAGAGGGGGCCATAGGCTGGAATGTATGGTTTATGTTTATGTCACATCTGTAACATGTCTTGTAAAGGTTTTATACAATAATTCCAAATTTTCTGTTTTACTAACTCATTTAAGTTTGGTATTGCAATTATCTATTAATGATACTGTAAGTGAATTTACTGTCATATTTAATACTTAAAAGTTTTATAAAGTTTCAGATAAGAGCTATGAACACTGAACAAAATGTATCTATATCTTTTCAATATGGGAAATAATTACGTTTTGTGATGTGGGGAATTTCCACGAGAACTTTTACTTAAGCTATTAAGTTAGCATACAGACTGCAGGACAGTAGATTAGTCTTAGTTAGTCTTTAAAATTTGCTCGAATGAAATTGAGGACGCACTCAGGTTTTGCTGCTAAAACTGGGTGGAAACAATTAAGAAAGTCAAAAAAAAAAAAAAAAAAAAAATTCCATTGCCAACCAAGGGCAGCCTTTCATATTGGAGCAGTGACATCTTGTGCCAACTACTGTGGAGAACGGGGGCCTGAGTACCGTTTCCTGGTAAGGCAAGACAATCAGGAATTTCAAACAAACTCTAAACTCTAAAAACTCCCAGTCACATCATGCTTGCTGCCACCTCCATCATCCTTGCCGCACCGCCGCAGTAAACAACCTGGCCTTGAAACTCCCTGTTTTCAAGCCTACCACTTTCACACACTCTCAATCTCCTCTCCTGTCACAGGGGATTCGGGCAGCTAGTGCTGGCCCACTGCCATGCAGTCCCACTCTGTTTATCTGTTTGTAATCGCTGCCTTTCCTCTGCAGGGACAAATGGAATCCAATCAGTCTAGCTAAGGAATGACAGGGTCACAGGCCTGACTCACTGGTCGGCAATCTATTTGTCAATGGTGTCAAATAGAGGGGTGGTCGAATGTGTTGCTGGGCCACCAGATCAGTCTGGTATATCACTGACAGTAGACAGAGAGAGTGGGAGGAAGACATAGAGACAGATAAAAGTGAGAAAGTAGAAATACAGTAAAACATTGGGCATGAGGTTATCAAGATAAGTTAAACATGTCTGTAAAAGGAATGTACAAACATATTAGTGCTTTTAAAGACCCTCTTGACAGAAAAATGCCTGTTTAACCCTTTTAGATCACAGCTTTCGTCAACCCCTCCATTGTGGAAAATCTGTTCACTTTTCTTCCTTACATGAGCTTGAACAAACTAATTCAAATAATATCATGACAATAATATTCACTTTTGGAAATGTGGTATCTGTGACAGCTGATTATGTGCAAGGCATTTTATAGCAGCTAGCTAATGTTAGCTACAGTACATGGAGCATATGATGGGCTAGGCGCTGGGCTTCACTGATTAATGTTACTGTACAAAAGCTTCAACTATGGGTCAGAGTTAATGCTAACTACAGAACTGGGCTCAGCAGCCGATGTCATTGGACCAGTTTCCTGATGCTTTACTTGTTGCTAAAGTAGCTAACCTCCGTTAACCCAGTTAGCTGAATAGCTCACGCTACGTGGCAGGAGTCAGACCCAGCATGAAAATCACCATTGTACTGTATTCAACCTCGTTTTTCTGAAATTTCTCTCGGTGTCAGACGCTGTATTTATTACCAGTCTGCCTGTGTTCACTTGGAAGTGGCAGCTAGTTAATGGACCACTTCACTGAAGCTGGGGGGGCGTTACATTAACGCTCATTGGCTACTGCGATAATCCATAGGCAGTAACAAATAGCACTCTGATTTCAATTTCATGATCAAAATATTAAAGATGTATTGATCCAGTGAAAGATGCATCCACAATAACATAGTCAAATCCAAAAACAAAACAAACAAAAACACACTCATAATCTGCTGTCTCTTATACATGTACAGTTTAGAAATGTGTGTGTGTGTGTGTATGAGAGATAGATAGATAGATAGAGAAGAGAGAGAGAGAGAGAGAGAGAGAGTGGGGTTCTCATTATCATAAAGGGGAACTGTGGGTAAAAGCCCCACTGGAGGCCCATCTCAATGTGACCTCCATTAACAACACCCGGGGTATCTGAGTGTGAAATGAGCAGCGTGTGCGTACTGTATGTGTGAGTGTGTATGTGTGTGTGTGTGTGGGGCAGTTGAAGAAGGACTCAAATAGATCTGGTTATGGAGACAAGGCTCTGTATATGTCCTCTCTCTCTCCATTCAAATTTAAAATACTTAAGAAATACAAACATAATCAAAATGGTCAGTCGCCTCGTCTCACAGAGTTCATTTAGTGCTTGTGTTTCCAAAAATGAAGGAGCCTCCTGTACAATTTCTTCATGCTTGCTTGCGGCTTGCATCCAATTAAGAATATGAAAGAGCAAAAACAGAGAAGCTGAAATGTTGCAATCGTATCAGTTAAGACAAATTCAACCAATCACTGTGAATTCTGTAAGACCTCGCAATTTTGTCCAGTCACCCCACCTTTTCCTCAAATTTGACCAATAATTGTAGCTTTGCGTGAGTTCCACTTCTCTTAGCAGTCCCCTGTGCAAAGCAACCCGGTGTTTTATTATTATTATTACTTTTTTTATTGTTTCATTTTGTCACAGTTACTGAAAAGAACACATTTGTCACTGTTATTGACATTTCAATGCTCTGTGCACTTTTATATTGTATCATTTTGTGTTGCTGTTTTGACTGAGGTTGAGCTCCAAAAAGAGTTTGCTTCTTTGTGGAATACCACCCAGGTGCATTTCTTCATTTATAAATAAAGCATATTTTGTTAGAAATTTTGTAATCTTGAACCTTTTTGCTAAGGTTACTTAGAGCACTCATGGCAGAGTTTGGTCTTACTCTCACGGGAACAAGTCGCCTTTGATTTTTACTGAATTACACACACACAGAAAAATTATAACTTTATTCTGCAGTTTCACTTGCTTCCTTAATATCATTGCACAAAAAAATACCAAAATACAGGCATTGCATTAATAAATCACTCAGTTATGCATAGAACTGTGTAAAATGCTATGTATAAGTCCCACAGATGCTGCAATTTGTTGGTGTCTATTTGTTTAGGAAAATAAAATAAAGCAACACAATTATGTTTAAGACCTTAAATGTAGCACGTGTAATTCCCTATAAATTATGTATGCTTAGTTATCCTTATTATTATTATTTGAAGCATTATCCATTTAAATAAAGTTTAAATAAAGTCACAGTGAGACAGGAAATATGGAGCAATATTTTCTTTTTCTTGCAATAACTCTAAACTCAATGGGAACTTTCAACAGCTCTTCCTTTCATTAAAAAGATCTTAAAAAGATCTTGACATAAGAAAAAAATGATCCTGGGGATATGAGAGTGTCTGTATTTTGAAGATCCAACCATCTCTAAGATAAAACAAAAATCTTAAATTAAAACTTATGACCTCTTGATTCTGTGGCTCACAGAGAGAAGGGTTGGTTTTAACCTTGAAAACTGTTAATGGATACATATAATACTTTTTCCATGAGATTTTAGCACTGAAGCAGCAATGACATCTTCTGAAGGGCATCAGAAAACAATTTTTGCATCCACAAGCATTGTGGCATGTGGGTTTGAGGACTATGGAGATGACTGTGAAGTCATGATTATGACTGTATCAAAATTAAACCATCATATATGTCTCCACTGGTTTCATCTTTGTGTGTATGCCCATATGTACTGTATGTCACTACATGACAGTGACAGGGTAGCAGAGGTTGAGAGGTTTATCTGTGTAGCGCCAGTAATCCTTTACGCATTGGCAGCATTACAGGCAGTTAGCATCAATAATTAGCTCACTATAGGCAGTCAATACGCTCCCTTGAGATTTAGGAGGCCATAACCAAATGCCTTGTGACTGCCTGCCCTGCTGACTGACCTCAAACAGGCAAATAAATCATCCAGAGCGCTGGATGGGAATATGATATGACCAGACTGGCTCACACACAAACAACAAATCAGAGATGAACACATGCAGGTGAACAATCACATCCACATTCGTATTTAAGACAACTGATAGAGTCTCAATAAAACATACAGTATGTTTGAAGAGGGAATAGTAGTTTGTGAGGGTGTTTTTCAGCTGCAGGGCCTGGTTTCCAGTACTAATATTAAGGTAGTATTTATGGAAAAGATACCTCAAGCTGTAGAATACAACTGACCCTTCATAAGCCCCACCCCTTAATTGCTCTGTGCTCCAGTAACAGTTGAGCAGGCTTGGTTCCCAGCAAAGCCGCCTTTTCTTTCCAAACTTTCTCCTTTCCTTTTTCCTTTATTTAGACAGGGGGATATAACTTGCTAGTTAATGATTGATGTAGATTAGCTAGCTAGTTAATACGTGTTTTGCTCACATTACCTATCAGATGTAAATAGTTAACAATTTATATAGATTAGGTAGCTGGTTAGCCAGTGTTTTGCTAACATTAACCATCAGATGAAAATAGTTAGCTAGCTAGTTAGTCAGTGTTTTACCAACTTTAGCTTAATTAAGATGTGACTATACAGTATGTCTATCTTTTACAGGTCCCACAGCAACATCTTTTAACCATCTTCAGAATGTGGTTTTCTTTCCAACATTGATGAGCCTAGCACATGGCATAGCCCTATACTAGGAAACAGAAAGGGGAAGTTGACCAAGGTTCCAAAGAGGGTGGAACGTAGGAAGGGTCAATTGAGTCACATGGATGACGCTGATTAATAAGACAATGACTGAATTGGCAGCATTGGCACACCTGTATGTTCTAATGCAACACAAAACAATAAATCCTCTTTAACTTTGTGAGACAAATAATGTAATGCAGGTTTTGTTGATAATGTACTGGAAAAAAAATTGCAACCAAGTTAAAGAAAAATTCCGAAATAATGAGTGGAGAAATAAATTCACGTACCTCATACAGATGTACTGAATGATGCAATTAAGCAATTAACATCCCATCATGCTTTGCATGGACCAGTTGACCTTAATCTGTAGAAACTTTGACTTGACTAATCGAATGGCTGCTGTTCCAAAAAGAGTGATGACTAAAGTGACATAAAGCTTGACCCTTACAGTAAGGGTGTCTGGCAGCTCTTTTATTCTATTGTGGCATTTTCCTGACATAGTCGGTACCACTTGTCCCCTTAGAGGGAAGGGTCGCTGCAAATCGATACAGAGTCGTTCAGGGCGATCACCTCTAACCTTTCATTACTATCCCGATCAGAGGGGCCTCTTCCAGGATATAACATCTGCATTCACAGAGCACGAGGGGTCACTGAATGGTTTGATGAAAAATAATGTGAATAATATTTTGCTGTGGCCTTTACAGTCACCACATCTCAACCCAACTGAACACCAATGAGGACATAGCTTTTGAAAAATGAAAAGTCATTCTGGGGGCTTATAGTGGCTCAACACCTTACTAAGACAATATTTGCTGTTTTTGCCTCTAATCTGTCATCCATCTCTATATTATAATATATTTTAATGATGCTAAAAGCTATGATGAAGCTAAAAAGATACATTAGCATCATTCAGGAGCACTGATTAAAACTATAAAACCATTCAAAACAGTTAAAATAGGTCACATGTTAAAATAAAAGGGTTGACATGCTAAAAGGGTGTTTATTTTACATTGTTTTATTTATTTATTTACTTTATTCTCTACTGTTTAATTTAAGCAGTAATCCTGTGAACCTCTAATCCACAGAGTTGATTGCATCCGTCTCCATCCACATGGGAAAATGGCAGTAGCAGCGCTGTGTCACTCTTGTGATTATTTCTCCCCATTCAAAGGTATGTTGTGGATTTTAAACAGAGTTAACACGTCGAGAGCATCAAGTGATCACTACTGCGACGTTCTGATTAAATTAGAGTTATGTTTTGTCCAGAGTGGCAGAGTGTGTTTGTGTGTTTTCATGACAACGAAATAAGCCGTAGCTTTGCAGAGTGCAGCTGCCATCTTGTGTCTACTGTGATTTCACATATGCACGTGTTACAGTATATTTTTCACCGTCATCTGTATATAGTTCCTGCACTTAAGTGAGTTTACTGAGCTTAAACAGACTTTTGCTTGACAATAATATGAGAGAAAGTGAGAGTCATCTCAGGTAAATATTGTGAATTTTTCAGTATCTTAAATAGGGTGCGTGCTTCACTCTCCTGTGGATGTTTTATTTATAAATTGTTGTATCTTTGAGAAAAAATATTATTATCATTATTAGAGTAAAGTTTTACTGAGGAAACAACACTGAATCACACTTGTGAGGGGCCTCAGCACAATCTCATTATCCAGTGTCTCAGTAGGAAGTGTTTTGTACGCTCCATTTGGTGATTTAGGCCGACAAGATGAGGGAAGTTTTTGAGACCCATGTCTCAAAAAGGGCTTTAATGCCTACCTCATGTAGAGCATTCAAGATATTATGTAAAAAAAAAAAAAAAACAAGAAAACAAAAAAACAAAACCAAACAAAAGATGTTTGCTTGTTATCTTAATGGTTTCTCAGGGCTGAGTATTGTAATTGTAGTCGACTGTGCAAACTCTGCGCTAAAATTCTCCAATAAGTACTGGATGAACCAGGCAGAGTAATATTAGGCACAGCAACTTACTTTTAAGATTAATCAATTCATCTCTCAATCTCTGTCAGGGTGTCTAAACCAACAGCCGAGGGCAAGCACAGCTTACATAAAAAAAAATTACACTAATGAATTCACCCTTGACACGCTGCTGGTTGGGAGAAATATCAGTGTTGCAAGCTGTGCCTCAATAAATGGCTCTCACTCTCTGAAAGCAAATTTCACTGGGCACTGGATCGTAAACAATTATTCCAGTCTTATGGGATGCATGGCGCAGAATAGCAGCCATTTGAGCTGATGTGGAGGTTGTTGTGTAGGAATAAGAGGTGGTGTCATATTACAGCGATAAGGGGAGAGGAACAAGATAACCCTGACTGACTGAGCGGTGACGAGCAGCGGTAGGTGTTATCACCTTCTTTCAGAGGGGCAGGAGGGTGAGGCAGGCGGGGAGATAGAGAGAGGAGGAGAGGAGCAGAAGAGAGGGAAGGAGACTGTAGGAGGTATTACAACAGAGAGAGAGAAAGGGGAGAAAAGGATGAAAAGAGAAAGTGGGAGTAGAGAGAGGAAAGAGGAGGTGGAGGTTGAGAGTTTCAAACAAAAAAATAGGTAACAAATGAAAGGAAAAGGAAATGAAAGGAACAGGAGGGTGGGATGGAGAGAAAGAAACAAGGATAGATGCTAATATTTTTAAGCTCTTGCCACATGGGCCACCACGCTCCTAAATTTGGTGGCCAAAGGACATTTTTGGTGGCCCAAATGGGAACTTGTGTCTGTTATGAGTCAGAAGAAATGATTAACAATCTTTTAGAAGAAGCAGATGTTTATTATGGTTAAATTGAACAATATGTTAATGAAGTCTGGCAGGCATAAGGCAGGCAGTCACTCAACTCAACTTCAAAGTGTGTATTTTCAGAGCAGTGGGCCTTTATTTTCGGGATAACAGGCTTAGCTTTACATTGACAGAGAACTGACAGTAATAAACGGTTGTAGGACTCATCCTCACTTGTTATTGTCAGATTACAATGTTGTGCTCATCTTGCGGCCCTGCAGCCTGCCTGAACCTTCTTGAGTCTGCGGAAACAACTCGTGGGGGGAAAAGAACTCTTGTGTATTGGGTTCCTTTGTAATGATCACATTAGCAGTTTGAGTAAGCTCGGGAAACTCATACTTCAGCAGCAGTGACATATCGATAGCTAGCCGGCAAAGAGTACTGTTTGCTGTTTTTGTAGAACATTGAACTAAAAGATGCAAAGGAACTGAGATGTTTGTGGAACTGTGATGTTGTGTTGGCGAAGGGTCACAGTATGGGGATAAAACTTGCTGGCCACAGCATAACTTTTTGTGGCCGCCAGCCATTGGGCAATGCTTAATGTCAAACCCTGCTGACAAAGAGATGGGGAAATCATTGAAAGAGAAAAAAAAAGGAGGGAGAAAGATGAAGTAAAGAATGGAGTCATAGAAACAGAGGGAAAATGAGAGATTAGAGAACAAATAAAACTAAAAGAGAAAGGAAAGAAAAGAGTGAGGGGACAGAAGTGGCAAGTGAGGTGAATATAATGGGAGCAAGAGAAAGAAGAGGGATAGAGTGATGAAGTCTGTAACAATGGTTTGAAAGAGACAGAAATTTGGCCTAAAAGCAGATGATACAAAGGAAGACAGAATGATGCTATTCATGGCAGAGGCTGATCCTCGCTGTGGAAACACTTAACATCACTGTACAATTACGCAGACTGAGGAAATGTTAAGCAGTTGCGGCTCCATAAGCAATCAAGCCTGAGGTGGTTTTGCTCAAGACACATACCATGTCATTACATTTTACAGATAGAGGAGGAAAACCTTGATGCCAACCGTACAATCGTAATCATTTCTTTTGTTACTGTCTTAAAATACTGCATTGATGATAGTCACTACAGAGCCAACTGAGCATTTCTGGCTACCCCTTCACCCCTCCAGTGCATCCATCACTAAAGAGTGCGTCCAAGTTTGACAGTCTCGTCTACAATCAGACAATACGTTGGGTGTCTCCTGCCTAAAAGCAGCCAAGAGTGGATTTTCTAAACATTTTAAAATATTTTTACATAGTTTTTGTCACATTGGCACATTCACCATCACCTGGAATACCATTGCCATTGAATACCATTTGTGTGTTTTCTTTGTGCTGCGTGTTTGTGGTATATTCCTTGCTGTGGCGTGCTGTGTGACACATTATGACATGCTTATTACAGTGTTTAAAGTAAGGGAGGTGAGTTGGTGTGTTGGCGTTTGATTTCAAAACTGTTCTGCAGTTGGTCCACTGATATTAAGATTTCCCTCACTTTCAACAATGTTTTTGTAAGCTTTACTAGAAACAATAGTTGTACAGTACAGTATGTAGAATTTGAAAATTTCTGACCTTATTCCCCTCTAGTGGTATTACCAACAAAGACACTGTGGCGAACAGCAACGTAGAGCATTCCAAACTGTTTTCATCCTTACTTGTTAAATACCGACATGCTGTCATGCCCCTTTGGCGTCTCATACAGCCACACAAGGTACTCTTAACCACATCATGAAGTGTATTAAGCCATCCATTCCCACCAATATTAACCCATTTGCAGCACAATAAGATGCCGTGAGCATCCGACCTGTTATCATCCCAGCTCGTCAATTACTAATGCTGCTTTGTCACATGCCTCGGCATCTCATACTGATGCACAAGGTGCCCTTTAGCTGGTGTACTGTATGAGGCCTTTCTGACAGAAAGCCCTTTAAACATGTGATTAATGTTGTGAAATGGTTTGGATAGGTTTAGGCATAAATCCATATAAGACCATGTTTCGGGTTACAAGTATGTTGCGCATGTGACGTGACGTCTCTGAAGTGACTCGTCCTGTGTTTGAACCATCAATCAACCCCTTCTCCTCCATGTGTGGCCTTTCTCCCGTCGAAATCCTGGACCCAAATAGCCAGTGCATTTTTTCAGCCACTAACAGGAACTTTGCGCCTCTGTATGAGTCACCGAGGGGCTGTGACAACACATCGGTATGTGACGAGTTTGGAATGAGAACAGGCTGAGTATTCTGCTTAAACATGAGAAGAACATTAGAGTGTTTAATAACCTTATAACCTTTTTAAATCAAGTTACAATCATTCTTTCTTCTGTCTTTCAGGCTGTGGCAGACATGCGATGGCCCATTGCCAGCCAAAATGACTTAAATGCTGCCCAGCATTCCTACAAATTACATCAATAGGGAACAACTCCACATCTTGTTATTTACATCTGCTGTTAATGTTCAGTGTACTGTGCCCTTTATGTAGGCAGGTGGGAAGTAAGTAGCACATATGACTTTCTTGCAGAAGACTTGCAATTAACATTTGCCTTCTAATTAATCATAACTACAATCTTTCCTTAACCTTAACTGAGTGTTACCTCTAACCATACCCACAATCCTTCCCTAATGTCAAATGCACTGCAACTGCCATGTATAGAAGGTGAGAATTTTGATATGTTGGCATTGTACACTTAAAAAAACCTCAAACAAACAAACAGAAAAGAATGAAATCATGTGGGGTTTTGCTCAGTCATCCAATATCAGCATTCTTACTGGGCAAAAGCATTGCTAAATGGGGGTAAGAGAGAGTGAGTGTACACAATTAGTGTCTTTGACTGATGTACAATTAACAAATAAAAAATAAAATAACAAAAATGACTTGAATGGCTGTATTACCATTGCATTTTTGCTCTTTTATTCCTGCTTTCATTCATATTCATAAAAAACAGACCACTGGTTGCGCTGAGTGTCTCAACACGCTTTTGACTTCTGCTTCTTGACCTCTTGAGATTCTCTTTTTCATCCATTTTCTGATCTCCGCATGAAAAAAACAACGAGAAGGATACTGAGGGGAAGACACGAGCCTTGAAATTCACTCGACTCAATCTGGGAGGAGTACGCACCAGAGGTCATATCTCCTATTAGAAGCTTTGAGTATCTTGCAATCGCACTATATTGCTGCTTTGATCAAATTAGTGTGATGCTTTGTGTCTCAAATAAATGCATCCCAGTGGAAAGAATATAGGCATATGCATGCTTTGATCAAGACATACAAGAACAAATGAATATCGATATACCAATAAATCAAGTGGAGATGGAGTCCTTTTAACTTCAAAGCCAAATGAGGCAAGTCAGAAACCTTCTAATTTGTGTTAAATGTGATCACAAAAAATGTCCAGTTAGTAATGACAGTAGACCTCAGGTCAGATATCTACACTGCATTTCAAAGTCTACATTCAAACATAGAGATACAGTCTGCACACATACAGAATCAAAATGAGGTCACTTGTGCTAATTCATTCATTATTCAAGAGGATCTTTAGCTCTGAATTAGAATTGAGGTTTGCATCTTCGTTAGCGATCCAGGAGGCTTCAACAGGCCCACAAGTTCTCTACAGTTGGGGTTTCCTCAGAACAAACTGGCAAGAAACATCAAGAGGAAAGGAGAGACTCTTCCAAATTCACGGACATCAGAAACAGCGTGTCTCTAAACAGCTGATATGGCAAAATGTGACGGGCCCAAAGAGATGACATGAATAGCAATAAGGCTTTCACAAGGCGAAAAAACAAAGACCTGACAAAAGGTATTTTGGAAATCTCTCAGGAGTTGTTTTCTCAGCGTGCCCTCCCCAATAAATAAATAAAAGGTGCCTGTGAGGAGTGCGATTTCAAAGTTGCCAAAGTAAAGTGAGCGATTTGTTGTCTTTATCTTGCTTTGAGGTTTCTGCAGAAGCCACATCCAGCCACACATATATTGTTTTTTAGGCCCCTCAAGGCACACGATCTCATGGTGTGCTATAATGCAAGTCCAGCTCTGTCAGCCTATCTATCAACATCGAAAGCTTCTTCGGCACCATCGGTTACCAGTTTGACTGTGAAAAATACAACATGTGGGACCTTGTCCGGGCAAAAGCAGATCTTTTACAACTCTGATGTTATCTGCATCTTTTCAATCTTCAAAGGCTAGTGGCAAACTTTTGCTTTACTTTCCATTCACTATTGATGTGTTTTAATCTGAATGTACATGAACACTACAACACTAAAGGAGTTTTTAACTGGTTATCAAACAGTCTACTGATGCCTCAATATGACCTGTGTAAGTTAACAAGACCATCCATAAGAGGATTGGCTATTTAATCTTAATGTCTGCCACCAGGTTGGATTCTCTGGTAGTATAATGCAACTTAATCAACAACAATATTTCAACAACCATGTCATAACAACGCCTGTGTGAGGATTATGGGTGGGGGTTTGTTCACACTGTCAGTGAGGTGTTGATTCCACCTGTGTGTTGTCTCTTACACCCTCCATCGTGTTACTATCTGGTGCCTGTTATTTTAAATCAAAGACTATTTTGCATTTTACACATTCCGAGTTCCTTGTATTACATTATGGCCTCATTTTGCACGTTCAATAAGTCTACTTATTTTTTATGGGAAGAAAGTCACAGTGGGCATATTGACTAATCAATGCAGCAGCTGCCAAGTCTTCAGAAGAAATTGACTTGCCTGGTTTCTTCAATATGACCACACCACGGCAAACTGATGATATCATTAACTTTCCTCAAAACATATTTGATTCCTTGAGCAAAAACATTGATCCTTTGGCATCCACGCCTTTGGCAGCCTTCATCTGTCTGCTGAGTTAGAGATGCTCTTGATTTATCCAAATTGAAACACACTGAGTCACAAAATATTGGCAAATCTGGGATTGTACAAGATCTGCATATAGTAAAAATGTTAAAGCCAAAGTAATGAAAAGTTTAGCTAAAAGTTCAGAAGAATCTATTTCAATTTATGTCCATATGAATGTTTTGATGAATCCCTACCTGATCAAAAATTGGAAGCATGCTCACAGGATCTTGGTTACAGCTGAGGATGCTTATGTTAATTTCAAGCCAAAATGCACTAAAGGACATGAAAAAGGAACTTGAAGCGCAGAAATTGAGGTGCCATGGAAAATAACATACTGTTCTGCAGTAAAAAAAAAAAAAAAAAAAAGATTAAAAAAACAGTCCAGCCTTAACACAAGATCCAAGTGGTGTGAAATTGTTCCCTAAGCGGCACAAGACAGCCAACAAAAGAAACTATTGTAAAATGTGTTTGTCTCATAGCATTGTCCGAAATGGTGACAGTTCCATCATGTCTAGTGCTTCATCCATTCAGCAGGCTCGAATGAAAAGATATTCTCTAAGTTCAGGTTAATCAGTGAGAAAATGCCTTGGTACATTTTAACTAATGCAATATTTTAGCATTTTAAAGTCATTACAAAGTGAAAGAGCATGTCAGTCATCAGCAGAACTAGCACTTATGTTTATTTAATTAAATTATTTTTCTTATTTAAAGGACCAGTGTGTAGGAACTGAACTTCCTAAAGTTTCACCCCTTTTCACTCCAATAACAGCTGAGCAAGCTTAGTGCCTCGGTCAACTTTCTCCTTTCCTGTTTCTGTACTTAGATATGCCATGGGCGAGGCTTGTCAATATTGGAAAGAAAACAACTTTTGAAGATGGTTAAAAGATGTTGTGGGACCTACAAAAGTGGCATATGTTCACATTTAAAGTTAGCTCATGTTAAAAAAAACGCTAGCTGACTAGCTAGCTAATCTACATTATTCATTAGCTTGCCAGTTAACTGGTATATTGCTAACAGTAGCTAGCTAGTTAGCTAGCATTTTGTTAACATTAGCTAACGTAAGTTGTGACCCAATATGTCACTTATACAGGAAAAGGACCAAGTTGACCAGGGTACAGCTTGTTCAAAACATAATGAAAATGCAACAATTCTTATTTTCGGGTGATTATACATGAATGAAAACATGCTATTATATTCCATTTCTACCAGGTCCTGCAAAATCTCACACGTTTAATCTTTATTTACATATTGGAATGTTAATTCAATTGTTGAATACCCAGACTGACCAATAAAAACATATACAAATGCAGAGATTTCCCAATGCTATTTTTATGCACACTCAAAAACTGAAGAAGCCTCTTGAAGGAGAGGCAAAATGTTGTCAAAAACTAAGCAAGTCCAGTTGCTTACAATAACCTGAACGAATACCATGATCAAGGTGACTGTTTTTGCTTTATAACCATGTTGCCTAGTTACACCAATACCTTCTGATTGTTGCTGGTAGCATCATTTTGAGGTGTCACGGTGCTTCAAATCTCTATGCTCCCGATTCAGAAGGTGTGAGATTAGTTTGCAGGTTCCAGTCCTTACTTTGTCACTTTCGCCAAGGAAAACACACTGAAATGTGTTGACATATTGTCTGTGTTCACTTCTGACCTCATGAGACTATACAAAGGCTAGCTGTGCTACACACAACCACATGTCTTCTACTTGTGGCCTGAGGGAGCTGTCCAATACAACCGTATTTACACTGGTGGCCCCTTTGTGTCCTCACTAGAGCAGTCAGGGGATTGAAGCCTTACTCAAGGACACTGCAACAGAAGTTGCTGAGGGAGGCAACTTCAGCATTTTTCCTCATAGAGATTAGATATTTTATTATCTTTATTAACCAAATAAGCAAAAGAATCTTCTAAGTCTACATTAAAAGTCTTATTTTACCCTGGTCATCGTGTGCTTCACTCCACCCGCTCTGCTGAGTGTTTGTTTTTTGGCCCAGGATGCTTATAGTATGTAAGAACTGTGCACCGGTGCCAGGCACATGGGTATGTTTTGGCAAGGACAACCTACCACTCACAGAGCAGAACAGGTGGAAGTGAAATCCCCAGCTGTACATTCCAGACAGCCAGCGAGCAGGCGACAAGCAGGCCGTACTCTTGGGGGAATGGACAAGCTGCAGGGCTGAGGGTAAGGTGGAGTGGGGCTTGTCACCAGTCCGCACACTGTGGCCCCTCAGTCCCTGCAGGACTCTATCATTACAAAGGATTACACCAAACCCCCCTCTGAGGTTTGCTAAACAACCCCAAAGATATGGCTGCAGATGCAATGACCTTCACTTCCCAGGCTGGTGTTGTATTTTGAAACACATTCATGCAGATGCATGTGCACAAATACAAGTAGACACAAGGTCTGTTGATCACACATACAGTATATGCACACATGAAAACGCACAAACACACAATGCAGCTAGTGTCCGTGTGAAGGTGTGTTACAAAAGGACTACATGTTTTACTGTGTAGCGCAGCATAATGAGTGTGCAACTTTATCAAGCATGAGAGAGGGAGAGTGGAAGACTTCCTATGGTGGAAAGTGATGGTGAATGCATGGAAGGAAAAGGTGAGCAGTAAAGTTGTTGGTCTGGCAGTAAATGTACAGTGTAGGTTTGAGTTTGTCAGTCAATAAAGGCTGCAGCTTTTCAGACCTAAATAAAGTTCCTGGTCTGCATTGTTTCTCAACTGTGTCACTATCACGGTTACCTCTGCCTAATTTGAGAGAGTACTTTCTCCAGTGGAGGAGAGTCGAGTTGAGCCATTTTACCACAGTTAAATGTCAGGAACGTATGAAGGTATGAAAAATACAGCAGATACCACTCAAGCCTAATGTCACTGGCAAAAAAAAGTTGCAGCAACAATTTGTCATAGTGTATGCTAGGGATGCAACGATACCAAAAACTCAAGGTTTGTTTTTCCTTAATAAAATTAAATTAAAATGGCCAGTCATGACCTAAGCATATGCAAAACAAAGGCATTAATTGTCTTTGACAATGAATACTTGTGTTATGTATGTACAGTTTCAAAACAATTCAGCAGTCAGTAGCCATGTTTTTTATAAAATAAAATAATTAACCATATTATACCGCAGTAGATATCATCAAAGTCTGGTACAGGAATGTACCCCTAGTAGATACTGCATGTTTTACTGTTGTGAAATTCAAATGCAGGACTTTTCCTTTCATAAAATATACTATTGGAAGAACAGGATTTGGGACCTATCAAACAGGCTAACTCAACTTGCAACCAATTTGTAGGAAAGTGAACAGGAGAAAGTGGCAGAGATATTAATCAAGGTGCACATTTTTATTGAATTTGTGGTAGCTCTGTGATAAAGGACAAAGACAGGGCTGGGGGGTTTAGATCTTGCTTTCAACACAGCCGCCCACAATTGCCACTGCTCCTCCTCTCCAATATGAAGAAAATGGACACAGTTACTCATTAGCAGGTCTCCCTAATGACTGTCAATAATCCACAATCATTATAAAGAGTAACTCCGGCAGAAAGGTTAGCCATCCATTGTGTCTGGGGAATGGTTTGGCATTTAGAAGTGAAACCCTAAAGCTGCATCAATCACAGAGCAGTAGCAGTTAAGTCGCGAGTCCACAGAGAACAGAAAAGGTTAAAAATCCCGGTAAACAACAAAAAAAGACACAAGCTTGTGGTTTCTGCTTGTGTGGCTGTCAGTGTGTGTTCAGTCACAATTGTAACTACGGGGTACTTCTGTAAATTAGCATATTTTTTCCAACAGTCTGTGAACGGCTGCTTAAATCCCCACGAGACAGATAGAAAATCCAATCAGTCTCCATTTGTCTAACTCTCTTATTATTGTTATTGTAGATCATGTCAGCAAGCATATGCTCTGAAAGCACAAACGCAAATAAAAGCGAGCAGACAACACTCTAGAGCTTCTGCGACAGACTTGGATCTTCTTTATGGTTCAGCAGTCGTCATAAACCATCATGTCATATGTAGGGGACTCCCAGTGTTGTCTGCAAAGTCTGACTCAGGTATTACAGTGGAAGAAGATTTAAAATAGGCTGACATAAATTTTGAACTGCTTTCAAAATCTTTATTCTCTCGTATGATGTTTCTTTAGTGAGATTCATAGTCAGTTAAAATCTGTATTTTAATATGAAATACCCCTTAAATGACAGCAGGTGAAAGGTGGCAGTAAAAAGTTAGATGGACAATAAAGGCTGCAGCCCCGCCCCCTTTTTGCTCTGTCCTCCAACAGCTGGGCAAGCTTGGCACCAGCAAGAACTATGTTGACTTGCCTATATTGAAAATAATAACTAAAATTTGAAGATGGTTTAAAAACGTGTTTGGGGGACCTATGAAAGCAACATTTAATCACATCATAAGTTGGCTAATGTTAGCTAGCTAGCTAAGGATTCATGTAGCTTAGCTTGCTAGTTAGCTAGCATTTTGCTAACGATCAATGTAGATTAGCTTGCTTGTCTGCTAGTGACTATATGTTGCCTTTACAAGTCCAATCTGCATCATTCAGTACTGAGGTAGTTAGCTAGCATTTTGCTAACATTAGCCAACTTAAGATGTCATTATGTCACTTTTACAGGTCCTCCAACAACATCTTTTAACCATCTTCAAAATTTGGTTTTCTTTTCAACATAGACAAGTCTATAGTAAGTACAGGAAATGGGAGAGGATAAAGTTGACTGAGTTTCCACAACATACCAAGCTTGCTCAAATGTAATTGGAGCACAGAGCAAAAAAGGGTGGGACTTAGGAAGGGTAAATTCACAGCAGTGACAGGACTCCAGTAGTTCATAGCCTCCAAAAGAATCAATTATTTACAGTCTGAGGTGAGCTGTAGTAGTAGTGGTGGTTCATATTTAAAAGGTACATTTTTGAGTATCACTTTAAGATGCTAAACTCAGATTTAGGCAATAAATTATTACCAATCCAGTCAATGCCAAAACAACTGTTACAGAAAGCCAAACATTTGATGCCTTTGTGGATGCAGGTAAAATATCCCCCTTATAACTGCTTAGACGATACGTGTGTTGAAAAGATTTAAAGGTGTAGTTGAGCACAGGAATTGTTAAACAAACACAATGGTGCAGTTATATCCAGGAATTGATTTATCTTTGAGAACATCCCCATAGAGGTGTGAGCGGCAGAAACAAAGTGCTGTGTTAATTCACTTAACCTCTATTGTTCTGTGCTGTCATGCAGAGACAGTTATTGATTCCTTTGCAGCTGGGTGTCAAACTCTCCTGCATGTATGCACACACACTCACGAAAGCACATACATACAGTACAAGCATGCATTCATTACACATCACTGAGCCCCAGCAGAGACAAGATGCGAGAGAAGAATAAAGAGAGGGAGGCATCAGATCATATCAGATCAGACCTGCTGTGGACCGGAGTCACTGGAGTTACACAGTCAATCAATGACCGCAAACAGTTACACGGAGAAAGTGTGTTAAGCAGGGATCCAGACCCAGTGGGATGTACAGTCTTACTCACTAATGAACATAATTACAGCATAGAGCCTACTTGTGGTTTTGGACGCAGCTTTGACTGGATGCTGTGGAGAATTTTTAGAAGTGTATCCTGATCATAAATTAAGCTCCCCTCTATTCAAACATTTTCTTGCACTTTTTAGGTAATGGTGAAAAAAAAAAGTCTGGAGCAGAACAAATTTTTTGTTATACTTTTGTTTTCCTGCACAGAGGGGAATGACTGAATGTCCACGATTAACTTGGCCTCTTTTTCAATTAATATACAATAGGTTTTGTTGTAAAGTAACAGTGTACATACAGTCATAAATCCATACAAGAAAAAAACATTAATTTATGATGTGATATTTCATGCAATTTTAGACTCTATATGTACATCATAATTGCCTTAATGTGTAATACATTAATTAATGTGGGAACTAAATTATTTCCACCATCATGATTACTGGCGTATCAAAGATGTTCATGTCTTTCAAATTTGTGTCATTAATAATGGCATAATTGAGACATTACATTAATTAAGCATTAGTGGTGTAGTCACCAAAAAGAGACATTTGTCACAAATTCATTAGGGAAAGTAAAATTACATCACACACCAGGGCACACTCATGCCCCTCAAAAAATTCTACACCCTGCGGTCACAATAACTTTGATGCCCCGCCTGCAGTTTTGTCTTCCTCGCTTTTCTGCCTCTTTCCTGTCATTAGAGCTTTTAGACACCAGTGTCTATTGTCAAGATTCTGATTGTGCAACATCAAGTGAAATGCTGAGCACAGAACCAGTGGTGGGTCAGACTTCAAGCCCGGTATGAACCGCTGGAAAACCAGGTTATTTAAGTATAAGAGAGAGAACAAGAGACAGAGTGCCATAACCATGATGAGTCACAAGCTGATATCGTTTATGTAAAACCAAACATCATTCTTTACAGTGTGCAGTCTGCACAGCTCCCCCAAGTTCCCTCCAGGGTGTACAGTATTTGCCACTTTCATAAACTGAAAGAGTGGCTGCAAAAATAGAGGCAGCCCCAGCTGTACGCACACTCCCGCAGCAGAACGCACTGTCTAGACAGCCCATCCACAGAGGAGAAAGAATTCCTGCGTCCACACAAATCGTGACAAATCACTTTGCCCGGGACAATGGAGCAGAAGCAATATAAGCTTTGATAACTGTGAAGGTTGAGGAGAAAATACGGGTGAAAAATAAAAACAAAAAGTCACAGAGGGGGACTATGAGTGTGTGTGTGTGTGTTGTGTCTGAGTCTTTGGGCTTGTTGGTAACTTACGTGCAGGTCTCGAGGGAGGAGCATGTGTGTATGCGTATGTGTATGCGCATGAGTCAAATGGCTTATCACAGAGTATTGTGCTATTAATATCATTCCCATAACACACTCCTTCACACACAAACACACAGCCACACACACACTTACATACTCAAGTACACAAAGCTCCCTCGCCAACTGGAAGCCCAGAAACGACTCACAACACAGAGCCCACGATGGCATCCATCTCTCCATGCTCGTCTCTGAGGATCTGGGTCGCAGGCAGTGTTGGTGTTTCGGCCAGAGCCTGGTGGGCCTTGGAAAAAAAAAACACCCCAAAACCCCCACCAACCTTACCCCTTACTCAGCCATCTGCAGCATCATCTGTTCCACTATTCCAACACAAAGTCCAACACACTGAATGAATGACTCCTCTGCTTTATTTGAACATTTTGTAACACGATATTCCCATATTACTATGCATAATGCAAAAACGCAGTCAGTGGAAAAGGTAAGACAATGAGTTACGTTCTGTTACGTGTCTGTGTTTTATATCACCTGATAATTGTGTCTGCTACAGTGTCTTCCTTGAATTAGTGAGGCAGCACAAAACAGATGCTCTCTGACTGTTGATGTTTGGTTCAAGACTGTGTGCATGAATGGAATTGACGAAACGAATGCACGTGCTGAACTTGTGGCACCACTGAGTGAATTTCTGGTTGTTTCCATAGTAACATGACAATCTTTCAAAATGAATATGAATGGCCAAACTGACGGCTGATGGAAAAAATTGAAGTCAGTTTATGCATGATTTAGTTGTTCAGTATTTTGCAGCAGGCCGTGACATAGATGTACCTGGCGAATCTTGCTCTTTGTAACCTGACAAATTCTGAGGCAGTTTATTTGATCTTATAAACAAGGCACTCATGATGTGAATGCATAGGATGTGTTGTGAATTGTGAAATTTTTGAGTCTTATGCTTGTGAAGCCCTTTCAAAAACTGCATAAACTCAAACAGAAAGTTTTTTGTTTGTTTTTTTAACTTAAAGATAAGGCTGTTTTGTTGTCTTGGGGAAAGTTTGAGAGATATAGGGATCCCATCTGCCAATACCACAATATAAAACAAGGGCTTTAGCGGACAAGACCAAATATGGGACAGCAATGCTGTGATGTTGTTGGATAGGTAGAGGTTAAATGCACTTTAAAGGCCAAATCTTATAATATATTTACTGTATAAATCATAAAATGACCATGATGAAATACTCGCTTCTCTGACAACAATGCAACAGGCACGGCGTCCCCCTTTTAAATTTCTGTTCTGGGGTGGAACAACTGTTTTTGTTTGCCTGTTCAAATGAATGCCAAATGTTTGCCGGATGAGTAAGTGTCTGTTTATGAGTCGTAAGAAATCACTAATAATCTTATAAAAGGAGTAGATGTTTACAATAGTAATACTGAGCAGTATGTGAATGAAGTCTGGCAGATACGTAGGTAGCCAAACTCAAAGTCCCGAGTGTGTATTTTCAGAGCAGTGGGCTTCTGTTTTTAGGATAACAGGCTTAACTTTACATTGACAGACAACTCACAGTTGTAAATAGCCGATCAACAGTGGAGGAACCGGTGTTGTTTGTTATTGTCAATTTAGGATGTTTTGTGTGTCCTGCATTCCTGCAGTGTTCCTGCAGCCTGCAGAGCTTACCCAAGTCTGGGGAGCAGCTTCAATCATAGATCGTACGTTAAATAGGATTTCAATCTATTTAATATACGGTCTATGGCTCCAATGCACCATTTGGATTCCACATGCATCTGCAACATATTGCTCCATATTGCAGGCCTGTCCGCTGCTTTTAAGGGTAGGATAATCTTGTAACAGGAGAGACTCAACAAAATTTGTCCACAGTATACTGGAGCACACAGACTAAAGGAAACAAACTTTATTCACTGACTAATGGTTCAACACCGATACATCTTCATCAGAGTCAAATGTTCAAGGTAATCTCTCTCCAGAGTTTTGAATTATAAAGAATGCTGCTCCCATAGTGAGGTCTCATTATGCCCTCTGTTGATGTTTCAGTCTTTCCATCAAAACCATCAATATGAGGGAATCAGAGGGAAACTGCCAGCCAAGGGCAAAGAAGAGCAAACAAGTATATGAACTGAAAAAAAAAAAGCATCCGTCTTGTTGAATATCAATTTGCCTGAAGATTCTGCAATTAAGGACATCATCTGACTCAGTATCAGATTGACTAATTTAAAGAATTTCCTTCATTCTGGCATATTCTTAACATGAGGGGAATGATAAACCTTGCTGTTCTTTATTTTATGGGCCTTTTTAACCTTTCGTCTTTTTTGGATACCTAAACTTTGGTATCCTTGTTTTATGGCCTGCCTCAGGTTAAACCATTTGTAAAACATGAACGAATGCAGAAAATTAATGCTGAAGAACATGACTTCACCATCCTTGGGGAAAAAAGGCATACGGGATGCTGTTGGGAAATAGCAGGGTACTGTTTCAGGGTTAATAAATATCATGATATCACACCAGTTCATAGACTCATGCACTTTCTGAAAGTGATACCAGCATTTCCGACAGTATCGAAGGCATTTTCTGATACTGTATTGGTATCAGAACAACCCTAAGAACATGGTCTTTCAATTTGACAGCATAACTATTTAATTTCACATTCAGATTTTGGAATGCTTTCCCTCAAACCCCTGCCCTCACACTCAAGTAGCCCCTGCTTGCATTCAGATTGCTGTGCTTCTGCTCAAACTGTATTGTTGCATGCACAGATTCCCTGCGCACCAGCTCCAGCCCTTCTCCTCACACTCAGGCTGCTTCTGTGTGCACTTGAAACATCAGCTCTCAGATTTTTCCTCCTCTGTCAAATATTTTGTAGAGCGACCCTGTCAAAATTCCCCAGCCAACAGAGTGTCAGGTGTAGTGTTGACCAACTTTGCTTTACTTCTTTGCATATCCCTTATGTGCACTTACTCCCACCCTATGAACCCCGTTGAAGAGTAACAATATGAGGACAGATAAGGAAAAAAGCCCTATACTATTTCATGTTTCTGATATATAATACGTCACTATTACAGAGGAACAACTGAGAATGACAGACGGACACTTTTCACATTTCATTAAAATCAATTTTTACAGGACTAACTTAAACAGAAAGTCAAATTTGGTGTGGTGTTAGAAAGTTTGCACAAAACCCTCATCACCTTTACAGTAATTACACAGACACATACAGACTAATAAAGGCACACACACCCTCTAACTCTCCAGCTCTCCTTCTGTTCCTTCCTCTGCTTAGCTCAGTAAGCATGAGACACCAGAGGATCTCATTCATCAGGTTTACTCGCTAGCTAAACAGATGGGGTTTGAGCAAACTCTTGCGGTTTCCCCGAGACAGATTACAAACCACCATCCATTGAGTGTTGAGAGAGACAGAAGAGAAGAGAGCGGAAGAAAGCTTTGAATTTGATTGAGAAAGATTGTATATGGATTCACATCAGCATCAAACAGTAATTCCGGTTATTCTTTTCTTCCCTATAGGATTCTCTCACACACTCACTCGCACATGTGCAGCATGAACACAATAGCACACACATTGGAATTCCTATACTGGTGACGACCTTCAAAGGCAACTGATTCCCTAAAGCTAGGCATACACTGTATGATTTTAGAAAATGCTAGAAATGAAATCCAACTCCATCTGTACGAGTAAAACGTATGCAATGTAAAGCCAAAGCTCACGATATCTGTGCTCACACCTGACCATCCCATTGTCAGGCCACGGTCTGAGTGCTCACGATGTACATGTAGAAGTTGCAGAACATTCTGGCTCTTGACAATTGTCGATGAAGACTATGTTGAAAAGTCCGAGGCAGGTAGTTAGACAATTTTGTTTGCTAGCAATAATTCTAACAAGGCAAAAATGTGCTGCTTTGTTCATCTTTGTCATCCTGGGCCGGCACAAAATTCTGATATGTCAGAAATTCATCCAAAATTATGAAGCGATGAAGCTGAAATTTTGAGTGACTCTAAAATGAGTCACGTGGCTCCAAAATCGGGCCAGAAACAGACTTAAGTCCTACAGTGTATGCCCAGTTTAAGACTGTCACAAAAACCTATTGTAGCACAACTTAAAGCTTTACCTTAACTAAGACCCACTATATACTCCTTGCAGTGGACTTTGCAAACTTGTGCATGTACCCATAAATCTCCGCAACTGTGTCACACATGGACCTGGTACACGCCTCTAAAATCTGAAGCACTGTAGTCTGCTTGCAGCTCCTCCTCGACGATTGGTTCATTGGTCTATGGCACTCCTGGGCCAATCACTTCCAACCCTTTCAAAAACACACATTTTTTAGAATCAGAGGAACAAGGAGGACGAGTCCTTCCACTGTGCTTGCTTAAGATTTGTCCACAGTGGCCACTAAAGTGTTGGGAAGAAATGCCAACTCTTGTGGAATGCCACTTGCCAGAAAATGTGCGCAGAAATTGTTGAAGACAGTGTGCACTAATCCACAGTGGAAATGGTGTGCTGTTTGGCACAGGGACCTGCTGAGCATTTCATACTCATTCAAATATTACCCTTATCAAACTATAAACTAACCCCTTTGAGTAAAGGCCATGCCAAAATGCCATGCTGGTCTCCAAAATCCTGACAATGAAGGATGTGTCACATTTTCTCTCCTTTAGAGGATAAATTCCACTCAATTAAATAGAAGAATGCTCACTGACCGGAGTCTCAAAGTGGTGAAGAGCGACATAATTCCAGCCACTCTTGACCTTGATTCTTAAGCGGAAAACATACATTCAAGCTTTCCACATGATCTTTCATACATTGTGACTGATGCACAAAGCACATTTGTGCAGTTTACCAAGCAAACAATAAAGGGAGAATGAAGTACTATTGATTCCCTCTTGCTGTTGGTAAAGCAAAGCATCCGGTAATGACAATGTCACTCCCAGATGGATATAGTGATAAAGCATTTATACAAGTGGATGTGCCTGAGAGATGCCATCGGCTCGCAGTTGGCAACACAGCAGAGCAGCTTGCCATTGTAACAGACACCAAGATCCATGTCAGCTTTAGCCTCTTTAGTTGGAGTATTTGGGCAGAAAATGCACTCTTCTGTTTCCCGAGGGAGCTGGAAACAAAGGCAGACAGAGGGAGAGTGCCAGATTCTGTACAAAAATTATACACCTACTCCACTCTCTTCTCAGCTGGGATCTGTTAAAATCATTATAACGACTTCCCAGCTTTTGCTGGGAGCAATGATCTCAACGGGCTGCCTCCATGCCCTCTGAGGAGAAGATGGGGCACAGGTCCATATTGGCAGGAGTTATTGTTTTACAGGGGGGGTGGTGTGGTTGCATCAAGGTTTGAGATCATTGCTGGATCTGTTTTATAGTCCTACAGGGTGTCTTGCTCAGTAGACATACTTTTAGTCATCTCCCATATGGAGGCAAAGCACACTTTCAGAGATCCCTCTGTGCTGTTGATGGTGTACAGGGATTTTATACTGAGATGTCTTTCATTCCCCTCAGAACAATACTCACTCACATCGAATTAACGTGGTCACAAGATATTGTCTCCAACAGTGGCATACTCTGGCTGTCTGATGGGCATGGGTAGAAAAAAATGAAAAGGGCACCAGCTGTATGTGGTGGGGCACCTGCGAACCGCAAGTAGTGCTGCATATTATGTTTTCGCCACTGGAAGACCACTCTAGAGGGCACCTGATCACCTTGTCTTGGACATGGGCCACGCTAGAGGGCATTCATCATGTTTTATCTACCACTGAAGCATCCAAGAGGGCACCTTATTACATTTTCACCACTGGAAGACCACTTCAGAGGGCACTTGAACACCTTGTCTTAGACATGGGCCACTAAACAGGACATTCATCATATTTTAGTATTGGGGCATCCAAGATTTTTTCCACAGTGAGAGTAAACTAGAAGGCACCTTGGCATGCTATCTTGGACATTACTACAGGGCATTCATCATGCTTTATCTACCATAGGGGCATCCAAGAGGGCAGCTTATCAGATTTTGTCCACTGGGAGGGGACCCTAGAGGGCACCTGAGCAAGCTGTCTTGAACATTGGACTACTCGTGATGGCACTTCATCAGGTTTTATCTACCATAGGTGTATCCAAAAGGGGTCTTTATCAAATTTTGTCCACTGGAAGGCCACCCTAGAGGACATTTTACCACCTTGTCTTGGACACTGAGCCACTCTAGAGGGTATTCATCATGTCTTATCTACAATAGGAGCATCCAAGAGGGCAATCTATCATATTCTGTCCACTGGAGGACACACTGGAGGGCACTTTATCATATTTTATCCAAAAGAGCATCCGAGTGAGCAGTTTTGTGGAGTTTTTTTCAAAACATTGGGCCCCGTCTGCTCCCTCCTCAAGTCCATCAGTGGTTTCAAAGGAACTGGTCAAGGGTTAATGAGTGCACTGCGAATGTTTGTCTTTCTCCAGAGGTACCATCATATATTTATTATGTCTTTATTGCAACATTAATCTGTGTGGCCACTCACACTTCAGCAGTCTGCAAGACCTCATGGATCTGAGGCCAGATTGTGATCATGAGTGGTGTGTATCTAATGGACATACGCCTGGACAAGCCAAGTAAGACATCAATTAGGCTCCTTTTTTGCCCTGGCAACATGTTCACACTGGCATCATTTTACCAGCTGTGTTACCTCTTCCTCCAAATATCTAAATCCAATGAGAACTGCAAACAGTTGGTCTGTATCTCAGCCTGCTCTCGTGTGTTGCCCTAGAGACATAACAAGAAATACAATTGTACCATCACCATTTTAATAAATCAAAGCAGCCGTTATGGTGCTCAGAGAACATTTTTTATCCACTGTTGACTGGGTCATTACTTTCCCACCACACGGCATGTGACGGTGTGTGTTCCATGTTCTATGTGACTGGCTTCATGCATGTGTTGTACATGCACCCTGAGGGCACGCTGCAGGAACCACTATCAGCCACCAGCTCAGGATAAGAAATAACTGCAGCTTATTTAGTTGAGTAAGCAACAAGGCACTAGCCAGGTACTGGAACGGTAAATGAGACACTGACAAGAGGAGTTATATCTGAGACCAATTTAGTCACCTTGGTGAGGCAGTGAGGTATAAAATCACCTGGTGAAGCGCTCACAGACTGCAGACCTAAGGAGAAAGTGCTTCTAACGCCACCAAATGGGGTTCTGTCTGCTTGATAAGAGGATAAAACAGACTGTGCTACAGAGGGAAAACGGAAGAGAACTTTTGTTACTCTTCCTCAATTCAGGTCTTTGTGCAAAGTGAGGATGCTGTCGAAAAAAAGGAAGTGAGGTAATTTTGTTCTGTATACTGAGATGTGAAATGCTGAGGGGTTTCACGCCCTTTGATTCACACCAGAAAACATCTTCATGGGTATTACTCTGCCACTGCATGTTTTTTTTTTAATATTTTGCACTGATGAATATTTACATTTTATGAAAGCAATCTTCATAGATTGAAAGAACATTCTGACATCAGATGAAAAGAAAATGAAGACCCTTTTTTCTCTTTTTCTAGGGTGATGACCACTGCTGCTCACATTTAGAGGATGATGCAAGACTTGTGAATCATGAGATCAAAAAGATGAATGGAAATTATTTCTTTATAATGTTTTTACAGGATTGAGATGACTCTTGCTGTCAGGAGAAGGGGCGCCATGAAATATTTCCTAATTACAGAGTACGGTCAATGCCAGCCGAGACTCAAAACATCATCTCACATGAGTGTTTATGCACTGCACATAAACTATCCATCTCCACTAAACCACAGTCAACACCACTATTAACTACAAGAACTCTGTATGAAACCCAACAACGAAATAAATTTTTAAAAAATAATTGGAGGAGTAAAAAAAAATCGACCTCGAGTTTTAAGATGCCTTAGGAGTACCGGCCTTTTCTGCAGCAGTATTCAGCCAAAGCATTAAGTCAATGTAAGAAAACCCCTGCAAGGCTATCCATCTAGCTAAGCCATGTCTCTGTCTGTGCTTATTGGCTCTCTCCTTCGCCTCCTAAATCTCTATGCACAGTGCAATTCAATTCACAAATAAAAACCTCATCTTGTTTAATTACATATTTCCCAGTATTGACTTGAATTTCAATAGTGCTGGTTCGCACTTCATTAAAAGTCAGCCGAGTCTGAAACTGGTCAATATTATTAAACAAACGGCCTCTGTAAAAAAAAAAAAAAAGAAAAAAAGGGGGTTTCTACTTGCACTCTCAGCGACTTCTCATACCCTTTTTCAAGGCTGATGCATTTTTGTATGCATGTAGGATGCAGGTTAATTTCAAGGAGCAACTCCATTACCGCGTCCCTTATCCCTTCCCAACTAATCCAGTATCAGCTCTGTTAAGAGGTATCAAAATTAACACGTTGAAAGGACATTGCAAATTGGCTGCAGAGGGGAATGGAGGGCTTGTGCATGAGAAGTGTGAGAATTGTGATGAATGAATAAATCAGGCCTGGTGTCTCACTGGACTCAATGAACAGGCGGTGTGGCAAACTTATATGCATCCTGAGAGCCGGCCCTCACACTAAAAAAAACCTCCTAAGTAATGCAAAGTGCACAAAAAGAGTCCCTCGATGGAGCGGCTACTTCATTTTTAGAAAATCTCTTGCTACTTGTGGCCTCTGCAAGGTTTCCAACAGACATGTTTACTTTAAAGGTGCAATATATGAGAATTAGCCACTTGTTGCATTTATATTTCAAGAAATGGTGGGCAGCTAATAGCAACCGCTAACTGCTGCTAACCATAGCTGCCACTGACAAGTTAGCTCAGTTAACTGTGTTGTCCTACTAGCTGATTTGAGTCTGCCTGCATTGGGAGCTCAGAACATATTGATATTTACACTGCTAGCAAAGGAATATTGAACTGCCAGAAGGAGGTTTTCAGGACCAAGGCAGGGGAGAATCCAGCAGGGAATACTGTCCGGAGGGAACCAGAGCCAGGTGAGTGGGTAATGGAAATGGGCTCAGCAAGACCAGGAGCAAACCTGTTTGATGACAGGTAATACAGCACTGAGGTGATTTAATGCTGCAACGACTCCAGGGACAATGAGTACGGGGCAAGCAGGCACAAGAGAGGCGTGAAGTGGGAGAGCTGCAAGAGGGGCATCAGGTCGACATCAGCAGCAGCAAAAAACAATGTGTGGAGCCAGAATAATCAATGGATCAATGGAAAGACTAACCAAGACAAAAACTCGCATTCTTTTTATAATTTTAGTTTTGAATGGTTGAACTAAAATTATTAAATACTGCACCTTTAACTTGTATCCTTTCAATTACCATCAAGCGGCACACTTCACCGCGGCAATCATTTAGGATGTCAGTGACGTAAGCCAGGATACTCAGGGGTCTACACATCCAGCACTGGAAAGGCCAGGCCTCTGTCAGTTTTACTGCTGTGTTTAATTTAAAATATGTCCCATCATGACTTTCCCTGGACTCACTTTTTGTACAAATCAATTACATTACATAAAAATGAAGAGGTTGTAACTGAACAGTGTTAACGCCATTCAGCTGACGGCTTATTGGCATCCTTTTCTAGCCTAAAACTGATTGTTTTCAAAGCACTAAACCACTCATGGTGGCAGATGTGTCTTGCAGTGAGTACACAACACTGACCTGTCATAAGAAGTCAACCCACAGCAGAAGACTAAACAAAGTGTCTGCTGGAGTACAATCATCAAGCGAGGTGAGCAGTGAAGAAATGAAAAGGCTACAACGCCACCACTGACGTCTGACGACGAATCCCCAGATGGAAAGGATATACACACACTCACGTGATCCAGCCATGAACTATTAAAGAAAAAAATGCAATTACAAAGGAATACACTGTCGCGGACTGTGAGGCCATGTTCATGCAGACACAAAGCAATTTCTGTCTTATATATACAGTACAGGGATGCACAAACACACACACATACACACACACACACAGTGGACTTAATGGACCCTTTGTTGGAAAAAGCACAGTGATCCTTCTCACTAACACACAACCAGCAGCTTGTGATTAAAGGCCCAGTGGTAAACAAACAAACAGAGGAAAAACTCAATTTAACCAATTGTATGACAAAAAAGTTTAGTAAAAATAGCGTTCTACAACACTGCAACATTATTAGCATAAAATCTACTTAAATGTGAATTAGTCCATAGTTTTTACTTACACTTTAAGTGTAAGATGAAATGGTTTCCTCCTAGTTCTGAACCAATAGAGTAATATCATGTACTCTGCAGGCCACTCAGCGTTTTAGCATCTTGCGGCTCATTTATGTTTCCTTTATATATGAATATAGGCATGTCAGTTCAAAGGATTAACTGTCACTGCCCACATATTCCCATGCATACTTTATGTTGGCATGGATGTTAAGCAATACACCCACTAAAGGGCGCTACTATGAGTTAAAGTTAGTCTGAGGAAAAAGAAGAAAAGTCAAAAGAAGCTGTGATAAATCCACTTTACGCTTTGCAGCTAACAAGCTAGACATTTTTCCAAAGAGATGGTGGAGACCAAAACAGAGTTGAAAGAGCTCAGTGTCTGCTAGATATATAAGTAGACAACTGTTTGCTAACACATTCACTAAATCAACTTGGTGATAATATGCCGATATTGTGTTTCCAGTTTGTTTAATTAATGAAGGTTTAAACTAAAAAAAAAGAAGTAACCCATTTATTTAAAACCACAGCTGTTTGTTCCGTAGAAGCCATTGGGCACATTAAACCTGGCAAGTCAGAGCTATCTATTGTGCTCGGCAGGTAAGACAAATGTTTTTACATCTAACATCTGTGTAAAATCTAACAGCTGTTTAGAAGCTACAAGAACAACAAGACTGTGCTGTTTGAAAAGATTCTCATATTGTTCTATGACGTTAGTAAAACTTTTTGTTTAAATTTAGCTTAACTTGTAGGCGGTATTCACAGCGGTACCATACACAGACAGGAGGCAGACAACAGACAAGTTTTTGTGAGGTAAACTGTGAATCACAAAAAGTGATTTGTAGAAAATCTTTATTATGCCATGAGGGAAACATTCCCTCCAGTATCAAGCACGTAATTACATGCATTTATCCATTTACTGTATGTGGACAGAAGCTCTCCTGCAGTGTCTGTTGCTCTCTGTCAGTATGAGAAAGAAACAATTGACCACTTGGACTTTTTCTACACCTCTCTAAGTGTGAAAATTGAGCTGGTGTCCTTCTTATTGTGTGTGTGCCTATAGTGTATTCACCTCAATTGCTGAGGTTTGTTTTTTTGGCTTAGTGGTACAGATACCACACAAAAACCTGTGTCTGCAGTGTTTGTCTCCCAGCATAGCCACCGGGGGATTTTAGGATGTTTCTGTAAAGCCTCTATAGAGGCTTCAACATTCTGCAGGCCAACTGTCCAAGCAGACAGAGCGGCCATTGAGGATCTAGGTGAGTTATAACACTTGTGACTTGTATTCACACGTCTAAGCTGGCCTCCATCCAGCCTAGTGTATGAGCGCGGTCCTGTGGGAAAGAAGAAAAGGATTGCAATACTCATCCCTTTGGCTGGTATCAGAGCCCGAGCAAATGGTTTTGTTTAGAGCCAGCTTACTATCACTCATTATGCTTAATGCAACAATTTGCGAACACAGCGTACATCATTAATGTGGATTTTATTGAATATCAATAGGCTTTATTCATCACTACAATGTAGCATGCTGCTTTTGCAGGACAGTCACACTGCAAAGACAAAAAAGACAAAAGACTTTCTGTAAAACAACAACAGAGCAATGGGAATCTTTTTTTTATGAGAGCATTCATACATGTGCCATTACTTTGACAGTGTTGCATTTAATTTAGTAGTAGCTTGTAGAGGGGTTGTGCTCATATGGTCTCAGTGGGCCAGCACATAATCCTTTCTCTCATATCCGTAGGACACACATGCTAGTACACACATATGCCAGGGGACACAGCTAACACAGCCAAAGGAGACACATTACATCACATCCAATTTCATGTGGTAAGCATCCCATGATACCCTACCAACAGTCAGCCAATCAGAGGGAAAAGCAAAATTTGACAACTGAGAAGGATTCCCCTACTGTTAAGTTGTGATATCATGCAATCTCATGCTCAAGAAAAAAAGATATTAAACAAAAATATTGAATTCACCATGTCAAATTCTAAAACATCATTAATTTGCTGTGAAGCTTAAGTAACACTCCATACAAAGAAGTCTATAGGTGTTTTGTAAAAGAGGTCAAGTCTGTGTGTGTCTGTGCATATGTGCATAATATGCTTATGTGATAGGATTCATTGGGAAAGAGGTGACTGAGCTTATTGTTATGCTACGAGCATAATCCTCCATCCTTCGCCCAACCAAGTGTCTACCCAGACAGTCTACCCCTACTACCACACACACACACACACACACACACACACACACACCACACACACACACAGGTTACTGTGGTAACAGTGCATCTCTTCCATCAGTCTAAGTCCTGACTGAGCCCCACACCAGAATAAAAGCAAAGTGTATCTCATTGATCTGGCAGCGTTGCAGAGGATGATGATGGCGCAGAAGATAAGAGGGGCTGTCTCTGGCCGACTGATTTAGCTGTGGTTGGTAGAGGTAGAGGTATTGCTGATACTATTTATTGTGTTGTAAGTGTTGCAGACACACACATTCCTTTCACAGATGATGAATAATCGAAGGATAAATCAAACTCTTCCTTTGCCAAATCTGCAGCTGTAAACAGTGTATTAAGTACATTTGTCTTAACCAGCTCTCTGCTTGTGTTGGATTGGTGCCATTTTTAAGCAAAGAACTTTATTTTCTTCAACTTTTCCTGTTGGTTAATTTTGAGATTTAATTCATTGTGGAAATTGCTTGGATTTCCTTGGTATTGAATTAGGTCTAAAGGAAACAAAATGCATGCTGTTCAGTGGTTTTTGGAATGCACATGAACATGCTTTTTACATATAAACATGTCACCATAGGGCATTTCATCACATTCAGAATTCCAGTCTTGTCACTGTCCTGAAAGAGTCCTCTGTTCTTAACATGATCTGTTAAGATCTATAAGTCACATTTTCTTCTTCCCTTTTCCATCTTTTGCCACATTGTCCTGACGTCTACACCGCTCAAGTATACAACTGCCCTCTGTCTGACCCTCCACTGCCACTTTGTATGGCTCATAAACCTCCACGCCTCTCAGGCCCCTGCAAGTACCACCATCCGCCGAGCAGCACTGTGGGTACGACAGCGGCCTTAGCCACTCCAACACAACTGAGTGACCAAACTCAATTACATGTCCCATTTATCTCTGCTGGGGCCGCCTGGCCCCGTGGCTCCAGTGTAAATCTCTGGTCCCAGTCAATAATCTATTCTCCAACTCGTCCAAGGGCCCTCCATTGTCATTAGACATCCGTTTGGCAGAGGAACGATGAATGGGGGGGTATGGGGTGGGAAAATAGAATAGAAGAGGGAGAAAGTGAAGTGGTGGGAGGTGATGGGGGCTGAGAAACCAGAAGCCATCCATCTACGCAACGACTTGTGGTCACAGTTCATTATGGATCATAATGCGACCCAGCATCACACATTTCCAGCGTTAAGCCCTGGCAGTGCTCTGGCGAAGGTCAGGTCTGGGCCCTCTGTCCCCCTCACCTCATGTGTTTACTGGTCTTCAACACAACTGGATGTAAAGCATTGTGAGATTTTGGGGGGAAAACATCAAGAATACAAGCAGCATAAGTAAATACTGATACACTTGAGTATTGCAGTTATGTTTTGTGATACTGTATCAACTCTTAAAACGCTGTACCGTGATATCGTGATACATGCGTGATTCATGGCTGAGGTTTATTTTGTGTTGTGTTTAACTCCAGACCACTAGGTAGCAGTGTTGTTATCCATCTTCAAACTTCTGTTTGCATAAAAAAGTAAGCTTTTTTAACCCAGATTTATATGGATCAGATCCATCCATACAGCCTACCTCCTCCAAGTGTGGACTTTCTTGAGCAGAATACTTCTCCTGTCATACTTACTACATCCACTTGGGGGCACCACCTAACAATAAGCGGACATATCAGTCAACTAGTAAACTGCTTGCAATTTTGTTTTTCAGTGAGGACGGGTTGGTATCGCAATGTATTGCAATATAATGAGTTGTAACCCCTGTTTCGTGATAGATATCACATCACCAGATTCTTGCTAATACACTGCCCTAAAGAATAACTGTGATAGTGATCAAATCTTTTCTTTTTCCTGTTTCTTTTAGCTAGGATGTCTAGCTTATGCTATCTACAAAAGTTCTCTGCAGAATGATTAGACTCAGAGCACCCTTTTTGATACTTCTTGCCTTCCGTTAAGGCCTCATTTCCATCCACTCAGTGTCCAGTCGGTACAAAGATTAATAGACTGAGACAGGGGCAAGAAGGACAAGGACTGAGCCAAAACCATCTGGCTCTCTAACTACCAGACAGACTTGCAACGTAACTGTCAGAAGGTATGAGTGTGCACACCCCAAAAAGGAAGTCGATGATAACCAACAGTAGTATCAGATGTCAAACTAAAGATGTCATATTAGATAGATAATTACAGCTGATATAGCAGCGTGGGCTGCTGTTTTGCTCTCCCACAAACTCTAGGCAAAGCTATCTAATTAAACGATGAGAGGGCATATTCATCCTGTTGTCTGAGAGTCCACTGGTGATGGATGGGATAATGAGTTTCCTGAAGAGCAGCAGACTGGGATAATGAGTTTTATCCAGGAGGGGCTCACAGGGTGCTCAAGGAGGGCTGCGGCATCCCAAGCTAGGTGACAAACAACTCAAGACACTCAGCCGAGTGTGCCTGCAATTGAGGAAATGGCATCATAACTGTTGGCCAACACAGCCTATTATTTTGTGCGCCTGGCTGTTAGGGATGAAACTGCCAGACGTGTTGGCATAGCAATCTGTAAAGGCGATCATTCTGCATGATGGTGAGGTTGGCCTCTGGTATCACTCGCAGACAGATTAAATGATGGTTCATTCTCTGGGTGTCCTTATGAGTCACTTGCACAAGCCTGCTGTCCCTGTAACAGCTCATCCCATGTTGAATGCAGGTGGGACTTTTTTATGATATTGCACTGAATGGGTTCAAGGTTTTCATCAGCTGTCCAGGTGACTATATTTCTTATTTCTTCACTTGTCTGTTTTACTGCTTTGAGGTTTGGGTATTTTCTGTCTCTATTCAGTTCTTATGTGTGTTGTTTTTGAGCACTGCAGCTGGCAGAAAACTTTTGGATGACAACTGTGTGGACTTTGTCAGTCACAGGCACTGCCAGCTTGCTCTGCACTGCCGCAGGCGGTTGAGTAAGATAGGATGAGGGAACGCTGAGCATATCTTTACAGTGGTCATAAAGGCACAATGAAGAGACTTCTTACTGCAGCTTTATGTCAGCTGGCAGCTGCTGCCGGTTCCAGCAAGTGCAAGTTACGGACAGGCACAATAAACAAGGGTATGAGAAACAGAGTATGTATTTGTACTTGTATATTTGTGTATGCGTGTGTCCACTGGGTCCAGTCATTAACAACCCCAATTCCCAAAAAAAGTTGGGATGTTGTGTAAAATGAATTAAAATAATTTTTGACTTGTGTTTAATTGAATACAGTACAAAGACAATATATTTAAAGTTCATTGTTTTTTGTAAATATACACTCATTCTGAACTTGATGCCTGCAACACGTTCCAAAAAAGTTGAGACAGGAGCAACAAAAGACTGAAAAAGTTGTGAAATGCTCAAAAATGCCTGTTTGGAACATTCCACAGGTAAACAGGTTAACTGGTAAGAGATAACAGTATTGTGATTGAGTATGAAAGGCACATCCTCAAAAGGCTCAGTCGTTCACAAGCATGGATGGAACGAGTTTCACAACTTTGTGAAAATCTGCATGAGCAAATAGCCCAACAGTTTATCTATAATATCAAGGATTCCTGAGAATCTCTGCACATAATAAGGGCCATCCAGACTGGCGCAAACTTCAAAAGCCAGCACCTGTAATATTATGGAGTATGTAAGTGCCCATGGCATGGCTAACTACATACAGGTTTTGGAGCAACATGCTGCCATCCAGACAATGTCTTTTTCAGAGATGCCCCATCTTATTTCAGCAAGACAATGCTAAGACCCATTCTGCACATGTTACAACAATGTGATTTCGCAGTAAAAGAGTTGAGGTTGCACTTTAGTTGCTTGTATTATCATCGGCCTTAGTTATAAAAACAACATGCGTTGTTGGAAAAGCTCCTTTAACGTTTCATACTGTCTGAGCAGATTTCAGTCAAAACAAACGGGGAATGAAATGGCCGGGTTAAAGGAAAAATGAGTGCTACAGCTGCAGAATAATTTCTAAGTGAATTAATTGTAAGGTATGTCACTCAAACTGTAGAGGTAAATGGCATGAAAATGTTTTCAAATTAGCACATTTGTTAAACATTCCCACAGTTTTATCAGCTCAGGTTAGGCACATGGAATAGCGGCTTTCTGCAGAAGTCAATGATCAGGAAAATCTGTTTTTGGTGTTTTTTTTGTGCATGTTCTGCTGCTTGGAAGTAATGAGGTGGATTCCAACTCTCAATGGTGCAGGTGACTTGATTCTATGCCAATGCAGCAAACACACTGGGGTCTTCTGCAGCCCACCTGACAAATACACACATGCACACGTATTAAAACTCATTTGTCTCTATTCCATGTTTGGGGCTCACAGCGGGGTAAACAAAACACACTCATACCTGTCCCCCATAAACAATGGCAGGTAGGAACTAATTAGCTCTTAGACAAGACGGACACGAAGAAGACACTTAGATACCACACATGTAGCTAAATGTGTAATTAAAATACTAGTTAAAGTGCTGTAAATGATAATGAAATAATTATCATATAACACCATCTGTAACAGTAAACTAAATTCTGTAAGTCCATAATCACGTTGTGAAATTATTATACTGAAATATATCATGTACACAGTAAACTGCACAGCTTAATAAGGAACAAAAAATTAGTAAAGTAACTTTTTACAAATAACCCAAAAATGTGTGCAGTAACTATGGTTACAGTTGTAGCAGGAAACAGCAACAATTATTTGTTATGTTTAGAAAGTGAGCATCTAATGAAAATAAAACATGTTTTTAAAGTTATTGTAAGAACACAACTTGTATCGGTACTCAGTATCGGCAAATACCCAAATGTAAGTACTTGTGCTTGTACTCGGTCTGAAAAAAAGTGGTATCGGTGCATCCCTAATTTATATAGAATATAATATACAGAATATAGAATACATACACAAACACATTGTTTCACAATTATCCCTCAAAAGATATGTAATGGAGGTAGGATATTTTACAGTTTAACAACACACATGATTGTCAGAAAAAGGCATCAGGGCCCTGAGGAAGTAAACTTTGTTATTTTTTATAATTATAAATAGCTATAAATAAATAAAAACACATGTGCAGATAAATATGTGTATATATTAAACCTGAATTAAGAAAAAAGATCAGAAATACATAAATTGCAAACAAATACAAACAATCTGCATTATGTTTTGTTAAATGTTTGGCGCATATCAGACAGCATAAATGCCAATTGGTCAATATCAGGCCAATAATATTGGTCAACCAATATATCGGTCAGGCTCTTTGAGTAAGCCATTGTTTCTGCCTCCACTGACATGAGAGAAAATTGATTTAGTATCTTAACTGTTGAAGATAAGAAACAATATAATTTTAATTATGTAAATGATAACAATTTAGCATTACTTTTGAGCTAAACAATGCATAAAAGACAACAATAAAAATACACACATGCAATGATTATCTAGACACACACGAAAAGACATGAATATAGAAAAAAGGATGAAGGCAGAGTTTGACAGCGAGTCAGAAAATAGTCAGAGAAACCACAGTAATCCTTCCTTTACAAGCTGCAGACGGAGAGCATGCCAACTTTCCTCCCGCCAATTTTAAGACCTGTGTGTTGCAGCTACTGAACTGTGGCAATCAGTGTCTTAAGTAAACACTGAAAAAAAAAACTACACCGCTGGTGTTTATACAACCCTGACCTGCCTGGTAAGAAAGAGATATACAGGAAAAAAAAGACAGAGAAGGCGAAAAATCAGTAGAAAGCAAGTGGTAGCTGAAATAATCAATAACTCATAGCATGCTGGTCTGGAAGTGTAAAAAAAGGAAAGGGAAAGCAAAAGTATAAAGACAGAAGAAGAGAGGAGTGTGTTAGTGTCTTGAACATCTCATATTATGCCACTAACGATGCAGCCTGACATCAGCGATCTGTAATTTTCGGGAACATTTATGTTGAACCTGGCCTGATCTGACATCACAGGTGTGCCTCGGAGAAGTCTTGCCTCATTCTGAGGGCTATAGGTTGTCCACAAAGCATTCAGCATCACAGGAAACAGTCCCCACCAAGTTCACTCACAGCTTGAAATTCTCCTGCTGAAATAATGTCTGCACCGCTCAGTGGCAAAACCCAGCAGGCTGAGACCATTCACCTGTTTACAGGCTCTGTAGAACATGAGCATTGATTTATCAACCAAAGCTGTTGACAGTTCTATATATAACATCACTGCCATTTCATTTCATTGCTTCATGTCAACCTATCTTTTACCTGAACTGCATCCTGAGATGATATTATCCTAAGGGGATTAATAAACTCATACTGTATAATATCACATTGTATCATGCTATTTTGTACCTTATTATAGTGTCTACTATTTTTTAATTACTCAGAATTAAGTTATCAACTTTTTCAGCGGCTCATTAGTATTTCTTGCAGCATATTAGACTATTCCAGTATCATTTTGAAGAAACTGTTTTGTTCTTTTGAATCTTTTGACACTGGAGAGTTGGAGGATAAAAATGCTACTACAATTAAGAAAGACAATATTATGCAAGAATAAAGAACTCACATCAAGAAGAGTCATTTTTTTAATTTGAATGCTCACTTTAAAGAAATCACACCAGTCCAAAATCAAACCTGCTTCAACAACTTGAATCTGTCACCACCATTCTTCCTCAAACTATAAGGTAACCTCAGAGCTCACTGATGCATTATCCAAGAACCCATTTTCCAGCACTTTTGCTGGCATTTTGAAGTACATGAAAAGTCAGTGATTGAGCTTGTGTGTCATCAAAATAAGAGTTAACACGGCCTTTTCTTTATGTTTGCTGAATAGAATACACATTCAAAAATAGCCTTTCACCCCTTGAAACATCTGGCATTGCCAGAAACTCTTGCAGTTTTGAAGCCAGCAGAGGTTGACTCAATCTTCATGGTCTTCCTTGGAAACTGAATAATATCAACATCTCTCAAAAACATTTTTTTTAATGTTTAAAGTGCTACATCTACAATCATTAAATAGACTGTGTGGTGTTTTATCCCTAAAAAGGTCTTTAGCCACTCTTACTTACTTTTTTCAGGTGAGGCCTAGTTTGCAGACATAAACTGTTCATTCATTAGCGGACAGAGAATCTGGGTCTGAAAGGTGAAGCCAATGCAGAAGTGCCTTAAACCTGCATTCTTTCTAATGGCCAGCAGGGGGCAACTCCACTGGTGGCAAAAAGAAGTCTGATTGCATGCACACCTATGACATAATGATGCTACTTCTCACTTGAATTATGACCTCAGCAAACGGTTCCCTCATGCGTTTATGGTGTCAATTGCTAATTTCAAGTCTTTTTCAATACAGTGTGATGTTCATTAAGTAAATTATGATCCCAATCAGAGTAAAATAGACGATAAAGCGGGGTATGTTTCAGGGCGGAGCTCCTGTGTGATTGATGTGTTGTTCTCAGAGCTCACAAAACTCATATCATATTGTCAAACTAGACAGTGCTGATGCAATGTGTATCAAGATTCTGTTACTGCATTGGCTATTTCTCGCTTAATGTTTTCAGAAATATATGTTAGTGGATTGTTTAGCTGTAATATAAGAAGGGTTCTGACCAGGAGGCTTCCACTGTGTTTCCAGTTTCAACAGAGCCTCCCATTCAGCTCAAACTGTAAAACTAGGCAGTGTTGATCAAGTATAGATCAATATTCTGTTACTGCATTTTGGTGTGCTGTTCAGCTGTAATACAAGAAAGACTGCAACCAGACAGCCATTACTTCCTGCAGAATGGAGAAGCCCAAACCGCCCAAGTTGCAGCACGTAACCCACCAGATCCACATACTTGTTGGTATTGCCCATGTTCTGGTTGCAATAAAAAAAGATGGTAACTAAAGCCAAGGTCGAGTTGAGCGGTAGTCCACAAACCACAAACCGCAGCCATGGTATACTGGAGCACAGAATTATCTGGCATCTGAACATACACTTCTCAGGGACAGATAAAGCAAAGACACACCCAGCTGCACATGAGAGCCATGTATACACACAGGGTAAACAAGTAGACGCAGAGGCACTCGTATACCATACTGGTGTTCGGCAGGTCTACAGTATGCCTGCATCTTTTTCTTTTCTCCGACCAACTCTTGTTAAAACAGTCACAGAACCACAGCAACGCACACACAAAATTAAGTTAAAGAGGGACAGTAGAAAATCTTAAGACAGACATTTTAGCTTCCTCAGTGATGATGGTGTGGTGTGGAAGAACACTCTTAGAAATAAGATGTCCAAAATGGTTCTTCCTGACCCACAACCATTTGTTTCTCAAGTGAGCTAGGGGTTTGTCAAGACTAATGGTTCTATTTAGAACATTTTCATTCATAGAACCCTTTTTGGAAGAAAAATATCTTCAAGGATTGTTGAAATCCTTACAGAACTATTTTATTATTATTATTTGTACCATAATATAAGGAGGTTCTGGGTTGAACCCCCAGAGAGGGTTCTGGGTGGAACCATTACCATCTCTCTGTAGAACCTCACAGGGCCCTTTTCCACCAAATAAGCCCTGGTTCTCAAACCGGTTCCTTTCCACTCCTTGGAATCTTGGTACTATCTAGTGAGCCAGTCGTCATACTATTTTTGAGTGGAATCATTGTAATCAAGGATGTCATCAACAGACGCTGTTGTGCAACAACCTGTAGAATATGACAAGCCCACTTTCATTCCCAAGGAAAACCTACTATTTTTTGGTTCCATTTGGGAACCAACTTTTCATATTGCAAACCAATCTGTTTTTGGTGGAAAAGATCCAGACAGTTTAAAATTAGGTACTTGAACAACAATGGGGCCAGTTCCATGTTGGTATAAAAGGCCTGTCACTGGAGGTCCTGGGTGAAACCTTTCACAGCTGGTTCTAGGTATAACCCTTTATGCTGGGTTCTGGGTTGAACTGTCTGAAAGGGATCCAAGTTGAATCTTTAAAAAAGGTTCTCTTATGGGAACAAGCTGCAGAACCCTTTATGGCTCAAGTTAGCACCTTTTTTTATTATTATTAAGAGTGTACTGCAACCTTTAACATCTTTTTTGCTTGCCCCCCCCACAAATCTGATTGATTGTTGCTGGGTCAAGTGAAAAGTTGGCTGTAACTGAGACTTTCTTTCTTTTCTTCTTGGTCACCTGTGGTCTTAACCTTAACATTCATTTTAGAGACTCTTCAAGTTATCACACTATCCTGTTTAAAAAAAAAAAAAAAAAAAAAAGCTACAACCTGCCTCGTATCCGCTGTGATAGCTCACACAACAAGCATCATTCACAGCTCCGAAACTTCACATGGCAACAATCGCAGCCTCAAAGCCAGCACAAAGGTCAAACTCCTTGAACTTAAGAGATTTCGAGACAAAACAGCATAAGGGCTTTGAGCTGTCCGCTGGCAAAAAAAAGGAGAAAGAATTGAATCTATCAGCCTCGTCATCTCATCTTGAATAACACAGCACCTGCTGTGGAGCTCAGCATTCACAAGACATCAGAAAGACAAAACGCTGGAGTGGTGTCTATCTGACAGAATGCCCTCGGGCCTCCAGGGTGTCTGAAAGCGCAGAGAGAGAGAGATATAGAGGAGAGAGGATAGACGCACTCTTTAGCTGAAAAAGTCAAGTCACTTGAAGAAGACAGACAGTGGTATAAAACAAAATCTCTTGCCCTTTAAAGAAAGATGTACAAGAGGCGTACAGTGTTCGTGACATGGCTGGTAGATAACCATTTTAACAGTGCATGTGCTTTACACAGCTCTTTTCATGCAAACTGTGAAGTTTTAGGCCAATTCATCAGTCTGCAGTGCAGACCAGAACCAGGCGGAAGCTTGATACAATGCACACCAAGTGTGGATTATTGCTTTGCTGTGTTTAGTTTAAGCAGTTTATGTACACAAACTTTTGAAAGTTTGAGTCTGTTTCCTTGAATAAATCCAATAATAACTTGCAAAGTTCTGTCCATATATATATAACAGCTCATGAGTGGTGAAGTATCAAAACGATTTATGAGCTACCTAGAGAGAGCAACAGCAAATATATCTAAGGCCAGCTTTACACGGTGAAACTTTAATGTGGCTTTAGTTGGTTGAAACTTTGGTGAAACTAAGTTGCACTTGAACTGCATGGTGTAAAACCTTCTGCAACACACTGCAAACATGTTCGAAACCCAGCAGCGACTGCTGCAAAACTCTCACCTTTGTGAAACTACGGTAGTTTCATGCAGCAGCCCGTCAAAACGCTAATAATGTGACACATGATGACATCAAACAGTCCACATTCCAAAGATTTCACCTGATTTTAAAGGGTTGATTTCAACTTATCACCAAAATGAGCAAATTGATGCAGAGGATGGGCTTTTGGATGTTTTCAGGAGGAATTACTGTCACAGATGTAATACAAGGGTGGTAACGCTGTCCACAAATAAATGTGAACTAAGCAGAGTTTGTAAGTAACGGATGTAAGTGGTGGCAGGAACTGATTTCTTGGCCACTTGTGGAAAACAAGCTATTGAAACAATACTACGATGTTATCTTTTAAAACACTGGCAAACATATTAGCAAACAGTTGCCTATTAACATATTCAGAAGGTACAACACATCACTAGGATTCTTTTGGAGTTATGTTTCTGGCCATCAGGCAAATGTAAGTCCAGTATACCCTCATTTTAGCTCTGTTTTGGTCTCCGCCTCCTGAGACAAAACATCTGGCTCTTTAGCTGCTAAATGCTTCACTATGTTCACCGGCTAGTTGCTTACTTTGTCTGCTGGGCAGGAAGTGTACAAAAAAACAATTCTTTGAGTGCACTGGGAGTGAGGCGAAGCAGCAAATGGGCCAGAAAAACAAAAAATAATGAGCTAAAAGATGCCATAAAGCTTCATGGAACTGCACTTGGCTGATCATTCTCCGTTGGGTCATCACAACAAGTAACCTCTTTCACATACAAGTGCTCATGAGAAGCACTGTTAATACAAAAAGTCTTAATTATAGCTGCTTTAAAAATGTGGGTCAAGAACCGAAATGTCTGTACCTACATATAAACACGGTCACTGGCTGTAACCTCTTTTTGGATGCTGACCTCCTGATGCTGATCTCTGGAGAGGTGAACGTGTAGCGCTGCAGACCTGACAGGGATTGGGAATTATAACACTGAAACCCAGAAACATATTTCTCGGCCAGCGTCATGATGTCCCACTGGTGCAGGGAGCTTTTCATATCACACCCAATACACTATGCGTGTTTCACCAGAGGAAATAAAACATCTTGCAGCCCATCCAGTAACACTGGAGATTTGTTACTTTAATTGTTACCATGCGTCAGTGAAGGTTTAGCAGGGGGCGACGCAGATGGGCCAGATTTACTGGAGCAAAGTGAGAAGATGAGGAATCTGCAGTATACATGACTCGTAGTCATTCACACCTCCCTCTTTTGTTTTGCTTTTATAGGTGAAATAATGTATTTCATTGCAAAGTTATTGAAAAATGTGATGACATATGTTGAGAGTCTGGAAATAGAGGCTAGATCTGAGGCTATTGTTGAAGGGAGGGCTGAGTTATGTATGTGTGTGCATATGGGAGGCGGTTATATGAGTGTGTGGTATTATGTGTGAGACTGGACAGGTCGTTGCATGTAGCAAGGAATGTGTGGGGGAGCAAGAAAGGGAAATAGTATTAATCTTTAAGTAATAATAAGTAAATATTAGTAATTTGTGATGTTGCTTTAAGTCGCTTCACGCCCAGATGAGGCGCGATGAGGGCCCATTTGCAGGCCTCTTCCTATACTGAACCACTCCCAGACCCTTTTGGGAGGAAAACTATCTGCTGAAAGGTGGCACGCTTTGTTGTGTTTTTGTTGTTGATGTTCTATTTTATTTTATTTTATCTTTTTTTTATTGAGCAGAGGAACAAAATGCCACCAGAGACCAGATGAAGGCCCGCCAAAACCATTGCCCAGGGCACCAGAGGTGAGCAAAAAACAAAGATAATATAATAAAAAAAAATAACGAACAAGAAGAACAAGAACAAGAAAGCGAAAAAAAAAAGAGTTGTGGTGCTGCAGGAAGATATTAACCAACATCAGAAGAGATTAGAGAGGCTGACAATCATTTTTTCCCCCATTGGTCTTGTCCCTCATTCTACTCGGTTTCCATTTCCTTCATTGAACACACTCAGTTCTCTTTTCCCTTACTTGTTTCTCTGCCTTTATATAATGGGAACAGAATTAAAATGCATTCACTAGAAAGAAAGTTTGACATGGACTATTGGACCATAGCTATGATTACTGTATTTATTAGGAGGTGTAAATGTACATGGCATTGGTCCAAACCTGCAGTCATATTGAACCGTGTTGGGAATGGGTTCAAGCTTTCTTGTAAAAGGGGCGCAGTATTTTTGTTGAGAGCAGTGTTTTGTTTTGTTTTTCCATAGTTATATACTCTATGAGGAGGTTGATTCAGTGATTGTAGTGGATTTTTAGCTTTCCAGTTCAGGAGACATGTTTTCTTGGCAATAGTTTAGAAATGAGTAAACCTTCCCTGTATTTTGTTGGACTACAGCCTAGTCACTAAGTAAACAGAAAGTTTTTTTTTTTTTTTTTTACTTTAATTGGCAAAATCTTATTCTTATTCTGGGTGTTTGGCAGGCTGGGCGTTACTCTGGTACATTGTTAGCATTTAGGTTTAAAGGCCCTCTCTAGAGCTGTTGTTTGGTTTGTCTATTCTGGGCTACTGTAGAAACACGGCAGTGCAGCATGTAGATACAAACGGCTCACTCTAAGGTAACGAAAACACAACAATTCTCATTTTCAGGTGACTGTAAACTTATGAAAACATACTATGAATATTATATTCCATTTCTGCCAAATTCTGGCAATAGATTCCCCTTGTACCTATAAATGAAAGTCTTGTTTACTCATCAAAAATTTGGTTCAAACTATAGGTCCTGTCTCCGACAGAGAAGATAGCCAATAGTCCAAACATTAAACTGCAATATTTTTGACTAGGGCAAAAAATTTAGCACCAGCTAAAAGAACAATCACTAGCCATTTGACTGTTGGACAAAAAAGATTATTATGGACATTTAATGCACAGTAAATATAAATATTGCAACAACATTTTAGGGATGAGTATTGGTGCTTTCACAAAGTATCAGCACAATTAGATTTTTGATAAATAATCATCAGTAATGTGGATGTAATGGCTAATGGGGTTAAGGCAAAAATAGTGGTTTGCGGCATATTACCATATAACGACATCCAAAACCTAAGATGATACGATATCTCATATCATGACATTGATATCATATTTCCCAGCCTTAGTTTAGAGGTTAATTTTTTGATGGTTATGTAACTGAAGAATGTTTTCAATTAATTTGGAAGGCTCAAGCGTATTATCGGTTATGCTAATTTAGGATTTGATCAGGGATTTAAGTTGTAGGTATTGAAAGAATGGGCAACCTCTGGGTTGTGTCTTTGGAGCACATGAACTGAAATAGTTGAAAGTGTATAATTCTTTTTAAAGCAGCAGAGGGGGGTGATTCTTCGCTGTAAGGGCTGTGACAAATAGGAGTGAATTTATAAGGTGTTACTGTTGACTTAGTGGTTTTGACTTTCCACCAGGCTGTCAGAGTTGTGGACATTACTGAGGGTTTTTTTTTTTTTTTTTTTTAATGGAAAAATGCTATTTTCATTGAGCAAATAGAGAGGGAGAGAGCGCCCATTCTTGTCTGGTTCCCCAGTGAAGTGTGAAACTCTGTGAGGTCATCAAATAATAGCAACTGTGGCACTTGTAAATGGGGGAACTCATTTGTAATGAAACTGCACACTGTATGGTTCCTTGCTTGAAACTTTCACTCTGCAGTAATGGCTTTCTCAGCACTCTTAAATTTATTAGATATCTGGATATAATACTAAACTTATGGGCTTTTCTAACACAATCTATTCCCTTGGCTAAGTATATAAAATGTCTAATTAACTTGAAAACCATATTTTCCTAACACTATCCTATATTGAGGGCAAAAGATTTCTTTTGTTTTTCTTTTTTTTTAATGCTCATTCCATTAAGTTTTAATTAACACAACGAGAATTCAGTGTCCTTTAATGACATCGCTTGGAGGGGACATTCATACTCATTAACGATCAATAACTCTTAGACAAAATGAAGAGCGAGCAGAATGGTCTCAAGGATCGGCATAAGCGTACAGCGAGAAGGTGTGCATGAAAGTTATTTCTCTCATAATTTCCTTTTTAAAATGTTACTGTGGGAGCAGAGAAAGTCAGACATCAGTATGAGACTGAGGTACAGTAAAATGGGACGGAAAACATGAACTTCACTCTCCATTTAACGTATTTCCTCAAAGAGCAAGTACCTTTTGGTGATACAACAACTGTGTCGCCGTCAAGTCACAAACAACTCCTTTCAAGCATGATGTAACCAATGAAACACAAACTGGTTTGCTGACATCGAAGCCATTAGCATTTTCTCATAAAAATGACTGACAGTGAAAATGACGGCACTGAAGCATGATCCTAAATCAAATTTATGACTGTGATGATCGAAATAACATGTTATTAGAACAGTAAAGTTACTCCTGGTCCTACACACTGCTTTGCTCTTTTGAGCTGAAACGTCACGTGACGGTCGTCGTAGCAGATAACACATGGATTGCATGTCTTCATGCTTCCAAACATGTGCTCTGCTTGCAACAAAGCTAAGCAAATCATCCAATTACAGAGAGAGAAAGAGAAAAATAGGGAGCAAAATCAAATTAGTTATGCATCAAATTCAAACTTACACTTGATTTGCATTTTGCTTTTTGCTTTTTTTAAAATCGGATTTGTTCTAGACTTTATGTAAATTGAGAAAATTTATAATTTCAAGGCAACTGCTTTCAGTAGATTTTTTTTAGTTCAAAATTAACTCAAACTCTTAAGTTTTGATATGAAAGTATGATCTATAAGCCTCTGTTGAGATAATTTACTTTTCTTCTTTAGATAAACTTGAATCTTTGACTTTGGAAAATTGTATTTCAAAAATTGTTCACAGTGATCTGTGAATATACGGCTGGTTGAAAATTAAATGATTACAGTGGAAAATATTAAATTGTTAACCAATGTTCACTTTCACCTGATGAGTGAACGAGTCTTTTTTGGGGGGGGGGGGTTATCTAAAGAGAAAAAGTAAAGAAGAAAAGTAAATGATCTCAAAGGAACATTATTAGGTGGTAAAACTTTTTCAAAACTTAAGAGTCTGAATTGGGCTCAAACTCTTAAGTCATTGAAGTAAGTTTTGTGTGTGTGTGTGTGTGTGTGTGTGTGTGTGTGTGTATTTGTGTGTGTGTGTTTGCATTCATGACAAAGAGTGCATGGCAATGGGAGTGGCTTTGCAGAAAGGCTCATAACTTCCAAATGGTTTCACAGACTTGCACGCGATTTGCAAGATTTTGTGATTATGAGTCAAAGGAGAGCTGATTAACCGCTCTAGTTCAAATTGAATCTTGTGGTTGATGACACTTGGTCCCGCCCCCTATTCTGAAGCCACACCCTCTTTTAAAACTAATTTCTTATAAAACTTATGGCAGTCATCAGTGGTCTCAGCTAAAAATTCCTGCTTCCTGCTCCAACTGTGAGTTGGCCCTAGTCCCTATACTTTAGCCACGGAGGTCAAGTGGTTGTGTTTGCACATGAAAGCATGCACACATGGATGCATATCTGTAATCAGTAGCTGGCTTTTTAAATATAGAACAATAATAATCCTAGTACACTTCATTTAAAAAATATCCTATACATCTTGTTACTTAAGTGTCCTTCCTTCAATAGGCTGACCTGAATTTGTCTCTGTAGCTCCAGTATCACATTAAAAAGGCCAAGTATCTCTGTATGGTCCAGATGATGTAAACTCATGACTTTGGCCCAGTTTAAGGGCTAAGAGTGACAATCATGAGGCCATGTATTCTAATAGCTGTCCAAGTGCTGACAGAATCAGGCTGCCCGCTCCCCTCACCACAGCGTGGACCCTTGATCCTGATATGCATTCATATTCACAGTGCAAGCATAACTGATGCAATTACTTCTTTCACACACACACACACACGCACGAGCAACACGCACGCGCACACACACAGATGGAATATAATAGTCATAAATATGTTTTTCTTAATGTATAATTATTACCTTATATAAGAATCCCCATGTTTTTATTACCTTAAAATGAGCCATTTTTATGGCTTTCCATGAAGGCCACCATGATGAAGGGCCTTTTGTGTTTCTCACTTGTTTTGCAGCACCCATAGTTTTTCCTACATGCTTGGAAGGGGAGGGTGAGGTGAGCAGTATTCAGTAAGAGCAGTACTAAAAGGATTATGTTGATGAACAGGCTGACATCCCTGCTCTACTATGGACAACAAGCAACAAAAGGTATGCCATAAATACATCTAAATGTATAAAATGTAAATATCTTGCTTGATTTCTTATTTTTGTTTCAGACATCTCAGTGTCAGAGGTTGAAGTCTGTAACTGTTAGTTTTGATGAGATCTTGACATCAACAAAAATGTATTTCAGTGTATTTTAATAGAAAAATATGAATGTATGTGTGAAGCTTTTCTGATTAAATACATTTTTACTGCTTTTCGTCATACAAGATTGTATCCTTTCATGTGATTTGTAAGTAATTTTGATATTTCTGATTAATTTGCAACATATTTTGTTATACTTGATGTGTTATTGTTTCTGTGCTCCCACTATTTGGGATTAATTATTCACTTGACATCACAGAGCTTATCAGCCTATTTTTTATATATAGAGTATGGGTGGGGTGACTGTTTTTCAACATTTCGACCTGACGAAGATCCAGATGAGATTCAGAGTCAGGACAGAGGCGTTACTCTCTAGGGCTCTCTGTTTTCCAGTATCCTTGCATTTACATGGGATGAGCATATAAGTACACACTTTCTACATATAATGGCTATAGTCAATACTTTAATCAGTCCTACTTAAAAGAGCAACAGCACAACATGTATAATTAACCTTTCCCTTTGATTTTCTTAAAGAGGAGTTAAGCACTTTATTTTAGATTCTACACTTGGATCAATAGGGAAATAGGTGCAAGATTACAAAATGTTATAAAAGGAAATTTCTTATTTATTTACAGTACTGCCAAAAACATAAATCAAACATGAATAAAATTACTCATCTCGAGACCCAGTATAGTCATGAGTAGTTGTAGCACACAGTGTTATTTTTACTACAGAGTTGAGGCCCTTTTTGTCCACATGCCATCCGATCTTCCCTCTGATCTAATTGTCCTTAATGCTGCATATTCTTGAATATATTTTCCATCTTCTTTTACTGTATGTCTGTCCATCTGTCTATGTGTTGCCCTCCTTCTCTCTTAGGAGATGGTAATGGGATCTTAGCAGAAGTCTGATTAAAAGGACACTTCCTCCTTGGAGACCACCCAACAGTTTCCCTTTTTTCATCCCCTCTCTTCCTCAGAGCGTCAGAAACCTTGGGTATGGGAACAGAAGGGCCTGATAGCAGGCTCACGCAGTGCAAGCTAATTAAATTAAGCCTCCTTTAATAAAAGAGGAAGTGAACTTAACGCTTTTATCCCAACTCCGCCATCAAAGGAGGAGGAAAAATAAGGCAGCAAAGGGGAAAACACACAACCTGAAGATATGAATTTCTTCCTGTTACGTTACATTCATGCTACCCCTGAGCTATGTTCAACCTCGAGTGAGGAAAAAAATAAAAAAGGAGCAAATTGTTTTTAAAGAGGAAAGAGTTCATAAAGACCAGAACTCTTGAGAAACCATTACAAACTTTTTTTGGTCTTGCAGCTCAGGGTTGTCTTTGTACTTTGTATTTCTGTGTGTGTTTGAAGCTAATGTGCATCGCTGCCTTATGCGTGTGCATGTGTGAGTGTTTGCTCTGGAATGACACTTATATTGAAAATGAACGTGCTGGAAGTACTTCTCCACCCTTATGTCACCAGAGCACACTAAATCCTGGATGTTTTAATTACAGCTCAATGAAGTCCGTACACTCGAGACTTCTCGCAGTTCCTGCTGGGAAAACAATTTTTTCAGGTTGATGAGTTTGTGTAAGGACTCCGAGTTTGATTTTTTAGCATTTCATGCAAGGAATCGCAGGCTAAATACGTAATGAAGTTAGAGACCTAGTAAAATCCTTTAATCTTAACAGCCAAGGAGAAAATACAATTTGGGGCAGTGGTGGCCTGAAGGGTAGATAAAAGAATGTGTGGTTGGAAGAATTCATTGAATTCAGCGTATTACTGGGGGAAATGCCCCTTTAACCTGTAGCTATGAGAACTAGAAGTATGCCCTTCAACACTTGGCAGTTTGCTTTCATATTCTGAATCTGTTCAGTGATGCAAAATGCTTCTGGACTTAAGTCCGAGTCCATCACTTTCCATATCTGGGAAAGAGGAAATGAAAGGTATTGGAGTGGGGCAAAGGCCAGAAGGAGACAGTCAGAGGGATTATCATAAATTTACATGATCAAACTGTCTGCTCTACATGCAGTAAGTGTGAAAATCTGTGAGGAGCAGAAAACAAGTCCGATACAGAGGCAAACCTAATACACAGACAGGTGACAAATTAAAGGAAAAACCAACGTATTGATTCTACAAGCCTCTGGAACTCGATCAAAGGGATAGAACCGTTCTTCCAAGAGATATTAACCTCATTTGGTGTTTTGATGATGGCGTTGGAGAGCTGTGCAGTGCCAATATGGTATAGGCCATCACAGATTACAGCGCCTTATCCAGTGCCACACACCTGAACTGTTGACTGAATAGTTTCCCTCTGATGTGGATATTATAGACACTTCACAAAGCCAGTAACTGACATTACAGTAACACTCACTCTTAGGGTGACAAGATGAAAATAGGTGAAATTCCAGACAGGGAGCTGAGGATGGGTGTGTCATGTCAGAATGATTAAAATGGAATAATCTAGAGTAACATCATTTGTTGTTAATATTATGAAGATCAGTTACAGATTCTGAGGATGATATAAACACAGAATCCTGGAAAAGGTGACAGGGGTGTTACTGTCGTTTAAACTGCTCAAATGGCAACAACAATTCCATATTTATTGCCTAATCAGCGTAATAAACAATTGAAAACACATCAATAATACTCTCACAACATATTTTACAAAAGCAAATAGGACATTTTCCAAAAACTAAAAGCAGAAAATATAGCCTGCAATACTGATTTGATGAGAATATTTGCACAGATTCAAGTGCTGTTCATTATCTGTTAATATAATGGTTATTTTTTTGGTGACAAAAGGACAGGATTTGGGACAAGTGCTTGTAAGTCTGGACTGTCCTGAATTTTTCAGGACATCTGGTCAACCTTCTCTCACTACATGGTTCTGGTACCAGGTGAAATTATCCTTATGTTAGCTAGCTACCTCATGCATGGTTAAAATGACAGGCTAAATGCTCTGAAGTGTGGCTGCACATGCACTCAAAAGGATTCCAACACCAGGTGGGACGTCCAACAGATATTTAAAAGAATTGAGTGCAAAGGGGGGAAGCATCTGGCGTCACACGAGACAGTTGTAAGCAGAGAGTGCACCGATTGCTTGTGTGACCCTATGCGAAGCAACCCTAGGGGGTTAGCAGGTTAGCAAATATGACATTTCTGCAAAAAAAAAGTTTGTAAAATACCAAGAAAACCAACTGAAAATGTATTTAGCTTTTATTAGTTCTGTAACTGTTATTTATTGTTAAATTAGTCAGGTTAGGTTTTATTTATTAAGTAAGTTGTTGTGTAAGTTATGCAAGTTGCTATATTCCACAATTTTGTGCTTCTTTATTTTTTAAAAAAGTTTAGGCACCGGTATCAGTAAAATTCCAAACAATACCCAACCCTACACTACCTTCCCAACTGGTTTGAGATCTGGTGACTGCAAAGGACAGAGCACATGAATCACATCACTTTCACTCTCGCCCCGTGGATGGGATACATTGTCGTCCTGGAAGAGGCCACTCTTTCATCACAGGATGAAGGTGATCACTTAGAACAACTTTGTATACACTGACAGTGGCCCTTATCTCTAAGGGCACACGCGAACCTGAACCATGCCGGCAAAATGGCCCTCGCAGCATAACAGAGACACTGGGTCCCCTGTAGGGGTCAAGCATTCGGCCTTTACCATTTTCTTGGTGAACGGCACATTTGCAGTCACTCACCTGTCGAGAATATGGCGAAGGACGACTCAGCTGACCATATCTCTTTTTCCACATCTCTGCGGACCAGTGTCTATTGTTTTTGCACCACTAAACTCTCACATGTGCATTCATCTTTGTAATGGAGGGTTTACCACTGTAATCCAACTATAATGTCTCTCTCTATGTAAATGTAGACAGACTGTTCTTACTGAAGTCTGAGCATGTCCTACATTGACATTCTGAAGAAGAGTTGCTCTTCTCTTTTTCCTTACATATCTCACTAATGCATGAGCATCATCATCAATATGTGCTGTTGATCACAATTTCCAACCCTATTTGCTGATTTCTTTACAATTGATCTAAATGCAGCTACCATTAAAGTCACTGTTCCTAGTGAAACAGGAGCCAGTTGAGCAGTCTTTGTTACCGACACCATATGCGCTGATTTATATTTTTGCTTGTGGGTGCGCAAATTACATGAATACCACCGAGGTGATGACTGTTACAAAATCACTTTTATTGCGCTTGCTTTAGTAATTCCGTGATGAAGGCTGATGTCATCTGTCGGACACAGACACAAAACGCAACAAAATTAAGGTTGTCAAAAGTGTTGATACTTCAAAACTTCATCAACAACATATTTACACTGTTAATTATATGTCAAAAGTCCTGAAGCTATAAAAAAAAAAGAAAAGAAAGCTGGAACAGAACAAAGGCAGACAGTGTGTTCAGTGACTTTTTCTGCACCACCACTGTGTTCAGCTTATTAATTTAAAAAAACACTTTATTTGAAGGGGTGTGCATAAGACTATCATGACACTGTCATAACCATGTCACAGCACTTGTCATGAACATGAAAGAGTCTTTATGAATCTTTACGAATCAGGTGGTTTTCTTGCTGGATTTGGCCCCTGGCAGCCCAGGGCCATCTGTCCATCAGCTAACTCTGTAAATCACCTTGGTGCTGTACTCTGTTGTCAAACTGACTTTCTGACATTTCAAGTCCAAATGGTACCTCTTTAGCTGAGGTCAAGGAAAATATTCATGACACATTTATAATCATCTCATGATGACCAGTGACAAAACCAACCACATATGATGGTATAATGTAATGTTAAAACATAATGCTTCCTTTCTGTTCATGACAGGTGCGGCAACATGGTTATGACTGTGTCATTACAGTCTTATGCACACCCATTCAAATACAATAAATACTGAAAGAAGTATTGAGCATTGTTTTGGTAACAGGCTTCATGATAACAGCACAGGAGTCTCGAAGGTGCAAAATGTATATATACGTGGCTACAAAGGTTTACATTGCTGGTGTGTGTAATAGTAGACCTGATAGCAATATCTGAGCAAAAAATATCTACACAAATGAACATCACAATGAAGCACTCCCTGTGGGTGCTCAACATTTTCAGTGATCTGCTTCTATGACTGAAGCTCCTGCCATCCGTGCCCCAACAATGAACCCTTTTTCAAAGCCACTTAGATCTTTTCCTTCTGCCATCTTGATACAAAATCAGAATCAAGTGCGCCTGCTCAGCATTTTACTCATGCCACAGAGCCTGCTATAGAAGTTAATTGCTTAATTGTACCATGTGTGGAAGCATCTGCATTCGTTATGTTTCTCCACTCATTTTTCATTTCATTTCTCACCTGTCTCTACATGGCCAGGTGCCAGAGGATCATCTTTCTGCAGGGTTTGATGTCCATTTAAGAGACAGTCCTGAAGTTAAAAACCCCTTTCCCTGTCACGTCCATCAGTCAAATCCCACCGAATGCATGTCGTGGTATACCAGGACAGTGGGAGATGTTTGACATCGGCCATGTGAGGAGGAGAAGGAAAGGCTGCTCTGCTTTGGTTCAACTGGCCAAAGACAGAGAACGGGAGAGAAGCAGGGAGAAGGAGGAAGAGGAGAAAAAGAGGCTCTCCTCTCATCCTCATTATGTAAACGAGGTGCATGACTGTTCAGTGGGTCCCTCGAGAGTTAATTACCAGTGGCTTCTCAGCCTAATTGGCTGAAACTAAAGAATTTGCCATTTCTTATTCCCATGCTCACTCTTCCCTACCCCCTCTTTCTCTCTCTCTTATTTTGTCTTTCTCTTTGTTTCTCTCTCTCTCTCTCTCTCTCTCTCTCTCTCTCTCTCTCTCTCACAAGCACATTTCCCTCTCCTGCTTTTCAACCTGTTTTCTTGTTTTTCTTCTCCTCTATCCCTCCTCAGCGTCGGCCTTCCAGCTTAGCTTCATGCCAGTCGAAAATCTGGCACTGATGCTTAATTTGAGCATCTGCTCCAGCTGGCAGTGGATAAGCAGATTTTTACATTGCTAATTCCAGCTATTTGGCTAGACTAATCACTACTGGATAAAGAAGAGAGACGGGGGCTGAGAGTTGCCCATCACTTAGAAACAAAAAAGAGATAGTGAGAGCTGGCATCTCATCTATTCCTAAATTGATGCAAATTAAATTCAAAAAGACAGGGATAACAAGTTTGAAGTATATGAAAGTGGGCAATACTGTGAGGAAATATTAATAAAACAGGGCAGGCGAGAAGAGGAACCGAGGGATCCAGAAGGCTTTGATTTTCACAGGACAGGGCAATGTAACCAAAAGCTATTTTGGACATGTCATGCGCACATAAACATACATACTCTCTCCTTCTCTTACTCTGTCTCACTCTCTTTATTCCAAATTTAGTTGATGCGTCTCTGCAAGTCATCAAAGTTAATACATTCTTCCACATTCTACAGCTTCAACTATTATATTCAGGCCTTGTGGATTACTGATGTGACAGCCAACCTGCAGCATGCGCTACTGAAATGTGAATGAAGTCACCAGCAGCAGCCAGATGTTTCCAGCCTGATTATTGTTTTATTACAGAAATTCTCAATTTTTTCTCAGCCAAGGACCCTTTACAAGATAAAAATTATAATATATACCAGGACCCCCATGTACATCCCTTGGAATAATATGATTCAGCCCTTTTTTTTTTCTTACATTTCTACTTAATTTTGTTAAAGAACAACAGAGGTGAAATGTATCAGAATGATGTTAGACATGTACTAAAACATCTGCACCATGTCAACACAGAATACACATGTAGACAACCATTAAGCCTTTTGCAGAAAATAAATAAAATGTTTAAAAATCACGATCATTTAAACGAATAAATCTGAAAACTTTATGTGGGCCCCCTGGCAGAGTGCCAAGGACCCCTGGAGGTCCCCAGACTCCTGTTTGAGAACCACTGTTTTAGGGAACAAAGCAAAATATTTTGACCCAAAATTCCATGTTTAGCATTTTTAAAATAACAAATACCAAAGCCATAAACATTACAAACACTGACTCAGTATTTGCATGGTCAAATTTCAAGCAGCAGAGGCAGATTTTTCATCCCAAGCATGAATCAAGCTCCAAAAATGTAGAATTTTTACATTTTTCATGATGTGTAGCTCATCAAACCTGAACTTTAACTTTTTTTCTTGATGCTGTTGCACGAAACCTGGTGATCAAACTGTCCAAAGTATTTTTTCTATACCATTTATAGTTAGTCAATTAATCAAGTGAAAGAAAATTACTTGCCAACTGATTTTCAGCCAAAAATGTCAAACTTTTTTTCAGCTTTTTTCAGTTTGTGCAGATTTGTTGCTTTTCTTTGTTTTTTAATGATGATGAATTTAGAGTCTTTGGGGTTTTGTGCTGTTGGTTGAACAAAAGAGACAATTTAAGGTTTTGGTGCTGAGAAATTGTAACAAGCATTTTTCAGATTTTTAAAAAACATTTTATAAACCAAATAATTAACTGTGAAAATAATCAGCGGACTAATCAATAATGAAAATAATCATTCGTTGCAGCCCTAAAGATTTATCAGCTTTATTTTTTTAATCATATTTTGGAGGACAAATGCTAAAAATTGAAAAAGAAATAAAATTGTTTTAACAAATAAACAAATATATCTCAATAGTTGTACAGTTTGCCATAGAGGAGCAAACATATAATTTTGGAAGATCATTTGGATGGCAGAGTAAAGTGAAAAGGAACAAAAAAAAAAAAAAAAAAACATTGCAAGAGCAAGAAGGAAATGACATTCGACAAAAGTCAACCAGCTGAAATCCATATGTTATGTCAGCCACAAGGCAGCCCTGACTAAAAACACGTTAAAGTGGAATTATAAGGTTTCCTGTGACAGCAGGTGTTTTCCGGCCTGCTGCACAGGTAAAACTGGTTGGTTGAGGCACTTCAGCTAAAGCTGATGGTTAGATACGCTTCAGACAAACAAGTCAATGAACTGACAGCTACTGTCAACTAGCTGCACCTGTTATTACTTAACAAGGTTATTTTACACTCTTAGGAATAAAGGTGCCAACTAGAACCACAAAAGGGTTCAATTCAAATCAGGTCAAATTGCATTTGTAAAGCTCAATATCACAAATCACAATTTGCCTCAGGGGGCATTACAGTCTGTACAGGGTGGGACATCGTCGGTCCTGTAGACCCTCGAAAGAGTAAAAAAAAAAAAACTCCCCAAAAATCTTTTTAACAGGGAAAAAATGGAAGAAACCTCAGGAAGAGACACAGAAGAGGGATCCACAGTACAGAGCAGCAAACAAAGGGTTCCTCTGCTTGTCCTGTAGGATAACCCTGTTTGGCTCCTGGTAGGATCTTTTGCTAAAAGGTTCCCCCTGGAACCCTTTGAGGGGGTTATACCTAGAACCCAACATAAGGGGTTACACCTCCAACCATCTGTGAACGGTTCCATACAGAACCCCCTATGAGAGTTCTTTAGATGACTGTGGTTCAGTAAGGAACCTGCACCTTCTCAGGGTGCTAACAAGAACAGGGTTCTACCAAGGACCATTTTATATTCTATGGTTTCATCTATAATGCATGCAGGGGGGGGGGGGGGGGGGGGGGGGTTTCTACCGAGACCCCTTTTATATTCCAAGGGTTTCACCTGAACAGCAAGGAGGTTCCACTGATATTCAAAGTTTCATCTAAAACCCACACAGGTGTTCTACCATGAACCCATTTTATATTCAGTACCTCTACTTCATTCTCAGCGTTCTACAAGAACCACCACTGCATTCTACAGATGAGGTAAGAAATGACTGATTCCCATGTTTGAAATATATATATATATATATATATATATTTATATTTTTTTTTTTTTTTTTTTAAAAGGGTTCTTCAGAAGCAAATTGTTCTGGGTAGAACCTCAACCCTACGGGAAGAAAACTTTTGCAACCCTTTTTTCAAAGAGGGTCACAGTGTCTCTGGATGCTGTCATCATAACAAGGTATATATTTGTCAGTTCTGTGTGATGGATGTCCAGCGCCCATGTGCAGTGACGATGGAGGAGTTTAAGGTAAAAAGGTAACAGTGAATGTTTTTATCATTTGGGGCAGATACTGGAGCTGGAGCATGGATCAGGAGCAAAACAAACCAATCAACTACACAAAAATGTGACTCAGATTGTAATGTCCTAATAGAAATGGAAGTACACCAGAGCCTGACTAATAAATGTGCAGTAAAACACTGAATTAAAATGGAAGTCAGTCAATTTGATGTCCCTCCATTAGCTGGAGAAAACAGACAGTCAGAAAAACACTGAGGGACTTAACAGCACTTTTGTATTGTATAAACACTGATCAGGCCCTGGCAGTGGTGCGGACAAAATATGATTAGCTGTGCTTGTAGTTCAAAGGCCCAGCACAAATTCTAGTTGCAGGCATATCTGTACCTTCACAGCTGTGTTTTTAAAGATAACTGCCATATTCAAACGTGCACTGCACAGAAATACTATTTATTCAGTGTAATGAGCAGATATTAAAGAGAAAATGAGAAACCATGAAAACAGGGGGACACTAAAGAAAAGAATGACAGAAAAATAATAATGATAAAAGTAGAATAAAGAGAAAAAATAAAGACATTAAGCACATGAAAGGAGGATTTCTCTTTTCTTTTTTTTTCAAGAAATGTCATTAGCAGCTTTCTTTCTGTCCTGGAAGTGTCAGACACTCATCAGACTGTGCGGTGTCTAAACTATGGAACAATTCTATTCACGCTCTTATTTTCCACAGCATACTTACTAGAAATTACTGTATTAAGCAGGATGACAATATTCACTCGGGTCTTTGATGTAGGCACAAACAGATCCTGATTTTTTTTTTTTTTTTTTTCTTTTGCATGAAAAGCATGAGACCTGGTGTGAACCTGAAAAGGATGCTGTCCAAAGAAGTGAAGGGCAACACTCGAGGAATGTCACCAACTGCCACAAAAACTTTTAAAAACCTTCAACCCCTCAGCTACATTTCTAGGATTTATTTTTCTTTGTGATTAAATTAAGGATCTCAGCCAAGAGAAGCACACATTTAATTTTATGATGGGTCCTGGTTGGTGCGAAGATCACGTTTAGCTCGAGAACTGCAGCAAATAAGTCCATTTAAAAATCAGTTTACAATGAAATGAGGCAGAAAAAGTACTAATACTTCATAATGACAATAAATTACAGAAATAAATCATGATGATACAGAATTAATACATTGTGAAACGTTTGTCCTTTTTGTCCTGATGTAACTATACATATAAAGCTACAGCCCACAGTTTTTGTTGTTGTTTTTGCAGTATAAAATCAAAATATGATTAATTAATTGATTAATATTGGGTTATGCAGATTTCAAGGGGTTAAGGTTAAAGGGCCTGTTGTGACTGAATTTCAGTGCCAAACTCGATCTTTGCCACATCTGGCATGGTCATATACAATTTAGAGACAAAATAATCAGCAAAATATGTTGTTATTCCTATAATCTTTTCTCAGAGTCATCTATTTTTCCCTGATATTTGTGTTTTCTCCTTAAAATACAGATTTTTGGCAATTCCTGATCTTTAATTCTTGCTATGGCAAGTTCTACACCACAATAGATGATACTTATGGCATGACCAATATATCAATCAACCAATATTATTAGCCCAGTATTGGCCAATCACAGCTATTTTGATCTGTAACAGTATTGTTGTATATGTTATTTATTATGCACTACTTTGAAAACTTAAGAAATACAGACTTTTTTTTATCTTTTATGTGTATTTCATCCCTTTCCTTAGGTTTCTTAAGTTTGATATATAGATTTTTTTTTTTTTTGGTTTATTTGTGTTTTTTATTCATAGTTATTTATAGTTTTTAAAAATACCAGTGAAAGTTCACTGTTTCAGGGCCCTGATGTCATTTTTGAAGAATAAAGTTAATCGTAACAGTAAAATATCCTTCCTCCGATTAATATCTTTGTCAGTGGATTATTGTAATTTTGTTAGATAAATCAATATTTTAACATTATGGGCATTGGCCTCAAAAATCTAGTATTGGTTAGGCTCTGATATCAAGACAAATGAGTCATGTCTAGTTCGTTCTACTGCATCAGTTTATTTTCATAGTCCAAAATGACATAAAATGTTCTCAAAAAAGAAAAAAGACTCTCTTAACTTTGTCACCAGGCTGGAGTTCAGTTATGTTCCTTCAGAGCAGATATTTGACAGTCGTACTGGAGCAAGATGAATGAGATTTATCTTCTCTGACTGCACATCTTGCCAGCCCTCAGTGAGCGTTCCCTCCTTCCTCTGGTTTTTCCTCCCTCGTCCTTCCTGTCCCTCACTCGCTGCGAACCGAATCACCTGAGCAGAGGGTGCTGGTGGTGGCATTTAGGAAACAGCTGCTTACCTCCCACTATCCTCACCCTGCACCATTACAGTGATTATCAGCACTGTCAGTCAGAGCACCCGCCGCAGCCCCCGATCCCGCTGTCCCACCCTTCTGTGGCCTGCAGGGCTGTGCTGATAGACGGAACCAGCGTTCCCCCGAGATGGAGGGAAAACGGAGGGAGATGGTGGCAGGAAGAGGAAGCTTTTCAACATCTCGACAGGAAAGAAAAGCAGCAAGGGAGCAGGAGAAGAGGCACTGTGATACTGCAGCTCTCTGCTGGTCTTCTGCCGGGGAATAAGTATGATATGGATGAAGTCCACTGAGCCAAACACTTTGTGTCATGCTTATTTTACATTTTTACACTTTGTCCATCTGTGGTTGTCATGTGCTTGTCTCCAACTGTTTAATATGTCCATGTTTTAAATCAAACCACTTCTGGTTACCTTCTACACATGTACAGTACTGTATCACTACAGATGTAAACCATTCATCTGTCTAAATTAAACATATTATGAATTTAATTTAAGACTAGCTTGCAATTTTTTTTGCATTTTCCTTAACAATTGTTGAAAATGATAACAATTGATTTAATCATAAAAAATAATAAGATTCAAAATGTATGGTTTTTTTTTTCTTTTTTTCTTATTTTAAGTTTAAGGTTAAGTTTTCTTCTTCAACAAATGGCAGAAAAAGGTCAAATAAGGCACAATTACTGCCATTTCAAGACTTGGTTAAATTTCGATTAATGCATTTTTAATCGGTTTAATTCTTAATGATGATTAATCTATTAATGATTAATCATTAACGTCCCTATTTAAGACCAAACAGGACTCACCAGCTGTTCACATGGGTACGAATCAGTCGGTGTTCTGGACACATTTCATGAAGCAGAGTTTTCTTGCAACATTTAGAAAGAAAATTTAAAATTTAAAAACAAATTTAAAAAATTCAACCACTGTGCACAAGGTCCGATGAGAGCACGTCTACGGCTGACAGAGAGAGAGAGAGAGAGAAGGCTGAGCAAAGTCAAATTTCTGTGAAGAAAAGAAGTCGGAAAAAACTTTCTGCCAGAGGAGTGATCTGCTATACTCTGCCCTTATTCAAAATACAAAGAATAAATCTGAAAATAATGTGACTGAAATAAGTGAAATGATCTCAGCAAAAGTCTCACCAGAGATCTTGTTTTTATGAGGCACAGAGAAAGTATTGAGTGGCACTGATGTAATTCAAATAAAAAAAAGTGTTTTTGTTCATGATGAACTTGTTTATAAAGGGCAAGACAAGAGATTTCTATATGTAAATTATATATTTTAATTGAATATGATATTAGGCCCATCTGTGCTGTCTGAAGAGCACATCCTTATAATCCTGCATGTATTATATTTTAGCTTTAAGGCATACTCACAAAGAAGGGAAAAAAAAAACCTACTGTGCCCTCTTCTGAAGCATATGCTTCGGTGCATCATTAACCCATGTCACTGGACCAAGGACTAGGAACCAGCGAGTGGGACCGCTAAAATAAAGAGCCATCCTGAAACCTTTGATCTTTTGTTCTGCTGATGCCATTAGTGAGGAGAACCACACACAGTGGCTCGCCGCCAGGAGTTTGTTAGATCTAGCTAACGAGGAAGGCTCAGGTAGTCCTAATAGAATCTTTCCTGCTCTTATCTGTATTGACTTCAAACAGTGTGGACTGAATGAAAAACAATCTGGGTCTGACTTTGAGGGGAGGTTGAAGAATACTTATGGGTTTGGGCTTTTCTACAGGCTGGACTACCAAGCTCCTACTACGCTGCGGCAGATCAAAGTTAATTCCCCTCTTAATTAAGCTGAAATTGGATGAGAGCAGGCAGGGACTAGCTTTTGTTTTCCTTTGTGCCAGCAAACATTACAAGCTGTATATCTGAATGTGTATGTGTGTGTGTGTGTGTGTGTGCATGAGGGAATGATTTCTTGTATCTGCACCCACAACCATATGAGTTAATGCGTCCATGCCTTCTTGTGTGCACATCCTTGTCGGCGTGTGTGTTAGAGCTGGTTGTTCTCTCTCTTTCTTGACGGCCAATCTGCCTGCATGTGGCCCGGCGTAAGCGCAGCGGCGCTCCGTAATGAGACTCCTTCTGCCGCTCTCTTTTTCATGGCCATGTCCATGTGTTGTGATGCTAATGAGCCCTCGCTACCGAACCCCCCCCCCCCTTAATTGTCCTCTTTGATCTACAACTAATTCTGCTAATTAGGAGCCCAACTTTCAAAGTTAAACGTTTTGCTTCCACCTCCAAGAGTGCCCCTGCATGCTTGTGTGTGTGTGCACGCGTGTGCACCAGGGAAAAGGAAATAAAATGGCATAAAGGGAAGGAAATTGTCATCCTTTTCTCCATCTGTCCCTCTGTGAACTATAGGCCCAGGTTATGCTGGGTGAGAGTGGTTGCGGGGCATGCAAAGAGAATGCATTCACCTGCCATGCGGAATTCATTAAATTAGCTCCATTATCAGCAAACAACCAAACACACACACACAGCACGATGCATCAGCAAACAGACAGTGTATCATGCTCCAAACAGATGTAAAGGCAGAAAGTCTTCTTCAGCACAGATTACCACAGATGCCTCAGTTTGCATCAGTCCGCACAAACACATCTGTACATGCACAAACAGATTAACGTGCTGTATGAGCAAGTTCAGCTCAAAGCAAACATTCGCTGACATAATCAGGAGGACACATCCGGCAAAGCGTATTCCTTGCCCAGCCAATTTTTTGGCTCTGCCGCCTCACGTGTTGCACAATTATGCAATAAGCTTTGCAAACCATTCAAAATTAGCACAATTACACCATGAGAAACAGATAAAGGCATTTAGCTTTAGTTAAAAAGTTCTGAGGATACTCAATCAGTGTAATCCCCTGATGATCCGAGGAAAATTAACTGTATTTTAAACGTTTTCCTTTAATATTTTTTAGCACTTTGCTAATAGGCATGGATTTTTGTATCCTTAAAGATTCAGATAGCATCCCTGCCGATTTCACACTGATTTTAAAATAATTTTGATCAAAGAGGCCTGGGAGGTGCACTGTGCAGAAATTTCTGGCATAACCACAAACATCTACAGTGTTTGTCTGGTCAAGTTTGTTTCACGCTTCTTTTTAAAGCCCTTTGGCTGCTCTCGCTAAGTAGCAGGGATCCAGCTACCCTTAGGACACTTCTTCTTGAACTTAATGACTACAAGCACACATTCCCGTTACCACACATGCACCGAAAGTACACACGAGTGCTCGGAAACGCTCTTAGAGTGCATCAAATGTACACACATGCGAAACTGCCCTCTGTGGCCTGTGCCAGTTCTGGCCGGCAGTGTCGTCCCTGCTCCATATGTATGAGGGAAGAGACAGAACTGAGCACAATCAGTGGGCATGTCACTGCAGCCGCCTGCCCCAAAAACAACTGGCACGTCTCTATCTCACTGACGAGAGTCAATACGCTCAAAAAGAGGGCAGCTGGATATTGTCCAAATCCATCTTCAACATTTTTGTGAGCTTATTTTTTTTATGTGAGCAGAACTGAAACTGTGGTGAATAATATCCAAGTTTGCAACTTCACAAGCTCTAACTCAAAGTTTAGTTCACGGTCTCAAAAATGGTTCACCTTCATTTCCAGATTGATTTCATTCATTCATTTCAATTCTGCTTACAATTAACTACAATTTACAACAATTTGAGAATATTTTACACACAAAAACACACAATTTCAAGGCAACTTGACTAGATTTTTAGAAGCTTTAAATTTTGAAAAAAACAAACAACTGTTCTCAGGAAAGAGATTTCCTTTTCTTCTTCCGATAAAATAGTTTAGGACAGTACTAATAGTTTAGTTTATTTTTAAAAACAAAAAAATGTATTTCAAAAATTGTTGAATAAACTCATTGAAGTGAAAATGAATAATGGAAACTGCATCCATTTACTTTTCAAGCACCCAAATATTGCCAAATCAGGTTCTCAGCTCACTGTGAACAAATTTTGAAGTACACATTTTGGGGGAGGGGGGTTCTAAAACTCAAAAATTCAGTTTACATAAAGAGGAAAAGTAAAAAGATTCTAGGCTGACAAAACTTTGTTTAGTTTGTTTCAAAACTTCAGAGTTTGAATTTAATTCAAAACTAAAAAAATCTAGCAAACAGCTGGCTTGAAATTATTTTTCTTTTCTTTACAGTGCACTACAGCAGACAGCAAACTCGAACACCAACATACTGCTGAAATTTCCAACTGGGAACTATTTTCTACTTTCAGAAAACACAGTGAAACACAGTGGAAAACTGCATAATCAAAGAACATTTTTATATCATGTCAACACTTCTGTCCATATTCTCCCTCTCTTTCTCTGCTGTGAGTCTGCAAACACACTTTTTTTAATCAATTGAGGTGAGCTTCATTCACTCCTGTGAGTTCAGGAAGTTCATTAGTCGCAAACTGATCTGTTCAGTTTGCCAAAAACATGAGCATGTTCAGTGAAAAGCACTCATGCACAACAACATCCTGCTGCATTTGTGTGACAAGCTTTATTTAAATTAAAACTTAATTGAGGAAACTGCAGTGACAATTAAACTACTTGTACTATTGGACCAAATGAAGTGGTTTACACTTAATTAAACGGGAGTGAATTCCTAAAGAATACAAGTGGCCCTAACCCGCATTCGGAGCCACAGAGGGACTTAGCTTTATTGGTTTGTGCGAGTAATCAATATTAATCAGTGGCAAAAAGAAAAAAGAAAGAAAACCAAAGAGATGTACTTGAGGCCCAACTGACTATTATAAACAGCCCATGGTCACTTCTCATTCCTATCAAACTGAATTGTGATTAGCTAAAGGCTCCAGATAAAGCAAGATGAGCAATTAATAGTGTTGTCAGCCCACTGAGAGAATTCTGGCTGCACTTCATCAGCACATCGATTGTAAGCTGCACTACAGTCGACTTTTTTCTTTGAAACAGCAAGCATCAATCTGTTAAGAAATAAATAAATACATAAAACAGAGTGTGCTTACTTTGCAGAGGTTGCATTTTATGTTGTCCAAACTCAAAAGGTGAATTTCTTTGCTTTGCCTCTCAATAAAATGTGCACAACTGTAAAAAAAAAAAAAAAAAAGAAAAAAGAAAAAGAAAAAAGACAGAAATCTACAAATAAACTCCTCTGAGAGGTTGAAGAAGCACTCCGGCTCCGAGGAAAGAGGAAGAGAGGGAGAGAAAAAATGTGGTCGGGAGTGTTGGAGGGAGTGGATATCTTTCCAGATTTGAGAATGCTAATAACCTGAAGAGGAGAGGAGAGAAGGCAGCAGCCTGACACAGCACAGCCAGGGGATCCCATGCCAATCGGAGCATGGCCTTTTAGCCGAGCGCTCTGTCAGAGATGCCAGTTTGACGGACGATGCCGGCCCAAGTGACATTTCTCCAGGGTAGGAAAGAGGGGACAAAAGTGTGAGACATCACAGGTTGTTAAAGAGAAAGAGGCTAAAAAGCACAAAAAGGCATCCATAAGCATAAAGGGGTGAGGGTAAGATGGTTCTTTTTGAGTCAATTTTGTGTTATTTCCCCAGGTGTGAAGTGTACCAGAATGACCTATCTTGTGAAGTACTGCAATTTTACTTTACTTTTTTTTAAAATCCTCTTGAATAGTGGATTGTACAGTGCACTCAAATACATAATTCTCTTTAATGCCAATATATTTTAACATTTTTACAGATCAGCGGGCAGATAATCAAGTACATCAATTAAAAGATGCAAACCTGAAGTCTATATTGTATGTAAATTATGGCTTTAAAGTATAGTTAAGGGTGATGCAGAACATCAGCCAAAATATGTTTCATTAATAGTAGATTTGCTGACAAAAAAAGAGAGTAATTGGTTAAGACTAAATTTAAAGATCCAGAGTGTAAGATTTACAGGGATCTATTGCCAGAAATGGAATATTTGTATCCAAAAGTATGTTTTCATTAGTGTATAATCACCTGAAAATAAGAATCATTGTGTTTTCATTACTTTAGAATGGGACGTTTATTTCTACAGAGGGCGCAGGTCCTCCTTCGCAGAGGATGCATGTTGCGCCACCATAATTCCACATGCACCCAAATCTGAACATGTTATTTGGGAAAGCACAAATAATGTGAAGGAAACAGATTATTTCCTATACTCAAAGTTGCTTGTTACTATTTGGGAACACAGTAATGTTCCGAGCACTTCTTTTTACTTTTATCTAAGTACATTTTTACACAAGTACATTTTTATATTGTGTTGATTTTGGAGGCCCCTGTGGACAAAAGTGGTGGTGTTTCCTCCATCATAACAACAAAATCTAACATCAAAAATACAAATGATCTAAATAAAAAACTCCTCTTGCTTCTCTTTAACTTGCAAATGTACTACTCACTGTAATTGTTATCATCATAATTGTCTCTGCATTCAATTATTAGCTCTGAAAGCAGAAGTCTAAGAAAAATAAGTAGACCTTCAAGTGTACAACTTTATATACAAAGCAGTATAAGTAATGGAGTCAAAATAACAAGGGTTGTTTCAGTTTGTGTTGGCTACGAGCAAGGTTTCTAATCTAAACGAGCAAAAATTTGCCACTAATTATGTGGCTGGAGCACCACTGCTAGAAACAGCTATATGATATTGAGACGCTATCTGACATCTCGCAGCTAAATGCTTTCAGCGTGCAGATAACAAATTGGGATGCAATCTCGGACATGTAGTTTACGAACATTGTACTTTTGTAATACAGCATAGAATTGTATTGCGCAAATTACATTTTTTACATGTTCTCAGGGGCCAAATAAAATGAGGAGGAGGGTTGGATTAAGCCCACAGTCCTCGAGTTTGATGTGTATTATAATATTAAAATATGTATCTAATGTTCTGATACTGTGAACTGCAGTAAGATTAACGCTGCAAGAAACGCAGCATCACTGCAATTTAAGATGATTCCCCTTGAGCAAGATTAATTTATTATATGCCAATATTAAATTACCGTAATTAAAAATTGCAATGCCATAAGTTATAAATAAATGTTAGGTTAGAAAATGACATTTGCCCAATTTAGCGGACAAACTGAACACTGGTTCCAGGTGGAGCTTTTGGCATTTTTTGTGAGTTTCGTGGCCACTGTTGGCTCTTCTACAGCCTTGGAAGGGGGAGGGGTCAGGTTAGCGCTATCATGGTTGCACCTGCAAGCTCAGAACCTGGATGCCAAGAAATCCTACACACCGGTCCTTTAGACAAGCTTCATCCACTGCTATCCAAGCCTGTGTCTGTGGTTTCTGGCAACACGGCTGAATTCACCTCATCTTACCTGTGAGGGTGTTAAACAAACAAGAGAGGAGATCAGAGGTGAGGGGAGGGGAAGGGAGCGCTTGTTTATTGGCTCGGAGCTCATTAGCATCACACCCATTAGCGTCCTGCCAGCTCCGCTGCCCCTCGCCGTCACTCAATCCTCTGAGACAGACTGGCTGTCAGTGCAGAGGCGGCCAACATGCCCCACAGAACAAACACACCCACTGCCAATTTTTTGCTCAGTCTTTATTTATCCATTTGCCGTCTGTCTGTGTCTCAAGTATAAAGGACAGGTAAACAGATGGACGAGAGTATTGTAGCAAGACGCCCTCTGCTAACACATGAATTGCATTCTTTGTTACAAAAATCAACCACAATCATGGATTGGAAGGTCCTTTACCCGAAGGCTGTTTGGCAGACTGACTGACCTATTCATTATAGAAAACTAGATTTCACATTCAGAATCCATAATTACTCTCCCCTCAGTCCTTCTCAGCCCATCCTGGTTTTGTAAAGTCACCATTTTTAATATAACACCTTCGCCCAGTAACCACTGCTTTGCGACTGTGTTTATAGACTGTGACTCCAGTCATTACCATGGTGTCATATTTTGGAGCTGAGACAGTAAGAGTGAGGACGGCGGTGGAGCCAAGTAGGGATGCTTTATAACAAAAGTAGTTCCAGAAATTTGAGGAATTGGAAGAAAATTACAGGAACAGACTCTGATGCTACTTTTGGACACTTGTTACTTAACCTTTCAGCATTATGGGTTTTTGCCAAGAAGGAACTAAACATTGTCCAAAAAAAAAAAAAAAAAAAATCATCTTTTTCCTTTTCTGCCTTCCATCCACTCAAAGCCAAAACTACCACCTACTAAACATGAATCTTTCAAAATGCTATCATCACCTGTCAATGATTATGAGAGCATTGATTTCCAGCACCTCAGTTCTTGAACTTATAACCACCCAATGCTTAGTAACAGAAATCAGTTTGCACTATTGTTTTGGCTTTTTCCAGTGTGGATGGTGAACTTTTACAACATCATGTGAAAATGCTTGTGTGGACTGTACAGTCTACTGACTCAGGGACTCTCTCCCTGCAGCCTAGAACTGAAAAAGAAATGATTGACTGAAAGAAACGCTTGACTCCTGGGGCTCTGTCTTCAGCTCTCCCCTTGTGTCCATTAGAGCTCTTGAATTAAACCACATGCATGTCAATCCACGTTTTGTCACTTACAATTATGGTTGGGTAACATTTGGATTTTAACAATCCTAATTCATATTCAGATTCTGCTTATGGATTTAGGTTCTTAATGATTCTTAATGACTTCTTCGGGTGTCCTCCTGCATTCTTCACAGTTCAAGTTGTGTGAGACGCTAATTACCACGGATAAATGTTACCAGGGAAATAATGAGCTAATCTAACGTTAAGTAGTGACAGTGACAAACAAAGGCCTCTTTTCTGGTTTCTTGAAATTTTACTTTTGCTGGGCTCACGCTACAGGAGTTTGAAAATCCTGACCAATTTGGAAATCTGGTTGCATCATAGACATAAAGGAGAAACTTCACAGATTCTCTTCTATCAAACCTCAAACACACTCTGCAGTAGATGATTTGAAAATAACAGCACATCACATACAACAGGAGAACACGATCTAATGTGACTTCATACTACATCTCATGGGGAAGCGGATATAAACGATGGAGATGTACTTAGTGGAACAGTGATAATGTTGTAGTGATAAAAATACTTTAAGAATACTGCGAGAAAAAACAAACACAAAATGAGTCAATGAGAAAATGTTTGAAATTAGTTTGTTTATTCTTCAGCAAGAACTGGAGGTGAGATTTTCACAGTGGTGGAAAGAGTAAGTAAGTAAGTAAGTAAGTAAGTAAAAGTACAGACTTGAAAATATACTCATAAAAGTACAAGTATCCCAAAAACTACTTAATTACACTAATTTGAGTATTTGTAGTCAGTTACTTTCATCCCTGGATTTTAACTGTCAGTTTTAATATCAGTCAACAGTAGCATGCAAGCTAATGTTAGCCACAAGGCCTAAAATGTTTACTGTTGCTTGGCAACACCTCTCTTTCACTTCTGTACTGATGTAATCATCCAGATTTTACCTTGTATATCAAACATGTCTGAAAGTTATCAGCGCGGCCCTGATGATTCTAGGAGCAGTCTGGTTACCAGGTAATCTGGGCCAAACTAACCAAGGTCCGGCACAGATTTCTCCTCTGATTCTCTGAATTGTCCCAAAACTCCTGTAGCTACTTTACTGTAACCACAGAGAGTATCACCTTCTTTTCAAGTGTTTTGTAGCATAGCATTTGCTAAATAGAGGTGATTGTCAAAAGACTCACACAATTTTTGCTTTACACCTGCTAGTCAAGCAATTTAGGAACAGCTGAGTAGGTTCACTGAGAATAACAACAGACTCACGTCTATGGGCGCAGACATACATGGTTGGTATTTGCAGTGCACAGTTTAATTTAAAAATAGAGTGAGTAAAATTTACATAGGAATTGAAATTAAAATTTCTCAATGATTCCTTTGGAAATGTAACTTTGGAGTTGATTCATATTTGGAATCAGTGCTTGTATATTTCACCATGCTTCTTCCCTACTTTTTTTCTTCTGTAGTCATTTATTTCTTTCCCATCTGCTGATCACATTGTCATGATGTGGGTTTTAAAAAAAGTCTTTCTAATCTTTCTCAATCTATCCTAATACTTGTTTTTCTCTCTGTGTCTGTTTGTTATTTACAGCTCATTATGGATAATGGCCTGCCTCAGGATGAACCTTCCCTCCTGCTTTTCCCCCACTCTCTCTCCAGCGTTCGACCTCCGAACTTTTACCAGCGTCTTCCTCTCGCTCAGATGTGCCTAATGGCTGCTTTGTAACGTTGCTTGTTCCAATTACAGTAAGTCAGTCAGGGAAACGCAGGGGCAGATGGTGGGTGGGAAGAGGAGGAGAAATGACAATACATTCTATGAACCTTCCATCCTGGCAGCCAGTCTGATGTCTTGGGCCAAATCACATGTAACATGTATGTAATGTGCGTCCCGGTGGACTGTGTGTTATGGTGTGTACAGGAACATAGTAGATGGTGATCAAAGCTCACTGTGTTGTTGTTTTTTTTTTTTGGTGAATCATCTCTTTCAAAGGTCATGTGAAACTGGAAATGTTACTGTGGTCAGTAGCATTAAAGTATAAAAGGCAACCTACAGTACACACGCTTTCCCTGCTCGATACTTCCCTTTTCAGTGTTAACAGCAGAGTTGTGATTTCCGCAGCAGAAGGAGATGGCAGGGGAATAAAGGTAGGAAACAGGCACTGGGATGGAAGAGTGAGATCTGGGCTCTGGTTGGCTACAGCCGCCTGTTTTCATCCAAGAGGATTTTTTTAGAGGGCAGACAGTCTACCTTACACCAGATGGCTACAAAGAACCAGCAGACCAATTTGTATTAACAAATTTGCTGAATAAGGAAAGATATATGCTGCATCAAGCCAAGTCTGAGGAACAACCAGACCATTCAGGAGTTTTGAGGATTTCAAATCAGTTTTAAGTGCGCAAGCTGCAGAGCTACAGAGTTTACTGGCTGTTGAAGCAGGTCAGACTGTTGTTTGTTGCAGTGGTGGAAGAATTACTCATATCTTTTGCTTTAGAAAAAGTGGCTCAATCGCTGTGTAAAAATACTGTTACAAAGTCCTATATTCCCAGATTTCGCTTAAAGAAAAACACTTGAGAGTAACGTGTTTTGTGTTCAAAAGACTAATGGGGGCAACAATTTCTGAAATTGGTCCATTATTGAGGAAGAGCGGGCCGTCAGAAGTGATACTGAGCTGCGGTGTAATCCATCCAGGGAACTGCTCACTGTCAAACTAAGGCAGGAGATATACTTGCTTTTTGTTTGTTTAAGTCCTCAGAAATTAACACTATGCATACTCATATGCATGTCTGACAACATTATGGAAATGATCACTACAGTGAGAGCCCTTTTTTAAAGAGTAAAATACGTTTTGTTGTCTTGTGAAACAGGAGGGAGTCTGGTGAGTTCGGCGAAAGCTCAAGTGTTTGAAAAACTGGAATTTTACATGACATCTTCATCCGAACTCTGTAAATAAAACTCACCAAAAAACGTCTTGGCTCATCTTTCAAACGTTCCAACAACCACCAGCTCTGGTTTGGTCAAAATAAAAATTCTCTTCACAGAATTAGATGTGGAAATTATCGAGAGAGGAGTGAGAGGGAGGCTGAACATCAGAGAAGCAGCGGGGAGATTCGAATATTTCCACATCTGCCTCGTGAATAAATGGTTTATTTCTACCAAATAAACAGAGTTGCTGATTGTTGGAACAGTGGAAACACAAGTGAGTTTTATTTTGTTTTGTAAAGTTTGAATGAAGATGATGAGAATGGCAAAATTTCAGTTTTGTAATAAGCAATAAAACAGATGTTTCTGGTTAAACAAAATGTATCTTACTCTTTACACAAGGTCTATCTATTATTTATCCTGGCTGTATAGGGATTATGTGTGAGTTCAGTTTTACTTCTGATGCCTGCAGCACTCAGTGCTGGACCAGTTTCAAAAAACGTTGTCCCCATTAGTCATTTAGACACAAAAGCATGGGAAAATAAGGCAGAGGTCAAAAAAATACCAAAGTTACCCTTTAACAGCAAAATGTACTTAACTTTTAAGTAAAAATAATTGTTGGGCAGAACGGTCCCTTTTTAGATAATTATATTACTATAATTATCATATTATTGGAATATTATTACTGATGCTTTACTGTTCAAGCAGCATTTTCAATTACAGACCACATTTTTTTTATTATTATGTTTTTTTGTAAAATCTTAATCTAGAAAAGTTACTAGTAACTCAGCTGTCAGATAAATGTAATGGAGTATAAAGGACAGTTCCTCCCTCTGAAAGGTAGAGAGTAGAAGTGGTAAAAATTTAAATACTTGAGTAAAAAGTATCTCAGAATTATGTACTTAAGTACAATACTTAAGTGTACCTTGTTACTTTGTACTTTGCAATTACTCATATTCAACTGTTTTGTTAAGTTTGAGTAATTGCAATAAGACCAGGAGTTGAGCATTGCACCTAAAAAAGTTAAGTAAATGATGTGATTAAAAACTTCTCTGCTACACACACATTTATGCAGAACCTGCCTCAGTCCAACTTCATCATGTCTTGATTATCCGGCTGGTGTATGAATAGTAGAGAGCGTGTGAGTTGTGTGTGTGTGTGTGTGTGTGTGTGTGTGTGTGTGTGTGTGTGTGTGTGTGTGTGTGTGTGTATCTGTGTGTGTGTGTGTGTGGGCTTTGGTTGGCATAAGGCAGGAAGTCAGGCTAGCCTGTCGGGGCCCCGAGGGCCCTCCGTGTTTGAGTCTCCATTAGGCTGATGAGGTTTGGCAGCTGAAGTTGCTGGAGTTAGTGTTGAGCTTCAAACCTCCTCATGGCTAGGCCTAATTAAACCTAGACCTCAGCCCTAATTTAAAGATAATTAGCTGTAGGGGTTAGCTACCGCCACAAAAAGCTGAGAGGAGTGTTGTAGAATATGTGTAGTAATGCGTGTTAAATAGTAGTTTTTTTTTTCCAGGGACAGACCAGTTGAATGAAGTGCACAAACCATATGCAATTTAGAGGATGTTTTTACCCAAAGCGGTTTGTGGTATCATGGGTGCACACAAGCTTTCACGCTGGAAAAAGCCCCAGTGGAAACTGAATCTCTAACTAAGCAAGAAAAAAATAGTTTTGGATCATTACACCACTATGGAATAAAATTCTCATACAAATATAATTACTGCATGAAAAAACATCTTACTCATCTTCAGAATTCTTAAAACGCATAGATACAGTGGTTGTGAGAAGCCACTTTAAAGAGACTGTTCAGTCAGAATCAAAGATACATATTTTTCCCTTACCTGTACTGCTATTTATCCATCTATATGTTTTGGTGTTGCAGTTGCAGAGCTTTGGAGATATCGGCAGCAGAGATGTCTGCCTCCTCTCCAATATAATGGAACTAGATGGCACTCAGCTTGTGGTGCTCAAAGTGCCAAAAAAAAATACATTTGAAAAAGTCAACAGCAATGTCTCTTTCCAGAAATCATGAACCAGTTAGTCAAGATAATCCACAGACCTTGTTGTGAGCAGTTTCTTGTAGGAACTACTTTCTTTGTAGCAGAAAGAAAATAGTTGTGGTAGATTCTACTGCAGAAAGAAAGTAGTTCAAGGATTCAAAGGCTTTATTGTCATATGCAAAAAGAAACAAGTTATCAGTGCAATGAAATTCTTGGTTTGCTATGTCTCTGCCTGGTGCTGTCCATTATTCTATTTACGAGTAGAAAAATATAAGAAAGAAATATAAGAAAGAAACAAAAGAAAAGAAAGAAACAAGAACAAGATGACTGAGGTGGACAAGGTATAGAAAACATTATGTGCTGTATAAGACAGTATGTGAAGTATAAAACAGAATGAAATTGTATGTGCAGTATAAAAACATAAACGTCTGTGCAAAAGGTGACTGAGCTAGACAAAGTGGTGAGCAGTTGTGCAAAAGACAGTATAAAGCAGAATGTGCAGTATAAAAACAGAATATGTTGTATAAAAAACAGTGTATGCAGTATAGGAACAGTGTAGAACAGTATGAGAGTGTGTGCAAAAAAGACAACAAGGTGTGTGTATTGTTCAGTGTTTGGTTGGTTATGTGGAGCAGGGGGTCTGTGCAAAAAATACTGTTCGGTATGCATCAAGTTGCATCAGGCTCTTTGATTCAGTAGCTTCCACCATAGAAAGAAAGTGGTTCCTACTTGAAACTGCTCACAACAACGTCTGTGGATTATCGTGAGTAACCAGCTGAGGCTTCCTGGAAAGAGACATTGCTGTTGAGTTTTTCAGATCTATTGTTTGGGGCTTTGAGCATAATATGCTGAGTGCCATTTAGTCCCATTTTATTGGAGAGAAGGCATCTCTACCACTGATATCTCCAAAACTTTGGCAACTCATGGCAAAATGATCTAGATGGATAAACAGCACTACAGGTAAGAGGAAAAATATGTATTTTTAAATTGGGGGTGAACTGTCCCTTTAAGTGAGGCCAGCCAGGGTTTGTTTATTTGTGAAATACAAAGAATCCAGTTGGCCTGACTGCATTTTTATAGGTGCTATGCGATAAACTGTCTGACCCATGGGACCCGCCCTATGTTTTCCCATTAAGCTATACTGACAGCTTGACATTTCCCAGGGTAGAGGGTTCTGATTCAGGTATGTTTTATTCATCCTATTGACTTCACATTGCTGCCAAGCCAGACAGAGAGCAAAAGCCTAAAGTGTGGTAGGCGGTGGTGAGAGGGAGAGCAGAAGGTACCTGTTGTTGTTGTGTTTACTACTCTGATAGCCAGACACAGCTATGAGACAGCTGGGTGACACATACACAATATACTCATCACCATGCAGACAGTGAGATTGGGAGATATTGCCGGTGCTGAGAGGATGAAACTGCCTATTTACTGGGGAGACTTGAGGCAGGCAGGTATATGGTGCAGAGGCGGGATTGCATCCCTCAAGGAGTTTTGCACTTAACTGCATCATGCCTTAAGAAACTGAGAGTACATCCACGCTAAGCAAGCTAAATTTGAAAAGGCATCTTTTTCTCTGCATTCTGGCCTTCTGTCTGCTGAAATTCTTCCCACTTGAAAATTGATGTGTTTTTAAAAGGTCTCCAGAGTGCGTAAAGCTGAAAACGGCAGCATCGTGTTTTAGTGTCGAGGGGGAAAATGGAGCATTTGGAAAATGATGACGTAAGAAAGGCATTCCTGAACACCTGGCTAATAGCTGAGTCAATTGGGCATGCTTTCTAGACTGTCTGCTTTAGAAAGTTGCAAAAATGTCTGACACATATTCAAACACTGAAAAGGTGAGCCGAGGCCGTTTCAGACACTGTTCAACCATCAGACAAGCAAGGTGGTTGAGGCATAAACCCCTGTCACACATGCACTGCAGCTCTGCCCTTAAAGACATGACCTGGAGGAGCTGTATGCATGAACACGAATGTCTGCAACAGTTGCCCCAGATTTAACCCTGCCAGCTCCCTAGTCCAAAGTAGAGATGGGACTGATCTGATCCAGTGTCGGTCGGGCATCCAGGATATGTTCATTGTTGAATTACATGCCTGACTATGTTTACTATTTGGAGCGCAAAGTGTTGACTAGCTTTTCACATCTATTTTGCATTAGGATTATACATAAGAAGCATTAGTATGGATATACAGCTGGAGTGAAGAAATGTACTAGACATTTCATCCATGGTGAAACAATAAATCATCACAAAAAGGACAATTACCAACATTTAAGCCACAGTAAACAAGCCTGTTCTGAACAAACACTAACAAAAAGTAACATTTGGAACTGCATTTTGGAACATAAAATAGCAAACTCTCAGCGATGCATCATGGTAAATGATGCAAATGAGGGCTGTCTCTCAGCTGCACATGTGAATGTCGCAAGCCACAATCCTACAGTACCCCATAATGGTTGAAAGATGCCATTACATTAGTTACATTACACAAACTAAACAACTTTCCAGATGATAAAAAAAAAAAACCTGGGTGTGAGCCAGCTCAACTGACACAACTTTTCACCACTTAACTGAGGTTCAGTTTCAGTCCAGGTGAGCCACATGTGTGAATAGAGCAGGTCATTGTCCAGAACGAGCAAGTGGTGATGAGTTGATGCTGTGCAGCTGCTTCATCTCTTTGACTCAGCCTACACGAATATCTTTTTTTTTTACCTCAAGTTTTAATGCCTTTCTTTATCATCTGTGATGAGTCATGTTGCCCTCAGTGTCCATCACCATTCTCCACTTCCATCACAGTTAATTTTGAGACATTTCAATTGAATCAAAACAGTCATCATTACAGATGATCCTCCATATGGAGTATTTCAAATGTGAGAACACATCTGATCTCCTGTAGTAGTAGAGTTCCCCGTGTGAAAGAGCAAATAGTTATAATATCTCAACCTGATTCTCAGGATATTGTTTGGAATGTATATGTGAAAAAGCTATACTGAGGCTTTACTGGATATTGACTGTGATGTAAAGTTTTCTTGTTTGCCGGCAGTATATATCTATCATGAGGAAGACCATTAACTATTTTCCTCCTGTTCAAAGGGCACCTGAAACTATGCGTTTTCAACTCAGGATGAGGCAGCCAACAAAGTTGTAAAGCCAATTAATGACTGCCTTATGCAGCAACACTGGTGACAAAAACTGTAAAATAATTTCATTCTGTAAGGGGGGGCCGTTTAAAATCCAGAAACCATATGAATTCATCTTAGGATGAACTGTGATTGCCTTTTTGGGCTCACTGAAAAGGACACGCTTAATAAGATCATCGTTACACAACATAACAAATAAAAGACAGATCCACAGTATTCTTCATGTTTCCATCATTTTGTCCAGCAGGCTGCTCTCAAATGTTGATGTTGTGCATCACTTAATTTGGTTGTGAGATGATTTTGATCACTTGGCTGAAAAACCCCAAGGGTTTCTGCAGCAAGGGGTAAGAAGTTCACGCTTGTGCCAGCTGTGCTCCCCCAAGATCAGCTTTTTCCATTATAATCATAATAAAACAAGTTTGTGTATAGATTTGAATCTTTAAAAAAAAATCGTAGATGTTTTTTTTTCTTCATTTTGTTTTATTTTACTTTGTTTTTCTTTGTATAAATCAAGAGCATTCCAGGTAGTACTGAGATCCATTTTGCCCAAGTCTGACTTGTTGAATCCTGGAAATAGCCCGTCCCTGTGCAGACAATGTTCATGAGACAAGTGCTTCCCTCATCTCCAGGCGCGTCACGTGGGGTTAGGAGCCGGGAGCCACGGCGGGAGCCTCCTCCAGGACAAAGCACTTGGAGCGGGGAGACACTGCGGGCCTTGTTCCCCTTTGCTTGGCTCCATGTCAAGTGGGTGTTTGCTTACTGGGAGGACCAGGACCCCCCTGGAGGGGAAGGCAGCACACAGCCTCCACTCAATTCAACTCAGGGACACACATACACTGGTCTTACTGTAGGTAGATTTATGATCTGACATCACCTGTGTCTGTCTGTATCAACAAACACAAAAACTGCTCAGCTTCGTATGTCCCTGCTTACAAAAGGGAGAAGTTGAAGATAATCATTGGCTGTCACTGTCATCTACAAACAACGCAATGTCATATGGAGAGTATACTCTATTACCTGTCTAGTGTTTTGAATGAAGACCTGCTTTTTTGTGTGCTGTGTATAGATCTCTTTTCTGTTAGTAAATATTATGATTTTTTTTTGTCATTTTGCGGAGCTTATGTGGCAGCATTATAACACCCTAAACACATTAACTAACACTAGCTAGCAAGCTTTCTTGACTTGTTTTTTAACAATGGCTGAAGAAAGTACAAGCTTTGCTGAATATGTGCGGTCACTCACTCAGGATCATGAGTGTTTGAGAGTGTGAAAAGATTAACATTAACCAATGACTGCAGACTGGCCACCCCGTACACGCTCACTCAATGGATGGATGATCTTTCTACAATTGTCACTGCACTTATGCTATATGACAAACAAGCTAAAAAAAAATTTTAAAAATCTATTTCTCTACATTCTCCAAGTTTTGATCTTCCTTAGACATAATGTTATGCATACCTACAACCAGGGAGTCCAGGCACACTGAAAAATTCAGGACAGTCCCCAGTTACGACCCGATGTCCCAATCCCGTCTAGTTTGTCCCAAAAATGAACTGTTACAGTAATAGATAATGTCAACAAGCTAAAACAGTAGCTGTCTGCATGCTGTGAGACTTGATTGAGTGGACGCTTGAAGACAAAGCGCTGAGGACACCTCACTTGGTGACATGGTAATACTGACAAATGCTGCACTGAATGTATGCTTATTTTGGAGATGCAAACTTATCATGAATAGTTTAAAATATAACACAAAAGCAATTGACAAAAATAATAAATTTTAGTGACTTGATGTTCACTTTTTTTCTTTTACTGTTCATCGACATGGAACATAATGCACTGGAGGCCACACCATCGTGATCATGTGACCCTTCAAGCCTCCCAACTCCCTGTCCCGAATTTCACTTATTCTCATCTGGTCACCCTACCTAAACCTAAACAGACAATACCTAAATTAACCTTACCCGCTAAGTGTTTTTGATGATCACTTCAGTCCAGTCCTTTTTCTTATTGTGTTGTGACTGGCAGTGACAGCTGCTATGTGATAAAATTTAAATTTTGAGCCATTACTTCTCAGATTCTGTCAACACAGTAAAATGACATTTTCCCTTTGAGGTGATCCATGTTTTCTCCCAGCCGATACTATGACGTTATCATGATGTTCGCACTAAAAGGGTCTACCAGAGTGTACAGGTACCATTTGGCAATCATATATAAATGTTTTGTTCATTTTACATGTATTAATCCCTCTTTTAAGAAAAGTCTGCAATCCTAAGGGCTATAAAACCATTTAAAATCCTCTCATAAACACAAAATGCACTGACGTCTCACTATTCACATTGAGCAGCGTCAGTGTGCTCTAATTCCATCAGGAAACATTTCTCCACATTTTGCACTCAGCAATAAGCTTTATTATTGAAACTCATAACATTTAGTGTGCATTCAGTTGCAATCAGATTATTTCATTACATCCAGGCCATATAGTGGAACAGCCACAGAGTGATGCAATGGAAAACTGAGAACAGGTGCACAGTTTGAGGAAAGGCTTACTCACCCTGGCAACCCTGGCAAGGCATGATGGTCAACAGTGTCGAGTACACCCACTTTCCTTTCTTTGTCTTTTACTTTCCCTGTCTCTCTCTCCACAGCATCTGGCTAAATCTCGCCAGTGTCCTTGCTAACGCCCTCGGGTGAACCGGGCCATGTCAAACCTGAATCCATCAATCACTCAGCGCCAGCCGTGGGGAGAGAGAGGGGGTGGAAAGGCAGAAATGGAGGGATGAGCGCAGGGAAGAAGGGAGGGGCGGTTAGGGTGAAGTATAGCCACTAGTCCACCCTCTATCACCTTATTTTTCCTCCTCCTTGGCTCCAACTCTTGCAGAGTTTTTGGAGGCAGCTGTCAGGTCACAAGAGGGACTTTCAACTGATTCTAATCAAGAGGATCACGGACCTAAACACATGTTTTGAGAAGGGGAGAGGAGGGCGAGGGGAAAAAGAGGTGAGGAAGAGGAGATGAGAGCAACATAAAGCAAGAAGAGGAAAAGTGAAAGGGAGCTGAACACAGACAAGAGAGAGGGAGAGAAGAAAAAGAGGAGCGTAGGAAAGGAGATGGGAGAATAAAGGAGGACAAGGAGGAGGAAAGAAGATAAGCAACGGGAACAGAAGCAGAAAGAAAGAGGTGAGAAGAAGCTACGGGTGAGCCTGTCAGCACTGTGTGTGTGTGTGTGTCCTGTGCAGAATGAAGTGTCTCTGTCAGAGCCCCAGCTCCCCCTCTGGGCCGCTGCTGATTAATTGTCCGTCCAGCTCCTGTGATAGCGACCACTTTAACCAAGACTCCTGAGACACTCACCCATGTCCCATCCCCGCCGAAAGACACCGCTCTTCCCCGTGTACCACGCTGCTCGCCTGCCCTTCTCTGGCTAAAATTAGGGGACTTTTCTCTTTTTCGTCCCCTACATCGTCATTTTTTTCTGTCTTACTCTGGCTGCTACAAATAATCTTGCATCAGCACCCCATTCACCTTGCCGTCGGGGGATAATGTCTCTCTGTGGGAGAGAGGGTTTTGGAACAAAGGCAGGGGGGCTGAAAACAGCACGATATGCAGTGTGCCCCCCTGTGTGTTTACACATGCACTAGTGACTGGCTGAGATAAAGCACCCCTGTCTCAGGTAAACAGTCGAGCACAGCAGGGCAAATGGCAGGGTTGACTTTGGACCGGGGGGTTGCACTTAGTCAGCTCCTCTCACATTTGATATACACTCTCATCCCAACGCACACGCTCACACAATGTAAGGCTTGCTGGTACAGTTTTCTAATACTGTACATCTGATGCTGCCACACAAAAACTGACAAAAATATTAAAGCCATTCCACTATAAGACTAATTACTAATACATCAATACTAATTTTAGTAGAGATGTTACCCAAGAGAAGATTTTCCAGGACAATGGATAATGAAAATCTGGAGAGACATGGGGCCATATTTCAAGCCAGAACAACACATTCGATAAGACATTAGCAACAGTGAGACAACAGCTAACGTTAGCGTTCAGCCACTTCCACGTTACCAACCTCATGCCTGTCACACAAAACAACACTGCTAAGGTGCTTGGAACACATTTTTGTGTTGGATGCAATCTGTCAGAACATTACACAGAAATACGTGTTCCAGTGAGCAAACTGACTGGTGAATCAACATTACAAGTAGTTATTGGGAATTGGTTTGTTTTAATGAAACATGGCAATAGTTCGATTTTCATTGCAATGCTTTAATTACCTCAAGTGGTGTTTGTTTTTTTTTTTCTTACAGGCCTGAGCACATGATATTCAACTTTACTTCCACCTCACCGAATGTGATCAAGGAAAACTACCAAATGGAACGTATGTTGGAAGTGGCTGAATGCTAACATTAACTACAGTAGGTAATGGGTCACCATATATGTTGTTTTATCTTGAAATATGGCCCAATATCCCTCCAGATTTTCACTATTCATTGTCTTTTAAGTTGCTGATCCATCGGGTAGTGGTCAGATGATAATGATTTGTCAGATTGTCTACAGTATGTTTATATAACTTACATCCTGAAACACAGCAGTACAACATTTGACCTTCCCACCCTGAATGTGATGTCAGAGGAAAATGGCCACCAAAAGTGAACACAAGTGTGTTTAATCTTTTCAAAGCACAATACAATTGCTGCAAAATTTGTACTGCAGAATGCAAAGCTGTTGAGGGTAACACATCTTACCAAACACAAAATATATCATAAGGCTTAAGAGTTTACCATGTTTAGCCTGAAAGCAAAATCCCCTGCAGCAGCTGCAGCTAACACAGTTAGCACCTAAAAAGTTTAACTTAACCCTCCATGGACAACAAAAGTTTAAGTGAGCCATTAACAATTTACTGACATATTCAGGTGATTAATTAGTTAGTTAGATGCTGTAGATAACTGCTTTTTTTCACTGTTTTGGTTGACGTTTGCTTAGCACTTTTACCAGCATTAGTCCACACTCGGCCTCTGTCTGCATCTGAAATTTGTTACCAACATGCATGCTAAAGTGTGAATGTATGTGAAATGTATTAGCATGTCCAAAATTTTAATATGAAACTAATATTGTATGAATTGCATCCTAATTTCATGTGTAAAATACTTGTTCTAACATGTTTCATGTGTAAAATACATGTTCTAAATACATAACATGTTAATAATGATGAAAATTGAGACTAATTTTTACAACAGTCTCAATGAATATGCCTGTCTAAATAAACGTTCAATAAAATAAATACATTTTGTTAATGCAGTGAGAGCTAAGTCCCAAAAGTATTGAACAAATGTGAATGGTACCCAACCTGAACAATTATGCATGAATTAAAAAAAAAAAACTCTGCACTGTGAACAACTAACTGTCATACTCAGCATTGTCACCCTCCTCCCCTCCCTCCCTGCCAAGCTGCAGAACCATAGCATTCACGCGGATGGCTATATAGCCAGCCCCCAAAAGCAGCCAAGGTCAATTGCCTTTCCTGCTCCTCTCATCCTGTGCTTTATGTACCTTCACATCCAGGGAAAGAGAGCTGCGCTATTTCTGCTCTGCTGCAAGGTGACTGCTGCTTCACACCAGCGACAGACACACTACCACAGGCCAGGAAAGAGTACGAACATTTCCTTTAATGTTGAAGGAAAACGTTTAAATATCTCACATAAAAGTAAAATGTAGTTCATTGAAATGTAATGTTCCTTTGAAAAAAAAAAAGATTCTCTTATCTGTCATGACTTTGATCTCTTATTATATACTAATCTTGTTGAAAGACCTACAATCCTGAATAGAAAACCATACAAAAAGACTCATTGTTTAGCCATTGACAAGTCTACCTTTTGAGTGATTTTAAAGGAACATAAATGGGGCTTCGAAAAAGCTGCTGATCAATACTAACGACTCAATGATTATTCTACCAAGCACTGAGATCCTTGTTTTTTTTGTTTTTTTTTTCTGGCTTGTGCTCTTTGTTTTGGAACCAAATCAATATTCCAATAAAAACTCCTAGTTTTGTGAAATAAACTGATCTTTTAGTATTGACACAGTAAACCCAGTAGTCATGTTGTACAGGGTAGTGTGTCAGTAAAGAGATTTTAAAGCACAAATAGGACCAGTTCCTTCACAAATACTCAAAAAATACCAGCAAATAAAAAGATGACTATAATTATTAGAATAAACATTTGACATGTTTGTTGGGATTTGAGAGAAAGGCAGAAAAAGATGTATCCATGGTGACAAATCCATAAAAGGAAATCCAAACTGACTATTACGTTTTATTTTTTCTGTGTTACTTTTCATTTTCTTCGTCTCAGCCTGTTTGACTCTGTGGTTCTTTCTTTACTGCAGCCTCTGATTCATTCTCATCTACATCCTGATGAAAAATATTAATCTGCCTAATATTCAGACAGACACTTATGATGTGCTTGTGCTCCCCAGCAACAGTTCATACTGCGCTTGTTGTACTCAAATGTGGATTTTTTTCCAATGGTATGAGCTTAAAGTGATTTATCCTGATGATATTACAATAAGAGTCTCCATCGTATAACCTTCCAGTTTCTGCATTCTCAGTGACATTTGTCTAGTAAACTGCTAACATTTTACAATAGGATTACTATTATTATTTTTTGTATAAGTGATAGCATGTTTGGTGCAGACATTTTTCATCGTTGCATAGATAAACTGTTTCCTAGTCAAGTATGAATATCTCCCCTCTCTTTCACTCTCTCTCTCTCTCTTGCTCCCAGATGTCTCCTTACAGCTGCCATGACTGACTGCAAACTCATTTATTACAGGTCACAAACGCCAAGTGCTTCATTTAAAAGGACGCCACCCTCCCTCTCCTCTAACACAAGTGAAAAATCGACCTGCAAGAATAGCATACAGGGCACGCCGCTCCATTAGCACTAAGCGGAGGCCAGCAGCGCCCTAAAAGATGGGAACGGGGTTTGAGCAGTGGGGGCAAAACTGAAAGACAGAAGGGGTGCCTTTGTGACATCTTTCATTGTGATGGAACATTGTAATAACTGTGTGCACAGCAACAACATAGACAGTGAACAATTTACAGTAACTTCTTTTAAATGTGACGCCACTAACATAAATAAATAATAAAATGTGATCCGACACAAATTCCAAAAAAGTTGGGACACTGTGTAAAACTTAAATTATACCAGAATGTAATGATTTGCAAGTCCTTTTTTTACCTGCGTTTAATTTACTACAGCACAAAGACAAGATATTTAATGTTCAAACTGATACACTTTGTTGTTTTTTGAAAATATACACTCATTCTGAATTTGATGCCTGCAACACGATCCAAAAAAATTGGAATAAGGGCATGTTTAACACTGTCTTACATCACATTTTCTTTCGTAAGTGTTTGGTAACTGAAGGCACTAATTTTAAAGTTATGAAAGTCTGCAGGCAGGCCAGTCTACTGTAGTACCCAAACTCTGTCACTACAAAGCCATACTACTGTAATATGTGCAGAATGTGTCTTGGCATTGTCTTGCTGAAATAAGCAGGGATGTCCCTAAAAAAAAAAAAAAAAAAAAAAAAGTTGTCTGGATGGCAGCATCTGTTGCTCCAAAACCTGTGTCAGCATTAATGTAGCCTGTGACAGTTACCCATGATGCCATGGGCACTAACACTCTGGCACACAATCTGGATGCAATGTCCATAATATGGTTCTATCACAGATATATCAGTATCAGCGTATATGTTTACAGAACATACACTGCAGAAAATGATGCTTGGGTTGATTTATTTATTTATTTTTTTTTGTATTGATCCTTTACTTAGCTCTGTGTTTCCCAAAGTAGGGGTGCAGAGCCACTGCAGGGAGGGCTCCATCCCCAAGTAATGTTAATGATTGATAAAAAAAATTGTGGGAGGGGAGTGAGTGAATGTTTTTCAGCTTCTGAAAGGAGGGCATGCCGGAAAAAGCTTGGGAACCACTGATCACCCATTGAGATGCTAGATCTCTTCTTCTAGGGAGTCCTCGTCAAGACAGCAGCAAATGTAGTTTCACATAAAAGACATTTTCAATTGTTAGAAAACATACAGTACATAAAAAATAACAAAAGGAAAATAGTAAAAACATGCTGGCCATACCAGCGATATCCATATCACATTTCACCAAAGGTTAAGGAGTATCTAAAGCAGCGACATTTTTAGCACAATGGGGAACATTTATGAAGACAAAGAGGAGCTCCACCGCAGGTAAATGCCTTTGTACTTCATACTCTTGCAAAAGCGGTGCACATACAGATAGAAATAACTGGAATAACAAAAAATACTAACTTTCCATATTTTTTGTTATTCCAGCTCATATATTCACTATATCTGCCACTATATTGGTCATCTGTGAAATTTTCCCCTCCAAAATTGGTATCGGTCTCAAAAATCCCCTATCGGTCGTGCTCTAATTGTGTGGTTCTTGGCATGAACAAATTTGAATAAGTCTTGCTACAATTGTACAGACTGACCGACCGACTGAAAAGTTCAAAAAAATGTTTGTTTTAACTTAATAAACAGTTGCTTTAAACCTTAACCCACATGATCCCAAGACTGTTTCATATTTATTCAGGCACACAATTCACCAAACCAAGATTTTGCGTGAAGTGTGTGTTCCGCCGGCCATATCCGATATCACTCAAAGCCCGTCTGTAATTACATTGTAAATGCAGATTAGCTATGAATATTTTATAAGGGGATTACTAAAAGAGGAAAGAGACAGAGAGAGAGAGAGAGTCGAGAGAAATCAGTCCTTTAACACACACACCCACATGCAGAACTGCATGAAAAGCTCGTTTGAAGGTGGAGCTAGTCTTTCATGCCCAAGTTGTCAGCCTATTATCATCCTTTCATATGTTCGCCACCATTATTAACTTTGAGCGGGAATAGAAAAATAACACAAAAAAGTGAGAATAAAACACATCACTCCAATATGTCAGGCTGTCGCTTCAGAGAGAGGGGAAAAAAAAAAAACATGGCAGACCAACTCTTATCATCGGACTCTCATTCTAAAACGTGGCGGTAATGAGTGTGTCTTAACAAAGATTAGCCATAATTTCCATTGTCATTTTAATGCTCCCACATTATGTGGAGGCTTACAAAGCCACAGATGAAGGCAGAGGGTGGGCGGAGGAAGAGGAGCAGGCAGACAGAGAGAGACTCTCTGGAGCTCGGTTAGTCTGTCAGTCACCCTCTATCCCTCCAACCATGCAGCCGTGCAAACAAACACTGACAGACACAGTCACCACACATACAAACACGCACACACAGAGTATATATGCGCATGTTTCTCAGACCCTTTGTCACCACATTTTGAAACCCTCAAAATGTGCTTGTCATAAGGGTCGGTGCCTGACAGCCTCCCGCAGTCCTCCAGGAGGATGCGGAGGACAGACGGGCTTATTGTGAGAGGAGCAGCAGCAACAACAAAGAGGATCAAAAGTCTCACAAAGTGACAGACATACATGATGCGTTCAGACTCCCGACATCTACATTGTTTAGTGAACACAGTGAGGAGTGAGGCTTTCAAGGGCCTGGATCTCGGAGATTTGCCTTATACTTCAGAGGGATGGCCCAGGGTGAAGGCGGTATGAGTGTGTGGGTTTGTGTGTGAGTGCGTGGGAGTGAGTCTGAGCGAAAGGCACACTGGCACCAGTCTGCACTGACAGACAACTTTATGTGAATCTTATAAAAAAAAAAAAGCTATGTGCCACACTTCAAAAAACATTATGCAAATATCACAAGAAAACTTTGTCTGCTCAGAATATCAAATGCAACAGTGCAATTGTTCGTTTGATATGTTGCCAAAAACATGCATTTTTATATCATAAGACAGCGACAGCTCTATTTTCTGTAACATTTCTGTTAGTGCGTGTTTTTGACGATGTACCTGTGAACTTTTTCTAGTTTTGAGAATACAAACACAGATGAAGATCAGTGGAAGCCCGGCCGAGACAGCTGAAAAGGCTTGGAGATAATAATCGATTAATCAATTGGATTAAATTTTGAGGCATTTTATTAGTTTTTATTGGGGGAAAAAAGAAAAAAAAAATCTGATTCCAGCTTTTCCCCCCGGCCATAAGACTCGTGAATAAAATAGTCACACACAGACTCACACATAACTGCCATGCAACCTCTATGTAATATTTTACAAACTATGCAACCTTTCACTGCTTTTTATATTTATTTGCTCTATATTTAGGTGTATGTGTATGTATGTTTACACTCAGTATTTTATTTTAGTATATTTTACTTTATAAATCCATATTTTATTCTATAACTGTATATTTATATCTTTATTGTTATTGATCTGTCTTTATTTCTTAATTTACGTTATTTTTGATACTTAACTTGGATGGAGCATCCCGGCTAAAGTTTTTTCACGCGGTTGTACTTGTATAACCCGGTGTGACAATAAACATTTTGAATATTGAACCTTAAATGTAAATGTTTTCTGGTTTCTTCACTCCTCTATGACAATAAACTGATCTACCTTTAAGCTCTGCACAAAACAAGACATTTGAGGACGTAACCGTGGGCTTTGGAAACAATGATTGACATTTCTCACTATTTTCAGATATTTTATAGACCAAACAACTGATTGACTAATCGATTAATCCAGAAAATAATCAACAGATCAATCAACAATGAAAATAATCGTCAGTTGTAGCCCTATATGTGACTTGTACACTATGATACACTGTTTAGCTAAGCTCTGTTTCAACATGTTTCTGGGTAGAGATAGGTGAAATTAAGATCACGATCATATTTTGCTGGTTTAGTCAAAAGAATCTATTTTTACCATTTATATACAGACCTTCCTTTTTGTACACAACAACTTATTTACCCTGATAGCAGACTTGAACCTTGCAGCGATGGTGGTACAGAGAGAATAAGAATATAAGGGAGCTGTTGACTGACAGTTGTCTGCACTCTGCATGACACAGCATCATTTGGCCTCTTTTCTTGGAGTGTTGTTTGTGTCGATCCCATTTCACCACACTCAAAAGGGCTGAGTGGTAGCAGAAGCCCTGAGATTTTTATTGTTTTTTCATGCTGCAAGCTCTTCTTGGTGGCCCTAAACGCACATTTGCCAACCTAATTAAAACGCAGCGGATTGATTTCCCCGCTGCTGAAACTTAGTCCCCAATCTGTCTAAACTAGCTGTGGTATATTGTCAAAGATATCAAGCAGGACCCCGCTCGTGTTGTTGTTGAGTGTTTGTTGCGCTACCTTGTTAATGAAGGACTTTGGCTGCTGTTTATTCAGCTCTCTGGGCCTGTGTTGCACAGAGGCTATCAGTATTTCTATTTGCGTGTCTCTCTCTTGCCGCCTTCCCTTTCATTCTTTCACAGACACACAAAAACTCAAAGCTTGCTCAATTTACAGAAGGCTAAAAGGGACTCCATAAAAGCAAAGAAACATGGAGGGAGTGAAAAGCAGCAAAAAAGCAACAACAAACCATATCAAATCTGGAGTAATGTAATTGTTCGTAAACCATGCTTCAAACATAGAAATTACATTTTAAATGCACAGATGATAAACAGCTGGGAACATTAACCACGTACAGACACGGGTGATGCTCCAATCCAATTATGACATCCTTCACAAAAAGGACATTTAATAGCTGAGCTGACAATGATACATGGCAAAACACATGCACATGTGTGGCGCATTTATAACTGCAGGTGATAAATGAGGGTGCGACGTTTGCAAAGGTCACATAGGATATGATCCAATCATTTCTGCTGGCTGCCAACGGTCTGACTGGATATGAGCCCATCAACAAGTCAAAACAGGAAAACAATGTCTGCAGTTAGGTCTTCAGAAAGAAATAATATCCCTTCCCTCTTGTCATTTTTAGAGGCAGAGTTCATAATATTTGATATAGGGTTGTATGAGGTACTTACTTATGAGGTAGATACCAGTCAGCAGGCCCCCAGTTTGGCTTAGCAGAGAGGAGCACCAGCACGGAAGCTTTGTAAGCAATGCACTGCTCAGCACCAAAATCTATTTTAGCCACCTTATAACGGTCTACTTAAAAAAAAATCTATATCAGTTTAAGTGTATGCTATATTTAAAATATTTTTCACTGCTTTACTTTCCCGTGAGACAGCCTTTTTTGGTGGGAAACCCCCGTTACACAAGCCAAATATTGCTCTCTTCAATCCAACCAAACTCCATAGGTGAAATCAGTAATTTTACTTTGCAGACCACTAGAGTTACTGGTCTAGTGCTGCCTAAATCTGTCAGTTTGCTTACGTTATTGTGTGACTTTTGTGAATCTGAGCTATCCTTTGAAATCACCAAAGACACACAATAACACTGACGAACAAACAGATCGAGGCAGCAACTTTCATGTTCAGCAAGATAAAATGACTGATTTTGCTTATGGAGTTTGGTTGGTGATATTTGGTTTATATAACAGCAGTTTCTTGACCAAAAAGGCTGCATGACAGCGAAGTAAAGCAGTGAAAATATTCTAGATTTAGACAAACCTACACCAAATAACACAAATGATCCCTTTAACAAAGAAATCCATGATCTAATACTGTTTGGAAGAATATGATACAAATATAAAAGTTATAAGTCCCTGTGGTGGTGATTAAAGAATATTACAGTAACATCACAGCAGATTAAAAACAAAAAAAACACCATTAGGGACAATAAGGTCACAGACTCACTATTGAGCAGGCCACTGCACACACACACACACACAGCACACACACACACACACACACTCTCAGTCCCTCCTGGAATATTAGAGTGATTTTTCATTAGGGATTCTTGGGCTGCATTGTGGGTGCTACATGTATTATTGATGCCAGTGGTTCAAAAGCAGTTTGTTTGTTGAGAAGTGAGGGGATTTATAGGAAACCTAATGGTTTCCACATACTCTCACAATGAAACCACAGTCTAGATTACACAAACAGAAGGTTTTTTATACTTTATCTGGCTGCGGGTTGAAATCCCCAGGAGAGGAAAACACAATAAAAATGGTTAGGCTTTCTTTTCTGCAGCAAATGTCTTGTAGCTATTTTTTCCAGTTGGTAACATATGGCAAGGTGGACACCATTAGTATGTCTTTCAGCTCATTGTTATTGAAAGATAAAAGTCAACAAAAATTCACCAAAAAGCGGCAACCAATAATACCGTGCAGTGTAGTCCAATAATTTACCACATTAACCAAACATGTCACATCACCTCAGGCATTGATCAGCTCTGAAAGAAACATCTCGACTATTTGCCAAAGCAAGACAGAATGATCTGGCTTCACATTATATCAGTTTACTTTTCATATAATGGATCGATGGCTGTAAGTTGCTCCTCATCTCTCACCCAGACAGAGACAGAGAAGATGAAAGCACAGAGGTTCACATTCCTTTTTCCAACAAATGGAAGTGGATCACCACCTAATCAAAGACTGCCATTCTTCTAATAAAAAGCCTGGTGGCAGTGCAGGGTCAAAGCTCCTTTATCAGGCGACAGCAGGCAAAGATATGACTGTAAGAGGGCTTTGTGACGAAGCGGAGCCGTGTGGGCCGCTAAATGTAACACCATTCTTTCCCTATGCTTCAGACTGGAGGAAAAAAAAAAAGAATACACAACGAAGAATAGTGTACAAGAAGTGTCTGTCTGCAGCGTGGTGAGAGTGAAAAAATGAGAAATAGAGAAGGAAAAAAGAGCTAACAACTCCTCAGGTCTCCTTTTTTTCTCTCTCTGTCTGTAGCTCACTTGATTCCTTGTAAACATTTTGATATACTATGAGCTCAAATATCAGCTACACACTGGACCTGGAACTGTCACCTTTAATCCTGTAAACAGTGGGTGCCACTTCAAAATCAAGGGTGCAGCAGAGGGCACTATCATTCAACTTATTTTTCATTTTTGAAGGGTAGCCCATCATTCTTTTGGGGAAGAATTCTTAAAACTCAAACTAAACCCTCGGTTTACATCAAAGGGATAGTTCAGATTATTTGAAGTGGGGTCGTATGAGGGACTAATCCACAGTCAGTGTATAACCGAGAGTAGATGGCGGTCAGCATGCCCCGAGTCAATATCAGTTTAAATGCACGCTGTATTTAGGATATTATCACAACTTTACCCTGCCATGAGACGGCAAAATCGCTATTATGTAACCCAAAAATTGTATTCTCTCGCTCAACCAGACTCCATTTGCAAAATCAACCTTACAGAACACAGGAATTGCTGGTCTACCGCTGCCTCAGTCTGTTAGTATGTTTGTGTTATTGTGTGACTTCGGTGAATCAAAATGTACCTTTTAAAACACTGAAGTCACACAACAACACAAACATACAAAAAGGTGTGAGGCAGCAGACCAGGAACTCCTGTGTTCCATGAGGTAAAAAGTCTGGCTGTTTTGAAGAGGGCAATATCTGGCTTATTGAACTGTGGTTTTCCATCAGAAAAGGCTGTCTGCAGGCAAAATAAAATCAGCCAAATATTCTAAATGAAGCATGCACTTAAACTAACATTGATTTTTTTTTTTTAGGAAGACCTTCTTTAAGCAGCTAAAATATGTTTTGCTGCTGACCCTGTCCACAGCAGTACACTGCTTAGCTTTCTACACCAGTGCTCCTGCTGCTTCTCCAAACTGGGGGCATGCCAACTGCTATCTACTGTAGGTAAGACACTGACTATCAGTAAGCACCTCATACAAACCCACTTTTAATAGTGCAAACTATCCCTTTAAATTAGAAAAGAAGAAACTGCTGTGAGCTGTAAAACAGTGTCATTTAAGGATGTAGTTTATCCTCATGCTAATTGACAAAGTACCCACTCCCCACACACACACACACACACATAGTTGCATTCGGAACAGATGACTCGACTGTACTCCTGCGCACAAAATATATGAATATTCATAAACGCAGATAGAGTGTTGGAATGTGGCCATATGGTTCAGAATCGGCAGCTGTATACATTTCCCACATCTATCTTCCAGCTCCAGCGTATAGCTGCAGTCTAATGAAGAGCAGAGCGCAGTGCAGGGGCGCACTTGAATCTTTTAGACATGTGAAAACCTATTAACTGCAGTTGAGATGATTTTTGTGTTCAGCTCAAGGATTAGATGACTAACTGTAGGCAGGGAAACTTAGAGAATTTGTAAGCTCCTCTGCGGTAAACAAAACCCCATGGAGGTCTGGAAAAGGTTCTGATTCTCACACTTGCTGAAAAAATAAGACATTTAGGAGAAAAGAAAACAAACAGGAATGGTTTAGAGTAAGAGTCCAACTACTACTGGATTTTTGGGGCCAATACTATATATACTGATATTACTGAGTAAAAAAAATTCAGACAGATATATCAGCCAATATTTTGTACACAGAATATGGATCAAAAACAGAAACACCTTTTTTGCAAGGATACCTCAAATGAGGCAAACACTTGTGACAAATATATACAATGGAAGTATGATACTTTACAGTTTAACTATAAAACTCTATTGTCCTAAATGACATCAGGGCACTGAGATGATCAACTTCCGCTGCTATTTTTAATTAGTCTGATTAAAGGCCTAGCATGCATAATTTTCCTAAAAAAAAAAGTATAGACTCAAACATCATCCCTTTCAACCATCACTAATGACTCACTAGTGTGTGGTGGTGGTGGCTGTACCTGCAGAGACACTGTCCTCTGTCTGTATTCTCATTATTTTGTTGTGCTCGGGACACTTAACTAACCCAAATCGTCTGCATTTGACGTTCTAGGAATGAGGCACATGCACTTTCTGGGGCATTTCCGAACACCTTGGACAAATCCTACTGATTCTGATTCCTTAAACTATGAAAAAAAAATACAATTAGTGCTGCCAATAAAGCCAAAAAATAAAAACAATCTGCATTATGTTCTCTAAAATGTTTCATATCGGTGCATCTGTGCAACATATAACAGATACTGAGGCTGCTGTAGCTGTGACAGGCCAATATCGGCTGAGAATTTCAGTCGGCTGATATATCTGTCTTGCTCTATGTAGAATTTTATCAAAATTTAGTCCACTTTATCAAAGAGTATTGCATCTTTTAATGACTCATTGAGGGAGATGCAAGTTTGTAACATGAAAAAGCAACAGTGCAATGTGTTTCCCTGTTTTTACGTTGCACACCATGCCTCATACACACCCGAGGCTACAGCACGCACACAAAAGGCGAATCCAAAACACTCAGACAACTCGCTCCCGCGCACGAGTGTATACACACACACACACACACACACACACACACACACTATCGCTCATATATTTCATCACCTCTTTGCCTTTCTCAGCCTTTCCCACTCACTCACAGACAGAACTTAATCCGTGTTTACGCCCATATTTGTATAATCTTCTTTCGTTTGTGTCTGTGGCTCTCTGACTCTCTTTTGTTTCCCTTTAACTTCAAAATACATTTGACAAGATTTGGGGATGATATCAGCCGGTCTGTGTGGAAGGCAAATGCCACTGTCATCTTCACGCTGCTGAATTCTCCCGTTTCTGAGAGATGCATCGAGCACCTGTGAAACACCTGTGCGTACGGTAAAGTCCTAAAGGGAATAGTAGTTTTATTTTGTATTTGTTCTGAAAGAAAAAAAATGTGTTTTATTTTATTTAATCTGCAGCTTGTTTTGACTGCTTGCTGCAAAACATGATTCGCGACAAACCAGATCGAAATTTACTGAAATGGGTGGAAAAAAAATTATCTTTTTTTAAAATTGTGTCCAAATAACCAACAAATTTCTCACGGCCATGTTCTTCCATTTTCAGGGGGTTCACCTGTTCAGGTGAAACAGCAAAACAAACAACACAACAAAAAGAGTTTGGAATAATTCAGTTGACTGTTTTCATCACTGTAACCCATTGCAATGTTTTATGTGCAGAACGTGACAGGAGGACACACATCCGTCTCTCTCTCCCTTCTAAACCGCATCCAACCCTTTAATTCATCACCCTCGGTTCCCTTTAAAGCTCTGCTGGACGCGGATCTTATTAAGCACAGGTTACAGAGGCGGCCCTGTGCGTTAAACTGTGCGCATTCACTGCTTATGAGATTACACACTGGAAGGGATATATTGGAAAAAAGAGGAAAAAAGGTCTCATCCATCGCGTGTTTCTCTCAAAACAAACCAGAACTGAGACCGTCTGAAAACGCTTCACTTCTTTTAGGATTTTTTAAGCACGGAGACCAACCAGCCCAACATGAGATGAGAGCTCTTTCCACTCATAAAAACAACAAACAGACCACAGAAAAATCATGCGTGGAATCATTTGACACGGCATTGATATAAGTGTGATTATCTCATACATTTTTCAGATTTTCATCACTGGATTTAACAATTAAAAACCCAACGAATTTCAAGCGTTAAATTTCACCCATGTGTCAGATTTTTTTGTTGTACGTTATTTACGGTTCAATTCCATCGCCCCCCATCAGTCACATCACTCTACACAGGTGCTCAAAATAGTTTCACACAAGGGGGTACACACTGACCGCCACTAAAAGCAGAGGAAGCGGGTAAGCAAACGTGTGTGAATTATGGACATGTCCTTCTCTTCACGGGTCTCATTTCAGTCGTTGTCCTGTCTGAAGGTGATCATGGTGATGAGGATGATGAGGGCGGTTTTTGCTTTTGTCTATTCGGCGATTATTTCTTATTTACAAGTCATCTAATCTCTCTCTGACACACACACTCGCTCACCTCACCTCGACTTCCCCTGTGCGTAAAGAGCGCCGCTGCCCAGTACAAACGGTACTGCCGCTGCCAGTGTGGAGTGCTGCGCGCTACAGGGCTGATTGTCAAACTGTGCTCCACAGGCTCCCCGAGGGGACTCACTATAAAATGAGGAATAATGTAATTTCACGCTAATCCGCTTTGCTTTTATCCAGATTATAGAACGCATATGGATGAATGTTCACCACTGTTATCGCCCTTTGTGCAGGTGAAACAGTTACACACATCAAGACCAAAATACAACGAGAAACTGTTGCCAAACGAGTCCCTGCAGGATTCACTACCTGAAGGAGTTTGAGCAAATTGAAGCGTAGAACTACTTAAGACAACCCGCTGTCACACACCGATGTTATAGATCAACAAAAAAAGGTGGATTTACAGGAGTTATATCTTATTATTCCTACTATCAGTGTTATTTTTGGAATAAACTGATATGAAAAGAGAGAAAGAACAGTGAAGAAGGAACTTCGTGCAACATACAGCCCGTCTAACCACAGGAGGGAAGACAAGAGCACAGTAGTCTGTTGTGAAGCGAGGCTGTCACTCCTCTGTGTTTGTCCACACTGTGTCTTAAGGACACGTGTGATGGACATTAAACGCTTTTCTCTGCCTTCAAATTCAACAGTGCCGCTCTGTGCACGATGGGAACAGAGCAAGTCACTCGCTCGGGTTCATTCAGCTTATCACAACACATACGTCCTGCAACAACCTGCCATCTGCTCATTCCCACACCTGCGTTTCAGCACCACGGCGCTCCTACTACGTCAGGTGAATGTTTAGTCTGTGAATTAGACGTTTATTCTGGCATGATGGTGAAAAAAAAGACAGCAGGAGGTGCGTAACTTATCTTCCAAGCCCTTAAAAGACCCTTGTTTCGTGCGTAAAAACAACACTGGCAGCGGGGAAAGTGTGCCACTGCGCTCAGTGCGCGCCGACAAACAGAGCTGCGCACCAGGGGAAGCAGACGGATGGCGTTCACTCACCTGATTGTGAAGAGCTCGACCCGAACAAGAGGCAAGTGAGGAGAGAGCCGAAGCAACACAGGGCAGTCGTTGGTTTCATTGTTGTGCTTGGCAAGTTATCTCCTTTAAATTCACATGTCCAGCGGCGTATCCCTCCTTGAAGCAGCCAGAAAGGATGAAGCGTTTGCGTTTGAAGCCTCTTCAGCCTGGGAGTTTGGGGACTTTAGTCGCTTTTGACTAAGTTTACAGTTTGTCCGACAGTCCTCCGCCCTGCCCCGCAGCGTCCGCAGCTCGGATTTGTGACTGACGTGAGGGCAGAAAGAGTCGAAAATTAGTTTCCAACGCGCGCACTGTAAAGCTTGTCTTAACAGTATAAAGCAGTACTCATGCCATTACTCCTCGACTTGGATACAGTATGCAGCTGTAGACTCGTATTCTTCAGACACACCTCCCGAGCCCCTGAACTCCTCCTACAGGCGCTGTGATTGGCACAGGTGCCCGACGATCAGCCGAAACCCCGCCAGACACAACTCCTTACGCGCTGCCATTGGCTGACACAAGATGCCAAAACCCCATGAATCTGTGCGTCGGCTCCGTTGCACCTGTCACCCCGACCACAGTAAAGATAAATGCTGCGAGGAGGATTTATAGGTGTAATGAGTGAAATAGAGCTGAATATCACTTATAGATGGCTGTCCCATGCGCCTTTGAAGGTCTTATCCAGATCTGGTCAAATATAGTCTCATACTGGAGGTGTTGTTGATTTAATACTGAGCTGAACTGTCAGCAGTGGGATTTGTGAGTTTACCGAGTAATATTTACAACTAGAATAGACTTCCTTGTATTATTTTCAGATCTTTCAGAGATTTTCAAAGATGGTTGAGTCTTATTCTTAGGGCGTTAAATACTGACGTTTTGGGTTGATAAAGCGTCTTGGACAGAGCAAAATAATGAGAAAATAAGGAAATACAGGCACCACCATGCAATAGTGGGTCTTAAGTGATGATTAAAAGAGATCATATTCATTAAGTCTATAAATTGTTTTGTTTTGTTTTGTTTTTTAGGAAAATATCTGTGCCCATAAAGTGAATTAAACTGTCATTTTGTTTCCGATCCCATGACTCTAAATATTTATTCCTCCCATTGAAAGGTGCTTAATTTTATAAGACTGTGATACAACATGACCAGGCAATGAAGAGAAGGCACTTTGACAGCAAAAATTATAACCCAAGACCCTTTTTTTCACGCTGCATCTTAAGCAAAGATTTCCATTTTTCCTCAGCTATCAGAGTACATTACCGTTGAAGGCAATATCTCTCCACATCCAGGGTAATCATTTCCCCAAGGGTGGCTCAGTGTAAATGACACAAATAAAAGTCAAATAGAACGTTTAGATAGTGATATTATTGTGCTCACCGAGCTATTTGTAATAGTTTGAAAGCGGTGACTTTGCTGCGGCAGAAAAATAACTAAGATAATGGGAGCGGAGGAAACAATGTGACAAAAGGTTATTACTTTCTGAACCAGCTGCTGCATATACTTTAGCACTTTAGAGGAAGGGTGAAGGCCTCCTGCAGTTACAATATGTCCACACATCTGGACAGAAATCATGCACTCTGACTGTCCCCCAACCCTATGTTCTTTTTTCACACATAGGCACACACACACACACTGGAGTGCAACCAGAGTCTGCAAAGGCATACAATACGTTTGAATACTTAAAAAGATAATTTTCTAATTGTGTCTTTGTATCATAATTATTCACTTTAAATGCATAGTTAAGAATTTTTGGAGTGGGCTTGAATGAGGTGCTTATTATAGCTTCAGTAGATGGCGGTCAGCACGTCCCCGGTTTGGAGAAACAGCAGGAGTACCTGTGTAGGAAGCTAAGTAATATGCTGCTGTGGACAAGGTCAGCAGCTTTCAGAAAGCTTTTTCCAACTGGATGTCTCTGTTATACTTTACATTTCAAATGTCGCTCTCCCAAGGCTACCAAACTCCACTGGCAAAAACAGTAATTTTACCTTGCTGAACACAGGAGTTGCTGGTCTACGACTGCCTCGATCGGTTAGTTTGCTGATGTTATTGTGCAAATTCAGTGAATCTGAGCTAACCCTTGAAAACAAGGAAGTCATACAATAACACAACAGACTGACTGATCGTGGCAGGAGTAGACCAGCAGCTCCTGTGTTCTGCAAGGTAAAATGATGATTTTGCCTATGGAGTTTGGTTGGTTTGGAGAGAGCAATATTTGGATCATAGAACGGTGGTTTCCCATCAAAAAAAGCTGTCTGATGGCAAAATAAAGCTGTAAAAATATTCTTAATATAGGATACACTTAAACTGATTTTTTTCATTGGCTAAAATACGTTTGCTGCTGCTTCTCCCAAAATGAGGGCATGCTAATTGTCATCTACTATAGGTGAGTATGAATAAGTACCACATGCAACTCCACTTCAAAAAATCCAAACAATCTGTTACATATCTAAGTATTTGTATTTACTTTGGTAAAATGACAAAATAATTTAATTTTACCATGAAAATTTGTATATTAAGCCACCTGTTTAAGATGAAACATAGACTTTGTGATATTAGATCTGATATGTGAGCACCAGGACAGGTAATATCAACTGCAAGCATGTTCCATCATAGTGGAGTCTTTTTAAGGGATAAAAGTATGATATTTATGGTCTTCAGGAAGAGGCTGTTAGCTTTATTATGACTGGAGGAGGCGGTTTACTTTCCTTTTAATTTTCCATTACATCAAAGATATGCCCGAGCAATAATCCACTCCAGTCCGTAAACATCCTTCTTTTAGCTATAAGCAGGTCATCCCTCCCCAGAAATCACTCAAGGCTTTTGTTTGCTTCTAATAGGGAGGCATACTGCTCGCCCACACACACCCACCGCCTGGCCGGGCGCTTTTTCTGAGCCTGGATGAGTGAGCTGAACTTCCCTGAGCCAAGTGTACCCAACACTTTAAGAAAATGTGATGCGGGCAGTTTTCACTTTGAAGAAAGTCAAAAGGCTCTGTTGTTTTCAGCTTGGTTGCAGAATGAATAGTGCACTGGAGTGTGAGGGGCACTTCTTGAACCTCCTTGCAGTGCTGACCCTTCACCAGTGGGGGGCAGTCCATTTCTCACCTCATAGGTCACAGGACCAGCGGTGTGACACAGTGGGGGGTGGGCGATCCAAGCTGCCACCAACTAGTTTCCTGACTCTCTGTGTGACATTGGCTTCCTTATCACACAACGCTTTATTAAATATTCCTCAGCAGAAATGAGCTTTTAATATCACTGACACCACAAATTTATTAAGAAATATGGAAAAATGAGATCTGGCAGCATGCTACGAGGAGAGGCTTCGCTCTAAATATGCCCCAAATGGCTGCCGTTTATCATTTTTAATACCAAAAATGCAATTTAGCAACGTTGTGTATTTTCATTATACATTACGCTTTAAGAGGCACCTTCTGACAGTATCACCCTAATGCTGTCAATTAGGTAATTTATTCCAGGGGATTATGAGAGGGAATGAGACGAGGTTTCATGTGCTCTTCTAGGCGTTCCCCGGTGCCTGCTGTACAGCTAATCTAATACATAACCCCTGATTTGTTTAATGGATGAGACTTTGCTGCTGCAAGAGGCACGCCAATAAAAGTCGGGGCCCTCCAGAGGCTATTGTGCCTCATAATGATGCCAGACACACAATGTGAGAGTTATGAAGCAATTTTTTATCATGCGGCACATTGTTTTGCTCTGTTGGTGCCGTGCAAGTAAAGGCAATCTCTCCCTGCAGCATAGCACTTCTCCCCCACACTTAGATAAACCTTCAGTATGATAAACTGTCCCAGCCACATGTTGCAGAGATGAAGGAAGTTAAGGATTGAAATACGTGTGCTGTAATGATGATTTTGCCTGTTAGTCACAGCTAACATATACTTTTCATTAGTCATTTCTTTTTTTTTTCAGAGATTTTATTCTACTTTTATGTTGAATGAGAGTATTCCTCTGAAATAATTGAATCGTGTTTGAATACTACTACTCAAACACCAGCAGACATTATGTTAACTGCTGAAAAGCTTAAAAAAAAAAAAAAAAAGAAAAAGAAATGATTGTCCTCAGAGATTTTCTATGGCTCTGGAGAAAATAAAAAATATGTACTCATAAAAAGTTGCCACAGACCTTTGCCTGCTTCTGCATGCACAGGATCCTACTTTGTCCATCAAGTGGTATGTTAAATTTCTTAAAAGTGCTCTCTTGAATGCCCCTAAAAAATAAAATAAATAAAACATAATAAATGCCCTCTAGAGTGGTCCAATGTCCAAGACAACATGCTAAATTGCCCTGTATGGTAGCCTTCCAGTGGACAAAATATGACATAGTTCCCTCTAGAGTCGCATTCCAGTGGACAAAACATAATAAAGTGTCCTTTATGACAGTCTTCCAGTGGACAAAATATGATAAAGTTCCCTGTGGGGTGGCCTTCCAGTGTACAAAGCCGATAAAGTGCGTTATATGGTGGTCTTCCAGCAAACAAACCATAATAAAGTTCCCTATAGGGTGGCCTTCCAGTGGACAAAACATGACAAAAATGTCCTCTAGGGTCCCCATCCAGTAGGAAAAATGTGATAAAGTGCTCTCTAGGGTCCTCTCTCAGTGGAGAAAATGTGAAAAGGTGTATCATGACCTTCGGTGGGCCACCACACGCAGCTGGTGCCCGCTTTTTTTTTTTCTGCCCCTGCCCCTCAGATAGCCTGAGTCCACCACTGGTAAGAGTGTGACTTCCAATAGATAAAACGTCTCACACATTTAAGACAGCCCTCGCCTCTTTCTGAGTGGGACAAAAGTAACACTTAAGTCATATGCATTTAAACAAAAGATCATCTGAAGGCAGAAAGCACCACAGGTCCTCTTTCATATCTCTGAGTGCTCCTATCTTTCTAAAACTATATGGGAGAAAGAAGATGAATACTTCTTTCAAAAAAGAGAAAAAAAATCATTTCTTAGATGCCAGGGCTGCAAAAAGTTAGAGGCATTTGTTATTGTCAAAACAAAATGGTTTGTTGAATAGATAACCAAAGAGCTAAAAGACTATCACTTCACCTCAGAGTCTTTCAGTCTTTTTTACACAGTGAGGGAGTGTTAAATCAATATCAGTATGCCTGCATGCACAAAATATATATGAATATATCTGACAAATAGTTCTCTGTTTTCATGAAGTCCCATTAGTAATTTTCTGTTATTTTCTTTTTTTTTTTTGTTTTAATTTGATGCACTGGGTTTACCTAATCTTATGTGATTGTCCAATATGCTTATCCGTGACGAACAACATAATTACTAATAATAAATGTTAGGTAATGCATGGGTGGTTCATTAAAACAGAAGAATTTACCAGCTTGTGAATAACTTACCATCAAATACTTGAGACCACTGCTTTGGAACTTACCTTTGGCTTGAATCCAAGCCATAAAAAGTGACACTGTTGCTCACTATTTGCATCAGCTTTGTATGCATAACTAACATGATATATGCAGGATCGGTAATCATCATGCAAACCAAGAAATGTTGCGTAACAGAGCCTAAATGAGAATATTTGTACAACAAACCAGTGTGAATTCTCATGGGTGGATCACGAAGCCGGAAGCTTTGTGATCCACATCAGAAGATTAGTTTATCGTGGAAGGATTCAAAATGCAGATCAGTGGAGATGGTGGCACAGAGATGGGTAGTGTTTTTTATACACAGTAGTTTTAATTATCTCAAAAATAATTGTAGCTGCTGATGGTAGATAACTTTGTTATCAGCCGCCACAATGAGGTGATTAATTGGCCCCAGGATTACATGGCATTAGACTTGTTGCATGTGTTGAGGCATGAAATCCTCATGAGGAATCAATCATCACACACGCATGTCAATATCAGTTTTTGATGTTTATTAAGATAACAGTTCACAGACATTTTGCTGGGCTCATAATGATTATTCCACTATCATCATTACTGTATGCACAATTTCTCCATGAGCAGCTCTTTATAAGAAAATTCCACTGTTTCTGAGGTAAAAAAGTTGTAAATATTAGTGTATTAGAAATATAATTTAAGAATCACTACAAGTTAAAGCATATTTAAAGTGCACTTTAAAAAGTGTACTTCAAAGTAGATGTCAGTAAGTTCATCCTCAATGTACTAAAAATAAGTGTACTAATTCTGCAATACTTAATGTGGTACTTAGAAGAAGCATATTGTAAATTGTATATTAGTGTACTTTTTAAAAAAAAAAAAAGTATCTAATTGCAAAACATATAGTGGTAAAATTTAACCTTTTAAAAGTATAATTATTTTTAAGTCCTTTGTAATAGACCATTACTATTCTTTATTAAAGTGAACTTTAATTTCACTTCAATAAAAATGTATTTAATTATAAGGTGCACTTCAATATAAGTTTATTTTAAGCTGTACTTCAGACTACTTTGAAAAAGTAGCACAAACAACTTTAATTTGACTAATGTATATTAGTACATACACAGCCATATATTTGAAGTGTACTAAGCTTACTTGAAGTTAACTGGTGGGCTCAAGAGGGGGGTTAGGGGGCCAATCGCCCTTCCGGTGTGACCATGTTCAAAAAAGGGCCCTCTTGGATGCCCCTATGATAGATAAAACAGATAATGTGCCCTCTGGGGTGGCCCAATGCTCAACACAATGATAAAATGCCCCCTATGATGCCCTTCTGGTGAAAAAACTGTGATGTGTTAATGTCACTAAATGTGAGGTAGTCCCCCACCACTTACAGCTGGTGCTGATTTTTCGCCCCTCACACTCAGAGTGCGCCACTGTTGAAGTTGTTCCCCTTTAGCACACAAAAGTAAACTAAATGCACTTCAAATTGTGCTCCTCCAGAATTTAATTACAACTAAAATATACTTAAAATTAGTTGTTCCAAAATAGCAAACTTCAAGTTAACTAATCTTTAACACATTTGAAGTAAACTGATGATTAATCTGACTGCAAGTACACTCAAGTATGCTCAAATTCAATATATTAAGCATATTTATTTTTCACCAGTATTGCTGCAATTTTCACAGTTCATGTGTTCCAAAAATTATTCAATATACTATAAAAATGTTTAAAAAATACAAATAAATCTTGGCATTGCACTGATGGCAACACCCAAAATCTTAATTCATTAAAATTACTGCAGTGTCATCAAAGGGTTGACTGAGACTTAAGAGCATACCTTCCATCTATGCAAGCCCTAGTTTTAAGACAGCTGCACCAGTTTGTGCGAAAATGGCAGAATATATCACTAAAGATGAAAACAACAACATGAATGCCTCCATGGAGGAGAAATTTGGGTATGTTTACATCAGTGCAGTAGTCCAGCTGGGAATGAATCATAAAAAGTGCCTATTTCCCAGTGTAATCTATTCACATAGTCACTCTCCTGAGAAAGAGGAAGCAACAGGAATTATTTGGCTTTGTGGGAGACTTGTTTGTGTGGACACATTTAAAGTGACAAGTCTACGACAATACAGGCATTTCAGTGAGTGAGTGTGTTGTACACTTATAGCTATTTCCCATCACATTTTTCCTCTCAGCAAACTTATGCGGTGGCTAAAGAGTCGACTGAAACTCTGACTAGCGCTGCATGAGCCTGACCCAGTGAGCAATAAGCAGCGTTAGCGCATTACACACACATGATTACGTGGCCATTTCCTCAGTGAATGAGTCTCATCAGAAGTCACTGAAGAAGCCACTGAGTGTGTAATTGTTTCCCATTAGGGGAAACGTTGACTGCCATTGAGTCCCATCTCACTGCAGAGTTTGCTGACGAATGCTCGCTGTTCGCTGAGTGGAGCCGGCTAATTTTTGCTGTGGGTTGTGATGGAATTGCTCAAAACCCCCAAACCAGCAGATCAGTTTTAGGGCGAGGGTGATGCATCATGTTTCTGTTTTTTTTTTTTTTTTTAGTGAGAAAGGAACTGCAGGGCAAGAGTTCATGTGTGTGTTGATTCACTGAAGTGACACCAGACTTTAAACATTATTATCAGTCATATAAATGCCTGCAGCACTAATGCCTCTGTGGCTCAGATGCAGTCAGTGCTCTTGACGCAGCAGTGTGTGACTGTGCGGGCCATGTTGTTGTTGTTTTTTTCTGTTTTTATTTATTTATTTTTCTATGCTGCTTTTGCTTTTTAAATGCTTCATGTTGGGAATTATGTTAAAAATAAAAATCTAGTGTACTCTTGTGTGTATGACTTAACTTAAAGGTGTTATGTGCACATACTTTATATATTCTTGTTTCGACAATCCTATCCCTTTATAAGCTCGTAGTCTCTCTGCAGCTTACAATATCATCTGCACCATCACACACTAACACACATGCACTTTCGTCTCTGAGGCCTGCACTGTGGTGATGAATAATCGTTAGCATGTGCCGGTGTTGTAAATTGCATAGCTTACACTGCAAATTACAGGCCAGTCAAAAGTTCAAATGAGGCCAACTGTGTCAAGTGCACCTTGACAATGAGGCAGAGAGAGGACTTTTCTCGAGTTATTAATGGTCGCCTGTGATGGGCTTTTGCTCTGTTGGGTTGATGGGGATGAGAGGAGCAATCTGGTTTCCTTTACACTGCTGCCATCTACAGGATGCAGGTGGAAGTGTCATCATCACTGGTGGGAAGGTTTGTCAGACAGAGGTGGCAAAAGTGCACACATTCTTAACTCAAGCAGAGGTAGAGACATGTGTAAAAAAAAGTGCTGATTCAACTTCTTTACTCAAGTAGATGTGAAGAATTACAGGCTCTGAAATGTACCCAGTGTGAAAGTAAAAAGTAGCCGTCTGAATGACATTTCTACCATCTGTTTCTGTGCAGTTTACTGAAGCTCACCTTTTCTCCACAGTCGAGTCTCCAACTCTTGTCTGTTACGTGTTGTTATGTCTTTTATGTCTTGCTACATCTGGATACACCAAGGAATCGTCTTATTGTCCCATCCATTTAGGTTCAAATCGGAATGTTGTTGGGAAGGTGCCACACAGTAATGCAAAATAAGAATAATTAATAATTCTCCTCAAATGCATTAAACTAATGTAACAAGTCTGTTTTAAAAATGTAAGGAGGAGAAGGTACAGATATTAGTGTCAAGGTGTCACAAAAATGTATTTATTTATATATTTATTTTTTTAAAAGAGAGACTGTGCGTATTAATGAACATTTACTTGTAAATATGCAAGATTATAGCCAGAGGCTAATTTCCATCTGTAGTCCCTTGGCAGGTTGATGTTACATACCAAACTTCATAATTAACAATTGTACATAAACTTCACAACAACAGAAAATGAGTAAAACAAGAAATAGAAATTAGCATGAACAAAAAACGTTCTGTAATAGACAAAGACACACAACAACTGCACAATAAGTGACTATGGGATGTTGCTCAAGACAAAACAGGAGAAAAGGAAACCGTTTGAGGTGAAGTGCTCAGAGTGTTAAAGTGACAGGTGCTAAAGTGCTGGTGTTATTGCACATTGTTTATAGTAAAGTGCTGGTGAATAGTGCACATTTCCCTGTTGCACAAGGTATGCATGCACAGCATGCACAAAAAATACAAATGCCTAAAAAATCAAGTAAAGTATCAAAGTATTTGTACTTTATTAATTCTCACCTCTGCAGACAGACGGACAGAGACACAAGGAAACTAAAAAAGACATTACATCACTATAGAGCATTTTATGCTGCAGAATAGTATCAGTTTGATATTGATCTTAAGGGAGATGAGATGTCAATCATACTATTTGGACACCGACAGCCAACCCCCCCCCCCCCCCCCCAAAAAAAAAACAAATGCCTCTTCTCTGAAGTGTGTTCTTTCATTTTTTTCATTTTAGAGGTATTTCATCAACAAAGGTCACACAGGCTATAAATGTCAAGTTTTAATGTGCTTCCCCCCATAGGCTTCAATAGATCTGGTACCAAAGTCTGACACCAAGAAGGGCACAGAATGTTCTATAATGATATAATGTTCCTTTCTTCTTTCTTTGTTTCCTTGGACTGACAGAGAGACAGACAGTTATAACAGAACAGAAAAGAAAGAAATAAAATTGTCCAATTCAGACAAGTAACGAGTATAAATCTGTCAGAATATCTGCAAAAGCTCCCTGATTATAAGAACCAAATCTAAAACTGGCCATCACAATATATCTCACTTGAAATGATAAAGAACAAACTATTATAAATATAATCTTGTTTGTGTTCAAAAACAAGAAAGATGGCATGCTGCTTTGTCCTCATATTTGATTGCACCATGTCACCACAGGATGGCAGTAAGAGAAAGGGTGTGAAATTTAATACAAGCGTATGCCCAATGGCACAGTCGCTGCAAAAAGAAAAAAAAAAGAAGGGAGGTAATTTATTATAATGTCTTGAACATGCGTATGTGCGTGTGCTTCTTATATTGGTGGGTTGACAGAGACAGAAAAAGAAACAAATGGTGTGACATACAGTCATGTGCGAGTTCACACTTCGCAAGAGCAAGCTCAAAGTTCAGTTTATACATTACAATGAACTAGTTCACGTTCATAGTTCACAACTTTAAATTCTGAGACAAGTTTACAGTCTCAGAAATGAACTAGTCACATTCTTTTCTTCTGTGTGTTATTTTAATCTCATGTTAAATAGAACCTCCTTCTCCTAACAGGGACGTTGCAGTCTACATAAAGACATCATGCTAAATCGTGCAAAAGTTGTTTTTTTTTGTTTTAATTTGAATAGCTGGGATAGTTTATATATACAACTATTATCAACAATTTAAGATTGCTTTGCACTACTGCAGCGAGCAAAATTGAACTCCAACCACCACCACTTTCCAATTCAAATGGAACGCGCTATAATGCATGAGAACTGCAAGGTGATGAAGTGAGAGATGAGAAGAAGAGATGAGTGAACATAACGCTGCTCTATGTACGTATTTCTTGTCTGAAGTGTAGCTTAGCTCATACGTTTCATGCTGCATGATGAAAGAAAGTGTTTGTTTTTTTTTGTCACATTGACACTTAAGTCCATTTTCATTTCACACTTTCTTTTTCTGCAACAAGTCTGCATCACATTTTTTTTTTTTTACCAGTTGACAACCTGAGCATAGGCAACTCCCTGAGGAGTGAATGATGTTCACTTTCACATTCACTGGTTGCAGACCAATTCTTTCAGTTCACCAAAAACATGAGCACGTTCACGAACAACACTTTAGCGTGTTAATGCACAACATCAGTGACATAATGGCCGGATAAGAGATCCCAGTATCTTGCAAAGCTTTACAGCAGTCATGTCTTCCTATCAAGAAGAGAGATCTGGTTAAAAAAAACAATGATCATTCAAAAAGACGGTACATAATGTTAAAGTTCCTTTTTGACACAATTCATAGACCACAAATATCTTTTAAAGTGCAATTTTTAGCTTAAAATGACAAATGGGGCTCTTAAGTTATGTTTTCAGACACTGGACACTTTTGTGTTGTACGAAACTAACATCAGACATAATGAAGACTCGCTGCTTAAACAAATAGGCCTTCATTTTCCTGTTTCCAAGAAAAGCTGTGTGGAGATAATGTACAGTGGATGAATACATGACTGCTCATGTGAAATAGTTCAAGAAAAAAACAGGCTCTACAGTATCGTATCAGAGTCAGAGTATACCGCGATGTGAACTTGATTCACATTGAGGCTATTTTGTCCTGTTTCAAAGCCCCGACATGCATTTTAGGACAACTCAGCAACAGATATAAGTCACACTTTGTGTGGAGTTTGAATGTATATAAATGAGCCACCACTAGTTAAAGTGAAAAAAATAAAAATGGCAATTTTTGTAATTGGTTATGTAATCTATTGGTTCCCACCTGGGGTCCTGGCCCCACTTAGGGGGACGCCAGAAAATCACAGGGGGTCCTCAAGACTTCTTCTGCTCTGAGGTCTGCAAAATCAGATTTGCACATGTCAACTAAAATCATGATTTCAGCATTCGTAAACCTTTTCCAAAGTCAAATTCAAGCACTTTTCAAGCATTTTCAAGCTTTTTGAGCAACTTAGAGCTGGTAAATGACACTTATACATAAAATGATTATCACATTAAATCAGATGTTATTGTGCTGTTCTCAACCAAAATGATGTTTTGCAACAGAATTCTACAACGGGTGACAAATTAAAAGAAACTAAGTTTCATGTTTCAAAACGTGTCACTTGTCTGTAAGTAGACTTGGCTTCCTGTTAGGGTTGCAAATTGTGTGCATTTTTCTTAATGGGTACTTGAAAATGCTAACAATTAAGTAATTGGTAAATCAGCAGTTATTTTTTTTTTGTTTTTTTTGTCACTTTCATTTTTTCATGTTTTTTTTTCTTATTTAAATTCCTTAGTTCTCATTTAAGTTTAATTTTAAGTTTTTCCATATTCAGTGAATGGCTCTGCCAGACAAAACAATGTCAAAAGAGGCACACTTAATGCCAATAATGCTAGACTATCGATTAATTATCAATTAATACGTTTAATCAATCAAATTCATATTTGGCAATTAATCGATTAATGATTAATCATTAACTTTCTGTGTATATATGTGAGTGTGTCTTTGGGCTGGGGGGGTTCAGCTTTCTTTAGATACAAGTAGGGGGGGCCTCCAAGGGAAAAAGTTGGGAACCACTGTCATAATCCACTGGATTCCAAAAAAAGCGTAACCTAATTAAACTTCAAAAACAAACACTGAAAACACTGACCTTTTTCTAAAAGGCTGGACACAGCTACAAAATTTTTATTTTCACAAATATTCTTTTTTTCTCTTTAAATATCTCAAAACATTTTCAACTTAATTAAATCTTTTGTGGCTCACTCTATGTCAGATTATTTGATTATATGATTATGTAATACATGAGTACCCAACCCTGTAAATAACTTACAGTAACTAATGAAAATGTTGGTGATTGCAAAGGAGTTATATTTGAATATATCTTTCTCAGTAAAATCTTATAGGTGTAATATAACATTCATTCTGTTGCTTTGCATCTGTTTGCTGTGCAGGAATAGCTTCTTTTGGCATTTTTTTCTAGACATCAAGTCTCAGTAAAGCCGTTAAGACCAATTTGAGAGTAACCCCGTCATGGGTAGGATGACTTAGAACAATGGCTCCCAAACTGGGGGGCGTTGAACCATTACGGGGGGGTGACCAGGGGAAAAATATAGAGCGAAACTGAGTCACATCGGTATGATTGATATAGAGAAAATAACAAACAAAAGTTTGCTGATGTTGTCATACTAACCTTTATTTCACTGAAATTAAACTTGAAACTTCCCCTGATTACTTTGATGACATAATTGATAATCATTGTGGGGTGGGAGGGGTTGTGAATCTTTCTGGGTTCTGGGTTCTGGGTGGGGGGGAGCTAAACTCGCTCGCATACTGTCCATTAAATTGAACAGTATGTGCTTTAATTTTGAGTGTTGTTTTTGATTGGTGTTTTTGTTTGAATTCAATCACATCAATGCACAATGGCAGCCTGAGTCAAAGCAGGTTTCCATATAGTTGAACAAGAAGACCTTTAAATAGTGGAAATTTAACAATATTTTCCTTATGAAATCAGAAAAGGGCTGTAACATGACTGTACCACTAAAAAGTCTGAAATGCTCGATGTCAAACCTCAGGACACACCTGAGTAAAGCTACTACAAGAAGCTTTTCTATTTTATTGAATGTGGACAAAACTGATTGTGCTTCAGCCATAACCACAACATGTAATATCAAAACTAAATTTAGAATAAAATGCTTCTTTTAAACTGGCTAATGTACCACTTACTGTAACTTTCACCCGGGCAAATGTAAACACAGGTTTGTTTCATCTGACGTCATGGAGAATTCCACCTGATGGCAGCCATTAAGAATAATTAAATAGAAGTAATCTGTCATTTTGCTGATGGTCTAGTTTTCTTTTGTAGATCATATAGAGACATTTGTATTAAAGTAAGACTGATTCATAACCAGTTAAAAACTCCTTGTAGTAGCTTTAATGTAACCACAATCAGTCATATAAAATAACAAGTTTTACACTGCCTGCTTTAAAATTGTGATTTTAGGCTTTATCTTTTTAACTTTATTGCACAATTTAAAATGTTTGTTCAAACGTAATTAAAAAATATAATAAAATGTAATAAGTTACATTACTTTGATGACATAATTAAAAAATTACTTATAACATTTTTAACAGGGTAACTAATAACTTGTGACCAGTTAGATTTCAAAAGTAATTTTCCCAACGCTGCAAGCCGTCGCTGTTCTATAACTGAAAACAAAAACAATGAGGGATGAGTATTGACCTGAATGACTTTTAAATCAGTCAGACCAGCAGCATGACCATATATGACATCATCATCATCATCATCATAAATGGTTCTCAGGTGGATTTCCCAGCATATTCTCACAGCCATGCTGCTTTGAGTGTCACCGAAGAAACACTTCTCTTATGAATCAGATGTGGCCATAACGTCGCTCTTTTTCATGAAGCCAGCGTGAGGCTAAAACATAATTAACACCTGTGACTTGACATGATGGGCGTTAAATGCTCCGTCACAGTGATTACTACTTACTTACTATTATTAGGATAATTATTCTCAGAAAATGGTGATAACAAAAGCTGTGCATTAATGTTGAGGTGACCTTGCTTAGCCTCACAGAAGGATGACAGTAAAGTGGTGGATTTGATTAACACAGTAACAAAGAAAAGTATGTCGATTTTTTTTTAATCATTGATGACCCTCTGTGTTCCCAATTTAAACTGCCAATGAATAAAAAAAAAGTAATAATGCTATATTAAGATAATTAAGGGAGTTCTCTGCACTGAGACTCTCTTTCAAATCTCTCTTCGGGTGTAATAATTATTCAAACATTATGGAAAGTTAATCTATTGTAGTGGATTTCTAATTTGGAAAATCTTGACAGAAAAAAAAAAATCTTCATACAGCACACTATTCGCTCTGGAAGAGGCCCAGTCAGGGAGGCCTGCGCACGAGTTAGAGTGTGTCAGTCTTTCCATCGTGAGTCTTCTCCACTGTTCTGTTCTCTTGACCCAAGCGCCTGCAACCACAAGAAAATGTGCTGACATTTGAAAAACAAAAGGTGAGAAGCATGCCAGAAGTACTTCCACTGAGTGTTTTATTCTCGACATTTCTCTCCCTTCGCACGATGAGCTGAAAGTGTGAAATACTGATTGTCAGAGTCTAGAAAACAGTTTCTCCACAGTAGTTATTAATCAACAGTGAGAAGTACTCTAATTAGTATTGGGCTATTTTGATCCACTCTGTTATTTTTTGCAAACTTCTGCAGCTCTCCTCTAACCTCAACCGTAGCCAATGTTACCTCAGTAAGGTGGTAATTTTTACTTGGTGAACTATACAAACTTAAAATAAACAGAAAGAACATGACTTGTTTTACTTTAAAGCACGGTAATTTTGGTAACACTTTATTTGAAGGGATGTGCATGAGTCTGGCTGTAACTGCGTAACAATGTCATGACTTTCACAAGCTTAAAGGAGTCTTTATGAATGTTTATGACTGTTGTTATTAAGTGTCATTTGGTCAGTTATGTCATTCTCAATGCAAAGCTGACATTGTTTGAGATGTCTTCATTATGAGAACTTGACATTAACTAAGACAAAAACATATTTGTCATGACAACTTGACATTATCGAAAAATGTATGTGTTAACATTACATTATACAGGTTGTTATCTTTGTTGATGTCAAGTTGGCCAAGACATTATTGGCTTGATTAAAGTCATGGTGTCATAAACAAAGACATCTCAAACAATGTCAACTTTGCATTAAAAATGACAGGGCTAACCTCTGTCAGCTGTTATCTGTACCTTGCTAATGATAGCTACACATGACAACAGTCAGTGGTTTTTCTACTTTGGCAACAAGTAAACTAGCTAACCGCTAGTGTATCTGTACATCAGCTGACCCTGTAAGCTAAATCGCTGTGGTTCAGCACTCTGTCATCAAACTGACTTCAACATTTAATAACATCTTTATGACAAATCAAAATGCTACCGCTTTACAGTATTTGAAGTCCAGGCACCATTTGGCAGTGTAATAAAACTTAATGACATCTTTATGACAAGTCAAAAATATACCACTTCACATGACATCAAAGGAAATATTCATGATGCATTTATCTATATATTACTGATGGCCGTTGTCAAAACCAACTACATATGACATATTTTTCTTTAGTTTCTAATCTGATAATGTCAAGTTCTCATAACAAAGACATGTCAAAGAACGTCAACCTTGTATTAAAAATGACATATTTGACCAAATGACACTTCAGTCATAAACACCAAAAAAGACTCTTTCATGTTCATGGCAGGTGTTGTAACATGGTTATGACAGTATAATGACAGTCTTGTGCACACCCCTTCAAATAAAGTCTTACCAATTAACCTTTCCTTAGGTTCTCATATTACATCCAAAACAAGCAAACACACAACGCCACTGTATGTGATACATGACAAAGACACTTGAACAGGTTCTTTTGTCTTGGTTAATGTCAAGTTGTCACAACAAAGACATTTTGTCTTGGTTAATGTCAAGTTTTCAAGCAAGGACATTTTTGGCTTCGTTAATGTCAAGTTGTCATAACCACGACATGTCAAACAATGTCAGCTTTGTATTAAAAAGGACATAATTGACCGAATGATACTTCCTGGCAATAGTCACACACAATAAAAAAGATCTTTCATGTTCATGACAGGGGTCATGACTGGTTATGACAGTGTACAAACACACGTTTGTGCTACGAACACAAACACACAACGTTACTCTATGTGATACATGACAAAGACAGTGACAGATTATGTAGTCTCATTTAATGTAAGTTGTCACAGAAGCATTATTGGCTTGATTAATGTCAAGGTGGCATAACAAAGACATCTCTAACAATGTCAACTTTGCATTAAGAATGACATAACTGACCAAATTACAACACTCATTTATTAAGACATCTTCATGTTTTATAACAGCTGCCATGTCATGGTTATGACAGTGTCATGACAGTCTCATGCACCCCCTCTTAAATGAAGTGTTGAAAAACTTTGTTTTTTTTCTCAGAAGTTTTAGTAATTGTTTTTTTTTTTCTTAGTCCCGTCTTTCATTTGTGAAATCATTTACATCATGATTGCAGGATTACCAGCAGTGACAAAACTTCAGTTTGAGTAACAGCTCTGTCTCAGCCTTTTTCTGAGAAGTACAGTAATGCCAGACCTTTCAGACTCACACTCAGCATCACTGCGCAGAAACAACTGTGAGTGTGACCCACTGTGTTCATACCTCACAGACAGTAAAACACACGGTGACTACAAAGTAGAACACAAAGGTGTCATCATTCAAATATGGATTTCGGTTTGAGTGTCAAGTCAAACACCTGTCATCACAAAAGGTAATGTTGTATCAAGATAAACGAGGTGTTATGATGGGACAGTGAAAGTAGTTTGATGTGATTATGAATAATACAGATGCAGGGAGGGGCCAACACACTGTGTCTCCCAGAGCCTACATTCAGTGAATGTGATGCAAATGGAATAACATAAAGGGCTGACATTTACTTTTGCACTTTGGTTTACAGTATGTGTGGCTGCCCTTTAAATCACTTGTGATCATTTTGAGCATGACTCCCTCTGTCGACCCCTTTTAGGTCCCACCCCCGAAAAACTGATAATATCCTCTGCAAAGGAATCAGCAGCTTTGTCACAGTCACACTGAAAAAGACAAAAAAAAAAAAAAAAAAAAAAGTTACAATCCAAGCAAATCTATTTTTGGAAATGTCAGCGATCATATATGCTTCTCAGTCTGCATCTGACATTGAGATTAGGCTGATTCTGGCACTGAATTGATGAAACTTCCTTCTCTTTATTTGTCTGTGTGGAAAAAAAAAAAGGTTTTGTGTTCACATTTGTTTCCTGTTTTCAGTTCGGCTCATTGCAGCTGTGTATCCATTTATGTCAAACCACCGGTGCATGTATCCCCACATCCCAATGCCAGGTTCCCACAGTGAACCAGTGGCAGCCTTTAAACTGTGTCTCGCTTCCCAGTATATTTTCACAGTTCGAGCTGATCCGCAGGTGCACACTGCTCTACAAACCCCACTTTCTCTCTTTCTGTCACGTTCTCTATCTTCCTGTGATGCAGTCATCCCTCTCCCTCACTCTGTCTTTCTCTCTCAGTTTCTCTGTCGTTGCGTCTCTCTTTCCCTTTCCCACTCTTTCAGTCTGACTTACCAAGATGTGTCTGCTGATGTCTTTTCTTGGTTCCCGACTTGCCCTTGCTGCCTTTAACTGTTTTGCTCTTCCTCTGAATTCACCACTGTCAGACGCAGCTGCACATTATTGTTTCTGTCTTACATGCTTCTCTTCACTTGTCTGTGTCTTTGTGCATGTTGTTTACCCCACATCCCCCCCCACACCACACACCCCCCCCCAACACACACACACACACACACACACACACACACACACACACACCTCCACCACCACCACCAGACATGGCTGTATAACGCGGGTAAGCAGAGAGGAAGGAAAGTGGAAGTTCCCCCAGTCCTACTTCCTCCCCACATGAAAATTTCGACCTCGAAGCGCTCTGACCACAAACCCGCCCAATATTACCTTTGGGCGGGTAGCCTTTGCAACGACAGTCTTCCTCACCGACGTTATCGTGTCTGTGCATGGGGTGTCAAAAGCTTGGCCTCAAAAATCTAAACCAGCAGCTTCATTTCCATCTAACTGCAAACATTGATTTAATTTGCTTGCTGAGTTCCTCTGTTTATTTACTGAGACTAAAAAGATTTTGATGACCTCTGTTTCCATTGCTGGCATTATAACAGCCATTGAACACATAAGCTTGCATCAGTCAAGTGGGCTGACATAGTAGTAAGAGCCACAGACGCAAAGAAAACCACCCATGACGGCACAGTATTCCCCAGAGATTCTCGACACCAGCCCTTCCACTACCTCACCCCCAATGTTTCAACACTGACATTACACCAATCAGCAGATGAATTGCACTCATCGGTACACTTTATTTATGGCTGGTTTTGACACTGGCCGTCATGAGACCACTGAAGCAATATCATGGGATATTGCTTTTATACAACAGTTTTTGAAGCACAATTTATTAGTTAACGATACTAACTGAGAACAGATCTTTGTTCATTTACTCATTTATTTACCCAAACAAATAGCTCCACAACTTGATTAAAGCTGGACTGTTGTCAAGCAACACAAACATTCTCCTGCATACTAATTAGCTTGCTAGCTACTTTGTGTAGGTTGACATGTTACTACAGTAGAGATCTCCTTTATTTGTCTGGATGGATTTGTAAAATTGCCTGAAGACTGTATCTAGCTTGGTCTTCTTAATCAGCTGAATGCCCATGCTTATATTTTTGAGAGGCAGCCAACAACTAGACCAAGACTGCTTGAAAAGATAGGACTCAGCCTGCTTCCAAGCAGACTCTGGTACAGTTTGTGGTCTGAAAGCAAATGTCTGTGACTTTAGCCTGATTTAAAAAACTGAACTACAAATAGAGCCATCTCCTGATCATTAAATCTTTTCAGGAAGTGAACATATAATTGACCTGTATAAGCCATGTATATAATTCTGCAAATCATTTCATAACGATGCTAACACGTAGGCACGTAAGCGCAAGTATTTTCCCTAATTAACAGATCAAAAGCTAAGCAAAGCTAAGCTTAAACTGCTGTGCTTGTATCCCACTCTGTGCACCTTGTCAAATTGAAAAGTGTGCAAAATCATGTACAAGACACCTCCTGCCTCCTCCTGTCTCTACAGTCTCCATCGGTCAGTCATTGTTAAGTTAATTTTGGCGAACAGTTATGAGAACATTTGTAAAGCGGCAGCAGTCATGGAATGTATCTCGTCCAATCCAATTACTTGGTTGGAACTAAAAGTTAATACGTTTTATTACTGTCAAATGCTTTTGTATTTCTTGGACAACTAAAGTGGTACCATTTGGACTCATAACAATGTCATTAAATGTTATAACAAAGCACAGTACCAAGGTTATTTTTAGCCTTGGAGCTTGCAGCCTAATTAGCTGACTCAGCCCCAGGATGCCACATCGGTACTGTATTCTCTGTCAAACTGGTCCGCGTCCGTCCAGGAGGCTGACAAGCTAACCTGCTAACGCCAGCTACTGATAACAGCAGACAGCGCTTAGCCTACTTTAGCAACAAGAGTTACCTGTCATTCAGGTAACTCTGTCAGCAAAATCACTGTCGTACTCTGTCATCAAACTGACTTTAACATTTAATGACATCCTTATAAGTCCAAATGGTACCACCTAGCTGAAGTCAAGAAAATGAATAATGACACCAAATGTACAGTGTAGTAAAACTTCATGACATCTCTGTGACAGGACCCAAATGTATCACTGTACTTGATGTAAGGGAAAATATTCATGACACGCTTATAATGGTCTCATGACAGCCAATGTCAAAACCAACCGCATATGAGAGTATAATTTAATGTTTAACTAAATGTTTTGTGTTTTTTTTGTTAATGTCAAGTTGTTAAACAAAGACATCTCAAATAATGTCATCTTTGCATTAAAAATGACATAATTGACCCTTAATTACTACAGTAAATTCAAGAAGACTCCTTCATGTTCCTAGCAGGTGTTGTGACATAGTTATGACAGTGTAATGGCATTCTTATGAACACCCCTTCAAATAAAGTGTTACCTATTTATCTTTTCTCAGGCTCTCATGTTACGTCAAAAATAAACAACACAAAACACACAACACTACTGCATAAGCTCACATTTCTACAGTGTTTCAACTAACTTCTAAAATATGGGTGTGTTAACAGAAACAAACTGGGTGTGTGTGGCTTGTTGTTGCTGCGTGTATGTGTGTGTATGTGTGTGCATGGATTTCTTTGCTGGTGTGTGTGTGCGTGTGTATGTGTGTGTGTGTGTGAAGTTTTAAGGGCCAGTCCAAACATCACCACCACTACCTGGCAGGAAAAACAGGAATAGGACTTGTCACCGGGTGATTGCACAACCTCGCTGTGGATTCACACTCGGCTGACAAAAAGATGTGGAACTGCTCCCTGCACTGTAACCTGAAACCAAGCAGACAGGCTTCACCACTTAGACAAAAAGCCACATTGATTCTCATATGCACAAAAATTACAGAGAGAATCCATGGAAATTAATTTAGGAAATTATTGCTTCGATTCAGCCCAGCCAAAGATTGTACTAATATATTTGTTCATATTTGTCTCAGCCTGATTCACTCTTGGCATGTTGTGTACTGACTGAATGTTCATTAGACTCCAGTGGCACTGTGAGGTGTGTTTTGGTGTTAATCAGAGTGCGCAAAGTGTGTCTGTGTATGTAGGTGTGGATGGCAGTAGTTTCTAATGCTTTTGACACCTCCAGACAGCTCTTATTGTCTAAAAGAAGAGGCATGGGCAGTGAAACTCGACAGAGAATAAGAACTCAGCTTTCTGTACTGAGGAGGAAAAAACAAAGGTTGCACCAGTCTTAACTGTAAGCTTACATTTGAAAATGGCTGCTTTTTTGAAATGTACTGAGCAAAGTTCCTCAAAGAAAGTTATAGGACAGACTCAATCCAATTGAGTTTTATGATGTATCTTTTTTTTTTTCACTCCAGTTGATCCTTCAAAACAGTCTGGTAGTTGCTGCCAAGCAGGTCTCTTTTTTTTCTTTACTGTGCTGTCTTTTAAAAAAAATTTCCAGTACTTCGCCATATTGCTCCATTAATTGGACTACCAAGTTTTTCAAAACTGAGGAGAAATGAGAGCTTCTCTGTCAAGCCATCATGAGCAAGCTAACTGAACTAACTTTTTAAAAAGCTAGCAAACACTAATGTTTTGTTAACTTCTTAGCTAGCCAACAAACAATATAACATTTTTTTTAAACTTTCTAACTAGCTAGCAAACAGTGTAACATTTTATTTTTTTTTAGCCAGCTAGAAAACAATCTAAATTAACTTTCTTAATTAGCTAACAATGTAATGTTTTGTTAAATTTTGAACTAGCAAGCAAACAATGTAACATTTTGTTAACTTTTTCGCTAGCTTGCAAGATTGATGGCAAAAAAAAATTTAATGTTTTAACATTTTAGCTAGCTAGCAAACAATCTAAGGTTTTGTTAACTTTTTTTTAAATTAGCTAACAAACAATGTAATGTTTTGTTAAATTTATAACTAGCTATCAAACAATTTAGCATTTTGTTAACTTGTTAAGTGTTCCCCTCCTCATTTTATTTACTAGGTCCAGAAAGCACTCAAGTGTATTTTTTTTTTAGTTATTTGTTTACTTTATTTGGGTGAGCAAGCATTTCCATATTGATTAAACTTCAACTAAATTTCATTTATTAAAGTGAGATCAGTTTTTAATTGTGCAACAGCATTTTTTTTTCCTAATTTTAAATCTGGATTTACTCAATTCAAACCTAGTTTTGCTCAACTCTGTTTAAAACTAATCTTAGATTGAATTCATCTTCTTCTTCTTCTCAAAGTTCTTTACAAAAGAGATTATAACTGTGTACTGCTTTGCTGTGTTTCTAATAAAAAACTCAGCACACAGTGATTCTCATATATGATGCAGAAGTACAAAGTGTGTAGAAAATGTCAAGGAGGAATGTTCTGTACTGTTTGAAAAAGTATTAGACGTGAGTTACTTTACAGTATGTGCTATAATAATTAATCCATCCAGCATCCAAAAAAAAAAAAAAAAACCCTAACACTGCTGGAATTTTCAGACTCCAGTGTCAAGTAGGATGTGATGTACAAGCTCATTCAGTCCCTTGCAGCTCAGACAGGCTTATTGATCAGACAGGTCAGAGGCGAATGTCTTCAAACTATTCACTACTTTCAACCTTTCATAACGACCATGTTCATCCCATTGTGGCCACCGTCTGTTGCCTGGCTTCAGCAGGTTCACTGAGGGTTCAAAAACCTAATGCTGATTCAACAAGAGAGACCCAAAGCACTTCAAATCAATCAGGAAATTATTACTGTATGGAAATAACAGATGACCCTTTACTTCACGCATTAACTCTTAGATGGTGAGTTGCTTATATCTGGCTGACCAACCACAAATATATTTCAAAAAGCTTTGAGGTGTTGAGTGCATGTTGGATTATTATTTCATGCAATAATTTCTTCGACAATCTGTAGCACACTGTTGTTTGCCCTTCTTTAATATGGTAGGTATTTAAGACTCTATACAGAGCATCACATCCTCGCCACAAGCTGCAGTTGACATAAGACATGTTTAGCCCTCTGCAAGAGGAAAATACAAATATTTACTCTAATAGTTGACTGCAACGTCTGGTTTCTGTACAGAGAAGACATTGATTATTAATAATTTCTTCAGTGTGATGACACTGCCGCACAGCTCTTGATTCTTTTGCATTCTCAATAAAAGCATTCGTTTTCCTCTTCTCAAGAGAAAAGTTAGATTTAAGAATCTTAATAACAATTTACAATGAATAAAATAATTGTTTTTTTGGTCATTTAGTTCTCAAATGATTTTGTTTTTTTCCTGTGACACGTGGGATATCTGAGAAAAGGCATTCTGCCAGAAGAGCTCCACAAAGGGAGGGCAGGTGTATGACTGTGTTTAAAGTCAAACAGAGATATGATCTAGATGGGAACAAACAATCAACTGACAAGCAGGTAAACAGAAGAATCTGAAGATGAAAAGATACAGTTTGGGGTCTGTTCAGGCTTTACCCTTCTCAGTTTTGCTACCGCCTTCAGTTGGCTTTGATTTCGTGTGTGTTTGCTGTCTGACTGTGTGTGTTGGTGTTTTGTGTGTGTGTGTGTGTGTGTGTGTATGCAATGCACAGATTAAAGAAGTAAGGGGGTGAAGAAGGCTGCTCTGACATTTAGAGGCTTCAACAGGCTCCAGCGCCCACCTGTTCATAGACAAAGACTGGAGAGGAACAAACACCAGTCATTACGCTGCATACTAAGGCAAAGCACTGAGGCTGTACAGTATGGTGCGGCAGGTCTGGCTGCACATTACATTAATAGAAATTATTCTTTATGTAGAGATTTTTCAAATATCAAAGACCCATTTGCCACTGCACTAAAACTGAAACTGCCACTTTCAGACATTTTGTGTTATGTATTTATTCACAAAACCAATTTCAAAAAAGGTTGGGTGCACACCAATGATATGCAAAACCTTTCAATATATATCCAATTGAATACAGTGCAAAGACAAGGTATTTACTGTTCAAACTGGCAAACTTAATTGCTTTTGTAAATATAAACTCTTTCTGAATTTGCTGTCTTCATGTTCCAAAAAAGTTGAGACGGGGGCATTTTCACCACTGTGATAAATCATCTTTTCTTTTAGTTAGTACTTTATTTTATTTTCTTGAGATACAACTGCTGAACAGTATTTTTTGCGCTTCATAATGCACCACACATTTTCAATAGGAGATATGTCTTGACTCCAGGCAGGCCGTCTTGTACCCAAACTCTTACCACAAAGCCACGCTGCTGTAAACACGTGCAGAGTGTGCCTGGCATTGTCTCTGAAATAAGCAGGGACTTCTCTAAAAAAAAAAAAAATAAAGACATCGTCTGGTAGCTGGCAGCATATGTCGCTCCAAAACCTGTATGTACCTTTCAGCATCAATGGGGCCATCACAGATGTGATTCTCTGAATCTTTTAATGATATTATGGATTATAGATGGTAAAATCTTTGCACTTTTATGTTGAGAAACATTGTTCTTAAACTGTTGTTTTCCCACACAGTGGTGAACCTCACCCCATCCTTGCTTGTGAACAACTGAGCCTTTCGAGGATGCCCATTTAATATCCAGTCATGACAATATCACCTGCTGCCAATTAATCTTGTTACCTGTGGAATCGATCCAGACAGGTGTTTTTGATTCCACAGCCTCTCCCACTCTTTTGTTGCCCCAGTAACCAATTTTTTTGAAACATTTTGCAGGCTTCAAATTCAGAAATGAGTGGATATTTACAAAAAAAAAAAAAAAAAAAAAAAAAAAAACAATTAAGTTTAGCATTTGAATACTAAATAAAGAGATTTGCAAATTATTAGATTTTGTTTTTATTTACTTTTTACACAACATTCCAACTTTTTTGGAATTGTTTTTCATTTCCTAGCAATGAATCACGTTTTTTTTTTTTTTTAAAGTTTTCTCTGAGCCAAAAAAACAAAAAACAAAAAAAACAATTAGCCCATATTCTGATCTCTGTGATACATGAAAGTGAAATTGCTGGCTTTAGACTGTTTTAGATGGCTCTGCCTGCTTCATGACAGCACTGGACCACATGTCATGATTATCTGGCCTTAAATAAATTTAACACCAGGTTGCTCTGTCAGCTAACAGTTACACTGTCTGTGTTAACCCTAGTGTTTCACAATCAGGGCTTAATTGTCTCACTCTAATTATCTTTTTCTTGCCATAATTCATGTCCTGGAAATTGGCCCATTAAGGTTTAACTGGAAGATTTCCCCTAAAATAGACTTTGCATACTGTATGTTATTTTTACTTTGTACAGACCAGCTGGCGAATTTGAATGAGTCTTTCATTAAGCTTGAACAGCAGAGAGACAGACTGTGATGCCCGGCCGGCTGCTGGCAAAAAACACTCTTTGTGGTTGTTTAGAACCATAACTGTTACAGGGGAGCCTCATGATCAGTGCGACTGTCTGCGCTGCTCACTCCTATGAACTGCTGGAAAACCAGGCTATTTGAGTGTGATGCAGAGAGACGGAGAGCAAGAAAAAACACTCATGTGGACGAGAAACTTACTGTCATCATTTGAAGATTCTAACTCATTATTTTTAGTCAGTTTCTGATTATTTTGAGACTCTAAAGGGACACATTTGAGATGCTAACTCAATAATTTGAGATAATAAGTCCTTTTTTTTGGAGATATTACCTCATTATTTTGAGAAAGTTTCTAAAAATAGCAAGAGCAAGTTATATTTATTATTTCATGGATTTAAATCATTGTTTTATTTGATGGCTTTGCTTCCCTGGCAGCTTGATCTAATGAAAGAAAGTTCAGTTAAAATTAATAAGACATTAATTACTTTTTAGTCCGCTTGCCAGGATAAAATCATTGGTGCTATGTAATTAATTTTAAAATCAAAACACGACTTTAATGTTGCAAGAAGTGTGTGTGTTTATTTATGGACAGAGTGTGTGATTTTGTGGCTGCACTGGGAATGTTTCCAATTCAAGTTCGCATAAATAGTCTGTGAGTGCACATAGTCACTAATTCATCAAGCATCACTTTAATGTCATCAGTTCAGTACGTGATCCTTGTCTGTGTTTGTGGATTTTGACTTTACTGTGCAAAAACCACTGGAATAACATCATTTAAATTCTGCTGGTGCTGGATTTCCCCTTTGTGTCAATGATCAAAGTCACAGTTATAACAAAAGAAGAAATTAAGTAGCAGAGAAGTTAAACCACACATAAGTGGTCAAGTCATCCCTCCACAAACATTTTTTTAAACAGTTTTCAGTTTCATGTTTTTCACAAGATTCAAGCACTGTTTTTTTTTTCTCACAATAAAATCTTTTAATTGCATTTAAGATACAGTTTGCATGTTTTCAAGAAAACTATATGACAATATGTCTGACTTCCTGTTTCAAAGTTCACAAAACAGCCAAGGCAGCAACATCATTTCTTTAATAGAGAGAAACCCATGCCTTTTAAAAATATACATTGTATTCTTCACAGCAGTGTGTCTTCATGTAATGTCACTGATGTCGAAAACAGGGCTGAACAATCCTCCAACTTCCTTCACCACATTCAGTGTTGGACTGCTTTAAGTCATGAGAAAGTACCAAAGAAATTCAGTTACTGTGCATCTTTTTGATAAATAAATCACATATTTTAGGACATAAAAATACACAACCTATGCAAATACCTGAGAGCCCTCACATCAGAAAGTTGTTATCAATGTCAGAGATGATCGATCGGCACACGTTTCTGGATAATTTCAATATTCAGTGCCAAAATATACACCTTTCATATATTATTTCTTAAAAAATACAATTCACCTGAACCCAATCTTTTACATTTTTGTAAACATTTTTAAACTAAAAACACACAAAAAGTTCACAAAACTAGTTGCATTAACATTTCAGCAGAAAAATAGACATTTAGCACACGCATTTTCAAAATTTACAAAAAACATCCCCTCAATCTGAAACAATTTTGATTTTCAAGTAAACTCCTTGTTCACAAGGAGGGCTGACAGAAGACCCTTTTTTTCATTTTAACTTTTTTTTTGTTCATATGGCTGCTTCATTTAAAGAATTTGTGCACAGGTAAGGCTGTCCCTATTACAACATTACTATGAGAACAAGAAAAAAATATGTCTGTGCCCCCAAAGTACCAAATATAACCTGGAGAACTAATGAAAACTGAGAAAAATAACATTTAATTTTAACATCCTGTCATAAATTACATATCATATACAGTTCAATTGAATTTAATTCTGGTCTGTCTGTTTGAATTCCTTCTGCAGGGGATTGAAAAAGAAAAATCAGGATGCATTAACTTACATTTGATCATTAAAAAGATATTTGTTTTAGTAGAACCCCTGTCTCAACAGATAAGGCTTCAGATCATGAATATATACATGAATAATATAATAGAGGAATGTATAGAGTCAATATCACAGCTCCGAGGTGTAAACAATTTCCAGTGCCAATACTTTACAGACAGTAAGTTTTTATGCTAGCTGGGCACCAGTGGCGCATAAGAAAAGCAACATGTAAACAGAGAAAAAGCTGCCTTTTGATAACAAGTAGACATTGAACATAGAAGAGTAATCACTGAGTTAAACCGTAGAGAATAATCAACTGTTTATGATGTTCACCAGTGTGAAACTAGTAATGCCAAACTTTTTGTAAGTACTATTACAATAAAAAGAACATGTTCATCAGACAGCAAAGCAAAACCAACATTGAGATGTGCACCTCCAGCTTTGTTCTTTCAGTGAAAAGACGAACCTTTGTTCTGTCAATGATTGTTTTCCACTCTACCGACAATTTAATGTAACAACTAGAACAAAAAAAAAGAAAAAAAAATGTTGCCTATAGTCAAGGTAGGGACATAAAGTGCATGGCCAACTGTACAAAGCACAGTACTGAGTCCTTTCACAAGGAGATATAGTAACTATGAAAGAGCTGCAACTAGTTTTATTGATCGAAATCTGTTATCCTTCAACACAGAGACCCTTTTAGCGCCAAAGTCATGATTACGTCACAGTGTTAGCTGGAGGCAAAACAAAGGAAAACCGGAGGCAACCATGAATCACCTCATAAGAGTAGACAATTTAAGTTTTATCACATACCAGCTGTCTCTGCCATTTAAAAGGGGGAAAAAAAACCCCAAAAAAACCAGAGATGCCTGTGGTTAGACGCAATAAAATGAACGCTGGCAGATGCATGCGAGCTGTGACAAAGTTAACCTAAAACTCAAAATGAACTTACAAAATGTTGAAGAAATATCCTCACACCTATTTTTCTAATTAAGCAGAAAAATACAACCGATCTCTTTCTGAATTAAAATTTCTTTTACCTATCCGACCTAATATGAGCTTTCAATTGCCTTGCGGACTCTTTAGACAGACAGAAACTAAATAAAACCCACTAAAACCGTCTTGGTCAGTCTTTTCACTGTTACAATGATCACCAGCTCTGGTTTGGTCGAAATAAATCCCTAATTCACCAATTTAGATGTGAAAATATTCCGGCTCTACGAGCTGTTTCCAGCATTGCACCGTTTCATCACCGCGCAGTGCTGGTCACTTGTGCAGAAAAGGGGTCTTCAACCTTTTTCAGGCCAGAGACATCTTAGCTGGTAGAAAAATGGAGCAGGGAACCCCCACTGCTTATAGTGCATTTAATATTTTCAGGTCGTCTCTCACTTGCGCTCAGTGGCTGCAGCTAAGTTATGACTAATGTTAGCTGCTAGCCTCACCTCTACACTTTCTCCAGTGGTTTCCGAGGTGAAGGGTATGTCAAAGTCTCGTGCTCATAAAATTTTAAAAATTAACCATTGTGACTCAGAGTATCTCACACTTTGGATAATAATTCAGCTAACTGGCCAACGTGTTTCAATAATACACAGCTAACTACAATGAATTTCAGAAGAGCTCATATTTTCTTTAACCACTGTTAAGAAACAAGCCAACAAAACTTGCTAGCTAGTGTTAGCCAGACCGCTTCAGGGAATTGTTTTGCCTCCATCTAAGCTCCTCCCACAAACACCGTCATAATGTTTACCAACAGAAAAGGGCTCTATTGTAGATGGATTGGAAAAGTGGCTTATCTCCTACTTGCCTTTGCATACATGACTTTTTAATGTTCAAGCAGGTTTACAGAGGTGACTTGGTGGAATGCTACCGTTTTGGGAGTGCCTTCAGTGTAGTACTATGTGTTAACCACAATCCTTCTCTCGCTTTTCATCTTGCTCAGGCTGTCTCGTTTTCCATCCCCGCCGTACAAGGTCGTACATGAATGTGGTGACATTATGGGAAGGCAAAGAGCGAGATTCAGAGAGAGGAAGAGTGAAAGACATTAGTGTGTGTGTGCGTGTGTGTGTTTGAGATGGCGTTGGTGAGGAGCGGAGAAATGAGCAGACTGATTCAGACAAGACCGGGTTGATAATACTACAGTAGGATGAATGCCCATCACACACATCAATAATCCCATCTATTCCCATAATGCAGTTAATTGTAAGCGTTTGGCCGCAATTAAAGCTGCAGTATGCAATATTGCAAGATGCCAAGGACAAAGCTCCTCACAAAGAGCTTTTTGTGGAGCATCTGTGATGTTTTCCTGTATTTGTCATGAAATTCAATCAGGATTAAAGATGGCATTGAAACCAAACATATAAGCATGTAAGCAAGCTAGAAAACAGCACCAATAATTTAGACCCAACCTGACCACATACCCCATACCGAAAGCACTGGAAAAAAGTACACTAATACTATATACACACACAGCCATCCAGCCTAAATCACAATCAAAAAGACAGGGCTAAAGAATAAAGTGAGGTACATCAGAGGAGAGTGACCCATGCCATAACTTTAGCCTCCTTTATCCCCTTGGTATCCGTTGTAATAAAGCATCATACTCCTGCCAGGTAGTTGAATGACAAACTCTGATACTCAATGTTTAGGCATCTAACTGCGTGCTCAAACTGCAAGCAATGCAACTCATGAGCCACCAAGATCTAATAATTTTTTTTTTACACAGTGAAGCAACACAAACAAATGGCCGGTTATTTGTGTGGAGAAAGAAAGAGGAAGATTATAAAAAAGATGGCCATGAGCTGAATTTTTAAGGTCACAGAGCTGACAAAAAACCATGAGGCATTGTGTACTTTCGTTTTTTTTTTTCTTTCATTGTGATTGTGCTTCACGATCAATAGGTCTACCTTGTAAATGCAAACTGAAAAGAGGCTGATTATCTCTGAGAAAAATAAGTCCCAAATACAAGCAACAAATGCAATTCATAAGATAGAAATAATAAGATGTAGGAATGTATATGAGAACTTTATGTGTATATTATAATAGAATTTACTGTATAATTAGATTTAATGTATCCAAACATAAATTTCAAACTTGAAGGTAATTAATTAGGTAAGAAATATTTTGCACTGGAGATGTTTCATATTTTTCCCATTCATTTTCAAAGTATCAAATCTGCATGTGGATTATAGTTTTTCTTCTTTTATTACTTTTCTAAATATTCTAAAATACAGAATATTAGTCAGTGTTTTTTAAAGGTTGTGTAAACTAATTTCAAATGTTTAGACGTTTTCAAATTTGTTTGAGCTGGCTTTTTTTTTTTTTTTTTTTTTTTTTTGACAGGATCTGTTTTAAAATGACAAAATATAAAAGCGAGCAACAGGAAGTTGGCGGTCTTACTTCTCTGTGCAAGTAATGGTACACGAGTGCTTTACCTGCCAGTGATAACTGAAAAAACGTGTGGTTTAAGTAAAAACTACGCAATCGACAGTCTAAAAACTTAATGATAACAGGAAATATAACCTTATTTTGATAGCTAGTAATACTAGTTTTAACTGCTAGGATAGCTGGTCCATCACTGCACTGTAGCAAAAACAGTGAAAAACCAGCCCCATTATAGATTATATTATCAGTTCATATTTATTAAATGAAGGCTATCACACCAGTTGAATCCTACAAAGTGGTTGTTAAGAGGTAGCTTTCTGCTGTCAGCCAACTATTTAGCCTTTTTAGAGAGTAAGCATTAGCTTAAACTTCAGCAACTTGGAAAATGAGGTATTGATATAAAGAAGAATGATTTTAAATGCCAGTCTATACTGTTATTCTTCTTCTTCTTCTTATTATTATTATTATATATTGTTATTGTTACCATGTATTTCTTTCTTTTTTTTTGGGGGGGGGGGTAGGTTTTGGACTTGTGATTACCATAATTTATGTACGTTTACTGACACATTCATTTGTCACTCATATTAACAATTGTAGATTGCATTCAAAGCCTCCAATTTCTCTTCATTTATATTCAAGGGACTACAGGAATAATAATTGCATTTGTTGCAGTTTTGGGATCAATGGTTAAATCTGATTTAATTTCAAATGGTTTATTTTTTTTAATTAGTACAATCTTAGTAGTATTCTACAGTTTGTTTGGTAATTGATTAAAAATTATGCAGTTATACACGACAGTACTGATGGAACTGTTCAACTATCTACAGCTGCAGATAGATGCTATCAGAGACAACCACACCACTAGCTCAAATGGACACCCAGTTGCTTGCAGCTAGAATACACAGCACCAGATGACATGATGTGTATTACACCACTGTTCACAGAAAAAACAGTGAGCATCATGGGATTTGTTTTTTCTGAATTAGAGACTACCTGAAGTCTTGACCACTGTCATCGGTGTCCACTGTGACTTCGATCTGGTTGAACTCAAACTTTTTTTTTCTTTTTTTAAAAAATTTTATCCAGTGCATTAAGCCCACAAAGCAGGAACATGTTCCAATATTTCACTGAGAGTGAAAATATTTTTCTGTAACAAAAGCTTGATGACAGGACAAGCACAAAAAGAGACATTGCCAAGTAAGTCTAAAATGAAAAACTAGTCAAAGTCGTCTGACAGCTGCTCTGTTATACAATTCATGAACATTTTGAGAAAAAAAAAAAAAAAACTTACCTTCCTTCCTCTACATTAATCTTAATTTAATATGTAGAAAATGTGTCTTTGGCCAATACCTTCATATGATTGTTCAACTGTTCAGATTCACAATAAGTAGCTTAAAAAGAAGTCTATGCTATGATTGTGCTACACTTGTCTACAGTGTCATTCAACTGTGCAGTCTCAGAGGTCTGGGGATAAGGACGGACATCGGGCTATTGCTCCCTTCCCTTCTTTGCATTTCCCACTCATCCTCTTACTGGAAGGTGTGCTCACCGCGGACTATGTGAGAGGAGAACTCATAGCGGTCTTTGCTGCGGTGACCACATATGTTGCACTCCAGTGGATCTCTGTATCCATGGCAACCCATATGGATGGTGTACATGACGTGGTCCAGGAAGAGCACCCGACAGTGCTCACACTGGAAGGCCCGCAACTCCTGGCCCTCTCGTCCAAACACCCGCACCCCTTCCTGGCTCACAGGCCTCTCTGGGGCCACCCGCATCATCCCCATTCCTGCCCCGCTTCTGGGCGATGCCGCTGTCGCCCGCTCTCCTGAATAGATGACAGCTGGACTGGCTCGTGACCTGAGACCGGGAGGGGGGTTGCTCCCGGGGTAGCCCTGCCTCTCTTGAGGGCTGCTGCGAGCTGAGTCAGCAGAGTCAAGTCCGCTGTTGTTGGGAGATTCCTCTTGCCCTTTCTGGGGCGGCTTGCCCTGCCTGGGTAAAGCAGTGGGGCCATTTGAGGTGGGATGGCTGGGGATGTCGTGGGGCTGAGGTGGCAGCGTGTCACAGTTTCCTGGACGCTCTGTTCGTTGGCCCAAAGGCAGGACATGGTGGAAGAGGGGGTTGACCATGGGCACCACCTCGGCCATAGAGAGAGGGGGTCCTGGATGGTGAAGCATGGGCCGAAGGGTGTCCGATCCCAGGTATGTGATAGCATTGCTGATGGCCTGGTCCATCATGTGGGGCGGCAACATTTCTGCCTGCTTCTCATACTTCAGGCCCAGCTCATAGCCTATGTCAGGGTAGCTGTAGCGTAACATCTTTTCACCTGCATGAAACAGAGTAGCACTATGACTGTGTGAAATTAACTGATTTAACAAGATGATGACAGATGAAAAAGACGCAAAACACAATAAATATGAATACGATAGCTGAAGTGGAGGGAAAAATTTTTCCTTCAAGCTATACGAGAGAGAAGAACAAGGACCTGCACAAATATGTGCATGGCTTGACTTTACAAAATCTTGCTGATATTTCAGGGCTTGTTTTTCATATTTTGTACTTGCTGTTCTGTGTGTACGCGTCTAATGGGGTGGAAAGCCCCATCCATCTACTACTGCACTGTTTAACCCCTCTTGAACAGGGATGCGGTGAGTTGTTTTCTCTCGATAAGAGAAATGGCAAAGTTACAGGTGTACCTAACCACAGAGTGAAAAACACTTCCTTGCTTCTCTGTCAACCGCTTGCTCTAGCGTGCTCAATCTCTTTTTCTAATAGTGTGGCAAATAAAACAAATTTCTGAAAAAAAAAAAAAGAAGTGTGCTCAAAACTAGGGCAGGGCCATTGTGTGATATTATATAATTCTGCATGATGCAACACTGAAAGGGAAGGGGAAAACTCAAACTAAGTAAGCGCAAAAAACAAAGAATCAGGTAAGTTGGTGACATATTCCCATTCTTTCAGAATAAAAGTGATATCAGTAGCAAAGTGTATTACATGATTACAGTTTAATTCATGCATTCTATGGCTTTGCAAAGCAAGTAATTGTTAAGTCAAAATTACATTTCTTTCATACTGAAATCCATTGAAAATTTGCATGAGTTGGACTCCAACTCACAAAACCACAGTCATCATAATTTGATTTGCAAAATAGTTCATCAGTGCAGATCACAACATAACAGTCAGTTTCAACCCCTACTTGACCTGAAGAACCACAAACAGTAAACGGAGGAGTTGAAATCAGATGAATAATAATACTGTACGTGGACTCTCCACACTGACTGAAGTAGAGAAAACCGTTGACTGCCTGGCTATGTTTAAAACACCCACCCACAAATTTCTGAGGTGTGGTGCTCTTCCTCTTGCCCACGTTGTTGTGTAGCCTTTCGATAACAGGCGGTCGATCAAATGTAGCCATGGTGTTGGCCTCTGCCATGGGCCTCGGCTCTGTAGGAACCTCGCCTTGAAAGTTGAAAGTTTGAGAAAGGGAGGGTGTTAGAAAGGGCAAGAATACATTAGAGGGGCTCCTGCATGCTGAAAAGTAACATTGCTAAATTGAATGGATCACTGTTTCAGCATCTAAGTAATTATACATGCATTACAAAAGTTAGACAAATTAATGAAAATAAGAGAGAATAAAAATAATTTAAAACATTTAGACAGATAGTAAATTATTGCAATATCAAACATTTAGTGATATGCAATGACATTTATTGCAATATATTGTAATTGATTGTCTTATAGACAGCTGCAAATTAAAGTATGGGATTCTTAAGCAGGCTATCATAAAAAGCTACCAATCCTGCTGCAACCTCACCAGAATAAAACTCAGCACAAAAGTTTTATTCGCATTCACAATATTGACAATTTGTATAAAAAAAGATCGATGTTTTCATACAATATTGCCACACAAAGTTTCATTTTGTGTTCCTTCATCCATAATTGAACATAACAGTCAATAATCAATCAATCATTAATAATTAAGAACATGTGTTTTTCTCGGTTTAAATTTTTAGGTTTTATTTGAACAATTATAGCAGCACATTAGTTATATGAAATATTAATACAGGAAACAGACACAAATTCAACAAGTGGCTCCGTTAGACAAAACATCAAATCGTGAGAAAACCTGGGAGCCCTGGAGAAATGTTACGCAAGACATGTATTTTTGGTTAAGAAATTTGTTAAGACACACAGTGATTAATTGATTAATGATTACGCAAAATTGATTTTGATTTTCTTTTTTTTTGATTTTATACTGTGAATACAACTATTTTCATTTTGTTAATTGCTGGGTTTATTTTTCTATTTATTTTTCTCATTGCTTACATGTATATTTACTGTATACTTACTGTCCACATGCTATTTCTGATGACTTGCTGCTGTAACATAAGAATTTCCAAGTTTGGAATCAATAAAGTGCTACCTATGTATCTTAACATCCCTAGTGCATAATAAATAATCAAGAAATAGCAAGAAAACTTTCTGCACTTCATATAAGGCTTCTTTCATTTCACTTCCTTTTTACAGATATGAATTTGTTACTGTACCAATTGCATTAATTCAAATTTATAAATAATTCATAAGTAAACTTCACAGTGTAAATGCTAATGCTGATTTTCTCCCATGAGATCCAGCTTAACTCTACTGTATTCCATTGTCTTGTATTTCCGTTTCCATCACACATCAAGCCACCTTCATTTTTATGGTTTCAGTTTTAGTCAAACTATTTACCTGTGTAGGGGCCAGTGTTGGTGGTCGGATCCAAGCCGATGCCCTGCAGGTAACTATGGCACCTCTCTTTGTGTTCCTCTAAAGAAGTTCGCTGTTTGTAGCTCCGCCCACAATAGTTACACTTGTGCGGTTTGCCAACTAAAAGTGAAGACATTCAAGGGAGAGAATATTAACTTCATTCACTACTGTACAAGACAGAGAGAGTGGGCAGCGTCCAATGAGATAATGCAACCTGCTGCAGTGTTCAGGCAGTGTGTAGTACAGCAGTCAGTAGTACAAACAAACCAGCCTCTGAGATCATGGATGTTCCACTACTAGTGTGAGGATTCCACACAACTGTTGCCAGAAAGACAGAGACAGACAGAAAGACGAGCTGTGGGCGACAGAGATAGTTGCACTATGAAGTCTGCATTTCAAAACACTTTGGTCTGTGAAACATACAGCAAACTCCCACTGCTGTGGCACAGCATGAGTGAACAGCAAAGTTGATCACGCATCCCATGGCGGCGGTAGGAAACTAACTCCAAAGTCAAACTGCTATGGAGGTGGAGTGTGATTCATTGTGCCATTTCTATTTTATTCAATTCATTCCTACCTTGACAAGTGGAAAGATGAAGACATATCCTTTACATCTATCTCGGCCTAGCTTCACAAGTCTGTCTCTTAAAGTTTCGCTCAATAGAAACTGAGGACAATCTCCCAGCTTTCGTAGCTAAAACTGGGTGGAAACAGAGAGTCAAAAAAAAACTTCCAGTGCCGAACCAATGCAAAGTCTTTAGGGCGGCCTACGTATTGGGGCAGGGACTTTGTGTGCTTTCTACAGAGGAGATTCAGGGGAAGAGCATTGTTTCCGGTAAGTTGTGTCCTTAAAGACATGTAAGGGGAATGCAGGTTTGCTAGCATTTTGGACGATGTGTAGGCGGCGAGATCTCCAATTGTCTGGTATTGCAAGACTAATTTTGTTCAACACATCAGCCCATCTAGTCTTGCATCCACGCAACATCCAAGTGTGACTGGTATGATTGAAAGACAATACCAGGAAGGCATGTAGGCCAATAGTTGTCAAAGGGATAGTTCACCTAAGAATGAAAATTCAGTCATTATCTACTCACCCTCATGCCGATTGAGAGTCAAGTTTATTTTGTTAGTCCTCAAAACACTGCTGGAGTTTGGCAGGAAAACAGTGTTGCAGAATCTCCCAAAGTGAATGGTGATGGTGAGGGTTTTCTAAGTGTTCCTCAGACACATTTTAAGCCTCGGGGAGATTATTCTTTCCAAATGGCAGCCCCTAAGCTTTTGGAATAGTCTCCTAATAAGATTGAGACCTCTGGAGTCTGTGGCCTCTTCTACAAAGCAGCTAAAAACCTTTATCTTTGTTTAACTTATTTGAGTCACTCTGTGTCTGTGAAAGGTGCTGTAAAAATAAACCTGCTGGCTAGCTAAAAATGCAGTTGCAGCATACTGTATTAAAGTAAAAATCCTACGCAGGCAGACACTGCTGAGGAAATAGGTCCGTGAGCTCATAACTGATGTAATGAGTCATAAAGGTGGTCTGTGAGTTAACTGGAGGACACACAAGCAAACACCAGTGTGACCCAGACACCACCATTAGCAATGTGATGTAGTAAGACATTCACTGGCCTAATGGTGACAGCTATTACTAGAAGAAGACGCTCTTGTCACTGTGAGAACAGAGAAACCAAATGTGTTTCAGTCTGAGGCAGGGAGGTTGTAACACACATACACACACGCACACACACATAGAGAGGTAGGTGATAGTTCACACGTGAACACAAGCACTCTTTCTCCCACAGAAAGGGATGTTGAGTTTCTTTTTCTTGTTCTACAAGACGACACGCTACTCACATTTGGATATTTCTTCATCTGCAAATGTTACATTTTCTTCTCTAGAATACTTTTATGGTTTGTGTGAGTGAAATAAAACCCACTTGTTACAGAATGACATGGCAAATCTTGCATCAGTCGACACTTTTTTAAGTGAATCATGTGGAATGATAATAGGTTTTGTGCTTTATCTGTCATTCAGTGCTCTTGTGGTCTATGAATGACATTGTATTGGCAGAACTCGAAACTAGGGTTCATTATAATCTTTTTCTTGGCTAATGACAAAAGGTTTCGGTATTATTTAAGTGTGGGTAGCCTGCAGGATTGCAGTAATATTCATTCTGGGTAGTGAAAGAGTCACTTCTAAATCAAATGTCATCATGGAAATGATTTTCTTTACTGCATTCCAGCCATGAAAGTAAAACAGTGGAGTAGGCAGGCCGTATTCAATCAAGTATCGCTCCCTTGTTCTGAGTAGCTCACATCGACACTCTCTCACGCACACACACATACACACAGACAGACACACACACACAACATAGACTTCATTTCTTTTTCATATTTATATAACCACCCACACACGACCTTGTGCAGATGTTGGATGAACCTGAAGAATCCACCTTTCAGCCGCTATTCTTATCCATGCAAATGATACACACTGTGCACTCAGACTCACTTGACTGATTGCATTTGGCTAATAAACGGGAACTTGTTTGAATTGACGTCTTCTGTCTTACAAAATGTGAAATCCTTTCCCTCTCCAGCACCGCCTACATTGTGACTGCCAGAGCTGGAGCAAAAATGGGTTTGCTACAAAAGTGATTAAAAATTAATCATTTTTGAAATGTTTTTATTATTGAAAATGAATCACAAACCACAGTGGGCCTAGACTATGACCTCCTGTTAAGCTGTTTCTCGCAGCTGTTAAAGTAGTACTTGTTACACCACCTGGTTACAGATAAGCGTCTCTCTTGCATGGGGCAAGCTGAGAGCAAACAGTTTTGTGACTGTGGTGGAAATGTTTTTGAAAGGTTAAATGCCAACAAAAATGTATTGAAGCAGAATATTCTGTTAAATAAAAACATGTTAGGAATTTTGGAAATTATTATCTTTTCTTTTTTGACCTTTGGACTTTACAGCGCTCTGGAGTTACTGGAAATGTTTGCATCACATGGAAATTCTGTTCAGCATCATCTCTCAGCTGTGCTGATCAGTCTGTGACGCGGCGCTACTAGCTTTAAAAATACATGTGAAGGAGCGGACGTAGTAGCTGAATCCATCTATGTAAAATGTATCGTTTTCAGGAGATACTTTAGTAACAACAAGACTGAACTAGCAGAGAAATTTTGTGTTTGTATGTGTGGTATTTATTAAGTTTGAGAAATCCTATCATCTCTAAAAAGCATTAACGTTGGCTCAAGTTGGCTAGCTAGTTAGCTTAAATGGTCTCTGTTGCTATGTCATTATTAAGGGTCGGCCAACTTTCTGAAGCAGCAATCAAGTTTTTATGACACTGGACTTTAATGATGTGTTTGTTTTCCAGTCATTAGTTTACACAGTTTACCACTGTGTAGGGCTGAGCACCAAATTTCAATACTTTTATGGTAATACTATCAATATTCAGTACTATCAAGTGATAAAAACTGCCTTGTCATTCGATGACAAATTTCAACACGAGTTTTGACGGTGGTGTAACTCAGCCTGCCACTGGACGCTTGTTTCAGGCGGCTTCAGGTCATTCCACAACCTACATGCTGAAAATGTTTAATTAACACCTGGGTCGCTAAAGGTAAGAACACAAACATGTAGCTAGCAGCTGTTACCTTTTCTTTTGGCGTGACTTAGACATTTTAATGCCAGGGCTCGCCTCCCCACATACAAATATTCCACCGCAACAAGCCCCACCTCGACACTATTTTGCAGGGGCACCGTTGCACCCTGGGCTGAGCGCTGTCCACGATGAATTTGATCGGTTTAAAGAAATGCATACAAGCCATGTTTCTTTCCCTTTTATAGCAGAATGATAACATGCGAAGCCAGACCCTTGAGCGCTGCAGAGATAGACCTGGTTATGTGAGCGGTTATTTATATTTTTTTATATCGCCCGATACTTTTAGTCCAGTCATTCACGGTGGAGTAAAGTGCTCACAGTTTCTCCAGCTGCACCCAGGTGTTTGCTTCCTTTAAAGTGAGTAACTTACAGTAAGTTAAGTGTAAGTGTAATTCGATTTTTGTTAAAATGGATATTATAAAATTGGTAGTTGAAAAAGTTCAGGAACCGGTATTGAAAATGTTTGAATGATACCCAGCCCTATGGCTGCGTGACGTTTCGAGCAGCCCTCAGACTGCTTCTAACACATACAGAGAGCCCTCAGGGAGAGCAGCCCAGTTCAACACACTTTTTCTTCTACCGCTCTCACTATTTCTCACTCTTGTTGTATATTTTTCCTCGCCTGACCTCTCTTTCAGTGCTTTATTTCCCTCTTCTGGCTACACCTGTTCTTCCTGGCAGGGCACCAGGCCAGAGCTGCCAGGTCTGCAGCACCCAGAAAGGGAGTAGTGAGTCCCTGTTCGTAAAAGGCCGTCATGACAGCACAACTTGGCAACATCAAATTCTTCCCATTTCCCAGTGAATGACCGGAGGAAGGCAGGTGTAACTTTCTAATTACGATGGGGAGGATGTGACAAACACATTCAGCTGAACAATAAAGGAAGTGAAAAAAGGAAAACAGTCGTGGCTGACGGTGGAAGACAGATGTGAAGAAAAAGTATGAAGCGCATGAAAGAAGCAGGAACTGAGACAGCGATTGCACTCAAAAATTGTACACAAACACAGGGATGCACACCCAAACACCACACCTCTATCTGAAAAGAGAAGTGTGTATGAGTAACCCCCGTGCGGGCATCACAGGCAGAAATGACGGTATTGTCTGACCTTGATTTCAAAGGCGCAAAAGAGGGGCGAGCACATCCTCTCTGATAGGAAAGTGGGTTACAGTTGAGAGACACAGGCAGCACTCCCCATGTGTTTCTCAACAGACAGATAGTTTCCTCCTAGTCAAGCAACCAAGGAACAGTTTGTCCTTGGTACCTAACCACAAAGCACTCACATAAACTCACATAAAAAAAAAAAGAACACCATTATGTCTATCCAACAACACAACGAGACATTGAGTCACCAACCAACAGCATGTGTGGTTACTGTGGCTACCGTATTTCTGAAAGATCTTCCATTAGTCAAACAAATCTCAAAAAGAAAAAATATCTCAGGAGAACATGTGAAAGGTACGTATGAAGCCTATCGATAGTTAAAAATGGAAAGTAACAGGCATTTGTTTAACCATTTGTTGCATTTGTTTTGGCTTTCTGAAGATACATTTAGTCCTTCAGATGATTGTTTTCCTCAAGAGAAAAGTACTTTTCAAGGTTCATACATTATGATTGAGGCAGACTGGGATGATTAAGTACATTCACATAGCAGTGGGTGAGACTGTGGGCTTGTAACACAAGTAAGAAAAAATATTTTAGCAGGGCTTTGTTCTCCAATATTGAACTATCTTTAAATAAGCATAGTCAAACCCCGCATTAAAAGCACTGTGGGCTGTTTTTTCTAGATCTCTGAAGCTCTTCTGATGAAAGAAATGAAGTCTCTTCTGGGTAACAGAGGTGGGTGAGTAAAAAGGGAAGAGAAGAGGGTGGGAGTCTTACCAGCATGAGTGCGCAAATGACCGGTGAGGGCATCGCGCCGCCGGCAGGCGTAGCTGCAGAAGGGGCATTTGAAAGGTTTTTCGCCTGTGTGCAGCTTGATGTGCCGCAGCAGGTTTCCCTTCTGAGTGAACGAGACGCCACACTGGTTGCACTGGAACGGCCTGTCACCTAATAGAAGCAAGCACAGGAAGTCAACACTGCGCTCATTGTGGAAGGTGTTTTTAGAAAGTATCAACAGCAAACATCTTCTTTTTTTTTTTGTCACTAACCGAACTGAATTTACCTTTTCTTTTTCATAACTGACCGCTGACTTTGTCTCGCCGTGTGCAGGGACCACTAAGCGCACAAAGCTGATTTTTATCTCAGAAATTATATATCACACCTGTCAAATTGTCCTCACATGACATTTGACTCCTCAAGCTAAGGGCTGAATGATTTTTAAGAATTATCTAGGATATTTTGATGTTTTGCAGTTATTTTGACACATTTTGCAGTTGTGATATGCTTTGTGATATTAGAGGGAATAATAATTAGCACCTCTCATCATTATTCTCATTTTTGTTGAAAAACATTAAATGAATATAGTGTGATTTCTGCAGGCATCTGTACCAAACACAGATGTTTTCGTAAGTCTGTTGAATATGAGGTGTAGGCCAGGACATCTCTGTAGCACGGAAACATTTAATTAAAAATGATATTTTGACACACTTTTTGCCTGCAACAAATATTGTTGAAATATTTTTGTATCTGCTAAGTGCAGTAGTTGTATATAACAGCATTCATAAATGAATAGTACTAAATAATCGGTAACACCTTATAATACACATCATTAATAAATAGTGAATTGATAGTTAATTAAAATGTATTTAGTAGCTATTTCAGTGTTAAGAAACAATATTACGTATTTGTTAATGATTACCAAATGAACCTTTGTAAACCTTAAAGAAATCATTATATGGAGAGATGGACCAGATATTTGTAACACTTTGTTAATGGTTAATAATTAGCTATACATTATCATTGTCCAACATTACCTGGATAGTTATTATAAAGTTGCAACTGATGATTATAATATGTCACGTAACGTCACGTCACGTCACGTCACGTCACGTCACGTCACGTCACGTCACGTCACGTCACGTCTCGTCTTGTCGTGAACTGACGCAGGTAACATACATATTTTAGCCTAAAACATGATCTTTTCTTAAACCTATATGAGTAGTTTTGCTGCCTAAACTTCCCCAAATAGCTTTTATGCCTTTATTTTGAAAGTCTACCTGCATGTTTATTGTTTCTAAATTGACTGCAGATCTCTGCACATACAAAAGATAGGCCCACTGACCGAGCTGCTGTATTCAGCATATTGGGGGTGAGAACCTGTTAACAACAATTAACTTAAAGTTTAATTGAGTACTGATTTGGCATTTTTAATGATCGTTTTTAGAAAGTATTTTTCACAGTAAACGCAATATTTCCCAGAGTAATGAATGGGAGTGTGCACATCTACCTCTCTTACATAAGAAGAAAGATGCTGTTCTTTATATTTCTGATTTTACAGCGACTCACAACTACTGTCTTCTGTTCTAATGGAAAATCTTTTGATCTGCAGCCAGTTGGAAAAGAGAAATATGATCCTAATGCTGTGACAGCCCAGGCAGTCATGGCGTCAGTTGGAACAGGTTGCGGGGGATTCCAAGGATATTTTTTCCGTGATAATAATTCCAAGTCTAAGCTATTGTCTTTCAACAAAACAGAAAAAAAACTCAGAAAGAACTCCACACCCACTGTCGAGGAAAACAAATGATTTCTGACTCACTCTAAAGAATGGGAAATGTACACACCGCCCTGATTTTAATCATTAGAAGAAGAAAGATCCTGTTTGAACTGTTAATGTACAAAGATTTTCATAGAAATAATTGTGAAAATTATACCAAACAGCTTCTTTAAAGCTTTACACACTTTTACACTCATTATTGGTACCGTTTGGTTGTCGACTTCCTGCATCAGCCGTCACATTTGGTCCCGATAATCCATCCTGTACATTGTTTGGGCTGCCAGTCATGGATTCCTCCAGTCCCACTTCTTCCTCCCCTGTTTGGCCTGTTTCTTCAAGTGCCGGGCTTCTGTTGTCAGCCTCCTCCGCTGTTTCTTCCTCTTGCTTAATTGTCAGTTCTGTAAAACAAAAGCAACGGCAATCCTGAGATGCACATCTTTACAGTGTCACATTCAGATAATGCAGGTTTTATGGGAACGCCCTAAAAGAACCTCCACCATAAAAATGCTTCCTACACCAATTATGCAGCCCAGGTTTGCTCTGGAAGACAAGACTTGACCAAGACTGAACATGTTACACTAAAATGTAAAGATTTCAGATGAACTGTTGGTGTCAGGACGAACTGGTTTGCCTGGAGGTATATGGGTTGATCTGCAGAGGACACAGACTGACTTAACCCTCTACGTTGTCTGTGTTGCCTTTTTCACTCACACAATACTTCCACAAATTATGGGCAGTACTTTCAAAAAGAGGCAGGACCCTAATGAAACTAACAGCAGTGTTTTCATTTATCACATGACTCTCTGGAGGCCATGTTGGAGCCTTTTTTTGTGGCTGTAGCTCAGCTGCATCATCTCACTCCACAAAAATGGTCTGAAAATGTCTTTTTCTGTGATTATACAAACTGGAAAACATGGATTCACATTATAAGACAGGTTAAGTTTATTTTTTTATTGTTCAATGTACTTTTTTTGATAATTAAAGGAGCAATATGTAGCAATTGCACATGCAAAAAGTACTGCAGTCCAAATAGTGAGTTGGAGCCATGCAGATTAGCATATTGATCAGTTTAATCATCATAAACATCTACAGCTTCAACAAGATTATTAACGATTTCTTGCAGACGTCTTTCTTATTTCTTACACTAACTCATTATAGACACTAACCCATTCAGTTAATTCTAACTATCATGAAACAGACATACAAAAACATTTATTCTGGCTCAGAATAGAAATTTCAAAGGAGGACACCAGGGCTGCAGTGTTGATGCCAGAGAGGCGAGTATTTAAAATGAACATGTTTTCTCGATCTCTGATGAAATACCATGGTCATTTTATGGTTTATGACAATAAATATATCACAGATTTCTCCTTTAAGTAATGGAAAACTGTTAAAATGTAAATGTTGCCCTGAAGTAACACCGTTGGCGTTGTGTATTTAGGCTTATATACTGATCAGCCAATATGAAACAGGGTGAAAAATACATTGAAATCTATTTTATCTGAACTCATAACCAGTAAGCCAAAGATGGCAGCAGCACAACAAATGATTGCAACACACTGTACGGCATGTCGGAAAAGATGCACACCTGATAACAAGCATTTAAACGTAACACAAATGATCAAACACTCCAGGCTTGTTTTGAAGAGGGTTATGATAGTTTGATTTGATAGATTGTTGATAAAGCTTGCTGAAAGTAAAGAGTGCTGAAATATGATGGCACAATGGTACAAAGTTATCTGAGGGTAACATGCAGACAAAGAAACTCCTGGAAGAGTTCACTTTTAATTTTTAATCAATTTCAAATGCCCTAAATTTGAAACTGGTGAGCCAGTTGGACATTTCCATTAGTAGTGTAATAAATCTCATTCAAATTTTAAATGACAACTCTCTTTTTTCATTCCTTACCATCATGGTACTGTGTTGCTTTAAAGTAATGCCCCCCAATGTTTACCCCCCAAAAAATATTTATTAAAAATGTATTCTATTTAGTCTATTTTAGGACAAAAAAACCTGACAAAAAATGTTTTACCAACTGGCATGTTATTGTGTACCACAGAGGGCTAAGTGTGATAGCCAAACAATACATCATTAAATGGGCCATGTGTAAGTAACATCCAAGTAACTTAGCAACTCAACTCATAGACAGCATTAGGATGGACTGATACATCGAGAAGATAAAGAGAGAAGAAGAAACAGGCTGGTCTGGTTCCTGGCTGTCCCTGAGGAGAAAGGGAGTGTCTGAGGCCCTGTAGCTTACACCTGACAGGCAACGGGAGATTGGCTGGATGACAAGGACAAAAGATTGTATAATTGTGTGTGTGTGTCGGAGTGTGTGTGTGTGTGGGTGGTTGTGGCGGGAAACTATTCACCACCTGCAGTCTCTAGTTATCAGTCACCAACAATTAGTAATACTTATACACAGATTAATGATCCAGGAGATAACAATCACCTAGTTTCATTTAGGGTTGTTCCGATACAGATACCAGTATCGGAAATGCCTCTAATACAGAGTAAAATGTTCGGGGAGGGTATTGGGGAGCATGTGATTCTATGCACTGATCTGATATCACATTATTTATTAGCCCTGAAACGTGACCCTACTACCTCCAGCCAGCCTCCTGTGCGACTATTTTTTTAACCTGAGCAATGGCAACAATGACTGTGTTTACATACATAAAATATTCCAGTTTTTCACCCCGTTCCGAAAAAGTCAACATTCCTACTAATCTGGCAAATGAAAATGAATATATTCCACTAATTCTGTTTACATGAAGCATTATGGAAAATAGTATTTTTTCAAGGTTTTCCACAGATGGCTGATTTGTTCTACCTGTGTAAACACAGCCTCCCTCTATCACGGCTCAACCACTTTCTCGAAAAGGTTGGTGTCGCAATATTTGCTCCTATCCAAAAACCTGTTAATATCTCAGTCTTTCATAATATTTAAAATCAGGTTTGTTTCTTCTTCTGTCATGAAAGAAAAGAAAATGTTCTTTTGTTCATGCATCTCTACTCAAGCCTTGCATATTCTGCATGTGCTGTACATGTTTAAAAAGCCTGAATCATACCACCACATCCCACATATCTTAATCTGAAAATGCTAAAATCAGAATAAGGTCCAATTCAGGATATCCAGAAGAACTATTCTGTGTATATGTCCTGTATCAAATTCAGATAATTGTCATATTCTGAATAATAGTGGAAAATTAGTGTGCATGCAATCGCAGTTAATGATAGCAATCATATCACAAATTTCAGGTATTGGAATCTGTATCGGGGGGATGGAAAAAATTATATCAGAACAGTTTACTTCACCTGCAGTCGTGTCTCAACAATCACTCTGATTGTACATGCAGTTTGAAAATATTCAGCCAAATTCTCCAGCCTGTTTCAGGCAAGAAAGTCGAGACATCGCTGGGTAAGATTATTGAGACATAATTATTTCATACTGTACAAAACACACGAGATGTACAGCCCTATGTATAAACCCCCTGTATAATGATAATAAATGTCCTTGAATCCTTGAATGACAGTTTAGAATAGATGAGAAAATGCTTGAGCAAGATTTGACTCTTGCAAGCAAGATCTTCTGTCTAGCACAGGACTCTATTCTGCCACAAGGCATCTTAATTTTGTCTTCTGAGGGAGAGAAAACAGTTCCGTATCTCGTTGGAATTTGCCCCATTTCCAGCCATTTGCATGCAAATGCTATATATACAACCAAATGTACCATTTTACAAAGGCATGCTGCAATCAAGCAGAATGTAGACATATTCACAGCTTCTTGTGCTTGGTTTTAGTCTTTGTACATCTGTCGTATTCAACAATATCAAAGCCATTTGCATGATTCACATAGGGAATATTTGAATTATGCTCTTTCATACAGGCCTCTGAAACAAACTAGGCTATATAAACCTGACTAGATCCCCCTAGTGCACCTGACTTTGTTCCCCCCTAATATTTCCAAGAGTCATACTAGGTAATCAATGATGGGGTCTGTTTAACTACATGTAGATCAATTACTAGTTCAACTAAAATTTGCAGTAGTTGGGTGGTAGCAGAATCTGGTGATAAAATACATATATCATGATTCAGGAGTAACAATTCAATAAACTGTGATATATTGCAGCACTGTAGGCAAACTCATATATTGCTATTTTTTAAATCCAGTTTTAGAAAAACCTTCATAGTATAAAAGACACGTCACCATACGCACTAAATCTAATCTAAATTTACCTTATATGCCTGAGAACAGTTAAGATAGATAACAACACTGCTATCTAGCAGTCTGGGGTTTAAACACAACACAAAATTAACCGCAGCCATGAATATTTGCATGCATTAAGATATTACGATACAGTGTTTTTGAGAATCGATTACAGTATCAGTGTTATACCTCTGTGTAACAATATGAGATTCTCTACTCAGATTGTGATAATTTCCTGTGATGATCTTTGGATGTAGCCGAACTACTTTTTGAAAGTAGTTTTAGTTTGAAAAGCTAATATTTTTTTGAGAGAAGTCACAATGTAGTTTAACCACTTTTCATTGTGAAGTAACTAGTAGTTTGGTATATGACAGTTTTCCCCAACACCGCGAGTACGAGGCCTGCAAATAGTTGCATTTTACACTAAAAATCATCTTTGTCTTGTTAATGAGTTAAGATTGATACAAAGGCTTTTGACATAGTGTGGAGAAACGTCTGGACACTCTCCAAACAAAACTTACTGATCCTGATGATCCTGTTTTGGGATTTACCGGGGCAGCAATCACAGGGTGAGCATATGTGGTTGTTTTACTAAAGCCTCCCATCTGACTGCATACATCAACTGTCCCCTCAGGCTCTGGAACTGCATCCACTTAGCTCTCGTAGGCTAGTAAAATACATTTAGAAATCCAGGCAACATTTAAACTACGAGAGAAATCTCCACAAAGCTACTGCCTTGTTTAAACTGATTCTGTATGTTTCCAATGTCACAGTTTTGTACAGAAGAAACCCTTATCCCAATACCCGCGTTGCAATTGAGCAAGACAGCTGTATCCTGGCAACACGGAGCAGACCTGAACGTCCTTGCTATTCAGCTCCTTGCATCTTTACATCTGTCTCTCCAGTGTGCCAGAGTGGAATGCACAGAGTGGTCAGATGAGGATACACTTTTGATCAACGGCTGCAGCAACAAAAGCAGCTATGAAAATGGTCGAGATGCAGTTTTTGTATGTTTCCACCCTGTTTCAGATACAGTGCAGCAGAGGCTGCAATTTATTTGAGTTTATTAAAATCCATATAAATTCAAGTGGAAAGATCGCAACAGATTGAAAGGCTGACTGAAAGCTGATCATCATTATGAAAAAGACATTCTCTCACTCTTACAACCTAAACTGTCACCTAGCCCGAAGGACGTAATACTACTCTTCTTTTATTACCCGACAGAGTGCACAATACACAACTGATGTACAGTTTGTGTTCAAGCTTGCCAGTTTGAGTCTGACTGAAATTCGACAGCGCTTCATGCTTATTTTCAACGGATTATGTGATGCAGCCTTTCTTTTGTAACCAAACCTCAAATAGCAAATCATGTTGGGCAACTTCCAGAATGACAACAGCACTTATTGGTGAAGAGTATCTCCCTGTGAAAACCATCGGCCAGCCCGCCTCCCTGTATCTCTAAACTTGTGGGAAACAAGCTTCCCTTTTTCTCACTTAGCTGCCTCATCTCACTTAGTTTCCCCTTTTCTTACTTTGCTGCCTCACAGTGACATCGCTAATGCTAATCTGAGGCATCCGGTCAATCGACTGAAAGGAGCCAAGCAACACTTCTGGATAAGTGTAATATAGTACAAAAAATGTGGTATGGTACAAGTTGCAATGTGGCATTTCTGTGCAAAATTCTCAAATTCTTTATATAAAGGTCCAGTGTATAAAATTTGCAGGAGGTTATTGGCAGAATATTTCAATTTAATATTCATAAGTATGTTATTAGTGTATGAGTACCATTGTGATTGCCTTAAAACTGCCATTTCAATAACCAGCTATGTTTGAAAATGACCATGTCAATCACGACACATCATCAGGTAGAGACAAATGAGTTTTGCCTCTGTTGTTAGGAAGCTAAAATTCTCTGGGGTGCAGTGATGCAAAAACGTATTTTCAACTAAAAAGTAGTATCACTCACTGCATGTACTCTGTGGGTATAAGCCTGCCATCGGCCACCTGCTTTAGTTGTCATACGCCATGTCTGTCTATCTGTGTTTACAAGGTCCTCTGTCGCTACGACAACAACTTCTGCACTAGAAACATACATGCTGAAAATTGCAAATTAGCACTTGGATTGCTAAAGGTCTGAACGTAAAGAAGCTAGCAGCCGTTACCTTTTCTTTTTGCTGCAGTTTAGCCGCTTAATGCCAGGGCTCGCCTCCTGACAGCAAATCTTGGACCAGTTTTGCAAGGGTCACCGCATCCTGAACCTGGCGTGCGCGCCCAAACCGATTGTGATCATTTTAAAGAAATGCAAACCAGGCAGACCGTTTTTTTTTTTTTTCCTATAGCAGAATGATCATGGGTGGAGCCAGATCTTTCTCCACTGCTGAACGCTGGGGAGATAGGTCTTGTTATGTGAGACTAACGAAAAAGCGATGTGGGTAACAACCCTACACTGATGAAAGCTCCAAAGCGTGAGGCAAAGAAATATGACCCTGAATACATACAAACCAAACATGGGCTTTAGATACGGGCTTTTGCGCTTTGTGCACTTGTCATATTTGAAAGGGCAGGGAGAAACAAGGTGGTTGCAGTCTGCAAGCTCACTGCTAGGCACACACTTGTCCTTTGATTTTTGAGTGTGGTGTGATTTGCAGTTTGCGTGCAACATACAGCCCTAACCATCAGGAGCACCTGTTTTCTGTTCTACTCACATTTTGCTGATGCAGCAAATCCAAACTTGACACATCATCTATCTATTTCACATTAAAGACCTTTAAGCTGTTTCCAGAAAGCTTTTATTGTGAAAGTGTTGAGTTTAAATCCAAATGATCAGAATTAACTGATCCACTGAATTAGAACAGCATATTTGTGCAAACAAGAAACTGTGTGTGTGCAGTGAGCATGTACTGTAGTTGTTCTTGGCAGACTGCAGAAAATGTGTATCTCTTGATTGAGCACTCACCACTGGGAGAATTAGGACCCTGAGGAACTGTCTGTCCATTAGGTGTTGACATATCCGCCAACATTCTCGAGTTCTCCTCACCGGGAGAGCATTGGCCGTTACCTGGGAGACAAACAGAAACACAGCAATCTTCATTGTGCTGTACAATACTGTAGTTTTACAACAGACACAATGTTATGCTTTTATGTGAAAAATGTCTAGTTTGGGGTTTCTGGATGTTCTGTGTTAATACACTCCACATCAAGCATGAGAAATAACCCTGATCTATTCACTGTCAAACAGACAAAGACAGTACAAAGAAACTGGACAGTAGAAACACATTTCTAGTCAGGCAAACAGTTCACACAATAAACAGCCTTGTGTAAGGTCCTCTCTTGTCACATTAAAAATGATTCATTTCATCCCTCTCAGATCTTCTAAGCCTAACCTGAATGGCCATTATGGAGGTCATCATACAGAATGCAGATGGCAACTAAGTAAACTTGTTATACATATATGGGATCCTAATGTCCAGCAAATGCGGATCAGATTGCATCCTCTCAGCAGTCTGTACAGAACCCAGGCTATGGATAGCCTCTGTGTCCACTCAGAGGGAGAGCAAACCAGTCCCTTATCCCCTTACACCCTGGCCCCATCAGGGTCACTAGAACAATACAGTGGCAACAGGCAAACACCCCTGCTGACCCAGGTGTCAGATCCCTTAGGAACCACAGTGAGCCATCATTCACCACAAGGTTTTCCTCAAGCACCAGACAACTGCGATCAAACCAGTAAGTATCTATTATAATGAGACCAGACTAACCTTATGCTTTTAAAATTGACATAGCAGCAGCTGTAACTGTGAACGTTTCAGTAAAAATCAAAGGAACGTGCAACGTGCTACATCTGAAACCGCTACAAGGAAGGCCTTGTTACAATTTGTCATTGCTGAATGTCTGCAATGATCCCTTATACATGAAAGAGAAATCTGTGTCAGATCTCCCCTTGCTGTGACAGCTCCTCTTAGTCTGACAACCTCTTCTGCGGTATTGTTCCATTGTAGCGGCGGCCCAACTGAGTGAGGCATACTGGGAGACGTTGTCCATGACACAATCCCTGGGCCTGGGCTCGGGTTGCACAGGTTGGGGTTGGAGGAAATCTCAGGTGACCGACGCTGGCTATCCCTTGGCAATGCTGTCCTGGAGACAGGACTGGCCCAGATTTGTCATGAAGGATTTTCCATTACTGTAGCAGACGCTGACAGCTGCCGAGCAGCACTTTGGCTAAGTTGTCTCAACATAAAGTAATGGTTTTGGGCTGTCTGGGTTCAAATGCTAAAAAAAGGACCCTCAATTTAAGATTTTAACACAGCATTATTGTTAGAGGGAATAAAAGGGTCAAAATAAACTTCCTCATTCGCCATTTATTCAAAAACTATCAAATATGTGATGATATGTCTGCTGTTATTGCTATGGCAACAGCCACACTCCTTCACTATGCTTTCCTCTTTTGTATGTGTTATATTTTTGGCCTTATGACTTACAGGCATTGGAAAATGAAGCACAGTGTTTGGATTAAAGAGTAGTGGACCCTGAGACAAACAACAATGTGCAGACGGCATCTTTTGAACATGCAAGGTCAGCTGGATGCACCACCATGGGCCACCTCAGGAGGAAAGGAGGTGAATGAATAAGAGCCATGCTACGACTGGGACTTGACGCTGCTCCTTATCATCATCACTGTCAACTTGTTGCTGCTGTTTACATGCAACCTCACACAAATTCAACAAATGCACTACAGAATGCATACTCATATAATATATACACATACACACACATGTATTTTGTGTGTAATCTGAAAAAACTACACCTCTATTTTTATTATACAGCCCTGTGCTGTGTAACGATAATAACTGACTTTGTTTTCTTGATTGATTGATTCCTTGATTTATAAATAATGCTGTCAATATGGTGTCAATAAAGAATTGTGTGAAATAAAGACCTTTGTTATTAAAAGTTACGTCTCCCAGTCTTTAGGCAGTCATAGACAATCAAAAGAAAGAAGTCAAACTCATCTCTGGTTGCTGCTTGTGATGGTCAAATAAAAGCACAGAGCTACCGAGGAAGACTCATTATGAACTTGAACAGAGTATCGTACTATGTAAAATGTACAAAATCACCCACATGACTCGCATGGACTGAAATGAAGGTTTTGTGTTGGTGCCCCGCATTTGCTGAGTCAATTTTGAACGAACACTAATATCAGGATGTCAAACAGTCGAGACTTGCCGTAGAAAAGGTATTTTGAGTAATGAACGAAATTGGGATAATTTAACGTGCTGACAAATGGAAAGGAACAAATGTGTACACATGAAACTAGTAGGTGTAATGCTGACTTCATCACTGACGCCAAATGAATGTATAGCTTCTTAAGTATAGTCATCCTCTCAGGAATCTCTCAAGGGTCAATGCAATTTCTGGTCTTACAACTTATTCAAAAGAGAGCACAAGTAATTATAAATGGTATCTAGGTTCAGGAACAGTAGGCAATGACAATAAAACTACATTAAAATAAGGTCAAGCTCCATCTGCCTGCTAGTGAATGTAGAAATGATTAAGATGCACAAAATGGTTGCATCTTAAGAGACAGCACTTATCTAGCTATGTGAAGAACTGAATAAGATTCTTTTCCGGAGTGACGAGGCCCTCCTCTCTGGCTTGCTGGATACACACTGTATGGGAGCTGGTTTTTCCTGTCAAACCCTGAACCTTCCTTCAGCCACAGACTCATATAACCAAGATACGCATACACAAACACCACTGACCCAGCAAGCAAAATATTCAGAGACAAATGAAAGCATTCATTCAACAACTTAAAAAAATGCTAAGCTGTCGATTGTATTGTGCTAGTACAAGCGTTAACATGTGTTAACACACTTATATTTGTAAGCACTGGCCCCACAGGTCAAGTATATTTTTCGTGGCCCAAATGTGAAACAGCAACAGAGAAAAGGCAATTTAACACAACTTAGCGCAGCTTTCCTTGACCGTGACACTTGTATTATCCACTTTTCCCTTGAACTGTAACGTGGCGTTTCCTGAAAGCATTGTGTCAGATGAAAAACGAGCTAGACTTCATGGTTAGTTGAGGAATCCGGTGGCACACGCAGCAGTACGTTACATGCTTAGATGTGTCAGATTCTGGCCACTTAGACTCCTGCTTCCATTCACCCTTAAATTTTCACTACCGTTTGATTTTTTTCGTAGTCCGCCTTTTGTGTTTCTGGTCCTTCTGTAAGGGTCGAGTTGGCAGTTTGATTTTGAGAAGGCTTATTCGACCCATACTTCTGTAGCCCTAACATACAGGTAGCTAGCCCCCCTATGATACTGAAAAGGAATCGGGATGTTTGTGGAACTATACTGTACCGGCGTGTTGGCTTGCAGAATGGGGATAAAACTTAATGACCACAGGCCATTGTTTATGTGGAACTCTGGAGTTACATGTATACACCCTATTTCAGAGGTCTATTGCAGAAGCACCTGCTGAGCCATGGCATACACTGTTCCGTTTGTGGTAATCTATATTGATGCATGTGGTGACTGGTGACCCAGAGAAACCTGGTGCAGCCCACCTCTGCAGATAGGTAATAATTAACAACATGAAGAAACGGAATTTCTAAAATAAACCAGCTTAGAAAGTGAGTACTGAAATTGAGGCAATTTAAAGGCCTGGTTTAACTGTTTTTAAAATGAGACCCAGCGTTTCCCCTCAGATTACTGTGCAGGACCTGCATGAATCTTGCTGATGGACTGAATCTTCACAGGACAAAAACTGTGCTTTGTTAAAATGTGATAAGGTTTCAAGATGACAGTGGTTTGTCTGATACAAGGACAACTCACGCAGTTCACTATTTTTAATTTGCCACACCTTTTCTCAGTTTTCAGTCATGCATTACTGTGACACATACTACACAATATTTAATGCCATTTGACTAAAGCAAAGACACTAGACATCGGTCTGGATTGTGTGTTTTGGCTGTTTAAAAAGAACAAGTGTTTCTCTTTGAAAACAGTCGAATTGCAACAGTTAACTGTCAGACATGTAATTAGCTGCTTGCAAAGTAGTAGATGGCCATGAGCGACCCGCAGCCAGAAGATTATAAAGAGACACTGAAATATCCAGAATCAAACATTGTTTAAGGTTATAAACTTAAAAACAGTGAAATGGGACCTTCAGGATTCAAGAGAGTGAAATTTATCTTGTAATGTAAGTTCGTCAAACTAGCATTAGCTTGAACAGCCAAAATGAAAAGCTGTCAAAGGTATTCTTTAGGGATTACTCAGGCAGGTATTAAGGTAGCTTTTCGGAGTGAGTGGCTTGTCACTAAAATGAGAATAGCTGGTCAACCTTAAAGGTCGTTCTACGTAAGTGAGTCTGGGCCAAAGCTGTCTCTAACTGCATCGCTAACCCCCTTCACTTTTATTAACACGTGGCAAGCACGACATAGGAACCTGGCTTGGGTCTTGAAGAGTTGCAGCATTTATTCAAGGACAAATAGCCTAAACCGCACACACACCGCACTGTATGTTCACAGATGTAACGTTACTGCGAAGTTTAAACTCTATAATGTTATACACACAACCATTTTATGTAGTATTGAAGGTATAAACTGACCAGGAGAGTCCTCATTTTGCTTAAGCTAAGAAAATCGCCATCATCAGCCTGCGCCAGCTAATCAGCTGGAAAATGCAAGAGCCCATGCTGCTTTGTTTTGACACAAAGAAATGGCTGAAAGTGCAGATAAGATATGTGGCAAACTAACATACGCAAGCACAGGGCGCTAGCTCGACCATGCTTGCATACGTTAGTTAGCCACATATCTTAAAATTTGGCAAAGCAACGATCTTATCGGTTCTTTCAACAAACACACACATGGACAAAATCAGCAGGGAGGCCGCGGAGCAGATAGAGAACAAAGTGAACAGAACTTAAAGAAGAAAGAAAGCGAAAGAAATATTTTAATCTGCTCTGTCTGCAGTTCCCCAGACAACTCACAGAAAAAAGGTAATCTGCTAATCATGTCAGACTGCAGTGGTTACAAGGAGGTAATACTTGATATACTTGAGGAAAGGTTTTGTATTTTATTTCTATTTACTAATCCACTTTGCACATGAAATGTTCTTAAAACACTCTATAATGTCTTTTGAAATATGCACCAGCAATATAGCTAAGAGTACAGTAATGGCTGTGACACCCCTTCAGAAACATTGTGAAATTTATGGGGGAAAATGTTTTATATGACATATACCGTTAATGTCCTTGCTTCAAATTTTACTGTGATATAATTTTAGGCCACATTGCCCTGACTTATTATGTAGTATAATGATGGAGTTATAGTGCTTTACAGTTTATGATGTGTAGTGTAAATAGTAATTTAATATAAACCACTTATTGCCTTTCTTTCTTATTCTTACATTGTAAACTTTGCACAAAATAGTTTCTTAAAACTATAATTAATTATAGTTCACAACAATAAAGCATCATAGGAGGACCAACCACATGAGACAACAACAGTATGTACAATGTACAACCTCTGCAAAACAGCCACATTACAGGGACAGTTTGTCCCAAACACAAAAATACATATTTTATTCATCTAGATTTTTTTGGTATGAGTTGCAATTTTGGAGACATCAGCCATAGAAATGTCTGCCCTCTCTCCAACATAATGGGACTAAGTGGCACTTGACATGTGGTGCTCAAAGCACTAAAAAAAAAAAAAAAAAAATACATTTGAAAAATTCTAAACCAGTGTTTCCAAAAATCATAACCCGGTCACTCAAGATAATTCACAGACCTTGTTATGAGTGTCATGTGGGAACTACTTTCTTTCTCGCAGAAAGAAAGTAGTTCCAGTAGATTCTGCTGCAGAAAGAAAGTAGTTCATGAAACTGCTCACAACAAGGTCTGTGGATTATTTTGAGTGACCAGCTCATGACTTCTGGAAAGCGACATGGTTGTTGATTTTTTAAATGTATTTTTTGCCACTTTGAGCTCCATAGGACTAGTGCCATCTCGTTCCATTACATTAGCGAGAAGGCAGAACACTCTACAGTCGACGTCTCTGCAGCTCACATCAAAACAGCATCGATGGATAAACAGCACTACAGGCCAGAAGAAAAATATGTAGTTTTGATCTGGGGGTGAACTGTCCCTTTAAAGTCATTCAGGAAACCAGGAAATGTACAACTTTTTCTAAAAGACCTTTTTAACAGCAGCCATTTTGACATGAAATAGTTGAGTAAACACAGGTGTTACCAATGATACTATTTAAGGTTCCACTCAATTCAGGTCAGATAAAGTTAGGGTGCTGCTAATGTGCATGTTGGGTCACTAGAAAGGCTCTGCTACACTAAATAGAACAAGACCTTAATTAGTATCAATATGGCTGCTATGAAAGAGCTCTATTCTTTTGATGTAGTACGAAGATAAATTTAGAATTATACTTGGTAGATGTTTAACACTTTGTTGGCCACCAATTCAGGAGTGAGGATGACAAACAACTGTTTTTTTAAACGGAGAGGTGTCTGCGAGACTGAAAATATCTGATTTCTCTAAGTGAGAAATGACACAAAAAAGAACAGAAATGCGTGTGAAGTGTTATCATGATGTATCAATGAGACAATGAGTATGTGAGACTGAATAATGATGTATGTGAAAGAGAATAAAGTGCATGGGAGAATGATTGCATGTGTGATAAATTAAGATGATGCATGTGATAGAGAAAAGAAGTGGAAAAGAGTAACCGTGTGTGTGTGAGAATGGGGGAGACGTCAACGGTGACAATGACGGCGAACGTGGTTAAGACTGTGTTCATTTAAAAAGGAAAGCTGATTGATTAAACTGTTTTTCTTTAAAACAGAGCTCGTTGCTGCAATCCTTGGACTACATCAAGCATTCAGATCCAGCCACAGTGCATTTACAGACGCCACATTTTGTCGGTCCAGTAGCAAGGTTGCTTTTTTTTTTTTTGCTTATTTCACCTTGCCTTCTCCTTTGTGTGTATGTTCTACACAGAGCTGTAAGCCAATCAGTAATTGAAACCACAAATGGTGTCAGTTACATTCAATTATACAGCCAGGCCATAATATGTCTCATACTACCATTCTGAGTCACAGACTCTATTAACCTCTCTTACATATAGACAATAATAGTATCTATATGTGAATGAGAATAGTACAGACATCTATTTTAATTCAATCATGTTCCACACCGTAATTTTCTTTCTGCTTTACTTGTGCGAGTTTGACAGGTGGCATATTTTACTTTTTTGTAGTCTGTGTGTATTTGTCCCAAACGCCCAGTGTAACTACTGTGTTAACTGTAAGTTAGCTAGCAAAATACGAACCGAATGTCTTTGTGCATCTGTAATGTGGCTGGTGTGGCTGTATGTGTGGCAGCTCAGCCTCAGCAGAAGTTTCAACCTGGTTGTAATGAACTGAAAAAACGTTTGGTTTTGTCGGTCATCAGTTTTTGAGTTACTGCACCTCGAACCTAATGAACTTTGTGTCTCAATCGTAAGAGCTGGAGAAGCGAAGGGGCCCGATTCACTGCTACAACTTGCAGTCTATTGCGGTAATCGCACAAATGGTTTAAACGGTAGCCCAAATTATCAAAAGCCACACAAAACAAATTCTACTCCCCAAATCAAAAATAGAAAAAAAAAAAAAAAAAAAAAAAAAAAAAAAGGAAACCATCCTGGTAACAGTACTCAACCACAAAGTTTTTAATATGCAGAAACGTTTCACTCAATTTGAAATGTTTTCAGCGTGCAGACACACCTTTAGCCATATTGCACAGTACTAGTGTGACCCGGGGACCTCACGTGAGATAAGAAACTACCTCCTCATGTAGGACAAAATGAAATATCCCAACTTTGTTTTTGACAAAATACCTTTATATCAATATTGCGACAATAGTGTAGGGATGACAATTGTGCTTTCATAAAATATTAAAACAATGAGATTTTCGATAAATAATCAGCAGTAATGTGGACGTAATGACTATGTGGGTAAAGGAACAGTCTGGTAAGTTCAGAAAATACATTACTTAAATGTAACACAGTCTTTAATACCAGGAAAAGACACCACTTATGCCCTATCAACGACAACCAAAATCTAAAACTATATCTCGTCTCATATCACCCTATCGATATAATGTCAATACATTGTCTTGTGCAATATACACATCTTTGTTGTGTGTAGCGTATTTGCACGTGTTAAGCAAAGTCTGTATTTTGCTCAAATTCAGTGATATTATCAGCTGATATGATGTCAATGTTCCGTGACATCATATCATCTCCTTGTCATCAACATTTCAGAAATGGAGCGTCTGTTCTTCAGATAATATCGTTTAGAGTTGTTTTGCCCACTTTCTGCATGTGTTAGAAGCATACATTTACATTTACATCATCACTCATTCTATACAGCAATAGAGAAGATCTTATAGCACACCTACTGAATGCTTTTCAACATACTGAGCCATGATAAAATTTCATACTTATTCAATTTAATTCAATACAATTCAATTTTATTACTATAGTGCTAAATCATAACACAGTTATCTCCAGCCACTGTATAAGAGATACATAGAGATATCAGAGCAAGCACTGAGGCAACTGTGGCAAAGAAAAAACTTCCTTTTAACAAGCAGGAACTTCGGTGGGCAGCCCCATGTTGAAAAAAAAATTATGACCCCAAATCACCAAGATAACGATTCACACAGGACTAATATTATCCCAGGACCTCTGTGTTTGGCAAAGTATGTTGGTAACATGGGGTGAAACTTTTGCTTGGCAGATCTGCATGGAATTAAGATCGCAGACAGCTTCTGCAATTACTGCAAATTAATGGAGGTCACTGGGTAATGCTAGTTCCGTGCGAATAGGGCTTTTGCCTCGATTTGTGTCCCCAAGGGTGAATTTAAACCCCATTCACGTCTATGCACTCATGCCAAATTTAAAGTTTCTTTTAAATTCAGTTTGAACAAACTTTTACATTCCACATCACATGTATTTTTCTAACAAATAATAATAACACACGTATACTATTATTCTTTTTTAACACACTCCATATATACTGTTTTTCTTTCTTTTGTATACTGTCATGGGTGAGTACATATGAATGTAAGAGCTTAGTTGTGTATGACAGAAAGACTACCACTGTAGGACACTGTACGTATAAAAAAGTTTATGTGTTTGTGATTATGTTCACATGTAAGAGGGGGTTGGTAGGTGTTGGTGTATGTGCAAGATTATAATGATGAGGCTGACAATTTCAGCAATGTTTGACCTAAATTTTTTCTCACTGTCAGCGGTACCGTGCCGATGTATCGAGCGTATCATGGGATAAAATACATGGGAGTAATGAGGATGCAAACTCTTGTATTCCACGAAGGTGTGTGTTTTCCGCAGATTCATGCTAACGGAACTGATTATTATTTGTTCCAGAGTCATCATTTCACCAGCGACCCACGGACGGACAAGGGGCGGAAGAGCCTCCATTTCTTCTTCCACCGCCACCCCTTCCCCGCCTGCCAAGTGTTCCTTTAAGTACAAACCCCCAATGGAGACTTAAAATCCCCACTGATGTCATAAACAACATGCTACCTGTTTTTAGATCTGCATATCAAAGTGAAATACAAGGCAGGCAGGGAAGCTCTTTGAGAGACCTGCCCAAAGGAAACCAGCAAAGGGCAATGGAGCACCACAAAGTGCATATCCAGTATCTGTTGCATTCAACAGGATGTCGCTAATGCAGCATTTTCTCTACCTTTAAGGGGTGAACAGGAAAAGGGCTGCACTAGGGGAAAATCCCTTGAAATGTTTATCATTTTGTGATGCAAAAATGTTGTTTTAGTATCAGCAATGTGACAAAAAGTTGACATGAAAGTCAAAAACATTAATAACGCCAAAGTCACAATAAAATAATAACACAGACCAGTCATCGTGGTCATTATCACCATTATCCGGTGCAACAAAACTCACACACTCCATATAATACATAAACTGTCCTTGGGTGCAAAGCACGGGTCAGTGAGTGTCAGTGTGCATTAAATGTAGCATGCAAGTTACTTACTAGCACAATAGCCATCGGGAGCCTCCATTTCAAGTGCTTTGGGAGTGCTGCAGGGAACAAAAAGTTATATTACTGTAACTTTTACATTGCTGTAATACGAGATTTTTAAAAAAAAAATCTTTTCAGCCTGAGCTCTGTGTCATAATAAAAAGCATGCAACAATTATATGCACCTTCACAATAAACCTTGAACCGTATTCATAAAAACACAATGGAGTCGTAAACTATTAATCAACTGAAAATTTAAGGCTATTAAGCAGTCTTAGGGTGCATGATTTCCAGTGTGCAAAGGTACATTACAGTAGAGACTCTGGTCTGTGCAGTTTTCTTATCAGAGAAGTGGACGCGTATATTTAGCAAGCCACCCTATGAGCTATTTTAAACAGCCGTGTTTTAGTTTCATGTTCTCTATAAAATGCTCTTGTCCAAACAGAAGTTAAATTATAGCTTGCAAGGTCTCTCTGTTTTCTGCATTTTTTACTTCCTGAACCTGCATAATTATGGTTTACATATCATCCATGAGACTGAGCTTTTTATTGAGGCACAAATGATGCCACTGATTATTTAAGCCATAGCCTTCCTACTCAAAACAGGCAAAAGAAAAGACATAAATGAACCAATTCTCTACAGTGACAGAATAATCACTATATTGCATCAAAGGGAGGAAATTCAATCACTAAATTTAGGCTACAATTCAACTTCATCACAATAAATATTAAGATAAAATGAAACACGAGGCGTTCAACAGACCGTAACACACGATTCCTTTTTAATCTTCAAATGTTTTCTAAAAATTTATGGGCATGTTATTAGGCCCACATGGTGACTACAGGCTTCTTTAAGGAAGTTGTAATTCCGTGTAAGTTGATTCTTTTTGTTCATGAAGTGTAAACATAAGTTTGGGTCCATCTCTATCCTTCAGCCCATTGTTATCATTGTGTTGGAGATTTGTTAAAGTCAACATATACAAAGTAAGTCAGTTGTGATTATCAAAATGTAAAGTAGAATTACATCAGAGAAAATGGATTCATATTTATTTAAATACTAAGTCAAATCACATAATAAATTTGTATTGAGCCTCAGCACAACTGCTGGCTTCCTAGAAGAACAGAAGGCTTGACCCTTTCTTTAGAAGAAAGACCAACTCAAAAATGTCACTTCAGAAACTTTTTCGTTTCATTCTGAAACATCTACAAACCCAGTGCAGGATACCCCACGTCATTATTTAGTTTCTTAAGCCCGAACTATTTTCCAAAAGAAGTCTACACAGATGATGGTAATCTGACTCAGAACGAGCTGCAGTTTTCTTAATGACTTGAGTTTTCATTTTAGTCTCCCTCTGTAGCTACATGGAGGAAACTTTGGCCACTTTACAATCACAGAAAGTTGGAGAGATTTACTTTAGATTCTGGTGACTAAAATTAAAAGCGAAACACGAAAACAAAACAAGAAAATAAGAAATAGATTCATAATTACCTTAAAGCGTCTCCCCTGTGCAAAATTAGTTGGTAATTTCAGTCAAGGACGGAGGGAGGGGGGTGGTTAAGTTGTCTCCACCTCCCTTTAAAGAAACAAAAAGTCAAAATTACCTATTTTGTCCAGCGATTTCTCACAAATGTATGAAAGAAAAATCTTTTTAGCATGTTTCGGCAACAATCCAATGAAAGGAAGGTGAAAAAAAAAAAAAAGATAATCAGAGAGAGTTCAGAAAAGTTTAGGAGGAGCGCATCCTGTGTCCTACAGGTGACTGTGCTGCGTCAAAGCCTCTTCTGCGCGTCCCGTCGAGTTTTCCACTTTAAAAGCGACACCGACGCCGTCCCATCGAGCTCGACTACACCTGATTCAAACTTGCGATATTTCACCAGAAGTCACACAAGTAGTATCCGAGTCACACGCTGTGCTCCTCTCTTTTTTTTTTTTTTTTTTTTTTTTTAACAGTAGGAACAACGAGGGGGGACGACTCAACAAGTTGGTAAAGGAAAGAAAGAGAGGGATGGATCAAACTGGATCCACCGGTTCCTAAGGAATTAACCATAGCGGCAGGGAGCAGCCAAGCTATTTTCAACAACTGAGAGGCTGGAAATCCGTGTGTTGAAAGTCTACTTTGGAAACGTGACTCAAGGTCGGACAACGCACGTTTTAACTGCTGCTGCGGGGGAATGGGAATAATGTGATGTAGTGGCAAATTAAACGGTGGGTAAACTGCTGCATCACCAGAACCCCTCCAGAAGACGTTAAAACAAACAATATGACCAAATTATGAACTGTTTGGTCAGATATGTATTAATTCCCCTTTGTAAATTTTTTTACGCCACTTTTGGCCACTTCCTAGTATGTCTACAGCGTGACTATCTGTAGCCAAATTAAAAATTCATGTCTGCGACACAAAAAGGTGGGAAAACTCTATTTTTAAGCTGTACAGACAGACAGGTTAAGCAGCGAGGACAGGGAGCATTTACCTGCATCTCTGGAAATAGCCATCAGCTGCAAAAAAAAAACAAAAAACAAACCCAGTTTAAAGCCAGTTTAATGTGGCAACTAACGCGCTGTTTGCCGTGTTTAGTGATTTTTGCTGTCTGCACGTCTGTGAGCTGACTGACAGCTGCAATTCAACAGGTTATCCGATCACCGCAGTCTACAGCAGCAGAGCCTGTCTGGCTCTCCATTCATTAGACAGACGCTCCTTGTCTGCCTTTGCCGCAGACATGCGCCTCCAGCAGCAGCTCTGAAGCGTCTGTAGCCTCCTGACAGTCGAATAATACTGAATGGCTGAATATTAAAGCAGCGACAGAATGGACAGTTAACACAGGAAAGCGATTCATGCACTTCTGTTTCTCTCGCTCTCTTGTTTTTATTTACCTTAAACACGTAGGAGTTTATATAATCCCATGAACTTGCACATTGATCCCGGCTGATTGTCTCGGCTTAAGCTTCATTCTAGCCCGACATGCGCCATGCAGCGCGGACTGAAAGGTAGTTTAGTTCCGCAGCAGCAGCAGCAGCAGCAGCAGCAGCAAAAGCAACAGTTGGTAAATCCACCACTGACTTCCTCCTCCATCTCCTCCAGCAGAGCAGCCGCCGAGTTGCTATTCTGGGAAGTTGACACAGAGAAACCGATCAGAGTGTGGACCCAGTCTGCCTCTCTGCTCGGCAATCGATTAGGTTTCAAAGGGGCCTCTTATTCCCGAGGCAGCAGCAGGTTACATCCCTGTGGAGACAAAGACATAACTGACACACGCTCAAAGTGTTTCTACAGGGATTACAGTGAACTCAAGTACAAATAAAGTGACCATGTGCCTTTTTTTTTTTTCTTTTTTTTTTTTTTTTTTTACATAATCCTGGCTGCAGCTGTTTATAATGTATATTGCAATAATATAGCAGATTTGTGTAACATTTTAATAAATGGATCATTGCACATGCCATCATCTATTTTCTTGTCAAGAATTCAAATGTTTGATTACAATATGAGCCCGACAGATACTACATTCCCGAGACAAATATCATAATTGAGAGACTGAAAATTATGATAAGCATTAGGGCTGTTTAAAGGGACAGTCCAATCCCAAATCAAAAAATGCACATTTTTTCCCCTGGCCTGTAGCGCTATTTATCCATCTAATTTTTTTTTTTTTTTTTGGTGTGAGTTGCAGAGTTTTGGAGATATCAGCCTTAGACATGTCTGCCTTCTCTCCAATCTAATGGGTCTAAATGTCACAAGCCCTGTGTTGCTCCAAGCACCAAAAAATTCAAAAAATTCAATTCAAAACCAGTGTCCCTTTTCAAAAAATCATGACCCAGTTACTCAAGATAATCCACTCACCTTGTTTTGAGCAGTTTCATGTGAGGTCTACTTTCTTTCTGAGACAGAAACAGTGTTGGGCGAGTCACTCAGGAAGTAACTTTTTACTTATTACTCCTTTTAAAAGTAATAATGTTACTTTACTTATTACTTGGCTTCAAAAGTAATTATTTGCATTACTTGTTTTATTACTATATTACTTTTGTACCTCATTGGTGGCCTTGTTATGCTAAGTTGAAATGCTGATCCAGTCAACTGTCAGGACCCAGTTAGCTTTTGTTGTTAACTGTCCAGATGTTGGCTGTGGTGGAAACAAAGCCTCCCCCTCTTCACTTTTCCTTCAAATTAGATTCCGTCACCACATAGTCTTTCTCGAGGAGGAACAAACTCATAATACTGACGATATTTCCAACTGTGTAAAGCCTGCCTCTCTCCCTCTCCCTCATCCTCCATCCTCCTCCAGCTGACATCACCTGCTCCGACCTGCCGCACGTATAAGTCATCATGTTATGTTTTTTTTTCCTCTATGAGAGTTTGTATTGCATTGCTTTGTTTTTGTGTTAATAAGAAAAATATATATATATATAAGTCATCATAACAGCCTACCTAAGGTCAAAAACTAACTCAGTAACTCAGAGGTACTTGGATTAGTAACTGTAATATAATCTTTACATATATATCCTTATATAATATAACCTTTTTGGAATCTGTAATCCCTTACACTACTCATCACTGGGTAAGGCAAATGAATAATATCACTGTAATATATTATTAAGTAATGCATTACTGCCCTACACTGGACAGAAAGTAGTTCCAGTAGATTCTACTGCAGACAGAAAGTAGTTCCTACATGAAACTGCTCACAAAAAGGTCTGTGTATTATCTTGAGGAACCAGGTCATGATTTTTGGAAAGAGGACACTTGTTTAGAATTTTTCAAATGTACTTTTGTACTTTAATTTAAGCAACATGGGACTTGTGCCACTTAGTCCCATTATATGCGAGAGAAGGCAGAAACATCTACGGCTGAAATCTCCGAAACTAGGCAATTCACACCAACACAGTGTAGATGGATAAATAGCACTACAGGCCAGAAGAAAAGTATGTATTTTTGATTTTGGGGGTGATCTGTAAAAAAGTAATACCAATACTAATTATCTTATACCCTCTTTTTCAGTCAATAAAGGTATATGTTTTTAAAGGTGTAATATGTAACAGTTCCACATTAAAATGTCTAAAAACAACTAGACCTATGTTATATTTTTGTTGAAGTGTGTACATTATCCCAAGTGTTTCCATCAATGTTCAAACTCAGACAAATCTGTAATTTTAACATCTCCCATGATGTATAAAATTGAGTCTGCACACCAGAAGCTGCTCCTTATAGCATTTTTAATGGTATATCACCACATGTGACGTTTTGGGCCCCAGCCCTCCATCAGACACAATGTCTGATGAGGGGCCATTAAAAACACTATAAGGAGCAGCATTCTGGTGTGCAGATTCAATTTTATACTTTTGTATTTGCATTTCTGTTCAGCACCCAGTACGTAACGTCTCTGGATGTGCGTGCTGTTTTTTGAATGTCTTAATATCTTCCATGATCCCATGCTACCTCAAAACGTCATCAAACTGCTCCATTATGTATGCATTTTAGTCTAAAAAACAAACCAAAGAGGGGTTGCAGACACAGCCGATGGAGAAACTTTGACACTGACCACTGGGGCTTATACTGTATGTCCTCTGGAGCACTGGACCCAGATGTTCCAGCTGAATAAATGCAAACAGGTAGTGCCGTCCTGACTGAGGTGGGGAGTTCATTTCACCAGTGGCGCCAGGGCAGAGAGAAACCTTGACTGAGAAGTTCACATAGCTTCAACTCTTTAAGAAATGAACAAAATGGGATTCAGTCGCAATAGGAAGCAAATGCACCGTACATCCTTTTGTTAATATGAGTTTGAGTGAGAAAGTCGCAGTTGATGGATGTTAGATGTTACCATGGCTGTGGTTTGAGTTACCTAAAAATGGGTGTATCATAGGACAGTTTGACTGGCAACAAATGATGGTAATAGAATTTTCAGTTTCATGTATAAATGTATAAAAACACTGTTTATACACAGTTTAAACACCTGTTCTCCCTATTAGTTTTTGTTCTAATAGACTAGTTATAGATTTTAATGCAAAATTCAAAGAATATAATTAAAGGAAAAATCAAAAGTTTGATCCCTATTTACATAAAAATGCATTCAAAGATTTATAAAATGCCGGGATAGCGTTGTCCACAAATAATGATAAGCAAAAGTGTGAGTTTGGTTAGAATGAGGACACCAACTGACATTAAAATATCTTTAGTGCAGCTTGTATTTTTATTTGGGTGTTTGGTTCTGTAGTAGTTACTAGGTAGCTCTAACTTTCAAGCAGACAGTTTACAGCATATTAAAATATGTAATTTAATTGTGCTTAATGTGTTCTGTGTCCCACAGATCCCACTGATGTAAAAAAAAAAAAAAAAAAAAAAAAAAAAGCAAAGTTTTACTCTTTTTTTCTTCCTCTGACATTACAACCCAATATCTAGAGTGGTATTGTGGTAATAACCCTTCCTTTTGCCACAAACTAAATTTGAACATTTGATGAAAGAGATAAAATATGGAAAATAGCATAAATTTGTGTTATTACACCAAATAAGGGAATACTTCATGTCTTATATGTTAGGTTATGTGCTAACAAATGCTAACAAATTCCTTCTGTTTGGTAAAAAGTCAAAGAAAGTTACAGCGCACGCTTATTTGGATTGAAAGAAGCAGTGCCTAACATAAGCACTAGTAACAATGGTAATAGTGACAATAGGGGCTTGAGAAAGGGGAGGGGTGGGGGGCAAGAGTGTCATGCAGTTGAAATGACAGAATGAGACAAAAGGGACACAGTTTAATCTCATCAGGTTTAAGGAAGTGGTGGCTTCACCCAGCCAGACTATATCTCACAAGCTCAGTTTTCACTATGAGAATTTGTGTCTGGAAATAACCACTCAAGATTTTAATCAGCCCAGTCAGGTCGCCTATACACCGCTCAAATCAGCAAAAATAAGTTTCTGCAACTGCGTGGCCTATTTCTTTCCACATATCTAGACTATATAGACACTTATTTGTCAGAACAAGCGCCATGTTGTTTAATTTTAGAGGTCAGAAGCAAAGAAAGTGATGGAACAGGGAGTTCATCCAAAGTTTAATTGAGTAAACGAACAAACTACCAGTCATCCAGTGGTGGAAGAAGCCCTCACATACTTTACTTAAAGATCCAGTGTGGGCTTGGATCTGCGTCTGTGGAAGACGCAATGTTTCTGCAGTGGCCCAGAACAAACCTAAAAACGTCGGTCCTAAATATGGCCTTTCACGTTGTGCATGACTTTTGAAGCCACCGTAGGATCTTGAACACGCTTAAAAGTTTGCAGTCTCCAAAGTGCCACTAAATCTTACATGCTGGTCTTTCAAGTAAAACCAATACAACAATGTGAAATGCTCTATTTCAACTTATAGATCTTCATTTAAAGGCCTAAGTACATAAATAGCAAAATCTACATACAGCATCAAAAGTACTTGTTTCACAGTAAAACAGTCCCTGTTATTGATATCCAGTGTAACTAAATGTGAAAAAGTTCCCTCTATATCTTTCCCACATTCCGCACATTTCCTACAGCAATCAGGCTTAGTCGGGGCACCTAATTAGACACAGGCTGAAGCCATCAGTTAGTTGGTTTGTTTGCTAATTTAATCAGTCAGATGTGATATAACATATTTTCTTTAACCAGGTTATGTGCTTATTTGTGCAGTGTGTTATCAACCTTGGGGATGTTTTCTCTCTGTGGTTTCCACTCTACCAGTCTGATTGTGGTCAGTCGCAGTCTAGCCTTGAAATATTGTTGCATTCAAATGTTCTGTGTTCTATGTTCTATGCTACGTTCCTGATGATAGGATCAAGTACTGAGGATCATGACGATTGCCCTGTCTGGTTTACCTAATCCTATGCAGTGGTTCATGTAAAAAGCCACTCGCGACTGATTGTGGAAGAGTCAGTGGTGGTCGCGGTTTGCTCATTGAAGTTATTTTTATGGCTTATTTGCTCCCTGCTCATTTTCCTGGTTGTTCTTCCTCCTCCGTTCTATTTTTTTGTTTATAAGACCACAGCTCATTTTGCACAGATTCAATTCAACATATTTTTTACCTTCCTTTAGTGCCAGACAGCCACATTGAAATCCCTCATTGATTTTGTGCAATAGAATTACTACTAGTAATGCTACGTTAAACATTACTATATTAGATTTTCGTCACTGTATCATGCATCAATGTATATATCGTGTTTTACTGATGTAGCTGGCTGCAGTAGAGCTAGTTTTAATTACTTTATGTACAGGGTAGTGTAATCCTCTTCTTACCAACATATTTAATAAACAAGGATTACAGACTGGGGACCCCAAGAATAAGCTACTGCAAGAAACAACCATCACAGCAAAATGATAGCGTGTGATTCTCTAAATTAGGACCCATGGCGAAAATGAACTCAATAAAAATGGTTCCATCTATTCAAACTTTATGTGGAATTGGGTGCTTTTGACTGTCTCCAGTATGCTGGTTTTGGTATTGAAAAAGCACTTATTAAAACAGAAACAGAAAACAATAATATGACGTATATGAAAAATATACCCCAGGGGTTTGCGGGTACCGCAGTGGGTACAGGAATAAGGTTAATCCAGTGGGGTTGAGAGGTTGTGAGATGATAAATGGGGTATGAGAGTAAAAACTAAAACAAGTTCTGATGAACAGACTTGTATTCATTCTTTAGCTTTAATCTGGTCTTTTTTTTTTTTTCGATTTATTTATTCTGTATTTTTACTTCTTTGAGTCTGAAAGAGTTATTTAAAGGAAACCACCTGTAGAGGCCCTAAATACACACTGTATTTTTTTAGTAAAGGATCTCAAGCCAGCAAGGTTAAAGACTCTGATTTAATCTTTACTAATGTAATGTATTTAATAAGCTCTTTTTTAATGTAAAATACTAATCTGAAATGTAACTACTATCAAATGAGTATCAAGTATCATATTTAAATTATGTCTTTGCCAAGCCAGTTCATCCGTGGTCCTGCCAGACCTCACTGAGCAAAGTGAAAACTGCGAGGCGCTGCCAGGTTTGAAAAGTCGCACTGTTGGCCCAAAATGGTCCAAAATACCCACAGTCTTTCTCTGTAAGAACCTCCTATACTGAGGACAAATAGAAGAAGAAGAACTGAACAACTTCTTCACATCATCACAGTACAGACAGCATTTCCTCTTTGTTAATACCACCCACTATATAGTCTGAAAAAGTGTACTGTATGACAGAGCTATGGGGGCTATAATTAACACAGCATAGGCTACTTCATGTTTATTTCAATGCTTTGCTGAGATGGATCTGCATCTCTGTGGTCCATTAACAGACCAAAGAACACAAATATTTGCCAACCTGCCTAGGTGAAAACAAGCTGTGTATTAGAAAGAAATCAAAGGTTATTACAAGTAAACTCTTACTTTTTTTTTTTTTTTTTTTTTTTTTTTTGCTTAATTTAAAGAGCATTTTTAAAAAGTGTACTTGAAAGCAGATATCTTTAAGTGGTACTATGTGTATTTACATGAAATACACTTTACTGTAAATGTAGTGTATTGTACACTAGTGTACTTTTAAAAAGTATACGAAATTGTAAATGCTTATAGTGGTAAATTAATTTACCTTTGAAAAGTATAATTATTTTCAAGTCCTTTGTAATACACTATTAAAGTGTACTTTAATTTCACAACTTTAGACAGGTATTTAAGTATTTTTAGTTTTTTTTTTTTAAAGCTGTATGAGTGTAGCTTGAAAAAGTAGCACAAACAAGGAAAACTTTAATTTAATCAATCAAGCATGTATATTACATACACAGTCGTATGCTTGAAGTGTTCTCTGTATAGTTGAAGTTATTTCACTTTTGCACATAAAAGTACACAAAATACACAAAAAATTGTGCTTCTCTACAATTCAATGACAACAAAAATATACTTTGTACAAAATTAGTTATTCCAAGATCACAAACATCAAGTTAACTAATGATTAAAACACTAGAAATATATTGATTAGTCTGACTGCATGTTCACTTAAGTAAATAATAATATATAATATTTTAATATACAGTATGTAACATTAATATACTTAGTATATTTATTTCTCTCCAGGGTGTTGTTTGAAAAAGAAAAAAAACATTTTTTTTTCCTTTTTCCCCTGTTTTTCTCTTCTAAATACTCATCACACATTTCCACCAAACTTAAAGGTTTAAAATCTTTGTGAACTGCACTGACTAGGGCAACAGCTCATGAGTGTATTTATGGTTTTGTCAAAAGCCCCTCAGAGTCCTGCTCACAGAATCTACAAACATTCATTAAGGTCATATCTTAAATTTAAAAAAAACAAAAAGATAAAGTAAAAAATGAAATCAAATCAATACATTTTTATAAACAGAAGGCTTCACTTACCATATCATACCTCAAGATTCATCTTTTTATCTTTATTGTTTTATCTCAGTGCATAGAGAGCTGGAGACAAACTATCAGCTTTTTTAATCAGTTCCTCGTACTCTGGTTTCAGCTATCTGACTGTGACAAGTCATTTTGAGGTTTTCTTGTTGCTACGATGACCTTGCTTACCCTTACTGCTGCAACAAGGGCGAAGACAATAAGCTGGACATTGTAAGTAAACATATTTTAAGAGTAGTTTATTGCCGCACATTTAGGCCATTCTTGGAGGATTTTGGAACCGGGACGGCTTTAATTAACCGCAGGCAGACGGTCAAAGTCAAACAAACTCAGTCCTTTTGGGATCATTTCTGCCCTCACATATAGACAAATGTATTATGTGGATTGTGTGCTTATCACCTGTCATTGTACACTTGCAGAGACAGCATTTGACCAGCAGGTGTACAGAAGTCATACTTATACACAATCGTTACACTCAGTACATTCACTCAAGCACTATCATACAATTCTGATGTCAACTCCATTACAGTTCAGAGGGAAATATTGTACTCCACGACATTTATTTACATAAAACAACATATAATATAGTATATTATATGATGCAGTGCTATAGTCTACTCAGTAGTACAGCTTTGTAAAATTGGCTTCAAATTTACAAACAGCAACATTAAAATGAGGTGTGAACAATAAAAAAAAAAGAATAATAAAACATTCTATGATAAAAGAACACAACAAACCGCTGTTAATTACTCATCCCGTGGATGAAATATTACATGCACATCTGTTACATCTGTCTTTGCATGATTCATTCTATTTGCACTACAGTTATCGATTACAGTTCTCATTCTTTGTGTCTGCTCTGTTATCTTTACAGTTTGTCTGTTTTTTTTCTTATCTGTGTTTTGCTATTGCTTAACTTGTAAATATTTAAATTCTTTGTACTTTTCTAGAATTTTCCTTTTTTTTCTACTTTGTTTCCATCCCAGTATTTTTTTTTAACTGTTGTTGTTTGAGCACTGTATGTTTACACTAAGGTTCTGAGACAAACAACATTTTGATCCTCTATATGGACTGTACATTCAGCAGAATCGGCGATAAAGGTGATTTTGACTTTTGACTAATATAACACATGGCCATTCTACACAATGAGTACTTTTACTTTTAATACTTTAAGTACATTTTGTGGATAATACTTTCACTTAAGTAACATGTTGACACTCGTAATAGCTTTCATATTAACAATACTTAATTTGTAGCAGTAAAACTGTAGAAAGAGGGTACATAGAACTATAACTAAGAGCAGTATAGAGCTGCAGTGTCATCAGCAGTGCTGGTTGAGGGACAGAAGACTATCAATTCAGTTAACACTGCATTTTTAAAATTCACCTGAACAGTAAGAATCAACCCATTATTGTTTGCAACAGCTACCATGTTCATGTTGTCTTAAAGTGTTGCACTTCTTTATTTTACCCAAAACACTGACATTTCCTGAAATCATATCTTATGTAACCTCAACAGTAAAGAATTTTCTGATGTAGTATCAATCGTTTATGATTGTGGTGTAAAGCCTGTGACTGTGAGGAGCCCCTGACACCTCTAAGACGTGTTCATACTAAATGAGACTTTTTTTTTTTCATCTCCTCTTTGTAAGCTCAACCAAATGCCATTGATCAGATACCATTAGGTAGCTGGATGGCTCCCCCTGGTGTCAGTGTGCTGACAAACATGTTGAACCTCTGGTAACTGCACAGCATGAAGTGGATTGACAGTTTCTCCTTTAAACACACATGGTTGCACAACTATGAACACATGAAGTAAACACATTATAGAGATATGATCTGTGGAGAGACACTGACACTGATGTTTTTGTGCCATCTTGAGCAGAACATCTTGATGGTGTGAGATTCATGAAGCAATTGTGACTCTGTTACTCTGTTTAAAACATTCACAACATTTGAAATTTGATGAGTTCAGAGTTCTGTTTTCTTTTTATTTAAGGCAAAGCAAGAGCTAAAAGTTCTCTAATTATGCTCCCTTTTCTCTCTCTCATACCCACCCACGCACGCCCCCGCACACCACCGATACCAACGCTGCAAACAGCTGTTACATTCCGCACATTTTCTTAAACTGTCTCACAGCTTCAAAATAAAATAATAAGTTAACATTCATACAAAATTCCTTCTTTGATCAACACTGAATGGGAATGAATTTCTAACTTCTTAAAAGGATATTCCACCTTTACATGATAGTCCACTCAGTATGTACTCACCCCTATGCCGATGTGAGGATGGGTGAAGATCTTCAGTTCACAAAACAATCCTGGAGTTTCAGCAGATAGTATAATGGCAGTGAATGGCAACCACGGATAAAATGTAAAAGAAAGAACACAAAGCAAACACAAAATGGCCACTTGGATTACACCACACGAGCAGGATGGAGACATTTTGTGTTTGTTTTGTGTGTTGTTTTTTTTTTAACATTTACATTTGATCTCCAATCACTGCCATTAGCTGCAACCCTGTTTTCTGCTGAAACTCCAGGATTGTTTTGTGAACTGAAGACCTTCACCTATCCTCACATCGACACGGGCGTGAGTACATATTGAATGGACTATTATTCAGCGGTGGAATACCACTTTAAGCCCAACTTGAAAATCTAAATTATAAAATGTGTCTGCCACCGTGTAGTGAAAATTCTTGCACTTTTCAGCAGGATTTTCCTCCCAGTTCTTTAATTGGGTTCTCTAACATCAGTTGTCAGAGCTCTGATAGCTATCAGCATGTTACATCTCGCAGAAAACTCGTCTGAGCGTTTATGTACAGCACAGCAATGAGAGAGATGATGTTAGTCATTTAGTTTCAGGAAAAGGAATCGGATGACATTCACAAGTGACAGAACTAATCCACACAGTCCCTCAGTGTGATCAAGCAGAAAACACCCTTCACCCTAAAATTCCATTAAAGGGACTTTTCTAGTTTATAGGAATAGTGAAGGAAAATCACGTTTGTAACGAGCAACATTAATGATTTCTCTATTCCATAATGCTATAATCCGCTGGCACTGGAATGTCTGAGTGAAATGCAGCCATCATTAGTGTTATTAGTTACATGTTTGACCTGCCAAAATGTCCACCATGAAAAAGGTCTATTTAAAAACAGGGTAATCTAAATATTTCACCATTTCCAGACGGTGCCTGTTTTTAAATGTTTTGCCAGCATTGCCCGTGTGACTTACAAGCTTTTGTGCAGTATTATACCATAAATTCACCTGACAGTTATCTATAACAAGTCATCCACTCCATTGTTATACAAAAGACCACTATTTCAGACCAGAAAACTGTTTGATCAAGTTTTATTTTTCAGTTCTTTTGAAGAAATAGTGGAACAGCTCAAAGAAAGAACAAATATTTTCATTTATATCACTTTAATGAAAGATGCAGCCACAGCCTCAGACAAAACTCTTTTGTTTTGCAGCATGGAGTCAGTTCCACCTGTACTTTTTTATTCAAAACTTACAGATTTGAGGTGACAGTTTTACTAGTAATAAGAACTTCCCTTAGTATAAAATGTGGGTGTGGCAGTTAGAAATGTGCTACAGCTCATACTAGACTACAAAGCTGTTCTTTCTCTTTTTCTTTTTTTCTTTCTTTTCATGTATTGGAACAAATAAAAAAAAATAACACAGACAGACCCAGACTGGAAAATGTCTAGTGTGGTCTACAGTAGATGAAGATATCACCAAGTCTGAAGCAGGGCGCTTGGTTCCTTTCCCGCAATCAATTTTCAGTTTCACACACGTGAACGAACACTAATAGCTGCCCCAGGACCCTCTCACCTCAAAATGAGCCTATTGCCTAGACAACCACGGGTTTTGTTCTTGCATGGTTCTGTGGTAACTTGTTATATCCTTGAATCTTACAACTGCAAATTCTCCTGCAAGAAATATTTTAATTAGCATAATGCTGCAGTTTTTTTTTTCAAATTCCACATCAAAAAAATGCATAATTTCAATATACATATTAACTGAATTCCTTCCATCTGTTATGTGTGGTTTCAGTAATATTAACCAAAGGTTAACAGAAGAACTGCATACTGAGAAACATGGTATTGTTTCTTTATAGTAAATACAGTTTTACTTAAAGCATACATTTAAACACAATATGCAAACTGAAATAAGACTGTTAAATAACTTGTCATTATTACAACTCTGGCTCAGGGGAAGCAAAATGAAGGACAAAACAAAGCTGGTTAAACCAGATTTCATGTGTATTAAATAAATAAACGAAAAAGGATAGATGAAGTGGCACGGAAGGACTCTGCTCCTGCAGAGTCTGCTGGCTGAGAGAGAGTGTGGGAGGTGGAGGAAGAAGGGCCTTTTGTAGTGCATAGATCGGGTGCAGCTGATTAGAAGAAGGAGCTGGCTGATTGGGAGCCTCCTGAAACAAAACCAGACACCAAGTGCACAAAAGGCACCGTTCATAACAGTCAGTTTACTGGATAATAAATAACGTATAGTTTTTATTTTTATTTTTATTTTATTACAGCTGATTTTAGTACATTAGAAACTTAAACAACTAAGAAATAAAAAAGCAAAATTAACAAAGAAACTAAAAATGTTTTAACTATATCTTGAGACTCCATAAACACCATTAAATGCAACAACCATAGAGAGTAAAGTAGAAATTCTGCCAATGCACAAAGAAGCCAAAACAATCTACAGAAGAAAAACATTAGAAATGTGATATCCTGGTTGAGGACTGGCAGAGGGCACTAGTGGTCCATCAAATATTCTCCACAAAAGGCAATGGAACTGTGCAGAACTTATAAAGATCTTGTCCTGACAGCTGTAATAACAATTAAAAAGTACACTCAAGAACCTGTAATATAAAGCACTCTAACAGTAGTGCAAGCACATTAACCATCTTGGCTTGATTGTGGAATATACAAAAGAATGCCGAAAGCTAAGTGTGTCTTTATTTAGGCTTGTAGTGTGAGTGCAGCATGTTCTGAATGTTTTTGCAGAAGGATGATGTGCCAAAATCTGATGCTGGTTTGTGAAACATAAAAGTGACTTTAGTTCAAAGCCTTGTGTCTCAAAGCGATAGATGATCATTTTGGATGGGAAAGCACTCAGCATGTTTGCAGCGTGCATTTGCTACAAATCAGATCATTAAACAGGAATCGACATTGATACGATCTTAAGGGACGCTTTCAAAATACAAGTGTGTGGTGGCAATCGTGACGAGGGGGCAGTGTTTGCGTGCGTGTTGTGCATATGTGTGTAGGTGGAAGGTGGGCGTTTATTCAAGCTGCCCTCACACAATATTTCATGACAGTATTTAAAGATGCAACCGGTGATATTGTTGCTGATCATGGCCGGCCAATCCCCTATTTACTCAGTGACTGCTGAGAATTTCTAAACAGGCAGAGGCAGTCCAGTTCTGTTTTTGTTGTGATTGCTCTAATCACCCCGGCCCAGCGAACTACCCGCTGTGCTCTGTGCATATCATTTTGCATGAACGTCGGTGCAGCATTTCAAAGGATGAGAGAGCTTTAGACTTATTAAAAATGTAAATAACACCGATGCGGAGTTGGCATATTTTGACAGGTAAGCAGCCCGTGTTGGAGCTAGCATTATGCACATACGATTTAACTTGCATAGCAAACATTAACACCGCAGCATTGCAGGAGGTGGCTATTCTGTTAACACCCAGCACTCACTGCCTTTATAGCTTTTTGCCAGTTCTTAAATAAATGAACCTTTCAGTGTGATGCATGCTAGCCTTTATTTCAAGCTCCTACAGGATACTATAGCACCACTTTACCTTAGGCCAGCATTTCCCAATCCTGGTACTTGAGGCCCACTGCTCCTTATGTTTTAGATGTTTCCCTGCTGCAACATACTTGATTCAAATGAACAGGTTGTTATCAGGCTTCTGCAGGGGCCTGATGATGAGCTGATCTAAACCATCTAAAACATGCAGAGCTGTGGGCCCCAAGGATGAGGACAGGGAAATGCTGCTTTAGGCAGTTTATATGGATACTTTACCAATTTAAAACCTAAAACCCCAGCTAGACTTACTAAACATTGGAGACTGTGATCTATAAAAAAAGCAGTATCATTATGCTTATGCAGATAGGTTTGCAAGACATAAAAGAATATTTAAATTTCCATGAAGGTAAGGGTGTTTGTTAAACAATGTCATGTAACTGTTTAATCTCTGTATGAGTTACTTTACTTGTTAGCACCTGCCTGAAGCTATTTTGCCATGATAAGCATCTTAGATTGGCATTGTAGCATGCCACATCCAGAGAATTATTAACACAAAGCGGAGCTTAGCAGTTGAAATTGCATTCCCGTAAAACTAAATGCACAATATGTAAATTCTGCCACTAGGACACCCTCTCACATTAAAATAACAACTATGATGTTGTGAAGTGGTGTGAGATCATGGGAGTTGTTGTGTTCACTTTTAAACTAACCACCATAGCTGATGACCCAGGCAGAAATCAGTTCATGAACAAGCTAATATTTAAGTTTTGTTGGTGTTACATTTAGTAATGTATGCCAACTTCCTTCTTCACTCTTTGACGTATCCGAGGTATCTGATGTTTTCCCGGAAGCTAAAGGAACTAGCTAGTAATGGCTAGCAGGAAATGCACCATTATATTAAATTAATTATGGATTTTTTGTGTTTGAACATTATTGGAAACATCTGGGATAACATAAGTACACAAATCAACAAAATGTATTACATACGTGTAGTGGTTTTTAAACACTTTATTTGGGGAAACGTTACATATTATAGCCTTAATTTGGATCTCATGCTTTAATTTGCTTTAATTTGGATCACTCTCATCCTCACAGGGACATGAATGTTTGTACTGATGTACCATATTATTCAGAAACACAATCTCACAGAGAGAAAACGTCAGGAGATCACCCAAATCTAAAGGATCCATCCTCTTGAATATCTGTACACAATTCTAAAGCAATCCACTCCATAGTTTTTGAGATACCGCTGTCTGAACCAAAGAGGCGGCATGACAAACCGACTGACTGACATTGCCATCCTTAGAGACATGCGGCTGTCCTTAAATGTTGCCTCTGAGTGCTGCGTCCATTTTGTCCAAACAGAAACAGCTTCTCAACTGTCAAGACAGTTTTTTTTTTTCATAGCTGACAACAGGATCCCGCAAAAGGATGTTTTTATCTCCCACCATCGACTCTGATACCTTTTTAAGAGTGTCACAATGCAAATTCTAAAACACCCTGAGCTGTTTACTGTGTGCATGTATAATCTAGAGGCAACACTGGCAGGTTTTCATACTACGCAGCATATTTGCAACAGCAGAAACAACAGCTGATGCAGTTCTCATAACATGGCATTAAATACTGACAATAAATGTATGTTGTGTTTACGTACACGCCGTAGTGATAAATGCTTGGACAAAAGGATCAGGACATGCAGGTTGAGAAGATGCAGCTGTTACCCGCGGACAATCCTCAGTGAGGGCTTTGTCCCAGTCGCAACACCTGCACGGGTGACTAACTAACTGTTCCCAGTCACCGACAGCCACTCAACCCCATATAACACCAACACCTCTCAAAGCCCCGCCAGGGTTTTTACTGAATCTATTAACTGAAAACAAGAGGTCGATATACAGTAGAATGCTCAACAGACCGCTGCGGTACAATAACAACTCAGCTACATCTGTTATTTTAGCAGCACACTGTATACAGAGGCTGATTGTGATTTATGTTTATATCAGATTCAACTGCAATTCAAGACTGGGACAGGTTTCTCAGTTTCACTATGAACACATCAATTTCCTCCTGCATCTATGATGCCAACGGGAGCAACCCAAATATTCAGTTTCATCAATACAGATATAGTGTATGAAAGCTTGTATAGTTATCTTAAGACATCTTTATGTCTGTTCATAGATAAGCAGAATGGTTATTTATGATACTGTGTGTGTGTGTGTGTGTGTGTGTGTGTGGCATGTGCTACAGACCAAACCATTCTGCTAATACATTAATACGCTCTGGTTAAAATAAGATTCTTCCCATCTCAGATTATGATGAGCCGGACATCATCTTCAACAAAACCACAATTTGCACTCAAGAAATTTCATTAACATGATCATCCGAAAAGTCTGCATCTCCTCTCGCCATTTTTCATTCCAGTTGCCGCTCCTAGTGACCGCAACAAGCTGCAAAAGAAGCTAAAACTCCGCACGCTCATTCCGTTGACCACGCTTAATAACTCATTACAAATGATAATTATAATCACCGCACCTGCTTCCGAATTTGCTTCTCGGGAACACTTGTTGTATATGCTGTTGTGATGTTTTAATTTTCTATGAGATTGTTTTCTTGTTCTAGATGTAGCTATTTTGTCTTGTCTTGTATCAACTTGCCTCCTCTCACTGCCTCTTGGTCAGCCCGTCATTATAAATGAGAAGTGGTTCTGAATTGAATTATCTGGTTAAATAAAAGTAAAATAGTCAGTGCATGAACAAGTCCTCATGTCCCTGGCTAAATTCAAAAATATATAACAACAAAGATCAGATCTAAAATATATACAAAAAAAGATAAATATGTAATATATTTTACTGTAGCAAATCATAAAGTGACCATAATATGTTATCAGAGATTAAGGAAACATGCTAAGTTGAAATAGTGGTTTCTCAAACTCTACAGCCAGTATGTTCTCCTCTCCTTTGAAATTTCTATTTTGGTCCAAAACGTGTTTTTGTTTGCTCATTTCACATGTATTAGAGTTGAAATTAATGCTGAATGTTTGACAAATGAGTAAGTTTCTGGTTATGAGTCATGGGAAATCATTAATAACCTTTTAGAAGGAGTAGATGTTCATAATGGTTAAATTGAGAAATGTCAGTGGAGATTGGCAGGCAGTCAACTCAACTCAACTCCAACTCCAGAGTGCGTATTTTCGAAGCAGTGGGCTCTTATTTTCGAGATAACGGGCTTAGCCTTACACTGACCGACAATCAACTTAGAGAGCACGACTCGTTGTCACTTGTCTTTGTCAAAGTTTAAAAGCAGTCAAAGATTTGGACAGCAGTACTTGTTTCTGAATGTTAGGGTCTAAGATATTGCTCCTTTAACCCTTTACTGACAAGTTTTTAAGCACTTTAGATCAGAAGAAGGGAAGGTAATATCAAGGTTCAGAGAGTTCCTCGCAGAATTATTTGTGCATTTATTGTTCATTTTGTACTGCACCTGTCCATCTCCTGCAACTTCTCTAATAAAAAAATCTTCTGGCCCTTCTTTGACATTTATTTGGTGCTCTTTGATCCATTTTTCATTGAGTGCAATTCATTTTAAAGTTGGATGCAGACAAAGTAAGGTCAATAGACTGTTTAATTTATTCTCACCGTGTCTGTACACCCTGAGCTGTGAAATTGCAGAACAGCAACCAAGGCAATACAGAGACTCTGAAAGCATTCAGAGAGCACATCTGCCTGCAGAGCGTTCTCGCACCACTCTCGCCCCCTTTCATTTATGCTGTTTGTTGTTGTGCATGTGCGCACCAAAATGTGTGACTATGTGTTTTATGTGCGGGCCTCTGTTTTGCGTGAGAGAACCTGCCTGCAGACACGCACACACACAGACAAACATGCATCAGCCACCCATCCTTGACCTTGTGGAAAAAACACTTTACAGATTAGAGAAAGAGGCTCTGAGGGTGTGACATATCACCTGACTCTGTACTACATCAGACTCCAATCACACATGGCCTCGTAGTGCTGCCCCAATAATTCTCTGGATTTGTTATGGCGTTTTGATGCTCACTGTTTACCCAGGATTTATAATCATGACTTCAGTGCCCCACAAGGGCTAAGCAGATCCAGCTCGAGGCTTACGCGGCAAACAAACCAAATTACCATGCAGAGGCAGCTGGCAGACAGTTCATCATGGCCAAGGTCAAGAAGCTCTCCAATTTTTAAAAACATGAAGATGTGTGTCCGCCCACTCCCTGTCACGACCACTTTCAAAGTAGTCTTTTTGTTTGTTGGCGAGGCCTTGGAGTCCGGCCGCATGGCAGAGTATCCCATCACCTCTTTGTCAGGCAGCTCTAGCAGTGTTCATTACTTTCTCCCAGATTGATCTGCGCTCTCAGATGACAGTATGACCATTTCATTTCTGTTGATCACTGCTTTTCCACCTCAGAGAGCATGGGCTGTAATGGCCCTCCAGCAGCTTGGAACTCCACTATTACCTTCCACTGTGTCAGAGTTCTGCAGTAGTTTAAGACACAGTGCTGCACTCTCCATCACACTGATAGGAGGAGACTTCAGTTTGCGACCAATTAACCGCTAGAGTCTGTGAACATAAAAAGTCAAGGTAAAGCAAACTATGCATTCAAAGATTGTATTTGAATTGCAAAACAGACCTTTATCCTATTGTAGACAGATAAACAACAGACCAAAATCAAACATGAAAAGACATTTTCTCTTTGTTCCATCGACAGTTTGACATAATTTTAATTCTACAATGTTATCAGATTTGGGTCACAGTGAGGGAGAAATGTGTTTCAAGACGTTTGAGAAGAATTTCACGCACAAGTCAGCTGCAGTAGCTGAAGGGCTTGGGATGAGCGATGTCATTACACTAGCATTGTGAATCTGATTGGTCACAGCTCATGTGGTAAAACGACCTCAGAGTGCTCCACTGGTTTGTAGTGGGGCTAAATGAGATCAATGAATTCTTTAAATGAGTGAATTACCAAGGGGATAACATGCTATTGTTATGTTAAGTATTATGGAATGTCATTGGTAGGACATGTGTGCCATGCTGTTGATTGTGGGTTTATTTACATCAGTATCTTTTTTTTTTTTTTTTAATGAGAGCAACACTAATTGTTATCAGTTAGGGAAATATGAAAATTCTTAATTTTCATCCCTGTTATTGTATTTTCATATTTGTGAATATGACCTTATTTTGAGGGGTAATAAAGTCACAGACTGGGCCTTTTTAAGATACAGCACAGCATATGGGGATATATCCTGCAAACTGATTAGTTTTTGATCTCAACCTTGAAACAAAAAATGTGTTCAGTACTGCTGGATGGTACTCAATACATTTCCTTATAAGAACTGACAAACCAGAACTCAGCTCACCTCCAAATGAGTGATTATTGGTTCTAATATGAATATGAGCCATGATTAACAAAGTTAATAAAAAGGGACTGCACACTTAAGCGTGTTTTTTGAGCTGTAAAATAAATGATGTTACTGTATTGTAATGAAACACATTAGTGCCGGTGTTAATATTGGCATTTCTTTTCAAAATCTGCATTTTATGGGTTGAAAATAGCTTATAACACCACCAAATGTTTTAAATCACCCTGTGCCATCACCCTGTGCCTTGCAAGACCAATGCTGGGGTAGAGTCAACCATTTGGGACTGCTCTACGTGAGATTTACAAAATAAATAACAAAAAAATAATAAAACAAGAATGTTAACACCCTCTAATCAGAGTTTGACGGCCCACCTCCTCCAGCCCTTGCTCTTGAGTGGGATTATGTGAAAAGGTGCTCATTTTCAAATATGTGGTGATTGAGACTTAACCTTCACAGGAGGTTACACTATTTTTTATTTATTTATTTTTTTATAAACCCTCTTCTTCATAGTTTTAAATGTTGGTGCTTTTTACAGCTGTAGAGGCTCCACTAGACTGCAACAGCAGGGCTAAGGCTATGTACTGACACTCCCCCACAGACAGACACACACACACCAGGGAGCCTATCAGCCTCTCTGAGCCGCAGTGTTAGCTCGGCTAGCTACAACACAGGTACAACACAGATACTTTTTCAAAAAGGGCCAGAAATGTGGTCCTAGTGACTGTCAAAGCTTAGACTGACTCTGCATTTCCAGTGTTTCTCTGCAGACACAGAGAAGCTGACAGCAGCTGCTCATTGTTGGTTAGCTCTGACTACTAGCTCCACAGTCTGGTGTCTCACTACTTACAACGTAGCCACAAGGCCACGTGCCGTGGAGTGGTAGTCGTGTGCCACTGCCAGCTCTCTCAACCGCTTTCCACTTTTTAGCATTTTTTAAAATTATGCAGTGGGTGAAGCTGAGCTCTGACCTGGGGTGCAGTTACACTTAAATTAATTGAATAACAATTTCTGCCTTTGCAAAGGTTAAAGTATACGAGTCTACAGCCATGCTAGTGGGTCTACAAGGCTACACTTTGACACAGACACTCACTTTGAGCTAAAGGCTAATGATAGCTTACAGTGACAAATGTTAACATTCTGATGTTAGGCAGGTTTAATGTTTAGCATCTGCAACATTTTAGTTTAGCATGTTAGCAAGGTAACATCTAGTAGTTTGCTAAACACAGTGGGAAGATTGGAAATATCTGTTTAGCAAATAAAGTATTGGACAAACTGACCTTTTAATCAGATGATGGTGCTAAGAAAAGTCACACCAAAGTGACACTTCTAGCTAAAAAATGTTACATCAGTATATTTAAATTCAGCAAAATATCTGAATACATTTATTTTCTCAATCAACAATCACACAATCCTAACTATTGACTGCATTTAAAAGTCACTGACTGCCAATATTTAGATTCTGAGAACCATTTCTATTTAAATATGGCTGCAGATACTGCAGACAGTTGAAACTTGCTGTATGTCAAATGTGATGGTCATTGAGACAATTTCTATCTATATTAATATCTAATATCATCTAAGGTTATATTTTAAATTCTAAAAAAATACTGTATGTTCATTTTTAAAGAAGGAGTTAAAGAGAGTTTTCTGTTCTATTCTTTAAAATGACAATATTCTTGAAGCTAATGGAGATAATAATTAATGATTACAATAAATCAGAAAGTGTTACCTTTACCCCAACCATTCTTTTGTCAAACTAGTGGGCAATTACTTGAAATGTAATTTATCTTTCTGGCCCTTTTCTGAGGTCTTAAGCAGATGCTAATGTCTTGGTACAACACCGTTACCACTTTGCTCTGTGTAGGCGTCAGAAATAAGAGGGGTTAGGTTCAGGGTTTGAAAGGTTGATAATGTGTCTATGCATCTGCGTTTGGAGAAATCACACTTACACTTGCGTATTCAATAACCACAGAAACCATACTGGAAACTTTGTCAGGTGGGGGTGTTTACAATCTGTGGACCACCATTTCCCATACAGTAAGTGACTATTTTTCCTGCTACACAACTGGGAGATAATGATGACAAGTGAAACCTTCTCACGTTGTCTCGGCTCCTCTCGCATACCCACATTAGCTTTGCAGCATGACAACTTTATCTTAAAATCTTAGAAAAAACAGCACCTGACATGAAAGAGATTTTGTGGTCTGTATGCACTGCATGTGTGGAGGGAGATGGGGGGGGGGGGGGGGGGTAGTTGTTTTCAGAGAGAGAAACAAAAGTGAACTCATATTGTTTTTCAGAATTTATATTATCCTGAACTGTGGTTCAAAGGTGAAGTGGGTGCAAAGAACATAGCAATATGTATGGGAATCATCACCACATTGTTTTACAAATGACCTCTGACACTTACATTACCAGAATGTTCTAAATAACTGTCTATTTTATCATTTTTGAGAAAATATTGTTTTAAAGGACCAGTGTGTTGGATTTAATGGCATCTAGTGGTGAGTTTACAAGTTGCAAACACCTCTCCTAATGAGAGGTACATGATATACACTCTTGGAAGGGAATTTCCTTCCAAGAGTATAGGAAAAAACTATTGTTGTAGTGAAACTAGTGAAAAACATGAAAGACAGTATCCGGAGTCGCTGTTTGGTTTGCCCTGCTCTGGACTACATTGTGTTGCAACATGGTAGCTGCCGTGGAAGAGGACCTGTGCCCTATGTAGATATAAACAGCTCATACTAAGGTCAGCTGAGGAGTTGGTGGTGAACTTTAGGAAACAAAAGACCCATCTGAGCCCCCTCAGCATCAAGGGAACAAAGGTGGATGCCATCGGGGAGTACAAGTACCTGTGCGTCCACACAAACAATAAGTTGGGCTGGAATACTGTAAAAACACAGATGCTCTGTACAAGAAAGATTAGAGCTGACTGTATTTTCTCAGGAGACTCAAATCTTTCGATGTCTCCACGCTGAAGATGTTCTATCACTCAGTGGTGGCCAGATGTGGTGTCCTGGGCCAGCAGGCTAAAGGCAGCTGATGCTAACAGACTCAGGTCAAGCTTGTTTTCTCCTGGGAGTGAGACTAGACTCTCTGGTGGAGGTGTAAGAGAAGAGGATGCTGAGGAAACTGCCCTTCACCCCCTGCACACCACATTGGAATCATATCAGAGGAACTTCAGCTGAGACCACAGAGGAGCACCGCTGAATGCCAATGGAGCTTTTTTCTGTCAGTGGCCATCAAACTGTACGATTCCTCTCCCTTCTGCAGGAATGACAGCTGAAACATCAGACACAAAGAACAATAACAACAATATTCTGTGTGATATTACTTTATTGCGCTGTAATTGCAGTAATTCTTTTTCAACATCAGATCAGATCAGCTGGATGCACCGCTGTGGACACCCAAGGAGGAGAGGAGGTGAGCAGAGACAAGAGCTATGCTACAAGCTGGGAATTAAGGCTGCTCCTGGATAATGAATATAGTGGGACTCGGGCTGGACAGAGACTGTTGTTCCCTCCACAGCATCCTGGGTCAAGTTGTTGCACTTGATGGGTGGACTGTACTCTGAGCTGACAGGACGCAACATGCAAGACTCTGGCAAGAGGAGAGGAGGAGGACTCTGTGTTTTTACATGGATCATGCCTCGTGTTCAAACAGTCAAAATTGATGAACAGTGTTTCGATCATATTATCACCGTCTTGTTTTTGAGTGGGGCTGGGTGTCCATACACAATACCTTCAAGGTATCAACTGAAATAAACATAGTCAGTTACTACTAGTGTTCTTCATAAAGAACAGCCTTTGAAAAAAGGTATCTATGAAGTACTCCATCAGTATCAGTATCACTTTAAGGGTACTGGTAAACTTTTTATATGATATCCAGCCCTAATTTTACCCTGTTCCATTCCAAAGTTAATTAATTTAGTGTATTTATGTTGTACTTTGTGTATATTATGAAGGAACTACAACTCTAATTTTGCTGTACAACACTTTGTTGTATGATAATAAAAAAACTTCTTGACTACTTGACTACTTGAATCCTTGAATGTATTACATTACTTTTCATTATTATTATCATGTTTCCATGTATAATATTACAATTATATATCATGCAATATTACTTTTCATTTTCATTATTATAATATACAAGGTTTGGTAGAAGTTGAAATATTCAGTTCATTAACAGGTGCAATATTTTTTGATTCTTTTTTAAATTTATGATCTTATCTTGTCTTATCTTCAAAAACACAATGGTTCTTATTTTCAGGTCATTATTCACTAATGGAAACATACTTATGAATATTATATTCCATTTCTGCCATGCTCTGTTTAAAGACCCCCATAAATCATACACACTCTTTAAAGCACCATCTTTTTCAAATCAGTTTGAGCCATACATAAAAGTCATGCCATGTGATGACACACTCATATTTACATTAGGCTGTCTACAGGGCTTTATAACCAAAAGGATATCAAACTGATGATGAGACATTTCGCTCTGTGCAGCAGCTTTAAGATAAATATTTTCTGTGCCGTGCTGCACCTGGCTGCTGGGCCCTGACGGATTAGCAAAGAAATACTGATTTGTACATGGATAATCTCATTAATGGGTTGAAAAAATCCAGGTGCTCAGGTAATCTTTTCATTACATTCCACTAATCTTAATCCTGGTGAGATCATTCCTGGACTGCAGCATGCTAATCTGATCTCTATCACAAATTTTCTGTTTTGTTAAAAAACATAGCCAGAGAACTAAAACAGCTCTGCTTACAACCATGACATGCACAGGATCAATGAGTGTATATGGTGAAATTTAGGTTAGGCATGAAACCCCCATTATGGTTAGGGAAGGTGTTGAGAGTGTCTCAACACTTAGTCATTGGGCGTGAAGACCTCGGTGTTGTCTGTTTCCTGTCCACCTCCTCTAACCATACATTGCTACGCACAAACAAAACCCACAGACTTATGAATGCCAAGACATTACAGCTTAGCTAGGAAGCATTACTCATACAGGAACCCTGCAGCTGTACATTCACTTTGTTTAACCATTATCATATTAAGAGAATAGTCAAACACTGTCAGATTTTATTACACTAAACTAGACAGGCCTTTCTGTAACTAAAACAGCTGCATCTTACTGTGAAAACTAAATTAGTATCCACCCTCTATGGACCCTGGTTGCTCACCACAGTATGCAAATAAAGGAACCACATGCTTACATTTCTCAGTAAAACCAACATATTCTCTTGCTGGTCGGTGACTGCCTGAGCAGTAGCCCTTATGTTTTGTGTATGAGTGTCTCACTTGACTTTTTCAAGATAAAACTTACCTAAAGGAAAACTGTAAAAACTTCTGTCTTCTTTTATGTAGAAGAATGTGTTTGCCAGAGTAAGATCTAGGGGCATGACAACATCATTACAATGGGAGGAACAGAGGGGTCAGATGATCAGACAGGTTGTCAAACTTCCTGCTGCTAGAGGTGTCTCTCACATTAAATCAATAACAACAGACGTAGTGGGACTTGTTTTCTTCCCTTTAAAACAACCACCATAGCTGATGAAAATCTATCCGACACGACTCAGGCAGGTCATATTAAAGTTTTACTAATGTTACGTTTAATCATGTTCGCTGACTTCCTCCCTCACTCTCTGTAGTATCCAACATATCCATGTTTTCCCCAAATTTATAGCAGCTAGCAAGACCTAGCAGGAAGCCCACTTTTACCTTGAATAAGTAATGTATTTTTCTGCATTTGAACTCAACAAAATAGAACACATAGTGTTTTTGGACATTTTAATGGAGAAACAGAATGGCTAGATTTTCTCTGGGGTAATAATCCCTCATTACACTATTGCTATATACAGTATATTAAAGGTTAAAGTTGATATAGGAAGTTGTATAAACTCAGGTAGCTGCAACTACAGAGTCTGTGCGTGTAGCCACTGTAGCTCAGGTGCAGGCTAATCAGTATGTTGCACCGTCCAAAGACTGTAGCCTGTAATAAATAGTGGACAGAGTGTCTGTGACTTGAACTAGAGGTTTCTGAAGGAAGCAATACTCATACTGGATCCCAGTAGCTGTACATTAACTTTGTTTAACCATTATCATATTAGGAGAAGAGTCAAAACACATTTCAGATTTTATTGAACAAAGCTAGAGAGGCTTTGAGAACTTAAACTGCTGCATCTCAATGTGAAAACTAAATTAGTATCCACCCTCTATGGACCCTGGTTGTTTATGCAAACAAAGAAACCACATGCCTACATTTGTCGTTAAAACCAGCGTGTTCTCTCACTGCTGCTGTATACTGACAATCAAGTTATGGTAGAATCCATAGCACCATTCAGCTGTTAATCATGTCTCAAATGGCTTCTTATGGTGTTTCATTTACTCGTTTGTACTGTGAATGTAATGTCTGTATTGTTTTTTTGTCTGTATGAGTTGACTTGGCAAATGAGATTCCCCACAGCGGATTAATAAAGCTGTTTAATCAAACAATACATCTCATGATCCCAAACAGCAAAACAGCCGTTCAAGTGGAACACCACAGACAAATGCACTATTATTTGTGAGCAATAACCAGTATTGTAATTCCACAACATTTGGTGGTGACTAGACATGTAACTCATTACTTTATCAAATTACATAACGCAATTACAGCTACTGAAATTTAAATTGGCTCCTTACTTGATACTTTTGACTTATGTAACATTGTTGGACACCATGGAAGACGAGTAAGAGGCAACCAGAGGTGGAAAGAGTACTGAAAACCTGTACTCAAGTACAAGTACTGTTGGATTGCTAAAATATTGCTGAATTACAAGTGAAAGTACTGGTGTTAGAAATATTCTTAAGGAAAACTACAAAGTATTTGTCTCAAACACTACTCAGAGTATTAGTTACTTTTAACCGTTGATGTCACTGTTACCTCTCCAAACTAGAGTTGCAAATTTTGTGCGTTTTCATGAACCAATAATTGAAAACACTAACAATCGATTAATCATCAATAATTTATTACACGCAAAGCATGTTTTTTTTTCCTGATTTTCAATATTTTTCTGAGATTTGTTTGAATTTTTTTTTCTCATTTCAAGACGAAGTTTAATTATCTTCATTCAACAAACAACTTGGTGCAAATTGCTGCCACATCTATTGATTAAATATCCATGGATACATTTTTAATTGGTTAAATTCTTAACGGTGATTAATTGATTAATGATTAATCATTAACATCCTTACTCCAAACCTGTGCTGCTGCAGTGTTTTGTTTTTTGTTTGTATGTCTTTGGTTTCATTGGCCTGTTTGTGATCAGATCACCTGATTGGCTACTAAAATGCAGGCGAAAGGTTTGGATATTAGTTCAAATTGTACTCCGTACTCAACTATGATTTTAAAAGCAGCTAAGTAGATACATAGTGTAATAAATACCTAAGTACAAGTAAAAGCACAGATTTGAAAGTCATGTACATGTACCCAAAAGAAAACTACTTATCTATAGTAACTTGAGTATTTGTAATTAGTTACTTCCACCTCTGGAGGCAACATGCAGCGAATCAAAGTCCCCCCCCCCCCAAAAAAAAAAAAAAAAAATTACACACACAATTACCACATTTATTTAAGAGAGTGCAGACATTTCTGTCATATAGACATTTCTCAAGACATAGCAATCATAAAGTGACATGATGCTTAAATACAACCCATAACTGCATGATAATCCACAGCTGTGTTGGAGATGCATCTATAATCACATGCAACAGTTCACTCATTTAAAATCCTCAATTACCAATACATTTAGCATCCAAAAATCTCTTGATACCACAAAACAGGGAATAAAGAGGGTTAGACAATATTTATTTTTCTTTAAAATGGTGGACACCTACAGAGAACAGCAGGCGAATGCAGCCTGTTCCCTGTATTGTCCAGTTTATAATCCAGTATCACCCCCTATTAATGGTGGAGCGATTTTCATTATTGTAATGTTTCTCATATAAACTGGTATTAGCATAATATAAATAGTATTAACTAACAATGCTTGGTTAACATACATCTAGCATCCTGTGGGCCTTCTACCAAATTTTACCAAGCTAAGACCATTAGGGGGTACAGGTAGGAACACTAGTCGTTGCTGCCCTCTGGTGGTTGGGAGTATGAATAACTCCTGTTAGTGATAATAGGTCACTAAAATAATATAGCTACATTACAACAATGTAGTTACACTAAAATAAGAGCTTAGTGTGCATTAATAAGAGAAATGAAGCAGATGTTTAAATGTAACACAAAAGCTTATTTTCCTTGTGACTAATTACTTTAATAAGCAGTAATTGGTAAAGTAAAAAAAAAGTAAAATTTCAATAGCTAATCCAAAACAGGCAATAACATCCTTCAAGTTTTTTTTTGTTTTTGTTTTTTTTTTTTTTACTTGGATGAACTGGTTAGAATTTAGAGGTCAAAGGTTAAGGTCAACATGACCTCACAAAACATGTTCTTGGCCATAACTCAGCATTCATCAAGATATTCATGAGCTAAATGTGACAACATTTCACACAAATGTGTAATAGGCTAACATGATAAAGTGATGACATTTTATCCAAAAGGTCAAATGTCAGTGTTACTGTGGCATCATAATGTTCAGCTCTCTCTGTAGTCTTCTGTAAACATATTCTATAAGTACAGACAGCATGTTTCTCATTGGAAATTATTCACTGGAATTATTTGGAATCAATGATTTCCTTCAAAATCTTATACATTATAAGGGTCTGGACAAACATGGATGCTAACTGCAACTTGACTGGTTCATGGAGGCTTACACCACAAGGCGGTTATTCTAGTTTTTGTGGGCCAAGTCACCTTGCAACATTAGATAACTTTCCACACGGCTTGATCTTATCGTTCAAAGTATACGTTAACCTCAGACATGGCCGGTACAGCATTAAAACATTTATTGCAGTGTGCTACAGGCTAAATAGATTTCACAGCAGGTTTTATGCAGCTGGTAACTGCAATCAGGTCAGTGATCCGTGAAACAGACAGCTGTTCCTTTCACCTAGCTGTCTTTGGAAATATGATGGACGGTCTTGAGAAGCATATGAAGACTCACGTGACAGAACGGGCAGCAGTTGCAAATAAACAGTTATACCTGACAACTAATCTACCTGAAAGAAGTTCATTTTTTACTGTATGCATGTGCACAGTACTGCTGCAGAGCGTTATGGTTGCATTACAATTAAGAAGTAATGAAAAAAAGCTGCACTTTTAGTATAACAGATTTGGACAGACAGTAAAGCCCCCTAAGGCAAATTGTGATTTGTAATAATGGGCTATAAAAATAAAATTTGACTTGGCTTGACTAGAGCAAGGCAGATATCAGCCGTCAATATTATCAGCCTGATACTGGTCACAGTTATATCAGTCTGTATCAGTATCAATGTATATGCTGTCTGATATTTTCTTACATAGCATAATGCATTTGTTTTTATGTATTTTTTAAATTAGTTTTATAGGAGCATTTTATGTATATTTTATTTTTCTTAATTCAAGTTGTTTATCTGTGTTGTGTTTTTTTTTCAGCTGTATTTAATAGGTAATGACATGTAGCAAAGGGCCACATGCAGAAGTCACAACCACAGCCACTGTAGAAGACTCATAGCTTCAGTGCATGGGGCGAATGCTCCATCAACTGAGCTGACTGGCCACCATCAAAGATTTTCAGAAATTCTTTACTCCTTAATATCAGTATTGGCTCCAAAAGTCCAGTATTAGAGGGGCTCTCTAACAGATGACAACCAATCATTTACTGCTGCTTTATATAGCATAAAATGAAACAGAAAAAGGACACAATGGCCTGTCTTGAACAAATACAAAGCCCATACAGAATAAATGCATGATTACAGTGTACAATTTAAGTGCTTTTGATGTCAGTGATAAAACAATAGAGCTCTGGTCCTTTGGACCACTTTTATTTTTTTTGATCCAGACAAATGGTTGAATTTCCCCTGACAAGTCTGCCAGACACTGAAAGCACTACATTGTTTGATAAAGGCTCATAACTTTTTTCCACACTGTCTTCACAGTATATTGATGTATGATGCATAAATGTGTAGTCTACCTGCATCCTTGAATATGAGAAGAATAAAAGTGAAAAGAGAAAATGAGATAAAGGTACCTTGATGGATGCTTGCAGAAAGACTGCAACACAGGCTCAGAGAAGAAGCCAATTCAAAAGGGAGAAGAAGATGTCAGTGTGACCAGCAAAAGCCGAGCTTCACATTCATGTTCCTGTCTGAGCACATGTAGAATGAAGACCTCATGAATCAAATACTGTCAGTTGTGATGGGAGCGAAATGAACCAGGGGGTCCTGGGATCGTCTTTGATTAAAATGTTGCCACTGTTAAATCATTGACACACTAATGCATTTTGAAGCCAAGGGAGCACCAGCACTGAGAAATGGCTTTCTATGAAATATTTACCTGTTGTGTCCTGTGAAAGACCAAAGAAACTGTCACATGCTGAGAAAGCAAAGCAAAAATTAGCAACTTTACTTCAGTATATTAGTCAGTAACGGTATGAACTTTGACAGAAATGACCATATATTACTTTTCCTTTTTTTGTGCCTTGCGCCTAACTCCCTGCACATAAGTAAGACATATGCCCCAGCTGTCACTGTTATAGCGAGGTGAGAAATGTAGCATGTTGGTCTCACATTAGCACACACCCTCTGTCTCCCTTATCCTGCTCAGACAGATCACTACAGTGTGTCTGGTGTACCTTTCTCTCCACAGCAGTGTCAGCTCTGGTAATTGACTCTTGCAGTCTCTGCTGAGCCGTCCACTACATGGCCTCTCAGGCTCCACACCCAATTACAGGCTACAGCTCCCTAACGGGCTGAGGTGGATGACCAGGGGGGAAGCGAGGAGGCGGGGGTGGTAGAGTGCAGTATTATTAGTCTTATGGAACCGACAGTGAAGTGGATATACATGGGTACACCTGCATACATCAGTGGCAAACCCCCGTGAAACTATTAACTTATTAAATTGGTAGCATTGACAAAGGCCTCAGGATTTGACATATTGAACTGTTACACCCTGGACACATTGTTGACTTGTCAGTTTAATCAATTAGCAGGCCCGCTGTTGTACAAGTTGAATGTGAAGGCAGCAACAGTCCTCCAATCTGTCCTGCTCCATTTATCTGCTGTGTAAGGCAACAGCTTGGGTTGAAGTACCGTTCACTCTTCAGCCAACACCACACAGAGAGAGGTGTTTCTTTTTGGCCACCAGGCACAACTCAAACAGCCGATGATAGGGCACCACTGGTCAGCGGCAGCCTGTCAAAGATAATAACCATCACTGGGCGTGTTTGCCTGAGGGAATGCCTGAGCAGTGGTCCTTATGTTTTGTATGCGAGTGTCTCACTTGACTACTTTTTCAGCTTAAAACTCACCTAAAGGAAAATTCCAGGATTGTTACAAGTTGTGTCTTCTTCTGGTATTTTTGGCCACTGTTTCTGTTGATCTTTTTTTGTTGCATGGCAACATCATTACAGTGATGTCCAACAGGGTAAGGAACAAGAGGATCAGATGATCAGACAGGTTGTTAACAAAACAAGAGATTAGCTAGATCTTTTTGGAGGTAAAATCAAAGTGACCACATCTGAAATGTTGGTAATAATACGGTATTACAGTGGCAACATAAGCAGATATAATTTCTTTTGTCTTTGACCCTCCATTTTTAAATGAACTACAAAGTTGGTATGTAAACAACACAGCCTCATACTGTACCTACACAACAGAAACTGGTGATTGCCAGTGGCTCCAAAAACTACATACATTACCTGTGGAAAACCAGCAGGGGCAGGCTTACCGGACTTTACTTTACATTACACATGAGGTTTATGTTGTAAAACAACCACAGATTTAGTTAGGTTTAGGTAACAAAACTCCTTGCATAGGTTTAGGAAAAGATCGCGGTTGGGGTTAGATTAAGCACGATACGCTATTACGCCTTCCTTGCTCTTTATACTTCTCCTGTCATAATTACTATGCCCAGAACGCTGCCACAATAAATAGAAATATGAGTCGGAATAAGCTGCCTCCACTTTTGACCAAGATATTCTTTTTTCTGGTGAATACGAGCTGTAGGTAAACTCATTTTTCTGTAGGTCAGTAGTTTCCAAAGTGGGGGGCAGCGGGGTCAGAGTTTTCTGATGCTATCATGCTGACCTTTATTTCACTAAAACAGGTAGTCCTTTTTTATCAGTTGCTTTCTCAGTTATTGTTAATAGTTGATAGTAATTGTGGGGTGGGAGGTTGTGAACTTTTTTCGGCTTTTGAAGGCAGAGGAATGCCAGAAAAAGTTTGGAAAATACTGCTGTGGATAATATCATCCTGCTTTTTCTTCAAAAATAGGTGGCTGCAACTACAGCGCCAATACATGTAGCCACTGTTGCCACTACAGCATAGGCTAATAGACTGTAGCCTGTAGCCTATAATAAATAGTGGATAGAGCATTGGTGACGTAAGCCATAGGTTTCTGAAGAGCCACCGTCAAGCCCATTGTAGCGGCCATCTTGAAAGCGCCTGACTCTGCAAACTCTGCGAAAAATGGGCAAGAGGTGGAGCAATGGAGGAGTTGAGGGGGGCCGAACTAAGCAGTTAGTCATCTGTGAAGGTACCCACCTTCACTCATTACTTATATAATTTAAACTGGTGAGTTATTTATAAATTCAACCCCCCATACACAAAACAGATTTTTATCCCAGGCTGTAAAGATCTTTGCTTCTGCATTAAGATGGGCATCTTAATATGGGAGATGACTTGCGAACTGACCCGCTTTTGGAGCCAGCCTCAAGTGGCCACTTGAGGAACTGCAACACCTCTGTGTTGGCTTCATTTTTCAGCCCCAGATGTTGCCGCTTGGTGCCTTTCCAAAAATACAAGTACATGCAGGACTAAGACAGCTGCAGGGATACCACATGGAGCCCACGAGAACTGTGATTTGTCAGCGGGGGCTTACCTGTGTGTTCCACAAGACAGTTTCAAAGAAGCTGAAGAATATGTTGAATCTGCTCCTTTTTTTAGTAATACACATCAGCGATTTCCATAGCAGACATTCTGTGAGCTGGATCCCAGGGAATCAAGTTAATATCCAGTTGGATACTTTAATTCACAGCCACTCACACCCAGCCTCCAATCCATGACACCATATCCTGTGTTAGACGAGGAAATAAGAAAAAAAAAAAAGACCAAAAGATTAAACAGCCAATCATTTTTGATTGGGACATATGTGAGCCACAGATTGCACTGGACGTTATTACTTCTCGCTGGACCACTATCAGTGCCTCCATCAGCCACCCTCAAAGAGAGACAGAGAGAGAGAGCAGAATGTTTTGAGTTTAGCAGTTGTGAGGCCTAATGGTCCATCTAAGATGTGCACAAACCAATTAGCCTGGCTGACCTTAGAGATGGTGTGTCAGCCTGTCAATCTCGACGAGAGGGGTGGGTGGGAGGCAACTCTTATGTCTGCCTGACAGTTAAAGGGGGCAGATGAGTAGGTTAGATGAGGAAGATGGCAGGAGCAACAGGATATGTTATTGATGGCAGAGCCTGGCAGAGTAGAGGGGTCAATTAGGAAAAGCACTAGTGGCACCAACCCCTAAAGACAAAAACGATCCAATAAGGACTATTGTATCAGCATAGGGAAGAAAATCATTATTATCTCCTACAGTACCACTATTATCATGCACTGGATGGAATTGCTTGAAAATTCCTATTATTACCACCACCTCAGCACTGGCTGCTGGCAAGTTTTACATCACCTTCAGATATTTCCAGCCCGAACACAGGGCTACGAAGGGTTTAAGATGATAAGCTACATAAGTACTTTTTGTAATTCTGGTTTTTAACAACTTTTCTCTTTTAGACTTATGGGTCATTTCAGGAGGTCTATAATCCAGAAGCTTAACAAAAAGGGTTCGTGAAGGGGTCTCCAGTACAGGGAGTGTTTTTTTGTGCAATTTGAATGGTTCAAATGAATAATTTGTCAAAAAGAACCTCAGTTTAAAGAATCCCATGGTTTGTTAAGGTTTAACAACCTTGTCTCCGCATACAATTTTTATTCATGGTTGACTGGAAAGAAAACCACATTTTAAAGACCCTTGTGGTGTAAAACTGTATACATCTTTGTTAAGCTTTAACAACTGTGCGTACACCCACTATGTGACCACTTTTATGCATGGTTGCATGGCAACAGGGGTTAAAGAAGGGTTCGTCAAGGGGTGTGTAATGGGGATAATGGTTTTCTGTGCAATTTGAATAGTTCAAATGAATAATTTGTCAAAAAAGATCCTCACTTTAAAGACCCCTTTAGTGAAAACTGTTAAGGTTTAACATTGTCTCTGCACACTATGTTACATTTTTTATTCATGGTTGCATGGCAAAATGATATTTTATATAATTTGAATGGTATAAAAAAATTATTTGTCAAAAATAAAACCTCATTGTAAAGGCCTTGTGATGTAAAGTTGTATCCATCTTTGTTAAGGTTTAACAACCTTGTTTCTGCATGTTTGACATAACAACAGGAGTTAAGACAAATAAGCTTTCACCATTCGCCTTAATAAATGTAAATATGTGAAAGTGGCAGCACTGCTCTGTATTTGCAGTTTCCTTGTTTAGCTCCATCTTTTTTGTTTTTTTTATATTTCAGGTTTTGTGGCATAAATGTGTGCAAAGAAACATGACTGCCACTTTCATGTAGCTGCTGGAGGCATATATTTTGGCATGCTTCCCTTTGTTTAAATGAAATTTGTATATACAGTCACTCAGTCTCTTCATTCATAGTTTAGCGTGGTAGAGTCAAGTCATTATTAACGTTCTGCCCTCAAGCATGACCTCTGTGAAGGTTTGCATTATTTTAGCTCAGTGTCACAGTGGATTTGATTTACAGGGAAACCCGCCTCCGCCATGTGCTACTGAGACTGAGATTTTGCATCGCATATAAAGTATCCAGTGAAGACAATAATATTGTTGTAAAGATAACAGTTACTTCTTTACAGCCTGCTCTTTTACATACTGGTGAAGAATGTAACAACTCTGTATTGTTTGCTGTTGAATATGTTGCTTTCATTCTGAGCCATACATCCCTTTCTGGACATTATTACCATTTTCCACTACTTTTGGTGGTAAGTAGACATACAATGAATTACTTTTTCAACAATACATTTACAATTCCTAACATTTAAATGGGCTTTTTACTCATTACCTTTGACTTGATCCGACCTTACAGTGGCACAAGACAGTTCAGGCAATGCGAGCTTGCTAGACAGTTCAGGCAATGCGAGCTTGCTCTTCATCACTGTAATGTTTCTATTACAAACTTGAATCATATAATCAGTACTAATTCCTGTAGCAACCATAGGGGTGGCTATGGCTCAGATGGTGGAGCAGGTCTTCTGCAGATTGCAGGGTCTGTGGTTTTATCCCTACCTCCCACTGCCTACATGTTGACGTGTCCTTTGGCAAGACACTGTACCCTGGTTTCCCAGTCACTGGGGTTGCACTAGTCAATGCATTCCCAAATTGCTGGTCCCAAATCCACATTAATGGGGAGGGTTGTGTCAGGAAGGGCATTTGACAAAGAAAGCCTATGCCAAATCAAATATGTGGATGCTAGCAAGCAGATGATGCCCTGTGGTGACCCCTTACAGGATCAGCCAAAAGACAAAGAACAATAGCCATGGCAAACAGACATATACAGGACGAACTGATGCTTGGTTAACATCGTCTGGCAGGTGAATAAATACACGTAAAGGAGAGTGCTAACATTTTATCGAATAATAGCACTATAATGTTTACATTTTTCAGCCTATTCTAATGAGTCATGGGTCATACATTCTAGGGTTTATCATCTGTTTACTTGTATTTGTTTATAGGCCAGTCTTGCCCTGGCCAATATAGTAGCAACATTGATGAACGACACAAAGGCCAATGCATCATACAGTACATACATTATATACTCCTAGCCCAGGCAAGAAAAGTGAAGCTTACAGGTAGCACCACTTGTCGTTACTCCCCTCTGTTGGTCAGGAGTATTAATAACTCCTAGAGTGATAAAGGGTACAATGATACATAGTACAGGATCAAACTTTCACAAGTAAATAATTACTTTTTTTATGCAGATATTGGTAATTTAATTCAATTACTTTTGAGAGAAGTAACTGTGACCTGTTACATTTCTGTAACTTCCCCAACACTCGCTATTACTGGGGTACCTATCCCAGCAGTATATTTCCCTTTCTGCTTTGCTCAGATTCAAACTGATCTTTAAATATATACAATAGTTAATTTATGAGCCTTATCATCTTAAAAATCTTGGGTACATTTTTTGGAGGAAAGCTCTCAAGGTAACAACAAATTATGTTCAAACTTTAAAATGATGATGATCATCATCGTTGTTATTATAATTATTATTGTTATAATTGTTAATATTAACACCACCGCCACCAATAATAATAACAATAATGATAATAATATATATTTTTTATTATTATTAAGGGGAGTTTCACAGAGATCAATGCTTTCTTTTTCAGAAACATCCTGAGATTGAAGTAGCGACCTAAAGCTTGCTTTTAAAACCTATATGCAAAGCCAAATTTGACCAATTGCATATCAGGCAGCTGTTACTTTAAATACTCATTGTTTTCTCCAGGGTATTAGTCTTGCAGCAGCCTCACATAAGCTTCTGAGACAATTGTACAATAATAGTATTTAGGCTATACTTTATTTGGCAGGTGACATAGAGGGCCCCATTACAATAAAACAGAAATACTAACCCAATCACAAAGCCATTACATAGGTTTAACTCAAACCGTTTTTCTTACAACTCTGTGATGCTCACTGTGTTGCTTCAGTCACCCTTAATCCCTTACTCTCCCAGGTGCAGCCTGTCCCTGAAGGCCCCATATAGACTCTTTCCTCCTTGATCATGACTCTTGTCAAAGCTGGCAGAGAACATAGATCATTGTTAAGACCAGGTCGTGACTCGTGGCAGAGTCATCTTCTCTGTCCTGGTTGTTAGCACATGATGTATCACTGTTGTCATGCTCATCTTGAATCTGGTGCTACATGTGTGTCTTCATGACTGAATTCATGAAGACCAAATCAGCAGCAGGACGCTACCATTACCACGCTGTCACAGTTACACACCAAGGACAAACTGGAGCAGAAAAATTGGCAGTTTATGTGTAATTTCTTATGACGTGCAAAAGGTCAAGACACCGTAGATAAACTGCTGTATCCTGATTTTCCTCACCTTAAAAGTGAAAACAGCTCATAAATGATGTTTTTGAGTTATTAGTCTCGGCTGTCCTCATGGCCAGCTGTGGTGATAAATGTCTAGAGTGCACTCTAGGATTCTGCCCTTGTTTGTACCTTCAGCTCAAAGTCATTCAGACTGCTGGAGCGCCAAATGACCCTCGAGGACACCACATGTATTGACTGTGATTATAGGGAACTTAGCTATAAATCAAGCAAAAAAAACTCTGAACTTTTGTGCTGAATTTGAAATGAAGAAACTTTATTGATTTTGTATTTTAAGGCAGGGGCTGTAACTGATGAAATGCAAGGAGGACATCTGAGCATGTTTTAAATTTGTCAGTAGGGGGCAAAATTGATCCAGCATCTCCGAGTCAGTGACCTCACACCAGCTAGAGAAATACCCGTGTGTGGAGGGTTTACAGAGAACGTCATAAGGAAAGCAGAAAATTATTCCTCATTGAGAGCAGGCACTGAGAGGTTACAGAGATTTGAGGTTGCCTTCTGTAAACAACAACACCGCCGCATCCTGGGTGAGCCACTACTTGTGTAATTTTCTTTATAATATGGTTTGATAATATCACCTTCATAAACAAGGATGAATTTGGCATCTTACTATCAGTAACCTGTCTGTCAGAATCCATTACATTGTGTTGATGTAAATAAAAAAGAATGAAATTGGTTTACTGGTATGGTTGCAAGCTTGAAACAATATGATAAACAATATTTAAACAAAGATATCAAAGAAGAGTCATTATTGAGAAAAAAAGATAACAAAGAAAGGACAAACAGTGAAAGACAATGAAAGTAAGTTTGGTCTTTGTCAGACAAGGACAGGGTCTGCACTCCACCTCCTCATTACCATCAAAGCATATGGCCAAACAAAAAAATGAAATTGGCTGAAATTAATCATTGGTTGATGGAAAAAAAAAAGCACATTAACTCTAGATTAACCTCAGCCACAGTGCACTGAATGCACTTTACCCGGTAGCCTACTTTACACAGCCTGACACTATGGTTTTTATTGGTCCTCCACACACCTGCAGGTCCTCCCATCAGCATCTCAGAAGAGTTTCAGCAGCGGAGTATTTTTCCCCCCTGATTATGTTGACTTGCTAAGATTTTGTTGATTTGGTTGTCTTTCCTTGCTTTATGTAGCCTTACTAGGCTACATAAAATTGTTAAATAGTTTCCTTTTTGTTTGTTTTGATGATCATGAGTCTGTGCAGGGTCTTTTATTTTGCAGAGGAGATTCTGTTTTTTTTTCTGCATCTGACTTCCTGCCTGCTCAAACTGCTCTGTGCAGATTGACGTGGCATCTGTCAAAAATAGACTTGCCGCGTATTGGGGCAGACCAATGTGGAGAGCCTGCAGTGTTGTTGGTGGAAGCAAAAGCCTTGTGTAGAAAAGCAGCGATCAGCTTTGGCAGATGTGGTGTCGCTGTAACGTGACACAACCGCGCCTGGTGCATTTTAAGCTGTAAATGGGTGCTAATCACAGTTAAACTGTGTTTTAAAGCAAATTAATTGCTGCAGTTTGACCATTTCTTTTTCACACATAGCTATATTGTTACCTTCAGGACATGTCTATTAAGTAAATTTACATACAGCAGCAACACATACACATTTTCACACACTGGCAACAAGGATCACACACATTAATGTGCCAGCATCCAACCTACTACTTGTCATTATTGGGCTTCAAATGAGGCTTAACCTCAACACAGTTTCTCTGAACTGTCCCTCATTATCACAACATTAGTCCAACATCACCACAGCTTTTGAGTTGGACGTCATCAACATCATCATCAAAATAAACTTTTTATCCATTTAGCTCTTCCGCCTCTTGAGGCTGGGGGCTCATGTAACGATTTCTGCTGTCACTCAAAAATAAAATGCATCAGGTCTGCATACATCCTTCTCCATCAAGAATGGATTAAGTGATGCTTCTCACCTTATTAAACTAACACCAGCGACTGTCCGACCATTGACAATGTGGTCAGATAAGACAACTGGACCAACACACAAGGTGTCAGAACCAGTGTATAGGATTTACTAGCAACTAGTTGTGAGTTTGCAGATTGCAAAACACCTCACCTCTCCCTCCCCTTCCAAGCGTGTAAAAGTATTTGGCTTGTCTGTTCTTGGCCATTGCAGAGGCATGACGGTGCAACAAGGCAGACGACATGGAAGAGGGCTCACGACCACTGCAGATATAAATGGTTTAATTCTAATCTAATGAAAATGCAATTATTCTTATTTTCAGGTGATTATACACTAGGGTAACTAAATCCCAACAAACCAAATGTGAGATAAAGAGTATATCGGTGTGGGACACAAAACCAATACTGAGAGGTAGTCTAAAATTTTGATGTTTAAACATAAAATAGCTTTTCTATCCTGCCTCTTAGCTTGCAAAATCTCTGCTTTGCCCTCTGGTTGATTGAGTAACACACAGTAGACAATAGATAAGTACTTTCCCAGTCCAGCTGCATTTTCTTTCCTTTGTTGTAGTTTCCATCATATTCTGCCTAAATCTGTATAGAAATCTACGGTGACTCGCAATTTTCCCCATTGGACGTAGCATAGCAAAGATAGTGACAGGTTAACCTGCACTTGACCCACGTCAGACAATCAAACAAAGCACCATGCTGACAGCCTTCTTTGCTTTCTTCACAGCCACTGTAGAAAAAAGGATTTGCTCTACAGTAGTTTGACTTTTGAAAACTAGAGCCAATCAAAATGTGGGACATGGTGGTCTAAACATGTTGGACGCAGGTCAAGAAGTAAAAATGCTGTGCAGTGCCATGTAAAATGGGATACTTGGTTACCCTGTTCCACACTAATGAAAACATACTTATGCACATTATATTTCATTTCTGCCATATTCAGATGCCCTTAAATCTCGCACACTGAACCTTTAATTGAAACATCACTTTTTAATTTGTGAAAATGTGGGTGAGAACATTAATAAGCCCCCTGCTTCAACTGTTCAAGGTACTCCAGCAGATTAGTATTGCTCTTGTTGCAGGACTTGTGAGACATGGATTTAAAAAAAGAAAACAGACTGGTCAACAATGGTCAAAATTGAAAGGCAGGTAAAGGTCCAAAAACAGTAAATCCTACAGTTATTATAATGAAAATCAATAGTGTACTTTAGTCTCCAACTTGTAAACGCCCATGTCTATCAAACTTGTCAAGTTTGTACTGCAGTCTTTCCAGCAAAGGTCCAATATGTAAGATTTACAGGAGTTTATTGGCAGAATATGGCAGAAATGTAATACAGTATTCATTAGTGTGTTTTCATTAGTGTGTATATAACATCCCCACTGCCAGTACTTGCAGTGGGTCTGCAGATTCACAATTTGACAGCCAGTTTGGTAGGGGCAAAAGATAGCACGATGTTGAAAGGGTTAAAAAGAAAAACACAATTTTTATTATTTACAAATATATTAAAACCAGAGCAATAATGTAAGTTTTGGGAGGGGGAATGGTCAGTTCTTCAATTCTAAAAGGGCAGGGGAATGTCAGTTTTCTACTTGCCGAAGGAGGAGGGGGAGAGCACACTTGATGGCCGACTTCAGACCATCGCCACAGACTAGGGGGCATCACTCTTCGGCCTTCTGGAACACAACTTGTCCTTAGGGCTGCGGCATGTAGGGCAGACCTTGGCCTGCAGATTGAAACACGCAAGAGAAATGAGAGGCAGCAGTGTTTGCAGCATGTGGCTTAAATACCCCAGGGAATGAAGCACCTCAATCACACCTGCCTTCAATCAGTGTCCTGCCTTACAGCCATTGGTTCACAGCAAAGTGAGAGAACACAGAGAACACCAAGGCACACACAAACCCACTCCCAATCAGTGCCAATAGAATGCAGCTCAGATAGTATGAAGTTGCTGATACAGGTTTACCCTGGTACTTGTGCTCACCTTAAAGCTATTACAAAGAACTTTCATTTTGTGTTTCTATAGTAGCTCAGCACAGACAAACCAAACACTGGCTCTAAATACGGCCTTTTGCATTTTCGAGTTTCACGGCCACACTGTTGGTTCTCCTTCACACTTTGAAGAGGTGAGTGACATGAGGTGTTTGCAATCTGCAGCTCATCACTATGCCACTAAATCTTACACACTGTTGCAATTACATAATTTATGACATTATCAGGGCTTGGAAAACTCTCGTCAGAGCCACAGGAGACATTATACAACTGATTCCACACACAGGATGAGTGTACATGTGTAAAAGCACCAGAGTGTCCCTTTAAATAATGTACTGGTAGGACAAAATGATGGGAACACCTCATCAAAAATAACACTAAACTTAAAAAGCTGACACACAAAATTGCAAAACAAGACCATAAGTTCTGAAATGAAATATAATACAACTGTAGCAGCCCAGGGCAGAAGAAAAAGCATCAAGCAGAGCAAACTGCACAGAGTCACAATGACGACGTCTCTGCCCACTGAACAATTCTGACCATGGCTGGAAAAAGCAGTGCAGAGATACGGGCCTCTTCCTGTTTGTGTCCGTGCTGCCGAGTTCATCACAGGAAACAGAGGCAATAAATGGCATGAGGATTCTCGACTGGAATGCTGAAACTATTCACCCACTGCTATATGATATGGATAGGACTGTTCAACTGTCTTGCATCTCAGTTCAGCCTGCTGAGCACATACTTGTCTATGGCTTTGAAGCTGTGATCTTGGGAAAACAATCTCAGAGTGAAATTCAGAGCGAAGAATGTTTGAAGTATGTGTGTGGAAATTGTGTCTAGAACAAGTAAAGTGAGTATCAAGCACAGGCGTTAAAGTGTAAATATTTAATTTATAGCCATTTGTTGTCCCTTGTTGGAGGACAGAAGATGATATAAGAGGTTCATTTAAAGCCTGACCCTTGAAATTTAGTTCATCTCCATGAAATGAGGTACACTCCATGAATTGGAAACAATTTGGTCCGCTTACATTTTAACATTGTTTATGTGGGTTATGAATCAACTTTAATGAAAGGACCAATCACTTAAGTGCATCTCAGAGGAGACAAGGATTGCTGCCTGGGAACCGCGAATGTCTGTGCCAAATTTTTATGCCAATTCATCTTGCTTATTTGGATATATTTCACTATGTGACAAACTTGATCTGCCGGTGGCCTCTGTTAAAGTCAGTAGAGTTCATCCTCTCGAGGGACCTAAAGTATTTGTAGTAAATATCATAGCAATCTATCCGATAGTTCTTGAGATATTTCATTCAAAACCCAAACTGTCAATCACATGGTGATACTACAGAAAATAGGGCTGGGACGATACACTTATCTCTTGATTCAGCACTCTTATGATACTTGGGTGTTGATTTGATATGTATTGCAATTCTACAAGTATTGCAATTAAATATTACGATTTATTTTGTTTGCTTTTTTAACACTAGACCATGTGAAAAAGTTGAATCGTAGACTGTGTATCATGATTCATATTTCCAAAAACAATGCACATCACATCTCAGTCAGCTGTTCTGAGTTTTGTTTCAGCAGCATCATTTCTTTACTGCATGTAGAAGTTGAAAACAAAATACTTTTTTGTAAACCACTACATTTAACTGTTCCTGCTGGTGCTATAAGAAAATAACAAATAAAATGATTTTAGGCCAAAATTAATAGAACCCCTGGAAACTGCACACAGCAAAAAGAGCTTATAAATTATGAATATGAAATTAAATTTTGAAAGTGTGAATTCTGAGTTTATATTTTTAGCCTTTGAGGTTGCTGAAGCTGGTTAGTGTGGAGAGTCGGAGCCGAAGTAGCAGATTGAGTTAGCAGTGTAAAATCAGTCTATATGTTTCTTTCCACAGATCAGAGTAAATACTTTAACCCTGAGCACATATGTTGTTTTACGTTGAGTCTGTTAAGTAAAATGCATCCATTTGTTAAAATAATATTACCACAATCATTATACAAATTTTTGTTTGCACACTAATGGGAATTTCCCATTATGTAGTAGCATCGAGCTAACAGATTAAGAGATAGTTATTTACATTATTGCAAGATTGATTCAGTAATCAAAAAATAATAAGAAGAAAAATAAGAATCATGATATTTAAATAATCTTTTTTTTTTCTCCCGCCCCTACAAGAGAAGGTCAGGGGATCAACAAAGTCATTAAAGGCATATTATGCAACATTTTCCTAAAAACTCAAAAAAAAAAATCCCTTTTAATCATCACTGCACAGATCCTGTCCTTATTTTCTGCATTTTCTCTTGATTTTGTTGTGCTCAGGACGCTCTGGAACGACAAGAAATGTCGATATTTGACGGCTTGGCATCTTTCAGGTGTGTTTATGAACAGCTTGGACAAATCTTTAAAATTCATGATCTGGGGACCTTGAATGATTCTGCATAATTTCATGCCAATCACTGCAACACTTTCTGAGATATTTCACTAAAAAAATATGTAGTGGTCCAATACTTCTTTAAAACTCTATTCCCTTTTCCTAATGGTGTGACATATGCTGGACATTCTTTTAATCATTGTATGAGAGACATTGCCAGCAACCTAGATCCTATCCCTCTCCATTGATTTATGCTTCGTTTTTTCCCCAGAAAAGAACCTATGACTCATGCTGAATGCCTGATATTAAGTTAACGATGTGTGGTGCTGCGTTGAACATCTGGTGATCTCTGGCTAGGCTGATAATCGGAAATGCTGATGAAAAGTGCTCTGAAATGGCCCTCTCTCCTTTACCTTCCTCCTTCTTCACCATTCTGAGTTTGTGAAACAGAGTGAGCAGTCATTTTCCGAGGGATAGCAGTCTGGAGTTTCAGTCCCTCTGACGCCAGCAAAAACTTTTAGCATATCTGTCGATGACCTGCTGTAACTCACCTTGGCTCCCGCGAGTTGAATAGTTGAGAGGCGTACAATTATTCATGTCAGTGAGAATTTCAGACACCCAATAATGTGAGGCAGAAAGGCAGTAGTCCTAACTGTCTGAGGTTATGCAGCATTCAAAACATCAATAAGGAAACATATGGGAATCCTCAAATCATGAGCTGTCCAATCTGATCGCTCAAGCAAATATGAAATCAAAAGCTTGAGCTTGAGTTCAATCTCAGCTGAATAACCAACTCTCTTCATATCCTCTCTTTGAAGACAGTCAGTGCACTCTTAGAAATAAAGGTTCCAACAACATCTGAAGAAAAAAAGTGTTAAGCAAGGGTACATTGTGAGACTAACTATGCATTCCAGTACCCATAATACCACACTATTTAGTATGCCAGAAAAAGATTTAGTATGTCTTCATTCATGTGTCATATGTCAAATGCAGTATGCCAAAAATACCAGGATGTCATTTTGCATCTGGTCGCAATTTGCAGTGTGCAAGCCAGCATGCTTTTCTGGCTGTGTGAATCCTTTGTGATGGGTATATGAGCAAGAGGGTCAAAGTTCAACACACAATGTTATGGGGAAGTACTATGTCCCATTTGTATATGTGCTCCATAAAACAGTGTGTACTTACTGTAGTAAGGGCAGCTGCAGTACATACTAAAAGTAAAAAGAAAAATTCTGCATTTTGAAATGCAGGGTAAGAGTTAAGAACACTTTTCATCCAAAAAAAAAACCCTTTTGGAAGAAAGCATTCTTCAAGGATTGTTGAAATGCTTTTGGCAAGAGTTTGTCAACGGTTCTTGGTACCATGATATAAAAGGCTTCTTGGTAGAAACCTCTAGGTGGGTTCTGGACAAAATCATTAGATATAAAAGGGTTTATAGGAGAACTACCTGAGTAGGTTCTATAACCCTTGGGTAGAGGCTTCTTGGTAGAAACCTCTAGGTGGGTTCTGGACAAAATCATTAGATATAAAAGGGTTTATAGGAGAACTACCTGAGTAGGTTCTATAACCCTTGGGTAGATGCCCCTGGATGAGTTCTTTTTATCACCCTATTTTGAATAAAGGTTTCAACTTCAGCGTTACTTGTAAAGATTGTTGAAATTCACGAAGAACTCTTTCGTCAAGGGTTCTTCGTACTGTAATATAAAATGCTTCTTGGTAGAACAGCCTACAGGTGAGTTGTGGACAAAACTCTTGAAATACAAAATGGGTCTTGGTAGTACCATCTCGGTGAGTTCTTGGTTGCACCCTTGGAATGTGGAAAGGTTCTGGATAGAATCCCCAGAGAGAGTTCTGGATGGACCATCACACAATGGAAGTGTTCTCTGCAGAACATCTCATAGGAGGTTCTGGGTGAAACCTTTCACAGAACATTCTAGGTACAACCTTTATGTTGGGTTCTAGATAGAGCTCTCTGACAGCGTTCCAAGCTTACAAAAGGTTCTACCAGGAACCAAAAAGGGTTCTCCTATGGGGACAAGCCATTAGAACCATTTATGGTTTTAGTTAACACCTTCATTTTCAATAGTGTGCCTTTTAGAGAAAAAAAATCACCATCGTGAATGACTGTGGTGTGTGTGTGTGTGTGTGTGCGTGTGTGTGTGTGTGTGGGTGTGTGTGTGTGTGTGTGTGTGTGTACATATCTGAATTCCTGCCCCCTGGCTGTTTATTGCTTTTGCATACGATATGGGAGGAATATGGCATATGGCAAAACTAACTGGAGAGCAATTCACTGCATTTTAAAGGCAAAGATTTGCTGCTGTTGGAGCCCCACCAGGAATAGCTCAGAAAATGTGGTGGCATTACAACCCCATAATCAGCTCGCAGGCGAGAACACACTTTTTTGCAGGACATTAAATGCTTTGTCAAATAATTTGTCCCACCTTACTGTGGTTTCCCTTTATTGTTGGATCTGGTTATTGCTGCAGCCTGTAGAAGAGGGTCAAAGGAGACATCTGGAGGTGGATGAACTGACATTTTCCACCAGCCACGTCAGGTTCAGCCAAAATGATGGACCAGCACTCTTCAGGACTTCATAAAGGTGAATAGGCTTTCCCAGTTTGCTTTCAGTAACTCTATAGCCTGAGGGCTAAAAGTGGGCTGGAGAACTCACCCGGTGCAAGAACGCTCACTCGTTAGTACTGTCTTCACCTCATGCAAAGTACACATTTTACAGTATTTTAGTGAAACCGCAATAGTGTTTGGAAATTTAAGGGGCAGGTTTCGGCAAGGAGAATACAAGTTGTATTAGGAACTGCCATTTAGAACTCCTGCAGCTGTAAGTTGGTGCTGACATTTTATGTGGGACTTTTCTTAAAACTCTTTTTATTATATGCTCTATTTAGTTCTTGCTGCATTGGACTATGTGTTTAACATTGCTCTGGTTCCTTTTGGGTGTAAAGATGGACAAGATTCTTACAGGAGTCTTAGTGTATAGCTCGGTTTGAAAACACAGGGATGCAGTGTTTATGGAAGATCCTCCTGAACTTCTCAGATACTGTCTAGTCATACTGCTCAATATCTGACTTTTGACTGTCGCCACCCACTGGAACACAAGGTGGAACTTATTAGACCTCTATGCTGTCAGGGTAAGGATGTGCCAACTGGAGTCCTATCTATGCTGGACAAGCATATAGCCCAACATCCTCAACAGAAAAAACAGAAATTGATCCTTAAAGCTGTGGCAGGCAGCTTATTTTTGGCATCACTGGGCAAAAGGTCCATAATAACCTTAAAGCATAAAGTAATTCAAAGGAGAAAATTAGACTTTTGGACCTCTTGGCTCTCTTTTCAGGCTTTCAAAAATCTAGCCCATATCAGGAAACTTTGGCCAATCACAGGTTAGTAAGAAAGTTGATTGAGTCCCATTCCAAAAGTTTGACAACCTGATAAATAATTTATCCTTCTCCAGAATCACATACTGCACTTATGAGTTTCACAGCAAAGCAAAACGTCATGTGACTTTGATAATGTGAATCTTGAAGGGCGGTTTGGCACCATTTCAGGAACAATCTCTGATTAACCTGATGAAGGTTATCCATGTCAGATATTTAATAAATCGGTAGAAAGCGAGACAGTGTGCTGGAGTCTTTCTAGTTTTCTTCAAGTTGAATCTTCCTCCGACACACCTGTCATACATTCAGGCATGCAGAGATCCCTGCCCGTAGTGACTTGCCTGAAAATGCATATCACATGACATATCACATACGCTGGGCATGCACTTTCCGGAGTTCTTTTGGCTTGGCTGACAGTGTGGGGTAACTGAGGCACAGATTAAAAGGTAGATGAAGATCTTACAAACTTGAGACATAGACTTTAAAGGAGTATTAAAACTAAAAGTAGCTAAATAAAGGAACATTAAAACTGATGTGATCAAGCAACAGCCACCGTCACAGCATCTGTAAGTTTGTTGTGTGACGAATTAGGAAATGACACATAGGTGCCTGCATCATCATTTCTAAAAGTCTCTGCCTGTCCTCTGCCCAACCCCAGGGTTTTAAAACTGAAATAGGGCCAGCTGCGTTTCTAAACATTTTATATGTCCTAAAACGTGGGCTAAAAACGTACCAAAACGTATGCGTTTTAAAACAAAAATGTACTATTGTGGATGTAGCCTCACAAATTCATCCCACTGGGCACGCCACGTCCTGCCCGTCTGCCAGTATCCATCAAAAACGTACTGTGCATATGTCGGGGTGTGCTCAAGTGCTGCCAGTGGAATCACAAGCACTGTATTGAAAATCAGCGATCAGATCTGGCTGACGTGGCGCAACAGTAAAGCAATGTAGCCATTCCTTGTGTAATCAAGACATTATATTTAATTTCACACAGGTTTAAAGGCCTCAGACTTACAACTAGTCAACAGAACAGATTAAGCCTTTTTTTGGATGTGTGACAAAAACAAGACTAAAACATCAGGTACAGTTCCCTTTGGCCTAAATATAAAGAGATAGAGATGGGGTGATTGCATCAACAGCCCCATCAACACACTATACTGCTACCACATTAGGATTTACTGCAAGTCTGATATTACTAAGACATTCAAAATTGTTGATATTCTTTGGAGGACAGAGGACAAAAGATAATAACACTCAAGCCATCTGGAGCGCTAAAAGAGAATTGTAGGCTGCAAATTTGCCAGAGGGACAAAACATTAGATGGCCTTGTCACTGAAGATCAGTTTGCCAAAGATGAAAGGACCAGCTACCTTCTTGTATTCTCAAAGTTAATCTGTTGCACAGGACCACAAAGTATCTCAAAAGCTGATGGGCCATCACAACCCCGCAGAACAGTTTCAGTGCTCTTTGACATGGATTCTCCAGTTCTCTGGGACTCAACTGGAGGGATGAGCACAAGTCTTCCATACGATGTCCCTCATTTGGTGTTTTGATGAACGTGATCAAGAGCGTGTCTAACATGTAGGTGTAAAATCCCCCACAGCTACTTCAGTTGGGTCAAGATCTTTTGAAGTGCACAACATATAATTACTACATATTTTGTTCTAATCAGACCTTTCAGCCATCGACACAGTTCTCAGCTAAATGTAGCCTACAAAAGAACATTTTCAATAAATAATGAAGAATGAATTGCTTTACTTTCCTTCAGTATCACCACAACCTGTCAGTATGCCCTGCCCCCTTGAGGCCTAATATGCTAAATTTGTGACAAACTTGAAAGTTTGATTCATTCAGCTGTCCAGACCCACTAAGCTACCTGTAGGTTTGAACTTTGAGGCTCTAAACTAAAAGCTTTACATAGTCAGATTTTTTTTTTCTTAAATTCTCTCTAGTCTCCTGCATGGCCATACATCTTGAGCCAATTACTTTACTGCCATGACATGGCTTGATTGAGGGCAGAGGCTGATACTGCAGGTCCTCCCTCCTTTAAAGGACCAAGATATTGCACATTAGTCAAGATATCGCCTGCAGAGCAGCTCCTGATATGCATATGATCATAATTCGACATGCCACAGTGCAGCAAAAGCTTACTAAACCAGGTCAGCAGGAAAAGGTCATTGAAGACCAGCTGGGGCTACTCCTGAGAGATTGTACTGTAGTTCAACTCCAACCAGTGCTGCCTCTGCCACCACGGAGTGAAAAGGATAACTGAACATGGCATGGTTCAGACACAAAGCTATCGCTCAGAGGTCCTGACTGGCTTTGAATTGATACACTCCATTACATAGAGAGTATTACCAGCTACAATGGCTTGTGGTTGAGTAAGGGTGCTATTTTTTATCCACCTGTGTGTGCTAGCACAATTTACTTGAAGAATGCAATCAGTTATTTATTATTGCTCATTTCAGAAACTCTTCTGAAACAACTTATGCAGAAAAACTGTCTGCAACACATTAGCATTGTTTCCATCCAATTGTATCACAAATTTCCCTAAATGTACAATTTGAAAGCTCTGCTGCTCAGGGTCTCTCACTTTAAAACAATAACAAAAGATGTAATTTGATGACGTTGTGAGGTAGCATGGCATCATAGGAGTTATTTTCTGAGGAAATCATGTTCATGGACGACGTAATGTATTAAAGTTTTATTCACATGGTGTTTAGTCTCATTTGCCAACTTCCTTCCTCACTTTCTGATGTAGCTGACGTATTCCGTGTTTTTCCATAAGTTACTAAAAAGTCTCTTTTCTGTCTGTCTTTATGATCCTAAATCTGCACAGGGTCTTTTATTTTGAAAATTAACTGGATTCTGCCTGCCTTTTCTATGTCTGACTTCCTGCTCGTTTGATCTGCTTTGTGCTAATTGATGTGGCATCTGAGGGCCGCTTCTGGGACACACCCTGACGCTTCTGGTGGAATCTCAAGCATTGTCTAGAATGGCCACGGATTGCTCCAGCCGCTGCGGTGTGGCCCTAACACAACACAGCCACGCCCGGTGTTTTGGGTTACATATTATACTTTCAAGCGCATTAACCACCTCAAACAAGTGTGAAAAAAATTCTGCGAAGCTGATCAAGTTTTTTCGTATTTTCTCATTTCCAGCAACTTTTTCTTGTGTTACTTCAAAATGTGCATAAAATACGTTGATGTAAACACAGCTGTTGGAGTTTAACCAGCAGCCGTCCTGTGGTTTGGATGCACATGTTCCTTCCCTATGACTGTACCAGTGGCTAGCTAGCCACTAAGAACACAACATGTTAAGGCCAATTTTTTGTCACCAGAGGGTGTGTTTCTCTCTGCTGACAGTTACTGCATGTCCAGTAACTGTCAGCTAAACACATAGAGACTAAATTGATACCCTCCCACGAAACTCCTGGAAAGATATCAGAAAAAGTAAAAAAGATATATAATTACTGCAATACTGCCCAACACTACTAGCCAGTCAATGACATTTCATGTATGCTTATTTGGGTAGTCTCATTAAGGCTCTGTTTGCTGGAGACAAGTCCACGATGGGACTTCAGAAAGGTCAGTGCACGTGTTTGCCTGTTGGAATATTCTGTGGGTGTTACAGTGTCTTGTGTGTGCTCAGAGTGATCACGTGCTTGTCACTCCTCGTATATAGTTAACCTTTACCACAATTTGCTTAAAGCTCAAAGGAAATGCCATGCTCTTACATACATTTTGATATTTACATTTTTATGGTCCGTGTTTGTATGTGAAGTGTTTTTCTTCTTTGTCCTCGTGTGACCTGAAAATCTATCATTATTTAGCAGGTTCCAAGCCTGAACCGAGTGTGCACAAGACCCTCCCACGTGGAAGTGTTTTTACTGGACCTCTTTGTTTTGTTCAGTGATTGGACACAGCAGCTGATTTGACAGAGTGTGCCACGCTGAAGAAGAGTCGCCACAGCCCCACACAGCCGGTATAGACAGATAACTCACAGCAACTGCTCAGCTCACTTCAGTTGTGTAGAGTTTTTATTATCTCATCCATCATCTTCTTAAAATCAATGAAACACTATACAAGTAATGTAAAAAATTATTAATGTAAATGAATAAAGTCATATAAAAATTATGTAAATGGCTGCTGATGGCAGAAAGGACGTAAGACCAGCTCAGCTCCCAACATGCCAGCTTATTACAATTTGTAGCCATGTTACATGTGTATCACACATCTCAGAGACTCATATAACTTCAGAATCTACTGTCTATGGCTTTGGATGAATTTTGAACACAAAGTCATTGTGCCAGCAGAGAGAGGAGAGTCTGTGTGAGGTTGTCATGTACTTCTTATTAATGGCAAGAGGAGCTTTTTGTCATGAGACAGCTGGTTAAACCTCTAAAGGCCATACACTTATTCGTTCAATATACACCAGCAAGGAAAGAGGACTTCACCGCTCTTTCCACGTCTGCAGTCTGCCAATTTCCACTTTGAGGGCACAAACGAACTGAGAATCCCTGTGTGGCAGAGAAAGACACGGAAACTCGGCTTCTCCTCCTGGAGTGTGCGGATGTAGTGTGGGTATGCAGTGCAGAGAAATCTGCTACTAAACCCTGTACAGCTTTGTCTGACATCACTGGAGTAGTGCAATAAGATTTTATATCACTGTAGTAAGCCTCTCACCCGGACGGACTCAGGTTTTGTCATGGTTGTCTCTCAAATCCTGCTCCAAATTTCAGGGGAGAGATACAATGTTATGAACGCTTGTTTCACGTAATGCAATTCAATGCAGTGGTCCTGCAACAAATACTACTGTTATTAAGCTTATAATATTCAGTTTTTGTTGAGACTGTGAGACAGTTGTTGAATAACAATGTGAAAATGCCAATAAGTGCTGAAATCTATATTCGGGCTGTGGGTTTGTTACACTTTTTTTTGTTAACTTGGTGTTACATGTAATCCATAACAACACATGACAACACAAGTCTAACACCCAAAAGCCTCATGTCTGTGCAGGAGAGCAGATGTGTAATTGTCATGTTTAATCTAAGGCTGCAATGTCTATAAAATGTAAAAATAGTGAAAAACGTCCTTCTGTGTATCTCAAAGTCCAAGGTGATGTCTTTAAAAGTCTTGTTTTGTCAGAACATGACCAAAGATATTCTGTTAAATATGATAATACATGAAGAAAAACAGGAAATCTCTATGTTTGACAGGCTGAAAACAGCACTGTCTGCCATTCTGCATGAAAAAATACCTTAACGATTAATCAATTATCAAAGTAATTTAATAGTTTAATTAGAGAGCCTTTCCCGTGGGCCAAGCAACACCCTGTCTATGTTTGACCTGAATGGAACAGAACCTAATAAGTATCACTGGTAAGACCCGTGTTTATCCTACTATTTCATGTCAAAAAAGCTGTGAGAAAGGTCTGTTTTCACTGGCAAGTTAGTTGAGTCGAACATGTGGGTTTGCAGAGGGCTAACACTAAACAATTTCAGCAGCGCGTGAATCAGGTCTGATGAGAAAAATAATGGCATGCTGGTAAAACAGGAGGGCCTAAGGACAATCCATACCACCAGAACTTTAAAAAAAAAAAGGTTTTTGGTCTTGTGACATCAATAACTCATCCTTCTCAAGCAACAGATCCATTTCCATCGCTTGAGATCTCTCAATCCATTGCCTTTTGATTTTTTTATTTATTTATTTTTTTTGTATTTTTATTGTCTATCTAAATTGATTTACCATAATTTTGTTTTGTGCTCAGCGAAGCATAATACCCACAGGCAGCCACTCAGATCACACAGTTCTTCTGCTGTGTTGTTGGGAACGTGTAAACTATATCTATAACAATTGATCAGGGCCCAGGGTTTCACCATGAGCTTTCCATTGTCACTATGAGAATACAGAGCTATGGTGGCAGATGTTGGCTCAGCATGTTTACATTTGCATATTTTTCTGTTTGTTGCTTTGTTGAAATGACAAGTAAATCAATATTATATAATGGTGAAGCCGCCTGATAAAATAAACATATGTGTTGATTATAACAGTGGATCGTGTGAGCAACTACACTGACATTTAAAATTACATTTAATATGAATGCACAGAGAGAGAGTTAAAGTCCTCCTAGCTCTACTGATACACAGTCTCTGGAAGTGTTTGAGCAGTCTTACATCATTTCCCCCTCACTAATTGCAAGGCTGGCAACTTTAGATTTATGTTTTATTTCAAATCAGCTGCCAGTGGGAACTCTTTTGGAATCTTAAAGAAAATGGGTGAGGTGCTGAAAATCGCTGAAAAAATATAAATAATGCTCGATGTCTTTTTTGAAAGTAAAAAAAAAAAACATAGTCTGTTATATTTTAGCAAAAGCGATGGCATTTTGTCCCAAGAAAAAGATTATATGCACACAACATGAAAGATCATTGACTTGGTAAATGGCACTGTATCCAGTCAGCATCATGCAAAAAGCCGTGACACACTCAATCAAAAGTAACATCAGCGCTATGGGAGGGAGCCGCTGGTGTTCTCTCTCAAAAGCTTGGTGCATTCTTGAAATAATGGAAAATCTCTGGCATTTACCCAGATGGGGACAGATAGAGCTCCTCACCGAAACTATTCATGGGCCGTGAGCTTAAAGCAATAAAACTATGTATTAATTGAGCAGTAAAATACTCTCACATACCTGAGTCAAGACCATTAGAGAATGTAAATAAATAATCTGTCCTTTTTTCTTAAGTAATTAAAAGTAAAAGGCTTGAAATGAAAAATGGGTGGTGGTTTATGTGCTTAATTACTACCCCTCAGATCATGAGTCATGTGAAAATACTCTCACCAAATGTGCCTGCAAAATTTCATTCATTGTGCTTGCTCGTCATAAAACAAACAAAAAGATGCTCATGTATGAAAAAGAATAAATCAAGTGTTAATTGCCTAATTCAATCTGTTATTTCAACATTGACTTGTTTATTTATTGTCCAACATGCACTGGACAGCTGAAATACTTCATGGATCATGAAACTGAAAGTTATACCATTCAGTCATCTGACCTCTCATTTATCTTGTGTGTGCCATATAAAAAAATGCAGTTAGCTCTGGACAGCTGCCATCTTAATATTTCAGGGAAGTATTGGGATCTGTGTATGATTCAGCAGCAGCAGCAGCAAAGCTGGCTCGGAACTAAAATGTACCACCTGTGTCTGTGAACTGTGCCGACAGGGAAATCCCCGTCTAATGATTGAACATAGATAATATCTCAAAGGAAAGTGAGTGCCTCAGAGGTCTCAAGCACCCCTTTTGGGAAAAAGAAGAAGGCATACAGTAAGTCACAGTGCACAGGGAAGAACAAAAGCTGACTGGAAAGAGACTAATTACATTATTTTTTTTTAAACTACACTATTCACATCTTTTGATGTGATATCATGCTCAAAACCTTTTTTTTCCTGTTTTGTTCCTCTGGGCTCCCACCAGGGTCTACTGCTTTTTTCCATGTACAACTGCAGAGTGATAATTAGCCAGCAAAGCAATTAATGGAAAAAAAAAGTCCAGCAATCTCATCAACTGTGCAGTCACCCAATTCACCAGCCAGCAAAATAGAGTCTGCCACTCCTTCAGCCAGTCACCCAGCCACCTATCCAACAAGTCAGTTATTTAGCCAGTAATTTAACACATAATCCATCATCTGAACAGCCAGCCAAATAAGCATCCAGCCCTATCACCCTGGTAGTTAGCCAAAAAGCCATGTTAGCAGTAATGGACCCCATGCAGCCAGCAAAACACCCAAACAAGCATGTGTCCAGCAAGCACAATCATCACCTAAAAACATGTCTAACTGGTAAGCCAAACAGTTGATTATCCATCAAAGAGTCAACTAAATATCAAGCCAGTCAACCAACCAACTGACCAACCAGGAGAACATACAAACCCCAATTCCAAAAAAAAGTCAGGATGCTGTATAAAACATAAATAAAAACAGAACACAATGATTTTAAATATTTTTTGCTTTGTATTAAACTGAGTACAGTACAAAGACAAGATATTTCATGTTCAAATCAGTAAACTTTACTGATTTTTTTTATAAATATACAATCACTCTGAATTTGATGCCTGCAACATTTTTCAAAAAAGTTGGGACAAGGGCAACAAAATACTGGTAAAATTGTGATATGCTCAAAATAAAAAACAACTGTTTGGGGCATGTGACAGGTAACCAGGTTAACTGGTAACAACTGGTGGTATAATGACTGGGTATTCAAGGGGTATCCTTGAAAGGCTCAGTTGTTCACAAGCATGGATAGGGCAACATCACTGCTTTGTGGAAAACTGCATGGGCAAATAGTTCAGCAGTTAAAGAAAAACATCTCTTGAATACAACACTGCAAGGAATTTAGGGATTTCACCGTCTACCGTCCATAATATCATTAAAAGGTTAGGGGAGTCCAGAGAAATCTCTCACATAATGGGAAAACCAAAATTGAGTGCCTGTGACCTTTGACCCCTCAGGTGGCACTGCATTAAAAACTGCATTAAAAACCAACATAACTATAGAAAGGATACTACCGTCGTCAGTAAACACAGTTTGTCACTGCATTTACAAATGCAAGTTAAGTCTTTACAGCAGTGTGGCTTCATAGTAAAACAGTTTAGGTACTAGACTGACCTGCCTGCCGTCCAGGCCTGTCTCCCATTGAAAATGTGTGGTGCATTATGAAGTGACAATAGGGAACCCGGACTACTAAGCACTTGAAGTCATGTATCAAGCAAAAATGGGAAAGAATTTAGCTTTCAAAACGTAAACAGTTAGTGTCCACAGTTCCCAAATGCTTACTGGGCGCTGTTACAAGAAAAGGTGTGCTATAATAACATAAATGTCAGCTACTATAAAGTTTAGCAAGTTGAATTAAGAATTTATGAAAGCAGAATTAGTGATTTTAAAATATACTCCAATAATTCTCCGTAATTAGTAATCCACCTTTGCTGACCAACCAGCCAGATGCTCCTCATTAGTCTCATCCTAACATCCTAACTCGGCAGATGTAGCCAAATTTAATTTAGTTTCCCCAGCTGCTTTCTTTATTCTGAAGCCCTTTGCCTCCGCTGTCCCCTCACTCTCCTCTTTCTCTCCTTGCTAATTACTCAGGCAGTTAATAAATGGGCAGCTATGTTCACCAGGGATCCTACTGGGGAGAAAAACACAGGAAACTAGGCAATGTGTGCCTTGATGTTTATCTTTTTTCATTGTACACAACATGTATGGATAGAGTCAAGTTGTGTAAAACAAGCCGAAGTTAGAATCTGACATTTTTTTGTGTGATCTGTCATGGATCTTCAATCAATCAATCAAATTTTATTTATATAGCGCCAATTCACAACAAAGTTGTCTCAAGACACTTTACATATAGAGTAGGTCTAGACCACACTCAATAATTTTGTTTACATCCGACAGTTGAAACAACTCCCCCATAAGCAAGCACTTTGGCGACAGCGGCGAGGAAAAACTTCCTTTTAACAGGCAGAAACCTCGGACAGATCCATGACTCATGGTGGGCGGTGATCTGACGGCACCGGTCGGGTTGAGAGGGAAAGAGGAAAAGGGGAGGAAAGAGGGGAGGTGGGAGGGGTGGAAGAGAGAGAGAAAAGAACAGAGACAGAGAGAACAGTACTAACAGAACATCAATAGTAAAACTACAGTATGTGTACGGAAAAGTAGTACATATAAATATGTAAGCTGTATGTAAATAATAATACTAATACTAGATGTTACAATAATGATAATAAAATAATGATAATAATAGTAACAACAACAATGTGATGAATGTTTGATTGATTAGGTGAGTTATAATAATCCACAGTGGGAGGTTCAGCTGTGATCAGCGATCCATGCGCGGCCACAGTCCATGGGAATCTGCAGGATGACAAAGCAGAAAGACTCCGGGGAAGGAATCAAGTCAGTAACAGGCATTAATGGAACATAAACATAAACATCTGGGGAAAGAGATGAAGAAATCGCAATCTGATCTTGCGTGGGACCAGTAGCATTCTGAATGCCCCAAGTCCTTTTTCTTGCACCTTGAAGCCATTCACACCTTGCTGTTTGGAGTCATATGCCATCTTTGAGAACATCATCTTTCATTTTTCAAAGGCAGTACAACACGGCACATTGCTATTCGGTGGCGACATCTTAGTCTTAACCAGACCAAGAAGTGATCAAATCTCTCCTAAACCGAGGATGAAGAAGGGTATAGGAGGGTGACAGCTTGTATGAGGAGGCCTTGTTGAAATCTCCCTGTGAAGAGAGATAAAAGGAGAAAGTAAAGTGTTGGATGCTCTTTGGGTTAATTGCATTTGACATCCATCCTTGCCTTGTGTGCTTCTCCTCTAAGGTTGCGCTCTGTAAGACAGGACAAAGTGTGGGATTGGATGCAGATGAACAGAGGGAATCTTGAAGCTGTGTGTCAGAGAAAGGGTATTGTAAGGATACATAGGTTTCACTTTGATCATGATGAATGTTCAGCTGACGCTGCCTTCCTTTTTGGTCTCCAAGGAGACTGTGGGGGAGGGCGGATTAATATTTGAAGTCTCACAGAGCTGGGCGGGGGAGAGTCGAGCGAGTCGCAGCAGGAGTTTGTGATGTCCACAAGTTGAATTATTTTCATGCTAATGGCGTGAACATTAGCTGTCATGTTATGTGACGCTTGGCGGTGTGTTAATTTCATGTTGTTGTTTTGGGATGAGTTCAAGAAAGGTTGATACTATTTAAAATTCTGCTGCAGCCTACAGGGCAAAGTCTTGCTACGTCTGCATTAAACCTGCACACTGACACTTGATCATGTAGGAAGATAAGACGTGAGGTCAAGGCCCATTGGTTTTTCCAGCACATTCACCCCACTTCAGAAGTTTCAGCTAACTACCCTTAATGGAATATAATTTCTATAAGTGCACTTTCATGACATGCTAGCCACATATCATGTACCCAATTAAATGTTTCCTATGCCAAACATAAGGCTCCAAGTGGAGTGTTTTCAGCAGCAGCCGCTAATGTAAAAGAGAGTGCATTAAGGGCTGGAGAATCGGAAGCAAAAGTGAGATAAAGAACACATCACAGCAAAAGAAATCTCCCTTAACATTCTCTGCCATTCTCCTACTTTAAATCAATACAAAACCTTGCTTTTCCCCCCTAAAAATAAGATTTAATGGCTCTGTATAAATTCCCCCCTTAGCCAAGAATAGTAAAGGCCCATCTCTCCTGGTGATGCTCTGCCATCTTTCAGTATTCTGTCACCTATATCCGCATAAGCTTTTATTGTCCCAGTCATTTATGTGGATCCATTTGCATTAAAATGATATTGGCAGCCGTGCCTGGACAGCTGGACACTGCTGTTACCCACAAATCCCTGCTATACCCTATTTGGGAGCAATAATACTTTCAGTTTCCTCAGAATAATTTTCAGACAGAATTAGTCTGACTCCCTCAAGCCAGACACATGCCAGAGCAGACTGTGAATGAGACTGAACGAGGCTCTGTTCATCCTGGAGCTGTGTGGCAGAAATGTGAATGCTTAATGTTGTTGTTTTTATGGAGAGGCTGGGATCTACATGTGGCCTGATTCATTCAGCGATTCATTGAAGTCGGTCGGTGAGTCAGCCAGACAAAACTTTAAATTCTGTCTCCTTCCCTCCCTCATTCACTCACCCACTCACTTGCTGAATGTCTCCCTGTCACCTCAATCACACTCTGACTCCATCAATTGTTCCATCACGTTCAGAGCAACACATTCACTGACTCATAACCTCCCGTATTTACTTACTCATTTACTCCCTCACCTCCTTCCCTCCTGGCCTTACTCTGCTTTTCACCCACTCACTATCTTACGCTGTGGTAGAACAAGTAGCTACAGGCCAGTGGTGGCTTTACTGTATCTTTCATCCAGATCAAATTATGTTGCATTGATTGCCCAGAAACTATTTTCTCCCAGAGCATAATGGATTGGTCATGTTAAAAATATCACGCTCCAGAATGGCCGACACTCAGAGACTGATGACAATGCATCAAATTTTGTCTGGCAATTTGTTGAGGCAGATTTAGTAGCTATTTGTGCATGACGAATTGTAAATACATATTGATATTATGCCATGCAATTAATATTGATGCTAATAATAATAATAATAATAATAATAATAATAATAATTTAATTTATATACCACCTTTTAAAAACAGTTTTACAAAGTGCTTTGACAGGCAAAGCAAGGGAGGGGGTCGTAAAGCAACATAACAACAGAAACTAAACAGTGAGGCTAAACAAGACCAAGACCAAATGAAGATAAAGTTGAGACAAGAAGTCAGAAAAGACACTAAAAAGCTGGACACAGAATGTCAAAATAAATAAAATATAAATCAGGTATAAATGACAATATAAAAAAACAATGAAAGGAATATTAAGAAAACTAAAATAAAAAAATACAAACAATAAAGCAATAAAAAATGCATAAATTTTTAAATAAAAGTGAAATAATAGAAGCAATAAAAAGCAATAAAAACAATAAAAGGATGACATCACACTGCAAGTCTACAGAAAATGGATTTTAAGAAGTAATACAAAAGATGTTACTGATTCTGTGAGCCTTATCTCTCCAGGCAGGTCATTCCAAAGTTGAGGGGCCCTGATGGAAAAAGCAAGGTCACGTTTACATTTAAGCCTCGACTTCGGAACAGCCAGGTGGCCCCACGTAAGGATCTAAGGCTGCGCACTGGTTCATAAGGGGTCATCTTTGCAACTATCTACTGTAGCTTGGGGCCAGACCCAACGGTGATCAGTAAAATCTTAAAATCAATTCTAAAATGCACAGGGAGCCAACAGAGGGAAGCTGGGATTGGGGTGATGTGATGTTGTCTGTTAAAATCAGTAAGAAAACTTGTTGCTGGGTTCTGAACAAATTGGAGGCGGGAGAGAGATTTTTGGTTTATGACAGAAAGGAGTGAGTTGCAGTAGTCTATTCAAAAGATAATAAGTGCATGAAATACTTTTTCCAGGTCAGTGGGCGGGAGGATCAGTTTCATTCTAGAAGTTGTTTGTAAATGGAGGAAGCAGGACTGGACAATATGTTTGACAAGTGGTTCGAAGCTGAGGTCTCAATCAAATATTACTCTTAAATTTATTTTTAGAATATTTTGGGGGGCATTTATACCTAGGGAGAGAGAGAGTAGGGAAATAACAAGCAGCAAAAGGCCATAGGCAGGAGTCAAACCTATAGCCGCTGCAGAGGACTCACAGCCTCAGTACATGAGGCAAATGCTCTACCAACTGAACTACCAGACCACCATTATTTATGAATTTCTGGTGTTTGAAGTGACGTTGGCGGACAGGGGAACAAGGCTATTTTCAATGAAATTGGTGGAATCTGGTGGACTGAACAGCATGATTTCTGTTTTTAAGTTATTAAATCAGAAAAAATTTTGGGCCATCCAATCGTTGCTATTGTTGAGACAGTCTAAAAACAGCAGCAAAGCCTCTTGTGTCATCAGGTCTCATGGGGAGGTATATCTGTGTCCACGTAGCGATGGTAGTGATGCTGTGTTGCTGGATAGTTTAGTCGTAATAACAAAATAAAAATTGGGATGAAGATAACTGACATTGTGTGTGGCTCACAGAGGCTGCTTGTATGGTCCTTATGGAATAGCAAAACAGTCTACTGTCATGGTACGGGTGGCTTTGTGCAGCTGTACATAGGCATAGTGGTGGTATAGTAGTGACAATGCTGACATACTGGAGCTTGGCATTAGCAGGTATAATGTTTGCCATGATCACCACCTTAGTTTAACCTGTTATCACACTAACATTTGCAAATTAACCATCCATCAGATCCTTTAGAAGGTCACAAGGTTAGAGACCATCCCAGCTGACATTGGTTTAGATGCGAGGTGCACCCTGGACAGGCTGCCAGTCAATCACAGGGCTGACACAGAGACGGACAACCATCCACACTCAGACTGCCTAAGGGTAATTTTAGAGTCCTAAACTGATTAACATAACTTGCATGTCGTTGGACTGTGGAGGAAGGCAGAGCATCCAGACAAAACCGATGAAGGCATGTTGAGATACAGTAAACACACAGAGCTGTTGCTATGAGACAGCAGTGCTAACCACTGCACCACTGTGTGGCCTATTCAGTAATTAGTAAAGGCACAGATGAGTTTTGCAGGCCTTTGGCCATAAAACAAAGTACAAATTGAATAAAAGATTTTACCTGATGATTATGCTAGTTTGACTGTCAGAGGATGCTCAAACTCATTTCAATTGGATATGCATGTGACATCACAGTAAGCAAAAGTCACTGTGGTTACAGCCACTGAATGGCAAAAAGACCACTGAGTAGCAGTGTTAGTGTTCAGTTTGAATGCAGCAAAAAGACAAAAAACACAGCTAAAATGGGAAAGAAATGTTGTGCAATTGACTATAGAAATACAAATAGCTTAGACACTTTATAGAAGCTAAAGACAAGAGAAGTAAATGGGTCGCTGCAATTCACAGAGACAACTGGAATCCAGGCACTGAAACACTGATTTGCAGTTGCCATTTCACATCAGGTATGATGGATTTGGAGGTAAAATCATATCTTAATGACTAATTTTACTAATTTCAGCATCTTTCATTTACATTCTGTGTAACTGTAGCTGTGCCATAGCATCGCATCAACACTGCTGCATGTAAACATGTCTCTCCAATAATGTCATAAAATTTTAAATATCTGTACAGGCCTGTCCACATACAACTAGAATATCCGTTGGTGTCCTCATCACTGTAATTTTGCCTACGAATCCTGCCTTTAAGCAACATTATGACCATAAGCTACAATCAGGTATTCATCGTGTGAGGAACATCTGTATTTTGATGAAAATCCATCACAAAGTGTTTCAGATTCACAATTCACAACCAAAAATGTCAACAAGTTGGTGGCGCTAAAGGAAAATTCAAGTAATCATAAAAACATGAGTATGAGTCATTTGTGGAGAAAATGAATGTCGGCACAAAATTTCACTAACAAATGCTATCATTGGGGTTGGAGTAATATGATGTGTCGTATAGCACGTACTTTCTCTGCATAATGGCAGGCACGACATGGCATTGCAACCTAAGATGCTTCATTACCATATTCTGTGGAAATTTTCATGAAATACATCATTTTGTTTTGTACAGAACTTTCACTGGTGAGTAATTTTGTATCTGTGATGTTTCCTACCAACTTTCTCCAAACTTGTGGGATCACAGGGCTGGAACATATGATGTCACACTGGTGGAAACATTTTACATTGTTTTTCAGATACTGTTTCCGTCTGTATTTGTGTCTGAAACAATTTAAACTTTCAAATTCAACAGAGGTCAAAACCAAGGAAACATGGGAGGAACATGCAAAAAGCTCCAAAAAGAAAGGAACAAGCAGCACACCATGGTTTCTTTTTGAGATGAAACAGCGGGTAGCAACAGAACTTTAGTTTCTAGGATGAACTTTTGCCCCCATTAATGTCTACATGCTAGCTATGTATTGTTAACATTGACTAAAGCCACTTTCATAATGGATAGGAATAGTATCTGTGATTGGCAGTAACAAGGTGATTTCTATTTTTCAAAATTACACAAAAATTATACTTATGGCAAGACCTTGAGGCATTTTACCTGCCTGAAGTGCAGAATTATGAATAAACCAGAACACTGAAATAGAAATTTAATGATCTGAAGGCAGGCTCGGAGGTGTTTTGGCCTTTTACAAATGGAGTGGACTAAATCTTGCAAAAGTGATGCACTTGGTGGACTTTTCATCTCGACCCAGGGACGTTTGAATCAATTGATCTTCCTAATGAGGGCAGGATTAATATGCTTGGTCATTACTGTCACATTCTCAACTTTTTGTTTCCACTTAGCGGGGATGAATAAACTGCAAAATATTCACAGGCATTTTTAGTGCCATGATATATAGCGGTTAATGCGCAGTTAAAATGACAGTATACATGTCAGTGATTTTCCACTTTTAAATAATATCTCAGAGAGCCCCCAAAAACATCGTCAATTTGGGTGGGTATACAGTCCACTTAGGGAGTGTCATTAAGCTGACAATGATCAATGCCTTCATTAGCGGCTCTGAATGGCTTCCATATCTGAGGAATTTTCAGAGCATTCAGACTGTGCTGATCCATCCACCAAGCTGTCGATTAGAGATGTCAGGCCATAAAGCAAAGTCATTTCTCCATAACTCCCCATAACACCCAGGAGAAATCAAGAGACTGTATCTGAATGTTTTATAAGAACAGAAGCTGCTTTTGTGCCAGTGAGGAAGAGCCTCTGATGGGTCACTGTGTGAATAAATAACTCTATTCTGTTTGGCAGCGTTTGAACAATTTTCAGGTTAAAGAACTAAAAATGCATAAACCATTGTGTAGAGGATATTGAAAGAGTATAAAGTTTCCACTTTTATCGCCACCAAAGAATAACTGCTATCAATAAAGACCATCGTTATTTAACTGAGGCAGGGGATCTTGTAGATGGCTGCTAACAAAACAATTAATGGGGAAATGAATTTACATAGAGTCCTAAAAGTTTGGCTGATTAGTATCAGGTGACTCTTGGAATCATTCTTGCACCCTGAGGTCCTGACCAGATGTCCACCCTTGCAGTGTTGTGGATAATCATATGAATGTGTCACATTCTGTTTTGGTGTTCAACAATGGTACTCCTGACTGTTGCCATGTGAACAAGACTTAACAGGAGACTTTTGCTCCAAACTAAAAAAAGTACATGTTAATGTATGAAATTAGTATCAGTAGAAAGTTGAGTTAAAGAATATGTTACTTAACACAAATAGCTAAAGAACTAAACCAAAGCAAACATCAAACATAAGTTTTCATTTACACAAACACATTCTCAACCGCCTGGCTTTGATGGAGTGTTACATGGGGTCGACGTATACAACTACTCATGTGACATAGCTAAGATCCTTGGGTTTCGGTTGATACAAAGTATTACGAGATATAATCACAACAGCAGGTACAATCAGTGCCACAAAAAAGCAAACAAAGAATTACAAAACTGAGGCAACTCACCACTGAACCTCCGTTATCCACTAATCTAAAATACTCTGACAAAACGGTCAAGATGGCTGATGCAGTGTGGCATTTCGATCGACTAGCAACTTCCAGCTTCAGTCTCACCCCCAAGTCATCAGATACCATATTGTAACCCCAAACATGATCTTATCCAAATTTAAACCTAATCAAGTAGTTTTTTGTACCTAAATCTAGTGTTTTTTTAATCAAATTGTGACTATTTCACAGTGTTAATCCCATGTTAAAAGGCTGGTTCAAAACGTTATTAACATTTAAAAAACATTTTCTGGCCGGTGTCAGCTACAGCTGCTAAAGGGTACTGCTAGACTCAGAGTGGTAGTAACAAATCGTTGGTATGTTACAAATTGGGATGAGAACATGTTGGAGCTTCCATGTTCTGTCTACAGAACACAGCCAACAAGAGTCTACATTGGGAGGAAGCGCCTGCCTGTCTTTTCTCATGTAAAGACAAATCAAATAACTTTAGAGTGTCAAGGAGATAAGACCATGTAAGTATTCCAAATGGTTCAAGAACAGCTTTCAATTTATTTTTGGTGTGCCTTGGATAGGCATTTTAGGCAAATTTTACAGGAATGGAAAAAGGAATAAAGATTAATATTGTGTCATTGAATTTAAGATCACTCTGATCACCAAATGCTACTGTATTTGGTGGCTGTGCTGATTTTTTCCTTCACTACTAAAACCTTCTCCTGTTCTAGTTTACTTATTGTGCTTAATGTTCCATATTTATACCACTTGGGGGAGAGTAATGTACTCCCCTTGGAATCTAATGCTACTTAGATTCATTTACAGAGCACCCTCAAGCACAGATCTTTTTAGTTTGAATATAGCTGCACATAGTTCAAATTCCTTTAAGTCAAGTGCATGTTGGCTGAATTGTAATCAGAAAGTATTAGTGCAGTCAAATGTATGGGATCATCTACGTAGGTTGATCAGATAGATATCAGTTCAGGGCAGAACATTGCATATTGTCATGTTTCATAGCTAGTTCATTTGTCATTTTTTGGTTGCCAAGATTCAAGAGGGCAGGTCATACCTGATATGAGCCTGTAGGGCTACAGAGAGCTGAATATACATGTGTTGATAAAGCAGCCTCAGAAACTGGAAAATTGTGTATTTGTCTGAGGCCTCATGATCTATTGTTAAGCTGCATCGTAGGGTGCTGGACTGGGAGAGCAGATGCTAAGCATGACCCTAACAGATGTTAGGTCTCACCCACACACCTATCTGAATATGTAAAACTAAACTTCTGCAATAACAAAGTAGCTTTTATACAGCTGTTATGAAGAGAATCATTTCCAGCTTAAAGTTACTGATTTGATCCAGTTTAGATAATTGAACTTATATCATTCAAAGTTCAAAGTTAAATCTAATTTATAATTTCAGTGAAGACAGACTTGACGTTACAGTATATTCCACTGCTGCTTGGAAACAAGATTGATATAGCAATGCTTCTCTTTGTGTTGCCATAGCGATAAATTTGGTGACTCCACTTGTGCTTAAAGTGAAATTAGATTACAGCAGAGTTATGAATCAAAAATACCTTGTCATATAGCTCTGACTAATAGGACTCATCAGGTGGACTACGGTGCATTTGAAATCTGTTTCTGCGTGGCTAGTGGGTAAAAAAAAAAAAAGCCAGTGAAATTAGAACAGTGAAATTTGTCTAAAAAGGCAGAGATGTCAGATATCAAACGCATGCTTTCTCATTCATTCATTTGATTTATCCCACCATTAAATCCCACTGGAGGAGAAGAATAGAGGAAGCACAGCAATGCAGAGGACAGATCTACAGCACATCCAGGTTTCAAGGGTAATCATATTTTCTTTAGTTTTACAGTGCCAAGGAATGTTTTATCACACCATAACTTTTTTACTGGTCTCTTTAGAGTGCCATCATATCTCACCTTTGAAAACTATGTCGTGCCTACACTCCTAGCCATGAACAAGGCATTTGTATTTCTCCAATAAGCCAAAGCTCTGTGTTCTCCGCGCAGTTTGCTGGAATGACATGCCTCTTTATTTTGAAATTTGAAATTCATATTAAAGAGTTGATGAATATTTTATGACTTCTGGTCAAGAAGGTCTGTCTATCAAATCACGCCTGTTTTAGAAACATCCCAGCCATCATTTGAAAAATGCCTAATTGCAGGGAGATTTCATGAGATGCACGTTCTCTAAGCTGTACAACCAAGATATTTACACAATACAGTGGCATATTGTTGCGGCATGGAAAAATGAATATTCAGCTTTGAAGCAGATTTCACCAGCAATGTTTTAATAAAACATCACTGCGTTAATCCATGGCGGCACAGACACGTGACAAAATAAGGAAAAAATCTAATAGACTGGTGGAGAAGCATACAGTAATTAATGGAGAGCAGACACGGTATCAGGGTTTTTATCAAGTAGGTTTTAACTGAAAAAGGAATTTGTCTTGATACTATGGTGTATAACCATAAAATTAGTAAGTCGAAGGGAAAAGAAAAAACTAGTGCTGCAGAAGTCAACAGGTCACACTTTATTTTACACTAAAAAGACTTAACAAGCTGTATCAAATTATACAAAAACTAGACTAAATAATGTTTTCCCTATTAGATAGTATTAGAATCTTTTTTAGACCCTTATTAAACTTTCTTAGAGTGTAATTATACACACATTCCAGCAGAATGTACTGTAAACTAAAGTGTATTATTTCCCACTGTGAGACCCTTATTAGCCTTAGTGGGTAATTAGAGACATTTTACAACAGAACTGTACTTTTAAACTCAAGTGTATTGTTCCTCACTGTTGGACCCTAATTAGACTTCATTAGTTGGTAACAGGGATAAGCTATGACAGAACTGTACTGTAAATTAAAGTTTATTATTTTCCACTGTTTGACCCTTATTAGACTTTCTTATAGATAAAATAAGATAAGATAAGATAAGATAAGATAGATATTCCTTTATTAGTCCCACAGTGGGGAAATTTCCAGCATTACAGCAGCAAAGTGGATGGCAAAAAATAAGAAGCATCAGTAAAAAAGACAATTAATAGCGAACCAAGCAATATAACAAAGAATATAGAAAAATATGAACAATTTAAACAACGGAAAATACAGAAATTAGCAACCTAGTATGGGAAAATATAAGATATGGGAATGGTGACAATATATAGTGTTTTCAAGATTACACCATGGCACAGAGGAAATACTGATATTGCACATTGGAAATTAGAGATTCGCCAGGTACTGATATTGCACATTGGATGAAAATATACCTGATGGAAGATTAATATATTGCACCTTTAGGTTGAAATTCACCTGAGCTAAATATTTCACAGTATAAGTGAACACAGTTGATGTGCATTATAGTGCAGTCAGTGCAGTCTTGGTGAGTGTAGAAGGTAATTTGGAACACATCACAACAGAACTGTACTGTAAACTACAGTGAAATCACATATCTGGTACTTGAGACACGCCTTCCTTGGCTGGTCCCTTACATTTGGCAGAATAGCCAGGATTAATAAAGTCTAATAAAGGTCTAATAGTGGGAATTAATTCACTTCAGTTTACAGTACAGTTCTGTTGTAATGTGTCTCAAATTACCCTTTAATAAAGTCTAGTAACATTCTAATAAAGGATCTAATACTGTCTAACGAAGAACATGTTATTACTAGTTTTTGTTACATTTGATACTAAGTACAGCTGTTACGTCTTATTAGTGGACTGTAAAATAAAGTGTTACCTAATGATCTATATAGAAAACAAAAAATATACAAATATATAACAATATATGTAAACTCTATCTGTTTCTATGAAAAGAGCTGTGCAGTGTTTGAAATGAAGAGGATGGGATGTGCTGAAGCGAGTTGTTACATCAACAATGATGCAAGGTCAAAATGTTGATTGGAGAGACAGAAGACCTGATGAGCCAGAAAATGAAAAGGCAAACACAAAAATATCTCTTTCACACATACTGACAGTTGCACAAACCAGCATACCAGCTCCGTCAACCCGCGCATAGTTTAACATCCAGCAACCGTCAATGTCAAAATTCTCCCCTTTCCATGATGACATTGAGACATTTCCAGGCGAAGGAGTTATCCAAAATTCATTATCAGCTATAAAGGCCTTAAGAGGGATGGGCTTAGCTCTGGTTGAATCATCTCCGTATGAATAAGAGATCACCAGGTCACTGAGAGCCAAAATCCTCTCCAATTCAAATTCAACAAGCTCAGTTTCGCATGATGTTTCATTTATAACCTTATGGCTAAAATGTCAAATTTATAAATAAAGTATAATTCCACTAGTTCACTCTTGTGACTACGTTTCATTAGATATATCAGGAAAAAGAGCAAACTCAGACCTCTCTTTTTTTCTAGTGTTGGCCCAATACTTTGGAAATGTTTAAAAAATAATTAATACTAACTTTTTTTTTTTCTGTGAGGTATAACCTTGAGTTTAATTCCCAGAGTTTTGGTAATCCAATGATTGCAAATGTTTATTCAGCAGAGATGGAAAGTGCTTCTTTTTTTTTTTTTTGGTGGAGCTGCACAAAGAGATGAAAGCACCACATAGAAGGCACCAATTTTCCTGGGAACTAGTTCAATTTTCTACAAACAAAGACTGATACCTGCTGTCAGTAGTTATAGCCATTAGCATGATTTTATAATCCAGAGGGAGAGATTTTTCTTTTTTTTTCCCCTCACAAAAGTAGACTTGTATTGTTCACTCTTATTGCATACAGAGAGATACTCAGAATGGGGGTAGTTGTCCTACTGTGTCAAAAGCATCTCCAGGATGTCACCGTCCATGTTCCTGTACCCTCATGTGGAGTGAAATCCGGGTAACTTATAGAGTTATGGCCAAGCAGTCTGCTTTGCACAAAAGAACAAAGCTCTGGTCACCAGTTGGGAGTGTTAATAGATGAGAGAGTGATCTCGCAGCACTTCAGAATGTCAGTCTGTTAGTTAGCGTCCCGTCTAATGATGCCCAATTATGACTCTGCTGCGAATCATATTGTTGTTACTGATCAATACTGATTTATTGTTAAAAAAGAACCAATACTTATAAGTATTGTTCACTACATTAAAGGGATAGTTCAAATTATTTGAAATGGGGTATGAGATACTTATCAATAGTCAGTGTATTACCTATAGAAGATGTCGGCTGGCATGCCTCCTGCTGGGAGAAGCAGAGAGGAGTACCAGCCCAGAAGCTAAGCAATAAACTGCTGTGGACAGGATCAAGTAACAAACACATTTTAAGCCACTTAAAAAGGTCAAACGGGACACGGGACACCACTGTTCTATAAACCAAATATCACTTTCTCCACACCAACCAAACTCCATAGGCAAAATTAGTCATTTTACCTCGCCAGACACAGGAGTTGCTGAGCTACTGCACCTTAATCTGTTAGTTTGTATGTTTTATTGTGTGACTTTGGTGAATCCGAACTATCCTTCTAAAACACAGAAGTCACACAATAACACAAACAAACTAACAGATCGAGGCAGTGGTAGTCCAGCAACTCCTGTGTTCTGCAAGGTAAAATGACCGATTTCACCTATGGAGTTTGGTTGGTTTGAAGAGAATGATATCTGGCTTATATAGTGGCAGTTTCCTGTCAGAAAAGGCTGTCTGACAGCAAAGCGAGGTGGTAAAAATATTCTCAAAGTAGCACACACTTAAACTGATATTGATTTTTTTTAGGTAGTACATTGCAGCTTCCATGCTGGTACTCTTCTCTGCTTCTCCAAACTGGGAGCCTGCCAACTGGCATCTACTGTAGGTAATACACTGACCATCAGTACCTTATACAACTCCATTTCAATTAATCTGAACTATCCCTTTAAAAGTTTATAACACTTACAGTATATTTAGACAGAGAAGGAAAAAGCATTGTCCGACAATGGTCCCATAGTGAGAAGATTTCAAAGTAGGTCAATAAGATGCTCTCACGGGTGGTGCTTCCAGTGAATAGCCCTAGTGTGCTTGCACTATAGTAAGCATTCTCTTCCAGTGCACAGTACTTCATGCTAACTTCCAGCGTGTTTCAGGCCTGAAAGAGCGTACACAAAATGCCCCCGTTCTCAAAGGCAGCCTGGGTGACTGATAAAAGGCTTTTCTAGCTGTGAAGTGTGCCGGCCTTCGCATCAAAAACCCAGCCCTCCCAGAGGACTCGCTGCTGTTTTGAAGTGAGGCACAGCTCGTCCGTGGTGTCACATCGCATTTTCCCTCAGTCACCGAGCCCAGGTCATCATTTTCAGCCGGACTTCTGTAGAGCAACTTTCTAGAAACCAACTCTCTGTTTAATATTCTTTCACAAGGGCACCAAATTTGAATCAGCATGAATACTTGTAGTGTCCATACCTGATGCAGCATAAATTATTTACTCATATTGCAACTGTTTATTAATACCCACTTGTGCACAGCCTTTATTGGAAGGCTGATTATAATGTAAACTTTGGCTTTAGGCCATCAGGATCTCTTTTGAGGATTTGAACAATATCCTGATGCTCCACAAGGATTTTCTCAGTGCAACAGTGGCTAATGGATTGGCCCGACTAATAAATAGCAGTATTGATCTATGTATGCTTGTGAAAGCATGTTCAAGACCTTTCCACATGATAAAAGCATCCTTTCAGCCTCCAAACACTGAACGAGGAAAAAGCCGAGACAGTAATTCACTCACAGCTCTTTCAAAGCCTAATACATAACAAACACATTGCAAGTGAAAGATGTAGATAGATGTAATTAACCATCATAACATGACAAACACAAAACAAACAAAAGTATTCTTAAATCAACAAACCTTTCAAACAAAACAGGAAAACACAATCACCAACAGATCAACTTGCACAGTTACAGTTAGTATAAGATCTAGCATGGATTTTAAAATTTTATACTTCAAGAAAATGATCACTACTAACGTTCGGGATCCTGACTGATGGACATTTTTGTCCTTTCAGAATTTGGACTGACAACAAAACCTGATGGGGCTTCCTGTATCTGACCTCTAAGGCTTTGGAGTACTAAGCCCTGTGGAGATTTGGATTACCAAAGCAATAATGCTGTCAAAAATGGCAGGTTGAATAGGATTAAAATATTTTCTTGGTCATTAGGCAGGCTTACAATCAGCGGCAGGTGAACACGGGCAAACAAGTCCAAGGGGGAAAGCCAGACAGGCAAAGGTCCAAGGCATGCAAGTGGTCATCAAACACAGGCAAGCAGGCAGAGCAAGGATCAGAGGCTGGATCAACAAGGCTATGTGGCGCATTAGACAATCAGGGAGAGGACTGTGGCTACTTGGCTGGTATATAGTTTATACTTAATGACTGATGGGGCAACAGAGGCTGGTGACTGGCAAAGGCAGGAAGAACAACTGGTGGACAGGAGTGGAATGGTAGGCCAGAATTGAGAGAGAAACTAGGGGTGTAATGATCAGATTTATGTATCGATTCAATGTTCAATGACCCAATATTATTGATGCAAAGTGAAAACACTGATCTATATCATCATCTTTAAGATGTGACTTTTCCCAGGACATGTCATGTGTCACAAATGTCGGGAAAAGTTCATAAAATTGTCCAATCGCAATTTAGTTGCCTTTTGTGAGTTGACTGATTGTATTAAATGGACATATAACGTCATCTGATATTGATCACAGACCCCAAAATTGAATCAAACTGAAATCATATCGTTGCAGACTTTGTGATATCGGCAAATATTGTATTGTTGTCCAAAGAACTGAATCCTGCACTGGTCCTTTGATAAAGTAACATTAGTGGGTTCAATTCAGAATATTTGCACTTGAATTATCTCCTATGTCTACAACGTGTTTGTACTACATGAGCAACAAGAATTACCATCCGGTTGTATGCCTCGGCCAACCAGTCTGGTTGCACTTTATATTCATGTCCGTCCAAACTAATGTATCTAGTCGACATTTGTGCCAAGTTTGAAGAAAAATTTCAGCAAGACATTCTTGAGATATCACGTTTACAGGAGTAGGATGAACATGAGTTCGCAGTGACCTTAAAATCTGACTTTTGACCACCGAAATCTAATAATTTGTGCCAAGTTTGAAGAAATTTGCAGTTTAACAGACAACTGATGTGGAAGCAGAAAATGGCTACGTTCCAAAGCATAGCTAGCTATCAATTTTCTTAAGTCACAGGTCCCATAAACTTGATGTGAATGGTTATAAATTGTCAAAAAAAGAACGGAACAACTTGGATTAACAGTTGAATTACATGTCATATTAAAAACTCTGATTATCTACTGATTGCATTTAGATGTCTGGCTGAAATGTTAAACCTGCAATTATCTGAGCCAGTTGATATCCACCTTCATGGTAATCCAAAATGATCAAGGTTTAGTTGAGTGAAGCCAGGTAACCCAAAGACCATCTTATTCAATTTGTCCTATATGTCAGATACACTAGTAGAAATTAAGTGGATTTTGGAAGTGGAATCACCACCTGCATGCAACATTCACTTAATCCTAGAATTTCAAGGTTTAAATGTGACTCGAGGGAGCTTTATAATGTAATCAGGTTCCTCACAAAGTGTCCTTTTATCACTTAGGACACCTGTCAACAAAACAGCTTCCAGGCATTGCCTCCTCTAAGCACACACTAGTAGATGGAGACATAACCCTGAGTGTGGTGAGATAGCATCATTCAGCAATACACCATTATCCCTCTTTACCATTCTTTCCCTTGACTCCACTAGACTTTAATCATTTTTTAATTTCCCCTGTGGTCTGAGGGAAGGCATCATGGTCTGAATTTAAACTGCCAAGATCAGAGGATTCGAGTGTCACTTTCTCATATGAGAAAGAATATGGAATGTGCAGCTTTCATCCCAGCAATCAGCCAAATCCACCAAGGACAAGCATAGCAATATAGTGGTGAGTGATTGCTGCAGGGAAAGTATATAAAGCAAAAAAATTGAGTCGTCTTAAATTTGTTGACACTTCTCCTATACCATTTTGCTCCGGCAGAGCAGAAAACAGGTTCGTATATAATGCAGTGTGTGATAGGATGCTGTGTAGTGGTCATTCAAGCACTGATGTTGCACCACTAGTTCAGCTGGAAAAGACACCTGACACTGAAGTGGAAAGACTCATGCATTTATTTAACATGTATAGGAGGCAGCCTGATGATTTGTCAGTGACTCGACTGCCTAGATCCACAATCGCAAGTCATCATTTTGAAGACCACCAAAGGGCAGTGACAGCAAAAACATGAGCAATGTAGCGTAGGCAGAAGAGTGAGGGGCCATTCATAGGACAGAGATAAGTGGGTGATGGGAGTCAACCAACAGATGCAGGTGTGAAGAGTATCCGTCTTCAGCTTATTTGTCACTCCAGTCCGTGTCCAGAGTCTGATATTACTGGGGGTGGGAATGATTTAGTTGCCCCTCATGTTACTGACTACTGTCTGATTTTGTGTTTTTCTGAGAACTGAGACGTTCTGCATTCAAGTCAACACATGCAATATGCAATAATTTTGCTCTCATGTGCAGTACAAAGTGTTTTTTTAGCAGCTCAATCTGTATGCTCCTGGGATATTGTGGGCATATGAGTGAATGACTGGAAAAATCAAGCTTTCCGGAGAAGCAGACGGCAGATGAGATCAAAATAAGCTGAATCAAACTTTCTTTGGTCCACTCAGGTCCTTGTTTTTCCATAATACTGAACCTCCTTGACCAAAGAAGCAACAAAGCATTCTTGCCTCCTAATCATCATATTTATTGATGTTTTATTCATCACTGTCATACCTGGAAAATGGCCTTTGTGCATTTTACATGAGCTGCCTCAGGGCAGTTTCTGACACTTATAGAAAAATCCATGCATCCAGGCCTGCAGATATTAAACTCTCCTCTCAGTACTAATGGTAATATACCGCTCAAATTATTCCCTACTGTGCTTAACTTATCAAACAATTTCAGAAGATTGGCGTAGAAGAATGAAAACCTGTCATTCAAAAATTAGCGTCAGTTAGACAATTCAAAGTAAATTCAATTAAAAGATTGAGCCAACACATGTTAATATTTTATGCACTTATCTAGCAGCAAAGCTTGTCAAAATCCCTCCCTTTTTTATCACCTCTATCTTAGTCTCCCTCCACTGGCTAAGAGTTGGACACCCAAAATTAAATTGATGATGCTAAAGGCTGTAGGTCTGGCCTCAGACTACATCTATGTGAGTGGGACTGCAGCCTGAAGTCCTCCAGCAAGGGTCTCCTGGCTTTTCCAAAATCCAGGCTTGCAAAAAAAGTAGCATGACTCACCGGATCTACACAGTGGGTATAATCCTGCCACTGGCCGCTTGTTTTAGGTGGCATCGTGGCACCCACTATTTGTGTTTTCTAAGTCCCCCGGAAACAACAACGACCTCCAAGGTAGCAACTTACATGCTGAAAGGGGCATATTAGCACCTGCGTCGCAAATAGTACAAACGTTAAGTTTCATTTCAACGCCAGGGCTCGCCTCCTGATGTTCAAATGTTCCACCAAAACAAGTTACCCCAAGGCTATTTTGCAGGTGCATTGTAGAATTAGCACCCGCGGGGACAATTGTGATTGACTTCAAGAAACACAAATAAGCCAGATAAGCCTTCAAATAGCCTAATCCTAATCTGTACTGCAGAATTAATTTTGTTTTAATCATTCAAGGAGCTGCTGTTGCCTTACTGGCCAGTGTTACTATAAGGCAGTGGCATTTACAAAGTCAGCAAACACCATTAGCTTTATCCATCATTTTTTCATCTATGGTGTCATAGTCAAAATGCTGCTCAAATTAAAGTGTTTCTCACATGGTTTGGTGTCATGATTATCTATTTAGCACCGCTCTCTAGTTCTCTCCATTCTTCATTAGCACTTTTAAACACTAATGTTTGGATTTTATTTGCAAGGAGATGCAGGAGCCTATGTACTTTCATAGACTCAGATCTTTTTGAAATCAGTTTTTCAGAATGTCATGCTGTTCTGCAGAATGGCCTGGTTCAACAGCCTATCTGTCCAATTTAAAACTAAAATACTGTGTATAATCAAATCCAAATTTGTGCTAAGATTACTGGCCAACCTGTGGCACACTCATTTCAAGCAGCTCTTAATAAGAGCACGCTTGGACTTGCCAACAGTATCTCTTCTGACTCTTCTCATGTTTTAATGGTGATTATCAACTTCTCCCCTCCAACAGAAGATTCAGAGTCTCTTCATTTAAATGCAACAGGCTGAAGAATTCTTTTATGCATCAGTTGATCCTCTTGCTAAACCAAAATCAGCTTCTTACTGAGATCTAAATCCAAAGGATATATAATGTAATATGTACTGTATATCTGTCTTGACTGTTTGTTGTATTTTTTTTTGTTTGTGCAAAGTGTCACATGTGTACTGTATGTTTAATATGTGTGTAATCTCTGTAATCATGTGGTTCAGGGACGCAAAATAAATTTCAGTGTATATTGACAATAAAGTTGTATAGGATCCTATCATATTCACAGTTGACACACAACTGATTTACTTTTTCCAATCATCAAACAGCTATTCAAATTTAATGGAAAGAATTTAAATGAGGAAATACAGACAGATACCACCACACACTTGTAGTGGATAATTGAAACAGACTATATTTATATGAGTCTATGCATTATTTTTTCGGGAAAATGCTGCATATTATGCTTTTAAACTTAAAAGTCACAACCTTGTAAGACAAATCACCAGGGACTGTAACACCCAGTCCACCCAATGAATGTGTTCTGAGTTTGTGACAGTACAGAAACATGTCTTATTAACCACAGAGACAAATTTGAATGATTAAAAAAAATCTCCAAGCGTATACAAATAGGTCTCAAAATCATGAAAAAATGAGCAGTATTCTCTGCTCTGAAGTGCTGGGGGCGTGTCTGCTCCACTGTCTCAGCATCAAACACCACTACAACCTGAAAATGACCTGAAACATGGACGCTCCGTCAAGCAGCATTATTGGACATGTTCAGACGTGTTCGAGCCACCAGAGCCGGAGGAGGGTGAAAGGATGTTTTTTTTTTTTTTTTTTTTTTTTCCTTTTGTCAGGGTGTTGTAAATGAATTAAGCTGAAGTGAACTGCTGGGCTGATTTGAGCTGAGAGAGGTATGTTCTTAACTGACTGTTAGGGAGGGTGAGGGGTGGGGAGACGGTGTCATTCCTGTGTTGGATAGTGTTTGGGAGACCGTGACTCCGGCATATCAGCGAACCATGTTTCAGGTCCGCCCAAAAAACAGTATAAGTGTCAAACTCCACAATTCAGCACTACAGAGTTTTTGTATTCTCACATACAACTATGTTCTAATGTTTATGTGAGTAGAAGAAAAACTCTCTTTTTCCTTTACACAGACTTTGCTTTTATTGGGTTCAATGAATGAATCCATTTACTGTTTTCATAATGATTATGAGTTTATACTGTGCGTGTTAAAACAGAAATGTTTGGGATTTCTCTCCCTTTTTCTCCTTGTTTGCACGTAGCAGCACCACAATGCTTCCTCCATCATTCAGCAGTGACACAGCAAGAGTGACTTTAAAGGATGTCTTACATCAACATGATTCCTACAGGGAACATAGTGTCTGTTCTCAAGCCCTGAATGAATTAACATTTCATGAGGCCAATGGTTATTGATGAACCTGCTGCATGTCCCAAAGTGTTTTTTTAAGTCCTGCCAAATGGAACCACGATAGAGCCAAGCAGTTTTTTTTTACCACAAGGACACACACAAACACACACACAAGGTTTAAACACACAGCTGCGCATATATAAACTCACAAGCAGTTCTTAGAAAAGACTGCATATAGGATATCTCCTCTGCCAAGACACTAAATCATTCATCTTGCAGCACAAAGTAAATAAGAATTAGAAAAGTTTTTTTCTTTCCTTTTCTCATGAGTGAATTCAAACAAAAGCATGAACAAAACACTTCTGCAGCACTTTGTAAGTCATTCATAAATTACTTAACGCAATGTTTAATGAATCGCATATTTATATCTATTTGTATAAACAATCTTTTGTACAAATAAATATGAATATGTATCAAAAAATCATCTGTCAGAAGCATCCATAAAGCCACAAAGATTCCCCTTTATGTGAAGCCAACCATGAACCAAACCCTTTTTAATTGTAGAAAACAAGCAGACAACAAAGTCCAGTGTGTCTCTGCCTGATAGAAAACAACCAAACTGCAGCCCTTCAATCAGACTAACCCAGCTCTGTATATTTTGTTATTTTATTAAATAGTTCTTTGTGCTTATGTCACTAAATTGCATCTCTGAGGGCCGATTATATTGTGCCCTCAGACTAAATTGGATGTGTCACTGTCACTGTACCTTTAAGGTTTCAGCTATTATGAAATGCTGCAACTGGTTTGTTGCGTAATACAGGAAAAAAATGACAATTTAGATTCATCTTAAGAAGAGTCTTAAGAGAATATAATGTAATGTGATGACTAGTGGAAAGGGAAATAAGAAAAACAGGCACTACAGTTAGGAAGGGATGTGACACGCTATGACAGATGTGGATGCAGATCAGGCTAATAAATAATGCCCACCAGCAGGGAGGAGACACATGCATTAGTTTAATTCACTTACATAATCGCAGAAATGCTGGTGTTGGTATTGCATCCATGTCCTGGATGGTTCCACTTGACTTTTCACACACAAAAAAAACATTATTTATATAATATTTTCCTATAATATTTTGGAACACTAATGAAGGACAACATGATGAATGTAAAGCTTGAACGGATTTTCTCACAAACGTATGATGACGCAATGGTCTTGTCTGAATATTTCTGAGCAAAGACCACACAAAGCAGTAGACCATATAGATTATTCAGCATGCAAGCCACAAATGGGGAGAAAGTAATAAACCTCTCTGCTGTGTCAGTCAATTTGAGTTTGTCAAATAGCAGATGTCAGAGAAAACAGGACGTCCTTGGTGTTGCATCATGATTGATGACGAAGAGTCTGTGAAAGTAAATGTGTGTCTCAGAGACTGAGTGCCTTGGCCTCCATAAATCTGCGGATGGGGCTTGGGTGCACGCAAGGACCGCCTCCTCGCATGTACCAAAGCTTCATTCTCAGATTTATGGTTAGGATGAGCAGCGTTTATGTATCTAACAGTCAGAAGTCAGTCCTCTTGGACTGTTTGTGATATGCAAGTTACTGCATATCTCTCTTTTACATGCTGTAGGGTAAAGCGATAATACGTCTGCAACGGAGCAGGACAGATTAAACTTGAAATTAGGTTCCGTCCACTTCCCAATATTTGCCTCTTAAATTACCATTTCACTGGTGAAATACAGTCCTTGCCTTTAAATTCTGCAGTGATGATCATTCTCATGTGACTGTAATGCCTATAACATGTTTCATTTTCAGATCCATCCAAACTGTCAACCCATCTGTGTTTTATTCCATCTTTTCCTCTTCTCCTTAAATTGGAAAGTAATTGGACAGGTCCGAGTGGCAGCTCACAAGGCTTGCTTGGCAGATGTGACCAGGAAACATGAGCACAATGGGTCCAATTGAACAGGCTGGGGCCTTTTCACAGCCACAGATGGAGCCCTATAGAGAAAAGGGAATTATACAATGCAGCGGATGAGGAAAAAGATTTCCATTTCACAAATGGATTCTTGCTTGGATGCAGTTCAAGAGTGAGTCTCAAAGCAAAGCAAATGAGTCTCCCTCATTTGCTTTGCAATCTATACCATGCTGAGAGAGGGTACAGTATATGGTGATAGCCTATATTCACATAACATAACATTATTTCTGTAACGGTGCACATGCTAATGCATTGCTGTCTTATCCAGCTGTTCGACACCTTAACAGCAGACTGCTAATAAATAACATCTGTAGTTGAATTAATATTTAGTAAGATCAATAAAAAAAATCAATAAAAGTAGTAAATATAAGTAAATAATGAAAAGTAAATGATAAAATGGGCATGGTAAAGACATAAATCATCCTCATATATTTACATCTATGAGGTTAAAATTAAAAGTATTTTCAATTCTATTGGTATGATGTAATTGTAAACACCATTTTCTTCTATGCTTTCATGCATATTGTAGTAGTAGTTAGACACAAAATAAAAATGTTTCTTTCTTGCAACACAGTCGTCAGAATAAACTGTCAGTAGTTCACGTTTCTGTATACCACGTTATGTACAGTCTCTACATTTCTAAAATAAAAAATACACATCAACATTTCACAATACATATAGCTGATATCAACATGATGTTTCAACTGCCTGTGGCGCTATTGGCATTTTGAGGGCATTGAATGAAGGGTAGACTATAATAACCATTTTTCTGGCTACGAAATAACATGAATTACACAATTTATTACACACCACATATTTTTAGAACGTGGAACAATGACTGATTTTCTTCTGTTGACTGGTTCTGATTGGCCTGTCAGGGTAAAAATGAGTTGTCCCACATCCAAACTGCTGCAACAGATTGTGCCAAAGACAGACAATATAAAAATGAGCTCCAAAAGACTGAAGCATTCTTCTGAAGGCAGGTAAACATGTAAAAAGGGACATTTGCTGTTTCTTTTTATACCTGTACGTTGTATTACTTGTTTACTTGTTTTATGACTTTATCCATGCAAGCAGCATTGCCATGAAATCGGGTTTATTCATTTATGGTCCCAACTCTACTGGCTTTGGTGATCTCCTGACCTTTCCACTTGAGAAATTTAGAACATATTTTCATGCTGCCAACATAATGATTCCTGAGGGCTTTAGTGATCTCCTGACTTTTGTTCTAGAGCCACCAGCAGGCTGAAGTTTTTATTCAGCACACTGTGAGGTTGACATTTGTTGTTTTGAGCGAAATGTCTTGACAGCTATCTGATGGACCATGAAGTCTGGTAAAGACATTCATGTCAATTTCAATTCGTCCAATACTTTGGTTTGTGACCATATACCTGCAAAGGTATATAAGGAGATATGTATATCACTTCCTTTGGGAGCCTATTGTTACACTGTTACACATCACCCTTTTCTTTGTAGGTTTGCACAGACATGTATGTGTATCTCTGCAGAAATGTAATTTTGCTTTCCTTGATGTGGCACTAAATCAAGCACCGCATATATGTTATGTTCAGGAAATAGATGTGCGAGAAGCAAACGCCATTTACCTTTATATAACATAGGATTTTTATACAATTTTTTTTACTGCAAAATTAGCATGTATATGTGGGTTCAAATGTAGCAAAACCTGCTGAAACTATGGGCAAGTTGCTCTTTTCTTATTGCTAGTAGACAAGTTTGTCTTTCTGTTTTCTTTTCTTTTTTGTTTGTTTTGTCTTTTTTTCTGATGTGCATCGGAAGACTCATGTCTGTGCAGGGGGGCAGAGAGAAAACTGTCTTTAAAAGTCTGTGTGTTCAGCTTTCAGTACTTTTGTAGCTTCTAACTGAATCTCTGTGGTTTCAGATTTAGTTTCTCTCCTGCATCCCTGTTTGTTCAGATATCTTGTGAAGTTACTGCAGATGAATACCCAACATTTCCTGATTTTTGGCTGCTTCATAATGAAGCCTTTAAATAACAAAATGATGGGGAACTCTTATTGTGAAGAATTTATAGGGCGTTTATCCACAGATTTACAGTCCTCAACTCAAGATGGATGCATGTCAGTTGAATACAAACGTTCAAGCAGCTGCAGACTGTGCTGGGTTTATGCACCAAGTCAAGTTCAGCCATGTGTATGGAAAAGGGGCAAAAGAGCTGCAGTGGGTACAGATGGAGGAGATAAGCCTTCATAGCATTGTATGCAGAGATGGGGTGAAAATTAGCGTGTCCACCCAGCTGTCATGTTTCCATCACTGTTGATGGGAGCTGGAGCCGATAAATACCCTTGACTACTGCAGTCATTTGACCTAGGAATGAATGAAAATTGTTCATTTTCCCACTGAAGACAAAAGCCAGATGTTTTTGGGTGTCAGTGGGTTTTTTTGTCCAGTGTAAAAAGGGTTAATTAAATTGAAGAACTGTCAAAACACCAGGTTGTTAGAAATTTTTTTTTTTTTTTTTTGAATAGAGTATATATTAAATGATTTTTTATTTCTTCTGTATGAATTCTCTGACAAGCCAAAATAAAATGCAAAGATATGAGGTGACTATTTGCTTGTTGTATTGTGTGTATTTAAACATTGCTGGTAAATTTGATCTGCAATATAATGGATTTATTTTGTTGTTGTTTTTTGTCAGTTAAATACAAGGATCTAATAAGAAGATAAAATAGCTATTTTTGCATTTATTCTCAGTTAGAATGGAGAACTGTCTCTTTTCTTAAAGTTCATCTGGGAGTTAAAGGTGACCTCTAGGTTTTTGGAAAACAACTCTTAGCTGGTAGCCATGTATTCTTAAGTGCTGATGTTTCCATGTGCACTTTGATATTACCCTCAAAGCATAATTATCAAAACAAAAGCTCCAGTAAATAAACATAATTTTCAGGACATGGGGTTGAAATTGGGCAGCTCTACTGGCTTCAGGACCCAGGTCTCTTTTTTTCTGTTCTTTCTCTGCACAGTCTTCTCAAGTGTTAATTTATGTAAAAGTTAGTGCCTTTCGGGTTCATTATAGAAGTGACAATTATTTGTCTGGGTGCACCATTCTCCCTCGTTCTGTTGGTGCATTCAGCTTTATTATTTGTGCCAATTAGCCCCAAGATGTTTTTCTGTTGTGAAATTCTCTAATTCAAATCAGCCTCTTCCCCTTAAAATGTTACCCCTTCTTGACTTGTTCAGAGTGTAGTCCGACTGTGGTCAGAATCATATTCTACATCCCTACTGTGGCCCTGCTTAATAATTGGCCCTGCTCAAATAATTTAGGCTGAAGCAGAGCAGATGTTCGCTTACATTTAAAGTTTATTTAGTGCAGCTTTAACAGTAAACTCACATAGTCAGCACAATGGGAATGATAACCCTTTACCTTCTGTAAGTGAGTATTAACGTACAACAATATATGCAGTCCTGTGGATTTCAGTTTGAAACAGATGCATTTCATGTCTTTGTTGATAAGCCAGTGCTGAATTATGGCTGAGCTCGGAGAGAAAGTGCATTTTGAATGGCATTTAAAGTGTTGTGCAGAGTGCCTTCCGGAGAGCACCCAGATATAAACTACTTTAGATTTCACACCAACATTTAAATCACATTTGAGTCTTCTTTCAGAGCTGTTTACTCCATAATTTATGAATGCCTGTCCTACTTTACATTTGACTTAAGAGGAGCAAGTCAGATCTTTTCCTTTCCTCGCTTTACCTTTAAGACAGAGGCTGATTAAAAGCCTCCATCAATTCAGTATATCTCCTGAAGGAGAAAAGTAGGTTTAACTTTTATTATTTTATTAACCCCATTTATGTGTATGTTTGTATCTGTTTTGTGTTCAGGCTGAACACAGCTCTGCAAAAAGTGCAAGGGGCCATGATGATGTGGGCGTGTTGCCAGACTGGTGAGAAAATGAAGTGCAATCCAGTCCTCGATGTCGAAGGCTCTTCAGGATGCCAAGACAATTCACAGCAGAGTTTACTCATGTGAGGCAAGATTTTACTAGTATGAAAAAATATCCCGACAATGAAAACAGTAAACAAAAACTGTAAAATGACCACAATGCTGTGCTGTATTCTACCTGGGGAACTTGTGCACATCTGAATGGCCAACACAACGTGATCCTGGATGAGGAAGCGCTGCATTTGAAACAAAAGTTGAGTCAAGATCCACTTTTTGCTAAATGACACCACATTTATTTGCCTCCGCATGGGCACCAGCAGGGTCTCAGTGGCCTCACTGAACAGAATGATGAGGCTGCCTTATTTCACGCAGTGATATAGTTAGTTGGAAAGAAGCTTCAGGGTTTCCAAAAAGAAATACATTAGATTTACTTCTACATATATTCTGATGCACTAGGTATTTGATTAAAAAATAATATTTTAAAACAATATATATAAATCATCAAATGTAAGAGAAGCGAAAATTGAGAGTGAAAGTCTTCTAATTTCACCACTTTCACTAACACGTAGTGCCCCAAAGACATGTTGAGTAAATACAATAGGTACATAGTAATTACTTCCTCCTGCTACTTAAATGTTTCCTGTCTACTTAGATATGATATGTGCTAGGCTCATCTATGTTGACAAGAAAACAGCATTTCGAAAAAGGTTAAAAGATGGTGCTTGGGGACCTGTATAAGCAACATATATTTCCATCTTAAGTTAGTTAAATTTCAAAATGCTGGCTAACTAGCTAGCTAATCTATGTCAATCATTAGCTACTCGTTGGCTAGCATGACTTAAGATGTGACTATAGATGTATCATAATGAATGTGACCCTATAAGTTGCTTTTACAGGAAAAGGAGAAATTTGACAGAGGAACCGTGTTTGCTAAACTGTTATTAAGCCCCAAACCAAAAAGGGGCAAGACTTAGAAAGGGTCAGTTAAGAGAGGGAGCACAGTTAGCGAGAACAAAGCACTGGGTCTGAGAAATAAAACGTTATTTTGTTTCACAGTGGTTACATTCTAAAGCACAAATACAACCGCACCTCTGCACAATGCAAATTTTTTTTAGCTGAAGCAATCCTCAGTCTGCTCTGCCTGTGTGTTTGTATGTGGTGTATTTCTGTCTGCGGCTCTCACAGTCAGAGAGCAGAAGAGAGAGACAGACATGTATTAGTTGCTTGCTATGTTTTTATAAAGTCCCGAACTCAAAACCTGCAAGATCTATTGGCTCAGGGCCACTCACAACCGCCAAACAGGCTGAAGCCCAGAAACGTCCCAAACATAGCAAAATATGAGATAATAGTAAAATACAGGCAGATGGTAGGCCACTGCCACACACTTGTGAATCATAAGTGAAGAGTTAGTGGGGTTATAAAAGCACAAAGGTGGGGGAACCTGCCTTTGCACTTTTAAACTGTTGTGAAACTGTATACAGAACACTTGTATTTACTGGTCTGGCTTCTTAGTGATGCTTTACTAAAGGAATGAGAGTAGGAAAGGGTGTAACATTGGTCATTTCAGGCTGCACAGGTTTCAGGGGTGATGACAAACAGAATATCTCTTGACTGTGGGCACTGATGCATATCAACAGCTGGTGGCACCATTAATGGTAGCAATGCATTAATAAAACAGTAAAAACTAGATCAAAACCTGATGTAAACATGCAGGTTTCAACACATTTTAAAAAAGGCTGTGAAAATCCAGCAGGTTTATTGCTGGTACATTTGATATGTAAACACAGCAATGATGGTCTAAAATGTAATCCCAGCGGGGCACCAGTTTGGTGGAAATAAGGTGAATTGACAATGCATTAGTTAGTTTTCCCGAGGGAAGTCCTGCTTTCCTTTTAAGCTGTTTAACGATGTGTTTTTGCATTAAAATCTTGCAAAGTCCATCTTTAACAGCAAACTAATCCTCTCTCTTCACAGTGAACAGTGAGCGTGGACGCATTCATCCCCTCCCCGAGTGTGAAATAATGCTCATAAATTGCTTAAATTGAAAAGATAATTTGAAGCTGTTCTATCATCTCTCTGATTGATTATCAAGGAACAACATGGTCACACCTGTTGTTTGCCTTGTTCCAGATTGTGAATATTGGGGAGGTGGGTGGGATGGGTGGGGATTAGGAGCGCCAACACTTTTCTTTCGCCTTTGTCTGCAATGAGATTTGCTCAGCATTCAGCTCAGCATCCATCCTTGTAAACGGCACAGTGTGACACCAACAATATGTGACAGCTGAAATGCCACACAGGCTACTGTTACTCTCCTCCTCCATCTTTCATAAAGCCCAGCATTAGTGTGATACGCATGTCGTGCCTCTGCATTTAAAGCAGACGTTCTCTACAGGAATGCAGACAGTAATTAAGCAGCATGCAGATGGTGTTTCAACAGTAAGGCGCTTGGGGGAGCCGGATCAAAATGAAACTAAACCAAACAAACGCAGCGCGCGGATCATGTGCTGTGAAAGTGTCGCTTTTTTATACAGTGTGACATGTGTTTTTATGTTAAGCACTGTGGGGCAGTTCTCGAGGTGAAGAGTTCATTGTAATATGGGGAAATCTCCCAGTCTTTCACAACATATAGTGATGCAACACACACCTTTCATAAGTTGAGCCAAGGGAAAACCTAAGATATAATTGGTCATAGTTACTGTACAATACAACTGGACAGCATATTTGATTCTTTTTGATTTGACTGAAGTTTTGCTTCAAAGCACTTTCATCCCTTACGGCGAGCAATAAGGGCTATTAAAAAAACAAGTACATTAAAAAACACAGCATATCACATTCACACAGAACTCTTTTAAAAAAATTGCAATAACATAAGAGACTAAATAGAAGCTGCATTAAAAAGAGCACCAGGTGTTTGATGGTGAGGACTGAGTCCTTACAACTTAAAATGTTTTATGGCAACAAGAATAAACGGTTTTCTGTGGATGTGTTTCTTTGCACAGGGGACTCTGTACCTTTGCTCTGACTGTAGGAGCTGAAAATTGTTGGACTGCTCTGCCATGGTGATGGGGCAGATGGGTTTGTTTGCAGCCTGTAATTGTACTGCCCGGTTTAACTATTTTGAAAGCTCTGTCTTGCTTTTGACACTCAAACCAAGACACATATTAAAAGTGAGTATACTTTCAATTTGGGATTGGTGTGCTCTGTTAAATGTTCATTAGCTGACATCAGATTTTTTGTCTAACACAGTCCCCAGGTACTTAAAGTAGCTCACTTGCTCCACCTCTTGGCCCTTAACTGTAGCTGGTTCAAATAGAGAGTTTGACAGTTGTTCTTGGCACCATGTGGTCACATTTCTTTTGTTTAGTTACATTCAACAAAACCATTGAGTTCTGGAGCATAGTTAAAGTACACATTTAATGACTTCATACTGGTAAGGCATGCCACTAAGGCCATGTCATCTGCGTACTACTAGTGTGCGATTTTTTGTAATGCACATAATTTCATTTGTGTATGCTGGACGGCACAAAGACATACTCGTACGCCAGTTTAACTGGGGTAGAAAGCCACAAAAAAAAAAAAAAAGTCTATTAAAAAAAAGGTGCTTGCAGTGCAAAAATATAAGTGAATAAAAACAACAGCAAACGTTTCAGTCCTTGACTATCAGTGCTAATCAGTTAGTAGTAGTCTATTAAATGGACTATTTTTGCATTTATCTCCACCTGTAGACCTTTTTTGTGGCTTTCTAGTCCAGTTAGACTGGTGTGTGTATTTCCTTTGCTGTCTGTTCAAGTTTGCCTCCATGAATGACGCACCCAAGATCTACTTTTTTTTAATACCCCAAGTAGGCGCAGTTTCACAGCACTCTAACAAATTTGTGTAAACTGAAAATAAAAAGTCCTTCCACTAGAAAAAAATCGCTTTTTTGTTTTAAAGCTCTTAGCAAAATTTAAATGTAGTTTAATTTCAAATTAATTATTCACATTAATTATTCTTAAATAATTTATTTTTAAACAAAAATATGTGCAAGGTCAGAAAATGAAAATGAATATCTATTACAAAAGCAAGATGCAGTCCCTTCATGCTACACAGACATATAACATATATACAGATAATTAAATTAAATAAAGTACAGATAGGGTGGAGGTTGAGGAGGATGGGACATTTTACACAACAATGATCCCCTAAACCAGACCAAGTTGTTTTTGTCCCGTAATCTATCAAAAGCTTACACAGTGTCTTCACATCATAAAAAAAATATTTTTTTTAACAATAAGGCTGATCATCAGTGTGTGAGCATTTCTTACATGTGTACTGTCTTGCTTTGTTTTGATACAAAACATGTTTGCTTAATTTCCTTTTTCCTCTTGCTTCTGTATGTAATGTAACGTTTTGTAAGCTTGGCACTTGAAATAGGCGTATTCAACATTATAGACAATATGTGTGATTGTGTGTGGGTGTGTGCATTCCACCAAAACTCACTGCCTTCTGCTTTAACGCTGTTATCTAAAAGCGATTACAAGAAAAAGTTGTACAAATTTCTCTGCAGCAAGGGGTGGGAACTTGCCAAAAACACCCATTTTTTTTCTGTAAGACCTGAACACTGTGTAGTGTCCACAGCATTTTACACCAGCCTGAGTGCTTTTGGCAAAGTGCCTCCTTATCTCTTGCAGTCAGAACCCTAGGCCGGAGCTGTTTGGCCCTCTTAAGGCTCTGCAATGCAGGAATCAGGTTTCATCTCTGAGTTTTAGCTGGAGTTGCCCTAATGCTACTCATTCATACTCTTTTCTTCCTCTTTTTCTGTTTTTGTTTCTATTTTATGTTTAAAACATAACTAAAACTAAAAGAAAGAGATAAAATGGATAAAATTCCTCATTTTATTCCTTGATAACCATGAAAGACTTGTGCTGGGTGAGGAGCAGGGGGCAGGTGGAATTGTATGGGACAATGTGGCTTTTCACCACATAGAGATGGTTAAAGTAGAGATAATTTCCTTACTGTAAGCTTTAGTGACTATATTTTGTTGAGGCCAAAATTATTTTTATTTGGCCTGGGCCACTAGTTTCTGAAATGTATTACTATAAAGGTGATGTTTTTTTGTTGTTGTCTTTCAAATTAGCTAGCATTTGGCCTGATGAAACCATTTTCTAAATAGATATTGTGAATAAAACTGAAATCTATTGGCTTGCTGTAACATGTTCACTTTCCACACATCAACAATTTAACTACAAAGATAGCCGAGTATTCTAAGTTTTCACTTGGGACTCTTGTTAACATTAGCATCTGATGTCATCTGCTGTGGTCACGATGCCAGCACTACTTGGGTTATTCCTCCAGTATGTTGCAGTCAGAATCAAATGGCTAGGATTTTATTTTATAACCACGACAGATGCATTGTCTCTCACAGTTTTTCTCAACTCTTACACACTGTATTGGCAAACTCCTGTGGATGAGTTTTCCCTTCAACTCCTTCGTCCTATTTCTTGTTGTTTTCCCTATTTTGAAAGTGTGTGTGCAGTGTGTCAGACTTCCTTCCGTAAAATAAATCCAAAGAGTGTTATGGTTCATTGACGCTTATAATTTATTGCAAAAAATAAACAAAATAAGAAATCAAGATGCAGTTTCTCAGAGTCCTTGAGTTTTTTTTAACTGTGGCACAGCAGATCCCATTCATCTGCTGACGCTGAAGCTGAGGTCAGTGACGGTATTGCTGCTGTCACAGGCCCTCTCACCATCATACATCATGCCACCAACTTACTGTAAAGGTTAGCGCCACCCTGACCACCTGAGGACGAAGGGCGCACACTTACTGTCCCAAATAAAAATATTGTTAAATCATGTAAATGGAAATAAACTGAAATGCGGCTCCTACACACACAGCTTTTGAAAGCATGGTTCATTTTCTTAAAACTCTGAACACAAATACAGAAAAGAAAAAATCCCACACAAACCCAAAACTCCACACATCTCCTGCAAAAGCAAACACTGCATTTAAAACAATGTTATGTCTTCTCAAAATGAAATTTTATCTGAAATGATATAGACCATCTGTCATAAACCGAGCCACACGGCCATGATAAAGGAGGGAGATGCACACAAACAACCCAACTAAATTATTTATCAAAAACAGAGCAGCATAAGAGGAGAACTTAAACTAACAGTAGTGTGTGTGATCGGAAAGATCAGCAGTGTAGGTGGGTGCATGAGAGAAGAGGCGTGTGAATGTATTGTTGTATGGTGTAGCAACACAAGCCATCCAGTTGTCTCAAGGAGGAGTAGATCCAGAAACTGAGCTCGAGAGGGTTTTTAAAAGGAGGACCGGCGCTCAGGGCCCAGGTGTTGCCAGCTGCTGCTGTTGACCCCCGACCACGCCCACCTCCAGTACCTGCAAAGAAGGATCCACACACCAAGTAACATGCAGACAGGGTGGAGAGGGTCACCACACCATAAAATGAATAGACGTTTCTAAGAACACTGATGTTCTCAATGGAAACACTGTGATGAGCAGAAAATACTCTTCCCATGAGTTCTAAATGAGTGCAGCAATTGTCCAAAATATAATTTGATTCCATGTAATTTCACAATACTGGTGAGCTAATACTGTGCCTCTGTCACCATCCACACATCATCTAGGTGTAGGCTTCCAAATCTTTGTAACGGTAAATATCTTCAGCTGTGTATGGGCTCAACGAACAAAAGATGTAGTTCCGGATAGGAAATAGAAGGCGAAATTGTCGGGTGGTCATTCCAAGACAAAGGAGTCGGCTCATATGGATCTTATTAACCTCAGTTTCTCAATGCCTTCAGAGCTGGAGATGAATCTGGCCTGAGAACAGCAAGAGCCAACCTGTCCCGAGGCATAAGGAAAGCAAAACAAGACTACACACACAAGATAACCTCCCACTTCAAAGACAGCAAGGATGCACAGAGCCTATGGCAGGGCATTCAGGCCATCACAGACTACAAGCCCGCGCCACGGAGCTGTGAGAGCAACACCACTCTGCTCAACAACCTAAACAGCTTCTTTGCACGCTTTGAAGCCCAAAACAACACCTACCCACAGAAAACCCCACCGCCTCCCGCACGACCAGCCTCTGTGCCTGTCTGCCGCCAGCGTGAAGAGGACACTCTCCGCCATCAGCACCCGGAAAGCAGCAGGACCAGACAACATCCCTGGTAGTGTACTGAAGGACTGCGCGGAGGAGCTGAAGGATGTCTTCACAGACATCTTTAACACCTCCCTGAAGCAAGCCACCGTCCCATCATGCTTCAAAACCACCACCATCATACCTGTGCCAAAGACATCATCTCCATCCTGCTTCAATGACTACCGTCCTGTGGCACTGACACCCATCATCATGAAGTGCTTCGAACGACTAGTCATGTCACACATCAAATCCACCCTCCCCTCCACCCTGGACCCCTTCCAGTTCGCATACAGAGCCAAACGATCCACAGAGGATGCAATCTGCTCCGCCCTCCACCCAGCTCTCACTCACCTGGACAAGAAAGACTCATATGTGCGAATGCTGTTCATAGACTTCAGCTCAGCATTCAACACCATAATACCACAACAACTCATCTGCAAATTAGACAAACTAGGCCTCAGCACCTCTCTCTGCAACTGGCTGCTGGACTTTCTCAGCCAGAGGCCACAAGCAGTGCGTGTTGGCAACAACACCTCCAGCAGCATCACCCTGAGCACGGGGGCCCCACAAGGCTGTGTGCTCAGTCCTCTGCTCTTCACCCTGCTGACACACGACTGCACACCAACCCACAGCTCCAACCACCTCGTGAAGTTTGCGGACGACACAACACTGGTGGGGCTCATCACCAAGGGCGACGAGACTCACTACAGGAAAGAGGTCGAGCTCCTGACCATGTGGTGCAAGAACAACAACCTCCTGCTGAACGTCAGCAAGACTAAGGAGATTGTTGTCAACTTCCAGAGAGGCCACACCCAACACCCGCCACTGACCATCAACGGAGCTGCAGTGGAGAGGGTGAGCAGCACCAAATTCCTGGGGGTGCACATCAGTGAGGATCTCTCCTGGACTACCAACACAGCATCACTGGCCAAGAAAGCCCAGCAGCGCCTCTATTTCCTGCGAAAACTCAAGCGAGCGAGTGCTCCACCACCCATCCTGACCACATTCTACAGAGGAACCATTGAGAGCATCCTTTCCAGCTGCATCACAGTGTGGGGTGGGAGCTGCACCGACTACAACAAGAAAGCACTGCAGCGCATTGTGAACACAGCTGGGAGGATCATTGGGGCGCCACTCCCCCCTCTGCAAGACATCTACACCACCCGCCTCACCCGAAAAGCCACCACAATTGTGAGCGACACAAGCCACCCCGCACACAATCTGTTCAGCCTCCTGCCCTCTGGAAGGAGGTACAGGAGCCTCCGCTCCCGCACAACCAGACTCACCAACAGTTTCATCCACCAGGCTGTGAGACTGCTGAACTCTCTCCCCCTCCCACCCTCAGCCACCAGGCTGTGAGACTGCTGAAGTCTCTCCCCTCCCCACCCTCAGCCACCAGGCTGTGAGACTGCTGAAGTCTCTCCCCTCCCCACCCTCAGCCACCAGGCTGTAAGAACTGCTAACCCCCCCCCCCCCCCCCCCCCCTCCCCCACCCTCAGCCACCAGGCTGTAAGACTGCTGAACTCTGGGCCCAAAGGAGTATAACTCGATAACTACCTCTCATCTGTGCAATACCTCCCCCCCAGCTGCTACAAAAGTTGTTTACACAGTTTATATACTAGTTATTCTGTTTTTGCACTACACTGTTTATTTCTGTTTTTGCACTATTATTCTGCTGTTTACACTCTGTTCATTTGGTTACTCTCTATTGCACTCATTACTATTTTAGCTCTTGTGTTTTTTTAGTTATATAGACTATATTTTTAATTCTTTAATTCTATTTTAATTCTGTTGTGCCTGTGCACTTTACTGTTGTTTTGTCCTGTCTTGATGCCCGTCGCATGGGATAGTGAGAAACGTAATTTCGATTCCTTTGTATGTCAAGTGCATGTGAAGAAATTGACAAATAAAACTGACTTTGACTTTGACTTTGAAAATATTGAACCCTTTGCTGTTGAACAAGTCCTTCACTGACTTTTAGTAGCCTTTCCTGGACTTTTCCATGGCTTAGACATCCTTGAGTGGAATATACAGTGTATATATATTCAGCGTGTAATCTATTCTGCTGTTTACATCCCTGCATCTCCGAAATGGCCGTGCCCCCGGGGTTATTGACCAAACTGTGATATTGGTGCAACCACCCAATACCTTCCATTGCCGAGCTGAAAATAACTCCTCAGTTGGGTAAAGAAGTAGAGAATATGGTGACAGATTAAGAACAGAAAAATGAAGGTGGTTGATGAACCAGGTGCAGACCAGTTGTTGTCCCAGATGACAACATACCTGGGCATCTCCATCTGTACATCTGGAGTGAGGCTATTGTGTAGTGTCTTCAGGTGGAGGATGAGATGGACAGTATTGTTGGGACAAAGGCCTGAATCATGATGGAGGATGCCTTGGTGATTTATCACTAGAACTGCCAGGGGTCGCTGTACACCTAAAATTACTCATATGTTCTTTTACAAAGGCACTGTTTTTCAATTTTGTATTCACTTTTATTGCACGTATTGTGTAGATCTCATTTTATGGATATGGCTTTTTTCTTATCTGGGTATGACTTCTTCTTATCTGTAAGATGGTGGCAGAAACCTTGTTTATTCAAGAAAACAGCTGTTTTCACTCTGAATAATAGGGCACACAAGAAATGTTTATCCAATACTGAAGGAACTGAGGCGCCATCACTGGGGCTGCAGAGCTGATGCTAAGCTTAATGCTAAGCTAATAGGTAAGTGGCGGAGGTACAAGATCTCTATTCCATTGGTAGTGATGGGGAAGCAGGAGCCACCCTGGATTACCAGTGACGTCAAGGATGCGGAGGCAGTGCTGCAAGGATCGTGTTTTTTGATTTCTTGAATGCCTTCAACACAATCCAGCCCCTTTCTACTGAGAGACATGCTGACAGAGATGAGGGTGGACTCACACCTGGTGGCCTGGTTCCCACACCTCACAGGGAATCCACAGAGTGTCAGGGCGAGGGACTACTTCTCTGAGACTGTGGTCAATAGCACTGGTGCACCACAGAGGAATGTGCTTCCCCCCTGTCTTGTTCACCCTTTGCACTTCTGATTTCAAGTACAACTCTGAGTCATGCTGCATACAGAAGATGACACTGTGGACTGTATTAGGAGTGGACAGGAGGGTGACTATAGGAGTCTTGTGGAGGATGTGGTGCAGGTTGAACCATCTGCAGCTTAACACCTCCAAGACCAAATAGAAGATGGTTGACTGAGGACAAGGCCCCATCTGCAACCTGTCTCCATTGAGGGGGTCGATGTGAAGGTGGTCAGGACCACATACTTGGAACTGCAGATGATAGACTGGACTGTTCAGCAAACACTGACATTCTTCACAGGAAGGGGCAGAGCTCGCTCTGTTTCCTGAGGAGGCTTGGGTCCTTAAACATCAAAAGGAAACTACTGCTGATGTCAGTCATTTGTTGGCAGTATTATCTTCTATGCTGTGGTGTGCCGGGGAGGCAGCTGGTAAGGCTGGTGAGGAGAGCTGGCTCCATGGTTAGCACGGAGCTGGATTCCCTTGTGGACCGTCTATAAACTGATTGAATGCTCACATGCGTTCCATGCCATTAGGCTGTGCTGGGCTGCACATTGCTAGTTGTTTGCCTGATGATCAAGCCACATTTCTGTTTGCTCATCTATTTTCAATCTGCCTTTTATTTGTATTATCCAGATATAAGATAATATGCATTAGATTTTGGTCATTGTATCTCAAGTTCCAGTGTGAACAATTGAGAATACTTCAGATAAAACTAATGCATGATAAACCAGAAAGTTAACACAAAACAAACACAGATGGCTTGCTGTAATTCAAGGGTAACTTATGTGAAAAGCTAGCAGTGGATTTTTTTTTCTGTTAGTTGCTCAAAATAGCATTGCAACCTCTGCAAAGGCTTCTGAACCAGTTTTTACCCTGGTGTTTGAGGGATTTTTTTTTTTTTTTTTTTTTTCGTATTTCTCCTGGTTTCCTTGCTTGCCTCAGACAGATGCTTCTTCTTTTTTATGTTTTGTGCACACGACTGTGTTGAAGCCTGGGGTTTAACTGGGATTTGTCAAAAAGGAGAGCCTTGGAGCTGGGAGGTTTAGAGCAGCCTAGGGGTAGGGTTCAACTTAGATTATAATCATTTTATTGATGATGTTGCATAAAACTTAAGTAAATAGTACAAAGAAAGACTAACATTTCTTTTGCTTTTTCTTTGAGGTCTCTTGTATTTAATGGTCTTGTTCACAACACATTCACTGCGACTAGAGGTCACAGTAAATAAATAAATAAATTTCGGGGAAAAAAAAGAAAGCAGTACCTGAATACACATTGCTCACAAAACTCAGATCAAATTGTCAAACTAGGCAGTGTTGATCAAATATGTATCAAGACTACATTACTATATTGCCTTTTTCACACTTGAAATGTTTTTAGAAACATAGATTATTGTAACATTAAGCTGTAATACGAGAAAAATTATAACATATTGTGCCCTCATTGTAAATGGAGCCTCCCAAAAGTCAGATCAAACTGTGAAACTAGGCATTGTTGATCAAATGCAGATCAAGATTATGTTATATTGCCTATTTTTCACTTAAGATGCTTTCAGAAACATGGATGACTGAGAGGAACACACATGCACATGTGGTCAACCTGGATAAACAGTCTGTCTTCACCAGAAAAATATGCGTGTTGACTGATATGTCCGTTTATTGTTAGGCCGCGCCCCCTAAGTATGACAGGAGAAGTATAACGAGAAAGTCCACATTTGGGCGAAGTGAGGTGGATGAATGGTTTAAACAGGCACAGGACTTTCACCCAGGAGACTGTGTTTCAAATCCTGCATTAAGTGAAAAGTAAACAAAGAGAAAACAAAGAGTTTGTAAGTTTTGAGTAATGGATGTGGAGTTATGGATGTGACTTCTGTCACATAAGTGACGTGACTTTTGTAATGTAATTATTTTAACCCAAACCATGATCTTTTCGTAACCCTAATCCAAGCAGTTTTTCTGCCTGACCCTAACCAAACTGAGACCGTTTCACAACATAACCACATATGTAATTACACATGAATGATGTCATGTGACTTACACAACGTATCTAAGGTCCGGTAAGCTTGTCACTTTGGGAGTAGCAATCCACCTATTCTGTCGTTTAGGTATGAGGATGTGTTGGGATAAACAGAGAAGCTCGGATAACAACATACACAGAGGAAGTGTGACTTCATTCTCTGTTCAGGACACCAAAAAACTCTATTATTTCTTTACATAGCAAATAGCTGCTTGCTGACATCTAGTGAAGCTGAATGTTGTACATTACACCTTTAACATAAAATGCATCTCAACATTAACCTGAGTGACACTGTTGATGACATTCATTCTACATGTCTACTGAAGGAGATCTGGTTGCATGGCGCCGAGGCTCAATTACCATCATGGAAAAGTGAGCAACTGCCGCAGGGTTCCAGGCCCTCAGGGGCCCCAAAAACCCCAGATTGCCTGTGTGGTAATTATTTTGTGGTAATTTTAATTAGATTGCATTAATTAGTTTGGTAATATACACCACAACATTTAAAATGTTAAGGCCTTGAGGTCATTCCTGAATTTTTAAGTAACTCTGGGTTCCTGTCTTATTGGGCCCATGTTAAAAACTTCTTTTAATACCTTTAATATTTCAGTATATTGACATGGAGTATATTTTTATGTCAATAAATTTCTGTTCAATCAAATTATCACAAACTGACTAGCATGCATCAAGCCAGGACCAGGTTGTTATTCCAGTGCAGGAATACTGTTTGGGTTTTGGAGCTCTGGGCAAAATGCGATGGGAGAACATGTACAGGGGGCTCAAAAAGGGCCCCAGCTCATTTTTGCCCTGGGGTGCGCTGGCAGGTTAATCCAGCTCCTGGAGGCTGTAGCTGAGCTGGTAGAGCAGGTTAGCGATTAATTCTAATGTTGTTTGATTCTCAGCTCCTTGAGTGACCTTGAGCGAAGCTACAGAATCCCAAATTGCTCCCTCTGTGTGTGTGTATGTGCACAAATGTAAGTCTCTTTGGACAAGAGCATCTGCCAAATGAGTGTAATGTAGCATTAGATAAACACATTTAGAGGTTTGTGCAGCCTTGGAGGGAGTATGCACTCTTCGTGCTTTCTAGTTTTACTGTTGTCTTCAGTTAAAACAAACCTGTGCTGTAGCCATCAGCCTTTAATATTCTCAACTAGATCCACTGGTGGACTGAACCCTAGTGGTCATAATTCAATTCACTTTATTTGTATAAATCATAACAGGAGTTACCTCAGGGCACTTTTCATATAGAGCTGGTCTAGACTATTTATAATATCATTTAGAGACCTAATAGAGAGATAATAATAATAATATAGAAACCAAGAGGAAGCACTAAGGTCACAGTGGTGAGGAAAAACTTCCCTTTAACGGCCAGAAACCTCGAGTGGATTCCTGCCCTATATGCTAGAAAATTAGTTAGCCTCCACGTGTTTCCAAAGGGTTAAATTGTTAATAGTTTCCTGTGTTTTTTTGTTTTGTTTTTTTATTCCAGAGGTATAGTAATATTTATATTTTAAGTCATAATCAAAACCAGGCACTGGAACTGTTGCATCATAAATGAATCATGATCTCAGGCGCACTGATGCCCTTTTATTTTTTTCACCCCTGCCCCACAGACAGCCTGAGTCCCACTGCATGACCACACCACCATGACCACGGCAAACAGTAACACTAACCCAATAATATACCTAACAAAACAAACGTGAAATGATGAAACAAGCTCTGCTTCTTAAATTAGTCTCAACAGGGTTGTTAACACATGAATAAGTAGAGTCAAGATCTCTGTCAGGCAACCTGAAAAGAGTATTTGAATGTAACCCCTTTGTAAACAGTTTGATAACTGATTTAATTACATATTTGTAAGAGAAAACGTAAGTAAATGTAAGAGATCACAATCACATTTACTTGTAATTTGTAATTTAACTCCATATAGCTAGTTACATGTAAGAAGTTACTAAGGGTATCAATAAAAAAAAAAAAAAAAAAGATACCAGTACAATACCAGTACCCTTAAAATGGTGCTGATACCATTGGAGTGCTTAATTTGATATCTTTTTTCAAAGGTTCTTCTTCATGAAGAACGCTTGAGGTGATTGGCTGTGAGCAAAATCACATTCTAGATCTGGGTATCAAAAGAATTGAATGTAGGTATTGTTCGACTGGAGAAGTTTCGATATTAATCGCTACTGGGTTATACCTTAAAGATAAAAGAGACGGGTTGTAGAGATATTGTGTTCATTATGGCCATGACCCAAAAACATAATGCCTCTGGCCACATCTGTTGCCAGTGCGGAGGCATAGAAAAAGGTTTTTTCAAGAATTTTCAAAAATTATGAATCACAGAGGCCCTTCAGTGCACATTCATGAATGTGCACAAAAAATAGGTTGATCGGCCAAGTAGCTTATGCCTGGTAGGGATAATAATAATTAAGATTACAGTATAATGACAGCAGATACATTTATCCTCTTTGGTTTGTGAATCAGGAGCAGACTAGACTTTTAACCCAGAGTTTAAACTGTCATCTCTTTCTCTCCAAGTCTTTATTGTACTGCTCACACTGTGGCTTACTGTAGTTGTTTGATGAATAGTTTTTCAAAGTCGCTCAAAACAGCCAAGAGCAACAACTACTTCCTCTGTCTCTCTTTCTTTCTGTTGCAGGCCATGGCTCTAACTTTTCACATTTCAGCATTGTGAATTATTGATATTCCCTTTCCAGCCATTCCATCACTTTCCTTTCTGCCTGCAACAGATTAAATCTACCTTTCAGCCAACTTTAAAAATGCGCAAAAGTCTTACCGTTGAGCCTTTCAAACTGAGTTAAAAATATCTTCATAAATACTTCCACAGTTATGACTTATGTTGGCCTTCTAATATCTGCTAATTAGTGGGGAAACCAGCTGAGGAATTACACAGTCATTACAGGTTGTTTCCTAATGTGGCAAGCGGGTGGTGGTATTAAATAGAGGTATTACCTTATTAAATCATCAAAAGCCAGACACTGCCACCTTGGGAAATTCACACAAGGAATTCTCATAAATTTGGACAGTACCAATACCAGTGACGGCATTCAGGTTCGTTATACAAATGAAGCAGGAGATGTCCTGTTTTAAGATTAAGCTTATTTTATTGCAATATTTAAAAAAAAAAAAAGAAACCCATTAAAAACACTGTTCACACTAGTGTGGCTTCACTCAAACCAAAAACACCTAACCTCATTGAAAACAAAGTAATCATCGAAACAACATTAAACTACCCAGAGGTGGTTGGCAGCCACAATAACCAAAATTAACTTCAAAAGAATATAAGATGTGGGAAATATGCAGGCACAAAACAAACTAAACCATAAACACAAAACAGGAATAATATTAACTGAAAGAAATAAACAGTCACATAATAAGGTGAGACAGCAAATCAGGAGCAAAATAAATTATCAGACCAACAGAAATTACAGAAGCTTACTGAGATGGACCCTGCTGTCCACACATTCACACAATTAAGACGGCCCAGATCTTAAAGAGGGGCTGACAGCTGGACGAAACAGTTTGTCCGAGAATTAAAGCCAGCCACAGCTGTAGGCGAAGCATAGGTGTAAGCAAAGGTGGGTGTAGGCAAAGCAAAGCATGTGCAAAGCAGCAGTGTTTCTGCACGTGAGTTAGCATACCCGCTGCAGCTCACCAGTGAAACTGTTAAACACAGACCCTGGCCTGTCATACATAAGGGAAACTCATGTTAATAACAAGAATGATAGCTAGAAAGAATAAAACTGACACCATGTGTTCTACATACCGATCAGGCAACATCTATTAACACACTCAGCGAGGGAAGTGGACGCACTCATATCGCAGAGCCAACCTAAACATGAATACAAGGACTAATGTGATAGCAGCAAACTGGACGGCTAATTTGGAGGGCAAAGAACGCAGCCACCGCTAACATACCTGCGACAATTGCAGAGAAGGGGGAACAGGATGCAAGGCGTCCAGGTGGCATGCCTTCAGCATCAAAGAGTCAGAGGGCACTGAGATGACAGCTACCTGCCATCCTACAGCGATTGGCTACTGAGAGCTGAATGGTTAGGAGAGTAAACCAGCACAAGCCCATCTACACCAAACAGAGAAGCAACATATGTCATTCTGCTACATTAATAGGAAAGCTCTATTCTGGTAAAGTCACCACTACAAGTGTTCCAGGATTCTATAACACGGTTCGGTTGAAAAAGATGTTAATTGATCCTTCATATAAATCTCCAATAGATGCTGATTAATCAAGATGTTGGAGTGCTTTATGACACAGAGTGGGGTTGACTGATGTCTACCGTTGTCTTCACTCTGAATCCAAATGAAAGACAAATCAATAGCAAAATTAGAGTCAGAGAAAGATTGTGCAGCAGAAGCAGGCTGAAGGCTCACATCACCCAGAGAGGGTTGCAAAATCCAATTACTTTGGTTAACAAGCTGACCTTCGCACATATAATGCCACAGTGTCCCTTGGCTTATTTTCTTGGCAGCGCGTAAGCACTCCAGGGCCCCAACAAAACTCTAAATATTGCAGTGATTGCACTCAAAAGTAATGTCCACTGAGTAGCTTTGAGCAGGCATAGAGGAACTGGCTGATAAAAAAAGGGCTAATGAAGAACTAAGGAGGGTTTCTTACTCTAATCTAAAAGCCAGGAAAAGTACTCAAATGTGTTTTCTGTTTTGTGTGTATTCGTTTGCCACCTAGGAGAGCACTTTCACTTACTTGAATATTCATACATGAATGTCATTACAGGGCTCCTTTTTTCATCCTTCAAGCAAGGATTCTGGGAGACAACAAATGAAATGTGCTGATTCACAAGATATCGGAGCTTCTGCCAGAGCAGTAAGACTTATGGACGCAAATCTAATTTTATATATTTTCCTGCCAAGGATACTACAACTCTTTGATTGCATCTGATACTAAGTAATACCAAGTCCAGAATCACCAATATAGATACAGATAGTTTACATTATTAAAATTGATGTAGGGGACAGCCATGTACTGTGATTAATCAGATGAAGACTTAATTAATATGCTACACATTGATACATTTTCATTATTATCCAACTATATGTGAAACACTGCTTTTTATCGATTCACCCACTCCTACTTCCTGCATTGTTAGTGGTGTCATGCGTTCTACATTGTGTTCCAAACTTGAGCTGTTCTTATGCATTTATATGCTGTTCACATTTAAACTCTGAACACTGTCTGGGCAATCAGGTCAGTATTGTCTGAATGTGCACTTCCACATATGTAGCAGGCATTAGGAGACTGTCTGAGTCAGACGTGTTCTCACATGTTGGAACTACTCTATGGTTTAAGGGAGGGGTGGCGCCTGCAGAGCATGCACACAGCATGCAGGAGGAGGAGGACTCATCCGCAACTAGAGGAGTGCACTCAGTTGAGTGCAGATCCCTACCATACAAAACATGGTGAAGCACCTACTGCAATGCCACCACAACCTGCCAGATGCAAACAGTGAGGATTTGTAGTTCTGCCAACAAGACGGTGAAGTTTAACTTTGACCTTTTACATGTAAAATGACATCACCTCATCATTTTACCCTATTATGTATTTGAGTTTAATTTTGTCATAATTAGCATATGAATTCTTGAGTTGGCCAAAACTGAGTTGAGTGATGTCACCATGACCGTGACCTTGAGCAACACAATCAAATCAGTTCATCCTTGAGTCCAAGTGGTCATTTGTACCAAGTATGAAGAAATTCTCCTAGCGTTCTTGAGATATTGTGTTCATAAGAATGGGATGACTGAACACATAATGCCTCAGGTCACAGCTGCCGCTTGGTGGGGGCATAAAAAAGGTTTTTCAAAAATTCCAAATCACAAAGGTCCTTCAGCATGAATGTGCACCAAAAAAGTAGGCTGATTGGTCCAGTAGTATTTGAAATTAGCTGCAGACAAGCTTCAGGTCAGTTGATTATGCACACACACACACAGGCACACACTCAAGCAATTGCATGATAATCATAACTGTTTTTGCATCACTATCAATGCAAACCAAGTCTGATGGAAATATAGATAGGTGGCAGAAACAGAGGAAAGCGTGACTCCAGTATGCCTGCCCAGCAGGAAAGACCCTTTCTGGTGTGGTGGGATTTTACAGCGGACTGTGAGCAGGATGCAGACTTTTAATGCTATTTTCTCTTCGAGGAAATCTGATGTTTCAGCACAGATGATGAAGAAAGGCATTTAAACATGAGATTAAAAAATTAAACTTGCGCGACTGATATTGATTGACAGAGAGTTTATGCAAACAAAACAATCAATGAAAGAGTGGAAAACAATATTCACCCGCTCTTTTCACAAATGTGGCAGCTGATGTGCAGCTTTGTGTTCACACATACGGCTCCTCCAGGTAGAGTCTACGTAAGTGCAGTTTCAGTGCATGTGTGAAGGGGACTTTCATCATGCAGTTTAAGTGCAATAGAATGTGAGTAATGTGTGTACGATTAGTGACATTTTACCCAACGTGCATTCAAAGTTGTACTTGTTGTGCTGACATTGTGTTATATATTGCTGCTAATGGAGCCACTGTACTCTCTTCATTGAGTACTCCCTGTAAATCCAAGGTAACCATAATATACTGACACTCATCGCATGGCTTCACTTGCTAAAGTGAAAACAATACGCAATGTGTTAATCTTTTCAATTCAAACTGATCAATAGAGATTTAAATCATTGTTCTTCAACCTGAAAAAGCTTTTAGATGAATTGTTATGGATATGGTGCCTACTTAATAGTTTTTGTGGCAGCCGTGCAGAGTTTGAGTAAACAAAAGTGGGCTTTCACTTTTGTGGGGTAATGTATGAGGCAGCCTCAGAAACTGAGGCTCTCACTCCCTCTCATGTTGAGCCAACAGTGTATGCTTCCAAAGGTACACCTATTAGCATAATTGGGTAATTTACACCACGAGGGGAAAAAAATAAAAGAACAAGACATATCAGCCTACAGAATAATGCTCCAGCTCTTGCATTAGTTTTGCAACCCTGTGGGAGGTTGTGCCAAAAGTACTCTTTGGATAAACAACATGGATTATTAGGCTTCCCAGGGTGATGAGTTGCTGAAAGCGCCACAAATCCCACCCCCCCCTTAAAACACTGCCCGAGATTCACAGGCCCTAATAGAAATAAGATGCATATAAGCTGAGGCTGCCCAGAGCAAGGTTAGCTCTCAGAGAGGCCTTCTAGTGCCAACTGGCAATTTGATATATTTTAAGTTAAGCAAAATGGAGTGAAAATGTCTTTTACCTCAGTGGTGAGCTGAAAACGGTTCACGATTATCTGTTCAAATTTAGTCTTTGCTCTCACGCTGAAGGATGGTTGCTGGGCCTCAATAACAGTAAATAAACACAGATTTAGACTAACAACGTACAGTCTAAAGGTGCAATAATGTCACTGTCTCCGCGCAAATAACGGCAACAATTAAGGAATTGGGGCTCACAAGTATAGATAAATCTTTAAATGTGACCAGCTGGCCAAGCTATTATTAGTTTTAAGTGCTGGCTCACACAGTGGACCACCATCACATCTCAGGCAGGCAGTTGTGTGCGGTAGGGAATGACTTAACATAGGTCATATATGTCCTCATCAGTGTTGGGCAAGCTACTGAAATTTAGTAATTCATTATAGCTACTAGGTACTTCTCTCATTTTTTTTTATTACTCCTGACCACCAGAAGGCAGCAATGACTGGGGTCTACCTGTGAGTTACACAGCTACAGAAGGTGCTGACTAAAGGTTAACTAAGCATTGTGAGAGTAGTAAATAAATAATGTTATGATGTGTGATGAACAGTTAATATTGTACTATGATGAAAAACAACCTCCCACAGCCTGAACTGTCTTGCAGCAGGTCAGGTGATGTTAGATCAGTGTTTCTCAATTCTGGCCCTCAGGGGCCACTGCCTTGCATGTTTTAGATGCTTACCTGGCCCAACACACCTGATTCAAATGATAAGCTCATGATCAAGCCTCTGCAGAAGCCTGATAGTGGCCTGATCATTTGAATCAGGTGTTTTGGAACAGGGAAACATCTAAAACATGCAGGGCAGGGGTCCCTGAGGACCAGAATTGAGAAACACTGTTTCGGATCATATATCGGGAAATAGGCTGTGTTTGTCGGCTACGTTTGCTCTCCTCTGCAGTTTCAGGTATGACAAAAGTAACAATAAATGAGCCCATTCAAATTTAGCTAATTGCAACTATGTTATTAATTTGAAAAAAAGTATTTAGTTTAGCGTGGCTAATTACTGCTAAAAAATAGTGGAATTGCACACTTCATGACAAAAATAAGCTGCTTATAAAGCTTCCAAAATGACTCATATGACCTTTCTAAATACAACTAATGAAGATTCTCATCTTCCACTTCACTTCAGCTTGCTTAATGACTTACATGCAGGCCTACGTTTCATGTACCGGTGGAGGCACGGATGTGCAGCTGGGGATACCAATTAGTTTCTTCCAAGAAAAGGGTCCTTGAGGAATGTCAGCTCATTACAAAGTGTCCAGTACTTATACAAAAGGAGGAGAACAACTCCTTTGAGGTCTGTTCAACTGAACTATTTGGTTAACATAAGAAAAGATCATAGTCATGGTTTAAAAACACCACCTCCACCACAGCTGCTGAAACAGGACAACCACAGTTCACACACAGGTAGCATTCAAACAAACAACCAATCTTTTTCTGCCCTGGACAAGAAGAGCCATATCTTGTTATTACACACCTTTGTTAAATACTCGATTCTGATTGGTCAGTTACAGCACTCTAATGTCTGTTACTTCTGAACAACAGACCGTTGCTATGTACGTATATCAGACCGTTGCTATGAAGAACAGACCATTGCTATGGACACAGTTCTAGTCATAGACTCTTGTGTCAAATTCTTGATGAGTAACCAAGTAATAAGCAGGATAATGTACAGTAAGCAGATCATTAGTGAGGAAAATCGTCAGGATGATTAAAAACACCTGCACCACCTTTTGGGGTTTATTTCACCATAATGTCCTACTCATTGTATTATCACTTACATAAAACCCTACTACTCATGGTAATCTAAAAATTGGTTAATCTGGTAACTATGAAAACATATAAGGTACATTTAGAGTTTAGGTTGTTGTAATTACTGTATTTCCATGACTGTGAGAATTTTTAGCATGCCACGAACATTTTTTGGATTGATGATCAATTTGCATATCATGTAAATGAGCTGAACAGTGCTGTCCATCAAATGCCTCCTAGTTTGTTTTCGGTATCGAGCTCCATTTTGCTTACCAGCCATGCCGTTTAGATCCCGTTTTTTTGAGTGAACATGTCAGTCTGGGTGAGCGAGAATGATAGCCCAACTGTTAAACCTGCGGTACTGTAAAGAGATCCGACCGTCTGGACAGTTGAGGAACAAATGGCTCAGCTGAGTCCCACATCAGCATGTTCCCTCCTCAAAACAACCACCTAAGGATAGAATGCATGAACAACAAGCCTTTCCCAGCATATAAATGATCTAAAGAGGGCTTCAGCAAAGACAGTCTTTCAACAACAGCAGTATACTCCTCTCAATACACTACAACACACTAACAAATGCTGACAGGTAAGACAAGTTGTTACAGCTTTGACAGGTTGCACTCTGCTTGTGGACGTTCACTCACACCTCCTGAATGCTTCAATGATTCAGAGCATCAGCAGGAAATAGCCTAATGGCAGCTTCACTGTCATCCTATTAATATCATTGTCATTTTTATCAATACGGCAAATATAACAAAACTGTTATTTTAACAAAAACTGCCCAAGGATGCAAAATGAAGTTCAGTGTATCCTGACAATAAAATTGCATTGTATCATATTTGGAATATCATGACAAAGTAGAGCTTTAGCATCAAGTGAGGTTTAGTAATTAAGCATGAGAAGCTTTTTAATTTCCAACCTGGAAATTAATCTGCCAGTTATGACTGCACATGCTGCATAAATTAAAAGGTCCACTAATTTGCATTAGAAGTGTGATAAAAATGAGCTTATACAGTTAATCACAGGTATTTTCACATATATGACCAAGGAGTAGATAAATATATAGTAATATATAGATATATAGATACAGAATATAGATAAATATTTTGTCCAGGGACAAGAATGGATCCAGGGGATTCACTGGACAAAGTCCTGTCCTGTCCTGTGAGCTTCTCAGTAAGTTAGAAGCTAATTAAATTAACATTGATAGCTTAAACAAAAATACTTGTTTTGCACATTTGATTTTGTAACATTATAAAGTATATTTCAGCCCTTCCTCAACAGAAAAACGTGTGTGTTGGTCAAAAGTGAAGGCAGCCTAAGTCACGCCCCTTCTGTACTGAACTGTAGTCGATGGTGATAGATGAATACATTTTTAATCCCATTTGAATTGTACCACAAATTATGCATATGTTGTTTATCAATTTAAAACATACATTTACAAGTCAAGAAAGTCACCATTTGTCGTAAACCTGTTTAAGTATAAGACTGTGAAGAAACATAATTATACACTAGACTAGACAAGACTACACACCCAGAAGCTGCGTAAGTGTCATCATGATTTTCTCCCTCCAAAAGCTGACATTTGACGAAGCTACAGGTTCAAATGGTTCATATTTTTTCTGAATTTAGGTCCCGTGTGGCACACTGGAAGGCATGTGACTTACAGACTCTATTCCGACTGAAATGTTCCTTTATTGTATGTATTACTTTCTATGTTATTTAATGGGGCTTTGAGTTTGGCTCCGTGGCTCCTTATGTCCATTATTCCAAACTACCATATCACAGCCTGTTATTTTAGCATGGCCCACTAAAACCACTGCCTTTACCAAGATTTAATTAGCATTTAATTGGATATACAATACTATTAGTTTATCAGTCTTCTTATAAAGCAGATCAGTTTATATTGCTGTATTGCTGCATTACCGCTCTGTGTTATTTTTACTGTATTGCTTAAATTGCGTACATTTCCTGCTTTTTGTGCAGTCAAGTCTTCAAATGCTGTTTTTCCCATTTTACATTAGCAGCTAAACGACAGTACTGACTGTACGTTATACAGTGTTATACATTTTACACTGCTTGGTTTCATCACTTGCGCAAATAGTCAAGTTCTTTATACTTTGGATTCAAGTATTACAATGAATACTCTGAATCTGTTATACTGAAGAAAAGAATGGAGCGCACCATTTAATGGTAAAATCACCTCAATTATAGCTGCAAAGTTGTCACATTACAACATCCAGTGTCCATCACTTCCAACTCCCTGTTCAGTTGCTAGCATGGCGCTTGTTCCATCTGCTCATGAACAGCTCTATTTTCCCTGATAGACAGATGTGTGGTGCACATCCCCGGCACCTGTAGGCACCTCTGGGAGAGCAGCATGCTGAAAGGTGCTGGGGAGCAGACAGCTGTCAGACTCAAGCAATGCATCCCAAGTAACCTCCCTGTCAATGAGGAGGACAATGAAGGGGGTGGGGTTGAACCGCCAATACTGCTGTCATAAGCACCAGAAATTCCTCACTGTTAATGCACCAAGCTTGATGTGTAAATATTGTTATACCAAACTGTCTAAAGGTATTTTAATGGTTCCCCTTCTAAGTCTTTTTTTTTTCCATTGACAGTTTTATTTAAACTGGCTGTCAGTAAATGTAAACAGCAGTATACTTACATATAAACCTTTAGATATATTTAGATCTCCCAGTGTGAAAATATGAGCCTGAGGGTGTGAAAGAGAAAACTGAAAATGAAAGTGTTGATACTTTGGGAATATAAAAACTTTAAATAAACCACATCAAGCATTTAACATGATGCAATTATTTTGTTAAGTTCATACTGAACATTTCCAAGTGTTTATTTGCACCTGATATGAATAGACACACAGCAACTATTCATCTCTGCACAGCTGACATCCATATTTGAGATATGAAGATTGGCGAATTCACCATCATTACAAGGTTGCGGGTGGATGCAAAGATTACGCACATGGCTTTCTGTCGGAGAGCCGGGTTTGAGTGCCTGCCCTGGACACTAAGATTTGATAACAGTGTGAAATTACCTCTCAGTGGTACCAGGTTTTTTAATTATTGTTTTGAGTTTAAAGTTGCAGTTTGGTTCAGCTTAGGCAATAAAATGGCTTGGTTAGGTCTAGACAACAAAACTACTTGGTTAGGCTTAAGGAACAAGACAAATTGTTTAAGTTTAGGCAACAAAATGACCAGGTTAGGTTTAGACAACAAAACTACTTGGTTAGGCTTTGGCAACAAGACTAATTGTTTAGGTTTAGGCAACAAGACTACTTGATAAGATTATGAAACAAAACTACTTGGTTACATTTAGGCAACAAAACAGCGTGGTTAGGTTTAGGCAACAAAACTACTTGGTTAGGCTTAAGTAACAAGATCAATTGTTTAGGTTTAGGCAACAAAATGACTAAGTTAGAATTAGACAACAAAACTACTGGGTTAGGTCTAGGCAACAAAATGACTTGGTTAGGCAATAACGACTTGGTTAGGTTTAGCCAAAATACTACTTGGTTAGGTTATGAAATAAAACTACTTAGTAAGGCTTACTCAACAAAAATACTTGGTTGGATTATGAAACAAAACTGCTCAGTTAGGCTTCCACCCCAGGTGCAAATAGCCACATTGCTATTTCAACCCAGGTGCAAATAGCATTGCCTGCCTGAAAATTTTCATCTAAGGTGAAATGTTTGTATTTTATGATGAATAATTAGCAAACTGCCAGGTCAGAGTAAAGCATAGTTAATCTATGGCTGATTATTGCTCTGCTTTTACAATAAATGTCATATCACACATGCTGTAATATACTAAAAGTCAATACAATTCAATAGAGCAACAGCTTAGGTTCTGAATAAATCAGTAGTCAGCAGTCGAGTTCAGTGGAGGAACCTACAGGCAGGCTTTATGGCAGCTGAAAAAGCTGGAGGCACACTCTGCTGATGGGAGAGAGATGAAAAAGAGGCTTCCTCTCATCATGCCTTCATCACCGCCGCACCCGAGGATGCCGAGAGAGGCAGAGAATTACGGCAGCTGGAGGGAGAGTAAATCTTCAAGACCTGTTCTCTCTCATGCTCCCAGGCTTGACCGTTAATTTAAATCACCCCAGGAGGGAGGGGTTTGTGCACATCTGTGTACATGCTGGTTGCAGCAGAATTAGTGTGGCCATGTACTGTGTAAACCCAGAAAGGTGTTGAATGAGGGATGGGATGTCTTGTGAAGATGAAGAGGAATAAACCGCCGTTATATATCACCAGCTGATACAGATATGACACACGTCACACTTTCCTATCATCTGAAGCTCGCAAATGTCATCATTATTCACTGGCTCGAAATGTGGCTGGAGCTGCTTGGCTCTGTATAGCACTGTAACAAATTGTAACAAATTAAAATATTTTCTCAATAATTTAATTTCAAGTTTGAGTGAACATGCAAGATTTGTCACAGGTCCTGGCATGACATACAACATGTGTGTTTTATATCAGTGTCGGTTGCTTTGGCAGTGAAGTTGCTTCCTGTGTTGAAAGATAAGAAATCTTACATCGAGGTTTAGTTTGGTCAGACTCAGAGGAGGGGATGTTCAATGGTAAGGCCTCATGCATTCGCCTCTCACGAACACTGTAAAAAGTAATACAGTACAATTAACTTGAAATGATGAGTTGAGTTCAATCAGTTCATTGAAGCTACAAGAGGAATTTTCATCTTTTGTTCATTTTTGGACCAAAGGGGTAGTGTGTCCACAGTGATAACCACAAAATATGACGTCTAAAATAAAATTATCTAACGAAAAATCTCTTCCTGTTTTTTTAAAACTGGCTAACATGACATACTGAAACTCTGCATGGGAAAATGTAAACACAAGCTTGTTTCATCTGATTTCAAGGAGACTCCAGTCTGGTGACAGACATAAACAAGAGCTATACAAACTACCCAGATGGTCTTGTTGCAGGTCATATGGAGGCAAAACACCTTGTAATAGCTTTAAATTAAGTTTCAAAAGAAACATGATCAGCATATTAGCTGACAGCATGAAGAGTGTTAAAACTCTCTCAAGACCCTTTTTTTCTATTGTAAATTGAAGAAACCATGAAAACTTGTGGATCTCAATTTTGCTTTAAGATAAGTCATGGTTGGTTGTTTTAACACTGATGAAAACATTATCAACCATGATGATGGTTAGTATTAAATTCACTCCCTACACACTTACATTTAAAATTTAATAAATTCACTGGGAGCAGTTACACGGATTGTCTCTGCGCCAACACTGGAATTAAGTAGCTCCAACAGGAGCGACTGCAGCTGGAAGTTCTGTGTGTGAAATCAAGAACTGGCTTTTCAAACTCAGAAAATGTGAAAGGAAATCAAATGTGTTTGTAAAGTTTGTCAGTGTGACTGAAGGGTTTTTGGTTCAACTTGATATCTTAAGCTTGTTAAACATGTTCTTTCAAGTCCGACTGAATATTTTTCAGCAGAAAGGTGTGTTTATTTATTTAGAATTTTTACAAAAGCACCTCAATTTGTCCTCAGTTCAGCCTCCTTAAAATTTTAAGGCAACCCAGACACTAACTTTTTTTTAGTTAAAACAAATAGTTTATTTTTAGAGTGAACAACAGCAAGAAGATGTAACGAATGGTGATAGTTATTGATACCTTGCCAATCACAGAGGTTGTTTGAAGGGTAGGTTATATTTGGGTGTCTATACTAGAGAGGGGGCGATTGATTGGCTCTAATGAAGTGTGTCTACACAACAGATTGAAGCAAGCAAACATTTGAACCTTAACTTCACTCGCAAAACGAGCAACAGCAATGTTGAAATGCACACATAGCACCAAAATCAACACTGGTTTGACAGCCACAGGTGCTACATGCAAAGTCAAACCTAAATATTGATGCAACACATTGCAAAGCTGCTTAAAATAATTGTTTATTTGTGTTACTGTTGAACTTGGCCTCCTCTTTCACACTACCAGCTGTCAAACGCTGGCTGGGAGAAATTTCAATGGATCAGTATGAGCAGATATGTTGTGCAGAGAGCAGACATCAGTATCATTTCAACTGTGTAGCTTATTTGTGTGTTTTAATTCACTTGGTGCCATATGATAACAACTCAAAGCACTTGTATCCTCAGAGATAGGGAGCATCTGTTCAATATTTTGAAAATTGGCATCCATAAATCATAAGTTTGTCAAAAGGACAGGGTGGGATTGTATGCTATAGAGCAAACTCTCAAACCTCGCCTCAGAATGTGTTTATAATGAAGGCTCATTAACTCACAATTATGAATTACATAAATATTAAGAATATTTTCAACAAATTATTAAAGTCAGCTGCTTCTGTTATGAATTTATTTAGTCATTACTGGAGAAATCATCTGCTCATGGTGCAGCATGCAGGCAGTTCCCCCACTGTATGAACCAGGGTCAAATATGAGCAAGCAGGGTAGGAAGCAGTGTCTTGAGATCAGGCAGAGAAGTTTGTTCAAAGGTTTGCTGGGTTGGCTGTGAAAATCTGGGCAGAGGGAGAGCTTAAGTAATGCTTCCTGTTCTCCCAGCTACTGCAGTGTACCCCTAACCCTGCCCAGTGTTAGCACCAGTAGGAATTTGGCTATATTTTGCAGCTCTGGGTGTGTTTTGCTGGAAAGTAAAATTAAATTTAGGGTTGCATTATATTTTACAGTGCACTAATAAGACATAACAAGCTGTACTTTTATTAAATTAGATAAAAATATAAATTATATGTTCTTTATTAGTTAATAAACAAACATAGCTGTATCCTAATTAGACACCATACACCTAATCATACACTAATAAGTAATTAGGGAGGGACTACTGGCAGCTATGGGTGTGGTTTCAGGTGCGCTGACAGCAAGGAAGCATCCATGGAAACGACTTGTCTCGAACAAACAATGGCGGCTCCTGAAGAAGTTAGCATAGATACTTTGATAGCATCATTTACTGGAGAGTGTTTCTTCACTGAAAGAAAAGCAAAGAACGGCACTGCCGACATTTATTGATAGCAAAAATGTTTTTGCTCTTCTTCTGGCCAGCTTCAGCTTCGGTTCTGTGAATTGATCTGATTGGTTAAAATTAGCCCGTGTTAGACATGACAGATGGTTCATCCAAGCCCATGCCAGGAATTTTTCTTAAAAGACACCCTTTTCCAAACAGTTTCTACAGACAGTTTCCCAGATGGTTCTGTCTGTGTAACAAACCATCTGGAGTGTCAGGTTACATTACAACATAACACCAGTGTAAACTAAAGTGAAATCAAATATTTGCAACTTCTTATCTACCTGCAATATTACGATAAGTTTGTGCAGTCACCCATAACAAAACATTCCTCTACCTTTATAATTTTGGCCTTTACTTGGTAGATTTGCTTCACATATTTTTTTTAAATGGGGACAAAGCAGATATTTGATTTCACTTTAGTTTACAGTACAGTTCGGTTGTAATGTGTCTGAAATTAACCTCTAATAAAGTCTAATAAGGGTAAGATTTCTAAAATGTAACATAATTCATTATTTTAACATTTCTCTAAAATTCCCAAACTCTTGGAGGAAACATCCATTAACCCGTTATTAACACAAATATTAATGTTCTACAGTTCTGTTCATTTCTCCCATCATATGTCTAACATTAACTACACTACACTTCTTCAAATGTGCATTCTTCATTTGGTTACATTTTTTTTTTTCATACACATGAGGGCAAATAACTAATCTGTGGTTCTATTTATTGGGTCAAATAGACCTGCTCTACGCAATGCCCATGTATTTTTCTATGAGTGGTTCAAAACAAACGTGATTTTGCCAAAACGTGATTTTACCAACAGGCCATTTACATTCAAGCATTACTTCAGCAACCCAGTCATTTATTTGCTTGAGACATTATGTTCACTATGGTCACTGGTATGTTTCCTAAATTTGAATTTACAGATGGAGTCACTGTGCCTTTTTTACTGGCTGTTCTGGCGGACACTACACAGCCACCATAGTTTTTGAAATGACATAGCTAGTGCTAGTAGCCCCATGCTATTGAGATATTAAATCTTTTTAAAAGCAACACATCACGACCCCAAAATAACTGTAGCCTAATATAATGTTGAAAAAAAATTCAGCGAAGTAGCAGAGTAGAAGGACAGACTCAGTGGTTCTAGAGGAATAAATACCAGGAGTTATACTGGTTTCTGCTCTGATCCGATATACTTTAGTTCATGAACTCACACAGACGCACAGAGAGGAGAGGAGGAAGAAGAGAGACTGGAGGGAAATAACAGAAAGAACCAGAATCTCTTGAGTGCGCAGTTAAGCTTAACTGAACACAAAAACAAACCCTCTGTGTCTTGGAGATCAGATTCCTTCTCCTCTCCTGAACATTTTTGTTCGTTGACGAATGTGTCAGTAGATTTTTGTTATAGCTTTTGTCATCACAAATCAGTCATGATTTTCATTAGTGAAAAAATTTCATTGATTAAAACTTTGACAAAAATTATTAACACTGCTGATGTGATGTGAGCTCATGAGCCTTCATGTCTGACTTTGTATTGTGCAGGAAGCAAAACAAAAAATGAAAATTAAAGAGTAATTTCAAACCCCCAAGTCTGTGCCTAACTCCACCTACTGCATAATTCTGAAACATGTTAAAAAAGCAGACAAGGGGCTGAGAGGAGGGTGACGGGACGGGGCGTGGCTACATAACGTGTGATGCAGGAGGTAACACTGTCTAGTGTAGTAATCACAGATACTGATCAGAGCTAATCAACCATGGGCAGCTGTCAGTTTTCACAGTCAAAGAAGCACATCTGTGGCCTCATTGAAAAAGTTTGTGTGTCGCACCTGTGTTGTAGCTAGCTGAGCGAATGCCAGCGGCTCAGACAGGATGCTCTCTCCAGTGTGTGTGTGTTTATGTGGCGCGGAGTGTCAGTACAGAGCTCTGTAATCTTGCTGTTTATCATGGGGCTGTCAATCAAGGAGCAGAATGCAGTCATGTGGTGTTTCTACAGCTGTCAAAATATATTGAGTAGACTGTTAGCAAAAAATAGCTTGAACTCATGTGAATGATGCAATCTTGATCAGAATATATTTGAAAATGAGTGCAGTTTCACAGACTCCAACTCAAAAGTGGGGGGAGGAGCTAACTCTGATTAGAGGGTGTTGAGATGAAGTAGATTAGTGTCATACAGATGACTCTATGTCAGCGTTGGTCATGCAAGTTTCAGAATGATTTAAAACAACAGGTGATTTTAACCCATGAAATGCATTTTTTTTAAGAAATTTGTTAAGAAATGTCAATATTAAGACCAACATTGATGTGTTTCATCACAATGCAGTGTTATAATTTAGTTTACAGCTTAAAGAACAAGTTTACCTGTGCAGCACTCTTTAAGTAGAAACATGTTTCCATATGGCCAGCATGATGTGGGAGAAGGGCAGGCAGTTCAAACAGTATTCTATATTCAGAGTGTAAGCTACCTTTCTGACAACATGTGCGTGCATTCTTCAAGAACAGCTCACAGCTTAAAATTACAATTTTATGTACATGTGAAACTCTGTCAGGGCTGAACTCACCACCACAATTTTAAATTCAAGTCCAGTTGTATCAGTGCGATACAGACTTTTCAGTTCTGCTGCACTCCTCTCTGCCCTGCCTCCCCCGAGGTTTGCTGCCAAGGGGTTTCAGAGTTTAGAGGGAGGTTATCAGGTGACCCTTTCTGAGGAAATACAGCCATGATACTACACAGGAAATAGCTACAGAGGAAAAGGAATGGGTTTGCTGGTCGACGCGATTCTGAAACATTCATACAATGGCCTGACAAATGAGGCACTTAAAGAGAATTCAAGATATTCTGAGAAGCTGGAGCGAAACTGAGCAGCGAGGGCAACAATTCCACATAGAAAATGCATACAGCCATCAGTGCTGTTATTCCTCAGGCATCAGGATGCTTGCTGAAGAATGTTTAAGTCACACAGATCACACACCAAGTAAATCCTTTCTAGTTATGCTTTTAACAGGCAAGAAGATATGTTAATATGATATCCATACAAAAAAGCATGTCTGTCAAGTGAATATTCATCCATCCATCCAGCTACTTTGTAAACTATCAGCTTTTGTAGCTTCTAACTAAATCTCAGCGGTCTGAAGTTTAGTTTTTCTCTTGCACTGCTGTTTGTACTTTCAGGTTTCTGCTTTATTTTACTGTTATTCACCATGCCGTATCTTTTTAACATATGATTAAAGCTGTAAAAGGGTCACAGTTTGATTAGTTTTAAGCACACAAGCTACTTGGTTAGGTTTAGAATAAGACCAAGTTTGGGGGTTACCATGACTACAAAAGTCAAGTGTCAGTGAGGCAACTCACAATATGAAAGTCACATAACATACATAACTCACGCATCACATATAACTCACTGTCACATTATGGACTTTAAAACTTTTAATAATGTTTTAGTTTCACACAGGGCATGAACCCCAGTCTCGTGGGTGAAAGTCCTGTACTTGTTTGAACCATCCATCCATCCCACCTCCTCCATGTGTGGACCATCTCCCTTTTTATACTATATCAACAGCCCGGGGCGTCTTCAACTGCCATGGATGGGTTTACATTGAAGGCACTTGATAAGCCTGGTGCCCAGGGGCAAGGCCACTTGACCTTTGGCATTTTCAGTTTTTTGAAGGTAAAAGCCAGGACAGCAAGGTCATTAAATAAAACAATGATTTTAATCCACAGAAATAATCTAACGAATTTAAATTGGGATGAGGGATGAGGATGATTTCATTGTAATTTAAATTTTTACCTAGTTTGTGAATGCTAAGTACAGGGACAATAGAAGTCAGTCAGAGGTCTATGTAATGACATCAAATAAATAGTGTGTGATATATAATGGCCATGGATTGTGGTTTTTGTTGTTTTCCCCTCCTGATTTAATCACTGATTATTTTCACCTGCTCCTACTTGCTGTCACCTGTGTCTTGTTATCCTCTCCCTCTTTAGTGTAATTTAGTGTTGTATTTGTTCCCTCCTCAGTTGCCACTTCATCTTCATCTGTATGTTGAGCTTCCTAGTGTTCCTGAGTTCAGCTTTTTCGAATATCTTTCTTGTGTTTTTTTGTGGATCATTTACATGTTTTTGGACTTTGTATTTCTGGCTCCCCATTCGGATTTATATCATTGGACTTTTCATTGTTTTGACATCTTCCTGATTTATGTAAGCATAAGCTTCTTTTGTTTGACTCTTGTGTTTAATAAATTTTGAATAGCTACAGCTCAACCCTGCTCTGCATTTTTGGGTCCCCATTCTTATTTCTCCTGCTTGACGTGTTCTGAGAGTAATGCGTTAGTATCTTGTTATAAGAAACTTTCTCTAAATAGTCATTGAGCATTAATGAGAGTTTCTTGTTTCTTTGAGATACTAACTCATTATTTTGAGATACTTGCTCATTACAATTACTTTTTTTCATCTCATTAGCAGTAATGGGCTTCCATAGGACACTGTGCATCCAGCAGCTCAATAAAGAGGAGAGCAGCGTATTTAGAAATCTGTCTGTCACTGTTAACAGAGACTCTAGTCTGCAGTGTAAACCACAGAATTGTAGAGTAACATCAGGCTTCATGATCAAATAAAGTTTATATCACGTCAACACATATTCACGTGCTGCTTTTCTCATGCTTGTCGCGCTCTGTCTCTGCTGTGAGTTCTCACACATAAAAAGCGCAGTGGTTTTTCAGCAGTTCATACCAGGCTTGAAATTTAACCACCACTGTTTATGTGTGCAGAGATTCACTTGGTGTTGCCTAATCAAATCAGCTGGAGCAGTGCAGGCGCATAAAGAACTGTGGCCACAGGACAGTTCATACTTTTGACGATCATGCATTACATGCTTTGCCTGTTACCTTACCACTACACACACATCAACTGTCCATGAGTGTCTAACAATGCAACACTGGGCCAGTAACTGCAGTCCATATCTTAAACCATGAATAAGATTTCCATCACTATGGATTTAAAAGAAGGCTTTGGTCTTAATTTCTGAGGATTTTCAGCAACGGAAATGATCAAATCATAGGATTGCACTGGTGCATTCTACATACACATACACTAACATAGTCTTCTCTTGCATTTAGGGATTTTTTTTTCAAGTAGGCTGCAGTCTGAATGTAATAACATTCCACTTTATGCAATTCATTTCCTTTCTGCTGAATGTTCTGCCATCTTCCTCTCTCTCGCCCTCTTTTGACCGTATGTTTCTTTTCTGAGTCAAGACAGGAGACCATTCATCACCCGCTCTAATTAAACATACCCTCATAGTGGGGCAGTGGCAGCTGCAGGGAAAAGAGACAAGAGAAGGAGATCAATTGCCATGGGAGAGATGGAAAAAGACAGAGGTGGAAGAGAGAGTGGGCGGAGAACGAGACAGAGAGAGCAGTCACTGTGATGGAAAACACAGAGAGGACGTGAAAAAGCTGTGGTGGCTAAAAGTCAGCTCTCCTGCCAGATGGGCCGAGCCCCCTACCTGGGTAATAAGAAGAGCGACTCCCTCCTCGGGACGCCTGACAGCCCCGTCTTAGTCCATTTCTTTAACAACATGTGGCCCTTTTTCCATTCCACTGGAGACTGATGGAAGTTGTGCGTCATAGCAACTGCAGCTTTGGGGCCGGTGGGGCTGCACAACAGGCTGGAGATTGATTCCAATGGGACTTCTTGATTTCTGACCTCTTTTCTTCACTGACATATTGGTTAGATTATCCTGACATTGCCGGTGCTGGATCTTTCTGATGGCATGTATAACTTCTGTCGCTCAGAGTCAGCACACACAAAATGATTTGTCTGTGGAGTGACATGCCGATGAGAGTCAATAGTTGCAGCGATAGCTGATACAGTAGGTTACATGTGTGTAAGTGGTCTGCCAAGGGGGAGATACAACCTAACAAGATTAAGTACAGTGCTAAGCTCTGATGGTGAACATTTGAAAACTGTGAAGGAATAGCAGCAATAATACAGGAATGTTTGTCTACAAGCTGCATGATTCGACAAAATCTTTAATGAGACATCTTCAAAAGGACAATTCACCCTCAAATTAAGAATACATATTTTTCTTCTTACCTGTAGCTATTTATTCATCTAGACTTTTTTAGTACGAAGTTGCTGAGGTACTGCAGGTGAAGTATCCCATTCCCTTAAACTGCTATTCTCATTTAAGTAAAAGTGTGCCAATTAGGTTTCTGTTCATATTTTACATTGAGCCACCATTTTCTCTCAGTGACTCAGAAAGAGGGTTAAGTCTAATATAAAACAAAATTATATTTAGTGATTAAAACAATATGTTAGGTCTCAAATGGTCCAACTGAATTGGTTTAATTCTTTTCTTTATGTTTTTGTAAGTCAGGCCAAGATTAGCAATTATATTCATTATGTTTAACACAACTGAAATAATAAACTATGGTTACTATAAAACTAGTTTTCCTGAAATATGCCATTAGCTTGTTAAAGAGCTGCATTTGACTTTTGGGTATAGCAAATAATTAAGGAGACTGTTTAGATTGCCTGCCTTAAATTTAGGTTCCATTAACACAAATTGTTGATATCAAAGCAATCAGATTATTAAGTACATCTGACCTAAAGTACTTGTGTTGATATAACTTGTTAACTGGGTTTGAAATAACTTAATTCATTTGTGTGTTACTAATAAACTACTTTAAAGTCGGTCTAACAATTCTCTTTTTTTCAGTGTAGATAAAAGAAAAGAAAGAAAAGAAGAAAAGAAAAGAAATGAAAAAAAGAACATTTGAAAATGGCAACATGGGTGTGTCTTTCCACAAATCATTACCCTGCTACTGAAGATAATCCACAGGCCTTGTTGTGAGCAGTTTCATGTAGGAACTACTTTGTAGCAGAAAGAAATTATCTGCGGTAGATTCTACAGTAAAGAAAGTAGTTCCTACATGAAACTGCTCACAACAAGGTCTGTGGATTATCTCGAGTAGCCGAGTCATGATTTCTGGAAACAGGCATTTCTGGAAATGCATTTCTTGGCACTTTGAGCACCACAAGCCGAGTCCCATAAGATGGCAGACACCTCTATGCCCAGTATCTCCACAACTCAGCAACTCCCGCCCCAAAAAATCGAGATGGATAAATAGTACCACAGGCCAGAGGAAAAATATGTATTTTTGATTTTGGATTGAACTGTTCCTTTAACGTATCTCACTGTTTTCAAAGAGTTTTCAGCATGGCATGATGGAATCAAAAAATTATCTTCTCGTCTCACGTTAAAAGTCACAAATATACCTCCCACGCGTTGGCACGATCAGTCATGCAACAGTGAAGAGCGGCTGTCAAGCTTGAAAGCTAAAAAGCGAGTGATGCTGTATTTTCTCCGTAAATGCCTGTTTCTTGTCACTGTTGGTTACATCCCTGCATTCGCAGAGAAACACATCAGCCTGACCTTTTCTCTAGATCTGGCGTAATTTTTCATTCAGGGGATACTGCTCAGTTGAATTTTGTTCAATTCGCTGTTCATGATAAGGACTATTAAATATTTCAATCTGACTCATTGACCTTTATGGAGCAACACAAATATCAAAACGATCACTCTTTCCTGCATGAAATGGCTACAGTACGCAGTGGTAGGGTAAAAAAAAAAAGGGTTCTTGTTTCACGATAGTAAACTTGCCATTTAATAATAATAATCAGAATAATAGTGCCCCAGTGTCATGTTTTGAAAAGAATGATACTTTGAATTCATGGTTGAACTATAAAAGAAAGTCTGTTCTATGATACCAAAAGATACTGAATGAATAAAATACTAAGCAATAGAAAAATACTGTTTGAGGAACATCTTAAACTACTCTTTTTTAATTGCTTGATTTGAAATATAACATTTTTTGCATTGTAAAGTCACTAAGGCGAACATTTTTTTGCAGGTACAGTACTTGTCAAATGCATAATACTTGCCCCCAAGAGACAAACTGAAGCAGGAGGCTAAAAAATGAAACTTTTTATGGAGAAACCTCTCATCTATATTTTTAATGGAAATGCATCAGAGCCAGGTTTTAAGACTATAGCGCACCAACCATGAATAAAACTACATTTTTCATGCACTCCTGCAGAATAATGTAGAATGCATCTCATATTGTTGTATACATTTGAAGGAATATTAAATGCAAAATATATAATGTTTGCTGAATTAAAGTTTGTTTATGAATTGTGAGAAATCATTAATAATATTTTAAAAGAAGCAGATGTTTTTGACAGTTAAATTGAACAATATGTTAATTGAGTGTGGCAGTAAGCCAGGTAGTCACTGAACTCAAACTCCACAGTGTGTATTTTCAGATCAGTGGGCTTTTGTTTTCAAGATAACGGGCTTAACTTCACATACTGACAGTTAAAAACAGCTGATCAGCTTGCACTGTAGGATCCGTCATCACTTCTCATTGTCTCATATAATGTTGTGCTCATCTTGTGCTTTAAAGGTTCATTGTCACTACAGCCTGCAGGTAGTCTGCCTGTGCTTTAAGGAGAGGGGCTGGGGGAAACAACTCATTTTAAGTTTCTATATTAAAATGGGGTTTCTATATTAAATAGGGCCTCAGCCTATTTAATTACTGGCTATGGCTTGTTTTTTTTAACCTTAAGGTGTTTCATCTTGCTCTATTAAGATAACATAATTTAACAAAACCAAATTTACAAAATAGTGTAAAGCAGACTTTTGGAAGTAGTATGCTGTTTTTAGAAAGATCACATGACTGTACAGGAGCTCAGGTAAATCATTTTGTTTTGTCTTGAGAAAGTATTCCGTTAAACTATGAAAATATTCATGATATCTGCTCACAGACAACTCACACCGCCCATCATTTTAATAAATTCAATCTTTTCAGTCACTACCTGTGGATTAACTGTACTACTGCTGTCAATCGTGCGGTCATTAAAGCTGAATGACTGACATCAAACAATCTAGTTCAGGCAGGATGATGAGGTTCTGGTCAGGTGATTACCAGATGATGCCCCAGAGTGCCAGTTACCCTGAGCACTCGGGGCGCCCGTAAGTGGATTACTGTATCTCAGCTCCCAGCTCCGTTTGCTTGCTGCTGCTGAGACTCAAGCTGAAAACGAATCAAGCAGTGTTCACCTCTACAAAGATGATATATGAATATGAACTATAGGTTAACATTATCACTTAATCTCCATCTCTGTATCTCCAGCGTCTTAAGCCTGCAGGGAAACACATTAAGAGCAACACTTGTACAATATAAATCAATTCAATCCAAATGATCTGTCTCATTTTGGCTTACAGATACAGGAGAAGAGACACAGGCGTTGCAAGTAGTCATTCGATTTGTAACCATTCCAGGGGCATTGCTACATGGACGGCAATGCCAGTGATTGGTTGCGCTTTCTCTCAGGCCAATTTGGTCCTGTCAATGCTGCTTCTTTTTTTAGTTTCAGATTGTTTCCCCTGTTTAAACCCCATCAGAAATCCCAGAATGCAAAGCTGAAAGAGCCAATTCTCAATCTCTGAAAAGAAAGAATTGAATATCTGAAAAATGTTGCTTGCAGCTCTGATAGGAGTGTGTTGAGTGTGTGAGCTTAAAAACTTTGAAGACACACATACATGGAAAACAATATTAGCAAAGCAATTATCTCAGACTTTAAAATCTTATTTTCAAATACATGAATCCTACATTTAGTTTAAAAACCACACTTGAAACTATGAAAGTGTGTAAGCAACATAAAATACTGCAAATGTAACTCTTATTTGAAATTAAACAAAAGAAAAAGTATTTCTCATTATTGATCAGTGACTTATAGTAATTACTAAGGTACTTTTCCTACTTCTTCTGGGCAAAAGGGATTAGGAAAACTTGTCTATTCCATAATCTTTATGGATGCAGACATATTTATTTTGAACATATATGCTTCGATGCAATCCTTCATCACCACAAACCTGCAGCAAGGGACTCTTAAGGCAATAACAGACAGCCTTACTGCAGAGAGGTGGGCTAATTGTTTATTCAAAGCTGCTGCTCCGCCGTCTAACTTTATTATAATTTTTAAAAAAAAGCCTATTTCCCACCTTGAATATTTTTGCCTCTGAAAATGTCAGAACAGAAACTCTTCATTGATTCTGTGCAGAAAAGTTTGGACATCTCACCTTTTAATTGTTTGTGTAAAGTGTTGTATGTATGTGTATCAGTCTATGTCATATGTGTACCGTTTATTTAATCTGTATGTAATCATTTTAATGGAGCTGTCCAGGCACACAAAATTAATTTCAGTGTATACTGAGTTGTATTGTGTGCACTAAGTTGTATCATATCGTTTTGTGTCATATCGTATTGTATTGTATCGAGTAAGTTGTATCGTATCGTATCATATCGTACTGTATAGTATGGTATGTATGGTATGGTATTGGTATCGTATCAAATTGTATTGTATCGTAGGCTACAGCCCCCTTGCCCACAGAGTGAATAGAATGAAAGCACCACAGTGTACATGCCAGTCACATGATGTAAACCAGCACATGCAGAGCTGCTGGTGCGATTATGGCAACTTTTCACAACATGCCAGGATACAACAAAGCGTTTTAGCAATTAATGACTTAGATTTATTTTTTAAGAAAAAATAATATAGGCCCACTAAAAAAATTTAAAAGGCCCAGAAAAAATACAGAGGACATTACCTTGGTGTCCTCAGTGGCAGCTGCAATGCCTGGATCCGCACATACAGTACATAAATGGCATAAAAAATTTAATGAAGATTTAAAGATCTTCTGAACCTAACAAATTTCATTGGATCAAATGTGTCAAAGTCTGATCATATATGAAGAATAATTTCAGGGCATTTTTGGATGAAAATGTATTCATCTCTTTATAGCTTGTCCTTATTTACCATTTTCCAGCCACCTATGTACAGTGAAAATAGTTTAATAGTGGCTTGAAAACACATAACTTGAACCATATTCTGTAATCCTGTCTAGACATGTGCCTTGCTCTTGGTGATAATTGTTGGGTCTCTGTACAGGATGAGACTATGGTCTAGACTTGCTGTATATGAAAGGTGCCATAAGATAACTTCTGCTATGATTTGGTGCTATGTAATTAAATTATCTTGACTTGACAATAAGGCTTGCGTGCACCAAAAATCACATTTTTCATGTTACCACTTGTCAGTATTTGGGTGTTGTTAGTAGTACAAGCACAATAAATCCAAAGGAAATATGCATTAGGTCAGAGACATGTGGACAACTAACATTAGTTACTACTAATAAGAACAGCCTGCATAGTCATAGTGCACATTAATCATTTTAATAGCATGGCATACACTACAGTACTACCTGTACAGTTTGAAGGTAGGTCATAGTGAAGCTGTGCAATGAAGAATGTAAAATCAGATGCAGGGTAATGTGAAGGTCCTGGAGAAAGAAATAAAAAGATGAGAACAGAGATACAGGGTATTGTGATTTATATTTTCACCCTCTTTTCCCCCTGTTATTGACCCAAACCCCCACTGCAACATGTAACAAAATCAATTTATTGCTGCTGTGAGGGCAATGGGTTGTCACGGCACAGGGAAACAACTGCACTGAGGGAGAAAAAAAAGAGGCCCCCTGCTGTATTGATAATTAAAATAGCAATAGAGTCCACAGTGCTTGCAAAAAAAAAAAAAAAAAAACTGTGTTGAATGACTGATGACTGCAATCACAACCTCGGAATATAAACAAGCTCAATGCTCCAAATTAGAATCGGTGAAGGCCGTCGTGCAGGCCGTGAAGTAGAAAGGACGCAAAGCAAAGTGGACAGCCAGTGACACAACAGGCTTTAATGGCTCACATGTTGATGTGAAGCCAAACTGGAGCCTATAAACTCAGATGTATTTTTGGGTTGAGGGTGAGTCATTAAACTTTGAAACCTGCTTCTTGAAAATAGCATTTATCAGAATGACTGACTGACTGAGAAAGTGACCTTTTGTATTGACACGTATTCATTCATTACTAGGCCAAGGTGTAATTGTCTTCTGTTCTGACTCAGAGACGCCTCCATAATATAACAAATATACAGTATAATCTGCTCCTATGGGGGAGTTGTGAGGCAGAGTGTGAAATTAATACTTCTCTCCTCTCTGGGGTGCAATAAATAAAGTCCTTACTTTGTCAAGGGAGAGAGAGCCCTCCTGCTTGCTTATCATTGCACTCACCCACACAATTAAAAAGGCCATGTGTACGTGGGTATCGGTTTTCACACTCAATGGGAAATTTGAAAATAAAATCACTGCAATTTCACTGTAGTCCTTCAAATGACGGGAAACACTTTGCATTGTAATCCAGGTTCACGTAGGTCAGAGAGACACACACGGTACTGAAGACAAAAGAAACAGTTTCTGAGATGGCAAGAGCAAAGGTTTCTATCTAATCTCGAAATATAATTTAATTCATAATATGTGTTGCGTGAATGGTTTAAGACAGCATAACTGGTAAAAGAAACTAATTGCGTTGGACACAGGAGACAAATATAAAACCAGGCTTGGGGAGGAACAGATAACTTATAATGGAATTATGTATTTACAATACAAAAATAGCTGTATTCCCTCACAGTTACATATAAAAAAAGGATGTAATCAGACTACAGATACATTTAGTAAAAATCTGCATTATTAGCATGATTTCAATTTTAAAATACAGTTTAAAATAAAGAATGATACACTACCGTGCACAGTGCGCACCCATTACAACTCTTCACGAGCAGCACAACGCCACTCTGGATCTCAATGAAACCAGCTAATCTTACAGCTGTCAGTTCATTATCATGGCCTCTAGCGAAAAAATGCTTTCACTGAATGGAAATCGAATTATTAGGTCTTTAAATCAGAAAAGAGGAACATCACAGTAGTGAAGGGTCTGCCTTTTAGCTGTGAAAATGCCATCATCATCCAAGGACTCAATATCTAATTTAAAGAAAAAATTACAGGAATGATCGAAGAGTTAAGTGCACAGACCGACCACTTATGTTAGCTACAGAAATCCAGTTAGCTGGCTTACCTGTCAGTACAGAAAATATGAACAGAAAGTACATTTGAAAAGCACATAATTATCACGGGTAATATGAGTGTGCATTTGTGTAAAACAAAGTACATTAAATAGTATTATATTAGGCTCAACAATTAAAAATGAAGTAACAGACAGTCATCAAGTTACATGACTTTAATATTGTGATAGCTGGATTAGGTTAGTTATTTTTTCAACAGGTAAACAGTAATTGCATTCGCAATACATTTTTTCAGGTACATCTTACACACTTGACCTATAAGCAAATAATGCACTTATTTAGTTCAGTCAGGCAACTCAGGTTTGAAATATTACAGCAGCAGAACATAGCACATAGAGTTGAGCGTCTAGGCTCTGACCTCATCCCTCTGCACAGATATGTTTACATAGAGATATTGGAGAGTGAAGAGCAATTATTTTAAACCCCTCACCGGAGCCTGCAGGTGGATGATGGTGGTGGTGATGGGGCTCAAAGAACCGGCATCAACGCCGGTGGAAGGCAGCAGTGCATTTAGAGGCAGAGGGAAGGATGGGAAACTTTACAGCTTAAATAGACCACCAAATTGGAACGGTGTGTTTGGAAATGACTGTGGAGAGTGAGCCATGCCACGTGTGTATAGCAGTGCAGCTTGAGTTGACTGCATGAACTGCAGGCGTCAGTCTATTTTTATTTATTTATTTTAATGTATTGACTTTTAACAATTTTGCTTGTAAGTGTGTTGAGAGCTTATGCACCTAAAAACAATGCACTTTTTTGTTTTTCAGAAGAATTAGTAGTTCCTCATGATGAAGGCCACTGAGGACTGACTTACAGCTGCCAAACTGTACATTGGTTTCTAAGTTGGCTTTTATAAAGGTATTACTTATTTTCGCTTACTATTTAGCCAGCTGTTGTAGTAGTTATTGTTCAAGACCGGGACTGTGACAGTTAAAGTTATGTCTGATTCCTCAGGAAGCAGCTGTAAGGCCATCTGATTCACACAGACATCAGTTTCTGTGTGGATGAGATCCATTTCCTCACCCAGTGCACCTCCATCACTGTCCCATGCAGAAATGTCAAGTGACATAATGGCGATAAAGGCTGAGCAATACAAAATTAATGCCAGGCAGTGATTAAGCAGTCGTGTTGGCAGGAAAAAAGAGGTTGCAGCTGCAACTTAATGAGCCGGTGAGTGTATAAGCCAGCTTATTAAGGAGTAAAAAAGATGTCACCAAGTGGTGATAGTGCAACTCAAGATTTGTTCTTCACTACTATATGTAGTACACAGGCCTCACTTCATCTGTCGACTTTATAGTCCTGAACTATAGTCATGAGTAGACAAGCAACTCAAGCAACAAGACTTAAGCTGTAGAATAACTTGTGCTTTTCTTGTTATGACAAGTCAAAATGTCCACCGTGATAAAGGTCTATTAGTCCTCAAATTTGGGCAAAAGAAGGTTGCATTTCCTGGCATTTCTCATTTGGGGACATATGTGTTTAGCTTTGATAAACTGACTTTAAAGGATGATAAAATGGATGGGCTGGTTGTCAAATATTTGCAGTTCAACACTTCCTATCTATTCCTAATGGCCTGTGACTGGCTAAAGTCTTCTGTTGTGGGCTAGATTTTCTAAAGCCTGAAAACAGAGCCAACAGAAGGAGCAGAAGTCTAGTTTCCTCTCAGACCACTTGAACTGAACCTTCCTAAGTCCTGCCGTTTTCACTTTGTTCTCCAATGACAGTTGAGCAACTGCGATTGGTACCTCAGTCAACTTTCTCCTATCCTGTTTCCGGTGCTTAGATATGCTGTTTGCTAGGCTTGTCTATACTGAAAAGAAAATCAAAATTTGTAGATGGCTAAAAGACAAGGGGATCTGGACAAGAGACATATATATTAACATCGTAAGTTTGCTAATGTTAGCAAAACACGAGCTTAGTAGTTAGCTAATCTGCATTGATCATTAGCTAAGTATTTGCTAGCTACCTAATAGGTACTTAAAATGTGACCTTTATATGTTGCTTTTACAGGAAAAGGAGAAAGTTGATCAGGGTGCAAAAATAGTTTAACTGTTGGTATTGTAGCACATGGGGAAAAAAGGGGGTGGGACTTAGACTTGGTAAATTACATTAAGCTCTAAGGTTATTATGGAACTTTTGCCCAGTTATGCCAACAATAGGCTGCATACACCAGCTTAAACATGGTGTCTTCATGGTCAACCTCTGTTTTCAGGCACCTGTAAGTAACATGCCATGAATTTCTTAAATCAGCTTAAGTCCAATCTCTCAAAATAAAGTTTTTGGAGTGAGAGCGCACACTTATGAGATAAGATAAACTTAGGGTTTGCCCGCCTCAAACCTGTGTGTCAGCAGTCCAGTCCATTCTACCAAACAGCATGGGACTTTTTCATTTTGTTTTCATGTCACAGAACTATCGCCTTCAGGGCGACCAGCACACCAGGACAGTTATTGGTACTTCAGAAAGCCACTGCTCTGCTATCACTTACAGTCATGTTGCTGATTTGCATGTATGGGTGGGTTTTTCAATACATACACTCATAGTTCGAATTACGGGGAGCTAGGGGGAGCTGGGCTCACCTGAAAAGGACATGGGCTCCCCCAAAAGCCTCATTTGGGACATTTGGGGGGAGCTCTAATATATGATGGTCCTGAAATAAATAATAACAGTGAAAATATGGCAAAGTTTTGTGTTTATTCACACATTTTATGTATTGTCACTAATTAACACGATGCTGTGTGCGCTGTTGTGTGCGCCACCGTGACTGCTGCGCTGTCCGTGGTTCTGATACGGAGCAGAGGTGACTGATAGACTTAACATGTTACTTCGGTTCCTGTTTGCTTTTTGTTGTTGCAAATTGAACTTTTGGTCTGAATTCCACTTTCTCCCGATTCTAACGATCCACTGACAGAAGGGAAACGACAGTGAGCCGAAAGGACAGTCAGTAAGGAGAGAGTGTGTGAGAGGGAGATGCACGCAGCAGAACAGCTGTTTCTCTATATTTCTGTCTATCTATGACATTTCATAAAGTTGTCCCATGTAAAATCACATGTGAGTTAATTTTGATTTAAGATCTCTCCACATCACAAAGATCAGATTATGACGTTAATATTGAGGCCAAAACGCACTGATGGCGTCTGACTCGGCAGAACGCGCACTGAGAGCATCTTGATGCGCGTCAATTTGCCTTAACGCCTCCATTCCGAACTTGTTTACATTTTGGAGTGTGAAATCAGGACCAGAGGATTTTTTTTCTGCACCCGCTTTACGTGTTTGAGGAGAGTTAAATGGAATAAAAAAGGGTCATGGACGTGAGGATGCTGATGGAGCTGTAGCTACACCTGAAACAAGGTAAAAAAAAAACAAAAAACACCCGCATGGAGTGTGTGTGTGTGTGTGTGGGTGTGTGGGGTGGGTGTGTGTGTGTGTGTGGGGGGGGTGGGGGGGGGGCAATAGGGCTCCCCCGAAAGCCATTGTGTAATTCGAACCCTGGACGTGAGGATGCTGATGGAGCTGTAGCTACACCTGAAACAAGGTAAAAAAAAAACAAAAAACACCCGCATGGAGTGTGTGTGTGTGTGTGTGTGTGTGTGGGTGTGTGTGGGTGGGTGTGTGTGTGTGTGTGGGGGGGGGGGGGGGGGCAATAGGGCTCCCCCGAAAGCCATTGTGTAATTCGAACCCTGCATACACTCTGTATTATAATGAGTTAGCAGTTTATAGACATCTACAATCAAACACAATCCAAGACAAAAGCCTACAAGCTTGTATTGTTCAGTATTTGCCTTCACTGCATCATCAGTGTGTTGATTCAACTCTGATCATTTTTGAGGCTGTACAGTACTATTATATGCAGACTTTCTATTTTTTTTTTCTTTCGCTTTTCCTTTTCTCTGTAAATGAAAGAAGGAAAACATAACCTTACCACTGTTCTCTCTGACTGGATCACTGACACTTGGCTACTGTAAAACCAAAAATTGTCTTCACGATATTGCCTTTCATTCTCTCTCTGTTTAATTTTATAAAATGGGGTAAATTGGATGTTCAAGGGAATGGGGGTGGAAATACGTACCCTGATACAAATCCTTCAGTAACAGAATAAACCCTGCATGGTTCATATCAAATCAGTATGAGGGATTGCTGTTTTTTGCTGGTGTTTGAATTTGTATTTCCGCCTGACCAAACAAGCATTGCTCCCTGATATCCCAGTATCATGTTTTGACACATTCTGTCTTTCTGTGCAGAACCAAAAATCGAGGAGATAAGCCGACCTCGGAGCACAATTTGTTGCATCAGTGATACATTCTCTGAAGCCGAATGGCTATCAATACAATGCCTGAGTCTCTACTGGATTGATTTCATCACTGTACATAAATGTCCTTGACAGATTGGGGCCTTATTTGCTGACAACCCTCAGTTTTGTCTTTAAATAAGGTGAATCAGTGCTGCAGTCTGTCTGTTTTGTGTGTGTGCTCGCTGGAATCTCTCTGGATGAGATTTATGATGTCTGTTGCATATGTGTATATAACTGTACGGTCATAAAAAGCTTTGGCGTAGTATCTCTTAGAGTATTGCACAGCAAGACCTGAGCTTATCTAGTTTAATATGCACTCCGTCACTGTTCAGCTCTTCCGTCCGAGGAAGCTTTTTATCCCCACTGTCTCAACAGTAGTTCATCCTCAAGAGAAAATTCATGTGAAAATTCATCCTGGAGTGACTTCTAATCTGCTTTTTCCCGGGTTATATCTACAGCCTTTTCTAACAGTCAGTTGTATACTGTCTCTTACAGCATGTGGGTTCCCAGGAGGGTAGTTTATTCCACATGGACCCCTGCCCTCCGAGCTGACTCCGAGCCAACCGACATCAGTCGTTTCATCTCAGTCCCCTGGTCATAAAAAAGCTGCTTCATTGTCCATGAAACAATTTCAACCTCTGAAATGCAGACTGCCTGCTCCCCACTGCCACTGAGCATAAAGCATCTTCAACATGCAGTATATGGTGTCGAAGAAAGGCACCACACTGTGCATTATGAAATAGATTTTCCAACACCAGCTGTCTCCAAATGAAATTGAAACAGATGAAATATCACCAGGTTGTAACTGAGTCATCACAGTCAAATCACACATTTACTACCTTTCCTGGAGTGAACCTTTAACCTTAATCCTATTTACTGGGGTACCCACAGATCTCAGAGGTACACTGTACTTTTTGTCATATCTCGCAGGTGCTTTACTCTATCATTGAAATTTTTCATGACTTTGCCAATCAATTCCAAATGACTTCATATCTTTGTTTTCTGTTTCTGTTTTCATTTTAATTCTTTGAAAAAATACCGATGTATTGGGGTCAAGTGTGAACCAACTGTGATGTGACCCTTAGGTTTGTGATCTACTGTTTTGAAGCCTTGAGTCTGGCAATATGAGGGTCGCCATCTTGTTGTTGTTGGTTGTTTTTTTGGTTTTTTTTGCTAATGTAGCAGAATTTGCTTGACTAGGGTTAGAGCAAATACTTTATTTTGTTAAGAGGAAGTAGAGGAAATACAGTCACTTCCGACTATCAGAAATAGTCAGTAGCTACTTATATTAAATAGCCAAATTGAATTTAAATTAAATAAACCTCTGGGCGCCACCCTTGAAAAAGGGAAATTGATAGCCTATTCATTAATTGAGACTCAGTCTGAGGGTTGCTACGGAGTTCTTTTTCCTGTGTACAGTGACCGTCATATTTCATACACACAAACTCACATGATCAGTTCTTTATAAATGAAGGATTTATTAAGTACTAACTAGACACAAATACTAACAAACATAAATGGACAAACAAATACGACCACACGTAATGTAAAGACAAACATGAGCGAACATAATGAATACAATGAGAACAACGATGAACGAAAGCATAACTGATTGAATGACTGAAGCATCAATACAGCATCCTACGTTTGTGAATAAGGACCACCGAATCGGATCAAGCAGATCTTAGTCAGATGCATTATTAAGTCATCAAATCATAAGTGGACAACATCTTTAAAAACAAAGCAGTGAAATTCACTGTTTAAGGCACCATTCAGCAGTTGAGAGAGATGGGAAGCCAAAAAGAGAATATTTGAAATAGTTAGTTGTCGAGTTTTGATCTGAACCTAATCTTTACTCTCTATAACCTAGAGCATCAACCCCAAATGTCACAGGAAAAGCATTTGTATGACCTGGTTCTTTCGATGACCAGAAAAGGGGTTGCTTTGGAGGAGGAAGGAGAAACACGCCGGGTCTCAGGCTCTTGGGTCTCTCAGAGGGTCCCGCACCGGTGGCGGATCTGTCCTTTCCTCTCGTCTGGAGCTCGTTGGAGCGGCATGCTCAGGCATTCTGGATCTCTTGTCTCTGCAGGCAGCAGAGTCGTACCATCTTCACAACATATCTCCACTTGGGTGGAGATGCAGGCAGCTGCCCTGGTTCTTCTAACTTTGGTTTTATTAGAAGATCAGGCATTTCAGAGTTCTTCAGAGGTTCAGAGGTCAGTATCGGGGAGGATACATCTTTATGGCTCAAAGGTCAAATGAGCAAGAGTTTGACAGACCAAAGTCTTGGGTTTCTATCTTAAATCTGAAAGTTGTTTTCCTTTACACAAATCTTTGAGTACCGGTCGGCATTCGAGCACTTTATGGCTCAAAGGTTCAAATGAGTAAGGGTTCAGCAGAACTTGATGAGTTCTCTGTGTGGGATGAAAAATTCCATCTATCATCATCATCGTGGTGATCCTACACTAACTAGAGCATGTACAATACCAGTGAATGCATGGAGCTGGTGGATGATATACAGCCACTTTTTATAGAAATTTTACTTAGAAAATTCTGAATGTTGGTATACAAAGTCAGTCATACACCTGCATTGTGAGGTCAGACTTTGTGTGACTACACTAGCAACAAGGATCTAAAAATGAGCAAAACATTTCAATGCTGTTCATTCCATCTTGTTTTGTCTTATAATAAAGTGTGACTACCTTTTGAAAGAACAAGCACGAGAACGAGCCTCTATTGGAAACAAGACACACAATGGCAGCTGCCTGGTTGCAGTCTTTCTCATATTGCAGCTAAAGAGCATACTAAAACATGTTCACACCCTAAAGCATACCCTGCTTCATTATCTATTTTACTCTAAATGGGACATTTTACAAATTACAAAATGAATTTACAAAATGAACATTATGCCGCATTGATGAGAACTTGAAACTAGCCAATGAAACCATAAACTCATTCTGAAACTGTTGACTTAGGTAATAAACTGAGCGATTAATAATTTAGAATAATTGATCATTCGGTTTCTTGGAGGTTCGCCCCCTGCTGGCCATTAGAAAGAATGACTGTTTAATGTGCAGTCTATTATTGGGGTCTTGGCAGACCCAAGTAAAAAGCACCCAATTCCGCCTATTCAGTTTTAGTAGATGGAACGATTTATTGAGTTCAGGTGTGCCATGGATTCTAATTTAAAGTATAACATACTATCATGAAGATAGGAGCACTCTGTCATTTTGAAGGAGACAGACACAGATGCAGCAGACACATTTCCTCATGTGCTCTGGCGATGACCCTGAATACTGTGGCTTTAATTTCACATTCACAATTGCACAAAAAGTCTGGTTTTATTGTCAGCTACTATATTACTGTACATCAAGCCTTATTTTAGTAGCCTACGAAAAAATCTACCCTCTGGAAATTTGTGGCCCATAATGAATAGTTTATGTATTTCCCCTATCTTTAACACTAACGAATTTCCTGTCATGATCTCTCTATTATTCAAAATTGCATTAGTCTCTTACACCCCAATCTAATTAAGGCTTAAGAAAATGTAATGAAATCCAATTCGACAATCTAGCACTGGTTTCCCACACCATGTCTAATGATCCATTGCCTTTCCAATATAGAAAGGGAGCTGGAGGGAGTGAGAGCGGGAGAGCAGGCCCCATCACATCAGCAGCTCCTCAATCCTCCGACGGCGACACTCTTCCCTGAGTTATTAGATAAATCTCTTTTAATCAGACAAAACTATTCGGCACAGGCGCGGCAGCGACACAAGCCCAACTCTTTCCCTGTCAACTGCTGATGCATTTGATGCTCCGCCTTCAGTGCCAGGGGAAAATCATATCCCACAACAAATTATCTGGAAGTTACCCACCATACTGTGCCATATTCCTTGTTATGCAGGCATTACCTCTATGCAATATGCATTATCTCCAATCACAGGCCCTCCTGTCATCTCCACTGTGCAACTGACTAACTGAGGCGAGGAAGAAAAAGAACATTTTTTTATGTGTGGTAAATGAAAAGGTGCTTGTTCTGCCATGTCCCCAAAGGCATAAAAAGTAATTTAAGAATAATATGTTTAAAGGGTGTTTACAGGTTAGTAGAGTATTATAGAGTCCTACAACGGGTCAGATGTGTAACAGGTAGAAAATTATATTCATGTAAATTCATGGGTATGGGCATGGTTGATTGTGAGCGGAGACGTGGGTGAGAATAATAAAATAAAAATGAAAATAATTGTGCAGTGTTTTTAACATTTATATCCACTACCAGAGCAGACTAACAGATTGGTAGAAAACCAAATTGTGGCCAAGTCTGGTGTTTGGGAGAAGTTTGTGTGATCAGAGACTGAGAATAACATTGTCAGGGGATTTTCTGCTTGTAAAAAATTGCCAAAAAGTATTAGTTTTTTATAACTGCAGGCTAGCAACATTGTTGCTGAGGAAACACATCGACAGCTACAAGAGCACAGGTGCTGCACCAGTTGAGAACACAAGTGAGTGACATGAAAGCGAATAAGTGTGTGTGTTTGATCATGGGTATGAGTTGTGGGACCAGATTTGACTTTGTGGTTAAGGATGCGTTCTGGAACTTAGCTTTGCAGGTGCCGGTTGGCAAAACTGGACCTGTTGCTGGACTCTGGAGGAGTATCTTACAAACACGTGTTTTTAATCACAGGACAATAATTTCGTATTTTGGAGGCTGACTCTATCTTTAATGCTTGCTTTTTTTTTGCAATAGACCTTTTTCATAACAGCCATCTTGACATGCAATTGTAGGGTAAACGCAGGCATTGGATGTTGCAAACAATTATAAGCAAGTGACTTGCTAATAATTGTCTTTTTAATTGATTTTCACCAAAACAATTTGCCAACAACAAGACAAAATAAAGCAGATTCTCGTTTGGCAAAAAAAAAAAAAAAAAAAAAAAGAAAAAAGAACCAAAGCAATTGAAATGTGCCAGGTTTTCTGAAAGCAATGAACAATATGTTTTTGTTTCAGAAATAATCACAATTATTGTGATCAAAGAATTTTCATAAATTTTGTATTTTGTCAAAAGGTTGAATAAGCTCTTCAGTCTTACAGGAAAGGCCAAGTGCACCTTGCGAATACGATTCAAAGTCCTGCACTGCATTGTCTGCTTGTTGCTCACTCAAGTGGAAAAAGAACTTGGAGATACTAATAAAACAAAGAGGCAGTGAAGCTTAAAGAAACTTTAAACAGATGACTCTTCCCCCAGGTTTCTTTTTCAGAGCTAATGCCTGAGTCTGAGCCAGCTGATTTTTCTCTCTCTGACTCTCTCTCTCTTTCATCTCTTCCCTTCCTTTCTTCCCGGGAAATGCTCCAGCTAATCGCCAGGGGCCTGAGGGCCATTTGCTTCCTCCAGCCACTCTGGCCTCCCAGGACGCCCCAGATGGATCCCATTCTGGGTGTTCATTGAAATCATCCCGGCTGCCCAGTCCCTCTGCCCACAGAAAAGGCCTCCTTGCTCCCCATGCCTCCTCCTCCTCCTCCTCCTACACCCTTGGGAGTCAACTTACTGAAGGGACATTTTTCATTTGCGCTGAGTTGATGGGTGAGCTGCTCACAGGCGAGCTCAAGACCTGGCTTCTTTTCTTCAGCTTATGATATGCCACACGGGCAGAGCAACTTCTAGAAAGCATATGTTGCCCCCCCCGGCCCGGGGTGTGTCAGGGAGGGGTGTGATAATACCCTGCCACCGCTGTCTGTAGCTGTAGATGTAAGCAAAGAGGCAGACAACTTTAGCTGGTATTCGGCTCGGCTGCAGGATTTATTATATACTTAACAAGTGACATACTCCTAACAAGTTACTCAGTTTCACAAATGACAATATCAATTGGCTCCCTGAGGTGATTAACAGTCTCATCGTAGCTCCAGGTAAATTACCATACTTTCACGTTTAACAGACATCATCACATCCTCGGAAAATACACAACTAGCCACATTATATACCTGATGAACCGAAGCACTGTAACATACACAACAAAAATCTTCACATTTGAAGGACAAAAATATTAGTCCACATATGGAATGACATTTAAATCTCACACATAACATAGCTCTCAGTTTAGCTCCACTTGTTAATGTTCACTCACTTCATTTTTATCACAACTGCATTTACATTTCTTACCAAGTTGCCAATAAACACATCAAGTAACAGAAACCGCGTTGAACAAAAAGCGAAATATATGCACTTGCCCTTTACATCCATTCGGCTCCATGAACACAACTAAACAAACCCCGCTCGTGTCTTATTAGCATTTCAGCCTCCATTACACGGTGTGTTTTACCTCTACTCCTAGCAACAGGTCCGCTAGCCTAGCATAGCAGCGTGCAGCAAACATCTCTTATTTCGACACATATTGCAAAACTACTCAACTCTAAACATAACACATTATCACTAAGGGTTCACAAACTCTTAACCCTTATACCTCAGTAGCTGCATGTGTTTTAGGGAACTATTAACCCACCTGTAGATGTAAGCAAAGAGGCAGACAACTTTAGCTGGTATTCGGCTCGGCTGCAGGATTTATTATGCAGCGCCGCCTCTATGCGGGTTTTAGGTTCCTCCACACTCTATGCGCCCTCTGCTGACCTTTCTGAGTAGTACACTAACACTGAAACCAGTAAAATACAATGAAATTGGCATTTTAATCACTATTTAAGACACAGTAAAAATAAAAAAATATATAGGGGTGTCTAGTTTTAACCACATCTAACTTATTTAACTTATTATTTTAACCATGAACTGAACCATAATCCTATAATGAACTGTAATGTCATCCCATGACTTTTTAACATTTTTTTTAGGGACATTTTAAATTGCTGTCCATCTATTGTATTTTTAACCATTTACTCTGAATTTTACTTGAATCTTTTAAACACATTTTTTAACCCTTTACACTCTCCCCTGCTTTTTTGAATGTCTCCTGACATTTGTCTACGATGAGGGATGTACTTGAGTCTACAGGATATGTCAATATGTCTGGGTGAAGCAGTTGTAGTAGTAAGGGTATGGGAGTGTGAAGTATGGAAGGGGAACAGCACTGAGATGACTTGGGAGAGAGTAGCTTGGCATTAGTGAGTTTACTCCTGCACCCCACTGCTGGTATGACGGCTGTCCCAGTGTGCCATAGGTGAACATCTTTCTTGGCTTGGCTGTCCTTTGGGATCTTCTGACGGCCTCAGCCTCTGCTTGGTGTCCATCCTCCTCTGTTACCATGTCCTCCAGTAGTCTGTCCTGTGATTCCTCCTCCACTTGATGTTCCTCCTCCAATGCGACATTCTCAAGAGCTCTGTCCTGTGCTGGTGGTACACTCTCCCTCTGCTCCTGGGTGTCTATTTCCTCTCTGACAGCAGGGTGAAACTCACAAGTTTTGGCCCTTAGCCTTTGTTCTGTCTGTGGATGGTGCTCTGTTTGACGATGCTCTGTCTGTTGGGATCTCACTAACCTGTAGCATGGGATCTGCTGGTAAGTGTACTCCTCATCAGAGCTATCTGTGTTGTCTTCATGAGTGTTGGTAACTGCCTGTTTCTGTTTTTTCAACTTTGTCTTTCCTTTCTGACATTGTGCAGGAAGTGTTTGTTCCAGGGGCAGTTCATTCACTGGCAGAAGTAGGTTCCGATGGAGCACACGCAGTGTTTTAGGTCCTTTTTCAGGCTGCACTTTATACACTGGGCTATTATCAACTCTCTCCACAACACGGTGCACTACCTGCTCCCAGTAAGCCCGCAGCTTGCCAGGCCCACCGCGCTCTGACAAATTTTTCACCAGCACTCGGTCACCTGGCTGAAGAACAACACCTCTGACTGCTCTGTCGTACTGCCCCTTGCCTTTGGCTGAAGATTTCTCACTGTTGTTTGCCGCAATTTCATATGCAGAACGCATCCTCTCCGCCCATTTCTGTGCATATGTCTGTCGATCAGGTGTTTCAGTCTCTCTCTTGGGTGGGAACAGTAAGTCAACAGGTAAGCGTGGAGGTCGACCGTACAAGAGGAAGAATGGGGAAAAGCCAGTGGCTTCATGCCTCGTGCAATTGTAGGCATGTACAACATGTGGAAGGTGATCTTTCCACTGACTCTTTTTTTCCTCTTCTAGTGTACGCATCATCTGAAGAAGTGTGCGGTTCAGTCTCTCCACTGGGTTACCCTGCGGGTGGTATGGTGTTGTTCGTGAATGCCCAATGTCCGCCAGCTGCTGTAACCTGCTGAACAAACTGTTCTCAAATTCCCTACCCTGATCGTGGTGGAGCTTCTCAGGATACCCGAAGCGAGGGATGAAGTCCTGGAATATCTTGTCGGCTGCAGTTTTTCCCCGATTTGTTCCTTGTTGGGTACGCTTGGGCAAAGCGTGTGAAATGGTCAACAAGGACAAGAATGTACTCGTAGCCTTGACTCTGTTCCAGGTGGAGATAGTCAATACACACTAACTCGAATGGGCTGCTGGTGGAGATGTGTCCCATGGGCGCTCTCTGAGGAAGATTAGGACGTTTCTGTTTAATACAGGCACATTTTTTGTTAACATAGTTCTCTATGTCATGCTGCATATTGGGCCAATAAAACCTCTCACGGGCAAGATGAGTTACCTTCTCTGCCCCAACATGGCTCATGTCATTGTGCAGAGTCTTTAGCACCATGGGTTTCAACTTTTCAGGGAGAACGAGCTGCTTGTGCTGTTCCGTCTGTCGGTAGAGAATCCCATCATCCACCACCAGCTTATTCCACTCATACAGCAGTCTCTTTGTCTCTTTCCTCATGTTTCTCTTGTCTCTTTCGTTAGGAGTCCAGTTTTGCAGTTTTAGAGAGACAATTTCCTTGATGGCTGGATCATCTTGTTGTGCTGCACAGATGTTTTCTGGTGTAACACTAAGAATACTGTCAGGTGGCACAACATCTGTATTCTCACCATCAAGCTGCAAAGCTGCAACCCAAGGCACATCACTCTCTTGAACTGCTTTGCTGCCTTGCCACACTGCAGACACAACCTCAGGTGACATTGTCTCTGTGTGCTCTTTCATGTTGTCCTGGAGTTTCACAGGGTACCTTGACAGAGTATCAGCATCTGTGTTCATCTTTCCTGGCCTGTACTTAACATCAAAGTGAAAGTCAGCCAGCTCACCGACCCATCTGTGTCCAACGGCATTTAGTCTGGCAGTGCTGAGGACATAAGTCAAAGGGTTGTTATCTGTGTATACTGTAAACGTTGGGGCATAATACAAGTAATCTCGGAATTTGTCACAGATAGACCACTTGAGAGCTAAGAACTCAAGTTTACCGGAGTGGAGATGGTAATTTCTCTCGGCAGGAGTTAGAGTTCTTGAGCCGTACCCTATGACCCTCAACTTATTGTCCTGACGCTGGTATAGCACTGCTCCTAACCCTTCATTGGACGCATCCGTGTGCAGTATGAATGGGAGGTCAAAGTTCGGATAAGCTAGGATGGGTGGATTAGTGAGCATGTCCACTAGCTTAGTGACAACATCCCTGTGCTCTGCTCTCCATATGATGGGTGTTTTTGAGGGGAGCTGCCCTTTACCTACGTTCCTAGCTCTGCCTTTATTTTTATTCGTCTGGTTCTGAGTGTTACCTTCACCAGTTTCAGTGGGTTTTTGCAGCAGTTCAAACAGCGGCTTCGCCAGTCGAGAAAAGTCTTGGATGAAGGAGCGGTAGTATCCCAGAAACCCCAGCAGGGATTTGACGTCTCCAACTGTGTGAGGCTCTTTTTCTTTCAATGCTATCACTGCTGCCAAATCCTGTGGATCGATCTTGACTCCTTCTCCAGACACCAGTCGGCCAAGGTAGCGAACCTCTCTCTTAAACAACTCGCACTTGGTTGGTCTCAGTTTGATGCCGTGTTCTCTCATGCGGTTGAGAACTTGTCTGAGATGGTGTATGTGATCCTCAAAAGACACTGAGTAACACAAGACATCATCGAGGTATGGGGCACAACACTCATCTCGGATACCTTCCAAAACACCCTCAATACACCTCTGGAATGCTGCAGGTGCGTTTGTCAGGCCGAATGGAATACGTATCCATTCGTACAACCCCCATGGTGTACTGAAAGCTGTGAGATGTCTGGATTCCTCGCTCACAAACCCTTGATGGTATGCACTGCCTTGATCCAGGATGGAGAACCATGTGTTGCCCTGCAAGCTGTCAAGGAGGTCTTGGATTCGTGGCAATGGATGACGATCGGGGACGGTTTTCCGGTTCACCCCTCTGAAGTCCACACACAGTCTCAGACTCTGGTCCTTTTTTCGGACGCAAACCACTGGGGAGGAATAAGAAGACACAGATTTGCGGATCCAACCTCGGTCCAGGAGATTCTGCACATACTCTTTCACCTCCTTGTATAAGGGCTTGGGTATAGAGTTATAGCACTTCTGGACTGGGTTGTTGTCCACAACATTGATCTTGAGCTGTAGGTTGGGTATACAGCCTATGTCTCCCTCTCCTCTTGCAAACACATCAGATTCCTCGAAAAGCATCTGGCGCACAACCTCCTGCTGTTGCTGATTAAGGTGATCTAAATTGACAGGAGGATGCCACTTTTGCTGTGTGTGTGACTCTGCTGAGTTGCTGGTTCTCTCACTGGTGTTGCTGGTTGGGGTAACCTGCGCGGTGCACACGTGTGTGTCACTGTTTGACTTTGCTGGTTGCTGGGAAGATGAACAGAGATTTACTGGCCTGCTGTCAATGATTTCCTCAATACAGCCTAAGACTGTTCTTGGTGACAGGAAAATGTCATGCTTGGTGGAGTTACAGACTGGGATTTTTACAGCTTTGAAGGTACCAGGTGGTACATCAACCAATGCAGGAAACAGTTCTAGCCCCTCTGGCAGGAAACTCTCCAAGGTGGGTTCAAATAACATTGTTCCTCCCTTTGGCCATGACCTGACATGAACCTTTATTTCACATATTTGGCCACTTGGAACTGTGAGACCTCGTTTTCCTACTCTGATGGTGTCATTCCTAAGTGTTTCCTGAGCTGGAGTTTCAGTGACTACAGAGACAATGGTTTCAGCAGTATCTCGACGTAGCTTTAAAGCTTCTGCTAGTAAATCACTGAGGCTGACACTCCCTGGCTTCTCAAGACTCTCTAGAATAATTTCCTCTATCACATTGAACCCTAGCAGTAGACCACTAACACAGCTCTGACTCACTAGCATGGGTACATTAATGGCTACTTGACCATGTTTCGCACTTTTGATTTCAACTAGTAGTTCAGCCCACCCCTCAAATGGTACATCTGTCCCATTAGCTGCTGTGATTCTGAGTGGATCATCTGGCAGAAGGTTTTCGAGTGACTGGATTTTGGCATCTGGTAAGTTTTTTTCTAGCCAGGACTTTTCCAGTATGGTGACCTGTGCTCCACTATCCAGTAACATGTCGGTCTTCACACCATTGAGATAACAGGTAAGCATGCACCTTTTGCCTATCAGCTTTGCAACACGATTTCCTTTTCTTACTCTGTGTTTTAATGGTGACTGGCTGTTAGATGGAGTCATGGAGTCATGGCTGGTTACTGTGACAGGGGACGCGGGTTCTTGTTTGGTCACTGGTGGTCCCTCCCCAGTGACCTCATCACGTTTCCCGCTGGTTTGGTCTTTGACAGGCAACCGACAGCTCGGTGCCCCTCCTGGCCACACCTGAAGCAGTGGTTGCAGCTAACAGTCCCTTGAGCTATGCATGACTGGCATTTCCCCCTTGTGGTGGACTTGGGCGGTGACACAGTACTTACTGCGTTGACTTGTGATGGCTCTGAAGTACTGGTCATAGGAGTTAGAGCCTTTTCAATAGTTTTTGCCAGAGCTGAAACATGTGCTGTCAGTTCATGTATAGCTGTGCGGTTGGCCTGGACTTCAGCTTTAGTTTGAAGGACGCTGGCTTGAACTTCAGCTGGAGGCTGGACTACATGTTGTCTCTCCCCTTGTTGCGTGGCACTGACTGTGACTGTTTTTGGTTTTGTGTGGTTGCCCTAGGCGTGCCTGTCTCCCAACCTCTTCACCGACTGACTTTGTCATTATCTCTAGGATAAAATCATCAGTTACACTTGTGTTGCTAATGAGAGGTTTAAGATCTCGCCTGACATATGCATATTTCTCACTTATTCCCTGGTACAATGAGTGAAGAAACACTCCATGGATGAGTTTGGCATCATATTGAAACTCTGAGCCACCTTGCTGGGAAGCAAACAGTACTCTTTGTTTTAGACCCATTAATCGGTACATGAATTGTTGTGGACTTTCTTTTTCCTGTTGTTTTGTATTGCTAAGCTCCTGAAATAACTCTGCACTACTCTTGTCTCGTAGGTGTGCTCTGAGAAAACGCTTGAGCTCAGTTACACTTAACCATCTTTGGTCATCAGCATGTCTTTAAAGGTACCAGGTTTAATTATCTTTAGGACAGTACGAATTACTTCTGTCTCTGTGAAATTCTCAGATAACCCTTCATCAATCTGCCTGCACAGTGAGCTATAGCTAACATCAGAATCTGAGTCCGAAATCTGTCCACTGTGTATCTTGAATTCTCTACGAGGCAGTAAAGCAGCAACATCTGTCAACTTTATCACATCAGTTACCTGGCTGGCTACAACTGACGATCTGCCTATCCTAACATTTACTGCTGGGGGGACCACTACTGATTCAGTCTCTTCCACTAACTCACGGTGCTCCTCTTCGGTCGCTGTTGGGGGTTGTTGCAGTTCAGTGATGAGATCGTTGAAGGTTAACAGGCGGGTCATACCTTGGTCCTCTTGACTTGCCAACTCGTCACCCTTCAAAAAGTCCACAATGAAGTCGTAGAGTTCCACCTCTGTGGCATCTTCCCCTGGTAAATCTTCCTTTACCTCATCCTCGATGGACGCTGCCAGCTTGTAGAGCACATCTCTGTCGGCGGAGCTGATCAGTTGGTGGAGCTGCCTCTGGATTCCCCTTCGCAGTTGTTGTAGCGCAGACATCTTGTCACCTCAGGAGTTACTGGTTTAACGCGTTGGTCCAGGAACTTAACATCAGGTTCATTTATGGATTAGCTGCCAGCAGGAAAAGGAGCTAATCCCGGACGAGCCCCCAAGATTGTTGCCCCCCCCGGCCCGGGGTGTGTCAGGGAGGGGTGTGATAATACCCTGCCACCGCTGTCTGTAGCTGTAGATGTAAGCAAAGAGGCAGACAACTTTAGCTGGTATTCGGCTCGGCTGCAGGATTTATTATATACTTAACAAGTGACATACTCCTAACAAGTTACTCAGTTTCACAAATGACAATATCAATTGGCTCCCTGAGGTGATTAACAGTCTCATCGTAGCTCCAGGTAAATTACCATACTTTCACGTTTAACAGACATCATCACATCCTCGGAAAATACACAACTAGCCACATTATATACCTGATGAACCGAAGCACTGTAACATACACAACAAAAATCTTCACATTTGAAGGACAAAAATATTAGTCCACATATGGAATGACATTTAAATCTCACACATAACATAGCTCTCAGTTTAGCTCCACTTGTTAATGTTCACTCACTTCATTTTTATCACAACTGCATTTACATTTCTTACCAAGTTGCCAATAAACACATCAAGTAACAGAAACCGCGTTGAACAAAAAGCGAAATATATGCACTTGCCCTTTACATCCATTCGGCTCCATGAACACAACTAAACAAACCCCGCTCGTGTCTTATTAGCATTTCAGCCTCCATTACACGGTGTGTTTTACCTCTACTCCTAGCAACAGGTCCGCTAGCCTAGCATAGCAGCGTGCAGCAAACATCTCTTATTTCGACACATTATTGCAAAACTACTCAACTCTAAACATAACACATTATCACTAAGGGTTCACAAACTCTTAACCCTTATACCTCAGTAGCTGCATGTGTTTTAGGGAACTATTAACCCACCTGTAGATGTAAGCAAAGAGGCAGACAACTTTAGCTGGTATTCGGCTCGGCTGCAGGATTTATTATGCAGCGCCGCCTCTATGCGGGTTTTAGGTTCCTCCACACTCTATGCGCCCTCTGCTGACCTTTCTGAGTAGTACACTAACACTGAAACCAGTAAAATACAATGAAATTGGCATTTTAATCACTATTTAAGACACAGTAAAAATAAAAAAATATATAGGGGTGTCTAGTTTTAACCACATCTAACTTATTTAACTTATTATTTTAACCATGAACTGAACCATAATCCTATAATGAACTGTAATGTCATCCCATGACTTTTTAACATTTTTTTTAGGGACATTTTAAATTGCTGTCCATCTATTGTATTTTTAACCATTTACTCTGAATTTTACTTGAATCTTTTAAACACATTTTTTTAACCCTTTACACATAGAGCTTTTTTCAATAATTCAACAACCTGCAAACAGAAAAGGCTTCAACAAATATTATATTACTTTATCAAATATATGTGTCTCAGAGTGTGTTATACTTGTTGATAGCTCTGAGTGGCCATGGGTATGAAAAAGCAAACATGAGCTGCTGTGTGTGAGTGTGTTTGCATTTTATAAATTCTCTGCTTGGTGTCCCCAAATATGCATCGGTGTTTTCAGGAATCAAGAAAAGCCAGTACTCCATTAATATCCAAAATATGACCATCATTTTAAAGGTGGAATATGCAGGATTTGGCAGTTGCTGTTTGTAAACGTATCAAAGTTGGGCTGTCCTCCCAGCTCAAAAAAGGTGAGCGGGAGAGAGACAACAGTGGTGGCAGAGCGGGACAGACGTTGGCAAAAACAAAGCAGTAAATCAGCTAAATACTTTTTGATTGTTTCACAGTGGTTCGACACTTCTGCCCAATGTCAGATTTTGTATAAATCCAGCCGAAGTGAGCCTTTATTAAGTCGCCGCGTCCTCCGTCTGCTCTGCCTGTGTGTGTGTGTACATGTGTGTCTCCCTGCACCTCTCACAGTCAGAGAGCAGAGGTGAGAGACGGCGCAGCAATGTAACCACTGGTTCCTACATTTTCACAGAATAATGACCTCATAACCTGTGCGCTGATACTGGCTGGGAGTGACACATCACTCCTCAAATGCTGACGCCCAAATGCTAACTTCAACATGCTAACATGCTCAGAATGACAATGCTGATATACTGATGTTTAGCAGGTAGGAATGAATGTTATGTGTTTTGTTGCATTACTCCACAATGGAGTACTTGGATGAACTGCATGACTTCGGTTTTGAACAGCTTCATTGATAAAAATGAACACGAGCTGCTGCTGTACTTTATCTCTCATATCTGGTGTGGCACATTCAATGCAACTGAAATGATTGCTAATGGAAATCTCATTTCATATGATATGTTGCAGCATGAAATTTAAAAAAAAAAAACTTCTAGAGGCAAAGATGAGCTATCGTATGACTGCTTTAAAATCTGGGCAGCCTGTTGTGGCTCCAAACCAGCTATAGCCCTTCGGATGACATCCTCTTTCATAAAATTTCATACTGGGCTGATAGAAGTGGGCCCCGAGTAATTGTTTTCCAAAGGTGCATTAGAACTCAAATTGCCTGAGTGCTTTGTTGTGAAGAACAGAATGAGGGTGATAAAGCCCTGTTACTAAAAACCTCTCTCCCAGAGAAGCTCTAAGTCAAGCTGACTCACCAACTACTTTGCCTGATCCAGTGAGGGCAGGGTGTGTGTGTGTGTGTGTGTGTGTGTGTGTGTGTGTGTGTGTAGGTTGAGAACTCACTCCTCTGGGTTTACTCATAATACTTGCAACCAAGATGTTATCTTTCAATTGAATATAAAAGAGCTTTATTTTTCAATTGTAGCATTGTTCCTGCCACAATGATGCTCACGAATGCGCGCGCGCACACACACACACACACACACACAATTGCACAAGCAGCAAACACTGAAAAAGTACAAACATTGTAAAGATGGATGTGAATTATGTGATGGAAAAATCATCTCATACCTACAAAAAATGCCTAAAAAAATTTGAAAATCATTAAAACTTATATTGACCTTGACTAAACTTTATTTTGGGTCCTTTGTGGATTTCTACTATTTTTCACATCATTGCACATTAGGGCTGCATCTAACAATGATTTTTAAATGATTAATCCAACTGTTATTTTTTCAGTTATTTGTTCAGTCTAACAATTAATTCAACAATTGATTGAATTATTCTGTATTTGTTATTTTAATTAATATAATAATATTAATAATATTTCAATATTTTATTCATCATAATCCTGAAAAATAGACACATAAAGCATGTTAGAATAATAATAATAATAGTGGCATATTTTAATGTTAGTCTAATTTCCACCTTGTTTATTAGACCCTATTTGTCAGATGGAAAACAGTTAACAAGATTTCTGTTACTGCTGCTGCTGCCGTCTTGACACAGCACTCCAAGCTTCCATTTCAAGTGCTCATGCAGAGCAGTTGTACTGCTGCGATAAGCCATTTCCAGGTGGCAGAGTGTAAAGAGAGGCATGCTGTTTGTTCTTCTGTCTAAAAGACTCCTACACTTTAGATAATCACGGGCCAGGTATGGCAGCTGCAGTTTGTTCTCTGGATGAACCCAGGCTCGGACCGAGCACAGCAGTTCATTGTGATGTGTCAACGCATGATATGCAAATTTCCACATTTTCACAATTGATGACGCCAACGAATCCTCCTAGCCCTATTGTGCAATTGCCAATGAAACAATTTCCCCAATCAAGAATACGTTTTCTGATGAAGTAAATGCCCTGCCCAAAATTCCCCATATGATTGACAAGACAACATTTACCTCCACCCATTGCCATCTATTTTCAGTCTCAGTCACTAACAGTATAATAAGTGGTGGATGGAGCATCTGTGACATCACCCATAGGTTTCTGAAGAACCATTGTTGGCGGTGCCTGATTCTGCCTAACTCTGAGCTAATCAAGAAAGAGGTCGAGTCGGAGTGGCTACGTAGCAGCTAAGGTTTATTATAATTTGTACCTGTAAACATGTTTCAGCTGTAAATTTGGAGTCTTGCCCTGCTAACACCAAGTTGTTGCACCAATGTAGCATTTGTGACTTGACATTGTAGCATCCTACCAAGTGAAATTACAGTATTGCTGCCAGCATGTCGCTGGTATGTTGTCCAAACATTTCCACCACATTTTGGAGATGCTGTGATGTTTTAGCAATGTTGCAGCAGCATCATTATATAAAGTACAGGAAATGTCATGTAGAGGGTGTTGAACAGACTTTACCAAAATACCATATAATATCTTTTCCGCTGTAACATTTTGTAACATAGCATCAACATAGCTGTAGTGTAGCTGTAATGTTCCTGTAATGTTGTTTCAACATCACAACTGATACATCACAATCAGAGAAATCCAGTGTTTGTCATGGTAGATTGTGTCACTTTTGGAGCAAACCTCAAGTGGCTTTTCAAGGAACTTTTTGCTTTTGGCACTTCCATGTTGGCTTCATTTTTCAGCCTCAGAGGTTGCCTCTTGTTCCATCAAAATTAAAACACAATGCACATGCTTTGTTAACGTCACCCAACCCCCACAGTGGGATAAAAGCTTGGACCATGCTCTGCTTTGAACAATAATGTACCGGCCATCTGGAGCACTGGGATTTTCCCTGGTGGGCCGCTTGACAATTGAAATATATTAAATATATGAAATATACATATTCTTTAAATAACCACAGCCCCTGTGTAAATAAAAATAACAAGTGCTGTGCGGCTGACTGGCCCAGGCGAGGGGGCTGCCGGCCCACTGCAGTTGGTGATTACATCTTTCAGGGTCTTTCAGTTCGGACTCTACCTGGGCCCCACCTTTTCCCGTCTCTGTTAAGTGTTGACATTTGTATAAATAGTGGAGTGGAGCAAGATGGACATTCAGAACAAGAAAAAATGCAAAGGTGGTGCTGAAGAGCCGAGAGAGAGGAGTTTTAATTCCTTTGAGGCTGATGTAGCCAAATGTTTTAAAAATAAAACATTTGGTGTTGTCAGTCAACTTAGCCCAGTCAGTCTGGAGGCTCTGAGAGCAGAGAGGAGAGAGAGCAGCCGAGAGAGCAGCCCACTGAGCCCACTGATACCAGTTCAACTGTCAGGTAATGTTTTGCAGCTGAAGCGAGAAGACAAAAAAGAATAGGGATTAGATAAGCAAGGTTTGGGTTTGGTTGGCTGGCTATTTCACTATAATGACTTTTGTTGAAACATGTTAAACTTTTGCTTGTTAGAGTCTCTTGAAGTGACCAATCACAACCTGAACACAGGGTTCATGTGCTACAGCAAACCTCATTGTTATGCATGAGTGGTTATGATTATTAACAAGTTAGTACTTAGCATTACACCTGCAGTGCAGAACTTGCAGCTCCGCCTTCTGGCATTATAACACAAACACCGTCAATGTGTGCTTATGACATATGCCTACAGTTTCACACCATAGGTTCAGCAAAGCTGTATCCTATCACTCCTCCTTTTGTATCCCCATTCTGCTCTGGCAACCAATCATTGCTGGTTGACATAAAACGCCCATGATCTGCATGCCAGCGTGGGAATTTCGCCACATATATGCTCATTTATATGTGAAAGTCCGGCACTAAAGGTTCAACAAATTGGAGACTAACCATAATGTTAAACCAGTTTTCTTGCACAAGCATTTGATGAAGGAACAAAAGCTACAAAAATGTTAAATGTTGGTTAAATTGCCATATAATCCAATTGGAATTGATATTGTAGTAGTGGTAATATAGTATTACATCACATTATATGAATATGCTTAATATTATATTAATATTATATTATTATATTTTTTATAATGCATCTGTAGTGGACAGATGTAGACTGAGCCAGGAAGCCAGTGACACTTCAATGTTTGATTATTTTAAGATGCCCAAGTCAGAGACCTAGATATGTTTTTAGTTTTCACTCCCAACAAAAGCGTGAAAATACTGTGGAGCAGAAGGTTTTCCTTTGTAGAGATGGCACCAATGGGAAGTGGCTGTCACACAGTGAGGAGAACCATGCTTTATTCTGCTTCATTTTATGGCATTTGCAAAGCCCACAGAAAACAGTCCTTTCATGAATGGAATGGCAAACTGCCCTCCTCCCAAGAGAAACACATTCCCCTTGTTCTGTTTTACTTCTATTTTACCAAAGTTATTGTTCTAAATATTGTTCAGTCGTTCTGTTTACAAAAAAGTGGAGTCCGTTTCTGTTGGTCCTGGCAGCGTTGTCACTGGGACTCTGGTGGGCCTTTGGTGCCACCATCACAATCAGCACAAAGATCTTGTGTTTGCTTTAAAGGAGCAACAAGAAAATAGGGCCAGAATTGAAAAATGTACAAACATTATAAACAGGCCTGTCCTGTCAAGCAATATCACTTTGTACCTTGTAGTCCAATCGCCTCATAGTTTCAGCTGGGAGATGCGAGCAGCAAGGTTGCTACTTTCACAAGCTCTCTTTTTTCAGTCCAACCCCCTGTCTCAACCACAAACGAGTCAGAGGCCTGTTTCACTTGCACGTCTCATGCAACAGAAACAAATTTTAATTATTTTTTTTTTAGTGTAGCTGTCTGCAACAGCCGTGTGCATCTCGTGTCCTAGTGACCTCAAGTGTTCATTTAGACTTCTGTTGTATCTTTTTGACAATATGTGCATCAACACGAGGCTGGAGCCCAGTAAACAGGCACTGAAAACATATTTTATCCACATATTGTAACCTAGGCAGAGCAGCGTGAGCTCCACAGCCTGAGATCAGCTCAGTCTGCTCCGGTTTAATACCACAGAATCTCCTTTCACTTCACCCAGCAGCTGGTAAACAAGACACAGGAACAGGAACTTTTTGGACTTTTTCTGCAGTGTTTTCATGGTAAATCACCTCGGCAGCCGTCAAGCTGACTCCCTGTCTGTCTCAGAAGCTGCGTTTGGTCTGTGTCTCCATGTGCACTGGGAGGCTGCTGAGCCTGGTTCTGTTGCCTGCAGTGGAAACATAAATACATCACCGGTGCTCTGAGCTGCAGGTGAAGCCAGACTCAACTCATACTAGGGCCTCTAGCTGCACAGCTAACTGAGCTAATGGCAGCTAGTAAGCTAGCTACAGCCAAAATAGTTACAGCAGCATAGTGACAAGCAGTTAGCGATTTTTCTGGTGATGTGCTGCCCCCTAGGTATTTGGAGTTACCTTCAGTGGTGGCCATATTTTACACATTGTCCCATTAACTTTGTGAACACAGTCCACATATTTCAGCTTTTCCAGTTCTCTCCAGCTCTGTTTTTATAGTTGCATGCAGAGAGTGGTATCAATTTCCCATAGGATGCTCAGAAACAAAGGAAGAGTAAGACTATTTCCAAAATGTAAATTATCCCTTTCAATGCCTTGTCCTGTCTCAAAAAACACATTTGATTTAAATCAGTTCCGAACCACTCTTGCTTTTTCTCTTAAGCAAGACAGGAATATGATCTTTGTGCTTTCAGGAAAAAAAACCCATCAGAATTCAAAGGGTGATCTCCTTCAAAACAATCAAGGCAAGGACAACTTTTGCTCGAAGCATGGATGCCAAATGTGACATTTTTCTCTCCATACCTTGGAGAAACAAAACTGTCATAGACAGGACTGATCTCCCTCTCAAACTGTAAGCACAGCACATAGGTTGCTGGGGGGGCCCACTGGGAATGACACCATGTCAAGCCTCCTTTCGATTGGAGTTGTCAGTGAGAATGAGCGATGTAAAATGCCGATGTCAAAAAGCCCTGTGTTTAGCTTGTCCGTGCTGACAGGTTAGGAAATGGAGCGTGCTACCTGACCAGTATAAGAGAATGGCTGCCCTCCGGTGCCACGACAGTCACATCTGCAGGATGACGATAAACAAGTTTTCATGCCGTCAATCAGCAGCAGTACTCCCTATTATCTCTGTGTTTGGCTCCGTCTCTCTCCCCTGCCTGTCACATTAACAAAGCAGTACTTTCAAGTTCTGTCATGATTGAACTCTCCAGTTAGTTATTTGTCAAATGAGAACCTTTTTAATATACTTATTGGTCATTTGTAAGAGTGTAAATTAGTCAGAAGCAGTTTGCTGTGTGCTTCCAAATGTGTTGTGAAAGAATTTTTATGTGTCACAGCTTTCTAATTACTCCGATAGCAGAAATTTGTTTTAAAAAAAAATCTAGTGTTCGTCCAGGCAAGTCGCGTTAGTCTGCACAGAGCAGATCAAGCAGGCAGGAAGTCAAACACAGCAACGGCTTAGAGAATCTGGTCAATTTTCAAAATAGAACACCCCATGCAGACTTGCAATCATGAAAAGAGACAAAAAAGAAACTAGTTACGTATCCATGGTAGTCACACAAAAATCAAGGAAAGAGGACCAAACCAACAAAATCTGAGCAGTGATCAGGCTGATCAAAACACCTGTGTGGAGGATGGATCAAAACTATGGCACAGACTTGCTATCACCAGTGGAATCAGCAAGATACTCTCCTACCACTAGGAGTCACCAAAGTTTGAATTTTCTATTTTTGATCAGGTTTCAGGTAGGAAAAATACCTGGATTCACTAAAGCTCCAATGTTATTTGCAAACAGCAGTACATAATATTGCAGGTGTCTCATTTGCAACAAGCGCTACCACTTCGCTGTCACTTTCAGCACTTGAACTGACAGACGCTGGTACATCAACTTAATAGTTCTGAATTGAGATATCCAGGTTTTTGACCAAATAGTTAATGAAAAATGAGGTAACAGCCTGGTGTTATTACAATGTATCACATGCCTATTCACTCAGAATTCCAGGAAATTTATCTCAGTTTTATTTTTAAAAGGTTTCAAAACAAAAGTTGTGTTTTTGTGTACTTGTACATTTACTGAAGTATTTTTTTTAGCTCAACTATTGTTCTTTGCTTCTAGGCCACATAAAAGTAATAAATTGAGAATGGAACAGGAAAAAGGAGCCAAATCAGCAGCTGCAACAGAGAATAATTAGCTGCTTGTGTGTCTTGTGTTTGGCTGGTTGGGTTTAGGCAATAAAAACACCTTTGTTAGGTTTAGTAAAGATCATGGTTTGGACAAAGTTCACCCATGTGTGAGCAGCTTCAAAATATGAAGAAATAATCCATACAAATTGCACACAAATGTTTTACAAATCTTGGGCTACCATCTAGACACAACCAGCCACTGCTCTGCCCAGCAACGTTGATTTGTGTGTGTGTGTGTGTGTGTGTGTGTGGGGTTTATACAGACTCTCTTTTTTCTTTAGTTTGTGTATTGTCCATTAATCTCTGTGCTGTATTGATGATGATTTATTTTGCTGCTAAATTGGCACATCATTTAATTTATGTGCAAATGTAGCTTAATATTGCTTGTTGCACATTATGGTGTCCTTAGCTCTTTTTTTTATGTGTCAGCCATTTCTGTTTAATTGTCTGAAGTTTTGTAGACTTTTCTGGTTCATTTCATTGATGCTACACTGGGGAAGGTGGTTGTATCTGTATAATCAGGCCATAAATATCCTTCTATGGAAAGGAATCTCTTGTTAGTTTAAGTGTTTGGTGTGCACGCTTCGCAAACATTACTTTTTTTTTTTTTTTTTTTTTTACAGTTTTGAATGAAGTGTTTCATTTTGCAAAAGATCTGAAGTTTCTGTCTTGTGTCTGAGTTGTGTGCTTTTTGTGTGTGATTGCATGATAATGTTGTATCTTATGATCTAAATGAGCCTCTGTTAAAGAATCCGCTTAAATATTGTGCAAAATAATTACAATGAATGTATTTAAACACAGTTTCTGCTGAGCAACTGGTCTCCATTATCCATAGTGGCAGGGTGACACATGCTATATCGTAGCCTCTGTATAAAGAACTACAAATGTGCCAATATGATCATGAATATACTCACCCACTCTTCCTGCAGTAGACCCAATGCAACAATGTATCATTAGCATGGCAATGACATGTAACATCCGTCACTTACAAGCAGTAATCCCAGTGAGCTGCGTCATGCTTTTATTCGAGAGGATTTGGGAGCTTTCCAATCCGATCACTATGAAACATCTGAAATTCTGTTTAGCAGAACAGGCAGGCAGATTTTTCACAACCATCAGAGAGGAGAAATGAAAAGCGGATCATTTGAGGCTATTGCAGCACTGATAGTCAAATTCATCCCAGCACACTGGAATCCTGATGAGATCAGAGTCAAAAATGGGTATGCTAGAATGCAGCTATAATGATTGGACGGCCTGGGGAGGACCCATCGAGAGATTTTATTTATTTATTTATTATTTTTTCATGGCCATTCTGCAATGCTTCAATACTAACTAAAAGGACTGAAAAAAAAGATTGCCCAAACCTTTTCTAATAAATCTCTGTCCACAGCAGAGATTGTTTCAAACCTGTGTCTGTGGTTGTGATGAGGTTGAGGTGGGTATGAACATCTCGAGTATATCTATAGACTCTCATAGACAACTACTGGGTAGATCATCTCATCTCATCTATACAGATGGAGCCTGGGTCTTCAACTCAACTCGACTCCCTTATTTTAGCTACAAATTGATGTTGATAAGAGTCTGCAGTGGACGGATGACTTAAGCACAAGGCTTAAGAGCAAGATTTGTTTTTTTCTTGATTTGACAATAGTGAGAAATTACATGTCAGTGGTACTTGTTATTTACATTTTTTTTAAATTATTTTTTCAGGTTCAGGCACCATAACTACCTGGTTAGATTTAGGCAGCAAAACTACTCTGTTAGGTTTAGGTAACAAGACTACTTGGTTAGGTTGAGACAGCGCATCTACTTGGTTAGGTTTAGGCAACAAAACTGCTTGGTTAGGTTTTGCCAACAACACGCCTTGGTTAGGCTATGGAACAATATTACTTGGTGAGGTTTAGGCTGCAAAACAACTTCATAAGGTAAATAGCCATATTGGCTATTCCAATCTGGGTGCAAATAGCATCTGCCAACATTTCATTTACACAAAATTGACAAAAGCTTGCTACTAAATCCATGTGTGGTATCTATCCACAATGGTGAGCAGGTTAACCATGTATTATTGAAACATACTGGTCAATTAGTCGTGTTATTATCCCCACTGTAGCCTAGACACCCTTATAGCCACAATTAATCATTTTGTAACGTCATGAGTGAGATGACTCTGACATTGGCCAACCATCCAGCTCAGAAACCACCAGAAAAATGAAATGCTAAGGCTAATGCACCTAACATTAGCCATGCTGCTGACTTACACCTGAGGCTAAACACAAATGAGAGAAGGCACAAAAATATTCAATGCAATATACTGTATGTAGTATGGGTTGCCTGCTCCCTCTCTGCATGAGTTATGGGGTCCATGGACCGAAAAACGTTAAAGAATTTATAGCTAGAGAATGAGAGCTTGCATGCTTATTTTTAAAATTCAGTGTAGCTGTCTAAAAGGAGAATAAGTATAAGGCTATCCTATTGTGGAAAACTTAAAAACACAACTTCTGTTTTGAATTAACAACCACTCAGTGACCTTGTTCAGCAACTTATGAAGAATGCATATGAATTCCAATTACACTCCATAAATTCCATGGTCCAGTGCCTTGAAAATGAGCATTAACTCATAAATACTTTCAGTGAATATTAAGAAAGTGTCATCAAGCAGACAGAGAGACAGAGACAAATGATTGTTATTAACAAGTCCTCCATACAGTATGTTCTTTTGCAAGTTTAGATCTCACTCTTGGATATGATCACAGATACAGATCCATCTGAGAGCCAAAAATCAAGTGTGAATGAACTGATAATCAAACCTGTCTCAATGTTTCATTCATTAAAGTTTCATTATTAAAATGAAACATGGCAAATGGCAAAAGAAGTTTTTTCAGTCGTCAAAACACCACTACAACCTGAAAACAATTTGAAACATGGACGCTGTGTTAGGCAACTTTATTGTGCTTGTTCAGACATGTTTGAGCCATCAGAGCCAGCGGGATGGTGACAGGATGGTATTTTTTGTCTGTGTTGGGTTATTGGAACTAAACTGAAGTGCTGGGCCGATTTGGACTGAGAGAGTCACTGAAGTTACCTTTGCAACTGACCGTTAGGGAGGGTGGGGGTGGGGAGGTGGTGTCGTTCATGCATCCATCAGTTCGTGGGGTTTATATAGTGTTGGGGGACCATGACTTTGGCACTTTTTTTTTTCCAGCAACCATTTTCAAACATGTATAATGCGTTAGGAAGAAAAAGTCTCCTTTTCCTTTACATAGACTTTAGGGGCACAAGAATAGAGGAGAATTAATGTCTTTTGGCTCTACTCAGGAGTAGTTGGGTGTTGAGGCTCCAGGCAGGAAACCATGTAAGGGGAATAAAGTGTCTTCAGGTATGTTAGTGAGTGTAGGGCTGGGTGATAAGGCTCATAAATAATCTTGATATTTTTAGGCTATTCCGCAATATACAATATATTTTTCGTATACATATTGTATCTACAATAGGATACCTTACAGTGCAAACAGGCTGAGCAATATGAACAAGATCAAATATCAAATAATATAATATAATTCAACTGATATTTTCACCAAATACCTCGATATCAATATTTGTCGATATTGTGACAATATTGTAGTGATGGCTATTGGTGCTTTCACATAATATTAACACAATGAGATTTTTTTGATAAATAGTGAATCATAAAGCATCTTTAACAGTCTGTTAAATTCCATAATTTTTCTGTAAAGCAGCCATTAAAACCAGGAAAGGACTTATACCGTATAACGATATAATGATATCCAAAATGATATGATATCCAAGATCATATCTAGTCTTATTTCACAATATTGATACACCTCTCACTGAGTGATAGAAGTGTGCTGTTGACACTTGGCTTACTATTGCTCGGTACTGTGCATGATCGGCAGGTAGACGTCCATCAAGAATCAAAATACTGATAACCCTTGATACATTTGATTTATCACAATATGAGTTGTACAGGGACAAACCAAGATATTATGCTTAAGATACTTTGTCTCCAACATACAGGCATTGACTAACTTCTCTTTCTATGTTATTTTATATTCTTATTACAACTTTAAAATCAAACTAACCTTTATGCTGTCAGTAAAAACTAGGGCTGGGCAAGTTAACGCGTTATTTTCACGTTAATTCATTAGACTATTAACGCCGATATTTACTTTATCGCGCATTAAAGCATGTTGCTCACATGCTTTTATTTTGTGAAAGTCTGTTGCTGGCTGCTGCGGTGTAGGGGTTTGACTCACTCTCCGGAACAGTAGGTGGCGATAATGCGCCAATGAGCTGGCTGCCAGCCCAGCCGCCGTTTCAAACAGAAGAAGAAGGAGAATAGCGCTGGCTGTTGCGGAACCGGGAAAGGAAAAAGGAAAACGCGGAAAAACCAAAGCAGACATGGAGAAGGGTAAAGTCACGGAGCTTTTAAATGGCCATAGACTGGTAATGCTGCTCCCTGTTAAAAGTGTCTGCTGTTACCTCAGAAATTGCCTGTTTGTCCTGATTGTGGCTCAGGATTTTGTTGGTAGATTTTTTTTTATTTTTCATAAAGAGAATGTCCTGTCAGTGGCAATAATCTTTAATTTATTATTATTACTATTATTATTTATTTTATTTATTATTATTTTTTATTTACTTATTTATTTTTTTTTTACATTTTTTAAGTTGAGATTTACACTAAATACGTGTTACTGATAAGTGCTGATGTTAAAAGTGTTTGCACAACAAATGTTATGGCACTTTCGTTCATATGGCAGCAGAACATTGAAATAGAAGTGCTCTTTACACTACTTTTGAATTCATTCTTGGAGTTTGCGTATACAATGCGATTAATCGTGATTAATCAGGCAAATTATGCAATTAATTGCGATTAAAGATTTTAATCGTTGCCCAGCCCTAGTAAAAACCTTTTGTAGTCTGACCCTCAGAATGATAATGCATCAATGTGCAAGTTCCTCACATTTAAGTATGACAAAGCTAAAACTCACCTTTAGACCCTCAGTGTACTGCACGGTATGCACTTAAATATCTTCTGCCTTGAACTAGATTTTCAGTTATGTCAAGACAATGATGCTTGTTATTTGGCTGCAAAATATTTTCTGTTCAGATCGGCTTTGTTCATCATGTATTTTGTTAACAGCTAAAGTGGCTTTTGCCCTTCGTGCTGAACTCACATTTCATATTCACATTTTAGAATGACTGGGTTGTCGAGCTGTGAACTAGAGCGTCAGTACAATGAGAGACAGAGACGAGGACTAATATTTATTTTCCTGCTTCAAGGAGAAATTCACATTTAGCTTTAACATTGATACTTGGAGCAATCTTATACAGGCCAAAACTTTAACAAAGAAAGAAATTATTTAACTGCATTTTACAGTTCACATATCTGAGGATCTGACTCTTCCACACAATTATTGTTTGAGCAATATCCAACTGACAATTTCGTTTTTCCTCTACAACCATTTGCAACAACTGGCTGTCCCTCCCACCTTTGCCATCCTTGCTGCACATCCACAAAAGAGTATTGGTCTTCTGGTAAAATATGATTGTGAAACTATATCCATTTATATTTCTTGACAGTACCTACTGTAATATCCCCCAAATCAAATAAATGTCATCATTCATCACACAAGCCAGCCTCTTCTGATTTGAGAGGTAGGGGAAAATTCAATTCACTTTGGCTTGACATCCATCTATCAACATCGAATCCTCTAATTGAACTTTAAGGTTAATATTTTGGGTCTATACTCTCTGCTGTTGTATATTATTCTTCACTAGAACTTAAAAACTTTTCATGTCTTTGCAGGGGGTCAATATGATCAATTTATGAGCAAATGAAGAGAAAATGCAGATGCTTTGTTCATTGCTTCACCAATTCTGCATGTTTAAGTATGGGTGCTGGGGATGCACCCGAATCTGAATGCGCTATTCATGAAAGCTCAAATAATGTGATGGTAACAGATATTTCTTCTATTTGATGCTGTTCATTATTATTCGAAAAAGTCAGCTCCATGCTTACCTTGACATATTCAAAAAAAGGTGTTATCTACTTAATCAATGATTTAACGCACCAAGATTATTCAACTGAAAGATACATATGTGTATATCTGTTTCTACCTTTTTTTTTTTTTCTGCGTCTGATGCTTCAATATCCCCCAGTTAAAGGAGAAGTGGTGTGGGAGATAACAATCTCCTCCCACTTTTTTAAAAAACTTTTTTCACTGCAACTTTGCCTGGGAAATTGTAAACACAGGCTTGTTTCATCTGATTTCACAGGGAATCCGACTCTGTGGCAGGCAGAATAACTATATAGAAATAGCCTATATTCTTGTTGATGGTCTCATTAACTTATGTAGGTCATATAGAGGAATCAGCAATAAATTGCATGTTTCATAACCAAGTAAAAACTCATTTTAGTAGCTTTAACTAACGCACAGATCGTATGACTCATGAAGAACTAAGTCATGAATGTTTACCACATCAGCAACTAATGAAGACAAGATGATTAATAGACTGAGTCATATATGAATTGTTTTTAATTAAGTCTGCTATCATGGACTAATTTCCTACCAGCATCTGGCATTAATTAATACTGTTAATTAATGTGTTAATTACCACAATGGGTTGAAGCTATGGTTTTCAACTTCCAGCCATCTGCAACCTGGATGTCTTGTCTAATGCTTTGTTGTTCATGGAACAGGAATATTCCTGCTTGAAGCTGCTATCCAGGATTTAAAGGTGGGACACTGCAGCTGGATGGGTGGCCTGTCTGGCCCATCATAACTACATGCATTATGAATAATTAGTTAATAGTCATGTGCCTCAGCAAGCAAAGTCATGACATAATGATATCTTCATAGCAACAGCAGCAGTAAAAATGAACTCAGTACAGCCAGCGATTCACAATAAAACTATGAGTTAGAAGCCTGTAGCTATTCCATATCCACGACTTGAGAAGTAATTCAAAAATGATTTTTAGAATTTATGACCGTCACTGGTGTTTATAAATGCTTTTATTTAACTTTTGTTTTGTTTAACACACATGCCCTCACCAGATGCAGGCTTTTAACTCATAGTTTTATTGTGAATTGTTGGCTCTACAGACTTTATTTTGTTACTGTTACTGTACTGCTACTGTCTACTGTCCAAAATCACGTGTCAAACTCGGCCCAACACCTCATTTTATGTTGCTCGCAAAGAATATCATTTGTGCAAAACAATTCCATGCTGCGTTCATTAACATTATGTTATGTTCATGTCCATTAACTACATGTCCCAGAATGCATCTCGATTTTGTTATCCCAAACTGAAGGCTCCTAGCCACTAAACATCATCATACATTACAATATCGGCCATTTCCAGCTGTTGCTCTCTAGCCGAATGGTAGTAGCTAATAAAAGCAGTTAGCAAAATGTGTCATTTCATTTTTAAGCAAACAGATTTGGATTTGAAACCTTTGCTATGCAAATTGTCAAGAGTCAATCTTTATTGTTATTTTGATTACATTATTTATTATTATTTTGTATAAAAATAAATTGTAGGCTATGACAGTTGTACACTTGAATGTCTGCGTGCCATTATTTTTCCCAGACTTCTGCTTTAGAGTTAGTTATTAAGTATTAAGTTATTACTAAACTTGTATAAATGTAATGCAGAGGCAATTGTATAATATGATAGACGAGTAGATACATTTACTACATTTACAAGTGGCCCTTTGAGGGCAACTATGTTGCTGATGTGGCCAGGAATGAAATTGACATCCCTGGTCTAAATCATAATCAGCATCTGTTTAAATAAAATATGAGCATAATAAATGGATAATAGTTGACCAGTACTGTAAAGTGTTACCGAATAACCATCCATTCAGTTCAGTTGACATCAACAAGTTTTTATTAGTCATTATTTTTGTTGATTCCTATTCAGTATACCTTCAGTATACAAAATGGTTAAAACAATTACTGAGTGACACTCTCAGCATCTAAAAGCAATGAAGTGTCTGCTGTATGAAGAGCTCTGATCTCTGTGAAGACACTGTGATTACGGTATGGTAAAAGCACTTTTAACAAGTCTTTCATAATGCTTGTTTTTCGAACATCCGAGATATCTTTTTCATTTTAAATTATCTAGCTGGAAAATACCAGCTGGTAGAGTATGGTATGGGGAAGTTGCACTTAATTTACAGAGATATGGAATGGGGAAAATCATAAAAGGCTTTTCACACTGTGAAGAGCACAGAGAAGCAGATCAGAAACGGCAGTCCCTCAGGATACACTGTCATTCTCAGCTGAGGTCACCCAGCCTGTTTGTTTTCACCACTGCGCTGTTCTCTGTGTATTTCACCTTTTTAATCCCTCAGAGAAATACTGCACATTCTGCAGTTTTTCTTTTTGCACATTTAGAGATTAAGTGTGTGTTACTGGAGCCACTGATGGCCCCATCCACCAAAATATCTTGTTATATTTTATTTTTAAATCACATATTTAAAGTAAAGAGGTAATGAAATGATCCTGCCAGTTCAAGGCAGGAATATTGGGCTGTTATTCTGCTCCAAGTACAAACATGGAATGGTCTATCTACAGCACGACGGGACACACAGGTGTCACGCAAGGCACTGATGCTGTTGTGTCACATGTCACACCACTTTTGCTTCCAAAACGCCGGCATGCTATCTAAAGAACATTTGCTCCTGTGTGTTCATAAAGCTTGCTTAAAAAAGCTACCTTTTTCCCTGACATCCCTCATTACATGGTGTTCTAATCTCTACCAGACAAGATCTCAGGATTGGTTAGTTCTTGAGATCCTTGCATTTTACTATTGTGCACTCAGAGCCAGGAATAAGTTTAAAGAGACCATTAAGTTAAATGCCCTATTGTCTCCTGGGCACATTGAAAGATTTGGTACGTGAATTTGACATTTAGGTCTGTGAATGCTTTATATAGTGTCAACGTCCCTGAACAAAAGGAAAAACACAGCCAGCCAGGGGGAACAAAATAAGGCCGGTCCCGAGGCCGCTAACACAACCGCCCATAAGACAATCCTGGATGATCCTCATTTTGTCTTAGCCTGGTTCAAAAGTGTGTGACAAAGTGGGAGTGGTGCACTTAAAAAATGTTTCAGAGTCTCTTTACCTTTAAAATATACATGATGTACCCACCAGCAAAATTTGGTTGAAAAGACGTTGAAAAGACGGCTATGCCAATTGTCTAAAAACCGTGACTTTGGTTGAAAGTGAAAAGTCGGTGAAAAGATGACTATTAAAACACGTCCCACTTACTTCTGGTTTTAGTTGAAAGTAAAAGGGAAAAGACATCAAGTTCATGTTGTTGAAAAGACAACTATTCAAGGACGTGCCATCTACATTTGGTTTTAGTAGAAAGTGAAAAAGGTGAAAAGACGTCCATCTATCTCATACAGTTGTTTCAACACGGACCAACCAGATTTAGCTCAAAATACAATGTTGGCATGACGTCAGGTGCTTGGTGGTTACATATTTAGTATGCAGTGCTACTGAAAGTGTCACTTTTCAGCAGTTAGTCAACCTGGTCTGATCAGATCAGTGGTTCAAGAGGTAGCTAGCAAGAACACTATGAACATAATACATAACTTTGATTTTCTTTTATGCAAACATTTTGCCTCTGTACAACCTGTAACTAACCTGTTCCAAGTCCCCCGAAGCAAGTATACTGGAGCTGTAAGCATAGCAAAAGATGTACAGGCCTATGTATCAATAAGCTTTGGAAGACTGGCTGCACAAAAGGACAGACTAGTCTTCACACTGTGTAAGGACTTTGTACCACTAAGTCAGTGACTTTCCCTTTAGCCAAACACACTGATACCAGAGAGTAAGTCTAGAGGAGAGTAAAAACCAAAACCTGGAACTCAGCTGTTTATTTTCAGTTTTATTCATCATTTAATTGTTTTCTGGTAAATCCATTACAATTATGAAATACATTTTGTTTCAGTATTATGTCACTAATGTTGTACTTAACATTTTGACATATTTTGCTCATATCTGACTATGCCTGCCTCACCAGTCCTCAGTGACTCTAATGTGATTATTGCCACCTCGTTGGCCATTTGAGTTGCCAGGGGAGCTGCTAGCACAGCAGTGCGCTGACCTCTCCAGTCAGTACATGGATGTGATTCTAATTAAATGCGCTTTCAGACAGAGAATGACTGCATGATATGGCTGGTGCTGGTTTACTGCAGATTTCACCTGTACATTGTGAGACTACAGTATAATGTATGCATGAGTAAATACAGATGGCACTGTGAAACGTTGAAGGCTGTGCCTTTATGCTGTGGGTATTTGTGTTACCCAACACTGTTAAAGTTGTACACACTTCTGCATGTATTTATGAATTATTTATTTCCTCTGCTATGAGGCAAGCGTTTGCATAGACAGAAGGCAAATAGAGGAGATTTGGAACATTGGATGACATTGGGTCATTGACACGGAGATTGCTTTTTTGATGGTAAACAAATATGGAGTTTGAGAAAGGCGAAAATGTCAGTGTCACCAACGCAGAAGCGCAGGGCTTGTGCCAAAATGTTTTCAGATGGACTTAGTCCATTTCAGCCCTGCACTCAGTTGGGGCACTCCATGGTCCAGTGGGTTTACACAAATTCTACAGTATGTCTCCTTGTGGAGAGTTCATTTTAGGCTCTTCACCTACTGTGTACAAACCAATGAAGCAGAAAGAGCAGCATAAATAGCACTTCTAAAAATAAAGTGAGTCAATGGATTGAGGCGCAGCAACTCATGTCTAAAGCCCCCAGATAAAAACACAAGTGATTTTGTTTCGCTTCATGGTAAGATGAGATAAAGTCTGTTCTCTCTCATGTTAAAATGAGATAAAGTCCCTCTTGCCTCATATTAAATGAGATGATTATGTAGCAGCAAAACCATGTCTACTCTTTCTTATACTTTTACTGTTATCAGTTTGAGAGCATTGATTATTGTTGCTGCAGCCACCCAGCCAGCCACCCAATATGACAGACTGTGTAGTACATTTTCCTGACCATAAAAATTACTGTAATTCACTGCTATAGGGTTGATGCTGCAATCAGTGCACTGCTGTTTCTTCTGTTGTCACAGGCCCAGTCAGAGGAGCCAATGGTGCAGAAAGGTTCTGGGCTGATGAACAAGCACACAGCCCTCTGATTACAGCAGCGCTGTCTCTATTCAAGCCTTTGTGACACTCAGAGACACAATTAGTCTTGACGAGCAAAGAGCTCTCTTGTGTCTGCCTTTTACCTGCTCCCATTCCTGTCCTCTAATTCAATTTACAAGCAGCAAATATGATTGCTATGTGGATTCCAGACAAAACTGATGCTACCGCTCCTTTGTTGCCTACTTGTAATTGAGTCACAGATGAGTGACTGTCCTCCCCCCCACATGTAATAAAGATACACATGAGATACTTGAGTACTGTCAGGCTTTCACAACACAACCACACATCTGTGAGGGCAAAGGCATCTTGAGTTAATTTTTCATAAGCCCTCTTGGCTGCATATAGTAGGTGGTATGATTGCAAGTTTGTTTCACGGCAGCCAATACAACTTTATTTGTACAGACATACACTATCTGTCTGTAACACGCAAACAAACAACCAAACAGAGCCTGCATATATCATTACAGGCACACAGAGCATACAGGAAATCCCCAAACTCAATTAAAATTAAAATCTGATGTTTTTTAAAATCATCACATGTAGCAAATGAAAATGCAGACCATTTGGGAAAACCAGTTTGCTTCTAAAACCCATTTTCTGCTGGCCATATCATAGCAAAACCTACAATATGTTCCATAAGTCTTCTGAAGCAAGTACTAGGGGCTGTAAGCTGCACAGCATAGCAAAAGATGTATGGGCCTATGTACCACTAAGCTTTGGAGAGTTGGCAGCACAAAAGGACAGACTAGTCTTTGCACTGTGAAGGGACTTTGTACCACTAAGCCCATGACTTTCCCTTTAGCCAAACACACTGATACCAGAGAGTAAGTCTAGAATAGAGTAAGAATCAAAACCTGGAGCTCCACTGCTTATTTTTAGATTTATTTATCATTTCATTGTTTTGTGGAAATTTATAATTGCAATTTACAATACATAACCTACAAAACCTACAATATGTTCCATATAATCTCACCAGTCAGCAGGGGCAGGGTTTTTTTGCGATTGCTGAATTGATTTTTTGATTGCTGAACCAAATTTTTGTATATATAAATAATTAGTGCTTGATCTGTTAGCTCAATGCTAACACATAATGGAAATTCCCATTGACATGTTATTGGAAATTAGTATTGCAATCATGGTAATATTATCTTCACATGAAATAATTTTCTTTTTCTGCTGAGTTCATAGCTCTAACTCAATTTATTACTCTGGCTTCAACACACTGACCAGCAACAGCAACATCAAAGGGTCAAAACTCAAACTCAAAATACAACAATATTTGGAAAAGACATTGTGTGTCATGAGAGGGCATGAGAGGGCAGCCCATACATTTAAATTTTATGTTGTATTTATTGGTCGCTAATTAATGAGCAGGAACAGATAGATGTAGCACTTCAAAAAGTAGGCCTATATACTTAATTTTCATTCTGTTGTACATCAAATGTAAGACTTTTACATGTACTCAAGTCTGAACTGAATCACAAGAGAATTGCTTGAAGTGACAGAGTGTATCATCCCAGCCCTACCAGACAGTGTCAGCATCTTTACAATGGAAGCTTTTGTCAGAGAAAATGTCAACGTCCCCAGGTGGTTTGGCACTTAACTGGCCTCACACTGTTAATTTGAGTCCTGTGTTATGGTTTAAGATGTTACCGAGTATCTGCAGACTGTCAGAGTGGTAATCAGAAGGTTAAGGAACTTTTCCTATAGGCAGCTACTGTGGGTTCAGTCAGTTGTGGAGTTTGTTTAAAGAGCTTACAGACACGCACACACTATTAATGTCCAAATCGAGTCTACTTTAATGAAGCTTCTCTCCCAAAATATTAATCTTGACTTGAGGCGTGGACAGTGTGTGTCATGGTGAAGTTCAGCAGTATTCTACACACTGTATGAAAATACAGAGAAAAATAAAAATGAAAAAGCATGAACCAGATGCAAACTAACCTGTCGAGACTATGTCACTTTTCTAAGAAATGCTTTTTTCAGTACATTTTATCATTTTGCTGGCTGTTCAACCATCACATTGTATTAAATAAATAGCAGGTATCACATACATCCTTGGAAGGTTACGGTGAAGATGTGACTTATTGCAGCAATCCTTGTCTTAAATATTTTTTTTGTAACAATTTCAATCTTCAGTGTGTTTCTTCACAGAGCTTGGCTTTGAGTCTGAGGAAACAGAAAGCGAACCGGTGTTGTGTCGAAGTGTGTTACCCTGTCAGATAGTGTTTCCCGTTGCGGGGTCTGGTTGAGGAGTAGTTTTACGGTTAGGCCGAAGATTCACTTGCTTTTTAGTACGTGTTCATATACACATCCATACACTCATGGCTGCCTCACATATCCTGCATCCATTAGGAGCAAAGGTTGTGCATGTCCTCAGAAATGAAAGCTACGCAAACGCATGGTTACAACAAGTGTATTTTGTGTATAGCAGAGAGAGGTAAGAGGGAGCACAAATTGACGGGCAGGAACACTTTTTTTGAAACAACTGTTGTGTTTGCCACAAGTACACCATAATAATAATGCCAGGGGGTGAAAAGTTGTCTATTACCATGAAAATGTTTAATTGTCAAATTAATGTGTTTTTATTGACTTGAAGTGGGGTCAGATACAGAGTTTTGTTGTTTCCACTTCCCACAAACTCGCAATATGGCAGAATGCTCTCAATAAAAAAAAAAAACTGACTTAATTACTGTGAAAAGAAGTACAACACTTCAAGCCCAAATGTGCTTTTCAGAGGCATCACATCTCTGTACATGATGGAACAGCCAATTTGGGCTTGAAACGCTGTAACTTTTCTAAATGTTATCATTTTCAAGGAAGCAGTTTGTAAAGTTTTACAATTTAACAGGTTGTCTTCTGCCAATAGCATCTCACCAGCAGCCCACATCACAGGCTGAAGGTGGGTCCCACTCTATTCTCGATTGTCCATGCATCAGTAACAGTATGTCATAAAAATCAATACTACATTTATGATAGATTTTAATGTTACATCAAAAAATACTCATGTCATGGGTCATTAATGTTTTAGCATATTAAATGAATTGCCACCTTTACTTGAAACCAGTGATTTGCAAATAAATACATTGTGTTCTGTCTGTGTAAACTGGCAAATTTCACCCTTTCCCGAAAATTCAGAAAACACCTCTACTCGCCTCTTGTTTTGCCTGTAGAGAACCTTCAGGAGCTGTCAGATTAAATATGAAGATGAAAAAAGTGAAATGACTGCTCCCCATTCATTTCACAAAAGGGGGCAAAACATTCGTTTCCAGGTGCAAAGTGATCCAGACTCGGTTGCCTCGTGTGGAATTCAATCTGATTGAACTTTGGCACACAAAATTGGAAGGTTCCAATGTGCAGGCAGCTTGAAAGAGAGAGTAGCACTGACCTCACATGCAGGAACTATTGATTGCTTATATCCTTGTTTATAACTGCACAGTAGTGCAAGTAACATACTAGCCTGCAAATCAGGCTAGTATGTGTGGGATGTGATAAATAAAACTAAGCTACATATGTCTCAGCTACTTTGAGACATCTGAACCATAGACTGTATGTATCACAACCAATATAGCATTACTTAAGTCTTAAGTAATAATATATATGTTCTGTGATGGCTGCAATAAGATTTCGCCCGCTCCACACCTGCCATTCACTCAGTGAAGCTTCACGTTGCACTCTGGGCTGGTGGATCACAGAGAAACTCATGTTAGACAAGCTAACAACAAGCTTTAAAGTGTCTCTCTCGAAGATAAAGAGACATTAAGTTGAATGTGTAAATCGTAATTCCAGAACAAATAGACTGGGAAGAATTTATTTACTTTGCCACCTGGAACAAGTAATAAACTGGAGTGCAACGAATGCATTGCTGTGATGAAAGAATACAACATGGAGAGAAAAAACTACAAGTCAAATCATTGCTCATTTTCCGCCAGCTTTCCTGAGGGCTCAGAGCAACATATCTATTCACATTATATTGTGAGTTATTATTGTGAGTTATTTTCTAGCCATTAATTGCCAAAGTATTCTGTGTGGCCCCTGAGCCCCTGGTGAATATCCTATTTGGCCCACTTGCTGAAGCTGAATAGCACTGTCCTAGCATAATTTCGCCCAACTTCAACCTCAGCAGAGGTCTAATCAGCCATTATAACTGAAAAGTGTGGGTGTGCCAGGCCTGTAAGCCCTGTTTTGCAGTAAACTAGCATTGTATGCTGCAGGGATGACATATTTTTTTAGGTCAACCCTGAAGACAGCATCGCTCTGGTTTCCTCCACAAAAAGCCAACGGGATGTTTTCCATTAGTGCATAAAATAAGCTCTGTGGTGAACAAAAGTTTATGACGTTTTGTTCAGCAAGATCAAAAATGAACCACTTTCATGATTTCTGAAGCACAAATGCAATCACCAGAAATAAAAAAGCTTAAATGTTTGGCTATAAATAAACTACACCACAGTCATCTCCACCACTAAGTGAAGCGCATTCAGTGTAATGGTGTTCAATGTCCCCAACAACCTCTATAGTCTCATTTGGCTATTTACTAGCAACTGCCTTTTTTTTTAAACACACATAAGCTTCAAAATTCAAATTCAGTGGGGTATTACTGACATATTTTATTTCATAGAACAAAACATCAGCATTTCTTTGGCTTGTGTGCACCACAGACCTTATTTCAGGCAAATAACAAAAAAACCATTTAAAAAACCCATTGACTTTGAGACAAGGGAAATGGAAAACGCTCTTTCTTGATAATAAGGAATAAGTAGTAGCCACTGGAGATGAATGGCTTTCATGAATTGGGCAGTTTTGTTCTTGATGTATTTTTATTATTATTGTCAAATGATTAATAGTTTTCATATTTTGAACCAAATAGTTTAACTTTATGTTGTAGCAATAACAAAATATTGTTGCAATCACACTATTAACATTCACACTGACACAGAAAAAAGCAAATTAGTGACATTTAAAGTCAACATTGGGGCAAAATACACCGGTTTCCTACACAAAAGATCTAAGACCCTTTTCTAATTATGGTCAATTATGTAGAGTTAATAAATCATTATGCACAGCCTCCAGGAAATGGGAGGATTTGAGCGTTATCAGTGTTTTAGGGTAATTAGGGTGCTTTTGAGGACTCCGATTTCCTCCCCTCCCTCTTGTTCTATTCATCTCCCAGAAAAAGAGTTTGACAGGTTCTGAGGCCACGTCCCTCCACCTGAAACATCCTTCCTGATCAGAATTATTTTGCTTTTTGTCCCAGCACCGCACTGCCAAGGTTTGCATGTAGTGTGTTTTCAGGAATACAAGAGAAATGACAGTGAAATGCACACGGAATCTTAAATCAAACACCCTATTCCCTCCACGTTCAGGGCGAGCTCGCTCCAAAGCTTTGACACCAAGCCAAGGTCACTGCTAAAAAACAACAGGGACCCGTGGATTTGCTGGTATGTCAAGCAAGATTTAGAAGATTGTAAGAGGCAATTACTGCAGGGTCGCGGAGCTCTGTGCACACAATAAGCCGACACAACCTGATCAGGATTATGATGCCCTAATTTCCATAAATCTGCCATCACCACGGCAGGAGGCAGGAATGACTGATTGTAATCGCGAAGAATTTGTGACGATTAACAAACCTGCCAGGTCAAAGTGCCAATCAAAATGCAGTAACGCTGTGGTTTCTCATTACTCTTAACTCCCGGCTTCCAACAACTTCGTTGAAATGCGGATGACATTGCATGACAAGTTTTTTTTTTTTTTTTCTTTGTAGCTGCTTTCCTGCACCTTGTGATCTCTCTCCAAGGACTGTTATAGTTCCAAAGTAGTAAATGTCTTTTGTCACACAGCAGTGCATGATAAGAACCTGATCAATCATAATCAGCAGTCCTGTCTTTGTGACACTGACAGGTAGTATTAACCTTGCATTGCAGAGGTGATGCCTGTTACAGTGCTATGTATGCAGCAGGAGCAGAGGCTTTGCTCCCTCTGTCCTTCAGACGTACATGACAGGAAATGTTATAAAGGAATGAAAAGTGGATCTTAAATTGGAAGTTGGCACTCGCAAAGATCGATGCAACTCACTGCACCACGGCGAGCTTCACCTGTAAGACATACACGTGCCCACACAAACGCACTTTTGCACGTACTAGTTGCAAACGGCAATCCATTACACAATGAAGTCAAGTCGTTTTGCCATTATTTTCCAACACGAACAGCCCAATAGATCAATGTGGTACAGTTGTAATGCATTGGGCAAACAGTGACCCGGGTGCGTTTGTTTGCCATCCATTTCATTGCCAAACCAAGTGTTCATATCCATCCATTTGTCAACAGAGGGGCAATGCGTGGATAGTTTTGTGGGTGGGTATAAAAGATTACACATATCACTAGGAGACAGCTACACCACAGGATTAACTCTTAAAGGGACGGTTCAACCCCCAAATCAAAAATCCACATTTTTCCTCTCATGTGTACTGCTATTTATCCATCTGGATTTTTTTAATGACAGTTACAACAATTTTGGAGATATTCGCCATAGAGATGTCTGCCTTCTCTTGAATATAATGGGAGTGAGAGAAAGCTGACATCTCTATGGCTGATTTCACGAAAACTCTGCAACTCACCACCCAAAAAATTATGGATAAATAGCACTACAGTCCATTTAAATTTCTAATTCAGTGGTTTTCAAATAGGGATCCGTGTCACTAAGCCACGGGGGCCGTGGAAAGTTTTCAGATCCATTCATTTAAATTATAATGAAACAAAATATTTATTTATTTGTTTTTTTAATTTTAAATCTAAAATAGTTCATAGATTGCATCCTAACAATCTGTTAAACTGTTAAAGGAGTTTTATGTAGTCAACTGCACATGCAAAAATGAGTACAGCTGTCCAAACAGCGAGTTGGAGCCATAGATGGTATATTAAATCAGTTGAAATCATATTTATTATACAAGCTATGGTTGAAATGAGTTGTTTACCTCATTCTAAGCTCTAGAGAAGCTCTGTAGGCTGAAGGAGGTCCATGGGACTGCAGGACAGGTGCAACATCATAAATTGAGAATAACAAGCGAGAACGAGTCCTACGCTGTAAGTTCATCTGCTGTTTTTCAATTAAATTAAGTAAAGTTGAGCCTGGTATCCTGAAAAGAAAAGCCCACTGCTCTGAAAATACACACTCTGGACTTTGAGTTAAATGGCTGCCTGTCTCACTGCCTGCCAGACTTCATTAACATATTGTACAATTTAACCATTATAAACATCTGCAGCTTTTCCAAGATTATTTATGATGACAGACACTTAATCATTTGGCAAGCATTCAGCATTAATTTAAACTCAGTTAACATGAAACAGGCTTATTCTGGCCTATCTTATCAGGGGTCCTTGGCTGAGAAAAAATGAGACCCTCTGTTTTAATCTAAATGACCATTCTCCTTTATCTGACAATGCACCCTTATTTTCCCACTTACATAGACCCCTACAGACCCCCCCCCCCACCCCCCCCACCCCCCCCCACACAACACACACACACACAAGTCATTATCCCTGTTTTACACCCTTATTTGGCGAATGTATCCCTAAAGATTTAAAAAAATTAGGCCGATCGGTCCAGTAATATTCAAGATTAGCTGCGGACAAGCTTAGGTCCAGTGATTACTTACTCACGCACACTCACACATGCACATGAAAGCGATTACATGATCCCCTCCCAGCTTACACCTGGTGGGGATAATTAATTGGACCGTGTCTGCTCTGTGAACAAACGCTGTTCCCTGCTGCCAAAATCACTAGAATCTTTTAAATCCAATTTCAAAATCAATTGTGATTTTTTTTTAATGCTTTGAGCTCAACTCAGATTAGTGATAAATGAATTTAATGTATGATGGTTTTGATCTGGGCTTTGTTTGGAAACACAAGTCAGCTGTTGCTCGGTGCTGAAACTTTGTGGGTGCAGTAGATGCCCATGCTGGTTATCGTGTTCCCGTGCACCTGTCTAAAGGGATATTCCCCTGAGTCGAGTCTCTGTGATCCCTACCCAGCTGAGATAATGGGATTGTAGACGGCAGTGCATCAAAGGAAAATGCTCGGTCGGCTTTGTTTTCATGGCTGAGTCGTTTGGTGCTATATTTCCCTCTTTTCCAACCTCATTCTAATAGTTGTACACTGGTGTTGTTGTATCTCTCTAGTGGAACAATGACAGTGAATTAAGAAAAAGGTTCACACTGTATAATATAATGGTTGTTATGTAAATTGCACTGAGGGAAGACGACAATGTTTCTGCCATGGTCTGTTCAATAATCAATCACGAATGATGACAGCAACGGAAAAAGAACAAAATCGACACACATATACTGACAGGACAGCAGCTTTGCTTATACACTTGAAGATAATATGCTACACGTATTTGTTCATCAGACAATAGTGGGCTGTTATTGCACGGTATTTGCATTTTTCACTCGGCCAGCGGCATAAAAGATGGAGTTGTGACACAGAATAAGACTTATGGATGTAGATCAGACTAATAAATACTGTCCGGCAGCAGAAAGGAGACGGGTGCATTAGTTTAATTCACTTACAGTACATAATGCAGGAGAGGCTGTCAGTGCCAAAAGCTGTGTCAGTCTGCGGCTTCTGAGACAGTGGCTGCACAATAGAACCATTTACTGTAGGGCCCAAGATACTGGATGTCTTGTTCTGCATTTGGATGAAGCTCAAGCTGTGTTTCAGAGAAATTAATATGGTGCACGAAGTAAATCTTTCAAATTTTATTTTATTTTAAGACTTTTTTTAATTCCGTCACAAACCATAACACGATCAATCATACTTTTACAGGTAATACTTCTGTCCTTCCATCTCTAACCTTACCACCTGAACATCAATAGTTACCTGCAACAGCAAAAAAAAAAAAAAAATTACCCCCACAAATGCAATCATAATATTATCAGACCTCCAGGCACAACCACCCGCTGTAACACATCACCAACTGAGCTTCTATGGCAGGGGGTCTCAAATACAAATTGGCTTGGGGCCACCGATGATATTGTCATCTCACTGGGGGGCTACTTCAGTGTTTAAGTTCTGCAAGAAAACGCAATATTCCTGAACATTTACTTTTTCCATTTTCATTGTCATTACCAACATATTTTCGAGACAGTTCACCCCTAAATCAAAAATACATATTTTTCCCCTGGCCTGTACGGCTAGAATTTTGGAGATATTAGCCATGAAGATGTCTGTCTTCTCTCCAAAGTAATGGAACTAAATGGCACTCAAAAAAAAAAATTCAAAATCAGTGTCTCTTTCCAAAATTCATGACCCGGTTTCTCCAGATAATCCACAGACCTTGTTGTGAGCAGTAATTCCGGTAGATTCTAAAGCAGTTCTAGAAAGTAGTTCCTACATGAAAATGCAGGAACACATCGTTGTTGAATTTTTCAAATGAATTTTTTGGTGCTTTGAGCACCACAAGACGAGTGCCATTATATTAAACAGCAGTTTCTGTACATTTTGAATTTAGATATTATGAAGGGGTAATTTAAATTGGTATGAAACAATTAGAAAAAATAATTCAATAAAATCATTTTGACAGCCAGAGTATACTATATTTTTGACATAATGTCACAGGCTGGAGGGGAGGGGAGAGGAGGCCCCTGATCTATGGAGAGAAAAAAATAAATAAAAAAAACAGAAAAAGGTCGACACCTTTCTTTTTATGGTCCAACTGGCTTGTCTCTGCAGCAGCATGTCAAAACACAGTGGATCATTTATCTTCACAAAGATAAACACAGCTCTTTGTATCAGACACAGAAAGATTGGGCCGCATGTGAAAATCAGTTCTCCTCTGTAAGTAACATAAAAAGCTGTGAATAGAAAGATGTCCTTGGTGCTGCATCGTGATTGATGAGGACTCCTCGGAGAGAATAGAGGTGTGCCTGACACTGCATGTGAAGCAGCCAGACTTGATGGGACAGTATTCGGGCTGCCACCTAATAGTCGACGAAACTGTTAGTCGGCGAGAAGAGTTATAGATGATTACCTTTTCATTTATTCATTAGTTGCAGAAAAGCACAGCTCAGACTCAATTCTGGAGCTGTGCCTTCCAGAGGGATTGCTGCAATATGGACCTTTTCTCTTGTAACACCATTGTCATGGTGCACTGCTGCTAACTGTAGCTGCGTTGCACTGGTTAGCTCAGTTAGTAGCCCTATTAGTCTGAGAGACAGCCTCAGAGATTGACACAAGCCAGTTTGGAAATACAGTACAGTCAGCAGCTGCCCTTTCATATATAAAATAAAAAAAATAAAATAAAATAATTAACCATGTAATATTGCAGAAGATATTGGCATAGTCTGGTACAGTCTTGAGATAATATTATTATTATATAATATATAATAAAATATATTATTATCGCAACATTGTAATATTCGATATAATGTTACATCCCTACAACTGTATATACACACACATATATACATATTTATACATACATATATATACTGTATATATATACATGTATGTATATGCGTGTGTGTGTGTGTCTCTGTGTGTATATGGGAAAATTCAGGCTGATGTCACATATATTCACTGGTGCATTATGAAAACCACTGTCATACTGTTGAAGAGACGCCCAAGGCAGTGCATCTAAGACCAAACATTCATGCAAACAAAACATGCACACACTTATTTTTTCTTTGCCCTTCAGGGCTCAATTTACCACATCACTGTGTTATAAAATGCATGTTGTTTGCCTTGGGCCTGTTTCAAACCAACAAACTGGTAAGAGAGCAGCAGAATCAACACAGACATCCCCATACTCAATGATAATAAGGCATCACAAGCAGTCTTGATATCCGAACATACACTTCTGCAAAAATATAAAATTATAATTAAGATTACATTAGCTGTAATTTAAAAGTAAGTACAGAAAATGTTGTGTATAATGTGAAAAAATATTTAACGTCAGAGTAAATTCATGTCACGTGGACCTACATGTCGCCGTCATGGCCCCACAGATACAGTAGAATTGGCCCTTAGTAATTAGAGTACAAATTATTGATTCATTCACAAATTACCAAAACTTTTACAATTTTCTTGCCAGGCTCCATGCAGTACAATTTAAGTACAACAGTGCCATGATTCTAAGTAGATAGTGTGTAAGTATGCATGTCACTCTGGATGTAGAGTACATGAGCTTCTTGTACACCAACATACTACATACTATGTACTATAAAGGTTGCGTGCAGCACATATCATATATTATTAGTATGTCAGATGAAAATGTGCTGGACTGTCACCTCATACTTCAGCTTCAGATATTTTAATATTTTAAATGACAGCATAAAAGCGCAGTATTTATTCTAAAAGACAGAGGCACATATGGTGAAGCAGCTTTAACATTTAATCAACAAAACGTATTGAGAAATTACCATTGGCACAACTCTCTGGGTCAAGTGGAAAACACTTTTACAGCCTCAGCGGTTCAAGGAGAAAGAGCTCATACAATTCCAGAAATCGTGACAGTGGTGTGATTCATTTGTCCATAAAAGACATGCAGAATGAGTACTTCCTGGAGATGACAATGCGGGTGAAAGATGATAGAAACATTTGGCAATCACTGTCATTTTTGCACAAATGGGTTGGTTTTCACACGGCAAACGGGGAATGCAATTGCATAATGTTGATTGAACATTATTTTGTTCCGCACTACCAGCTTGTTTCACATTTCAAGATGGCACATTAGTTGACATCAGCCACTGTGGAACAAATACATGGGCCTTACACATCATGAATATAATGGCTGAAAAGTAAATATCTCTTGGTTTATGTGCGTGCGGTTATTTTACGCTGTTTATTTGGTTGCTTTATTGTTCATAACAGCATACACTGTGTTTTTATGGTAATGATGGTGTTTGTAGAGGTATTTGCTTATAGCCGCATGTGTTTGTTAAATCCAGAATCATCTGTTGTCAGGGTTGGGAGGGTTACTTTAAAAATGTATTCCAATACAGTTACATCAGTGTCTTCCCCATGTTTGGACCAATTTTTCCAACTCTTTCCTGTAATGATTAACTTCATTATCGATTAATCTGTCATTTTCTCCATTACTCAATCAGTTGTTTGGTCCATAAAATATCAGAAAATGGTGAGAAATGTAAATCAAAGGTCAGGATGATGTCCTCAAATGTCTTGTTTTGTCTCCTAACCAAAAAATATTCAGTTTACTGTCAGAGGAAAGTATTCACATTTAAGGAGCTGAAATCAGAGAAATTGGACATTTTTTCTTAAAAAATGACTCAAAATGATAAATCAAGTATCAAAATAGATACAGATTAATTCAGTAGTCGATTAATTATAGATTAATCATTGCAGTGTTTTTTGTTTGTTGTTTGTTTTTTTAGTTTGTCCAGCTGTTCCTTCCTTTGTTGCGTATAATTTATTGATTGATCAATTAATTTAAAGACAAAAGATGGTGAAATATTCACCCAGTAAAGAATTTTTTCACTAGAGGCTATGATAAGGAATTGGCAACTGTGTGCACTGTGCATTGTAGTATATCGTTATTTATTTTAAAATTGGAATCCTACTAATAATCCCCATTTTTACTAAGTGTAGCTGTAATCTGATTACGTATTTTTTATCTGTAAATGTAGGGGAATACAGTTACCTTTTTTTTGTATCCAGAATACATAATTCCGTTACATGTTGTCAGCATGGACGGAGAGTCTGGAAGCGGATTTTAAGTTTTTGGTTGTTTGGAAGCTTTCATGTACTGAAATTCTTGAACAGTCTCAGGCAAATGGGGAGGTTGCGAATACCAACCTAATTCACCCAGGGGGTCGCAACATGAAAATGTTGGAAAATGCTGACCTAAAGCAATGGCAAAGATGAGAAAATAATTTTTAGTTGCTCTATAGATCAGTTGGTCCACAAAAAATCCCCTTTGGTGAGCACAGTTTTCATCCTAGGAGGCAGAAATTTGGCGTGTGTGTCCGCGTTTGTGTTCATACCAACTGGTTAAAAGGGGGTGTGGCAATGAGAGTGGCCTGTAACAAAGTGGATCGCAAATTCCAAATGGTTTCATAGACTTGCACAAGTTTTAGTGGAAAGGTTGGTCATGAATGAGCCAAAGGATAGCTGAATAACTGTTCATGCCAATTTATAAAAAGTGGGTGTGGCAATGGGAGTGGACTATAACAAAAAAAAACAAAAAAAAACGCAATAACTTCTAAAAAGAATATGCGACATGACCAAACTTATGAACCATTTCTCATTATATGTTAGCCTACACGTTAGCTACGCCCCTTTCATAACCCAATAACTGTTTGTTTTATGCACTTGTGGGAGTCATCATGGACTAAGAAGAGTTCATTTTTCATTGGTGATGGTTTACTTCACCCCCTATACTTTAGCCACGCCCCCTTCAATAAGTCATATACAGTTTGTCAGAATTTTGTCACAGGAGTCATTAGACTTGACAGAGAGATCCTTTTTCCGTCCGTATGACTTAGTCCTACTCAGACGGTTGTGTGTGAATGCATGTACATGTGGATGCATACTCATACGTACACTGCAAAAGCTGGTTGCAGTGTTGCGAATGTGTTGAGGTGTTTTTATAAATAGCACCAGCAGTTAAATCCCCACAAATTTCAACATTTATGCAACAGTGAGTGAGTGGTTGAAACAATACAGGTGTAACTACAAACAGCAGAATCTCAGCAAATCTTTGCTCTGTCATTTCTAACTTGAATAGTCAGCACAAAACTCGACTCCGTTCTCACCTTCACGCAGTATCTCTGGAAGGCGGTTATTCCTACTGATGTTTGGTAAGAGTTTCCCGGCCATAAACTCCTCCAAAAAGTTTCTACTGCCTTGTCAGCAGGCTTCCCCTCCCAATTACTGCCACTGCAGAGCCCCTAGCAATGCACTCTGATTCAGGAATTAATGCTCTGCACCAGTGCTCTGGACAGTGACCCACTATCTACCCCTGCTACCTCGCCACTGAGGCTTCAGGGCATGTCTGGAGGGAACTTTGGATGCACTTGGAGCTGGACCAGAACAATAGCAAATGTTTTCTGTAGCCAGGGAATGTTCACGGAGAAACATTACTCCCAAAAAAGGTGTCAGGTGTTGCAGGTGATGGATGTGATGCGGTTGTCTTGAGAGAAAAGAGTTGTATCTCACAATGTTATTGTCTGTCCATCTTATTTTTTGCAGATTCCACTCAAAGGTGCATTGTTCTGCAAATTTATGAGGCAAATTGTGATATTCTTGTTAAACCGGAGATGACTGTTACAGACGAAGAGGCATCTTGTCACATTTCATCATGTGCAATGACAAAAGTAGAGGAAAGATAGGACGACAAGGGTATTTTCACTAATGCCTTTGCACAGCCATCGTATTTCAAACTCATCCACCCCGAAAGAGTCAATCTCAGTCAATTATACAGTCCCAGATGCAAATCCATCATAATTTGAAAAGGTGGTAGCTGGCGACAATTCTGATGATTATGGAAATGGCCATTGTCTTTGTGTGGCTATTTAAAGGTGGTGATAGAAAGTTGTTTATCCAGCCTCTTCACACTCTGCTGAATTGGCAATGACTTTGAACAGCCTCATTTGTTCTGCTTACTGCACAGAAGAAGTATTTAAAAATGCACAGTACTGTATTTACATGTACATCTGCTCTGGGCATGTAGATATGAATATTTTATTTCAAGAGCTCCATTTTATAGCCCGCTCTCAGACAGACCACACGTAATACTTTGAAATGCATTCAAGAGCATCAATGTCCTTTACCTCAGAATGGTTTGAAGGCTTTTGTGTGTGTGTGTGTGTGTGTGTGTGTGTGTGTGTGTGTGTGTGTGTGTGTGTGTTGTGTGTGTGTGTGTGCCATTTCTTTTTTGTCCCACGTTACTTACAGCTGTAATATCTAATGTAACACTGGTGTATTACTCAGTGAATTTCAATTTCCAAAAGTCAGGATTCATTTAAGACAGCAGGAGAGCTTGTGTATGACTTAATGACACTCATTTGGGATGTCAAAGAGCAGGAATAAAATTGTACAACTCTGCAAAGATGCCTATTATGAATACAGCTCAGCATGTATCATTATATCACTTTTATTTATAAAAAGCTGCCGTCATATCACTTTTCTCCTAAAATTTAAAACCACTGCTCACCAGACCAGATCTTAGGATTTTATAACTTTAGCTACCCCTATATTAAACTTTAGAAAACTTCCTTATCAATGGAATAATTTACAGAGGATAGTAATTTAATGTTTCATTCTATTCCAATTATCAAGGATAGAAGTAACGAAATACAACTACTCACATTGTTGTTATCACATTTAATGGGTGCACTTGAAGAGACTTGAAAAAATACACTTTTCTGAGTATTCAAGTCTCTCACTTAAGTATGTATTGCGCTATGTAATCAACTTCAGTAATTAAAAAAATAATAATAATAATATTGAGTAGGCCTATAATATAAATTAATATCCAAACCTTTCATCCACATTTTTTCGGCCAGTAAGGCTATCCGATCAGAAACTAGCCAATGAAAACCATGATATGTGGATGAAAACAAAACAAAACAAACAAACTGAAAAAAGAAAAAAAGCTGCAGCGGGCTGCAGGTTTGGAGAGGTGACCACTGACCAGGGCTGCATTTCTCAGTTTCAATAAAGTTCTTGTCCCAGGTCTAAAACCATATTCACATGACGTCTATGGCACCTAACCAACAAATTTAACACATATCCCCGTGTCCCAGTTCATCTGTAAAGAAGCTACAATGAACATCTGCTGCTGATAAACACCTCATCAAAAGATAATTATATTGCAGGTGATAAATCCATAAGTCCTTTGAAACATGCGTCATTACCGCCACCAGTGAAGGTGGAAAGCAGTTATGTTTTCTCTCCTGCAAGTCTGTTTGTGTCTCTGCCAAGATGATTTCAAAAAATATGAATTTGCTACAAATTTAGAAGACACACACTTGACCCAACCATCTGTTGATTAAAATTTAGTTGATGTCCATTTCTAATATTGAACGATTTTAGCACGCTGTATGAATTAACAGTAGCCTATGGGGAAAGTGGGAACATTAAGGATGTTGAACAGCACTGCATTTATGTAAGCTTTCTTTAGAATTTTGGGGACACAGGAACCAAACACAAAGCAGTATGGTTGCTGCAGCGTTTCAAGGTAGAGCACTGTTCAGCATCCCTTGAAATTTTCATTCTACCTCCAGTATTATCAAAGTAATTTTCGCATTTATTGTATGAATAAATATCCAAAGACTGGGGGTTGTGCAGAGTTAGGGATATAAAATATGTAAGCTTGTTAGACCTAAACTCAGTTGTGGCCTCTTGAAATAATGCACCAAGGATCTAGGGTTTGTCTCGACTACATCTGGTTGTTGTAAAAATAAATTAAGCGATGAAGGTAATTTGTTTATCATTATACAAGACAGGGTATAGTCCCTGGCTCATGCTATACAGACACACATACAGATAATTAAATTCAGGATAGAATATAGAGTGGTGTAGGCAGTTATGATGAGCTTTAGTGCATGATCTTGACTTGACATTTAAACATACATATTACTCAGAAAGTGCTTCAGTCTGTTTTTTGGCTTTATTGCCGCAACACGCATCACCTAATGACAGAAATACGGACGGAGTGGGTGTCTTTTGACATGAAGTCAGATCAGCTGGATGGATCACCACTGGATGACCTCCAGAGGAGGTTAGCAGGTAAGAGCGATGCTACAGCTTAGGGTGAAATGGGACTCAGGCTGGCCAAACAACAGGAAACCAGAGACTGTTGTGCTCACACAGAGAGACCTCCTCCTCAGCATCCTGGATCGCATTGTGAGCTGACAGGACGTAACACACAAGACTCCAGTAAGAGGAGGGAGGAGGACTCTGTTTTTACATCTGTGATGCTTTGGGCTCAAACACAGTTAAGAGATGATGGACATTTTTTTCCCAGATGTTGAACTTTTTATATGAAGATGTCAACCATGTTATCATCAGCATCTAGTTTTTGTTTTATATTTTCACTCTATTCCAGTCTGAATTTAATTAATTACCCGTGTTTTATTCTGTATGTATTATGAAGGAACTGCAACTCTAATTTTGTTGTACAACCCTGTGTTGTTGAATGCTAATAAATATCTTTGGGTCTTTGTCTCCTGGTATAAATACACGTAGGTACATGTGAGCAGAGCCTTAGTTTGTAACTTTAAAATGCAGAAATATTGAATTTGACTGAAGTTGAAATCGAGAGTTGGCCTCCATGATTAAATTAGATGTGTATATGAAATGGTTAAATCAGATGGTGGTTCTTCATGTTAAACAAATGGCATTGACTGTTTATTATTACTGCTCATACTTGTTTATGTTGTAAAAGAATACGGTAATAAGCAGGAACTATAAAAACCAGTAGAGAGGTGGTGAGTTCAAGTATGCACGCCACAGAGAGCGCTCCTGAAGTGAACTGTATTTTCTCATATTTTCTACAGAAATCAAATGTGTTGCACCAGACTGAGTCTTGCATCATTCTTGTTGGCATACCTGAAAATAAATAAAAGAAAAGAAATGCTGTAGAGGCCGGTGCTGATAGTTCAATGAGGGTGACCTCAGTGTTCTGTTTGGTTGATGTTGCTCACTATTCCATAGTAATTTTATTCAGGAAATTCACTTTGTTCTGTTTGTTGCATAAAAAAAAAAACATTCAAATTCCAGCGACTGAAAGGATCCATCTGTTAGAGTGGGTCTGATCTTTGCTGTTCTCATAACAAGCTATACGTGTATGCAAATTGTTTGTTGCATTCTGGATCTCTGAAAAACCTTTTCATGTCAATCTCCTTGTGGCTTGGAAAAGAAAACCTCTACAGACATTACTGGATGCAGATTATGTGCAAATGGCAAAATCTAACATTGTAGTTGTTTCTGTGACTTGTGATATTTCACTTAAGGCCACAAGGGCTTTTTTAAAACTAGTTCCACCGGACAAAAGCAGTTTTTGGAAAATTACCTATTTTTTTACAGCCATTTTTGTCACTTCATGTACCCAGCCAGTGCAGTTTAGACATCTGGCAAACCCGAATATAGGAGGCAACTTTAATAAGCTTGGTTGATAACTAAATACAGAATAGAGTCTAGCATCAATAATTTATTCCTGCTCCTATTCCTAGCACACCCATCACATGAGATAGTGTGGAAAAATACACTGTATGTACTAAGAGGATGGTGACAAGCAGGATGACTGCGCCTCAAATAGAGTGTGGTCTCACAGGAATGGAGCCTGGGGCCATGGCATCCATCAGACCATAGATGAATTACTCTGGCATATACTCTTCAAAGCATGCATCTTGTAAACACACCAATACTTCATCCAATCTAGCTCTGTGTGTGGGAAAACAGATGGGAGTTTGGAATAGCTGGGCGCCCTATGAATGCAAATAATATACATACGGAGTCTAGTGTTTACAGTTTATGCCTTAAATGTGTCTTTTTTCCACATGGGCCTGCGTGCTTTGGTTGTTGTGCGTCTGTGTGTGCATGCATTGTAAGGGCATGCCTCAATACACTCGCTCATTTGATGGAAAAGGCTGGTTGAAGATGCCATGTTCTGTTAGTCCAAACATTGATTTGATTGTAGTAATATGCCAATCTCTGCTGTACTTAGGTGATCAAATTAATTTGTCACTCTCCTGCTTGCTTGGCATGAACAGCGCTGCTAACCGGGCAGGACAGCATGAAGCTGATCAGAGTGTTTCCACACAAACAGGCCCACGAAAAGAACTGTAGGTTCTGGACCATCAGGTTGTGTTTATACATGTAGGAACCTCCTCTGACAGTTAATCTCTTTGGTTCTGAAACCTAGTTCCTTTGTGGTGCCGCTTTGAAGGTGTGTGTAAGCATGTTTGCTTGTTGCAGGTAGACCCAGTCGGTAATGCTATTTATGGGATATTACACATTGAAAATCCAAGCCTTAACTGGAGCACAGAAAACATATACTCTCCACGGTTGTGGCTCCAGTGTTGAATCCTATATGAAGGTAAAAACCTGATCTTATGTGATGTGACAAAGAGCGCACTCCTCCCAACTTATTTTAAAGTAGAATAAAGCGAGCCATGCATCTACAGAATGAATAGAACAACATAGAGACAAATATGTGCATAATTATACTTCAATAAAAACAATCCAATAAAATGAATCATCTCAGATATGAATTCATACTTTTAAATGTGGGAGTAAATTTAATTGTATTTCGTATACCTATTTTAGAGTAGTGAAATTTCAGTTTGTTCCAGTTGATTTCAGCTTTGATGAGCAAATTTGTGCCTCGGACAAAAAGCAAGCCATGTTGACAGTGCTGACCATTGAGGGGACATAAAGCAAACACCTCTGAATTCACTTTTATTTAACCTGCTACATCAGGATACATGAATAACTGTGTGTGCATCTATAAACATTATCTGGATGAGCATCATAAAGTTGCAGCTAATGTTTTTAAACTTCACAATTGCTTAATATATGGTTTATTAAAGCATATACACACATTATTTGCATATTTAAATGTTTGTTAAGATTAAAATAACTATTAACTAGTTTAATCAGTTAACCATTTATTAATGACGGCTGATATAAAATGTTCTTCCTCAAAATGATATGTGATGGTGAAGACTGGTGAAAAGTACACTGTACGGTATAGAGAGAAAATAGAGGGAAGCTCCCTCATGTTTATCTCACCAGCTCCAGCAGTTCGCCAAGTGGTTCTGCAACCAAACTGTATAACTCAGCTATTTTGCATGGCCAAGCAAATATCACTTTGTGGAGTGACCACCACTTAACTATGAAATTTTCTACTGAGTGTCTTTGCAGATAAAGTCGAGAGCTGGCAACAAGTTTCTTTTGGAAACAATTGGCAATAATTGCCACCTTCTTAAAAAACAGTTTGGAGATCACCGGTGCCAGTGGTACATTTTATGGAATTGCATATTTGTTGAGATTTCAAGATGCGATGCACACAGTGGAGGTAATTGTTTTTTGGCAGTGGATGGCTTGAGGTATTTATGTGATTTGAGAACTAAGCAGGAGAGGTGTGGGTCACAAACAGACAGGCACAAACCACAAAAGCACAGAGACAATTTAAAATAAGCCCCAAACTGGGTTTTGACAGCTGTGTCAATTGTTGGTGAGGAGTCCTAATTGCAATTCTGTAAATGCAATTAAGAGATGAAACCAAAGCCAATGCAAACACCCTATTATGAAAATAAAAAGTCATAGACTAATTTATAGTAAAAATACATCAGTTAGGACATGTATGCACATGAGCTGTTTTCTTTCCACTGTGAACTTTTCAACCATGACCTAAAGGGAATTCTCCAGTTCTTTGATTATTTCTACTAAATGATTTTTAGTTAATTATTCCTCCTTTTCTTGTGGGATAAGTAAGATATTATTTTACCTCTTATTAATACTTTCCCTCTTTCCCAGAGCAGTGCTGATGAGCTTCCTTTGAGTTTGTGATGAGAATCTTTCAGTTCCATAAAGGATGCCGACTGTTGATGAATGTATTGAGCTCTGGATGCTCAAGCAGAACAGGGTGATCGCTGATTGTAACAGGATGGGTACTTACAGTTGAATTACTGGCAAGAAATAAATCTGTCTGTATGGTTTATGCACCAACCATCAAACCATCATTTATATGATGTTTTATCATATTTGTGGAGTGTGGAAGGTGAGGTGCTGGGGTTAATAACGGCATTCAAGTCACTACTACACTACTTTTATTGTAAAATCCAAAAGATTAAACAGGTTTGTGAAAAATACAATTAATAAAGAAGGGTTGATGGTGTTCAAGCCATCAGCCATAGCCATATATTACTTGAAGGTTTGGTTGGTATTGTTGCTTATGATAATAGGAATGACATGGCTTTTATAAATCTGTGAAAGAAAGTTGGATGAATTCAAGGGAGTTATATAAACATGACTGAAATGGAGGCATTGTGAGTTGAACCAAAAATGCACCAAAATGCAGTGTTTAATTGCTTAAAGGTAGATTATGCAAGACTGTTTGTACACACACCATTCAAAGTTGGCCCCTCCTCCTCAGCTCAATGATAAATTGATTGTTCAAATTCAAAGCGGTTCTGTTCAAAAACACACACACACCAAAAAAAAAAAAAAAAAAAACAAACTCACACACATACTTCTGCACAAGTCAGATTTTGTGTGAATACAGCCAAAGCAAACCTTCATCCTGTTGCTATGACCTCTCCATCTGCTCTCCTTTTGTGTGTGTTGTTGTGTGTGTGTTGTGTGTTTCACTTTCTGCAGCTCTCACAGGCAGAGAGCAGAGCAGAGAGACAAAGACAGCAATGTAACCACTGGTTACATGTTTATAGAGTCCAGATCGCACAACCTGCATAAGTCCCAAACCCAGCAAAATATGATAAAATCAATAATGCAAAGTATTTAAAATAACAAAAAAACTGTTTACTTGTCTTCCATCATACAGAAATAAATGTGTATCATTATGCTAGACAATATGGGGAAAGGGATTTCACTGGGGCACCTTGTATTTGATGACATCGCCCCCACAATGATGGAAGATGTACTGCTTTTACAGGAAATGAGAAGAGCCCATTTGAATGTCCATGATTTATGGCAGCACAACACAGCTACTGCTATTTTTTGTCTAATTCTAGATATGCTGGGGGGTGCATCCTGATTAGAGGGTGACATTTTTTCAGGATTCCCGTGGGATGGGAGTCAATTTCAGTATTCTTGCAGTACTGGGACGGGACAGGGGAAAAATGTCAATGGGAGCCTGGAGGAATGTGAATCATACTAACAATAGGTCTGTTTTTATATACATAGAAATGTGTGTAATGCTGTGTGTGGACTGTGGATTGATGGGAGCAGGATGGGACACGAGCCATTCTTCCAGGATTGGGACGGGACAGGACGTGTTTTTGTGGGAGTGGGATGGGACACCAACTGATGGTAAGCTCGCAGAAAAAAAAGTGCTGGTCATGCCATTCAGCCACAGTATTACCTTGTGACAATCCCCTCATATGGTTTGCACTATAATGGAAATTAGAACCAGGAATATCTAATAACTCTGATATAGAGTCCAGACTGCTTAAAATATTGTGTGGGATCATTGTGATTTATAAAGCACATGACGCTGGCTCTCACAGGTGATGTCGCGCCGCTATGTTGGGCTTTTAGTCATGTTTTAAACTAGCCAGAGCATTAACGAGAGTAAATGTTATATATCTTTGCCTCTGGCTCCAGATATGTCTTTAAGTATACTGTAAATACACAGCCATTAAATGTATGGTTCAGATGAGTCATATACTGCATGTCTGATGAATAGTATCATGTCATTTCATGAAGAGAAATATAAGCAGTAGATCAATGTTAGTGTCATGCAGTGCTGGCCCCTTGAGTCAGTGTAACTTAAATTACCATGCTGCTGTTTTGCCTTGTGTTTGATAATAGTATCACCTTACTTAAGCCTCGACTCTTTAATGTCGTTGTGAGCATTTGTACAATTTAACACAAAATGCAATCTGAAGTACAAAACAGCAACCATTTAGTCAGAAGGGACTGCGCATTTTTCTGTTCACTGTGTTTGATCCTTGAATTCAAGCTCTGAGGTTAATGTTTTCATATCTAACCAAGCAAGTACGCACGTACACACACAGCTGATCTCTAATTCTTTTTAACGTTCGTGTATTTTTATATTTCTTACCTGTGGAGAGACTTCCTGTATTAAACACACATCTATTTGGAAACTTGTCAGAATTAAACACTCGCACAAAACAAACTGTTGTAAGGCCGGCCTTTGCCAGTGCAGTCAAAGTGTCAAATGAAAATTGAATATGAGTGTCAAAAAATGGCTCATTGAGAAAAGAAACCTCTTTAACAAATTATTTTGGTGGCAGAAAAAAAGCACTTAGCAGTTAAACGCAAACCCTGCTCTTTGCTTAAATGTCAGCATCAAATACCTTCACACGGTACACTTAAGGCTTATTCAGTGGAACAGACACAAGCGACATGGCATCCTTCCTGCCTTCATGCAACCTTTAACAGCGGAGAGAGCAGCAATAGCTGTAAGCCGCTTTCCATGGTGTCTGACTCAGTCAGACTGTGTGGGACAGACGAACACTTATAAGGACATCAGTTTCTAAGGCTTAAGCTTCACACAGAGATTTCCTTTAGCCTCTTTTATCTCACCTCTCTTTGTCCCCTTGGAGACTTACCAGGGCTAAGCTATTTGCTGTCATGGTTGTCTGTGCTGTGACATCTAAATCTTATAGCATTGTGTCACACATTCTGAGCTGCGCACTTAAAGCTACCATCTGTAAATTGCCTCATGTTTAAGTGACAGAGTTAGATGCACTGACATGGTCAACTGACCAGGTGTGACCCAAAAAAACGTTTTTGAAATTTCACAGTAGCAAAGGGTAGATCGTGTCTCCAGCCACAGAAAAAACATCAGTTTTTAGTGTTTCAGTAAACTCTACAATGCCCACTGATGTAACAATTGTATATTGATTTTCAAAACAAACATTAAAGGAGCAATCGTCCCCTTGGAATATAAGGTTCTATCTTGAGATATTGAGCTTCAAAGTTTTTGCATTCCACATGGCAAAACTGATATGTGGAACAGAAACCCTAAATGCTGGCATCAGTGGGCTAACATGGTAGCTAGCAAACAATTAAACTCTTCACCAAGATCGAAAATGATTCTTTTCTCTTTTTTTGTGAAAGAACAGTTGTACTTCATAGGACCATCTGTAAAATCCTTGGTCTTGAGGTTTTTTTATAACATCGTGTTGTGTTACATTTTCTCATGTCTTCTCTGCTCCTTTTCACTCTGTCACAGAGCAGGGTGGAAACATGACAGAAGCAGAACCTGACAGGTGTTTCTCCTTTGTGCCAACTGGCTCACACAGAGGGAACCTTATAGAACCAAGTAAGAGTTTGACTTTGCAGATAGAACCTTTTTGACTTCAAATATCCTTAAACACTTCAAATAATCTTAATAAGTGGTCACAAATGAGGAATAACTCAATTCTGACAAAAATGTCACAGACTGTAGAACCTTATAATTCCAAGGGGACAAAATATGTAGCAAATGCGCATCAAAAAATGAGTACTGCAGTCCAAATAGCGAGTTGGACAGCATGTTAAGTAGGTTGAAATCCTATAATATGCAGTTGAAGCCCGCCCCCTGAGACCCGAGGAAACTCAGGCAGGCTTCAGGAAAGCTGCAGGAGCAAAAGACAAGCGCAACATTGTAATTTGACAATAACAGGCGACGACAAGTCCTCCACTGTATGTTGATCAGCTGTTTATAACTGTCCATTGTCTGTCATTTAATGGTTAGTAAGTTAATAGTCAGTCAAGCCAGTTATCCTGAAAACAAAAGCCCACAGCTCTGAAAATACACACTCTGGAATTGGACTTCAGTGACTGCCTATCTTCTGCCTGCCAGACTCCATTAACATATTGCTCAACTGTTAATAAACATCTGGTCCCTCTAAAGGATTAGTAATGATTTCTTACAACTCGTGGTTGTAGCGTTGTTGTCAGTAACAACATCTCTAATGTCATGTCATAGTAATTTTATTTATTACAGTAAATATATTACATTTTTTCTTCTAAATAACATGAATCAAAATAAAATAAAGACGTTGCACATGTTACCTTTGGAAGTAAAATGATTTTCATTTTGATACGACACTGTTGATTTAATATTTTGTCTTGGAACTGAAATCTTGAAAATGAATTTTATGTCCTGCATGTGTAATGACAGAGTAAGTGCCGTGAGATTAGAAAAAAGCTATATCCCCTGTATGCAGGATTTAACAGTTGGTAGGAATTGGATGCACCTCTGACACAGTATGAATGTGTATCTCTGGTGTGCCGTTGCTGTGGAAACAGAAAGAAATCTACAGATATCACTTAAATGTTAATTAACACATTGTCTCTCGTGAACTCTGGAATTTTTTTCTGCACTGAACCAAGACCATGGTGTCTCCATAACCTCAATCCAATGCTGTGAGTGCATAAATATAACCATAAAACATTCAGGTAGCGTAGTCACCTCTGTGAGTTTGTTTGTAAGAAATGACTGTGTGTGTATACAGAGAGGTTCATGAGAGCTGCTGGAACTGGGAGAACCAAAACAATGAGGTAACAGTAGCTAAAAGTTGCAGAGTTGGGTGTTTATTTTTGCTATGTGCTCCAGTAAATGTGAAGTTTCTCTGCTGGTCCAAACAATCATTGAATGTGTGCAATGTCTTTTTTTTTAATCATTTTTAATTAAAAAGAGAAAAGGGAAAATGTTTATACTAAACAGGAATCAAGACAACTAAATATTTTTAGGTTATCGCTACATATCGTGCCCTAACAATGACTAAACAGTAAGTGATTATCTTCAGTAATCAATTTTAAAGTTCCTATGAAAACTGCTAGCAGATTGCTTATTGCTTTTGTGTTTCCTGTAAAAAACAGGCAACTTGGGAGGGACTTGCAGGCATGGATTGGCATTTACAGTAGCAAATAGCGCTGTATGTTACACCCCCTCACCATGCAACTAACTGGTCAATGGATGTAAGGCTGGGAGAAGGAGTGGTCATATTAGCGGACTCTTCTGGATTGACAGCTACCAGTGAACATGTTCACACCGGGACTAAAACAGCCTAAAACAGACCAGTTTGACAGCAGGGAATAGGCCACAGTACTGAGTTAGTGTTCTTGCTGGGTTTGACTCCCGGCACCATGGGAAGGAATCTCGACTAACCAAGCTAGCGGCAGTTGGCGGCGAGCTAACTTATTATAGCAACAACTAAAGCTATATTTGCATCAGAAAACTCAGTTAATGACCTTGGTTCTGGATTTTCTGTCAGTCTTGGAGGCTGTGTTGATCCTGGCGACCAGTCGTGTTCACTGGTTGCCAGCTAACAGGTACAGTTGGCCAGTATAGCAACAAGAAGCTAAACTAAAGCTACCTGTCCATCAGGAAACTCCGTCATTAAATTACTGAGAGTTAAAGCTGAGCAGCTGGAGGACCACACAATATTTTCTCCATAAAAAATGATCCAATTTCACCCAGATCAATTAATAAAGTTTTAAAGTTGTGCTTTTGTATAGTGAGGCCCATTCCCCAGAAACACTGTCTGTCTCTTCTAGTTAACCAGTGTATTCTCCTCCTGTGCTCCGCTGTGTCATAAGCAAGAAAATGTGTCATTGGACATACATTTAGTAACATCCCTAAGTGCAGGATGAGTCATCAACAGTTTTTAATCATTTTCCAGAAAAAGACAAACTTCAGAATTTTATTCAAAAATGCTTGAGAATATCAACAAAAATGACTTTTTTGTCATTGTTGGACCAGATACTGGCAGGTAGGTGACATATATTGCAATATTTATGTGATAAAAAAACACTTAAATGTCAATTTTGACTGCAGCTTTAATACATATTCAGATTTCTTATCTAGTTTTTTAACTACCATTTTATGACATTCTATATGACAAATATTTTCTTAATTTGGCAAACCTGTGTGTTTCTGTGAACATGTATCATCACAGCCAAACATCAAGTGGTTCTCGGCTACGTACAGTCACCTGGAAACGAATGGAGAAAGCACATAATTTAAAATAACAGACTGAAGTCCCCAAACCCTCTGCTTTAATGAAGAGGATGGTTTAGCTGGCAGGTCAATGTAAAGCAAGTCTACCATAGAAGAAGAGAAATTAAATGGCTAATTCAAGAGGCTCTATTTGCTGCTGGATGGCAATGATAGTATGACTCAATCCACACCTGACAATTTTGCATTTTTAAAAGGAATAAAGCCCGATGGAAAATTGCTTTAACCTTTAGTTTGAGTGTAGTGTGCATTTAGTGCTTCACCTGTGCAAGACCTTTAGATGGGAGCTGAATAGCAGGTCAAACGCAAAGTGGATTTGTATTTGTCCAAATATTAACTATGTTTTTTGTTTGTGCAAATGTATCTGTTTGATTAGTCTCATTTACTGCTATCTCTGCATTAGCTGCTGGGATTTGGCCATGATCGCTAAATACTCCTCATTCTGATGTGGGAGTATTAGTCCTCCTCCTAAAGTTAAAGTCTGTGTAAAGCAATAATAAATAGTGTTGAGACTTTGTCACACCACAGAAATATGCATTACTGACCACTCAGCCAAATTTGAATGATTAAAAACAATTGGCAAGTAAAATTAAGTTTCAAAATCATGAAAAAATAAGCAGTTTTCCGTGCTCTGAAACACTGGGGGCGTGTCCGCTCCGCCGTCTCAAGTGCCAAATATCACTATTAAAAATGGATGCTCTGTCTAGCAGCTTTATTGGACTTGTGCAACCACACAGATACATGTTTGAGCCAACAGAGCCAGAATCAAATTCGGAGCCAGAGCACGCTGACCGAGAATCAACCTTGTTCCTCTCAATCTGCAACAGAATGGTAAATGCTTGGCTCCAGTCAGTCATCATGCCATGATTTCAGGCCCGCACAACAAATTCTGACCACAGAAATGGTAAAAAAAAAAGTTTAACAGTCTAACTCCACATGGTTCGCTGTCTGTGTTTAGCAATTATGTTCTTATAGACAAATCTCTGAATTTCTTTTTCACAGACTTCAAAGAGAATACAGGGAATCTGCGATATTTAGTTGATTCGTTTAGGCGCCTATGGATAAAAGTAGTGGTGATTTCCGCTGTAATAACCACAAAATATAATGTCGAAAAACAAATTATCAAGTAAAAATCACCTTCTGCTTCTTTTTAATTGGCTAACACACGACTCGCTGTAACTTTGCAGAAGAAAACGTAAACACAGGCTCCTCTAATCGGATTTCAAGGAAATCCAACCCAGTGGCAGGAATTAAGAATAACTACAGACACAAACAGCCAGTCTTCTTGCAGATGATTTAATTAACTAATGTAAGTCATATAGAGGTATCAGTAATGAATGATACATTTTCATAACCAGTTAAGGACTCCTTACAGTGTTTGCTGTTCATTCAACAGACATAATATGGACAAAATATACATAAACTACAATATCCCTATCGGATTTTAAAGTTGCTGTATTTCAATGCCAGAGAAAAGTCTGATTTGTTTGTTACAGTTGCTGCTTTGCAAATATTTATGAATTAGTATCATAAATTATTGTTGACTTGCTAAGTATTGTTCATCCTTAACTATGAAGCAGTATCACTTATCTCTGTCCTAGAAATTATAGACAGCCAATTTGCAACAGCAAATAGATTTTGAAGGAAATGTAATGCAGACAGATGCATTTTCTAGTAAAATTATTGAGGAAATGTTAATTAATTTACCTTGCAAGTTGTTAAAATGTTGCTTCTGAACTTATTGATAAAATGTTGTCTGATTACATATTTCATTCATGTTTTGCCAAAGTAGGCAAGTAGGCAAAGTAGGCAATTTTGCAATATCAAGTCATACTAACTGTAACTGAAATCTGGCTTTTGTTGCCTGAACCCAACCACACACAGGATCTAGACACTAACCTTGGATGTGTTGTCACAGTCCTGCATTTGTATTCCAGCCATCCACCCCAACCACCTCCAACCCAGCAGTTAGCAGTTAGGTAAGTTATTTTAGCAACAAGTGAAGCTATCTTTCCATCAGAAAACTCAGTAAACATCTTTGGTACTGTATTTCCTGTCGCTCTGCAGACACTGTGTTCATCTTGGTGACCAGTTGTGTTCACTGGGAGGCTGCTGAGCTCAGTTCTGTTGCCTGCCAATGGCAGCGAACAGGTACAGTCAGCCACTTTAGCAACAAGTAGCTAAGACAGATGCCCACATTCTTAACAGACTAAATTCCACCAGGCGCAGCTGCATCACATTACGGCTGCACCACATAAACCGGAGCTGATTGCGGCCATTCTACACAACGCTTGTGACGCAGTGCCTCTGCGCAGCCCAGAAGCGTCTCTCTGCTCTACATCAAATACATGCTGAGTCTGTTTTTAAAGAAAGCCGTGACAATTAGCACAGAGCGGGGATTGAACGGGCAGGAAGTCAGAAACAGAAAAGGCAGGGAGAATCCGGTTAATTTGCAAAATAAAAAATCCCTTGCAGACTCAGGATCACAAAGACAGACAGAAAAGAAACTATTTAACAACGTAGCCTGCTTATCCATGGTAGAAGCACAAAGAGCAAGGAAAGAGGACCTAATCAACAAAATCTGAGCAAGTAAACAATCAGGCTTGCAGCCATGTGCAGGATAGAGCAAAACTGTGGCACAGACATGTCGTGCTTGGTGGAATCAACCGGTAAGACCACCTCCGTGCCACTCCAGCATGGTACATAAATGAAGTGTTTCATTCATTCAAAGGAATTTTTGTCACTGACATAATCAGACAGCAGTTACATTTGACTGAAAACATATTTACCAGTGCAAATTAGTTGTATATAAATGTACTTTCCAGGAGACAGGATTGAATATCCACCTGGACACTGATTTCTAACACTTATTATTCATTTATATTATATATATTAAAATCTTAATTTAATGTATAATTGACCTCATTCCACACTTTTTGTATTTAGTTCAAAAATGTTAAAACACAAATACCTAACAACCAAACAGGCTGTTTGGTAAACGTCAGGTTGAGAACATAATGTTAAGCACTGATATTTCCAAAGGGACTCGTCTCATGGACCAACAGTTTTCAGTTGTCATTATTGGATAACGTTTTTTTTTTTCTCTCTCTCTTTTTCTGCCTGCAGTGACCAAAGACTGCCATGAGAAATCTTCAAAAAGTCCCAAAGGAGGATTTTTTTTCTTTCTAATTATATCCCTCAGTGAACAAGTAAATAACTATGTCTTGCTCAGATCCTACAGAGCAGTGGCACATGCAGTTCTCCCTCCATGCTGAGATTTATGTGCACTGAAACGGTTTACCAACTATCTGCTATCCTTAAATCAGTGATAGGCTAGAATAAACATTATATCAGTATCATTGTCATGTGTTTTTTTTTTTTTTTTTTTTCCAGTGCGTCGCCTCTGTATTCTGCTCCACGCACCTTCATCTCTCCCCTGTCATCATGCCTGATTAAAACTCTCACTGTGGCTGCCGGAGCCGTCATTCATGTCGTTGCCGAGGACAATCCTGTGATTTCCCAGTGGTGTCTGCAGCCGGGGACAATGCTCTACTTAACAATTTCTCAGATGGATCAATTTATCTGTGCGAAACCTGAAATGATTCCACAAAGCAGAGAAACTGATTTGGTGCCTGAGAGAACTGACAAACTTGCCAGATAAGATATCATGACTGCATGAAATTAGAATTTAACCCTTTCCAGAGTAAAATGTTGTTCTGTACCATCAAAGAAAACAAACTGACATTATATACACATTAAGACGTTAAAACGATATTGAATTGCTGCATTGTTATGTGAAATTGCATGTGAATAGTTACTCTAAAATTACATTTTACTGGGGCTGCACCAAATGCTTTGAAGCTTTTTGCGTTGCCATGGTATTCCAACAGCAACATTTATATTTGACTATTGAAAACCACTTATTTTGATCACAGTTACAGTGATCAACCACATACGGCTCAAAAGCCTTGGAACAGAACCGTTTCTATACGAATGCTGTTTAAATAATTTGGTCTTTACTTTACTCCCATGATTCTTTGCCTCGCAGTAACCCATCTGCTTCCATCTGGCTACCTAAGGCTGCTGCTGTGTGAAACCATTACAAAAAGGAAAGTCATTTTCTCTCAATGAAAAGCATAGTCTCTCTCAAAGCTTCTGACATGCTGCCAAAAATGTGCCAATGTGATGCAGCAGTGAAACTACCGTAAGCTATATTTTATATACAGCACTGGACTGTGTTATACAGTAGTGAAATAAAATTATATACTGTACAGTAATTTAATTTGTACAGTAATTTGAAAAAAAACAGCTGTACTAGATTTTGAAAAAGTCCATAAAATTCAGTAAATAGTGCAGCTGTCCATTTCATGACTTTATAGTCATGTAATAAATATACAAATGTCAATTAGATGGTAATTTGCATGAGAAAAAAGAAAACAGTTCTAATAATTATAATAATGTTCATGCTTTTAGTGACTTTTAGTGCTTTTAGTGAGAGGCTTCCACTGGTTTTATATTTTTCCCACTCATTGCCTCGGAGCCTCCCATGATACCGTTTTTTTTGTAGCTCTGTGTCAAGCTCACCCTGACGCAAATATGGACAGCTGTTCATGTGCATTTTCTACGATTACATACCTATGATCTATGGTTAGCGAAGTCAACAAATTTGCTAACACAGCCAAACGTTGAGAAAGTGCAACAACTCAAGAAATAACAAACCAATAATATTACTTTCTATTACAGCAGCAAGAGGCCCAGCTCTGGCTGTCTTGCAGCCTTTTATTTATTTCTTGAAGCTCTCGCCAAAGACTAAAAGCCAGTCTAGCATGTACATTTACCTCTTGATTGGTCACTCTCTTCTTTTCTCAATATCCTCTCCAGTCTCTCTACCTTTGCCATGATCTCCATTGAGGCTGTTGCACCCGTTATGTTGTCCGCTTGCTCAGCTCCAGTTGTGGTGCTCATTTCGGTGCCGCCCTCTGTCTGTCTCTGCCAAATTTATATAGTGTAAGAACAGGCATATGGGACACATCTGTCATTTTTCCAACCCAGTTTAGATCAAACCACGCCCCCTCTTCGGCATGACGAAAGCCTCAGCGGCAAATGACAGCCAATGACAGCTACAGTAGCTGGAAGCTTGTTTTTCATGCGGTTGGTTTGAACAAACAAACAGCTGCAGTGCTGATACAGCGGATTGAAAACTGAATTCTTGGTAAACACACCAACCTTTTAGGCCGAGGCAGTCCCTCCTGCCAGGCCTGCTGCTGCCGCTCCTCTCTGGGAGCTGCTCTTTGTTGCTGTGTCTCTGGGCTAGACAGAGTGGACAGCGCAGGTGTCTGCACACACACCCAGCTTGTGTCCAGGACAAATGTTACTTATTTCAGGATGGGGTTGTTTGAGAGTGTGCCGGAGAGAGAAGACTCACCAGGGAAAATGGCAACCAGGGTCCACCGCTGGCAGGTGCCAACCCAGATCTGGGCCTGGAGCCGGCTCTATTACAAGCTATTTTTAAGGTACAATAGTTACATAATGTTGCTTTAAATCTATAATTACTTTAACATACATTTTAGCTCATTTTATGTGAAAATAACATTGGCTCCTTTTTATATACTATAAGAAAAAATAACATTTCACATAAGTGGCCTTGAGTGTGATAAATATCGTCACAACATCATAAAGGAATGTGTACTGGTAACATTTTCAGCCGTACTGTGCCGCACTAAATAGCTTTACATAGCACATTATCTCATCTGACATTTTTCCACCCTGATGTGTTCAGCTGAAACTCTTCAGTGCTCGCAAATCTAAGTAAATTATAAGTGAATACAGCTCAGGCAGTATCCTGTCATAAGACACTGCTACTGCCACTGAAAATAGATTATGTAACACAATCAGGCGAGAAATGGTGCCTGTCTCGTGTCTAAGGGTTCGTTATAGCCGCAACAGACCTTTTTCAAACTGCACCTCACGGCCCGAGCTCTTTGTCTGCTGTAATCAGCGCACCAAATAATGGAGGAGGCTTGCCTACAAATCAAATGCAATCTGACAGCTTCTCACCTTTCAGAGCCTGCTGTAATTATAATTCAGTGCGCTTTCATTTTATCCTGTTACAAATCAATGGCTTTCCTCTAGTTCTCTTATACTGACACAAAAATCAAGTCCTGTGCTGATGGAAACGTTGTATTTATAGTACAGCACTCGCCTCAAGTCAGTAGTGTGCAGGAAGTTTAATGTCAATCCAAATGAGATCAAAACAAGCCCAATATGATGTTATACTATGCAAAGTTGTCTGGAACTTATGGAAAGTGAACTGAGTGCACACAACAATGCATGTAACACCCGCAGACTACCTTGAAATAACTACTGTTTTTGCTCTGGGTTTTTACGGTGATGTTCAGGATCTACAGGCACCTTCAACCAGTTCTCATCCCAACTTGTCACATACCCACGTTTTGTCACCGCTCCTCAATTATTTTTCAGTTGTGTAGCAAAGCAAAAGTCTAAAACTCTAAAACACCTTGCAGCTCTGAAAGATAACCCTGAAATTTAATGACATACATAGCCTTAAAAATTTTATCAGCCAAAAAAATGTGCAATGTCTGACCAAGTGTCCAGGACCTGACGTCTTTATTGGAAAATTAATTTGATCCTAGCCTGAATCTTCCTACCGGAGGAGGTGCCACTAGTCTTAGTTTGAGATAAGGGTGTCATGAGAGCCAATGCTTTGGCACCAAGTCCATGCAAAAATTCCGAAAACTGACCTGACGGGCGCACATGTAGGCCCTCACTCATCCAGTCTGCTGTTAAATGACGAGGAAGAACGTCGACCAGCACGCAAGTAACACACATGGTGAAGATGTGAATAAGTGCAGCTGCGACAGCTGTGCCTCAACTCGTCAAAAAGAAAAACAGTAAGAATCGTGTATGGAAGTGCTTTGTATTTGATTTGGATCATCTGGGATTAAGAATAAATTTCCAAAAATCAGTATGCAAATAGTGTCATCGAACACTTCCAACTTAATGTGAGTGGAGTGAGTTTCAGTTCATGTTATATTAACATCGTATCCAAAGTGTTATCTTGTTATCCCTTGATATCCCTCCTAGTTTAGTTATGATTTTTAGACTTTTACTAAATTTTTGTTACTGTGATATCCCTAGTTTGAGATGCAGGCCTCAACTTTCAATGTTGTGTTTGTTCGTCATTAATAGATAAATACTCAGGGCCTGATTCGCATTCACAAATATCTCAAGCCCTGAGCTCCTTCAGTGTGTCACTGAGATCTTGCTATGTTATGCCAACCCCAAGCTTTCTTTGGCTGTTTGTCTGCTTTCTCTATTATTTGTGATGCCATGCACATTTAAAATTATATAGTACAGGACCTTGGGACACCAGTTGTATAAAAATATTAAAGATCTGTTTCTTCGCATCAGTGGTTGAGCCACACACAGTATGTAATGTACAGTTGTCCTTGGTGTGTCTTCATCCAGTAAAGGGAAACCAAGATGGATTTGTCATCAGAGGAAAAGGGCACATGTTACTTGAACTGACAAAGGAGGGATGTTAGTCGTGCTCAGACTCCAGAAATCTTTCAAAATATTGAACAGATCAATAGTTCATACAGAAATGCGACTGCACTGCCTTGAATTCAGAGCAACTAGTGTAGGGTACCTTTTATACTCTCTGCATGGTAAATCTTTCTGCAGGGCACATTGTGATGCCTTATTTGTTCGGGATAAACTGACAAGACTGTACATCCTAATTCATCATTCAGATTTTTGTGACTCAGCAATTTGTGCCCTATTTGATATTCTGCATGTTTATACAACCCTGTCTCTAATTAATCATGTTCTTATGCAACTAATCTGCATCAGCAATTTATCGTTAATGCAAAAACTTGTGAGATATTCAAGTGCAGCAAAGAGTAAGAGTGTGGAGGTCAAGGCGGTGGATGGGTTTATGAAACTACTTAGACACCAGTGACCTTCATTCATATCTTGTTGAGCATCAACAATGATGTTATTTTTCCCATGATGATAATGCAACCTCAATTCCAAAAAGTTGGCATGCTTATTTATAAGAGCATGGTTTTTGTTTCAGTCAATTAAAAACACTGTCACAAGGGATCTCATGGATCTCATTTACACCCTTTACTCACATGGGCTAGACCCGCCTGGGACTCCAACTCAGAAATTCAGTGACTTTGGACAACGAGCCCCTGACACTGCCGAGTTCAGGGCCAAGAGTTCAGCTGCTCGGTCACATCAGTCCCTAATTGGTTCAGGAATCCTGCATTTCAATTCTCAGTTTAGTGAACCTCAACTGCGGCGAGCCATGGCTGTTTTTATATAGGGATTTTGTCCAAAGTACCATACCTAAGCACTTTGACATGTGGGGATGTTGTCTGGGGATCAGTTTGTACTTGTTAGATTATGGACAATTACTCTTACCTTCTGACCCCCAAATACCCTGAAGAGAAGGCCAGACTAGTGTAGACCTAGAGCAGTTTTACTGGGGGGGCAGTTGTTTTTGAAAGAGGCACATTCGACCCAGGAAAAAAGAAACAAAGAAAGTGACATTGTACAAGCTATCAAAATTTTAAGCTAAGCATGTAAAGTAATAGCTCACAAAAAACAATATAAAATACCATGATTATTATTTGTTTCAATAACGTGGTGTCAGTGCCATATCATTGCAAGAATCGGGTCATTTTATGATTATTGTACTCCTTGAAGGTGTCTACAAAGAGGGGACAGAGGACGTCCAATTCAAAGTTTACTTTAAAGGATAGATGTTCTCAGATTATAGCGTTCAAAAATGAGCCCTGCAGTCCAAATAGTGCATTGGAGCCACTGTTTATCAAATGATAAATAGGTTGAATTCCTATTTAAAAGGTTTACTGAAGCAGTTGTTTCATCCTGCCCCCTCCTCCTCAGACTCGATGCTTAGCCAGGCTGCAGGGACACTAAACTACATGAGCTCAAGATTATACTTCGGCAATAAGAAGCAACGACGAGTCCTGCCTTGTAAGCTGATCTGTTTTAAACTGTAAGTTTTCTGTCAATGTAAAGTTAAGCCCAGTGTCTGGAAAACAAAAGCCCGCTTCTCTGAAAATACACCGTCCAGAGGTGGGGTTCAGTGAGTACCTGCTTTGCTGCCTGCTAGACTCCATTAACATTTTGCTCAATTTAATCTTTATAAATATCTGCTCCTTCTAAAATACTCATAATTATTTCTTACAATTCCTAAATGGACTCTTACTCATTCAGCAAACATTCTGCATTAATTTGAACTTCAATAATGTGAAATGGAACGGAAATTGAAATTTCAAATAACATACAGGCTCTAGGATTGTCGTTGTCGAAGACAGTGTTTCAATTTGCCATGTTTCCATAATATCTGATGATATATCATGATCATTTTACGATTTAGTACAGTAAAATATATTATATATTTCTCCTATGAATTTCCAGAGGAGCTGGATGTCATTTACTTGGTCATTCTTTTTTCATTGCATCAGGAAATAGGAAATTGATTTTTGAAACTGAGATAGGGTCCCACTACTTCAGCACAACCCTGTTTATTGCTAAAAACTGAACTCAGACTCAAATGGCTCAGTCAGTCAGAACTGAGGGCTAATTTGAACCCTGGGCCACTCAAAGTGAGCATCATGACCCTGGAGAAACAAGCCTCCATGAGGTGTGTTTGCTTTAATAATGAATTCTATATGATTTGACACATGGAATAAGATTGATGGAATAACACATTTGAAATCAACTGACATATTTATGAATCATGGGAGGGTAGATGAACTCATTTAAAAGCACACATGTTTTCCCACACAGCCGGCACACGGGTCAACATCAAACCACAGTTTGTTAACATTAATTATACAATTAGTCACTCTGTTTAGTCACAGTGTCCAAACAAATCTGTGATCAACAAATGTTTCCAGTAAATGAGAGACAGAGCGCCATGTTACCCTCAATCATTTCACATGTTCCCCCTTTAATTAACTCAATCAAATGTTTGCAACATATATGAGGGAAGGGGAGAAGCTTAAAATAATTTATCATCTTGGAAAATGTGCATGTTTTTAGGTGTGTGTTAATTTTTGCATTGATGAACACTAAAGATTGTTTAGAGGAGGAAAAAAATGCCATCTTTGTACTGTGCACTCAAGGTTTCAAGGTTTGTTTTTGTTTTTGTTTTCTTTTTTTTTTTTTTTTGAGTATTTTGTGTGTATGTGTGTCACTCTACGTCAGCCCGTAACAAAGGAAGGTAGTAATGGCCTGTTTACCAGATTGCATTACAGCCACAAATAAATTGCAATGGAATGTGTTAACTGTGTGCTGGGGCATTAGGTGCAACGTTGATCAGTCTGATGAAGAGCGGCCTCTCAGGAGTCTATGATCATAATAAATGATGTACATAACAAGCTGTCTGTTTGTACTCTTCTCTCTTGTGTACCCGCTGAGCACCAACCAATACAAAAAAATGAAGACAACTGCGGTTAAAAGCGATAAGACGAATGCTGGGAGTTGTGTGTGTGAGCAGTGACAAAATAAACAAAGCGAGCTTACAAAATGTCAAGAAAGAAAATACTCTCACACCTGTTTTTCTTAGTAGAAAAGTACAACCGATCACCGTCTGGATTCAAGTTTCTCTCTTTTACTGAACTAAGAGAGCTTTAATTGCCTCGCTGACTCTGTAAAACACATTTCATTTAAACTCGACAGAAACAAAATAAAACTCACCAAAACCTCGGTCAATCTCTCCACTTTTTTTTAATAATCACAAACTCTGGTTTTGGTCAAAATAAATCCTTCATTCACAGAGTTAGGTGTGAAATTAGTCCAGCTCTACAGGCTGTTTTCCTCTCACTTGTCCTTCGGCTCAGTACAGCTGTCCTCCGCCCTGGCTGGTATACAGACCATTAAATTAGCCAAATAAACAACAAAAACAACTGGCGATGGGCTATATTTTGTCCAATCGCCCAACCCCAGATGATCCATATATTGAGTGAGTGTGCACTATTCGGCCAGTCAGCTTCCATTGGTTAATGCTGACTTTTTCAAGTAGTCAAGCTAGTGTTAGCTGATGTGTTTAGGGAATAGTTTTGCATCCTCCTGAGCTAAAAAAAGGGGCTTTTGGTTATACTTTTGACTCCTCTGAAAGCATATGCACCAGGGCTTGCAGTACTAGGAGAACTTGAGCTTTGTTTATGGTACAGTATAGTCTTTTTCTCTTTCTTTTTTCTCTTTTTTTTATTTCACGCAGCAAATTGGCCACAGGCGTGAGTTGAACCGGCAGCCGCTGCAGAGGACTAACAACCTCAGTACATGAGGCGTACGCACTACCAACTGAGCTATAGGGGCGCCCCCATCTTCGGGTCTTTTCGGCCGGAGGTGAAAGAAAGCTTTCTGGAAGATTGGCTTTAGGAAATCAGGTCACATAGTGTAAGGAGAGAGAAAGATCAGCAGTAAGAAGTGGTGGATGAAGCAAAATTTCGATGTGGTTTTTTAGTTTGGCTCCAAAGCGATGATAGACTTTTTTTTCACATTGTAGAAAATGAAAAACATCATTACTGCAAATCCCAGTGATATGGTCTAAATGTGAACATTCAGTCGAAGTCTTGAAATAGTTGGTGACCAAACTTTCATTTTTGAACCTATTCTGAACATCTTTTCGCCTCGTTTTTAAATGTCTTTTCAACCAAAAAAAAAAAAAGCTCAGTGGGATATGAGGCTGTTGCAGCGCGTACAGTAACTGCATCATGCCAGTGACAGCTGATGTTGCTATTTACTGCTGTTAGCTATTTAGTGGTTCATTCAAGCATTTCAGATGAAGTTTTTATTTCAGTGTATTATGGTACAGGGGGATAAATAATTCCACTGTGCTTCTCCGCTGGGTGGGGTTTCCTGCCGCTTCAGAGATCGACTTTAATTTGCCTGCCGAACATGAGGTTCCTGAGGACTCTCCCCCTGACTGATAGGCCGTGTCACAGGTAAAGGGCAGGAGGATAAGTGAGGTTGCCTTGTATTATAATGCAGGTTGTAAAATGTAAAAGAGCTCTGTGATGCATTTACTGTTGTCCATAAAATAATACTTCCGGAGTGACCGCAGTGATGGAGAGCCACCACCTCTCCGCAAGTGCACCGTATCTTTATCCAGCCGTCATGTCATCATGTCCGTCAAAGTGCAGTAAGCGCTGAAGTGACACAGTGCTGAAATCTGCACTCCCAGAGAGAACAGTTTGACCTTGAAAAACCACCGGTCGACCGGCTTCCTTTGCTCCCAATCTTTCAACAACATTTTCTGGTGTTTGTAAGATTAATATATTGTCTGAGACAATATGGTGTAGTGGTAATGACAACAGACCACGTTCAATTACTGGTTGTTTATCATAATTAGAGTCGGTAGTCTGAGCGTCTCTCTAACTATAATGAATGAGCTGTGCTAAGGGCAGGATGTTGGTCAGCAAATGAACATTCAGCTTCCCTGTCCATAATGTCTGCCATTAATCTCAGTCAGCTCTTGACTCAGTCTGTAATGAAGGGGTCATTTTCAAAACCTCATTATTGCAGACACATCTCATCCTCATTTATGGCTTCTTTTTTTCATTGTTTTTTTTTAATTTAAGAAGCTAAACAATAACAGAAAAAATATGCCAATTATGACAGTTGTACTAAATCAAAGTCATTTACTGCAAACATGCAACGCCGACAATAAGCATGAAGCAGGAGCAGAATAATCAAAGAAAAATGAATCAATTCAACAAAACAAAGCAGAAATACATCAATATTACCTTTGTTATTAAAAGCTCGAACAAAGCTTGTTGTGTGACTGCTTTCTAACTAGGACCTGCTGAAGTCCCAGAGTCTACAAAGCTATTATCAGTTGCTTGGAGGACTGATGAGCCCTTTCCATTGCCAGTACCAAGAAGTCCCTCTACCGTTTCTCAATGTTCTTCAGTTTATCGTGTTTCCGGGTCATTTTTCTGCTTGCCTGACAGGCTCAGGTGTATCAGGTGTATAATTTAAGAGTGGGGCACAAGCATGCCAGTATAAGTTTGGTACTCTTTTCTGCTGCCTTTCTTGTATGGTGCGATGTAAACCCTGTGTAGTGACTTTGTTTGTGAAACTTTATATGTAATGAAACTTGATAGCTTTATTGTAATGCTGCCGTGGATAAATCATAAGACAACAAGCCCCAGGACACAGACATGTAAAAAGCCCGTCCATCCTGCCATTATATGAACACATATGAAGTGTCTCTTTGTTGTTATTCTGTCTCTCATTGTGCCAGCTGTGTGTCCCTTTGTATTTTTTATGTCTCTTTGAGGCATCTTTATGTCTTTGTGGTATTTTCATTATTCTGCACGGTGCTTTTGTGTCTGCAACCTTTTGTGTCATTAGTGGTAATTGTGGGTCTCTTTGTGGCACTTTTGTGTCTCTGCAATTGTTTTGAGTCTCTTTGCAGTACTTCTACATCTGTTTATGGTATTTGTGTTTCTCTTTTTGGTACTTTTGTGTCTCTGTGGTAATTTTGTGATTCTGTGTAGTACTTTTTTGTCTCTGTGTGGTACTTTGATGTCATATCTTGTACTTTTGTGTATTTTTGTGGTACTTCTGTGTCTATGGTATGTTTGTGATTCTGTTTGGTACTTTTATGTCTCTTTTTTATGTCTCTTTTATGTCTCTTTTTTGCGTGTGTGTCTTTGTGGTACTTTTGTGTCTCTTTGTGGTAATTTTGGGATTCTGTGTGGTGCTTTTTTGTCTCTTTGTGCTACTTGTGTGTCTCTGCAATCATTTCTGTGTCTCTGTGTGGTACTTTTGTATATTATTGGGATATTTTAGTGTGTCTTTGTGGTACTTTTGTCTCTCTACAATTGTTCTATGTCTCTTTTCTGTACTTCCATGTTTCTTTATAGTATTTTTATGTCTCTCTTAGGTATTTTTTGTCACTTTCTGGTACTTATATGACTCTGCAGGTGATTTGTGTCTCTTTGTAGTACTTTTGTGTCTCTTGGTGGTGGTTTTGTTTCTCTCTGTGGTCATTTTGTGTCTCTTTTGTGTCTCTTTCTTGTGTCTCATTAGGATGTTTTGCGTCTCTTTGTGGTATTTGGACTCTGTGAAGTCTTATGATTCACTTTTACAAAGAAGTGTTGACTGTCAGATCAAACAGAGGCTCTGGCCCAGGGGACCCCTGACACTTTGGGCCCCTGGTCTTGTGCCCTCTAGGCCTGTTCAGTAATGCATCCATCCCAGTGTGTTGGGGGCGGGTACACTTCCGTGCATCTTTGTTTTAAGGATGCAGTCAACAGAAACAATACACATCTATCTGTACACCACTGACACTATCCCTCTACTGACAGCAGCTTGTCTTACGACATTTCTCAAGATTGTGGAAAAATCCGAAATCCATAATTTGTTTAGTCAAGCTTCAGGGGTCTGTACAAAAGTAGGCAGGAATAGATACGTCTGTATTTTGTATTAATGTATTTTTTATGTATTGTTGAGGAGCGTGGTGTTTCTGTTGCTACTCTCCCTATTTCCTAGATAACGCCACAAATAACAACAGAGGCATTCAGTAAGGCAGAGGTACCCACATCCATCTTCCCGAGGCAGCTGAGGTTAGTCAAAGAACACATAAAACATACATATAATATGCAGTATTTATATAGCACAACTGCGATTTTTCACTCCACCTCCTAAATTAGATTTGGTTCCACAGTAAATATGTCAGAGTCACAGAATCTACCCAGAAAGTTCAGACATCAGATGATACCAGTCTATTGGTCAGTTGGTCTAACACACCACTTTGGTCCAGACTAAAATATCTAAACAACAATAGGATGAATGCTATTAAAGTTTGTACAGAATTTAGGGTCTTCAGGGGATAAAGCCTTGACCATGGCAACCCCTGACTTTTCTTCAAAACATCACCAACAGGTCAAAGTTTTAATTCGTTGTAACTTTGGTTTCTGATCAATAACCTGCCTCAACGATGACGTTCTCATCAGTGTCAGTTGTACTTTGTAGTGCAGATTAGCAAATATTAGCTCGCTAACACAGAAATAACTAACTAACTAACCAATTAAGATGGTGACTAGATATACATGTTATTATTGTCATTTTGTGTACGTTAGCTTCCCAACATTAATGCCTAAAAACAGCCTGGTAGTGTTGTTAACATAACAAAACATAGGTTTAATACCTATAAGCTATGTTGTGCAAAACAGGTTGCTCTGGCCTTAAAGGAGAAACTCTGTAATATATTTGCTGTTATAAATCATAAAATGACCATGATATGTCATCCGAGATTAAAGAAATATGCTAAGTTGAATTACTCGCTACTCTGACATCAGTGTTGCAGCCACATTGTCCCCCATTTGAAATTTCTGTTCCAGGCCGGAATAAATGTTTTTGTTTGAACATTTCATGCTCATCAGAGTTCAAATTAATGCTGAATGTTCACCAAATGAGTAAATGTCTGAGTCACAAGTCATAAGTCATTTATGAGTCATAAGAAATCATTAATTAAATAATAGGATTTACATCCTTTAAACTGTCATTGTTCTTGACATTTATTAGGCATTTAGAATTAGCGTTAAGTAAAGCATAGTTGACTACAGTCTTGTGGCCAATTTTAGATAAAATTATCAATAGATAAGTATCTTAAGGGTAGACCTGATGTGGTAGAAAACTTACACCAGTCATTTGAGAAAAATAGCATTAGTCAGTCTTTCTTTGCTAATCACTGGAAGTTCCAATTTAAGAAAAAAGGAACATTTATTCAGGGTGTAAAATAAATAGGAAAAAAACTGCTTTGAAGTAAGCATTCTTTTCACTGACATACTTAGAATTACAGTGTCAACCCAGATATATTTTTGGAGAAAAATATAGGCCATGTCCTGCATGAGATGGAAAACAGTAAAGATCCATAGCAGCAGACTGTCTAGTTGGGTTTATCACGATTTTATTGGATAAGAATTGCCACAAAAAGTTTGCTTTCAAACAGTAGAAAGATGATGAGTAACTGGATGGTTGAGCCTGAGGCCACATGACTGTTGCATTGAAATCGACAAACTCAATTTTTTGTGGGTCACTAAAAGAAAAAAAAAAAAAAAACATGCTGAGACAAATCTTCTCATATTGATGGCCTCCTTTTTCATAAAGAAATGGCATTAATGAGATCTATGTTGCTCTGCCTCCTCTGTTAACAATAGAATTCAAGTTACAAAACATGTTTTTCACAGCGATAAAAAAAGACATATGAGTGGCTCTTTAATAACCTTGCTGCAATGAAACATTTTTAAAACATGTGTTTTCCTCTGTATGCCTCTTTGCTGCAGAACACTGCCATGAATAGGAAAAAATGTGAAAATATAGTTTAATAAAGATTTATTGTTCTTGAATATACATTATCATCATGTATAGCAGACACTGAGCCAATGTAATGCGCTAATAATATGACTATAAAAAAAAGCAATATACAGATGAGACATGAACATGGGTAAAATGTGTCTTTGATGGCCTTCAGTTATTAAGGTGATGAAATAATAATGCAGCTACTTGAAAAAAATATCTTCCTGGTTGTGTTTTAGTGCAACTTCCCAGTGCAATTTTATTTTATTTATTTTTATTTTATAGGGTGTTTAAATTGTTCCACATGCAGTGTTTTAAATAATGTATAAATTGTTTAAAATTCATTGAATGAACTACGATGTGTTCTGGGAAGGGTGAATAGGCTGTTCTTGTGTTTTAAGCCTCCATTCTATCATTTACACACTGATGTCATAATGGGTATGACATATGGGTAGTGGAGTGCATGATTCATATGCTGATTGAAACTTAATTAAATTTATTCATCTTTCTTTTATTTTCCTAATGCTATTTACTTCAGCTATTTACTGTATGTTTACTCATTTAAAAAAGAAAAAAATGTCACTTTAACCTACTACAAGGAGGTTATGAAACAGTCCTGATTGATTACTGATGCCTCTGACCTGCATATGTTCACAAGTCCATCCACAAGAAGATCACCTATTTCTGTATAGTTGTTTCTTAATGGCTGCCACTGGGGCAGATCCTCCTTTAAATCAGGTGAAACAAGCCTGTATTTACATTTTCACGGGGAACGATACAGTTAGTGGCACACTAGTGCTGCGCATATTTCCTGTTTAATTCTGTTGTACTCAGCTCTCTTGTCTTTGTGGTTTTCTGTCCATGTGTGCTCCCACCCTTCATCAGCCACACCTGCTGCTAATTACTCATCTGCCCTGATCATCTCCATGGTCATCCCTGTTTCCCTTACTTCCTGGCTAGATTGTCTTTGTTACTTTGTGTGATCATAGTTTTGTAGCATTCATTTCCAGTATTGCCTCTGTTTTGTTTTTGTTTTTTGTTTTTTTGCTAGTTTCTCCAGTTTATGGCTTCTTGCCAACCCCCTGTCTGCTGTGTTTGCCTTTTTTGGACTGCCTACCTGTGCGTGACCTTTTGGACAGTCAGTAAAGGATGCATTGTTGAAATTAACCTTCCCTTATCTGAAGGTCTCTGCATCTGAGTCTTTGCTTCCACTGAAGTTGTTACGAACATTTTCGGGGCTCAATAATCAATAAAATATTACAGTTCCTTGTTGGACCTTTAACTAATGCTGTTAAATGGCTTGGCCAGTGCCTAACCAATGTTCAGGGAGAAAAAGTCAAATTTACTGTGGACCAAGTGTGATATATTCATCTTAAATAAAAGCATAGCTCCACTGGTTATGTATTATTATATTACCAAAAACCAACATAAATTGCTTGCACATTTCTTTTCACTTTTATAATTTAGAAAGTTGTTAGTTGCAAAATAACAAATAATACCAACACTATGCATTGCACTTACTTGTGTGGCCACCAGGTCAGGTTTAGTTGTTAAAAGATCAAAGTAGTGCACACTATAGCATAGATACATGATGTACACTTGTGTTTTATTGCATAGACTGTTTGGTTTGCATCCATAAGACAGCAGTTCTCAAATTGTGGGGCGGGTCCCTCTGATGTGGCACAGAGCTACTGCAGGTGCAGTATGGATGAAATATGGAGTGACACAAATTTAAATGAATAGGATTTATATAGGGAAAATAAACGAGTTTGCTGATGCTATCATGCTGACCTTTATTTGGATCCGATTTTTTTTTTATTAGTTGCTTCCCCTCCCCTTCCCTTAATGACTGAAAAATTTGTGGAGTGCAGTGTGAGAACTTTTCCAGCTCTTGAAGTGGGGCATGCCAGGAAAAATTTAAATAGACAATATAGACAATATATGCATATACATGGAGCATCTACTGAAAAACAAAAGCAAAACAACTGACATAATAGTATTATGCATTCATGTTACTATACGGTGTTTGGGTAAAAGCACCACACAACTGGCATCATTTACATTCTGTTGACTAATTCACTTCGAACTCAGGTGTAAACGATTGAACTTATCCACAATTAAAACAGTCATCATTTATTTTTCTGTTGACTTAAAAATCAATTAATTGATCATTGTAGCACCATTATCAAGTCTAGACAAAAAATATATTTTTTCATAGCAGCAGAAACTGTTGCAAAACTGCTGCAGCTCTCTTCACTTGATGTGAACTTACTTTTGGCAGCCCTTGTTTATTTTCCCTTTCAGAGTGGATAGATGGCAAAATTGCCCAACCATCATTACAAGTGAAATTGCTCCTGCAGCAGGGCTTATAAAGTAGCCCTTCCTGCGATTCTTATAATAATGGAACTGTCAAATTGGGCGGCCTGGCTGTAGTGCATTATAGAAAGAATAGATATGTTTTCATTTGCCATTTTACACAGCCTAATACAATGGATACCGGCCCTGCCAAACCAGTTATGGATAGTCCATGAATAATGCCAGTGATTGAATATGAAAAGGTTTCACAGAACACCTACTGTACGTATTTATTATCAGTGCTTTCAGATAAAGTAGGCTTTTAACCCTCGTGGTTTGGCCGCTAAACACAGTCACAGGGAAGGAGCTAGTAATGGAGAACAATAAAAGGAGTAAGAGCTGTTTGATCAGCAGAATGAGGACCATCATGACATGAAATCTTCCATGAATGCAGTTCTCTCCTCTCTCATCAACCTATCTTAAAATACACTTCATTATACCCCATTAAAGGTACTATGTGGAATTTTCAGAACATTATTATGATTCTTTGGCCGTAAGTGAACTGTCGTCAACATCCTGTTGCATCCCGGGTATCAACCAAAGCAGAAACATGAGAAACAAGAGAATGAATGCTGAAAAAAAGCATTGAATGCTGGAAATTTTATTACAGTCACACTTAGAATAACATCAGTATCTGTATCTGTAATGCTTTTTGTTATTTGGAACATTGGCTCCATGATACGAGATAGCTGGCTGTTGTGAATTACTTTATTAGCTAATGTTACGAAGCAACCAAAGCCATGATCCATAGCTAAGTTACAGCTAGCTAGGTGACCTTAGCTTAACTTTGTTTATCAAAATAAAGGCCTCTGTGTCGTGTCCTCCACAGAGGATAAACATGAATTGCTGGGTCTTAGGAGGACATTTCAATATAGCGCCTGGGAGTGCCCATGATTTTAAAATCCGTCCCAGTGTAAAAAGTCCTGAGATTTGTGTTGTGGAGACTAAGTTGTCATCAATAACTGGAACTGGAAATATTCATTGTAACGCTGAGATGTGTGATTTCTTTTTTCCTCCCTCGAGACCTCCCCGGCTCTCGCTGCAGGAAATGGGTACTGTTTTCCGGGGGTAAGTGGACCGAGGAGTCGGTAGAGATGACTGACCAGGTCGCGACTCAATTTTTCTCATATGAGTTGCCGAAACAGCTATTTACAATGCCATTGTGGAAAACAAAAGAAGACATTGTGATTTTCTCACATCATATAATCACCATCATTACACAGCAGGAACTATTTGGTTCTCACTGCTAAAGTTGGAGGCTGTTTTCCTGGGTACGATGAAGAGTCAGTAGGGAGGACTGACTTTGTCGCAACTTTTCCAGATATAAATTCAGCAATTTTTCTTCTATGAATCGTCTCAAACACTACTGCCCTATTACTATTGTTTGTTCTTATAACATAGACATTTTAAAGTGAGAATTCTCAGTGAACTGAAGCAACAGACTAGAATTCTACTGGGGTCTAAAGGGATCATGTTGACGTGAAAGGGGTTATAATATATTACAGTCATATTTAGAATAACATTACTATTTGAAATGCAATTTTTTATTTGGATCATTGGTTCTGTGATACTAACTGACTTGCTGTTTGCAAATTACTTTATCAGTTAAGGTTATAGAGCAAACAACACCAGATCCATGCTGCATACTACCTTGCTCACCTTAGCTTAACTGATGTCTCTGTTCTGTGAGAAGCTCAGTCATCTGCGAGGGACTCGGAGTAGAGCCGCTGCTCCTTTGCGTAGAAAGGAGCCAGGTGGTTCAGGCTTCTCGTTAAGATGCCATCTGGTTGCTTCCCTAGGGAGGTGTTCCAGGCGGGTCCAGCTGGTAGGAGGCCACGGGGCAGACCAAGGACTAGGTGGAGGGAGTATATCTCCACCCTGGCCTGGGAACACCTCAGGATCCCCCAGTCAGAGCTGGCTAATGTAGCCAGGGGAAAGGGATGTCTGGGGTTAACTCCGCGACCAGATTTCAGATAAGCGGTTGAAGATGGATGGATGGATGTTTTTGTTAGCTAGTTGGCTGCTCCTTGCATTACTCTTGGTAGAAGGCAATCGTTAGTTACACACACACTTTCAGTTTGTACCATCACTAGGGTTGCCACTCAATCTGTATAATACAAGATAGTCTAGTATTGAAAGATAAAATGCATACGCTATGTTTTCACAAGCTTGGAATGAGTGAGAAATAATAAAACGAAAATGAGTTTCACAGACAAGCAGAGAAATACTCAGCTATTTATTGAAGAGAATAGCATCTACAACAGGCAAATTTTCTGTCATGCAACGTAATCATTGCCCTGATTACGGAGACTCAGTCGCATGTTGTTTTGGTGGAGTAAGGTACTGTGTTGGAGTCTTCATGTGGTATCTAGCTGTGACATTTCCCCAGGAAAACAAGTTGACAGTTCTCTGAGGATATTAGAAGAGGGTCTGCCCCATCCACACACATGAGTGTGTGTATGCACCATAGACTGTATGATAAGCAGGTGTGTGTGTGTGTGTGTGAGAGGGACATTTAACAAATCACCCACTCGGTGGAAATTAATCTTCGAGAGGCTAGGTTATCCCATTCTTTCTGAAAGGTTTTGGGCTGAAAGTTAAAGTGGGATTTATTTTATAATGCCAACAAATACTCTTATTGACTCCTGCATTCACACTGAGAGCAGCAAAGGACTTTAATTGATGCCTAAAAAGCACAAACTGGCGCTTAAAAATTCACCAGAATGCAGGTAATGACGTGTCTGACACTCAAATTCTTATTTTTCCACACTGAAGGTGGCAACCCTAACCATTAAAAAAAAAAAACCTGTGAAAGTGTCAGTAACGTAAGTCAAAATACTAAAGTGTGCCTCTTCTTTCTTTTTTATAGCCTAAATGTTGGTTTGCTATGGATTCTGAGCTGGGCTATAGACTATGATTCAAATGCTCTGCCTTAAACATTAAATATGTCAATCAGTACAAGCAGATGGTAAAGTGTTAAAACCTCAGCACGTCGGCAACCTGCAATACAGGAATGAGTCTGGTGGTGTTTGAGTATACTTGTAAAGTTGGGCTCCACCACAGTTTTAGTGCAGTGTACTTTTTTAAGTAGTGCCTATGTTATTCAAATAGTTCAGGGTAATTCAAGGCCAACAACATAAGTAACAAGTTATTTAACCTGAAGTGCAGCCTTGATTTGCATTTAACAAGCTCCCCTCTTACTTTCAGGCAGCTATCTCTGACTTTCAGGACTTTCAGCTAACATGCATGCATCTACACTGGTGAATAACTGATACCACCTTATATCGGAAGAATCTGAACTATCCATTTAACAGCCATATACTGTCCTGAGATTGAAAGGTGGACCTATTTTTCCATTTTGAAATAGATTATGAGCTTAAAAGAATGGTATTTTGTGTAAAAAAGAGATAATGGCAACCCTAAAAAGATTGATGACTCAAGTCCTGCATCACCCCATCAGCCTGTCAGGGTTTATTTCACAATTATGACCTGCTCACTGCACATTGTCCCACTTATTATACGGTTACTTACAAAAAAAAAATCAATAATTTGACACAAAATATTGTTTAAAAACAATTTATTGCTCCTCCAGAGCCTATGAGCAGAACTGGGTCAACAGCAACCGTCGTAGCAACGGTCTGTTATACAAAAATACAGACCTTAGAATGCTGTAATTGACCAATCAGAATCAAGTCTTTAATAAAGCTGTGTAATAATTACCACTAACTCGCTACAGCTTTAAGTTGCAGATGACAGATCACCAAAGTGACTCACATTGTTGATCATGCAGAAATGAAAAATGTGAGTGTTACATCCCAGGCTTGTTTGTAATGGGAGCCACGCACACGCGACTGTCTCTCATTAGAAGACTGAGCTGTCTAATGGGTGGCCATTTGTCTGGAGATGCTTGATGGGAAGTAATGGGCAGAGGATGTGAATTAATAAACAACGCCCCATGGTACATGTGTGGACAATTAATAGTGCTTAACGAGAAAGAAGATGGATGACCGGAGGGGCCGGTGATGGACCTGAGTTTAACAAAGTTGGGTGTTCGGGGCAACTCCTCCATCGCCTCGCTAAGAGAGACACATAACTTAATGGGGGTGAGAAGTTGGGGACAGAAAGCTTTTAATCATGGAAGGCAGGCATTAGGGAAGCTAGCTGAAAGTAGAACACAACTCACTTGTCTTGTATGGTATTTGCATTATGAGCCACAGCTGTATTTTATCTTACACTACATTGGTTGCGATTTCCTGCTCCTTTTCTTTCCTCATGCAGTTAATAAGGGTCATGGTTGAGTGTGCAAAGATTATGTGGGACTCTTTCTGTTTGTCTGTGCTCTTAAATCTGCCCAGAGGCCAGGTGACGTCAAATAGATGTACAACTGCCTACGCCAAAGTTAAAAAACTTTGGTGTAGGCAGCATTGTAGCACCATTACATTTGTTAGTCATTCTTTGCTGTGTACTGCTATAAAATAGAGATCAAAATATCTTTCTAATATCAGAGCAGCATAGTTACGAACCCTGGTCTGCTGTATCTAGTTGGTGATTTAAGGGGGGGTGAGGGGGGGATGCCATCCCCCTTGGTAGCAAAATAACCCAAATGCACCCGTCTTCCTTTAACCTGCCGTTTCCTCTCCATCCTTTAGTAGCAGAGCGCAGTGTCATTTTAAGATTTTATCTTATTATTTAACAAACAATAATGATAACCACAGCCAACATAATGTAACACAACCACATTACTAGTTGGCTTAATACAGCTTAAAGGAGCAATATGTAACAGTTTTGCATCCAAAAACAAGTACTGCAGTCCAAACAGTGAGGTGGAGCCATACAGGGTTTATTAAATAGGTTGAAATTCTATTTAATATACATTCTACTGTTGAAGTGAGTTGTTTTCCCCCACCCAATCCTCCCCAGACTCAAGGAAGCTTAGGCAGGCTGCAGGAACACTGCAGGAGCACAAGACGAGTGCAACATAGTAATTTCACAATAATTGTGTATAACTGTCGGTTGTCTGTCAATGTAAAGTTGAGCCTGTTCAGTCACTGTCTGTCTCACTGCCTGCCAGACTACACTAACATACTGCTTAATTTAACTGTTCTAAAAGATTAATTATTTACTATGACTCATAAACAAATAGTTACTCATTAGGTGAACATTTTTAACTTTAAGTTAACATGAAACAGGCAAACAATAACACAATATATGGATGGGAATAGAATTTTCAAAGTGTGATGGTTGTTGTCAGAAAAATTACTATTTCAACTTGTGTTATGTTTCCTTAATATCTAAAAAAAACAATGTTTAGCTAACCTACCTCATTTTCTTCATGCTGAATCTTAATGTCACAGGTTTGTGGTATTCTTACTGGATATTTTATTGCCACATTGCTTCACTTCTGATAAACCAATGTATTTGTTTAATTTTTACTGTAGTTGTAATTAAAATGTACCCAGATATCAACTTGTTTATTTCTCCCAATCCCTGTTGCTGTTGCTGTGTGTGTAGGATTTAGTGGCATCTAGTGGTGAGCTTGCAGATTGCAAACACCTCACCTCACCCTTCCCTCCCAAGTGTGTAGGAGAACCACAGGTGGCCATAAACCTCACGAAAAACGTGAAAGGCCACATCTAGAACCAATGTTTAGTTTGTCTATTCTGGGCTACTGTAGAAACATGGTGGTTCAACATGGCAGCCTCTGTGGAGGAAGGCTGTGTCTAGAAGGGAAAGCCCAGACCCGTGAATGAGTGATAATTTTAACACAACGCATGATCTTTCCTTAACCCTCACCAAGTGTTTCTTTCTTAATTGTGTCATAAAACATAATTAGCTTGAACAACCTGCACAATGAAGAAACTATGCAGACAAATCAAGCACTCGTTCAATGGTAACGAAAATTCAACAGTTGCTATTTTCAGGATATTACGCACTTAGAATAACATACTTATGGATATTCATTCATTCATTCAACCTTTATTTTAACTTGGAAATACATGAGACAGAGACCTCAGTTTCTGCCATATTCTGCCAATAATGCCCTGTAAATTTTACACACCGGACCTTTAAAAAGTACAGAAAGACTAAAGTTGTTTATGGGTTGGCTTGATAGTCACGGGTGAACAAAACAAACAAATTGCCTCCCAGCCTATACCATATCTATATTATTTAGTGAATGTTTAGCACTCATTTGATTACATTTTAAACTTCCTCTCCTTCTGCATGCTGCCAACTTTTAGGGTGTTTACTTGCTTTTTTTTTTTTTTTGCTGCAACCAACCAACCAAACCAACTTTTTTTTTTATCCTGCAAAGTATAAGAAAAGTTTGAGGAGTTTGGGAGCGCAGAGGCCATTCATATTCATAGAAGAGAGTGAAGGGAAGAAGCATTACAAAACATGGAGCCCATTCTGAGCTTGGTGATTCAGCACTGGGCTTGTCTCTATCAGATAAGATGACAGACTAATATTGATGGGTCTTGTCCTTGCTCAAGCTGATACTGTACAGTGCACAGAGATGCGGGGCCGCACCATTCCCCTGGGCTTCCCCTTGGCTTTGCAGCACAGCCGGAGTGACAGACAACTGCTCCAGGTGGATAATCCTCTGAGGTGAAGAACAGAATTGGTAATGAGAATCTGAGCAAGTAGTGGCCGTTGTATTTGAAGCAATGAATAGCAAGCACATTTTTTTTCAATTATTGACAAAATGCCCTTCACCTGATGAGGTCCAGGAACAGTGGCTGTGCCTGTGATGAGTCCTTGCTTGTTCAATTCAGTGCAAAAAAAAAAGAAGGGAGGGTTACTGAACAGGTGCTCGCAGGGATCATGTTTACTGGAAATATTACCTGCAGATTGAATATGATGTATTTGAAATCATATCTCTGTGTAAACTCTGGTTTTGTCTTTGTAACAAGGTGGGGGAAGGGAGTGTTTTGTTTGTTTCTTTCCCCTTTTGTTTTGTCCTGTTGTCATTTTGTATTCTGGGTTTTGTTGCCATTAATTGCTGTGACCAGTGTTATATTGATTATTATTACTATCCCTGCCAGGGGATCATGCGATCGCTTCTATGTCAGTGTGCGTACACGAGTGAGTGTGTGCATGCATGCATCTGTGATCAACACGCCCTCAGCTTGTCCGGAGCTAATCTTGAATACCACTGGACCGGTCAGCCATATTTTTTTGGTGCACATTCATGACTGTATGCTGAAGGACCTCTGTGATTCACAAATTTGGAAAAATTTTGAAACACCCTTTTTTTAAGCCTTGAAAACCCTTTTTCATGCCTTTGTCTGTTTTTATGGCCAGAGGCATTATGTTTTCAAGCTTTCCCATTCTTGTTACAATATCTCAAGTACTCATTAGACTCTGGTGGTCAAAGGTTAAGGTCACGGTGACCTCATGCCTGTCCCGTCCTCATGAAGCCAAAGTCTTAGGAACGCTTGGAGGGAATTTCTTCAAACTTGGTTCAAGCGTCCACTTGGACTCAAGGATGAATTCATTTGACTGTGTTGTTCAAAGTTCAAAGGTCAAAGTGAGGTATTCTCACTAGACACTTTTGTTGCCATAATTCAAGAAATCATATGCTAATTTAAATGATGAAGTCCAAAGTCAGCTTCACTGTGACATCATAATGTTCAGCTCTCTATCAGTCCTCTGTGCTCCTCTGTAAAAATTATTTCTATATGAGGACAGCATGTTTCTCACAGGACATTATTCACTAGAAACATACATGTATAGTTATTACTTACATTTTGCCCAAAATACATTTTATGTCTTTTATTAAATTCCTTCAAAGTTCCATGTTAAATTCCTCCAAAGTCTCCACTACATACATTATATGAGTCTGGACAGACATGGATGTAAATTGCAACTTGAGTGGTTGGTGGAGACATACAACTGCGAGACAGCAATTTTGTTTTTTGACTGCTCTGTTCTATACGACCATGACAGTTGCCTCTTCACATCAACAACTGCTTCAGATTGAAATCTTGTTTCTGTTCGGGGCGACACATGTGGGGGTCATGTCAATGTGGGCAGAACTTTGCAAGTGTCTGTTAGTTGCATCTGGCAGTTGTGGTGGCATTGCAGTGGGTGCTTCGCCATCAGTTGAGTGCAGATCTTCTCTTCTACTCGTACATTATTTCCAAACAAAAAATTGAAAAAACATGACAGTTTAGATTTTTTTTTTTTTTTTTCTGGCGATCGGAGGTTTGAAAGTCTGTTTGGCAGCCTGTCCTTGTCTTCTGTCCACTGAATTCTGGGATAACCTTCAGAAGCTCTGTGGGAGTCCACTGGAACTAGCAGGTAGAGGACAGATAGACTGTTGAATAGATTTTACTTTATTTCTAAAAAAAAAATCCATCTACATTTCTCAACAATTTATCTGGTTGAATCTAAAATGCCTATGCAAATATGCTGACTAAATATCACTTTTCTCTGTATCTGCTGCAGCATTTAAAACTGAGCTTTGCTTCAACACCCACTATCTTAAAGCTAGTGGCTATGTGTAGCACAGAATCCAATATGTCTTCCAATAAGTTCCACTGAAAAGCCATTAGACCCACTGTGCTCCTTCCATTGAAAACCCTAATGGCCTTCTGCTTGGGACAGGTGCTCCACAAATTGCTTCCTCTAAATGATTAATGAGTGAAGATTTATAAGAGGGGCGGCCCAACTGTGTGGGCTGTGTGGGCTGTGTGTGCGAGGAGTGTGTGTGTGTATGTGCACGTGAGTGTGGAGTGTAGAATAGCCAGTTTAAGTTAGACTTTCAGCACAAATCTACTCATTGATCCACATTCAAAGCATGTTGCATTCACCTCTATTCGCTTTATCAGACTGAGCGACACTTTCTTTTGTGGATCTCATAGTTTCCTCCAAACAATGTCACACCTCTGAGTGCCACCTCTCTGCTGCTGAGAACACACACTTCACGCAAGTTTACTCGGAGGCCCTTCGATAAAAGAGAAAAGGAGAGAAATGATGCTCTCATGTCAACACTCGAAAGTTACCAGCAGACACTGGGAGCACCTCTCCACATGTGATTGCATGTGATAATTTGATTACAAATTATGCTAAATGGCATTAAACCAATAGGATGATTAATTTAACTTGCACGTGTAAAGTGCTTCACACGTAATAAAGAATCTAGATTATGTGTCTTCAACTCGAAGTCAGGGGCCCCAAGGGGTCACTGCAGACGAGCCTCCAATTTATCTGAAAGTACACATTAGCAGAGTCCAACATGCAAAGATAAATCATGAGTAAAAAAAAAAAAAAAAACAACCCCCACCCAAAGAAACAAGCATTTAAAGGGACAGTTCACCCCAAAATGTAAGAATTATTTTCTTTCTATTAGAAAGAAGGTATTTCTGGTAGATTCTACTGCAGAAAGAAAGTAGTTCCTAACTGCTCACAACAAGGTCTGTGGATTATTTTAAGCCACCAGGTCATTATTTTTGGAACGAGGCACTGGTTTTGAATTTTTCAAATGTCTTTTTTTGGTGCTTGGAGCAACACAGGACTTGTGCCAGTTAGTTATATTTGAGAGAAGGCAGAAATCTCTACGGCCAATATGTCCAGACCTCTGCAACTCCCACCAAAACAGTATAGATGGATAAATAGCACTAGAGGAAAAAATATGTATTTTTTGTTTTTGGGGTGAACTGTACCTGTACCTGTAATTTACACAACATTGACAAAGGGCCACATGAATCCTTAATCCCCTGCTAATCTACTAAATCACTGTATGGCATAATCCATAATGGTGAAATGGTAATTATGTATTAATATTGTATTTAATATTGTATCAATATTTCATTGTTCAATATTGGAGAGAAAAAGTCATATTGTAGTTTTATGCCAGTAAAATGCCCGTGGTAGTGCGAACACGGTCACAATGAAATCAGATGCAGGATATTATTTCTGCACTTTTTACACCTCTTTGGGATCTTTGTAGTTTTAAAAGAACACATTTGATCACCATGGAGTCTCAAGCAGCTTGGGTGGCTGCACTGTGTCTTGGAGAGATGGATGCATGTAAAAAATAATCAAGGAGATATTAAGATCTGGTATCAACAAAATATGTTGTCAGCAACAATTATGTAGTTATACATAATATATGAATGTGAAGATTCTGATAAATATACTGAATAATCCAGGCAGTGTTGCCCCAGAATGATAGCTTTGAACCCAGACAAATCTGTAGAGCTCATGTCTTCATTTGCTCTGGTAGATACATCTGCCCCTTCCATTTAGACAGAATTCCACCAGCCTCGGATTCAGATTAGAGGGGGGTGGTTGCCCTCTTGAGTCCACCAGCGTTTTGAAGCCTCATATTTATGAATGTCCAAATGGTCTATCGCTCTCCTCCAGCACAAAAATAGCCTGAGAATTTACCTTGGATAGAACAACACAGTTTTTATTAATTCAATATTTTTTTATTGATTTAAGACAAGAGCGTAGAAGTCCAGGCACGCTGTCCACATAAAAATACCCTGCCAAGGGCAGCTTTGCAATGACGTGTTAATGTCGCTTGACAGACGTTTTGTTTCAGGTCATTCAATGGAGAAACTATTCCTTAATGTGCATGCCTCCAATTCAGAGTGTTAGACAGACATTGAGCTTGTGTTTAAGACTCTTTTCACTTTGAAAAATGGGGGTCCCTGCTGTGAAACTGAATGAGGGGAGAAGTCTCCCAAAAGCTGAACACTCACTCTGCAGTGTGTGTGTGTGTATGTGTGTGGTCCTTTGTTGTAGCCACACACTGCCAGGCAGCAATGATTAAATTTAGAAATTGGTGGGCTTACTCTGCCAGGAGTGTTCACATTACCATGCTGCTCATTTAGAAAAAAAAATATAGCTTTGAAAGATGAAATACCAAATATTACTTTTTTCCCCCTTCCTCAACAGCCATATGTTCACAGTTCAGAGGCAGAAACTCTGTATTGCTGACGGATGTCAGATAAAAAAGCATTATCGCTGCGCAATATGGCCGTAATTATCTTGACCTAGTGTCCTCCTGCTCAGTCAGTTCTCTGGCGCAGCGACATGGGGCCACAGTAATGGCTCTCGAATCATTTTCACCTTCACCACTGCCATGCTGAGAATTCAAATCACATAAAGAAAGCCAAGGCTCAGATTGGCTCCCAGATTAGCTGCTTATCCTGAATATCTTCCCTGCAACCTCCAAGGGCACCAATCAGAGAGAAAAAATGATTTCCTCACATTTTTTTTTCTCAGCCTAGCTGTATAAATCGCCACAATTTTGAATCAATTCTGGAGGACATAGGGTAATGAAAAATGCAATTGTAGTTAGGGGCATTTTTACTGAATTGTAGCACTCATTGATTCGGATAGTTGAACTGTTTTTCTGTGTATGCTGATGTCACAGTCCTTTAATTTAATGATAGCATTAAATGGAACATTTTGCACTTTTCATGTCCATGTCCAGTCAGTGTTGATGGGAAATGTAGTGTACTGAAACAATAAATTCTTCTGTGTGTGCTACACTGACCAAGAAAGCTGAGTTCTCCTGCTCCCGCAGCCAAGCCGGCAGTGCCTACGTGTACCAGGATGCATTTTAGGCAAGCTTCTGATGCCCTCGCCCATGTTGCCGTGTATCACCGTCCTGGCTTAGCCCATAGCTGTTACATTGTTGACCAAAAGTTAGCTTCAGGTGACAAAAATACTCATCTAGCATGCCTCCTGGCTACCCAGAGGCAGAAGGCAGAAATCCAAGCTGACCACCATGGAACCTTTGGAAAAATTTTCTGATCCTGTTTGCCACAAATTACTCATATGATATTTGCCAATTTAAAGATAACTTTAAAAGTCAAGAAAGTTGCCGTACAAGCAGTGGTGGAAAGAACCACTGAAAATCTTTACTCAAGTAGACCTATATTTCTGAAATATTACTCATTTCCAAGTAAAAATAAAAAATCATGTTTAAAAAATACTTCAAGAAAGTACAAAGTATTCGTCTCAAAAAACTCAAAGTATTTATTGTTGTTGAATGAATTATCAATAGTGAGTATTCAGTCAAAGGGGTTCCTGTTTATCCAAATCTAAATTCCTCCCAACTCTGTTTTTCACTGACCCATTTGTGATAAACTTATTGGCTACAAAAATGCAGATGAGAGGTATTGGATATTAATTCAAACAGTACTCACTCACTTTTTAATTAAAGTAATTTGAGTAGTTGTAATTATTTGCTTCCACCCCTGAGTGTAAGATTGTGAAGATACATAAATACAAAGACTACATACCCAGAGGTCGCAAAAGTGACGTCATGACTCCACACATTATCTGTGTGTTTTTGTACTGGTCATATGAGCAGTGGGTCTTGCTCATTCATTCACTTCCTAGCTGATAAAAGGACCAAGAGTCGCTGAATAAAACACATCAGGTAAGATAACGTTCGAAGGAACAGCAATGTTGGTGTTAGTGACGTATATTGCGCGAGATGAGACAAACTAACTACAACAAACCAACAACAAACTGCAACTTTATCTTAAAAAATTATAATTTAAATTGATAAAATTGCTATGTGTAATTTATGACACAATTCAAACAAGAAAATTATTTGTATCTTGACATAGACTACTATTCATATTTTTTCCGATGTGAAGTCGCACAGGGCACACCAGAAGGGCCGTGACTTTGTCACTCTACAGCCTTTGGGTCTTTTCTTTTACACTGAGTGCAGGAAAAACAACAATTTTTTGCAGCAGGATAACTCAGCTTTCTCGGTCTTGGTTGCTATAATTGACTACATTTACCATCAACACTGTCTGGACATTCACATGAAAAGAGCTGAATTTTCCCTTCAAAGACTTTCTGGGCATCATCACTGTTTGACTCTCAACTGAACAGCTACAGTAACACAGAAGTGTTTTTGAATCGATGCATGAATCCACTGAGCTTTGTAGAACATTAACAATTTATACATTTTAAAACCTCTCTCAGAAATTACTCAACCATTTAATTTCCAGAAACCATGTAATTAGATGTTTGTGAATATTCTTTTAGAAAATAAGTCAAGTGGATTATTGTGGATTTTTTTTTATTTCTAACTTACATTTAACCACATGGAAAAGTAAATAGTCACCTTTCCAGATATGACAGAATTTTTCCCATTGCCTCGTTTTTTCTTCTCCTTTTTTTTTTATGTTTGTGGCGACTTTGAAATGAAAGAATGGAGTTAATTACACATCTCAGTGGTTTTGCTCTGTACCTTATGGTTTCTTATTAGGAAGTCCAGAGTGTGTGCACTGTTTCACTTATGGAGTAATTTGTTTACAGGACTTAATTTGCTTTTATACAAAATTCAATCTAGCCAGAGGCTAATCAGCCAATTGCATGTCCTGGCTGGACTGCTGTCTCCCCTGATGGTTTCAGTCTATTATGATTGATCAAACATCTCAAATCAATTGGTTGGCACGAAATCAGGAAATGATTAGAGAGAAAAATCTGCCAGTTTGATGTAAAACCCAGTCCCTCATCTCTCCTTCAGGTTAGTAGGTCATTAATCTGCCTCCAATCACCACAGTGTCCGTTGCTGCTTCTGCTTCTTCTGGCTGTCAAAAACCATTAGACTCTTCTCAGACTGCGGGAAGTGTCTGACCCGTCACTTATGTGCACCCGGCCACCCCATCACATCTCCAGACCATTCGGACATGTTGTAAACCTTCCTGTCACTGCCAGCTAGTGGAGACAAACACTGACTTTATTGTTTGAATAGTTGATTAAAAGGCTCGATTCAGTTAGTCTTCTCTGATCTCATTTAACAGCTCCTAAGGGAAGATCGGGGAGGGGACTTCCAGAGGAGCAATACCCCTCTGCGAGCAAAAAGAGAACTAAAAGAAATCATAGTTAAACTGCCTTGATGTGAAATTTTCATATTTTCCAAAAATGGCTATCCCTACACCAGGCAGGATCTTGACCCCAACGAGTTCAGAAATAATTTCAGAAAATGAAGACGAGAATTTTGTCGGTTTAGGGCATGACCGGAACATGTGTGTCAGCTCAGCTGGGGATTGTGCACAGTGGATGCATTTGTCATCTACTTCAGGGTAAAATTTTGAAAGTTTACATTTTGATGGATTCAATGCTGAACTTTAAACTGAATAAGACGTGCAACAGGTCTCTCCCGCCAGTCATTATCAAGCTGTGTATCCAGCTCAGGTGCTTTTAATTTTATTGGGATTACAATCCTTGAAAGACATAATTTGGTTCTAGATCTTTGAGATAAGTTGTCTAGATGTAATTTGAGTTTCCTCCTGAAACAGAACTGTGAAGGTGCTGACAACAGTTGTGATTGACATTATCATTTTCTGCCAATTTCTGAGAGCTCTGAGTGTGCGTTTCAGCCAACAAAACATGAAAATTGCTCGGTATGTGGTCTGGGCAGATGGTAACACAAGTAAACATAATTTATTAACAACACATGTGCACTCACGTGCATGTTGGTGAAGCAGTATACATACCTGCAGTGATTTCACACTATTCAACTGATCCACAGATAGAAAGCCTTTATTTTCACTCCAGTGCAATTAAAAGACTCAGCTGTGAACAGCAAACATCCACAGCTGAATAAAAGGTAGAAAACTAGAAGAATGACAAGTAAATGGAAAAAATAGTGATCCAGAATATGAAAAGCAAATAAATACCACTAGTGTGTAAACTTGCATTTAAAAAAAGCAAAATAGACCTTTTTCATGGCAGCCATATTGATTTGATATGAAATAGCAGGGTAAACACAGGTGTTACTAATTATACTAATTAAGCCCATGTACCATTTAGTGTAGCAGAGCCTTTCCAGTGAGCTAGCATGTACAATAGCAGCACCCTGACTCTGTTTGACCTGAATGGAACAAAATCGTAATTAGTATCATTGGAAACACCTGTGATTACACCGCTATTTCATGTCAAAATGGCCGCTATGGATAAGGTGCAGCTTTACAAATGTTTTATGAGGAAAATCAAAGTGATTAACATGTTTTGACCTAAAGAATATACACAATGTGTGTTGAGTAACACTGAATGTAATGGTGCATTAATGTGCTCCTCGCATGGTCCCATTTCCCGAGTTGGGAAGTCGTTCTCCCAACTTCGTGAACTTTTACGTCCTAATGTGGAAATGACATGGACGCTGCATCAGTGCTTTCTGTTAAAACAGTGGTTCCCAAACTTGTCATGGCATGCTCCCCTTCAGAAGCTGATAAAAGGTCACACCCCCTCAACCCACAATTATTATCAATCATTAAGAATACTTGTGCAAGCAACTGATAAAAGAGAAAGATCCAAGTTGAATTGAATGTGAAATTAAAAGGTCAGCATGATAGCATCACCCAGTTTACTTCCCCTACATAAATCATATTCATTTAACTTTGTTTCACTCTATATTTTTGCCCTGGTCATCTAGCCCACAGTACAGTGGCTCCACTATTTTGTTATTTTTTTGCTTTCTTTGGCCAGAAATGACTCTTTTGATAGCAAAACTTGCAGACCCTTTCTCTATGTGGACAGCAGGTAAAGGTTACAACTTAACATCATATTACAAATGACATGTGAGCAAAAAACCCAGATGCAGTACATGAATTTAAAAAAGTTATCAAGCTAGAATTTACTCTTTTACACCATGTTTCTACTCGGATGTGTATGGGAGTATGACACATATCATGATACAGGGGTTACGATTCAATATATTACGATATATTCAGCAAAGTGATTTTTTTTTAATCTTATTTTAGGAAAACTGTCATAGTATAAAGAACACACCAAGTTTACTTTTTTATATAATCAGAAAAGTGAAGATAGATAACACTGATGTCCTGCATTCGGGGTTTAAACACAACACCGAATGAACCACTGTCTCATGCCTCATATTTTTGCACAATATAGTGTTTTGAGAATCGATACAGTGTCACAAAACTAATATCGCTACTCAAGTGTATCACTATGTTCTTACACCGCTAATTTCTGTGAATATGATGTCAACAACTTGGCAAGTTGAGTTAGAAAACAGATTCCCAGACCTTCAAGTTGTTGTTCCAGCTTGAGGGGGTTTTCACATGAACTCCCTCAGGACTCATTTTTCCAATTATTCTATAACGCCACATGAATGCAGAATAAACAATTTTTTTTTTTCCTATTTTTTTTTTTAATGAGAAAACTCCAGGGTACATTTATGGACAGGAAACAACTCTCTCCTGACTCTGGACAAATCTGTTGCCTAATCACTACAAATCTGTTTTTAAAATATTATTAAAACTCTTGGCATCTATCTGTGGAGACTTTAACTGAGTAAACAACCGAGGGACAATCCAAGTTAATAGTTTTATAGAGGACTCTAGGATTATGACCCTTTTAAGTAATCAGATGTGAGGAACAAGAGTTTCTTGCCTCTTTGACTGCACACTGGTAGCTAAAGATCAGTCTTTTAAGAGAAGCCTGGGATTCAATATGTTTATCCCTTTTGCATCTTCACTCAGCCTTGCTACATTGTCTTTTTAAACCCTCGATAGTAATTACTTGTAAATTAATAGCTAAAGAGGGTGAGCCAAATTAATACCATAGCTTGTGTTGAGGTTTCTGTGTTCTGTCCTCTGTTTAGTATCTTAAATAACATTTAGTACACAAATGCTACGGTGTTGCAGGATGAAACAGGTGATGCATCCACACCTAATGAGTAGAGAAAGCTAGTAAATTCAAAGTAAGGTAATGCCGACATATGGTGGCCTTCAGTGGCACAAAGGGCTGATTGAATGCATTTGATAGCCTCTATTGATTTTGCAATAGTGTGGCTGTTTTATCAGAAGATAAATTGCTTCTGCAGACAAGCTCGGGGACTCAGATGTGACTGCAGTCTTACGGGTAGTCCTGGACCTACCTGCAATAATTCCATCCACTTACAACCTGCAGTGCACAGCGTACAACGCACAATGGGTTGTAATTATTTTAATCTTAATATGATGGTGTAAGTATTGTCGCTGTCCTGTGAAATCCAAGTAGCTTCAAATGCCAACAAAGAAAGTCCTGTTTTCAGATAGAGATATTGTACAAATAATTAAGGATGTAACAATACCAAAAACTCACTGTACAATAATATCACAGTAAAACAAAAAAAGTCTTTGATAGGATATTTACCATGATATTCAAAAGCAAAGAAAAAATACAACTTGACTTTTTTCCTTTTAACTTAAAGTGTGTCTGCTTTCCTTCTTTAATAAATTAAAACAAACGTATGCCAGCTAAGAAATAAGTATGTGCAAAATATTGGCATGAGTTGTCTTTGGCAATGAATGGCTGAATTATTAATATAAAACTGCTAAACAGAAACAATACAACAATCAGTAGCAGTTCTTTTATGAAATAAAATAAAAATGATCAAATAAAATAATTAACCCTGTAAAATCACACTAGATATACTCATAGCCCTGTACAATGTTGAGACATTTTTTATTGCGATACCATAAGATTCAAGATGTTGTTCTATTCCTACAAATAATAAATCAAACTGAAGCCTAGTCCACACTTATGGGTATTTTTTTAAAAAATGAAAGACAGTAATTTAGCTGGTGAGGTTAATGTGAAATAACATGCAAAATAGATGAAGAGCACACTAACCAAAGCTGTCATATACCAGCACACTTTGAGGCATCAAAACAAATACATTATTTATATAGTACCATAGTACTTGTAGTCACAAAAAGCTCGTACAGTCTGTGCATTTAGCTCAAGGTTGTTTTAATTCAATGTGCAATCAGTTGTGTTTTGCAGAAGCTGATGACGAGATCCATCTCTTCAGGCTTTGTACTTGATGTTTTGATGTACTCTGGATGCAGGAAGACGGTGATGGCCTTACCCTACTAACACAAAGTCATTGAAGGAACGTAGTTGTGGCATACCTTTTCAGACATGTGATGTCATAGCGACTACTTTTAAGATATGTTGTGACATTTCAGCAACATTGCAACTACACCATTATAGAAAGTGCAGGAAACGTCATGCAGAGAACAAATACCAAAGAATACCTGTTAAGGTTGTAACATTTCAACAACATAATAGCAATGAAACGAATGGCATTGTTGCAAATGTAATGTTGCAGCAACATCGTTACAATGTCACAAATGATGACACCTTCATTTTTGCTGTTGCTTCCTCCCATATGCGGAGGCGTTTCAAGGCAAAAGCTGCGGTTTCCCTGTCTACATGACAACACTAAAGACAGTTTTTAAATATCCTCATCTTGGCAGGCAGTTTTTACTGACCTAAAATAACCATTTGTGTGAAAGACCCAAGCCAACAGAAAAGGCTACATTTTTAAAGAATACCTGTGTACTTGTGGACAAAAAGAGGGAAAAAGAGTCTTTGTTGTTTATCATCACCAAAAATCTTTAAAGATTCCTTGCTACATTTCCTCTGGCGCTCAGCCAAAATGAATATAATAATCTGCCTTCCTAACTCAATCATAAAGTTTTAAAGGGAAATTAAGAGATAAAAAAGAAACTTCTAAGCAATTAACAATACTCTGGAGGACCCCTAGTACGTAAAGAAGCCCTGCTGTTCTAAAACTGTAAGTTTTTAAGTTACGCATACCAGGAGGGATTTGAAATCTCACTCATAACACTGAATGATAATATTAAAGCAACAGAGGAAAAAAAAAAATCCTAGTAAATTAAAGTTGTCATAAATTGCTGCATTCCTTTTTTGAAAAAAAAAAACAAAACCTAATACCTCTCTCTCTATGCCTTTCACTTTTGTGCTCAACAATGAACTGGGAACAGATGGTGAGGCAGCAGAGTATCAAGCTGGATTTTCTGCCACTTAAGCTTACCATTTCTGCTTCAGAACTAAGGACTACTGTAGTGGCACACTATGGAGCAGCACAATGGATGAGGCTTAGTTCTGTGGTGTCCAAAATTGCCTGTGTTCACAAATATAGTTTGGTGTATCCAATACAGACGGGACAAAAGAATAAAATGTCCTGACCAACATATTTGTGAATGCTTGTTTACTTCTGAAATACTGTATATAGTATATCATTATTCTGAGCAGCAGTATCTGTCCCGGTACTACTTTCCACCTCACCATTTGAAATTCATACACTGGCACAGTCCATCTTCCATCTGCAGCGACTACAAAGGTAAACAAAGCAGTGGGAGCTGTAGGCTGGTTGCTTGACAATGAGATAATAAATGAACAACATATTTGCCCATCTTCACACCTGCCACACACCCACACTGTGGGCAGGCAAACATTTATGAAGGATAACAAACACCTCTGTTGCACTTGGATCACAGCAAACACTTTTTTTTTGTTTTTTTTTTTAGATGATGCATGTGGTCTGATCATGATTCCACAATTGTTTTGAAAACCATTAACAGTTTTTTTTTTTTTTTTTTTGACCTTGAGAATAGTTTGCTTTAATTTTAATAATTTATTTGTGATGGCCGTGTGCCTTATTACACAGACCGGCGGCTGCTCATTTCTGAATTCAAAGGTCTCTCAGAAAACCTGGGATGAGTCATACACCAACACACTAATGCTGATGATTCATTATGTCCATTACCACCCATGGCTATGAATGCTGCCAGCAGGGCACGCTTACATTTAGATTTAGAAACAGCACAACAGTGGCGGGTTCAGTTTCTCATCCTTATTCACATGTCTCACTAATTACTGTTCCTCTGCCAAGGAGGTTATGTTTTCATGCCACTTGCTTGTCTGCTCGTCAGCAGGATTACAGAAAAAAACTACTGACCCGATTTTTTTCAGGAACTTGGTGGAAGGACGAACCCTTTAGACTGTAGAGCAGATCAGAATGATGGGGCAGAATTATTTTTCATTTTCGTTAACATAGCCATTTGGCCTTGGTGGAGGTCTGTGCTTTTAGAGTGCCCTTCTGGTTTCTGAAAACATTAGTCCATATCCGTGGCCTTTTTTCCTTCAGTAGACCGTGCTGCTCGACTGAAATGTTGTTCATTACCACATCAGAGACATACGTTTTCAAAGTGTAACATTTGTTAAAATATAAAATATAAAAAACATTTTAAACATCATGAAAGGAGCAATATGTAGGAATTCTGCTGCAGTCCAACTAGTGAGTTGGAGACAAAGGTATTACATTAAATATAAACTTACAATGTGTGGTTGAGGCAAGTTGTTTCCCCTCCCCCCAGACTTGAGGAAGCTCAGGCAGGCTGCAGGAACACTGCAGGAGCGCAAGACAAGCGCAAAATTGTAATCTGGTAATAACAAACCAAGATGAGTCTTTCACTCTAAGTTGATCAGCTGTTTATAACTGTCAGTTGTCTGTTAACATAAAGCAAAGTCTGTTATCCTGAAAAAAGGGCCACTGCTCTGAAAATACACGCACAAATACAAACAGTTTGAGTTCAGTGACTGCCTGCTTACTGCATGCTGGACTCCATTACATTCCAACATTTTGCTCAATTTAAATTAATTTTAAATTAATTAATTTTTATAAACATCTAATCCTTCTAAAAGATAATTGGATCATTTTTTAAAACTCATAAACAGACACTTACTCATTCAGCAAACATTCAGAATTAATTTTAACTCTAATTAATGAGAAACAGGAAAGTTACGGGTGGGAAAAATGAAATGGTTTTGTTAAAGATTCGTGAGCAAGAATGCTAATACCCTGATCAACACATATATGAGGTATGGTATATTTCATTTATGTTCTTGGCCTTACTGTGTTCAGGGTCTGATGTTTTAGGTGAATGTGTTTATATGTTAATAATATAATAATAACCTTTATTTATATAGCACTTTTACAAGGTTACAAGATGCTTCACAGAAAAGGAAAAAATATATCATATTAAACTATACAAAAACAACACAGATAAACAGATGCCAAAGGTTCTGACAAATTCCTCATGAGGCAAAGGTTTCATTCATTCACTCAGGCTGCATTCAAATACTGAATACAACTGAATACAGCCTCATTCATGCAGCAGGGGCAGCGTGAACTGAAGTGAGTCAACATACACCCATGCTTAAAGGGAGAGTTCAACCCAAAATCAAAAATACTTACCTTTGGTGCTATAGATAGATTGTTTTGGTGTGAGCTGCCAACTTTTGGAGATATTGGCTGTAGAGATGTCTGCCTTCTCTCCAATACAATGGAGCTAGACGGAACATGCCTTGTGGTGCTCACAGTGCCAAGAACAGATCTGAAAAACTCCACAGCAGCTTCTCTTTTCAGAAATCATGATGCAGTCGCCCAATGTGAGCTGGGATAGGCTCCAGACCCCCACCCCCCTACCCCAGACCCTTCAGGGATAGGTGGTTACAGACAATGAATGAATGAATGAATGACCCAGTTGCTCCAGATAAGCCACGTACCTTGTTGTGACCATAGAGAAATAGAGTAGCTCCACCACTGAAAATAGTTTCTACATGAAACTGCTCACAACTGGGACTGTGGATTATCTTGACTAATGAATTCTGGAAAGAGACAATGCAGTTGTGTTTTTCAAATGTATTTTTTGGCACTTGGAGCACCACAAGTCGTGTTCCATCTATTTACTTTTTTTTTTTTTTTTGAGAAGGCAGAACTCTCTATGCCGTATTTCTCCGAAATTTAGCAGCTCACACTAAAACTATTTAGCTGTATAGCACTACAGGTCAGACAAAAAATACCCCAGTGAGTATTTTTCTTTTGAAAAGTCATTTAAAAGACAACCATGGTTATTAGACTGTAGTTGTACCAAGATTTGCAAAAGAATCACTTTGGAGCCTAATTAGGAAAATACATTGTAAGTCTCTAACCTGAGTTACCAGGGTGAAAGTTCTGTGACAGTCGACCAGCACTACTTCTTGTCCTTTTAGGCATCTTTGTTGCTCCGTTGTACTATGTCCCTCTGCATATACCTTTGGATTAGTAACAGCACAGGGCCTATGTAGTTTGTATATATGAATTTTATATAAAACATTAACTGCGTTGAAATTATGTTTTTGTTCAGACCACATTTCACCCACCAGTGAAATATGACTTTGGAGAGATGTCCTCACACACATCAACATTGTCTCTTTCATCCTACAACAGAGCGAATTATCAGTTATTATCAGAATTCTAAATTATCATTATAAAACAAATTTGTGTTTTGACACGCTGATGTTGTGACTGCATTTTAGTCAGCTGAAAAGAGGGTGAAAAGAGGGTGAAAAAGATCTTCAAAATTCAGACCAAATAGTTTTCAACAAGAAATCAACACTGAAATCCTGGTTGGTGCTCACTGGGATGAGCTGTAGATTCACTGTACAGGATCACTGGATTTCTTCCTGAAGACAGCTGACACATCAATAATCAATCAATCAGCCACAGTGTGGCAATGAGGTGAATTGTTTATGTGTACATTAAGATACAGTGGATTCATATTTATGGCAAATAATTGACTCAAGGTATTACATTTGCAAATTTAAAGACATGTTTAGATTTTTAATGACCTGCAGATATTCTATACACTGTATAAGTAGCATGTCGTTCATTTTGCTACTATGATGTCAAGCATTTGCACTCTTACAGCAGAAACAAGAACACAGAGTGAGAACACAAAACATGGGAAAAGCAGTGATCCTTTGCATGTCTGCCGAAGCCAACTGACAATCTTTCAGGAGCTTTCATTATCTGCTGACAAATATGTCTTTTCTTGTCTGACTGATGGATCATTGCGTGCCAGAAGACAGAGTGAACTGGAGGTTGTGGGGAGAGTGATGACTTTTAAAGGATCATAAAGAACCTCTAGGGGACAGCTCTGTAGAGGATTATTCAAAAGCGTTTTAATTTATTGGGTAATTCTAAGGGAAGGGGGCTCCCCTTATCAATGAAATGGCTTCAGTTTGAATGTGAGCCCTCTGACATTTAATTTGGTTCCCCCAGAGCCCCTGGTTTTAAATAACAGCAGTCACAGAACTCTCAAATGGACGACATTATGAGCAATATCGCCGCATCCTCAGTGGATACTGACACACACACTGAATATCCAGCGGTGCTAAAATTTCAAAAAAGATACATCAAATAGCACATGTTTTTCAGCCTAGTGGACACCTTTCCTCTTTGTGGCCATATTTACTTCAGTCCAGTGCTTTGATCTCAGGCTGTCAGCTCCATTAAAAGGAGATGAATTATAAAGGGTCATGGGGGTTGGTAAATAACCCCCTTGGTAGCTGTTTCTGTTTAGCAATTAGCATCAAAAAGTTTGATTATAAAACAGGGGTGTCGGCTTTAATTAACAATATGCAGTGAGATTTTTCTGGCATGGAGAAGGGTAGGGTGCATACAGATGTGGGAGTACTGAAGCTTTCAAAACACACAAAAACAGCAACCTTTGCATTTCGTGGGAGCTCTCCGTTCAGCACCACAAACAGACAACACACACCAGAAGACCAGAAATGCAACAACACTATTGTATTTGAAAAAAGCAGCAAAAAGAGTAAAACATCATTTTTATTCTGACCATTCAGCTCCCCCATGGCAGCTTTTAGCTGGAGTTTGTATTTTTCAGAGTGAGGAACTAATATAACTTGCAACTAAATGCTGCAAACTGTGTGTGTGTCGTGATGACGCTTCAGTCTTCCCCAACTACATGATCTTTTTTAATTCAGAAATGAGGGGATTTGATGTGTTTTCTTAAGTTTATTTGTCCAACTGATTGTGTTTCTGGCTGGCAGCACATGACAAATAAGTGCAAATCTCACCTCAAATTTGAATATTGCCAAGAGAGGATGCATTTGAGTGTGAAATTAACAACTTTACAAAGACGAATTACTAATCTTTAGACAAGTTTTTATTAAATGCACAAACTTATTTTGTGAGTGTTGGCAACCTCACTTTGAAATCACCTTTGCTACACTGATTGCTTTGCTCACAGTGGCTCAGTGGATGCCATCATCTACTGGCCTTTCTTCTCACATGCTGCATGTATTTTAGGTTCAGTGTGCTAATATGTTACTTCCATCTATCCTAATATACCTCTTATGCATGATTGCTTGTTTAAGTTCACACTGCTGTGAGTGTTTTGCAGTTTTGGGGAGTATTAAAGGCCCTACACATGGCCCCCGGGTCAACTCACACGGGTGTTTTCACTTATTTTGGAAGTACACACTGAAATTAGCTAAACTAATAACAATGATATGAGAAAATAATTTAAAAAAACACAGCATTATTATAATGGAAATTGACTCAGCTAATGTTATTATCACCAGCATTTGAAATGGTTTGACAGCTTCACAAAAAAACAAAAACATGTGAGAGTAGAACAAACAACTGCTGCAGCCTGTTGCACCAACTGTGTGCAAGCTCAAATGTGGCCTGGTTATAACATGAATTATTACTAAGTTGTCATTTATGCATTAAAGCAGTTTTGCCATGGAGATAAGTTACAAAATAACACTCAGTAACAGGTTGTACAGGTCCCTCGGGTGTAAATCATAAAATGTCAAAGATATTTGTCAGGGAAAGCAGCTATCATAACATCATTATCTAGCTTTATTGTTATTTAGTATTCTAGCTACTACAAATGGCATTTTAATGTTTACATAAGACAAAATACCTTGGTATTGGGTTTTATTTTCCTCCTTCTCTTTTCTTTGTTTCTTTCTTGCATACCTGAAGACTTGGACCTTTTTATTTTGAAATAAAATGTGAAAATAGATATGTGCCTCTTGACATCTGTACATCAGTCAGTCTGGCAATCCGGACGTGGGCTGTCTGTGATTTGCATCATCACTCAGTGCACACAGTGCGTGCAGGCCGGGGCTGATGAAAAACTGTGAGGAACAGGGGTGCAAGGTTCTTTCTGTCTTTCTTCTGCCAGGGGATCATACAATTGCTTGTGCGCGTGCATGCGTGCGTGCGTGCATGCTCACCAGACCTTGTCCAGAGCTAATCTCGAATACTACTGGACCAATCAGCCCAATTTTTTGTGTACTTCCATGACTGTATGCTGAAGGACATCTGTGATTCACAATTTTTTGAAAAACCTTGAAAAACCTTTTTTTTTTTTTTTTTAGTGTCTCCACACTGGTGACAGCCATGTTTTCAGGTCATCCGAATCTTGTGAATGCGATATCTCAAGAGCGCCTTCAAGGAATTTCTTCTTGGATGAACTGATTCAATTTTGGTGGTCAAGGTCGCAGTGACCTCTCTAAACACATTTTTGGCCAAAACTCAGTAATTCATATGCTATTTTTGACAAACTTTTACACAAATGTCTCATAGAATAAAATGATGAAGTGATGATATTTTATATTCAAAAGGTCGAAAGTCAAATTCACTGTGACATACAATGTTCAGCTCTCAATCAGTCCTCTGTACTCCTCTGTAAAAATAGTTTCTAAGTGAAGACAGCATGTTTCTCACTGGAAATTATTCACTGGAATCACACATGTATAGTTATTACTTCAATTTATCAACTTTTGTTCAAAATTCAAGGTCAATATAGTGGTAAGTTCCATGTTAAATCCCTTCGAAGTCTTCAGTACACACATTTTATGATTCTGGACAGATGTGAATGTAAACTTCAACTTGACTGGTTGAGTCACAGAACTGCGAGGCAGTAATTCTATTTTTTGACCGCTCTGTTTTATATGACCATTGACAGCTGACTTCGCACTATTCTTAACCAGCCACTAAGGGCTGCAAGTGATCAACAACTGCTTTATTTTGAAATCTTGTTTAAGCTCAGGACAACATATGTGGGGGTCCTGTTAATGCTGGCGGAACTTTGCAAATCTCTGTTGGTTGCATCTGGCAGTTGTGGTGGCATTGCAGCAGGTGCTTCACCATATGTTGCCTGGCGGGGATCTGCAGGAGGTGCCAGTTCACCTCCTGGGCACTGCCAAGGTGCCCTTGAGCAAGGCACCGAACCCCTACCTGCTCAGGGTGCCCTATATGTGGCAGCCCCATAGCCCATTTTATCACTTCTAATGATAGACTGCACGTCTATGGGTCTGCATGTATATGCATGTGTGTATATCAAGCCTACATGCATGTAAAAATTAACAATGGAATTAAAAAAAATAATTTTCCCCAAGGATTAATAAAGTATGTCTTCTTCTTCTTCTTGCTCTGTTTCTTAACATGGCCCATTACTGGGTTGAGTTCTACTTCCACGGCAGCTGAAATACTAGTGCAAGAAATGAAAAATGTTTGGTATTTTCCTAACTACAAAATGCACTTTACCTGGCCCTGTGGTACTTTTGTGCCTTGCACAGCATGCACGATGTAACGGTGGAAGGAAAGAGATGACACGATGGGAGGTAGAGTGAGGTGAGGTGTCACTTTGGTGAAAATTACGTCTTCGACATGTCGAGAACATGGTGACTGTCATCTCCTTCCTCCCAAACTCTGTCCAGAGCCATATTGCTCCTACTTCATTAATATTTGATATTCTATCTGTCAATCAGACATTAAATGGGAGAAGGAAGCACTTCTCCTGTGATGTGATGCTAAATGTGTCTTTAGTGTCATAAATGCTTTCATAGTCAGCGGGTGAATGACAGTGACCTTGACCTGACAGAGACAAGTGAAACAGCACTCAGAATGAAAATGTCCATCACAGGCGTAATGAGTGAAGGGCAGATGACAAAACTGAAGGAGGGAGTTGGTGGATGAATGCACTGAAGACTTGGGAACATAGTGAAGATCTCAGAGAGCTGAGCACACATTCCTGTCCATTAATCAAGGTTATTTCTGTACCAGCTTTTGTCCTTCCATACAGTCAGGAAATCTGGGGCTTTTAATATGTTGCTAAGTCTGAGACACGACATAGATGAACCTTTAGCTCTGATAAAGATGCAGTTGTGATGAAACGTTAGTCTGCACAATTTGCCCTTCGTTAAGCCCCTCCTCCGAACAGCATGGCCTGCCAAGCTTTGCATTTCTCTACATGTTGAAGTGGTGTGAATGGAGCTCTAAGAAGAGAGATACTCGGTGTCTCATGAGTTTGAAGGGTGTCATCTTTTTTGTTCTCTTTTAGAAACATAAAACACAAGAGCAGATGTGTGAGGAATGGATTAAACCTCATCTCTAACTGCTCTAATGTAAGCTGCGAAAGTTAGCATGTCCAGCTAACTAGCTTAATACCAGCAGTAACATCACCTCCAGCCAAACTTGTGCTACCACTGCATTTTCCAAACTCATGGCTTATTCCTAGAGTTTATATTGGGATATAGTGGAAAATCAAAGTGGGCTAACAATGATGCATCCCTCTGGTTAAGTTTATAAGAGTCATCATTTTAGCTGACAAGATCCATGATTGTTTACTTCTCTGTGGAATCCGAGTGTTTCAACAATTGCTGCCAATTTTGATGTTATAACTGCCACAGTTATCGCTGTAAATGCCATATGTGCAATGTGAGAACGGGAAGCTTGACAGTCATAGCAACAGTAACTAAGAGGGCACAAAGGATGCAAAGGGTCAATTAAAGCAGTGATTCTCAACCTGGGAGTCAGGACCCCCAAGGGAGTTGCGGGTACATTTCTAGGCGTTGCCAGATGGTTATGGAGAATAAAATAAAATAGCATATTGTGGCAAGCTGTGCAGAATGAGAGACAGGAAGCAGCTCTAAGTGCTGTCAACCCTTTAATAATATTCCACACTGAGCCAAGAATTCAAAAACACAATAGCAATGGCAATACAGCTGGCATCAAAAAAACACAACAGCCTCCTAACTAACAGTTATAACTATAAACCAGCACACGAAAATGACAATAACCAACATAAACCATCATGTTATGGCTCACAACTCAAAATCACTGAGAACCAAGGAATTAAAGGATCTGAATTAATCAGTGTGCTCCGGTCCCTTTTGTTCTCTCACAGATGAGTCTGTTTCTATTCTTTTTTGAAACTGTTACGTCACATGTTATAACAGTGGAAACCCTGTAGCCAATAAAATAACATGGCAAGATATTTAAAATTTTTGTTTACTTTTCAGGATGAGGTCTGTTCATTCAGTGCACACCAACACTGTAGTAATATTATGGTGCTAAATCATTTTTGAAAGAAAATATTCCTCTTTTTAGGGGAAAAAAGTAACATTAAAGGTGCTACATACAACATTTACCCTAGTGGTCACTGTAGAACACAAGCCTCTTACACCAAAATAAATGCACGCTTCTTTTTTCCAATAAAGTTGGGGGTAAAAATGTCTCGTCTGAACTCAGACTGCTTACAAAGCTCTGATCAAACTGTCGAGGTAGTCCTGGTGGATGCAGGAAGGACCAAGAGGGACTTGCCTGCACAAACACGCATATACACATGCATGAACATGCACACATGGTTGTCCCGGCCAAACTGAGAAAACTAAATAACAACAAATCCACAGGGACCGTGGCGTCATTCTCTGCTCAGGAAAGCATCACTCCACTACACCTTTACATATAATATAATAATTGTTTGTTGACAACTTATTGAGGCTGTATTTAGCATCGTCAAGCATCTTAATGCAAAACATTGATACACGTTTTACAATGTATTGTTAATTATAATTGGCAATACAGAGCTAATGAATAGAGAAATGATTAATCATGGAGCACGGACACTATTCATTAAACAGCACTACTTATTTATACTGCTGAATTGAATAAATATACTGGTTAGAAAGTACTGTTTAGTAATTCACTTATATATATGTATAATATCAAATCAAGTGACATTATTTAAAACAGCTGTACAACAACTGAAAAGACATCATGTACTTTAAATACATCATGCAAGAAAAACACTGATTATAAATGTCTCATCGATCATCTTATATGCACTTACAGTAAACAGTGATGACATCTTAATCAGTGTAATTTCCCATCTAGAATAAATATTTAAACATGTATTTCCCCAAACTATGTTTCCATTTTGAGTCTCTCGCTGCATTTTCTCTGCACAGCTCCAGCCCTTTGAGATCTCGGAGAGACGAGCGGAGTCTCTCACTCCAAAGAAACATCGGCATCAGCACAGCAGGTAGGGACAGCCACGGGGCAAAAACTGACAAGAGAAACAAGCCCCAGAGCTTGTGGGATGAAAGAGAATGGGAATTAATGAGCAGGTAGCTGGCTTTCCTGCAAATACTGAGCTCACACAAGTAGTATGTTTTGTTTGGGCACGGCAACCCCTCACCGCCTTACTGAGAGAAGTCTGAGAATGACTGGGGTGATTCGCTGGTTAACTGCACTAAATCTTTCAATAAACTAATTTAAAAACCAGACAGAGAAATGCACAGCATGCACTTTGAAAAAACTTCTCGTACTGAAGCAAAACTAAAACCCATTATGTGTTGTCTTTCATAATTAATAATAACTCGGCACAGTATTTGTTCAGCCTTGAATTGCAGGCCTATCCCATTTCCACTGGGCTTTGCATAGCCTCACTCAGTGTTTTTTCCAAAAATGAAATGATGTTCAACTCAAGCCATATGTCATCCTATCTTTTGGAAAACAAGGAGGCTATAAATGACTGGAAACAGTGGCAGAAGAAAAAATGAAGGGGCTTTGTAATTACGCCTGGAGATTCCAGTACGCTTGAAGATAATTACATAATTAATCCTCCATCGCTGTCAAGTGAGCTCCACTCGCCTCTCTCTGTCATTGCCTTACACTTCTAAGACCGTGTTCAAAAGACATTAGCACTGCATAAAAATGAAACGCAGACCTTTCATTCATTTTTACTGTATGAGTACACAGCGTTGGCACAGCAAAGATGCAGAGACAAAAAAAAAAAAAAAAGCAAGCAAAAAAGTTAAACCTTGCTCAACTTTTACAGCAATGTAATCCAGTGTTGTCCAGCAAGAGCTTCATAGGGCAGTTAAATACATGCAAGTACATAGCAGGTAGACAGGCTTAGGAAGTAACAGATTGCATGTAACAGGATTATGTAATAGGATACACACAGAAGTAACTGTATTTCATTACATGTATAGAGAAAAGACATAATCAGAGTACAGTTACATTTAGTAAAAATGAGGATAATTAGCAGGATTACCATTTTAAAATACATGTTAAAATAAAGAATGATATAGCCTACTACCATGCACAATGCACACACATTACAGCATCTCATGAGTCTCACAACACCACTCTGGTTAGTGAAACTAATCTTGCAGTCAATTCATTACTGTGGCCTCTTGTGAAAAAATGCTTTACTGGGTGGAAATTATTTGATCTTTAAATCAAGGAGGTTTGCCTGGTTTGCCTAATGAAGGTCTAGTATCAAAACGCCACAAAAAAAAAAGATATTTTGCAAGTTAGACAGTGTGCGGGAGTCCTTTATGCAACTTTTTGGTCTGCTCAATTCTCTCCAACGCACCTGTCTTATCTAACAGATGTGCGAAGTGCTTCCTTTGTTCTTGATCTTTAAATCAGAAAAAGGAGGAACAACATCACAGTACAGTGAAGTTCTGCCTTTAGCTGTGACTGCCATCATAAGACTCAACATCAAATTTAAAGCAACCACGGTGAGATCAGTCACAAACTGCTAATGACAGTACAGAGACCAACTGTTAATCTATCTATCTATCTATCTATCTATCTACCCACCCTGTGAGTTGTTGAGCTTCCTGATGGGCACAAGCACTTTTCTCACTTTAGAAAAGTCATGTTTTAATGTTTACCGTGCCTGTAAAAGCAATAACATCTATAAAGGGGCCATCGGGAAGCAGCAGATCAGGAGAACTCTGTTTGCTGAAATGACAGAAAGCCTTGAACGAGGGCATGGTTTGGGGAGACTAAGTGTTTCAGTGATCTATGTTTGATTGGCTCTAGCAGCTAAATGTCAAAAAGAAATTGCATCAGTGAAAGATCAGGTACAAAAATCAGCTACTAAATTATAAAAACAAAATCCTGAGACGGTGCTTAATTTTAGCTTCATCAGCTCAGCAGGGAATCCTTGTGATTGTGTTTACCTGGAATATCTTTAATAGTGAAATAAATTTTAGTTGAAATAAATGCATCTGAATTATGAGTGAGATGCTTTCCAATTCTTGACGCTGTTTAATCCAGTGTTCATTGCAGGGTGGCATGAGGTAGAACCCATGAGGTAAAACATATAATGTAACTATAGTTGAATTATAGTGATCTGTATCATGTGGAAACAATGAACAAAAAAGAGTGTTTTCATGCCAGCAAGGCTGTTATTACATGTTCAGGTGAGCAGGATGTTTTCCAGACATTTGTCATTCTGGAGCTTGGGATAATTTACATCCCAATGTTCAGAGAAATTCTGTTCCGTTTTGTTGCTAATTTCCTCAATGACATTCTTTGTGGTTCAGCTTTTTGCTTTGCAGGGGTATGAGAGGGCGTGACAATGTACTGCTTCCAAAGGAAAAGTTTGATAACCACAAGTTTATATTATTATATATTAGGTTAGCCATAACAGTTTGTTTTATTCACAGGCTGATGCAACTTGTGATTTATGCACCACTTTATGATTTTAAAACTTGAACTCCTTTGCAAAGGCAAAGCTTTCAATTTAGCAGTTGATCTATGTTCTGCCCCTCTGCGGTCATGAGCTTTGGCTCAGACATCCGGGGGGAGCCTGGATGTCCTTTGTGCCGAAAGGAGCCGGCTGAGGTGGTTCTGACCATCTGATTAGGACAGCTCCACGCCATCTCCCTCTGGAGGTTTTCTGGCCACGTCTCACTGGGAGGACACCCCGAGGTAGATCCAGGAACTAGAGGGTGACACAGGAGTGGATTTTCGCTCCTGTCTCAGCAAAAATACTCCTGTCCCGTTCCTGTCAATTGACAGTCCACACAAATTGTTACCTACGTATTTAAATGCAAAAAAACCTGACCAATTATTATTATGATTCCTCCTCTCGCTCACTCCTATTGACTTTTTTTTTCCCCTGTCACATCCCAGTCCCCTGATGAATTGTGAAATTGACTCCTATCCCATGGGGAAAAAAATGTGCTCTGCCCAGAACCCACTGGAGGGATTACATATCTCATCTGGACTGGGAACGCCTTGGGATCCCCCGGGAGGAGACGGAAAGGGTTTCTGGGTAGAGGGATGTCTGGAATACCCTGCTTAGCCTGCTGCCACCATGACCCGACCCTGGATAAGCAGAAGAAGATGGATGTGTAGGTGGGTGGATAGATAATGACTTTCATGACACTATGTTGAGCATTTTACAAGGGAGAAAAAAAATCATGTGGAGAAAATTAAGAGCAAACAATTGTGAAAGGACACTGTTGGTGAAGAGATGTCATGGTGACTTATTTCTATGAATCATGGAGAGGCTGGCCATGGTGCAGATGAATTTAAACACTTCACAATATGATGCATAGAGAAGCGAGTAGTTGCCAAGGAACAACTAAATGATTAATGCATTTACTAACTGTTTCCCAATGATTCATTAATATAGTATCTCCCAGTCAGTCCTCAACATTGTGTACTTGGTCATAAGTATCTGTAAATCAAACAACTCATTCATAATTACTTAATCGTAATTAATCTTTCTGAGCCCCCTCAAGTAAACTGATACATCATACCAAGTGGTCCTTCATTAACTCGTGATTACTTTACCATCACTTACCCTTTAATAATCATGATGGGGAAGTCTGTTCTTTAGTAACTCATCATTGTGTGCTATATAGTCTTCAGATCAGAGTTATGGCAGCGACACACAGGATGTGGAAGTGCCACAAAGCACCCCAAGGCGCTGCCTGCTTCTATTCAGTGCCCATGTTATCCATTGGGCTGAACACACAAAACGCTACGCAGCCAGCTCGCAATCTGCAGGTATAGTTTAGGCATCTATTCTATCTCTTCCACATGATATAATCCAATATATTATATAGAAATTATATAATATATATAATGTAAATGACCTGATTCTGATAAGTGATAAAATATTCAGCTCCTACTTTCCAACTCCAATTATTCTTTTCCCCACATTATGAAATGTAAAAATCTCTTTAAAACAATCTTCTTTATTTATTAGAAATACTATCACTGCTGTTTGTGGTTGTCTTTCATTTTTTTAAATAGGCACTTATTCCACATATTTTTGATGGATGTGTCCATAGAGGGGGAGAGGATCAAGCAGGGCACAAACACACCCACACTGATACAGGCAGGAAGGAAGCCCCTCCTTGCAGATCACCATACAATCTGGTGGTCTGCTTTATACCCAGGAACATATGAAAAGCTTTAAATACATGAGGTTAAAGATCAGCTCCATGTGTGATTGCAAAACAGCAGATGGGCAGAATTGCTTGTTGACTTTTCAAAAAAATGCGCTTCTTGTGAGTTCAGTAACAACTCACAGCAACTTTAGGAACAACTCACATTTTTGTGTACCATATTGTAAAATGTTACCATTTAATCACTTTGTCGTACAAATCTGTTGCTATGACCATAAAAAACAAATTGACTTAGTTTTTTGTGCATGTCAGGAATGTCATGATTAACAAAGGAATATGTAACAATTGCACAAACAAAAATGAGTACAACAGTCCAAATAGCAAGTTCGAGCCACAGACAGCATATTGAATAGCTTGAAATCCGTTTTATTGTACGATCTATGGTTGAAGAGAGTTGTTTCCCCAGCCTCCTTCCTCCCTAGACTTGAGGAAGCTCAGGCAGGCTGCAGGAACACTGCAGAAACGTAAGATGAGTGCAATATTGTAAATGACAAGCTATGAGAAGTCAGACACTGTAAGTCTGTGTATGTCTGTCAGTGCAAAGTTAAGCCAGTTATCCTGAAAAAAAAAGCCTACTGCTCCGAAAATACACACTCTGGAGTTTGAGTTCAGTGATCGTCTGCTGTATTTCTGTAGTGCACTGCATGCAAATTACTAACTAACTAAGAAAAAACAGTAAAATGTTGTTTGTATCATAACATTAGAAGCACCTTTAGGAGAAATTCAGTGATTTTACACATAAATTTCAGATTAATAGTCATGGGGAGTGTAATGTCATCAGGGGTTATCTCAGCTCGGGTGTGGGCTGGCTGAATGTGGCGTTGGTGTTTAGTTTCATCCAAAAGCATGTAATTACACAGAAATTAGCAAAATAATCATCTTAGATTAAACAAAAATGAAAGGATCCCCCTCAGCGTGACAAAGCAAGCAAAATTGTATCATACAATGCAGTTGTGACTGAATTAGTGCGTGTGTCATGGGTTTAATAGAAACATTATCACTGTCACACTGGTACAATGAAACTCATATCAACATGGCATTATTTCATCAATGTCGACCCTGATTAAAACCAAACAAATGTTGTTAGAGCGTTTATCTCAGTCAATAAGAATCAGACAATATAATATTACGCCTGAGCTGAAATTATGAGTGAGTGAGTGATATTTCCGTGATGCACAGCAGCACAGAAGTCCACAGTGAGGACCTTGAAAGTGCTGATCCAGGTAAAACCATGTATCACAGACCTGGACGGCTGCCAGAGGGAACCTGAGCATTAAAGAAGCCATCACACAGACATTCAGGAAAAATATTGACTGAATGGGAGGCAATCGTTTTAGAAAGTATAAGCAAGTTAACTTTAGCAAGTTAAATAAGGCGGGAAAAAACTGCTGATTAAAACTTAGTCTTATTTATGTAACTTCCAGCCACCAGCGGCAGCACTGATTACCCAGCCGCCCCCCTGCTGTGAGACAGGGAAGAAATCATCTTTGATTTCAAAATGAATCATCTGAATGAATCATGAATCATTTTTTTTTAAACCCAGACCTCTTAGCTTTTTCTGAAACTGAGTGCAATTACCATAAAATAAATCTACCCTCAACACGCAGGTGCGCTCAACTAATCATCACAGGATTGGTGACCAGGGGTGTAAGTGCAATCCCGATGCAGCATGGTGCAATGTGTTTTGTTTTTTTGTTTTTTTTATGGAGAAGAGGCTGGAGCAGGAAGAATCCATTATTTGTAGGAGGAATACAATATCAGCAGGTGGAGACAGGGTGACTTCAATAACGTCAAATCATATCAGCTGCTCTTATCCTATCTAAATGCAGCAGACAGTTTAATGTGCCATGGAGGAGAGTCCCGGGTGGCTTCTCTGATGGAGAAAATGAAGGAGAGGAGTCGCAAGGCAAAAAATATAACCTCCTGTGTATTAAGGTGTAGCGTCACACATACTGTATTCATTTAAATGAGAAATATGTAAGAACCTAGTGTTCAGAAATGAGTACTGCAGTCCAAATAGTGCAGTGGAGCCATAAACGGTATATTAAATAAGTTGAATCCCTATTTAATATACAGTCTATGGTTGAAGTGAATTGTTTCCCCGTGCCCCCTCCTCCTACTCAAAGCTCATGTGGGTTGTAGAGGCACTAAACAGGAGCGCAACCAAGCACATTATACTTTAAGAATGACAAGTGATGACGAGTCTCACACTGTAAGTTGATCAGATTTTTATATCCGTCAGTTGTCTGTCAATGCAAAGCCACGTTTGTCATCCTGACAACAAAATCCCAATAAAATAATCAATAATTCCCCTCAAATGCACTAAAACTAAAGTAACCAGGCTGTTTTGAAAATGTAAGGTGTAGAAAGTATAGATATTTGTGTTAAAATGTGGGGGGTAAAAGTAATGTTGGAAAAATAAATAAATAAGTAAAATGCAGGTACCTGACAAATCTACTTAAGTGCAGTGACAAAGTATTTGTACGCAGTTACTTCACACCTCTGCTTCCAAGAGATTATTGATGATTTCTTATGATTCATAAACTTATGTGCAAAAAAACCCAGTTATTCCAAACCAGAATGGATAATTCAGAGAACATGTTGGCTGTGGGGTTGTTGTCAGAGCTGCTGTTTTTTTTTTTTAGCATGTTTCCTTTATCTCTTATGACATATCATGGTCATTCTATGATTTAGCACAGTACATATGCTACAGGTTTCCTTCTTATGTATAAATTAACAAAATGAGCTAAAAATGTATATTTTAGGAGCTAATGAAATGTGTTATAGGCAGTACAGATTCCACTGTAACTGTTAACAGACCAGAAAACTAAAAATAAACATTATTTTCCAGGTTTAAAGTTTAAATACTGCAAATGTCTGTGTGCACTCCACAAACTAAAGCACCAACTTTGTGTTCATGCAATTTCATGCCAAAATTGCATCTCACCATCTGATCTGCATAAAACACAGGTGCACCTACCTTGGCTCAAGCAGCTTTGCACAGGTAACCATGAAATTGCAGAACAGGCCTGCATAATGAGTAAAAATATAGACTTGCACCCAACAGAAATGACACTGCAACTGCATTTAGTGTAGGTGCCATCAGTTAGGTTTCCATCCAGATTAAGCAAAGTTTGTGTGTTTGTAACGTGTGTTTCTGTCCACTACCATTATGTGATTATTAGCAGTTGGTTCGTCAAGAGAAACAGCTACTGGAGCTAATTGTTCAGTTGGGCTCTATGAAATCACTGCATAAGAAGAGAGCGCAACAAAATGAAGTAATTAAATGAGCTCCAAACAAACCTCAAAAGGTGAAAAACAGAGTAGAAAACATGATGGAAATATAGCATTTACATTTTCTTCACATATTCATTTGAGAACAGATCTGATGTTTACGTCCGCTGGGATCTTTCATCTCAGTGGTGGATGTTTAAATCACATGCTACATGTATATGTCATGATTTACTTGCTCTGTTTCCATTGCACTTCCGCTTTTATTAATAAACCACACTTTTCCATTTCAGCCAAGTGGAAAAACTTTACAACTATTTCAAGATTTTTTTTTTAAGTGCATAAAAAATGGTGGAAACTGATACATTATCACATTCACCATCTCTTTGCAATAGAGCTCACAAGTTTCAGGTTGGTTATCCTCTTTGCCACCTCTTTGTAGCTTTATCAAAGACAATGCCTTGACTGTCTTTGATTACCATTATGATTTGGCCATCAGGGTCTACATCATTATTTATTACCAAGACTGTTATGGTTTGGGGTTTTTAATTTAGCTATGTCCTGTTTTATTTTGGAAGAGCCTTCCCTCATGTGTCTTATTTCATGTCTTTGTCCTTTTTCCCAGCTGTTTTCTGTTTCACCTGTGTTTATAGTTAATTGGTGTATTTAGACTGTGTGTTTCCCTCATTGCCAGTTAGTCTTAGTCAAGTGTTCCAGCCCCTGACCCAGAGTTTCCCTATGCTTTGTTTGTTTGCTTTTGCTGGACTGTTTCACTGATTTTGACCTGTGCCTGCCTGACTAGTCATCCGTAAGCCATTTTGTATGTTTTCCTTTGCAAATAAATCATTTGAACAGCACAATCCCTGCCTTCTGAGTCAGAGCTTCGGTCCATTCCCCTGTGTTTCTGCTTCAGACTCATTTGTGATCACATAAAAACATGAGCACTCAAACTCGTAACGGCTTTAAATTTTTTATAAGTAAACACGTACAGCTTATACCTTAATTGATGCAAAGTGAGCCTCTACTGCAGCGCACAGTATGTTGCTGACTGTGGGTCCCACGGAAACAAATCAGTGAAAGAAAGAGAAATATAATTGGTTATATCCTCAATTAAGTCTTGCTCCATGAAAGCTTTCCATGAGCTTTTTGTAACTAAAGCTCAGTGGAGAAAAGCTGCTGCAATTGGCACCCTGTGAACATTAAAAATTAAAGGGTTAACGGCAAATTCATGCTATAAATCAACAATGTAATTACAGATTACTTAATTCTGGTTCCAAATCCACTGATCAATAACGTATACCATCTGCTGCCGTGCACACATTCTCACAGCACAATCCTTTTATAAATGTGTTACTGTTCTGAAAATTGATGGCTTGTGCAAAATGGCCTTTTCATAATTTTGGTGTCCTCTTAAAGTTTCGTCCATTTTTTTCTTTAAAATTGAGAATGTGAGAGTAGATGTTGTTTTCTTCTGATTTGTGGCCATGTTTAACCCCGTAGAGACTGCAGCCAGTGTTAATACAGTATATGAAATAGCTTTGATTCTTTTTCCTCTCTTATAATGTGAGTAAATCAGATAATGTGCACTGACATAGTGACGTAACACAAACCGAGTGCAGTGCCCTCTACAATATAATGATTGGCACGTGTGTATGAGTCCCAGTCAGGCTTTTAGCTGAGTTTCTGCTCCTGGCCAGCTGTACGGATGGATGTCCAGGGGGCATTCAGAGATTCTGCCCTTGTTTATGTATTCATGTCAAAGTCATTTAGCCTTTTCTGATGAAGAATATATGGAAATGGATTTTACGGTGCACTGAGTTAAGAGAAATGAGAAGAATATCAAAAATACATAAATGAAGATTTCAGTAAAATGAATTTTTTAAGCTATGATCTGCTTGAAGTCGGACACATTAGTACTGAACCAGCATAGATATTCAATATTCAAATATAGTCAGTATCATATAAGTAGGACAGATCTATGTGCTTCTATATATGTTTCATAATGAATTATTATTTAATAATTCTTAACTCAGTACACGTGTTCTAAACTCTCTATTGCTGAACTTTTCACCAACAGCTTTCATTTTGTGCATTTCATATGTCCAGTAATGTTAAGAATGTGTTCAGCTAGGTGGACGTTTAGCTCAGTGGGTAGAGCGTCTGACCCATGTATGGAGGCTGTTAGTCCTCTGCAGCGGCCGCTGGTTCGACTCCCGCCTTCGGCCTTTTGCTGCGTGTCATCCCCTCTCTCTCTGTCCCCTTTCCTGTCTCCACTTCAGCTGTACTATCGAATAAAGGCAAAAATGGCCAAAAAAAAATAACTTAAAAAAAAAAAAAAAAAGAATGTGTTCAGCTAGTGTGCTGACAAGTTGCCACCCTTCCATTTAAAGGCATGACCAGAATAACATGGAAATTAACACAATATCTACATCAGAGTTCCCTCTGATACAAATGACGTGCGTCATTTTTAAAGATCCACCACTATTTGAAACCAGGAGTCATACTCTCATTTTATCTTTTGCATGACTCATCTGCAGCAGACTCATCCCAGAGGCTCTCATTCTTCACTCTGCAATGAGGGCAATCCCTGCGCGACCACCTCTCTAAGCACTTTGTGACAGTCCCTAAAGGCTACAGTCCAGCTTCCAGTGAACATTTTAGAGCACAGGGTAGAAGCTGAGTTCAACTAAAGCTGCTGACCTCAGCTCTCTAACCTTCCCCATTAGCAGCCCAGATATTTCTTTGCATTTAGCATGCAGGAGCTAGCTCCAGGCTTGGTGCATAAATTTAGCGATGGTGGATGTTTGTTCTAATTAGATTTATGGGTAGGAAATGTTTGGAGAAGCAAGACAGAACTGTTTTATTATTAAGCTCGGAATCAGGTCAGATGAAAAGAGCAGCAATGAAATGCACTTTGATATTTATGAGCTCTGAAAGCGAAACAAGGTACCCAGCTGTAAAAAGTGGGGTATACAGTCATTTTTCATGGCGAAAAAAGAATTGTTTGCAAAACTCCCATGGTGCAAGCATATAGAACTGATTTATGACCACAAATCCATCACACCTTAAGTCAAATGAGTCAAACCAACCTGGTGAAAAAAATATCCTGCAAATACCCATTAATTATTAAAGTTACATACATAATCCACAATAATAATATTCAGCTGTAGTGCATTATTTCTTTCTTCTTTTAATTTTATTTCCCTCACATCATTGTCATGAAAATGAGAACTCATTTTTGCATCTTATCAGCTGTATAGAAAATATGTACTGTTACACATGCTTTCAAAAATTTCAAGATGCATTTTCTTATCTACTGTACCTTCTGCCCAGTAATAAATTCTTAGTGTGATCAGACCGTCTGATAGGCTGTAAACTCCCTCGAGAAGCCTGTCATGCTCTGCTGCTTTTTGTGATACTGCAGTGAAAATAAGAGATCTATGGGAAGATGGCTTAAACACAATTATTTTCAGCAGTCATCTCACTGCTGCCTGTCTTTCACAATCCCATAGAATTCACTGCAGTCAGGCCAAAAAATTAAGTTTATAGTTAATTGGCCTTGTGATTGAATTTTGAATGAATAAATGAGCTGGGAGGCTACAATGCGTTAAAACAACATTAGCTTATCAATCATAATAATTATAATGAAACATTTCGGTGTGTGTTTTAGGCAGGACCACAACAGTGATTAATCATCAACTTCAGTCAAGCTTTACAGCTGAAGAAGAGTATACTTACTGCATGTTACTGGTAACTAGAAGAGTGATCCCGGACAGGAAACAGATGGTGAAGCACCTGCTGCAATGCCACCACAACTGCCAGATGCAACCAGCAAACTTTTCTTAGATGAGAGTACAGAGGACTGATAGAGAGCTGGACATTATGATGTCACAGTGAAGTTGACCTTCGACCTTTTGGATATAAAATGTATCACCTCATCACTTTATTCTACTAGACATTTGTGTGTAATTTTGTCATAATAAGCACATGAATTCTTGAGTTGTAGTCAATAAAATTTGTTTAATCAGGTCACCATGACCTTGCATTTGGCCTTTGACCTTTAACATCTGATGAGTCCAAGTGGACACTTGTAACAAGTTGGAAAAAATTCCCTCCAATTATTCCTAACATAATATCGCCTTCACAAGAATGGGACGGACATGAGGTCACAATGACCTTGACATTTGACCACCAAAATCTCCTTGAGTCCATGTGGAAATTTGTGCCAGGGTTGAATAAATTCCCTCAAGAGTTATTGAGATATTATATTCACAAGGATGGGATGACCTGAAAACATAAAGTCGCGTGCGGCCACACCTGTCACAGGCGTGGAGGATAAAAAGGTTTTAAAAAGGTTTTTCAAAAATGAAACACAAAGGTCCTTCAACATACAGTCATAAATGTGCAAAAAAAATGAGGCTGATCAGTCCAATAGTATTCAAGATTAGCTGCAAACGCATGCAAGCAATCCCATAATCCCATACTGCATACTATTTGAATTACCCTTAGCATGAAAAACACTAATAAGCTGATAAAGAACATTACAGTATTCACTTGGCTACTGTAATCATCCAAAGTTATCATAGTTGAGGAGGCACAGTCATTACATAATTAAGAAAAAAATGTATAACTTCTAATTTCTTCATAGCACATTGGTTAATTTGCCATAGTAACTGCATGCAGTGTGGTTTGCTGTAGTCGACTGAAATAGAATTACAAGCGTCCCACCTGGCTGGTGTGAGACTCAGAGGAGTCAGCTAATTGAATAAACCAAACACTACAATTGAGTCTTGCAATGTGACCTCGTACAGTCCACAGCACATCCATTTATATTCCATCTGCTCTGAATTAAGGATGTGCACATTCTCATTTCTGTCCCTGCTGCTCCAAGCAAAACAACCACTGTTGATCAGACTCAAATAAGCGCTGCCAACTGCCTGAATGAGATGAAAACAGCTGCCAGGGACTTGCAGGTGGAATCCAACTACATTATTGCGTTTTAGATATCAGTGCAACTATTAATATTGAGGTTTGGCATCTGCTATTTCATACAGTGCAGTGGGCTATTTGTTAAAGGCTTATTATAATAAAATCCTGCTATGAAAACAGATAAAATTACTCATCAAGGCAGGATCAGGCATCAGGCAGTTTGGCCTTATGCCTCTCAAAAAATTATACACCCTGCAGACCCTGCACTGCCCCAGCTGATTTCACTGTTTTCTCTTCTGCCTCTTTGCTGTCAATATTACTGTTAGACACCAGTGTCTATTGTTGAAATTCTGACTGGGCAACATCAAGTGCAATGCTGCACACATAAACAGGGGTCGGTTAGACTTGAAGCCCGATGTGAACCACTGGAAAAAACAGCCTATGTAAGTATGGAAACTTGCAGCTGAGACAGAGCACTCAGGTCGAGCGTGAGAAAAGGAACTGCAAAGATGGACAGAAGTGTTGTTGACGTGATATAAGCCTCTTCAATCACGAAGCCTAATGTTATTCTACAATTCTGTGGTTTACAGTGCAGACTTGAGTCTCTGGAGTCTACTAACAGCTAGATCTGTGCTATATATGCTTCTCTCCTCTTCAGTGCATTGCTGGATGTGCTGTCTCTATGGAAGCCCATTACCACCAATGAGATGAAAAAAAGGATCCTGTAAGTCATTATAATGAGACACTTTCTCGGAATGAATTATTATCTTGTGATAACGAGTTAGCATCTCAAAGTAAAGACATATTATCTCAAAATAATCAGAACTTTCTCACTATTATTCAGTGTCTATTTGGGGGAGGTTTCTCATTATTTTAAGATACTAACTCATTATATATCTCATACTATTTAGGAAGACATCGTCATATAGTCTGACCTCTTACTGATTTCCAGTGTCCTTGCACTAAGCGTTAACAATGTAGGAAAAAGATTAATAAGAATAAAATCATCCTTAACCCTAAAGTTAAATTCATTACATTATATCTGTGGTATTATAGTCATTGTTTTATTTGTTGGCCTTGCTGCTCTGGCATTTGCCCTTTTTGCCCTCAAAAGGTTAACAACACTGAAGGCCAAGTGGCCTTACCCCTAAAGTGATGAAATTTCAGGCCTCTTACTCATAATTGCACATAGTAGCTGCATTAAGAGCTAATTAAACAAAAGTTTATGTTAACTTATTTAAGCGCCAAAATTAGATCTTAGATTTTAGATGTGGTTTTATTGTGCTATAGCATAAGTCTGCCTACATTACAGTAATGTAATGTGAACAGACTAGCTGTTCTATTATTCACCTTTGCCCAGTTAGTCATTATATTCACATTAAAGATGATTTTTAATCAAAAATTTCATTTTGTTAATATTTTGTGAAAGCACCAGTCATCCCTACAGTATCTTTGCAATATTGATGTTGGGATATTGTGATATTTGATTTTGTCCATAGGCCTGTCACCCAGCCCTGTGAAAAATGTTGCCTGGTTCTAGACCTTTGAATCTGGCCACTCCACCGAGTTGACTGATTAATCTGGCATCATGACTTGAATCAGCAGTATTTTGATTAAAAAAAGCAATCGATCCAATGATCATAGCTGGGGGGACTGTGAACCAGAACCAAGGAGGAGTAATACCAGCGGTAACCACTATCATTTAAAAGTACCAGTTTCTGTAACATCTGAACACCTCTCTGCTCAGGGCATTTATTCAAAGCAGAGATGTTTTTTGTCATCTTGAGAAGATTCCCATCTGCCAACTTGCCCCTCTAGTGAATGGTTTGGGAAAGTAGTCAGAATGAAGGCAATATCAGCCTGAAGATGAGAACAGAGAGTAACAAGTTGACAATTCTGTCTGATAGTATGAAAAAAGGCATCTCATTATTTTGTCCAGAAACATTTCACATTTCTTTTTAGTTTAAGTCAACCTTTGTCTAGTGTGTGACTACAGGCCAACACAGTGGCCAACCATAACTTCTGTTTAATGCTAGTGATCATATCTCAATCCAACTGAGAGTGTCAGACCCTTGACTTTAGTACCAGAATTTAGTTTCTTCCTTCTTGGAGCTGAGTGCACAAAGCCTTATTAGCATTACAGTATGAATTATGAATGACCACAGAGCTCTATATAAAGGCTTATGTTATTCGTGTACTGTATTATTAAACAGAAAACTGTTTTGCATGCCAAGCTGGAGCAATGGAGTTGCCGAATGCTTGAAGTCTCACCATTATCTTGGATGCCAGATGTATGTATACGTGTGTGTGTGTGTGTGTGTGTGTGTGTGTGTGTGTGTGTGTGTGTGTTGTGTGCGTGTGTGGTGTGTGTGGTGTGTGTGTGTGTATCTTGTTACAAGATAATGAGGTTCTACCCAGAAGCATTTGCTTCTAAAGAACCTTTTTTTGAAGAAAAGGCTCATCAAAGGTTCTTTGTAAGACTAAGGCTTCCATTCATTCGTCCAAAGAACCCTTCTTGGGAAGGTTGTTGAAAGTATGAAAGCAGCATTGTTGCAAGACTTTTGTAAATAAAGTTTTTACACACTAAAACTTGTCTCCTCAATTTAAACACTGGTAATCATTACATAGACTACTATAATGGTGGATGACCACAATATACAATATATGATGGTTCTCAGTAGAACCCCCTGAATGGGTTTGAGATGAAACCCATTAGAATGTACAAGAATTCTCGGTAGAACCCACTGGATGGGTTCTACATGAAACCATTTGAATATAAACGGGTTCTTGGTTGAATCTTGTTCTTGTTAGCATCCTGCAACATGGTTCTTTGTAGAAACCTCAGAAGATGAGGGGGTTAATGGTTAAACTTTGAATAAAAAAGGGTTCTTGGTGGAATCTCTTGCGTGGGTTCTAGATGAAACAGTTGGAATATAAAAGAGTTCTCAGTAGAATCCCTGGGTGGATTCTAGATCAAACCCTAGAATATAAAAGGGTTCGTTGAAGAACCTTGATCTTGTTAGAACCCCAAAACATGGTTCTTTGTAGAAACCTCAGAAGTCAAGAGGGTTAATAGTGAAACTCTTGGAATATAAAAGTCTCTTTGACAGAACATCCTGGATGGGTTCTCATTAAACCCTTGGAATATGAAAGGGTTCTGGATATAGCCCCGCAGAGAGTGTTCTGGGTGGAATCATTCCATCATATTCCCTTCATGTTCCCTATAGAAGCACTCATACAGGATTCTGGAAGAACCTTTCACATGTGGTTCTATGTCTAACCCTTTATGTTTGGTTCTAGGTAGAACAGACCAGTTGGAACCTATATAAAAGATTCTACCATGGACCAAAAAGGGTTCTCTTACAGGGACAAGCCAAAGAACCTTTTATGGTTCGAGTTAGCACCTTTATTTCATGATGCTCATTCACATAAATTCTACCCACTGACAAAATTAAAAACAGTTATGTTTGACACAACGCTGTTTGGCACTTTGTGTCTTTACTCTGAATGAGAAAACTGTTATCCCTGCAGGCCAACACATGAACAAATTTCAGAGCAGGCACTTTAGTTTATTAGTTGTGTCCTGCTGAGTACACTTAAGGCTATGAGCCCAATTAGGCACATTTGCTACTCTCCCAGCCTCGGTGCCGGATCATTGAGTCATTTTTCATGCCTATGCAAACAAAAAAAGGACATGTTCATTCTTAAACTGTGCTTAAAGTTCACAAATTACTTGACATTACATTTAATTAGAGGAACATGGGCTCTCCCAAGGACATCTGGAGAGAGCATCCACAGAGCCCAGTATCCTTTTAATAAACAGTATATACCTGAGCTAACTGAGATACATACTCACTTGTGTTCAGAGCTCAGTAAATCATTTAGCTTGAGTTAAAGCAGAGAGGGAGATTTTTTTTGGTATAAGCAGTCCCCTCAATAGCTTGTCTCGGCAATTAGGCTAAAAGGCACTTGGGAAATTTTAAGCTGCTGCATGCCTAGATTTTTCAGGTTGGCTTTGATACATCAGACTCTTTAAATATATCTGAAGACTCTTGGGAAAGCCCCAATGATATGCCGAGCGTCTGCACAACAAATGAAGCCGTCATCAGACAGAAAGCAGAGTGCGAGATGCCGCAGAGGGAGATAAAGTGGAGACAGAAAGTGGGCTGGAGTTGTCATTCCATGTGCCGCTCTGCAGTTCAAAGTCCACACCCCCACTCACATCATTCAGACACACACCAAGTTTGAGAGAAGCCACCCACTTACTTGTTTTGTAATTGGGAGCAGGGAGGGTGGATGCCTCTTTGACACATCAGAGTCTCCTCAGCAGGGATGCCTCTCCCCTCTCAATCTCTCCACCACCACCCCAAACAGGAATGGAGGGCAACATGCCCTTGAGGTAACATTTTCTATATTAAATTGAAAATCCATCAAAATGAACTTTTCATTTCATTTCAATAATCGAGTCGAAAAGACAGAATCTGTGATTCTCCCAGGATTATCTTTTCTCCACTCCCGCCTACTTGCGGCGTCCTACATGTATCCAAAAAAGAAACCAACACTTCAAAGACGGCACGGCGTAGCTTACCTGTTGTTATATCATACTTGATGCCATATAGACTTTCTTCTTAAAGGAGAATTTGAAAATGTAAAAGACTTTGCAAATCAAAACTATGAAGCCTATGCTCTTGGAAATGAGGGTTCCACAAGGGTTCTGCCTTAAGGGCTGAACCCTTTTTGACGGGTTCTTTGTAAGACTACAGATTTCACTGAAAAGCCTCTTAATCAACATTTTGGACCAAAGAGCTCTCAAGTATGGCTGAGATCCTTGAAGAACTCTTTTGTCAGGGTTCTTTGCAGCATAATATAAAAGGGTTCTTGGTAAAACATCCTGGGCGGGTGATACATAACACCCTTGGAATATAAAAGGGTTCTTGGCTCTGGATGGGTTCTCAATGAAATCCTTGTAATATAGACAGGTTGCCAGTTGAATCCCTGGGTGGGTTCTTGGTAGTACCATTAGAGAGTGGAAAGGTTCTGGATGTCCCTGGACAGTGTTCTGGGTGGAACCATTACATCATAGAAGGGTTCTCTCTCATATTGGGTTCTGGGTGGAACCTTTCGTAGATAGTTCTAGGTGTATCCCTTTATATATATTTCCTCTATTTCACCTGGTAAAAAGTTTCATTAAGATTAAAAATCTATTTTTCAAGAGTTATGTTGGGTTCTAGGTAGAACTCTCTGAAAGGGTCCCAACCTTTATAAAGGTTCTACCAGGAACCAAAAAGAGTTCGTATGGGGACAAGCCAAAGAATCTATTATGGTTCTGGTTATCACCTTTATTTCCAAGAGTAGTTACAACAGCATGACCAACAGGGCTAAAAAATGTTCAGACTGAATCTAATTGTGACCTTAAGATCAATTATCAAATCAAATTGCGGATTTGGAAAATCGTGACCCCCCCTAGTGACCATACAAGCTCAACTCTACATGCAGAAACTTTGGGGTGTGCGAGACAGACCACATGACAAAGCAGCTGGACGCGGACAAACACAAAGTAGTTCTGTCTAGTTTCTGAAAATGGGCTCACTGTTCTGTTTCACTGAGCTCTGATTGGCAAACTTCATCATAACAACACAAAGACAGAGAAAACAGAACAGTGTTCTATTTTTAAGTCTCGAGCGCCAGTGCAACAAAATGACTGAGCTTTCTCAAGCCAAGCTGCTCACCGGGTTGCTAAAAAATTTAAAGGATAGTCAAGGACAGTTCACACTTTGGCTTGTGTATTCTAGCATGATGCATCCACAGGTGTCTACACAAAAGCAGACACGCAGGGGTGCTAATTTTACATGTAACTAGAAGACAGCACTCAGTAGAGTGCAGATACCTACCAAGCAACAGATGGTGAAGCACCTACTGCAATGCCACCACAACTGCCAGATGCAACCAGCAGAGATTTGCAAAGTTTCACCAACATTAACATGACCCCCACATATGTTGTCTCTAGCCGAAACAAGATTTCAGGGTGAAGCAGTTGTTGATCATTTGCGCCCTCTAGCACCAAGTGAAGAAGAGTGAGAAGTCAGCTGTCAGTGGTTGCAAAGTGTTACGTGCCACTGTGTGTGTGTTTGTGTTGTGAACTCTCCTCTGCCCAGGTCAAGTTAAAATTTACATCAGTGTCTGTTCAGATCATATAATGTAAGTAGTGACGTTATGGAATTTATTACAATACTGACCTCTAACTTTTACGGAAGTGTATTTTTGGCAAAAATGGAAGTTCTCACTATACATGCATGATTCCAGTGAATAATTTCCAGTGAGAAACTTGCTGCTCACTTAGAGACTATTTTTACAGAGGAGTACAGAGGACTGATAGAGAGCTGAACATTATGATGTCACAGTGAAGTTGACCTTGACCTTTTGGAAATAAAATATCATCACCTCATTCGTTTTATCCCGTTAGATATTTATGTATTAATTTTGTCATAATTAGTGTATTAATCCTTGAGTTATGGCCATAAATGTGTTTAGTGAGGTCATTGTGACCTTTGACCACCAAACCTGAATCAGTTAATCGTTGACTCTGGCATTCTTGAGATATTGCATTCACAAAAATGTGATGACTCAAAACTACAATGCCTGTGGTCACAGCTAGAGTGGAGCCATAACAAATGTACTTTGAGGTTTTTCAGAAAGTGTGAATAACAGAGTCCTTCAGCATACAGTCTTTAATGTGTATAAAAAAATATTAGATTTTCGGTCCAGTAGTATTTGAGATTAGCTGCAGACAAGCTTCAGGTCTGTTGATCATGCATGCATGTATTTATATGATGAATTGTCCTGTCAGCATCTTTATTTATTTCACTGAAATAATAGTAGTTACCTAATGTTACATGACAGAAATGACTCAGACTTAGACACAGAAACTGAAAAAACAAAGGAGGCATAATCACCACCAAACGATAAAAAACCCTAATTACTTGAGATGGGATGCTAAATTACCCTGCACAGAGCCAAGACCCTCTCTCTAAGAGGCTGAAATATAAATAGATATTCTCATCATGTTCACACCACTAATAATGTTGATTCTCTGTTGTGTTGATACTCCAAATGCCACAGGGTTAGGGAGGTGATGCTTGTACCAAAGCCAGCATGCTATGAAACAGCATATTGTAATGGTGCTCCATTTTCTGAGATGGGCAGGTTCAGATGACAGCACAGCCTGAGCAATGACAGATGCATTCAGCAGTAGTGAGTGTAGTCGCAGACACAGTTCCAGACACTTCTGTGTCTTACAGTAAGCAACACTGTCTCAAGCAAAACACATCAACTGCACTGGCAAGCAACTGAAGTCTGCTATATGGGTGATGTGTCTTGTGGCTCAGAATTTAGCTAAATGTAGCATCCCAAATTCAATGCACTTTGTGGCTTAGTGAGCATCAGTCAGAAAAATATGCTGGTATGCCTTTCACAGACTATATGAAGATGAATACTCTTAGAATAGTAGAAATGGAATAAAGTTCAATAGCAAAATAGAATACTTGGTCTTTAGTTTATACTTGATTAAGCCGTGTGTGAAGTGTCAGGTATTGAATTGTGGGTATGAATGACCAGTTTTAAAATCACATCTCAATATGAAAAATAAGACCTTTCATAAATTATATCCCTGTCATTCCATCTATTAGCCTTGTGGCAGGGGTTTTGATTGGCTTTTTGATTGAGGAAAGTTTAATGAGCACATGCTGTTGTCAAGTAATGAAGTAATGAAATGAAGTAATGAAATGAAGGCATCTACATAAAACAGCTCATTGTTTTCAAAACTCAGCATAAATCAATTCTGAAAAAGACTACATGATGATAAAAAATTGGGATCAAATGATACACAAATATTTTTAGCTTTAGTTTTAACATTGCAAGATAAAGTCCCAGATTTTGTGTGAATTTTGAAGGATAATAATAATAGTAATCTGTCTCGTCAAGTGAAAAAATGCCATACAGTTTTGTACATCAGCTAGAAAGTCTTGTAATGACTGTAGCATGTACGGTATAATTTTGTATTATTAGCACAAAAATGAATCGAGATGCCATGGCAGCAAATAAAATTGCCCAAAAGGAAGCAGATTTCATTTCCAGAAATGATCTTTGAGGCAATCCAAATTTTATCTTGGTTGATTAAGAGACATAATCTTTTTTATGGAAACAAAAAACTGTGAGTTTCCATGAAAGAAGTGAGACAGTTGCGTAAGTGTAGCTGGGGCAGGCAGTTTATTTTGGTGGGGGTCACTGGGGAAAAGTTCCATAATAACCTTTAAGATTAATGTAATTCAGTTGGTGAGAGAAAAGTAGACTTCTGCTCCTTATCTTGGCTCTGTTCTCTGAATTGTGAAAATCCAGCCCATGATGGGAAACTTTGGCCAATCACAGCTCAGTAACATACTTGATTGGTGAGTCTCATTCCCAAAGCACTGTAATTTGAAGACCTAGGAATGAGACTCAGCAATCAACCATCTTTCTCCAGAACCTCTTACCGCACCTTTAAACCAAGTAAAACTCAAGCAGTATATGCCAGAATCCACATTCATCAGCAAGTCATTGTCAGGGGGGTATATAACTCTAATAGAAACCTGATGAAAATGTCTCATACAAAAACATTATCCAAACCCGCTAAGGACTTTCTGCAAAATTTTATGCATAAAAGGTAACTTAAAAAGCCAGGACTTCTTTTTAAAAAAGTCTGCAGATTCGCACATTTACATAAAATTATCACAGACACATTAGTAAATAGCAAAAAATTGTTAGCAAGAAATTAGTAATCAAAAGTAATTAAGAAGCAGCTGAATTGGGTACCTCCAGGAGTGCAGAATTTTGGAAGTGTATCCAGCTTAAGATAGAGATGATCTAATCTATGGACAATCAATTTCTTCCTATAAAAAAGAAATAAAGTTCCAGCACTGGAAGTACTGCAATCAGAAATGCCAAACGAGGGCAAAGGTTGCAAAATAAAGTTATTGCTTTGAGGTGGCTGGCAGCAACAAACTAAGACAACGACTATGAACCACAACATATAATACAGTTTGGTTCATTTACAGCATACTGTGCTAATAAAAATGTGCACAGCTTTTTCTTTAATTAGTAGTTTTTAGTGCTGCTACAGTATAATGGAATCAAAGGTTTTCACACTGCTCAGTCATCTAAGCAAATAGGAAAGAATGACACGACATGAACTGCAACGTTTGGGTAAAATCACTGCAGATCACTTCCCCGAGGCTACATGTTGCACAACACCACATATAGCTCAGTGTGGACTGAGTAATGTATAGCAGAGGAAAAGCTGCTCATAAAGTTGCTAGACTTGCTGGATTTTACACACTGGAGATCTTCAGGTGCCAGGGCTCTTGGGCTTTGGGGAGGGATTCATCTTTGATCTTGCCTTCTCAGCATTTCCACTATATCCATCTCAGTGCAGCAGGGTTGTTGCATTTATATAGAGTGCCATAAGTTAAGGCACACACACACACAAATAAATACAGTCACTGATTGAAACTTATAATTTTAGGGGGGGGCAGTTTATGTACAGCAGAATTTTGAGAAACACTTTATAAACAGGTGCACAAAATCTTGAGTAGTTACCAGGGAACAAATGATTAATGAAGAACCAACGACGAATTAATGAGTAACTCCTAATCAAATTTTGTTAGTTATTCGGTTAGTTAATGAAGAAACGAGCGAGGAACAAATCAGGAACGACTTGATAATTAATGAGTACTTGCCTAATAATTCCTGATGGAGGACTATATAGTAGTAATTATGAGTTAGAGTGGGAGATTCTATATTAATGAATCATCAGGTAATGATTAATTCATGAATATCTGTGAATCGATCATACTGACCACTTTCCTTATGAATGGTTCCCAACATGGGGCCCTGGCCTCCCTTAGGGTGGCGCCAGAAATCACAGGGGTTCTCAAGACTTTGTGTGCACCGAGGGCCTAAAAATCAGATTTGCCCATGTTGACTCAAATCACAACTTCAGGTTTCGTACACCTTTTCCAAAGTGGAATTGAAGCACTTTCAAGTATTTTCAAGCTTTTCCAGCACCTTACAGCCAGTAAATGACACATTTATATACAAAACGATCATTTTACCTCTTCATCACATTAAACCAGATGTTATTGTGCTATTATCAACCAAAATTATGATTTTGTGATTGAAGGTTTAATGTTTCAAAATATGTCACCTGTCTGTAAGTAGACTTGGCTTCCTGTAAAATTATGAATTTTCATTTTCCTTAACCAATAGTTAAAAATGCTAACTACTTGATTAATCATTAATAATATTTTTTGCATTTTTTTTTTCTTGTTTTATCCATTTCTTTCTCATTTCAAGTTTAGTTTTAAGTTTTCTTATCCATTGAATGGCTCCTTCAGACAAAACCATGTCAATGCCATTTCTAGATTATTGATTAATTTTCAATTAATACATGTTTAATCAGTTAAATTCTTATTTGGCAATTAATTGATAAATCTTTAATCATTAACCGCATATACAATCTGGGTCAGCAAATGTCTGACTAATTTTATTTCTTTATCTCAAAAGTTAGCTAAATAATACAGTCAGGGAGGCATTTTCAAGCAGTTTCAAGCACTTTTTCCAAAACCCAAAGCGCTTTTTAAACCTTGACACACTACATCAAAATTCAAGTGTTTTTCACTGATTTCCAGCACCTGTACAAACGCTGCAATTTATATAAACATCTGTGTTCAGGCTCGTAGGGGCTCGGCTCTCCTCAGATACAAGTAGTGGGGGCTCCAAGGAAAAAAGGTTGGGAGCCACTGACCTAATGCTGAGTAGTTACTAAACAGTCCCTCATTAACTTATTTTTACTACTATTTTTGTGTCCCTTCAAATAAAGTGATACATAATACTGATTAGTTACTAAGTAGCCGCTCATTACCTAGTAATTACTTACCCTCAGGGGTGGAAGTAATTAATTACAAATAATCAAGTTACTGTAATTGAGTAGTTTTTTCTCTGTTCTTGTACTTTTATGAGTAGATTTTCAAGTCTGTACTTTTACTTTAAGTATTCGTTACGCCATGTGATCTACTTAGTTACTTTCAAAATCATACTGAGTACAATTTGCATTAATATCCAAACCTTTCATCTGCATTTTTGTAGCTGATAAGTTGATCTGATCCCAAACAGGCAAATGAAAACCAGGATATATGGAGGAAAAACTAAACACTGCAGCAGCACAGATTTGGAGTGAGGATGTTAATGATTAATCGACCAAGAACCTATTAAAACTGTATCCATGAATATTTAATCTATAGTCCAGAAATGGCAGTAATTGCACCTCATTCTGTTTTGGAAAGGAAACTAAAACCTTAAATGAGGGGAAAAAAGACGAAACAAAACAGAAAAAAATGAAAATAAGAAAAAAGTTTAAAAAAGAAAAACGTCTTGTGTATCTTATAGATTATGAATGATTAATCGATTGTGGATAATTTAGACTGAAGATTTGGAGAAACACAATGTCTGCAATTGATAATGTATTAAACATCAACAGTTAAAAAGTAACTAATACTCTGAGGAGTTTTTGAGAAGAATACTTTTTACTTTTACTTTAGTATTTTTCTAACACCAGTACTTTTACTTGCAAATGAGTAATATTTTAGTAATGTAACAGCAATTGCACTTAATACAAATTTTCAGTCATCTCTCCATCACTGCTTACACACTTGTTGTCCCTTCAGGTAAAGTGATACATACATATAAGGATTCATAAACCCTGCAAGGTGTTAACAACCCCTCAGAGGTTAAACACCTGGAACTCCCCGCAAGTCAGTTAGAACTGAAGAAGCTTCTTAGATGTGAGGCGAAACATCTTCAAGAACCTAAGCAAGTCCAGTTGCCTATGATTGCCCTTAGCGAATTAGTACTCCCTCATTACCTTATTATTACTAACCTTTTTTGTTTCACTTCAAGTAAAGTAATATATATTACTGAGTAGTTACTAAGTAGCTCCTTTTTCTTCATGATAACTTACCTCTTTATGTCTCTTCTAGTCAAGTGATGCATAATACTAAGTAGTATCTCATTACCTTATGATTACTTACCCTTTTGCATCCCTTTAAGTAAAGCAATACATAATACTGACTAGTTACCAAGTAATCCCTCATTACCTTTGTGTGGTTGCTACCACAGTACTTGTTGCCTGGCAAGTACTCAAACTTTTCTGTACTTTATTGTGAAGTGTTTTGAAAACCTAGTTAATGAAACTGATTCATATATGTTAGTGCACATGATACTTGCTGAAAATACTTAGAAGACTGACTTTTTCATATGTTCAGCCCATATGTAATTTTAGCAACCCAGTCACTCTCACTCTCCTCCGCGCAATCTGTGTGACTGTGTATTTTTTCAAAGCCTCTTCTCTTCGGTGACAATTCTGTGTGATTTCACCACCGCCTGCTGTGGTTTGTACGCAGTCCCTCTTAGTTCTGATCACCAGACTTTAATCCAAACACTTCTTTGATGCTCCCAGACATCTCGGACCCTGCCTCGAAATGAGTAGAACAAACAGCTGAATCAGATGACTGGTGCCTCTGTTGATCTTAAAGGCTTCTGAGGAAATGTCAGTGCAGTTTAAATTACGCATGATCTGATAAATGGAGCTGCTTTGTTGACATTTATGCCTTCTCTTATTTTGATTTTTCTTTTTTTTTTTTTTTTTTCCCCCCTCAACAAAAATGCCAAGCCGTTTTTGGGGGGATAAGTCTGGCGCACCCATAATGATATTTTCCAAGATTGCACAGATTTTTTTTGTGTTTGTGAAAGCAATCCAGCTCACTCTACTGGCAACCAGCTGGAAAGCATAAGCCTCGTCCTGTTCAATGACAATAGCCTTTGAGAAACACATTTTTACAAAAAAGAAATATAAGACAGTAACAGTGTGTTCTTATTTGGGCTGATTGGAGAGGGTTTTGTTTTACATAAGGTTGTTTTCCTGAAAATGCAGCACATTTGATGTAGTGCAAAAGTCAAAAAATTGGTTGAGGTCCAGAAAAAGCTGTATGAGACCCCGTCAAGATGGTTGTCTGAGGTTCACTTCCTGTGACCTCTGTTGTAATCCACAAATCTATGCACCAAATGTAAAAGCAGCACTCCGCACACTGGCTGTTTATTAACATGACCGGTTGGCTGTGTCTAATTGTTACCATGCGCCATTATGCAAAGAATGAGTGACTCATAGATCATTAAAACATAAAGACGACTTTTGTGTGTGAATTCATGCGCTGAGAGCACGGCACAGAATGTTCCCCGGGTGAAAGCCTCTGCTGTCCTTAAAACATCATTAACACAAGAAGCATATAAAGTTCTAAGTGTTTACAAAATAGTGTTTTTAAAGAAATTATGGACACGGTCATTGACCCAAGTTGTGCTGTTGATTCACAATTTGGATGGGTCAATACACATACACAGTATTTCATGTCTGATACCAATACGGTAACTATGGTATCTGCCAATACCAATCCAATACTGTCTTCTTACCTTTCTTAACTAACAAAGCTCTTAGTAAAACATCTGTTTTTATGCATTTTGCTGAACCCATAGCCATTAAAAAAAACATGCACAACCTGTAAAACAAACTGTGAAACAAATATTGTACTCTCAGGAATTAGTTATAGTGTTGCTGAGTATTTTTTTACTGGTCAGCACCATTAAACATAAAAAAAAAATAAAATTTAAATAAATTGCATTAATGGCTTTTTTTTTTGTCCTTTTCTTCCATGAGCTTAAAATACCTCCTCTGGCTGACATGATGACAGCGCTGCTGACAGGTCTCGCTCACACTGTTCACGTGACACATGCTGCTCATCTGTGTTACTCATGACACATTTCTCTTTCCAGCATGTCACTCAAACTTTAGGTAGGCATTTATGTGACAGCTTAGGCTAATGTACCACATCGGATTGGATATCCAATCCATTGATTCTGGCCAGTATGGGACCGATACTGACTACCGGATCGGCGCATCCCTAGAAAATGTACCTCTACAGTAATGAAACTTCCTACTAAATGGTAAAAGAAACCAACTTGAATTGCACTGAGTTCAGTATTTACAGCAGAAATCCATCTGAAATTAATTCAGAATTAAGAGAAATTAAGAATTGCTGTTGTTCAGCATGACACAAAACACCAGCATAATAAGACTGCTTCATGTCTGCAGTGCATTGTCACTTTTCATAGCATTGCACGATTATTTATCATGAACTGGGTCTATAAAAGAAGTACTTGAAAAACCTGGTCTCAGGCATAGGTACTGATCAACAAACCTGTGAATCCTCCTTACACACAAGCAGCAACATCCTGCTTCCTGTCTTACGTAATCTTAGAAGGCAAAAGAAGTGAAGTTCTCTTCTCATTGTACTGAAATGAAAAGCCAGACAGAAAAGTTATGATTGCACCTCAAGTAGTTGTATCACCTGCGACTCATATAGAAGTACTCAGCGTTGATTGCCGTCTTTGTTTGTCTTTACGTTGTCTATCACCTATTGTTCGACACACAGGCTCCTACAGGAGCAGAAAATCAGAGTTGACGTAGCCTGCCACTCATTATGCTGTGATTACTTACACAAGGAGAAAATAAATAAAAGAAAAATATCACCCTGGACACACTTGAACACAAATGCACACTCACAGCGCACACTCTGCCATAATTACCAGTGGTGTGGAAAACACTGAATGCACTGAAACACACTCGTGTCTGACATCAGCAGTAACACTTCTGCTTTGCCTTGAGCAATGTCTATTTCTGAGCTCGTTTAACAAGCTATCCGGGAGGGTGAGGTGAGAGTGTTGTTTAGATTCTAAATAGCTGCTAAGTCCATTCGCACCAGGTGATGACCGTTATAGTTCTACTCAGCAATCCGCAGCTGATCTAGAGCTAGTGATTATGAAACGATCTTTAAATTAACCGGCAGCTATTCTGATAATCGATTAATCAGTTTGAGTCATCTTTTTTTTTTTAAAGTCAAAATTCTCTGGTTTCTTTACTCCTTTATGACAGAGAACTGAATATCCCTGGGTTGTGGGTTAAAAAAAAAAGATATTTGATATTTATCATCTTGGGCTTTGGGAAACACTGATCAACATTTTTCATAATTTTCTGACATTTTATAGACCAAACAACTAAACGATTAATTGAGAAACTAATCAACAGATTAACTGACATTGAAAATAATCATTAGTTGCAGCCCTTGTCTTTTATTTTAATATCCATGGAAAATACTAATAATGGTGATAATAATGATGATGATGGCGAGATGATGGTGATGATGAGAGTGTGGTTTCAGCTGCAATTCCCAGTAATCCTAAATGCAATTTGAAAGTAATTATATGATACAGCTGGGATATGGTACACAGCGGTTTTCCTGCTCTGCTGAGTTGTATTTGTCTTACTGTGACTGCTACCCAGCACAGATCCTTCAGACCACACAGCATGCGCTTAATAGCTTTTGCATGGAAAGGAAATTAATAGAGAATGAAAACACAGTGCTTTATACCTAAGAGCCAAAATTTCTAGTAGACTGCATCAAATCCTGTAATGAAAAGTGAACAGTTGGCTGTCAGAGAGCCGTGCCAGTGTATTTCCATTTAAGGTTACTAACTAAGGTGTGTTTGATGCTGCTATTTTAGGGATTTTGTCAAAAGAAATAAGACATCTTGTAGCCTAGAAACACCTCAGGAACAGAGAGCACGTCTGGAGAATGACATTCGCAATGTACGTGAGGGTCACTGGTCCATGGAGCCTCAATGTAAGTAGGCTGTTTGGGGCCTTGAGCGTAATGGAGATGATTTACCAGGTTTGACAAGTCATTTTTGAGGGGTATTTCCTCAAAAACTGCTTCAGCTCATGTTTCTGACAGCTTATGATCAGGACAATACAATATTTCCCAAAGGACCTTGAAGGTTTTGATGACATTCTGAAGAGTTCTGTCCTTTTTTGGGGGTGTGTGTGTGTGTGTGCACCAAGGAAGATGTATTTTGTCAGCCTTAAAGCGGCAAATAACTTGAGAACTGGAGCAAAACAATAAGAAAATACAAGCTTTTTCACAGCCTGGGATGCAATTCTAACCTAGATTCTAATACTTTATATTTGCAATTCCAAAACCTTATAAAGTTTGTATATAGGTCTGAAAAAAATCTAAATCTTTTCATTGGAACAGCACTCCCCCTTTTACAAGAATCTTACATTATGGGTCTTCCCATCTTATTATCATAAACCCTGGAATCAGCTTCATTATATGTTTATGGCATGTGTAATAGGCTTTCGGGGGACCAAAATACGGGGTTTCCTGGAACAAACTGCCCACATAACAATGTCAATATATCAATAGTTCGAGGAAATAAATACAGCTGGGCTCGGCCGTGGTGCGGAGAACGCTGGTGTGACCAGAGCAGAGTGTGCCGACAGCTTGTGTCTGTGAGATAAAACCCCTGCCAAAGAAGAATGGCAGCATTTACAAAACCCTCACATTCTGAGCACAGGCGCACACATAAAAAGGGGTAATGGTCAGAGTCTGCCCTCTTGTTACTGCAGAAATGGAGGTGTTGAGGACAGCAGGGGGTGACAGCTTCTTGATGGGAAACATCACCTCACCTCTTGAAATATAATGGTAGAATACAAATGTGATATACTCTTGAATCTATGGTACATAAAAGTTTGAGGGGAAAGTCTAGTCTTACTTACTGATACAGAGCTGTTGGTGATGTTCCTGGCATTTTTGTTGTTGTTTGTTTAGAATGATCAGTCAGAAATAAGTGTGGGTCGGTGACAGTGTGTTAGCTTCATAATTCATAGCGTCATAATTTTCAGCAACATTTTTGCTCTGCTGAAAATGGGACAGTGGTGAAATAAAAAGTAATTTATGATGACAAAAACTCTGATAAAATCTTTCGTCAACAAATAAAAACAAGACAAAGATGTTAGGGAAGGATGGGTGCACACGAGATCCTATCTCCAAGGAGGCATCAAGGGTGTGAGTTTGTGTTCAGTTCAGTCTTTGACTGTGCTCCGCTTCTTTCTGTTAATTCCCTCCAGTTTCTCCTCTTTCTTCACCTCTATGCACGTCTGTCTGCGTTCATCAAGTAAAGTATACTGGATCAGAGCAGAATCCAACATGACTCAGGGCATTTATTCCTCCAGAAGCTCCCCTCTGCCCCCAGCTCTCTCCTCCGAAGCTCCCTGGAGCTCAGTAGCTGTCTGTGGGTGAGTGGCAGCTCTATCCCTCTGCTACGGCCCAGTCCTCACGTGACTTTTTCACCGAATATTTTCAACTTGCACTTTCAACTCCTGCTTAATACAACATTATATTAAGCTACAGTCATTTCAGGATCTGATGTCAGTGCCTTTTAAAACGATGAATAGCTAAACAGCATTGGGCACAATCAGTACCTACATGTGACTTCTAAACTGCAGTGGCTCTGTAGCGTCAGGCAGAACGGGCAGTAAAAAAAAAAAAAAAGGCACACTGACTCCCACAGTGCCCACAGTGAACATAATACCCCAGGCAAAAAAAAAAAGTGACTGGTTGGCTGGAGTGATGTTTTAGTGTAAATGGCCTGCTGGTAAAATAATGGTTTGCAGTTTTGGAACTGTACATGAAATAATACAGGGCCGTTGTGAAGGGCAGATCTAGAATACATTATAGATTATGATTTCACACAATAAATGTAACCATATACTAGCAATTTGTCCTCATATATATGAAACAAATATGTAAAATGTTCTGTAATCATCTTTATGGATGAACAGGCATATAGGACCTCTCATGGTTGCAGTGATTCACAATTTTAGTAAATATTAAAATCTATTTTATTGATTGCTGTTTTATAACAATTGCTGACTCCCCACTCTTCTTAACTGGCTGGTAGGGGCTGCAAGTTATCAACTGCTAGGCGAAAAAGAAAGGCTTGCTTAGTCTGTTGCAGGCCACATTTTGCACCTTTGTTGTGCCTCAGAGACGTTCATAGAAAAGTTTTGAATCATTTGACATTGGAGCATCTATAGATTAACTCCATTAATGACAGGTTATGATCCAATAAAGGCACAATATGAGATGAATAAATCCCCATTTTGTTAGTTGTGCCACCATCTTGACTGTAAGGAAGCCGCTATGCGTCTGCATGGTTGCCACATTGAGTGTTCGAGGTCTGCTAGAAAACAAATACAATGTGATGACTGATAGATACAGACTTTGCTACAAAACTGACTGTAACTTGTTTAATTCTGAACTAATTTTCATGAAATTTGATGAGAAATCGAACATGATACTGATTACTTGGAATTAAATTCAGTTATTGGGGGCAATCAAATCAGCTCTACGCCAAACCATTAACTTTCTGAACAGGCAAAACTTCCACTTGGACATGCAGGCTTCAGCCAACGAACAGGCAACATCAAGTGTAAATTACTTAGAATTTTAACTTTTGTGAGTTTCTCCAATAGTTATTACTGTATTATATTGTAATATATGTAATGCCTTTAAATAAATAAACATTCTAAATAAACAGCATAACACTTGGTTACATTACCATTATACCATTACAAGCATGTTACTGAAAAATTAGCCTATTTTAAATGAAAACACTCTCTAGAGAAGAAAACTTACATTATACTACACAATACAAAAAAAAAAAAAAAAAAAATACTCAGAACTCCACAGATCTCCTCTGGTTGCATGTGGCAGTTTGGGTGGCATGTGGTGGCAGGTTCTTTACCATTGCCTGACAAGGATCTGGAATCTATTGAGGTCATTCTTATAGTTGCTACTTTAGTTTTTTTTTTTACAAATGTCTGATTGCAAAACCCTGCTGACGCACTAATAAACAAATAAGGGATCTGACTGTTCAAATGTTTCCCACTTAATAGCCACTCTCATTTCATCATGGACAGCAAAACAGAAACTTTTTTTCTGCACAATTTTGAATTCAGCTTACCTTGCATACCTCCAAAAGTGCTTTTGCGCTCTACTGTGATGCTGATAAAGTCCTTCATCAGGGTGTGTTTGTTTGATTTTTGAAAATGTCACTGCGTACATGCATCACTGTTAGATGTGTCAGTCTTTTCTGAGTCATTGTGCTCCGCATCCTTGTCCTCAGGCGCTGAGGAGTGGCGAAACATCTCACTGATGATGCCACTGATATGGGAAGACAGAGGCACAACTTTATGAGTTTTTCTACTTCTCTGAATATACCCTTGGCTTCTAGGTGTACTTTGATGAGACATGAGGCCACTTCTGGGACTGTGCTTCATAGAGAAACCTTGTAATGTCTGCCAACATCTTGAGCTGGAGCTGCAGGTGGCCTGTGTCTAGCTGCTTGGGAAAATGAAGAGACTAAAGGTCCAGCTCCACTGCGTGGCACTTGGCTGCATCAGTAACCATGGTCTCTCATCTTACTGCTCTACGCAAGAAGAGAAATCATGGTAACTGGTCAAATCTCGTCTCCAGTTCTGACTGCACCAAACCCACAGTTTCACTGTGGATCCCACTGCCTCAGTCCCTTCAGTGTACCAATAGGCCAGGGTAAGGGTCCTACTGACCAGGACTCAGTGTTTGTCACCACCCTCAGTATGATTTTGCTTGTCTGTTTGACAACATAGACATCTCTTGGTGCTGTAATTTTGTCCTTTAAGCACATTTGTACACTCAAGCTCACTTGCCTTTGTGCTAAATTACGTGCCACTGCCGCACAGGCCCTGGACAAAGCTTCATAACACAGAAGGCCAAAGAAAGTCCTTCTTTTAAGTGTCTGTTTATGCACCCTTTTGATTCTGGCTCTTGTTACCTCTTAACACTGTTGTCGTCCTTCAGCGTGTCAAGCGTTGCCACAAGAGTGGCGTAGGAAGCAGCAGCTACAGCGCACATACAGTGACCCTGGGCATATTCTCTTTAGTCAGGCCTGAATGCCAAAAAACCACCTGAACATGTTGCTGGATCCATCAAAACAATATCCCAGGAGGCGATTTAGATGACAGTTCAGACCTAAAAACATCCCTCACACAAGAATAGCATTTCTGCAATAGAGCTGGGAGCGTTGTAAAATCCCCAAAACTCACAGAGGTTCTTCAGGTTGTTGTAAGTTGCATGTGAATTGTTTCATACTCACATCAGTCATGCCATCAGCTGCCAGTCCATTAAAAGACACATTCAGATGCTTGGAACACTTTTCCTCAGTACAGCGTCATCAAACTGTTCAGTGATCTTATTTTTAATGGTGTCTGACATTCAGTTGTTTTTCTTTAGTAGCCTTTTAGCTGTTGCTAACTAGTTGCCAGTAGAGAACCTAGCGTCAATGGAAACTTAACATCCTTAACCCGGAAAAGGCAATCAAATTCAGTTAGGCTAGCGTTAGCTTCTGGTTGGCTGTCCTCCTCTGGTGCAGATCTGATAGATAGAAGAAATTGCAGGAAATATTTCTGATAATTTTTATTTTGTATGGAATGTTTTCTTTTGCAGTATGCATTCATTTAACCAAAATCTCACTTGTTCCGTTATTTTCAAGTTTATCCTCCCTGCTATTGGGAGTACTCTGTTAGTTTGTGTTTTTGCGCCCGCTAACGTTAGCAGACATACTGCATCTGTTGTCTCATCAGTCTGCACTGAACCTGACTGTGAGAGGTGTGTATCTAAAGCAGCATCTTTTAATGTTGTTCTAATATCATGAGGGTAGATGGGCTGTGTAGTTTTCTCGCCATTTTATCTTCTCATGGGATACACATTTAAGCTTGTCTTTTTTTTTCTCATGTTGGGTGTGTTTTTATGAAGATAAAATTAATAAGACAGCTTGGGACCTTGGACTCTAAACTGGTATGTGTATATGTGTTGTACTCCCATTATATGTTCAGAAAGTGTATTATTCATTTTTTTGTGATTGTAGTAGGTGATTATTGTACCGGGATAGCACTGTGACAGCTGGTGGTGCCCCTAAAACTTCTTCTCTTTTATGAAATATGCCCTTTTTTGTGTGTTTGTCAGTAAATGATGAATACAGGATGATTTTTTTTTACATATTTCATGGTGTTAATATAGGCTACCCCTAATGTCTGTTATTTCATTAAAGATAAAAATCAAATTTCATGCACTTAGAGACACAAAGCAACAACATTTGTAACTCGTTTGTATTTTAATGTATTTTATTTGCATGTTTTGAGTTAGTTTCAAGTTGGTCAGTCTGCACTGAACTTGTTATGAAGATAAAATTCATATGACAGCTTTTGCTCTCCTTGGACTTGAAAGAGACTCGAGCTGGATTAAACCTGAGTTCAACAAGACATGCCAGTAATCTGTAATAAGTAGAAGTCAAAGAGGGTTCTTTAAGTGGGAGTGAGTACAACCTTGATCACAAATGTAGAGAACATGATGACAGCAAAAGAGTATGTTGTTTACTGGAGGACAGTGCATTTAATTTTAAGATCAATAATAACAGCTTGTCATATTTTCATAAATGTATTAAATTTCATTCTACATGGCTAAGGAACAAATTAATTTTCCTGCAGCACTGCATAAAGAGTACTTGATTAAAAGCAGTGACTCGGTAAGTGTTGGATTTCTGGCCATGAACAAGCTGGAATTTGAAGGCAGCTACTTGCATCCACAAAACAAAAACCAAAGTTGAATTACTTATTTTTGTTACCTCATGCTGTAGTTTAATTGTTCTAATTAGCTTGACTTTATATGTCATGCAGTTACAGACCTATGTGCCTTATTGGGTGCAGTCTGCACTACAGACCTGTTGCTGCTGTAACACTTCATATTTGGGAGCCAGATGAGTCAATTAAACTGAGGTTGATCAGTCAGAGGTTGCTTTATGCACATCTAATGATCATCAAAGCTAATGTAAAGAGTAGTGGGGAACCAATATTCTCCTTTGGGGTCTTAGTTTTTTCATCATCTCCATGCTGAATCTAAATCTCCTACTTTTGTATCTCACTGCCTTCAGTCTTAGCTTCAACACGTACAGAGCTTCTCTCATTAATCATTTAAGGGAGGCAATTTGCACAGCACCTGTCACAAGCAGGAGGCTATTAGGTCCTCTGTAAAAGAGGAACCATGGACTTAATGCTTGAGGAGTAAAGCTCGTTTACAAAATATTGCTTTCTTCGCCGCGCTTGATGAGTGAGCCCGGCTACAGAGCAGTTTTCTTCCACGGGAGTGCCTACACATTCAGTCAGGACCTTCGGACATGGTATCCTCAGGTAAAGTGTTTGCTTAGTCAAGGAACACTGATTGTGATTAATGCTTGTTTTGCTTCCTTTCTATTGCCTCGAAGTTGGTATTGGAAAGGCCCTCTCAAGAAAGGAGTGCACTTTATTTGCCTGAATCGAGATCTATTATTAGTAATGCTATGTTTTGTCAAGACGACTGACTGACGGACATGGATAAAAGACACTAGTGGGGGCTGTAATGCTGGACTTAAGTGCAGCATTCAACATAATTGACCATACCTTGCTAAATGTCAAGTAACAGTGTTATGGCTTCACTTCCAGTGCACTTAAATGGTTCATGCATTATTTCTAAGGCAAAGAAATAGTGTTCTTTAATTGCAGCTATTCAAACTGGAATGTCACAGGCTGTGGGGTTCCACAAGGCAGCTGTTTAGGGCCTCTGTTATAGTCAATCTTCACTAATGATCTGCTGTGGTGTGTTAAAAATGTCAACACAGTTATATGCAGATAACGACACTTTGTACAGTGTTTTGAATTTTGTTTTCTTTCTTCCTTTCATGCTGGTATTTGTCCTTGTTCTTGTCCTTGTTCTTACTTTAATTAATTTCATTCACTCAAGTTCTTAAAGGACAAATCTAAATATACCATCTGTATTTTGTCTTCCATCTCAGTCCATCATTGCAGTCTCTCCACCTGTTTCTCGCATCTTGCCAAGCTTGAGGATCAAGGTGATGCATTCAGGATTATGGTGCTGCGATGCCAACTCTCTGAGGACTGTTCATAGTGCCTTCCCACTGGTCAAAGTACACAGCTCTATGTGTACTGCAGACCCACAGTGTCATACTCCCACTGTCCTTCACCGTCTGAGCTCTGAGCCCTTCAGTGGTGATGATAATGGCAACAGCTGTAGCAGAGTCCCACAGACATCCCTCCCTCGAGGATCCAGTCAGTAAATGATATAATAGGACTCCACTCTCAGGAGACCAAGTTCAGTTTGAAGCAGCCGCACTGAGATGGACAGAGACAACCAGCAGAACGTTTTGTATGTGAAAAATGTACACCCCGTGCACTACATAATAGAGAAGATAGAAAAAATTGGAAAAAAGTCATGCTTCTTACCCCTTGCCAAGTTGGTGTTAATTATCTTTGCAGGGATGTGACATTTCCTTTTGTGACCTGAAAATGTTACTCACGTGAATAATGCAGATCTGGAAAAAAAATATATTATATATATGATCACACTAGATTTTCAGGCCTCTCCTCTGCATGTTTGTCCAAGGGTGGGGTTCAGCTCCTACCAGACCCAGAGTGGCTAATCTGGAAGAAATGATTGATTTTTATGGATAGATCATGCTGGCTACACTTGCAGAAGCGTAGTAGGTTACGATTGGTCACCTGATTGATGACCTAATTGGGTTTGACTGTTGATTCCAACCACACTGAACACAGCCTTGAATTGCAGTGTGATGGAAAGATGTAGAAAACTCGGGCTACAGTGCCAAGATGTCTAGTGTGCAAAACAAAATAGGCCGTAACGTATAACGTTGCCTATAGATTTTCAACTAAAGTGGGCCGGTTTGAAGCATGAAACTCCTGGGTTGAAATTGAATCCCGCTGAGGCCCTGGCTCCTAAACACGCAGAGCCACACAGAGCAGACAGCAGAGCAGAGAGGCCGTGGTTTAGACAGCAAACCTGATAAAGTGACGGTAATATTTTACTGGAGTTGATGACAACATGAGTAAAAATTAGAGAAATTAGCAAAGTGATGTTTCCACCTGCTTTTTCCGCAGTTGTTGATACAGTTGCAGCACACTCGTTAAACAAATTATTACTGACAAGCTAAAATGAAAGCTGTCTGTAGCCTGACTGATCTTAGATTTGCCAATCTTCAAAAGAGTAAATGTGGCTACTGGCTGAGATGGCAGCAACGCTTCTGAACGAGCACCTCCTCTCTCTACCAGTGGTACCAGCCCATTCTCATTCCGTATTCCCTCAAATACCAATGTTTCGTCCCCTCAGCGACTCATGCAAGCTTGTAGGTAAACCCATCCATGAATGTATAAGAGTGCAGTACAAAGTCGTAGTCTGTTTGTGGAGGAGGTGGGGATGGATGGACAAACATAGGACTTTCACTCAGGAGATCGGGGTTCATGTCCCATGTAAGAACCAAAAAGTTAAAATCACTGATTGATTTTTGGGCTCATTTTTAGGGCGATATTTATCATTTTATTTTGTTAATGTAAAAGTCTGCAGAGCACAGCCGCTGCTCTGCACCACACGCTCATGCCAGCGGCACAGTACACGCCCACTCAACCGACCATGAGTGCTCTGAGCTGGGTGACGAGTGAGAGCAAAACGGCCTGCAGAGGCAGACTCTTTACACCCTTTTCACACAGTGAATTAAGGATTTATCTTGACCAGAGTTGGTGAATTTGGAAGAGTGGACAGACTAACAAAGTTTGAATTAAGTGTGTTTTCCAAGGAGTTAATGAGCCAATTAAGGTCGTCTTAGTTCGGTAAAGGAGAGAAACTTGAAATCAGAAAATGTACAGTTGTATTTCTCGGTTTAAAATGGAAAATAAGTGTAAGAACATATAATTTCTAGACACTTTGTGAGTTCGTTTTGTCTATTGGACATAGTGAACGTACACAGCATGCGTAACATAGTGAATTCGCTGCTTCTGCACATCTCCCAGCTGAGACTGGAGAGGAACAGGAGGAGGTGGGAGGGGAGACGAGGATATCTGGGCTAATGGATGGGCTAAAGATGAACATTTGGAAACATATTGCCCAACTCTATAAGGTACATAAAATTAAGTGCATCACATGACTTCATGTTATGTAGTCGTGTCATGTAACTTTTATCTTTTGAGTGACGTACGTTACTTAACATAATTTTTATAACCCCAAACACATTGTTATCCTAAACCTACCCAAACTGCAACCGTTTCACAATATTAATCACGTTTTAAAAAAGGCTTTCTAGCAGTGTGTCATACAGCCGCTAAAAGGTACCTCGTGCATCAGTATGAGACGACGAGGAGTTGTGGCAAAATGTCAGTATGAGATGAGTGAATTACATCAGCAGGGGGAGGAGGACAGACGACAGGAAGAAGGACTGATGTCTATATTTTTAATTCTTTCTAAACTTCACTCATTATTTTGATGTCAGGAATATTAGGCTATTTATCTTACGAACATTTTAGTTTAGCTTTTTTGTCATTTTATTTGTTTCCAGTGAGATATTATAGTGTTTATAGTGACTGATGTCACTGCTATTGTTGCTGTTCTACAAACAGAATTTAGTCATAATTAAAATATGTTGTATAAATAAATCCAAAGCTTGCTATGAATTTATTCTGACTATGATTTTGTGTTTTTTTTTTTCTTTTTATGGCACACAGTGCAATCACTTGCAAAAATGTGAAGGATTACTTTAGTTGATAGCATATTTGTTGAACTTTCTTAACTTTCTTCTTGCTAATGTCTGAGTGTAATGTGAAAAACTATTGCCTGTGTTGATTTTATTTATAAATATTGTAATTATTATAATGGCCTAAAATTATGTGACAATGCGTAGCTTTTAGTCAAATAACATCAAATGTTCTTGGGAGGATTCACAACCACACAAGCCCCCCACAGCGACCACAGCACCATACCGTTCTCTGTGCTCTGCGTATTTTCTCGCCTGTTGCAACAGAGAGCTTCTCAGCCATCTGAGACAAATCTGATCGATAGCTTTCCAACCACCGATACAACAGTTCTTACAGAAACTGTAGTGTTCTTACTTTGCAGTTTAAAAGAGTGGGTTGTCTTCAAAACGCCCTGAAAATTAAGCCATTAATATTCTCATTTTTACCATTCAACAAAATGAGACAGAGATGCTCAACCACTAATAGAAATATGACTTGCATGACCGGCATTCTCATTAGAATCATCGGGAACCTATTTTATATTATATGCACTATCATGTTTGTGACATGAATCCTCTTGATTAAAGCCGTAATTGGCTTTTTAATGAAGAATCGAGGTCTGAAGATTTTACTGACTTGGTAATTAAAGAGGAGACACAGTGGTTTCAGAAACCAGCCTGATACAACTGGAAACAAAAGGCAGAGGAAATTAGCAGCTAAAACACAACCTCGAATTCTCCTCTATTGTCAGCCCTGAGTGAGGCCTATTGTATATACAGTGCTATTTATCAGTATACCCATTTAATATCATAATCCAGTAATGAATACAACACAAAGGAGGAGACAACGAAGGCTGCCTTTCCCACCGTAATTTCTGGAAATATCTAGTTTGGTACAGCTTTAGATTACATTACACTAATTACATTGTACATATGGAGTACCACTGAAATACTTACTGGGTACAAATAAGCAATCTGAGGGTGACAAATCTGCATTTAGTGAGGACCTAGAACTAAATTACATTGTAAGTACTTTTTAAACTACTCAGCACATATTAAATCATCTCAGGGAACAGACCAGCAGGCTTAACCTACATCCTTACAGAGAAGGGGGAGTGAACAAGGGACCACTTAATTTTACAGCCCATATATCTGAGTCTTACACGATAAAAGACTTTTCTCCCACATTTTCAATGTTTTGTCCTGAACATGTACTGTATTGTCACCAAAAAGTAACATCCATTAAGTCTTCTATAATTCTTGTTAAATGCTTTTTTTGTAAGTAGAAAAGAGAGAGAAAATTGAGATGTCATGTGTTGAATGTATGGATAGCTCACCTCACCTCATTCATCTTAATGCTGTTGCTGCTGATACATGTTGTTATCACAAGAAAAGTTTATTGGTAAATAAAAATCAGTTGATGTCTAGAAATAACAAAAAAAATGTCCATAATGTGAAAAACATCCTGTCATAATGTGAAAAGGATCTTGTTTTAATGGGAAACTGAGCAAATGTTTTTGTTATGGTGGCAGCAGTAAAATATATTATATTTTTTTCTTTAAAGGTACATCCTTTTTTGCTCTCCAACAACAACAATAATGTAAAATAAAAACTTGAATTTATTTTGTAAGACGCAAAGTTACACCTTTCTTGGTTTTGTCTCCCAGCAAGAATAAAGTCAAAAAACATATTAAAACTATAATTTTAAAACGAATGATAGTAACAGTTTGTTTGCAAAATTGTTCTCTGGAACAGAGTCACTTCTGGAAAGGATCACTTTGTACTGATTTGTACTAGTCCTGTCCTATTATGCTGTGATTGGCTGCTACTACTACTTGTTGCCTCGACAACATGTCCTTGTGATTGCCAGAAAGCCTTTCTAATGATGTGAGGGTCTATTTTAACCATAAATCATGGTGTTTTCCCAAACCTACCCAAGTAGTTTATTTTCCTAAAGCTATTCAAAATGTGAAAGAAAACTGAGAATAAAAAGAAAAGAAAAGAAGTCAGTTTAGTCTAAAAAAATTACATTGAGTGCTGACTGTGCTGAATAAAAAGTGCATGTGGAAGAGTTTAACCACTTGTTCTCTAATCTCTTGCCTTCTTCTTCCTCTGTAATATTTATACATATTATACACATTACATATGCATATTATTATATACTTTATATGCATACATACATCTTTTTATATTTTGTTTAGTATCCATATATAATATATCTTCCTTCCATATTTTATATTATGTATACATTCAGTTAAACCTTTACATCTCTAATGTGCAATTATCCTGTGCAGCATGTTTATGTTCACTCTGTGAAATCATCCCATGCAATAATATTTTCATACTGTGAATCATCCTGTGAATCCAGTCCATTTCTATATCTCTGTGCAATTATCCATTTTACAAAGCAATATTATTTAGAATTTTTTCTCTTAGTATAACGCGCAGAAATGATCTTGCATATATGTCCATATATTGGTAGAAGTGAAAGGTGTATATAGTGTTTATAGTCTGTGTCTATAGTTTTTCAATTCAATTTTATATTCATATTTTATATTTTTATTCTTATTTTTTTTGTTTGTTTGTTTTATTTGTATTCTGTTTATCGCTCACTCACTACCTGCACTTTCAGTCCTTGAGCTGCTGTAATGTGTGAAATTTTCTCTTCTCTTTCTCTTCTCTTCTCTTTCTCTTCTCTTCTCCTCCTATCTTAATTGATACCTCATATACACAAAATAATAATAATAATTACACTAAGATTTATCATTTTGTAAAAAATAATAATAATACAATAATGGTAACAACATAACACTGTAAACTTGATGTAGTTATGTCTTATAAAGAAATATTGCGAGTTTTTACACGTAGGTGTAGTGTTTTGTATTTTTTGCATATCACTGCTGCTCAGAAAAATAAAACAAAATAAACAAACCTCTTTGGATACTGGTCTTCCTCTCTTCCTCCAGGCCAGCCTACCATATTGACATGATAATGTTTCATGCACTATTAATTACACAAGAAATTAATAATAACTTTTGCCTCCGCAAAATACTCAAATTCCCACTCAACACAAAAGAGGTCATGTAGAAGTTTTCCAAGCTTTGCAATAACAAAAGTGATGATCTACAAAGATCAAACAGAATTGCTGGTAAATGGACAATGAATATGGACAAAAGTTTAAAAAGACTGAAAAGCATGTGAATTGATTCTTTAAGGTTCCCTGCAGTGTCTCACTGATTGCAAAGTAATGGGTTTTTTCTCGCTCAAACTTTCATTGTGTCGCATCAAGGAAAGGGACATTACATCACTGTAGAACAGTCTGTGTCAAGTCAAGTCAATTTATTTCTACAGCACGCTTAAAAACAACAAGTGTCGAGCCAAAGTGCTTTCCAGTCAAGGCAGATGAGCAAGTATCTGCCTCTGCACAGGTGTAGGAAGTATGCTGCAGCTTTAGTCAGTCCCATTAAATATCATGGGAGGAAGCAATGTCAGTCATGCTATTTGGAGACCACCAGCAAATAAAAACAGCATATTATTCTATAAGGGTAGGGTTAGGGTTAGGGTTCTCTTTTTTTTTTTGTTTTTAGAAGCGTTTCTTCATCAGAGGTCATACAGTGTGGATAAGTTGGGTTTTAGTGTGCTTCACCCAGAGTAACCCGGGTCCGGACATTCATATCCAAGCACTCCACTGAGTTGGCTGTTTCTCTAGTCTGGCATCGTGACATGTAACAGCAGTTTCTCAAAATAAAAGATAACCAACCAATCAGCACCGCAGGGGTACTAATGATGAGCCAACCAGTGTCACAGAGCTTGATTAAGGCCATTAATTAGCAGTTATAAGCTAACTTCAAGACAGTCGCAACCAGAAGAGGACACAGTCGATCAGCTGATCACGTTCTCTACCTGTGGCTTCCAGGGAGGTGTACTATGAAGCGAGCTCCACATTTTGCAAGCATATTTGGGAGAACTCTGGTTACTATTTCAACTGTCTCGTAGCTGCTAACGAGTTAGCTTTTCACAGTCTGGACAAACTGACCGGTGACGAGCATATGAAGACGCTGTCGTAACATTACAGGGACTTTTCACACACTCAGTCTCTCATAGTAAAACCTTAGACCAAAAACAGAGTATGCTGTCACAGCGACACACTTGTGTCAAGTCAAAGTGACGCTGGTCTCTACTGACTGGTAAGGGAAAATCAAATGCTGCCTCCCTCACTGAAATCTTTTAGGGTGGAGGCAATGTCAGATTGAATATGGAAATCACGTGTACTGAGACAGTCTGATATCAGGCTACTCATAAGCTTCAACAGAAATGGCCCCCAAGCAGATCATAAAATGTCTCTACCTTCATTTTCAGTTTCCTTGACACAGACAAATGGCGGAGGTTATTGTTGGAGCTGTGGTGTTGCCTCCGAAATCAAACATAAAAAATGAATTCTAAAGGGGCTCTCATGAAAAGGCTATCTTAATGCAGTTTGGTTGTTATTTAACAGTAACGTCACTAATACATTTTCTGAGTACGAGGGACCCATTTTGACATGTGCCCAGGCCGCTGAGTGCTCCATTGATGTTAATATACAATGCAGACATCAGTCCAAACTGAGCCTTTGTTGGGCATTAACAGTTAATGCAGAAATGGCGGTGTCACATTTTCAGGGATGTCCCTGTCTGCAGAGCCGGACCTATCATGTCTCTGGCAGACAGGAGCCGGACAGAGCCCAGAGGAAGGGGAATACTAATTCACCAGCCAATGCACTGCCAAGCTGTTATTAATCTCCATGCAGCACCAATGCTTTGGTATTAAACATTTATTCCATTTGCATACAAATCAGAATCCCAAAGAAATCTAATGTCAAAGCCAAGGCTGGGGTAGAAAACTTCTCTTTAAATATCCTTGTGGGGCTGATGTGTGGCTCATCAGCTTGGGTAATGGTTGGGAATGAGGTCAGTGTCTTGTCTTGTTATGTGAAACCCTGAACCCCCTCTGGACATCAGTCGACAGATAATGGACCAGCAGGGCTTAAAAATAATCACATTAAAATACATAATTTTGTCCATTGTATTTTAAATTGGATTCATGATGTGCTGCAGATTTAGAGGCATACTAATGTTTTTTTTTCTTAATGTTCATTAGTATTTCTTTGCATTCATTGGTTAGAGTATGGTATCATTACTTCTATTCCAAGTGTGAAGGAGCTCACACTCAATTCAGTGGGTTTCATTTCCTTGGGTTTGCATCCACCCATCACATTTCATTTTATTATTTAGCTTATAAGCACACGTGAAGGGAAACCCTCTCCTTCATTTATATTTTAAGCACCTTAAAGGGATAGTTCAGATTATTTGTGTATGAAGTATTTATCCATAGTCACTGTATTATCTATAATAGATGGTGATAGGCATGCCCCTAGTTTGGAGGAAGCAGCAAGGGGCACCTGCACAAAAGCTAATCGATAGAGAGCTGCAGGGATGAAGTGTTTTTGTAAGCCAACGTGGAACCCCCACAAAAAGCCAATGTTTTTTTTCCAATTGATTTTGGATTAGTGCAGAAAGTTTAGTTTATGATACACATTTTGTTCAGCAACAAAATCTTCACAAATGAGCACCACTTTTATTATTTGCCAGGGGCAAACGTTAGGCTATAAACAAACTACAACACTGTTGTGTAACTCAACATCACCACCACTAACCCTCAGATTAAAGTGGGAACGTTGCTTTTGCGCCACAGTTTTGATCCATCCTGCATGACATTTGTGTGCTTCTACTATGGGTAAAGCAGGCTACATGGTTAAGTAGTTTCTTTTTTAGTTTATATAATGCACATGGTGTTTTATTTTGAAAACTGACTTGATTCTCTATACCGTTTCTGTCTCTGACTCCCTGACCGCTTGATATGCTCAGTGCAGCTTGACACGGCATCCATCAAAAAAAAAAAATCTGTCCTAAGTGGCTAGTTTTCAGCTTGATTATGTTTAATGTTGCTGATAACCACTGTTGTCTCATTTGCTCACTTGATAGCAACTGCCTTTTTTAAGACACATAAAAGCTTCAAAATTCACAAGCGGAGTATTACTGCTATATTTCATGTTGTAGGACAAGACTTGGAAATTTCCAGTTTGTGTTACCAGACCTTATTTCAGGCAAATAACAAAAAACCCATTCAAAAACCCATCGACTTTCAGACAAGGCTAAAAGAAATGCAAATATGCTAACTCATTTCTGGGTTTTAGATTTATTCCTGCAGCATTCTACCCAACACTATTTTAAAAAGGACCATTAAAAAAAATCATCATATTTTGAATATTTTCACCACATCTTGCCATCAGACAGTCTTTTTCAATGTGAAACCACTGCTCACTCAATGTAAGCCAAATATCTCTCTTTTTCACACAACCAGTCCCCTTTTGCTGTCTGTTAGTTTGTTTGTTGGATTGTGTGACTTTGGTGAATCCAAACTAAGCCTCAAAAACACTGAAGTAAGCCAGTAACACATGCAAAGTAACCAATCCAGGCACCAGCAATTTCCCATGTTCTGCAAGTTTGGTTGGTTTGGAAAGAGCAATATTTGGCTTATGCAGTGGCGGTCCTGTCAGAAAAGGCTGTCTGGTAGCAGGTAAAGCAGTGAAACTGTTCTAAATATTGCATACACTTAAAGTGCATACAATTGATTTTTTTTAGGCATTTTCTATGTCTAAAATATGTTTTGCTGCTGATCTTGTCCACAGGAATATATTGTTTAGCCTCCTAAACAGGAAGAAGTCCTGCTGCTTGCCCAAACAGGCAATGCTGACCACCAATACACTGATTATTAATAAGCACTTCATACAACCCCACCAAATAATCCAAACTGTCCCTTTAATGAATGATGCGTGTATGGCAGTCAGTGCCTTTGGCAAAGTCAAAAGGTGGGCTGTGGGTTCAGGGACGTAACAAGCCACACAGGTCTCTCAAGTGTTGTTCACAGCTCAGGTCAACCGCAGTCTTCCCTAAAGGTTGGTCTGTAAGCAGTGGCCTGGCCAAAGGAGATAAGGGTGACAAACATGGAGGCCACCATGGGGGGAAAATTGCACAAACACAGCAGGGCAAACAGAGGGCAAAAAGACTGTGGTATTCCTGTGCTGGACTGAAATGCAGGGGTAGTGACCCTTATGAATTGGATATGCTGCTCTCCAAAGCTTCAAAACCTGTAGTTCTTTTGGCTGGGTGACCGGGTAAAAGGTTGAAAAAATATTGCTGTATGTCATTTAGCTGAAACTCTGCAGCAGCTCAAACACTAATAACTTTTAGGACAAACCAGTAGGCAAAATTCAAACACATCAGATAGATCTAATGAGAAATTGCAAATTTTTGGTAACAGCTATTGGGAACACATAAATAAACACCAAAAAAAGAAGAAAATGAAAGAAACTAATTATAATTTGAAGGTTTGCTTCAGTATTCCCCAAATTCAGCCTCTGACAGTCAAAGGCTCAGCAAAGGGCCGTGCCTACTGCCACTATCACTAATTCTCACCACACACTGTCACCCTGTCACACAAAGAAAATATTTTATGTTGTGCAGCAATGGTTAAAAAATAAAAAAAATATCTCTGTGATTTTAGAAAGAAAGACACAACCCTGTGCCCTCAGTGTCCTGGGCTTTTAAATCACTTCACCTTAATTTTGCTGCATAATAGTTTTATTTGACCAGAATTAATCAGAGACAGTGTCATGAAAGGAGAGGGATTCGTTTTTTTTACTTTCAACTGCAGTATAACCTCCTAAAATAAATCCTCTTGGAAGTCTACTGTGTCAGAATCAGCCAATAATTTACCTCCAGCAAAGGTGTGAAGGTTTTACTGACATGAACAGCACAAAGAAAAAGTAAAAAAAAAAAAAAGGGGGGGGGGGATGCATCACTCAGGACTTCTAAGAGCAACTCGGCATTCATATCCTTCTTTGTGTTGCCTTTGCCCAGTACACATGGCTGTTGTAAAGGATTTTCAGGGATTTTAGAATTAAGGAAAACAAAGTCCTACAGCTGGCTTAGCACGCTTTGATAGGTGAGGTGAAGCTGAATACACAAGCAGAGCCCTGAAAGGTACACAGTGAGAGCGTTTACATGCACACTAATATCCTGGTTTTGAGCTTCGTCCTGGGGCCTGTTCTACCAGGCAGGATTTGCAGTTAGCGAGGGAACTTCTGGTTGAACCCTGGGTTTTCAGTCTTACAGTGGTGCTTCACTCGTTACCTGGTTACATTGCCATGGTTACTTAGGCTGAATGCCTAACCTGCTGTAGAGCGGTTATGTTCAAGATAAAAGATCAGTGCTATAAAAGCGCTGCCTACTGACCGATCAGTTCTGTTGGAAAATGGCATCATCATTCAAAGAAGATCCTATATGCTTGATGCACGGATCATGAGAGATTCAGCAAGAGAGTTCAGAGACAAACTCCTTTAGCTTTACCTGATGATTTTATTTTGTATGAGAGATATAGGCCCCTATTTAGATGATCTATAGCACATGGTGTAAAGTGCATGGTGCAAGTGCATTTAGGGGGATGCCAAACTTCACTTTCCTATTTAAACAGAGCATGATCTGGACACAAAGTAAGGTGCAAAGGCGTTGTATTCAGTCTCTTAATTAATCATAGGTGTGTTTTTGGGTGGAACTTGAATTAAACCAATCAGAATGTCATTTCCCATTCTCTTTAAGAGCCAGGTGCACCTGGCTCTGGCGCATTGCTATTGAAATGGTAGATTCGGCAAGTTGGAGAAGCGTGCGGGGACACTGAAATGACTCACTTTTAGTGATGCAGGCATTGCATTAACCCGCGGGATGGGCAGGCTGGGTCATAAAAATTAACATTATGATTAATAGCTGATGGGCTGCAGGTGGCTGAAATAGGATGAAGCATCTCCCTATGCACACTTACACACACAGACACAGCATTTAAAATTACTGAAAGCAGTCCTCTCTAATCATCAGTATAAGTCATTAGAGAAAAACACTTAGACATCAGTAGAATACGAGCTTGTGCTGTTTGACATAATTTAAAATACTGAATAAAAATATTGATTTTAGTCTTTTTAAATGAATACCATGTGTGCAGTAATGTCACTGCTCCAAGTACTGCTAATACTTTCCAGAGGAAACAGAGGAAATATTTTTAGACAGCTCTGATGGGAGTTGGGCTCTATATACTGATTTACTCCAAACAGTTTCTTTCTATGAATGTCGACTGTGTGCGACACCTTGTGGATGAGTAGAAGAACACAGAACCTTTATTAACATTAATTGTTGGATTTAAACAGTCAATGAAGTAACAGCTGCTGTGCCTCGTGCATAAATGCAGATATTGTCTCAGTGGGCAGATGCTTTACCCTATTTCAACCACATGCAACTCATCTGCTATTAACCAGAATTAATTTAATTCATGTGACCTGCAGATTAACTGCAGTGCCATAAAAGCATAGTACATGCACGATGTGAACCTGGCTATGTAGGCTCATCTTACTATCTGACTAATAGCAGAGACACACAGCATGCAGAAGCACAGTGAAGCCACCCCATCTCCTGCAGACTTCTTGCTCTTTATAGTACGTCCAAAGCCTGGTGCGTCTCATACAGCTGCAGATGGGTTTACACTGAAGTCACTTGAAAGCCTAGTGCATCTCTTTCAACCACTAATGGGGACAATGCACATCTGTATGAGTCGCCAATGGGCGGTGACAGCATGTCTGTATTTGATGTGTTGGCAATAAGAAGTGTGTTTTCTGAATCAGATAGCTTTTTAGTAGTTTAGCTCTATTAGCAGTGTGGTAGCACCCACACAAGCAACATTTTTCCAAGCATTTTTGAAGCCTCTCTTTGGCACACCAGCCAAATGCAACGTGAGGCTTGACTGAGCATATGGCAAGGTGCTGCAGGTGTAATCCTATAGCAGCCAATCACAGCACATGTGTGCTTTAAAAAGACTTAACCAATAACCATATAGTCTCAGCTCTGTCTATGGTTGCCTAAAAGTAGCTCAGAGATATGTACCACATGCAGGCCATAGAGAAATTCAAAAGGGCTGGCCCCCAGGCTGCTAGCTGAAAAGGCCTGGCCTATACTATACTATAGTGAAGTAATTTGTGACCATTCACATTAATAGTCCAAGTTAATTACTGTAGAGCAGGTTTGTGTTTGGTTAAGTGGTTTAGTTCATGTATTTGAAATGTTGGCCACGAATCCTTGCGTTATAAAATTATTATTATATTATACTTTGAGAAATATGAATCCATTTTATTAAATCAAACAGCTTTTCACAACTGATGCTGTCATCCTCTGTAGCATATGAAACAACCGCAATACGTTGTTCTCAAGGCTTTGACAAAAACAACCCCCAAACCACTCCAGTACATATTTCAGAACGAGCCAAAAGAAATCCTGACCCAAAATGAAATGAAAGAAATTCTTCATCACTTTCATCACAAACAAACTGAGATGGAACATCAATGGAGCGTCAATACGGACCAGATCTAGATAATTAATTCTCAGAGGTGTCAGATATGAGGAAACTTACCCCTGTCATCTCATCTAGTGTTGAGATACAGATATTCCTCATCACAGGAATCATCCCATTTTGTTATACTTGCTTTGCTTTCAAATATATCCTGCAATTTAAAACCAAACCATGTAAAAAGCCAATGCTAAATCGCGTGTGTTTTTAGCTTTGTGTTTGTTTTCTGTCCTGACAAATTGAGGTTCAACTGCAGTACTTTTTTTTTTAGGTGTTTTAGATTTGTATTACCTTCTCTGCGTCATTTCTTAAGCCACTGATTGCTTATACAAAGCTGTGTAATTTCCCTAAACACTGAACAAGTCACATAATAACATTAGAATTTTTAATGCTTTTTTTAAAAAGACATGAATGGCAGCAATGTCATCCTCAGCTCCCTCTCATTAGTGTTTTAATCAGGACATGATAATGAAGGGAGAGGACAGGGTGCAGCAAGTCATGAAATAATTTAGTGAAGCTCCAAACAACAGTATTACTGGCAGTTTAACTTGTTTAAAACACAATTTTTGGGACCAAAAGGTATAATATGTTTGGATGAATAGACCTGAATGAACACATTTTGAGCTTCTGAAAGAGGCCCATTCAGTGATTCAATTCAGTAACCAGCAATGCCTAAAAATTGTCATTTTCCTGACTTAAAAATTTGTAAATTTCTCCAGAGGCTCATATTTTTATATGAAAATGTCTGCATTTGTTGCCCACTTTTAATATTTGTGTCAGGATAATGTACATGCACACATCATATTAGAGAAATCATAATCCTGAAGCATGCAGACATTTCATGATGATGCATGTAATGTCTGAAATTATAAGAAAGAACAGAGCATTTTGAATAAGCTTTAACTCAGAATTTTATTCATTCAGATATTATATATACAATATATATATATACCTGCAATTGTCTGCGCATAATGTATGTATGAGGTGCTTTGGCAGGACCAGAATACAAAATATTGGCAACACAAAGGTCTTCAGTGAAAATCACAGTGGGATGGAGCAGTTGCAGACACACAGTGATGAGACTTCTAATAAGGGCTGTATGAAGTCAGCTCCTCACTCTCTGCAGAGACGTTACATCATAAGACAAGTGGCTTTAGCACAAAATAAACAAGGGGATTTTCATCTTTATGATTTATCTTTAAATCAGATTAAGAAATTGACTTTACGGGCCTCTTGACATAAAGCAGTTAGTTCCTTTAGAGACTTTTTATATGGCTACGTGTGGCCATTCAGAATGGCCACATGTAGATTTGACAGGTCCATACTTGACTCAGATGACTCAGATTCAGAGCGAATTCAAATTCAGAGCAGAGCGCTTTTTATCCTCTTCTCATAGAGAGAATACAAGTATTCAGTGGCGAACCGTGACTATTAGAGCTGGGACTTCAGTTTGGCCAAAACTTAGCCAGAAAGACCAAAAATGCAGCAAAATGGAAAAAGATTTTGCTGGAATAAGCAGCAGGCTGCCAGGTAGCTTGTGACATGTGTTTGTGTTTGTTATTAAGAGGTGTAATAATTTATATGAATCATTTGAGTTTGTTTTAATCATTCTCATTTCACTGTTTCAGTACCACAAACATGTAACACAGATGTCCAGTTTTATTTTTTCTTTCTACCAACATAACACTGTCTGTGCTGCACTATTGGAAGTAGCTTTAAAAAGGCCTCATGTACAAGTGCAATTTCAGTCTCACTGTCCTTTGCAGATGCACTGCTACACTGTCAAAGTCTGCCATGAGAAAGGCAGCGCTATCAAGTTAGCCACCTAGCTACAGCATCACCCTCGACTGCTTCACCTAGAGCAAGACCTTTGTGAGGGGATTACTTTTGGTCCCACCCACCTTAAATCAAAATGTGATTAGTCAATTCACCTGTCACTTTCTAAACAAACACACAGGCTGTGGCCTTCTGTCCCAGTGATGAAGTCCTAACCAGTGAATGAGCCAGCTCTAACCTCTCTCTGCCTAGAGACAACAACGACAAAATCTGATTGACTAACTCTAGTTTTGCTGTTTTCAGGACAGTAATCCTTTCATTGCTGGAGGAACGTTGATAGAAAATTACGATTAAAATTAGAATTAGAGGTGAATAGCCTAATAATTAAATGAAATGAATCAAATATGTTATATTTAAATATAACATATGAAATACTGATATGTTATACCTTCTCTGAAGGCCGAGAGGGCTCACGGGGTTCCCCACTGCAGGTAGGAGTTATTCAAGCTCCTCATGACTGACGGTACATGGTTATGTTAGAATACACTTCCTGATGATGCTACTGTACCACATTGGCTGATCCAAATGCTGTGCTGTCTCAGTTAAAATGTGCAACAAGGAAGCCAGTTCTGATGAGCCATTCTCTAGATGTCGTCACCAGAAAAAGGGGTGTTTAATTTGTCTGTGCAGTAGAAAGAGTAAGACAGTATATGGAGGAAGTGGGGTCTTCGGATGGCTTGAATAAAGGACTTTCACCCACAAGACTGGGGTTCATGTCCTGTGTGAAACCAGACATCAACACTGACCTATTTAAAGCTTTAAGTTACATAATATTATGTACATGATTTAAGTTATGTGTTGCATTGACGTCACTGATTTGTGATGTATGTACATATTTTAACCCCAAACCATGATTTATTTCCAAAACCTAACCAAGAAGTTTTGATGCCAAAACCTCACCAAACTGCAAAAAATACATCTCTGAGAAAATTTTAGGTGAGAAACAGGCATGATCCTTAACCAGATTTGGTCAGAACTACCTAGTTTGACAGTTTGATCTGAGTTTTGTGAGCAGTTTGTGTTCAGATGACACTTTCTCTCCCTAGATTATTGAGTAACAGCATGTGTTTTGTTGGTCTGAAATGCTTGTGGTCTTCTGCAACCTCTAGAGGGACCAAATGTCGCACACAGCCCCTATTTCAACAATTTAAATCCCCAAAATACTGTTGTAGCTTAGTGTTGCAACTAAACAAATGACTGAACAAAACATTTAAGCATTGTGTTTTACAAAAAGCATTACACAAGCCGACAAGTTGAACAATGAGCACACAGCGTGCAGCTCTTAGTGGTGTGCTTTCAAGCATCAAATAATGATTTCTGAAAACCTCATATTAAACCTTCACTGTATTAATTCTGTGTCATATTATTCATTACAGACAATCATATGGTTTGCATATGGTGCAATGACATGTACTGTAGCATGTAATTATAACTTAGGACTGGCAAAAAGAATTGCATTGTGCCCCGTCTATTCATAGCCGGGCAGTCCTGCTGACAGAACGGCAGGAGTGCGATTGGCATCTATTCATTTCCTCTGAACTGGGAACAAGCTAAATCAGAGTCAATCATTGACCCTTTCAGACAGATACCAGGGACTGAATGATGCAGAGGATTAGCTGTCTCAGCCATTGCCTTGTTTACTTCCTGTATTCGTAAGCCAGAAAATGGCTGCATAAATTGCACAAAACCATTAATCACAGCATACAATTTTCTCTCCTACTGTAACCCCTTCCCATGCTTTCATTTCCTGTTCAATCTCTTGACAGAAATCCAATCAACAGTGGATCATAATTTATTCACACTTGGAGAGAGAATCTGCTTCAAGTATATGAAGACATCTCATTATTTTTATACACACATACACAATTAGACAGAGCCAACATTGTTGTCTTAGCAGGTAGCAGAAGGGGATTGTGGTTTTCAACTTGATTGACAGAGAAAATGAATGGCAGTCTTAAGTAAATATTCATTAGTTTTCTCTCTTATAAGAAAAGAATGTCTGTCCTTTATTCAAGTCATCATTACAAGGACAACCAACTGGTTCCTTTCTGACTGATGGCCAGTCAGGACGACATCTGTGCTGAACACGGATACTGAGGCAATAATGATCCCCTGGAGAACTGTGTGGTACATCACATGATTCCCAGTCTGGACTTTGTACAATTAGATGTTATTATTGTTTTAAAAGTAGGTTACGTAATATTTACTGTATAGAAGACAAGACATTTAGTCTTTAAACTGATTAACTTTATTGTTTTTTGTAAATATACACTCATTCTGAATTTGATGCCTGCAACATGTCCGAAAAAAGTTGGTACAAAGGTATTTTCACCACCGTGAAACATCACCATCACCAACAACACTCAGGAAGTATTTGGGAACTGTATGTATAGGAAACTAATTGTGGAAGTTTTGAAAGTGAAATTCTTTCTCATTCTTGTTTGATATATAACTTCAGGCACTCAACAGTCTGGGGTCTCTGTTGTTGTATTTTGCGCTTCATAATGCACCACACATTTTCAGTGGGAGACAGGCTGGACTGCAGGCAGCTCAGTCTGGTACCTGAACTCTTTTACTGTGAAGCCACAGTGTTGTAACACATGCAGAATTTGTCTTGGCTTTGTCTTGCTGAAATAAGCAGGAATGTCTCGAGGAAAAACGTCATCTACATGGCAGCACCTGTTGCTCCAAAACCTGTATGTACTTCTCAGCATCAATGGGGCCTTCACAGACGTGACAGTTACTCATGATGCCATGGGCACTAACACACCCTCATACTATCACAACTGCTGAGTTTTGAAGTTAGCACTGGTAACAATCTGGATGGTGCTATTCAACTGAATATATGATGAAATCTTCTGTGTTCTGATTTTTTCACGTTTTACATGACGTCCCAACTTTTCTGGAAATGGGGTTATAAAAGAAAATGAACTGTTGGATACACATTCCAAATACTGAGCAATTCTCAAGATGAATGATAGTTCACCAGTTGATTGTGATATCAGGATAGGTTTTTGTATACATTGTCCACCACAGGGCGGATTTTCTTCTTCCATACAGCCCTAATACAATACAACAGGGTTATTAGTCAAAGGAGATTTTTAAACTTGAAATCTGAGGTCTTTTTTGTCAATGTTTGTTTTTGTTTTTGAGCAAAAGAGGATTGGGAACTGAGGACTGGGTATTTAGCAGCAATAGCCTCGAGCAAAGCAATAAATGGATGGTCTGCAAAGTAGCCTGCCAGGCAGCCAGTTATAATAGATGGTCCTGTAGGCTGTTTAATGATGCCAGCTGCCTGATAAAAAGCTAAATATTTTAGGGGTAGTCAGTTGGTACATCTTTTGTCACTGTATTGATTTGTTAAACATGGTAAAGACCCCTTTTAATCAAAAACTGCTCTATTTCTCTAGATTACTACAGAAGAAAATATAACCTTTCCAATGTGTTTTTAAGAAAGAGGTAATAAAACACTGCTACGCTTCTTTTCAGGTCAGACACATACACAGCCCGTTTGAGCACCACGACTCACACACACGTCAGGCACTGCACTCACCATGCTTCATCTAAAGATTAGGCTCGCCTATCTTTTCCATGTGATGCACGTGGGTCTCTGCAAATATACACATTCAAAATGACCTGTTGACAGTCATATCGACATTATATAGGCAACAGGATGCCTCTCACTGCAGTTTCATTGTCTACATCTGTGCAGTGTGTCACAGACATGAAAAAATTGGGTGCAGGGTAGTGTTTTTTTCTCTCGCTCTTTTCTCTTCTCCCTCTATCCATCCCTCCCTCCCTTACTCCCTCCCTCTCTGAACGAGGGGGAAATCACTGATTGCATTCAGACAAACAGCTATTTTCTTCTCTCCAAATTCTTCCACAAACTCTATGTAGAAAGATAGAACTTTGAGCAGCTGTCTCACAGCAGAAAACACAGCCTGTGTGGGCACAACAGCGCGCGCGAGCCGCAGCAGTTCGGCAACAGTGCCGTCACGCACTGCTCCAGTGTGTACTGGCGTTATGGTGGGCACCTTAACCTCTCAGCCACCAGGGCTCCTCAAAAAGAAACAGATGTTAAGGAACAGAGCAGATACCTCTGCTGAGGCTGTATAATCCTCTAAATCAGGCAATATTCTGATTTTTTTTTCCATCTAGATTCACATATTGGACAAACATTGGATGCACGTTTTATATATTTCATGTGTCCTTCAACATACAGTCATGAATGTGCACAAAAAATAGGCTGATTAGTTGAGTAGTATTCAACTTTAGCTGCAGACTAGACACCATGCACACACACACACACACACACACACACACACACAAGCAAAGAATCCCATGGTGAGGATAATAATGATAAAAATCCAGCAAACCAGCTCTACAGGCTTAAAATGTGCTGTAAAAGTGTAATTTTAATCAAGGTTTCAAGAGGCCAGTTTTGTACTTACTATAGGGAGTCACATGTTGGTACAGTACATGAAGTACTGCATTCACCCATAACCTTCCCCTGATGTTGTTTATTTTCTCTTGCATTATGTTTCTCCCATAACACTGAAAATTATTTGAAATGTTTAGCCCTTGACAAGGTTGTGTCAGTTTGAAGACGGTTCACGAAGAACATGTTTGGCTGTAGGTGGAGGCGAGATGATTATTTGCCCAATAGCCTGATTCCAAATGTGATAACCTTTGTCCTTTCAAGCAAAACACTCACTTATTGTGGCTAAATCTGTGAGCTATGCAAGTTATTTCCTCTTTTTTGTTCTTTAGTCTGTCTCTCTGCGGTGTGGGTTGTTCATCAGCATGAGTAATAATCGTGTAAATGTAAATGTGTTTGATAAATGCATTTAGTGCACCCCTGGAATTAAAAAATCAACTGATGCATGAAATAAACAAAAGACAGACTATGATATGGCTTCTCTTTCTCAGCAATTACCAGGCTATGAAATGTAACATTCATAATCACATAGACGCCAGAGCATGCATCACTAACCTTCCATGGCTTAAACTCCCTACAACTTGTCAGAAATCCAAGATTCAACAGATTCATTCACCGTTGAGTGAGAAGTGAGGACTCTGGTGTACACAGTCAGATGGACACAGGTGATTTTCTGTTCAGCAGTATTAAGCACGGAGTTATCGTATAAACCTTTCTGCGTTACTGTACCCAGCACTTTCAATACCTGTATCATCATTTTAAGAAAAGTATGCATCATAACCTTTTCTTACGCGATATAATGCTTGTGTGCGTATGTGCGTGAGTGATCAACAGACCTGAAGCTTTTCACAGCTAATCTCAAATACCACTGGACAGATCAGCGACAGATGTGGCTAGAGGCATTATCTTTCCAGATCATCCCATCCTCGTGAACGTGATATCTGAAAAATGCCTTGAAGGATTTTTTTTTTTTTTCACACTTGGTACAAATGACCACCTGGACTCAAGGATGAATTTATAATTAGATTTTGGTGGTCAGGGTCAAGGTCACTGTGACCTTATGTCAGTCCCGTTCTTGTGAAGACTATATCACAGGAACGCTTGGAGTGAATTTCTTCAAACTTAGTACAAATGACCACTTGGACTCAAGGTCACGGTGACCTCACAAAAAATATTTTAGGCCATAACTCAAGAATGTGTACGCTAATTACGATAATAGTACACACAAATATCTAATAACAAAGACAAATTTCTGCCTCTTGGATGCAAATGTTAGACAATAAAGTATTCTATATGATAAAATGTTGAGGTGATAATATTTTCTATCTAAGAGGTCAAAGGTCAAATTCACTGTGACATCATATTGTTCAGCTCTCTATCAGTCATCTGTGTTCCTCTGTAAAAATAGTCTTTCAGTGAAGACACGATGTTCCTACCTGGAAATCATTCACTGGACTCACACACATATAGTGATACCTTTTATTACAGCAATTCCTTCCAAATTACGGGTAAATATAGTAGTAACTTCCATATTAAATTCCTCCAAAATCATCACTACATACATTATATGAGTCTCAACAGACATGAATGTAAACTGTAACTTGACTGGTTGGTGGAGGCATACAACTGCCAAGCAGCAATTCTATTTTTTTGGCTGCTTTGTCTTATAAGTCCATTGACAGCTGACTTCTCACTCTCCTTAAGCAGCTGCCAGGGGCCACAAGTGATCAACAACTGCTTCAGTTTGAAATTTTGTTTCAGCTAGAGACAATGTATGTGCAAATCATGTTAGCAGAACTCTGGCAGAGAACTGGCAAATCTCGGCTGCTTGCATCTACCAGATGTGGTGGCACGGCAGTAGGTGCTTCACCATATACAGTCATGTACAGAGTGCACTCTTCTAGTTAAATTATAGGACCATAAAAAGAAAAATGCATGCAGAATAATACATGTAATGTGGGCGTGACATATGTGGTTCCCACAGTTTATGATATAATTCAGTTAATTGTTGCCTAGTTAAAGGCATTTCCAATCACATCCAGAGATTTCAAATTTTTATGCTGCCAATTTATGCACAAGGGGGATATGTCTCATTGCACTGCCAACAATATTAGTATATTGTGCAATGTGCAGCAGTGCCTCCACAATTGAATTGTGTCTCTCCTTTGAGCTATGACACAGAGAGAAAGGAGACTGAAAACAGTTTAAACTCACACCTCTATTGATTTATCCTTTATTGCTTGAGATTTATGAATTATTGTAAATCTGATGGTGTCTCTCATAATACTGCCACAGGCTTTTTAAATCAAGCTGACAGGCTTATTATTGAGCTACGGCAGAGAAGGCAGCGTAGCATAGAGGAGTGTACCATCCCTGATCCAGGAGGAGAAAATATTACCCCAGACTCCCAGGTGGTGAGAAGTTGTTGCACCAGAACTACATCCTCAAACAATTGCCATGGCACTCTCCATCACTCACGGCAATGAAATAGCATTGGCCCTAACAATAATGGAATCTAGTACCACTCACACTGTAGATCAGTCCCATCAGCTTCATTGTTCGGTGTTGCATGATTTCTCTAACACACTGATAAATATTACAGCAGCACTGTCACACTTTACAGTCTGTCATGCGTGCAATAGGAATGTGCCTGATGATCATTTATGTGGATCCAAGTTATGCATTAATAATAGATGCAAACCATAAGGGAAACAAAGTAATAGGTTATGCGTGGGGCCATGGCCACTTTTCTATCTACAAGAAGTAACAAACTGAACTGGAAAAGTGCACTCAGTGGAGTGTAGATCCCTGCCAGGCAACAGATGGTGAAGCACCTGCTGCAATGCCACCAACAACTGCCAGATGCAACCAGCACAGATTTGCAAAGTTCTGCCAACATTAACATGACCTCCACACATGCTGTCCAGAGCCCTTCGTATGCAGCCCCTAACGGCTGCTAACAACGAGTGAGAAGTCACCTATCAATGGTTGTATAAAACGAGCAGACCAAAAATACCATGACTGACTCACAGTTGTATGTTTCCACCAACCAGTCAAGTTGTAGTTTACAACCATGTTTGTCCAGACTCATATAATGTATGCAGTTGAGACTTTGAAGGAAATTTAAAATAGAAGTTATTACTATATATGAATATGAATCTATATATATGCTGTCTTCACTTAGAGACTATTTTTCAGAGGAGCACAGAGGACTGATAGAGAGCTGAACATTATGATGTCACAGTGAAGTTGACTTTTGACCTTTTGGACATAAAATGTCATCAATATTTATCCCATATCTGTGTGTAATTTTGTCATAATTAGTGTATTAATCCTTGAGTTATGGCCACAAATGTGTTTCCTGAGGTCACAGTGACCTTGACCTTTGACCACCAAAATCGAATCAGTTCATCCTGAGTCCAAGTGGACATTTGTACCGAGTTTGAAGAAATTCCTTTCTTTAGATATCACATTCACAAGAAAGATATGATCTGAAAACACTGATGCCTGTTGCCGTGGTGTCACTGGCGTGGAGCCATAAAAAAGTTTTTTCAAGGTTTTTTAAAAAATTGTGAATCTTTCTTCAGTACAGATTCTTCAGCATACAGTCATGAATGTCCAACAACAAAATTAGGTTGATCCAGTCCAGCAGTAAGCAAGATTAGCTGCAGACAAGCTGTAGGTCCGCTAATCACACGAGGCACACACTTACTCCCTCACTCCAACACACACACACACACACACACACCACACACACACACACAGAAGTGAACGCATAATGAAAATAACACTGGAGAGGAAAAGTGTCTTCTACAACAGCAGCTCTCTATAGAAAAAAAGAAATGGATGGTAAAAAAAAAAATCAGCAATTGAAGTTCAATTTTTGCCACTATGTAAAGACACACAATAGACAAAAACTCATGTCAGGGATGGGAGAGAATGAATGGTGACAGAAATGCATCCAATCATCATCCATGTTTGCACAAGAAAAGAATCTGAAAAGTGACTCTCTTACATAGCCCATCGTGTTACACTTGAAAAAGCCCCATGCAATATAAGTGCTCGTCTTAACTCAGAGGAACAGCCTAAGCTGTGTGCCTCATGAATAAAACTGTGGTCTTTAAAACGTCCTTCTCTCACTACACTCTGTCTTTCCACTTCGTATTTTATGAAGTATTTTTAAAACTGCCATTACGCTGAAGCGGAGAGAATATGCCTTGGTTTCTAATGCACCGAATCTACCTGATGTACTGTATCTCAAATTTATCTCTAGCACCACGAAAAATGAAAATGTGTCTGTATTTTTTGTGAGCTGCCACTCAGTTTTATCAGAACCACTCAGCAGCCCTCGCAACACTCCGCCATCCTCGCTGTTTGATAATAAAATGTTTTGGAGTGTTTTTTTTGTTTTGTTTTTTTCAATTCTAATTTATGAGCTCAGACTGAGATTAGACAGATTCAAACTGTCCAAGATTCATATTCAAATTTAGGAAACACTGCAGATAAGATAAGGCAGTACAGAGAGAATGACATTAAACAATTTGGACACAGTTGAGAGCCCTCATTCTTTTATTTTCCAGTCGGCGGTTGGGAATGCCTAACATGGCACGCTGGCGACTTTTCAATCCATTCTTAAAATATGAAACGGCTGCTTGGGTTCATTTGAAACAATGACAGTAAAATGATGAATTCTTACTGTTGGAGACATTTATCTGCTAGGAGATAAGTGTGGCATTTGTGATTAATGCGGAGCTGTGTTCAGTCCTGTGGTGTCACTGCTTTGTACTGTGACTTGAACTATTAGTGGATTAGGTTAAACTGTACATCTGCAGAGGGTCACTGTTGCATGGATAGTCCACATGACAGGCTACAAAGCTGTCAGACAGAGATACTCAGAGGGCCCATGCGGTTTCCTGTAAAATGGATAAACAAGCATGCAAATCAATCATTTGTCATGCTGATAATATCACTGATGAGATTTCTTCCCTGGCTTTGTCATTTAATTTTAACAAAACATTTGTGGAGTATTTGATTCATGATGTGCTAGCAATTCCAGCTTGGTGCACTGCAAATATATTCATTTCTTAGTCATGTATTGGGATTTCCTTGTTAAATATTTGATTTTATCCTGGACTCCAAGCACTTTAACCATTGCCAGGCCACCATTTTATTGCATTTTTCAGCCTTGTTAGAGTGGCTCTAGGGATGGCAATGTCAATTTGTCAGTCAGTTCACCACTTTGCTCCAGACTAAAATATCTCAACAACTACTAGATGGACTTCAGTGAAATATTATACAGACGTTAATGGTCCCCAGAGGCTGAACTGACTTTGGTGTTCACAGAGTGATTTTTAGTTTGAGGATGACATTTTTTGGCTTTTTCATGAAGCGTCTTGGCAACTACTGGATGGTTGGCCATGACATTTGGTACAGACATCCATATCCCCTTCAGGATGAATTGTAATAACTGTGGTGATCCTCTCACTTTTCATCTGGCACCATCATAAACATTTGTCCAGTAGTTAAGTCAGCCTCAGCTGTAAGGGAGAGTCACCTAAAATGTTTTACAGTTGTAACGCAGACATTTTCTCTTGCTATGTAAATGTAATCATGACATCATCACAGTAGCATGTGGCCAGTGTAGTACTGAACATCCCAGAGAGAAAAATGAGATCTAGGTGTATTTTTTCAAACATGTGGGACATGTTACCAATACTGAGAGGCAGTCTAAAATATGTATATGTCTATCTAACTCAAGAAAATAAATAAATATAATGAAAACATTCCTGTACTGGCCCTCCCCCTTGAAAGTGAAAAGAAGAAAGTGAGAAGTGAGAAGAATCACCTTCCACTGACTTCACCCAGTTATAACTAGTTTCCCAGTCTTTCTAGTTATTATTTCCATTTCTTTGTGGTAGTTTCCATCATATTTAAATCTGCATAGCTTGTGACTTTGCAGTTACTCACAATTTTCCCCCCAGGCCGTAAAGAACCTGCACTTGACCCATGTATGTGCTGTTTTATTGACCTTTTTTTTTTTTTTTTTTTTTTACAGTCATTGGATAAAGGCCAGTTTTTAGAAAAGGATCTGTCCTGCAGTGATCTAACTTTTGAAAACCAGAGCCAATGGGATGCGGGGCAAAACAAATCCGATGTATTCCATGTTTTCTAGAAGTTATAGCAACTAGCGGCTAGCAGGAAATGCACCGAGATAATGTAAGTACACAAATCAACGAAATATATAATATATGTCTGTTGTTTTTGATATTTTAACACTGAAATGTTACATATTACATCTTTAAACCTACAGCATGTTTGCATTGTTATTGTGTGCATGTTAACACAGTGTCTAAATACAGCCTCACAGAGCCGCCACCGTAGCTGCAGACCCCTTAGTCTTGTTTTTTGGCAGGTTAAGTAACACTTCACAGTAATCACAATAATTCAACATGCCATACATCTACTTAGTACTATTTTAGATAGCGTAAATGAATCCCTGTGATAACTATAGCTGTGTTAACTCACACGCACAGAGACACAGACGCAGTGATAGAGCAGTTTCCGAGTTACTTCATGAAGAGACAAAAGTTTTTCCAGATATCTCAAGAAAGTAAAGCACAATATGTCACAGCTGTTTTTAATGAGGTATAATTGTGTTGACATTAAAAAAGACTGTGCTAAGATTTTCACTTGAGTTGAGAACACTGCTTTCCTCCCTTCTTGCACTGGAAATGATGTGAGGAAATACCTGGCCACTTATTGAAAGGCCTTCTGTGTGCATTAGTAATCACTCTGTCCTTTTTTTCCCTGGGTCAGCGACATTGCAGGGGTGGAGCAGCTGAATGCTGATGGGACCAAAGCAGTGGCCACAATCCCATTTGAGCAGTCACTGGTACTTCGACTTAAATGCTTTTCAATCTGCTGGAGATCACATTAGGCGGCTCCTTCTTATCGACTCATCTAAAGAGTTTATGTCTTCATCTAATTAGGGACAGTGCTTCCTTGATAGCTCAATGCTTAGGCTGAGGTATTTCATAAGTGTGTAGTTTGGCCAACACTCCAGTGTGTGCTACCCCACCGTCATCTTAAAATTATACTTATAAAATGGGTAGTTACGGTGCTTGCTTATGATTGGCTGAGCTGTGTTCAAAGCCGTTGTAAAACAGTCTATAAACACACACCTGGGACCACATTACACTGTATTACTGCGCCAAAGAAGTTGATTCAAAATGTCAGATTTTGTTGGAAAAGTCAAAAAGTCAAAGCTGAGACCGTTAAATAGACTATGTCAGTCAATCCCAGAGACTGGGTCAGGACCCTCAGGTGGGTCACAGGAGATTTTGTTTGGGTCCCCTGAAAAATAGAAGACCATGGAAGAAATTCTGCAAATTTAATCTTCATATCTGCAGCACACCTTTAAAAAAGCATTTAAAATCTCATACTATTTTACTGATGAGAGGGGAAAAAATGAGCGCCTGTTAATTCCACCTAAATGCACTTATTTTGTCTAATTTATGAAGTAGGCTACAATTTCCTGTATTGTTTTCCTGCTGAGAGGAAATAAAAACAATGAGACGGACTGTTAACTCAGATTAAATGCTTCTTTCTTATTATCCTCTTTATAAAGTATTTAACATGTGTATATGTTTTCAATAACACATGTCAAGATAATGATAATCAGGTGATGCAGAAAAGGCTATAAAAGGGTCAGGAATGTTCATTTATGCACAAAATAAGTCTTCCAAAGATTTATCGATAAGGCCTATAGTGAACAGGGTTGTAATGGTTTGTCATTTTAAAAAAAGTGGGTCCCCAGATAGAAAGGTTTGGGAAACAGTGGACTATGTGGTCCTTTCACTGTTTTCAGACCTGGTGTGCCGACAATCATCAAAATTGAGCTAAGCCAGGCTCTATGTTGGTTTCATACCACTGTGAAAAACAGGAAAGGTGAACCCTGTGGTTTCAGCTGTTACTGTATGTTGGCCTACGTGTGGAGTTTAACCAGTACATCAATTAAACATCAGCTAAAGAAAGAAAGACAGCCTACGGGGATGTATGTTTGAGCATGGAACCTGCTGTGTTCGGTCGCTGCGTTGGAAAAATACCTCTTGTTGCTGCTGCCCTATCCACGGGACTTGTATCTGCTTCCAAAGCAAACAAACTACATTTAAGATCTATGGTAAGTTAGCAAAATAACTTTAGCAAGCCTACATGTTTTTATTTGTTGCCAAATTTTCTCTGGTTATGTTGTCAAGTGACAAATAATTTTCATTACAGTGAAGCTTTGTTACTCTACACTGTAACAAAAATCAGACCTTTAAACAAAATGATATCAGTAGCTAGGGGAAAAGAGACATGCTTTCTACTACATCTCTGTGTTGCAGTGGCAGACTCAGGCCGTCTGAGAAGCAGGGGCAAAAAAAAAAACATAACAAGGGCACCAGCTGCATGTGGCAGGCACACCAAAAGTTGTGATGCATTTATGGTGAAATAGTTACGATCTCTGATTTACATTAAAAACCACTAGACCTCTGTAATAAAAACACACAGGGAACTATTTAACTATTTATCCATTTAGAGGCATGCAGAGGCCAATTAATTTTCTATTTATCTATTTTCATCAGGGTACCCTTGAGGACACTTCATCACATTTTGTCCAGAGGACAGGCACCATAGAGAACACTAACCACGTTTTCTTCACTGAAAAGGCACCTTATTGGGCATGTTTTCATGTTCTTTATCCACCACAGGGGCAGCCAAGAAGGCACTTTAGCAGTGTTTTTTCAAACAGAGGGCATCAGAGGAGGCAATCAGCCCCCCAATCCCCCTCCTGAGTCCAACAGTGGTGTGTTGCTTGGCAACCATTTTGCTTAATGTCACTGAAGATGTATATTGCTTGGCAAAATAATTATTTTCGAGAATGATCTTTTGATTGTTTTCTTATCAGTAAATCACTTATTGCGTGTATATTTTATGAAACATTGTCATACGTAGTAGCCATTTTTTTTAAAGTAATAAGCTACACAAGGCCATGGTTCACAGTGATTTTAGAATAGCTATAGGCTCACTTATGCCACCTTTATGTACAAAAATAACGTTGGCATAAACAACAGTCATAGTGATGCAGGAGGAGGCTGTAAAAAATGTACATCCTATGAAAAAGGCAGCGTTGTAGATGTTCTGTGGTCATTGTAGCCATTAAATACATCACGATGTGGATGGAGAATTCTTTTTGTCAAACATAATTTCGATTCTTTAGGATTTTTTGAAACTTCTTTGACATGTCCAGTGGTCGTGTCTCACTTGAATGGTTGGCTAAACTGCTACAGTGCCTCCCATGACTGCTGGAGGTACTGCTCCGTTTTGTCTTGTCATTACATGGTATAACATGGAGGGTTTTTTTTTTTTTTACAATTGTGTCTATGAGAATTTTCAGTAATTCTTTCCTGGGTTACAGTGGTGAGTGTCAGTTTCTTGATATATTGTATCCCCTACCTGGGAGACTTAGCGAAGCTGACAGGATCACAGTTCAGGCAGATATGAGACGGGTCCAAGGTGTCCACTGCCAGGGCCTGCCAGCTCAGCCTGTTTCCATGCTGCTCTGTGTGTCACGAGGGCAAGCCTCCTATTTAGACAAGGGAATGAAAGATGGGGCTGAGATGTATTATGCATGTGAATGCAGGGGAGGTAGGCATCTGCACTAACAAACCCAGTCACTTTCACAGGGCAACACACCGGCAGCCTGTGTTCTCTCCTCACAAATATAGACTGAGCTACTGTAGGTAATACAGTTGATTCCCATGGAACATTCTTTTTATTAAAATTATTGAATAAATTGAATGAATTCAATTTAATATAGGTCAAAGACAAGATTATTAATGTGATTAACATAATGCCTGCAAGACATTCCAAAAAAAAAGCATGTTTACCACTGTGAAATGTCACCTTTTCCTTTAACAACACTCAGCAAGTGTTTGGGGACTTGATTGATAGATGGCTTCAAGCACTCAGCAGTCAGGTTCTCCACTGTTGTATTACTGTTGTGACCGTGCAGAGTCATCGTCTTGCTGAAATAAGCAGGAACGTCTCTGAAAAAGATGTCATCTACATGGCAGCATATGTTGCTCCAAAACCTGTATGTAGCTTTCAGCATTAATGGGGCCTTCACAGATATGACAGTTAGCCATGATGCCATGGACACTAACACACCCTCAAGTTAGCACTGTCACAATCTCTATCATCCTTTTCCTCTTTAGCCCAGAGGACACAACGTCCATGATTTCCAAAAACAGTCCAAAATGTGGACTCATCAAGCCACAGCACACTTTTCCACTTTGCATCAGTCCATCTCAGATGAGCTCGGGCCCAGAGAAGTCAGGAGCATTTCTGAATGTTGTTGATATATGGCTTTCGGTTTGCGTGGTAGAGTCTTAACTTGCATAGAGTTTCAGTTTGGACATTAAATATCTTGTCTGTGTACTGTATACAATACAATGCAATACATGCCTAAAAGTATTTGCAAATTATTGCATTATGTTTTTATTTATATTTTATGCAGTTCCCAGCTTTTTTGGAATTGGAGTTTCTTCATTTAATGCTCTAGACAGAAGGTTTCAGGGGTATTTTTTTTCACATGCAGGAGCAATATGAACAATATGAAAAGCTTCGAAAGTGATGTTTGCAATTTCAGGAAAGTAATTCCAAGTATCATTCACACTACCATGTAAGACGTTAGCCTGGGCAAGATGCAGTTTGGTATGTTAGTGTCCACTTCAACATCTGGACAGGAGCAGCCAGAGATCGAACCTCCAATCCAGGACAGATTCAAATGGTTATGTGGTACCACGCCAGATATTTATATCCTGATTTTCTTTTGTTTCAAGGCTGCATGTGATCTTTTCCTCTTACTTTTGTTAGTATAAGTTAAATATCATCACTTGAAATTGCTGAGTTCTTTTTGTTCTTTTGTTAACGACTTCTTTTGTCAGCATTTACTCCAAATGAATGATTAAGCTAAATAAAAAAGCACCATGCACCAAAAGTATTCTGCTCTCCCTGCAGTCTAAAAAATCAGTGTTTTAATCATAAAGATGTATTCACAAAACAAAGGATACAAAAGATGCCAATGTATTGTATTAAGATTGCTGGTTGTGAGCTCTTTATCATCCAAAAAAAATTAAGACGTTGTGCTTTATATGTAGGAACCTGAGGCCAGTGTTCCTGGTGATACACAATAAAAGACATTATGTAAAGTAGTAGATACTTCACAGTTAATTATCAGATATTGAATTTCCTCATCACTCTGAGTCTCCTCCGTGTGCTTGCAGGATTTTCTGTACCCCAAGTGAAGGATATGTAAATCACTCTATTACCCTTTTTTGCTGTCGTTGCACTGTATGCTGGTCCCCTCTTCTATCACCTCACTGTCACCGGTGTCAAAGTCCTGCTGTCTGTCTCTCATAAATCTCTGAACTGTCTGACTTTTTCCACAATAGATTGATTTCATGGATCAGATCCATACCATTTACACATTCAAACAAAGCATCTGCATTTTGCTAACTTGTCCGTACTTGCTCTCGGGCCGGCCTCCATCAATAAACAATTTCTGAAATATTTCCAAGTGGGCAATTTGGCATCAAATTTATTTAATAAATAGCCCTTCAGCTGCACTGCATTTACTTGCAGAATGGGTAATGTCCCAAAGACGGTTGTTGGGAATAAAAGCAGCTATAAAACAGTCAGTCTGTCATTAAGGGATTGTTCAGAAGAGGAGCCAATCTTCTCCTTCTCTTTGTTGTTTTGATGAGCCTGTTGCTTTTGTTGTGGACTCACTCTGTTCTCTGTTCTCTGTCGCAGCACGCTCTCATTGTGGTCATCCTCATCCGTCTGATCTTCATGTTCTACCGTGGAAACCTGATCACAGTTACAGTGATGAACCCCTTATATGCCCGGGACAGAACCATCATACAACTGCTGTTTAAAAATTTGCTTATACTAAACAAATAGTCCACTTACAGTGCTAATTTTGAGTTTTACTTGACAACGTACAGGAAAAAAATGTTACGCTGAATTTACTCAATTTTATTACGTCCAGTGATTGCATGAAATAATTATGTAAAGAATTCTTGGCCAGTTATTGAAAGGCCATCTGTGTGCTTTCCAGATATATGTTTTTTTTAAGTTGAAAATACATGTTTTTATTTATTTATTTATTTTTGGTTGAGTGAATTTAATATATTTCAACAATTTCAGATCCAGAATTTTAGTTCAACTATTTTAAGCAGATTTCTATTATTGTTCATTATATTAAAATAAATAATGTACATTAAGATCAGGTTATGGTTTGAGTTCCACATACTCAATTTAAGTATATTCTAACTTTCAGTAAACTTAATATTCAGGAAAAAAAAATAAAGCAAACCAAATATCTTTATCTTTCATCATTATTTTCATGATAAGACTACATAAACTACAGCAAAACACATTTCAAAGAAAATATGATGGTGTTTACTTATAATTAAGAGTGAAAATAGCTTGTTTTAAACAAAAGCGGTACATTTTAAAATTAATTGAATAAGTATAAGTCAATAACACATTAACTTTATCTAAAAGAAATGTAAATTAGCTCAACAAAAGATTTTAAGTATAAGATAAGTATGAATCAATAACACATCTCAATCTATCAGATTAAAATGTGTAACATTTACATTACAAGGGGTCAGACTCATTTGTTTCAGTGTGTGGGGAAAAAAATTAACTATATTAATTAATTAATTAATTTATTTATTTTTTTCCTTTCTTCCCCCACTTAATTCTCGTGATAATCTGCCTCGTGGTAACCTCTCTGCTTCTGGCTGGATACCTGCGGCAGGCGCTGTGTGTGTGCATTGAAAGTTTCTTTCTCTCAACAGAAACGTAGTCTCCTCGAGGCTTCTGACAAACTGCCAAAAACAAGCCAACGAGATGCAGAACCAAAACTGCGCTGAGTTATATTTTAGGTACAGTACTGTACGGTATTATAGTGTCATTGAATTACACACTGCACTGTATTTTAATTTATCCAGTAATTTGAAAAAGTGTTTGAAACAGCTGTGATGTATTTTGAAATGGCCAATAGAATTCAGTAAATACTGATGGTAAATTTAGCATTCAGATGGTAATCTGAGTGAGAAATAAAGAGATGGGGGAAAAAAATGACTGTAGGGAATTTTTACTGTATCTGTGTCAATAAATACAGAGGAGAAGCTTTGCCACTGGGATGTGTGACGGCAAAGCTGCAAATCCAACTCAAATAACAAGTCTCTCTGTCCAGGATGAAAGCACATTATCTTTTCTCAGTGGTCTGATCATGTGATCGGTACTGTAATCTTTCAGTTGTCATGGATACAGAGGATCCAAAATCATTCTATTTTCTTAAATCACTCCTTTCCCCCTGTTTTGCTCACAACTGTGACTGCTATGACAACTTATTGTGTCCTTTTTAATAAGTGTTCTGAAAGTATGAAAAATGAACATTTGTGTCAAATAATTATAAGAGCAAAATATAACAGATATTATGTAACAGCATGTCATCTCTGTCAACTTCAGTTCATTTACAGGCAATAGGGCTTAGCTTAGCTTGTTGCAAATTGTGAGGACATATGAGGTTACACCAAAGTTTTTTGTTTTGTTTAATTGCTGTTGCTAAATTATGCTTTGCTGCATTTATGTACAGGCTGGCTCATATATATTTTGCAGTTGTTTTCTTTATATTTTTCCTAATTCTGTAGGCTGTTGTTATATTGATATTTCTCTTAAATGTTTCTAAAGAGAAAAATTCACTCATTTCATTTTATTACCGCTATATAGAAGGAGCACTGAGCGCTTTATTTCATTAGGGTGATAAAGTTGTGAATAATTAAGCAGCCAGTCTGGCTTTTATAACATGCAGACTCATTTCGCCCGACTTCAAAACATTAGACTGGCCCTATTCACAGGCAGACCTCATATTAGAACCCTGTGAATGGTTTTGCATCAAATTATTCAGAACAAACAAAAGGGCTGTGGAATGCCAAAATAGGAATTAAGAATTAATTTGTAGGGTAATTGTGATGCAAATTAAGGCAGATGTCTACCCCAAAACGAAATTCACATTTGCTATTCTTGTGATCTTGGGGCAGTATCCCAATTGCTAAGAGCGGTACAGTTTATTATTGATAGAAACATCACATGTTGTCTGACAGTACCAGTGGTGATTATTTGGGATATTTGTGAGCATTTTGAGGAATGGATCAGATCCAGGCTGGAAATTGTTGCTTTGACTGAGAAACAGTCTTACAGATTGCCCAGAGCTCAGAAAACCACAGAGAATAAATCAGATATATTTTGAGGTGGACTTTCCAATTAATGTTTTCTTGAAGGAGAGAAGGTCTTTCTCACATGGTGTTAGTATTCATGTCACGTGTGAAAGAGACACCACGGGAGACAACATTAGGAGTATATTGTACAGCCAAGTGAAAAATTAAACTCCATGTCCAGTCTATTAGCTGTTACATTAATGGGTGCACACGCATTTATTGAACACACAACATCAATCAATGCTATCTGTGTTTCTGTGTTGTGTGCTAATCTAAATGGAACGTGTAGTTTGTAAACTGTACATGGTTGATTAGGGACGGATGCTGCTCACTGAACAAAATCAGGAAAAATCTGGTAATAGATGTCTGCCAAATTCTGACTCTACGTGTGCATACCAACCAGCAAAACTTGAAAACTGCGCTATAAAAAATAAAAGAAAACTCACTAAACTTCACTAAACTTTTGAGCTTTATCAAGACTAAACAGACTAAGATTAAAGTTTATCAGAGGAAGAAAAGTAAATTATTTCAACAAAAGGCTGGCAAAACTTGTTTTAGTTTATTACAAAACAGAGCTGTTTTGTTTTTTTTTTACAGTGCAGAGTTGATGCTCATGTCCAGGCCTATGTGGCATACAAAAAGCTAATAATACACCCACAATGCCCTTTCAGCTAAAAAAACTGAACTTTCAATGGCAGGGTAGAAGGTCAAGGAAGTGTAGTAGTATGCTGCTCAAAAAAGAAACTGAGCAGTGAAGTAATTCCTACACAGTGTTGCAATGTCTTCATTTTAGGCCATTTATGCAAATTATTTTACTCCAAAATTACATACATAGGGTCTACAAACATGTATACATACAAACATAATGCCTGAAAATGCAGATAATTTGTCTTTGGACAGTCCTCAGGGAAAGCAAGGGGAAAATGCAGCATCTACACAAAACATGTTCTAATTATCTCCTCCTATTACTTTATACTAGCTTAAATATATCTGTGTCTTGTTTACCAGTTCTGAGCCATGAATTTATCTAGGCTACTGTACAATTAAAGGAGTAGTAACGTAATAATTGGTCATCCAAAAATGAGTACTGCAATAGCTCTAGACAGTATATTAAATAGGTTAATAGGTCCTATTAAATAGATTGAAGTCCTATTTAATATACGACCCATGGTTGAAGCGAGTTGTTTCCCCCCACCCCTTCCTCCTCAGACGAGAGGAAGCTCAGGCAGGCTGCAGGAACACTGCAGGAGCACAAGAGGAGCGCAAGTGACAACAAGTGACGAGTCCTGTAAGTCAATCAACAGTTTACAAGTCTGTCAATTGTCTGTCAATGTAAAGCTAAGTCTGTTATAAAATGTATATGTAAAACGTAAGCCCACTGCTCTGAAAATACTCTGGAGTTGGAGCTCAGTCACTGCCTGCCAGACTCCATCAACACATTGCTCAGTTTAAACATCTACCTCTTCTGCAAGATCGATTGATGATTTCTTGAGACACTTACTCATTCTGCGAACATTCAGCATTAATTTTAACTCTAAACGTGAAACAGGCAAACAACACGAGCTATGGACCAGAACTGGAACTTATGAGGAGGACAACCCCAGCTGTAGTGATGTTGTCAGAGAAGCGAGTATTTCAACTAAGCATGTTTGATTAATCTCTGATAACATACTGTGGTCATTTTATGACGTTACGGTAAATATATTAAAGGTTTCACCTTTAAATATCTGATTAAAATTAAGCTTGTGCACAGCAATTTGCAGAAATGTCTCCGAGAGATACTACTTCTCTGCTAAGCCATGCATGTTACCCTTTAGCATGAACTTTAGCTTTAGTTTAGCTGGTGTTACTATCATTCTCCCACCAGATAGGATTTAGCTACGCCTGCCTTATTAGTGTGTGATAACAAACATATTTATCAAGATGTTATTTATCAAAATGGATATCTTTCAATTGCAGGAAACAAGAACTGGACAGAATGTAATTTAGCGTTAATTAAGGCTAGCTGTGCAGCCATTTCAGTCGCCAGCTACATAGCTAAAATGCAATTTTGTTAGTAGCTTAGTTTAGTAGCTTAGTTTGTATCTCTGTTTTGTACTTACTAATAAATTTTAGTGCAGTTGTAAAAGCCCAATGTGTAAGATTTAGGGGCATCTGTTGGCAGAATATAATATAATTATATATTCATAATATGTTTTCATTATTGTATAATCGCCTGAAAATGCCATAAGAACTGGTGTGTTTTCAGTAGCTTAGAATGAGCCCTTTATATCACAGAGGGCGCAGGTCCTCTTCCACGGAGGCCACCACGTTGAACCGCCATGTTTCTATTGCTCAATAGACAAAACAAACAGAGACCTCTAGAGAGGGTGTTTTTTTGTCTGTTTGTTTGTGTGTTTTTTTGCTAGTTTAGCAGCCACCATAGATTATCTTACGCACATGGAAGGGGAGGGTGAGGCCACCGGTATACAGCTGGTTGCAACTACAGCCTCACCACCAATATAGGCTACACTGGTCCAATGGAAATCATACTTCTCTGTGGCATAAAATGTGTTCATTTTGTCTTTATATTGAGTAAAATTTGTTGTCTTAACAACAGAAAGATACAATTAAAGCCAGAAGAGCAGAGATTGACGTCGTGTAAGAGAACCTGACACGGCTGAGACATGGTGAGAGTTTTCCGTTCTTGAGCACAGTAGATTGACGTGTGAATACACTAAGTAGAGTTTTGAAATAAGGTCTGACCTCATAGACGTGGTGTCAGTCTTTATTATTCAGTTGAAGGGAGACCGATGGATAAAAGTACCCTGTCAAAGGGTTTTTTTACAGTGAAGGTTATTTTTAGCCCTGGACTGGTTGTGTGACCGGTCAAGGCCAAGTCAACACCAAAACGCTCAATCACGTTTGTAATCGCACTGTTAGGAAATATTCACTCCACTAAAATGATTCTTAAGAGTTGTTTTTTTCAGTTAATGACTAGTGTAATAATTGCATGTATCATCCCTAAAAATCACTGCACCTCCCACTGAGACTTTATAAAAGCATCCACCGTAAATCTCATTAACAAATGTGAAATGCAAAAAAAGCAATAAAAGAGTGAATATATTAGTATTCTAGACAGAGATCTTGTACAACCATGTTCTCATTATAATGAGAGACTTACCTTTTTTTCTGTGAAACTGGCTCCTGTTTCATTTTTTCATCATGGCAGCAATGTGCTGCTGTAATGAACAAACAGCCAAATCTTGACTTCTGCCCTCGAGCATTGGCTGCTGGCCAACTTGTCGTAGTTCAACAATCAAGATTTCAAGGGTCCTGTTAAAAGCTACAGCACCGTAGGCTTCTAAAAAAGTTCAAAATCTCACTCTACAGTAGTCATCTTGCTAAGTGGTTGTAATGGTGCTATTATCGTTTATCAGTTTGTAGCAGCTTAAAGGGGAAAGTAATCAATCCCTTAAGGATTTTGTGGAATTTTTTGGGATTGTTGCACCTTAAAACCTGATTTCATGGCAGCTTTTCTAAAAAAAAAAAAAGGGGGGGGGCGTGTTGCAATATGTGTAGGTATTTTTTCAATGAAATAGTAGTGGTCACAAAAAAGTTGTGCTTTTTGTTGCTTTTTGTATAATTCCTGAAAAATCAAGGGTAAATTATTCCAGGGAGAATAAAACTGCACACTGGTCTAAGTAAAGGCCCCACACACACATCAGAGGTAAAACTAAGCGCCACCACTACCCTTAGCATGATGTACTGCTCAGATTTGCCACCAGGTGCTGCACTCAAAGTTGAAATTATTTGAACTTTGACCTCATTTGCTGCTGACCTTTCAAAGTGTAACCAGTGATACCGGCTGTATGTGGCAACGTAGCCAAAAACAACCTCAGATGTATAGAGGCAACGCCAGCAGAGAAGGGAGACAATGATGGTCGAAGTCATGAAGGGAACCCCAGATCCATGAAAGATCTTACTTGGGTGATCTTTTTAATGTTTGTACAACGTGCACCATGAAGAAACAACACATAAAAATCTCGCAAGAGTTTTGCAAATCAAAATCCCTCTAGACATGAGTGAGAGTGATGAAAGAAAAATGTTTCAGAGTTCCCCAAATTTCCCAAACTTAACACAACATTAAAAACATACCAAAGCGAGGTGAAATGTCAGCAGTCAGATCAGGCAATGAGATTTGTGAATCATAAAGTTTATGAACTTAGCTAAATCTAATGCTAATGTTAGCTTAGCTGTTTGTACAAAACAGACATGACATATAGCGCTGCGCTTTGCCTCTCTTCACCTTACCTCGCGGTGAAGGAGTAGAAAAGTTCTAACAAAATATGCTTTATTTGTAAATGAAAAAAGTGCTCCTGGGGGGATAACACACAAAAAACAAAATCTTTTTGGAGATCAAAATCAGTCGCAAGAGCAAGCACAAAATTTTAAAATATAAAAGTGTGAATGTCAATGATGAATGTCAATAAAAATGAAAAAGAAAATTCTTGTTTGCCACAAATTACACGTTTGTCAATTTAAAAGATCATTTTAAAGTCAAGAAAATCACCATTTGTCGTGAAAAAGTGTAAGACAATGAAGATTTGCAGTTAGAAAGACTACACAACCAGAAGTCGTGAGAGTGACGTCATGACTTTCTCCCTCCAAAAGCTAATGTTAGCTGCTGAAGCTACAATGTCTGTGTGTTCTTGTACCAGGATGTAGCCCACAACACAGGGTATTACCCGTTCTTTCTGATTAAAGGACCAGGAGTCACTGGACAAAACACTTAGGTCAAACAATGTTACAAGAGACAGCGATGTTGGTGTTGACGACACACTGTATTATTGTGCGAGGTGAGAGATGTAGCTCACTGAGCAGTTTCACACGAAACTAAACTACGACAAACCTACCACAAAGTGCAACTTTCTTGTCTTGTAAAATTATATTTTAAATTGACAAACAACATATGTGCAATTCATGGCACAATTCAAATGAGATCAAAAAATGATTTGTCTTTCGCCATTTTCCTATGTAAGGTCCCACTGAGGACACTGTTAAGGGCATGACCTCACCTCTATAATACTGAAGCTTTGTCTAACATGAAAAATAATTGAGGGGTAAAACATGCAAAGCAATCAATTACGTAATCCATAGTGAACATCATAATAAAGAACACTATTGACTGACTATGTACAATATATTGACACTCACTTACCACTGTGACGGCAGCAGGTTGTTTCATATATATTATGTGATAACTTACAGCAGTGAAGACGAGTCCACCATTAACTCTTCTTGTATAATAACAGATAAATCAGGATGCCTGTTGACCTTGTTTATTATGTAGATAGAGTACGCTGTGCCTGGGGAAAAATCTATTTGTCACAGTTTGCTCTCTAGTTCTTGTCATCACTCTACTCACTGCACAATTAGTCAACAAGTCAGGAATCAGTGGGTGTGTATGTTTGGAAAGTACTTTCATAAATGGATAAGGGCATGAATATTAAAAGCATTCCAGATGCTGGGCTTGCTGCACCTTACACGCACTTAACAGTTAAATGGGTTTGCATTTCATTTGCAGGCCCATTTAAAATGCTGCGTCTCTCGTGGTGGAACACCTGGTCTTATTAGTATAGTGCACAAATTCCAAATTCTGCCATCTGCAGTGGTGATGTCAGCACCTCAGTGGGTAACTATTCCCACCTCTACATCTCCCAGAATCAGTGACGATAGATGGAAGAAAGAAAGCTGATGAAGAGTGGGATGAGCAGAATGAGAAATAGAGGAGATGAAAATCCCTGTAGTGAGAGGGGTTTTGATTCTGCTGGAAGCAGCGCTCTCTGGAGAAACCGTCTCTGAGCAGCAGAGATGGGGAGGATGGAGAGGGGCCATGTGCAGTAACTCTTCTGTATGCTTCTGGCTAATTATCAACCCAACAAGGAACAACCAGCTGTTCACATCCACCACACACCATTAGACTAATATCACACATTAGCATGAGGAGACGCCTGCCATCTTGGAAAAAAGAAACATGCAACAACTGGTGGGTAAATTCACATTATACGTCTTGAAGTGAGGCTTAGGGTAAGATATTCTTTCTCTTGTTTAAAGGGGACAGATCTACTCACCCTCATGCCGACTGAAGGTCGGGATTAGTTTTTCAGTCCACAATTCACTGCTGGAGTTTCACAGGAAAACAGCGCTGCAGAATCTCCCAAACAATGTAAGTGAATGGTGACCAGTTCTCAAACTGGGGAAGAATAGAATTTTTACCAAGCTACTTTTAGTAATACTTTAATAAGGTACTACTATTTTATGGTGGTGTAGGGGGTGTGTGGAGATGTTTAGTTGTGCTGAGGACATAACTGCTACAAAAGAATCAGAAAATAACGATTAATTTCTCTGATAATTTCTCTTTCTCTTCCAGCTCCCTCACCCTGAAAGCCCGCTCTCTCTGTATAACTAACCCAGTGCCGTCAACATGCTCGAGTTACCTGAACAGGTGACTGACACTGACCGTGAAACATGAAACAATTACAGTAACATCCGCAATATATCATATGACAAAGACCAAAGTCCTCCGGTGCCCAGGGAAGAAAAAGAAGAAGAAACGAGGAGGAAAAACTGTTAAAAAAAAGACAGTAATGTGATGAACTGCGTAGTAGTTAATGCTGGAGCAGAGTTTTACTAGCTTACTTGGGAAGATAATAATGTTTGCTAATTTCATAAATTTCTAGTTACTCCCTCTTCAAATTCATTACGGAATATTGGAAAGATTATAAAGGTGTTTGCGGAATAACTTACAAAATAATTTTGAGGAATATATTTTTCACGAACCATCCACTGTCTGCCTGAAGAAACCAGGCAGACATTTTTATTGACATCTCAGTCAAGTTATCCAGTGTTAGCCCTGCTTGTAATAAGTTAGTCCATTAAAATGCTCTTCCTTCTCCATCCTGTTTTGTAATTAATTGTTGCAGCCTTTGGATTTCATTATTGATCAGTCTTAGCAAACAGCAGCATCATGTGAGAGAAATCCTTAGTGCATGAGTGCTACTCTGCGTTTGGAATATTATAGATTATAATCTTCCACCCCACCTATATTTCAGAGGGAAATATTGCACTTTCTACTCAACTACACTTATTTGACAGCTTTAGTTACTAGTTACTTTTAAAATTTTACACAGTGGATAATGTTTCACGTCTTACCGAGAGCAGTGTAGTAGGGTCACATTTCAGATGTCTGTGAGTTCACACAATGGTCGGTGTGTGATAGCAACCGGCCTCAATGCAGGGGGCATCAGCTAAAATCTAGGGCACCAAATTGGTCAGGGCCGGCTCTGACCCCCAATTTGTTGTTCCCGTGTGGACTCGTCCGCAGACTTGTCCATGCTGTCACCACACACTCCAGACTACTGTGCATGTGTGGAATGCAGACTGTAGAAAGTTGCATAAACAAAACTAATAAGCGTCCAAGGTGTCAGCAGCTGTCTACGTGTCCAGTAATAGAGCCCGTACAGGACATGGTGTTTGTATGTGCATGTCCTGTTGCACTCCTGCATAAAACTGCACAGCTCCTTCATCTATTTAAATAACAGTCCACACTTGTAAATATTGTTTCTACTGTACATTTTGTTTTCTTTTTTTCTTGTGCTATTGTGTATTCTCTATTTTTCTGTTCATGGTGTTTTAAGTGACAGTACTTACCTTAATCCTTATTTATATTTCTAGTTCTATGTTTGTTGTTATGCACCAATATGCCACAGCAAATTCTTTGTAAGTGAAAACCTACTTGGCAATAAAACCCTTTCTGATTTTGATTCTGATTCTGTGTGTTTGTCTGTGTATTATTTGCACCTGAAATCCTCCTCACATCGTAGTAACTGACTAGTTGTATCTATTTTACTACTTGGAAATATGTACAGTAAGCTCACACTCCTCAACAAACAAATGCAAACAAAAAGAAAATGTGCAGTAGGCCACCCTGATGTGTTAATGGAGGAAGGAATATTTACCGGTCTGCAAACCAGCAGATAACTGAATTAACAATATTACATGTTCAGAATTCTTATCAGCTCTGGTTCAAACCTGGTTCACTCATGGGATTTTCTATATGCACGGTGCAGCTCCTAAACATGCAAACACTTTGCTGTGAAAATTGAATACCCAGTTTAAGTTATGGTCTTTGGTGAAGGTCAGCACAAGGCTGTTTTTTTTTTATTAATGCAACAGTTATTGAATAAAGTAAGTCGCTGTTTTTCTAATCAATGCAGAGGCTTTTAAACCGTAAACTGATGCACCACAATAGATTTTGTATTTACATTTCTAGGAAACAGTCCCCTATGGCCACCCACTAACTGTCGTTTGTGCAGCGCTGGCCGACCGGCCGAAAGCGCATGTATAATGCTGCCAGTGTTGTTAGAGGGCTCATATGGACTTGCAAATTGATCAGATGTCAGTTCACTGGAAGGTTACTAACGGTCACATATGGTATATATTGTATTAAACAAAACAACTCATTCACAGCACACAGTATGACTTATTTTTCATCTTCGTTATTCTTTATTGTTGATTCTAATTGCACTAATCAAAGAAAAAAAGTTGATATCTTGTAATTGGTTATTCGACATAATATGGAAAACAGCTATAAAGACACATACATCCAGACTGAGAAACAGCTTTTATCCCAGAGCTGTTAAGCTGCTCTCCCCCACACAACCACACAACCAAACACTAGACATCCTGGTTACTGTTATTTGTATTCATTATGTTATATTCCATGTATAATTTATATACAGTACTATTATTATGATTCCACTGTTGCACTGCATTGTATTGCATTATTATTATTATCATTATTATCATTACTTATTATTATTATTATATTATTATTATTATTATTATTATTATTATTATCATCATTATTATTATTATTATTGTCATTATATTAGATATCAATTTTATCAATCCCAGTCAGCTGTATTTTCATCCAATGTGCAATATCAGTACTGGCGAATCTAATTTCCAATTGTGCAATATCGGTATTTCCTCTGTGCCATGGTGTAAACTTGAAAACACTATATATTGTCACCATTCCCATATCTATATTTTCCCATACTACGTTGCTAGTTACTGTATTTTCCATTGTTTAAATTGTTCATATTCTTCTATTCTTTGTTTATATTGCTTGTTCGCTATTTATTGTCTTTTTTTTTGCTATCCACTTTGCTACTGTAATGCTGGAAATTTCCCCACTGTGGGACTAATAAAGGATATTATCTTATCTTATCTTATCTTATTATCTTATCTTATCTTATCTTATCTACATATACATGATTATATTATGCAATACCATATTACACTACTACACTTGTGGAGTAAAGGAGTTTCTGATTATGAAGCACACACACAAATACACCATATGGCATAGAAACAGTGTATTTTACCAAAAATGTGCTGAATTTTACTGTTGAAGCAGTCAGTCAGGTTGTCAGTCTTATCAGATTTTGTGCCTAAACTCCTTGCTACCCTATATTTTTATTGTATTGTCATATGAACAAATAGATACTTGACACTGGACAACATCATCATACATATAACCCAGCAAAATGAACTGAATATTTTTTGTAGTTTATAGTTTTTATAGTAAAGCAAGCATATCATTTTGACATAGATTGTGGCTGAGTATTTTTTTGCAAAAAAAAATGAAAACCATGCTGGAAATGGGTCTGCCTTTTCAAGGGCATATATATAGCAAATGAACCATTTTCAATATAACATGAGATTATCTTTGGACACAGGCATTTTTCCAAGGTGAAACACCTGCAAAGGCCTGTTCTCCACTAGAGAACCTGTTCTCGGTACGGGCCGCCTCTACCCAACGGGTCCCAGTGGAACTGCACTGCCTGCACCGTCTGTATTAACACCCCTGATTATTGACCTGACTGTCTCCAACTTGACAGACTTAAGCTACCTCATACAACCACCAAACCACCTCAGTAAACAATGCCACTACTTTTCTGTGAATTGTTTACTGACTTGCACTGTTGTTCTCTCCTGCATTGTGTGGCTGTCCTTTGCACTATTGTGTGTATATAGTCTATGGTATGTATCTGTTTATTCAAGACTGAGACTGAGAGACCAACATATAAACTTTTTGTTATCCTGTGTATATGAGTATAAGATTGAAGTTGAAATTCAGACCAAACATAAAGAACAAATACACAGCATAAGTAATGTTGGTTACTTGTTTTTGTTTTTTTTTTTGCTTTCAATATACCGTGCTCTGTTGATGAATTTTGATTTGTTCTGGCTGCTGCTCTGTTGCCACGGCAGCAGTTTGTTGTGCTCCTCCTCACCTTTGGTCGGCTTTAATGAGGATCAGCCACTTGAAGTATGAAGTGAACCATCCCCATCTGTCCAGTTTTCTCTGTCTTCGAGCACAACTTTATTACACAACATACCTGTCCCTGAAGTACTGCATGTGAACACAGGTGACAGTGACGGGGATAATTACAGGGGTGGCAGCCCCCGATCAAGCCTGATTGTTATGTTTGGGATGTTAAACACACTGCTGCCTGCTAACTACCCATCATTAGACGGACTGTGTTTCTCTCAGACCACGCCTATGCTGATGTATTATTCTGCAGTGGAGAAACCAATAACAAGCAACCTGAAGTCAATTACAAAGATCAGTGTTTCTGCTGAAATAGCATGCTTTTGTCATTACTAGCTAGTCTAAATACAAGATCGGTACTTTTTCTTTCTTTGTTTTTTGTTTTCGGTCAGCCATCCACCCCATTTGAGGTCTAGTTTTATATTCACAGAGCTGCATCAATTAGTTAATTAGTCAACTGACAGACAATGATCAACAATTATTTTGATAATAGGACGATAATTGTTTAAGTAATTCTGAAGCAAAAAAAAGTCAAATGTAAGAATTTGCTCTATTTCTGGGTCTTCCTTTTAATGCATTTCATATTTTAGGCTCTGGACGGTTGGTCACATAGAACAATAATATCTGAAGATGTCAACCTGGGATTTTTTAAAATTGTGATGAGCACTTTCCACTCTTTTCTGCTGTTTTATAGACCAAATGATTAATTGAGAAAAAAATCTGCAGATTTATAGATAATGAAAATAGTCAGTTGCAGCCCTGATTTCATGCCATTACCACATATCTCTGATAAACAAGAAGAACATTTACTACTTTAAAGAACTACATGAAGTACATGAAGAACCACACCCAAAATAAAGAGTTTCTTCAACTGGTGATTGTTCTTTCTTGAACCAGAGAGCCTGAACACACACCTGTAACTAATGTCTAACAGAATTTACTCCCTTACCTGAAGAATGAATCTGTGATCCAAATGCATAACTGTATACTGTATGATGTTTGAGTCATACTTTATTTCAACATCAGCTGCACAAGATGACAACAATCATAATCCCAAACCGATCTGGAATTAGTAGTGTGAGATTACCACTACAGCTGATTTACTGCTGCTTTTCTGCAGATTTGTCCACAGTGAGGGTAATTATTGATTATTACAACACAGTTGCACAGTAAAATTAGAGTTTTCCCCCTTTCATGCTACACACATATATGACATATACTGATAATTACATTTTGAATATAATAGGATAAAATTTAATAATAAATTGCAATAAAAATAACACAAAATAATAAATATTCTGTGGTGCATTTTTTCAATTTGAGTCAGGTTGAATCAGCAGCAACAATATGATAATGTGGTCGACAGTTCCACATCTGGGAAACAGTGGACATCAATGTTGACTGCCTTTTTGCACGAAGCATCGTTGACATAAATAGAGTCCTTCCCTCTTCCAGAGTCTTGCGTGTTGCATCCTGTCGGCTAAGAATAGTCTGTCAAGTGCAATGGCTTCATGCGGGATGTCATAGTGGAGCGAGTCTCTGTAAGATATGGCCACAACAGTCTCTGATTTCTCATTGTTTGGCCAACCTGAGCACCATTTTGTCTGTTTCATTTTTCTTTACCAGACATTAGCAGAGAGCAGCCTGAGGTCCATGCTGGGTTAGCGTGGCTCTTTTGCCCACTTCCCTTCAGTCCTCCTGGGGGTGTCATACTGTGCGTCCTGTTGATCAGGCTGGGAGGTGGAAAGATGCCACATACATTGTCGATCGTCTTGAGGTTTGCTGCTCTTTAATCCAAACCCCCCCACACAATATTTGTATTACTGTCACAGGTAATACGTGTATCTAATCTCTAATCTCTATTTCTCAGGGCTGGGTAGGTTACGGTTACTGTAAAGGGATAGTTCACCCAAAATGAAAATTCAGCCATTATCTACTCACCCTCATGCTGAGTGAAGATCAGGTTTAGGTTTTGATCAACAACACACTGCATTGCAGAATCTCCCAAACATTGGAAGTGAATAGTGACCAGTTTTCAAACATAAAAAATCAACAGAATAAAAATATAAAATGCCTCCATACCACTTTTTTGGTGTAATCCAAGTCTCCTAAAGCCCCAATGTGCCAAGTTGACTAAAAATGTTATTTACATTGTGTTTTTAGCCCGAATCTTCACCATATGGATTATGCCAGACGAGCAGTATGGAGGCATTTTATGTATTTTTCATTTGAAAACTGGTCACTTACATTGTCTGGAAGATTCTGTACCACTGTTCTCCTGTGAAACTCCAGCAGTGTTTCGCGGAGTAACAAAATAAAGCCAACCCTCAATCGGAATGAGGTGAGTAAATAATGACTGAATTTTTATTTTTGGGTGAACGCTCCCTTTAAAAATGTATTCTGATACAATAACAGAGACTGTGAGTGGAGTGGGGCAGAGAGGGAGCAAGCGGGGAGTGGGAGCAGGGGAGGTTTGGATGGAGCTTTTTTAAAAGGATGAAGTGTCGCCTTATCTCCCGCTCCGTCCTGCTCCAATTTCACTCAGGTACCGCTCGCAACACGAGTCTGACGCATGCCCAAGTGCTCATTGCACAGACACCCACACTATTTTCAGTCAAAACTCAGCTGTTGCAAGCTCGATAATGGAGTTCACAAAGTACTTTAAAAAAGTAACAGAGAAATCATACAGGTATACTATCCCTGTAAAACAGATGACAATAATGGGGTACATGAAAAACAATGTGGAGATATGGTTTCAGTCAGTAATTCGATTCGTTTTGGAATCTAAAAACACACCTTTCTTAAAAGGTAGAGAGAGATCAGCAAAGAGAGAGAAAGAGTGGGAGGGAGAGAGCGTGTAAATGTGGACAGATGTGCAGACTTGATTTCAACAGTTTGTGATCGCAAATCATAATGTTACCATACAGTTCTGTGGTGCATGATTTTTTAAGTCCAAGTCCAGTTTGTGTAATTTTAAACACTTAATTACTCCACGTTGATTAATCATAACTACGAAGGAGGAGAGAGAGGCAGCAGAAAAGAGGGAGGGAGGGAGGGAGGGGAGCGTGTGTTTGAAGTGCTGACTGATATAAACCTTTTCTGATTATAAAGCCTGATGTTACTGTACAGTTCTGTGGTTTATACACTGAAGACTAAAATATCTGTCTCTGTATCTGTTGGACAGACGCTCGTCTCCTCCATTAAACATCTGTCACTGCACTGCATTATTGTAAATCATGATGAACTCGGTGTGTGTTGGTGTTCAGTTTGCTGTCTGCTGTGGTCTAGAACGTCCTCTCTGATGTAAACTGAGTGAAACTGATACAAATGATCCTGCTGCCTTAATACAAAAACATGAATATGGCGGACCGTTTAGTCATTATATAGCTGGACCTTTAAAAAGGTGAGGATTTTTCCCCTCAGAGGACTATGTTATGAAAGAAATAAACTATTATTACCAATAATAATACTAAATAAATAAATAAGTAAATGCATATAAATAGAGACTTTTTCCTAAAATACTGCTGGTTCTGTGGTGTTGGAATTTTAAATCTGAAGCCTGCAGTGCACCATAGAAGCTTCAATGGACACACACGTATATTGAAGTGTTTTGGCCTACAGGCTATGGTTTAAGCTAAAGCTGAATTACGATGCAAATTTGCAGCTGGCGCGGCTTTGAACAGGGGGGTCAAACAGCTCTGTGAGCAAGGAATGGAAATTCTCACCGCTCCACTCTGCTCACATGCTCTTTACAATGACTAATTATTTGTTTAAAAATGCAGTCAGTAACCCAGTCCATTTGGGATTACCTCAATATGGTAAAATTGTTCAGCCTGATAGAATGTTATATGTTCATTGATGGTTTATTCTTTGTTCATTCACAGCAGTAATTATGTACATTTAAATATCTGAATTTGATGCTATTCACACTTAACACTCAAGTAAATTCACATAAACTTATTCCCACATACCATCTAGCTGACTGAATGGACTAACATTAATAGTTGGTCTCTGTAGCTAACATTAGCGGTTGTCTGTGTAGCTAACATTAGCAGCTGATCTTTCCTGTAAATGTTTATTTAAATTAGATGTTGAGTTCTTGGAAGATAACAGTATTTTCATAGTATCTGTCACTGTACTGTGAAGCTGTTCCTCTTTTCTGACTTAAAGAAAAAAATAATGTTGAAATTTCTGCCCAGTGAAGAAGTATTTTTTCACTAGGGGCCATAATAATGAATTGACAGCTGTAAGATTAGCTGGTTTCATTGAGACCAGAGTGGTGAGACTCGTGAATCATTTTAATGATTTAATGCACACTCTGCATGGTAGAATATCCCTCTTTATTTTTACATGTATTTTTAAATTTGATTCTGCTAATAATCCACATTTTAACTAAATGTAGCTGTTATCTGATAACATGTTTTTTCTATACCTGTAATTGAGTTCAGTAACCCTTTTTTGTATCCTTTATACATGCATGTAATTGGTTAGACCTACTCCCCAAGCCTGCAAATTCTAGTATCATTGTGGCCAAAGAAATCAAATGTGCCCCATTCATGGGAATTGTTCAAAACTGAAGGGTGAACAAAAAGCCAGTTATGAGTGTTTCATTCACAGATACTCATCAAAGTTGTCATATGGAGGCACTAATATTGACACTTTTAAAATACTGATGGTTAACAAACATTAAGTGCGAATAAAATATCTTTAATTACAGCCTAGCAATGAGAGTTTTTGTGACAACAACCATGAGAATTCTGTCTCAGATGGCAAAGGCCACATTTTAGTAGTTCGGCACCCCAAGGGGGTTGTGTAATTACCGTTGAATACATTACGCTCATGACTGACACCCTTTTACAGCCTTTGTATGTAGTGACAATCAATCTAATTGCCTGCCAAATTTCGGAAAACATTATACCTCCCCAGTGCCTTATGAGTATTGTGAAATCTGAGGAAGTTCATGCTGCAACATGCCATGTCACTGTGTAGAGCCAGCTCATGTGAGTCAATAGTGGTAATCATCATGACTTATCCCTGAGCGGCAGTAGAGCTCAGACCGTACAGTAAGTGGATATGTGTGTCACCTATGCAAATTAATTTAAATGATTGTCACAACTGATTAGAACAATGCAACACCCGCAACGCCTGCCATGTAATTTAAGTATCACGAAAGAAAGAGTAGAAAATGAAACATGGCTGATTGTGACATTTAGTAATAATAGCCTACTATGAGTCTGTCACACCAACTCTACAAGTTACAGATAAATATTTTACAGCATTAAAATTTTCACCATTCTTGTATGTTGACAGGAGCAATTTAAGCCCTGGAAGTTAATTTTTATGATTACCACTGCTTTAATTTATACTGCATTAATTCTACATGGTGTTGAGCCATTACAAGAAGCTGTTTTCATTTTAATATCTGCATTCTTGAAAGATTAAACAAAGATGAATGGACACATCTGGACAACTGTTTACACAAGGAAGTGGCAAGTGGCCTTCAAACTGAAAACAGAGTTAAAGATAAATAAAACCTTGTTGTGTCAGCTTGTTGTGTGGCCAAGCGGTCTCTCAGGAGCGGAACAAATGCATGGCAAGAAATGGCACATGTTGGAGAGAACCAGGACAAAAGCAACTGGTTATTCTAATGTCATTTACAGAATAAACACCTGAAAACTACCACACTGAATTCTGAATGTTTGAATACAAAGTCAGTCATTTATACGCTGCATTGTGAGGTCAAACATTATCTTTATTAGATTACTCTAGCAGCAAAAAACCTTCCAGTATGCTGTTCATTCCATCTAGTTTCATCTTGTAATACAGTGAGACTACCTTTAGAAATAATATATAACACATTCTTTCTCATACAAATGAAATGTTGAATATCCTTGTTAAGTTCGCTACACTCAAGGTTTTTGTTACTACACCCTCAAATGTACTGGTATGACTATTAGCGTACAGTGGACAATAGATCAAACACTAGATATTGTATGTGTAACTGGCATTACTGAGTTAGCTTACTAACTATGACTATGACTCTACTAATGTCACTGTTACACATTTTGCATTGTATTCAAGACAAGAGTTGGGTATTGTTTTCCGATACTGGTGCTAAAACTACCAAAACTGCCTAAACGGTGCCTGAGCCAATACTTTTAAAGAAAAGAAGCTCAAAATGATGCCAACGACATCAAAAGAACAGCTTTTTCATTGCTACAGCAATTTGACTTGAATTAAACAATACCTCTATTAACTGGAACATTTAAAGATAACTTAATAATCAAAACACTTAACAAATTGAAATATCAAATTCACATAACAAATAAAACCCAGCCCAAATACAGTAACCGAACACTAAATAACAGACTACAGCAAAATAAAACATTTTTAGCTTGGCATTTTAACCTTGATCACAGAAGCTACTAGCTAACGGTAGGCTACCTGCTGCCAGAGTCATGTAGATTAACAGCTACAGCTAGTGTCAGCAGCTAATGTCAGCTAGTGGTTTGGCGATGCGTCTGTTATGTCTAAACCAGAGAGCAGCTATTTCAATCAACACCTCAGGCGTGCGGCACTGAAATTAGGCATTGTTATCTGCGTTGTGATTCAGTTTGGTAGGTACCGGTCATATAGGAACTGGTGCCATATTGACACCTCATTTCGACACCCAACCCCGGTCAAGATCACCTAAACCAAGACCTATCAGGACCAAGACCAAAATGTATCAAGACTAGGACAAGACTGATATTTTGAGGGGGTGAGACCAAGTCAAGACCAAGTGGTGTCACATTTCTGGCTTTCTCTCCCAAGAGAGGGAGTGGTGCTGCAGTATGAGCATTTATGTCAAAGCTGACATTAGCTAACGCTGATGTAACATAACTAGCTACAATAGCTTTGTGTGGCCTGTCTCGTTGACAGGCATGACTGAGCTAGATAGCATTGCTAGCACCACTTACACTTACCTTACCTTTCCTTATGCTTCCTTTTCTATGTGCTGATAAAAGTTTAATGAGGTCCCAGCCGTCTCAATAAGTGTTGCCTTGCAGAATTAACACACTGCTGTGTGTTTCCTTTTGGACACAGTTTTGCAGATGAACTCTTTGTGGTTTAAGTAGCCAAATTTTATAACAGAAGACTTGGCTGTCGTCTCCTCCCAGACAGCCACAGCTTCTAATCCTGTCTCCCACTTTAACTTTCTTGGAGCGTGTGTGTAGGGGGGGCAGGGAGGGGTGACAGCCGGTAACAGTAACACAAGTCTCAACCTAGAAATTAGACAAATGATAGGTTGCATTTGAAGCAGGACGTTTTACATCCAACCACAGATGTTAACAAATAAATCAGAAAATGCACAGGCAATTTCCTCATAGTGTTAGTGTTGCGGTTGATTCCCAGACAAGACCAAGACCCTCAAAAAGTGATCCTGTGACCGGTCTTGAGTTCTACAATATTTACCACTATGCTGTAACTGCCACTCTGTGCATGAAGTATGAAGCTAAAGTACAGTTAGAGGGCAGTTAGCTTAGCAAAGCATAAAGACTTCAAGCAGGGGGAGAGATCAGCCTGGACACCTGTTAAAGCTACTACAAGGAGATTTTAACTGGGTATGGAACAGTCTCAGTTTTATACACGGCCTATATAAGCAAACACGACCATCTATGAGAAGATCAAAAAGGAAGCATAAAGAAAGGTAAGCTTAGTGTAAGGGATGCTGATTAAGCTAGCCACCTAAGTCATGTTTTTACTTGTGATGAACAACAACAAGACCGGCCACACAAAGCTATGTAGCTACTGTGTTAGCTAATGTCAGGCAAAGTTACAGTGAGTCGTGCAGTAGCCAATTAAAAAGAAGAAGGAGATTGTTATTTTGATAACTTATTTTTGACGTATTTTGTTGTCACTACGGTGGAAACACTACCAGTTTTGTCCACAGGGCAGCCTCCAAAATCAACACAATATGAAAGTTCCTTGTAGTAGCTTTAATCAGTGAGCTTCAGTGTAGCTAGTGCTGATAAGAGCATTGTTTACACATTGCCATGACAACACGTATGTCATACGTGAGATCTTTCTATGATAGTAGATAGCAGTTTTCTTATGCTGTTGTAAAAGATTTTGTTTACTGTCATTTCGGGATACTTAACAAGCTAAAGTTATTATTATCTTGTCTTTTTTAAATTCATGATCATGAATAAATTTTTCTCTTGACTTTTATGCTCCCGTCTATGATTCTACAGCTGGTCTACCAGGCAAACACAGTAATAATTATTAATATATTACCCTATTTCAATACTGTTATACTTGGATTTATAAGGAAATGAGACACGTAAAGTATGTTTATTGTTATTTTTGAGCTTTGTGCTTGAAACTGTTTTTTGTTTATCTTATAGTTTTCATGGTGTTCCATGATACTTCTACAAGAATAAATGTGCATATGGACATCAGTACTCTTTCATGACCAGTGTAGAAACATTTAGAGGTGCTCTTAGGCATAATTTTCTACTTTTAGACAGAGCCAGGCTAGCTATCGTCCCCCTGCTTCGAGTCTTTATGCTAAGCTAAGCTATTATGCTTTAGTGCTGTGCTTAAGGAACAGAATTAATCTAAACTCTCAATTAAGTGTTTCACAATTTCAATAAATCTCCATTAATTTTGTATAATATAAAATATAGGCCTAAGATTATAGACTGTCAAAAATCTCTAATAACCATATGCACACCATTGTGGATGATTTTATTGGTATTCATTCAGTCATATATACCTTAGTCACATATTACACTGTAAAATTCAGTGTATTGCATTTGATTCATATGCCAAATTGTCCCTCCGGGCCTTCTCTCCACTTCAACTCTATTTGCATGTCTAAAGCAGCAGAGTCATTAAGAGGCAACCAACCACGGCGACACAGTCTCAGTGCTCGGTGTCTCCCTGGAGCTGCTGGAGCATCGTCAGCCTTTGGAGAAAGCGAATCAGAGAGTCTCTACAGGTCCCCTCTGGGAGGAGAAGAGAGCTCTTATTCTAACTTGGTGGAAAATGCCAGCACCCACAGGGGCACCGTTACACACAGCTGGGATAATAAGTATCACAGGGAGACCCACGATCCACCAGCAAACTGAGACCAGAGCATGGATTTCTTCCCTATTCGTGGTTGCCACCAAGCTGACTCATCCCAAAAAGCCAATGAATCTCTTTCCCCCTGCTTTAGAAGGGCTATTTGAATGTCTGAATCAGTGTGCCATGTAATACAGGATGTGGTTTATAGGACCACAGGGGAAAGTGGATGGGGTGAAACAGTGTGGGGATATGAGATGCACTCTCCGGAAGGCAGGCTTGAAATGAAACACTTAGGCATATAATCCACAGAGCTCAGAGACTACAAAAAGCTTCCAGTTTGAATTTATTACACTGTTTTATACTTTCCTTAAAGGGCAACTCCATCTGCGTTCTTTTCCTGGTTTTTGAAATGGAAACTCCCACTCAGGCCATTAGCAAAAAGCAGTTGCATGGTTACAGTGCTGATACCTCCTTCCCTCAATATAGGGGGTTTATATGTACCAACATGAACTTACATCAGGTCACGAGGGAAAACATTTTCAGACAGGCTTGGAAAAATGGCATTTTGACTATAAAACATACATACTTTGACCAAAATGTGTTGAATGTTTGGATTTGGATACATAAGGAACACACTGGGAAGCCACAGAATGAAAAAAATCCAAAAAAATTAAAGAAATAAATAATGGACCTGCACTTTAACTACTTAACATACACATTTCGCACTTGTTTCCTTTTGTGTGACACTAGTGTTTTCAGGGACATCAAAAGTGTTTTCAGAGACACCAACATTAAAAAGACCTGATTAAAATATCTCGCCCCCCATTTAAAATTTGAACTCATTAAAAACAGCTAAGGACTTTAAAACACGTTTAAAAAAAGGACTGTATTGATATTTCCTGTGTGATTTCATTCATTTTCTAGTAGGTCTGGTTATTTTTTATATGGTTGAAGTACCTGGTCAGCAGAGGGCGCTGTGTTCATGAGGTATCAATGGCTGACGCCACCCACTAGTAGAGTGAGACGTCAGACAGCACGAGAAATGCAGAAACAACACAGACGCTATAATGATGTGTTTATTGTTCCTACAGGTAAGAAATTGAGAAATCGTAACCGGAGTGAAATGTGGGAATAATACAACGTGTAGAAGCCTTAGACTGTGACAGTGACATGTGATTTTGAACGTGACTTTGAACGGAAACGAGCGAGAGTAATGATCCAATATGGCGGGCGGCGCTAAAGATATTGAAAACGAACTGTGAAACTGTCTTCTAAAGTGAGAAATGTGCAGCAGTAAACCAAGTGACAAACAGAGACGATAGTTCGTAGTTAGTTTGTGCTAATGGATGAGTGAAAAGGTTTAAAAAGACTTCATCTGTGTGTGAATAAGCGAAGGCTAATGACACAAATGCTAACAACAATAAAGCCCGCGTGCATTGCGGCCTTCATCAATCCGTTTCCCGTGAGATTTCCAGATTAAGAGCGCAAAGGATGTATTTAACATGCGTTTGGCTGTTACATTTCAAAATAAGAGTTCACATGGAAAACATGATTTCCTTATGGAAGTTCTTTGTTGTTTTGGTGAACATTGAGTTAGACAATAATAAATAGTGAAGATTTAAAAAGCAGATATAAGCTAAGTTAAAAAGATAAAACAGTTAATTTCAGGATAAGTGGAGATTTAAAAAGAAGCTGATTGAAGATAAAAACTTTTGATTAAAAATGGTGTTTACATGATGAGTCATTACATGATCACATGACTATAATTTGATTTGATTTGTTAACTTGTGATGTTTGTTCTTAAATATGCCAGTCACTAATAGTGAGACGTCAGACAGTGCAAGAAATGCAGAAACAACACAGACGCTAAGGACTGATATTGATGTGTTTTTGTTATTGTTCCTACAGGAATAAATTTAATGTGCTACACCAAGGATCGGCCACAACATCATTCTTAAAAGTGTAACATTTGCATAGAGTTGGGGTTGTTAAATTCATGTGATGTTTATATGAGTACAAAAAAATCAAACCCATGTTTTTTATTTCTTTTGCATTATTTTGCACGACCCCCATTCCAAAAAAGTTGGGACATTGTGTAAAACATAAATAAAAATCAAATGCAATGATTTGCAAATACTTTTCGACTTATATTCCATTGAATACAGTATAAAGACACGATATTTCATGTTTGAGCTCATTACCTTTATCGTTTTGGGAGTGAAATTCTTTCTCATTCTTGCTTGATATATGATTTCAGGTGCTCAACAGTCTGGGGTCTCTGTTGTATTTTGTGCTTCATAATGCACCACACATTTTCAGTGGGAGACAGTTCTGGGCTGTCAGGCAGGTCAGTCTAGTATCCAAACCCTCTGGTACAAAGCCATTCTGCTGTAACATGCAGAATGTGTCTTGGCATTGTCTTGCTGAAATAAGCAGGAGCGTCTCTGAACAAAGTGTCATCTGGATGGCAGCACATGTTGTTCCAAAACCTGCATGTACCTTTAAGCATTAATGGAGCCTTCGCAGATGTGACATTTAGTCATTCCATGGGCACCAACACACCCACATACCATCACAGACGCTGGCTTTTGAAGTTGCTTTGAGTTGAAGCGCTGATGACAATCTGTCCTTTTCCTTGTTAGCATGGAGGACACAATGTCCATGATCTCTGCAAGCAATCTGACACGTGGACTCATCAGAACACAGCACACTTTTCCACTTTACATCAGTCCATCTCAGATGAGCCTGTGCCCAGAGAGGTCTGCAGTAAAACAATGATGTATGACTTTCACATTTGTAGATGCAGTGTTGGAATCCATGTAGTATCCTTAAAACGATTGTGTGGGTTTGTAATGCAGTTTTATAATTACATTATGGACTGTAGATGGTGAAATCCCTAAATTCCTTGTAGGGTTTTTTTTTTTTTTTTTTTGTGAGAAACGTTCTTCTCAAACTGTTGGACTATTTGGCCACGGAGTTTTTCACAAAGTGGTGAGCCTCACCCCATCCATGCTTGTATAGGTCTGAGCTTTTCGAGGATGCTCCTTTAATATCAAATCGTGACACTGTCACCTGTTACCAATGACCCTGTTCCAAACAGGAGTTTGGAGTCTTTTGTCTTTTGTTGCCCCTGTCCCAACCTTTTGAAATGTGTTGCAGACATTCATATTCAGAATGAGTGTATATTCACAAAAAACAATAAAGTTTATCTGTTTAATCATTGAATATCTTAAATGATTTGCAAAGCATTGCATTTTGTTTTTATTTTTGTTAACAGATTTTCCATAATGCAACCTCAGTGTATTGATACCATAATTTATATATCATCTGCAGAATAACGTGGGAAGAGTCTACTAAAATCTAGATTACAGTTGCTAATACATTCGTCATAATAAGATGACTCACAGAAGAAGAATCTGCAAGATGTTTTTTGAAAAGTAGAGTGCGGATCAGTGAGAGAGACATGAATTCCCATTGTTACACAGTCAAATCAGCAGGGGATTGCAGGAGCTCAAGCCAAGGATTAAATTTGTCACAGTAAAATTGTACTACTAGTGTTAATTTAAAAGCACCAACTGAATACTTAGCAAGTGAGAGACATAACTGCGTTGTTCAACGTGAATTTCCCTGCTAGAGACATTAGCACAGAGCCCTCGCTTTATTAAGCGTAACCCATTTCCATGGAAGAGAAAAAATGTATGCCTCACTAACACAAAAGTCTTGATTCGCCTGAGGCCAACCTCCCCTCCTACTATCTGTTTCGACCCTTTCTCCTGTCTCTCACTTGCCTCAGCTCACTCTGCTTTCTCCCTCTCTGGCATTCAGTTTAATAAGTTAGCGTGAATAGCTGTGACCGAATATAATGCCTAAGACCTGCTAGAAGGCTATAAATGTAGCCCTAATGGCTAAACCATTAGGCCTATAACATTTGGTACAGACTCTGCTGCGGTGAATGTGGCGCTGCAGGATAACGGAGGTGGTGGAAGGCAGGAGGCTGGGGGATGAAGAGTTCCCTTTCCATTAGCTGATTGAATTGAAACCCAGGGCTGTGGGCTGGGGATTGTTTGCCTCACATCAAACACAACTGAGATGTAAACACCTCTATTAGTGAGCTCAGGAAAATGTCATGTGAAAGCATTGTCCCACCAACAAGACTTCTTCACCATCCAGCAGTAAGACACAGGTAGTCTGTTAACAGACGCGGCTTCTCTCCTACATTTCTCAGTACCGGAGCTCTTCTGTGTCATCCACCCCATGTTTTTCATAAGCCAGAGTGAAGGCCTAATGGACCATGGCGTGCTGGAGTAGACAACACATCTCACATTAGGACCCAAGTGCAATGTCAGATTTAATAAATGATATATATACTTGTTCTGGCTCTGTTGCGGAGAGTGGTGTGAGAAGTGGTAGGAAGATGAGAGGCTTCACGAACCATAAGTGTTCCTTGTCTTTGTAACCAGGTCAACGACCAAGATGTTTCTGCACAAAGAGGTGGGGAAGGCATGTGGGTAGGAGGGTTGTGGTGCATATTTAAGCACACAGTGTACTACGGGCTGTAAAAAGCTTGATTTTATCCTGTACAAACAGCAAGGTGCGTTGGAACAAAGAGATGTTTGAGGCTCATTTATGATAAATGTTAGATATTCATACAGATACAGACGAGGGTTACCAGACATCCAGCAGTCCCAAATCCTAAATCCTGCTCTGTTTGGCCCTAATATTAACCACTATTGTAACAGATAATATGAACAACATATGAATTCATGAACATTTTCTGATCAAATCAGTCACATGGGCTATAATTCCTGCTTTTGGTCATTAAAAAATATCCTGCTCGTTTTTGTGAAATATGTAAGAGTATCACATATTTCCTTGTTGGAGTGTTTGCACTGACTAGGCTATCATAAATAATGGATTGTGAATGTTGTTCGACCAGTTTAATCCATTTAATTGAGTATGCAGCCACCACTGTGGGAGGAATTTGTGCTAGAAGATATCTCAAAGCTGGGAAATGTGTGTGAGTTGTTGATAAATAAACAAAATGAGCTCACAAAATGTCAGGAAAGGAAATATTCTCACACCTATTTTCCTTATTAAACAGAAAAATACAAATGAACACCTTCGGATTTCAAGTTCGTCTCTTTTACAGAACTCAGATGAGCTTTAATTGCCTTGATCACTTGGTAAAAATTCAACCTCTACAGGCAGAAACAAAATAAAACTCACCAAAACCGTCTAGGTTAGTCTTTCCACTCCTAAAACAATCACCAACTCTGGTTTGGTCAAAATAAATCCATAATCACTGAGTTAAGATGTGAAAATAGTCTGGCTATACAGGCTTTCCTCTCACTCGTCCTTCGGTTCAGTGGGTGTGTTCAGTTTTGAAAAAAATTGCCTAAAAAATCAGCTGGTGATGGACTTGCTGATAACCAGTGTACTTGCTGAATTGCCCAGCCCTACCATACTCTGCATTTATTTCATCCTCATTTGTGCCCTCATGGAGCACGTACCACCAAAAGTTGTGGGAGTCACTAGCCAATATTTCAAGCGAGACACAACCACAAGACACAACAAAGAAGTTTAAAAATCCAAAAATAATTGGAAATTGGAAATGTTTCCCTTCGATTAGTAAGTGAAAAGAATTCCCCATGCACATGTTGCAGTGTATTTAATCCCTGCACAGACCACCGTGTTATACAACGCTGCCTCTTTCTCAAGATGTAACATAACTGTGTCCACAACCGGACACCTTCACCTTCACTTCTTACCTTTCTAGCAATATGACATTTTGACAATTTACTTTAGCCTTGTTTTTACCACAAATCGGTAAAAGGACGCTATTACTGGTGTTTTCGCTGTTGTCCCCATTCGGACACCCGTGTTTCCTCACTATAAACAAGGAGCACCAGAAGTGTCCAGTTAGGGCGGTAGTAGCAAGCGGCGTCCGGATGAGGATACAATTACATTACATTATTACTACTCTCCTCCAGCATTACCATGTTTTTTATTGTCACAAACTTTTGACTCTTCTTCTATTTTAGGGTAACTTTTGACTGTGAGCGGCGCCCCTTCAAGTGGATGTACTGCTTAATATCCATGACAACGTAAAGGACACATGGAAGCATGTGGGCAGTGACAGTTACATTGTTTGAAATGGACATAGCTGTTTTTTTATGCAAAGGGTGCATAAATGAGCCTTTAGAAAACCACAAGGGATTGTTTGGTGTAATTCACAGTTTCCTAACCTGCAGCCGCTGCGGGAGGTTGCAATGTTGTGATTACAACGATTGACGTAAATTCAACCAATCCCCAGGAATTTTGCATGACCTTGCAAATTTGTCCAATCATCACAACTTTCAACCAATCATAGCAGTTCAACTGACTCGATGTTTATTATTTAGAATTTTTTCTTTTGTATTGCTGTTTTTATTTTGTCATTACTGTACTCAAAAGAACTCATTGTTATTGACATTTATCAATGCTCTGTACACTTTTAGATGTGCTTTTTCACTGAGTTTGAGCTCCAAAATGAGTGTGATTTTACGTCTTTGTGGATACCCCCCAGGTGCACTTCTTGATTTACAGATAAAGCATATTTTGTTCCGATGTTGTTATCCTGAGCGTTTTTGGGAAGGTTACTCAGAACACAGAGTGTGGTTTTATTCTCACTGGAACAATTTGCCTTGATTTTTAATACAAAAAAAGCAGCATTTTTTTACTTGCAATTTTCACTTGCTTCCAAAATTCATTGCAAAAAAACACCTAAAAACACTGCAAGATGCATCACGGGTTTTTAGAAAAGCTGCCATGATGTCAGGCATTTTAGACTGACACCCCCCCCCCCCCCCCCCCCCCCCCCACATACACAAAAAAAAAAAAAAAAAAAAAAAAAAATCCCTCAAAATCCTGAAGGGACAGAATCTGGCACGAAACACATCATGGAGGACACATGATTTGAAAGGGAAACAGTTGGAAAGAGAAACCATGTCTTGTCAGAGTGAGATGGGAAATGGAGCTCACACATGAGACTTGATTCAGACAAATGCAGATTTTAAATGATGAGAGAACAGCAGTCAACATTAGAGGCGATTAAACACCATATGTAAATGTAATGAATGTGAATGTAATGAAAATACACCTCATTCCTGTATTAAGTCGAGGAGGAACGTTAACAGTGTAACCTCAGCTTGCCCTCATGTTTGCCTGCTAAATGTTTCAGCTGACACAGTAATTATGCTCTTTGCTTGTGTTACCAGGAGTTTGACAAACCCCCGCTTGCCACAGGTTTTGTTGTGATTGCAGCTTTGCCGGCATCTGCATTTCAAACACCTGCCACCTTGTAGAGATAACTAACCCCCGCATGATCCCTGTCGATAGCTCTGGCTGCACAGTCTCACAACCTGAGAGACAGTGACTTAGCACTGCATTTAGATACTATATTTAGTCTAATGATAGAGATCATATACTTATTATGATTCAGCCTTTAGATTCTCTGGGATTGGGAATATAATTAGAAGCGTGCAACTGACAGGAGCTGGCTAACACATTGCTCTTTAGATACAGTGTTACCTTTGGAGGTTGAATGTCATCATGCCTGAGCTTGATGCTAAATTTACTTGACAAATGTTACCAGAGAGCAGGCTTGCTGTTTGCAGCCCAGAATCATATTCAGAGGAGAAGAGGTCCAGAATGTGCCCATGCATTAATGAGCATATACACTTGATATATTTAGGACACTTCTTAATGTTGAGCTGCAGCCCTTTTTTTCCACAATTCATAGTCTGATTCACCAGATATACTCTTTGCAGTGCCGTTGCACGACTTGTTTCAGTCAGCATTGCGGCATCCCCTATTTCCGTTTTCAAAGTCCTTGGGAAACAACAACAACCTCTGAGATAGCAATTTGCACCCTGAAAAAAACAAAGTAGCATCTGACGCACTAATGGTACAAATGCAAATTGCGTTTTCTTTTGAATTTATGTAGTCATTTTAATGCCTGAGTTTCACTCTAAATGCTCCATGACTTTCTGCACAAGTCACCATATTCGCGTGGTGGCCTCTGACATCACACACTCATGGTAACATTAGCTAGGCAATAGCTGAATGCTAATATTAGCCGTGGTAGTTAACAGCTTATCATGTTGTTTTAGTTTGAAATATGTCCCTCCAGATTTTCATTACATTGTCTTTTCAGTTGCTGATCAATCAGGAAGTAATAAAATGATAACGATTTGCCAGATTCTCTAAGTTTACTTTCAACCTGCAGTTAGAGATAGAACCAATTCAAGCCAATATCCGTATCGGAGGAGGCCGATATTGACATAATCCACTCATTGGATATCTCACTATTGTCACTGATCATCATACTGATTCAGATTCCTTGGTCTTATGATTCTGAGTTATAAATGATATGCCAAATAGCACTAAATGTGAGCCAGAAAGCAGCCTTACAATTAAATCTACACTACCATTCAACACAGGGGACACAAACCTCAGAACATAATGCATAATACAGCTGGGTTGAAGAAATAAGAAATGTACAACACTACACCATAGGTTAAAACTATAAAGCAGCACAAGAATGACAGTTACCAACATAGACCTTCATGTTCAGAGCAAACACATTACAAACGTGAACACAAAGTAATATTTGCATTTTGGAACATAAAGTAGCAAACTACAAACTACTACTGCTACAAACTTCTCAGCAATGCATGATGGGAAATGAGGGCTGTCTCTCAGCACTATCTGCAGCACATATGAATGTCACAACCCACAATTCTACAGTGCACCATAATGGTTGGAGGCCATAATCACAGATGCCCAAGGCCCTGGAGCATTTGAGGTGGTGAAAACTGACTGCATGTGAACCGCTCTGGTATCGGCATGGTATCGGTATTGACAGATATCCAAATTCAGGTATCAGAATCAGATGAGAACTGAAAAAAGTGGATTGTGCATCTATACCTGTGGTACAACATTTGAGCCTCCCACCCTTAGCATGACATCAGAGGAAAATGGCCGCTGTGTGAATATGGCGAATGGTGGCCCATCACATACAGCTGGCGCCCTTTTAATTTTTTTCGTCCCTGCTCTCCAAGGAGTCTGAGTCCGCCACTGGATTTGTGTATATATGACTCTATGAGTTCATATAAATATTTTTGAACCCAGTGTTAGGGTAGAAAGTGGTGCAGCAAATACCCAAAGTTCATGTCTTGACCTCCCATGCAAATGCATCTTGTTAATGAGGCTGTTTCAGTTGGATTTGACCTTCCATGTTAGGTCAAGTGTGCTGCAGATGTAACTATCATTTATAACTCTTTATAGACGCTGAGTTACCCTGGGGACTGACAGGTGTTTCAAGCAAAAGAGCTCCTGTAAAATAGCAGGTTTTAATCATTACTCAAATAAAGAGCATGAGCACACGGTTACGTTTGAACAAGACAGGCCATAAGGTTGCCGTTGATAAGATGTGTATGATTCCTCATGGGAATAACTAATTAAGTGCTAGTCTTGGGGTCTCACTCAGTCATCTGTTCTTTCAGACTGAATGTAGTCAGGCAGTGGCCCCTACGGGCTACCATCTGTAAAACAAAGCTGATGCTGCTCTGCAAAGCCATACTGTATTTTTCTGTTGTTGTAAGGGCTGAGGAGAAGTCAGACTCCCCTTTTTTTTGCGTTGCAGTGTTGAATACAAATGTGTCTCTGTGAACTGCGCTGCAAATACTGAGTGACTCAGGGAAACATGCTGCGGGTCATATGTGAAGACACTCATGCGCAAGTACGCACAGGCGCATAATGACACAAACATACACAGAGACACTCACGCACATGTGACACATCCAGCCTACCCGCTGCTCTTCTAGGAACCTCTCTGACTAATGACCACTCATTGCGTCGTTTGACTTGATTTTAGCCCTTTAACTCTTGTCGGACCAGCTCGTGAGATGCAGTCGGAGTTGCCCTCGGATGGTGGGATGTGAGCGTTGTTGTGTCTGTGGGGTGACAGAGAGGGGGAGAGGAGAGCAGGGGGGCGCTCTGCTCCGCTCCGCTCCGCTCCGCTCTGCTCAGTGCAGGACGCAGGAGACAGTCGCTCTCCAAGGTGCTGAAAGTCGGAGCGCTCCCTCCTCATCAGACTCGCCTGCTGCTGACGATGAATGCGACCTCTGCCGAAAAGCGCAAAAAAATCAAACAATGATTGGCTTCGATCCCGTTTGGTCTGATTTTTTATACTTCTGCCCTGCTGGATTTTTATTTTTCATGCAACTGCTGGATGTATACACACGCATATGTGCAACAAGACTGACTGCTGCTTTCTAATGCTCACCTGCTCCGTTGGGAAATATTGAATTGATTCTCAGGGAACGCTACAGAGGATTTTTCTAGCTGTTTTTCTCGGTCCATACCGCATGCCTTCGGACGTGAACTGTGATATTGTCTCAAAAAGGTGAGTCCGATGAGGATAATCATGAAGCAGACCTACTTTTATGTGGATATCGTTTTCTTTGCGCTGGAAAGGGGGGACCATACCTCCAAAAGGCTTGTGTTCAATTGCTTTTAAACCCGTCATCACGACCGAGAGGGAGGATTATAGTATCTTGTGGAGTCTGATGAATTTACCCACTGGATAAAGTGAAGTTTCCAATAGGCTAGGCGGGTATCTGTAATCTGCTCTAGCCCTCTCTATGTGTGCTGGGCTCTCTGGCTTCACACTAAGTGGATATCAAGCAATTTCAACGCGGTGAGTTTGCCCTATCGTTTATTAATATACATCCCCTTTTTTTCTGTCAAGACACGCAGCACTCACAAACCAAACGATTCCAAAGGGGGCTTTTATTTTCATCTATATATTGCTTAACTGTCCGTATTCTGCTCTGGTTTCCCCCTTAACGAAGGAGTGATGCATTTTGGGTTAAAATCACTGCGCATTTATGATTCAGGACATTTACATGGCTGATTGAGCAAGAACAGGTTACTGTAAGTCAGATTTTTGAGCAGTAAAATCTATAATTATTGCCTTCAGTGGGATATGAAGCAGACTAATAGCTACCTGTTGTCTCTGGTCGCTCCCATAGAGTTTGAAATTGAGCAAATAATCGCAAATATGCTGGGTTTTAGTGAATGTGGAGAAGAATACTGTAAGGAGCCCACTCCACCCACTTCACATAATGGATGTTTTAACCTTTTCCTCTGTTGGTGGACGTTCAGCTGTCGCTGAGATTTTGCACGAAGAGATGGAAATCAACACCCCCCCTACACACGCAACCTCCACCTCCTCCTCCACCACCACCACACAAGCGCACACACAGCACAAGACCACACGCTTCTTATGTTAACAAATGTTTGTGTTTTCTGTCAGGAATAATGGCATTAGCCTGTTGAGTAAGCCTGTGTGATAGAAATAATAATTAAAGAAACTTGCATCATCCCTTTAAAAACACTGGTTGCAGCAGTAAGATAAAATATACACAGGCCTAACAATAAAAAGTATTTATTTATTTACGAGGTTGTGCAAAACATCAGCAGTGAATCATCACCCATCATATCACCTCTTATGTTTTCTGCTGCAGCCCATTTCCTCAAGTGATGATGATGATGATGATAATGAAGCGCAGGACGGATCCGGAGAGGATACCGGGAGCCTAGGATGACATCCACACAATCTTGTTGAATGTGGATATCGATGCCACGGCGAAGGATGGGCCCTCTCCTCTCGGCCGCCTTCGTCCTCCTGCTGGCCCTGAGCGCCGTGTCTCCGGCCTCGGTGGGTAACCCCGAGGATTACGCCGCAGACGAGGCGGAGCGGACCGCCGGAGACAACATCGTCTTCGATGACTACCGGGGGAAAGGATGCGTGGACGACAGTGGCTTCGTCTACAAACTCGGGGAGCGCTTCTACCCGGGACACTCGAACTGTCCGTGCGTGTGCACGGAGGACGGGCCCGTGTGCGACCAGCCCGAGTGCCCCAAACTGCACCCCAAGTGCACCAAAGTGGAGCACAATGGATGCTGTCCCGAGTGCAAGGAGGTTAAAAACTTTTGCGAGTACCGGGGGAAAACGTATAAAATCCTGGAAGAATTCAAGGTAAGATTTGAGTTCTAAGATCCAACCTGGTATCTTTTTTTTAAAAAACAGATTTGTCAATTTATTTCTTACTTTGAAACAGGCGCTTCATTTAGGTACAAAATTCAAAGTAACGCCAAAATAGAGCTCAGCAGTGACCGCCCACTTCTTCAACGTTCCGGAAGTGAATTTCACATACATTCACTCCAGGAAATCCTAATTTAAAAAGTTTTAAGCCTGGAACCAAGCCAGCCAATTACAAACATTTGACCCAGAGCAAATAAAATAAATAAAAAATAAAATAAAATGGAAAAAGGATTTTGAAAAAATACAATATATACATAATTATTTTAAGAGTGAAGGAACTACTCATCCCATAAACCATTGTGAATGATACTATGATACTGCTTCTTCTTAAATTTAAATTTTGTCATTATTATAGAGTCTATATAGTTAATAACAGTCTTGTAATATGTCGTAGTTTGTGTTGTGTGTGTATATAAATTAGATTTACTCCAGAATAACAGCATTATGCAAGCTATCTAGCTAGCCAGCCTGCGTTCGTAGCTGCGGTAAAGATTTCCCATGGTAACAGCAAGCTCCACCAAGCAGAGACGATGCTGTTACACTTTAGAATTGTGGAGGTACTACTTCGCCATTACATTGCAGGTAAAACGCGCTTTTCTTAAAATAAGGCTGATATCGTACGGCCCTCTGCCATCGTTTCACAGTCTCATAGCTTGTAGTCAGTCTACCTTGGATGGTTACAATGTTATGGTTCATAATGTAAGTTCTCTATTCAGGATACGAATGGGATTTTTCACCTTGGGAACCCCATTGTTGAGCTCTATTCTTCCACCTAAGAGAAAGTCCCACACCTTCCGGCATGCCTCATGTGACCTTACTTCGGACAAAACATGAATGGTACTCTGTGGCAAGAGACAAGTATTTTTTTGAGCGGATGAAGGACAAGTTTACAATTGAAAAGAGTCACAGTTTGCCATAGGTTTGGTGTAGTTTAGTTAAGTATTAAACCACTCAGTGAACTACATCTCTCTTCTTGTACAATATACGTAATCAGCACCGTCTCTCGCCAGTAAGTACCATTTATGTTTTTTCTGATGTAAGATCCTATAAGGGTCAACCAGAGGGGGAGGGACTTAACCTCTTTATAAAATATTCCTTCAACATTTCCAGTATGCACTACACTTATCTCATTCAGTAGGAGGAGCACTTTTCAGTAAATTGTTGCCATTTTTTGATATTTGTCTAGTAGTGTAGTGATAAAATAGTTTAAACTCACTATAAGGTCGCATTTAAACCGTTTTAGGGGCTGTAGGGCCTAACTGATGCTCATGAGTTGGTTCCATCTTGCCAGGTTGATTCAGTCAGTCACAGTCAAAGTCTGGATGCCGCTAAAGCAACCATCTTACATGGCAGCCTGTCTGGGCTATTCAGCTGTTTCAGTTTCATATAAAGTAATATGAACACCCCTAACTAGACTTGCATGTTCATGACACGTGATAAATGGCAATCAATCCAGCAGACTAGAACTCATCTTAGATTTTGGATATCTTTTTATTGTGATATGGCATAAGTGTCTTTTCCTGGTTTTAAAAGCTGCATCACAGTAAACTGATGTATTTTCCAATCTTACCAGACTGTTCTGGCTGATCTATTATTTGTCCTTTACCCACCTAGTCATTATATCCACATTACCAAAGATTTCATTGTGTTAATATTTTGTGAAACACCAGTTGTCATCCCTACAATGCTGTTGCAATATTGATAAATACCAATAACCAATCACATTTCTTCAGTACTATCAAGTATCAAAGAATACCTTGTCATTTGATACTAAATGTTGATACCTAAGGGTTTGACACATTTTTATATAGTTCAGTACTTTACAGATGTTACATCAGTTTCTTAATTTTAGTCCAGTTGTCCGGGTTGAGTTAAGTGTTGAGAGTAAAATCAGTTCCTCCAGCTGCTCTCAGAACTTCTTTCTTTAAAGTGAATGATTGTACTGCCATGTAATTTTCTTTTTGTTAAATGGAATTTATAAAATTGGTATTGAAAAAAGTATTGATCAGGAGCTGGTATCAAAGCCAAGGTAGCAGCATTGGTACTGGACATTTTTGAAGGATACCCAGCCTTGTCTATACTCAAACATCAAACTAAATCTAATGTCACCGTGGGTGAGAGCAACCCATCCAGGTTATTTGCTCCTGTGTCATGCCCCTCCCGTTTTTGGACAAAAACAACCACTCTTATTTGATTAGTGACAAATGCAAATTCTGAGGTCTTTGCTAGTATAAATGCAGAAAATAAGAAAACCGTATCACTATTTAGCTATTGACAAATCCTGTGACCGCTTTGTGTGTACCGCCATCTAGCGGTGCTGCCATTACTGCAGTGGTTGCGTCGAGACGAGAACCCAAAATTTGCGAGACTCTGACAAGATTTTTCATGGTCTCAGTTGAAATTGTCGCTTTCATGAGATCTCGTGGGTTTGGGGTTCCCCTCTAGACACTGTGTCGGCTGTTGCCTGGTGACAGTAACAGCGTGGATGGACTGTCAACATTAAACAGCGGCTCGCAGTAACTGATGAAGGTACCTTTTTGGATGGCGATATTAGTGTTCTTCAAATTTTGCATAGTAGTTAGACGTTGGTTGTGACCACAGCCAAAAATAGTTAATGGAGAGGAGAAAAAACAGACCACCTCCGCCACATTTATTTGATGTGCTGTGTAATATGTTTGTTAAGATTGTCAGGAACAAAGTCCTTTCTGTTAATATTCTTGGTCCACTTCCGGCAAAAATGTTGGTCCTCTGTACACTAGTGAATCTACGTAGAGTGTCCGGTCTCAGACAGCGGCACCCTTCATGAAGTGAAGACTTGTGCAATTTGCATTGCGGTTTTTTTTGCCACTACTGTCGGAGCAGCCGAACTGCACTGGTTCTTGTCAGCTTCTTAGACATCGTTGTCAAAAGTAATGTACATAAAAAGTAAAGGTAAAAGTAGAAAATCGGGAAACTTCTTGTGACTGCTCACATTCATTCGCACACATACTGTAGGGAGACGTTACTGCAGCAATGGCGGCTTGTTAATTTTTGTACTTCGCCGGATTCATCTATAAGGAACAATTTTGCTATGTATTTGCAGATCAGCTATATTGTTACATAGAAAATAATAAAGAAATAGGGGCCCTTTCAGTATGATGTACAGATGCCATCTTACTGAATCTTTGATGATCTGATGATCGACATCCGACACTTTTTATATCATTAAAACATGATTTATTTTGCTGTTTTGGTACTGTTGAACCAAACTCCATTCTAAAAGCAGGTGTTTAAAGGTAGAGACATATTTTCTCACAGTAAAAACTTTAGTTACACCATCACTAAGACTGTTTTTTGACTCACCTTGATCTACAGGCACAGTCGGTATACATGTCATTTTACTTAGTAACATCATTAACTTACTTGTAATAAAGTCTTTGCCACAGACACACATACTGACTGGCCACTTTAACAGTGCTTGTTTTCACACAAAGAGAGGCACGGTCGTTCTAAAGACGGCGACATGATGTACGGCTGCTCTCATCCATGGTGTCATCTGTGGTCGCAGCCACTGTCTCATGTGAACAAAGGCCAGTCAGTCTTAAATAATATCAGTACAGCAGATCAAACGCTTAAACACATATTTTGGTCTTTGCAACTTGTTGACAGCAGTCTACTTCGATGGTGGTGGGGTTTGTCGTTGGGGTTTCTGTTAGTGAGTGAGCAGTTCTTAGCATCTGCAAAAATATCATGAAAATGTGTTTATTGGCCAAGGGCACAAAGATGGCTGCCTCCCAGAGTGATGTCATTCCCCCTCCTCCTCCCTGCACCGTCAAATGAACATTCATCCCAGCATTACTAAACTGACAGAAGCTATAACAGTATTTTAATCCTTTGATTTGTGGACACTGAGTCATTGCTGGCAGATTCGGTTTCCCCGTGTCTCCTGCAAAGGGAGCACTGTTTTTACGCATCAGACCTTTGTCTCGACCGTTGTTACAGAGCATGACAGTTCTGCCTGATTTGAAATGACACTATGAGCATGACAACTACAGTCTGTGTTTAAACTGTTGCTGCCCATGAGGAAACCTCCTCATTCAAATTCCTCACCAGTGGATTGGGGCTCTAAGTGACTGAAATGTAATATGACACAATGGAGCCTAAACAACGGTATAGCTCTATTGTTAACCATGGCTTTTGTTCGTGTCTTTGCAGATTTATCAGTATGTCCATTATAGTTGTGTTGGTCAAATGCTATAAACATCCAATGGAAACCTTGATGGTGTTTTGGAAAAACTTTAGTGATTTAAAATTAAGAGTGTTCAGGGCTGAAGTTAGGTTGGAGATTATAGGTTGCTTTTCATATCTATTATACACGTGAATTAATCCTTTACTGCATTTAAAAATTGCTTACTTCTTACCTCAGATTTATTCAGACACATTTTTTTTTTGTTTCTTTTTCTTTCTTTGTTTTCTACAAATAGCTACCATTCTTGTGTTGTTGTGTTCTTATAAAAACATTACAGAAAGTAGAATATGTCAACAATATTCAATATTCAAAATTTTAAAAATGCCTTATTGTAACCACCGCAGTAAAAGCAGTCTAAAAGTGCAATAGTCAGTGTAATAAAAATAAAAATCAAAAAATAAAAGCAATGTGATAAAATGAAAAAATAATAATAAACTAAATGAATAGAAATTATAATACATTTTGAATGTCACAGAATTTAACTTTACAATAGTGTTCCAGTGCAATATACATTATTCTACTCCTACTCTACTCCTACTTCTAATCCTCAAGTTATTCCATGTGCAATGAGTTTGAGTTCGTGTGGCAATTAGTGCTGCCACACATGCCCACTCACCTTCTAATTGATCAACAAGTCAGGGAAACAGCCTTTGATTGGTCGACAGACTCAACCTAAGGCATCATGAGATTGCTAATGGATGGCTAACAACCATGGTAACCAGGGCTGTTGGAGGCAGGGTGCGAGACCCTGCTCACGTGTGTGCACGTGAATCACGGACCTACGCATATATTCTACTTCTTAGTTCATGCATGCATGATCTCTATGCAATAGCCAGTCTTGTTTCTGTATAGTTGGAGTTACAAGTAATTTGAATTACTTGTAACTCCCAGCAACTCCCTGTTTTCCTTCCAAACCTCATCCTTTTTGGGGATATTCCCACAAAAACGCTGCTGTGGATGATATAAAAGGTGCCGCTTCTCAACTTTATTAATTAGTCTCTTGTCCTCCCTGCTGACTGGTTTGATGAAAGGAATTAGAAACTTCAAGGATGTCAGCATCGATTCTGACCGGATAAATTAGGTTGGAGGTGAAGCAAGTGTGCAAAACTTTGTTGAAATAGAGCCAGAGTGAGTGTTTTCCAAACAAGTGACATGTTGCTCAGCCTGTTTGCTGATGCACAGGAGCAGATTAGGACATCCTCCTTGTGAAAAACCAAAGCAGTCAGCTTTTCGCTCGCCCGTTAACATTGCTTCCGGTTGTTTTGCCCTCCATCCACACAAGTTTGCTCGCATTGCTTCCAGTTAGAAAGATCCACTATCACAATAAAACGCATGCTCTGGGGCTCAGGCATATTCACTCTTTAGGGTGCAAGGGCCAATGCAGACGCTTTGCACAGCCCATGCAACAGCTCTGATGCTAACAATGACAATAACAGTTTTCAACACAGAGAAAAGACATTCAGTGTTTCAGTGATTTATCATCATAGAAAGGTTCAGGGTCAGTGTGCCCTAAACAGGCAACTCAACGAGGCAGTCACACACATTGTCCGGGTAACGTAAAGATAAATTTTATTGCCACATTTCTGCCATTCAACAAAAATATAACTGTTTGGGGGATGGTGGATTTTTTGTCAAGTGTCATTTGAGGTCATATCTAAAGAGGAGTTTCACACCAGTCGACTTCTGATTTTTCTCAGCTTTCAATGCCTGATAAAGGGTTAAAAATATTTGATGCACAAACCAAAAGCAGCACTGTTAGAAATCACTTCTCCCAATCAGGTGCAGTAAAAAGGAGCACCTCTCAGTCATCTTTTGTGTGCAGTTTGAAATGAAACACACACTCCAGAACAAAATGAATACTTGAAACTAAGATTTAAAAAGAATATTCAAAATCAATTAGCATTGTCAGCTGGACTGTTCGGCTGTAGCTACTGCTAACCACTGTGGATCATCAAACAATGTGTAAATCTTAATGAGGAGATGAAACAGTTATGTAATGTTACATCAAGGAACCTTCACTTCATACAGGCCTGAGAAAACATTTCATTTCAGAATTTTACTCAACATAAAACTAAAAATAACAAACCTCACAAACAATTATTTATTTCATTCAAGTCTAAGCCTTGTCCTTGCTCTTTGAAAGCATATTTCATTCTTCCAGCCTGATAAAGATACATAAGATTGAACATATTGCCACTATTTAGCATTAAAAATGCTTTGGAAATGTTTTGTAAGGAAAACTTACTGGTTAAGGTCTTTGCAACAAAACCATTCAGTTAAAGCAGTATTTATTGCTTCCTTTGTTTGCTTTTTTGTCCTCTTGGACAAGCTGTAAACACAACCTTAACATATTATGAATGTATTAGCAAGGGTGCCTATTTACACATCCAGCAGACAGAGCATTACATTACATTAGCATCCAGTCGGAGTTGTGTGTCTTCACCATTTTCGCTCTGTTTTTGGAAATATTTGGCTCTAAATGCTCCTCTATGTTCATCAGCTAACTTTGTCTGTCGGCTGTTTGGTGTTGCACAGGTAGCATACAGTTAGTTTAACAGAGCTTTTTCGCCAGCAACTGCTGTCCAGTGTGGCCCTGGGATGAGACTGATGAGAGCACTGACAGTCAAAGAGCCTGTGATTCTATTTATACATCCAGATTGTTTTGTTGTGAGTTGCAGAGTTTGGATATATCAGCCTGGAGATGTCTGCCCACTCTCGAATATAATGGAATAAACGGCACCAGGCTTGTGGTGCTCAAAGTGCCAAAAAATACATTTCAAAAACTCAAATGGTAATGTCTGTTTCCAAAAATCATGACCCAGTTACTCAAGATAATCCACACATCCCTTGCTGTGAGCTGTGAAACTGGCAGACATCTCTATGGTCAATATCTCCAAAACTGCAGCAACTCACACCAAAACAATCTTGATGGAAAAATAGCACTGCATGCCAGAGAATTAAAAAAAAAAAATTAATATTATTTTCCCTTTAACCAAACAGTAAAGTTGCATCACGTAAAACCAAAACAATTAGCTGAAAAATGCTAAAATGTTCGATAAGCTGAGGAGAACTGCAGAGTCTGTGGATGTGTCACTTCAGGCAACCTCTTTCACATTAACACAGTTATTTGACCCATTATTGATATAAAAATATTGATTTGTGCAGCTTTAAAGTAAGGGAAATGTACAGGCTAACTACCACTGTCAAAGAAACATGAACCTGCCTGATCAAGCCTGTTTACAAACTAAAATCTGTTTTGCAGAATAGTTGCAAATGAACATGATTTTCAAGTTTCGTTTTGGGTTTAACAAATCCCCAGTCCCTCCCACGAGTAAACTCTACTTTACATAAAAAATCATGACCTGACTAAATTAGTATGAAGTCAGGTTGTGATTTCAATCAGTGTGAAGCAATACTGTCCAGTATGTGTCAGGTCCTAGTCTCCTTGTCTACTTCTCTTTAGCAGCCATGCAAGGCCTCAGGCTCAGTAAAATGTTTTGTAAGCTGTAGTGCTATTGTTTCAGTTTTGTCTCATAATGACTTCAAGGCAAAGCAAAGAAATCACTGCTGAAGGATGTTGGAAAATCGCACCTGTGAATATTAGCATGTCACATCATTGACATAAATTGAAGCAGGCAGGGAGCAACACGGTGACTTACGCCAAATGACATGTAAACACGCGTCATTATGAACCATTCAGCTGCGGTTTATCTGTGGAAGAAATCAGACAAAACCGAAAGAACCATAAGAAAAGGTTAGGAATTCAGTAACCTAAAACCTTTTTTTTTAATTGCTTTTCATTTTCAGGGGCATATATCTGCCTCGAGTACCTTCAGCTAGATGAGTGGTGAGTCCTAGCATTCTGGTTTTCCATTATTAACATGGAATTTTATGCCTCTAGTAGGGGTCATTATGCGAGTGCCGAAACAACTGATTAACTGATTAGTCAGCTGACATTAAAATGAATCAACAACAATTTAGAAATGCAATTAAACATTTAAGGCGAGAAAAATGCCAATTATTGCTGGTTCGTCCTGTCGAAATGCTGCTTCCCCGTGTTTTACATTAGAGTAAATTGAACGCCTTTGGGATTTGAACTGTTAATTGGACAAAAAGCAATTTGACGATATTACCCAGGGCTCTAGAAACATTGTTTATATTAAATGATTAGTTGGTTAATCAAAAAATAATAATCAAGATGATGAGAATATCATACATTATGCATTATACATTGGCACGTCAGGATGGAAGTGACATAGTGTTGCTGCTAATAAGGTGTGTGAGAGCTCAGCCCATTTAAAACCTATGTACTTAATCTGTCCTGATTGGTGTGTTTGCACGTCAGACAGCATCAAGCTCAGCCCTGCATTGGGATGCAAGCCCACAGATTTTGTAAGGGCCGCCGTGAGTGCATAAGCCTCGCAGTTTGATGTGAGATCAAGTCCATCAATAGAGCAGCTCACCCTCCTGCTAACCTTGACTGGAGGGCCCGGAGAATGAAGGACATTTCTTTGTACTTGAGGAAGAAAAAAAAAAACATTCATTTGTTCTTATTGACTATCTTAGTGAAAATGACATGATTTGAAATAAGGAGAGAGGAAATCTGTTGTGCAGGATGATCCCCCTCCCCTATCTCAGACCACACAAGGAACCCTAATATCTCTGTCCACATCCTGCAGGAAGGTTGGGTCTCTTCAGCGAGGACATGAAAGCTTCGGAACCCGCGGTGTTCAAGGAAATCAAAGGTCGTCAGTACCCGCATAAAGACCCCCGTTTAGAGATGCCGACAGGTTAACCTTTGGTGTGGGCCTCATTGGCATTTCCTTGGCGGTGATTGTGCTACATAGTGCAGACGTTTGCATTTAGATTCAGTAGCAGATGATGGAGAAGAAATGCAGAGACGCAGCATCTCAGAATGATAGCAGGAGAGATGTGATCAGTGTAGGACTTCTGGGATGCTTGGATGGATAAGATTACTTCCTGTTAAAAAGTAACTTGATATGTTACAGCATTACCTACTGAGAAAAGTAACTAATTAGAGTACTTTTGCCTCTCCCCCCTTTCTGATTCCTTGCATTATTGATGATATTGTCCTGACAATATGACACAGCTGCCTCCATGAAAACAATGAAACACGATTGTATATGCTTAAAGGTGCTAAATACAACATTCATCTCTCATTAGCTGTTAGCAAACAACTACGTGCCACGTATAGATAGTGGAGTAATGACGTCTTGAGCAGAGAATGAAGTCGCAGTCCCTGTAGTTATGTTATCTGAGTTTATGTGTTTAGCGGGGCCAGCCACGTGTGCATGTTTGTGCACATGTGCATGCATGTTTGTGCATGTGAGTCCCTCTTGGTCTTCCCCCTGTCCATTTTCAACATGGTGGGCTGGTGAGTAACTTTCCTAGCTAAGACACTGTCAACTACGTAGTGTTTACTCTCTATTGGAAACAGTTGTGTCAAGAAGGCAACCCTAGATTTGTGAAAGTCTTGTACATGTTGTTTATTCATTGTGCACATGGTACAAACTAATTATGTTTTATAATATGGCAACGTTTTGTTTAAGATCTGGATAGGTTTATGGACAGAAAATACTTGGTTAGGTTTAGGGAGAGATCATAATTTGGGTTAAAATGATCACCCTCACAAGATCTTTCATGGGTCTGGTGTACTCACCTAGACACGAGAGCCAAAATGGCGGCCATCTGGTTACAATCTTTCTCGTCTTATAGATTAACAGGGCACTAAAATATGTTTCTGACAACATTTTAAGGCTGTGCCTGTTCTTTGTCTCAAATGCAAAGAAAGTCACCATCAGAGTCTGCAGGCAGGCATTGTATTGGTAACAGATTTGAAAACGTTACTAAATAACTGACTGACTAAAGTGATGCAAACATGTTGCACTGCTTGTTACAACACAAAAGTAATATGAGTACTCTAACACAGTCCTTTGTAAGGTCTTACACTGCTCGGATGTGTATGTCTGAATGAGGAATTGGTGGATTGATATACGTAGTTTGGCATCAACCGACACTTGGCTAATTTTCCAGTTTCATTATGCTGAAAATCCCATCATGCAATAGGTCAGTCATTGTCATGCAAGTGGTATGGGGCATTCACAAAGCAGCTGACTGCAGTGCAATGTCAGCATGCCATTTGTTGAATCTAATGCTGGTATAACTCATGCATCAGCAACTTAGTCTGAAGTACATTTCCCAGTACCAACTCGTCCACTTAAATATTAACTATTACCAACACAGTATTTGATAGAATGCGGATTTTCTAGCAGTGGGTGTATTTTCTTCTCTTTTGTTTTCTTGCCCTGTGAGAGAGCCATGCCACTCAACCTTAGTAGGTGTTTCACCTACAGGGTTCCCCATCAGCTGAGGAAGGGACCAGTCCGCCCAGCATGGCTGCCGGCGTGCCTCTGGCCTCAGCGCAGCTGCAATCAAGAACCAGGAGATATAGGGTGAGTTCAGATCCCAGATCGTCAGGCGAGGGCTGGGATGTGAACTCAAATGTGAACAATCCCGTCCGTGCTTCCTGCGATCCCCCCCTGCCTAGGGAAGGGATGCAGAGTTGAAAAGGGGGGAGGGCTCCAACATTTTCAGTGCCTAAGGTACACACAGTAGATTTTAGATATCTTGAGCAATTTCTACTTTAGAGGAAAATAATGTTAATTGATTAATTTGCACATAATTTCACTGCTAAAACATGCAGCCCTAATACTTAATTTCTACTCACCTTACCTTAAATCCCCACGAGACAGCTACTAATCTATCCAGCAGCTTTAAGGCCTACGACTGAGTAGAGCTTAAATGTTGAGGCAATTTCATTTTCAGAAAAGACACATTGCTTTTAAAAACTCTGCACCTATCATAGATGATAGAAAATGTTTTGTAATTTCTCTGCTTTTGTAACTTTTAATTGTTCTCTCAATACAACAAAAGTCTGCAGAACTTGATGCACCATAATTATAGAAACGTACTGTGAAAGCACGTGTGCAGACAGTTACAACAATGACTTAAAAACAGCACGCACACACACACACACGGAGCTGCCTACACATCACACACAACAGTAATTAGTGACTGCGCTTTTCAGCACTGACACCTATGAGACAAAACAGCTATAAAAGCTGTAAAAATGATTGCTCAAATTGATTTTCCTTTCCAATCTGCCAGAGGCAACAAGGGTCCTAATTAGAAGAAATTATTAAGTGCAAACAATTAGGCCACAAAGAATTTTCAAACAAGTTTTTCCTGGTTTGAACTTCCTTCTACTTTAAGTATCCTTGTGCAAGTATCAAGGGGTGTTTTTAGCTTCCATCTCCCACTCATCCACAAGTCTTGCCTCCTCCCTTTCTCTGTATTCCCTGACCACCGGTAAAATATTGTTTTGACTTGGACAACAGCAGCATGCAGCTTGACTGTCAACCCATTCCTGTCACTCCTATTAACCGCATGGGTGAGATTCCTGTGACCCTGTTGTGCAGCCTCAGAGTATTTCACATTACCATTTGCCCCAGTGAAGGTTATTTGACTATTCATTGCTTCCCTGCCCCGTCTCCACTTGTCTCAGAGTGGGAGTGAAAGCATGACAGCTGATTCACTCTAATACCCAGCCAATAAGACGGGGACAACCGGAGACTATTCCTTCACCAAAACATCTGGCAGCATGTCTAAATTTGGTGCTGGCGCTCTGTTTTCTTTTGTGAGTCTGGGCTGAGGCATGACTGATCCTCTTCACGGAAGACCTCACACAAAAGGACGCACTGAGAGCACCAGGCGCCACTGAATATACTGAAGGAATATGCAATGTGTCCATATAGGTCATATATGGAGTAGTTTTCTTTTTCAAATGACATTTTTTAATATACTGGTGCCCGTGAAGCACCTACACTCACAGGTTTCCACCTGAGCTGCTTTACAGGTCAATCCTCCAGGATAACCAACAGAGAAATGCCACTTCTGCTTTGAAATTATTTCTTTTTAAAGGCCAGTTGTGATAGCAAATAACCACAACTGTCTCTCACAGTCAGTCCTCTGGTTTGTATGTGACAGTTTCTTACAATTCCTTCCTCTATTCCTCTATAATGAGTACACCTTTTCAAAGCTCTTTCGCACAGTTCTTACAACTGAAATGCAGCTCAGGCCAAGAAATATCAGACCCAGCCACTAATTTCACCAAAACACATCATACACATCCCAGGATCAACTGCTGTACCAAAACACTGACAACATATGTCTGTCAACTTTGTCAAGATTAAACAATGACCTAACTAAAGATAATATTAGAGTATGTGTTACAGTTGTCTTTGTAGAAGTCTACAGATAGTGCAACCTTACAGCGAGAAATGAATTAAAAATCTGCAACAGATTTTTATTTTTTTGCATTTAATAGCTCCAAGTGCACTCAATGAAACTACAGTAATTCCAGTGATACAATACAAAAGAGGTTTCTCAGTGGACTGCAGATCTCTGCCAGGCGACCCGAACAGAATATTTGAATGTCACCCCTTAGTAATCTTACATGTAAGTAGTCATTCTCCAGCACTGCTAGTATCCTTTTAGACATTTGTGTTGAATGGTGTCATAATGAGAGTATGATTTCTTGACTTATTGCAAAAACATGAGTCCAAGTGGCATCTGTACCAATTTTTTAAAAATTCCCTCAAGTCCCTTAAATATTGCATTCACAGGCCACAGTGACCTTTGACTTTTGACCACTGAAATCTAATCAGTTCATCCTTAAGTCCAAGCAAACCATTTGTGACAAGTTTGAAGAAATGCCCTAAAGGCGTAAGCTTAAGATATCACGTTCACAAGTCTTCTGCATTTGGCCACAAGCATATCACCGCTCACGTCCTCTCCTGCGATACACCTGGGAGAGAATCTTTTTGATGCCTGATCGATCCCTGTTAATCTTCTGCAGATATGTCCAGACATACAGGATTCCTTCCTTGAAGGGGCTGGAATAAAAAGTTGCTCCATCTGTAAACCACTCTGTGACGGGAGTAGAACAGTGAAACTTAACTCACCTGACAAAAGTCTTTCATTGAGGTAATCAATGTATTAGGAGTTTATGCATCTTTATTTCTTTTTAGATGTAGATGTGGAAGAATGTGACAAATTGCAGTTTAATTTACTGTAATTTAGTGTTTGAGCTTTAATGTAACAGTTTTTAAAATAGCATGTAAAGATGTTAAAATGGAGAGTAAATACCAGCATGTTCACATTTCTAACTCATCAAATATGTCAGTTTGGTCTCTGGCCCTGTACACTTCAAACCATGATGCTATAGGTACGCCTCCAGTGTCACTTTTGGTCAAGTTAGCGATACTAAATGTGCAACGTCTGGGTATACTTTCAAAATAAAGGCACAAACATGACTTGGTTAGGTTTAGGAAACGATCATAGTTTAAAATAAGTATGTTAGTTATACAAGTTAATGTAATGTTATGTCATAACTTACAAAGTCAACATTGACTATTGGTTTCACACAGCTGTCGAAATATCTACAAGTGGCACTAGAAATCAATAAATTGTTTTATTTTCAAATCTTCAAACATACATGTCTTTTTACATTAAACATAAGTCCCATCGCCTAGCATATAATACGCAGAATAGATAATTAAATTACATGCATTAATTTGCACATTTTACCAGGTTATTTTTATAGATAGATAGATAGATAGATAGATAGATAGATAGATAGATAGTAAAGGGGACACCTTTAATCCCTCTCTCTGCAGCTTTTCCCAACAGATTCTGAAATAAGATTCAAAGTGATCAGTAATTATGTCAGTGCAATCTTCCGTTAAGGGTTTGGCTCCAAGGTAGAGACCTACATATAAAAAGCAACAGAGTCACGTACTCTGTGAAGCCACCCATTAATGTTGCCAAGACATTTAGTGTTTATCCAGTAATGCTAATTAAAAGGCAAAAGTCTGTTTCTCTGAGGTTCAATTTGAAGATGTGATAAAAGTGAAAACTCTCAGGTACCAGGCTTTGAATGAATTGTCACTGCTTTGGTGACTAATTTGTCTTTTGTTTGGGGCTTGTATTGAGTGGTTTTAGAGCTTTCAAAACTGGCTGCTTTTGTAGGTTGCACTTGCATTACTGATCTGGAGTTTCGACATGTTTGTCTGCAGTCTCAGAGATGATAGTAGCTGCAGGCAACTGGAGGCACTCGTTGGTGAATGTTTGGATTTAGTCAGATTTAATTCATCCCTAACACAATTAAACACAAGCTTCTATTACTAGTAACAAAACACGCTTCAACAATATAACCCCACCACTATCTATCTGCACCTGCGGCCATTTCATATAGTGGAAGCTGACGACCTTGCACACACATTTAGCAGGAAAAAAGCCATCAGCAGTCATTGCGAGTGGCTGGGACTGAGAGAGACTACCCGCTGGACAGCAGGGCTAGGTGAAATTGAAACTCAAAGTCTGTGTAAAGAGAATTCAGAAATGTTAGAAAGTAGTCGCTGAAAACTGTTAAACTGTTGTTCACGATTTCTGCATTCAGGATTTTATGGGTGGACCTGAAATATAGCTTGACATGGAGCCATGGTCCCCTAACACTATACTATATAAGCCCTGCAAGCCGACTCAAAGAACGACACCACCCTCTACCCTCCCAAACAGTCAGTTACAATGTACCTCCAGCAACTCTCTCAGTCCAAATCAGCCCAGCAGTTCACTTGAGCTCACTTCAGTTCCAACAACCCAAAAAAAAAAAAAACATTCTGCTGTAAACTGAGAGGAATAAGTTGATTCTCAAAAGAACTGACAGGTCACTGTCCTCCGGCTCTGGTGGCTCAGACATGTCTGTAAAAGTCCAGTAAAACTGCTAGACGGAGCGTCCATCTTTCAGGTTGTAGTGGTGTTTGACTCTGTGAGAGACGAGCGGACCCATCCCAGAATTCACAGCAGAGGAAACTGCTGATTATAAAGACTTAGTTTTATATGCTTTGTGATTTTTGTGATTATTCAGATTTTTTGGGTGGTTAATAACACATTTCTGTGGTGTGACGAACTCAGAACACAGACTTAAAGGGTCCATGGGAGCATCATCTCATGCTGCATTTAGTTGCACTTGGACATCAGTGCTGCGCTTGTAAATTTGCGACCCCCCACAAATTTTCATATGTGCATTTTTTTTTATCAGGTCATCCAAAACTGGGATTGCAGGTGGGGTGCACGGCATATTTTGGAGGAGACACCTGTCACCCCATGTCACCCATCTAGATCAACCCGTACTCCTGAGTGAAAGTCCTGTGTTTGTTTGACCGATTTTTCCATTCCACCTCCTCCATCTTGGGCTTTATCACATTTTATATAGTACATCTACTGACTCAGATGGCATGTAAAAACATAATGCTAGAGGGACGCCTCCAGAATGATGTTAGAGGGGTACCTACAGTGTCACATTTTGAATCATAGGGGCACCGACCAAGTTGCTGTATTTGATATATTGAGAGTGAGAACGAGCTGTAAATATACAGAGTTGTGGTGGTGGTTGAGTTTTGAAAGATGTCGTCATTCAATGCATTTTGTGTCAAAGCAATGATAGCGTTCTGTTGTGCCGAGTGAAGCAGAGTTATGAAAAAGTGAACTCAGTGTTGAAAAATGCATGTTACAGTGTATAAAAAAACTGTAATACAACCTGGATGAAGTGGTACTTGTAAGAGCAAGACACACTTTTGGAGAAGAAAACTCTCAGTAAGTCAGCTGCCTATTTGTTGTCAGTTACAATGCTAAAAATGAATGTGAGCAATAAACAAAAAGCCAACTTTTCTTGTTCCTAGCTCACATTTGTTTTCAAAAATATTGATTGCATCGCCTCAAACCAAGTAAGTAATATGTTAATTCTTATGTTGAAATTAATTTCTCTCCACTATTTCAGACAATGCATTTGCTAAGAAAAACAAATGAAAGGTTTAGCAGACTTGCTCCTGCAGCACTAATGTGTATTTTAAGGACTATATGATGTCTAATCGTCTCTTTCTCTATCCTTTTAAGATATTAATATGCCTTATGGGGGAACTGGGAAACTCTGTCTGTGCCATATGCAGACTCCAGTGAAACTGTCTAATTGCTCCCATTGTTATGTTTTAGAGGAATGTCCTTGCTGTATGTTTGGCAGCTGATCAAATATTAATAAAAATTAGTGTGAGCTGGATCCTTACCATCCACTTAACTAATTGTCCTGCTCCAACAGAGAATTTCTGTTTGTGCTTTTACCCGTAATTAGATACTTCAAACTAACATGTAATCGACCATCCACTGGGAAGTAAAGACTCTGTTAAGGAGAGGAATGTTATGTTGCTTTTACGAGCTGAGAAAGCAGTAATAGCTATTAGATGGATGTTTTTGTGATGATCCTGTTCTTAGATGCTTTAATGAAGGTCATCAGACCTGAACTGCACAGAGAGAATCAATTAGTTGCTCTTGCATTAGTTGCACATTTACATAGACACTAGTATCCTGATTTAAGTCTTATTCTTCGGCATATGAAATTTGCATGTGCTATAAGAGATCTGGTTACTCTTTTTTTTTTTTTCGTTTGTTTCTGGCTGCCACGACTCTGCTGCATTCTGCTTTAAGTTTCACCCTTTTATCAGCAGTAATAAATGATGAGAGCAACAACACAGTTCATCCTCTGTGTTAGAGGGTCAGAATTTCTGTTTAGACAGAAAATAAATGGTACAGACATGAAACAGGCCCCAGGGGGGTAATTCTTAGATCAGCTCCTCTTTTTGCATTCTTCATATGGGACGAAAATAAAGTAATGTTGGTTCAGTACATCAGAGGTCAGTCAGTCAAGCAGGAAGCCCTCCATAATAATGATGTGAGTCTCCACCTCCTTATGGTCAGACTTTAGGACAATGTTTGAATTCAGGGTCATTACTACCATGCAACTAGACCGTTCTTATCATGGTGTCCACGTCCATGTTTTACTGACAAATACCTAAATAACTCAAGTTGAGGACATGTTTGCAGACTGTGATTAAGATGTTGGTGTTCACATGCCACATCACCTCAGGTTCTACTCCAGCTAGGATTGTCACAATATCAGATTTTTATTCATTCAAGTTAATTAAACTTACAGTGAAATTTCTAGTATTCATTTCCAGAACATTTCAGAACTTACAAACATGAGATCTTCTAACTTGAAGAATTTTGACTTGAAATGATGAGTTGAATGAGTGTGCTGTACAAAGTTCAGTCAACTCATTAAATTAAGTTTCTGAAGAAACACGATTAGCATATTAGCAAACTCCCAAGTGGTAGAGAAAGTTAAAACTCGCCTGAGACTGTTCGTTTTTATAGATTGAAGAATGATAACAAAAAAAAGTCAGTGGGAGCAGATTCACATATTGTCTTTGTGCCAATGCAGGAGCAAAGTAGCTCCAACAGGAGCAGCTGCAGCTCAAAGTTCTTGTGTGAAATCAAATTTGTTTTTAATGATCATCACTGTGACTGAGGAGTTGGTTCAATTTAATATCTTAAGTTTTTTGTACAACTGAAATAATATCAACTTTGTATATCTTTTTAGAACACGTGAACGTTCATGTGATTTGAATTACTGCAAAATTACATCAACTCGTCTTTTCAAATTCAGTCAACTTAAAATTTTAAGGCAGCCTGGACACTAATTTGTTAAGTTAAAGTGACAAGTTTATCTTTGGTGTGAAAAAACTGCAAAATAATGCTACCAGTCAAATTTATCTTTAACTCTGTTTATTCTGTGTTTTGTCTCTTGTGCAAGTGTAGGGAGGCAAGGAAAGAGCCTGTAACCATAATTGTACAAAAGTGTGCAAAAATGGATAGTGACAAGATGTGTGTGGGTGGGGGAGGAGTCGGGGCGGGGGGTCAAAAATGATTTAAAAGCATACAGTATGTTTAAGAGGCACTGGACTATTTACATGACATTGCCATATGTGTGTTATTAACATGCTATCAATAATTCATGTTTTGAATAGCACAGTTATCTGCAATACTGTGACACCACTAATGCCAGCTAACATATTAGCAGTATAAAAAATAGGTTAAGTGTTTATCCAGATTTCTGAAACCAGGACACAAAAACATATGACTGGTATTCTACAAAATAATAACAGGGATATTAATGTGCACATAAACACACTAAGTGAGTTCGGCCTCCATTTAAAGACTACAATAAACACACAGTATGAAGCTCATTATTGCAAACTACCGTTGCTTCAATTCCCTGATGAGACATATTTATTATTAGCGAACATAATCTTTACTGAACCGGGGTTTCTGCTGCTGGCAGTGTCAGTTTAAAGTAAGGTGTAACTGCTGTTATATGTTGCCCAAGGTTAAGACGCTTCCTCTGCACTCAACCCAGAAAGCTCAGGGACAACAAAGCTAAGAAAGCTTTATATACCTAATTACCTGTATCAAGACGAAGCCAAATATCCTGCTGGAGAGAGAGAGAGCAGCAGAATCATAAACCTGAAATGCAGCCATGACATCGCAAATCGAGACGCAACCCTTTTATGCTCCACCACTGACCCTGAATCCCACCTTGCTTGCCCCAGCAGATTAAGTCTGTCAGCTCGACAAAATGTAGTCCATCTTCCATATGTATGAGACAACATCTCGCTGTTTAATTGGTACATTTCCGCTCCAACTCGTCCACCTCTCTGTCACCTCAAACTGACAGAGAGGTGGATAACTACAGTATGGTGGTGTTTAACTCTGTGAAAGGGAAATATTTTTGCTGTGGTTTATTTACATGAGGGGACTGGTGTCAACTACTTGTGAGGGTATGAGAGGAATTGCTGGTAAAGTTTTAGATTATGGCCCACAACGTACGGCGTAATTCCTCTGTGCTTACAGTGTAATTGCTCGTACGAATGGTGTACCAATGCAGCAGATCCATGCAGGTACAAGGGAAGTGTTTTTAACTACCAGGTATCCATTCTGAAATGAGTCATCCTTGAGAGCCGCACACAGGTCATAAGTGTGTGGCGGCTGAGACTGCCTTCCATGGAGATTGTTGTTAAGGGACACGTTACGGGAAATGTCAGTTGTAGTCGCCTTCATGCTACTAACAAAACAAAAATTGTCTAAATCGAGTTAATTAAAAAAGCTATTATTTATGGTGGAGTGCAAAGGATGCATTAAACAGTCTGAAACAGTGAGGAAATTTTCCAACTGGTTAATAAACTCGTGACAACGCTGGAGCTGTGAGTGAGAGTGCCTGCTTTGACCTTTAACGTTAGCTCTTTACGTCATCCCCTTACTTAAAACAAAGCAAATGCTTAAAAGGTTGGTTTGTCAAGTTTCGAGTTGCTAGGTCTGTCAAAAATTGCCCTAACTGCAACGACTGTAGTTGACATCCACAGACGAGCTGTAAAGTTACGCTAACGCTACGCACGCAACGGTTACAATGTTAGCTGCTTGCCGTGACTACCTTGGTTTAGCAAAGTTAGCCTGAGTTTTGACGCTTTAAGCACCAGCTAACACCTTCGTGGTAATGTATTGGACGACAGAATACTCACCCCACGACTGATGTCGGGGCTCCCGAACAGTTGTCCTTCCAGCAGATTTGAGTCTGTACAACCATATCCAAGTGTCAACAAGCAAACTGTGATTAGCTGACAGCTTACAGCTGTGATGTTTTAATGCACATAAAACTGAACTTCAGGTTTCTGAAGTCTGCTGCAGATACAAGTACAATGTTGTATTCCATGCTGTAAATACAGGCCAACTCTACATCATATGGAGTAAAAATAATACTGAAATGGTGTGTAGGGGAGGTCAACAACGGCTCTTCTGCCTGCATAAACTCGCTTAGTTTGATGTAGGTTCCTGATGACTCTCTTCTGCAAACTGTTCATAGAATCAATGTTAGCATTTTCCCTCAACGGTTGGTCTGGAGGTCTAAATATCAGATCCAAGAATGCACTGGCTGAAACAGTCAGCATGAGCGGCCAAATTATAGGAGTCCAGCAGAGTAGCCTGTCTCTTTTGTACCACAGTCAGGTGGTGAAGAGGGCAAATTCCATCCTGTCTGGCTACACCCACCCCGCTCATCAAGAGTTTCAGTCTTTACCCTCTGGCAGCCGCTTCAGATTCCCCTCACAAACAAACAAACATGCATTCATCCCTGCAGCCATTATCCTCCTTATAGCAGGAAATAGGAGATAGCTGGCTCATCTTGATTCTGCTCTATTAGTAGAATGATGTTTTGATGTTGCCATCGCTGGACAACTTTCGTTTATGTTTTCTAATGATATACTGGTCATATATTATATAGAGGTATGCCAGCTTAGTCATCAGTGTTTTAGTTGTTGTTCTTTGATGATTATGCTGTCCACGCTTCCTATTGTTATCCATATGTGTTTCTAATGTTGCCCTTAAAGCTGCAAAATGAGTTGCCCATTGGGGACAAATTAAGTTGAACTTGAGCTTGAAATATAAATATAAATATAGTCTTTAGTCCCACAGTATGTTCCTGGCAATACTCTCTTCCTTGGACTTTTGTTTGATCCAAAGTTAGAACACAAATGTACCCAACAGTTATTTAGGAACTGTGCTGCCCTCATTTTGTCATCATCTGTGCCGAGTAGTATATGCTAATTTTGAAAAAAAATTTTGAAAATGCAGTGTCTATTTGCACAAGGAAGAAATTGTACACACAACAGGGGTTTACAAGAGGAGTTTGAATCCTGTCCTGGGAGACAAGGATTAGAGTGTAGTGCAGGGCTCTCAAGTTTTGAATGCAGGCAAGAGTGACATTCCCCCTTAAAAGAAAGTACCATTATTTTAGTATCATTTTCAGTTTGGTTAGGTTTGGCAACAAAACTACTTTGTTAGGTTTAAGAAAAGATTGTGGTTAGAAACTGATATGTGGGTGTAAACAGCCATATTGGCTATTTAAGGTGCAAATAGCACCTTCGACTATGGATACCTGGGTGTTTGTCTCTGCCATGCTAGGCTATACACACCTGGGTGCAAATAGCCACACTGGCTATTCCATCCTGGGTGCAAATAGTACCTGCCTTTATAAAATGCTATAAACTTCTAGTTTTGTTGCACAGTAGGCCATACTGTGCACCATTATAATAGGATAGTTATCTGTTAGTTAAAGAACACAGTTCCTATTCCCTTCTTCAGTCACTTCAGTGAAGCTACAATAGAAAAGTAAAGACCTTGAGATGTTCTCTACATCATGAAGCAGCAACTCTGAAATATGCAACAGAGACAATAAATGAGCAGACAAAATCGATCATCATTAATATCACTAAGAGTGTGAATCTTTTAAAGCGGAGATACAGAATACAGCTTTTAATACCAGAACACAAACAAGTCACAGAGATTTCCACACTTAAATGCAGCCACTGTTCTCACACTTATTCATTTCCTTGTTGTTGCCTTTTATAAACATCATATCTGATAGATGTTTTCACACCCAAAGTTTTAATCCCACTAAACAGTTGTCTGACACATCTGAGGAAGTACATCTGATAAACAGTTTTATACATTTTCTGCCACAAGAAAGGAAACTGGAACAACGAGGGGTGAAGCTGTCTTCAGATGATGAGAAGTTTGTTCTTGGCTTGCTGCAAAGCAGGGCGCAGAAACTTGCAGAGGCAAAGTGCAGTGCTATACGTCTGCCTGACGTATATAAACATCTCAGCTAACTTTAGAAATGAATTTAGCTAAGTTCGTAGACTGCTGACATTTCGCCATGCATTACTTTTCCTGCTGAGATCGTTGTATGTTTTTAATTTTGTATATGTTCCGGAAACTCTCTGAAATATAGGTCAAAGTTGAAATAATTTAGTGCTTCCACCTATTTGGGCCCACTGTTCTCCCCGTTGGAAAACAATGGTACACTACTCATATTGGTCATCTTTAGGTCATGTCTGAATTGTCTTATCCTTTGTTACAGTTAAGTGTTTGATTTAAGCATGACTTTGAAAATCTCAGCCTACATACAGATTGTATGGAGTTTAGGAAGTAAGGCCACAATCAGAGAATGGGTTGTGCATTCACTTTCCCCGTTACTGCCCCCCCACACACCCCCTTAATGTTGCTCATATTCAATTTGTGGCTGCAGTGCATCCAGACTTCCACAAATTCCATTAAAAATACAAGCATGGCCACTTCCCATTTTGTGACACTTAATGCATCCTGGCAAAATTGGCTGATAAAAGCTTCCAGTATTACTACAGCCGTTTCACTTATCTCCACACAAAACTGGATTATGAACAGTGGAGCTGTTGTTGTTGTGGCTACAATTCAGTTATAGTAGATTGAAATAGAGCAAACTTTATGCATTTTGTGTGTGTGATGGCATAATGCCAAAATATGATTAATTCAAGGGAAAATTATCCAGCATTTAAAGGAGTAGTCCAACATTTTGGGATATAGATTTAGTTTCTTTCTTGCCAAGAGTTAGATGAGAAGTTTGATACCACTCTCATATCTGTACAGTAAATATGTTGCTGGAGCCATCTTGATATCGGCTGGACACAGGGGGGAAAAGCTCGCCTGGCTCTGTCCAAAGGGAGCAACATGTGCCTACGGAACCTCTAAAGCTCACTGATCAATACAATATACCTTGTTTTTTCAATCCGTACAATAACCAAACTGCACAAAAAGCATTGCAATTTTACAGGGGGATTATGCAGAGTCTAGTTATTGAGTTTGACCAGTAACTTCCTGCCTCTGCTGGTTACCTAGCAACTAAAAAAACAGATATGATGTGTTAATTAACTAGCTTTATAAATGCTGGTAGATTGGTGACCTGGTAGCTCAGTTGGTAGAGCATGCACCCCATATACTGAGACTGTGAGTCCTCAGCAGTGGCCGTGGGTTCGACTCCTGCCTGCGGCCCTTTGCTGCGTCTCATTCCCCCACTGTCTCTCCCCCTTTCCTGTCATGTCTTCATCTGTCCTATAAATTAAAGGCATAAAAGCCCCCCAAAAATGCTGTAGACCTTTGGATGGGGTGAGGCTGTTTCCTCCCATTTCTATACTGCAGATTTCATGCCAAAGGGTGTAACAACCCACAGCAGTGGTTTTCAAACTTTTTGTGCTCAAGGCACATCAAAAGACAAGTCAAAATCTCAAGGCAAACTTGTATTCATAAACTTGCAAAATAGTCTATAACCAAACTAAGCAACGAAGCAATGTGTAGCATACTAGCCAGTCAGAGTGTGGGTGGGGGAAAAAAATAGGCAGCAATCAATCAGGGCCCTTAATGAGTCACATTCTAATAATAATTCCATCATCCAGCAACTGCATCAATGGCAAAAATCATGACAGGTTTTTAAAGGAATTCTTTTTAGGGTAGAATGTGCCTCTGCATCGGGAAATGAGTGTGTATAGTAAATGAAAATTTCAGTCATAACTTTTTGGAACTGCTAGAGGATACCATGTCAGTGTGGGTCAGTGTTTTGCCTCCCTAGTTGTGATAAGTTTTATTTCAGGTGATGGTTGCACGTTGGTAAGATTCCGGCACCAAAAATTCTTGGTTAGGTTTCGGAAAAGATCATAATTTGGCCGTGGTGGATTGGCCATCAGGACCACTAGGAGGATTCCCAGTGGCCTGGTAGGCTGATTGGCCTGTAGTGTCAAGCCAGTGCTAAAAATACTAAATGAAATGGTTAAAACAAAGAAAAAAACAACACTAGACAAGTACAGGCCCTAAGGACTGCAGACCTCCCACCTGCTTTGAACCCGTTTGTGTGATCTCCATCTGTCATCACATGCGATTGGTAGCATGCACATAGATTCACATCAACACAACTTTGAGTCAGTGCATGGAGTGTGCATAGCTGAGCAGCGTGGAGAAAAAGTGGACACCACTGTAGAAAGAGCAAATGAGAGAAAGAGGATAAGAGATGAGGTGGAGCCTGTGAGGAAAGTGGTGCTGCTAAATGCTGTAAAATTACAGATATCTACACAAGCAAGGAACATGGTCGGTGTTCCAAGGGGAAAACAACATACTAACCGCCCTCAGCACATAACCACTTCCTTTCCCGAGTTGATTGTATGTTTTAGAAAACGTCATCATGTTCTGTAGGAAAGCAGGAGACGTGTATACATAGAAATAATCCGGAGAATAAAGAGCTGTTTACTCTTTTCTGTCAGGTGGAATTATCCAGTTATTAGAGCCACCAGAGCTTCATGATGAGAAACACAAGCCCAATCAGAGCTCGGAGGAAGTGCTAGGTGCAAAACAAACACTATGAAATTGCACAGACATTATCGAATAAATATTTATTCATGTTGCCTTAATTATGTAAGTGCAATTGACTAACCCTTGACTGAAGGCTGCTTTTAACTATTTTGGATGTTTGTTTGGGTTTTTGTGTTTGTTTGTTAGTCTTTTTTATCTAAAAGCAAAAGGTATGTTCCTGGCATAAACAGTAAACAGAAAAAAAATGTTTCAACAAAACACTTCCAGTATACTCGGTCTGTTGTGAGTGGAGTGAATGTGGAGATTGGCCTGGACTGTTGTTAGATTCCAATCTTGAATTATAATCCAAGTCCGCCCCTCTGGTTTGGGTTAAAACAAGTATTTGCTTAAAACAATCAACATTTAGTGTTGGTTTCCAAAGGGAAAATCCAGTGTTTGACCCACTCATCCACCCCAACAACGTTCCCTGTGTGGATTTAGTGGCCCTTTATATCACGAATGTTCATGTTCATCCTTTGCTCCCATCATTATTGCAATAATGTATAATTTGTCACAGGTAGGCGAGGCAAAATGTGACACTGACACAAGACTGCACAGGAAAACCCATGAACTTGTCACTGCACTTATTCATTTCTTTCTAAGGAGTCTGATTTTTTTTTTAAATATACTGACATTTTTTTGTTGCCCTCTATAAACATGATATCTGACAGATTTCACAGTTTTCACATCAAAAATTTTAATCCCACCAAACAGTTGTCTGACATCTGAAGAAGTACATCTGATAAACAGTTTATTTTCTACCACAAGATAGAAAAGTTGAATAATAGGAGGAGAAACAGTTTTAAACTGCCCTCAAATGATAAAAAAAATTGCTGTTGGCTCACTGCACAGTTGGGTGCAAAGACTTGCAGACGCAGAATGCAGTGATGTACGTCTGACTTGTGTACATAGCTAATCTAACTTTAGCATTCAATTTAGCTAAATTTGTATGCAAAGTCCCCCATCTGACTCTGGACGTTTCAGCGTGCTTTACTTTTCCTGGTGGGATTGTAGTGTAGTAGTATGTTAGGTAGTATGTTTTTAATGTTGAGATATAGAATTCAGGAAACTCTGAAACACTTTCCTTTTCATACTACGTATGTTCGTCCTTTGATCCCGTCATTATCGCCCGCCTGTTGTTGCTGCACCTTTGTACGTGCATGTACTTTTCATGCTAGGTGAAGCACAATGTGACGCTGACATGATATCCATGAGTGCGAATTTAGGAAACTAGTATATATATGATTGAGGCCCTAACAGGAAAACCCATGAACTTGTCATAGGATTTGTGATTGATCTCATAATGCCATTGAACATTAAATTCACCTGTTTGCACCAAAAGACAGATCATTTTATCTGTCCCCCGAGGTCAGACGAAGTAAGAGCTGATCCATTTTTCCTGAAACCTCCTCCTCAACCATAGCAGTGTGTTTTTCAGTGGTGGGTTGTCCATCTCACTTCCACATTAAGCTGCCGAGACAGCCAACGAGATCTCTGACTTTAGCTAACAGCACAAACATTGATGAAAGAATGTAATTCCTGCAACACTCACAATGTTCCACTAGTTGCTGTGCAACCAGCTGCTTTCTATAAGTTGTCATTCCTAAACTGACAGATGCTTGTTAGGGGGGCACAGTTTGACACGGTACCCGAATATTGTATTAAATGCACCCAGTGTCGGGTAGTAAGAGATTATGTATAATCAGTATAACGTAATCAGATTACAAAAAATAACTATAATCAGACCAGCTTGCATTTGAAAGAAAATGTGTAATTAAATTATAGTTACATTGTCATGGATTACTTAATACATCTTTGATTACAAATATGATATATAAAAGCCAAATATGTTCTACAGCAAATGCTCCTCTTACTGCTTTTGTGAGAGTAATTTGATTTGAACTGTAATTGCTGAATATGCTAAATGCAATTTATTTGCATTTAAAATGTTTTTCAATGTTTGATTTTGAAGGCTTGTTAAAGTAATCCAAAAGTATTCAGGTTAGATTACATTTTTTGTAATCCAAAGCGTTATGTTACTAATTACAAAACTTCATTACATTTCAAAGTAATCTGATAAAACCCTGACTGTAGGATATTGAAAGCTAAAAAAAAACTGAAATGGACTGTGGATTAGAGTATAATGCATGCATTTCATGTTAGGACTGGGCAATATATCAATATTATATCAATATCATGATATGGTTTGATTTTCTGAATTTATCAGACTTTTCTAGCTGTTTTAGTTCTATTATTTGCTTTTACCCACTTAGTCATTAAATTCACATTACTGATAATTTATCAAAAAATTCAGTGTGTGTAACATTTTGGGACAGCACCAATACTTATACTTACAATACTGTCACAATATTGATATCATTTTATTAGGTCAAAAATCCCAGCCCTATTTCATGTCACGTTCAGGGGCCACAAAAATGTTCCTGAGGGCCGCCATTGGCCTGTGGACTGTACTGTGAGAACCCCTACTCTAGTGGATTGGTGTCTCCATTACATGCTTCGGTGTATAGTGGGCTGGTATTTACTTTACAGACTTGTGAGTGGTATCAATCTTCTCATTTAACCCTCAGTCAAAATATTATTTTAAAAATGTAAACAGCAATATTAAGTAAAGCACATTATTAGTCACCTCGCTGTCAATGTGATCACAATGTGGCTTTCAATATAAATTGATTTGCATTAAAATATTGACTGCTGCAATTTGGCAAGTTGCAGACTTTGAATCCTTCAGTTGAACAACTCACTCAGTTTATCATGAGTCATCTGAGCCATTTTGTTTGGTTGCAGTTGCAGCTCTCCACATACATTGACCTGCCTACCAAGAAAAATCAATATTTTATCAAACTGAAAAAGGGTTATCAAATATGAAACACTTGTACCCTCTACGGTTGATACAGAGCATTGAGTCGCTGACAGAGCAGACCCGGTGCAGAGAGGCCCTCAAAAGGCTGTTTACTATGATGAGCAGAAAGAAAATCTAATATGATGAACAGTTGACCTTTCGTGATTTGGAAACAGTTTGTATTTTTCCACTCCATGTAATTGCATTACAGTTCATTTTCCGGTCAAGAGACTTTGTAAAGATAGAGTCAAGTATGAGTTAGCAGCACAGAGAGCTGCATAGCACTGATTTACATGTTGCAGAGGTGGTGAGATAAGCCTCTGAACTGTTTCCTGAGGCAGACTGCAGCAGAATGCAGCAAAATACTAAATATTATGAATACTACTTTATAGAGTCTCTTATTCATTATTTCTAGTAATTTTATTCAAAGGCAGCTACAGGCTGAGGTTTGTTAAGATGCAAGTGGACTAATAAAAATGGCTTGGTGAATTATTTATTAACTGGTTTCTTTGTTTATGAAGACAGTATGGGATGCATATAATAGGAACATTTTAATTGGAAATATTTGTAGAAATGCACACAAGAACAGGCTGTTTCTTTAACTCAGTGGTTCTCAAGATTTTTAAGTCACGACCTCCCAGAATAATCAGGTTGGTGTTGGCAGTCCCCACAAAAAAATACATATGCAGAAACTCAAGATTATATTTCCAAAGCTTGGTGGGAGCTCAGCAGGGGTGTTTCTAGAGGAAAGGGGCTGGGGGGGGGGCACTGACCCCTGAAATCGGATTGGGAATCCCATTATCCTCAAGTATGATTGGTTAACTGTCCAGTGAGAGGCACTACCTTAACTTGAACCAACCATTTGCTAAGTATTTTTAAATGTGCATTGTTTTCTTCTGCATGTTGCTTACTGTTATTTTTTTATAATATTAATTTACTTAAAGGGACAGTTCACCCCAAAATCAAAAATACATAGTTTCCTCTTACCTGTAGTGCTATTTTTCCATCAAGATGATTTGGTGCGAGTTGCTGAGTTTTTGAGATATCTAGTGCAAAGATGTCTGCCTTCTCTCCAATATAATAGATCTAGATGGCACTCAGCTTGTGGTGCTCAAAGTGCCAAATAATTACATTTGGAAAAATTCAAAAACAGGGTCTCTTTACAAAAAATCCATGACCAAGTTACTCAAGATAATCCATACACTTTGTTGTGAGCAGTTTCATGCAAGGACTACTTTCTTTCTGCAGTAGACTAGAACTACTTTCTTTCTTTCTAATAGAAAGAAAGTAGTTCATAATTCCAATAGAGTGAAAGTAGTTCCAACATGAAACTGCTCACAAGGTCTGTAGATTATCTGGAGTGAACCTGGTCATGATTTTTGGACAGAGACATTGCTGTTGAGAAGGCAGACATCTTTATGGCTGATATCTCCAAAACTCAGCAACTCATACCAAAACAGTATAGATGGGAAATAGCACTACAGGACTGAGTAAGAATGTGTATTTTTGTTTGGGGGTGAACTGTCCCTTTAACTAACCAGTACTTATCATGTATGGCACAGACACTCATAAATGTAAAACCTACTGAATCATCTAACCCAGATTCCTCCCCGTTCCTCTTCCCTCTTCTGCCCACAGCCGTCACCCTGTGAATGGTGCCGCTGCGAACCAAATAATGAGGTACACTGTGTGGTGTCCGACTGTGCCGTTCCCGGAGTGTGTCAACCCTGTGTATGAGCCGGAGCAGTGCTGCCCCGTCTGTAAAAACGGTAAACACTCATCTCCTCTGGAATTCAACGCACATTCCTTAGAAGTCATTAAATTTTCATTAAACGAGTGACGGCGAGTTTATCTGTGGTATCGCCATTTGATGGCCGCGCCTTTAGAGGATTAGGATGTAATTGATGTTTTATGAATTAAAATTATTACCTTGGGCCCGTTGGACACTAATGAGCAGTACTAGTTTTAATTATAAATGACACACTAAGCAGAGTAAACATTAGCCCATTGATTAAAGGCATGGTAGGAGGGACTAATGGGTCCTCGGAGAGCCTTTTATCTCCCAGTGCCCTGACGCCCTTGTCACACAGAGCCAATCCCTAAATTAGAATTATAGGATTCCAATGGTTCATTGGCTATTTACAAGGCGAGGTGGGAGATTTCCCTTTGCCAGCAACAATCCTTCGGGACAGATGGAGGTTTATGACAAAAGTACAGTAACCGCAATGTTACTGGAATGACTGGAGTGATCAACAGCAAAGTGTGCCTGTGGGTACCATCAGATGCACTCTAATCAGGATTCTCTATACTGTATATCTATACTATAGATATAAGGGTTCCAAAAGGGTTATTCCTGAAGGTCTGAGGTCTAGAACCATTTGCTTCTGAAGAAAGGGTTTGTCAAGGGATCTTTGCAAGACTAAGGGTTCCATTAAGAACCCTTTCATCCAAAGAACTCTTTAGACGAAAGAGTTTTCCAATGACTGGCCCTGGGTGGGTCCTAGATAAAATCCTAAGGATATAAAAGGGTTCTCACCAGAAACCTTTGCATGGGTTCTAGACAAAAACCCTTGGAGTATAAATAGGTTCTTGGTAAAGCCTCCTGGGTGGGTTCTATATGAAACCCTTGGAATATAAAAGGGTTCTCGGTAGAGCCCTCTGCATTGGTTCTAGATAAAACCCTTGGAGTATAAATAGGTTCTTGGTAAAGCCTCCTGGGTGAGTTCTATATGAAACCCTTGGAATATAAAAGGGTCCTCAGTGGAGCCTTCTGGGTGGGTTCTAGATAAAACCCTTGGAATATAAAAGGGTTCTTGGTAGAGTCTCCTGGGTAGGTTCTAAATAAAACCCTTGGAATATAAAAAGATTCTTCGAAGAACCCCTGCGTGGGTTCTATTTAAAAACCTTTGGAATATTAAAAGGTTCTCAGTAGACCAGTACACCATAGAAGGGTTCACTGTAGAAACCTTTCACAGATGGTTCTGAGTATAACCCTATGTGTTGGGCTCTAGGTAGACCTCTCTGAAAGGGATCCAAGTCAAACCTTTATGAAAGGTACGCTACAAGGAACCATAAAGAGTTCTCCTATGGGGAAGAGCTGAAGAACCCTTTATGGCTCTAGTGAGCACCTTTATTTCTACAAGTGGAATCAAAGATTTTTATTTTTTCCTGTTACACGGCTCAAATGTAAGCCTCAGATAATTTGAGAGATGAAAGAGCAAAGAAAGTTTTCCAGAACTCAAATGAAAACCTGATTAAAAATAAGATGTACCCTCATGATTATATGCCTTGTTATTGCATCGCACACTTCTCATTATGTTGAGTGTCACACCAAAAAATAGAGAAATTGTTCATGAGTGTGTCTGTTGAACGAGGGCAAAGCAAATATCCTGAAATATTTTCTCCTTTTCTTTCAAGCAGCAGTTGACCTATAAATGTGAAGAAAAGAATTTAGTTCAAGGCGGATGCTAAATGGCTATTTCACCACATTTTCTTTCACGCTCTCTCTCATTTCTTCCTTATCCCCTTTTGCTTTCTTCCTTTTATTTCAACACACAAACACCCACACTAACAAGGCTGCAGAAGCTGCTAGAAGAGAGCTAATCCAGGCTGACAGGACACAGTGACACCCTTGGCATTTCAGGGTAGGCCTGCCGTTTCTAGGCTCCCCAAGGGTGCCTGGTCAGGCTCTGGCAGACAGATAAATCTCTATGGGAGTGGATGGCTGAGGGCTGTGGGGAGAGGACAATGAAGAATGCTGTTTAGCTCTCATTTTTGGCCAAGGGACAGACGACTGTGAAAGGAAGACATCCACTTATGTGCTCCGGTTAGACATGCAATTACTGGAAGACGGTCATTTGTTCCTTACTTTACCTGCTGCGAGCGTTTCAAATAATTATGTGAGATGAGCACAATCCTTTTAAAATGTTAATGTGTTTTGTGCACCAGCCTTTCTCACCAGTCATGAATAGCAACAGTTCGTAGTTTGGTGCATTGGTTGGGGTGACTTGGTGACTGTTTAACCCATTGACACAAATAAAGATGGATGCTGCAGCTCCACTTCCTCCCACTGTAAGAAACTGAAGCCAAAATATTGCGGATATGAGCACTGCCTTCTTGCACGGGTGATATCATCAGTCTGTGCAGTAGTGATCAGGGTTGGGGCCATGCAAAAAATGAACACTTGAACAGCATACTGCCTAAAATGACAGACCATTTTTGGAAAAAAAAAAAAGAACATTTGACATGTACTTTTATGTTTTATTTTGGCCCACATCCCATATTTTGACATGGAGAGGGCTGGGTTGATGACCTATACTGCAGCCAACCACTAGGGAGCGATCAAAATGTTTTGGCTTCACTTCTGGGGAGCCCTCATGTTGTCCATTTCTATAGGTCAATGGTTTAACCCCAGACCACTCAGAATCACTTAATTCATGCTGCAAGGGTTTATAGATGTTTATTTTTAATGAAAGGTTTTTTTTCAGTTAACAAGACATGCAAGCATGTGTAAATGCTAAGATTAGCATGCTAACATGCTCGCAATGACAGTGTAGTATGCTGATGTTAAGCAAGTATGATGTGTACCACATTATTTTTTTTCTCCAAGACTGTTACACCCAGTCCCACCCTACTGTGCTGTGATTGGCTACAACTACTGTGCTGTGATTGGCTGTGAGTGTGAGTGTAGACTGGCAGTCGGGAAAAATTTAGCAATGAGGTTGTCGAGGATGAATGGATCAAGCACAGGACTGTCACCCAGGAGATAGGGCTTTGTGTCCTGTGTGGAGCAAAATGTCACTGTTCTTTTTTAAAAAGACACAGTCGACTTATTATTTTCAGCCATTTGAAGTCGCAGTTTGATTAGGTTTAGGCAAGAAAACTTCTTGAGTAGGCTTGGGCAAGAAAACTAATCGGGCAGGCTTAAGGAACATGTTGTCATGGCAACAAGAACTAGCTATCACTGCACAGATATAGTAGCCAATCACAGCACAGTAGGGCAGTACTAGGCGGAACAGTCTTGGGAAAAAAATGGCGCATGTTCTCTTTCAGCGTGTTAGCATGCTACATTTGCTAATCAGCACTAACAAAAATCAATTTTGATACTACTCATACTTCTCCTCCACAGCATTTCAGAGGGAAATATTGTAGCCTACTTTTTACCCCACTACATTTTTTGATAGCTTTAGTTACTAGGTAGCCTACTTTGCAGATTTAGACAATTAAAGGAGAAATATGTAGGCCTAATATGAGATGACTGTGATATGTCATCAGATGTTAAGGAAACATGCTAAATTGAAATACTTGCTTCGCTAACAACAATGCTACAGCCAGCATATTCTCCTTTGAAATTTCCATTCGGGTGCAGAACAGCTGTTTTTATTTTGTTCTGTGTGATTCTACACGCTGCCACAGTTATTCACTTTACATGGATCTAAAATTAATCCTGAATTTTGTACTACACAGTGTTTTTATCGCTTATCCCACATATTGAGACGATGTCTCACATTTTGATTGGCTCTTCTTTTCAAAAGTCAAGTCACTGCAGGACAGGCACTTTTCGAAAATCTGCCTTTTTTCCAGCAGCTGTGAAGACGGCAGGGAAGGCTGTCATCACGAGGCTCTGTATGAGGTCAATCAAACTGCGCCACACGTTGAGCACAGGTTAACCTGCTTTGTTACCCAATGCCCAACAGGGAAAATTGCAAGCCGAAATATGGTGGAAACTACCAGAAAGAAAAGAAAATGCAGCTACAACAAAGACAACTACTTAACTATTGTCCATTGTTTGCCACTGAATCAACCAAAGGACAAAGCATGGAGACGTTTCAAAGAAGAGACAGGATAGACGTGTTTATGTTTAATTCCTCTCAACATTGGTAACCTTGGACACCCTAACCTGTTTTCGCCTAAATCAATTAGCTCCACCACTACCTCCACTACCTGCAATATTTAAAGTGATGTACACACTGATGCATCAGTAGGTCTAATTATAACCCCATACTATAAGTGGGCCACATTGCATAATGAATATGTGGGCTACTTGAAAGGCATACTATGCCGGATTTAACTAAAAAAACAATGTGTAGACTCAACCCAAACTGTCAGTATTTGACAACCTCAGAGTGAGACTCAACAGAGACTGAGACTTTAACTTGTAACAGAGTATTTTATACTGTGGTATTGCTACTTTTACTTCAGTGAAGATCAGAGTACTTCTTAGACCACTGCACAAAGAACCACATGGGCTGAGGGGCCTTAAACCAAAATATTGGACCAATTAAAAGGCGACAAAGTTCCTTTAATTGCCAACATTTAACCATTTATTTATAAAACAGATGAAAGTGTTGTTTTTTAGCACATCATCCACACAAAATGTCTTTCAGATAGAATGCTCATTTTACAAAATTTTATGTGACTGTCTATTTCCATAGGCGAAGACACTCAGTCTATATGGATTACTGCATGTCTGCAGGGCTACTCACATTAGACATGGTGTTGTGATTTAAGGGGCGTCTGCAGACAAACTCCTCTCGTAGGCTGTTCTTCTCTCTGCATTTTCTCCACCAAAAGTGAAAGGTCCGGCTGAACCCACTCAATTCTGAGATAGCTGAAGAAAAGCTTTTGGGTGTTCTAAATTTTTAAAACCAGAATCAGAATTGTCGAGGGCTGGTCTAATCGCCAAGGGCTGAAATGTTATCAAGGTTTTCCACATGGCTAATTAGCTCCCATTTATCACTGATTTGGTGATTTGGAGGTAAAAAAAAACCTCTTGATACTCTAGTTACAGTGGGACTAAATGTTTATTTGTGAACATTTTTTCAGAGGATTAATAGCTATTTCAGTTTTAGGCAGGTCCTAAACCCCAGTTCCAAGGAAGTTGGGACTTTGTGTAAAACATAAATAAAAACATAATGCAATGACTTACCAAACTGGTTCGACCTATATTCAATTGAATACAATAAAAACATAAGATATGTAACATTCAAATTAATTAACTTCATTGTTTTTTGTAAATATACACTCATTCTGAATTTGTCGCCTACAACATGTTACAGGTTACAGGTACAGGTGCATGTTTATCACTGTGATCCATCATTTCTTTTAACAACGCTCAGTACTGTTAAGTATTTCGGAACTGAGGTTAGTATTAGCGCTGGTAACAATCTAGATGGTTCTTTTCTTCTTTTGCCCGGAGATCACAGCATCCAAGATTAATAATCTGAAATGTGGACTCAGCAGACCACAGCACACTTTTCCACTTTGGGTCAGTCCATCTCAGATCGGCCCCAGAGAAGTCAGCAGTGTTTTTGGATGCTCTTGATATATGGCTTTCTTTGATCAGTCTGAACATTAAATATCTTGTCTTTGTACTGTCTTCAATTGAATATGGGTCAAAAAGCGTTTGCAAATCATTGCATCCTGTTCTTATTTATGATTTACACAGCGTCCCAGCTGTTTTGGAACTGGAGTTTATTCATTTCTGCTTCTAAAAGTCTTTTTGACCAAATGTATTCTTTAAAATGTGGATGTCTTTTGAACCCATAAATCACCAAATTAATACTTATGGCTGCCAACCTTTTGTCACAGCTTTCCATTATTAGGATGTCGCTTTTTAGCTCATCTGCTTCTTGGTGTTTCACCCTGAAAACAGCAGCAGAGAGCGGGCGGCAGCACAATGGAACAGTCAGCCAGTGGGAACGCTTATCTCTGAGCTCCACATTCACTGAGTCCGACTGATTCAGCTCTAATCTTTATCATGAATTATATACTGTAAATTCATCAGGGGAAACATGTAATTATATAATTATCGTGAAGAAAATGATAATGAGAGGTAGTCTGAAAATGGCCAGTGTTTCGTCAGTGTGATAGGATTAAACCATTTATAGATCTGCCATGTCTTATCTGTCTGAAAGCTGTCATTGTGGTTTTTTAACAGACATATCATAGTGTAGCAGTGACACAGAGCTGGCTACAGTTAGGAAACATACAGATTGACATATTCTATGGAGGGTTTGTGAATTAGAGGTTTTTGGCAGGTGAGTTGTTGTGGGAGCATTTCTTACCTCTAGGCAAGAACCATAATCGAATTTGAGCCAAATAGACTGTAATGAGTCCTAATATGCATTCACTCCTTAAGCTGTAGTCAGGGAGAGTATGATGTGCTGAGACAGTTTTGACACAGGACAAACATTTTCTGACTTCACTAAACTTTATTGGCCATGAATTGATCACGGGTGACAGTGTGTCCTTCGAACGGTGACAGGTAGCTGAAACTGTGTCCTTGTGGCTCCAAATCTATCTGGCTATAAACAATCACACTTGGCAGCAGCGCCAGTCACTCTCTTCCCTCATCAACCTCCACTGAGTTTGTCCTGTAACCTGTGCCAGCTGTCCAGAGGCAGATCAATGAGAGTTAAGACTTGGCAAACGCTCCCAATGTCTCCTCTAAGCTCAGATCAAAGGGGTTTTATCAGGTCCAAATAGAGCATGGGACTCATCTATGCTAAGGCAAAGGATGGGGATACTAGGTAGCCAACAGCTCCCTTTGTCAGTGTCACATGGATATTTATGGCCTCCTGCACCTTATTTTCACTCATAAACACAGCAGGAAATCGAACCAAAATCCCTTATACATCTGAAGCAAAAGCTTATGCAATATAGTTGCTGGCCAACCCCTATCTTTTGGCTATTAAACACTTGTTTAAAGGGACAGTTGTTTTGGTGTAAGTTGCTGAGTTTTGGAGATATCGACTGTAGAGATTTCTACCTTTTCGTAAATATAATTAAAGTTGGCAGTCAGCCTGTGGCGTTCAACGTGCCAAAAATATCCATTTGAAAATCTCAACAGCAAAGTCTCTTTCCAGAAATAATGACCCAGTTACTCAAGATGATCCACAAACCTTGTTGTGAGCAGTTTCATGTAGGAACTTTTATCTTTATACTGAGCTATACTTTTTATGGGAAAGGCTGCACATGTAGATACAGCAGCTGGTAGTTCCTTCAAACTTTGCTACTTTTCTCCTTTAATCTGTTTTTTTTTTTTTTTTTTTTTGACATTATTGCTGAAACATGAATCGCCTATGACAGAAATACAGTCACAGGCACTGGAAAGTGAAGATGTGGGGTTTGGATTAAAGAGAAGAGGACCCTGAGACGATCAACAAATGCAGTCGGCTTCTTTCGAACATGCAGTCAAATCAGCTGGACAAAACAGTGTGGACACCTTAGGAGGAGTGGAGCTAAGACGGACTAAATGGGACTCAGGCTGGCCAAACAACAGGAAATCAGAGACTGTTGCACCTGAGGGGTGGAATGCACTCCAAGCTGACAGGACGAGAGGAGGAGGACTCTGTGTTTTTATATCGATGATGTGGAACTGAATCACCATGCAGAAGTGAGCATCAACTGGATGGATGAGAGGTTACAGCTAAGCTGAGGAGGACGCCACTAATGTTTACACCCCGCACTGTCATGTGCACAAGCCCTTTGTCCAGTGGATGCACGCTTCCCACTGTGCGGTGATGTTTGTCTTTTGGTAGAAAGAGAGTAGCCCCTATATGAAACTGCTCACCACAAGATCTGTATTATCTTGCATAACTGGGTCATGAAGAGACATTGCTGTTGAGTTTTTTAAATGTATTTTTTGGTGCTTTGTAGCATCACGATCTGAGTGCCATCTAGTTCCATTATATTCAAGAGAAGGCAGACATCTCTGCAGCCACTATCTCTGCAACTCACAGCAAAACAATCTAGATGGATAAATAGCACGACAGGCCAGAGGGAAAATATGTATTTTGGATTAATGGATGATCTGTCCATTTAGGGCTAGTCTTTGTTAAATATTGAAAAAGTCAGCAGGCCTTGTCTTTGCTTTTTCAGTATTAAAGAGCATGATCTTTACCTTACCTTATATTTAAGTGCTTTAAGTGCCTGAACATTACCATAAAAAACATTAATAGGCTTTTTTCACAGCAGATATTTTGACTTGTCACAGTAGGGAAAAAAAGCACAGGTGATACTAGTAACATTAACAATGGCTTTGTTCTATTTGCATCCCAGTAAGCCATGACAGTGTGACTCCGAGCCGGCATGAAACAAAACCAAGTCCCTGAAACTGAAGCAGCTAAATGGAATTACACAATCATTAATTCTGTTATTATTAACCACAGTACTATATTATTTACTCCTGTGATTGTCAAACTATCTTTTGTGGAAAAAAGTTTTGTTTTTGGAGACAGAGTTAAGAGAACTGCAGAGATGTTTTTCATGCAAATTTGTAATGTCGACTCGGGTCAACGGCAAAAAAAGAGAATGAGAAGCAGAGCTGTTAATAATGACGCCCAAAAAAATATAAACAAGGCTCTTTGGTTTTGCTTCCATTTTTCATGAGCTGAAGTAAAAGATCTAAGGCTTCTTCTGTGCACACAAAAGGTTTATTTTTCTCAAATTGTGTTCACAAATTTGTTGAATTCGTGTCAGTGAGCACTTCTCCTTTGCTAAGACAATCCATCCACCTGGCAGGTTGGCATATAGAGATGTGTGGACTGGTCGCAATAAAAGGCCACTCTAAAATGTGCAGTTTTGTCTTGAAAAACACATTTATCAGGCACTGAACTGTGGCTGTTTCAGATAGGGCTGCAGATACCAATCTTTTTCCCCCAGGAGGGTAAAGTCATGACCCGCCCTACTCTGACTCTGATGGACTTGTACTCATTAAATTTCTTGGTTGGGTTGGTTACATTTAGGCATGAGGAGTGATTAGCAAGGGTCAGGGTAAGAATATCAGGCTAAGCCAATCAGAGACAGAGAGGGGCAGGTCATGACTTTGCCCTCCCGGGAAAAAAAAACAGTATCTGTGGCGCTATGTGAAATAGCCATTGTTGGAAATAACATTTTGCAAAGTAATGTGTCACTGTAGTTCCACTACTTTTGGCAGCAACTAGACATGTAACTTAGTAGTTTTCCCAAGTTAATAATGCAGTTACTGAAATTTAAGTATGCTCATTACTCTTGTCTTACCTGAAACTGCAAAGGACGGAGAACGTAGCAGAAAAACACAGCGTGTTGCCCAACCTATGATCTAAAGTCACCCGACCTCACAGTGGCACAAGATGGTTCAGGTAATGTGAGCTTGTTTTTCATCATAATAGTATAATATAAACTGTTCATCATATAATTATTTATTAACCACTACAGAAAGACTTGGCCTATATATCCATCATCCTGTGGGTCTTCTTCTACTAAACCTCATTGTCCAGATCACAGGCAAGGAAAGTGTAGCTTACATGTAGATGCTCGTCATTGCTGCCCCCTGGTGGTCAGGAGTATTAAAAACACGTATAAGTAATAATGGGTACAATGATAGATAAAAAATGTAAAATAATTAGTAAAGTAACAATTACTTAAAATTTCCAGAAATAGCCACAGTTCAGTGCCTAATAAATGTTTTTTCGAGATAAAACTGTACATTTTAGCGTGGCTTTTTATTGTGACCAGTTCAGGGCACACATGTGTCATAATCATGCTGTTCAATAAGCATTTCTATATGCCACACCTCTCCGGTGGATCGATTATCTTGGCAAAACAGAATGTGCTCACTAACACAGACTTTCATTGAACAGAGCCATTTATTGTGTTATTGGTTACAACTGTGCTTTTCCTATGACAAGTCAAAGTATCTGTTGTGAAAGGAGCCTATTGGAGCATCTGAAAAGCCCTGTTAGGAGGCTATAAACTCAACAAAAATATAAACATATGAACATTTTTGTTTTTGCTCCCATTTTCCATGAGTTGAGACTTCTTTTATGTGCACAAAAAACTTTATTTTTTCAAATTTTGTCCACAAATTTCTTAAAGTGTCACAATAAGCCCTGTCATGGTGAATAGAACAGAGCCATGACGCATGCACAATACCATGACCCTGAAACTGAAGCACGCCTATGCCTTTCCCCATGCCAAAATGTTTTCTGTGGAAAAAAATATGCTGTCAAAAAAGGGTCATTAAGATTTTGAGCTTGTGAAATGATGTTCGCACATAATTTCACAGGGGTGGTTACTTGTTCAAACAGCACAACAACAACGAATGTTAGCCAACAAACTGTCACTAGCTAAGACATCAGCATTGTCCACATAAACAACATATTATGCTAATTAAATAACCGGGGATGCATGTGCACATGCAAATTATATCTCTGTGCACAAAACCTTTCTGCACATGCACAAAATATTTCTACAACTGCAAAACTTAATTACAAATTCATATTCTTGGATATGGGCATGATTATTTGGTCATATACAACTGCAAGCTGTGAAATTATTTGTGAACATCCTTTCACAAGTTCACAATGTTAATGGCCCCTTTATGACGCCATATACTGTGCCCAAGTTGAGCAACTGTGCAGATGTGCATGATTTGCTGACCCATGTCCCAAAATCCCCCCATGTAACTAGGCTCCTCAGGTCAACTACTGTTTCACATTTACATTGCTAGCATTATGTTAGCCTGCAGTAAATCAAATTCACTGGGAGACCGAGGTGTCTATGAATATTAGCCGTGAAAGCTACTGTGTCTTCAAGAGTTATGAGACATATGAGGTTTTTACGACTACTCGTAGAGGAGTCTTGAATCGAGCAGGTTTTACAGTGCCGAACACTGAGAGCAATCCAAAGTCACCGTCACACCAATTGAGCTGCTGATTGCTTCATTTAAATGATTAAAACTGGTGTGAATTCCTGGCACCTTCTCGTCCTCACAAGAAGCAGAGGAAGAGATACGAATCACCCTGAGGCGGCAGAAACAAATTAGATAAAATAATTTCATGTTGTGTTTACCAATAATAAACATACCGCATTCCCACAAAAAGGTATATTTTGGCATCCTTGAGCACAGATCCTAAAATGTACCCGGCTAATCTGTCTCTCTATCTGCCGTGATGATCAAATACATAGGTATGAAGTGTTCCACCGGTACACAGTCAAACAGAATGAAAGTCTTATCAACAAAAAGGGATCCTACACAAGTAAATCCTACAGTGTTTTAAGGATAAATCAGACGTCAAAATTAATCTTCATTGTTTTGGAAGTCAGTACAGAGCCTGTGTGTGTGTGTGTGTGTGTGTGTTGGGGGAGAAACCATGTAAGGAATTGCTAAGGAGTTCTGTGGCCTTTTCATACAGACTGAAGTGATTAACACCATCCTCCCTACTGCCTCTCAAAGCAGCTTTCTCCCTCTCTTCCTCTGTCTCTCTCTGTACTCCAGCCTCTCTGTACTGCCAAGCCAGCGCCTGGCAGGCTTCTCTGCTCGCGGCGCATTAGGATGCAAAGCGCTCCATGTCGAGGGAGAAGGGGAGACTAACAAAAGCGCTTTAGTGTTGCAAAAACAAGCCCATCGGTGCATGCCCGTGAAAAGATCTGTACGTCTGCTCTGACTCCCCTAACTCCCCGCAGCTCTCTGCATCACTCCACCACCCCTCCGAAAAGAAGCTCTCAGGAGAGCCACATCCATTTCTTGTCGTTCTTACTCCTTCTTTCCTGTCTTTCTCCCCTCCCTTCCCCATGCGGCAGGTCCAAATTGCTTTGCTGGAACAACGATCATCCCAGCCGGAATTGAAGTAAAGGTGGACGACTGCACCATCTGCCGCTGCCACAACGGAGACTGGTGGAAGCAGGCGCAGTGCTTGCGGCGGGAGTGCCTCAACGGCCAGTCGTTGTCATAGAGAGACTCCGCCGGGGATGGTGGAAAAGCTCAGGCAAGGCCCTGCCTACTGCACCATTTTGTATGATTGACAGGGCAGGAGCACAATTCCTAAGCAACCTGAGACAGCGTAGTATCGACGAGATGCTCTCACAAGCTTCACACAAATACAGATTTAGCCACTCGGAAGACGATGGAACTTGTCTCATGGCTGTCTCCACCCTCCCAGTTTTAATCGTCCTATATATTTTCAGAAGTTGACTTGCTTGACTTGCTGCTCTCACACGAAAAAGTTTCTAAGCTCCTTGAACTCTTTCCTAACCATTGGCAATGTTGAATTGCTCATGTTGATTTCTGTCTGTATGTCATCTGCTTGTTGTACGCGTCTGTCACAGTCACGCAGGTGTTGTGAAATTTCCAACAGCAGGAAAAACAAACCGTAAGCACACTTAACGGCGCTTCTTTTTGTCATACAAAGAATGACACCGGTGAACGCGCTGCAAAGGTGCGCTTGAGTCTCACAACTTCACTCGAAGAGCTTGTTTACAAGATGCACATCACACATAAATGTTTGTGTCTTCATAAGACTTTAAGACTTTTTACCGCTATGGCAGGAACTCACCTCTAACACTTAGATGATGCTACTGTCATTTTTATAAACTGCTATAAAATCCCAAATCACTGAGTTTATTGATCAACATGCCATGGTTTTGAGTCATGTGTCGATATAGTAGCAGCACAGGCAGGATGACTTGGTAGAGAAGGTGGTAGATGTAAAATTCTGTAATACCGCATCAAAACAACAACTTTAGGCAACCCCCTTTCCGGCTTAATTGTCGTTATTGTTTTCTCTCAGAGGTCCATATTCTCCAAAATATTCCCCCTAACTAACTGCTTGAACTTGTTATCAAAGCAATTAGCGAGCCAGAAGCAGCCTGCTTTAATTTCCCTTAATCAAGGAGTATTCTGTGATAAATCATCCAGCTGGGTGCTTGGCGCTGCCGCAGCCTGCATGCTGGGCACACTCGACAAGAACCAGCAGACAAAAGGAGGGAATCTGCATATGTCTGAATGCTTTTAAGCGGCGTTCACGTGCACATTGTCCATGTGAGCAAACACAAGCTCGCCGTTCATCCCACAATCTCGTAGCCACAGCGTGTTGATCTGCACCCACCCAAGCACTTAAACCCATAAGGCTTGTTAAGATACAAAGCTGTTACATTATCCCACCGCTTATGGATTATGTAATAAATTTTCAGTTCCCTCCCCATCCCCGATACATTAGAATAGCTTTTCCAATGTGGTGCGGCTATGACCAAGGCTATAACTGAGACAAGCTAATGTATTGCCTTGATATTTTCCCACACTAGATTGGTCCTCAAGTGGTCCAGTCTGAGGGAAAAAAAAGCACCCAAAAACACGATTTTTTTGAGATGATAAATACTAGTCATTAATTCAAAGGTGAATTCCAGTAAGCTGATGCCATTCATCACCAGAATTTTTTCCATTTCCAGAAAATCCGTTCCCGTTAACCTTTTAGACCCTATTCCTGGGTGGTGATGGATGGGCTGCTTAATAGCAGCTCGCAGCACTCTGTAATGAGACAGAAATGAACATAGGATAAAGACCAATGACTAAAGAGGTAGATTACCTTAAAAGGCACTAAAACTCATTTTTGGAAGAATCTCATAGTCTGCTGCATGGGCTTAAGCTGCAGCACGTGGGTGATGGAGGAATCACAGAATTGAAAAGAGTGTGGGTGGAGTTCAATCTTAAGGTGCAACAATGGAGTTCAGGTCATTTTCATCATTAAGCTACAGTGATTTAGTGTCTTTCATTGTGAAAGACAGGCCTCATCTATCTGGCTTGAGGTCTGCAGGCTCATAAAACACAACTGCCATCTATGGTTTATCAATTACAGCTTCAGTGCTCCAGACGTTTTAGGATTAATAACCGCAGCTTCATTCATCTTAATTACTTTAAATGCCAAATAATTATTCAGCCTGTACATGTATCCAAAAATATATTGGAATGACTTTACTGGGTAGCAACAGACAAAGACTGAAGTGAGTGTGCCAGTTGACAGGGCTCAGAGGCATTGCTGCCACCGCTGATGCCTTATTGCTACTGTTCCAGATAAGATTCACAAAGCATGGCCTTTGGCTTCATACAGTATGAATAGCCCAGACTGCTTTAAGTGTTACTTTGTTTGCACTCTCTCAGTGCAATGGTTTACTGTTGTGGATTAACCCAAAACTAGTTGTTGTTTTACCCTTTGACATTCCAGCAGGGTGAATTAGCAGGAGTACAAGGAGCAAGGACAGAAGATTACAGCTGAAAATGTGGAATTGAATTCACAGATTGCAAAAAGATAGGCAGAGTAATCAGGCAACTTGACCCTTGTGATAATGTGACATTGCAACTCAATGATTACGTTTACATGCACAGAATATTCCTGTTTTTCTCTTATTCTGAAAAAGACAATATTCCTACTAAGCTGTAGCTGCAGCTATGTGTCACTTCCCTGTTGTCAGGATGACCACACCCCCTTTTAGGTGAAACAAGCACTGTTATATAAGTGTCATTCTCATGCCTGTTAATTTTGGTGATGTAATTTGTTTAACATGGCACCACAGTGGACAGACCACTAAAACAGCAAGATACTGTCTTTAAAAGTGACAGATGTCAGAAATAGATTACCTGAGATTCAGTAAGTTACTTGTATATATCAGGATATACCACCTCTGGCCACTTGGTGGGGTCGTTCTTCGGTGGGGTTTTCTTATTTTATGCGTTTAAACTCGCATGGACCTCAAAATTTGTATTCATCACCAGACAAATTGTTGTTGTTTTCACCAAGGGATGCAGGGGCAAAGCAGCTGGATTGGTTGCTCTCATCCACAAGTCATATTTGCAAATATTGTTGATATACAAGCCTTTCATAATGTTTAAAAGTAGGTATGTTTCTCATTTTGACCAGAAATCTGGATTTTTCTTTGGTACTTGCATCTCTTCCCCAGTCTACAAGCTGTTGGCTAGTTGGTTTGTTTACAGCGCTCTGAGCTAAAAATCAACAGGCAAGAGGATGTGTCATAAACTGGTGAAAATCCAACTGAGACGCATATTCTGAATGCGCTGTAGGCCATACATGTCCAAAGAATCCTCCTAAAACCTGAATAATATCAGCGAATCCCGCATGCAGGGCAGGAATTTTTTTACGGCAGCCACAACAGGCCGTGTCCCCTCAGTTTGGCCTTATGTCCCTCAAATGAATTATCTGCCCTGTGGCCAGAATTGGTTTGATACCCCACCCAAACTGCCCCAGCTGATTTCACCATTTTCTCCTCTGCCTCTTTCTTGTCGATGTTTTTTTAGACACCACTGTCTTTTGTTGACATTCTGATTTGGCAACATCAAGTGAAAAGCTGCACAAATAACCAGTGGTTGGTTAGATTTGGAGTATCGCTGGAAAACCACCTGACCATTTAAGTGTGATAACTCACAGCAGATAGAGAAAGTGATCATGTGAATGAGCATGAGAGAGGGAGCATGTGAATATGGACAGAAGTGTTGACGTGATGTAAGCTTTATTTGATCATGTAGCTTTAAGTTACTCTACAATTCTGTGGTTTACACTGCAGACTGGAGTCTCTGTTAACAGTAACAAACAGCTAGATCCGTGTTATGTACACGTCTCCTCTTCATTGCGCAAAAAAAGATCCTTTAAGTCATTATAATGAGAAACTTTCTCAAAATATTGAGTTAGTATCTCAAAATACTTTCCCATTATTAGTCAGTCTGTCCAGTATCCTTGTATTTCACGCTAACAAACCAGAGGGGAAAAAAATCATGCTTAACCCCTAAGTTAAATTCATTATATTATTTCCATGGACTAAAAATGTTTGTTGATGGCCTTGCTGCCCAGCATTTGGCTCTTGTGCCCTCAAAAAATGACAACACCAAAGGCCAAGTGGCCTTGCAACTAAAATGATGAAATTCCAGGCCTGCCCACGTGTCATTAAATTGTTAAATGCCACATTCAGAATAAGGTCTTATTCAGAATATAAAATGGAATGTGCTGCTTACCTGGCCTGTTATTAAATTCAGAATATTCTCATATTCTGAATAATAGTGGAAAATTAGTGTGCATGTAAACGTAGCCATTCCATGGTTATGAGGCCCATCACATGTTAAACTGAACTGGGGTGCCATGGCTGCTCTCTTCCTTCATTTACAAGCCGCGAGCTGCCATCATCAACTAGGTATGAAGGTGAAGAGTGCGTAGGGTGAAGTGGTTGTCAACAGAAAATCAAACCATCCAGGCCAAGATCATAAGAGCTCAGTTGAGATTCAGGCTGCTAGAGGGAGGCAATAAAAAGAGAGATGAGAAATCAAATAAGCAAATCATATATTCAGAGCAGGTAGTACAGTTAAAGAAATTCTTTTTCACCCCAGTAAATGAGATGCAGGCATGCAACAGGACTGTACTGGTGCACACACATATATATTAATATATATATATATATATATATTATATATATATATAATATATATATATATATAAAACTCTTATTGCTGCTCTGCACTGTAAGTAGGTTGACTCCTTGAACAGTTGTAATGAGAGGTTTTTTTATCTAAACAGAATGAGTTTGGATCCACATGGATTAACATACAGTATGTTCCTGTGTCATTTGAAAAAAAGGCCGCATTTAAAAACACAATAAAAAGTTTTTGTATGTGGCACGCATTCACTATACGAGTGACGGAGACTCCGCCTGGGGAAATATGCATTTCTCCTTGCAAGTGTGTGAAGCTGCACAGTCTCAAGGACAGATCATTTTCATTTTCTGCCAAGAAACTCGAGTCTTTATGTCTGTTTTGAGAATGTCTATTCAAAATGACCCCCTCTGTCCTCCCATCATTCAAAATGCAGGCTTGTACATGAGCATTTTGTAAAGGAATACCATTTGCTCTTTCCATGAGACACCGACTTACTGTAGCTGGAAACTATGAAAGATTGTTTTTTTTTTTTGTTTGTTTGTTTTTTTTTGTTTTGTTTTGTTTTTTTGTCCCTTATGTTTTTTCAGCAACAAAACTGTTACATGAAGTGTGCCTGAAAACCAACAGAGTACTATCTGGGATACGAAGAGAGAAACACTGTTATTATACAATCAATTGTATTAGTTTTTGGGGCACCAAGGGTCTGTTAATGATGGACTCAAATGTGGGGTCATTTGTATAACAAATTTGAGATTTATGTTTCAAAACTAAGAGCATCTTTGATTGTATATGACTACATGCTCGCACAGGTTCACCCTAAGCTGTACAAGAAACAAAGGGTCCAAATTTTCAAAAGTTCAACAACCCTTGGTGTTCCCATGTTGTTCATATGTAAATATCTTCAAACGTATAATGTGTATTCTGAAATCTGAGGTGGAGTAAAAAAAAAAAAAAAAAAGACATAAAATAAGAAAATGTGTATCATTCATCGAGACAAAACCTATTTTGTTAAATAGACTTGAAAAGAAGTGTTATTCGGCAAAAATGAGTGTGGGTTTCTTTTTTGTTAACTCTGAATTATGCTTTCTGGACACAATTTCACTTTACAAGATAGTTCAGGTTTTTGAAGTGAGCTTGTATGAGGTACTTGAGCATGGTTGGTGGCTGGTGCTTTGCTGTGGACAGGGTCAACAGCAAAACATATTTTAGACACCTAAAAAAACATTAATATCACTTTAAGTGGCAATATATTTAAAATATTATATCGGTCTCGCCAAACCAACCAAACTCCATAGGCAAAATTGATAATTTTATGTTGCAGATCATAACAGTTGCTTGTCTCCTGCTCCCTTGATTTGTTAGTTACTTTGTGCTATTGTGTGACTCTGGTGAATCTTAACTATCATTCTGTGTTTTAAAAGGATAGTTCAGATTCACTAAAGTCACACAATAACACAAACAAATTCACAAAGGAGGCAGCAGGAGACTGGAAACTCCTGTGTTCTGCAAGGTAAAATGATTGATTTTGCCTATGGAGTTTGGTTGGTTTGGAGAGCGCGGTATTTGGTTTATATAACTGCATTTTCCTGTTGGAAAAGGCTGTCTGACAGCAAGGTAAAGCTGTGAAAGTATTCTAAATATAGTGTAAACTTGAATTGATTTTTAATTTTTTAGGTGGCTAAAGTACGTTTTGCTGCTGACCCCGTCCACAGCAGTACATTGCTTTGCTTCCTACACCAGTGCTCCTGCTGCCTCTCCAAACTTGAGGCATGCTGAACTCCATCTACTGAATATAGATAAATACCTCATACGATCCCACTTCAAATAATCTGAACTGTCCCTTTAAGATGGCATTAGCAAGTACTGAAAAATAAGATATTCCTTACTGTGAAAAGCACAGCACTACTTGGCACCTGACTCTATGCTGGGTGCAGCATGTGAGGTGAAATTCAATTGAACCCTGGGGGATGCTGCAGGACAAACCCTCCTTGAATGTAGCCCATTTTCTGTGTTCTAAAACCCATACAAGAAACAACAAACAATACACGATATTAAACTTTACAGCTGACTCAGGACACAGCGAAACTCCAGGTAACCTTTCTATAAGCAGAACATTTCAGAATAAATAAACATACAGTATTTTCCTGACTCGAGGCTGTGTGAGGGAGAAAATAATAAGATACCAGTGCTTAATGGTTTCGTAATGCTCAGTGAGTTCAAGGGCATTACTCACAGGTTCATTCCTCCATTCTATTTCATTACAAGTCAGTCTGGGCTTCTATCTCGTCCACACTACTAATTGCCTTCTCCCACCTCCCACCGTGGACAAGAAAAGGGAAGCAATTTTATGCAGCACATAGCAATCAATAGCAATTAGGTGCATCCCTGACTAATCCCATTGAAAATGGCATCTTGGGAGATGGCCAGCAGAAGACCTCTTAAAGCACACGTACCTTCAACCCAGCGTCAGCGGTGGGGAACGTACACACACACACCCACCATGTGGACACAAATGGTGGACACAGCGAATGCCAGCGCTGTGACGGAACAATTAATTGCCTTGTTTTTCCTATTCTACACTTTATATCGGATCTCCATCGATCTTTTCCGGAACTCACTCTCTCCATTTGTATCAAACAGGCATTTTCAATTAGATAATTATCTCCTTCCTGGTAAAACCATGCAGATTATGGAATGTAATTCCACTCTAAAACCAGTCATTAGATACTGCAGCAGACAACAGATTGATTTGAGCGCGACCCACACATTACACAAACGAAACATCAAATGAACTCAAGGTGCGCAACAGATGAAATTGCATAAATTCGTTAATTGAGAGGGAGGTTGGTGAAGGACCAGCAGTGACGCAGGCATTTTACAGTCGTGAGTCACGGTGAAGAGGGAGCAATTTACCAGGAGATCTATTTTCCAACCTTCACCTATGGCTGAGAGCTTTGGGTAATGATTAAAAGACTCAGTACAAGCGTACAGTTTCCTCCACAGGGTGGCTGGGCTCACCTTTAGACGGAGCGCGAGGATATCTGGATGGAGCTTAGAGTGAAGTTGCTGCTGCTTCACATTCAAAGGAGTCAGGTCGTTCTGGCTAAGGATGCCTCCTTGATGCCTCCCTATGGAGGTTTCCCAGGCATGTCCTCCAACTGGGAGGAGAACCCAGGGCAAAGTCAGAACATGCTGGGGGTACCATATAGCCCATCTGGCCTTGAGGCACTAAGCAATTCTCCAGGAAGAGCTGGAGGACGAGGCAAGGTGAGTAAAGTCTGGGCTACCTTACTTACTTTATCTCCATGTTACACAATATTACATGTACAACTCAAACTCCAAAAAGCTTGGACTTTGACTTAAACGTAAATCAAAACAGAATGCAATGATCTGTAAATCCTTTATCACCTATATTCAGTTGAAAACAGTGGGTACAGACAACAGTTTTTTAAAGTCTTTCTGAGCTGATGCAGCAATATCCTTTATACAATATCGTTTTTTTTTTTTACCGCAGTGCTGCCTGAGGGATCGAAGGTCACGGCCATTCAGTGTTGTCAGCCTTGCCCTTTATATGAAGACAGTTCTCTGGATTCTCTGAATCTTTTAATGATATTATAGACTGTAGATGGTTAAATCCTTGAATCAAAAAAAAGGTCGCACTCAGAGGCAATATGATTTCATGAGCTTTTACTTAACGCACAAAATGTTTTCAGCCATCCAGCCTTCATCAGTGTGTGTTCATACAAGTCTTCACTCACTGCTTAAATCATCAGATGAGGGCAATTGTTGATTATTGCGACTTTACAATGGAGCCACACAGAGTGAAGTACACAGGTTACCAACACACTTCACAACTCTACACAGATGTTCTGCTGTTTTTTTCCAGGCATTGTGAATGAACATAATTGACAATCCCTACATTCCTTGCTATTGTGCATTGAGAAACTTTGCTCTTAAACTGTTTTGCCCTCACAAAGAGGTGAACATCGCCCCATCCTTGCTTGTAAACAACTGAGCCTTTCAAGTATGGCCCTTTCATACCCAATCGTAATGCTGTTACCTGTTAGCAATTAACTTGTGAAATGTTCCAAACTGGTGTTTTTGAGCAGTCCACAACTTTACCCGTGTTTTGTTGCCCTGGTCCCAACTTTTTTTGGAACATGTCGTGGGCATCAAATTCAGAATGGGTGCATATTCACAAAAAAACAACAAAGTTTATCAGTTTGAACATTAAATATCTTGTTTTTGTACTGTATTCTACTGAATACAAGTCAAAAAGGATTTGCAAATCATTTGTTTTTATCTACATTTGGCACAGCATCTCAACTTTTGTGCGTTTAACTTTGAATAGCTCTTTTTGTGATATTATAAGCTTGGTTTATACAGATGGTTGCCAACGTTTTTGGCTTGAGACCTCTTAAAATTTTACTTGTGACCACGTGTCTCAAGCTGTGTATGTATACAAAGGTTGTGATATGCAGGACACACTAGTTTGTTCGACGTGTTGTCCAGTAACAGCCACACTTGAATGCTGAGTTGACCATCTGACAAGGACAGAAACATACTGGCAGCGCAAGTTTTGACCCGTTCCATTAAAGTAAATTTGATGATTGTTTGATTCATTTGAATAAAAGGTGAAACTATCCAAAAAAGCCAAGTTTAGAGAAATGTCCCCTGACCAGAATTCGCATGTGTGCAGCATAACTTTGTTTTCTCTTCTTTTCTTTTCCCCGTTAATCATCTCACAACTCTTCAGAGTTAATTTGTGACCCTTTGGAGGGTTCCCGATCCCTTGTTTATACTGTGTAATATATGTATGGGAGACATCATCACACTCTTAGCCAGGAATAAAGAAACAACAAATCATGCAGTTAACAGCTTTAATTTTAGATTTAGAGCCACATTATTGTTTTATTATTGTTTATGTGATTTGTGACAACTTTATCACTGCAATTAAAAAAAAATAAAACTCCTTTATGGCCAAGCTCGAGGGAACTTGATATCTTAGTGCAAAATGATTACTGAATTTATGAAAAGTTGTTTAGTCCAACGTTTGAGGGCCTGGTACGGGGAGGAGGCGGAAGGCTGCGATGCAGTCGATGATCCAGGTGGAAGGAGCCGACCACACTTTACCGCGCCTCACTACCGCTGGTTTGTGAGGGCCCTGGGGGTCAAAGATGATGTACTGGGTGCAGAGGGCCTGGTCGGAGCCTGGCAGCGCGTGGTAGGCGGCGGCACTCAGGGTCTGTGTCACGTCGCTGTCGGGCTTCGGCTGCCGGCTCAGGATCTGACCTCCTCCCTCCCGGAGCAGCTTGGTGAGCTCGTCTTTGGAAGGCGCCTTGAAGGAGCCGAGGAGGAAGAAGAAACAGCCATCGAAGAGCGGTGGGAGCTACGAAGGATGATTTGATTTGACAAAACAATCGAGCATTAGTGAGAGATAATACTTACTCGTGCATCACAAGCCAGGTTGTTTAGAGACCTATTATCTGTATATCCTCTTCCATTAAAACATGTGAGTCACTCTGTGCCAGAATCAGGATAAAACCTTGTTATGAGAACACTGGTAGGAGGATTAAAGTCTCCCCTTTTGTTTATGAAGAAGTTAAACACTGAATAATTTCCCTGCTACTAAATCTAGGCTCTCATATTACCAAGTGTCTGTGTGGATGCTTTGTGTTTACTTCTTTGCGGCAGAGCCAGGAGACATTTTTATCAGCATCGTTCTCCAGCCAAACTCTGCTGCTTTAAACAGCGATGCTAAGTGGTTCAGTGAATTAGGCCACTGGAGACTGTTCTATTCACAGCATCAATGAACTCAACTGTTTTGGGGTGTAAACTGGCTCTCTCAAGAGTTTCTAGTAAGAATGTTCTCTGACTACACTTTGGATGGATTTAACTTTTGCTTGTGTCTGTGTCCTTAATTTATGATAACTTTTGATGATGTTTTTTTTTTTTAGAATAGATATTTTATTCTGCACAGCAGGGAAGAAAACTGAAGCAAACAACAGTGGGGACATCTTAAATCTACAGTACAAATCTACTGTCTACTATCATGTCCCATGTCCTATTATTATGTGAGCGTGCCTCTCAAAGTGCTGCTTTATATAAACAATGCCAATAACAACTATTCACCACTCTCGGACTTTTTCATATTTCATTGTTTTGCTACACTGAATCACAACAGACACGATTAAAGGAGAAATATGTTATATATTGACTTTATGAAATCATAAAATGACCATGATACCTCATCAGAGATTAAGAAAACATGCTAAATTAAAATAGTGGCTTCTCTGACAACAACACTACAGCCTGTATTAGGATCACCTCCAAATAGCTGATTAAACTGAGTCCACCATATTCTCATTTATTTGCTAGTCATAGACCAAAAAGCCCACCTCAGACTCCATGTTGCAACAATGACCTTTTCTCTAGTCACTGGTGCACTGCTGCTAACTGTACTGTAGCTTCCATTAGTCAGTTAGTGGTCCGATTAGACTGGGACACAGGCTCAGAGACGACGGGGGCTGTTTTGATGACTGGGAATACAGCACCTGAGGTGATTTAATGTTACAGTGGCTCCGAGACTCTGACCACGGGGACGATGACGTATGGCGGGTTCAGGCACAACAGGAGGAGTGAAGCTATTGAGGAGTGAGTTTGTAACTTGGCAAGTTAATTTCTAAGTACACACTAAGCAAGTCTGTCCGTATTTGTTTCTGTAGAGTTGGAAGTTATTTAATCTGTGTTTTGAACAAGTGGGTTATACTGTACTGGCTGGTTGTTCCAACACATTCAGAATAATTACCCGTTTTGCTGTTAGCATTTAACAGGTGGCTCGATTTGTGCCCCAAAATATATATTTCAATAATTAAATGAATATAAACATGTTTACATGCGTTCTCCTTTGAAACTTCCATTCTGGTGCGGAACGTCTGTTGCTTCAGCCACACTACCTGTTTCACATTTATTAACTTTACATCAAGCTAAAATTAATACTGAGTGTTCACTGAATGAGTAAGTGTCTATAACTTGTAAGAAATTACATTAATAATAATATTTTTTACATTACATTAATAATAGTAATTAATAATCTTTTATAAGGTGTAGATGTTTACAATCATTGAACTGAGCAATATGTTTACAGAGTCTGTACAGTAGTGTGGCAGGCAGTCACTGAACTCCAACTCCAGAGTGTTTATTTTCGGAGTAGTGAGCTTTTGTTTTCAGGATAACGGGCTCAGCTTTACAACACAATTGATAGTTATAAAAAGCTGATGATCTTACAGTGTAAGACTCATTGTCACTTGTTATTGCCTGAGATTCAAGTCTAGGGAGGAGGGGGCCAGAGCAAAATATATATATTTCACTTTTTTGACAAATTAACCTAGGTATAACAAACAACATACTGCAGGGATTCACCCCCTTCAATGCACCTTTTCACAGGAAATACACCCGAGAGTGTGTGTAAACAGGCCTGTATTTGCAATCTAGACTGTGCAGTGTCTCCATTCTTCTTTGTAAAACGGCACAAGCTCTTTCAAGTTTCATGGCGACTAGTGAGTGAGCAGCAATTTTCAAGTCTGGCCACAAATTCTTGTTTGGACTGAGGTCATGACTTAGACTTGGTCACAGCAGGACATAAACGTCATCGTTTTGAAGCCACCCCTGTGTAGGTCTGGCTTTGTTTGGACTTGTTGTCTCCCTGGAAAATAAATCCTCTCCCGGATCACAGTTCGCCTATAGACTGCAGCAAGTTTGCCTCCAGTATTTTTTGCTGCATTTACTTACTCTCACAAACCATACAGGCCTGCTGCAAAGAAGCATCCCGACAGCATGATCCTGATAACACCAGGCTTTAAGGCGGGGATGGCGTGTTTCTGCTGATGCATGGTGCGTGGATAACAGAACCATAGCCTTAGATATTGTCAGAAGCACTTGCCTTCCCTAATTGCTACTTTTCTGTTTATCTTTCTGTGTGTTTTTGTGTCTATCTCTCTGGCTGCACAATTAAAGATATACCGCATAAGTGGCATGGCTAAAGGGGTGAATACTTTACTATTTCTATAATTCATCACAATAATTCTTTAATTAAGATCAGTTGGTGGAGATTTAAACTATTTACTTTCTCTCGATTAGTGTCAAAAAAAAGTCCAATTACACTGTGATTCATTGCTTCAAAACACAAAACATGAAAAAGTCCAAGGGAACACTCTCTGCTGAACAATAACCATGTGTCACTGCCTGAAAAAACAAATTCCTCCCAAGGACAGTGTCTAGACAATCTATCCTCATCTATTTCATGTGTTTGTTTGTTTGCATGCTTCTCATTTACCAAGCTACATCTGTTGATGCGACTGCGCTGGGGGCCTTCTCCTGCTTCGTGCTCAGTTTCGGGCATCCACTTGCCTGCCTGCAGACATCCCTCCACCCCTGGCATCCAAGAGAGAAGAAGACAGAAAAAAAAAATTAAAGCTACAGCTAATTATGTTGACTTGAAAGAGTGTGACAAGGCAATTGCAAAGCGGGGATGACAAAGCTCATGTCTGTTTTATCACAACGAGTTGAAAGATTTCAAGTATTGGCAAAGCTGCAGTTGTTGACAGAGAAAGATGCCCACAGCGTGATGGAGTTAATGATGCAACCCTCGTTTTAAGCATCTCAAGCTTAAGCAGAACACGAGCATCATCTCGTTACTTCCGTCTCTTGAGGTTTTGCAGAGTCAAATTGCGACTGTGTGACAGTCAGCGCCCCAGCATTTTTTTGTGAGTCAGAAAAGAACCTTTTGTTCTGCATCCTTAAGAAAAGCATCTTGAAAGTGAGAAAAGTTTTATATAAAAAAAAAAAAGTAGAGTCAGATACGGATGGGGGAAAAGTTACATTTTAATGACCCCTCGCTGTCACAGATAAAAAAAATGCTTCTGAGCATGATACAGATCACAGTGCTGCTGTTTTCTGTAAGCGTTCTATTACTCATATCACATGTTGGGGGTATATTTTTTAAAAATCCATCTGAACATATTGAAACTAGATATGGCTGGAAAATACTGACGTTTGCTGTGAAAAATATAAAGTGAATGAAGATGTCAAAAGATACCTGAGCATTAGGAAAAAAATGACTACTATTATAACTATTCTGAGTATGATGAGAGGAAGTCCCACAGACATAAAACACATCTGCAAAGTATCTACAATCCCGATTCCAAAAGAGTCAAGACATTGTGTAAAACATATATAAAAACAGAATGCAATGATTTGCAAATAATTTTCAACTTGTATTCAGTTGAACACAGTACAAAGACAAGTTATTTAATGCTCAAACTGATTATCTTTATTGTTATTTATAAATATACACTCGTCACTAATGTGAATTTGATGCCTGCAACATGTTATAAAATTGTTGGGACAAGGGCAACAAAAGACTGGGAAAGTTGTGGAATGCTGGAAAACACCTTTTAGGATGTAGACAGGTAAACAGTTGGTAACAGGTGATTGTATCGTGATAGGTATGAAAGGGGCAACGTTGAAAGGCTCAGTTGTCAGATTGTTTTTGGAAATCATGGATGGTGTGACGTCTGGGCTAAAGAGGAGAAGTACCATCCAGATTCTTATCCACACAAAGTTCAAAAGCCAGCATCTGTGATGTTCTGGGGGTGTGCGAGTTCACATGATATGGCTAATTGCCACATCTGTGAAGGCCCCATTAATGCTGAAAGGTACATACAGGTTTTGGAGCAACATATGCTGCCATCCATACATGCCATTTCAGGGACGTCCCTGCTTATTTCAGCAAGACAATGCCAAGACACATTATGCACGTGTTGCAACAGTGTGGCTTCATAGTAGAGAGTTCAGGTACTAGACAGACCTACCTGCAGTCCAGACATGTCTCTCTTTGAGAATGTGTGGTGCATTATGAAGCACAAAATACAACAACAGAGACCCCAGACTCTTGAGCACCTGAAGTCATCTATCAAGCAAGAATAAGAAGGAATTTCACTTTAAAACTTCAAAATTAGTGTCCTCAGTTCCCAAATGCTTACTGAATGTTGTTAAAAGTAAGGTGATGCAACACAGTGGTAAACATGTTCTTGTTCCAACTTTTTTAGAACATGCTGCAGGCATCTAATTCAGAGTGAGTTTTTTTTTTTTTTTTTTTTTTACAAAAAACAACATAGTTTATTAGTTTGAACATTAAAAATCTTGTCGTTGTACTGTATTCAATTAATGTATAGGTTGAAAAGGATTTGCAAATCATTACATTTGTTTTAACTGTCATTTTACACAACATCCAAACTCTTTTGGAATAGATTTTGTACATTTTTCCACAACCACACAATGTTGTGATTCATTTTCCTTGCACATTTAAACTTTTCGAATTGCAGTCTAGTGTTACACGCAGTTGCTTCCAGCTGTAAGATACGTGACATGAACAGATTAGGGTGAAATGTGGTGTGTACACCTTGTCACAACACAGCACCCTGTCAAATTACACACATACAGTACGCACACTGTCTCCAGAACATGGGGTGGAGTGCAATTACATTTCTTCATCCCGCTTAATTACAGCTTTCATTTACGGGGACCCTGCCAGAGACTTGGGCAGAGGAGAGGGGAGATACTGGGGTTAATCGCTCCGGACGACAGCGCTTAGTGCTGAGGAGCCATTAGCATATTCGCTAATTATGCTCACAAAGACTGAATGCAGAAAACATCTCAAACCCCTTCCTTCCTGAGTTAGTGAATGAGTGAACAGCCAGATGAAGCCACTTTCTCGATTAACCACGAGACGAACTGCAACTGCGATCTCATTATGAGTACAGCGGAGACGGACTACAATAGCTCATTCTTTATCCATAGTCAGTGTCCTAAAAACCAACCACTGCCATGCAAATAATGAAACAAGTATTCAGGTGTGCACAGGTGGCACAGCAGCAAAACACTGACCCACAATTGAGTTGTGGTTTCAATCCCTGGTAGCGATGCCTCTGGCAGGACTGCATGCCCAGTGGGGGCAGCTGCCCGAGTAAAGCGCGTCGCTGGCAGCTGCAGAGAAGCAGTTAGAACTCACGTGTGTCGGGAGGAAGCACATGGCTGCACACACACGCACATCTTCCCTAGTAGCAGTGACAAGAACCAACGTGCTGGGAAAATAGCCCAAACATATTGGGAAATAATGGGAAGAGAGGAAGAAAAAGCATTAAAAGGAACAGTCCAACATTTTTGGACATGCGTTTCTGTTATACTTGCAAAAATGTAACACATCTAAAGCCACCTTATTTACACAATGTGTGTCTTATTTGTTTAACAAGTGCAGGGTTGCCACATACAGATAAGGGTTGGGCAATTGAATTAGAGTCCATCAGGGTGGTGGGTCATTATATTTTTATAATTTAATGGTCTGCCTCCTAAGAACAAGTAGCTGAAAAGCAAGTGGGAGGAAAACGGCCTGCAGACATTTTCACATCTAGCAATGTGAATTAAGGATTTATTTTGACCAAACTGGGGTTAGTTGTTGTTGGAACAGTGGAAAGATGACCTAAGACCGGTTTTGGTGAGTTTTTGTTTCTGAAGAAAGTTTGAATAAAGTGTGTTTTACAATGACTTAACAAGGCAGTTAAGCTCATCTTAGTTCAGTAAAAGAGAGAAACTTAGATTCAGAAGGTGCACAGATGTATTTTTCTGTGCAAGAACACACTGTCAGTTTTACATCCTTGTTTATATAAAGGTTACACAAATGAGATGTTAATTACAAGCTTTAGATGTGTTGTTTTTTTCCCCATACCTTAAATTTTTAATGCTAAGCTAGGCTAAACACGTCCTGAGTCCAAGTGGGACATTGAGATCAACATCCATCTTATGATCTCACAATTGTTAATTCTGATAAGTGTATTTCTCCAAGTGTTGAACTATTTTTTAAATGATGGGTGCATGATGGACAAGTACATTTAATCCACTGTTTGATCTTCAATGGAAACTTAGTTTCAGGACCAGTTTGTAGGATTTAGTGGAATCCAGCAGTGAAATAGCAGATTTTTCCTGCAAAGTGTAAGAAACTGCAGCAGCAGCAGTAGTGAAAAATGAAGACCAGCAGTGTAAATAAAAACATCTTATTCTAAAGTAATGATAACACAACAATTTTCATCTTTAGGCGATTATAAACTAATGAAAACATTCAAATGAATATTAGGTTATATTCCATTTCTGGTAACAAATCCTCCTAAATGTTAGACACTTAACCTGATTGGTGGTAAAATTGCTTTGCACTGGCAGCAACCATCAGTGATGGAAGAAAAGTGTTCCCCAAACTCTATAACACAACACTAAAAACATGACCTCGCTGGTAAATGTAATGCAGCAGTCAGATCGGGCTACGAGATTTGTGAATCATAAAGTTTATGAACTTCGCTAAATCCAATGCTAAAGTTAGCTTAGCCATTTGTATACAAGGCATACATAACGTACAGCGCTGTGCTTTGCCTCTTTATGCCCTATCTCATGGTGAGCTAAGAGCAAATTTCTTATCATATGAAGGCCCCTTAAGACTTTTAGCTGGAATGGAGCGATGGAACGGAAGACCAATGAAGAGGTAAACTTGGTCTTGGCCTTGTTGACAGCGATGGCGCACAAAGGCAGGTGACAGCGAGAACTCAGCTGCTTGGGTGTGCACACACACACAAAAACAAGGACAGAGACAGATAAGATGCCACAGTGATTGTCATGAGGGAGACAAGCTGTGTCAAGTGCTCAGCCTGCGTGGAGAGAAAAAAGACGGGGAGGGGCTGAATATGGTCCAAACACACAAAAGTGACACAACCACACACCTAAACACGCACGCTCAAACTTGAAATGGCTCTGGCAGAGACAGAGACAAGTGTGCTTTCCATTTTTCCTCCACACCTACATATACACATACACACACACCCCCACACACCCACATAAACACAGTGAAGAGATGCTACTGACGGATACACCAGTCAAGGGCACACCAAGGTGCCAGAAAACTCTTTGACAGCAAGTCTCTTTTTACTTTCCATAAAGCAGACTTCCTCTGAACATCAGCTTGTTGACTTGGTTCAAGGATGCCAGGGAGACTGGCTGAGAATAGCTAAAACTGTAGCTAAGTATTCATGTCGGAGTTAGCCATCTTTTCATAGGTAGTGATATTGAAGCTTGAGGCGCACTGATTCCAAGCTTCCTTCCCCCAAGTCACCAGCCCGCTCTATTTGGCTGTCAGACATGTAAGCTGGTGTGCGTACACACAGCAGCAGGCGCAAACAACTTACCTGAAAATTGCTGGATGAAAAATGATTTTTTAAATGTTTCCCAGGACATTCGACATGTTGCAGAAAATGACAAGTAATGCATAACGCAGAGCCTGATCTCACTTGAAAGGTTGGGGAGCAGAGGAAGCACAAGATTGAAATGTAAAAATATTTTGATACTGAGGAGGAATTAACACACATGAGCAAATACATCTCGATTGTAGCTTTTTCTGAGACAGAGATGGCAGGTAAAAATGTTCCTTGGGATTCAGAGAAGAGCACAAAACCCATTAAATTACTCCAAACAGCCTGTGCAGCACAATCCATTTGTTCTGCACTGTGGTTCCAAGAGCCCAATATTTACTTCCTAGATTTTTCACTTCTACTGTACCATGCCAAGAGTCGCCTTACTGCAGCAAACATAACTTATAATGCAGATAGAAATAGTGTTTCCAAGGCTAGAGCACCCTCAAATGACTGAACTACTGTAAATACAAAAGTGACCTTGTAGGTGACACAATAACACAACAAACTAAAAAATAGACGATGATAAAACTTTCTCAGTTAGCGGGGTTACAAGAGAGGTGAAGTTTATGAATTGCAATCCGATTGCAGGCAACATCAACAAACTAAATCTAAGGTTGAGGACAGATTGTTGCTTACCTGGATGCAGTTGCCAGGCAACCAGCAGAAACTCTGCCTCCAGGCAAGAAAACAGAACGCCACGGAACCCCACGTAAAATGACGAATTTCCATCCTTACACTGGTACACTGGTTTTTGTACAATCTTAACAATTAGGTAAACAAGATTCATGACCACTTTACTAATCCGTAACTGCATCTTTTAACATTTTATCAAGATCAACAGTATTTCTGTTGTATTTTTATTTACATCTACTTCCTTTGCTGTGTTGCCTGCACGGCTATTTGTGGTAAATTGTTGTTTGCTGTTGCTGGGTTATTGTTCCTGTACTGATGTTCTGCCACTTGTTGCTCTGCATGGCCTGTATCGTGAGAATTCTTGCTTTGTGGCTGTTGCTGTCTTTATGGTGTCCAGTTGTCTTCATTCATTGATGTTTTTTTTTTCATTTTCTAGGTTTCAAAACATCTTGCCATAGGACTGCAGTTGAAAATTAGCCAGATGACAAACACCGACACATTTACAGCAATGTTTATTAATGTGGGTTGTCCTTAATAAAATAAATTAAATTAAATATTGTGTTAATTAGGAAGCTGTGCAAGTAGGTGTCTTTTGCTATCTTCAGACAGAGCCAGGTTAAGTTGGGTTCACAACATGAGTTTTAAAATCCTAACTGATTTTGAAGTTTGGTTGCCTCACACATAAATAGAAACTTCATAGATTCTATTCTCTCTAATCTCAAACATGTACACACTACCAGATATGAAAATAATAGCACATCACACACTACAGTTTATTATTAAGATTATCTTGCCAGAGGGATCACAATCTCATGGTGTACTGTAGTAATGCTTTGCAGTGAGAGAAAAACAAAAGCAGAAGGCTAAACAAGTTTGGATGAGATAAAGTTTGGCGCGGTGCCGTCAACACGGCTTGTCTATTCTTAAGTCAGAACTGGAGGTGAGATTTTAACTGCCAGTTTTAATATCTGTCAACAGTAGTATGCCAGATAACGTTAGACACAAGGGCCAGACAGTTTACCACTGTTTGGCAACACCGTCAGCTGCCCTGTCTCTTGTTTTGTCTGTTGTCTCCGTCTCTCGGCTTGTCTCTCTCAATGGATAATGTGATCCTTTTTTTTTTTTTTTTTTTTTATAATTTTCTTTTTATTGGCTTAGGCAGTGACACAGTCATTTCTTCATACATTTGTCATTTCATACCGAAATCAAATAACACCCTTAGCTATTCCCATCTGCCAATCCACATGTATAAACCCAGACAAACTACCCCCCCACCCCCCACACACACACACAATCGTGACAGTAAAAATAAATAAATAAATAAATAAATAATAACAATAAATAAATTAATAATAATAATAATAATAATAATAATAATAAATAAAAATAAATAAATAAGTAAATAAATTGCTTGGCTAGTTAATTGATCAGAACAGGACAAATAAACATTAATTAATTAATCAATTAATATGAAATATAAGTAAGCAGCAGCAACAGTAATAATGCAAGTATTGCTAATACTAAAAAAAAAAAAAAAAAAAAAAAAAAAAAAAAGAAAAAAGGTTCCTTTGAATTTCCATTTGATTTATAATTTGTGTTTCTGCAACTCGTTTCGTTTTACAAAGCTTCATAAAATACACTCCATACCTTTTGGAAAATTTGCTTTTTGTTATTGTCCTCTAATACTGTCCTTTCTATATTTAAATAATATTTCATGAGTTTTTTCCATTGATTAACTGTGGGAGCTTCTGTATTTTTCCAATTTTGTAGTATTAATTTTTTAAAAACTAAGGATGAAAAAAGGATTTGACATACTGTTGAGTGATGTTTTTTCTCAATATTTTGGAAGATGCAGATTGTTGGTGAAAAAATAAATTTGGTGTTACATGTCACTGAGAGCCATTTTTCAATGTCCTCCCAAGTCTTCCTAATCTTTTTACAGTACCAGAAGGCGTGGATGAGGGAGTCACTTTGTGTATTGCATTTTAAACAATATTTGGAGGAGCTAGTGTTGAATTTATGGATTTTATCTCTACATTAATTTATATTGTATTAATCGTAAATTTTCATTAGTAGTTATTTGATAAGTTAATTGTAAGCATTCCTTCCATTTCCTATTTGCATCTGTTATTTCTAGGTCTGTATTCCAGTTATAATATATTTTTTGTAGTAATTCTTCATTATTTATTGTTTTTATAAGGATATCATATATGTTACCTAATAATCGTTTTTTACCTCTCTTATTTAAAATCTCCCCTATTTCTGTTGTAACTCTATTTTTAATGTCAAAGTTCTCTGTTAGCCAGCTTCGCAGTTGAAGATATTTAAAAAATTCAGTGTCTTTTAGTTTATATTTGTCCTTTAGTTCTTGAAATGAAATTATTGAATTATTATTTATAATATCTGATAATTTATTAATTCCACATTTTATCCATGTAGTCCAGTTTAATTGAGAGTTTTGAATGGTTACAGATGGGTTGTTCCAAATCTGTATATGTTGTGGGAGTTCTATTTCTTGGCTTAAATTGTTTTTAATTTTTTTCCAAGCAGTTAGTGTGCTTCTGATTAGGAAATTAGTCGTTTTAATTTTTTTCTTGGAAAAGAGAGCTAAAAATAAATTATTTGGCTGTAATTGATTATTTTCTATATCAATCCATGGCTCCTCATTTGTGTTATTAACTATACGATCAATATAAAACATTTGAGCTGCATTATTATAAAATTCCAAATCGTATAAACCTAAACCTCCCTCTTTTCGTGGACATTGCAGTAGTTTTCTTTTTAATCTGTGAGCTTTATTGGACCAGATGAATGAAGAAGTGAGCGAGTTTATCTCTTTAAAAAAAGTTTTAGGTGCGGTAATAGAAATAGTTTGAAATATATATAAAATTTTTGGCAGCCACATCATCTTAATTAGGTTTATCCTGCCTATAAGATTAATCTTTAAATCAGACCATCTATCTATATCTAATTTTAAATTTTTAATTAAAGGTAAGAAATTATCTTTATATAACTGTGACTTATCTGCACTAATAAAACAACCTAAGTATTTAATACTTCTCTTTTGTATTTTAAATTGCTTTAGATTTCCCAAGTTAGTTATACTATTATCTATTATCATTAATTCAGTTTTACTTTCATTCATTTTATAACCTGATAATTTTGAAAATTCTGTAACAATTTTGACAACATGTGGAATAGAGGTGTTTGCATTGCTTAGAAAAAGTAATAAGTCATCTGCAAATAAACTGAGTTTATATTCCTTCTTCCCCATTTTGATGCCAGTTATTTCTTCTGTCTGTCTGATTTTTTGAGCTAGTGGTTCAATTGCTAATACAAACAGCGAGGGCGATAATGGGCACCCTTGGGCTGTGCCTCTGCTCAAAGGGAAAGACTCTGAAAGGAATCCATTAGTGTATACATGTGCCTTTGGTGATTTATATATTGTTTTTATCATATTAATAAATTTAATTGGGAAATCATAAACCTCTAAAACTTTATACAGATAAGTCCATTCAAGCCGGTCAAAGGCTTTTTCTGCATCGACTGCCATTAGTGTTAAATCTTTCTTATATTTCTTTGCATATTGTATTAAAGATAGACATGTTCTAGTATTGGTTTTAACATCTCTGTTTTGTATAAAACCAGTTTGATTATGATGGATAATCTTTGGTAAAATTAGTGCTAGTCTATTATTTATAACTTTAGTTATAATTTTTTTGTCACAATTAATAAGGCTAATAGGTCTATAGTCAGCCGGCTTGTCACAGTCTTTGCCTGGCTTTGGTATAACTGAAATAATTGCAGAGTACATTGATTGTGGGAGTGTATTATTTTTTTGAGCAGAATTTACTACTTCTATAAAAAGGGGCTTAATGCTTGACCAGAATGTCGAATAAAACTCGATTGGTAAACCATCTATTCCTGGTGCTTTTTTAAGGGGAAATTTATTAATAGCGTTCCTTATTTCTGTGCAGGTAAGATCCTTGTTTAAATCTTCTTTTTGCTCCTCTGACAGGCACTTCAAATCAAGTGATTTAAGAAACGGAAGGGGATCTTGTTCTTTTACTTCAGATGTATATAAATTTTAATAAAATGATTTAAATTCTTTATTTATGTCCTTGTTTCTGTTAACTAAGCCTAAAGTTTCATTTTTCAGAGAAATAGGTTGTCTTTTTAGGACTCTTTTAGCCAGTGAAGCTAGATGTTTACCTGATTTGTTAGCAGAGATGTAATTAAGTTTGTTTGAGTTGTGTCTAAGGTCGTTAGCTTTTTTAAATAATAAACTATCTAGTTTTAATTTTAATTCTTGTAATTCAGTTAAGTTACTATTGTTAACCTGTGCCTTATGTTTTTTTCCAAGAAAATTTATATGATCTTTCACTTCCTTTATTTCTTTGTCCAGTTCAACTTTCTTTCTTGCTGCATATCCCAGCATTATTCCTCTTATGTATGCTTTAAATGCATCCCAGATTACTTCAATGTCTGGTGTATCTTGAGGGTCCCCATTTTCTACATTGGTTTGGATAAATAGGTCTATATGATTTTTAACAAGCTTCACAAATTCATTATCCATTAAAAATTTCCTATTCATTCTCCAAATCCTATGAGACAGTGTATTTTGTTTCGGGGTCATAATGCATGTAACTATAGCATGGTCTGATATAATAATGTCATGAATTTTACTCGTTAATACCCTGTCTAAGCCTGTTTTGGATATGAAAAGATAATCTATTCTACTATAACTATTTTGCGGATAGGAGAAATATGTATAGTCTACTGTATTAGGGTGTAAAGTCCTCCATATATCCTGTAGTCCATTAGTAGATATAAATCTCAAGAGTTTTCTTGGAGGGTTAATTCTTCGATTTTCAGTAGAGCTATCATTTGAGTTAAATATGCTATTCAGGTCACCTCCTAGTAAGATCACTCCTGTTGGTGAAGTGTCTAGTACAGATTGGATTTTACTTAGGAATGACATATCTGAAATGGGAGGTTTGTAGACATTAATTAGAGTATATAAGTCTCCATACATTTCACACTTGACTATCAGAAATCTGCCATAAGTATCTGCATGTTGATCAACCAATTTAAATGGGATCCTCTTATTAATCAAAATTCCCACACCTCTACTCCTGGAGGTAAATACGGACTCGAAAGCCTCCCCCACCCATTGCCTTTTGAGGTATTCTATTTGTCCTACTTTAAAGTGAAGTTCTTGTAAAAAAACAATGTCAGCAGACATTTTACCCAAATGGTACAGAATTTTATGTTTTTTAACTCATAAATTAATGATAATGTGATCCTGCTTGAAAAGTAGTGCAGCAATCATCCAGATTTCAGCTCCTAAATATCAAACATGTTCTAAGATTATCGGGGCGGCCCCATGCTTCTGTAAACAGTTTGGGAGGTTCAAGACTGGATCTGTAAATCCCTCACATTGCCGGATAATATGAGCCACACCTAGGTCCCGGCCCAGATTTTTCCTCCGATTGTTGGGAGGGATGAATGTAAGGTAAACTGGCCAAAAACTCCTGTAGTCTGAGCCCAGCGTTAGTCTTTTCTCTGTTTCCTTTCTTAATGCTAAGCTAAGCTAACCAGCTGATGGCAATACTTTTATATTTGATAAGAAAGCAACTAAACATATTATTATAAGTAATACAATTCAATAGCTGACATTTCTGCTCTTTTGTCTAATGATAATCAAGCTAAATGACCTAAATTTGCTAAATAACCAAAGTTGAAGAAAAGCTAAAAAAGTTAGTGGGCAAAACTTTTATCCACTGTCATGATGTCATTGAGTCTTAAAATATTTTATGCAGAAATTTGCCTCCAGTTATCCTGAGCTGAGGTGATAGAAAAAGAGTGTTAAAGTCATTTACTGTGAATTAATGACTGTCAGGAATGAAAGGAGCTGAGTGCAATAAATATCCAAACGTAATTGTCATTCATTGTCATGGTGAACTCTAATCTCTCTGTTAGAAGCCCTAACAACCAGGGGATAATGAGGTAGATATTTGAGTTTTGGATTTAGAGTTAAATTGACAGGATTTACATGACATGAAGTGTATGGATTTTTCTTTTGCAGTGACAGCTGCTGCTTTAGTGACAGCTACCGCAGACTACTGTTACCTGCTGTGATTGTGTGGTCATATACACTTCACTTGTGTTTTGATTGATATGAATATCAGTACAGTATAATTTGTGTCACAATTTCAACATTAAAAATCGACCGATTCAATTTAAAGAATCGAATCGAAAGGCAAAATAGGCCATTTTCCCAGTATTTATTTATTCCTCTGTCCATTCCCGCCTACTTGTGGCATCTGGCACGTGTCAGAAGAAAAAAAAACAACACTTCAAAGACGACACAGCGCAGCTTTCTGGCCATTATATAACACTTGATACCCTACAGATTTTCCTACATAGATCTTTTAAAGAAGAATATGAAAATATAAATGACCGTTATTATGGCATGAAGCCAATAATCTGTTGATATTTACAAATCAAAACTTGATAGTCTAACAATGTCATGACAATGAATCACAACAGGCCTAATAATAGGAGAATATACAGACAGAAAGAAAGACAAAGAAAAACAAAGAAAAAGAAAGAAAGAAACAAACAAACAAACAAAGGAAGACTAATCTTATGCTACAAATGAATTTAACATTCAGGGTATTTTGGATGAAATGTGCTTCAGTGTCACTGCAGCAGGACATTCCCCTGGTTCCATCAGTAACATTATTTAACACGACATCCTAAAATAGCATCTACAGAGAAGTACTTCAGCCGACGGCTTACTCCATACTTACAGCTGAATTTGACAACCCAGCAGCCAGCGAGAACACCCAGGAGGGTGGAGTAGGTGGTGGGCATGTGCCCTTCGGGAAGCACGACATGGCTCACTGGAGGAAAAAGCACACACACACACACACACACACACACAGAGGAAAGGTGTCAATGAGTTGTGCTACACAGGCACAAATAGCTGCTACCTGCTGCTGTTGTCCTCCTGGTGACTCTGTGTGACTCAACACTGCGCGGCAGACTGTCCAAGCTACACAGTGTGTACGTATGTTTTTGGTGCAAATTTAGATCTTAAGCTGTCTAGCTAACACTTGTGGAAGTCTTTATTCCACAACTCAGATGCTGCATTTTAGACATTGCCCAAGAACAAACACATGAATTAGATTTTTCGCCAAGCCTAGGTTGGATGATTCATGAACAAGACTTCAGTATCTCAAGAGAAAAACTAGAGATGCACCGATTCCAATTTTCTTGGCCGATTCCAATTTCCGATTTTTTAAGGGTCTGACCTGCTGATTCTGATTTTGGCCGATTCCGATTTTCAGTCTTTCTAAGAAATATAATTGACAGCATTCACAAACATTTTTGCAACTTTTCTTGTAAAACAAAATTGGATGTTCATAATAAAATACTGACTATTAAATAGTTTATATATTTTCTCCAGAAGTGCTCCAGATTACAGCCAGGCCTTATTATAAGATTAAATTAATATTATGTACTAGAGGAAACACGATCTCGCGAGATTTCGTGGGAAGCGATTTCACGTGATCTTGTGTAGAAGACGATGTAAACAAACCGGAGACTGATGTGATGCAACACTTTGCTGTAGTAAAACTTTGCAGTGAGAAAAACAGAAGAAGTTAAACAAGTCTGGATGAGAAAATGTTTGAGGAGATGCATCAACACAGGTTGTTTATTCTTCAGCCAGAACAGGAGGTGAGATTTTAACAGTCTGTGAACAGCAGTCCGCTGCTGGCTAACATTAGCCCGAAGAGCTACAAAGTTTACAATTGTTTGGCAACACCGTCAGCTGTTCTGTCTCGCTGTAGACTGTCTGTCTTCTCTTTATCCTGTTTTTGGAGTCTGTCGCTAACACTGACTTCATGCGAGCACATGTCTGAGTGTGTGCTGCTATGATCAGCACTGTGGTGGGTGTGACATTACGGCCAGTGTGTGCTGCACGCATGACGCGACCATAGTGCAAAGTATGTGTGCGAATATGACGGGATAGAATCGGATATGTGGCGCTGACCGGCCAGTCACCGGTCAGGGCCGGTCATGCTGAAAACCAGCCGGTTCCGGTCTCTGGCCGGTCAATCGGTGCATGTCTAAGAAAAACACTGGGTCACATCCTTGTTTTCTGACATGTCTGGAGCTGGATGACATCCCTGGTGCTTATACCATGAGCTATGAGCTGTAGAGGACACTGGCCCTTGCTTTTGGTGCTGCCTCTACACACAGACTTGCAGACTACTGGTTTTGTGAAGTGCAAAGGAGACCCAACTGCATAGAAAAGTCCTATGCAACTGGAGGCCCGCGGGGCAGATGCAGCCCTTTTGACTTTTGCTATGGCCCCCAAGAGGCTGCTGGCCAGTCATGTTGGCATGTCTGTGAGACTATAAATAAAACTAAGGTTCATATCTCTGAGCTACTTTGAGACATTTAAATCATAGACTGTATAATTTAAACCAATATATGCAAGAATTATTTGTAGCCTTTAATTGACAAAGTATTCTGTGTGGCCCACAAACCCCCAGCGATCGTCTTATTTGGCTCACTTGCCAGTGAAGTTGAATAGCCCTGGCACAGATTCAACCATGCTGAGAAATGCAAGGGAATCTAGTGTAAAATATGCTATATATATCTATATATTTTTTTAAAAATCAAATACATTTTCTTTTGTACTTGAACACTTCTTTCAACAAGAGACACCCCTGCTGACACTCAGCTCAAGTGGAAAAACAGAGCTTTTGCACTACAATCTAAACTTGTCCTTTGAGCATGCTAACATGCTGATTTTTGGCAGGAATAGTGCCGCTATCTTAATTTAGTGTGTAATGTTAACACTTGCTAAATAACACTAAACACAATATGCCGGGGATGATGGGAATGTAGCTTTGAAGGTATCTGGTGAGAGAGAAGAATTTAAAGTGCAATATTGTGACTTGGTTATAAAAAAGACAGCAAAGATATTACAATTCATCCTGAGCAGGACACAAATGTCTGTCTCTTTCAATAAACAGTTAATCACTATACGAAGACATATTGTATATGGTATAAATTAAATGGTATGTTTTCACTGTTAGGCATCACATCAGAAAAAAATAGACTCGTGCAGAACATATGACAAAACACGAGTGTTTAAATCATTCAACACAATTCTACTTAATGAAGACACTGACTGATTATGTGGATTGATCAGCCATAACCCAACAGCAGAAGAGGATTCATATTTTTGGTTTTGATTCCTTGTTTATCCCCTAAATATATAAAGATAGAATCAAGCACATTTAAAAACAACCAAAGTTGACTAAGGTGCTGTTTCATATCACGATGCACACTGTGTATATAAATTCTTAATCTTTCTAATTTCTATTCTATTTCTCTACTTCTAATCTATTACAATATATATGTATAATAACTGTATAATAACGGTGTATTACTGTTTAGAAAACAAGGCACATACCTTCATGAATATATTGTTTCATTACCTATTATTGCCCTTTTGTCTCTGTGTATATCTGGTAGTTTACTGTAATTATTTTTAAACATCTTCTTATTTTTTTTTATATTTTCTCTTCTAACTGCACCACGCAATATATTTTTTTCTGTTCTTGCAAGGAGCATCTATAACATGAATAATTTCTTCCCCAGGGATCAATAAATGATTATACTGTAAAATGAAATAACAAAAGTTAAATAATATAACATGATAAGAGAAACATGGTAGTAGAAGTAAAATATAGTGCATTTCTCACACAGTTAATAATTTGCTGATGTCCCTTGCTTTGACTGGGTGCCAGGGTGAGCAGGTAAGTCTATTGCAAGCCTGTCAAAGCATGTCATGGCAACACAACAAAAGCAAGCAACAGCTTATTTCACATAATAGTTTATACAGAGGCACATAATTATGGGATAATTAAAGTTTAAATACAAGCTTATTGCCTCTTCATTCAAAAAGTCAGCGCTTTTGACAAGTGCAGAGTGAACATAATTATATCTCCAGGGTGAAACCTTCTTACATTGTGCATTGACCGTGGATTTGTGTGGATTGTAGCCTTGAGATCAAAATGCTTAAAAAAAAAAAAAAAAGAAGAAATTCTCTGAAAGCACCAGCGTTCATCCCTCAGGTCAGAGGAGGGAGAGTTGTGAGAAACATTTCTGTTTTTCATTAGTGCTTATTCATCACCCTGACAGTACCTCCAAACATTTTATGAGGAATGATTTCAATTACTTTTGCTCTCTGGTGTTCTCCAAGCCATTACTATGCAACAGTGAAGGAGCTGCTGTATCACAATGATGTATTCAGCTCTGAAAGCACTTGTTAGTTACTGTTGAACCTTCGTGAGTGATAATGTTCAAGCACCTACTGTTGGGTTTTACAATACAAAGGGCTCTGTGTAAGGTAGTAAAGCCTGTAAAGTTTGGCTCTGCAAGGAAAAGATCATTCAGATAAAAATCCCCTCTTCATGGTTGTGAAAGCACTGTCTATAATATTCATAATAAACACCATGACCAGGGCAAGAGACTATCTCAAGAGAGCCTGCAATTTATCTATCTAACACGTCTTTCAGTGGAACAGAGCATCCAAATGATGGTTGATTACCTATCAGTGTTTGGCAGTGAGCAGACATACCAGTCGTGGTCCCACTGTACCAGCACATGGCTGCTGTTAATTTGCAGTGTTACTGAGAGCCACATGTCACAAACAACAACATTAAAAAACACAGTCATGTGCAGCTGGTAGCCTACAAGCCTTCGCCTGGAACACTGAAGACGTGTAAGCCCCGCTGAGGAGGTGTTTCTGCACCCAACAAACACTACCTGAGCCAGAAAAGGTGTCGGCTATGCTCCCTCCCAGTAGCTCTCCCAGTTTGGCCAGTTGAAGCTGTTCTTGCTGTGACAACTTGCTGGCCAGAAACACCACTTTTTCATCTCTCCTCACACAGTCACTCACCTAAGAAAGCACACAAAAACACGATTTAGAAACGTCTAGACCTATAATGCAAGAATATCAGCAATCCAGGGTTAACAAATTTCAAGGGAAATAATAAAAGAGGTTGTTCACATCCTCATGTAGACGCACCACAGAGAGACTGGCTGAGGGACTAAGAGATGTATTGGCAAACTGGGCTCCTTCTGAGGCTTGCTGGAAAATCTCCAGCATCTCCAGACTCACTGCGTAATCTGCAGGCCGCTTTCCGACAGATTTCTGTGACGAAGAATATTCAAAAGATAAAGTGTGTCAGTGTTTCACAGTATAAATACACTTGTGTTTTAAGCATTTGCAGCAAGGCAGACCATCTGGTGACCAACGGGACAGTCTGACACGTTAAAATTGATAAGCATAAACATGACAACAATTATACTTACTTTACTTTCTTTACCTCACGACTTACGATTTGTTCAACAAAATATAGTTTAACAGAAATTACAGCAGTTCAAAATGTGCAGCAAGGTACTGTGTTGTATAGTTGAACATATTGTGCAATATTTCACATATTTTAGGGTACTATGCACTTTTTTCCTACTGGATTTTATATGTTTTTCAAATGGTGGTGTGTACTTACTATTATATTGCTTTGGTGTACACTGGGGGCCATGACTGGCTGGCAAAAGGGTCCAATACAGCCCACTGCATAACTTTGTGTTGTGTAAAACTTGTAAAAAGTCATTAATTCCAATTTTTCAATATAGTGCACCACTATTCCTGATTGTACACTGAGAGTTGTGTTGTCATAGTAAGAGTAGCTGGATACACTATCATGGTGCTTACATACAGACCATGTGACACAACACAGTCAAGCACAGGCCACTGTTAACACAGGAGTCACCAGTGGAAAATGTCTTTGTCAAATTGTCAAAAAGGAGAAAAATGGACACAGAGTGCCAGGTTTTTCAGAGAAATATGGACCAGTTCCTATTTCTTCAGAGATGAATGTGAAGTCATTGCGCTTGTTGTGTTCCCAGCACTTGTCAGTGCTCAAGCAATATAATATTTGGCGCCACTATCAGACTCGTTGTGACGAAAAATTCAAAAATTTCAAAAGGACAACAGAGAAAACAGAGAAGATAAATGCATTGTTGGCAGGATGAGGAAACAGGAGTCTGCTTTTAGTCGTGGCTGAGGCATCAACTACAAAACTGTGAAACCTAGATACCTTATTGCTAATAAAATAACATCAGCATCAAAGCTGATGATGGAGAAATGCATGCTAAAGGCTGCAGAAATCATGTGCCTCAACAAATGGATGGTTCATAATTGTGAATATTTTCAGAATGTACATATACTTCTTTACACTAAAAGAAAGGAAAAACTTTGAGGTGTTGTTATTTATAGGTTACTATGCAATTATTTTAATGGTCCGGCTAGGACTGGGTATCAATTCAATACTGATACCAGCAGAGTACTTCATGTGATACCCATCATGTGAATGGAAACATGCCTGTAATAATTCTTCCACATTTCATGCATTTATTTCTTTCAGATGCAACTGGTGTCTAGTATAGCCATACTTTTGAATGTTTTGGTGGCATCTCAGCATTCGGAACAGCCAACTCTGTCATTTTTTTCTTGATTTGGTTACGGAAAGGATTGAATGTGGGTATTGTTTGACTGGAGATGTTCTGATACTATTTGGCACTGGGTCATTTTGGTCGATACCATAAAAGATATCGAGTACCGATAGCCAGGCCTAGGTCCAGCCCACTTCAGATCAAAGTGGGCTGTATGTGGACCATTAACTAAGGTGAGCTTGACACCCTTGGTGTACACTGCACTGTCCTGACGTACTACTCACAAAACTGCTTCATATGGTATTAATTTTTTTAGGTTGAGTTCCTCTCAGAGACAATAAACTATATTGTATCTTACCTTATCTCTTGTATGTTGTTATTCAAGGCAGGTCTGACTGAAATGGACTGTTATTATTTTACTCTCCAACTGGCCAGTGGTAATTTTAAGGGTAAAAATACTGAAACTACTGTTTTTTTACTGCATCAGGGAGTTTTGATGCAGATACTTCGAGATTAAAGACAAGCCTTTATTTAATTTGAAACATTTTACTGTTGATAAATCATACTCAAAATATGTTTCTATTTTGCTGATGCAAACAATATATCTGTGAGCTAACATCAAAGCTACTGCAAGGAACTTTCATTCTGTTTTCATTCTAGAGATGCCTGTTCAAAACTGAGGTAGTGTTTCCTCTTCCACAGCCACGAAATCTAACATCAAAAGTAAAATTATCTAAAGAAATGTCACCTCCCTCTTGTATTTAACTAGCTAACACACTACTTCCTGTAAATTTACAAGGGAAAATGTAAACATAGGCTCGTTTCATCTGTTCTCACAGAGATTCCATCCCAGTGGCAGGCATTAAGAACAACATAATAATAGGTAGAGATAGCTAGTTTTCTCACAGATGGTCTTGTTTGCTTATGTAGGTCATATAGTGGTATTAACATTAATTTGAGACTGTTTCTTAAGCGTTTAAAAACATCCCTGTGGTAGTTTTAAATGTTTCAAGTGGGGCATAATATGCAAAGACTTTATATTGTTTTTAATTTCTCAAAATGTAATTTACTCACCTGTCTGTTTTTCAGGAAAAAAAAGAACTGTTTAAAAACCAAATAAAGTGCTGCAAATAAGGTGACAAATTGCATATGACACTGACTTAGCTAGCTTTATTTCTTGGCCAGAGTCGTGGGGCCCTGAAAGCAAAGGCTCTGTCTGCACAAGGATCTCAAACAATGATGCTTTGCAGAAAAGTTTGAAGAAAACCATGCCTTTTACTAAATCATGACATGCCAAATGGGGTGGAGGTGAGGGGTATCAGCACTGGCAGATGCTCAAGTTTGCTGTATCGTTGTCATATGGGACATGAAAAAGTGGCATCAAAGCATCTCTACTGACAGCCTATGTAAAAAGGTAAAGGTAATGGTCAACTTTATTCTGGTGCAGTACCTGGGGACCAAGTCCAATTCTAAGCCAGCACCTTGGTCAGGGGTACTGACAGGTGAATTGACCTAGAATTTATATTTTTGATGGTGCGGGAAACCAGAGGGCCCCGAGGAAACCCACACAAGCATGGTGACAAAGCTTTGACAGACATTAACGTAGCATTGATGTTACTATGTGATAAGTCCAAAGCAAAGACTTCTCCAATAAGGTAATCATTCCGTCCTATCGTTTCATCACAATCCATGCACATTTTGGGGTTGTTTTTATCACTGGCCAAGCAGGACACACACACTAAAAATCAATATTTGCTGGTCCAGAGCTCTGAGAAAAAACAATTTGGCGATGTCACACCCTGCTTGTTCTGTGAAACTGTGCACCCATGTGTGTCATTCACTTGTTGGAGCATAATTGTTTGATATGGGGCTGAGCTGAAATCTGTGCTCTACTTCATTCCTAGGTCATGTCCATAATACACATTAGATTCACTGCATGCAAAAAAAACAAACAAAAATAAAATCTCATGGCTGAAAAGATTACTGAGAAGTGCTCACCTTTATCTGGTAAGATGACCACTACTTTTACAGATTTAGCATAGTTTAATTTAACTGTGATACACAATAAACCCACACAGGATGTGTAAAAATCATCACAAAAGCAGCATTTTCCACAGACTCTCAAAGAGATTACACTGCCAGTATCCCCCGGTTACAATACATATGAAGAAACACCTTTAAAGTCCATATCTTTAAGTTTGAGAGAGCTGCATGAAATAAGACTGAGGTCACCTTGAGGAAAGAGGAAGACGGGAAAAGAATGAAGAAAAGCACAACGAGGAGGAGGAGGAGGAGGAGAAGAGACGGAGAGAAGAACCAAGCCCAGTAGGTCGTCTCTAAAAGATTAGGCGTCAGCAAAGATAACACCTGGGGGACAATTAATAGGTCCACTGGTCCATAAAATATTTCATTTGGATTCATACCCCCAACTCCATACGCACACAAATACAAACAAACACAAAATGTCCCTGATACTTATACATACTTGCACACACAAGCTGGTTTATGCAGCTGCACGTGAGACGAATGTCTGAAGAAAAATAATAAAGCGTGGAAAATTGTGCAGGAGGGTAAAGTCACAAACACTCTCCCACAAGCCTCTGCTTAAATACGGAGGAGGAGGAAGGCGGCAGTGGTTCAGGATAACCACTGTGACCGTGAATCTTATTCTAACCAGGAGGAGGAGATACAAATATTAATTTAAAGCTGAACACAAATAGTTCAGTTCAGTTCACACCTAACACCATCCACAGTCTTTCTACAGAACAACACTTCCTTACAACAACGTAACAGCAACACTGCTCCTGCTACCACCACCACTATACTGATGCTAATAAAAGCCTGTGGACAAAAGCAGGACTGTTTCCACTTTAATAATCACAGAATATTATGTTGTCAGTTGTCTGTCAATGTACAGTACAATACGCACTCTGGACTCATAAACAGACCCAAACTCATGCATTAATTTGAACGCTAGTTAACACAAAATAGGTAAACAACTTATTCCAGCCCTGAATAGAAATTTCAAAGGACACCGTGGCTGTGGCATTGTTGTCAGAGAAGCCAGTATTTCAACTTAACGTGCGTCCTTAATCTCTGATGACATATGGTCATTTTATGATTTATTACAGTAAATATATTACAGATTTTTCCTTTAATAACATACAAGCTTGTTGTTAAAAACACGGGAATAAATAACTTCCAACTTAACCAAAACAAATGCTTGTGGACTTATCAACATGATGGATGATGTATACTTATTAATTAACTACAAAAATTGATTCTCAAGCACCGCATGTGTCCTCATCATCTCCGGAGTCACAGTCCGGTCGGAGTTGCTTTAGCGTTACATCACCTCTGGTGCTGCACTCCCGGTCTCACGGTCTGCTCAGAATACTGGTGACACAGCATCAGGCTACAAGTCATTTCAGTTAAAGCCAGCAACACAAACCCAGAAACTGACGTGTGACACTTGATGCCGTGTGTTAGGCGTGATGCGCTACAAATCAAAGTTGAGCTGGCTTCAACTTTTCTCAGCGCTCGGCAGCAATGTAGCCACCACTTTAGGCCGTTTTATAGCTGTGTCACCGTTAATGTTAACGTATGGTCAGAGGCTTTGTGATAGTCGAACAGGATCGCTAACTGGGCTAACTAGCCAATGTCAGCTACAGTACAGTTAGCAGCAATGTGCCTGTGACTACAATGTTACAAGAGAAAAAGTCTGTGTTGCAACAATCCCCCAGGTCAAATGGCAAAGTGAAGCTCCTGGATGGAGTCTGAGTTTGTTTTTTGTTTTTTTCCTCCCAGTGAAATGAAAACATGGTCAGCTAAGACATTTAGTCGTCTGTAAGGGGCAACCCCAGACTCTGCCTTGAAAAATGTAAACACAGACTCATTTCAAGGAGAATCCGACCCAGTCACAGGCATTAAAAACAACTACAGAGAAACAGCCAGTCGTCTCACGGATGGTCTCGTTAACTTACATCGGTAATATAAAGCAATCGGTAATAAATTGAGATGATTTCATAACCAGTTAAAAACTCATTGTAGTAGGTTTAATCTACATATATTTAGTTATGAAAATAGGTGCAATGTGTCTCCAATTTAGATGTCCTCAAAAAACAGCGTGTGCACACATACAAAAAAAAAAAAAAAAAAATCAATTGTGGACTCTTTCTGAGAAGAAGATGAAAGTTTCCACACTGATGGAGTACATGGAGTACATTTCAAAGATTAGAGGAAATGGCATCTATCCAGCGGAAGGTGAAAACATTGTGTCATCTTATTGAAGGTAAGACAAATTCAACAAAATATCTTATCTGATGTCTGGATAAAAGTGTTTTTTTTATTTTAAATGTCATTACAAACACTGTAGTATTAATAAGAATACACTGGATGCTGTTTTCTCCTGTTTTTAAAGGCTGCAGGGCAGTAAAATAGTGTCTTTTTCTGAACTTACCAGGCTGTTTTAATATTTGCCTTTATACACTTAATCAGGCTCATTACTGATGATGATTTGTCAAAAATGTAATTGTGTTAATATTTTGTGAAAGCAGCAATAGTCATCCCTACAATATTGATTCAATATTGATATATTTGGTCAAAAATATTGTGATATTTGATTTTGCTCAGGCCTATGGTAAATGTGTTATGCACCATTCTTATTTGACTCTGCATGCAGCATAATTATAGCAATCCAGTGTATTGGAATTTACGTGCCAGTACAAAGCACAGAGGTGATGTTAATTAAGGTCTGTGTGGATTCAGTGCTTCAGGCTTACGGTAGTGATTAGGACTGGGCCAATTCACATATGTCTTGTTTTTCCCATCTCATTAACCCATGTATAATGAGGAAAATAGTTAGGAGTAACATATACAAAATTTGTAGTAAATACATAACATGTAGGACTACAAAATACTAACATGGTCCTTTAAGTTTGTGAGCAAAACATATGCTACCAGTGAACACCTTGCAGAGCTCATCTTGGCTGTCTAAATGTGCTGCACTGGGTGATATTTATGCTTACAGGACTGAGACTTAAAGTCAGGGGCCCTGCTGTGTGTGCTGTGTAGCTTCTCAGAAAATGCTTGAACCTGTTGTTTTTGAGATAACAGGAAATGGTCCGCTGTATTAAACATATTAGTACTCATTTAGGAACTTGCTTGTTTTAATAGTTCCCTTCAGTGTTTTTAATTACCTGCCCCACAAATACAAATACTTGGACTGGACAGAAAGTGGACACAGTCATGGATTTAAGCCCCTTTTACACTGAACAAAAAACACTCACTAACATCTGTTTTTTTTTTTTTTTCCTTCAGTGTGAAAGGGCACTATCCACACTGACTTCCAGATCAAATGACTCTGCAGTTTTCACAGATATTTTCTGGCTCCGGCTCCAAATGGCAGGGATGGAAACATGCCACCTGGATGGACACGCTAATTTTTGCCCATTTGGCGGAGAAAATAAAGGCTTCTTGTCTCTGTCGGTCATTCCAACTCTTTTCTACTTTTTCATACACATATGAAGCTTGACTTGATTTGGTTTGGCCCAGCACAGCTAAGTTTGCACACGCTTAAATGTGTGTATTTACTGTTGAAGCGCTAATCTTTAGTTGCGCCTCTGAAACGTGGCTAAACGTCTTATTTCCTGTAAATTCTTCATAATAAAAGTCCCCAGTTATTTTGTTATCTAAAAGCTTTTATTGTGGAGCAGCAAAGATTCAGATATTTGAAAGACCAAGCAGCAACGCAGGAGAGAAACTAAACTTCAAACCATAGAGATTCAGTTAGAAGCTACAGAAATACTGAGAGCTGAACACTTAAAAACCGCTTTCTCTCTGCTCTCCTGCACAATCACAAGCCAAGTCTCGGCTTTCCGCTGCACATCAGAAAAAACATAGGCAGGCAAACTCATCTACTGGCAGTGGGAAAACAGTGCCTATTTTTGGTGGGCTGAAAGGGACTGTATTGAACAGTACTGACAGGAACTGCTCACAACAAGGCTTGTGGATTATCTTGAGTAATTGTGATTTTTGGAAAGAGACGCTGGTTTTGAATTTTTCAAATGTGCTTTTTGGCCCTTTGAGCACCACAAGCTGAAAGCCATTTAGTCTCATTATATTGAGAGAAGGCAGACATCTCTACAGCCGATATCTCCAAAACTCTGCAACTCACACCGAAATAAAAATCTAAGCACTACTGGCCAGGTACTTTGATTTTCGTGTAAACTGTCCCTTTAAAAAACCTGCATATACAGGGTCATTTTGGTGTAAAAACAGTATTAGAGGACAGCGGCCCAAACAATGAAAAAGAGCAGTCCAGTCAAACTAATGTGCACACACGTACACTGAGGAACAATGAAAATCTGCAAAACCTGTATTTCCAAAGCCCGAGCTGTGTGCCAATCATTCCATTAGGGATTGCATTGGCAGATGTCTTGGTCTGCCTTCTGTGTGAGAATGTGCGTGTGTGTGTGCATGTGTGTGTGTGTGTGTGTGTGTGTGTGTGTGTGTGTGTGTGTGTGTGTGTGTGTGTGTGTGTGTGTGTGGTAAATGGGGCGGCTGGGGTAAGGATTGCATCCATCTTGCAGTGTCCTGACAGACAGTCCCATCCACCGCCTCTTTTTTGACTTGCAGAGACGTAACAAAGTAGAGAGGCAAAAATGTAAGACCCGGTAATCAGGACCCATCAAAGCAACGAGACAAATAAAATGAAATGAAGGAGGAAAAAGACTGAGGGTGACTGGTAAAATGATCGCAAAGATAGTGCTAACTGGCTAACATACTGACCCTGATCAACTACTCTATTGATCACAATGATTAACCAGCATCCCCTCGCTCATTATGGACATTGTGCTACGCATCTACCCCGCGTCGACAGGCCAGATACGCTGATACAGCATCTAGTGATTGACCAACAACTAATCAGCCTCAGTTGACGTTCTATCTATCTACAGCCTGTACTGCTCTAACGCAGGCTTGGTCTTGATGACAAAGGGCTGAATGCCTGGTACCATAACTGAGAGACAGACACATGACATCTCATTGAAGGAAAATAAGCACCGGACCAGAATAACAGAAGCACCTTTATGATGAAATTCTCTGAAATACAATAGCCGTGCATTAAATATTAACTTACTTCAAATGTTCAGTTTCTGTTGAGAATGAGATTTCTACTTTAGTTGCCCAACTCAGCCGGAAAGTGTTACATTTTGTCCGACTCATTTATTTACATTAAACATTCGAAAGATCTAAAAAATTAATGTAACATTTAAATTAACAATACAACGCCAACAATTTAAACTTTCATATATTGTCTCAAAGTTAGTAGTAAAACTGCTGTACTGGATTCATTTTGCTTGTCATGGTAGTACACACTTTGCGGAGGCCTTATAATCAGCAATAGTGTTCTAATCTATAACATTTGAAAAATAATCATTTAGGAAAAACATGCAGCATTCTTAAACATATGGGATGCTGTCTTCAGCCTGATATAAAGCTGTGCAGAGTGCAGCAGTCTTTGCTAATTTCTGACTTACACAGTTGTCATTTTCTCGCCAAGTGCCCACATTGTGTAGGTAGCAAATGTACTTGTGCCCATCTTGAGGCAGTAGAAGGCGGCTGTGCCACTGACCAACAAAAACATGGTCCAAAGTCAAAGAATTTGCAGAATATTCTTGCTATTTAAAGGGTGTATTGTTCAGACAATAAAACGCACACACATAGGTGAGTTTATAATACGTGTACACTCTGCTTCTAGGGCACTGCAGTTCATCTGTGAGTCATAAAAATTAACATTCTCATTAAAAGTGGATGACTGTAGGAGGATGAAATAGGGTGCACATTTACACAAGAGGAACAGCAGCTGTAACTTCAATGTTTGTTAAATCGGAGAGGATCGGTCAGGATCTCATGTTAGTTATCTCCACCAGGCATAAGGCGTGCAAGTGTGAATGATCAAAAGACCTGGAGGTTGTCTGGAGTAATCTCAATTACTACTACATCGATCAGCCTAATTTTTTGTGCACATTCCTGACTGTATGCTGAAGGACCTCTGCGATTCATAATTTTTGGAAAACCTTTTTTGTATGTTTTCGGGTCATCCCATTCTTGCGAAAGAGATCTCACGAAGGCCTTGAGGGAATTTCTTGATTTTCTCAACTATATTGTCCATTACAGCTACTGCCAAAAAATATGTAATTAAATTACAGTGACTCATCAAAATGAAAATTACTAAGAGGCTACATCCAAATATTCTTTTCAGGCTGCCTGGCAGGGATCAACACTATACTGAGAGCACTCTTCAGGTTAATGCTCTGCGTTCTTCTACACATCCAACAAAGTCTTGCACACAGTCAAAGTTCATAAAGTGAAATTGTTTGGAGTAAAACAGCCATTTAAATCCTGACTTCCATCAGAGCTGTCTAAAAACAGATTTCCTCCATTTCCTCTGGAGAGTTTCCTCTTTCCTGTCAAGTATATAACTGCAATTTTAAGTTAAATATAAGCACTGTTTGCAGCAGTGACATTACTGTTCACATGGAAATGTTAACAATGACTGAAAGCAGCCATTAAATCATAAATGATGTCGTGAAGTGCCACCTTTTCAGGTTATTTCTTTATTGTGTGTTGTATTTATATAGTGTTTTCTTCAATAATTTATTTAAATGATTAGAGAGGCTGCTTTCAGTTATTAATGTAGTAATGTTTTCATGTGCACAGGAGTATCACATAATCATGCTGCTGTGTATAAAGACACTTCATTGTATTTCACCCACCTGCAACCCATCCACTATTTATTATAATGTTATTTTTTATGACCAGGCCCGCCCAATCTGCAGATCAACCGCAGTGCACCTGGAAGATGACATTCTGATTTTGGTTTCTGATTTGTTCATTCTGATCCCCGCCCATCAGGACAAATCTGGGGGAGAAGAGCAAAAGGCAGTGTGGCCCTCATTACCACTACTGTGCCCTTGAGTAAGGCCCTTAACTCCAGCTACTCAGTGGCCAGCAGATGAGACTGTGGTTGTACTGGGCAGCTTCCAGGGATGAGTGGGTAATTGTGTGAACGTAATCAGGGTGTTCCCGCAAAAGAAAGCATCGCTTTCACTTAACTCTCTCTGAATAAATGAAGGTTAAAGAAGATAAAAATCATGGTATGCCCAAAAAATGATTAATTAAGGGACTAAATACAACCCCTTCACGCCCAGATTATGCTCCATTTAAATAGCAAAGTGGAGCTGGACACGCCCTAAATGCACTTGCACCATGCAACTTACACCATGTGCTATGGATCATCTAAATAGGGCCCACAATGCCTCAGTCCAGCAGCAGTGCACAGCTGTGTTTTCATTTGTCTGGAGGCTCTTGCTTCTCATAAGCAAGAAAAAAAGTATTGTGTTAAATTAATGTAGTTCTGTATGAAGATTTAATGTGCCTGGGACCAGAACACAAAGTACCAGGCTGCAAGTTCTGTTCATATTGTTTTTAAAAAGAATCAGGATCAATTTACATAGAAGTGAATGCTGAGATATATAACAATGAGAACCAAAAAGTGCTACGAATCTTTCCTATATAATGACCTTTTCAGATGTTTTTTGAACAATGATAATATAGATGTTGATTGTAGTGATGTAGGTAGATTGTTCCAAGGAGACGGTCCTGTATATTTCAACATGTATTGATATACAGGACCATTTTTCAAACATACTTTTAATCTCGTTGCACAGAACTGTGTTGTGTAATGATTTATAAATCAACCTTGTACCTTGCATATCTATTAGAAAATCTTGTTTTCAGGTCAGACTTTCTGGTCAGTGCTTGAAGATTTTCACAAATGACCCATGCCAAGCAAAACATGTCAGCTGTGAAGATAATCACTTGCCCTGTGCCAGCCCTTTTCCACATAATGTGCACACATGGCTGACCCTGATCTTCAGCTGGATAACTACGGGATTCGTTTGACATGTAGCAAGCGTTTCTAAAAGCTGCACTCTGCATCGCTGTTTACAGCATATAATTGTTATTACAAGCTAAAAAAAAAAGAAGCTTGCAGCGATCTCACCTTTAAAATCAATAAACTCAAAGCAACACTTAAAGCAACTTACAGTACGTTCTGCGAGGCTCCAAACTGCAGCAGCACTTTCACAATGGCCGGGTGTCCGTTCCTCACAGCATCATGGAGAGGAGAGTCATTTTTATAGCCAGGCGTATTCAACAGGGCTCCCCTTGAGACCAACACCTCCACAACCGCCAGGTGACCCAGGTTACAGGCTTCATGCTGGAAAAAAAAAAAAAAACGCAGTAATGCTCAGAAGTCATCCTGCTCTGCTTTGATCTGGTTTTTCTCTGTCATCCTCAGAATACAGCCTTATTCTTAGAATGCATTCATTCATTTTCATTCACTGGAATATTTTTTTTTCTCTGTGCTATTTTAGGTGAGGCAGGATGCTTCAAAGAATTCAAATTAATGTAAATTTTTACGGGAATATTTTAGGTGGAACATGTAGTTGTTCCTTGGGGGGATTTTTGAAAATATTGGGTACTCATAATTGCCAATCAGATATTACAGCTTAACCACACTTCATTAGTTTTGTGGAATTAAACTGATACTGAGAAAGATGTTATGACGTGAACACTTAAATATTATCCTGATCTGCTTTTCTACTTTTCTAAAAATGAACATGAACGAGGGATATGGCTTAATAAAAGCGAGTGTTTTAAAGGTTATGTTTGTAATTTGAACCTGACAGTAATTTGACGAAGTTAAAGTCCAGTTCAGTGACAGTTTTTCATTCAGGAATGAGATTAAGATCCACTGCAATGTATTTAAATACAGCTGTGAGACTTTAAATAAATTGGGCACCTGAGAATTTCATTGAGAAGTTTGTTTTTATTTCAGTTCATTTTCATCTGTCTAAGCAGCACAGGGCATGTTTTTATCCTGCTTCTACTACACAGAATATAACACATTTACTTGTCAAGGACTGTGTAGTTATTAAATCTCAAGTGCGTAGAAAACATTTATTCGCAACATGAATCAGCAATTATTAAGGAGAATATGCAGCTGTATTTAGGTCTAGGTATCGTTCAATAAAGTTCCCATGCCGTTACCTTGGCTTCAATACTAGTTCCTGAATGATACTTTTTTTCTATACCAAATTGATTTTAACAAAAAGAAAATTACACATTACAACTAGTCACTTTAAAGGAAGAACCTGGTGGTAAAAATACAAAAACAAAACAATTATCTCTGTGTCTGAGCACAACAGTGTGTTCATCTCTGCAAGTAAATAGTGGGTTAGTAAAAAATATGAGTAAGAGGACACTTAAGGCTGTGTTTTCATGAACCCAGCACTCAAATGCGCCTACTATAAATTATATGTGGGTGCATCAGAGGCTCTGAGACATATTGCCAATCACATGCACAACTTTCACTCTCTATAAAACACAGCAGAGCTCTACGTCATTACGCAGTGACAGTTTGGGGTCCTGTTGAGTTTTCCCCAATAAAACAGGCCGTCTGTTTCGTGCAGATGTTTAAATATAAAAACAGCAGCTCAACTATCCTGCCCGAAGTAGATGGTGACTCTTTGTAGTTGAATTTATTTTTCAGGACATGTTTAAGATCCTATGGTAACTATGATTTCAATGCTTTCCGTGCGTAATAGTGTACTTTTTTTTATTTCTAATCACAATGAAACATACAATAACCATCTGCAGTTAAAAGAAAGTAAACCATAAAAGTAGTCTAGTTTTACTGTATTAATTAATTTAAGTTTATTTCAGTTAAATTTGACAGTTGCAAAAATAATTCGTCACAATCTGGGAAAGAAATTGTTGCCTTTTTAATCTTCACATTGCAACATAAATATGATCCTGCTAATGATTCAGAAATATATAAAGAAAACACTGGGAACACCACTATTAAATATAAACTGAACAATCTCAATCACGTCATTTTGGCAGGACAGCTCAAAATGTGCCAGGAGCTGAAGGCAGGAGGTCATGTCAGAATACTTCAATAGAAAACCATCCTTCAAACTTACCATATTTTTCATACAGGAACCACAACAGAACGATGCATCCACAAGCACTTTAACAGAAACTTTCCAAATTCTTTTTTTTATCACAGATTATTTAAAAAGTAAGAGGATATTTCTGCTATGGTTCGTTCTAGCCCAGGGGGGCATGCATAATTATTAAATTAAAACTTGCCTCTCCCAATTTCCAACCCATACAAACTGAGTTTTACGACATGTTTCATGTAATGTTGGGATACTCTCGGCTTTCTTTAATCGTCTGTAGGAGACAAATGTTTATTTGGCTAACATTGAGGAACAATAATGCATAGATTTGTAAAGCACATTTGTTTGATGTAACAAGTTTAGGCTTGACAAACACTATACACAAACAAATTTCAAAAGGTCTTTAAACTTTGTAACCCCAATATTAGCTCAGCAATAAACCACATCAGGTGAAAGGGTGCCGACTGAAAGTGCAGGATTGAGAAAAAAAAAAGCAGACGAGGGAGGTCTAGATGATTGTAACATGTCAAGTTAGACAGCTCCTATCCTTCTCAGATGTATACATCTCTGTCAAATAATAATATGTCACGCTCTTGGCTTATTGGTGGAAATTTGGGATCAGCTACAAACTGTCAAAACTCAAATCGAAACCTCATGTTTGAGTGGAGCTCCTTGACAGCAAGTAACTACGTTAAGTGCTGCAATAAGATAGCGGCAACCACCTCCTGCTTATTCTCAACGGAAAATGGTTCAGACAACACTGAGGGATTTTACAGTTTGCCATGTGGAGGCAACAAGCACAGGCCTATATATTTGGGGGAAGGCAGCATGCTTAAAATGTAGCAGTGATAGGCGTTAAGTCTTTGTGACTTTGTTTCACAATGGCATGAATAGTACAGACTGCTTTTTTAGGGAAACTTCTGTACTTTTCATGTGAATGTCCAGTCAGTGTTGGTGTTAAATGATGTCAAATTAAGCAATAAATTCCTCAGCGTGTGCGTATATTGACCAAGAAAACTACAGGCTATGGATGAGAAAGCCATACGTCGCGTAGCACGCCGACACCCCCCTTTGGATGAAAACTGTCAGTCAGTTTGTGTGTTCAGTGGACTTCAGACTTCAGAGGTTAGTAAACAAGGTTACCGAGTAAATGATGTGTGCCGATTGTGCCTGTAGATCAAAGAGAGTCAGAAAAGAGTCTTATTGATGGTGTAACTAAAGTTTTTACTGAGAAAAAATGTGGCTACCATAAAACACCTGCTTTTAGAATGGAGTTTGGTTCAACAGTACCAGCACGGTACAGCAAGTGAAGTGTCTTAATAATATAAAAAAATGAAAATTGTCTGAAATACAGATAAGAAAAACTGAAAGGACCCCTATTCCTTTTCTTTTTTTTTTAATGTCACAACGCCAATCGTTGATCGGAAAAAGACAGAATAATTGCTCACCAGACTGGTCAGAGAATTTGGGCTCCTATTAGTTAAACAGCAATATGTTTTTTTTATTTTATGCATTTAACCTGGCAAAGATCTTGGAATTTGTATTGAACATGAGTCAAACTAAAGTGGTTGTCTTCACCCAAAAAGGGGTGAGGGCATGATGTAGGAGCAAAGTACTTGGATGAGTTTCTCTCATCCATTTCAGCTGGGATTTCCAGTCTCCACCTCTGGGTGACCAGGGGGCGTGCTAGATGAGTATTTTTGTCACCTAATGGTATCTTTTGGCCAACAAAGTAATGGGTTTAAGCTATGGTGGCGATAACATGGCATTGCTGCAGGGAAACTCCATTTTCTCAGTCAATAAAGCACGCACTGAGGAATTTATTGCTTCAACTGACAACATTTACCATCAACACTGATTGGAAATCCACTTGAAAACTGCTGAAGTTTCCCTTTAAACCTGCTGTTAGTTCCAGTTCAAGATAGGTTTAATGCAAAGATAAACTGCACAAACAACCGCTTAGATGGTATAAACATGTGTTTCGATGCAGAAAAAAGTAACAAGAGTTCTATTTAGAGAGGAAAACTAAACCTGCATGCATATTCATAACAGCGAGATGTAAATGTTGGGTAAATGTTGCAGAGTTGGCCAGAGAAGAAAGGCTACAGTGAACAGCAGAGAAATTACTCTCTGTTTCCTGCCAAGGGACTACAGATGGAAATTAGCTTATAGCTAACTCTGGTACGGCTAAGTAGCTGTGCACTGTCCCTGTTAAATAAACAATAAATAAATAAAGTAATAAATAACAAGCCTTTGAGCAGGAAAAGTTTTGCCATCAAAGTCTGAAAAACCACGAAGCAACTGTGTTTTGTTGATGAAACATTTTGTCAGAGGTTTTCCTCACAACAAATAAAGCTTTCACATGTATCACTTGGTGTATTAGTCTTACCAGAGGTGTCCACCCTGCATTATCCTTCAGGTTAGGGTCAGCCCCCTGGTCCAGCAGTTCCTTGACAGCCTCTACATCTCCCTGCAGGATCCAGAGAGAACAACAAACCTGAGGTCAGAATTGCAGGCCTGTAAATGTAACACTTCAAACACAGCAGCTGATCCCAGTGTACCAAAGCCCCGGTTGTTTATCAATCACACTCCACAATGGGCCATTGATTACCTTGTCGGGGATCCAGAGAGGGATTACGGCTATGTTTACAAGGATTACTGCAAGACAGTTCTCAACAGACCAGAACATAACAGTCCGATCATCTGAAGACTAATATGTTCAACTGAGGGGCAAAAACCCACAGGAGGGGGGGGGACATTTAAACCAGCCGATTTATCTTAGATGCATTTTAAAGGGATAGTTCAGATAATCTGAAGTGGGGTTCTAAGAGGCACTTATCGATAGTTAGTGTATGAGCTACAGTAGGTGCTGGTTGGCACACCCCCAGTTAGGAACAGCAGAGAGGAGTGCCAGCATGGATGCTAAGCATGTACTGCTTGGACAGAATCAGCAACAAGTAGTATTTTAGACATTTAAAATTGGTCCAAAAAAAAACATCTAGATCATTTTAAGTATATGTTATATTTTCATAGCTTTAATTTGCCGTCAGACAGCCTTTTTTGATGGGAAACCGCAGTTATACAAGCCAAATACAGCTTTCTCCAAAGCAACCAAATTCCATAGACAAAATCAGTCATTTTAGCTCGTAAAAAATGGATGTTGCTGGTCTACTGCTGCCTCAACCTGGTTGTTTTTTTGGTTTATTGTGTAACTTCAGTGTTTTGAAAGGATAGTCCAGATTTACCAAAGTCACACAAAAACACAAACGGACAGATCAAGGCAGCGGTACAACTCCTGTGTGCAAGGTTAAATTACTGATTTAGCCTATGGAGATTCGTTGGTTTGGAGTAAGTGATATTTGGCTTATATAACAGCAGTTTCCCCTCAGAACTGTCTGATGGCAAAGTAAACTGGTATATATTATATTCACTTCCACTGATATTGACTGACCTCTTTTAAGTGGCTAAAAATACTTTTTGTTGGTAACCCTGTCCACAGCAACACACTGAATGGCTTCATGCTGGTACTACTCTCTGGTTCTTGTGACTGGGGGCGTGCCGACTATCGACAAGTATCTCATAGAACTAAACATCAAATAATCTGAACTATCCCTTTAAAGGGCCCCATCTGCATGCAACGTTTACATAATTTTTACTGACATATCTTTCGAATTTTGTTAAGCCATTTCTGGAATGATGAAATACAGATCAAACTGTTTTGTCCTTTGAGGTACAATATACTGTAGTTTGAGCTAATTTAAGTTACATACTTACTTATAATTTAAATACCCAATTTATCCACAGTGTTATACAAAAGGGAACAACTTTTTGCTGAATGCAACAGAAAATAGAATTAAGTAAATAAGGTGAATTATTCAGAAACTTCTCAACCTTTATAGCAGCTAGATGCAGTGGGGTCTCTCCCTTGTGGTTCCTCTTCAGGACTGCAGGACTCCCCGTGGTGGGTCGCCCAACAGATGGACTGTGAGTAGAGGGAGATTTTCTACCAACAGAAGGGCTGTCTCCTTGTCTTGAGTTTTTGAAGCCCTTCTCACACCTGGGGCTTGCCAAAGATGGAGGGTTCAGAACAGCTGGGGACATCTGCGATTTTCTCCTCCTGCCTGGGGAAGCTCTGGGTCTTTTTGGGGTGGTCTCGGCCTCCTCCTCCACTCTGGATCTTTTGGAGGCATGCTTTGGGGGAGACGCATTGTCCTGTTTTTCAGGATTGTCAGTTGGTTTGGGGTCATTTTTAGACAGTTCGTCGTGCCGCACAACACAGTTTGACATGCTCTGACCAGGCTGGGTTTGGTCATTCAGTACAGTGCTGCTTCCGGAGTGACTCTCCCTCATGGTGCTCCTGCCAGGACCGAGTTCATTATCACTCCCCTGTGGCACTTCAGGCTGAGGCTCGTCAGACGTGACAGCAGGACTCAGGAAGGAAACTCTCTTACTGGACCTCCTTGCCCCTTCAGCACAGGGCTGCTCCTTTTCTTCTAAGCCATCTACCTCCTCTGTGATCCCCCATTGCTGGTTTATGGCCTCCAGCCTGCTCTTCTTCATTGCCGCCTTTGTCTGTTTTCGCGTAGGCCTGGTGACTCTTTGCACTGACGCCTTCCTGCTAGCAGAATTTTTCTTACCTGACTTCTTCTTCCCATTCTTGTTTACATTTCTGCATGTCTGAGAGCAAGAGGAGCTTGAGTCTTGGGAGGACGAGGTGAAATTGAAAACCGACAGGTCCTCCTGACTTTGAGCAGTAATGGAGCCTGACTGTGTTGCAGCTGCTTCTCCATTAGACCTGCTCTCTGGTACTGTGACCTCTGAAGGTTTCTCCACCACGCAGCGTACCTTGCGGCTGCGGGGGCTGAACCAGATCTTGAAGTTCTTCTTGTGTTTAAGGACCTGGCTCTCAGGTTGTGTTTGAATCTCGGTTAGAGAGGAGTCTGCAGGGAGGTGTGAAAAACAAAAAACATTAAGGCCCTGTTCAGATCTAGGATTAACATCACTTCCCCACGCTGTATGCAAATAAAGACTGGGGTTGTTCTGTCAGTTGACTGTCCATTATTGTCCATTTGGCCATTTATTTATTCCTTTTTTAAGTGCAGAACCACACAAAACTCCTCTATCAGCCGACAATGAGCTTCATGCTTTACCTGCACTGTCAGCAGCTCGGCAGGAGAGCAGCTCTGTGGTCTGCTGGGATTTTATAACTGAACTCTGACCAGGATGATGCACACTTTTCCTTTTTCTGACTGTGTCCACAAATCTGATGTTTTCACATCACAGGCCACAAAGAAAGACATTTATCACAGAGCCAGAGAGAAAGGAAAAGTTTAGGTCCTGGCAGAGCCTCTCCCTGTCTGGTCTGCTCAGCAACACAATGTTTTTTACAAGAATGTTTTGCATTTAATGCCGACTTCACAAAAAGGCACAACTGATTACGAATTCAGCGTGGCTGTTTTACTTCCTCGCTCTAAATGCAAAGACTACTAGCAGACTGCTGGGACAAACGGACATGATGCTTTTCCGCAATGAAAGACATAACTACACTGCTTAACATATAACACTTCCCGAATTCACAAGACGGCCCAAATAATTAAGAGTTTATTGTCATAGGCAGACTGTTTATAAAGTTTCTCCTCACACAGCAACTCTCAATAGAGCAATTTTTTAAAATGGATCTGGGGTTACTCGTGTCTTCACACACATGCTCTGGGGGTGATAGATGCTGTGCATAATTTGCATTACCATGAAACAAATGATGGACATACAGGACGCTACTTAAGTAGGTTGTTTTTCAATGTGGCCTAGGACACATTTGCGTTCACACTGCTGAAAGAATGTGGTCACATGTGGCCAGACGACCTCTGAGTGTGGTCTGAGCAAACAGATCTCAATCCTGCATCCTGAGGGCATTAAGACTGTATTTAGAGCTGTACACTTGTGATTGGATCACTCAGGATGCATGTTAATACCAGGTACGAATAGGTCCAAAGTTCCCTTCCTGTGTGCTATATTTTTTCAGTGTGAACTGCTGCCAAAAAGTCTCTTTAAAAAGAATAACACCAAACTAAAAGTATGCACTGCTTTCCAATAATACTGACATTTGACAAAAGTAGCGAAGCACCCAATAAACCTCTTAAACCCTTATCTATTTTCTGTTTAAATTTAGACAGCAAAACAACCTGCAGATTTGTTCACATTTTAACTAGAGGCCTTAGAAAGTTGCCCTGCCGTTCTTTGTCAAAGCTGGGATCTATTCGCAAACTAAACACTACCGTGGTTAATTGCATTGCATAATTACTGTCATTACCAGGATGCTGGATGGGCGATGACGATAATAAACCACAGGAAGGAGCCACTAATACTGTCATTCAGAGATTAGACTGGTGGAGAAAAATGTTAAATGTTTCAGCCAACAATTGACAGAAGGCAGTGTGGGCAGATAAGATAATAATAAGACACATGGATTTGAGAAGATGGCTTGTTAATAGGGCTGTAGCCGATATCCGAGTACTCGAGTACTCGCTCGGCTTGGGCGGCATTCGAGTGCCATTTCACCTACTCGATACCCCACCCCCCCGCTACCATCTACCTGGTTGTTCTATGGGACTGAGCAGGGACTCCAAGCCAGAGAACAGCTGTATGATGCTGCTGAGCTGCCTGTTGATTTGGATGTCCTTCACCCACGCAGGGCTGTGACACACCGCGCAGCCATCTCCCGCCTGGGGGCCAGCGCAGGACCTGAGCAACAAACATATCTTGAATTAGGAGTCCACTTCTCCGTTCAGTAAGAAGAAATACAATGAGCTTATTGATATACCTTTTAAGACTACTTAGTCATGAAGAGGGGGAATAAACTGAGGCTACAGTTTATTCCTACAGGGACATTAATTGCTGTAAAGACTCTCAACACTGTAAACCATGCATTGCCCAGGATATGCAGTATTTCATCTGTAACAAAAATAAGCACTATAATGAAATTAAAGCATGTTAACTACAAAGTTTCCTCACAATCATTAATGAAAATATGAGCCCTAAAAACATGAATTATTATATTTATATATGAAATAGCTGTATTTCATCCATACGAATGCATTGTGCTTGTACATTAGTACATTAGTTACAAGATTATCATTACTGCTTGGTTGATAACAGAATATTAATTAGTTAATTCCATATAGAATTATGTGATTACTTGATTTTTTGAAAGTATGGGAGTACAGTCCTACTGAACTATACCATTCTTCAAATCTGAGAGGGGGAAGCAAAGACCTTTACAGTCAAAATTATGACTTGTAGGAGCAGGACAAGCATACTATAGGTGTTTTTTTTTTATATGATATATATAAATATATTATATCACTCCATTCTCCTTAGCGAACCAGCAGCATGCACAATACCAGAATCCTGGAACAACAACAGGCTGGAGTGAAGGCATAATTAGCATTATTAATTGCATCTGTGTTTGACAAATAAAGCATGTAAACCACGTGACAGATCTATTGTTATTGAGCATGTCAGAGTAAAACACATGCAGCTGAGCGTACATTACCTGCACAGCATATGCTCGCACGTTCCCAGACACACAGGTTCCTTCATTAAATTTGAGCTGGAAAAGACAAAATATTTGAAAGTGATCAGTGCAGTCAAAATAGGAAAGACCACCTCCACCACTCTGCAAACTGCGTGCTTAGTGCGCTGTTGTTCACAAGTGAAGGGACAGCAGGACTGTACAGCAGCCATGCAACCATCTAGCACATGCTAAAGAATAAATTGGTATCTGTTGGTAGATCACATTTGACTTACCATTCATAACAGTGGAATATGTTTTGGGGGAGTTTGAAATCAAACTGTTTTGATTTTGGGCAAGAGCCTACAAGTAAACAAGAAGACTGAGCGTCTATAGCTATGCTACCAGCTCTGTGAGGCTGTACCTTCATGTAAAATGAAAACACCAACATGCTCACTATGACAATGAAAGCATGCTGATATATAGCAGGTATAATGTTTACCATGTTCACCATCTTAGTTTAACATTTGCTAATTAGCACTAAACCCAGAGTTCCCCAGCATCATTGGGATCTCAGGTTCATATAGTCACCAGCAGGACTGTGGGGCCCCTCTACACTTCTTACAGACTCCTCACCCTCCTGCCATCTGTAACACTCTTTTCTTCCACTCAGTCACCCCGCTATGTTCCAACACTCACCTGCACTAAATCAATCCACCCACCATCGCCCAAATCACACGATCACACACCTTCAATCACAGCAATTTTTTTCATAAGGCGGTATACTTTGGATTGTACTTGCGCTACACCATTAGCAGCGATTTACGCCACTTTCGAGCTGGGAAATGTTACATCCACAATCAGATTTAAAGTGCCGTTTCTGTAAAGCCAGCTTGTCCATCCTCAGCTACCCAGCTGTTACAACTGTATGTGTAGTGTGCACCGCCATGTTTGTATCTTTATTGTTCCCAAGCCAATTGTTGTATTATCTATGATGTATTATCGTGTTTACCATACTGTGCTGTGTCTTCATAACTCTGCACTTGTAGTCTGTACTAGTGGTCCTCTGCTATGTTGTGCAATGGTTTTAGAATTGCACTGGCTGTAAGTATGAGCTTTCATATCTAATAATCTAAGACTTGATTTGAGGTAACTTGATTACAGAGCAAGCTGTGATCCTCCTAGTGGCACAGGCAGCTAGTGCAAGCAGTCATCCGTGCCCTGTACAGGCAGGGCCATTACAGTTACAGACAGAAATCTAAATCATAAACAAGCAATGCAATTTGACACACACCCGCAATACATCACATGACCTATAATCATAATGACAATTCATGCAAAGCACTAACACAATTGACTCTCAAAACACAGTATAGAGTACGCGTGTAGAAAATGTCGATACACTAGAGTACTGTGATACTGTTGTGATACTTATCTGTTCTCAAACACTGTTGCAGCATTGTGACAAATGCCAAGATTTATGGCAGCAGTTCATCTCGTGTGTGATTAAAGCACAAACCAGATAAGAGTGTTGTTATCCATCCTCACCGTGTGATTGCATAAAAAAGGTAACTCTTTACTCAGATAGTATGCCATATGGTGATGTGTTATTTATACCATGACAGTTTTCTAAATTTAGATTTAAAAAAGCAACTATACTTTCAGTAACGCAATATATTACAATACACTGAATCTTAACCGCTGTATCGTGATACTGATTCTTGCCAATACCCAGCCCTAGTGTAGAGTCTATACTGTGTCCATACATGGAAATAATACAGCACAAAATGTATATAAATATCATGAAAAATAAAATAAACAAATTCATAAAGTTGGGAGTTCCACACATACCAAAAGTAAACATTAAATGTCATTTACTGTGTTAAGTAATCCTTTTGATATCTAAGCAGCAGAGGAATCTGTTGCAGTTAGAGGCACTTTGTGGCACCACTGTGGAAGCAGCTGGTTGAAGCTGTTTGCACCCTGTGGCACTGCGTGTTAGCTAGAGGCACTTCTCTGGCTGTTAGCTACGCTGTAATTTGTAAAGTTGACAGCATTAGACTGGCTTAGTTTCGCTACTTTAACTCTTTATTTCATTTCAAAGGCGTCAATCCAATTATTCAAACATCTGGTATTCCAGAGACTTTGCTGAACGACGACTGTTACCATTTCTAAGCTAACATGGTTACGCTCGCCTTAAACATTGAAACTTCGTGTTATTACAATCAGGTGTCGTTGTGAGCTAAATAGCTGAACACATGACGCAAATAACTCAGCTGAGTTTGACGAACAAACATGATGGTACTTGGCGGTAATGTTTACAAAGGACGCTCCTTCAGAACACGTTAACTCGCTTCTACGGACCGTGAACTCACCATTTGGAGCAAAGCAGCAGTCGTCGAAAGTTCTCCACCGCCTCCTTCGTGTTCCTCCAGTCCTTCGTCTGCTCATTAGCATCCATGATTAAGAGGAAATGCTAATTGTTTCCCTTCCCTTATAACTTTTCTTATGAATCAATATTACAAAACAAGCCGATCTCGCTTCCGGGATGCTTGCATCTCCCGCCAAAGGTTTACGGAAGTAGATTGTGACGGTTGCCATAACCACAGCGATGACGTAAGTTTCGTCCCACCCCCCCAAACATGATTTGGCAGCGAGAGAGTGTCACTTTTTCATAATGTTGAAGATAATGTTTGTTACCAAAATATAATTTGTTATTATGAGTGAATACGAGTAACAAATGTCTATAATATGTTGTTAATTTTTTATATTATTGGGAATTTTTTTTATTCATACGTTTCTAGGTCCAGAACCATCTTCCCCTCTTTTCTTCCCTTTTTTGATTGATTTTTAATGTTCAATGCTTAACTCTCTTGCTCTTACAAACAATAAAAAAATCATAACTTTTTTTTTAGAATATTACAGAAACATATTTGATGAAACCCCCTAAAGTCAAATTAGTTACTCTTTTCTAGTGTCTGTGATCATTTGTGTATGTATTTATTTAAAGATTTGAATTTAGTTTTGCATTATTTACTTTTTTAAACAATCTGTGTCTGACTACGGTGACTTATTTGTTTTTTTTATCCTTTATTTTTTAATAATTATTTGTTACTTTTTGTTTTTGTTATCGGCTGTCCTGCATTTCTCCTGTGCACTTTTTTGTGCCTGACTTCCCGATTTTTTGTTGAATAAAGTTAAATTAAAATATGGTAGCAGGTTACTTTTCTCCAAAACCAATATAAAATGCATTATGTAATTATGTTACATAAACACACCCACAAAAGACTGAATTAGATATAATTTCTTTTAGCATCTTTTAAGTTCTTAAGCTCACTTTCTTCAACCTCTTTAGGACCATTCAGCAGACAGATCTACAAAAACTATTCAAGTTGACACTGATGATTTATATCATATAATAGCTGGTCTGATGAATATGTCAACAATAGTTTAATGCAGTGCCTTAGTATTAAGTGATATGGTGAAAAAGATGTATTTATGTGCATAAATTAGCATGAATCAAGAAATGTGTAACAAAATGTACACATTCATCCCTACATATTTGCGTGATCAGCCGACTATTTTCTCCTCACATGAACATCAGGCACGACAAGATTCTTATATTCAAACAAAGGAAGTATTACAAGAAATCAGCTGGAGAGAAATCAAAGACCTCGAATGTGAACTGACAAACATAAGAAAAGCGAGCACAATGGGAAAATGAACAGCGGTTGCATTTGAGAAATAGCTTTATTGGAATGATAAAAAATAGGCAAGATACATTCAAGGCATCTGGAACTGGTCCACAAGCAGGAAAGAGGCCATTAAATATTCCTTACATTCATTCTAAATGTTAGGTATGCCCTTAGAGGAAGTGTCAATGAGCAGTAGGGGAAAAGTGCATATTGAACGTGAGTATTTTCTTTTGTTACACTTCCTCCAGTTGCACAATTACATGTCCCTTCGATTATAAAATACTTAAACTGACATTTTAAAATGTTTATATATTTGGTGCGGGAGTGCTTTAAGATGAGGTAAAATCATGTTGTACAAATACAGTATTTTTGATTTGATATGGTATAATATTGTAGTAGTACACAGTGCCCCAGCCTCAGAGAGAAATTACAAAATTACATTTAATCCTTCATAAATAAGATCCGGAGAATTGTAAGATGTAAGACAGAAGAAAGTCAATAAACATAAAACTTCAATTTACTTTTTTTTCCAGATGTGCATGTGCTCTTCTGCTTTTCATAATAGTTTAATTCAGTAAGGACAGACATGTAGTTTAGCCTTCATATGATCAGTCAGGACACGTTCAAGAAATCAGTTTTTTTGAGACATGACTGCTTTAGTTATTTCACATGTTAAGGACACATTATTGGCAGATTTACTATAAACAGACACTGTGTTTCATTTTACAGTGAACACATGGCAAAGAAAAGATGACAGTCAGCACTATGTTTCTACAGCTTTAATGTGGCCCACGTCGTCACTTTCTTCTTCCTCGTTAATCGGTATGGTTTCCATGCCGATCTTTCCCATGGCAAAGTTGATGAAGACCTGTGAGGGTTTAATAGAAACAGATAATTATTTTTCTCTGAACTCAATAATTTTACTTAATCTGCCGGTCATTCTCCCTCACCGACCCCCCTCTCTGTAGTCTGCCCATGGTATCGATCCAATCCAGAGCCCCATAAGGGCAGAGTGGTTGAAGAATATGAGCACCGGCTGCATATAAAGCTCAGGGATTCTCTCCCTAACTCATATTCCATTTATTTTCCCTCAGGCATCCCCTCTGTCAGTTTCCCTCTGCCTCTTTTAAACTTTCTCAACTCACTCCTTCACTCCCACTCATCTTTCTTCTGTCCCTGCGTCCCTTCCCCACTCTCTCTTCTCTCCTCTCATCTCCTGTCCCTTTTTTTTCCCCCGTCCCTCGCTGCCATCTACCCGCCCCAACAAAACCCCACACTGGTTCTCCCTCTCTCTCTCTGTTTTCTCTTTTTTCTCACCTCATCCAGTGTGGTCTGGCTCACAGAGAAGTGTTTGATCTGCAGAGCATTCTTGTTGGACTCCAGCTGGTCGAAGATGTCAGCCACCCCTCCTGGAGCAACTGGTACATGGTACTCCACCATAGTGGAGTGCTGGTCCTGTGTATTGGGAAAGAATGCAAAGTTAAATGCAAAGTAAACTCCCATCTTCCTCAACCCTGCAGTGACAGAAACATTTTTTCTACACTCTTCATTAACCAATAACCTGCACAGTATATTGTTTATTGTTATGTATACTGAATTTCTGGGATGGTCCGAACTAAAGCTCTGTATAAATGTAATTATAAAAAATATATAGTTCTAAATTCATTCTAACTCAAGTGGACAGGGTCCACACTACAACTATAAAACTAAGGTCCAGACTCCCCCATCCAATTAAGTTAGAATGATTTTATAACTAGTTATAGTTATAGTTAAAGTACTTGGTGTGGATGGCCCTTCATACTTGGCACATAGCAGGTGTTAATGTAATGAGTAGCTCTCTACTCTTCATTAAAGCTAGTACAAGGAGTTTTAGCTGTTTATAAAACAGTCTCAATCTAATACTGATGCCTCTATGTACTAAATATGACCTATGTGAGTTAACGAGACCTTTAGCGAGAAGATAAACTATTTCTGTGTAATCGTTCTTACTGCCTTAAATCGTTCTAACTCAGGTGGATGGTGGTGTCCGTACTGCAGCTTTATAGCTGTGTTGTGGACTCCACCATCCACTTGAGTTAGAACGATTTTAGAACTATATCTTTTATAGTTATAGTTCTTGGTGTGGATGACCCTTTAGCCAGTTAAAAAGAAACTGGAGGAGATTTTTATTAAGATAATTCTATTTCTGATGTTATATTCTGTGGTTATTCTAGTGGAAACACTACCACTTTTGTCCAGTGGGGCCTCCAAAATCAACAAAATATCAAAATTCCTTGTAGTAGCTTTAAGCAAGTCAGGGAATTTTGATGAGGAAAATGCTCACATGGGTGGTGAGGTGACTGATGTCAACATAGTTCACTTTATATGGATTCTTTACAGCTGCACAAATCAATACTGTCATAATAACAATGGATGAAATGAATATGTGTTAAGTGAAAAGGGTCAGTTACAGTGACAAACACAGAGAGCATTATCACCCAATTCTGCAGTTCTCATCAGCTTTTATTTTGTAGCATCTCTTAGCTAAGGGTTTCCCAAAGTGTGGTACATGCCCCTCTAGGGTTTGCCAGCTACCTCTATTGGGTGCAAGAGAAGGAAAATGTAATGGTGATGTAATGGCATAATTTTGCTATTACTTCTACTAGGTTGCTGGTCCTAGTCATGCATGTCTCTCTCACTCTCTCTGTCTCTTTGCTATTTTTTCAAGAAAGCAAAGTTTGAAAGAGCCACAGCCACAGCATCTGAATGCACTGAATGCACTGCCTTCACCATGGCGATGGCTATAAATAGTCTGTTGCTTTTTTTTTTGGAGGTGTGGGAATTCATCAACCTGGTCAGGATTTAGAAGGGGGTATGTGACCTAAAACATTTGGGAACTGCTGGTTTTGCTCATTATTTTGGTTTTACAGCCCACGACTTTGCTCTTTTGGCTCAATCTCACTGGCTTCATCAGCCTTGTTAATAGCTGCAGCGGAAAGTTGTTTTCATCTAAAAAAAATCTCTGATAAACCCACTGTGCGCACCCCACCAGCTGCCAAACAACTGAAAGAAAAAAAAAAATAGCGACTAGCTTGTAAATCACAATGGAGCATTTAGCAGCTAAATAGCGAGACATTTCCCTCAGGAGTTGGTGAAGATCAAAACAGAGCTAAAGGAGAAGTGGAATATTAAACTAACAGGTGGACAGAAACACAACTCTTAATGTTGCTCCATGTCTGCTGGATGTCTACATATGCAAGTGTTTTCCTAACACGTTCGTCTTAACAACTTTATAAGGAGATAATATCAGTAATATCAGCTTGTTCCACTACCCCAAAGTGGCAAAAAAAGATTTATCTAATGCTGCTTTTAAACTATAAAGAGAAGCCATGTGAGGTGAGAGGAAAAATAGTGTGGCTGGGATTTGAATATCATAAATGGATGCTCCCTAGACTCTCTAGAAAAAAACAGAATCATACATTCAACTACTTCACCGAATGCATGGCAACATTTTACTGCAATGTATATTTAATCTTTTCTCTCTACCAAGTACTCTTGACTACTTTGGATAGCTGGCAAAGCTCACCTTGAGATAAGTGCTGGGGAATCGGCGCTGCATGAAGCCAGTGATTGCCTCTGTGTCACAGGAGGCCTCGGCCAAGTACATCTTCACAGTGAACCCGCTGCCGAACCTGCAAGAAAGAGATTTTTTTTTTAACAAACAAAGCAGTGTTATTACATGTCTGAGGGGTGGAGGTGAGGTGGTGTTGAGGGGAGGGTGTACCGTTCTTACAAGTAAAATTGAGCATTCAGTTGCACAAAGGACGACGAGGGGGGTTAAGAATAGGAGAATGGGAGACACAGGGGTAGGGGAGAGCAGTAATGACCGGATTAGAGGATGAGCAGAGGTCACTAACCTGTTCTTAATGTGCTGCAGGGAGCCGAGGCAACGGAACTGTCCTTTCACCATGATGGCAAGACGGCTGCACAGAGCCTCACACTCCTCCATGCTGAGATACGGAGACAAAGAGAGAAAGACAAAAGGTCACTATACTGAGGATGCAGTAATTAGCCATACCAGCTGTCACAGAGGTGAAAAAAGAAAAAATATATGTTTGAGTTGAATTTAGCAATGTATATGTCAAATGTTTCTGTAGCAGGTGTATGTATAGCCCCTATCACTGGACATTTGGTTTTTTCCTTCATTGGGAAAGGATACAATAGGTATTCACTCCCTGGTCAAATTACTCTGCAGCAGTCAGATTTATCAGCTCCAGCTTTGATTGGCAGCGATGTAAACAAGACACCCGGGTAGTACTGAGAGCTGAACCCAAACTTTTAAACCTATTTGTTTCTGTTCTCCGGCACATACATGAGCTGAGTCTTGGCGCAGTTTCAGAAAATAAGAAACAGAAAGGTGAATGGGTCTACTAGCTATGGTTTACCCCCGTTTAAAAAAGACAAGCTAATTTTGCTGTAAAAACTGTATATATGATACTCTTCTAACCTGTGAGAGGTGAGGACCACAGCACATTTTCCTTTGACTTCTTCAGAGATGATCTTCCACAAGTGACGCTTGGTGCGGGGGTCCATGCCAGAGCTGGGCTCGTCCTATGGAGAGGGGAGGAATGAGAAGAGGATAGAAGGAAGTGTGGAAGAAAGAGTGAAAGGTTACGGAAAACAAGGAGTTAATTGAGGAAGGCAGTGTGTTGCAAACAGTGTGCAGTACATACAGAAGGCAAAGGGATAAACAAGGGCAGACCAAACAAGAAGCAGTAAACACAAATGCATAATAGCAAAATAGGAGGGGAGATGGGAAGATGCAGTGTTACAGACGAAGCAAAAATAGGGGAAGGGAGGAAATGAAGACAATAAGAGAGACAATTCAAAAGAGGATGGGGAAATAAAGGAGACACAGTGAAGAAACCAAACAGATGAGGAGAGAAAGACAAAGGAGGATTTGATTGAGACATAAGGTAGAAACAATGCTGAAAGTTACAGGGAAGACCACCCCTGGGTAAGCCTGAGAAAACATACTAATTAACTATATGAGATCTGTCAAGTCCAGGGGATCAATATCTACTTTACTTCAAAGACCCTTTCAGGAGGAACAGTAGTGTATAGTTAGTTTAATATTTGCTGTCTAGTGGCCCGTTAGGCAATTAAATGGGCAGCCACAGCGGCGTGAACAGGTGTGTCCTCACCAGGAGCAGGATCTGTGGATGCCCAATGAGAGCCAGCGCAGTGGAGAGCTTCCTGCGGGTGCCGCAACTGTAACCGTCAGTAATGATGTTTCTGTGGTAGTTCAGCTCCAGCCTCTTCAGTAGGTACTTCACCACCTTTAAAGGAAACGTGCAGGGGATTATACAGTGGATGAACAATGTATCAGACACACATATGAAGAAGGATTACAGTTTTAAATACATTAATCTAAACTAGAGGGCGGCTACACACACAAGGCATTTAATTTAAATGCCAATAGACATCTTTCACAGCAGCCATTTTGACGTGAAATAGCGGAGTAAACACAGATGTTACCAATTAATTAAGGTTCTGTTCCGTTCAACTCAAACAGAGTCAGTGTGCTGCTGCTGTGTATGTTGGCTCAATGGAAAGACTCTACTACACTACATGGAACGGGACCGTAATTAGTATTTCATATCAATATGGCTGCTGGAAAAAAGGTCTATTAGCAGTATGTTTGACCTTTAAAAAATGACAGGACAGTAAGTGCTTTTCATGTGAGTTTTCAAAGCAATATCAGGCATTAACTAAATGATTCAGTTATGTATTGACAACCATATTTAAACATCTTGTTTGATGCTTAGTATGCTAGTTGATAAATGCCCCCAATCTGATTAATTGTCTGCGACATAACCACACCAAACCCACCTGTAAACCTGGCTAACATGCACAGACATGATCTGGTCCAGGTCTGGGCAATAAAACAATAGTAATACATATCAGTGGCACTTCACAGCGGCAATAAGAGAATTGTGCAATAAAATTTTCAATGGTTTTACTTCATTGCATTCAAGGCAAGCAGCCATGGAAGCACAAACCAAATAAAATCAGATAAGACAGAACTTTATTAATGCCAAAGGAAATTTTTGAGCGAGACAGAACGTGCAAAGCCACATTTTTCTACTGAACAAATATCTTAACTTACTACTTAGGTTAAAAGAAAACTAGAGAAAGTGAAAGTTACAGAAAAGTAGATAAAAGAGACGAACAACGAGGAGCAACTCTGGCAGGCTGCCGCCCGTGACAACACAGAAGTGAAATGAAATGAAATATTCCTTTATTAGTAGGCAGCTTATCATATGCCTTCATAATGGAGCATGCTATGAGTTAGACCAATCCTGTATCAGGTGTGTTGTGCAGTGGCACCACTGACATGTGACACAACAACAGAAGCAGTGTGGAGTGAGAAAATGAGTAAAGAAGGTAAGGAAATTCTTAATAAAAATGGACAGATCAGCTCACAAGTGGTATTTTTTTATTTTTTTGGCTTTTTTTAAGTCTTTCAAGTCAATTACCGTGTGGCTAAATTCAAACTAAGGTGGTTAAATTTAATATAAAGTGGTTAAATTCAAAGTAAGGTGGTTAAATTTAATATAAAGTGGTTAAATTCAAAGTAAGGTGGTTAAAATCAAAATAAAGTGTTTACATCAAATCTTTTTTCTCCTCATCTTTAAAACTGGTCACTAAAAATGATCAAGAATTATCGATATCAACTAAAAAGAAACATTTTTATTGTGATAAATTTTTCCGCTGTATCACCCAGCCCTAATCTGGTGTATGAAGGACAAAATGTAAATGACAGAAAACAATAGAGGTTTGAGGTAATAAATCTGCTTTGACCTCATCTGAAGGAATCCTCCAACCCACATCTACTGCAAACTATCAATATAGGAGATACTGTATGTAATGGTCTTGGGAATCTATTGGGAGTCAATACGCATAATGATTTCTGTGCATGGCTCGATAACCATAAAGGAATATGAGACAATTTCATAGACTAGTATGCTGGTCCCTAGTTTCATGCACATGAGGATAAATTCAACCCTCATCTGTGGCTCCGGGAGATCTAAACAACACTTTCTAGGAAGTTGATTTCCCATCCATTTAATCTATCAACTGGAGGCCCTCTATCTGGAGAAAAAAAGTCCAATATCGCACTACACACAATCCAGGAAAAGGTGCATTTACAGAAAGCTTTTCTGAGGGCAAAAGGTGGCCCCACATATTATTGGCTACTTGATATTCATTTCTATTATTGCCTCCTCCATTTCTGTCGTGTATATCTTCACTGAAAAAAAAAAGGTATCCATCTGTCCTTCTTCCATGCATATTTAATTCTATTTGTACAAGAGTGACTTGGTGAGTTTATTCTATCTAAACTCCACACTGTCCTGAGATTGCAGCTTGAGAGACCAGGAACTGACGCAGCATAATCTGTTTGGTGCATATCAATTTACCCCGTGTGTTAAACCACACTGAGAGCAGGAATTAAAAACCCTTTAATGGCTCATAACCATTTTAGTCAGTTAAAAATCTATGTGCTTGCCTATTAATCACATGAAATAGTGCACTGTAAATACCAGTTCATTTTCAAATAGCTGGAGGTGATTTCCCATCGGTACGCTTTAGCCTTTTTCCCAGCAGTTGGCGAGTTTAGAAGTCAGATCAATGAAGCAAGTCAATGTAATAGACAGCTTTCTGTGCTTTTATTCCGTATGAGAATTTTCCTTTAGTGTTGATTTTTCCATATGATGCTGTAGGACATTACACACTTTAGGCAAACACACAGTTTGAGCAGCTAAATCTGAGTGATTAGCACTAACAACACAGCGTATACCTGACTGACTGAGATCAAAATATGTTGTTTTTTTCATGTTCTTTCATGAAAGCCCCTTTCTATCACCTTTGATGTAACAGCTCATTAAGCCTGACAAAACCATGTCAATGCGAAATGACCCCATTAAGGCTTGTCTCATTATCCACAGCGAGGGGACTGTCAGTGGGAGACAACATAAGAGAGACTCTATATATAACCTCAACTTTGTGAATTAGCCCGACGCCGATGCTGTGGCCATTATAACCATTGTTGTCACTATCCTGACCAAAGAAGACGAGCTGTATGTAACAACAGCAGCGATGCCGATTAGAGCCAGACGGATCCATTTCTCTGCTTCACCGTCTGTGCAAGTGTGGTGTGTGTGTGTGGTGTGTGTGTGTGTGTGTGTGTTGTGTGTGTGTGTGTTGTGTGTTGTATGTGTATTCTGTTTGTAGCATGACTGAGACTGTCAGAGACAATCAATGTTTTCTGCTCCTTCACCCTAAATTGCAAAATGGTGTACACTCCAAAAAATAATGGTTCCCAAAGGTTCTTCCTGAAGGCCTGATGTTCTAACCTGAATTATTTGCTTCTGGAGAACCCTTTTTTGAAGAATTGTTTTGCCAATATTTTGCAAAATGTCAAAATGTTTAAATGTTTTGTAAGACTAAGTGTTTTATTAAGAAAACCTTTCTTCCAAAGAACCATTGTTGGAGGAAAGAGTTCTTCAAGAATTGTTAAAATCCTTGAAGAACACTTTCAACAAAAGGTTCTTGGTAGAACCCTCTGGATGGGTTCTAGATAAAATCCCTTGGAATATAAAGAAGTTCACAGTAGAACCTCCTAAGTGTGTTCTCCCTGTGTGGATTCTAGATTAAAACCCCTTGGAATATAAGAAGGTTCTCAGTAAAACTCTTTGCCAGGTTCTAGATAAAACCTTTGGAAAATAAAAAGGTTCTTCATAGAACTTCCTGAGTGTATTCTAGATAAACCCTTGGAATATAAAAAGATTCTCAGTAGAACCCCATGAGTGCGTTCCGGATAAAACAGTTGGAATATAGAAAGGTTCTTGGGAGAACCTCCTGAGTGTGCTCTCCCTGCGTGGATTCTAGATTAAAAACCTTTGGAATATAAAAAGGTTCTTGGTAGAACCCCCGGAGTATGTTCTAGATAAACCCTTGGAATATAAATAAGTTCTTGGTTGAACCCCTTGGTAGGTTCTAGATAAAACCCTTGAAATATAAAAAGATTCTCAGTAGAACCCCCTGCATGGATTCTAAATAAAAACCTTTGGAATATAAAAAGGTTCTCGGTAGATCTCATTTGATGGGTTCTAGGAAAAACCCTTGTAACACAAACAGGTTCTCAGTAGAACCCCCTGGATGGGTTCTTGGTAGCACCCTATCCATTACAACCACAGAAGGGTTCTCTGTAGAACCTCTCACAGGGGTTCTGGGTGAAACCTGGGTGGTTATACCGGATGGTTCCAGGTATAACCCTTTATGTTGGGTTCCAAGTGAAACTGTCTAAAAGGTTGTACCACGAACCAAAAGGGATCTCCTACAGGGACAAGCCAAAGAACCCTTTATGGTTCTAGTAAGCACCTTTATTTCTAAGAGTGTCGAGAGTCAAACAGAGATGGAAGATTTTCTGCAGACAGTGATGGTTTCTTCACGTTTTCACACACCTCAGAGCTGTTTCTTTTCTGTTCCTCTTTGAAAGAGGAAAAAAAAAACTGAGATGAAAATCAGAAATCACATTATATTGTTGACTGGTTGCTCTGCAAATTCGTCTCATGTCAGCAACAGCAGCAGCGAAAGACAGGCACACTCAGTAATCACCACAGAAGTAAGATTGATTAGTTCTCAGAAAGATAAATGGGAAGAATGGGGCTAAAGTGACACGTCAAATGAGATCCTCTCATCATCAAAGTATCGTTTAAATGTAAATTTGTCTGCAGTGAGGCACACAGCGTCGGCTTAATTCTGAAGTTCGGATTGCACGGGCTGACAACAAAAGCTTTTTCCATTTTGCCCCAGATAGTGCAGCTTTCAGCGCACATCACTCAACACTTAACGCGCTCTGATTCAGTATGCATGGAAGCACCAACGGTTACTAGTCCTGCAGTGGGAGTGCACCTTTGAATTTATATCAGATCCGGTGTCATTTTGTGGATGGTGCTGTCACTACCCGGAGCTTTGAAAAGCAGCACAGCAGTATGCAGCTCTTTCTTACCCCGTCTAGCTCCCTCTTTGAGATGCCTCGAATGCGACCGTAGAAGTACAAGTGCTCTTCTCCCGTGAGCAGGTTGTCCAGTGCATCCACCTGGGGACAGTAGCCGATGTTGATTCCCTCGTTACGGCACTCCATGATGTCTACCAACCGCCTGGGGGAAAAAAGACAAAGAAAAGACATATTCTCTTAAATGGCATCCAACACATGGTGTAGGACAGATGGACGTACAGGGTGGTCTATTGGCCCTGCTGTCTGTAGTATTCTGTGTTTTACTCTGCTGGGAATACCCACTAAACAGCTTGACAACACTTATGAGTACAGTGGTGGTTTACACCTGTACAGGAGAGTCTGAGATACAGCTGCTACTTGCTAAATCCCCTACCATTTACGTTCAAATTTTGGCTGATGTGAGGCAATAACATCTCTCATTTGTGGATGTTTGTGTTATGCAAATTTAATCTAGCTCACATTCATTAGTCAGTGCAGCTTGGGCACCTGTAAAAATGAAATCAAAGCTTTGCTTTGTGACAGGTATGTTTCTTTCAGGTCCTCTATAGTGGTTCTCATGAATCAATTTGCAGGGGTCGTCTTACAGAAACTGCCTAATTTGCACATCCTATCTTAACTAACCATGGTAATTAGGGTTAGGGCCTGATTTAGGGGTAAAAAAGCCATTACAGATGAACAGCTCCTCAGTCAATGTTACTACCCTAACTTCACATAGGAGAAATATCTTAAATAAACTTTCTAACTTTAGGATAACAATTAAGATCAATTAAGGTCTTAATGTTCACCTTTCCATCAGTAGTATTAGTTAATTTACTTACTAGCTAACGGTAGTGTTAGCTACCCGTAACTAAAGGTGGCATTTGCTATGTTAACCTGATTGTAGTGTTAGCTAACTGTATCTAATGGTAGTGTTAGCTAACTGTATCTAATGGTAGTGTGTTAGCTAAACAGTAACTAATGGTAGTGTTAGCTAACACTAACTGGGGGTATTGTTCGTTAACAGCAAGTAAACAGTAGCAGTAGTGTACAACAGTAAGTGGCAGTAGTGTTAGCTAACTGTAGCTAACAGTAGTGTTAGCTAACTGCTTAATGGGTATGGCTCTTTTATGGCTTTTACACCATGGATACTGGATACAGTGGAGACTGTGTCTGCCATGTGTTCTCCCTCGAGTTTGCGTTGTTCAGCGTAAATTTCCCCGGAAAAAAACATCTTTGGATTTCTTACAGATGCTACCAACTATGGTTGCCACCTATCCTGTATAATACAGGGCTGTCCTGTATTGAAAATTAAAATGCACTGTCCCTCACTGATACTACTTGGAGTCTTGGAAATAGTGAAAACTGAAACAGTTCCATGAGACACAGTGGAGAAGTATTAAACAGAAGTGGAGAAGTATTAAATCAGAAACTTGATGTCAGTGTTATCCTGGTTGCAGAGATTTTTTTTTTTTTTTAATGCCGACAAATACCTTTAGCTCAAGTCCAGCTGTAAAACCCTGCTTGATTTGTGTCCCCGAGCCTGGGGTGCTGGCAAGGTGTCCCTTATTTTTCCACATTAAAAGTGACAACCCTATTACCAACACCTCTAACATCCATCTTGAAGTGCCTATCGTTAGTTTTGCTCCATTTTTTTGTATATTTCAATGAGAAAAACCAACGGTTGCAAAGGTGTCTAGGTCTGTGAGATGAGAAAAGTATGTGGGTTGCTAGGTAACAGACATAAAAGTTGCTAAGTGATGTTGGATTGAGCATTTAGGATTTCCTAACCTGAGATAAAAGAGGATGAAGTGAGATAAGACAGGATTCTTAAAGTTAGTTAAGATTTGCTTCTGTAATACAAAAACGGGGAAAATCCCATCTTAAATTGTTGCTATCTTAAGACGCCCCAGCATGAAAGCATAAAATATATTCCTGATGTATTTAGGAATGTGCATACAGTATAAACAGAGGACGAAGCAAGAGGGGAAAAAATAAACTTTGCGTTGTACCTGCTTCATGATGAGCAAATAAATTCATGAACAGCTTACCCATCCCAGTCCCTGATCTGTGCTGTGCCATCAGTGGGGCTAACATCTCCAGTCAGCATCTTGAAGGTGGTGGTTTTTCCTGCTCCGTTCACTCCCAGCAGACCAAAGCACTGTGTGGAAACGCTCATTTCTCAGTAATCCTGAAGCATTTGTCCACATTACAATTCTACAATACTACAATGTCACAAGAGGTTGATTATAGTCATTAATTATGCCCCTTTCATTATTCTGCCGACCTGAATTGATTTGATTTGTATTAGTAATTCATACTCCCTCAATGGGTAAAGGCTTACCTCTCCAGCAGGGATGCCCACAGAGAGCCTCTTCACAGCGTGGACCTTCCTCTTGAGGTGTTGATAGACCTTAGTGAGCTGGTTGACCTGCAGGATGTCTGAGCTGGCTGCTCCACTGGCCACCCGAAGGTGCTCAGCCGCCACATCCTCATCCTCATCTTCACGAGCCACCTGGGGCACCGTCTTCTTGCCACAAATCAGATTGCCTACAAGGGAAAAATAACATTTTTATTTTTTTTAGAATAACTAGTAGGTTGTTAAAGTTGTTGAAGTAACTGGTGTAAAAGAAAAAAACACCCCATTAAATGTGTGATTTACTGGAAATTGGTGACAATTTTCTTTTACTTTCTATACCTAAAGTGGTTTGGCTTTGGCTTTGGCTTTTTATTTTTCAAAAAAGAATATGGATTTAAATATTTAAAAAGTGTAATTTCGCTTTTATTGTCTACTTTCATTACTTAAAAGGACTCTGATGCATGTTCAACCACTCATTGGCAAATTCTCCGCTTCTTCACTTTTCACATTCTGGGCTGCAAGAGGACTGTAAATTGCAAAGAGCTGTGTCATCTTTCAGCCAAAAACACAACTTTTGGATGTGCAGGGACATAATATCTGGGAAAACTAAAATTTGTATGCCTCTGCCAATAAGTCAAGTTGTCGTTTATGTGTATTTTTTGGCAACATTTATGATTCCAATGAATAATTTCTAGAAAGAAACAAGCTGTCTTCACTTAGACTATTTTTACAGAGGAGTGCAGACTACTGATAAAGAGCTTCATGTGTTTTGTAGAGTATTATAATGTCAGAGTGAAGCTGATCTTTGACTTTTTGGATATAAAAGGTCATAATTTCATCATTTCATTCTATATTTGTGTGAAATTTGATCATTATTAGATAATGAATTCTTGAGTTATGACCAAAAACATGTTGTGAGGTAACAGTGACCTTGAATCTCTGACATTTAACCACCTAATTCTAATGACTCATCCTCGAGTCAAGGGGAACATTTGTGCAAATTTGAAGAAATGCCCTCCAGATGTTCTTAAGATATCATGTTCACAAGAATGGGACAGATGGACAGAGGGAGGGTCAACCCGATGGTGCAGAGGCATAAAAAAATATCCAAATTCAGTTCAGTTACAAGGCTGGATGTTAACTACAGGAGTTCATGATCATTCACAGCCTCACCACACCGTCTCTGCCTTCTGTTTTCCTCACCTGACTTTGCGTATGAGGAACTTGTTGAGCAGGAGGCGCAGGGTGAAGAAGACCACGCCCTGGATGAAGGAGGAGATGAACATCCAGCCCACGGCATCCAGGGAGAACGGGTTCCGATAGGCATCGATGCCATATCCGCTGAGGATCTGCACCTCTATGTTCATCCTGGCCAGCTGCAGCAGCCCGTTCCCAAAGTTGAACTGGGGGAAGATGAGGAAGGCGTAGCTCATCTTCTTGAAGATCTCCTGGATGACCTGCAGGAGGGACGGACAGAACAGAACACATTGAGAAGGGAGGGGAGGAAGTGAGGATATAAAACTGAGTCCTAAGGTGACCTGAGACCGAATCCTCACTTCCCTGTCACTGGATATATGAGGTATATTTGCCCTCCTCACTCCTCTGTAACTTTATATCACTGCAGCTACAGAGACTGACTGAGATTCATTCAACAAATCATGAACAATCATATATTTAAAGGGGAATTTCAGTATGTTTGAACCTGGACCCCTTTTCCCATGTTTTTGTGTCTAAGTGACTAATGGGGACAACAAGTTTTGAAACTGGTCCAGTATTAAGGGAGAGCACTGCAGCCTGCAGGAGAGACACTGAGGTGCAATGCAATCCCTCTGCACAACTGTGCACCATCAAAGTACGTCCTCTAAAAATATTTTTGCCACTGACAGGCTCAGATTGTTGTTATTATTATGGAAAGGATAGATACAGAGAGAGAGAGACCTTTTTTTAAGCATAAGATATGATTTGTTTAACCAGAAAGAGCCTGACTAACCAGACTCCCTTTGCAAAACTGTAATTTTGACATTGTCGTCTTCATTCAAATGCGACAGAAACAAAATAAAACTCACCAAATACATCTTTGCTCATCTTTCCACTATTCAATCAATCACTAACTCTGGTTGTTTGGTTGAAATGAACCCTTTATTCACCTTTATTTGAGTTAGATGTGAAAATATCCATAGAGGAGCAAGAGGGAGGACAGACATCAGAGAAGCAGAGGGGAAAAACACTGTGTACTACCAGAATATTTTAACATTTACAGGGCTCCTTCACCTTTTCCAAAGTCAAATTCAGGCACCTTTGAAAACAAGCCTTTCCACCACCTTACAGCTGTGGTACACTACATATGGATACACATATATGTGCTCAAAAGGATTTGACCCTATTCATATAAAATCAGTTACTAGGCAAATATTGTCATTTTCAATAAACTCCTTTTAATTTTTTTTCATTTTCAACCCAACTCTTATTGAAATAGCAACCACCCAGCTTGTTGTTATCTGTTCACCTCCCAATCACAAAGACTGACACACTAAGTGTGGCTACATTCATACAGTCTCAAGTGGAGCCGTCTTCATTTTGTGCGAAAAGGCAAAAGCAATTAGGCTGTCTCTGATTTATTTTTTCTTTATCTAAAAAATAAACTATTCAGAGAGTGATTTATTATGAAAGGAATGCAATTACAAGTGTGAGCAGTTTCAAGCACATTTATCCCAAATCCAAGCACTTTTCAAACCTTGAAAACATTACATTAAAATTCAAACGCTTTCAAGGATTTCCAGCAACCCGTAAGAATCGTGCATCTACCTCAGTGAATTAAGGGTTTATTTCAACCAAACCAGAGCAGATAAGTGTAAGACGGTTTATGACCTTATTGGCGAGTTTTATTTTGTTTCTGTTGTTGCAGTTTTGTAAAGTGAGTCTGGTTAGTTTGGCAAAAGCAATAACACAGCAAAAAGGGGCTCTTTATGTAGTGATGTTGTCAGACACTCAGAAGAGCAATGGGAGCCTGTCAGTGGCAAAAACAAGCACTTTTAGAGGTCGACCGCATCGATTTGGGCATTAGTGGACATACTTTCACGATGCGCCGTTGCCTGTAGGGATTACGTCGCAGCTCAGTTTCGCTTCTGTTGGCTGCAGCACTCAATACTGGACCAATTTAGAAAAAATGTTGTCCCCATTAGTATCTTAAACACAAAAATGGGAAGATAGGGTCCAGGGACCTCATTACAGAAAAGTTTCCTAAGTGCTTGTTCCATCTTAACTTAAGTTTCCAAGATAGGAAAAACCCTATCTCCCTATTCCAGAAGCAAGTCCTAAATTTATGATCTGTCCTGCCCTATCACAGACCTCGTATGTTATCTTAATTTAGGAAATGCTGACTAGAGCTTTAAGTTGATTATTCTATTAACACTCCTGTCACGCCTGCATCTGTATTTATAATGTACAAAAGACTGCATGTATCCATGACAACAGCTCTCTCACTTCACTTGTCATTGGCTAGTTCGCTAGCTTGTAAATGGACAAGAAGAGTTGGGTGTTTAATTTTAGCTTTTTGGCAAGTTACTAACCCAAGATACCAAGAATCCTAAATGTCATCCAAAACTAAGAAAAGACAGGATTTCAGACTTTAGAATTTTCTGGAATGAGGCTCGAGATACAAAAGTTCCCCTTTAAGTGTGCATTTAACTTCTACTGCATCTGGCGGATTATACTGACCTCAGGGTGGCGCATCGAAATTTGACCCAGGAAGTAGAGGATCGAGGTGGACATGATGGTGTTGATGCTGATGAAGAGGTTGATGCACACGTAAGTGATGAAGGCCATCTCTGCATCCTTGAAGATGCCTGATAACAGATACATCCAGGGGAAGGTGGCAAACCTGAGGAAGTGACAATGACAGGATACTTTAAACTCAGCATCAAGCAAAAATAAACTCTACACGCCAACCTGAAAAAAGCCTTGCTGTGATCTGGCTCAGTTTGTTTCAAATACAGAAACCCCACAAAGAGAAACACATAATGTGGAAATGGACAATTTATAAAGTTCCCCTCTTCTTCCACAATGACATGTCCTTGCATTTTTTAACTGAGGTGGTTCAGGCCTTTAGCAGACTAAACAGAGCAGCGCTGAGCTTGATGAAAATAGGCACGAAAGAATACTGAAAAGCAAAGGAGGGAAAATACCACACCATGAGGAGGGTAAACATCCAGTCATGACGCCAAAAGAGAGGAAGATAAATTACTTCTCCCCTTATTCCCCCGGTGGCAGAACATCCTTTTCCCTTTTTTTTTGTTCTCTCTTTTCTCTCACATAATCTGCTTGTTCATTTGATTGGGGTGTCTGGGTCAGCAAGACAGAGAGGAAGAAAGAGAAAAAAGAAGTAAAAAAAAAAAAAGTCGGCCTGGTAAAAAGAAAGAGACAGACGCAAACAGATAGAGCCAGACAGAGACAAAGCATCTGCGTGCCATGCCCAAAAAAAAAAAAAAAAAGGTGCTGGGGTAGGCAGACTGCGAGTGCCAAGCCATGACAAGGAACAGAAGCAAGAAGGCTGCGGACCAGACCAGGTGGGTGCAGTCTGACAGATGGAGCGCTGTGATTATTCATTGCTTGGGAGGGAGACATCTGTCTGATAAATGAGAAGCAGAGTGCTGACTTGGCCTCCTAAGATCCAGGGCTCAGGACGAGGCCAACGACAGCAATGGGAAACATAGAAGACTAAGCTTCAGATACAGCTGGGAGATGATGTAAATAATCTCAGTAATCCAGATGTTGGAAACACAGCATGTCATTGGTTTGACTCATTTCCAACAATCTAAATGTCAAAGTCAGATTGATTTTAAAACCCTCCAAGCCCGTTCCATATTTCTCTATCGCGCCTGGGAATGTGCATTATTTTAAAATCATCCCCATTGCATTAAAATACAGAAAAAAAGTGCTCGTAAAAGGTGTGTCCATTATTTTTAGTGGTTTTTTTTTGTTTTTTTTTTTTTTTTTTGAGGTTTTAATATCATTCCGTAGCTTCCCAGTAGTATTCATTATGTATTCAAGTCCAAACATTCAAATTCTGACAAATGTTTTGGCACCAAAATGCTATTTTCCTGAACCCTTCTAAAAACTTTTACCCACATGATTGTGATGTAGGTTTCTGCACAATGATGTTGCTACAGCACTAAAATATGGCCACCTGTTAAGAGTAACCGGTAAGTGCTGCTCACTATACTGTCTGTTGTAACTCTCTTTTGCTGTAGCTAGCCTACTAGCTGCTGTTAGCTCTCTTAGCTGTGAAGCTAAAGGCCCTATTATGACTGGAGTCCGGCTGAACCTGCAGCTCGGAGCATCGGGGGAGTGTTTATGTTTTGCGCTGTGGGAAACTTAACCGGGCTCAGCTGGCTCTGAGTGAACATGGCTGAACTGGGACCAACCACAGTGTCTGAGAGCGATACTGACCAGCTTACAATGGCTCAGGTCAGGACTCTGATTCAGTGGACGATGAACATGGCAGGCCGGGACAGGAGCGGCATGAAGCGGGTAGAAGCGAGAGGCAGGTCTGCCATCAGAGAAGCAGAGGAGAGCGACGATATTTTCACATCTAACGTAGTGGATTAAAGATTTATTTTCAACCAAACCAGAGTTGGTGATTGTTGAACAGTGGAGAGACTAACAAAGACTTTTTGGTGAGTTTTATTTTGTTTCTGTTGAGTTTGAATTGTGTTTTACAGACAGTCTTGTCTTAGTGCATAAAAGAGAGAAACCTGAATTCAGAGGGTGTACAATTTATAACAGACAAAAGGTGCATAAATAAATTCTGTCTTGACATTTTTGTGAGTTTGTTGGACTCTTTTTTGTGGGAGGGTAGGGGAGGAGAAGGTGGGCATCAGCGCTGTAACCTACGTCACTGCTTTCTGTAATGGCTGAGTGGGAGTTTCCATCTGAAAAACCTGGAAAAGAATGAAGATGGACTCTCCCTTTAAGTTGTCATCAATAACCGGAACTGGATATATTCATCATAACATTGAGATCTGAGATTTTGTTTTCCTGCTGTTAAACAGCACATCTACCAGCAAACAGATGCTGTTGTCTCGGGGGAAGCTCGACATAGAGTCAGCAGGGACAGCTGACCAGGTCGCGAGTTTTCCACACTGCGATTTTCTCATACAAGTTGCCAAAACACTATCCACAAGACACTCATAGAAAACAACAAAGTTGTTGTGAGTTTTTTTGTACGAAATCTCATCACATAATCATCATCAGTAAACAGCAGGACCTACTCAGCTCTTCCTGCCAAGACTGAGGTTGTTTTCTGAGGTGAAGTGCGACAAAGAGTTGATAAGGACAACAGACTGGGTTGCGTCTTCCACACATAAATTCAGTGATTTTTCTCATACAAGTGGTCAAAAACACAACCTACTGCCACATTATTGTTGTTTGTTTTTATAACATAGCTATTTGGGGTAAAGTGTGGGACATTTCTCTTTTATTGTGAAAGCCCAACATCAAGTGAAGGACTTGTTGTCTGACTCTGAATGTTGACTCAGGAGGCAAACAGAGAGAAATGTTGTGGATCATATTATAAAATTGAGCTGAGGTTATTTCTTTTCTTTCAGGCAGACTGAGATCTATTTCATCACAGATATTTGCAGCAGTTTTCGTGCTACTTGGTGTTTTGCCTGGTGTTTGGTGAATCAAACTTGGTCTAAAAAGCTACAAATGCCACATTTTTGGTATCAAATTAAAGACGAAATTGTGTTTTTTCAAATGAAAACAACTTGTGAGTGTCAATTTCTTTCTGTTTTTGAGATAGAGTTGTTTGTTTGGGTCTCATTTAAGTGAAGATTCTCTGTGAACTGCAGAAACATTATAGAATTCCGCTGGGGTCTAGACGGTTAAAGCCTTGGTGCCTCCAGACGATAGCTAGCTAGTCATATTGTTGTTGCTATAAGCCCTGTTGCTTCCAGATCCTCCCTCCCTTCCTCCCTCTTTCTCTCTGGCATCTTTGGCTTGAATAGGACAAACAGGTTGGTAGCGATTTTTCTATCAGCCTTTCAGTCCTACCACCATCTGTCTTTGCAAGGAATTCTGAAAATTGAGCTGTGTTTGCGTTTGAAGAACAGCAGCACCCTTATGCTCAGTGCTGTAAATCCAATCTGGTGGTACACAAAGTAACATTCAGCAGAGGCTTGAAAACACTGAGTATGTGAGGACATGCTTTTGAAAGAAAACCTGTATTGATCACATTACCTCGCCAAATCCTTTGCAAGGAACACATGGTCAATTTGATTGAGGTCGGGTGATTAACAACACCCAAGAAAACCACAAACAACTCCTGGGACGGTTTGGGTGTATGGCGAGGATCATTGTTGCTGCAGAATGGAGCTTCATCAATTGAATTTTGATTCGTTCGCTTGGATCCGAGTACAGACACAGACTTTGCAGTCACCATGCTGTTGTCATCAGCAGTGGCATCACCAGTTCACTGGTGGATTCAAAGGCAGCTATACATGCCCTCCATCTACGTCATATTTCACAGATGTATCGTCTGCCTTGGATCATTGTCTTTCCATCATCGCATCTCTCTGGGAAGGTTTGTGTGGTTACTAGGGGTTTGCATCTTGTGGGGGCAAAAGTTTTGGCTACGTTCACACTGCAAACCTCAGCACTCAATTCTGATTTATTGCTCAGATCAGATTTTTTTATTGTGGTTGTTCACAATGTTTCAAAATGTGGCCAAAATCAGATGCCAGTGTAAAGTGGTCAGGGTCCAGAACTGACCGAAAGAACAATAACAAAGTCTTAACATGCAGCATGCCTTTATGTCTTTATTAAGTCTTTATGGTTTAATTTCTAAGCTGATGTGCAGTGGAAGCCAGAGAATTCGTCAGCAGATTATAATGAGGACGAGGGTGAGGAGAAAGAGAGCCAAATTTTTAATTATGGCTTTTTGTGGAGCAATGACTCCTGCTCCTCCTCTTGGCTCTGTTTTCAGGATCTAAAAAGTCTAGCCTCTGACGGGAGACTTTGGCCAAACACAGGTCGGTAAGATAACTGATAAATGAGTCTCATTTCCAAAACACAAGTATCTGACAACCGCGGAATGAGACTCAACAATCAACCATCTTTTTCCAGAGTCGCTTACTGCATCTTTAAAGGAAAACTACAGTTTATTACAACTTGGGTTTTCAGGCCATTAGAGGATGTTACCATGTCATGATGAACAGATTACTCAAAAATAGTTGCTGAGATCTTGAGCGCAGAACACAGTATGCGCCAGTGATAAAAGAAAATGTCCAGTGGGTAAGCAGTCAAATGATCCTACAGGTTGAAAACAAACCTCCAGGTTCTTAAAATAAAGTGATGAACAACAAAAATTACAACAGAAACTGTTTGTTGTAAACATCCATCAGAGTTTACAGGCCAATGTTGACCTACTTGCAGCAGTTGTGTCGTTGGGATTATTACTGACATTATGGATGCAGCCAGTTTCAGTTTTACCACCAAATAATGAATTCATCAGGACATTCTGTATCCTTATAGAAACCATCAGCTCCTGCATACATCTACAATACTGTGCATAAAGTATTCTTACATAAGCATACATAACACCATTCTCTGTCCCTGTACATTATAGCAGTCATTCACTGTACTCCACTCTCCCAGTCCTCATATCTCCCTTCTCTTGTGGCTAATTGTGTACAAATATACATGCCTTCTTTAAGATATGCTGTATATTATTTTTGGAAGGTTATGGTACTACTTCTGCTCTTATTTGGTTTTCTTATACCAACCATTTTTTTGAGATCTGACCAGTTGGTGAGCTTAATGTTATCTTAACAGATTGAAGGAACTGCAAAAATAAAATTAATGTTGTAATAAAATATAGTTGTCCTTTAATAATGGCACAAACAGCTGATGCTGACATGGCTGATGCAGTAGCTTTGTCTTGGAATATTTTGGATTTTTCTGTGTCATGATGGCCTTTTTCAATTGTCAAATCTCATTTGGTCAACAATGTCGTGAACAATACAACCAACAATGCCAACTCTTCAGTGAGCTTTGTAAATCAAACCCCTAAAATCCCCGTGAACCCGTTAATGGACTACACAACATTCACAGATGTTGACAAATCAGGGCCAAAATACTCACCCAAAGAGCACCAGGAGCAGGGCGACGGCGCCCAGATTTTGCCGCTCTGTGAACGCTGGAATCTGGAAGGCTGCGGTCACTCCAATAGTCAAGATGACAGGGATCAGATATATGATCTGTGGAAAACATGAAGAAATGTCATGTAATTGAAAATTTTGGTTCTATACTAGTAATGTATCAATCTGTTAATAATCACGTAAAAATATTTTGTGCTATGAATTAATGAATAAGTGATTAATTATGTCTGGATTCTTTACACAGGTTTGTTGGATACTTGATTCTGATCAATTACAACATTCTACTGTCTGTTTTTTCCGAGTAGCAGATGGTTGCTATGGACACAGTTCTGATTAAAGACTCTAGAGGACTTTGCAAAAGCCATAAAAATCATTTTTAAATCAATATTTAATGTCAAAGAGACACAGGATGGACAGATGGATTGTACGAAGCCTCTTGATATGTTGTTTCATCATGAAAGATAATAGTTAGCGTACCAATAGAAAAGCACATGTAGATCTTGGTTTTGTTTGCTTGTCTGTTGCTCTTTCTTTTGTTTTGTTTATTCGTTTTTTTTCAGGTATGTTTGCATTTTGTTTTTGCATTATTTGATATAGCTCTTCCTTCCCCACTTTGATATGTCTTATATAACCTAGAATCTGTGTAACCTATTATTTCTAGACATTATTGGATGGATGAAGGTGCAGAAGGGGTGCTGGGAAGATACAGCACCATGCACATGTGGTTTGTACCCGCTGTGTGTGTTGTTATGTAATCACACTGCTATGTGTATGTCTATGTGTGCACATTATCCATTACATATGCCGTTGCAACCTTAAATTTAACATGCAGCAGAGATATGTTGTGCATATGTTTGCTTTTGGTTTTGACACGAAAGTGTTCGACTACATTCAAGTTATTAGATGCTTTTCTGTTAGGCGATTAGAAGACGTTACCATGTCATAGAGGAAGTTCACGCCCCAGTAGAAGGGCTCGCTGATGCCAGCGATGTGCTGGAGCCTCTTGGAGCCGCTGTGGTGCTCGTTGACTTCATAGATGGCAAAGCTGGCGGTCGTGATTGAGAAACCGGTCAGCACACACATGGCCACTAGGATCTGGAGCATTCCCTGGACACTGTGAGGAACAAATAGGATCATTAAATACCAGTCATGTCCATAATTAATATAATTATTCAACCACATCAACTCTATTAATGCACATTATATTTCTGGATGCTAAACAATTGTGTTGAATTTTACTGTATTAGTTTTAATCTGTTTCTGTATAATGCGGTTGTTACAGCTTTAGATCCAAGAAAAAGAAAGTGCACAAGTGAATCAATATACTCCAGTGTGCTGAATCACTTTGAATGAGGCAACCTGGTGTAATTTTTTCAGAAAACAATGGCCCATTTCAAAGCCCTTCTACAAACTATCATTTCGTTCCCTGCTGGGACCTGACTCATATGAACTATTGAAGTAGCTGGCAATAATTGGAATTCCATTAATGACAAACAGCTTTGTTATAAGAAACGCTTGTGTCTCGCCTCTGACAAGATAATAACTGCAAAAGGAACAGATGGCTTCATGTACAGAACAACTTCACACTGCCACTGCTGTATAGTCAGTGAGCCAGCGTTGCTGCTGCGAAGCTGCAGAGTTTATTGTCCAGACTCGACCCCAGACAGCCAGCTAAGGCTTTGATCCCACGGTTACTCTTCAACCCAGCGCACTCTTTCAAACTTTCTTGCTGCCGCTACCTGTTCATCTCCCATGCTCTCTTCCCTGCCCTGCATGCCACTACACTGCTTTTACATCTCTCGTCTGGCCGGGGCACAACACCACCAACCAAATGGAATATAAACTGCATGAGGCTGAAAAAAGGGGACGACAATGAAGCTGGCAGAGTGACCGAGTGGGAAGAAGAGAGAATAGCAAAGAGTGACATGTGGTGGGTGTTTTTAGGGCAGCACTAACTACAGAGGATAGCCAGCAGCAGCAGAAGCTACTGAACAGGCTTGTTATCAGTGTGGCCAAGATAGCCTTAGAAATTTACCCGTAGCCAAACTACCACACTGCGAGAATCATGACATTTGGTGTAATAAGTAACTGAGGAAGCCGAATATCACTCTGGAAGGAGGGATAATGTGCTCTTGCACCTGCTACAGTACCTTAACAAGCTATACAGTATATACTCAACAAAGATCAGCTTGTCTTTGTTCCAGACAAGGGCATTTTTTTTTGCCTTTATTTGACAGGACAGCCAGAGAGTAGACAGGAAACGGGGCAGAGAGAGAGGGGATGATACGCAGTAAAGGGCCGCAGGTGGGAGTCCAACAAGCGGCCGCTGCAGAGGACTAACAGCCTCCATACATGGGTCGGACGCTCTACCAACTGAGCTAAACAACCACCCTTTTTTTTAAATCTGTGTTAAGCACTTGTGTTGAGCACTTCTCCTCTGCTAAGATAATCCATAACAGTAGTGGCACATCAACATGCTGATTAGGCATGATTATTGCACAGATGCGCCTTGGACTGCAAGGTTCAATGTTGATGTTAATGTGTTTTTTTCACTTGCCTGGTCAGGCAAGTTGGTCAGGGGGGACAGAGATTGGGGGAATGACACGTAGCAAAGGGCCACAGGCAGGAGTCAAACCCACAGCTGCTGCGGAGGAGGACCCACAGCGTCAGTATGTGGGGCACATGCTCTACCAACTGAGCTACCAGGCCATCGCCCAAAGTCAATTTTTACTTGCCCTCCAACAAATTGTTTCATATATTAGCAGTTATCAAATCACACAGAGGCTAAAGTTAATTCTCATGTTTAATCCAGGGCTGCAATGTTTATAAAATGTCAGAAAATAGCAAAAAGTGTCCATCCCAGTTTCCTAAAGTCCAAGGGGATGTCTTTACACACCTTTTAATGTTCCTTTAATGTTTTATTTTAATGTATTTCTAAGTTCTTGTAAAGCACCTTGAATTGCCTTGTGTTACGCGCTACGAAAGGATTTGCATGAATATAGTCTATACATGGCTTTAACAGATAAATTATAAGATCTTTCCCTGAACTGTTTAGGAGTTTGCCTTTTTAAATAATCTAAAATAACATACCTGCTATCATAAAATTCTGTGGCTGCTGCTGATATTCAGAACAACAGCACTCTGTCTCATGTGATGTCACTTTATTGTTGAGCCCCGGACTGGTCACAATAAAACGCCACTCTAAAAAAATTTATCTTGAAAAAAGACATTTATTCATGACTAGAGACATTTTTTTCCCCAAGAGGGCAAACTCATGACCCGCCCTTCTCTGCCTCTGATTGGCTAGTACTCATTGCCTTTGTTGTTGAGTTGGTTAGGAGTGATTAGTCAAAGTCAGGGTAAGAATACCAAGGTAAACCCACAGAGTCAGATCATGACTTTGCCTCCTGTGGAAAAAAATGCATATCAGTAACCCTATGTGGAATAGCCATAGTTTAGTGCCTAATAAATTTTCAAGATAAAACTGCACATTTTAGAGTGGCCTTTTATTGTGACCAGTCCAATCAGCATCTCTATATGCCACGCTTGTCAGGTGGATGGATTATCTTGGCAAAGGAGAAGTGCTCATTAACACAGATATTACCACATCGGTGAACAAAATGTGAGATAAATACACCTTTTATATCCACAGAAGTAGTCGTAGATCTTTTAACTCACAAAAACAAAAATGTTGTGTTTATAGAACCAATCACAATTTGTTTGTTTTTTTTACAATCACTTCTGGCTTTTCTTTTTTCACAATGTTATTCCAAAGTGTATACTTCTCATTTCTCTAAAATGCATGATTCATGCTTTCACTAACATTAGGCTGAAGACCTAATTTACCCGTTGGGCCACAGACAATTAGCTAATTTGATTTTACATATCTCTGCAATTCAAATTAACTGCCAGTTGCCTATCTGGAAGTGACTGTTGTTGTTAGAGCAACGTCACAGTGATTTGGTCTAGATTTTCATCGAGTTTAAATGTTCTACACAAAAAGAAAATGTTGAGTATGTGCAGACAGGGCAGTAAACGCAGGGAAACGGTCAGTGAAATGATTAGCGCTAATAAGGATCTGGAGAGGACGGATCTTTATGAGGCCACAGCTTGGGCTCAACCCACTCTTGAAACGATTTATTTGATTTGATCATCTGGAACACACACGTTTGCGTGCATACATGCGAGCACACACACACACACAAACACAAGCACTCACTCCTCGGTCTGGGTCTCTAAAGCAGAAATGTAGGGTATTTTAAATAAACTCATTTTAGGAAGTGGGGTAGAATCAATCCACCTCTGTGCCACCTTCAGGGTAAACACTCATTATATTGGGACTGTGATCAATAGTGCAAGCTCAGGGAAATCCATTTAGAAAATCAAATATGGGTAAATACTGCTGTCATGTACCTCCCTGCCTCGAGTCCACCCTGACTTTGATGTCCTGAATTGAAAAGTAGGACGCTTCCATAATTTATTGTGGGCTCAGCCAAAACACAGCCGATAATATTCATCACGCCTTGACTAATTTTGAGATATTTTCACCAATTAGAATGCTAATTAAAGTCATTTTTATGCAACTGCAGCCATTGATGTTGTTGAATACTAACAGTCAGTTCAGCAAAAGGAAGGTTTTAAAGTGTAGTCCTTACATTGCATCTTCATCATCTGGCCGGCCGAAATAGGGGTGACTGGAAACTGAAATGCCTGTAACAGAAAGAAATTGGGCATTGTGTTATTGCAATAGAAAAGCAACAGCATGCGGGCTATTTTTCAGCATGGAAACCAAATGAGCAATGATATTCTCTTAGCCTGGGACACAGTTAATTGAAAAATATAGTGCAAGATGATTTCATTTGCCAGTGCACACAAAGGAAATTGAATTTTCTTTATCATTTTTTCTGGGTCTTCTAGATGCTCACAGACACGGACTGCTCCCCGACATGTCTCTGCTTACATTTCCTGAGATAGGAGAGTGTGAGTTCACCCAGAGCACAGCAGCCCTGGAGCGGGTTGGAGGCTCAGTGCCCTGCTCAAGGGCACTTAGGTGGAACTGATGGGCTCTACTGAGTAAACTGATCTGTAATCATTAAAACTACATCATTATTCCTCGGAAGTCAAATGTTCCCAAATATGGTTTGTATCTTTTCCAATTACTACAGCTGCAACTGAGAACTATAGTCATTATATCCCAGGCAGAGCCACAGTAAGTAACACGTTAGCCAATTAAAAAGAAGCAGGAGGAGATTTTTATTTAGATATGTTATTTCTGACGTTTTATTTTGTTGTTACTACCATGGAAACACTACCTATGGCCTGCAAAAATCAACAAAATATGAAAGTTCCTTGTAGTACCTTTAAACAATTAAGAGATTATTATTATCACCAGGTATAAGCCTGAAGGAGATCTTTTAATTGGTTGTTTTTGTGTGTGTGTGTGTGTGTGTGTGTGTGTGTGTGTGTGTGTGTGCGTGTGTACATGTTTGTGAGTGACCAACGGCCACAGTGACTGTATCCTCAAGGACATCTTGTGATTGCTGTGAATCACAATTTTTGAAAAACCTTGGAAAACCTCATAAGATCTTTATCACATGGCTTTATTAAATACTCAATTCTGATTGGTCAATTACAGCATTGTAAGGTCTGTATAGCAGGCCGTTGCTATGATGAACAGACCGTTGCTATGGACACAGTTCTGATCATATACTCTGGAGAAACAATAAAATCATTGTTGTTATAAATCACTAAAATATTTTAGTAGCAAGTCACTATTGCAAAATAAAGCCATACAATCATTTTAAAATTAAACTTAAATATTTGCCAAATATTTTTTTGCAAGTAACCTTGTAATAAGCGGGAAAAAGTTACAGTGAGCAGGTCATTATTGTGAAATAAACCTCTTCGGGATGATTCAAGACCCCGACTTGCTTTATTTCACAATAACAAACTGCTCACTGTACATTACCTCTTACATATAACCTATAACAGCTGCTGACTCCTCTTTCCTCTTAACAAGCCAGCAGGGGCTGCAAGTAATCAACAGCTGCTAGAAATGGTTCATGATCTGTAACATTTTGGTTGTCACTGCTTCAAGCTGAGGCCTTTTTTCTCTTTATTTTTAAAAGCTTTAAACAAAGTTTCTTTTCAGCTCATGTCTTCTAAAGGTGGATTATTAAACAGCTGAGTAACTTTATATTTTCTCTGTGGGACAGGGCAAAAAGACTTACTCTCTTTTTTTATTGCAGAGTGCATAAAAACAGAAACGGACGGAGAGACATCAAGTGAGAAAATATGACAAGAAGTCTAGACATTATGCAGCAAAACCCTAAATAAAAAACTAACAAAAACAAAACAAATAATAATAACAGCACAACAAACACTATACTAATAACACCAACAAAAAACAGCAGACAGTTACTGCTGCTACTCTGTGTGTGTTTGTGTGTGTGTGTACATCTGCGACTCAAGGGAAAAGAAGATTAATAAAAACACAAGCAAGAAGGAAGATTAAGGGATGATGTTATTGAATTAAAAATCAATTAAGACGGGGAATAAAAAGAAGAAGGTAACGACCCTTAAAGAGGAGACAGAGAAGAAGAAGAAAAAACAAATGTAGCGGTCTTGGGCACCATCACTAGAAGCAGAGGAGCTACTGGAACAGGGTTGAGGTCCGCAGGGTGGACTACAAGGTAAGATTAATGGGTCAGTGGGGAATGTCTCGAAGGTGGCTCTCTTTTGACCTGGCTAGATCGCCATGGTAACTTACGATGCACATCTAACCTGCTCCAGAGGAGGTTATGTTTAGAGTTTTAGATTAAATCGTCTGTAAAAAGCTCCACTCTTTGACTGATTCTTTTCCTGGTGATATTCTGATGGGCTTTTCCATGGGCACTTTTGTGAGTCAAACAACGCCATGATGGTTTGCATTTCCATTGCCACTTTCAATGCACCAAGTGGTGCCAAGTAGTGCCCAAGATGGGCCTCCTCGGGAATGGAGCCAAAGTGCGCCAGGCCCACCTCCAAGTGTGCTGCAGTGACATCTTGCCAAGAGCAGCACTGCCCCTTTCTACCCGTCAAACAAGCTTGTGTTGCAAGACTCTACTGACGGCATTCAGCTTGTGGCTCTGTGTTCAGCTCTCAGTTGTTTTGTAGCTCCTAACTAAATACCTGTGGTTTGACAATTAGCTTCTCTCCTGTGCCGCTGTTTGTACTTCCAGGTATCTGCTTTATTTCACGGTTTCATGTTCACTTTCAGATGGATAGGAAGTGTGTTAAGTTACTACTGATGAAAACCAAACATTTCCTGATTTTGCTGCTTCATAATAAAAGCTTTTAGATAATAAAATAACGGGAGGACTTTAAAGGAAATTTAGTGTTTATTTACCATTTTACAGACACTTGACTCAAGCCCAGCTCGTCTTCAGTTAAACATGTATCATTAAGCAAGTGGCCCTGTTGTAATGGAGATGCATATCCCGCTGTGTCGGGCTGACGTGCTGAGTCAAACCAAGTTAAGCCAAGCCAGCACGTGTATGTGGAGAAGGAGTGAAGATTAGGGGTGGGAGAAAAAAATTATTATTTTTTACTTCTTCTTTTTCTGATTCCTGAATTGATTTTTTTAATGTATATATAAATTACAAGCGCTTAGTCCTTAGCTTAATGCTAACATATAATGGGAATTCACATTGATGCACTAATGGACACTAGCATTGCAATCGCAGCATGGTATTATCTTAACAAACGTATCCATTTTGCTTAACATATTTGACATAAAACAACATGTGTACTCAGGCTTTAAGGCATATATTTACTATGCTCTGTGAAAATGTATTAACAGCTGCTGTATTCAGCAACTCTATTCATTTTGGCCTGACATCTTGTTATTTATTATTTTCTCATGGCACCAGCATGATGAGCAGAAACAGCTAGTTTATTTCAAAAAGTATGTTATTTACTACTTTTATAAGCAATATAGAAATGATGCTGCGGAGATAAAACTCAGAATGACTGACTGACATGTAAGGAACAGCGTTTTTGGAAATAGGACTCTCGATATACAGTCTATAGAAGTGTATGATTCAACTTAATCACATACTCTAGTGTTAAAAAGGCAAACAAAAATTGGAATAAATCATAATATTGAATTGCAATACTTGTAGAATTGCAACACATACTGAATCAGCATCCAACTGCTGTGATAATATCGAATTGGGAGATAAGTGTATTGTCCTTAATAGAGATATAGATTCTCAGCTGAGGGAAGACAAACATACAGTTCAGCAACTTTGCATATGTAATATATGCAAAGTTGCTGAACTGTATGTCAGTAATGTCACCTGACAAAACCATGTAATGTAATTATAGCAGCACAAATAATAAAGCAAATCATTTTTTCCAGTTTACTCTTCAGGTAATATAAACACTAATGTTTTCACGGCAGATCATCTACATGCTAAAAGAACGATGAAATAACTACCGACCACTTTGGATGATGTTTTTATGCTTGGTCCTGATTTGTTGCATTTTGCACTGCTAGTACTGCAGCTCAAAACACTGATTACAAAATCGATTTTGAGCCCATTGGTATTTATCAAAGACACTATCCAGTGAATAAAATTAATTTCACTTTGATTCGGCCAAAAACTAAAGTGATTCCCACCTATCTGTCATCATGGGACAGTGTCTGACCTAAATGCAGTTCCTGAGTATGATGTTAAATATCCTGTATAGTTAATCTGCAGTTGTCAGTTAGAAGTAAGCAGGTGGCATTGAGAGTGAACTGAGTCGATCAGCAGTTTTCTGCCAGTGGTTCACTCTTGACTTATTCGCAGCAACAGTGTTCCTTATTGCTGTAATATTTTTTTCAGATTCATAGCTCTCCATCATAACAACCTGTTCCTCTTGATTAAAGAAAGCGTCACGTGATCGGCTCATTTTGTGCAGATGATTCACCAGACAGCCAGATTCACAGAGCCTGAAGGAGAAAGCCTGACTTAACAAAGAAAGTTGATAACCACCCTCATGATGCCCATTATCTTTCACTGGGGTTTTACATTTGGTCGAACCGTTCATGCAAAGAAAGCCTGGCTATGCTGAGCATGCTGTGTAGCACAGCCTGCTGGTAGGTTGGGCCTGTTGGTCACTCACTACACACTTAGCTGGTCTGCTTAGGAGCCCATCCTGACCCTCTGGGGGGGATCATAATATACAGTCCCTTTCAGAACCGTCTCCTAACCCTCCGACATGAGTAAGTGAGTCTTTTCTGTTTTTTTATTGTTTGTTTGTTTTAGGGCTGCACAATTAATCTAAATATTATTGAAATCATGGTCAATTGCAGAACCCTGCAATTTCTTTTTAATAGAGCAAAAAAATGTGACAAAACAGCATTATAATTAAGTGCTACAGAGATGCCCTGGCTTACAAATCTTGTTCTGCAGATGTACAAAAACATCACAATTTAAATTGTTTTTTTTCATTAAAAATGAAAATTGTGATGTAAAAAGGATCATTCCACCTTCATTACTTCCTGACCTGACTACTGTAATGTCCTTCTCCACAGTGTACCAACTCAGAACTAAAATAGACTGCAATATGTCTGAAATTCAGCTGAGTCCTCTGCTACAAATGGTCCTGGGAACACATCACCCCTACCCTCCAACAGCTGCAGTGGCTCCCAGTGAAATGCCACATCTGTTTTCTAGTACTTTTATTCATTTTTAAATTTTTCCACGGCTTGGCACAACCCTACCTGTACAATCTACTCCGTCCCTACGCACCTGCTCGTTCACTACACTCCCCTGATACCCACCTTCTCTCTACTGCCCCCACCAGGTTCCATATGTGTGACAGTGATTTCAGTTTGGTTGGCCCTAACCTCTGGAATGCTCCCCCAGAGGTTAGGGCTAACCCTTCTGTTCCTCCTATATGCACCACATTACTATTGTTGTTGCTCTTTGTTATCACCATTATTGTATTGTTTTCTTTGTTATGTATCGACTGTCTTGTCTATTGGAAAGTGTCCTAGGATGTCTTGAAAGTCACTTATATGTGTCATTATTATTATCATTAATTGTATTGCATATCACAATCATAATATCTGTAAAAAAGATATCATGCAGGCCTAGTTTGTAAGATGATGTTTTTTTCCCTCTAAGCTGGAGGTCCCATTCTTTGCCCTCGCCCGGGGAAACAGACTTTCAGTAGAAAACATTGTTGCAGGTGGGAGTGATCAGAATCTCTATCGGGGACAGTGGACAGGAGTGTGCTGGCACTTCTGTGGCAGTGGCTGCTTATGATCAGAAATGCTGCGAGAGAGACTGTTTCAGACCTCTAAATGCTCTCAACCCACAGTTGGTACTGCAGTTCACACTATGAGGGTTAGAGCTTCACATTTGACAGATAAACCATCACCTTGAAAAGTAATCTCCCCAGATCTCCACCCCTCCATCTCCCCCTCCACCGCTGTGAATTTGCAGGTAACATTTAAATGATTACACTACCCTCGAGCACTTTTATCATCCAGTGGGGAATAAATGTGTGCGCGTGTACGTCTGTGCATGCTCTGTATGTTTTCCTCGTGTGTGTGTGTGTTTGTGTGTGTATGTTTGTGTACTCCAGCCAGTAGGCAGATGGTCAGGGTGATACTCAGAGCTGAAACAGTGCTGAAAACGTGGGCCAGCCTCACTCTCTTTAGCATCACTCCCCTGTGAGCGGCACTCATCAGTATTCACCATGCATAATGATGTGAGTCTAAGGACACACAGCACCCCCTGGCTTTAATCCAGTGAAATGAACCATGAGTAAACACACTGTTTACAGCTCTCTTTATATTTAGTATACAAAAAGCACTGGGTGCTGAATCAGTAGCACCCCCCCTACATCGATGGATTTTCCTCCTGCTGATGTGTGCATCCCTTCTGCACAATCCCAGTCATTTTCCTCAGATTATCTTTAGTGGTAACTAGGAAATGTGTCTGCACGAATAAAGGGCAGTACCACCAAAAAATATATTTTCTAAAACCACTAAATATACAAAATAGGAGTAATCAGCAACAATTGTATGTTCTATTTAAACAATTAGATGAGGAGTGATGTGTTGTCTTTGTATGTACAGAATACTCAATCAATTAAAGAGAAGTATCTGTACAAAAGAGCAACAATTACAATAATAAATAAACATTCAGATAGATATATGAAGGCAAAATGGGAATCAGAGCCCAACACGTCCACAAGACTGGAAAATACATCCACCATCCACCAATTCCATATGGATGTATTGATATCTAGGCAATTGTCTTGGAAAAATTTCATCTGTGTTTTTTTATTATGCCTAAAATCATGAGTAAATATAACAACAAAATTATACAAATACAAATTTACCACGCTGGAGAGTGTGTAGAGAAGTAGGTGCAGACCATAAATGCCACAAAATATTGAAGTTCTAGAATTTTTCTCACAAAACTATACAAAAGATACTGGGGTATGATATCCCTCTGGGTTACATGTTACTTAAGCTTTGTAATCTTAACCTTAAAGTGAATATAAGAATGAGCGATTAGTATGTGAAAAAATTCTGTTTATCACTAGTTAGAAAGCTATCACAAGGAAATGGGGCAACATAGACCCTCCTTTTCAGGAGCAGTGGATAGGAATAATAGCAAAAATCCACACTATTGAAAAACTGACACATTGGTTAAGACTACAAGAAAGACAAGCTGGAAGAAAAATGTGAGAAATTAACATTATTCACAACCCAAAACAGCGACGAAGACAACAAACAGGAACAACTGATTTAGTTGATGACACTAAGAGAGAGAATAGGATAATAAAAATGCATCTCCCAAATAAATATTTTTCTTTTTTGTAATATTTTTATAGTTTTTGGATTGCTTGTTCATATTTTTTTTGCATAAATGTTGAAATTATCAATAAAAAAGTGGAACCCCCCCCCCCCAGAAATCTCAGACTGTTACCAAGGGTTTTAACTCAATGAATAAAAATTCAACCAGTTATATAAGGTAGTGCTGGGAAAAAGGAAGCTAACATCAGTTATATAAGACAACACGTGGCTTTATGTATGGGAAACTCTGTCTACCTCCACTAACTCCTTGTTTTGGAGAGATTTCGGCTGGAAAAATCTTTTAGAAAAATTTCTTAGCTCCAACCAGAAATCATCTGGGGGTTTTTTCGGAAGGAGAGGGCCTCAGTGATTCTGAACCTGAAATCTGAATCTTCTTTGACCTTTTTGCACAATGGAAATATTCCTAAAGGTCTCAGTGAAAGCAACACATATACTCTGAAAATTTTTATAGCCGCAAGAAAACAATTAGAAAACTCTGGCTCCAGAGACCCTCCCATCATTGCCCTTCATATCAACATAATTAACTCTATTTGCTCTGTGGAGAAAATGACTTTCACTTATCAACTATGAAAGGAGAATGCTGATAAATACTGGGGAAAATGGGATTGTTACAATCATCCTGTCGTTCTTTTTTGTCTGAACCTTTTATGAACTGTACCTGTGCGTTTTTCTCCTTTTCACTGACTGTGCTGACCAAGACCTCATCTGTTCTATGTCCACAAAAACTTAGATAAAACTAAAAATGAAAGTTTTTTTTTTTTAAAGAACTCTCAGACTTTGTCCTTTGGCTGAAGAAAACTAATGTTTTTTCACTTTACTTATTTTACTTTCAGCACCAACAGCCTGAGCTTACCATATTTACGTGGATCCTTGTCGGCTGGAAGGTTGGAGCGTAGGATGAAGTTGTTCAGGGTGTTTAAGTATGCTGGCATTGTGTGATGGCCCTCGGGGTTGAACCATACCTAAAGCAGCACACGCACGAACACAGACATGCAGAGAAACAGCCAATCACATTGCTACAGATCAAGGTATGCAAGTCAAATCAAATCAAGTTTTATTGCACACAGTACAACATACAGTCTCCAGATCACCTCTGACAAGCAAATAAATAAATAAAACAAAGATGAATCTAGAGAGGAGAATCTAAACTAGATGAAATAGAGTAAAATAAACCTGGAACAATGAGCAATATGTTCAGTAATGATTTTCAATGTGGAGCGTGCATTTCAGAAAACAATAGTCTACTACATCTCTATAAAAGACTATTCCAATGTTGAAAACAAGGCTTTAAAGATACAATAAATGTAGACGTCATCATCTGAGGAAATTTACACACTAAAACAGTGGTACAACTGCCGCAGTAAAGCATATTTATGATGACACTGATGGTGTAACAATGCAGCTCCATCTGTGAGCCTGGATCTTGCAAACAACTTCAGCGAGGATGTCATGTTTTAACTTTCAACTACTCATCAGTACAGCAGTTAAAGTGATAATGAGACAGGCAGCAGGAAAGCAGGAGACAAACTTACCTTAGACAGAGTGCGGTTTTTGGGCACTGCTTTCAGGTCCATTTTTAAGTCGGGAGGGAGCGGCATGCCGAAAGCGAAGCCGCCATACCTGGAAAAGACAAATATATCGATCAAAACAAAGAGCTCAGAATGTCGCTGAGAAACTAAATGTGGCATACCGTGTTCTTTACTTGCTTGTTTTTCTTTTAATCAAAGCAAATATCCACCTGCAGATCACACCCCCACATTAATATTGCAAGCTCTATAGCTCGCTCTATCAGCACGTCCGTCCGTCCACAATAAATTTACCCCCAGGTCAGGTGTCAAGTGTGTGTGGAAAGGTGTGTTCACGCCAATTGGCTAAAATGGGGCGGGGCAGTGGGAGTGGCCTGTCTTAAAAATTCACATCACTTCCAAATTGATTTACAGGCTTGCACAAAATTTTGCAGAGAGGTTGGTCATGAGCCAAAGAACAGCTGATTAAAGGAGCAATATATAAAAAATGTATGTACAAAAATGAGCACTGCGATCCAAATAGGAGCTGGAGCCTTAGCATATTAAATAGGCTGAAATCCTATTTGATAAAAGATCTATGGCTCAAGTGAGTTGTTTTCCCCTGCCCCCTCCTCCCCAGAAACAGAGAAGCTCAGGCAGGCTGCAGCAACTGCACTGCAGGAGTGCAAGACTGTCTCTCTTTTTCTGAAAAAGGGGCATAAAACAGTATATTTTGTGTATGTAAACATAGTAATTGAAGTGTGTGGCTTCCTTAAAACATGCATTCACCTGTTCCTGATGAAGTCATTGGCTGTGGCCACCAGGTATTCCTCCACATTGATGTCACTCAGGTTATACACAATCTGAGATGAAGGGATCTGCTTGTGGGGGGGCTGGAAGTTGTCCCCATCACAAATCTGCAGTGCACAGAAGAGACAAATACATTACACTTGCCCTTTTTCAAACAATCATGAGCACTGGAGGACACATTCATCACACGTACACTCACAGACACACACACACACACTGTTCTCGGTGACCCAGTCTCACCTGCTCCTGAGGGGTGCATTTACAGGCACTCAGTTTTTTGGAGCTGTTCCCTACGGAAGTCCACTTGTTCGTGCTCCTCGTGCAGACCCTTAAAGAGACACATTCACAAAGTGAAATGACAGTTCAGTGAAATGACGGGAGTCTGCAGCGCGTGATAATGCCACAAGACACACCCCAGAAGACATCTTGAAACTGAGTTGATTAAGGATGCATGATAAAGGCTGAGATGTAGCGAGCAAAGACAGACGATTTAATATTCCACAGCTCTGATCAAACCAAATGTAACTGACATCACTGTAGAAACAAAGAACAGCTCCGACTTTTTAATGTTCCATTTATCTAGTAAATCAAAAAACTTCAAAAATATACTTTAGATTTAATAGAGCATTTTGCTTAAGAATCCGATTAAATGCTTCGCCATAATCTGCCACATCAGATATTATCACAGGTGGTAAAAGAAATACAGATTCTTGTGTAAAAAAAAAAAAAGACTCTGGTAAAAATAGAATTACTAATTCAACTTCTTTACTTACAGGCTCTGCAATGTACACCAAGTATAAAAATAAAAACAGTAGCTCATGTCTCAAAAATATATTTCTACCTGCTGTTTCTGTGCAAAAATAACTGAAGTCCACCTTTTCTCAATGGTCGAGTCTACCTCTGTGCGTGTTTTGTTTTTTTAAGTCTCTTATGTCATTTTTGTTTTACTACGTCTTGTTACGCTTTTTTTTTTTTTTGTCTTGTTGCACCTTTAACGCTGTTTACGTCTCATGTCTTCTATGTCGTTTTTGTGTTCTTATGTCTTGTTAGATTGTTTTCATCTTGTTACATCTTTTATGCTGTTTTTGTCTTGTTAAGAGTTATTACATCGTTTTTGTCTTGTTACATCCTTTCTGTGTTGTTACGTCTTTTACTTCATTTTCGTTTTGTTATATCTTGTTAGACTGTTTTCATCGTATTACGTTATTTTTTTCTTGTTACATCTCTTAAGTCGTTTTCATCTTGTTACGTCTGTCATGTGTGATATACACTGATGGATGCACACAGAAATAATCCTTTCTGTTCTTATTCGATCCATTTAGGTTGAAATTGGTCCTGATGTTTGGAAGGCGGTGCGCAATGATGCAAAATAGAAACAGTTAATAATTCCCCTCACATGCATTAAAACTATATAACAAGCCTGTTTTGAAAATATAAGGAGTAGAAAGTACAGATATTTATCTTAAAATGTAGAGAGCAAAGGTAAAAAGTTGTCAGAAAAATAAATACTCAAGTAAAGTGCAGATACCTGAAAAATCTATTTAAGTACAGTAACAAAGTATTTAGTTACTTTTCAATTCTGGATATTATTATAGCCAATATTTATTGACTATTATATGCCAATACTGATATAGTCTGATAGAACTGTGGTAAGCCAATATCAGCTGATAATTTATTGACCCCGATATTTATTGTGCATCCCTAGGATGATGGCCTGCATCATGCTTAAAACCTGTGCGGATACTATATAGTGGCAAAAAGAAAGAAAATGTCAAAAATCTTTGACCATTCATACTGTAGCTGTGAGCTTGCCTGCTCGTTGTGAGATCAGGACCTAAATATTTTTCTGTGATATCAAAACAGTTTTCAAAGCTGTTTAATATTTGCTGTAATATCATATTGTGTGAAATTTGCTTGTGTGGGTTGATGTTCAACGCCCCCGCATTTTGTTTTCTGCCAAATCCTTTCAGAGCAACTTTGTGCAGATCTGAAAGAGAGCATAACACACTCACATACACACCTGTTACTTTAAATAAGTCAACACCGATGATCATAATCAGGGGACAATACAGCAAATTTTTTGATAAATAAACCATGTAAATGCACTGAGCACTCTTTCAGTCATTGTCATGTGATATCATGGGCACCACATGCAGTCTCTATTACACCATAGGATCTTTCCCCTCCATCAATTTCTCTATTCATTTATTTATTTATTTATTCATTTACTTTTTGCAGAGAATTTTAACATGCGTCTGAGGTCTGGTTCATGAGTGCCAACATTGATTTGAGAGCCTGTAAGGGCAAAATCTCCCCCATAAACACAGGCTGTTTATGGAATACAAATGATCCTCTCACATCGCAGAGTCCTGCTGCAGGCTTTCAGCCACATACGTTCGCCTGAGCAGCAGGAAAAATAGAGGGGAGGGACATGAGAGAGACGAGAGAGGCAAAGAGAGAGCAGCAGGGATTGGAAGGAGACGCTCTAGTAAAATAAAACAAGGTGAGAGAGGAGGCATGAAAAGAATGACAATGAGTGAAATATGAAAACACTGTGTGGAGAGCAGGGTGGAATACAGAGAGAGACAGAGCACAGCTTGAGCACCCACAGTCTCACTGACAAATTTATCATTTTCAGGGAAAGAAACAGCTGGCATTTGTGCCGTGATAACGTACGGATTATCAGACTTGTCGAGGCAGGTGTTATCGATCCCCGGGAGTGACATCATGGTGTCCACCAGCTTGCTGGAGTTGGGGTTTTGGTTACTGTGGAGCCAGAAAACAAAAAGTCAGCCTTGATTCAAGGGTGAAACAGACATTCTAGTGAATTACATTATACTTATAACAACAGTATCATGTGGTAATGCAAACAAAATGTTTTTTCATAAGGCTCTAACATGGCATGAGCACTCAGATTTTGGTTCAGTTATTACTGATTTATTCAAATAGAGCTTTATAAAGAACTGGAATTCAAGGTTGCTTTTTAACAAGGTTTTTCTTGGTAGACAAGTTGGTTTAAGAGCAGTTCAATAACTCAGAACATTGTCAATAAAATGACAACAGGGCACAGTGAAGGATTCTAATATCACATCCTCAGGACATTTGATTTGCCACTTCACATTTAAGCGGATTTCTTTTATTTGAGTCATCCCTGCATTTAAGCGAATGCAGAGGTACACTCATAAATACACATTCAGATCATATCATTTGCAGTTCATACAGGCAGATCTAAAACACACTAACCTGAGAATGTTCTACTATGCAATGTCACAACACAGTCAGCGGAGATTTGCAACGTTTCACTAAAACTAACATGATCCCCCACATTCATTGTCCCGAGCTGAAACAAGATTTTAAACTGAAGCAGCTGTTGATCACTTGCGGTCAAGTTGCAGTTTACCGTCATGTCTTTCCAGACTCTTATAATGTTTTGTCACAGCTCATTGTCTCCCTATCGGCAACGACAATGAGATGCAGCTGAGAGTCGGCGAAGGATAAGTGGAAGCAAAGAGAGTTGTCTGTTCAAGAGCTGCGTCGTGCTGGAGTCTCCCTCCCTTTTCCTTTGCAAAGTTTTGTTTTGATTTACTGCACAAGCCTTTAGCATCTGCAAAATGAGCTGTCAGTGGTGCACCATGTCATGGTTTGGGGTTTTTTTTGTTTGTTATTTCCTGTTTCGTTTTGTAGTCTTTGTCCCTCCTCTTGTTTCTGTGACTTTACTTCCCGTCTTTGTCCTTTTCCCACCCTTTTTGATTACCATTTTTTTCCACCTGTGTCAGTTAGTTCCTTGTCTATTTAGTCCTTGTGTCTCTCTGTTTCTGTGTCACGTCGTCATCTCAATTGCCTTGGACTGTGTTTCATTTTTTGGACTTTGGATTTGCTTTTTGGATTTCCGTATTCTTCGTTTGACCTCCTTTGAAGACAATGTCACAGTGTGCCAAAAATAAAAACACAAGATGACGGTCCCAAAAATGCAGACAGGGGAAAAGCATAAATGTGTTTTAAGAACAAAAGAATGTAGAGCAGGCTTATGTGAAGGGCTGGCAGGTCAAAAAGAGAACAAATCAAAGATAAAAACATCCAAAAGGCAAATCCAAAGTCCAAAAAATGAAACATGGGAGAACAGACACAGAAACAGAGAAAAAAAGGACTAAATAGACAAGGAATTAATCAGATGCAGATGAAACAAACAGAAATCAAAAAGGGCGGAAAAACAGGAAGCAAAGTCACAGAAAAGAGGGAAGACAAAGACTACAAAACAAAAGAGGAAATAACGAACAAAAAGTCCCAAACCATGACATGGTGCACCATTGACAGTTCATATTGTAGACACTAAACACTCGGACAGTAAGTCAAAACATAACTTTTCAAAGGAAAAAACACACCGATGGCTGTGACGGACTGAGGAGAGTGAGCAGGCAGAGTGACTGGCGTCGGACTGGAGCAAAGAGATGAGAGCTAACAGGTAAGTTCACTCTCTGTTAACTTTAGCCCGACAGCCGCAAGCTCGTTCCTTCTCAATATTTAATATATGCACAAGCGACCAAGCCCTGGAAGCCCCTAGATGCTAAGTTTGCCAGGATTATGTTGCCGTGACAATACGTAGTAAAGACTTTGAAGTAATTTAAAAAAGGTAGTAGGTGTATTTTCAGCGAAATGGAAGTTCACAGCCCTGACACTGACCTCATTAAAAATAAATAAATAAATCTAATTTTTTAAATCTCTTTTGTATATCAAGTTAAAGAGCACTGAGGAGGCGTCCATACGGTCTTTGATATGGATTGGCGCCTCAGCGTTTTCTCCCTTGCAACATATCCCCTTGATCAAACAACAGCACTTCTCAAGAATGAAGACATTCATCGCAACCTCCTGACACTCTTAATCTTTCTCACTTTGATCTCACATCTCAGCCGTCTTCATCACAATCATCTCCTCGCCTCATGTTCTCTCTCGCTCCCTCTCCTTAAGGTCCGTCTGCCCTTCAACAAAATACAGCTTCAGATTCATTTTATAGCAAGTGAGACATGTCGTCCCCCGCAAATGATGCAGTCGAGAAATGAGATGCATCAACACTTTTATCTGAGTTTTGAAACTCTGAGGTTTCAAAATTTGATCTTTTATTATACTGTGTTCTTGCAGATATGGCCAAAATCTTCTATCACAGTATATGTTATTTTATATCGTGTTAATGGCACATATCACAATATTAATTCAGTTAATCCCAATTCCAAAAAAGTTGCAATAGTATGTCTGTGATAGTATGGGGGTGTGTTAGTGCCCATGGCATCATGATTAACTGTCACATCTCTGAAGGTCCCATTAATGCTAAAAGGCACACACAGATTGTTGGAGCAACGTATGCTGCCATCCAGACATCTTTTTCACAAATCCCATATTCTGCATTTGTCACAACAGCATGGCCCTCGTAGAAAATAGTTCAGCTAGACCGACCTATCTGCAGTTCAGACCTGTGTCCCACTGAAAATGTGTGGAACATTTTGACACACAAAATGCAACAACAAAAACCCTGGACTGTTGAGCAACTGATGTTGCATATCAAGCAAGAATGGAAAGGAATATGACTTTCAAAACATCAACAATTAGTGTCCTCACAAAGTGTTGTTAAAAGTAAAGGTAATGTATCACAGTGGTAAACATGCTCCTGTCCAAACTATTTTGGAACATGCTGCAGGCATCAAATTCAGAATGAGTGTACATTAACCTAAAAAACAATAAATTTTATCAGTTTGAACACTGTGTTTGTACTGAATTCAATTGAATGTAGGTCAAAAGGTTTTTACAAATCATTGCATTCTTTTTTCAGGTGCCTTAGTGTGGTTATTTGTTGCCACATGAACCTCAGTGGCATTGGTCTGACCTTTCCAAATGAACTGAAATAAAAGAGCAAAGCTTCAGAGTTCGATTGAACTGCTCCAAACATGCTTGGTGTAAAAGCACCTTGATTAGCCTTGTTTATTTCCGTGTACTCCCTTGTATTTTTTTTTTTTTTTTTTACCGTGTGGGGACTGACCTGAAGAAAGAGTAGCTTGGTCCGAATCTGTACAACGCAGGGCTAAGCTCCAGCTCAGGATAGTGCCGTAGGTCGCTCTTGATGGAGCCCAAGCCCATGGCAAACACCACAAACAGAACCGGAAGAAGGATCTGGGAGATCAGACCCTTCCAGTCTCTGCGGCTGTGGTGGAATCTCTTGATCATTATGGCCGACATCTGCTGCCAGGCCAGGGCCATGCCGCGCACCATGGTCGAACCGGTAAGCTCTAGAGAGGAAGAAATGGAGTAAGGGTTTAAATCATTTCTGTACTAATAAACTTCTTACTGTCTTACTGCCTAGAAGACGCCTGCTTTTTCTCTCTGGGCACACTGATATAAAGGTTCACAGGTAGATTGTATCACAAAAGATGGCAGCACAATCCATCAAGATGGGTGTTCCAATTGTAGAAGATGCTGAACTAGGTCAGCTGAGTACGTACTTTCTCAAATATTTTAGTTTTAATACGAAAAGAATCTAAAATAAAAATATGTATATATTTGAGCATACTGATAAACACAGTGAACACGACTGTTAATGAGACTACACAAGTTATTGTATAAAACAGAAAGTTTAATAGTAGTTTAAATATTTAATAAACAACTTTAAATGCTTTTATTTTTATTGGGTGTGATGTGCACAGGTGACAGAAAAGAAAGAGCGAAAAGGAGGGGATGTAAGGTAAAAAGGAAGGGGGGAATGAAGGGGGAAACAAAATAAAGAATACACGAGAGCAGGCATACATCAAGTCCCTGTTTTGAGAACAGAAAAAGTGCCAAAAAACACATCCCTCCTTGCACCCCTGACTAGTGGGAGTGCTGGGATTCATTTCTGTGCAGACTGACTTGATGAAAACTGTAACCCTACCCCTAATGGGGCAGGGATACTTTTTTCTGCACACTAAATTGTAAATAACTAGTGGCACCATGGCTAAAAGCTGCTGCATCACAGTTTGTACATCAAACAATAAAACAAACCCCAGTTTATGATTTTCTTTACTTCCCAGAGGAGCGAAAGACAGTAAAAGAAGAGATCTGTGGCTTCAGGCCATCCAGAGAGAGAATGAAAATGATCAGCTGTGGGACCTGGCCAGTCAGTATTGTATATCTGTGAAAAACACTTAATCAGAAATGAGTTAATGACGTTACTGAGTTAATGATATGAGTGCAGATGCTGCCTGTAAATCAAAGAGAGTCAGAGGAGACTCTTAGTGATGGTGTAGCTAAAGTTTTTACTCTGAAAAAATATGTCCCTACCATAAAATGCCTGCTTTTAGAATGGAGTTTGGTTCAACAGTCTGTCCAATTGAAAGACTGCTGGGAGCAGAGAGTATTTAACATTAAGAATTCATATTAATTGTGCTGACTTTCCTTCTAATAAAGAACGGCATAAAGTAACATAGGAAGTGAAGTGTTTTCTATTTCTCTCAGCTTGTAGTGAAAGGTTGCGTATTAAGCACAAACGGCAGTCAAAATAGCAACAGCAGTCCCGCTTTGCCACAGATGTAATTAGTTTATGGCAAGGATAGATGAACAAAACAGCAAAATAAAGTGTCTTAATTACAGTGAAAGTGACAGATATCAGAAATACATTCCCTGGAGAATCAAAAAGGTAGATGTATATGTCAGGTTTGTACACTCATCAACCCCTATTTCCTTATTTTTTTCCAGATTAGGACGCCGAACATTGATCAGCAACAATATAACATATTGTTTGCCTGACTAACAGCTAGTATTCCTATTTTATGCTATTAAATCGGTAAAGGCAGTCAAAGAGTGGCTGCTTTCACTCAAAAAGGGGATGGGGGCAAAGTACGCGAAGGCAAAGTATCCGTGAGGGCTGCTCTCATCTATGGGTGGGGTAAAAGCAAGTGGACTCACTGATCTTGTCACCGAAGCTGGAGAAGCTTCCTTCTGAAGGGAAGCTGTCGATGGATCCAGTGTCTGAAATCGTCTCTGAGATGGTCGGGGGGCCGTCCTCAGCCCGATTGTCTGGGTTGTCATGAGTCAACTGGAGGAACACCTACACCGATAAAAAGAAAACTTTAGCATCTGTGTCAGTCAAAGAGCTTATCAGCATCATTTAATTTAAGTAATATAGCTTGTGATTATGCTAAAATGTCAATATGATCAAGTTTATGAGAAGCAGCACATCTGGAGCGTCTGTATTTTACACAGCGAATATTTAAATGTACCTCAGCAGTTGAGCTTGTTTACTTCTCCACTGCGTCTGCAGAGTAAATCTGTGTTTCTGTGAGTGGGTGTGTATGAGCTTACCTCCTCTAGGGTGGTGTCAGAGATGCCATAGCCCCCCAGCTGCAGAGCATCCAGGTTGGAGTCGAGCGCGGTCAGGAGGGAGCGATATGAGGAGGCGTTGGATGAGCTGAAGGGAGGCAGAGAGTAGACCAGGTCGCCCCCCTGGGCCTCCTTCAGTCGAGCTTCAGGTACATGAGCCTGGATGAAGGATTTCAGTTCAGCGTTGTCGATCTGCTCAGAGTCTAGGTCTTGCATCTGTGGATGGAAAACAACAGAATAGGTTATGACATGCTTTATTTTCAAGATTAGACAGATTTACTTTGCACAATTACAAACCAGCTGCCAGAGACTTTTTTTCTTCTTTCTTTTCAGTGTGTTACAGCCTTACAGTCTCCCCCTGCTAACATCATCCATTCATGGTTTTCTTGATATGTTGAGTAAAAGAAGTTCACTGGGAATCATGATCTTTAACGGTGTCTACACAGCCCATGAGGTGAAAACAGCACATTAGCAGAGCAGCAGCTTCAGTCTGTGTCACAGGATACATTCAGTCACAGTACTCAGTGAAGGTTCCCCACAGACTTTCTGCAGGTTTCAACCAGTTAAATTTAAGACCTTTTTAAGACCGTTATGAATGCAATTTAGGACCTATTTCATGTCCATGCTGGCAAAAAAGTATGAGGGTATGAAAGACCATTGGTTGTGCAGAGTGGAATGATTGTGCTGTGGTGAGACTTTGGTGAGACACCCGATGTGAATACAGAACAATATTGGTTGTTAAGAGCTTTATGTTTTCTTACTTCCCATGTGACTCTAATGCTTTAAAACCCAACGTTCCTAAACTGAGTGTTTGTTTAGGTGCAGAGGGCTTCAAAGTCGTTACTTTCAACAGGTTTCAACCAAAGATCTCACTGAACTTGCACTTACTCATACGAGATGAATGTAACTTTTAACATATTACTTCTTCTTCTTCTATTTTTTGAGAGAGGAGACGCCATGTTAGCCCACACACTATTGCGACACATTAGCTGTGCGCTCTGAAATTCTGACCGTGGTGCACAGTGATTGTATCAGTGATTTTTAGGATTAGTGATCATGCTGGCTTCCTTTTGTAGTCATTACAGCATGATAAATGCATTTTTTTTCTCAAAAAAACTTTTAAAGGTAGGACTGAAGTTTAAAAAGCAGCATTTACTTCATAATCCAATCAGTTTTTAAGACCTTTCAAAACCGTATTCATGACATTTTAAATCAGATTATTGGATTTTAGACCTTTTAAGAATTTTTAAGGACCTGCAGAAAACCCCAAAGTTTTAGCAGTGCTCACAACCTAACAAATATTTACTGTAATATGCACATAAAATGGAAGAAAATGCAGATGAAGCATGTGCTGTTAAGCGTCCTCTGTAGGCAGCTGTTTTGTTTGAAACAGGAGTGCATCTGTTGCGTCAGACTGAAAAAAACACAGCTGAAACGCCTCCTCTGTAAACCCTGACCTTTGTTAGTTATGAATATGTTGTACATGTCTTTTGGTTTAATGCATTGCAAATTAGTTACATATCATCTGACTGAGATTTTAAGGATGAGATAAATTTGGAAACTGGCAACACATTTTGTGTGACACTGCCTGAGGTTTTCTGCCTCTAGGTTATAATCAAGTTGGTGAGCTCTACATAGAGAAGGCATTTGATACAACCTGAAACAGATGTAAGAACAGCTAAAATACAGAGTGCTGCAGGACCAAAATATTTAACTGGCATATAGACAGCATGTAGGATCTTAGGATACTCATTAACTCAGCAAGAGGTAAAAAAAAAATAAAAGAAGACTTTGAATTGCTACATGTGGAGAGTGGTTGAAGATGTAGCATACTGAAAAATGTATGAGTATACGTTTGCAGCAGTCAAAGGGGCATTATTTGTGTTGGATTTTATCCATTTAGCAGTTTTTCAATAAATCTGATACAAGTCACACTGTTGCAGTATGAATTGAGTGCAACTCTACTGTCTAATGTGTCAGAAATAAAAGCTAGGACTCATGTACGCCTGAACGGGCTGGCTCCCCCATAATACTGTCGTGTGAAATGTTACTATTATGCTGGCTGTGCAAAATGTGTCACTGTTAATAGAAAGTCTGAGTAAAATGCATCAGAGATATGCTGTTACTTGCTCACTGCTCAAGCCCCTTTTACACTGGTTAAAAAAACCCACTAACAGCTGGCTTTTGTCTTCAGTGGGAAAGGGTACGACTGGCATTCATTCCAAGGTCAAATGACTCTGCAGTAGGGTTGTCACAATACCAGAATTCAAAACTTTGATACCATACCTCTTTCAATATCACGGCAAAAGAAAAGAAGTCACTGCCTGGTTTTGCTGCAAGCAGGACAATTAGATCTTAGATCTTTTCTTTTTTATAGCTTCAGTACTTTTGATACTATTGAATGTACTGTTTTAAAACATGTGGTATTGAAAAAAAAATTGAAGTATCAATACTTTTGACAACCTTACTGTGCAGCAGTCATGAGTATTTATCAGCTCCAGCTCTGATCGGCAGTGGCGGAAACATGACACCTGGGCGAACACACTAATTTTTATCCCTTTCCCAGTGGAGTCAATGAAGGCTTGTCACCTCCATCTGTAACTCTATGGAGCTAAATTAGGGTCAAAAGGCGATATTTGGATAAAGTTACCACGTACTGAAGAATATTATAACTTAATAAAAATACATTAACAGCCTTTAGCCTTACAGTGGAAATTAAAACAGATTTAGCCATGCAGGATATTCGTGCATGCCGTGCAAATGGAAGTTTGTCACTGACATCAGTTTTTTTTTACTGATCAATCAATCATTAAGAGAAACATTTTGTCCTCCTGCCCCTTCTACTGGGGAAACATGGATCATCTGACCAGAAAGAACATTTAAAAAGTGTCACATCAGATTTTTATAGTAATTCCACATTGTGGCAAACAAAGAAAACAGAAACACAATCTTGCCACTGTGCTTCAGACAAACATATTGACTGAAAGCCTGTGAGGATGAATACCTTTTTGGTGAGAGTGAGTTTGTATCCCTGACCCAGCTTGTCTTTCAGGTGGAAGGGGGATCCGCAGCATTTTAATCCTCCTCTCTCCAGGAAGGTGATGCGGTCACTCAGAACCTCAGCCTCATCCAAGTGGTGGGTGGACATGATGATGGTGCGATCTGAGAGGACACACATATAAAAAGAACTGCATGATTTGTGCATGCACTATTATAGCATTCTCTAACCCATAACTTTAGCTCAAATGGAGGCTAAAACTGTGAATATGTGAAATTTATGACTTGAAAATCCTGTGATTCGATGTCAGTAAAATGCACACCGTGAGATTTTGTTTACCAGCCGAAGCTACTCTATAAAAGGGTGAGAAAACATCACAGAGGCAATATTCAAATGTCGTTTTGGATTTTCCTCATTTCCCCATCCAAGTTGGCTTTTTAAGTGTTGCTCCCGACACACGCACACACACACCACACACACACACACAGACACACACAGACACACACACACATTTTTACAACAACACACATCCAAATAAACAACCAAAAAACAGACATTACAAAGACAAAGCCACACCCAAGCTGTGTCATGCACATACAAATCATCAGAGAAACAGGCACACAAACAGAAAGCGGTGCAGAAAGTTGATTTTGAAATAGATTCCCCTGGCACCGAAATCTCACTAACATCTGAGACATGCCCAATTACACAGAATGTTTTCCACATCTAATAATACATGACATTTAGCAGTTACCCTGCCATTACTGCTGCTACCCAAAGAAAAAATATTTCTGGATTCCTTTCAGATTAATTATATGCTACATTTAAAGCCAGAAGCCTGAGCAGGGGAAAATGCCTCCAGGGTCGGCTCCAGGTTCAGTGGCCTTTCCAGTTCTTCTACCCCTTTTCCTCTAAAGACATTACAAGAGGTGGAGGCGTCTTCAGTGGAAAACACTTGAGTGAGAGTTTGTCTGTGCCATGCATTGCTGGGGCCTCTGCTGAATTATTTTTTATACTGTGGGGACAACACATTGACCACAGGTTGTGCTACTGCATTTTGTGATTATTTTCCATTAAATATTGAAATTTATAAGTAATTATTTTGGCTGGTTTTGGCTGAGTGGCGCTGTCAGTGTTACTGAAAGGCAATTTATTTCTGGCATGTTAAATTACCATTTAACCTTTTGTTTTATTGTGTGTGATTGCATACCCAGTGTGTCCGCATGAAGAAAGGACAAGGCATGAGAGTGCAATATAATTCTACTTGATAAATTCATTTTTTTTTAATGGATTAAAAACAATATATATATTCCTGCAAATTAAGCAGTTAAGCCCAAGCTCCGAAAAGTTTGTAATTATTTCAGAAGTCTAACAGGCTAACAGGCTACAAAGTCTATTAAGGCCCACTCTGTGATTTAATTTCATGAATCCGCCCCCCACCATGTCATTAATAACATATTTATGGTGTTTGTGTATGCTGTTATGTGTTGTTAAATACCACAGGTTCTTCATGGAGACCGGAGTTACAAGGTGCTTCACAGTTGCAGATAAAACCGAATATCATAAAGCTAAACAAGACATTCAGTGAACGGTCGATCACAGCGAATAAAACAGAACGACATAAAACCATTGGAGTAATTAATTTAAAATAAATCCCAGCAAACACAGGTGGATTTTTAAAAGCTTCTTAACATGTGACACAGATTCAGGTGATTTGATCTGGGTGTTTGCTCTGCAAAAGCAGGAACAACCTTTGATTTAAGCCTGGACTGTGGAACCAGTTCACACTAATTGGTTTGGGATCTTGGTGCCGAATAAGGAGTGACAAAATCTGAAATATATAACAGAGCCAAAGTATGCGTAGATGGCTTAAAAACCAACCAACAAAATCAGTCTATTTGAATTCTAAAACAAAAGAAAACTGGTGTAATTCAGCCAGGACAGGTGAGATATGCTCTCTGCGTCCAGTATTTGTCAGTTGGCTTGGCTGCTGCATTATGCACCAACAGTAGTTGGGTAATTGCTGCATAATTGAGACAAGTAAATCATGAATTGCAGCAGCCATGATAAGAGGAAGTTAAGATGTGAATAAGTTTCTCAACTATGTTTTTGGGAAGCAGTAGTTTGACTCGTGATATTTCTGAGCTTCTAGATTTCTGGCTGAATGTTTTAAGCTAGTTGTCAGTGGTCCACGGTTTCAGGCCAGCTAGTCTTTAAAGGTGCAAGGAAACAGAGCAGGGAATCCAGCTTGTTATGATTTTTATGATTAAACGAGACATACAACCGGGTGTCATCAGCATGACAATGGTAGGGCTTGGAGTTGAAGTGACGAAGGGCTGCGGGGTAACAGTTACAAAATTGGGCCTAGGACTGAGCCTTGCGGGACCCCATTAAAGAAGAGAAAAGTTTTCTTGTTTTGTTCTGTTCCCTTTTCCTTTTCTTCTTGTATTTCTGCCTATTCTTTTTTCTTCTTATCATTCTTATCGCTATTATTAGTTGTAACAGCAGTGGTAGTAACTGTAGCTCAGAGGTCAAATGAAAGTTTGTGGAATCAAATTAATCCTAATGCTTTATAGTCTTAATTGTGTGTGTCTGTGGTGTGAAAGACTTACTTTTCTTGTGCTGGATAACAATGTCCCAGATGCTTCGCCTGGAGCAGGGATCGACTCCTGTGGTGGGTTCATCCAGCACCACCAAGCGAGAGCCCCCTATGAAGGCGATGGAGATTGACAGCTTGCGCTTCATGCCGCCCGACAGGGTGCCCACTCGCTTGTGTCTGTGAGCGTACATGCCTGTCTCCTCTAAGATCCTGGTGGGGGAGTCAATGAAAACCATTTAAGATAGAGCTCATGTTAACATATTTTTTTTCTGTGCATTTACAACCCAGTTTCTGAGTTATAGTTCCATCAGTTACCCAGTGGGGGTTTCTGAACAACAGGAACCAGAGCAGAGGTATGGCTTCTTGCCTTTAGGTCCAGGCTTATTACTGCTTCTCTTGTCATGCAGAAGCCCTCCAGAAACAGTCTCATGATGCAACCGGGTTTGAACCCGAGCTTAATGATGCCACAGAATGAAAAATGATCTATCTAATGCTTGCTCCCATAAGCTTCTCCAAGAAGACGCGAATGAACAGAAACAGATAAAATAAAGTATCATAAAATTCTTATGAAAAATGTGAGCTTGAAACAGGGTAGAGATGCTGTTCTATTTTTTCCAACAACACTCAAACCTCAACCTTCATTCATCTGCTGTAGAAGTATAGCATATGCATGCAGCCTCCTCTGTTCTATGAAGCCTTGATTCAGTGTACCATGCATCTCTATGTTTCATTACAAATGCAAAGTCCCTTATTTACCACTGCATTCTTTGGTGGGTTAGACGTCAGTGACCACTTGCAGACAACAGTGCTGGTGTATTTTCATCAATAAAGTAATACTGGGCAAACTTCCAGCCAACCTCTGCACCCTTATCTGTGTCTAGTAGTTACTAGTTACACTCCTCCGAGTGGCTGCTGTTTAATGTACCCTGGGTTTTCTGACAGATCTGGGGAAAACTGCATTGTCCTACTCTGCACAATGGGCATGGAACAATTTAGAAAAAGATCTAAAATTAGATGCACTTGTATCCACTGATGAATTTAAGGGCATCATGGATACATGTGCTTGTTTTTCTTGAGAGGCATCTATGTTTGAATAGATTTTGTTGTTTTATTATGGATTTTTGATTAATATGTTGAACTTGTTGCATTTTAATGTTGTGATTGGCTCCGACCATGGTCAGGTCTCTGTTTCAAAAAGACATTTTCAATCTCAATTTGACTTCCTGGTTAAAAAAAAAAAAGTTAAAATAAAATGAAAAATTGGATGCATTTCAAGGCTCTTGAGATGCTGTTAAGTGTAATATTTTTTTCTCCTCACCACAGATTAGAATTCTTGCACAAACGCCTAGAGATACCTCTAAATTACAGCAAGTATAGCCATAATTTGACTATGACCATATCTTAATATCACCTGCAATTAAGTGCTTCACCGGTCCAGATAAAATCCAATATCATACAACACAACAAGACAATTGGGGAACAGTCAATCATAGAATGAAATGTTTCTTGTTTACTGAATTTATATTATTCCACAATTTATTTCTTCTTGATTTATGGTAATACTGTTTGTGCAAATACATACCCCTCCAATCTTCATTAACTTTATTTGCTGCAAAAAATGATTTGTAACATTAGTAACTGTCTCAAACTCTGCCGAGGCGTCTGTTCCCCTGTTCAGAAGACTGAAGAAATGTGTTTATTTATTAATATTTGTTTTTGTCTTTGTCTTTACCATCACCATCTTGCAGCTTCTTCAAAATATAATTCCCAAATTCATTCATATAATACTAGACAGGCTGATAATTTTAGTTTATAAAACAAAACATGTGGTGTACAGATGTGCAATGCAGAAGTAAATGTTCAAGAGCTCATCGAACTCAGAGATTTTTAAAAAGGAAATCGTCATTTATATTTACTTCATATTTAATTTTTGATGTGTATACATAAATATGCTGTATATTGTTTTGCTTCTATTCTTCACGCTTTGCTGTTTATTACTTTCTTTGTCTTTATTGGATCATTGTTTATGGGATTGGTTTGTTTTTCTGCTCATTGTATGTGCCTTTTTATGTTACATTTTCCTGAAATTATGTTGGCTTAGTTTTATTATTTGAATATTACTTGTAATTTTTTAATAATTTTTTGTAAATTTCACCTATGTAAGCAGTCACTGATGTTGAGCTCTGCCCACTATTCACTGTTAAACTCTCATAATCCCCTCCATATTTCCTTTTTATTAGAGGAACATGGCATGAACTGAACTGAAGATACTGTTTTATTGTGTCCTTTAACAAAACAGGTAGTAATATAAATCAAATGGCACTGCTGCATCATGCAGAACCGCTGGCATCATCTATAAGAGACAGTGAATTATTCTTGAGTGCATCATGATACTGAGCATGCTCCCTGTACCAGATGAAAAGATCACTCACGTGCGGACTTGTTCATGCAGTTCCCTGCGTGACCAGTGTGGGGCCTTGATCTGGCCGTACAGCAGCAGGTGCTCCTTGGTGGTCATGTGGTCGAAGAGGACGTCATACTGCATGCACACCCCGAGCTCTCTGCGGATGTCATCGATGTTGGCCTGCATGTCTCTGCCATACACCTCGATGGAGCCCGAAGACGGGGCAAACAGGCCAGTCAGGAGAGACCTAAGCACAAAGCAGAACATTTATTACATGTGTGATGACACTGAATTCAATTTTGGTTGAGTCAGTTCATGTAGAAGTATTTCTGATCATACTGGAGGAGTTTTTTGGTTATTTTATATTTCATAATTAGGGAAAAAGTTAAAATATAATTCAAATGTATTGAGTCAGACAGGTTTATTGGCACCTGGGGCATAAAATGTTGAGAATGCCTTTTGTTTTATATTATTGTTTTTATTTTTCTTTTACTTCCTCCTCAGCATTTACCACTTAAATTAAGATTTACTGGTCTCGGGAATAATATAGGACATGAAATCCCTTCTTGGTTTTGGTTGTTTTTAACACTGTTGAATCTTATTCTGCAGCTGCATTCATTGTCTGGATAACAGCATCAGCAAAATTAGTCACATTTAAAATGTAAATGTAAGTGCTCCAGTTGATGAAGACCCGTCAGGCTAATCTGTACCACGCTGCATTTGCTGTGCCAGATTTGGACAAAACAATCTCCCTGTCAGCAGCCGGCCCTTGAGATGATTAAAGAGGTGCACAAATCAAATTTAAAAGACACCACATACAGTATATGAATGGTCAAAATGCATTTGTGTTCATCTTAGGACATGCTGATACAGTGAAAACTGAGACAACTGTGCCACACGTACATGGTGGTGGTCTTGCCGGCTCCATTGTGACCGAGCAGTGAGGTGACGTGGCCCTCGTAGAAAGAAACATTAAGGTTGTCAATTGCCACTCGGTCGCCATAGATCTTGGTGAGACCATGGAGGGCAACGCCCACCGGGAGCTCTGAGAAGTCCTCGCCATGCTGAGAGGAAAGAGTGTTCTGAGCTGAAAGAAACATGGAGACAGAGGCAACCTGTAAATCAAACTAACGGGACAGGAATCAAATGAAGAGTTGGGGGCAAATGTAAATTTTGTGAGGCATCTGACAGACGATGAAAGGGGAGACATCATGTTTCAGAACACAACACACCAGAGGAGACAGCATTGCTTATTGTTGTCTGCTGGAGGACAGTACAATGTCATTTTTCTTTTCCTGTACCTTTTCCCTTGTCGTCGCAGAAGACAGGCTGGTTTTTCTGCATGACGTTGGCGAAGAAGAGTCCTCTGCCAACTTTACTGTTTGACTTCACACAGCAGCACAGGTCAGCCCAGAAGGAAGCTTTGAAGGGGAAGTACCATGGGGCAGGGATGCCGTACTTTCCTGAAGGGTAAAAAAAAGAATGAAGGACTTCTCATTAATACATGAAACAGTATTTATAGACAAGATTACCAAGCAATTCATAAACTGCTGTATTTGCTTCAACTAGGGGTTGTTAGCACTACAATCCTAATTTTAAAACAGATTTTTTTTTGTTTTCACCAGAATCTGCAGCATTGTTTGTAAATGCATCATTCAAAGTTAACCCCTCCCCCCCAGCTAAAGAACAAGAGAGAGGTAGAGAGCCATACTGAATTAAAAGAGTGAGCTGATTTGGAAATGTCTATAAGAACAGAAAACATTATTTTCTGATTGTTTCACTGCAGTTACATCCTAAAGCTCATACAGCCAAAGCAATCTGCATTGCCCGTGTGTGACGTGTGTGTAAAACTCTTTCTGCAGCTCTCACAGACAGAGAGCAGAGAAAGAGACGAAGATAGAAATGTAACAGTTGGTCAGGTTTTACAGAGTGTGCTTTTCATGGCCGGGAGCAGAAACATCCCGAGCACAGGAAAATATGAATAAATAAGGAAAAACAGGCAGACGACCGGTCTCCACCACACACTTCAAGTGGGCCATAGGTGATGATGTGGAGCAGTGGTTCTTTTAGGCCGTGCACCCCAAAGTCCCCCACACCTCCACAAAAAGGCAACATGCCTATTTGTAGCTGTCACCATGGCGAAGGTGGTATATGCAGATGTTATCAAAAATACTGCAACAATTCGAAGAGCTCTGTGCAGTTTTCTTAATCCTGCTCCTACTGGATTTCTGACCATTCACTCCCACACAATAACATTAAAGTTCCAATGATTTTGTGTTTTCTCACATTCTGCAGGGAAATACTCTATTTTTACAGGGATTTAATAAAGAGATGCATATCTGTTGCTAATAACGTGGCAAAATGAGATTCTAGTGCATAATTACACTCATGCTAATTACAGTTATTCAGTTAAACGGACAATAAAATAAATGTGTTCACGTCTGCTCACTAAAATAGATGTAATGTTTGAAGTAAACAAGTTTAACAAAATGTAGAAAGGGAGAGTGAAGCTCAAATAAACTATTTTATAAACTATAGGAACATCTAATCCATTGACCTGGAGAGAGGGAGAAGCTGCTGTCTGCAGCACATGTCACACTGACTGCCTGCAGCACAGTGCGACAGGAGGGGGACAGACACCTCGGTGGAAGTACACCTACATCGGCGCTGCTGGCAGAGGAGCCGCAGACTGATTACTCTGAAGAGGGTCTGGAAAGTCAGTAAATCTAGCGAGAAAGCCGCCAAGTTGGCAAGACGGACTAAATCCCGGGACCCCAAGCTTGTTTTTCCACCACCTGCTTCTGCCCGCAGCAAAGTTAAAACCCCTCGCTCCCCTGAGATTTGTGTTGGGTCCCGCGGGATCCCAATCCCAATGCAGCCCTCTAATGTAAAGAACAAAGAGAATGACACACACACATAGGTTCAGAAGCAGATACAGTAGGCTCTCCCACTGATTGAAGACAGAGAGAGAAAGATATTGTGAGTAGGCCCAGTAACCTAGTAGTAATAAAAAAAAATTACACCATTACATGATTTTATATTTAGTTTTTTGTAGAAAAATGCTGCGTAATTACCCTTTGTCTAGCCTGCAAACACTATGTCAGCTTCACAACAGCGTTCATGCCAAATTGAAGCATCTGTCTCTGTGCATTTGAAATGTGCAGCAGCAAATGAGCGACCAAACTTTCTGTGGAAACTGCAGTTTTCCCTCGATATGTGTTTATATTCCTGAGTTTAGCGGTAAAATTTTCTAGTGGGAGTAAATGTATAGTTTGGCCAGAAAAACACTGCAGAAAAAGTCTAATTAATTCCGTGTTTTGCTCACCAGCTGCTGGCTGAAGTGAAGGGAGTCTGTGGGATTAAACTGGAGCAAAGTGAGCTGATCTCAGGCTGTGAAGCACACTCCGTCCAGGTTACAAAATGTGGACAAAATAAGTTTCCAAAGCTTTTTTTACTGAGCACCAGCCTCTTGTTTACCAGTCTATTGTCAAAAAAATAGACTTGAAGTCTAAATAAACACTTCAGCACGTGTTTATGCCTGTCAGACACAGCTGGGATGCGAGACGCATGGAGCTGCTGCAGACAGCTGCACTGATAAAAATGAAAGCATTTGTGTTCTGAGACACTGTGAGCGTTGGTTGAGATGGGGTTATCCTTCGATTCAAAATTAGCACAGAATGCTAGCATTATTATCCATTTACTCCTGATATTCTACAAATACAGCCCAAGTGCACACATTAAGCTGAAATGTCAGAAATGCTGATATAATCATAATTCTAATACAACTTTAACAGCAGCTGACCTGACAAAGATAAGTGCACTGTGGGACTAGCAAAAGTGGAGAATGTAGATATGTTCTTAGTATCAGAACTCCTTGAGATCAATCTGCTTAATTTTATTAAGACTATGATTTTGCATTTTACCTGGGAAGACCATGCGGATGTAACCCCCGATGATGAAGTAGAGGATGGAGTCGATGAGCATCAGCCAGCACAGCCAGCCGAACGAGGCCGTGTCTCCAGAGATGGGCGATGTGTATGAGTTACTCCAATGAATTCCTAAGGAAAACGCCAGAATAAACGTTTCATCTTGTTTTCCACTGACTAAATTGTCAGAAAGATCTTGTTTGATGCAAGTCAGATGTCTACATGCGCATACCTTCTCCTTGGGCCTCGTAGCGAGACACATATTGACTGGCATAACTGAAACAGGTCGGCGAAAACAAGCTCTGTAGGAAAATGAGAGACAAATTAGACAGGATACAGAATCAGAAGCAGCAAAAGAAGAATAAAAATATATCCTCTTTTTTTTCAGACTGCTTTTTTGTAATTCCTCTCTTCTGTGCTCTTGACAACTTTGTGTTGCATGAAGTGATACTTCAAAAGCCTTTCTCACTGTGATATGAAGGGTTTTGTTCAAGGCGAGCAAGGTTTTAGATGTACATGGCGATGTTAGGTTAAAAAATGAAATGTTTGACCTCCAGTTATTGATCATCAGACAGCAAGCACTAAAATAATTATTTTTTCAGATTTTCAGAAAATGTATTATGTAAATATGCAAAATTTATATCAGCATGAAAAGGCAGGAAGAGAAAAACGTGTTTACCAACAGTTTACCCTCCACTACATTCCTACTTACTGTCAGAATGAAAAATAAAAACAAAACCTCATAATGGGAAACAACTGGAGGCAAAAGCCTCTATTTATTCACTGTTTATATTTTGAATCATAATGTTAGTAAAATGTTTTCTAAGATGGATAGAGAGTAAATAACATTTTGGATCAAAATGAAATGGCATTAAATCTCTGTCTGTGTTTGTTATCTCTCCATTCACTTCTCAGAACCTTCCAAAGCAAATAACATTATTTACTGTTTTAAATTATTACACGTATCACAGTACTTGCTCTAGTTTAAAGGGACAATACATATTTTTCCTCTGGCCTGTAGTGGTATTTATCCAGCTATACTGTTTTGGTGTGAGTTGCAAAGATTTGGAGACTTTGGCCGTAGAGATTTCTGCTTTCTCTCCAACATAATGGAACTACAAGGCACTAGTCCTGTGCTGCTCAAAGCATCAAAAAATACATTTGAAAAACTCAACAGCAATTTCTCTTTCCAGAAATCGGTTACTCAAGTTAATCCACAGGCCTTATTATGAACAGTTTCATCTAGGAGCTGCTTTCTTTCCGCAGAAGAATCTACCAGAACTGTTCAAGATTTACATTTACATTTATTTGTTTATTTTTAAAAATGGGACAGAACATATTAATGAACATTAACAATGTAAATATGTAAGGGATTGTAGCCAAGCGGATAATTTCCATCCCTTGATCTGTGAATTATCTTGAGTAACTGATCTTGAGTCATGATTTTTGTAAAGAGACACCAGTTTTGAATTAGTCACGTGTATTTGTAAATGTCTAAGAGACATTTTTAACTGACATTTCACTGAAATGTTTATTTCATATTTTCTGTCATAATTTTATTACCAGAGTTTAGTCAAGGGCACACCTGTTGCATTATGGGTCAGATGCAATACGGCTGCAGTTGCAGGAGCCAACATGGCTGCAGAGGGAAAACATACAACCCCAAAGTAACAATATTCCGCACAGTCCAAGAGGTGCACACGGTAATTTGTGATCTTGTACTTGAATTTGTTTCATATTTGTGTATAATATTTGTTTAAGTGCTTTTACATGGACAGTTTGAGAACTTTTCTGTTGTTGTGCTAACGTGTTTGGGTGTGTCTAATAAAGGACGCTCGCTTGATAGACTTTAAAATAACAGAGATGTAAATTTGAAACTTTTTTAAATGTCTTTTTATTTATTTTGGGGGTTTTTCATGGTGTCTGCTGATGAAAGAGAGAAAATCTTGTCTTCAAATGACATCTGTATGATGTATGGCCTTAATTTCACTCGGCCTGTGTAGCTACAGTATTTTTTTGGTGCTTATAAACATGTATTGTGTATTAAAAATATGTATTTTTGAATTTGGGGTGAACTGTCTCTTTAATATACGAGTCATTCCTCACCAGGGCGCTCTTCTGGGAAAAGGTGAGATTCCCCTCCACAGCCATGACCACGATGAAGGGGAAGAAACAGAGGATGTAAATGAGGCTGCCACTGAGGCCAGCGATGTAGGTCTTGTCAAAGAAGGAGCTGATGAGGTAGCTGAAGGCCAGGACGCTCAAACCGTAGTCACAGAGGTACAAGAAAAGGAGGAAGCCGTCACTTTTGGGCAGGATGTTGCCGTACTTCAGCACCAGCGTGAGGATGAAGATGGTGAAAACCAAGTAGGCGGCGCACTCCAGGAACCAGGCAAAGAAGTGGCTGAGTGGGTTGACTCCCATCATTTTCATGTACTTTGGGAAAAGAAAGAACAGCAATGGATGATAATGCATGGAAATGTCAGTACAAAATTCAGATTCTGTGCCTGCTTGCCAGTGGTGCTCATGAATGTTTACAGCACAGGAGAAACCTGGAGGTCAAAAGTCAATTTGCTGTGTTGTTGTTGCTGTGTTCAAAACTCAGAAAATCAAAAAAAGAGGAAGATTCATTGCACTCTCAACTGTTAACCAGAAAAAAAAGAGGTATTTGTCAACTGACCCTTCCTAAGCACCGCCCCTTTTTGCTCTGTTCTCCAATAACAGTTGTACAAACTTGGTACCTCAGTCAATTCTTTCTTTTTCCCGTAAAAGCAAGATAAAAGGTCTCAGCTAGCTACTGATTGATGTAGATCAGGCAGCTACTGAGCTGGCTAACATTAGCTAATTTAAATATGTGAGTATATGTTGCTTTTAAAGGTCCCCCAGCAACATATTTTCAACATCTTCAAAATTTGGTTTTCTTTTCAACGTAGACAATCCAAGCATGTGGTATATTTAAGAAATAACAGGAAAGGAGAAAGGTGACAGAGGTACTGAGCTGAACTGTCACAGGAGCGTTTAATTTTCATATCAAATTTTGATTTAGTTTAAGTCATAATCTTTTGACTAAAATGCCATTGAATTTTATTCAAATCTACAGTAGATTTAGTCAAAATTAATTATTAAAATGTAATGTAATGCATAATTTAAACGTTACTCTAAAATAGCCAAACTCATACTCCTGGAGGAAACATATATGAACCTGTTATTATATGTATGAGGCCAAATAGTTAATCTATGGTTATTTATTGTTAATATATTATGTATGAAAGACCTGCCCTGCACAATGCCCCTGTATTAATTCATGTATTGTTCACTATGGGCGCTAAATTTACAGTGGGAGTCGGGGAGCCTTTTTACAGGCTGTTCTGCCTGACACTTCAGAGCCACCGTAGTTTAGAAGTGACATGTAGTTAGTGCTGTTAAGGGTTTAAAAGGCACCAAACGAGACCTTCAAATAACTGTAGTTTAATATAATGTTGCTGGTGACTGTATTAAGTGCAAGTCGAAAGCACAAGCAGAAAGTTTTTAGTGAAGAAATCGCATGAGGACCAGGCCCGAGAGAGGGAGAGAGCCGGGGTCAGAGCAGAGATTCTGGTGAAATAAACACCTCGAGTCATATTGGATTCTGCTCTGATCTGATGTATTTTACTTCATGAACACACACAGATGCACAGGGAGGAGAGGGCAAAGAAAAGAGACTGGAAATAACAAAAATAAGCAGTACGGAGTGCAGTCAGAGACTGAACTGAACAAAAACACACACCCTTTGTGCGACCTTGGAGATAGGATCTCTAGTCCACTCGTCCCTTTTTTGGTCTAACATTTTGGTCTCGTTTTTATTTGTTGATGAAAAGTGCCAATAGATTTTGTCAGAGTTTTGCCAGCGTCTTGTTTTCATCAGTGAAAAAAATGTTGTTGATGAAGAACAAAATGATCCATCAACAAAATTAACACTGATTGAAGCACAGAGCGAAAAGGAACAGTGCTTAGGAAGGGTAAAAATAATTATAAATAATAATAGTGTCTCTGAAAGAAAGCGAAAACAAAGACATTGCAGGACGTCTTGGAAACCAAAAAGTCAGTGTTCGAAGCAGAAACACAGTGGCGGGTTTCATCATGTTTCAAGTGAAAGAAAACATTACCTCATGCAGCCTCAGCTCTCTCTCATGCACCAGTTTCTTCACAAAGTCGGCTATGAACAGCACCCAGGCCATCATCAGCATGAGAGGGAAGACAAAAGAGATGGCCTCCAGGTACCTGGGGAATACAGAGATGCCAACTGTCAGTCAAATCTCTAGAAAACCTAACATCCAATCACTGTCAACAACAGCAGATGAAAAGACCTATCATTCAGTCGCTGGCTTGACAGAGAGACGGAGATGCAGAGGGTGGAAGAGCAATATTGAAGGAGGGTTTGGGGGATTTTTTGACAGCCGTGTCCTGATCCTCTTATTATTTACGCAAAAATAAATGCCTTTCTCTTTATTTTTCATTTTTTTTAACCTAATCATATCTGGAGCCTGACACATGGGAATTTAGCGGTTGCTGGTTTTTCATACTACACAGCTATATTTCACCGCTATCATGTCAGAAATTGTGTTGCTGAGTAATAAATCAGAACGACGGAGAGGCGGGATCATCATATCTTATAGTTGGGACAGTGGCCCGCTGGTGCTTCTTACATGAGATATCTGCACTGTCTTAGACGCACCTGAGGGCAAGCACAAACACAGGCGTTACGTTCAGGCATGATTTATTGGAAACAATGTAGTGTGTCGATGCACAAGTTAATGCCAAAGTCATGTCGGATTGGATGTATACTACAGAGATGAGCAGTGTTCGCTATTGATGGTTGTTAAATGCTTGAAGGGCGTTTGAGTGTGTGTGTGTATATGTGTACGGTCTTCAAAAGTGAATGCACAATAATAGTGAATATTCATGCACATGGTACGAAGCCAATTATAATGTGAAAGGCTCCTGTGAATGACTACTTACTGTCAGTCCCAAGTGGCAAATGAATAATGAGAGAGCATGCATTATTCCACATCAGTGCCTGTACGTCCCCTCAGAGACACTGTGTATGCTTTCATGTTTCTACGCCTACATCCATACAGGAGCACGTTCAAACTGCATGTGTGTTTTTGTGTGTGTGTGTGTTTTCCATGTGCCCAGGGGGACTCACTCATCCCGGAGGTGGCAGGGATAGGGGAAGGGCTGCAGCTGCACGGCTGGCTCCGTGACTCTGTGTCCAGCCTGGGTCTCAATGATTGCCCGATCAATGTGCTCCTGCAGGTAGATGAAGCCCCGATTGTAGCGCAGCGTCTGCCTGGCCGAGATGTGTGGGTCCTTCACAAAGTAGGGGTCCCGCACTCTGTCGGTACGCATGACGTTGTCCATGTGCATGCGAATAGTGTAGCTGACTTTGGGAGGCAGGGAGGACGCGGAGGAGGCAGACCTGGCATGGCGAACCTTGGATGAATCCTCGTCTTTGGGAAGCTTGAAGATGACACCTTGAAGACAGATTGCACCATCTCAATGCACCGTTGATACATTATTGGTACCTATTTACGATGCACCATTTGTGACATCAGTGAGGTGAGATGTCTGCAGAGCCCAGAGGATACTAAATGACAATACCCACACAAAGCCACAGCCTGTTCATCCTGCTGCCGTCTGGCAAGAGATACAGAAGTATCTGCTGCAGTCTCACCAGACTACAAAGCAGTTTCTTCCCTCAGGTGGTGAGACTATTTAATTCATCCTCAGCTCTCCACCATGTAAAACAGTTTTGTCTTATTTTTTTTTCTATGACAATGATAATAATAACATATTAATAATAATAATAATGACATTTTATAGAGTAAACTGGATGAATAAATCCAGTTTACTCTATAAAATGTCATTATTTTTTGTGAGTAGTAAAAAGGGAGCTACAACTTAATTTCATCGTACAGCCCTGTGTATATAATGTTAAATACATCTACTTTGTACACTGTAAACTTCAAAGACCAGACCAGCTCTTCCATTGCCTACATAAACTGTTGCTAAGTCAGACCTCCTGTGAGCATTTGGCTTACGCTCATGAAACCTTGGGGTGATCTTGCCCACAAATTCTAATACAGACGCGAGTCCAGAAAAAATAGTGCTGCACAATGAAAGGCAAATTAACAACCTAGCTGGAGTCCTCTGCTCAGTGGAACAAACTAATTTATACCACGGACTGGGTGAATACTCCATTCTGACTGGCTGCAGGGTGTCCCTCAATTTCTGATAATGGACACTACTAAGTAGTTCCAGTGAAACTGTCATTTTTCTAAATTAATGCGCTGGAATGAGTAACCACAGCAACAGGGACACAGCCAAAGACTCCATGAGGCCTAAAATATATTGCAGCATGTTAACAAGCTAACTTCCAAGCACTAATTTCAAAAGCCAGCATCTGTGTTGTTGTGTAACAGGGTGTGTCATTGCCCATGGCATCATGGGTAACCTGCATATCTGTGCAGGCCCCATTAATGCTGAAAGGGACCTACAGGTTTTGGAGCAACATATGCAGCCATCCAGACGTCGTATTTTCCAGAGACGTCCCTGCTTATTTGAGCGAGACAATACCATCACATTCTGCATGTGTTCCAACAGCGTGGCTTTGTAGTAAAAGAGTTCAGGTACTAGACTGACCCACCTGCAGTCCAGACCTGTCTGTCATTGAAAACGTGCGGTGCATTAAGAAGCACAAAATACAACAACAGAGATCCCAAACTGTTGAGCGCCTGAAATCGTACATCAAGCAAGAATGAGAAAGAATTTTATTTTCAAAACGTTAACAATGAGTGTCCTCAGTTCCCAAAAGATACTGAGTGTTGTTAAAAGAAAAGCCAAAAAACATACACCTGTTCCAACTTCTGTTGCAGGCATCAAATTCAGAATGTTATTAACAAAAACAGTAAAATTTATCAGTTTGAACAATAGATATCTTGTCTTTCAACTGAATGTAGGTCAAAAAGTATTTGCAAATCGCTGCATTATAGTTTTATTTACGTTTTACACAACATCCCAAATTTGTGAAATTGTGATTTGTATGCTGTACTGGCAAATAAACCTGGAGTGCTGAATGAGTCCCATATACACTCAATATTCACTTACTTGCGTAGAGATCCCGGTTTTTGGCGAGTTCAAGAGCATCTGCGTTGAGCTGGTCGGCAGAGTCGTAGCCACGGTAGCGGTCAAACTTGATGCAGGAGGAGAGGTCCACCATCAGCGTGGACAAGGTGGTGATCTGTGTCAGTACACGCTTGTTCTTCTCCAGCATGTGAGTCATGTTAGCTTTGAAAAAAACAAATTTAGACATTTACTGACAGGGTTAAAGGGACAGTTCGCCCCTAAAATACATACTTTTCCTCTGAGCTGTAGTGCTATTTATCCATGTAGACGTTTTGGAGATACTGGTCTTGCTTTTACTTGAATAAAAACTCAACAACGTCTCTTTCCAGATATCGTGGCCTGGTTACTAAAGATAACCACAGATCTTGTTGTAAGCAGTTTCATGAGGGAGTACTTTATTAAATTGACTAGATCCTACAGTTCCTACTGCCGTTTAATCTTTGATTGCTGTAAATTTAAATTAAAATAATGACATTTGTTGTGTCTCTTTAGTGCCATGCCCTGTTATGTCACATGTTAACTAAGATAGAAATACAATCTGACAATGCAAGTTAATCTAATTAAACACCTGCATGTCAAAGTCAAACCTTGTGGAAACAAAAGACTGACATCCACAATCACATCAAGGAGATGGATGTTGAAATGAGTGCAACGCCTCATGTAAACTTATGGAGCAGTCCCATTTTCTGATAGTGTGGATATTTTAGTGGCAATAAGTGGGAGAGGAATAGAAAGGTAAGCCTGGTATATGCAGCTTACAAAAGTAAGACCTTCAAAATGCTCACTCACAGAAGTTGCTGAGCGTCTCCTTCATTTTGCCGACGTTGATGTCTGTCTGCATCTCAATGAAGTTCTTCACAAAGGAATTGCCGAGGGAATTCTGACAGGGGGAGAGAAAGAGTGGAAGAGACAATGCACAACATCAAGATTCAGCTGCCGAAACTCGTTGACGACCACCGCAAAGTTTATCTCCAAACTTTCAGACGACAGCGAGCCAGCTAGAATAATCAGATACACGGAAGACAGCTCTGACTGTTCATACCTGCAGCATTGGCAAAGTCTGGCTGAGGATATGGGCAGAGTTTATGATGTAGTTGGAGGATTCGATCCAGTCCTCCGAGTGCTTCCTCAGATTTGCAAACTCCTGCAAGGTCGTTTGGCCTGCACAAGGATAGGACAAGGGCGAGAGCATGTGAAATGGCTGGGTATCAGTGAGATTTCGTAACCTGCTGTGTTTGTGTGTGTGTTTGTGTGTGGCTGTTTGTGTCTGTGAAGGCAGCAGTATACTAAAAACAAAGTCAAACTTGCTCAAAATAGAACCACAGTACAAGATGGTGGTGCATACAAATGTTTAGCCTACACAACCCTGCAACTCTGTATTTCTTGTTTTACTGCACGGCATGAAGGCTAAACAGGTAACTGTCGCCTACGAGAGGAACAAATAACAGTGGAAACAACTTCTGTACAATAAAAGAGTGAGAGAGTCAGATGATTTCAGAGGATTTAGAAAATAAAAGTCATGCAGGCGCTAACCTCCAGACAAGGTAACTGTGAAATGTTTGAGCTGAAAAACAGTTCACCTCAAAAACAAAAATATATCTCTGTCCAAAAACCATGACCTGGTTACTCAAGATAATCTGAGCAGTTTCATGTATCATGCTGCTCAAGACATTCCAAATGTCTTTTGGATCAAATCCTGAAACAAACTCATTTAGTGGGGGTTGTGACGGTCAAAAAAAAAAAATTATCCACTGTTTTAAAGCAGCTTCTTTCACAATATAAGCTCAGGGTGAAAAGTCTTTTTGGGCTGCAGTGCATCATATGACACTGTCATCACACGTTTTGACCACTACGTGAAATTGGCATAATGTCCTGGCATCACTCTTCCTGAGGTTAGCTTCATTTTGCTCTGTCGCAAAAGGAAGCTAAGTAGCTCGCTGATCTACAGGCATGTCCAAAATCACTCACTACACACTATATAGTCCACCATATAGTGACTTCGCCATTTTGCAGTGCTGTCCAAAAGTACAGTGAGAGTTATTATACCCTTTATAGTTGACTCAAAGTATCCCACAATGCATCTTTAAAAGTAGCGCACAACTGATGGTCACAAAAAAGAACTATATACCAAAATGGACTGCACTGAAAGGAGAACAATGGTAATGACATAATTAATGGCACAGGGAGTAGCGTCTGTGTGTTTTTTCCTTCACTATAGTTATAGAGTGAGATCACTATATAGTCGTCTACATAGAAATCTGCAGGTAGTGAGTAGGAAGTAGTTAAAGAGTGAGTGATTTCAGACAGCCTGCATCAATTGTCAATTGTTAGCTAGCGAGTTACCTCTGATAGCTAATTTTAGCAAAATGCCAACTAATTATCTTCATTAAACTACATCAATCATTAGCTAGCAAGTTAGCTAACATTAGCTAACTTAAAGTGAATTATATCGTTTTTACAGTTCCAACATGTTTTAAGTGATAGTTCACCCAAAAATGAAAATTATCTCCTGACCCTCATGCCAATTGATGGTCGGGTTTGTTTTGTTAGTCTGCAAAACACTGTTGGAGTTTCACAGGAAAACAGTGTTGCAGAATCTCCCAAACAATGGAAGTGAATGGTGACCAGCTTTCAAACATTTATGTTTCATTTTGTTATCTTTTTTTGCAGTTGTTTTTTAGAACTGCAAAACAACATAAAATGAATCCATACTGCTTGTCTGGCATAATCCAAGTCTCCTAAAGTCCTGACATGCTGTTTACACACCGTCACACATAACATACACCCAGTTCAGACAGTGTGCATGTGCGCATGAACGTGGCTCCAAGCTAAGGATCTACAGTGAAGATTCAGGCTAAAAACATGGTGTAAATAACATTTTTTAACTCAACTTGGCATGTCGGGGCTTTAGGAGACTTGGATTACACCAGATGAGCAGTATGTAGGCATTTTATGTTTTTATTCTGTTATTTTTTTACGTTTGAAAACTGGTCACCATTCACTTCCATAGTTTAGTAGATTCTGTAATGCTGTTTTTCTGTGAAACTTCAGCAGTGTTTTGTGAACTAAAGAAACTAAACTCGACCTTCAATCGGCATGAGGGTGAGTAGATAATGACTGAATTTTCATTTTTGGGTGAACCATCCCTTTAAGCCATCTTCAAAATTTGGTTTTCTCTTCAACATAGATGAGTCTAGCACATAGCATATCTATGTAAAGGAAACAGGACAGGAGAAAGTTCACAGAGATTCCACTGGGTACCAAGCTTGCTCAACTGTTACTGAAGCACAGAGCAAAAAGGGGAGGGATTCAGATGAATCTATTCCAACCATTTCCATGAACCGTAAACAAGTGAGTAAATAATTTAACAACCTTATCTAGCAAACATGCACAATATGAAGAAGTTTGTTTACAGTATTTAAATAATAATTTATCATTTAACTTGCGTTTGGGTGGGATAAAAGGGAGAGGTAGTAACTTTTGCATGCGCCCATTTATGCTGTATGCACTGTACTGTATACCTTCTCCATTATGGTTCTGGTGAGCGGTGTGTCAGGGGTGTACAGAATTTGTCCCATAAGCATTGGTTTGAGGAAGGCCCAGGCGATGGCTCCTCCTGTGGTGTTGACCATGTCCAGGTACATGTTCATACAGAACGGAGCTGCACGAGTAAAGAGGAGGAGAGAACCATTAGACGTACAGGATCCACAAGGGTGAAATGTTTTATTTGATCAACAAACAAGTTTGATATTTTGTTGTTTGTCCCAATATTTACAGTAGACAGTAGCTACGAGGATCTTTTTTGATCTTGAAGGATAAGGCTGGTGTTATTTTTACAAATCCCATGACAAGACCAAAACCCACAATGCACAAGTCATTTACTGCTTTCCAACTTCTCTACAATGTTGCAGCACTGAGCCAGAAGACCAATCATACCCAAGACTAGTGTATGATCTTTAAAAAGGGATCATAAGAAAAATATAACCAGCCTTATCCTTTAATCTTTAGTCCTTTATGAAGTGTGAAGTGAGACTAAACTAAACATCCTTCTCGACTCTTGTGGGAGCGAAGGTGGTGAACATGTTTGGTCATCACTGGTGACTTCAGATTTCCTTTGAACTACCGGCTAGAATTTGTGTTTCACTTCTGAGCTCTGGATTTTCCCCTTTGTGTGGGCAGAGAAGTGTCCACACATATCAGAATTAAATTTAAGGCGAATATTGATGGGGTTGGGATTCTCTACGCTGTTACTGCCAACTTTGTGATTTGGGCTAATATAATGATAAGACAGAAACACTACTGAGTAAAGAAAGGAAAATGTCTCTTTGATGTGCACACAGTACTTTAGTTCTTTTTGATTGTGTATCATAGTTGCTTTTATTACTTTAATAAACCTCCTACACTCCTTCTCTCCCAACCATATACTCATTTTTGTCATTTTTAAGTCGAGTAGAAAGGAGGTCAACAGCATAGGTACTTAGAAGAAGCACACAACATCTGCCAGCTGTGAACCTGAAGATTAATCTGAGATGCAGCTCAGCACTGTGTGTCAAGTTTTCTAATCATAAATCAGTAATAAAAAATGTGTTTTCTTTTGGCATCTATTCCAATTTTGAAAGTTTAGAGGCTACAAGAGCTAAGAACATTATGATGGAAGTAAATGATGGCTATTCTCATGTTCAATTATATGTTGCTGCAGCAGTTTTTGGGTTGATTTCATTTATTACACAGATTTGATGCAAAATGTACCAATTTTGACCGTTTGAGAATTGATGAAAATTGTCAAAAAAGCCTCAAAGACCTTAAGGAACACCACAGAAAAATTCATGGTGTGATTTGGAATCAAAAACCTTTTACATTTGGAGATTTCTGTAGAAGAATTGCATTTTTTGGCAACTGGATGGCATGCATTTTTATTCTGGGAATTACTTAGAAACCCCCTTATTGTCAGTATACATAGGAAAGCCACACATCCTCTCAATGCCTCAGGTCTCTAGTTTGTGGTTTTGAAGTTTCATGAGGCTGTGATTATCCAAGAGGTTAGACTCGGTCATTGTATACAGTGAGGCCGAGTTTCAAAAAATGGTATGAATCCAATGAAATGGTCTACTGAGGGGACTAATATCATCTCACATGAACACAACTGGGCTCACTGAATCCACAAGAGTCCCACCTTTCCAGTCAGACCCTCTTTATGCAGTTCTAATACTATTTAGGTTATGCAGAAATATTCAAATATCATTTTTAGAACAGGTGAAAGTTGGAGCTGCAACAAACTGATTACTCGATTATGAATTTTGAGTCAAGCTTGAGTGAATCCAGTTTCTTAAAAGTGAGTATTTTCTGGTTTCTTTACTCCTTTATGACAGTAAGCTGAATATCTTTGGGTTGTGGGCAAGACGAGACAATTGAAGACATCGTCTTAGATTTTGGGAAACACTGATCAACATTTTTCATCATTTTCTGACATTTGATAAACCAAACAACTAAGTGAGCCATAAAGAAAATACTCAACAATGAAAATAATTAATTACTCGCAGCCCTATAGCAAAAATAACTCATGGGATTAAAATAAGGTGGGCATGTCTGTGAAGAGGAGACTCTCGGAGCGTTATTAGCCTCCTTCCCCACAAGATACTACGATGGTTGGTACCAGTAGATGCCTCAGGTCTCCTAGTTTCATGTGACACCAGTATCATCACTCTAGCTTTTGAAACTGAACCTGCTAAAGCCTCTGAAAGAGAGTAATGTCTGCTTCCTGGAGATGTGGACATCCTAGAGTTGAAAAGGTTAATAAATACAGCCTAACATAATACAAACCATGAATGCTTTTAAACACTGATAAACACAGAATATCAGCAGGGTGACCGCACTGACAATATACAGTAATATTCAGTTTGCAACATACTGGCATTTCGGGGAATCTTGAACCTCTCGATCATCTCCTCCCTCTGCCTGTTGTCGGGGAAGGAGGGGCTCGATTCCGACACGATGGGGAGTTGGGAGATTCCAAACAGAGCCAGGATGCCGTTACTGCACAACGCTCGAGAGAGGGTGACAAACGTAGCTTTTCTAGACATGCTACTCCTCTGCCCTAGTGTCATCTGGGGGGGAAAAAAAAGATTGAAACTTTGAATACTTTATGATTTACATGTATTTAAAATAGATAATTTGTCATGTAAATCATGACGGCTTTCAAAAAACATTTTAAACAAGCTACAGCAGAACAATTAGACATTGTCTGAGAATGGTCACAGGACTATTTTTGAGCACTGACACATCTGCATTCCTTATTTCTGACTAGGTCGAAGTATAGACAGACACACACACAACTCTCTCTAAATTACTAAAAAGTACACACTTCTCTAAATTGGTAGTCAGCCATGAGGTTGAGGCCGTCAAAGGAGCGCAGGTACTGTTGCAGCTCACTGACGCTAGGAAGAAACTTGCTCATCATGTTGGTTATAGCCTCGGCCATCTGAAGCATAACTCCCACCAGGCTCTGAACGTCGTCAGACAACACCATCTGAAAGAAAGGGACCAACATTCAAATATTTACTTCACTGTGACTTTAAATTCTTGATATTCAACAAGTGCATTTGACATTTGTCATGCTTCCAAAGACCGTATTTCTCTTGTCATGTAATGCTTTACTGTGCAGATCTTTTTTTTCTATGCTACGTAGGTTGTATATTACGTAAGACAGCAGCAAAGTGCTCGATACTAATTTGAATTAAAGTAATTAACCAGTGGAGGTGATTCCTCAAAATTAAAAATGCTATCTTTAGAATATCTCTCAAAAGTTTCATACCATCGCACGGTCATAGTTTCAGTTTCTGAGCATATTATATCACTTTTTCCCAAAGTGTCCTTGTTGACACTTTATTCATCTCAGTCTACTGTAGATTAAAATCACTTGGTTGATTCGGTCAAGGTAACGAGGTAAATAAAAGCAAGTATTAGTACTTTTTTCGTTGGTAGTCGGCCACATGGGTCTTTTATTCGATTGCTTTAGGGGCTACTATTAACCGTAGTCAATCTCTGTTGGTCAAATGATTTTCAGTTCTCATTTTAATTGAGCATACTTTCAGAGCGGAGCTACGTTTTTAGAGAACATCATGCTCCCATAAAACTCAACAAAGATGTCTTTCCAACACTTTCTCTGAAATTACATGGCCTGAAACTACATTCTGCCTTTTTGTTTTACCAGTAGAAAGTAGTTAGAAAGTAAAAAAGCTCTGTGAAACTGGGTTATGGCAAATTAGATCATCAACAATGCAACTAAAAAAAAACAAAATACATTCACCTCAACATGCCAGTGATAAAAATAAAAAGCAAGCTTTTATGGGTTACAGTTTCTCCAATCTCAGGACTGCTCTACAAGCAGCGCAAACTGGTCTACTGGCAATGGGAAGAGGGTCAATCGTCTATTTTAGTGGGTTGAACTGCATTTATAAACTTGCATATACGCATTAATTTTGGTGTAAAACAGTATTACAGGTGCATCATGTTTGGCCATCACCAACTGCTAAAGCAAATATCATCCTCTTGAGCAGCTGACTGCTATAGTACGTACACCAGCTAGCTGCTAACTTTGTCTATCTGATGTTTAAACTGCCTATTACGCTGCTACTAAGCTAGCAAAAGTGTTAAAGTGAACTAAAACAGCAAAGTTGCAGGCCATAAAATCAAAACAATGTGCTGAAACGGCTAAAAAGCTTCATAGAGATGAAGGAAACTAATTTTCAAGTTATGAAACTTTCCCAGTAGCGGCAGAAATAAATGGCCTGCCTCAGGTTTAAAGAATAAAGAATAAGTAGGGTTTGTCCGAGCTGTTCATAAATGCACCAGGAAGATTATTATTGTGTCTCATTCCCTAGATGCCAAATACTGATGTTTCAGGTTGGTAAAGCGTCCTGAGCACAGCGAAATAATGAAAAATACAGGCAGAGGGCGGGTTTCTTCACATACACCACCACCACACACACTAGTGGGTGGTGGGTGGTATGTTTCTGAGTTGACACATTGTTTTTTTAAGAAAATGTTGCATATTATGCCTTTAATTTGCCACTCTTAAATGGCATTCTTAAACAGTGCTACTTGCTAGGTAGAAGTATGTACATCTAGAGGAGATTAGAATCAAAAGACACATCAAAAACCTGAACTAGGACCCATATATAAAACACAACCCAAGATGAAAATAATAAAAAATACCCTTTTAAATGGTTAAACAGAAGAAAATGTTGCATTTTAAGTATAAAAGATGCCTATTAAAAAAACCTGCTGCTGCACTTTTTAAAATTGCTGTATCTAGATGATACAGATCTGACCTACACCTACACATGTTCTACTGTCTCACATGAAATACGGATGGTTTATTGGAGTTTTTGGGATTGACAGTGTTTGGTTTTCTTGGATCAAATGGAGAAACATCAGTAACAAAATACATTTTTGAAAAAACATGTGAGATAGGCAAGGATTCATCTGGGGAACAAATGTTTTCTTGTACAAAAGCAAATTTCTCTCTGACTTACGTGTTCCTCAAAAAACACACACTGAAGCATCAAACATGTTTTCCAGCTGCCCATCAGAAATGATTTCTTTGTCCGTCCAGCTATTACAGAAGAATGTGCAATCACCAAATTCTTACATTCTCTGGCATTTTCACAAATCGAAGAAAAAGGCATTAACCTCAGAAGAAAGTGTAGCATGTTGGGTTTTTTTTTTCTTTTGACAAAAGGCTCAATCTAAAAATTCAGCCTTACTCTGTAGATGAGTTTCTCCGTGTTGAGATGGCGAGCAGTCAGCAGAGAGAAGCTGTACCACTGGTCGACAGACATGGAGCAGAAGGTTTTTAAGATGACCGCATCCGCCTCCTTCATGTTCTCGGATGTTGTGGAGTTGCAGTGACGCAGGTTGACCAACCAGGACAAGATCTGTTTCAGAAGCATTAAGAGAGTATGGAAACAGTTAATACTGGCGACAGAAGCACAGGAGAGGGTCTGAAATACAAAAACGCCACAGATTAGTCTGGGCATTATACAATATGACCTGGCACAGCTTCCAACATAAAGTCTTTCAACTGTTCTAGACACATAAATATGTAATTTATAACATATTTAAAGTCTTCAGAAATGTAAATGGGGGAAAGTACTGAAAAATACTTGTGAGGCCACAATTTATTTATGCGTGATGTCTTGTCTGATGTCCACACAGGGTTCAGTGCTGGAAATTCTTAACCTCTCTACCTATAAATCTACTTGCCGGACGTCGATTTTTACTTGCCCCTGCACAAGTTGTTTTATTTCTTAGCAGTTATTAAATAATAACAAAGACTTAAGTTAACTGTCACATTTAATCTGGGCCTGCAACGTCCATAAAATCCTAGGAAATAGTGAAAAATGTCCATCCAGTTTTTCAAAGTCCATAGTGATGTCTTTAAATGTCTCATTTTTTCAGTCTAAAACCAAAAGATATTCAGTTTAATGGCATAATAAACAAAGAAAAGTGGGAAATCTCCATGTTTGAGAGGCTGAAAACAGCATTTTTGCATAAAAAAATTCCTTTTTACCACTTTTCCATGGCGCAAGGGATGTTGCCAGATTTACTTGCCTTATTTGCCCCGGCAAGAGGGCAACCCTTATTGTTGAGCCCTGACTAATAGTGATGTTGATTTAAATTATTATCATAGGAAACATAAAAGTGGTATCAGGATATGGTTAAGAAGCACCTTTGACACGTTGCTTGGATCTCATAGAGCTGTTTAAATGTCATGCATGAGTAATAAACATTTGTCAGATTTTCTGTTACAACACGTGTGAGGTTCACCCATTTCTTGAATGTTCGTATTTTTCATATTGATCATATTTAGGCGATTTTCAAATCTTTTATTTCATATGATTCCTTAAGCCTTATTTTTCTCCCACTCAGAACATATTAAAGACACAAAATTTGTTGAGTTTATGTTGCATTTTGTGTGATGTTGACCCACGCTGATGACTAAAATGCCTGGACTAGACAGATATAAACATGATCCTGAGGCTTTATATGGGGAATGAGCTGAGTTAGTGTGGTATATTGAAACATGCTGGGCTTGATTTCTCCTCCTTTCGGAGAAAACAACATGTATGTCAGCATGTAAGTCAGTCTTGCTGATTCTGAGTGCTTGGCAAGAATGGTGTGCAATCAAACATATATAATTAACTGTTCTTCAAGTGGGCAATCATGGAAGTCTGTTTGTTTGGATGAGTCACATGGGTCAACTGTTATACAGCCACATATAGTGTTGATATTTTAGTCACTTAGTGTGTTACCACCAGCTGAAAAGTAATTTTCTGTGCACTGTTTGCAACATGATCTAGAATGCACGAGCAATGACTTTAAGAGGGCGGCTTTTTATTCCACCGAGTCATGTCTGTTAAGAGAAATGGTCCATGTACAGTGGCCAGCCGCTGAGTGATTTTGATTAGGTTTGCAATTCAGTGTCCACTGTAGTGGGTTCTTTTAGCCTGATTGATACGGTACTAAATTAAACAAGCTGGCTTTATAAAATGTAACTTCTGTGCCATTAGCTGGAGGTTACAGGGTTATCCTCCAATCAAAGTGAAGTTACATTTACTGTAAATTGCACCATGTAGCACAAGCCTCAGGCAGAGTACAGAGAAAAAACAACACAATTATACAAGTCCATATAACATGCTAATTCATAAAAGTCATTAACACTACAAAGACAGAGGAAATTATTTTTGGCCTCCCTCCTGATTGTCAGCTGCCTTCGGTGACAATTCATAAAAAAAAGATATTGATGGATTCCTCATATAGAACTTATTTGGAAGAACATGTAGCAGAACATTTACTTTAATGTTTTAAATGGTTATTCAGTATAAATAGGCGATTCAGAGTCCCTCCGTTGAAACACAACAGGCTGCGAATTCTTTTATCCATCACCTGATTCTGTTGTTAAACCAAAACCAGTGTGCTGCTAACTGAGATCTAAATGCAAACAAAATACTATGATATGACTGTTTGTTGTGTTTTTGTACATTTGTGAAAAGTATCGTATGTGTACTGTATGTTTAAACTGTGTGTAATCTTTTTATCAGAGCTGCCCAGGGATGCAAAATGAATTTCAGTGTATACTGACAGTAGTTGTATTGTATGGCTCTGCATCGCACTGTATCATATATTCTTGTATGATATCATATGCATATCATATTGTTGCATCACAGAGTTATTTGACAATATTAGTTACTAGTTAGTTTGCTGATTCAGATTATAAACATAACATATAAATGGACTAATAAGTTGTTAGAAATTATAATAAATTGTGATGCATTATCAAGCAGTAAGCTATCCATCATTATATACAGTAGTCAAAATTAATTAAACCTTTACAGCTGCAACCTCAGTAAAGCTTACACTTTAATCCATCAATAATTAGAATCCAATAATATAATATAAATAAAATATAAATCTTATGGTACTTTCAGTAAGTTTATTGTGCTTATTTTGATGCTAATACTTGTGAATTCTTACTCAGTGCTGAAGAAACTAGTTTGAAACTGCAATTTATTAAACTACTGCTTCACAGTGAAAAGTAATTAATTTCATCTGAACTACTCTCAAAGCAATTTCTCTTGTCAAACTGAAACTACTTAAAAAGTCTGTGTAGTAATAATAATAATAATATAATAACAATAATAATATGAAGAAGAACATGAAAGTCAAGCAATACATTAATTTGATCCCACGTTAAAAACAAGAAAGCCATCAAAACATTGAATTTATGTACCCTTTACAACATTTTTACAGTGTGAACTGATCAATAATTTCTGTCTGTTCCAATGCCTTTCTGTTTAATGTATGCTAATGTTTCTTTTTGTCAATATAAATGTTTTAAAAATAAATAAGTAAATAAATAATTAAAGCTTTGTAGTTACGTTGGTTGTAGCGAGAGATCATCAGTTAAAAAATGAAAAAGCTACTGAGATTTGTTGTAGTTAAAGTAGCAACAAACTACTGCAAATTGTGGCTAAAATTATTGAACTACAGGTATTTAACTACAACCCAACACTGTTTCAATTTAAGTTATGCAGAATTTGTACGTGTAACAAGGTACATTCACGCTGTAGTAATGCTACTTTTAGTAACCTGAAAAACTGAAAACTGTGAGTTGTGACCCTTTTCCACATTATTTGTTGAGGAATGTATGAGTGTGAATGTATGAGCTTTGTACACTCTGAACATTACATTGTGTCTTTGAGAGAGATAGTGATTAAATGTTTGTTTGTACACTGTATATGCACTCTATGTGGGTACATAATGAAGATGCCCCTGACTCACCATGAAATTGTTGTTTGGTAGAGTTGTTTCCAACAGGAGGCCGAGAGCCGTTGGATCAAAATCCATGTGTTGCTGAACATCCACAATGAAGGCTGTTTTATTCCTCAGCATCTCACCGACAGTCACCACTCCTGGGAAATAAAGTGATATAAGAGCTTGTTGAAAAGTGGATTTTTTATTATGACAGTGTATTGTTTTGCTTTTTTCATATAGAACCAGTGTCTTTATTTTCACGTCTATAACAGTGGAAAGAACCTGTAAAATCTCCTAAAAATTATCTTTTCTTCCAGTTGTATTTTTCATTTAATTTTTTAAAAAAGGTGTCAAGTACGGTAGTACTGTATCCTGATTGCATTTCCTGCTATAAGAACAGCTGTAGGTGCAACAGCTGCCTCAGGCTGTGCTCACATGTAGCTTTCTTTTTTTATTGCCAGATGCCAGTACCTGTTTTATACTAAAACCACAGCAACACCTGGCTGTTGTTTTACCATCCTCAGAGCTTTGAATGACATCAACAGTTCTCTCAGCCAGCCAATCAAAATAAAGAAGACACTGGTTTAGTGTCTTACAAGAGAAACAATTACAGACAAAGTGACAGTGGAGAAATTGGCCGCTGTAATAACTTCTTATTGTAAGATAATTCAGCAACAAGCAAACGGTGGCATCAGGCACAAGTGAGCAATGGGTGAAGTGAAATGAGCACTCTGTTGTTATGGAAACAAGATTTGTGATCTGCTTTCTTTCACCGTTCAGGCAGTGCCCTTTTAATACCAAGGTGACGGCAGCCTTAAAATCAGAATTTTGGACAGTTCAAAACTTTTTGGATCACAATAAACAACTTTTAGTTTTAACTTATATTCAGTTTTTCATAATGGATCATCTGTGTATCATTTTGGATATAAACTCTTCCTCTTTGATGTGTCTCAATACTTTTCCTTCTTCGTAATCAGCCAGCCAATATATCATACACAACAAATCAGTGAATCAGCGGTGAGAAGTATAAGTAAAGAAGTAAAATCTGCAGAAACTAGAAGAGGTCACTCAGTAGAGTGCAGAGGCAACCCGAAAAGAATACTTGCATTTAACCCCTTTGCAATCACCAACATTTTGACTAATAACAGTAATTCAATTACTTTATTTTTATTGGTAACTGTAACAGATTGCATTTAGAGTTTGTACTTTCATTACATGTAATTAGTAACATGTCTGCATCACTGCTAGTATCCTATTTGATATTTGTATGAAATTTTGGCATAATTAGTGCGTGAATTCTGTAGTTATGTCACAGTGATCTTTGACCTTTGACCACCAAACTCTAAGGGGTGGGATGGGATGACCCAAAAATAGTAACGCCTGTGGCCATGGCTGTCGCCGGCGTGGAGGTATAAAAAAAAAAAAAAGGTTTTTCAAAAGTTGTGAATCACAGAGGTTCTTCAGCATAAAGTCACAGAGATAATGAGGGTAATAATGATGAGGGTTGGTCAACTACAAACACAGCAGTAGTGCAGGAATGTGTATCACATTGTGAAATACTGTTGTGATGCAGAGAAATTTCTCACCTGGGGAAGTTGTGTTAATTTTGAGAGAGCGCAGGCTGCTGGGGTCAAAGCTCAAACCTTGAGTCAACACAGAGGTCCTGTAATCACATAACACACATGCACACAAATAACACAAAGAGATAAATGCACTTTAGTCAGAAAATATAAAATACAAAAAATATTTTTCTTGGGACGAAGTTTTGCCCTCATTTTAAAAAATAAAAAATAAAAAAAAGATAAAATGCTTGCAGGCGTCCTGCAGGCTAAATGGACTGAGGTGAAAATTCAGTTAAACCAACACAAGAAAACTTTGTTTATTGGCCCCAAACGACAAAAAGAGGTAACTGTCTGATTTTGTAGACTTCAATGCCCTCAAATCCTGTGAGGTGAGTCGGTGGTAATTTACACAAAAGGGATACGTGAGGTAAAGACTAGACAATGGTGAGAGCAGCTTTTTTTGTACAAACATGAATGAAAAAAAAACTTTAAAGGGGTAGTTGAGTGTGTTACGTACAGTAGATGGCGGTCGGCATGCCCCCAGTTAGGCGAAGCAGAGAGGAGTACTGGCACAGAAGCTAAGCTATTTATCCATTTAGAGTGTTTTGGTGTGGGCTGTAGAGTTTTGGAGATATCAAGATATGTCTGCCTTATCTCCAACACCATGGGACTAAATGGCACTCAGCTTGTGATGCTCCAAGCACCAAAAAAGCAATGTCTGTTTCCAGAAATTATACTCAGTCAAGATAATCCACAGACCCTGTTGTTAAGAACTATTTTCCTTCTAGTAAAATAAAAGTAGTTCTGGTAGGTTCTACAGCAGGAAGAAAGTAGTTTCCGACATTTAACTGCTCATAACAAGGTCTGTGGTTTATCTTGAGTAACCAGGTGATGATTTCTAGAAAGAGATGTTGCTGTTAAATTTTTAAAATTTGGTTTTGCTGGCGGCCGATTTCTACAAAACTCTGCAACCCACACCAAAACATCTAGATGGATAAACAGCACTACGAGTAAGAGGAAAAATATGTATTTTTGATAAGGGGGAGAACTGTCTCTTTAAAAGTGGTCCACCTAAAAAAAATCTATATCAGTTTATGTGTACACTATATTTAGAATGTTTTCACCACCTTCCTTTGCCGTCAGACAGACTTTTTATAATCCAAAGTACTCTCTTTACACCAACCAAACTCCATGTGTGAAATAAGTCATTTTACCTCGCAGAAAATGAGAGTTGCTGGTCTACCGCTGCCTTGATCTGTTGGCTTGTTTGTGTTATTGTGTGAAAAGTACAGTTTGGATTCACCAACGTCACACAATGACACAAAGAAACTAACAGATGGAGGCAGAGGTAGACCAGCAACCCCTGTGCTCTGTGAGGTAAAATTACTGATTACAGCCGTGGAGTTTGGTTGGTTTAGAAAGAGATTTGGCTTATATAAAGGCAATTATCTGTCAGTAATGGCCAAATGAAGCTGTGAAAATGCTCTAAGTATAGCGTACACTTAAACTAACATTGATTTTTTGTTGTCGGACCTTTTTATTAAGTAATTAAAATACCTTTTGTTGCTGACCCTGTCCACAGCAGTACACTGCTTAGCTTTCACGCTGGTACTCTTCTCCACTTCTCCAGACTATGAGCGTGTCAACTAGCATCTACTGTAAGTAACACACTGACTAATGATAAGAACTCATATAACCCACATTAAATAATCCAAACTATCCCTTTAAGAGGGATGAAGAGTATATCGTACCAGTTTGATCGGACTCTGTAGGTGCTCGGGTCTCCGATGACGACCTGGAAGATGGCATCGGCCAGAGTGGTCACGTTCATCGTCAGACTCTCAACCAAGATCTGCAGGCTGGGTACAAAAGTGTGACACAGCTGACCGGGCTTCAGGTAGACGGCCCCATCAACAGACGCACAGTCTCCGTATTCTCGAGGCCGCACACCTACAACAAATCAGTCGCGTAAGCAACACAAAGAACGTCTGCTCTCTCAGGATCAAACGTATCCAACAAAGATTGGCTGGTTAGTCATACTGTGCCACCCAACATGGTGTGGGAATATGTTACTAGATGATTTATTTTAGTACTTTCAGGGTCAGGGTTAGAGCTCTGTCTTACTGCGCCTCAAAGAACTCCAATCCAACTAAAGTATTTGATAAATGTGTGGGTTTTTTTCTGAAAGGTTTTTCTGTTGATGATTCTGTCTTTCAGCCTTTCCCTTCACGTCTAAGCAAAACTGTTGAAGCCTTTTTCATTGAATACTGGTAATTTGCAGCTTTTTTGGCACTGGCAGCAAATAACAGGTTCTGGCATTTAATCAAAAAACGTATCACCATCTCTGTCAACCTACAAAAATCAATTTCATTCAAAGTGTAACCAAAGTCTAATCAGTGGCGTTCTTGTTTTTGCTGCCTGTTCATGTTCACGTTGCAGCTATGTTTTGCTCCAGTTTGACTGCCAGTAAGACTCTGGGTTGACCACTTTCAAACACACTGCAGGAGCACAAGAGGAGCACAACATTACATTTTGACAATTACAAGCAACAATGAGTCCAACACTGAAGGCTGATCAGCTGTTTATAACTGTTAATTGTCTGTCAATGTAAAACTATGCCCACCATCCTGAAAACAAAATCCCACTGCTCCAAAAGTAACTCTATTTAACCTGAAATGAGCAAACAAAAACATTATTTTGGCCCGGAATAGAAATTTTAAAAAGGGACACCACAGTTGTAGCGTTGTGTTTAGAGAAGCAGGCATTTCAACTTAACATGTCTCCTTATTTCCTTATTTTAGTTCACATATCTTTGTCATGTTATGAATTATTACAGTAAATATATAACTGGTTTTCCTATAATGTATTGTATGTATGGAAACTTGTAGTTAATGTGATTTTGTTGCCTGTTCTCTTCCAGGTCTCCATGTTGGAGGGGAGGTCGTACAGCTCAGGTTCCACAGGCGACACATGAAGTTCTTTAACATCCTCCTGGATCCACATTTTTTACAAATGATTTCTAATCTTGTGTGTCAGAGAGTCTGTCATCTGTTTGCTCTTCTGCTTTGTACATGTGGTATCTATCGCATGTCTGTCCATCCTGGGAGGGGGATCCCTCCTCTGCGGCTCTCCCTGAGGTTTCTTATGTTGGGGTGCACCTGTAGCTCAGTTAGTAGAGCATGTACCCCACATACAGAGGCTATCAGTCCTCTGCAGCAGCCACCGGCTTGACTCCTGCCTGTGACCCATTTGCTGCATGTCATGCAATCTCTCTCTCTACCCCCTTTCCTGTCATATCTTCAGCTGTCACTATCAAATAAAAGCAAAATGCCCTAAAAAAGGGAGGGCTATATAAAGAAAAATGGACTTGACTAATTATAAATGTGCTTATTAAAACACTTAAGGGAGGAATCTGTAATATATTACTGTAATATATCATAAAATGACCAGGTAGTGTCATCAGAGGTTCAGGAAACATGATAAGATGAAATCTTTGCTGCGTTGTCCTCCTTTGACATTTCAATTCTGGGCTGGAACAACTGTTTTTATTTGCCTCTTTCACGCTATTCAAAGTTCAAATTAATGCCGAATGTTCACTGAATAAGAAAATGTCTGTTTATGAATCATAAGAGATCAATAATCTTGTAGAAAGTGTAGATGTTTAGTAAAACTGTTCAATTGAGAAATATTTTAGTGAAGTTTAGCATGTATATAATAATAACAGGCTTAGCTTTACACTGACAGACAATTGATAAACAGCTGATCAACTTCCTGAACAACAGATGATTAATTTATGCTCCTGCAGCCTGCCTGAGCTTCCCTGAATCTGAGGAGGAGGGAGCAGGGGGAAAAACTTTCTTCAACCAAACTAGACTGTATCTGTAATAGGATTTCAACCTATTTAATATACAGTCTATGGCTCCAACTCATTATCTGGACTGCTATAAACATTTCTGCATGCGCAGTTGCTACATATTGCTCCTTTAATGAACCCCAGACAGTGCTGTCAGACATTCTGAAGTACTATTTTTCCACTTTTGATGAATGATAAATGTGTGACAGTGTCAGGGTCAATGCAGATACCTGGGACTTCAGGTGGTCAAGTTGCTCTGTGAATTGCGGGTCTGTCAGGCTGAAGCGGAAGAGTGCAGCGGCTGTTTCGATGGTCTGCTGCATGAGGATCAGGTTTTCTGTGCACGGAAAGGGAGAGAGGAAAAAAATGAGAGTAAGAGAAAGGTTATTAGAGTTAGACAGGAAGATGGGATGGGAGAGGGAAAAGAGGGCAATAAGGTCTGTAAGGTGACAGAAAAACATGACATCCCACTGGGCTTCATTACGACTCGCACCATTACGGGGCAGCGTCGTCAGGCAGCGAGCAGCAAATGATGTGCTTAAAGTGAAGCCCTGTGCGGGACTGATGGGGCCAGAGGGGCCAGCAGTACTAGATGCTGTCGTGCATTAAAACACATCTGACAAGCCCTAAGAAAGGCACCACCTCAGGCAACAAGATGTGATGACAGAATATTTAATTAGGCCAAAATTAGACAATGGTGATGTTTAATCTCTGGGTGCTCAACACCTAGAGGCCTTTGCAATTACAACAGTTCACTCTGGGGGTGTGTGTGTGTACGTGTGTGTGTGAAGAATATGAGTGGTGGATTTGGAGAAGTGAAGCCGCCCTGCTTACAAAGAGATTCTGCGCACTAAAAACATTATCACACAAGCACAGACGCCAATTAAAAGGAGGTCATAGATGTCCACTTGTGTGAGTGCGAGGGGGAGACGTTTAGCGAGGGCGGACGGGATAAGTGATTGAATTCTACTTTGCTAATGAGATTTAAAAAGGTGCTGAGTGGCTTTCTGCTGGAGAAGGGCCATATGGCCTTGGGCTCTTTGGGAGCTCAAGCTAAGCTGATGTGAAGTCTTATTTCTCATATCTCCACAATGAATTATGCCCGCCATAATCATGTATACAATAACAACGGCATTAACAAAACGTCTTATGGTCCTGCCGTGGTCCCGCAATAGCCATGAAGGACGGATAAAAAGGTGTCACTCTTCCATGACGTGCCTCTGTTTAATAACAAAGGCTGACAGGTTTGTCACTCAGTATTAATATTGTTCATACTCTCAAAGTTTTTCCAGCTCATTATACAGAATATTTTTGCATTTTTTATCTGTATTTTACTGTTACACTGCTCATATTCACTGCATTTCATAATTTATCTGCAGCATTATTCATAAATATTCCTATCTGCATTATTATTATTATCATCATCATCCAAAATAACTGTGACATGTAGTATTTATTATTTGTCTATCCTTTACAATGTTACACTGCTCGTAGTTGAATGTCACAAACTCCACTCACTGTCTTACCCTGTACTGTTTTCTATTTTATTATCTATTCATGCTGCTACATTGTCACTGTTTAAATACAGATGTGCACACTGCATTTTAAATCAAAGCAGGCGAACGCCTCGTAGCTCATAGCTCTGTTCCCGTCGTAATTGTACTTTTCCTGTGTGCCAGATGTCTGTTATTTTTTTTATTTTTTTGTTTGCTTTTCCAAAATTTATATTTTTATGCGTCTATATTTTATATGTCTTTGTTAGCACCTTGGACTGTGAAAAACAAAATTTTGCTCCTCTGCACTCTGTGTCTGGAAATGAAAAACAACTTGCACTTGACAGACTGTGCATAAACATACATACTGTTACAGCAGCTATGTAAACACAAGCTGCAGCATCAGCGTGAGCTCTACAGTACAGAAACAATTAGACTGAGCATGAGTGGGAGGGAATTCACTGAGGAGACAGTAGGTAAAGTTAATTTGGAGAAACTGAAAGGATGAAGCATCGTTCATTTGGGGATTCTCCATTTAACTAATGAGTGCACATTTCTTATTATGAGATTGCCCTTGGTCCAAAAACTGTCCAGACTGAGTCGGACAGACGGTAGATCAGAACTGTTAAGTTACCTTGAGATTCTCTGGCAAGCACACTGGTGACATTCTTAAGCAACGAGGAGAATGGAAAGCCTTCAGGAAGCATGTTAGCAGAATTCATCAGCAGATCCATTGATGACCTGCAGAAGATCCAACAAGGATTGTTTATAAAACAGGGTCCAACAGAGCGACATAACAGTGAAAAATAAGACAAAAAGGAAAGATTTAGACTGGGCTGCATCAACAAAGACCAATTTAATCTAAAATTAGTGAGTAAATCCAGATTTTAAACCACACAATTATACAATTATAAACTAATCTTAGTTTAGCAAATAAAAGTTTTTTAAGCCTATTTTAACCTTCAATATGCAGATTGTTACCTACCCAAATTAAAAGGAATAAATAAGTTTGAGTGCTGTCAGGACCTAGTAGGCTAGGTAACTTATTAGCTACCAGGCTAATAAGTTAATAAAACATTACATTGTTTGCTAGCTAGCTAGATAAAAAGTTAGTAAGGCTAGTTGGCTTAGTTATGATGGATCTGCAGGGAGCTCTAATCTCTCCTTTAAGAAAAACAGCTGAAATATCTGGAGTGAAGAAAGAAGAGATCCGTCACAGTCTGTTCCTTAATGTTCTGTGAGGAACATGATTGATAGTTTTTCTCAATCCATCTCAAATTGGCTGCTATTTTAACATTTAAACCTCCCCCTGGTGTGAGTTTAAAGTTTACACAAGATCACATTTTTAATTGGAGTTTTAAGTTTTGGTGCAACAGATTTTTTTTTTTTTTTTTAATAATGAATCTGGTTTAAAAATTAATCCTTGTTGGTGCGACCCAGTTTTAAAGCACTTGTTTTTAGATGCTGGAGCAAATTCATATCTGAAGCTAAAAAGTGCATCTATTCTCATTCCCAAAGCCACATTTTGGCCACTGCAAATAAGACTTACGTCTGGAATACGCTAGGTAGAGTCAGGGAGGAGAGCATCCCGAGGGCAGCATCAATAGTTGCTTCCCGAGAGGTGTTCAAGCCCCACGGCATGCCGCGTGTAGCTCCCTTCACCACAACGTTCAGATCAGGATTGGCTAAGAACACGTGGACGGTCTCTAGAATTTCTGCTGTGGTGGGAGGGACAGAGATGGCTTTGAACATGGCAGGGTAGTCGATGTAGAACAGGTCTATGAAGTCATTTATGGGTTCCCTCATCGGCATCGCCGGGGCCTCGCGTCTGCGCCGGCGGCTCGGCATTTGGTATCCTGTCACATCCTGCTGATACATACTGGGATGGTCGTTCATGGGTGCCAGAAGACCACTGGTGCTTACTAACTGCCTCAGCATTGCAATTATGTTTCCAGCTAGGTCTTCAAACAACCCCGTGTTGGCTGGCACGTCCACACTCATCTCGGTCAAAAGAGACAAGAGAGGCCTGAGGAGCTCGTAGATTTTGGGCAGAGCCTGAGTCAGCAGGTCCAGTCCAGACGCTTGAGTGGAAGCCAACCATGCAGACACCTCGGTCACCTTCTGCACGATCAAGCTTGTGCTGTTGGATGCCAGAACTTGCTCCAGGGCTTGGTAAACCATAGGCGCGTTGCCAAATATCTTCATGTTGACTATCATTTTGACAACGTCTCTTACCACACCAGTAACAGCTGCTCCATCGAGACCAGAGAAATTTCCCCACTTCATGGAGAACATGTCGTCCAAGGTGATGTTCAAAGAGGACAGGACGATCATTGCAGCTTCTCTGAACACCTTCTCAGATGAGCTGCCATCTTGAACGAGGTGATAGTTGTTCAGGATGTGACACAGAGCTTTCTCCATAGCTTTGATGTAAGGCTGCAGGAACGGGGCCACCGTGAGGAGCTGATCTGAGAGTGATTTGATGGAAGACAAGCTGGAGGAGGGAGAAATTCAATGAACGACAAGTTAAGTTCATTCTACAAATCTCGATAGGAATTAGAAAAACTGAGGGTACCACTGATTTATAACTAAACTGATTTATAAAAGACTTAGAATTAGATTATAATTAGGTTGTAAACACTTATTTAATGTGTTGTAACAACTTATTAATCAGGATCAGAATTGCTTTATTCACCAAATGTACAACCTAATTATTAATCTAATTATAAACCATTTATAAGGGTAGTTTTACTGTGAATGGGATGAGTTTTAAGTCTTAAGTCTTGAAGAGGAAGTACTAATTCTCACCAACTTCTTTTTGCAATATAAACCATGTTTTTGATTAATTAACTTAATAGAATGATTCCAAAGAATTTAAATTTCTCAGCTTTGACCAGAAGTAATATTTCTTCATCATCTCGCTTTATACTTATTCGCATAGTTTTCCCATTTCATCCTTGATAATAGACTGCGGAGTCTCTCCACTGTGATCAATGATCTATAACTCATGTAGTCAGACCTGATTGATTCCCTGCGATATGCAGAATGTGATCCTTATCACCATGCCCGGCTCATTATTGCAGCTGGCGAATAAAGGGAAATCAATTTTAAAGAGGATGTCTCGGCTAGCTGAATCATGGTTAAGCTGCTATCTGAGAGGGCCTGCCTGTTTTCAGGCACACTTGTATTAAATTAATCAAGTTGAATGCAAATGTGATCGCTCCAATTCCTCGTGTAATTATGTATGAATCAAATTGGCCTGACTGGTGCATTGTGGATAATGTTGTGGCAACAAATGGAGCAGTGAGTTCATGTGTGGTCGGGTTATGGGTCTGTGAAGAGATGCAACTGACATTTCAACGGTTACATAAAATAAGTCAGACTCAGACATTCAGACTGAAATGTTCAGGGGGTTTTGTTTCGTGACTTTTGATATGACTGCACTGCACTGTCCTCATATCCTGTGGCTTCACTGTGGTCTGGTCTGTCTGATCTACTAAGGCTTTTGGTGAAAAATTGGGAACAAAAGTACGCTATGATGGATTTCTCCTTGTGCAACTTTTGAAAGTTACAAATAAGTTTTTGCTGTTTCATTCTGATGTACTGAAGCAACAAACTGATGTTTTTTCACATGTAGAACTGAGAGTTTACTATGTTAATTTCATGAGATGTCTCGTCAATAATCACTTAACAATTGAATGGATCTGAGATGATCATTCATTACAAATAATCTTTTTTTTTTTTTTAGGTGTTTCATGTTGTATTTTCCTTTAATGCACAGTAAATCATGACCACAGTGAAGAGCACATCATGTTTGCAGAGACGTATGCATGTCCTGCATATCCTGGAACATTCAGGACATGCAGCTGAAAAACAACACCTAAAATACGGTTAAATATGATCAGACTGTAATGTTCAGGAGGTTTTGTTTTGTGGCCGTGCTGCATTTTAATAATGACGGCATTGCGCTGTCCTCACATCCTGTGGCTTCACTGTGGTCTGGTCTGGCTGTTCTACTAAGGCCGGTGGTAAAAAACTGGAAACAAAAGTATGCAATGATGGATTTTTGCCTCATGCAACAAGTTGCAACGAAGTGGTTGCTGATTTATTCTAATTTACTGGTAAAACAAATTGTTGTTTTTTCACTTGTAGGTTTGGAGAGTCTACATTGTTAATTTAATGTGATGTTTTATCAATAATCACTTATAATTACATTGATCTGGGATGCGAGATTCACTACAAGTAACTTTATTTTAATGTGTTTTGTGATGTGTTTCCCTTTTAAGCACAGTAAATCCAGGATCCCTACACCTTCTCCATTTCAGAATTCCTGACTTTTCCAGACTCAAATGTCCAAACTTCTCGGTAGATTTGTCAGACCAAATTTAACATCTAGCTTTCTTTTCCATTTGGAATCCTTCACCAACCAGGCTTTACAGTATATGATGCATGTGCCCATTGTGGACGTTGCACCCTATGCAAAAATTTGGACGACATTCTACTGTCAAACATGCCCAGAGAGGAAAAGACTAACCAGTGTTACATATACTTGTATTATTGTCCCTTAACATATTGAAAAAAAATTATATTATCGTTCCCATCATATTTTATAGTCTTGTTTATATATATAAGAACAGAAAATAAGTTGAAAAAAGTTCGTTTTAATTGTCACTGCATCACTGCAGCCTTGTTTATGCACTGTGTCCATGGAAACAATGATGAATGCAGACAGAAAGGTTTACTCATGCATAAAAGTCAGTTTTCTTTTTTGATAACTACATCACTGCATAACTCATAAAACGGGCTTTCCACACGCCAGTGGGGAAAACAGTAGCCAGCTGGGGGCATCCATGGGCATGCCCCCCAACCCCACTGGAGAAAAAAAATTTGGCATGAAAAGTAATGTGTCTTAGAGATGGCTTTGCTGTAAAGCTGCCCCCTCCAGATGTTGTAAAAAATATTCTTGCTTGTATGATGATGATGATTAGTTATAATTTCAGAAAACATGGTAGGGGCAAGACTCTGGAAACATAATACTTTTCCATACTCCCTTTTCTTTTTTCGGTAACTATCCTGATATGTAAATTACTTTACATACTTACACTGCCTAGGAACCCTGTAAATCATAACTACAGTGAACAACACATCATATTTGCAATGACATAATCGGATTGCAGCTGTAAATATTCACCTGCTTTGCAACTGCCTTGCCTGGAACTGGTTGTACCAGTGCTGCTGTGCTTCAGGACTCAGAGGCTGGCCTTCGAACAGGGAAAGCAGCTCGGAGAAAGTCGTGATGAGCTGCCGCGTCACAAGTGTGCTGTTAATGCTGACTTCGTAGAGAGACTGTACAGCCCTGATGAGCCTGGCAGCGGTCTCGTTCACACTCATTGGTCCCACACCCATGTGCTGGACAGACAACATACAGCAGAGATGGACTGTGAGCAGTGTGGGAAGCTTTTTCTGTGTGTCAACACTGCCACCAAGTGGTCAAACTCTTAATTGCACTTTAATTAGTTTAATTTTTTTTCACACATTTTAACATTTTTATGGAAACAAATGCAGAATATAATATCCTTTCCTTGTTTGTTTGTAATCTCCTTATTAATTTGGCATGCATCTACTCACAGTCATGTTCAGGTTGGTGTAGAGAGTCTCAGCTTCTTTAAAGGCCTCCAACACAGGCTGCAGGTTGATTTTGCACCACATAGCCATGCTGGCGTGGCTCAACCCCACTGCCTCTCTCACTGGCTCCCATGCTTTGAGAACTTGACTGCACTCCAATGAGCCATTAGCCTAGGGGGAAAAAATGTCAACAAAAAGACAAGCGTCTTATTGTGTTACATACGCATTGTTCAGAGAAAACCAGTTAGGTTGGCAAGACAGAAATGGAAACAGAACAAAGTGACTGAGAAACAAAAGGGGAAGGCACGAGGGAAATAACATAATCTCACTGTTCATGAATTTTACACAGAAGCAAAGAAAGGGCACAAGTCTCACACAGGTATCATAGTTTCTCACAGACTTACACAGAAGGTACACACCCACACACAAAGAAGATCACTTTAAAAGTTCTCTGTTACAATATAATACAGTACACTTTCATCATGGTGTGGATTAGAGTCCATCCACTGTCTTTTTTAGGGGGTTAATGATATCAATAAAAAATATCTACTGAAGGTAAACAACATGGTTAAACAATAAACATGACAGTAATTGTACTTTACTGTGATTCTTATCGCCATTATGAAACCAGTCACAGTGGGTGGCCGCCCACAATGGAGTCTGGCTCCCCTTGAAGCTGCTGCCTGTCAAAAGAAAGTTTTTCCTCACTGCTGTCACCTTAGTGCTAGCTCTTAGTTGAAACTACTGGGTCTGTAAATGATATTATAAAAAGTACAGTCTAGATGTGCTCTGTGTGAAAAGACTGTATGAACAGAAGACTGAGGTCAATTAAATATGCATTAATGGTGAATTTAAAGTAATAATTTGACATTTTGGCAAACTAGATGAAAAGACTGATGTCTGTGCAGTAATCAGTCATCAATTATCCATCTTCTCATCTAACTATCAGCAAGCAAGAAATCTTATATTAAAAAAGCTTATCATTTTTTGCTGTCAGAGGTAAAGATTTAACGTCATAGTCATTTTTTAATTATAATTTCGGGGCTTTTATGCCTCAGTGGAGAAGAGGGGGTGGGGTACAGCAAAGGTCCACAAGCTGGAACTGACCCCACAGCTGCTGCAGAGGACTCAGCCTCAGTACATGGGGTGCACGCTCTACCAAAAGAGTGGTGCCCCTTTATAATCACTTTCAAAGCAATGTTTAGTGGTGGTGTCACATTTCTTTGCACTGAGAAGTGTTTCTAATATTTTGTCCCCCCTGCGTGTATCAGTGGGGGTGGGCAAAACATTAGAAACAACTTACAATATGCACGCAAAGACATATACTGATACTGCTTTATCTGTGATAAGTCATTATATGCAGATATATCAGCCCGCCAGTGTATAGTTCAGTCTTTAGTTTCGGGAAGCAATGAAGGGGAAAACAGTCAGCAGTGCAATATGCAATCAAGGGCAGACAAAGTGACTGTAGCTTGCTAAAAACATTAGCTTTCAGCATGTCAAGGGATTATTTTAGCATTTTATGTCTGTCAGAGAGGAAAAGTTATATATACAAACTCAACTGTCAGACTGTCTCAGTGTTCAATCTCTCTGCCTTGAAATGATCCGATTAAATGGCCAGAAGTGAAATGCTTTTATATTTACAACTATTTATCAGATCACGGGGTAAGATCATGATTTAACTAAACAAAGATCAAAACCAGGCCTTTCATAGCTGAGTTAGCTTTGACCTCTACAGTTGTCCTGGACAAATTCGCAACTCTAACTCCCACTTCAGCAGACGGGATCCCCCAGTTTTCTCATTCTTCCTGCTGATGCCTCACGTCTGTATCCACTTTTGTCTGCTTAAGGGCTCAGTTTCTTGGTTCAGCAGCTTATGAAAACTTAGTTCTGGGCTCTTGGTAGTGCATCCCACCGCACAGCAGCTTGTAGGCATTTTTTCTGCTGTTTGCTAGCACATTGAAAGCAATAAGGAGGTACCATCAAGCAATACAAAGTCAAAGGAGAGCGATTAATTATTTTCCCCTCCTTTGTGGTCAGGACTTAATTGCCCTCTGTCTCCACATGTGACAAAATCTGACATGAAGTAAAGTTGTTTATGCTCGTTAGCTTTTCTATTATGTTGTAAATCAGATGTTTTTCTGTCAGTGTCACCCAAAGCAGCACTTCTTACAACCTACCTTTGGATGAGGCATACATAATTGAAAGTAACAAATCCCAGCCAGCATCCAGTCGACAGCTACATCCTGATAATGTCGTTCAAAGTGTTGGCCACATTTAGCTGTACCCTCATGTTATTTATGACTGGAATGTGAACACCGTCTGTTAAGAGCCTCGTTGAAGGGTAAATAAGCATGAAAATGCCTATGCAGGCAGGTGGAAGAGACAGATTCCAAAGACACAAAGACCAGCACACTCCCACCGTGGTCAGAGAAAGGCACTGAGACAAACATATTGTTCATTGCAATAATGCATGAAGATAACTGCAATTATACAGTGGCTCTCCTCTTCCCCTCCCCCTCTCTGTCGCATACATGCACGCAAACATGTCTGAAACAAAATGACGGTGACGACACTCAGTGATACAGAATGTACAAATGCTATCCCAAAGAGAATAGCGGCAGTCTAACCTGCTGAGCTGCCTGCACCGTGTACTCGATAGCAACTCGCATTCTTTCGGAGACCTCAGAGAAGTTAAAATGAGTGCTGTTCACGGACTGTGCAATTTCTCTCATCAGGTTCACGACAGGCATCTGAAGGCTGAGGATCATCACTGGGAGGGAGAAAAAGACACAAAGATTGATCAATGAAAAGCTTTACAAAAACTTGTAAGAGTTATGAAAAAAGGACAAAGATATGAAAATAAGTTATATTTGGTTATATATGAAATGGTACAAGTGACATGTAAACAAGTATTTTCAGGGTGTGTCATGGTCTCAAAGGCGTGGTCTGCAAGGTTTAACCAGAGGTGGGAGTAAGTCATCGATGTGCAAGTCACAGAAGTCAATGTTCCCAAGTTACCAAAGTTCCCAAGTTTTATCAGTTTTAATCAAGCAAGTCCCATGTTCTCAAAATTTTTGACTTACAGGAAGTCTGACTTGAGTCAAGTCACGTGACTTGAATACCAAAACCTCTGGTTTTAACCAAACCAAGTGACACATGATATTTCACATGTGCAGAACATAAGAATCAGTTCTGCCTTCAGTGATTCAGTTTCCTCTTGTTGTGTAACAGTGATGAGTCTGGATCACTAAACAGTCGATCCATGTCGTGGCTACACAAACTTAACAGCTGTTCATTATGTTCTTACCGTTCTGCGCTTGTATGTTGTTGACAGTGTTTCCTATGATTTTTTCAAACACTGGGATAACAGACGGGACACCATCCCACAGCTCTGTTCCTTTGAGGGTTGACAGTAAGGCTCCTAGAACCTTTTCAAGTCTGTGACAAAACACATGACGTTTGGTTTAGGTCAATCACAGAAGCAACTGAACAAAAGTCTTTATTATGAAATAATTTACTATCATCTCACATATCACAGATGTGCAAGCTATGCGGTTCTCTGTCTTACAAAATACAATACAAAGTAATGTAACATTTTTTTGCAACAAGAAACGTCTTTGTCAGTTTTGCAATTTAAGCACTCAGTTATTTATTTGCATTTTCAAATAAGCAGTCCATTACTGTTACAATTTTACTATATTCCAGGATTCTTTCACCTTTTCCAGAGTCAAGTAAAAGCACTTTTCAAACACTTTTCAAAGTGCCTTTTCAAGCTTTTCCAGTACCTCACAGCTGTGGTAAATTTAAAATGACTATTTCACTCTTTTTTCACATTCAATCAGTTGTTACAGTACTATAATCAACTAAAATCATGTTTTGTGATAGCAATGAACCGTAAGGGTGACAAATTAAAACAAAGTACAAATTACATTACAGTTTTAAGCAGTTTAAACCACTTTAACCAACCATGTACTTCTCAAACCTTGAAAACGCTACAGAAAAATTCAAATGTTTTCAAGGATTTCCAGCAGCTGTACAAACCCTCTGTTTTTCACCACTCGAGGAAGTACCGCTGCCTGCACCTGTCACCAGAGGAGACTCTGAGGGTGACTTTTTTTTTGCATTCGAGACAGAGAACAGACATAGCCTACATTCTCAGCTGACACTGAAATCGCAGAGTATCTCAAGTTGGGTCACCATCTTGACTAGTATGTCTGTGGAGAAGCTTTTCAGCCTCGGAGGTCTCGTCAGAGGAACCGGCTATCTGACACATATTTTGAATTTTTGAAAAATGACTTATTTGGTTTGTTTTTTTGTTTTTTTTGTTCCAAGTGGTGTTTAAACTTACTTGTCCCATGTGTGTTGGTCTGCCTTCCCAGTCATCACCTGCTCCAGAACTGGAGCAAGATGAGCAAAGGCCTGCAGAGATGGAGAAGCTGTATGTGACCCTGGACCTCCCATGAAAAGTGGCAAAAGCATGCTCACTAGTTTGCCCATCTGATGATTAAAAAAAAGGGTAAAAGTTAGGCAAAAAGGTTCCATTTTACACACACACAATTCATGTGATTCAAAGAAAAACCTCAACTAAAAGGGCTGTGTTTTACGTGCCATTTGATTCATAAAATATAATTATGCTTCCCAAGAAAAATGAGCAAAACTGGCCACATATAATTTACACTATAATGTACAAAAATGCAATTTTGGAAAGGCCACACCCCTCACACCACAAGTCTGTGCTCAATGTGCTCTTCAGAAAAGCATCTTGAACCATAAAAGATGCATCATGATTGATTTTTTTTTCTACTTAGCATAAACTGAAAAGCAGTAAAATGACATCTACTTTTCAGATTTTATCAACACAAAATGTGATAGACAGCATCAGGGGACTGAGATACACATTTTTATTACAAATGAGCAAGATTGGTCAAAAAACATGGCCACCATGAATCAAAATATCTTCACAAAGGGCTGGGCTAACTCTTTAACCATTTGTCCAATCATCTTAGATATGTCTTATGGTCATGATTAGGAGTAAGTGTACCAAAGCATTTTGAGTCCCGCCCTTAGGGGGCAGACACATGCCACAAACATGAAAAAGGATTTCACCACTTTTGTTTCATTCAAATCCAATAAAGGGGGGCAAATGGTGAAACATAAGTTCATAATTATTGGGATGCTGCAGGCTTTGATTGTTAAAAGGTGTGTGGTTGATTTATTACAGTAAATATATCATAGATTTCTCCTTTAAATACAGGACACACTTTAACAGATGATAAGATCATGTTTTTCATTTCGACTGTCTGTCTGTGATGATAGATGACATTGCATTTCAGTGCTGTCATAATAAAGAAACTTGTCTGACAACATGTGAAGTTTTGGAACAGGGCGTTGGTTCAGTTCCAGCAGCAACAGGGATGACAGGGATGATGAGATATTTTATGAGCATTTTGTTGTAATGTTTAACATGTACCCATCCCACAAAATAAATCCACAATAAACTTATTCAAAAGGAGAAAAAAAGAAATATGCATGTCTCCTACATGCAGGTGACATTGTATTATGTGTTACCTTTCCAATAATCATGGGCAAACTTTCCACAGATGCGTTCTCAAAACTTGCCCAGAGACTCATGTTGCCTGAAATCACAAGAAATACTGTTCACAAAGTGGACCTCAAGTTCAGTGTCATATATTCAAATATGATCTATTGTGTGAAAGTTGGGAGTGAAGCGTCTTATTTCTGCAACAGGCAACGGAAACATTGTGCTATTTTGATCCACAGCTCTTAGGCTGTCTGGCATCGACGCCTGAATAATGAAGCACACAAGTGACCCCGACTCCATCAGAGTTCATCAAGATTCAACATGTTGTCTACCTACAGTGACAAAGAGAGGCTGACTTGCCTTGGCCAGACTCCAGGATGAAGTGAGTGATGTTAATGAGGACAGAAACGTAGGCATGGGCTGTGCAGTTTGGCATCAGGAGGCTCTGGACTGTCTTCATCTCATTCAAAATTCTTAAGAAACAAAGCACATCAATATTTCACATCTGAACATGTCTCATCAAAAGGTCATCAAAGCACTGCAGAAAATATGCACGCCGTCCTACTGTTTGTTTGAAATGATTCATCTCATCCAGCGGTTGAATGCAGACGCCTGCTGGTTATCTATCAACTTTTTTTTGACATGTAATTACTTTCCATTAACTAGCTGGTATGTCAGTGCAACCAAAATAACTTGAAAACCAACGACCACAATTTGACCTCTCAACACAGATGGATAAAACAGTCTAAAAAGTTCTATTTATGCAAGTTAATCTCCCTATAACATTTGCATAATTAAACCTGCAATAAACTGACATTTTGACTCCTTGGGGACAGCAGATAAAAAGCAGCTTAGCATTAGCAAAATTAGCATTCATCTGGAGTTGTATTTTTACCCACCTGATGAGTGTAAGCCTGAAATTCACTTTTTAATTGTGGTTTTGTCTACAACAACCCCTGAGGAAAAAATCAGGCTGCTAAATGCTCCACTGTAACCATTTTTCCATTCAAATGTATTACAAATTTTAACTTAAAATTCTCTAGTCGAAAAATTATTATACCAATACAGAAGAAGAGGTTGCAAAACCAAAGCTGACACCTAAAAGATCGTAAATTGGTCCAAAAATGTGAGGGGAACTGCAGAGTCAAATGACAATTCTCTGTGAGTTTTTCATTGAAAAAAAAAAAAAAAAAACACTGATTAAAGCTACTTTAAGCATTAAATTCTTCATTAATTACATAATTATATTCCTTACTTATAAAGGTATTGCAAGATGCTCACACATGCATTAAAACATTTATTTTACTCAACAACAGTAGGAAAACTCCTGTTATGGATTTTTATTCTGGAGCGCTAGTTTATCATTTCAAACATTATTTGACGGCACTAAAATATTCATACTGCATATAATTTAGATGGTATCCGGTGGTGTATAGTGACTTCACAGTGATGGCAACGTGGAGCAATATGTTGCAACTGCACGTGCAAAAATATCTCGCTCTGCAGCTCAAATAGTGAGCTGGAGCAATAGATGGTAAATTAAATAGGGTGAATCCCTACTTAATATCCCGTCTATTGGATCACTGCTCTGAAAATGCACACTCTGAACTTTGAGTTAAGTGTGAGCTTAACATGACGTATCGTGGTCATTTTAGTATTTATTACAGTAAATATATTAGAGATTTCTTTATTTCTTTTTTATGAATATAAATATATATTTAAAAATATAAAACATGTTATAAATATACAAATATATTTTTTTCCATCACAGCTAATCTTTATCCACATTTGCTGATGGATGTTAATTTCAAGGCTTTTTTAATTGCTTAATATATTATGGAAATGTAGACATTTGTTCTATTAAAATATTAGGAAAATATCAGCAACACTCACAAGTGATTCCAGCTGTCTGGTCCTCCGGGTTTGGAGACTGTCGTAAAATATGTGGTTACTACTTTGATTCCAGGGAGCAGGTATTCAGCGACCATTTCTGGTATTATCTGTTGGACGATGCTCTCTGCCCTCGTGAGGATGACGAGGGAGATGTTACGTGATGAGGCAAAACTCATGTTTGAGTGGACAATGAGTTTAAGTGAGCCCTGCACGATTTCCAGGATGTTCTGCTGCACAGAGTGCGGCAAGGGGCCTGTGGTTTGGGTCAGGATCTGCATAGCAATTTGGACCGCTTCCAAGATGGCGGCGAAGAACTGGTCACTCTGTAGGCCGCCTGGTTGCTCTGCCACCATCAGGGCTTTGCTCAGGGACTGGGTGACGTTGCTGATGATGGAGAGGTATGTCTGTTGATCATCAATGAGAAAGGGAACCACCGTCTGCAGCAAGTGCTGGAGGTCTTTCACAGGGGTGGAGACATTGATGGAAGGGTTTCCCCATTGGAGCATGCTAGTGAGGATCAATGGGACATTGGGCTGCTCCATCCACTTCTGAACAAGATCGAGGTATTGCTTAACTTGGAGGTCAATGATATGCAGAATGGTTGTGTTGAACAACGGTGGAGAACCTGTTTGATTATTCTGAGCCTCTAGGTTGATCTTTATGACCTCATATATACGCCGGAGGATTTCGACTGTTGTCAGACCAATTTTAGTAACCCCTGCGCCATTTATCGGGTACTGGAGGCCATTTGTGAGGAGCTCAACCTGGTTGCTCACGAATAAAGACAAATTTGTCTGGGACAGCTGTAATGGCACTTGCATTTCTGGTATTATCTGTTGGACGATGCTCTCTGCCCCCTTGAGAATGATGAGGGAGATGTTGTGTGATGAGGCAAAACTCATGTCTGAGTGGACGATGTGCTTAAGTGAGTCCTGCACGATTTCCAGGATGTTTTGCTGCACAGAGTCCGGAAGGGCACCCGTGCTTTGGGTCAGGATCTGCATAGCAATTTGAACTGCTTCCAAGATGGCGGCGAAGAACTGGTCACTCTGTAGGCCGCCTGGTTGCTCCGCCACCATCAGGGCTTTGCTCAGGGACTGGGTGACGTTGCTGATGATGGAGAGGTACGTCAGTTGATCATCACTGAGAAAATGACCCACCGTCTGCAGCAGGTGCTGGAGGTCTTTCACAGGGGTGGAGACATTGATGGAAGGGTTTCCCCATTGGAGCATGCTAGTGAGGATCAATGGGACATTTGGTTGCTCCATCCACTTCTGAACAATGTCAAGGTATTGCTTAACTTGGAGCTCAATAGTATGCAGAATGGTTGCGTTGCATACCGGCTGAGAACCTGGGAAATTATTCATAGCCTCTAGGTTGATCTTTATGACTTCAAATAGACGCCGAAGGATTTCAACTGTTGTCAGGCCAATTTTGGTAAGCCCTGCGCCATCTATCGGGTGCTGGAGCATCTTAATAAGGAACTCCACCTGGTTGCTCACGAATAAAGATAAATTTGTCTGGGCCAGCTGTAATGTCAGTTGCATTTGTGTGACATGGAAAAACGGTTGGAGGAGGCCCGAGACTGCGCTGCTGCTGGTGATATTTGCCACCCTTCTCAAGTACCAATCGATGATCGTTAGATATACCTGCTGAGCATACGTGGGATTATTCAGCAAGGTGGTGTTAAGGTTGCTAAATGGTTCTGTGCTGGCAGCCAGGAGTATCAGACTCTCCAGCACTCTGATTTCATTCATGATCTCTGGTGTGTTCAGGTTGTTCAGCTGGAGGCTCATCTTAACGTTGGCCAGGGTGCTCTTCAGGGTGTTTATGACCCCCATGTGAGGATTGCTGAAGTCAACTTGGAGGGCATCGCTGATAGAGTTATTGACGATAAACGGGATGAGGGAGAGGATGGTTGTCTCGTTACGGAGAGCAGGTATGCCTGCTAGGAAACCGCTGACTCCGTTTACCAATCCCATGACACACTGGGCTGTCACCACTGGGTTAAGTTGTGGTTCGAAACACTGGTGAACATTGATAATCTTCATTATATTTCCTAGCAGGGTTTTTTATGTCAGCAGCACCAGCTAGCGCAGCAATGCTGTTCAGCTCCTCGAGGGTTAGGTTTGACTGTGCCAGAGCATTCTGGACATGAGACACAGTGACATTTGGTGATGCCATGATCAATCTGATGAAATGAAGTGTCTGTTTGATTGTTTTCACTGAGGCAGCACCATCTGAGGGCAGGAGGAGCGAGAAGAACACCGATACAAGTTCCTCACGTTCCCGTCCCACAAGAGCAAGGTTGGTTTTAGCTAAGCTGATGGTGACGGTACCATTGGCCGAAAGCATCAGGTCTAATATCTGATCCAGGAAAGTAAAGATTTCAGAGATTCCCGACAGGCAGTTCTGGCCTGCTGCGCATTGGGCCATCTGATGCTGCAGAGCTTTGAAATCCTGGAGGAAGCGAGTGGCTTCCTGTTGCACCTCAGGTGGTAGAAATGCCACAAGTTTGTCTATGACGATGTTCTGGGCAGCGTCCGGTCCAGCCTGAGTCAGGTTCTGGAGGCTCTCAGGAGTGAGGAGGTCGAGAAAGTCCTTGGAAAGCAGGTGGAGGTCAGTGATTAGTGCCTGGCTCAGCTCCCCAGTGGGTAACGAGACATGTTGGATTTTTCGCAGCCTGTACAGAGACTTGATAAATTCTTGAAGCTGGCGTAAGTACCCAAGAATGATGTTAGTTGGGTCACCATTTGGAGCATCCAGCACTCTCTTCAAGAGCTCCATGGCACTGAGGATGGCCTCTACAAATCCTGATGAGGTCTGGTTGGTGAAAGGCCGGATGGCTTCTAAGAGATGGGCCACATAGTCAGGATGGAAGTAGTCTGAATAGGTGAGCAGAGTGTGTCCCATGATGTGTAGAGAGAGACATGGTGAGGTTCCCTTCCAACGAGAGGAACAGCATTATCAAGCGCTCCAGCTCGGGCATCGTTGGGTCTGTCTCATTGAAGGTAAAAATGTGCTGGTTGAGCCTGCCAAGCTTTGAGGCAACATCAATCACCATTGAGACATTGACGGGACCATCACTGAGGAGCAGAGGCAGCAGCGGTGCCAGACCAGTGGACTGAAACAGGTTACTGACAATGGGAAGCATGACTTGAGGGTTGGTGATGTTTTGGTCAGGAAGCATGGCGATTGTCTTGACAAAGCCATCCAGGTTCTGCATCAGGTTAATCAGGTAGGCGGAGAGCGCTTCTCCACCTTGGATTTCTTGTTTCAAAAATGATCCTGCCAGATGTTTATAGACATCACCATAAACATGCTGCAGCAGATTTACAGTTCCTTTGAGACAACTACAGAGAAAAAGAGAAGAGTGGAGGAAAACATGTCAGAATTTTATAAATGGCTAATGTATGTAAAACAGGAATAACAAAAAAAATACTTCTAGTGCTGAAACCCCCTCGGTTTGTACTATGCTGCCCTCTGCATCTGTGCAAAGAGACTGCTTGTTTAGCTATATTATAAATCACTAACAATGCTAGCAGTCAATTCATGTTAATCATTTAATTAAAGGAACAGTTTACTATTTTTTGAAACTACTGTTCACTTTTTGCCAAGAAATTAATTAAAATATCCATACCACTTCTGTGTCCATTCAATATTGAGCCTAAGCTGGCAGTTGGTTAGCTTAGCTTAGCACAAAGAGTGAGAATAAGGTTATATAGCCAGCCTGGCTCTGTCCAAATGAAAGAAATCAGCCTACCAGCATGGCTAAAGCTCACTAATTAGGGCTCAAGCACTGAGATGCCAGGAACCTATTGTTTTTGTGGAGATATCATTATTATTTTTCCTATTTGGCAATGCATTTTTGAGGGCATTGTGATACTGAAAACTCACAAAAAAAATTGCAAAGTTCTGCAGTGATTGGGCTTGGGCATGTTCAGGGGGCTCCATAGCATCTCCCAAACACATGCAATCGTTGGGATAATGTTGTTTTTATCTTCATGGAATTTGGTGGAATCATTGCTCTCATCATAAAGAACAATTTCATTTTTTTTCCTAAAAATTTTGCCTGAGAGGAAGTCAACCATATTGGATTACGTACAAGTAAAAGCATATTTTAGGCCTGTAGGAAATTTACAGTAGCAGTAACTTTTTTTCTGGGGTTAAGAACCAGTTCATAATTCTGCAAATGTATAAATCTTACAGTATGGCCTAAGTGTAGAAATGGCAATTTGTGTTTTTTCAAGGATAATGTGTGGAACCTTTTCTTGGATGGGTGCAGTGACTTCCTAGAGTGTGGTTGAGGTTGCCAGGCGACCATGGAGTAGTCCCACACATGACTCTAAAGCTGCTGGTAGGCGGATGCTAAGCTAAGGTAACCAGCTGCTGGCTATAGCTTCATATTCAATGGGCAAATATGGTGGTATTGCTTTTCTCATCCAACTCTCAACAAAAAATCTGATATGATCCTTCTTTAGAACTTTCTCTTTAAACAGCTGATTTAATGATTCAACATCCTAACAAGAGTTGAAAGTAAATAACAGGAAAAAATCCCATAAGACGTTCAATACATGCATCGTCTTCGCATTCAATATGACATCACTGATTAAGACTACCGAGCTTTGTCACTTACTTCACCAGGACGTCTTGGTTTGGCGACATCAGAGCCTGAGTCATTGCTTGAACAAACTGTGGCCAGTTGAAACCAGTATTGCAGTGAAAGGCAAAGGTGGAGACGTCAACAGAGCCTAAAGGGGAATGTAAACATATTACATTAGTGCATACTTGAATTGAATTTATTTTACTATCTTAAATAATGTATTGGTTGGTTTTGTGTAACTTTTTTCTGGAAATAAGTTACAACTGTCAGTCAGCCTTTTGTTTTTGTTAGTCATCATTCACTGGAAATATATATTCATTTAGGATTTATACTTTAAATACATTTGTTTTGTTGCTTTGTACAAAGAGAAATACAAGAGACTTCACATAAAAAAGTCTGTTAACATAAACCTTTGACAAAATTAATAAAAAAGAACCTTGTGAGTGAGGACTATCCCGACAAGCTCTTGTAAAAGAATACAAAGGAAAACACTACTGCATGCTAATTAGCCCAATAAACCACACCTACACTTTGGCACATGACCAAGTATGTGCAAACTTTGTTCACACATTTGTTGGCACAAAAGAAGAGAAGAGAAGAGAAGAGAAGAGAAGAGAAGAGAAGAGAAGAGAAGAGAAGAGAAGAGAAGAGAAGAGAAGAGAAGAGACTTACAGTTTGCTGGCTGAGTTGTGACACCAGGTCTGTAGTTCAAAACCCAGTAAGCCATGTGGAAGTAGTTCTTTACTTGGGGCCACACTTGACTCTTCTCAATCTTTTCTCCTATATTCACCATGGCAAAGAGAACACTGCAAGCAAAGACATGCAAAAGCACAACACTGTTGAGACAGTGAAATGATAACTGACAGCATGAAATGAGGCATTAAGTCAAATTTCTGCTCTGGAAAAATGTTAATAGTCCTGGGCCTTGACTATCAAAGAAATGTTATGACTGTAAGACTGATATTACAAAATATGATAGCCTGTATTCAATCATCTATTCAAATCACAATTATTATTATTATTATTATTAGTTATGCAGAGCATGGCGGCGCTCTGGAATGAAACCCTGCAGGTATGTAATCGGCATGCTCTCAAGACCTTTGTTGAAGAGTCCCAGTGACATCTTGAGTAATGTTGTCTGGCATCCAGTTCATCCAGTACTCTCCACCCAGCTTCGTGGCGAGACGTTCCACTAACGCTCCAAACTGCAGACTGTTGTTGAACAACTTGTGCCACTCAGAGAGGATCATGGGAAGTGTTACGTTGTGGCCTGGTTGGCCTGTGATGGTGGCGTACAGTTCTTGTACCTGTGAAAAAAATAATATGAAACGAGAAGAGAGAAGTTTTAAGCCCCTCAAAAACATTCTCTATGAGATTAAATACTAATGTGCGTTCGTGTGCATGACACCATGGCGCATACTAAGCATGGTCATTTGGAGAAGTAAAAAAACAAATTATTTAGTCTAAACTGTCAAAAAACAAGTCAGGATGTTGATATTTGAAGCTGGAACTGCTTCATTTTTCTTGGAATGTTGCAGTGCCGTTTTTGTCATGTATCACTTGTTTGCTATGGCTCATGCTGGCTAATCAAATCAATTCTGTAAATTTCCACAGTTTCTACAAAATTCAACCCTAAAATTACAATATTTGTTCCAAAATGTTAAAGAAAAGGAAACAGTGTAGCGTAAAGTTTTCATGTTTTTCACCTAATCACTTTGGAAAGAAACCCTCCAAATGCAGTTTAATAACTTTTTACCTTCTGAACCACTGGCTGCCAGTCCGTCAGCAGGGCATGTTCTAGAGCGGAGCTGTTCTGGCAGATAGCTGATCTCCACACCTGGATCTTTATGCTCTGTGTGTTTAAAAGCCACTCGAAGGGTCCCAGGAGATCCTGACAAGATAAATGCTCAGATGCCAGACTCTAGTAAATCAGAGGAAAAAAGCACAAACTGATCATTAGCAGGTCATTAGTTTCATACCCATTTATTCAGGTTCTTACACTGTGATTTTTTAAATAAATTAAATGCTATGAATTTAAAATAAAGCTTTCTGAGTCTGAACAATGCTTGATTGCTCAACACGTCCTTGAATAAATAATACACAAGTGAGCCAAACAGTTTTGTTAGTGTTGTTTTGTTAGCTCTGTTGTTTTTTCCATCGTGGGTCATGTTTTGCTGTTTTAGCTGTTTCTTTTCTTATTCATGATAACAATTTACACTCAAATTTCATTGCTGGGAAATGTGACTGTGGCAATGCTGGCAGTTATAAGTCTGCAGCCACTATTCATTAGCAGTCAGAGGTTTTAAACAAAGCCAAATGCACTTATTTGGAAGAGAAAGTAAAGCAGATTCACCCAAAATGTCTGTCATAATCATCAACACTGTAAATCTGAGTGCAAATGCCACTACGGCAAGCACAGGAGGTGAAAGTTAAAAACCGTCTCAACCTGTCTTCAAACCCATCTTGCTTGGTCAGTTTCCCAAATGTGCACTCTTACCCACATCTAAGCAGTGGTGCAGGTTGTTATAAAAACCAACTGGAATGATGCCTGACAATTGTTGTGTAATAACTTTGTCCTTAAAGAGATTAATATAGCCAAAGGCTTAGTTCATCACACACGGAAAATACACCATATCTGGAAATGTAGTCACTTTGGATCCACGTATTGGTAATTTTAAGTAGCTCATTTGGCTCAGAAATCCCTTGTGTTTACTGGGGTGACCGGTCCCAAACAACAAACATAATAAATGTGAATTTTCTGTCATTATTTTGGGGATAATAACAGGCTGTCAAGTTATTTTAAAACACTGGCAGAAAACAAAGGCTCCAGAACTGAAAAAAGCATTAATCTAATAGTGGAAACAGCATCTTTGAAATGTATTCTTAGTAGAATAAGTGGCGTTCAGGAATAAGGAGGGTCTCCCTGGGACTGGTTCTAGGCTGACATTAAAACAGAAGACAGGTCTAAATAGATATGAAACAAAAGCACACTGTTCTGAAATGAGTTTGAGTTCAGTGACTGCCTGCCAGACTCGATTAACACATTGCTCAATGTAACCGTTTTAAATGTCTACTCCCTCTAAAAGATTATTATGATTTCTTACAACTCATAAACAAACAAACAATGACACATGTTACGGACCGGAATTGAAATTTCAAAGGGGTCCATGGCATTATTGTCAGAGAAGCAAGTATATCAACTTTGTGTTTTTCCTTAATCTCCGATGACATATTATGGTCATTTTATGACTTATTACAGTAAATATATGACAGATTTCTCCTTTAATATCATGGTGCAATATTATTTTTTATTGCCAAAACTACTTTTTCTATTTTAGTTCATTTTTGTTAAGTTTTTTATTTAAGATATCTTACTTCTGTTGTCATTCTACTTGGCACTGTTTTTTTGCATTTACTTCTTATATACTTCATATTTCATATTTCACTTCATATTTAAGTTAAAGTATTTAAATATTTATTATTTATATTCTTATGTTACTGTCATTTTAGAGCTTTCTCTGGTACAAGGCTTTGCTTTAGGATAAATAAAGTTCTATCTCATCTTATCTTATCTTCTCTAATCTTTTTTTATGTACTGGAGTTTGCCTCCATGATATAAAAAAAAATGTGTCTTGTGTTCCCATTTCAAAAAAAAAGAATACCACAGGCATACCTTCATAATCACTTCCATCACACTGTCCAGGACACGACCAATCCAAGCGCTTGTCTCGGTCTGGTTCGTCAGCAACATCAGATACGTCATTTTGAGTTGATCGGCATCTTTCAGGGCATTTGCAATGATTTCTGCAAACCAAAGAGAGTGTAAACAGTGAATATACAACAAAGACAAAGCCAGATCAGTTGATTACAGTCATACTCAGTGATACTGTAAAACAAAACACACAATTTTAAAAAGAAATGATGCCTTTTGATGCTCCAACATTGTGGAGTTACTCACTTGACTTCATTTCTATTGTAGAAAACATCCCAGAGGGTTTGCTTTTATGAAGTTGCATAGTTTTTCTTTGTTTGTGTGTGTGTGTGTAGGGGTGTGTGTGGTAACTCCTTTAGTCCAACTCCATTTCAACATTTTTTATCTTTCATCAGTCCCCTGAGAAAGGGTGTGAACACGTTCCATTCACCTCCAGGTTTTACGAAACATAAACTCCAGGGAGAGAAAACAATGGTGACTGACTGTGGCGGTTCAAGAGAGGCGTCGCCGTGAGCAGGATGGTCTTACCTTCTACGGTATCGAGGGTCAGTGTCGTTGACGTCATGGACTGGAAACCAGCTCTGAGGATGGACTGGACCACCTTGTCCACATCTGGCACAATTTTAATTATCTCCATAACCACTTGACCAACCCTCAAAAACCTGCCAAAGCACAAAACCAGAGTCAATTTAAGTACAAGACACAAGACTTTTTTTGGGTACAGGTCTCTTATGTGTGCATGGAGAACTTTAAATTTCTTTCTTTTTTTTTTTTTTTTAAGTTATTTTTTTGGCATTTTTGCCTTTATTAGATAGGACAGCCAGAGATTAGACAGGAAACGGGGCAGAGAGAGGGGGGATGACACGCAGCAAAGTGCCGAAGGCAGGAGTCGAACCAGCGGCCACTGCAGAGGACTGACAGCCTCCATACATGGGCTGGACGCTCTACCCACTGAGCTAAACGTCCGCCCCAGAACTTTAAATTTCTAATAAGTTTGGCTAATTTCAGGGGTAAGAAAGACCAACATATGAGAGAATATATGAGATGGTTTCCAGTTTGTTATTTCTAATATAAAAACAATAAATTATAGAAAAAATTATACAACAAATGTTGAAAGATTGTTACAAAAATGGCTTTTAACATCCCAAAAATTATCTGTAAAATACATGCCCCAAACATATCTAATTTTTCTTCTATGTACAGTAAGGGATCACGTACAGTGAGCAGGTTGTAATCGTGAAACAAATCCCGACAGGATGATGCAGGACCTCGACGTGAAGGCACTTATTTCACAATTACAACCTGATCACTGTATATTATCCTGCTTATTACATGTTTACAAACCAAAAACATTGATGTGACATGAAATATTAATTTTAAAATGATTTTATAGCTTTATTTCACATTAGTGACCTGCTCACTGTACTTTATCCTGCTTGTTACATGGTAGTAAACAAAAAAAAAATCAATAATTTGAAACAAAATATTAATTTAAAAATTATTTTTGTGATTTAACAATAATTTTACTGCGCCTCCAGAGTCTCTGACCAGAACTGTGTCCATAGGAACAATCTGTTCTTCAACAACAGCCTGTAAAACACAGCAATGGTCTGCTACCAGAAATAATAATGCTGTAATTGACCAATCAGAATTGAGTATATAACAAAGCCTTGTAATAACAAAGCCTTGTAATAATAAACATTTGTGTGCTATTCAGCCCACAAATGTTTCCCATTCAGAGGACCTTTTCTACGGCAGCAATTTTGACATGAAATAGATACATAAGTGTTACCAATTATACTTATTTTCCCTTTCGGTTCAAACAGAGCCTGGGTGTTGCTACGGTATTTATGCATGTTGGTTCACATTAAACATTAAATGGAAGCTTAATCAGTATCATTTATAGCACCTGTGCTTACATCACTATTTCATATCAATATGGCTGCTGTGAAAAAGGGTCTGCTGCTTCAATCCAAATTGCTTTTTGGTTTTTTTTTAGCATTAAAAAACTGGATCGCCTATTATGTTCCAGATCAAAGCCTTAATGGGTGACATGTGGCTGACACATGCTTGACCGGTGGGAGCAGATTTATAAATGTCTTAAGAGATAATATAGATTATTAGGTCAGTAACTGATCTATGAACTACTGTATTTTAGATTTAAATTTCAAATATTATTCATTGAAATATGAAGCCTCTCGTAAAAATGAATAAATACACTTTTTTCTTTCCATGGACCCCCTCACAGAGCGCCCCAGACCCCTGGTGGTCCCCAGAGTCTCATTTTACAACCACTTCTATAAACAACAGACTGTGCTCACAGCTCCTCCTCGATGTTTTGTGGTTGTGTTTCTACGCTACGCCGGACCCTTGTGATGTTGGGGCCTCCCGGTCCTCCTGGGGATAAGCCTCCCATCAGACTGTGCAGCAGCCCTTTGGCGAAGGAAACATCATGAGAAGCAACATGCTTGCTCCACGCCAGGAGAGCCTGGGAATAATGTCACATAGGTCACAGAGGGAGGACAAAGTAAGCTGAGTTAGATTAAACAGTTCAAAATTGTTTTAGCTACATTCAACAAATACAAGTAAAGACAAAAAGTAAATCATTTTCTGCCCTCTGATCCCCTCTGATCTGATGGTTTAAAAAAGTTTAAAGTTTTCAAAGTGACCGGGTAAACTGTAACAGACGGATAGGATGTAGAGCCTTCCTTTTACGTCTTTTTGTACTTACTAGTTTACCACAAAAACCTTTTAAAAAACTTCAGACTAACTATAAAACTACAAAATTTGTTGTGCTTTTGAAATTGATATGGTAAATTAATTTACACCTTTGTACATCTAAATAAGTGACTTAAAAGTAACCTAACCACACAAATCGTGAATTCCACAAGATCCAAAAACCAGTCATATATTTATGAGTTTATTTAACGATTAGGTGACTTCAGTTAATGCTAGCTTTAGCAGGATTTGGGTGTCTTGCTTTAGCTAGCTGTGTAGTTGACTAAAATACACAGGCTAGTTGCAGCATTTTGGCTTTGTGGGGCAGTACAGGTGACAGGAACAATATGTATTTTTATTTTAGGATGAACTGTCCCTTTCAGCATGTCATTTCTGACATTAATTGGTAACTCGCACAGGTTTAACTTGGAGCGATTTAACCACCACATAATAAACTGGTTCATCATTAGCATCAACATGTTTGTTGTTAGCAAATACGCACCATGGCGCTGATGTTTGACTAATTTGACACATGCACCTCGTTGCTTTATACCAGCATTAGATTGTTAATTGATGTCCAGCTGACTGTTAGAGCGAATACACAGAGTGATGACAGTGTTCGCTGACAGCTTCTGATTGGGAATTATCTCATCAAAACACATCTTCCGTAGTGGCAGCGCTAATTGGATTTCTTTGAGGTTTCTGTCCCCCAGGTGCAACCTGGGAGTTACACTTGCTTGTTGCTATGGCCAACAGCTTTCTGGCGGCCCGAAGACTAATTATTCGGTGCACTCTGAACCTAATTACTTGTGAAGGTGGCACTCGAGAATCCCAATCAGGAGCGAGGACAGAATAACACAGACGAGCAGCTTGAGAGAGAACAAGTGTGTGAAAGAGAGCAGAAAAGGACAATACCACCCACACATATAAAGGAGCTGACTCATTTCTGATGTCTGTGATTATCTTCTGTTGACGATGACAACATTCATGCCATTCTAACTGACCTGTTTTGCCAGCTGATCAGGGCTGATCCAGCTCAGAAGCATGTCCACGGTACCTGTGCTGCACGCGGCTGACAGCCACATCGAGTTGCTGCTGTTGTCACAGATGTGGTCACGCACCATGTCCCTGTCCAACATCAGGACAACAGCCTTGGGAAGAGAATTACAGCAAATATAATGAGACTCTGGTCAAACTCTTAATAAAGAGGTCACTCTTTTATTGACGAACTATTACCACTAATAATCAAACAGCAGGAAAAGATTGTGACATCATGTGAATAGGTACACATTTTGGGAAAAACAATATTTGGTCTACAGATAACATATATCAATATCGGTCCATTAAATATTAAGCTAAAACCAGGAGAAGGTTAGCTTAGCTTAACGTTAAGACTGGAAACTAAGGTTGCCCAATCACTGCGACTTTCCTACAAATTTTATGAATCATTGTAGCTTCTATAAATACTAGCCTTCCCCCGCACAAACGTCATGTTTGCAGATCTCAATGAACCAACTCAGTGTTTTTTTTTTTGTTTTGTCACAGGTCCTGAAAAGAACTCAAGGTTTGTCGTTCTTAACGACATCTATCAGTGTTCTGTGCACTTTTATATTTTATAATTTTGTGCTTGAAGTTTTGGGGGTTTGAGCTCCAAAAAGATTTTGCTTCTTTGTGGAATACTCCCCAGGTGCATTTAAATAAAATATAAAGCGTATTTTGCTAGAATTTTTGTAATCCTGAGCTTTTTTGGTAAGATTACGTAAAACACTCTGAACAAAGTGTGGTTTATTCTCCCTGGAACAAGATGCCTGGATTATGCCAAAAAAAAAAAAAAAAAGAAAGAAAGAAAGAAAGAAAAAAAGTCACAAAAATCTTTTTTCCTTTTCTTTTTCTTCCAATTTTCACTTGCTCCCACAATTTCATTGCAAAAAATGCTTAAAGGCATTGCAACATCACAATTTTTAAGAAAATCTGCTGTGAATCAGGCATTTTAGGCTGCAACAATCCCCCCAAAAAGTGTTAAATATAGCACGACTTTGTTTCCCTCTGCTTTCAGTCTTTATGCTAAGCTAAGCTAACAGGTTGCTGGCTCCAGCTTCATATTAAGCATACAAACATGAGACTGGTATCTCTCTTCTCATCTTAACTCTTGCCAAGAAAGCAAATAAGCATCTTTCCCAAAGTACAGCACAATTCGTTTAACTTTTAAACTGCAAGTTCAACTTCACTTTCCTGTTTAATATCTGTTTTTGTTAACCCAGACTTCACCTCAAATGTGGCACAAGAGAGCTGGCAGAGTGGGACAAAACCAGTTTGGCAAATCTGCTGTGCTTTTATCTAATTTAACTTTTCTTAAAAGCTCACTAAACTTTAATCTCACAATCTGTTTATTGAGATTTTAAAAGAATGTTTGTTGTTGATTTCATTTTTTCTCTTTTTTTCTTTTTTCTCATTTTAAGTTGAATTTTAAGTTTCCTCATTCAACAAATGGCAACAACAGACATCAAATGAGGCACAATTACTGACATTTCTAGACTATTGATTAAATATTGATTAATACATTTTTAATCAGTTAAATTCTTAATGGTGATCAATCAATTAATGGTTAATCATTAAAGCGATATTCCACTCTTAGATAATCATCCACTCAGTATGTACTCACCCCATGCCGATGTGAAGACGGATGAAGATCTTCAGTTCACTAAACAATCCTGGAGTTTCAGCAGAAAACAGGGTTGCAGCCAAATCGAGTACAATGGCAGTGAATGGCGACCACGGATAAAATGTAAAAAAAAAAACACAAAACAAACACAAAATGTCTCCATCCTGCTTGTGTGGTGTAATCCAAGTGTCCGCAAGCCGCAACATTAAAATTTAACTGCAAAAGACGCCATTTACGCCATGTTTTTAGCTGAAATGTCAACTGTAGCATGTAGCCGGTAGGATGTAAACATGGCGTCGATCTCGCGATATTTTCACACGTGCGTCCATTAAGAGATATACGAAGTCTCGCGAGATCGACGCCATGTTTACATCCTAACGGCTACATGCTACAGTTGACGTTTCGGCTAAAAACATGGCATAAATGGCGTCTTTTGCGGTTAAATTTTAATGTCTCGACTAACGGACACTTGGATTACACCACACGAGCAGGATGGAGACATTTTGTGTTTGTTTTGTGTTCTTTTTTTTTTACGTTTTAAACTGGGTCACCATTCACTGTCATTGTACTGGATTTGGCTGCAACCCTGTTTTCTGCTGAAACTCCAGGATTGTTTTGTGAACTGAAGATCTTCATCCATCCTCACATCAGCATAGGGGTGAGTACATACTGAGTGGATTATCATCTAAGAGTGGAATATCGCTTTAACATCGCTAGTGATAAAGCAAAGGTGCATCTAAGACAGAAAGAATACAAAACCATGACAGGACCAAGACAGATGCAAGTGTAAAACTAAGGACATATAAAAAAATAAAATAAAATAAAATAAAATAAAATAAAATAAAAATAAAATAAAATAAAAATTGAAAACCAAAACTAAATAAAATAAAATAAAATAAAATAAAATAAAATAAAATGTCTGTTTCTTGAGTATATCATATGGGGGTATATATATTATGACTTTGGTCAACTCTTACCTTGTCCAGTGGTATCTTAACCTCTTGCAGAACATATTTCACCATCTCACTCAGTGAGCTATTGGGCAACGTGACGACGTCTCCGAGTGGAATGGACACATCTGAGCAAAATCAAATCACATGTCTCATCCTGATGTGATGGTGGTGATCAGCACAAAACTCGACGGACAACATTTCTCTGCTGTTTTGATGTCAAAGATGAATTGTATTTGTATTGTTGCTGCTATAAGGGAGCTTTTTTAAGAAACTAAACTGAATTACAAAGGTATATTAAGTAAACTGTAGTTCATTTACCAGGGTATTTCTAAAAAGACACATATAATTGCCAAGTCTTTGAGGCTGTCATCACAACTTACCTTTTCCGGGCCAGTTTTGAACATATCGGAGCAGGTTGATGCCTCCAGCAAGCAGCGGATGCACCGTGGAGAGTGAGGCGCCGGCTTCGGGGAAATTGCTCTGGATGACATGTAAAGCACTAGAGAGATCACGGGGGAAAAACATTTAACGGTCAAAACAAGACAGAACCTGCAGCAAAGGCACTTGACAGAACTAATGATTAAACAAACACACAGTTTGCCCTCCTGCTGCTCTAAATCCTTAAGTCTCAGCCGTTGTGGGTTGTAAACAGGGCGAGATTGAGTGTTTGAAAGTCAACATGAAGTGCAGTATTTCTTCACTCAAGTCAGCAGAGTTCAGTTTTATTGTAGCTCAGTTCAGTATTTCTGACCTGGACCCTATTTATACCAAAACAGGCAGAGGCGTTCGTGTTTTGCACAAATTTAAAGGTCAAAAATGCTGAAACCATAATATGAAACTAAAACTTAAGTCTAGAAGCTCTTTAAAGCAAAGCGATTCACCTCACCTATTCAACTATTCATTACTTCACTCACAATTAAGCTTTTAAATCAAGAATTAAGTGCAGAAATTGTCAACTGATAAAATACAAAGAAAAAATAAAACTGTAATTCAGGATTTACAACCTGTTTAAATATAATGCATCAAGCAGATTTATTTTATTTTACTTTATTTTAAGCTTTATGTGCATAATTTCATGTAGATTTGATCCCTTTTCTTGATAACATTTGTTCTATTTGTGTGTTTTTTTATTATTATTTATTGTTGTGATGACTCACATTGCAGCTGGATGCATACTAGTGTGAATAATTATTTTCTAATTTGTTATTTCTATTTCCTCTTCGACTTATTCTTCTGTTTTGTTCTGAATTGAAGAACAAGGCACATACAGTTCCAGTCAAAAGTTTGGACACATTTCTCATTCAGTGTTTTTCTTTCTTTGTTTTTTCATAAAAAATGGTTCAGATTATACCAACAGTGTACAAAGCTGTCATCAAAGACAAAAGATGGCTACTTTGAAGAATCTAAAAAACCAAAGAACAAAAGACTTTTACAGACTTGAAGGTCAACAGGTGTGCACGAGAAGACTGTGTGTCGATAATAAAAAGCAAAAAGACTCACACACACTGTCTTCTGTGCTTACAATCAAAGATTTAATAACAACGTTATTAAATCTTTGCAAGTGCAGAAGACAGGGTGCAAGAGTCTTTTATTTTTTAGATTCCTAAACAACAAAAATGTATTTTGTCTTGTTTTCAAATTTTTTTCTTGCTACATAAAGTCTTATAAATCCTTACAGTTCCATACAGTCTGAGGTATTAATCTGCAATGTGAAAAATTAATAAAATAAAGAGAAACACTGAATGAGAAGATGTTCCAAACATTTGACTGGTACTGTATTTTTACATACTTTTTTATATTGTGTAAATATAACTGCTATAATAATATTTTTGTTAGATGTTTTAGTAGAATATACATATTTTTACATACTTCTATTTTCTTAATTTCTCCATGCTTGAATATTTTTTCTGTTCTTGACTGGTAACATTTGTAATGTGAGGAATTTCTGATTATGATTATAGTAACGATTGTATTAAGCAGTTTTTTCTACCATGTTTGATTTTCTTGCTAATATTATTATTTGCTTTAGCCATTTACTGTTGAGGTGACACTATGAAATGTGAGGGAGGTACTATTTTCTTTTGCTTTTATTTTGTTTCTTTGTTAATATTGTTTACTGCCTATGATGTGATGTTTGAATGTCTTGTCTTTTGTGTGGCTGCCTGGAAAAATAGCCATCAGGGATCCTAACTAAATAAATAAACACCTTCCTACAGCTGCCCTTTATTAATTTTGCTCCATCACTGACAGTTCTTTACCCCTGTACGTTGGTGAGCAGGGACTCCGCGTTGTCCAGCACTTGGTCAACAGAGCCAGTGGCCAAGAGCTGTGGAATCGCCAGCAGGCCGTCCCACAGTGAGGTCTGATTCTGCAGCTGATCGAACACCATCATCGCCGTCCCGGCCGCCGTCACCAACTGGTCTGGTTTTGTCACCATCAGCTCCATCAGTACCTGACAACCAGACGCAATTTCAGCTCCAGTTTTGTGTAATTACAGATGTACAAAAACACAAAACAGAAATAAAATAAGTTTTAACGTAGCACCATCACACTGTCCCGACACTTTCTCTACTTGCACAATATAGTGTGAATATATCCGTGATACAAGATGCACGTCTGTTGACTTCCTATCAACACCACAGTAACGAGACCTTCAGCTACAAACTTAGTGATTTTTCATTCTTAAGTTAGTTACTTCACTTTCCACAGTTAGCTTGCTACATATTATTAATAGTATTTACCGTTGATTTTGTGTGTAGGGTTTTTGAGCATTTTGATAATAATTTCAGCGCATTAGAAAACTGTGAGCTCGTCAACTTCATACACATTTGGCAGGAACAAAAAAAACTCACCAAAAACACTTTGGCACGTCTTTCTACAGCGTCAACAATCACCAACTCTGGTATGATGGAAATAAGCCCTTAATTCCTCTTGTTAGATGTTTACATTTATCACAGGAGAGGAGCGAGAGAGCGATCGGACATCAGAGAAACAAGGTGCACAGAGAGAATATTTTCACATCTAACACGGTGAATTAAGGGTTTATTTTGACCAAAACAGAGTTGGTGACTGTTGGAGCAGTGGAAAGACAAGCAAAGACATTTTTGGTGAGTTTTATTTTGTTTCTGTTGAGTATGAGTTAAGATAACAATGCTAGCTATCTAACAGTTATCTAAGACACTGAGATACTTAAAAACCCTATAAAACAAACAGTAAATACTACTGACAGTATGTACCAAACTAACTGTGAAAAGTATCTAACTTAAGGATGAAACAACACTAAGTTTGCAGGTGAAGGTAAAGTTACTATAGTGTTGACAGGACGTACGTTACAATGCATTATGCAAGTGGAGAATAAAGGCACAAACGCACATACTGTGTGTATACAAGCAAACACAAACACACATACCTGGTTGAGAGTGATAAGCGAGACCTCGAACACTGTGTTGTTGGTGTGACAGAAAGTGACCACGGCGTAGATGAGGGTGTTGGGTGAGGTTGTGTTCATCATGGGCAGCGTCATGGTGCAGATGGCCCTTTTCAACACGTTCACTGACTCCAGAATTTTGTTCAAGGCTTCCTGCAGGGGACATGATTTGCAGATTTGACGGTTAGCCATGATGTGGGCACTAACACACCTGTATCTTTTATAAAATTATGTGGGTTTTTAATGCAGCGCAGCTGGTTTTTCAGCCTCGCCCCTTACAGAGATTTCTCCAGATTCTCTGAATCTGTTAATGATATTATGGTTTATAGATGGTGAAATCCCTATATTCCAACAGTTTTGTGTTAAGAACAGTCTTTATTAAATTGCTGGACTATTTGCCTCACGCAGTTGTTCACAAAGTGCTGAACCTCACCCCATCCATGCTTATGAATGATTGAAATTAACCTGTTAACCTGTCAAATGTTCCAAATAGTTTGTTTTTTGAACATCCCACAACTTTCTCAGTCCTCTGTTGCTCCTGTTCCAACTTTTTTGAAATGTGTTGTAGGCATCAAATTCAGAATGAGTGTAATTTACAAAAAACAATAAAGTTTTAACATTAAATATCTTGTCTTTGTACTGTTTTCAACTGATTACAAGAACGCAATCATTCGCAAATCATTGCAATCTGTTCTTATTTATCTTTTACAAAATGTCACAACTTTTTGGAATTGGATTCGTACAAAATTATTTGATTTTGATTTCCTGAACACAGATCACGTTGTTTACAGTTCCAATATCAACTGTAGTAATGAACCATTATTAATTAATCATCAATCAACCATTTTTTTGATGAACCCAGTCATTTCTACACATGCAAAGACGATATAATCGAAGATGCAATCTACTTTATAACTAGTGAATATTATTCACAAAATACTTACTGCCACATAATGTAACTCAAAACATCAGAATATTAAGTGTCAGCATCACAAAAAATAACTATTATGACCAGTTATGCTTAATATTTTAAATAATTTAAGCATTAATGAATTTACCTCTGAAAAACTGTACCTTCATTGTGTGATGCAACTTATTCACTTAGCATAGTGGCCGAATGTTTTTATTAATAATAATACTATGAATTCAGTATAGTTGTGATTAACGGATAAATGTACAACCTCCTTCCTTCCTCTGCGCTGCAGGGTTGATATTTGGATTAATCAACAAATCCAGATCTTGAGACTTGACCTGCTGCGACACTTAAAGAGCCTGAAGTGGGTACTCAAGCTCTTGCGACACGTGATATACAAGATCTCGCAATACCTTCACATCTGGCATAAGCACGCGGCTCTGGTCTGAGACGCTACAGTTGACATTTTTAGGCTAAAAACATGGTGTAAATGGTGTTTTTTTGGGTCAGATTTTAATGTTGCGGCTTATGAACACTTGAATTAAACCACACGAGCGGTATGGAGACATTTTGTGGGGGTTTTTTGTGTTCTTTTTTTACATTTTTAAACTGGTCATCATTCCATTTCAATTGTACTGGATTTTCTGCTGAAACTTTTTCCAGGCACAAGTGTTCATCTGCTATTTACAATGACCCATACACAAGAGACAAAACAAGGTTTCAAAACTGTGACAGTTGAAGAAATGAGCTTTTCTTTATTCTCTGCAGTTTTGTTCCTCCAATTATATCTCAACAATACCCACCTGATCTCCCACAGGAGGTTTATTGATGCCGTTCGTGAAAGAGACATTATGAGAGCTTCTTTGGGGAGACAGACCTTTAACACAAGAACACATTGTGCAGCAGTTAAAGAAATGCAAACATGAGAAGGGACTCAAGTAAATAAAGTCCAAACATTTTTGGACCAAATGATCAAAAAAGTGCATTAGGTGTGGTTCTTCTCAAAGTTAGATGAGAAGATTATTAACAGACTCTCATCTGTCTGTTAAATATGAAGCTACTGGGAGTCAGTTAGCTTAGCTTAGCATAGATTAGTTAAAACAGCTAGCTTTGCTTTGTTTCCAAGGTAAAAAAGATAAAAATTGAATAAAAACTGCCTAACAGCATCTTTAAAGCTCACTAAACTCACACATATCAGATCTTGTTTGTTTAATCTGTACAAAACCAAAGTGGATTTTTTTTTACTGGATCTTTTTTTCACCTCACAGGATACGAGCTAGCTGGTTCCCCCTGTTTCCACTCTTTATGCTAAGCTATCTGTCATGTGGCTGCAGCTTCATATTAAACAGATAGATATTGACTTCTTGGCTAATTCTCTGCGCATTTCCTAAAATGTCAAACTATTAAACTATGAATTTCTCTATGATGTTCATGTTTGTTTCATAATATTTTTTAAAGGTAGAATCAGTAGAATTTCTCCGAGCTGTTTGTAAAGGTGCCAAAAGTCCCAGGACGTCAAACACCGACGTTTTGGGTTGGTAAAGCTCCCAAGTACAGCAAAATAATACGGAAAACAGCAAATACAGGCAGAGGGCTGCAGGGTCTCTGCAAATAGAGACACCACCACACAGGGATTATGTTTATATGAGCCTATAAGCATTTAAATATACTAGAAATTAGAAAATTCAAACTAAATTCCCAGTTAGAAAATAAATAAAAAATCACATTCATTAATGTATTCTCATGTGTCTATCTGCTTAAATATATCACAGCAATAAAATGTCATCCAATGTTTGTATATGTCATAATATGTGTTAATAAAAAAATAAGTGAAGAGGCATGAACTTTACAGGAAAACACTAAAGTTTGATTTTTGGCACTGTACATAGAAAGAAGCATCTGTGAATGAGGATAACTTACCCAAAACTTTGTTCAAGAACTCAATCAGTGCTGCGGGATCGTTTTGGAGTCTTTGGGTAAAAACAGACTGAAATTCCCCTTCATGAAGTCCTCCAGCGGGGAATCGTTCAGGGACGTCGACCTGTCAAAAACGATCAGATGACGCATTTAAAAGTTACTCCACTAAATTTATGAAATTTTAAACAAGAAGTCTGTTTTCCTTCAGATGGTTTCTTTTCATCTCTCTGAAAAGTTGAAACATCTTCCTGGGCTGTCGGCTCTTATTCTTAGCTGAGTACGGAACTGCATGAACCTTGCTAACGTGAACAGAATTGGGATCATAATTCTTACTTTTTCAACAAAAACATTTATTGCATTTGTTGCCACCTGGACAAGAGTTTAAAACAGACAACATAAACATGTGACTTGACTTAAACGCAACATATGTCAAAGCGCTGGACCTAAATTTAAAAAAAAACAACCTAAAGTTCATTTTCCTCTCTTTAAAAGATAAAGTGATAAACATAACACGATGCAAAGTTAACAGCTTTAGGATAAATAACCCGTACACTGACCCATACATGACATGCTCGTCTTGAGTCAAGCAGCTGTTTTGTTTTTTTTTTTTAGATTAATCGTGAAGCCAAAATACAAACTCAAATATAAGATTTCAATGCCACATCAATTTGACAGAGGTATCAAAACATTTATATTTATATATTTTTTTTCTTAGTCAAAATGGCAAGATGCTCAAATTTTACTCCCCACTACAGTAATAACAAACATATTTAGCTTCAAATAAAGACCTAAAATTCCAAGAACGTGTTTCATTTTTTCCAAGAAGACCGATGACGAAAACAGTCCGAGAGAACAGCTGAACCGAACAAAAGCTTGACTAAAAGTAGCTCGGCTGGATATTTTGCACAAACCATCACTCATCAGCAGACTGAGGGGTGGACAAACAAGCTTCACTATCTGCGTCTGGAATTTAAATTTCGGTGACAGCACGACAGCTCAAGTAACAAAGGCAGAGAAAACAAATCATTTCCACTGACTGATGTTGGCATTTAACACTTGAACTACAACAAACTAAGAAGACAAGTTTCCACAAACAAAAGGTGCCTGTTTCTCAAAGATTATGTAACTCCAAAAGTGTTGAAAAGGGATTTCCAAAAAAGTTATCAGTCATCTACGGCTTTATAACGGACAAAGGAAAAAACAGAGATATTCTTTAAAGAAAAAAACAGATAAAACATTGTCAAAGTACTCATTTATTTTCAGCCTTGTGACTCAAAAGTGGATGAATATGGCATCATAAAATTGTTGTGGGTAATAATTGGGCAAAGGAGAGCTCCCTGTCACAACAGGGATGTCCTCTGTTGGTATGTTTCCATGATCACAGTGACTCATCATCTCATGCGATGCTGCTTTGTTCAGGTGTGTCTCTGTCTTGTGACTCGTGTACCTTCTGAAAACTTTTTTTAAAATCTGAACTCATATGATACCAGGCCAACAGAGACGTTCAGTATATTAAAGATGTGGAAGTTACACGAAGCAGGATCGATAGAGTGACACTGACTGAAATAATAATCTGGAAACACTTCACAACTTTCATCAATACATGGTAAACTGATAGTTAATTAAACTTTAGTTAAAAGCTGTTTTACTGGTAATAAACATTCAAATAACATGCATATATGCTTTATAATCCATATATTAAGCAGTTGTAAAGCTTTATAGTCATCAGTTGAAACTCTTACAATAACCATCCAGATAATGTTTATAGACAACACGCTCTCGCTCCAAACTCAGCAAGTATGGCAGCTTGGTCAGCAGCCCTACGCTTCAAACTGTGACGCTGTAGGTACCCGTCTAGCGTCAGTTTTGCACGTGCAGGGCTCCTCAGACAAGATAGCAGTAATAAATATGCAAGGCCCGGGTAGAATTTCAAAATAAAGGCACAGAAATTACACAAAACCTACTTGGGTAGGTTTAGGAAAAGATTGTTCATGAACATAACAAAATGTAGGTTACAAGTTACGTACAGTACATAAGGTATAATCATCAGCAGCAAATTTATAACAGCCAACTAAATAATGTTTATAGATGGTTTATTTGTCCTGACAGTTTAATGTTTATTTATGGCATTATATTTTTGGGACCAGCCAGACACAATGATGAACAGACTAGATTATTTGTTGTTTGGTTAAGGTCATTGTGACCTCACAACGCACAGACGCGAGGTTGGCCAGAATTCATACACTAATTATCACAAAATTTAACACAAATGTCTAATAGAATACGAGCAGTGCTGGAAATAAACGAGTTATGTGTAAGTACTTGCATCAGAGATCAAGGAAACATGTTAAGTTGAAATACTCGCTTCTCTGACAACAATGCTACAGCCGAGGAGTCCCCCTTCGAAATGTCTGTTCCAGGCCAGATTAACTGTTTTTGTTTGCCTGTTTCACATTAATTAGAGTTCAAATTAATGCCAAATGTTTGCCGAATGAGTAAGTGCTGTTTATGAGCCATAAGACATCATTAATAATCTTTTAGAAGGAGCAGATGTTTATAACGGTTAAATTGAGCAAAATGTTAATGGAGTCTGGCAGGCAGTGAGACAGGCAGCTGCTGAACTCAAACTCCAGAGTGTTTATTTTCGGGCTTTTGTTTTCAGGATAACGGGCTTAGCTTTACATTGACAACTGACAGTCACAAACAAATGATCAACTTACAGTCAAGGACTTGTCTCATTTGTTATTGTCAATGTCGATGTTGCACACGTCTTGCGTTCCTGCAGCCTGCTTGAGATTCCCCAAGTCTTGGGAGTAGGAGGCGGGGGAAAACAACTTGCTTCAACCAGAGATAAATGGATTTCAACCTATTTTATTTACAGTCTATGGCTATTTTGGACTGTTGTACTCAATTTTGGGCGCACAATTGCTGCATATTACTCCTTTAAATGTTGGTGATTATAAAGGGGTTACATCCAAATATTAATATTATTAATATTTAGTATTATTATAAAGTGTTTGCAGTAATTTCGATAAATATGCATTTGGTGTTTCTGCCATTTAGTTCAGATAAAACATAATACACTGTATTATCTGTATTGATTAATGGGGCTACCTTTTGTTCCTCGAGGATTTCTGGTGTAACTTCGATGCAGTTGGGTCCACTACGCGTGACTTGTTGTAGCAGTGGCTGTCTGTGTTGCACATGAGGGTCTGCAGGAAAGGGAAGAAGCCGGTGCTGGGGAGGTTTCGAGGTCCCACATAGCCTAGAGGAGACATGACAGAGTTGTTTAAAAAACACCATTTCCATTTTAAACTGTTTCAAAATCCCAGGAGAATAAGTGCTTAATTAATTTAAGTTTCACTGGCCCTACTTGAAGTTACTGGAAGACTACAAGCCTAAATATTACATTCAGGTCAGTGTTCTATCATTGATTAAACAGGAAAATACCACAAACACAACATATACTGCTCAGCAACAGGGTTAAAAGGAAAACAATTAATCAGAAATGCACTAAGGCGGGGTTGCACCAACAAGGATTCAATTTTTAAACACAATTAAATTGTTGTTTAACTTTAAATTATGTTGCACCAAACTTTTAAAGTGGTTTAAAATTAAGAAAGATTAAATTCAAACTCCAATTTGAAATGTGATCCATTATTAAACTTTAAACTTGAGGGGGTTTAATTTTTAAAATGGCCTTAATTTTTCAGATAACATTAGCTAGTCAACAATGTAATGTTTTTATTAAGTTTTTAGATAATGTTAGATAGTAAACAATATGTTTGTTTACTTTTTAGCTAATGTTAGTTAGCAAACAATGTTAAGTTTTGTGAATACACGACAGCAAAGATTAACACTTTTCCCCTGATCTTTTATACTTACTATGTACTGACAGCAATCAAATTTACTTTTTATTTATTTGTTTGTTAAAATTTAGGTAAGCAAGCCTCTCCATGTTGTATAAACTCTATTTAGTTTCAGTTTAAATCCATAAACTAGGCTTTACTCAACTGAGATTTGATCCTAATTGTGCAACAGAAGTGGCTTAGCTTTGCTTTGCTTAGTTTTAAATCTGGATTCACTGATTTTAAACCTGGTTTTCCTAAACTCGGATTCAAACTAATCTTAGATTAAATTAATCTTTCTTGTTGGGACTCAGTCTAAAAAGTTGAATTCTGTTGCGGATGGTTTAACATTTTTAGCTCTGTGTTTTGGTTCAAAATGTTTCTATGAATTGGTGAAATTTGTTCTTTTTCTCTGTTTTTCTGACAAGTTTGACAAGTTTGTCATTGATATCTCCAACCACAGCATCAGGAGCCCAAGATTAATTTTGCATTTGTCGGTATCACTTCCAATAAGTAACTCAAACCATCCTTTGTCACAAAACAATCTCAGCTATTGTTTAAATTCAGAACGAAGAAAGGGAAATCTGAAGAAGATCAGGTTGCAGTTAAGCCGCCTTGAGTAGGCTGACCTTTTCTAGTCCTCATTCCTGTTAATATTATCTAATAAAGCCATGTTATCTTGGCACAACACATTTCTCTGCAAGAAAATAATAGCCTGGCAAACAGTGTTTGACTGAGCTTAGTCATGGCATTTGTGGGAGAGATTATGAAACCTATAGTGTATAAACTAACTTTTAAATTACATCATACCTCAAGGCTAACGAATACACTCACGCAGCCAATTAGATAAAATCCACGTACAGCTTAAATAGCTGCAGAGAAAACAGTGAAATTGCAAATGATTGACTCATGGGAACAATAAAGAGGAAAGTATATTCAACAATGGTAATTAATTTGCATCCATACAATCAAAATGAAGCTGCAAGAGGCACAAATCCAATAACGGGGACAACTTTGTAATTATTCACAATGGAAACGTGGGAGGAAGTCAAAACTAGCATGTCTGTCCAACAATAGCAAAAAAAAAAGTATTTGGTGTATTCATATATTAACAGAATAGAGCACATGACTATAAATATGAGCCATTCAGGGTTTTCTACAAGTTTCAGCAAGTAAAATTTAAGACATTTTAAAACATTATCAGTGCAATTTAATACCTATTTTTATACTGGCAAAAAAAAGCAATGATGGCCATGAAGAAAAAACAGATTAAACGCCGGTGTGTTGTCATATAGTAACACCTTTCTGTACAGTTTTTAACATTCATAACATGGTAATATGCTGTATTAACTGACTAACATTATCAGCTAATAGTAGCTAATAACAGAACCTGATAGAGGATGTAATATTTCTCACTGTTTTGTTCATTTTAGGTACGCCGAATAAAGAGTGGATCTAAACCTTTGACAATATGCTTCGATAATAATTTGATATATAATTTTTAAAGACTCTCGAAAACTCTGCCATCCTATGGGAAAAAGTTATTGTACATTTCTATAATAATCATAAGGAATGATTCAAGAACACTGACTAGCTTTGTGACAAACAAAAGGCCTTACTAAATTAAACCATCTGGCTGTCTGAGGTCACTTTAGACTGTGTTTGCAGAGTAATCTGCAACACTATCCTACCTGATTCAAGGCTAAGTCTGATCAGATACTGAAGCTGGTTTTGTTGTCTGCATGGTTTTGGGCGTGATCCATTACTGTGCCTGTTTCCAGCACGAATAAACACAAACAGCCCACCACACAGCACTTAGGGGATGATCCTTTGTTCAGATTCAGTGGACAGATTCTATATTAGGGCTCTCTGGGGTTATCAAATTACACATGAATTCCTGCATCCACAGAATCTGATCCATCAAAAAAGACTGAACAAACAAAAGCAGGAGGGTTAACTGCTTACAGTTAATACCAGATCTGAGTGCATTGTTAAGTTTACTGATGCTGTATATAATGCAAAAGTATAAACTTTATCACACATACTGACAGGAGTATATAAAGTTAAAATAATCCTGATACTGTTGCAACAGGGTTGAGAGGGTGACTTTGAACATGTATTCCAGTATAATTACTAATTAGCCAGCCTTTTCAAAGATAGTCAGTAACCTAATACAAGTATCACACTATTTAAGAATATCTAACTTAATTACTTTCCATTGCTTTAAAATTACCTCTAACGTTAGCAGTTGGTCTGTGTAACTAATGTTTGGGTTTATTCTGTGTCGCTAATGTTAGCAGATGGTCTGTGTAGCTCAGTGTTTCCCAACCCTGGTCCTCAGGGCACACTACCCTGCATGTTTTAGATGTTTTCCTGCTCCAACACACCTGATTCAAACGATCAGCTCATCATCGAGACTCTGCAGAAGCCTGATTACAACCTGATCTTTTGAATCAGGTGTGTTGGAGCAGGGAAACATCTAAAACATGCAGGGCAGTGTGCCCTGAGGAACAGGGTTGGGAAACACTGGCGTAGCTAGTATTCAAAGTTCATCTTGAATGTAAATGTTTCTATAAATTAATTAATTGATTGAGTTCTTGGATGATGACAGTATTGTCACAGTGGAAGGCAGAAGTGTCACTGAACTGTGGTGTTCCCTCTTTTCTGATTTAAAGACATAATAATGCTGTAACTTACACCCAGTGAGAGCATTTTTTTTCACAGGAGTCCATGATAATGAACTGGCTGTAAGATTAACTGGTTTTACTGTAAAGGATTGCCTTTTTTTGGTAAGTAATTACTCACCAACCCTACTTATTTGTTAAAGAACCAGGCTTACTGGTGACTGAAAGGCTAGTGGTATATTTTTCCAAACCAACTGGCAGTTTCTGCCCCTCCCTCTCCAACCAAACACTCCACTCTAGTCCTGGGCGTAGGTGGTGACACAAAGGCAGATATGTTTATGTTTCATGCACAACGCTCCCTCTTGAGGCACCTTTTCTTGCATTTGTTGCAGACAAATAAATATGCTCTCAGTCGACTGGGTTTAAAAAGTAAAGGAGCGCAAACACCGTGTCAACAGAGCGGGGATAGGCTCGGATCTAAAGAACTATTCATGTTTCAGTTTACTTTGATTGTGAAATTGGAAGTCCCAATAGTGTGTCGCTGCCATCCTTCATGATGCCGAACAAAAAACCCCGCAGTCCTTGACAAGTCAGTATTGTGTTAAAGCAAAGCTCATCAGACTCATTAAATGACCAGCTTGAAATTGTTTTCAAAGAGATGGAAGATACAGAAATTTTCACTGCAATAATCTGAAAACACATTGTAGAGACAACATGTTTATTACATTTAGAATAGGAGTTTTCAATGTTTTTTTTTTTTTTTGTAAAAAAGTAAACATCTATCTTTACCAGTGCCAGGGCTGCTTTAGGTTCTATACTGTAGGATCTTTATAATGTTTGCTTAAGGATTATAGTACGTTGTATCATCCTCTTTTGTGATTATATAATAGTAAGACTTGTCTTTGTGACCACATGCATTAGTGATGAAAGTCACTACGTCACTAAGTCACTACACACTAGAGCTAACGATTAACTGATTATTAATCCACAATTAAATTAATCACCAACTATTTGATCATACATTACAATACAGTACAATATAATTCTCTGATTTCAGCTTCTCAAATATGAATATTATCTGGTTGCTTTATTCTCCTGTGACAGTAAACTGAATATTTTTGGATTGTGAACAAAACAACATTTGAGGACGTCATCTTGGACAAAAGTAACATCTTATTTGTCTGCTAACTAGCTAAAAACGTAACAAAATATGATTTATTGTCTGCTAACTTGCTAAAAAGTTGATAAAATATTATGTTGTTTGCTTGCTAGTTAAAAACCTGAATTTTATGGACTAAACAAATAATCAACAAAATAACCTACAAATGAATCTATTTTTGAAAATAATCATTAGTTGTAGCCCCACTATAAACCACACATGGACGTGGGTGAAGCCACTGTATTTTTTAAGTGTCACACTTACATGGTTCTCTGACTACTGGAGGGAACTGGTTACGGGTTGCAGCGATGATGATGAAGATGATCAGAGGCCAGATGACCAGAGTGAGGGACCATAGCTATAACACAAGATGTCATAAAACAGTAATAATCAGTTTAAAGTACTGGCTACTGAATGCTGTAATATTCCAGTCTGAAGACGTGTTGTTGCTGTTGTTGTCACTTATTCACTCATGAAAATTAAATTCCCACGGCACTTGAAAGTCACTCACCGGCTGTCTGATAACTGTCAGCCCGTTCTTCCAGAGAAGAAGTTGCAGCTGCCGGAAGAACGCCATCAGGAGGAGACTGAAATGAAGATATGAAAATTATCCATCCATCATTAACTGATTGTGTGCAGAAACTACAAATATTTTGTGGTCAGATAAGAGATTAAAGATTACATTTATTATTTTTTTATCATCTTGTTGTAATTAATTGTGGTTAACTAAACTTGTCACCGCATAACAGCTTATCACCAGTCCACCTGCACAAAGTTAAACTGAATGGTAGAAAAATCATATTTGGTATGGCTATGTGAGACTTCTTAAAGGGACATTTCACCCCAAAACCAAAAATACATATCACATATCAGCCATAGAGGTGTCTGCCGTCTCTCAAATGTGATGGAACTAGATGACACTCGGCTCGTGGTGCTCAAAACCCAAAAAATAAATAAATAAATAGATTTTTTTTAAACTCAGAAATGTTTCTCTGCAGGCAGTCTGATGTAGGAAATACTTTGTTTCTTCTATCATTCCTGCATGAAACTGGTCACAGCAGCATGGTCTGTAGATTATCTTGTAGGCTAACTGGTCATGAATCCTAATTAATGACATTTTGTTGTTTGTTTGTTTTTTTAATTTGTTTTTTGTTTTGTTTTGTTTTGTTTGTTTTCAGCGCCTGACTGATATTGGCTTTTTGGACCTGATATGAATACAAAAACAAAAACAATATCAGTAAATCACCCAGTATTCTTTATGATCCCAAAGAGTGGTTAACACTTGTGACAAAGATATGTACAGGAGGCAGGATATTTTACAGTTTAGCAATAAGTGTTACTTCTCCAAAATATCATATCAGGGCACTGAAACTGTAAACTTTAACCATTTCTATATATATGTATATGTATATGTATATATATATATATATATACATACATATATATATATATAAATAAATATATATAATATATATAACATATATATATATAAAATTAAAAATAACTATAAATAAAAAGCCCAAATAGAGCAAAATATATAACATATTAAACTTGAATTAAGAAAAAGGGATCAAATATACATAAAATGTTGCCAATAAATATAGATAAAATTACGTTCTTTTTTGTTTTTTGTTTTTTTTATTTAATATTGGAGACATCAACACTATGAAATGTGGAAATACATAGTCAGAAAAAGGTGAAAACACAGCTTTTGCTTTTAAGAATCTAAAATATAAGATTCTTGCATACAGCTGCAAGAATTGATCAATTAATTGGTTATAAATTGAGATTTTCTAGTCTCTTTACTCCCTTTTGACAGTAAACTGAATATCTTTGGGTTGTGAGGAAAATAGGACATTTAAAGACATAATTTTGGGCGTTGGGAAACACCAGTCCACATTTTTCGCCATTTTCTGACATTTTATAAACAAAACAACTTATTGATTAACCAATAAAGTAAGGACAGATCAATCACAATGAAAATAATCGTTAGTTGTAGCCTCATTATGCACCAATATACCAAATCAAATATCTATTCTAATCTAATCTATTCTAATCTGATTCAGACTTAAAAGTAAATCAGCTTTATATATCACATGCAGTCACACACAGTATAATCTATATTGTGAAACGCGTTTGACCCATCCTACAGTAAGTATTAAATTAACCGAACATATATTTACTCTTTATAATGAATAATAACGTACCTTCAAGCCTTTTGTCCTACCTGTCTGTGTCTGTCCTCTTATTGTGTCCAATTTATCTGTTATCTAACTGTAGTTCCGGGGCTCATTAAGAGGGACATGGCGCTGGGTGGCCCCTAGCAGGATGCCCTTTCCATCAGTCGGTTACGGCAGAAAAACAGAACAAATCCACGCTCAAAAAAACAAAAACAGACAGTTTAAAGAAACAGGAAAATCCTCCCTGCAGCGAACCGCACAAGATACACACGACTCCAACCTGTGTGTCTCCTTCTGGTGTGAGCGGCTCCACCTGTGTGTGTGTGAGGGGAGGTAAATCTGTGAGGAGGGGCGTGTCCTCTGGAAGACACCTGTCCACAGCAGACAAGCACATGACACCTGTACTAGCAGTTGTGTTATGTGACCCTCCAAGTTTCTCATCATTTAAATATTCTTCAATGAGTGAGATTTTACACATTTTAATTCTTCATGTCACCAAAATACTTCTTCATAAAGATGATCATCTATTCAAAACTAGGTTTAAAATGACAAGCTAAATCCAAATTTAAAATTAGGCAAAGCTCTGTCGCACAATTAAAAACTAATCCCTCTTTAGTAAATTCAAGTTTGTTTATATAAACCAAAATTAAGTAGAGTTTATTTAACGTGTAGATGCTTGTTTACCCAAAATAAATCAAAGACCAGTCTGGGGGTGCTCTGTATTCCTTAACAAAATTATACACAGTTTGCTGGCTAGTTAAAAAGTACCACATTTTCTGCTAGCCAGCTAAAAAGCTGACAAAATGTCACATTTTAGCCTTGTTAGCCTACTCATAATGCTCTAATTTCGTGTCCTTGAAAAACTTGTTGGAGAAATTGATGGAGCAATATGGCCAATTAAAATCCAATCCATCTAAAAAAGGCAGCCATTTTCAACATTAAAATTAAAATATAAATATTAGATCCCAATACTTAAATGGAGTTTAACGTTTTGGTGCAATAGAATTTAATTTAAGTAAAAACTGAGGTTTAAAGAAGCATTTAAATCTTTAATCTCTCTTCATTTTAATTTAGTTTTAAAGTTTAAAGGGGGGGTTCATCTACGTTTAAGGTTGAATGTTAAAAAATTACAAAACATTTCAAAATGACTACAGAGGAGAGCGTTGATTCAGAGTGCACAGAGCAACACCAAGCATCACACTACACACTCAGTTACCCAAGTTTGTGAGGTGTTGTCGGGGAGGTTCGTCTCCACAGGGAAAAATCACACCAATATCATGTGGGTTATCCACAGGGAAAGAAAAAAAACAGTGTAATGAATTCTCTGAACGCTGCACGTCATATGACTCATATGAAGTTGAGAAGGGAAAGACAAAAGAAACAAAACTATAGTCAAGAGGTCAAAGTTTCAGCAAAAATCTATTAAAAACAAAATGTAATGATGTGGTTGAAGCTAGACACATGTCCAGAAATACAACTGTTATATAACTAATGCTGAATGACATGTCAGTATTTTCCATTAGCACATAATCTATGATGATGAACACACTAACTTACACTAAATTCATTTAGTGCTGGCTAAAGTATTATACCTAATTTTTTTTTCCATTACTGAACATTTAAACAATGCAAAACAATGGACCAGGGTTGGGCCAAACAAGGGCACAGGTGACATATGACACTGGTGTTTCAAACATCAATAAGAATTTCATCATGAAGGCAGTTCTACTGGTTTTTTATCCTGATAACGTGTGGGAAAAAGTGTCTGAGCTACTGATAACCACATAGCAGGGTAAACCACTGCCACAGGAGACACAGATCCTCGGACTTGAGTCATTTCATCAGGCTGCAGAAGCTGATTTAGAGTCAAACAAACAAACAAAAAAAACTCTGAAAACCAGCATTTAAAAAAAAAATTATGATTAATTTGTTCTTAAAGGGATAGTTCACCCAAAAATGAAAATTCAGTCATTATCTACTCACTCTCTTGCTGATTGAAAGTCAGATTTAGTTTTTTAGAAATCAGCATTGCTGAATCTCCCGAACCGTGGAGGTGAATTGTGACCAGTTTTCAAACATAAAAAACCAAAACATAAAATGCCTCCATACTGCTCGTCTGCTGTAATCTAAGTCTCCTAAAGCAATGACAAGTCAAGTTGACTGAAAGACGACTTTTACACCAGGTTTTTAGCCTGAATCTTCACTGTAGATCTTTAGCTTGGAGCCGCGTTCATGTGCGCGTGCACGCCATCTGAACTGACTTTCACTTAAAGTGTTTGGGAGATTCTGCAACTCTGTTTTCGTCTGAAACTCCAGCAGAGTTTTGTGGAATAAAAAAACTAAACCCGACCTTCAATCTGCATAAAGGTGAGCAGATAATGACTGAATTTTCATTTCTGGGTGAACTATCCCTTTAAGGTCGTAAGAAAAGTCTAAGTCAGATTTTTTAAGGCGTTCTTAAACCCCAGAATTGTTTGAATCTGTGTTTTTAAAATGATGAATGCCATTGTCCTTGTAAGTGCCAGTTGTTTCTAATTAGCATAGTTACACACCCCATTAATCTCCATCAGCAGGGATGTGTGCACACAGAAAAGTTGAGAGAAAAGTCGAGAATTCCCACAATTTGATGGTACATTTTATCCAAAAACTGCAGCTATAAAACCATGAGACATGCTGATACATTAGACACCAGTGTGTGAGATTTTTTTTTTAAATGAATTAACATCAATTTCAACTTCAACATCAGTGTGTTTAAAAAGTGAACTGAAGTGCTTCTTTTGCATTCAAAATTTAAACATTTGCTTTGGTAAAAAACAAAAAAACAAAAAAACAAACAAAAAAAAAAAAGACCAAACACTGCATGATTTAAAACCCCACTACAATGGTTCTATTTTTATGAATGAACTCCCACTGAAACGTGCCCCACGTCTGATCCATGATGCCATCCTGGACAACCCCAGACATTAATACACATTAAAATCTAAAAATAAAATGAAGATATGCACTGAAACCTGTCTGTGTTTCTTTCTTGAGATTATTCACAAGCTATGAATAATCACACTGTTAAGTCAAATTAAATATGTATTTATTTGCTTTGCAAAATATTGAAAGTTATTTAAAATATTATGAATGATAAACATATTTTGTAATTTAAATCCTATAATATTACACAACCGTGGAATTGGAGAAAATGCAATAACCAATTATTTTGCACAAACATGTCAGGCCCCAATTGTGCATTAGTGTGCTCTTGAGTCTTCTTAGATTCTGTTCTTACCAAAGAACAAATCCCACACAAGAAAACATCGGTGAATTTCAGAATCTATGTGGGTTTTAAGAAGAAATTTCTTCCTAAGAAAGGTTGGTGAATGAGGCCCACTGTGTAACAATGACTGCCTCTTATAACTTTTATCTCCCAACATACCACACCAAAACATGTATAACAAATAAATAATAATAAAATAAATATCTGCTACTGTTTCCGAGGACTACATCTTAATGCTGGAGTTTGGTATTAATTAATTATATCGATTTAAAGCTCCACAGCATGTAAAACTCTTCAATGACACTCTTGTCTTTTTTATTTAACCTCACATGCCCAACAATACTCCCCTTAATAAGACTAATCAATATTTCAAAGAAGTGCATAGTCTGAATTTATGTGAGATGTCATAATAATAATAAAAACATCTGGATTCAGGGTAAAAAAAAAAAAAAGACACAACCTCTTACTATCATTACACAATTCACATCATCATTTTCTAGTCTGCATGTGTATGTAAATGTGTTGGTGGAGCAGGTATTCCTTACAAAAATATCATTTTCACTGTTTCCTGCCATGTGTAAACTCTGCAAAAAAATTTACACATCTACTGTACAAACCAAGTCATGAGACAATGCCCATACCAGACAAATTTTAATCAAAATGTGTGCATGCTCAGGAATGGGAAAAAATAGTTTGTGTTGTAAGATAACAGCTTGATGGCTGGCTAGTGTTGACAAGACACAGTGGCTCCTTCGTGGCATTTAAATTCCTTTCACTGGTAGTATCACAGCAATAACACTATCATAACATATGCCAAATAATATATGTCAAATATACAGCATAGTTTGTGGTTTAAAAATAAAATATCTCATTATAATTTCCTACTTTTCCAACATCAGTAATATTGTCATATAATCTCATGTAAGAAGTGTTAATACTGAAAAATACGAAGGGAGGAAAATCGTTCCACATAAACACCGATATAGGGAGGAAGCAGAAGAGAAACACACCTCTTATCAATAAATTATGAGTTGGAAATTATTAAGTTATTTCTGGCCTTTTATTTTAGAGGAACCCTGTGGAGTTTTGACCACTCGTAGCGCTACATTGCTGTGTTTTTATGACGTGTTGAGAAGCTGCTCACTGCAGAACTAATAGGTGAACTAGTCCCGCTCCACCTTTTAGTCCAGCCCCACCAACAGAGGCTAGTTTGACGACAGGGAATACAGTACTGAGGTGGTTTATGGAGTTTACTGATGGACAGACAGCTGTACTTGTTGCTAAAGTAGTTAAATCTAACTGCTGCAAACTATAATGCCCTTAGCTAGTTAGTTTGGTTAGCAGCAGTAAAACCCTGCTAACCAACCTTGGTACTGTATTCCCTGTCAGTCTCGGAGGCTGTGCTTGGTCTCAGTTGGGCCTGGTTCACTGCCAGGCCTGTCCATCAACATGAAGCCACCCTGCTCCGGTTCATTCCCACCAAAACTAAATTGTTTCGAAACCTGAAAAGTTGGTTCCCTGCTGGAACTTAGAAACAGCAGGTTTTCCTTGGGAATTAAAGTGGGCATGACATATTCTACAGGTTGCGTGCATTGTGCAGCACCCTCTGTTGTTGTCGATCTTTGATTCCAAAGATTCTGGTTCCAAGAATCTTGAACGGAACTGGTTCAATAACCAGAGCTAATTTGTTGGGAAAGGGCCCCCAGTGAACACAGACGGACCGGGCCGAACACAGCCTGGGAATACTGCACCAAGGTGATTTACAGAGTTTCCTGATGCACAGATAGCAAAAGTTGTCGCTAAAGTTATTAGCAGCTAACTGCTTCTAACTGTACTGCCATTAGCTAGTTATCTCAATTAACTATACAACTTCGTGACTCAGCTAACGGTGCTACAGTTAGCAGCAGTTTAACTCCAAAATTCACCTCAATACACATTACACTTTCCTGTCCCCATGTTAATGTAACAGTCAGGAGAAGAAACACATTAAAAATAAAGTAATGTGCCAACAAAAGGCAGTGAAGAAGACTGCTAGCAGACACGAATGAAAAGATTGCTAGTTTCAAAATACCTAAAAAATAAACACTGAAAATGTTTTATAAGGAAGGAAATTAAACACGTTTGTTCGGCTAAAGGGTTACCCACAATGCTTTTTGTGAAGAAACACTGAATGTAAAAACATTTTTACTTGTTTACAAGAAAACTCCACAGGGTACCTTTAATTAAAAATGCTCTAATCTTCATGATGCCTGAACGATACTTCATACTTATGTGGTGTCAAGTTTAGATGCCCAACGTCTTTGAGTCTCTTAAAATGTTGAACAGAGTATACTCCCATACCACACTGTCTGTTACAGTCACTGTAAGACACTTTTTTTCACCAGTGGTGCTGGTAATAGTAATAAATTAAATATCAGAAATTCTGTAAAATACTGGCTGTCATGAAGGATCCACATTCAACATACAACCTACAAAATATTTGCAGATTTATTTGTTGAACGTTACAGTAACACATTTGGCAGCCCAGGCTTGGCCTTCTGAGCATAAAGTTCAGTCACAGTGGTCACTACAGACCTGATTGCACAACTCTGAAACCATACGAAGTAAAAAATACACCATTAAACAGTTAAAATATCTTGTATACTCCATACAAATAAATGCCACTTTAAACACTGCTTTTGGCACTTGCGTGTGTCGGGAAAGTCAGAGGTCACATCAAAAAACAATTTTCCAGTGCGTGGGCTGTTCACATTCTTTCTCAGTGTCCCCACAGAAACGATTATATGTAGTTTTGGGGTCAAAACCCAGGATCTCCCGTTCTTCGTGGATCCGGAAAGAGAAGGTTGACACTGATGTTCCTATGAAGAATCTGAAAATATAAATAAATAAACAAAAACTTCGCAAAAGTGGACAGTTATGCAAAAAAAAATGTGCACACTGGAAAATTACATGAGCATGTCACACACAGTGTGAGTAGGATGTGCAGCTTCCCAGACTAGTTTTTCAAGTTCAAATATTTTTCATAGGCTGGTAAAACATCAACAGTTATCAAGCCTTTGTTTTCAAGTAGGTCATAGGGTAACGTACTGTAACTGGCATTAACTTGTAAGCAAGGTTGTAAAAAGAATTGAATTATCACTATTCAACACTAAAAGTTAAAAAAAAAAAAATTTGATAGTATTGAAGGTACTGAAGCTATAAAAAAAATGATCTAAGTGCTCATTCAAGACTCCAGTTTAGTTTGGTCTTTATTTTCCTGCCTGAAATTGGCTTGCAGCTCTCAAAACCAGGCAGTACCAGCACTGTGTACAGGCTGATAATGAAAATATTTTGGGTGCCGAGTACTTTTCTCCCTTTTGCCTTGATATTGAAATCCATTTTTTCACGCTAGTGAAAAAATTTAAAAAAATAATGGTATTGTGACAACTGTAGTTGTTAGTCAATAATTATCCTCTTTTTAAAGTCAGCAATAGGCTAGCCCATGAACTTCCTCTAGCTTAAATTTTTGCTGAAAATGTCGTAAATGCTCAATACACAATAAGCAATGAGAGTCTACAGTGACATTTATAACATTGAGCTTTCAGCTAAATGCTAACTTCAGCATGCTAACATGCTCACAATGACAACGCTGAGATGCTGATGTTAAGTAGGGATGCTTTGTGTTTCAGAACCTGTACTAACATACCACTTAGTATGTCCAAATACACAGTATGTCAAATGCAGTACACCAAAAATACCAGGATGTCCTACTGCGTCTTGCAGTATGTAAGCCAGCATGCTTTTCTGGTAATTCTGACCCACAATCCTCTGCGCAGTGGAAAAACATTACACATCAACTGAGCTGCCCAGAAAGCACATGACACTTGCACATTCCAAATTACTACAGACTGCGATGGATGAATGAGCAAGAGGGATGGCGCAATGCCATAATGGAGTAGTACTGTATGTTCTAATAGCGTGGATATGGCATGCAACTGTACATACTTCATTAGGGAAGCTGCTGTAAATACTAAACGTAAAAGGTATGTGATTTGGAACTCAGGTATATCATTAGTTTGGTAGGCATTTGTTCATAAAACAATAAACAAAATAACCCTAAAAAATTAATTTGATCTGATGTTGGTGCAAAATGGAAAGTGAAAAATTTGCAGCTTGAATTTACACTTGAGACCAGCGGCTTAAACCAGAAAAGGTTTAATTTTAAATGAATTACAACACAGCTAAGTACATCAACATAATAAAATATGTGCTCTTCTTGTCTAATAAACTGACTGATAAACTGCTAATCTAATCATCCTGTAGTGAATGTATGTAACAAAACCATAAAAAAAAAACACTTTACCTTGCATGGGTACATATCCACTGGTCAATGATGGCCACCCCTCCATCTTTAAGGAGCTCCAGGTCGTCTGTTGTCGGCTCAAACCGCACCATCTCTGGCAACAGCTTTTTCAGCTCCTTCAGTTCTACAAGAATACATCAATTGCAAAAGTTAATTAAAGCATTTACACTGACACTGACTTAAATGATATGTTACTACTACTTATTAATATTATTATTACAACTGGGTTCATTTATTACAGTATTGTTACCATTATAATACTCTGAATCAGATTTAATCACAAATATATTGGTCTCTTAAATTAAAAAATAGTCAGATCAACCATTAAAAAAACAATTTAATGAGCTGCAAAATACCAAAGAACTCTTTAAAAAGAAACTTCTCCATATAAATTCTAAATTGTCTTTGAATGTGGTGGTAATAAATCATTACCTTCACCATCTGCATCTGTGGCAACAAACACCTTGTCGAGTTTGTGCTTCTTCATCAAGCTGCGTATTTTTTTGACTGCCCCCTTCAGGCTGGGAACATCCTCCCTGTGACCCCAGATAAAGTCCTTCCTGCGCAGGTGGACCCCCAGATACGGACCGCCTTTAGCTGAGCCCAGCTTGGCCTGAGGAGGAAACAAAGAGACAGCAGACCACTGTTTAATGACGGCATAAAACTCAAAACGCTGAAATCAGTGGTTGTTTTCTCAGATACCCTACGAACACAGTATGTCACAGCGTTGCTGCATCATTACAGTGACAATGTCACCATTAGTTTCACTGCTGTTACGTCATTAAAATGTTACAATGTAGCAGGTATTTTATGTTTTTTTTTTTTTTGCAACATTCATTCATCGTCCTCTGCATGATGTTTCCTGTACTTTATATTTACTTTAGTTATAATTTAATTTACTGAGCATCCCTTAACAGTAAGTTGCTGAAATGTTGTGATTGTGATGTTCATTTATTTATGATACAGCAACATTTCTGCAGCATTACAATTTAAACGTTACGTTGCAACTACATTACTTCAGCATTACACTTGAAATGTTGCATTTTCATGACATTACTGCAACATTACACCTAAAATCTTATGTGCAGCTACATTACTGCAGCATTACACTTAAACTGTTACATTGCAGTGATGTTCCTCCAACATAACATTTAACATGTTACATTGCAACTACATTACTGCAACATTACACTTAAAATGTTACATTTTCGCAATGTTACTACAGCATTGCACTTAAAATCTTATGTGCAGCTACATTACTGCAACATTACAATTAACATGTTACGTTTCAACAATGTTGGCCGGCAGTGACTCTGCCTTAGTCGGGACATTGCATGTGACATCCAAGTTGTGATGTTGACAAGATGACTCAGCAAAGATCAGATAAGATGTTCTAATCCACCATGAAGTCTGACAGCAAAAAGGTATTTGCCGGCATGAATACAGCGTGTGATTTACTGATCTGATTTTCTGTTATGATAAACTAAAAAAATTCCAAGAATTATCAAATACGTAAGAGCCAGAACTTAAATGTACTCTCAGCAAATTATGGAAGATGGTACCGTCACATGGTGAAAACTGCACAATCACATATTCATGCACCAATCAGACAGACTGACTCACTTTCATGCGAGTCCAGTCCTCGCTGTAAACGGTGTTGTCTCTGTCATCTGTGGAGTTCAGGAATGTTGCTCTGAAGTCGTCTCCTATGAGTCGCAGGTGCTTCGCAAAAACCATACTGCGGCGGGTCTACATCAAACAACGCCAGGTCCGGTTAGACGAGAATAATTTACTTATGATAATAACCTGATAATCTAATAGACATATAGAAAACACATATTTACTGGTTTAAACCCACTTTTGTGCTTTTTCTTCATGTTTTCTTTATATATTTATCATATCTCACTTAATGAATCTTATTTTTTATGAATTGTGTTTTTTTCTTTTTCTTTAATATCATTACTGAATTGTTTATAAAACATTCATGCCAATAAAGCATATTGAATTGAATTGAGAGTCTCCTTTAAACTCATATCTTAAAGATACCCTGCAAAAATCAACACTACAACAAAGTAATTTTACAAGGTGTCATCTTATACCTGACACCAACATTAATTAAAAAAATAGGTGTATTAGCTGTTCACTTGACTTACATCCCAGTAATCCTTCCCAGCATAGTGATCATGGAGGAGTGTCTCTGCTCGGTCAAGCATAACAGACCTGTAAAATGGTAAAATACAAATAAGTTGATTCCTGCCAGTGTCACCAAGATCTGAGAGAACACAGTGTGAGTAATACCTCACTTAACTAACAATGAAGCCAGATCATCTTTCAGCTATTCACAAGAAGAACAATCAAAGACTCCACTGTCTTAGAGAGGATTTATGCCGAACAGGCTGTTTTTACTATGAACTCATCCATCAGCCTCACCTGTCATTTAATACACACAACAGAATTAGATGGTTAATAGCTGCATGTTGAATTTAACTTGTCATCTTGGACAATGTCTCCCGCCCACTCCATGACACGCTGGTCAAGCACAGTACATACTGTGTATTCAGTGTAAGACTCATAACACCGAGATACACCGCAGAGTGTCACAGGAAGTCACTCCTGCCTGTGGCCATCAGTCTCTTCAAGTCCTCCCTCGGAGTATGTGACACTCTGAGTCAAAAGACTGGCCCTTGGACTTATTTAGACCCCATAATTTGATTTATTATTTATATATTTAACTGTGAAATACTGACTTAGCAGTACAATAATTCTGTGCAATAAATCAATTATGCAATACTCTGATATACACTGACATCAATACTGCATTTATACTAAACTAATATACTCCTATTTCTAATATTCTAGCTTTTGCCCTTTAATGCACATATTTTTATACCCCATTTTTTCAGCATTATTGTTTTTGTACGCTGCTGTTATACATTGTGGAATGCACATTTTTCATTTTCTAGTAACTCAAAGGTGAGCCACCTTTGTTGTTAATTCTGACTAAAATACAAAGGCTTTTTTTTATGATAATATCTTTGTGCTGACTTTCCCATATTAGTGAAAATTATTATTTAAAGAGCTTACTAAAATAGTCTCAGGTAGCACGCCTATTTTGACTGTTAATGTATAATTAATTTACATAAACATTTGTAAAGAAAAGAATTCAAGTTTTTTTTTCAACAGCTTGTGACCCAGTGACTCCAAATTAATACCAAACATTATTTCATCAATGAGACACACCTATTTGTACTGATTTTTAGTGTGTCCTCTATTTTATAATATTATTTTTGAAAATCAAAATTCAGCATTTTTTGACCTACCCACCCTTTGGTGGTTTTTTTTCCCCTTCATGATTCTTTTTTATTGTTTTGTTCCATCTTGGTAAAAAAATAAATAAATTTCTATCAACACTTTCATCTGTCAAATAAAATTTTGTCATTTAAGTGCATTATGTACAGTGCATATGCCATCTTCTCCAGCCTTTGACTGAAAAACATCTAAAGAAAGTAGTATAAAAAAAATAGTATAATGCACATATTTTTACATACTTCTCATTTCTATTTCCCCCCTGGTATTGTACTGCTAGTTAAAAAAGCCAAAACCCAACAATTTGTCAATATAAAATGAGATGCTCTTTCTCAAATTCTGTAACTCAGGCGTGTGTTGGGGGTAGACACAAAAGACATTTCACCTTTTCACAATAATCTCAGTTTTGGGCTAAATTTAATTTTTCACATCACTCATTTTGATAGTATTACTGAAAACTGGATCCCTTTCTTCTTGTATATGTTTCAGGTATACTGTACTATTAGAATTAATTAAAGCGTACTCACTTTGCAAAAAGACAAACAAAGGTTCGTACTCAGAGTAAGAAAATTAAAATGCTGCTATACTAAGTTAGTCTTATTGTGAAGTGGGTCTGTTAATTGTAATCTGTCATTCACTTTCAGTGCTGCTTTATGAGTATAAGTTGGTTCTGCACTGGGTCAAACGTTACTTGCAAAAGGGATAAGATTTAATAATAATCATCAAGCTCCATAGAACTTAATGCAACCACAAATTTCAAAAATAATAATATTAATTTATCTGCCATAGACTCATTTTACCAGCTGCTGGTGCTTGACAAATGTTAACACACTGTGTATGAATGTGTATACAGTCAGTGCATTTTATATCAACATGTTGCTCTGTAGACTCACGTCACTGTGATGTTTTTCTGAAGAACTGGAGCCATGATGGAGGCATGGCCTTGTGCTGATACGCATGTTACATTTCGAGCTCTCGTCTCCTCGTAGCCCCAAAACCAGCCCCTTGGGAACACACAGAAACCAGATAATGAGACAGGTGATGATGAATGGAGATGAGGGAGACGTGCAAGCAGGAATCATTAACACAGAAGTACTGTGAATGTGATCCATCACTGTCTGAAGGAGGTCTAACTGAGTTATTCAACTATCATTACAGTTCATTGTCTTTGTCACTTCAGCTTGATGAATCTCTTCCACATAGGAACAATAAACAGTGACAGAAAAAGTTTGGTAACTTTTGGATTCAGAAAACATCAGGATCATGACGACTGAGATGGTTTGGAAAAGATCTGTCGGGATAGAAACCCAGTATCCCGTGTCAAAGTCAAATCTTTTACACACACACACAGCCACTACATATAGCGACAGAGTCTATCTTTTTACACTTTGGCAGGGTTGCACCAACAAGGATCATTTTTAAACCGGATTAAATCATGGTTTAACTTTAAATTATGCTGCACCAACTTTTTAACATTAGCTATAAATTAAGAAAGATTACATTTAAATCCCTCTTCCTAAACCTCAGTTGAGTTTTTTCTCTAAACCTAGATTAATTTTTTTAATTTAATGCACCAATTTAAAATGTGATAGAGTATTTACTTTAAACTTACACGTGAGGAGGTTACCTTTTAAAATGGCTGCCTTTCTAAATTGACTGAGCAAAAGAATCAAGCTTTTTTTAAGAAAAATAAGGAACGCCTAGGGAACACTTGTACTTACTAGGTCATGACAGCCCTCAAATATATTTTAAATTAATTAATCTATTTTAATTTGGGTGCTGATTAAACTGTTTAATTTCAGCTTACATAGATTCATTTGGATTTACAACACAGAAATTAGTTTTTAATGCCTGCAACAGAGCTCTGCTTAAGTCTGGATTTACACATTTTAAACCTAGTATTGTTTAACACTGATTAAAGCTAACCTTAGACTGTAGAATTAATCTTTGTTGGTACAACCCAGTTTGTGTTTTAAACTGCTGTTGTGGGTTTTGTGCATTGCGTTGCTTTACCTGTAGTAGCCCTGTTTATCCTTGGAATACATTAACTTCTCAATACACGACCGCACGTCAACCTTTTCTTCCCATTTCCCATCAGTCCACCCCTCGGCGTAGTTTTGCAGCACAAGAACCTGATCTATGAAGGGGCCTCCATTCTCTAGACCGAAGAGAGGAACAAAACACAATCACTGGATGTTTAACTTTAAACTGAGCCATGAAGCAATCTGTTTCAACAGCTGATTAAAAAGTTGTGACTGTAAAAAAAAATTAATATTTATTAGAGGAAAAAGAGCTTAGAAAATATCCAATAAATTAAAAACTTTAATAAAAAAGTAACTTCAGTCCGGGTCAACAAAATTAAATACTCACCAGCGATGAATTCCTCATACTCAATAACAGGAACGTTGGCCTGCAAGCTGGTGAGGCTGAAGAACTCTCCCCACGGGATGCGAATCTGGTGGATGTTGGGGCTCTGCCAGTGGTAGAGGCGGCCCCATGGAGGGAGCACCAGGACCCAGTCGTCCCCCTCCTTCCTCAGCGTCTTCACCAGGGAGGCCATGCGGATAAAGACATCTCTCCGTAGATTGAAACCCTCTGGGGGGTTCACGTCGTACAGGAGGTACCTGAGGCGACAAGAGAGGATGTGAGATGTTGGAGTTTGAAAAAGCTTTGTAAAGGAAAAAAGCAGCAAGTTCATTGGTCCATAAACACAAAGGTGATAGTTAACTATACATCAAACCAACCACATTCAGTAATTAATCATCCAATTAGCCAATTTAAATTGTCAAGTATCATCTGCATCACAAAAGCAGGGCTACATTTGTCATATTACCGCTGAAACAGTGCAAATAGACCTTTTATGTTATCAATAGAACCCTCTGTGTGAGTTCTAAATAAAACCTTTGGAATATAAAAAAGGTCCTCAGTAGAACCCCCTGAGTTTGTCCTAAATAAAACACTTGGAATATGAAAAGGTTCTGGGTAAAACTCCTTGAGTGTGTTCTAGATAAATGAAACCTTTGAAATATACAAAAAAAAGTTCTCATTAGAACCCACTAGGATTTTTTTTCCAGATAAAAGCCTTGGAATATAAAATGGCTCTCTAACAGGCTTCTAACAGGAACCAAAAAGGGTTCTCCTATGAGGACGAGCTAAAGAACACTTTATGGTTCTAGTTAGCATCTTTATTTCAAAGAGTGAAAGAAATAGCACGGTGAACACAGGTGTTACTCATGACACAAATTAAGGTCCTGTTCCATTTAGTGAAGCAGAGTCATTCCAGTGCCAACATACACAACATCAGCCTCCTGACTCTGTTTGACCTGAATGTAACCAAACCTCAGTTAGTATCAGTGTGTTAGTATCACCTGTGTTTATCTACTATTTCAAGTCAAAATGGCTGCTGTGAACAGGGTCTTTAATGTTCACTCCAGGAGCTACAGGTAGCCATAATTCAAAGCTTTTTATAAATCAATTAATTCTGTCTTGTGGTTTAAGCGAATATAATTAGTCAAGTAATCTACCCTTTAATTATTAAGGCGGTTCACATCCTGTGCCAACATTTAGTTGGTGGTTTGTTGTTAGAAGTGGATGGTGGCAAGTTGACTAACCGGTAATAGTCATGCAGGAGCATCATAAAAACAACAACACAGCGACATGTGAGAGGTCAAACACATGAGTCAAGCATCAACATTACACTTAATAGTTGTATCATGTTGTAATTGGTCAACAATGTTTACAATGTGGTAATTTCTTTTATAGTTATAGGGTTTCATTTGCTGCTGTTGTTTTTGTCATATCCACACAATCACATTGCACAATCATATTCTTTAATTCTTATAAATGAATGCTTTTACATGCACGCTGGTATCATGGTTGTGATAATTTTTTGGTTTTTTTTGTTTTGAGTATCCTGGTTTCACTGCAACTGGATATACTGTACTACGTGCAGTACTCTACATAGAAACTAGGATAGTGTGACATCATGTAAAACCTTATCCAGTTTTCTGAACCATGTCACTGTGGCTGAGATGGTGAGAAATCAAGACACACCTGCAGACAGACAATCACAAGCCTGGACACTGTATACAGGGATATGAATAACCACATTGTTCCCATGTGAACCCCATATCCAGAATATGATCAAAACCAGGAAACTAACACACATGAAAACAGACTCAATGATTAAGTGCACAGTGCAAATTCTCAATTAAAAAAAAAATCCATTTGATATGTTGAGAACATGCATTTAAAGGAACAGTTCATCCCAAATCAAGAATAGTTTCTTTTTCTTTCATATTTCTTTTTATCCATCTTGATTTTTTGGCACAAGTTCCTTTGTCTTGGAGATATCGGCTCTAGAGATGTCTACCTTCTCTCGAACTAGATGGGCACTCAGCTTGTGGTGCTCAAAGCGCCAAAAACATCACTTAAAAAACTCAACAGGAATGTCTCTTTCCAGATATATGAGCCTTACTCAAGATAATCCACATCTGTAACCTCTCATCCATGAGCTGATGCACACTTCCTGCTGCATGGTGATGCAGTTTGTGGGTGTTGTTTTGGTAGAAAGATTAAAGTTCTGAGATGAAACTGCACACAACAAGGTTTGTGGATTATCTTGAGTAATCGGGTCATGACTGCTGTCAAGAGACACTGCTGTTGAGTTTTTCAAATGCATTTTCATCTGGTTACATTATATTCAACATCATATCCAGTTGTTGTGGGGAGACACCAACAAGTTGCTGGATCACCATGTGCAGCCAACAGCAAACATGCCCACTCACAGTAAAATAATTAACTCATAGCATCTTTTATCAACAAACCTCTAAATCCTATTCAATAGTGATGTCATCTGGCATCATTATGTAACACTATATACAGAACTATAAAACGCTAAATTATGTTCTGTATTTACACATGCATTGTCCATAATTTCTTCATAACATCACAGTTACTCTGATCAAATTAATCCACGCCTCACATAACGTTGCTGTCCTGCCAAATAACGTTATGATTCCCTAATTCCTGCGAAGTCAAGTGCGAAAAAAGACTGTAACACAATAACGTGCTGGTAATAAATTATTCGTCATATGCCGAAATTCACCACAACACATCAGGGTTTTGTGAACGACACTAAATTGCAGGTCGATGGGAGTGTATGGTTTCAATGAGCAAAAAGTCATTAAACTAACATCTTTTTGAATGGAGTCAGGTACATCTCATCCAACGACTGCGGTTTATCAACACAAACGGGACAGAAATACAGCTTTGAGACATGAACCGAGCTGCACCGCACAGATATAAAATATCCCGTTACAGTTAAACGAAAATGTGAAACTGTAACTAATGTTACGTTAGCACGGAGCGGCTAAGCTAACCAGTGAGTTAACATGTCAGTGAACTCACCGCAGATCTCTAGCGGCTGACACGGACACATAGCCCGTGTGGCTCGCACTGAACACATGTCAGTGTTCACCGTTTGAAATGCTGCAAAAGCGACGAAAACCCTCAAACAGAATGAAGTAAAATAACAAACCGAAGCAGTAAACACCAGTGGTGCCTGCGCTGCTCGTTCGCCATATTTCCTCAGAGCCACGCACTTCCGGGAAGCGTAAAAAGCGTCTTGACGGTTGCCGAGCAACCACTAATGAAACGCAGCCAGCACTGATTGCCTGAAAGAGTCCGTGTGATAAAAATGGGTTTATTACAAATATATTCTTCAAGATTAGTATTTTAAATGAGCGTGAATCCTTAATTTAGTCAATCAATCATGAACCTGTGAAAAAAAAAAAACTAACAACCCAAATTAGATGTTCTACTTGAGGTTCAAAACAAAACAAAACAAAACATGGATTTATAAATACTCAATTCTGATTGCACCATTCTAAGGTCTGAATGCTGTATAACAGACTGTTCCTAGCTTGATATCAGACTGAATGTCGGCTCGTTACAGTTCATTTCAGACTTCACACTTCAGTGGAGTGGAAGGTCTGGACCAAGGCCAGACCGTTGCTATGTAAAACATACCGTTGCTATGAAGAACAGACAGTTGCTATGGACACAGTTCTGGTCATAGACTAGGGAGGAGCAATTAAGACATAAAAACCATTTTAAAAATAATATTTTGTATCAAATTACTGATTTTTTTTGTAAGTGGGCCTGTAATAGGCAAAATAAACCGCAACAGGGTGATGCAGGAAGGGTTTATTTCTCAATATAACCTCCTCACTGTACATTATCCCTTACATATCACATATTCAAATGAAATGTTTACAAAACCCCTCTGATTCTGAATTGGCAGAAATATTAGCTGTAAAACAGCGGGCATACCATGTACTGAATACAACATTAGCTATTATTAGCACTGTCAGTCATGGTAGATCAGCCTCCAGATTGAAATAAAAGGAAGAGAGAAGGAATAATACAGAATTTGTTGAGTTATTTATTCTAAACTGTAAAATTTTCAAGGGGCACTTCACTTGCATTTTTCTTTTAATTTGCCACGGTGAGCAAATTATTTGGACTTGCCATGAGCCCTGTAAAGTATGCCTATAATCATCGTATAATACTATTTGAAGACCAACAGCACTAAAACTAATATGCATACTTGTGTGTTCTTTCTTTCTTTTTTTTTTTTTTTTTTGAGGCATATCTTCATCACAGATTATAAAACACAGATATATATAGGGTTTTGTTTTTGTTGGTGTACTTCTCCATGCATCTCCCATAGGCTTCAATGGAATGTGCATCAAGCAGATTATGTTTGTTTGTGATGTAATAACCCTTCAGTCTTTTTTAGTTTCCTTATCGGCCTACAAAACAGTCAGATCACTCTCTGGAATTTGTACAAAATACTTGAAAATGAATGAATGAAAATTAAACCATGGGGTGAAACAGGTTAACATTACAATCTAAATATGCTTTTTTTCCATAGAAGACATTTTTAAGTGTTACAGTAGAAAAAGCACAGATAAATACTACAAGTATTGATGAATGATACATTTTATTTAGTTTCTTTTTGTTAAAGGATCCTGCTGTTTGCACACTGGCTAACTGACATACTGTCATGGTTCACTAAGTCCTCCTCAAGAATGTTAATGATACTGTTTAACACCCACACATACACCCACATACACCCACACCCAAAACAGTCCAAGCTCCACCAAAATCAACCGTGACCCCATGTGCTCTGAATTCAGTAAGAAGCTTAAGCCAGAGTCTGTCATTTTGCCCGTCTAGGTACAGGTCTGCTCCCTAACTGACGCTGAGAACACATCACTGGACGTTGTCCTGGTCATATGTCACTCCCAGCTGTCTTCTGGCCTCATCTATAACTTCTGCTATCAGGCTGGTGTGAGCCCACGGCATCCCTGCACTCTCCTTCAGTCCTAGAGGGGAACAGGCAGTAACAAACGATGATAAGCAACAGACCACAACAATCAGGATGCATCGTGTGTTGACAGCTGATTGGTAAAAATAAGCTCTTAAAATCTAAAAAGTTGCATTCAAACATGGATGTAACAAAGGACTGAAAATGTTAATAAATAAAACAGATCAGAGCAATTCAGATCACGTGACATCTAGCTGTTCTATTTTGATGCATCAGAGCATCTTGTACCTTTCAGCAGACACTGGCGGACCTCCTCAGCTTCAAATCGTAGACCTGTGCTGTTGGTGAAGTTCAGTGGCATATCAGCCTCCGGCAGGGGGAACTGCATCTCCTTCCCGTTCACCTCCAGAGCTGTGGGGCACCACATATGGTGGGGGACCTGATGAGGAAACCAGTGTCTTAATGTCACCCACCTTGCATAAAATGTTTGAGCCATTCACACAAAGAGTCAAATATCTGTAAATACTGGCATTTGAACTTTTGTATCACTTGGTTTGCTGGTATTGACTGGCTTGTGGAGCATTAAAAATGTTGAAACAACAAACATCCTTCTAAAATTTTCTTGTTAGTTAATTAAAGCTCCTACAAGAAGTTTTCAACTGGTTATGAAACAGTCCAATTTAATACTGATGCCTCTAAATGACCTACGTAAGTAAACAAGATTATTCTCAAGAAGATCTGCTATTTCTGTGATTGTTCTTAATGTCCGCAATCAAGAGGACAGAAAGTCTATGGGCACATTAGCAGTGTGAAGACGCTTCCACTTTTCCTTACTGCAAGCTGCGTTTCCTGTTACCTTAATGGTTCCTTTGGTCCCAGCGATAACCGCATCACAGGCGAGCATCATGGTTATTGAACAAGTGCAAACGGCCAGTCTGTTTCCTGAGAACCTCAGGACCAAAACTACTGTCCCATCAACGCCTGGACAAAAGATGTAGCGAGAGCTTCGTTAATACAAAGTGCCAAAGAATATAAATTTACTAAAAAATATTTAGTAGATTGACATTCTTCAGACGATCACCTGTGTCTGTGCGTTCCCCTGTGGCTTGGATGGACTCGGGCCTCTCGCCATTAAAAGCCATGAAGACAAACTGCAGACAGTAGATGCCCAGGTCAAGCAGGGCTCCACCTCCCAGCTTCCTCTCAGCCAAGCGAGGGACGTGGGTGAGCGGAGCCCCCAGATCGGCCCTCACAAACCGGACATCACCCAGATCGCCCTGGCCCAGCAGTCTCCTCGCTTCAAGGGAAACGGGAAAGAAACGTGTCCAGATTGCCTGAAAGGGGACACGGGAACAGTTTGAACGCATGAAGGGTGAGCGGTACAAGTGACTTTGGTTTTTTAAAAAAAATGATGATATTTAGTTACCTCCATGAGAAACACACTGTTGTCTCGGGCTGAAGTGATAAGTTCCTGCACCTCCCTCGAATTCATGGCCAGAGGCTTCTCAATCAGCACGTTCTTCTTGGACTTCATGAAGAGTTTGCCAGTCGTCAGGTGGTGAGGATGGATGGTGCCGATGTACACCACATCTACAGAGAGAGGGAAAGAGAGACGAGTGTTTAGAAACATTATTTAATACTTCACTTATCCAGTTAGGGAAGGTATGTCATGCAGAGTCCGCTAAAAATGAGCGTTCTTAGATCTGGTTAAAGGGATAATTTGGATAATTTGATGTAGGGTTGCATGAGGTACTTATCACTAGCCAGTGTGGACAGGGTCAGCAACAAAAGCAACAACAAGCAAACAAATTTTGGCCACTTAGAAAAGGTCCACCTAAAAATAAATTAATTAATTAAAAAGAGAAAAATTTGAGTATTTTCACCCCCTTTCTTTGCCACTGGACTGACTTTTCTGCCAGGAAACTGCCAGGAAACCACCACTCTATCAACCAGAATCAGTCTTTTTACCTCAGAAACAAGAGGAATTCTACCACTGCTTTGATCTGTTAAGTTTGTTTGTGTTATTGTGTGATTTCTGTGAACCCAAAGGTAAAATCACTGATTTCACTCATGGAGTTTGGTTGGTGTAGAGAGAGCCAAAAAAGGCTGTCTGACATCAGGGTAAAGCAGTGAAAATATTCTAAATATAGCATTTAGTTAAACTGATTTTCTTAGATGGCCCTCTTTTAAGCAGCCAGACCCTGTCTGCAGCAGGTTTTTGCTCAGCATCTGTGCTGGTACTCCTCTCTGCTTCTCATCACTGAGGGCGTGCTGACCAACATTTACTACAGATAATACACTGACTAACAAAAAGTACCTCATACAACCCCACATCAGATAATCTGAATTATCCCTTCATTCCCTGTCCTGAAGAGACTTCAGCAGAGTAGAATTTGTTGACTAAATTTAGACTTATATTATGCTATGCTGCCAGCAGAGCCCACCAATGTCTGGATCTTTTGCCAGCTCATCATAACTTCCATATGCTCGAGGGATGTTGTGCTTTTTGGCAAATTCCTCAGCGTGCTGCAGGTCCCTCGCAGCAACAGCCACTATCTGAGGAAAAACAAACACGTTAGGTGATGAAGCATTTATGTGCAGTGATTTATACTGACTGAATATTTACCAAACTTAAAATGTAAACGACAATGTGATCAGAAATTTGTCAATTATTGAAATGCAGAAGCAACCATAATTTCATAAATGAGAAAGGCAATAAACCTTGAAAGATAACTTCACTTATTAAGGCAAACATTTCTCTAATATTTTAAACGTTTCTGTACTCCCTGCTCAATCAATCATAAATATATGAACATTTCCTCATCATACCAAGTAATAATGTAATAAAAGTAATAGGCTAATTGATTTACTATCACTCTCCAATCAAGTCACATTGCAACTCAGATGGAATGACACACAAATATCAACCAAGAAATTTAAAAACATGAGCCCAGAGTGGCACTACACAGGTACATTGATGTTTCATGTCAGCAAAAATATTTTCTATCAAGGCTTTTCTGAACAATGCATAATTATTCTACTGTAACACGTTGCACAATAACATCTACATTTAATGCAGCACTTCTGATCAAAAGTATAGGCCTGCAGATTTAATAACACACAGGCTTCTTGGACTTTTATTGCACATATATGAGACTAAAACTATTAATATCAGCAGGTAGTGGTGGTGTTTCAGCCCGTCTTGAAAGGCTGCTATAACATCAACAATCCACCAGATGTCACTGTGTTTGCTGAGGTTGAAGCCCCAAAGCTTTGAATCTTTTTTGGCACAAATATACAGAAATAATTGACTATTGTGGTGCTGCAGAGAGGCCCTGGTCTTCAAATCTTGTTCTCCAGATGTAAGAGAATGTGTTTGTTTGGGACAAACCCCAACAAATGTCACATCATCATGAGTTTAATAGTATTTCAGTGAAAATGAAAATTGTGAGGCAAATATTATCATTACCACAAATCATGCCATCATCACAGTATCTTTCAACATAATTGCAATATGATATTTTTTAACCTTATCATGCAGCCCTGATGAGGAGCACAGACCATATATTTCCTCTTCCTTGTATTGGCAACACTGTTAATGTAGAAACCTGTTCAGAAGTCTGCAGTAGTTGAAGAGCTGGCCTTTCTGACAGCTGCAGACAGAAGTCTCACGAGTATAAGTTTAATGCTGCAGTAATTGGCCTGTCAGTGTTCCCGGCTGTGGCTAACTTCTAGTTGTGAAGATATGATTGATAGCATTGTAAGGAAAGGAGAATGTAGTCAGTAGTTTCCTGCAGCACTGGAACAAAAGAGTGAATGCAGAGTCATCTTCTTCACACACACACCTGGTAGCTTTCCAGTACGACCACATTCTCATATGTAAGTGGGATTACGTGTTTTGCTTGAGGGGTTCTCAGTGCTGGTAATGAGGGAGGGCCAAACGCTGAGGTTATGACAGCCAAAGAATAACAGGAGTGTCTCCGCTTCAACAATTTCCCCCTTGGGATCAATAAAGTTTTTCTGATTCTGATTCTTATACTGCAGTGATACTCAAATTGCATCCCACCAGCCAAACCTGGCCCCTGATCAGGTGCAACCGTTTTCAAATTCCAAATGAGAAAAAAAACAATTTCACACACAGGAAGAAGTCTTGTGTGACGGTCTTTCAGGCTGTGCAAAGTGCAGCAGGATCAGATGGTGATCTCTGCAAGGAAAGATGTCTGTTAGCTGAAGAGGAGCAGAAGTTCTGCAGAAATCAGGATAATTCTGATCCAATAAATGTGTGTGTTCATACTGAAAGAGCTTAAATATGCTGTTCATTCTGTCCCTGATAGGAGCAGTTTATGATTATGATTATGAATCAGTCACTCATTGCATGATGGAAAAAGTTCAAGTAGGTCTGGGCAGTATATCAATATTTTATTGGAGCATGAGACTAGATATCATCTTAGATTTTGGATATTGCTGTATCGTAACATGGCATAAGTGTTGGCTTTTCCTAATTTCAAAGGCTCCATTACTGCAAAGTGATGTAATTTTCTGAATTACCATTTGCCTTCACCCACTTAGTCATTATATCCACATTACTTATGATTATTTATCAAGATGGATAAATGATTTTTATCCATATTACCCAGCCCTATTTGATTATTTTACTTATTTCACGGTATGTTATTTTAGAGACTATGCCTTTATTAAGATATATATCATATAGCATTGAATAGTCCAAAATAAAGAGATATTAGTCATAGTCCTATAGTTTTCAGCTCCAACTCCTCCAGTGTTACCAAAGCATTTACATCTGAAATGCAGCAGCAGTTCAGCCTATTAAATTATGGAAAATATCTGATTTACCTCCCAATCCTTGTATCAAGTTAATATAATTGATTTGTAAAGTTAATAAGTCAGTTAATTTGGAAATAAAGAATTTATTTATTCATGGCACCTGATCAATACTATTATTATTTATGTTTGTTTATTAACTGGCCCCTGGTCTCCTGTCATTTTGAAGGGGCCCAAACCATAGCATAGTTCAGCATCTCTGCTTTAAGTTCACATGTGCGTTTATTTGTTTAATTAATTTCCAACATGTTGAGATCAACACATTAATGTGTTAAGGTTCAGTCCACAGTTAAAACGGCGTTTATGATGAATTATGCAACTTTACTTCCCTGTGATACAACTTACTCGCACTGAACTCGGTACAAATGTGCCCACTACCCCCCATCATGTAACGTTTTAGCAGAAAGTTACCTGGTGGTCTTCGGGTACCAGAGTCCGTAAGGCAACACAGAAGTCATGACTAATTTTACCAGCACTGCATATTCCCCAGCGAGTTGCCATTGCAAGCGAACAGCTGTCGTAAACTATGCGCGTAAATTCAGTTATCTAATGTTTTACACAACCACAACCATGGATGGATCACAACCCGTGCTCCGCATAGTCCCGCCCTACTGTGCTGTGATTGGCTACTGCTCCTGTGCTGTGATTGGCTAGTTGTCGTTGCTTCGACAACGTGTCCTTGACTTTTAATACTCTTTTTTTATGACTACAAAATAAATTGTATTATTAGTAATATTAAAAAAACACCTGGCTGGGGCTGGGTCGGATTAAAAGGTGAGGTCAGCGCCGTATGAGATGTGAACATATATAATGTGAAGTGAAGGCTGTAATTCATATATTTTACCACAAGATGGCGCCAAAGTGCCGTCTTGATGTTTTTAAATGCCGTTTTTCAAGTCTTCATTCAACATCTTCAAATAACAAATAGGCAGCATTTTAAACACATCAGACAAGCAGCATAAATCAAAACACTAAAACAAAATAAACAAACAAAAAAAAAGCAAAATAGAAATAATAAATAAATAAAATAATTATGATTAAAAATAAGAATAAATACATTAAATTAACTCCAAGGGGAATTCAAATAAAATATATAGTTCTAAATATCAGTTTTTTTAAAAAAGACTGAGAGAAAATTTAAATTTAAGTCGTTTTAAAATGCTATAAAACAAGGAGCTGCTTGAAAAAAAATCTACATTTATGTCTAGAAAAATTACCCATAGTCAAAATATTATTACACAAAAAATCAAATTCTTTGTTTTGCAAAAGAACACCAAACTTTACAGTATCACACTCAAAAACAGGTACCACACTCACTTCATAACCAATCACTTGTGTATTCTTTTGCAAAAAAATTAGCAATATTACAGTTGGCTGGAAATTGAGATCTATTTTTCATACATCATTATATAGTATGTAATAGTGAATATTGTCCAATACACACATTAATTTTAGAGCAAAATTATGAGATTTTGATCAAAATTTTGTTTAGTTTTGCAGCCTTATACCTGTCAAAGCTCAAAGTACCAGAGTTGTTCTTTAATTTTTTTTTAATTTTTGTTTTCAATTCAATTCAGTTTCAGTTAGTTTCCTGAGTAGGTCTGTCCATTTCAGTTCAGTTTTTAATTGTTTAAAAATGTTCCATTTTAATTTCTATTACTGTCAGTAGTAGGTTTAGTTGAAGGCAGTTGACTCCCAGCCTCAGTCTCATTTGCTTCAGTGCCTCTTCATGCTTGTGGTGACAAATTGGACCAAAGACTAAAGACATTTCCTGTAGTCTGGTCTTTATTTTTATTTCAGCTAACTTACATGTTTTTTTCACACCTAGTTTTAGTTTAGTTTTAGTAAACTATAATAACCTCGATATCAAACGAGTATAAATACATATTTCAACTATTTACATTTTAAGCACCATTAGTTATCGCAATGGTGCGATCACGTGTTGCTCAAACGTGTAGTGTGAACAAGCCAATTTGGTCTTTAATAATATTCAGAATAAACTGAAGCTGTGTTTGTAAAAGACAGATGATACAGCATCAATTTTACCATTTTTTTAATGGTCAAGGTCAGCTGACCAAAACATTTTTCAATGGCCACTAAAGCACACCAGTCTGGAAATCAGTTCCCTCACAACAGAAGTGACTTGTTGACTGACTGGTCTCCAGTGGCCGAGTTATAAAACTACAGTCATTCAACAAAGTGTGGTGAAGCAGTGACACAGCATACTCAACACTGCATGTCAGACCTGTTCAATGAGGCTGTGCCACACATTACATTTCTGTCTGACCTGTAATATTAGGAATTATAAAAGGCACTTTTATTTTTTCCCACAGTTTCAAAAAAAAAAACATTATGCATGTCATGAATAGATTAGCAGTGCTTGTTTCCTAAACACATGTTGCATTTATGATATTTTATTATTTATCAGTTTTAATTTCATATATATGTATATTTTGACTTCTCCTGACTTAAATAGCCAGAGTTTAATACTTTCTAATCAAATAAATGCCTGTTTTAAACAAAGATATACACCAATCAATGGGTTAATTGCCCCAACAATTTAAATCTTCTAATAACAATTTAACACATTAATACACTTTCAGTCAACAGCTTATTATAAATAAAATCAAGTGATTACTTTTCTTTTTTTTTTTTTTTACTATATTTAAAAACAATCAAAGGGCCAGAATGAGGTTGTTTAAGGATTTTAACCGGCCTGCTGTATGAGGCTGTATAGATTACAATTAATTCAAGTAGATGCAAAGTAAGATAATCATGGCACAAATTATACATATGAATGTGTCCTTACCTAAAGGAACAGACAAATTCAGTTTTTTAAGTAAATAAATAAACAAGCAAAATGTTGGGGGAAAGATTTATTGAGCAACAACACAGGTTTCAAACTTACAAAAAAGTCAGGTTATTTCTGTCCTGTCAAAAATAAAAATTCTGATGCCCAACAACAACAACAAAAAAAAACTATCCCAGACCTTTAAATGGAGGTATTTTCATTTAAAAAGGCAAATTTAAAAAAAAACAAAAAAACAAGACAAATATTTCTGAATTTCAATTTTGAACCAAGATGCAAAATATGTTCTATTTCTTAAATATTAGCTATTTAATAAATAGACTAATTTTGTCCCCGACAGCTACACCTGTCTAATATTCCTCTCCTTCCTCATCCTCCTCGAATGAGTCGATCCCGACCTCTTCATAATCCTTCTCCAGGGCAGCCATGTCTTCTCTGGCCTCAGAGAACTCTCCTTCCTCCATGCCCTCCCCAACGTACCAGTGGACAAAGGCTCTCTTGGCATACATGAGGTCAAACTTGTGGTCAAGACGGGCCCAGGCCTCAGCGATGGCTGTGGTGTTGCTCAGCATGCACACAGCTCTCTGGACCTTGGCCAGGTCTCCTCCAGGAACCACACGTTGGAGGCTGGTAGTTGATGCCCACCTTGAAGCCTGTGGGGCACCAGTCCACAAACTGGATGGTGCGTTTGGTTTTGATGGCAGCGATGGCCACATTCACGTCTTTGGGCACCACGTCGCCACGATACAGCAGACAGCAGGCCATGTATTTACCATGACGAGGATCGCACTTCACCATTTGATTGGCTGGCTCAAAGCAGGCGTTTGTGATCTCAGCGACGGACAGCTGCTCATGGTAGGCTTTCTCAGCAGAGATGACCGGAGCGTAGGTGGCCAGAGGGAAGTGGATACGAGGGTAGGGCACCAAGTTGGTCTGGAACTCAGTCAGGTCAACATTCAGGGCTCCATCAAAGCGAAGCGAGGCTGTGATCGAAGACACAATCTGGCTGATGAGGCGGTTCAGGTTGGTGTACGACGGGCGTTCGATATCAAGGTTCCTGCGGCAGATGTCGTAGATGGCCTCGTTGTCAACCATGAAGGCGCAGTCGGAGTGCTCCAGGGTGGTGTGGGTGGTCAGGATGGAGTTGTAGGGCTCCACTACAGCTGTGGAGACCTGGGGGGCTGGGTAGATGGCAAACTCAAGCTTTGACTTTTTGCCAAAGTCAACAGAGAGTCTCTCCATCAGCAGGGAGGTAAAACCAGAGCCAGTGCCTCCACCAAAGGAGTGGAAGACCAGGAAGCCTTGAAGACCTGTGCACTGATCAGACTGCAGACAAAGAAATTTTTTTTTACAAAGACTGGGGTAAAAATAGTTTAAAAAGCTTTGCTGTATTTATTTTTGCTATATATGATGCTCAAGTTCCTTTTCTTTTATGATAAAGTGCCTTACCAGTTTGCGGATTCTGTCTAGGACGGAGTCGATGATCTCCTTGCCGATGGTGTAGTGTCCACGGGCGTAGTTGTTGGCTGCATCTTCCTTTCCTGAGATCAGCTGTTCAGGGTGGAAGAGTTGGCGGTAGGTACCTGTGCGCACCTCATCTGGGAAATTAGAAGACAAGAGCAAGAAAAGATAAAAAGCAAGGAACAGTTATTAGTGATAAATCATTTATTTATTAGAATAATTTCACAGGCTCACTCAGGCTGCGTTCACGCTGCAAGAGTCCGTGCTCAATTCTGATTTATTGTTCATTCCTGAATTTTAGCTCTGATGTGACCGAGTTCAGACTGAAGTCAAATTACAAAAAATATCAGACCACATATGAAAGTAGATCGAAAAGATCTAAACCCACACGATTTGTGCTGTTCACACCGACCAAAAATCTGATTTGGGCAAATTCTGCCTGCAGTGTGAACACAGCCTGAGACACCTAATTCTTTAAGGTATTACATATTTTTTAAAAAATGGATGATTAATTAGAATAACTTTCCCCAATTTTCACATGAAATCTCTATCTTTCAATGGCGATGCATTTCACTCATCTGCGATAGCACTGTTGTCTCAAATCGCTCATTCCTGATATATAAAAACATAACATCATTATGACACTACTGACCGATGACAGTGGGCTCCAGGTCCACAAAGATGGCTCTGGGGACGTACTTCCCAGCCCCGGTCTCACTGAAGAAGGTGGTGAAGGAGTCGTCATGACCTGGGCTGCAGTGGTTAAAAAAAAACAAAGGATGGTAAACTATAAACATCTGCAGCAGCTGTCTCAAACCATTATATAAAAAAGTGGACAGAACTAACTGGTGTGGGACAGAGTTATTATAGTTTTGTATCAGTTTAGTTTCAGTTTCCACAGTGGGTTTGCTCGTTTCAGTTTGTTTTTTAAGTGTTTAATAAATATAAGCTTTATCTTTTTTCATTAAAATATGAGAGGTATTTGTTTGTTAAGGGCAAGATTTAAAGAAGTTCAAAATAGATATTACAATACAAACACTCTTGATAAACAGATGCACCAACTCCTCCTCATGCTTCTTGTGTTGACAAATTGGACCCAATTGACAAAGACTCAAACTAAATACATTTCCTGAATAATCAATATACATTATTATACATTATTTCACCTATTGGATTTAAAATGTGACACTGCTGGTCATTGCTTGTCTGCCTCGCTGTACATAAAGTGCATTAATTGTGAAAACTGTCAAAGTTTATATCCAGCCAGCGTCACTGAAAATTAAGTGTAACTACAGGATTATGGAGGCACATTGATTAGATCTATTTAGTTTATGAGTAAACCATCATAAAAAGGTCAGTAAATGTCATTTTCTGTTTAAACAGGTAAGTAAATGGCATTTACGTGCGCTCGTGTTCTCCCACAGGCTTCTTGACGGCCATCTGTCCGTCCGGCTGGATGTCGTGTTCCAGACAGTAGAGCTCCCAGCAGGTGTTCCCCATCTGGACACCAGCCTGGCCTACGTGGACAGAGATGCATTCACGCTGGAAGAGGAGAAGGCGAAGATAAGTTATCAGATTTTACACAGTAATGCTTCAGTTGCAAGGATCCACAGGAGTAATTCTTAAACTCTGCCACTAGGTGGAAGCAAAGCGTGATTATGGGGGGGGCAGAAGGTCGAAGAAGTTGCAGGAACAAGCAGAACAGATTTGCTGCAGCTGTCACCAGACCTCATGTGACTGTCTGTGGAGGTCCAGTTCAGAGAACAACTGAGCATTTACTACGAAGATGACCCAAATAAAAAGACACCACTGATGTAATAACACACCGACTGTGACTGCGTAGAAGCAGTGAATGAAAATGCAGAAAACTTGGTTTATGTTTGAGAAGATTTGTGGCATTACACAGATCTTCTTAAGTGAAACACTCTTGGCAGGACATCTATATGAGCTGCAGGATTTAATTAGACTTTACATGTCTTCCTGTATTTGCATTAGTCTCACAGTATTTGCCCAAAGATATACTACATGACTGTCGATACAAAACAGATGAGCAAGAAGATGACAGCAAACAGGACAACAATTTTCCCAAATTATCCCTTTAACATCTCTGTTGGTATTGGACCATGTTGCAAATCAAAGAAATTGACTGTTTTATGTCTGAATTTGGGATATTAATGATTAATCATTAATCACTGTTAGGAATATAGCTGAATAAAAATGTATTAATCAATAGACCAAATGAATCAAGTCTAGAAATGGCCGTAATTGTCCTCATTTGACATTGTTTTGTTGAGGGAGGAAACTCAAAATAAGAAAATAAGATGAAAAAACAAGAAAAAAATGAGAAGAAAAAGATTTTGGAAAAAGAACATGCATTTTGTATCGTATTAATTATTATATATCAATTGATTAATTTGTGTTTCAACTGTTGGTTGATGAAGATGCACAAAATTTGCAACCCTAGTTTGGATATTTTAATCAATGTGATGAAAAACCTTTTTTTTAATATTGTATTGTATTTAATTTGCTGGATTAGTCAGAAGCACGACACTCTCTCGTCTGGTTAGTAAATTACTACAGCAGTTTAAGTGACTTCCCTGAATAATGATATAAAATTACATATAAAAATTTCATCCTTATCACCCATCATTAACTCAGCATGTTTAAAACCATCCACAGATCATCCAGCACAAGTTACGAGTCTTCAAATTACTAACTGGGAAAATTCAAAATATTAATTTTGCAATAATATGACCTACAAAAACAAGCAAGCAGATCTTTGCAGTCAAAAAGATATTTAATTTGTCTAAAGCTGCAATGATTAATCAATGAGATTTATCGGCACCTATTTTAACGATCAATCTGAAAGTGAAAATTCTGTTTCCAGCTTCTTAAATCTTAAATGTTTTCTAGTTTCTTTACTCCTCTCTGACAGTAAACTAAATATCTCTAGGTTGTCGACAAAACAAGACATCTGAGGACGTCGTCTCAGGCTTTGGGAAACAGTGACTGACATTTTTCATCATTTTATGGACAAAACAACTAACCGATTAATTGAGAAAATAATTAACAGATTAATCAACAATGAAAATAATCATTTGACTAGCTGCAGCCCTAAACTTATAATTTATCTTTTAATTATTAATAAATTATCATGATTATTGTCTATTTCCTTTCCTCAATTAATTTTTTTTACATATATAATTTCGTCACACAAGTTCCACTTTTTCTTTAGGACCTAGATTAAAAGCGGTCATCGTAAAACCACCCAGCTCTTACTTCATTTCCCTCCATGTAACAGTGACAAGTTTGAAATACTATATATTCCCACCTTGCCTCATGTGAGACCACTATTTTTATCCGTCCCCCAAACTTTCCCTCTTCTCAGTGACCTGACAAGACAAGGGACGGCGTTGGTGGGTGAAGGGTGGGGGCAGTGGAGCTGGAGGGTTTTACACACGTCCCCCATGTTATTTTAAAGTCAGTAAAATCTCATTGAATCCACATTGATTGATCAACAAAGATTTTTTTTTTGATATGTTCAACATTTCATCATCTGAAGCGATCCAAAGCAGAGGTGACCCTCCTCAGACTGGCCTGGTTTTCCAGGTTAGCAGAGCTCTGTGAGCGAGCTGCAGCTATTTTGGGTTCCTCCCGCTAACCTGACACCTCACAGCAAAGCTGGACGACTGTTTCTGTAAACACTGACTGGCAGTCCCCAAAATAGTGGTCACTGCCGGGCTGAATTTTACACCGGATCTGATGAAAGTCCTCTGCAACCTGTCAACAAGTTGGAAATGATAAATACAAAGGCTGCAGATATTTTATGACAAAATGAGGCTGATAACTGAACGCTGGGGTATTATTTTTAACCATGAGTGTGTGACAGCTAATTCAGTGCTTGAGACTCTAAAACTGCAAACTTCTCCCGCCCCTAAAACCTGCCAGGGTGTGTCTGCGATATGACGGTGTTCCACCACATGGACCTGAGATTCCAGTTTAGTCAGAGACTAAAAAGATAAGCAGTCACAGACAGAGAGAGGAAAGGTGAACGAGATCAAAAATTAATTTGTTAAAACGCTTTTTCAGGTCAGCAGACACAGCAACGGAGATCCATTAATACCCCGTCATCACGGCGCTTTCTGCCTCTATAATAGGAAAACAAAGACATAATGTAGCATAAAGACAAGGTGAGGATAGATGATGATTTAATGGGGCCTTGTCTCGACCAAAACTGACGTGTATTTAGTTTATTATACGTTGGTTCAGACCCTGTTTAACCCTGCTTCAAGAGCAAAATTAGACACGTTAAGTGATTCTTTTGTGTGTCTTTCCACCTGGTTTGTTGAAACTTTCTTTGCTATTTCAGTTTCTTCATTTTGGTTGATTGCTCTGTCCGACACTGTAACTGAACTTTTGCCACCCACAGATCAGTCAAACTTGTATCTAACAAGTGGTTCTGCATGAATATATTTGTTCATTTATTGTGGATATTCATGGTCCAAAGTTGAGGTCTGTTCTGATGTTCCTTTGTAGAACTATATTGGTATTGGCATATACTGTATGAAAAACAGAATATAATGCAAATTGTTTTTATTTTTTAACTTTATAGGCAGCATTTTATGTATATTTGATACCTTTTCTTAAGCCAGGTTTAATATATATTGGTATATTTTGTTCTATATGTGTTTTTTGTGTATAGTCATTTATAAATATTAAAAATATCTGTGAAAATGTACTGTTTAAGTGCTCTGTCATTTCGGACAATAAAGTTTGATGTTAAACTGTAAAATATCTGGCCTCCATTACAAATCTTTGTCATAACTGTATTCTGTATGAAGAATATCAGACGATATATTGATATCACAATTTCTTTTACTCCCTAATATCGGTAATACCGCTTTAGCCCGTTGCTGTGATACGTCAATGTTGCTGCCATTTTGGTCCATTCAAACTAACACATGTGAATAGGGGAGCTAAATTTCTCTGGAGGAAAAGCACTGCAGAGTTTAGTTTCTCAACCAAATTTCAATGACACGTGTTATATTCAAGGATTTATGAGCTACATGGAGTAGGAGAAGAAGTTTTTTTTCTAACTTACTCCACGCAAAAAACTGTGGAATAACCATACTGAACACTTTCATGCTCCATATGTGATCGATTTTGCTAAATAAATGCCCTTTCCTCTTCCTCTCTACACTGGGGCTGCACAATCTGTTTTAAAAAAATCATACTGTGATTATTTTTGGCATTGGTATTAGTATTTTTGCATCACAATTTTCATTTTCACTGAAAAAGAAAAATATTAAAATCATAATGATGTGACATCTGTTGAGGTCTGTACCAAACAAACATGTTTTCTTACATAGCGTGAACAAGAACAAGACTTTTAAGGCCAGGGCGTCTCTGCAGCTCTACATTCATTCCATCTTCTTTGATTCGGATTTTGCACTTGGCCATGTTGCGAATTCGATAATATTTTTGATTAACTGTGCACCCCAGCTAATATTAGGAAATTTTAATGTTAACTGTAGTCAATTTTGCAGCCCGTGGAGCTGCCAGTGTGCCCAGAGACGTTTTGTCCTCTTGATTTAGGCTATCACATCATTATTTGGAGGAACAGAAACGTGTATTTGTGTCATCATAAATGCTTCTTAAGCACTGCGGCTCTTTCTATATATTGAAATTGCCCATTTAAGCTGTTGAATCCAATCACCGCATCACAATTTCAATAATATTTCGATTAATTTTGCAGCCCTACTCTAAACTTGTGCCCAGAATACAATTTGATGAGGATATTCATGGCCAAGGATGCACACTATTGATTCTGATAAATAATAAATAACCAGTGGGTCTTCCCTGTGGTGATGCCCCAGTCTGACCCAACTGATGTGGGCAAACTTGATAAGCCCTCGCTGACAGACTGTTCTACATCTGGCTCCCTTTAGGTGTCTGCTGTGGTGTTTTAAACTGTAACAAACACACAAGTGGCCAAACAGCTAAACAAGCTACACACTAAAGATGGAGGAAAGGTTTGTGCCACAGGCAGAACCGCCATTATCTGGTAACCGGCTGGCTCATGACATTTGCTGAGCACATAATTGTGCCCAAGGTAAGCCTCTCTTTAGAAATCAGATTTAGCGCCGTCATTATGTGATCTGGTGTGTCATGCTTACGTTAAACTTGACTTGCAACCTATTGTACAAGCATGGATAATGACAGTTATAATAAAACATCTTGCACAAGGAGTGGAGAAGCCATGTGAACTCACTCATGATCCTTGCTGTAACCTTTCTTTTATGCATAATTGTTATTTAAGGTCACTGATCAGGCTTAATAACCTCTGTATAGCTCTATAGCCTGCATTTAATGAAGCACTTTAACAGTAACAATACAGGAAATAAATTTTTATTGACCCGGACTATTTGATCAGGGCGGGCTGGAAGTACGTTAGTGGTGCACTCACACAATGGCACAACTTGGTTTTTATAAGCAGGACTGGCAATGCCAACAAGCAGTGTTTATACTGCACTATGCAAACAGAACCCAAAGGTTGACTCTGTGTGTGAGGCTGCGAGTTATCTCTGTTTCATTTGGCAGGGATTAGCTATTAGTCCCATTTTACTACCAAAAGCAAGTGCCTTTGCTCCCTCTGTGCAGACGCAACTTTCTAATTGTAGCTGAAGTTGAAGAGACGCTCAGCCTGAGCCACAGTCTACACACTAATTCATGTCATTTGCAAACAGTCACTGTTGCAACTTCACCACGACCGTGTGAATTTAGAGGGAAAAAAAAATTCGTTCCTGCCCTGCAGAAACACACGCCTCTGAGCAGACTTGTTGCCAGATGTATTACGAGACACACCTGAATTCCTCCTCACTGACACGTATGAATATTCTGCATAACACACACCTAACCACCAAGTAGCCTAAAATAACCCATTATAAATGTTCCAAAAATCCTATTATTCACATGTTTTCTTTGTATTATTTGATTATGCCAGTCAACTGATATCATCAGCTCAATGCTGGCCTATCAAAAAAAAAATTTCCTTTAGTTACTGTTACTATGGAACGCATTACATTTAATGTTCTAAGTTCACATTTAAATGCTTGTATAGAATACCATAACCATACCATACAATATTTTCCAGAAGCGCACTGGAGTAGTATTAAATGGTAATACAAGTACGATTACCTCAGAAAAACAAAGCATTAAGTACACACTGGAGTAAATTTAGCTAAGGTTACTTAATTTTAGAGCCTGACCGATATAACAGTCGACCCAATACTGACCTGTCACAGCCATATCGGTCATTATTGGTATCGGTATATATGTTGTCCAACGTACACTTACATGAAAACTTTTTTTTCATTATGTATGTGAACTCTGATATTTGAGAAGGTTTTTATGCCTTTCTTTTTAAAAGTTGTAATTTACTAAAACCGTGCTTGTAGTCACACCATAGGACAATTTAAAACAACAGATCCATGTAAAAGAAAGAAATATTTAAACATTTACTGAATTTTAAATGATGACAATACTGTCCCTAATATCAGCATTGGCCCCAAGAATCCAGTATGAGTCAGGCCCCACTTGACATTTGTATTTTTTCTTCTTTTATATTTATTTACATATACTGCTAAGTGGAGTGGATTGCTAATTTTGATGTGTTTGACATGCAATAAAATAAAGCACGTTAAAAAAAAAAATACATGCATAAAAAAGAAAATTCCAGCATATTATCTTTGCTCCATATGTGTGTGTGTGTCTCCTGATGTGCTGAAAATGTGACTACCAGTCATTAGCACCTGCTCACTCAGGCCAGCAGCCAGCTCAGCTCTACTGTCACTGAGTCTATTTGTGACTGCAGGAGGACACAAGAGCTCACAGCTCTGACACGTTTTAAAGCACATTTAAATACTGGAGAATTCAATGTAATTCCAGCTGTGGAAGATAAACAAACAGAACTTTGTGCTGGAAGTTTCTCTCCAACCCAAACTTTAAAAAAAAAAAAACTCACCATTGTAGCTTCTTAGTAGAAAATTCCTTTGACAGAAAATAAACGTGTAGCTGCTGTGTTCTCAGCTTCTCACAGCAGCCGTCAATGTGGTCCGAGTGAGTGAGTATCAGCAGGTGGGCGAGGAGCTCTCACGCTATATTCAACTGCGAACTGAAAACCACGCCCACCTGTCTCTGTGGCGTGAACGCGCGCCGTGAGCGCGCAGACCACTTTACATACTGCAAGATAATCTTTAATGTCAAAGATACCGAGGCTACTGTTATTGATATTATATTGTATTAGTACAGGCTAGTCCTCTGCAGCAGGAACAACAACTAATCAAGCTTCATGGCAGAGATACTCAACTTGTTTTGTCCAGGGGCCACTTTTGTTAAAATGCAGGAGGTTAGGGACCAGTTAATAAACAAATATGAACGTTATTTATGAGGTAAAATGAACAAACATTAAAAGGCACATAACTCAACTTTCTTTCAAATTATGTATTCTATTGTTCACTTATTAACATATTAATTAAATGAACTTCTTGCAGGATTAATAGATAAATCAGATATTTTAATGCATTTAATAACTGCAACTTCATTTTAGTTGTTAATATATTTGAAAGAGTTTAATGATTCATAAATATAAACTGCTCCTATGAAAATGAACACAATATTTAAGCGCTTTTACTAAATGCAAATCTGTCTCTCATTCCTGGGAAAACAGTGTAATTTTTTTTATTGTGAATTAGAAAATGGTCAGAGGGGGCCACCCAGCACGCTACCGGGGGTCAGATTTGGCCCACAGGCCACAAGTTGAGTATCATTGCTTTATGACTTGGTGACTGGCTCTGGTCTTCAGTTTGAAAACTTTATTTTGGACTCATCATGGACATAAGCAAAATAATACTGACAAATTAAGTATATAAAAGTGAAACCTGGGTTATGTGCAGAGGTTTTCAAAGTGAGGGGTGGCAGGCTTGTTATTAGGAGCTAGTCATTAAACATACTGTAGATCACAAGAGACTAAATGATTTGGTTAAAGAGATATTTCAGAGATACAGTACTGGGAAATTTTACTATTTTTCCTACTTTCCAAGAGTCAGAGATAAATGCCTTTGGACAGACCCTTTTTTTATGTATTTGATGCAGTCTGAGGTTATGTCAAACATCAATATTAGACTATCTTCCCTCAACTTTTGAGTGTCTATAGGATCAAATAACAATCATGATCCTAAACCTACATGTACCAGGATGCACTGCACACAAGCTTCTGACTCTGATGATGCTGTCGAACCTCACTTCAGCCTTGTCTAGCTTACATCTTTTACTTTGTTGGCCAAAAAAAACTGCATCAGATGACTAAAATACGCCCTACTTATTTAGAGCGCCCCCTGGCTACCAAGAGGTGGAGTCTAGAAATCCAAACTGAAATAGCCTGATGTTTTTCCTGCATGCAGTGACATGCAGAATGTATGTCACAACATTTTGCAGAAGGAGAAACTCATTTTTCTGGGTCAGAATGGCATGCACTGCAGGATTTAGTGCTTCAATTAACTACATTTACCATCAACACTGACTGAACATCCACATGAAAATATTTCCCTCTAATATTATTTCCATCTTCTTGTCTGTTTTTGTCTTGTTTTCTGTCTTTCTTGTGTGCCCCTGATCATATTGGTCCAATGCAAATATCTTACAGCTGTGATGTTTATACTTGAGAAATTGTACAATAAAAACAAAACAAATCATCTTCTATAAGTCTCTGTCAATCACAGGTAGCCTACACTATCTGACACAAATCACTGTCATAGGTTGGCTTAAGTCCCATCTCTTCAACAGAGTGACACTCCTAAAAGTAAAACACCAACATGTCCCCCTGTCTGTTATAATATCAATCAAACCCTTTCAAACAGACTCACAGGGGGAAGTTTATTCAGGGGATAATGTCAAAGCTTGAATTAGTATACTGATATATAACGAGTGGTGGAAAGTAATCATACATCTTTTTGAGGTACTTCCATAGTATTTCCATTTTATATTATTTCATAACTTTTCAGAGGGAAATAGGCCTTTTGTAATTTCTACTAAATTACATTTATTTGACACTTGGGCCTATACTTACTACTTACTTTTTGCAAAGAAATGATCTAAAATTGGCTCCACAGTCATGCAATACAACATTAAAATGATCGTAGATGGACAGAGGACAGAGTACTAAACCAGCAAATTTGCAGTGCTAATAGGCATGTTTGATGTTTGAGGGGTGTGTTGTCTGCTATCAATTCATTTTTTTTGGACATATTGTTTACTAATTTAACTGACAAATTACATTGCATCACAGGATATTTAATTTATGCACATCAGTATGTCTCAGGGCATCATGATGATACTTTAAATCCACTTTAAATTCATCTCCTCAAGTCAGAAATAGGCCCTGTGATTTGCATAAGAAAACACTGGATCCTTTTTTTTCACATTAATCATCCTTGCCAGTAAATGAATGCATTTCATTATCCAGTTAATTACATTTTTATCGCCTTGCTGTGATTTTGAAACCTCATAATTCTTTGGTGTCCAGGACATCCAGTCCTGCCCATTCCATTAATTCAAACCCTTCTTGCAGATTTCATTGCACCTTAACTCGTTATGCTTTACACCGAGAGGCCGTATAAGAATAAACACAAGGAAAATGGAAATAAAGGCAAGTTAAATAAGAGCATACGCATGAGTAAAATACAGAAAATTAATCAATGAAGCATCAAACATTCCTCACAGCAATAAAATTGCAAAAACATCAACACAATTAAATGTAAAAGATACAAGTGCTACCATACAAAACAAACACATACAATGTATTTAACTGTGAGCCTGCAAGAACAGGAATGTTTTGATTTTGCCTTTGAATGTGGACAGGAAGCTGGTTCCAGGGAACAGGACCACACATCCTCACCAGACTTGGATCTAATTCTGGGTACGGCAAGAAGAAATTCTCTTGATGACCAGAGAGGCCTGATCCGTTTATAATCAGTGAGGAAGTTAGAAATGTACTGAGGCACCAAACTACAAAGTGTTTCATAGACTATTAGCAGGAGTCTGAAGTTGAGTCTGTATTGTACTGAGAGCCCATTAGGTAATACCGGAGTAATGTGTTCAAACTTCAGTGTACATGTTAGGACTCTAGGCTGCTGCATTTTGAGATGCTGATTGTTTGGATAATTCTGCAAATACAGTTACAGTCTAACCTGCTTGAGATGAATGTATGAGCCCGTTTCTGTGAGTCAGTTTGAGATATGAATGCTTTGAGTTTTGACCTATTTTTTTACATAAGTGATAAAATGGATATTGATAATGTGATTTTTTTTAAAGCTGAAAATCAGATCAAAAATAATGCCAAAGTTTATGACTTGGTTTAAACATTTTAATAAACTATTTGCCATTTATGTATCTATGTACCACACTCAGATGACTGCTGCCCAGACAAAAGAGAGGAACTCTGCCTGAGTTTTTGGGTTTAAACTGAACGGACTGGAAGATGTGCTGGAGGAGCCGGGCAGCCATACGCACATGTTGTGTATTGGGGATTTTGTTGTTGTGTTCTGGGCAGTAGTGTCACAATAAAAGTATAGCATACAGTCTGAGGGCTGAACCTGTGCGTCTGTGCTGGAGGAACTCACAGTGGTAGCAAGATGGCTACATAGTGATTGTCTCATGATTGGGTTATAAACGGGCGTCCTCGAAAGGCTCAGCTGTTCACAAGCATGGTTGGGGTGAGGTTCACCACTTTGTGAAAAACTGTGTGGGCAAATAGTCCAACAGTTTAAGAACATGTCTCAAAACACAACTGTAATAAATTTAGGGATTTCATCATCTATAATCCACAATGTCAGTAAAAGATTCAGAGAATCTGGAGAAATCTCTGCATGTAAGGGCCAAAAACTAACATTGAATGTTTGTGACCTTTGTCCCTTCAAGCAACCCTGCATTAAGACCCCACATAATTGTATAAAGTATTACATGGGCTCAGGAACATGCTAGTTAAGACTCTACCATGCAAACCCAAAGCCACAACATCCAGAAAAGCTGCAGACTTCTCTGTGCCCAAGCTCATCTGAGATGGACTGATGGAAAATGGAAAAGTGTGCTGTGGTCTGATGAGCCCACATTTTACAGCATTTTTGGACATCGTGGACATTGAGTCCTCTGCTAAAGAGGAAAATCCAGATTGTTAGCAGCGCTGTGTACTGTATTCAACTGAATATGAGCCAAAAGTTATTTGCAAATCATTGCATTCTGTTTTTATTTGCATTTTACACAAAGTAACCAACTATTTTGGAACTGAAGTTTGAATGTATGTATGTATGTATGTATGTGTATGAAAGGGTCACGCCTGCAGTCAGTTATCATGTGGGTGGGACAGACATCCTGCAAACTAATTCATAAGACCCACCCTCCTCCTCAGCCATTTTATTGGCTATGCTGTCATGTAACCATTTGACAGCTAGAGGTCGTAGTTGCTTCACCGTGAGTCTCTGAATGAGTCAGACAGTCATGTGATATCAGGGAGTAGAGCTCATTTCTTCCACCACTTCACCGCAGTGCACCCTGCAACATGTTTCTGTATGTTCTGTATGTTACCCCCTTGAACAACTGCTACTACGACTGCATGTAAATTTGGTTTGTAAGCTTCTAATCTAAAATGTTGTTGTACTGTTTTTCAGTGTTTTTACAATATATTTCACGACCCCAAAGTTCTGCAAATTATCTCTTCATCTCAACTGTTCTGGGGCTCTTTCTGTTTATCTATCTATCTCTCTTTCTCGCCGGCACTACCACTATTATGACCTACTGGTGAAAAGACTTAATTGCTGGGCCTTGGGGACCTAAAGTCTCAAACAATGAAAAGTGGGACAGAGCTTTATGACTCAGGCACACCTATGAGGGAACAGCCAGGTGTGTGCTTTCCCAGTAATATTTAACAATACTTCAGCTCATATGAACCAGACCTAAAGATTTACTATAGGAAAGTTCACATTTGCAATATTTTGTGTTGCACAGTATTAAAAAGCATTGCTTTTAATTTACTGTAAGCAATCATGCATTAGTTTTCTCTGCAAGCTAATAAAACACACTGCAGGTACATAAACAACAATGCGAAACCACAATGTTTGAGTTTGAAATAACCGTGACAACCATTTACACCATTGTGCTTTGTGAGCTCCGTGTTAAAAGGATGTGAAATTGACATTAATTACCTCATTCGTTAACCGAGTCTCACAGCCTCAGGAGAGAAACTGACCTTAAAATGAAAAGTGGTGCAGTTGACAGTGCGGTGTCACCCTGAGCTTCACAAATATGTTCACAACAAACAGGATTAACGTCAGTGAGAGGCAGTTTATCTTAGTGCTCAGCACGAGGTGGAAGAAACTCATTACAACTTCTCAAATTAGTGTACTAAATCAATCAAGTAAATTTTACTGTATATAAGGTACTTTAAAAGGCTAATTAATTTTTTTGCATGTTTGTAGCCAATGAGGCTTCTGATTCTGAACGGGCCAATGAAAAACGTGCTGCACAGACAAAACAAAAACAAACAAAAAAAACAAAACAAAACGAAGTAACCTTGGCCACTAATTTGGTGAAACAGAAACCCCTTTTGATTGAATGCCTAGTTTTGCCAGTGTATAATCTTTTGTTGAGATAATTAATTTTTCTTCTTCAGATAAACTCAAATTTGTTCACCGCGAGCTGTAAACCTGACTTAGGTGCTTGAAAATGAAATGGAATTGGAAATATTAAATTATTAACCATTATTCACTTTCACTTCAATTAGTTTACTAAGCAATTTCTGAAATACAATTTTTGGGAGGGTTTCAAAAACTCAGATTCAAGTTTATCTGAAGAAGAAAAATAAATTATCTCGACAAAACATTACAGTCGATGAAACTTTTTCAAAACCTTTGAACTTTCTCAACATTTTAGTTTTAACAGTGAATGGTTACAAACTAACTGATACTCTGAGTGGTTGTTTTACTTGAGCATTAGTTTTTTAACACCAGTAGTTTTTGAGTAATATTTCAGTAATGTAACAGTACTTGTACTTAAAGATACTACAGTGAACTTTCATATTTTGTTGATTTTGGAGGCTCCTGTGGACAAAAGTCAAAAATAAACATGATCTAAATAAAAATCTCCTTCTTCCTTTTAGTAGGCTAACTTAATACTCATTGTCTTGTTTGCTAATGTAGGTCATATGGAGGCATCAGTATTAAATTGAGACTGTCATAACCAGTTAAAAACTCTTTATAGCAGCTTTACGTACAGATTTTCATTTTTCTTTCCACCACTGGTGCTGAGTTAATCTAATTTTCACCACTTTTTTTTGTCAAAAATCAAAAAAACAGTTAGAAATAAAGATGGTGTTAGCAGGGAGGAAGTCCACATGACATTTGTGAATGAAGAAGAAATAGATTGCCACAGTTTTTTTTTTAAATCTCAAAACAGTAGATTATAGGCCACTGAATCCACATTCCCATATGGTTTGAACTGTGATATTACAGCGGATGCCTGTGGGTCCTGAAAGTGGTTTGACTCGTTTTAGATACACAGAGCTGAGCACTTTGCCTTTGAGCCATGGCATTGTATAATCAGTTTAGGTTATCCCTGCCAACTGAAACAGGCAATGACCCAACTGAAACCAATGTTGGGTATGTGAACATGTAAACTACAAATGGCTCTCTGGCCTTAGAAATGAATGGAATGACAAGGACACATTTTATGCATTTTTTTTTTTTTTTTTTTTTTTTGCTTCATGAATGCACTCTTTCCACAGCTAGCATAATTTGGTTCCCAAAATGCCCTGGAAACATTTGCTTTTAGTTCTGGGAATACTGATTGAAGGTTCCTGCATATTGTTCCCGGGATGTTAAGTCATTCTAGAGCTATTCATTATGTATTCAAATCCAAAAATTCAAATTTTGGACTAGGTGCATATATTTTGGCATCAAAATGCTATTTACCTGAGTTATAATCCTTAAGTGTGACTTCTAGAAAACTAATGTTTTGGTAACATTTCCAGAACGCTCTGGGAGGGTAAACTGAATGTTCAGGAAAGATTACTTGAATGTTTCCCTTTAACACTCCCTGGATTTGAAAGGAAGAGTTTTTCTTACCTTAAAGTTGTGGTTACATTCCCAGAATTTTCTCCTTTGCAAAAAACATAACTTCATGTGGTTATTGGAACGTTTTGGAAACATTACATTGCACAAAAACTTTGCACAATATTTTTAGAAAGTTTTGAGAGGGTTACCAAATAGAAATCTATAGGGAACGTTCTGGGAATGTTATGGAAATGTTATGTGTTAGCTGGGTCTGCAGTTGACTTTTATGTTGCATATTATGAAACCGCCCCAACAGGCAGGTGCTGTTTACTCCATTTAGTCAGCTGACGCCTTGCGAGGTGGTTCACATGTAGGCTATTCAGTTTCTCTACTCTCCCAAGGGGTTGAGGAACTAACAGGGAAGGTCTCATATATATTGTATTGCTTTATAAAGACTGACTTCATTTAACTGCAGAAAAGAGTGTGGGAACGTGGATTTCTTCAGTCTGGGTATCACTTCAAAAATATAATACCAATATACCAGTACCCTTAAAGTGATAGTGATACCAGTAGAGTTAATTTGATACCTTTTTTCTACTTCATTTGATGGCCATCATGTGAAAGGAAGAATTCCCTGAAATAATCCTTCCGCATTTTATGCATTTATTTTAATCATATGTCAGAGGCATGTAGTGTGGCCAGAATTTTGAATGTTTTGGTGGCATCTATGGCATCCGTTTATTATCTTGGCACACTGAAGGCTGAACTGCCATCTTCATCATAACACCAGCCTCAATTTCACCAGACCACAGACTGTATGGATTGCAGCTGCTGTAGGGCCCAATCACATGTTGTATTAAATGGAAGGAGACTTGCAGTGATTGGCTGCCAGCAAAACCACAGACCTGAGTACCAAACAATCAAATACAGGTATTTAGTGAGTTTTCCAGTATTATATACAGGAGAAGTTTTGATTCTACCTGGTACTGGGTTATGTCAGTTGATGCCTTAAAGGTATTATTTGCAGGGATTTATTGGCAGAATATGACAGAAAGTGAATATAATATTCATGAATATGTTTTCAATAGAGAATAATCACCTGAAAATAAGAAATGTCGTGTTTTTGTTACCTCAGAATGAACCGTTATACCTACAGAGAGCCCAGCCGCCTTGTTTCTACAGTAGCCCTGAACAGAATGGACAAACCAAAGACTGGCTCTAGATAGGGCAAATTTTGCCAATTTTACAACAACTATAGGGTTCCCTTACACACTTAGAAGTGGGACTGTGTATTGGCAGGAATCTGCCAATACATCACGTATCAAAATACAGGGGTTACAGTCCACTAAAATGTTATACATTGCGATATAAGCAAGGTGACATATTGATATTTTTTATATAAAATTTTAGAAAAATTGTCATAGTATAAAGAACATACCACCATATGTACAAAATCTGAAAAAAAAAGTTTAAAGCAATCAGTAAAATATCATATGATACAATGTTTTTGACAATTTATACAGTATCACAAAATATAATATCTCATTCTCAAGAATATCAATATTTTCTTACACCCCTACTTGGAAGGGGAGGGAGAGGCGAGGTGTTTACAATCTGCAAGCTCACCAATAGATGACACTAAATCCTACATATGGGCCATTTAATAAATCTGTACATTCTAGTTTCTTAAAGTTGCCATTAAGATTCAGAACAGATATTACAAATTTGCAGATGTTGTTCCACAAAAATACATTTTATATTTTTTAGTATGCATTTGTTTTGCATTTTGCCAGATGCTCCTCATAATGAAAGTGGAAGAAAAAAGTTGATGGATTCAGCAAATTCAGACATCCTTGAAATTCACTGGTGTTAATATGGGAATGTGACATCAAATCAATCAGTCAATAATAATGAATAACTGTGTGTTTCTTCCTAAATACAAAAATTCCAAGGTTTCCAATTTAGCATGAACGTAGGGGACAAAGGTCTTTGACGTGACACACTTATGCAGTTGGATTATTTCCCAGATTCTATTTCTGATTATAAATGGTCCACTAAAAAACAGCCTCAAAGCAACAAGTTTTTCATCCTGTCAAACTTCATCATAAAGTCATGCATTAGAAATCAAGTGAAACTGCATTTGGTTACCTTCCCCTTCATTTGGGGTTCTGCTTCTGCTTTCTGAAATATGAGGTCCACGTACACGCCTGCACAAAACACTCACAGTCTCACACAATAAACAGGGTGGTGACCTCCTTTTGCATTGTGTGTATGTCTGTCAAGCGGATGACCTTATCCTGGTCTCATCAGTGGCTTCTCTGATTACAACTCAGATCAAATCACTGTTCACCTTAAGCTGCAGGTATAAAAACGCAGAGTAACACGGTTGCATCCAGCACTGCTTCTTCTTACCGATACCTGGACATTGGAGAAGAGACATAAACAATGGTAAGATATGGTTTGCTTGTGTGAATCTGTGAGTGCATACTGCTGTATTTATGAACTGTATTTGTTCAAAATTAAGTTGATTTTCTTATTAAATTGTTGTATATTTTACTTTCAAAAAATCAATGCATCATTCAAAGAGAATATGGTAATTGGATTAATTTCTGTGTAGCGGAGATGTGGAGAGTAAACAGATGCTTCTGGTAATTGAACCGTGTGGCTCACTCTCTGCAGCGTGAATGTATCTCCATTCATGTGGGCCAAGCCGGGGCCCAGATTGGCAATGCATGTTGGGAGCTGTACTGTCTGGAACATGGAATCCAGCCAGATGGACAGATGCCCACTGACAAGACTATCGGAGGAGGAGATGACTCCTTCAACACCTTCTTCAGTGAAACAGGAGCAGGGAAGCACGTTCCCAGAGCCATCTTTGTTGACCTGGAACCTACTGTCATTGGTGAGTTTTGTTATATATCTGATAATATATAAAATAGATAGCTTGTTTTCATGTATTTATGTAATTTCAAAGCTAAATTTGTACTAGAAAATTAACATTGGTGTTGTTGGGGGTTGTTGATTTCTTTTATCTATGTAAATCTGGATTAAATTTGCTCACATTGAAAACAATTCCAATTAGGGTTGGGTTCCATTTACATTTGAAGTGATACAGGTACCTTCAAATGGTACAGGTACCGGGAATTCAGTAACAGTACCTTTTTTTCTGTACTTTACTCTCTCTGTAAAGACAAAAATGTAATTTCTGTTGTTAGAAAAAGTCAAAATTTCTCACTTTTAACACTGTTATTTATTTAGAACATTTTGTAACTTATTTAGAGCATTTTAAACACCACACACACCCTCTCCCTGCAGCCTGTCAGTCTTTCCCCAGGGCATTTGAAGGTGTTGTTTGGGCCTCAGAGGAAGCAAATGTGATATCCTTCCTGTTAAGCTGTTGTTGTCATTACTACCACAGTGCTTCACACTGTAATATTTCCTCATTAATTGTATGCAAATCACAAATATTTTTTTTCATACTAAGATTTTGGACAGTGATGGCATGCAAATATCATCAGGTAAGGAATTTCAGAAGCAGCCAGTGGCTGAGTGTTGGCTAAATGTTGAGCTAATGTCAATCAAGAAAAAAAGCACTCTTATTTCTATCAACAACTTGTCCAACTAGCTAATTGATAATCCGAGGACCCGATAAAGTTGTCAGTCCCTTACTTGAAGTTTTGTTGTTCATGGGGAGTTAAGTTAAAATTTTTAGGCAGTAGCTGCAGATGTGCTAACGTTAGCTGCAGCTGCTGAAGGGGACTTGGCTTTCAGACTATAAAAAGCTGAGCACGCTTTAGCTTTTGCATTTAATGTATTTTGTGTTTGGTTAGATGTGTAGCCCTGACCAGCTTGGCATTTTCACAGTTTTGTCTGCGTCGTGTTTTGAAAAGTTTAACTACATTTCAGCTCGCGTTTGCCCTCACTTGCTGTGACTTGAACAAGCTGCAGTGGTGACATCAGTCTCTTTTTTTCTCTCTGTACTCTGTCAACCAGACATGCTCTCACTGATTGATTTCAAATGAATCGGTACTCGGTAGTACTAATGTAATTAGGTTGGTACCTGTGAAGGTCGGTACCCAACCCTTCTTGCAATATAAAACGTTGTTAGGGATCACCACTACAACATCACATTCAGTTCTTTGCAATACATTTTCAAAATGAACATTTATATAGATGATACATAGAAACATTTTAATACCAAGCTGTTGATAGTGATCTAACTTTAGGTCCAGTCATTCAGTAAACTTGTTTGTCATCATTGTCTTGGTCTCCAGATGAGGTGCGTACAGGGACCTACCGCAATTGTTCCACCCTGAGCAGCTGATAACAGGAAAGGAGGATGCTGCCAACAACTACGCCCGTGGTCACTACACCATCGGCAAGGAGATCATTGACCTGGTTCTGGACAGGACTCGTAAACTGGTAAGACAATCCAAGAGTGCTGATGGTGCTTATTTCTAGTGCATTAAACTCTTCTTTGCTCAACTAAATGATTAAATTATTTGTGAATTAATTTTTATACATTCTATTTTACTATTCCAGGCTGATCAGTGCACTGGCCTGCAGGGATTCCTCATCTTCCACTCCTTTGGTGGAGGCACTGGCTCTGGTTTCACCTCCCTGCTGATGGAGAGACTCTCTGTTGATTATGGTAAAAAGTCAAAGCTTGAGTTTGCAATCTACCCAGCCCCCCAGGTCTCCACAGCTGTAGTGGAGCCCTACAACTCCATCCTGACCACCCACACCACCCTGGAGCACTCCGACTGCGCCTTCATGGTTGACAATGAGGCCATCTATGACATCTGCCGCAGGAATCTTGATATCGAGAGGCCAACTTACACCAACCTGAACAGGCTCATTGGCCAGATTGTGTCTTCGATCACAGCCTCACTTCGCTTTGATGGAGCCCTGAATGTTGACCTGACGGAGTTCCAGACCAACTTGGTGCCCTACCCTCGTATCCACTTCCCTCTGGCCACCTACGCTCCGGTCATCTCTGCTGAGAAAGCCTACCACGAGCAGCTGTCTGTCGCTGACATCACCAACACCTGCTTTGAGCCAGCCAATCAGATGGTGAAGTGTGACCCTCGTCATGGTAAATACATGGCCTGCTGTCTGCTGTATCGTGGCGACGTGGTGCCCAAAGATGTCAACTCTGCCATCGCCGCCATCAAAACCAAACGCACCATCCAGTTTGTGGACTGGTGCCCCACAGGCTTCAAGGTGGGCATCAACTACCAGCCTCCAACGGTGGTTCCTGGAGGAGACCTGGCCAAGGTCCAGAGAGCTGTGTGCATGCTGAGCAACACCACAGCCATTGCTGAGGCCTGGGCCCGTCTTGACCACAAGTTTGACCTCATGTATGCCAAGAGAGCCTTTGTCCACTGGTATGTTGGGGAGGGCATGGAGGAGGGAGAGTTTGCAGAGGCTAGGGAGGATCTTGCTGCCCTGGAGAAGGATTATGAAGAGGTTGGTACTGACAACATGGGAGAAGAGGATGAAGGAGAGGAATACTGACTTGGCCTGGGTAGATGGCCTGGGTAGACTTGGCCTGCATTTAAGCCAAAGTAATCTGATACTTACTGACAATTGATACCTTATTTTACAAAGGGGCTTACAGTTTTTTGTAGTGAAGAAAAGTACGAATAAACCAACAAAACTAAAATCAAAACAAACCTTCAATCTTAACTGAACATCTTCAAGCTTGAAAATATGAAGACTGCATTTCACTGAACCATTAGTCATGGTACTGTGTAAAAACGCTGTATTTGCATTCAAAGTTAAGAAACTTGTCAACAAATCTATCTTGTTTTGGGCCTTTAAACATCTTTTCTCTTTGCTGTATCACACTGAGAAACTTAGACCAAACCCTTTCTTTTGTGCACCTCCCCCCACTATCCTCTCCCATGTGGAATGTAAGTTATGAAAGGGCTCCTATGTCAGTTTCTATATACCATTCAGCTGTGACTCTGTGAGAGCGGGAGAGGGAGAAAATAACTGACTAACTCACTGACTGGTGTTGTTTGTGTAGCTCATACTCAGACAGTGGCCTGCAGCAACAATAGGATCCCAGTTACGTGTGAATCACAGCTCTGTGATCCTAAAAGGGCTGATGAAAAGTTGTACTGAAGACAAGCAGAAAAGTGGCCTTGACATTTCTCAAAAGTTTTCTTTGTTTTTAATCTTTTACATTTCAATGGCGTGTTAATTTCCAATGTAATGTTTCTCTGTGCATTCTGAACCTGCTCATTAAACTAACATTCTGCATATTTCCGTCTCATTTGTGTCATCTTAGCACATTAATTAAAAGGACTTACTTTACCTACCATTAAAGCATATGTCTTACATATGTGTGGTGATTAAGAATAGAGAAACTAATATTCTACTCTCTTCCATATTGATTTTGCATTTTTATTCATTTAATGATTTAATATAGACACAGAGTGGACTGTGTCTGGTGTTGATGAGTGTGTGGGTGGAAATGCATGCATAAAATAAGCATAATGATTCTCCTAGCCCACAGTCCTTGTTAAATGTATGCATAATCAGGTTTTGGGAGTAACAGATTACATATAATGGAATTATATATTCCATTACAGTCACAGAAAAAAGACAATCAGATTACAGATACATTTAAATTGTGATTATTAGCAGGATTACAATTTTAAAAGATTTTAAAATCAAGAATGATATACTACCATGTGCAGCCGCAGTCTTACAGTCATTATCACTTTACTATTCATTCATTATTACGTCCTCTTATGGGTGGAAATTTCAACATTATTTTCAACTGCTAACGTTAGCTACAAAGACCAACTTTAGCTACACAGACCAACTGCTAACATTAGCTACACAGACCAGCCACTAACATTACACAGACCAATTACTAACTTTAGCTACAAAAAAAAAACCCTTAAGTAACACAGATAGACTGCTAACATTAGCCACAAAGACCAACCACTAACATTAGCAACACAGACAAACTGCAAACCTTTGCTACATAGACCAACTGCTAAGTTCAGCTACACGGATCAACTGTTAACTTTAGCTAGACAGACCAGCTGCTAATGTTAGCTAAACAGACCAACACTAACTTAGCACACACCATTAACATCAGTTATCCTGTTAGCTAGCTAACCTCTCAATACTACTACTACGACTGAAAATATTGTGGGACTGTAGGTGGTGATGCTGGTGACCATGATGGTGTGTGGTAAAAAAAAAAAGAAGTCTCAGAATAAGTTCATGTCAGTTTACTTTAAGTTTGAATGTGAAGTGTGACCAGCATAGTTTGTAACTTACATTTAAATGCACATGATTACAGCTAGGAATATCTTGAGAAACAATTAAGAAAAACATCAACAGCCTAGCATACTATTAGGCTGAAGAGATTCCCCATATTTGGTATTGAGGCAATCCAAAAGTAACAGTAAGTAATCAGGTTACATTAATTTAATACTGTGATACTTTAATTACATGACTGACTACATTTTTTCTCTGAAAATATTTTTAAAATAACCCTAACAACTCTGTATTTTACACTGTATGTTGGTAAATCCTCAGGGATTTTTGCATGCATTCCCCATCATAAAAATTGTAATTAAACAAACTAAATCACTGCAAATGATCACAGTCACATACAAACACAAGATGAGAAAATAGGGGAAAAGTGATAATAGATAAAGTGGTTTATATTTGCACACATAAGCATGTAAATCTCAAACTGATAGACAAAGCAGATAAATGTAAGGGCGGATAGCATGACCGACAGTGTTAGTGACTTCCCTCTTTTTTTTTCAAACTGCTACTCCCTCCCGCCAATGAGCTCTGCAGCTGCTGGCTGTGCTCTCCAGCCTGCCCCCTCCACATCCTTGCCTATATAAACGCTGACTCTCCCTCTCCTCCGCACTTCTTCCTTCTGTCTGAATCCTCAACGTCAGTCGAAAGGACGAGCAGACAAAATGGTGAGTAGCTGCTCCACTGATGACGTAGCCTTGAAATTTCAACTCTCTCTCTTTTTTTTCCCCTTCAGCCTGCCTTTGTCTCTGTTTCTTAGCATTAGATGGATTAAACAGCTGGGCCTCTTTAATGCTCACAAGGCCTCTGCTGTGGAGTTGAAGGTTACTAACACAAAAGGAGCTTTAATCCTATTAAGTGACTGTAGTGTTGAGTTGGATTTATGTAATGAAACTTTTTGGGGCATGTCTGTTGAGAATTCACTGCGACTAATACAGGAAAGATAGTTACATGTGACTACAGGGCTCCATAAGTCATTTCTGTACTGCTGAACAATCTAGGTCAGATGACAGACACTTTATGAGTTTGACTTCCTTGTAATTTTCATACTTTGTTATGTGCTACAGCCAGTCATAAAGCAGGAAACACATGAAACTTAAAGAAAAAAACTGAAGTCTTAATCATGTTTGCTGAGGACTTACAGTAATCTTCACAAAGGAGTGATCGGGGTAATCGTGGCAGTGGGGGATGGATAGAAAAGAGCAGAAAAAAGAGGAGTGGTCTGGCCTAGGCCGTATGAGTTAGTTGGCAGCCATTTTGCAGCTGTTAGGAGTTTTTGGTTTGAGAGAGATGTGGAGAAAGAGAGGGAGGGAGCCATCCCTGACTGTTACACAGCACTATGCAGCTGGACAGGATGGGGGAGGGGGAGAGGAGGAGGAGGAGGAGAGAGGCACAAAAGGGGGAGGAGATGAGGAAAGGGAGGAGATCCAGGATGGTGAAGTGGGGGAAGGTTTTCACATTTTCTTGAGGCATGGCCTTCCTGTCTGTCTGCCACATAGTTCCTTACTTTGTATGCTCCACATGTTTGGGAGGGGAACTCCATAAAACTGGTTCTTAGGCAGAAGGGAGGACTTTCACAACTGCATTTCTTCTGTGGCTTTTTCCAGCCCACATTTGCTGGGTTCTACTGGTACAACCCAAAGTTCTGACTCTGGTTCGCCTGAGGTCAGCATTCGGCAGTCAACATTTCTTTGCCAAATGAGCTATTTCCTCAACATCCCAACAAAAATAGACAAAAATCCATACTCTTCCTCTACCCTGTCGTGCTAATTGTCCATCTAGATTGTTTGACGTGAGTTGCAGAGTTTTGGAGATATCTCCATGTCCGCTTTCTCTCCGGTATAATGGAACTAGATGGCACTTGGCTTGTGGTCCTCTAAGTGCCAAAAATACACATTTGAAAAATTCAACACCAGTGTCTCTTTCCCGAAATTGTGACCTGCTTACACAAATGAATCCACAGGCCTTGTTGAAAACAGTTTTCATTTTGGAACTTATGTCTTTCTAGTACAAAGAATATATTTAGTTCCTACATGAAACTGCTCACAAAAGGAATTGTGGATTATCTTGAGTAACTGAGTCATGATTTTAGGACACTAGTTTTGAATTTTTCCAAATGTATCTTTTGATGGTTTGAGCACCACTAGCATTCTATTGGAGAGAAGGCAGACATCTCTATGGCCGATATCTCCAAAATTCTTTTTCCCTTTAAGTTTGAAGAAACAACATGGCTGCCATGGAGCAAAAATGAAATATACTGGATATTATTCTTTGTTCTGAATTTAAATAACATGAAACTACTCAACTAAACATACCTGTGAGCTGACACACAATGATGCACACTGTAAAAGTCCTCAATTGTGAATGCATTAGCCAGTTTTAATGGAAGTAAACGACCACACCAAACACACCAAGGCCTATAACTATAACTCTAAAAAATATAATTCCAAAATTGTCCTAACTCATGTGGATGGGGGAGTCCATAAGCAGTTAGTCATGGGTCAGGCAATAAACCAAATATAGTAATACTTGCATTTGACTAATAAATCTATGTTTGATAATGTATTAGTTGGCTGCCTCCTTTAACCAACCTGTCTCCCCTCTTTTTATTCAGCGTGAGTGTATTTCTATGCACGTCGGCCAAGCCGGAGCCCAGATGGGCAATGCATGCTGGGAGCTGTACTGTCTGGAACATGGGATCCAGCCAGACGGACAGATGCCCAGTGACAAGACTATTGGAGGAGGAGATGACTCCTTCAACACCTTCTTCAGTGAGACTGGAGCAGGAAAGCACGTTCCCAGAGCCATCTTTGTCGACCTGGAACCCACCGTCATCGGTCAGTAATTTGTAGAGTGTAAATAAATTTTATAATACTTTAACATTACTTTTGTTTGTTGTTTCCATATCATTTGCTTGATTTTAGTTGTGCAACTAACACCCAAACCTAAGATCCATGAACCAAACTGATTTTTTAACTTATAATTTTAAAACATAAGGTATACTGTATGTACGCTGATGATACTCTATACTTTCTCTTAGAACAAAGTACTACAGCTTAAATTCTTTAAAGATGTAACTATCTGAAAAAATATTTTTGAATCATTCATACCACATGGACATTAGCGTTTACTCTTGTTTTCAATTGTTCCTTTCATAGATGAGGTGCGCACAGGAACCTACCGGCAATTGTTCCACCCTGAGCAGCTGATTACAGGAAAGGAAGATGCTGCCAACAACTACGCCCGTGGACACTACACCATCGGCAAGGAGATCATTGATCTGGTTCTGGATAGGACTCGTAAACTGGTGAGAGTTTAGCATGGTGGACAGGTTTAGCATTTGGACAGGGTTGTCTTTTGGTTCAACAAGATTTAGTGCTTCAAATCTTGTTCAAGATTAAAAACTGATGAAAAGTGAATCCAGTTTTAGAAGAAACGGCCAGAATGGTGATTTTCATGTGGTTTTATATATTTTGAGATTGTGCAGCTGGAGTTGGATTTTAAGTAATCAAAGCAAAATTTCCTTTCAGGCTGATCAGTGCACTGGCCTGCAGGGATTCCTCATCTTCCACTCCTTTGGTGGAGGCACTGGCTCTGGTTTCACCTCCCTGCTGATGGAGAGACTCTCTGTTGATTACGGAAAGAAATCAAAGCTTGAATTTGCCGTCTACCCAGCCCCCCAGGTCTCCACAGCTGTGGTGGAGCCCTACAACTCCATCCTGACCACCCACACCACCCTGGAGCACTCCGACTGCGCCTTCATGGTTGACAACGAGGCCATCTACGACATCTGCCGCAGGAACCTTGATATCGAGAGGCCGACTTACACTAACCTGAACAGGCTCATTGGCCAGATTGTGTCTTCGATCACAGCCTCGCTTCGCTTTGATGGAGCCCTGAATGTTGACCTGACGGAGTTCCAGACCAACTTGGTGCCCTACCCTCGTATCCACTTCCCTCTGGCCACCTACGCTCCAGTCATCTCTGCTGAGAAAGCCTACCATGAGCAGCTGTCTGTTGCTGACATCACCAATGCTTGCTTCGAGCCAGCCAATCAGATGGTGAAGTGCGATCCTCGTCATGGTAAATACATGGCCTGCTGTCTGCTGTATCGTGGTGATGTGGTGCCCAAAGATGTCAACTCTGCCATCGCCGCCATCAAAACCAAACGCACCATCCAGTTTGTGGACTGGTGCCCCACAGGCTTCAAGGTGGGCATCAACTACCAGCCTCCAACGGTGGTTCCTGGAGGAGACCTGGCCAAGGTCCAGAGAGCTGTGTGCATGCTGAGCAACACCACAGCCATCGCTGAGGCCTGGGCCCGTCTTGACCACAAGTTTGACCTCATGTATGCCAAGAGAGCCTTTGTCCACTGGTATGTTGGGGAGGGCATGGAGGAGGAGAGTTCTCTGAGGCCAGAGAAGACATGGCTGCCCTGGAGAAGGATTATGAAGAGGTTGGCACTGACAGCATGGGAGAGGAGGATGAAGAGGGAGAGGAGTACTGAAGGGCCAAACATCATGCGGGCTTGACCATCACCCATTCCAAAAGTTATCATGAACGCAATACATTCCCAGCAATATTCTGATAACCTGTGGTGATATCAGTATTATAAATAAAAAGTTCTCACGAATCTTTTAAATGAACTTGTGATCATTCCTAAACTTTTCCAGCATAGCTTTACCACATAGCATTACCGCAACACCTAACTAGCCTTAAAGACTGATAAATGTTTTATGCTGAATCATCTAGTGATCTCAGAGTAATAAACTTTGCATTTATCTTTTACAACTCTGATAGATTATACTTGCTTTTCAGAGAGCAAACTAATATCATTAGCACTGGTGAGATTTACCAGGATTACGGTCTACAAAAGGTAGGTGTATAAAATATTTGGGCAAAATAAAATCATTAGTGGTGCCCAAAGAAGTATTTTCATCAAAGTAAACATAGACAATACATTTTGTTATATTTCCTATTCAAAGAGTGGATTTTTCCAGCCGTGTTTTGCCGGATTGCAGGTTGTATTTATGCAGCTCCCATTCATTTAAGGAGGAAATTCCATCTTCCTTTGCCAATTTCCTGCCTTTTTGTACCATGTTGATAATTAGCCACAAAGCATACAATGGGTTGGGCTGGCCTTATATCTGGAGTTGCTTTCCTCAGCCACAAGATGGCAGCAATGTGGCCAGTTAGTACAGTTGTGTGAGTTGGTTTAGTCCATAGACTGTACATAAGGAGGTTCAGTCCTATTACACATGACCAGTCCAAATACCTATGTCATTACATGAGGCCATCATGTGATCCTTCTGACCATATGAGTCACACAGTGAACTACAAACCTACTTTCCGGTAAGTTACACTACTAAATATAAGTGCTGAGTCACTCGACCATGAATCTACAAAGGGGTCGATTCTTGGCTGACTGCGTATTATGCCGGACACATCTGCAGTTATAACCAGTAGTGGAGGGAGTTTTCAGTTCATTTACCAAAGTAAAAGTATTAGTATCATTGGGTAAAAATACTCCACAGTCATGTACACAAAATTTTAAGTACAGACGTATTCTAAGTAAAATGTACTTTAAGTATCAAAAGTAAAAGAACCATTCATGATTATTATAGGCCTATGTCCTTATGTCATTTGATTGTTGTTACTTCAGTGATGGAAAGAGATCTGAATATCTGTACTCAACTACAAGTACTGGTACATTGCTGAAATACTGTAGTTAGTACTGGTGTTATTCTTTTCTTCCTCTAAAGTATTATTGATGTTTAATGCATTATCAGTAGAAGGCATTCAATCAAAAGTGGTTTCAGTTTCTCCAAATCTTGAGTTTAAATTACTCCCAACTCCTGTGCTGTTCTGAGCAGTGGTCACAATCATCTCTCCAAACCTGTGCCTGCTGCATTGTTTGTTTTTTCATCCATATGTCATGGTTTTCAATTGAAGGCCTAAGTTTGAATTATGATTTCAAAAGTAATGAGGAAGATAACATAGTGCAACGCATACATACAAGTAAAACTGCAGACTTGTTGTAATTTGTTATTTCCAACCCGGCTTATAACAACAACGGTGACAGAAACATCTTAAGATCTTAGCTCATCAAGGTTGAGATAATTCTAAATACTTACATCCTTGGATGCTCCAGTGTAATGAATCAAATTTTATAAATTGACCCCATGATTGTATGTAAAACAGGGGTCTATATGTTTTTCAGGCCAAGGAGCTGATTGAAAGACAGCGCAGAGATCCCCTGCTGCATATGTATGCTTTAAATGGGCTGTTTCAAGGTTTCTCTCATATTTGCTTTCTCTGTAAGTCAGTGGTGGTTGTAGCATGGCTAATGTTGGTGTGAAGGTATGTCAGACTCCACTCGTTAAGTTACAAAATGGTCTGTTGTGCCTCACAGGTATCTACTTGGGATAAAAATACAGCTAACTGGCCAATACGTTTCAGCAATACATAGTTAACTACAAAGTAGTGTGCTGTTGTGTACAGATGCTGTACAATAATGTCGTAGGTTAGCTTGCTCACTTGATTGTACAAAATACCCTTTTTAAATGGCTTAAATGTGTGTTTTTTTTTTTGGTGTTTTTTAATTTTTTTCAAATAGACTCATTTATCTTTGCTAATGCTTTGTTGGGTTCATGTTGATGTGCTTTTCACACAGTTTAGCTAGCTCACACGATTATATGAGGATGCATGTGTGGCCTTTTAAAATGGATAAAAGTTTGTTTTTATTTTCTTTTTTTTAACAAATAGGGTGATTTATCTTAGCTAATTATTTGTTGGGTCCATGTTGAATAACCCGAAAAAAAAAAAAAAAAAAAAAATTAAGTACAACAGCGGAAACACCAAACTTCAAGTGCGCAGTACTTGAATAAACTGTATAGACAAAATTTAACCTTTGCATTAGAGAACTACCTAAATGCGTTGGATAACGGTTTTGAAACTCAATTAAATTTGTAAATATCGGTGAACAGATGTGATAATTTTCTTTAAATGTCTAACCTGAATGGCTGACCACAGTAGGTATCCTTGGTAACCATCAGAGTCGGTCGGTTTTGAAGTGTAACCGTGTTATCGCTGAGCAACAGGCAGCCGTTAGTTTAAATTCAGGGCTGGTCCGGTGACGTATCTCACGAGCTTGTTCTAGACGTTCTATTTTTTTCCCTCTCAGCTGAGAGTGACGTAGCGCGTGCGGCTAACGTTGGAGCAGCTCTGGGGGCAAACAGGGCTGACTGTCCGCCTGTTTTCCCGGTGTGGGGGGGGGAACCCGTGGAGTTAGACCGCAGAGGCGGGCGGGTACACTGCAGACATATTGTGCTTGTCGGGGAATAATTGTGTCGGGGCGGCGGAGAAGGAGGACCCAAGAAGAAGAAGGAGGCTGTCACGAAGAGAGGGGGGGAGCGGTATCATAACTAATTCATTGTCGCTTCAACCCGCTGGACAGACGGCTGAACTGCTCACTAATCAGGCTGAGACCCACAGACGGTAGGTCCGTAGCTTCAGCTGGTCGTGACGAGTTGTGGCTGCTGCAGCTTATCAGACGCTGTCCAGCTTTGACCATAACAGGGAACAGCGTGTCAACCGAACATCAGATAATGTTAACGTTACCGTGAATAATGTTAAAGTCACGTACCTGCGCCTGCAAGTGCATCTGCCAGTGTGTGTGTGATGTGTGTGTGAGTGTGTGTGAGTGTGTGTAGGCCTGCTGTCCTGTCAGCAGCAGTTGTCAGATGCCATGAAGCCAGAAATAACATAGTAATAATACTTGTGTGCGCGCATGGTTATTCCCGAGGGGGGGGCCACAGAAAGTTAAGTTTAGTTATTTTACCTCAGTTTGGAAGTCCTCCCCCCCCCTCCTCAGAAACTGTTGTGGTCCTCTAATGAGATTGGCATGGGGGGGGGGGGGTTTAGCAACGCATGCTGACTCTGTGGCTATTATGGAACCAGTGACTGTGTAGTGAGCTGTTATCATGTCAGGCCATATGTTGATGCAGTTTTAAGAACCTGTGCTGTTAGAATAAACATGTTATTTTATAAAGGTTTAAAAGAAAAAAAATGTACTTTGCTGCAAACAAACAAAACAAAACAATGGCGACTTTGCAGATACAACACTGATTGAGACAGGACAGACAAATAGAAAAAAATGTCAAATTTTGATATGATTTGAATTATGCAACCAAAACATTTTAACCTTATAGCACATTAAGGACTTACCGATACCAAAAAACTCATGGTGCAGTAACACGACAATAAAAAGTCCACAATATGATATGACAACTTTATTAAATAATAGATTTCATGTTTTGTTTGTATAAAATTTGTTGTTCTTTTAAACTTTAAGTTCTTCTGTTTTCCTTCTTTAAATAAAATAGAATAAAATGTGCAAAGAACTTCTCATTCATTTTTTGTGTGTAACATTTAAAGAAAGTTTTACCTCACAGTACAACTGCTATACCATAAAGTTTTGTTTGTGAATCAGTCAAACTAACTTTTTGTGATTTTGACAAATAAACTGGAAACTTGTAGTTATTAAATCACAACTATTTAATAATTATAATCACAAACAAATTCACCAAAAAACAAAACAGAACTGTGCAATCTGCCTAGCATTGTTCACAGAATGCCTCATATTTGGGTTAAAATGCTCCGCAAACCATTTTCTCCACACTGATTGTTTATGAGTTCTGGCCACATAAGTGAAGCTTAGATTTACAGATGAAACAATAATTGGTTTCACAATAAACTGCGCTAAGTTTCCTGACGATAAGTTTTACCATTTCAGATTTTAATCATCGTGATAACTGTGTTTGATTACCGTTCTTTGAAAAACTCACTGTAAATGCTGTCCAGCATCAACTGAAGTTAGTAACAGCCTCCCAGACTCGGCACAGCAGCAACATGGGTTTGTTTCGCATCAATGAACTTTAGAACATTTTTGCTAAACTTTATGTGGCTTTAATAAAATTATGTTATGTTAACTCAGCAAGTCTGACATCAGCACAAGTCAAAAACAATCTGAGTAGCTCTATTTCAGTTAACACGTTAATTTCAGCAGCCTGGTCTTGATTAGTAGTAAGTTGAAATAACTTGATGATTTTTGAAATGTAAATGAACTCACTTCTTCAGCATTTTAAATTTATTCCATTCGAGCTTTTCAACTGGCAGAAGATCAGCTGAAGTGAATTTCATTTACTGTGAAGTGTAAAGGAGATTAAACAAATATTATTGTCAGATAAACACTTATTAATACTGGCCACACGGGTGTTTTCAATTACTCTGACAGATTAGCTCTCTGCTCAGGTTAAAGCTGGGCAGAGTATGCTGGAAATTACATGATGCCACCAAACAACATGTATGAATAGTAGAAGTTGAGATGTATCAAAACTAACAGGATAATGAGGGAGATGTCAATCACGTTTTGTCTCAGCATGCCCACACAGTGCAGAGAAAAGGTCTAAACAGGCAAAATAAGTGAAAACACTTGTCTGGATTATAGATCCTTGAATTCTAAAATTGGAAATGACATGTTTCCACAATTAACACTTACAGAATGATAAACATCTATGTTTATACGACAGATTTCCTTCTTCAGCCATTCCTCAGACAGCTCCTGTTGTATACAGCCACTTGTCTGCAAATTAAATAAATAATGAGCACAGAGCTGTTTCTTCTCCTTTTTAGGATTTTAGGAAATACCATCGATACCAAGGCTTCCATTCTTTTTGCTGTCGGAATGCAGAACGTTGTGCGTCCAATCAGAGTTGGGTATATTCTCAACAGGAAACTCAGCTGTGTTTTATTTTCAGGGGTGTTGTGGTGAGGAGTGACAGGAGGCAACATGGTGGACTATTATAACATCCTGGGAGTGTCCAAAACAGCCACTCAGGACGACATCAAGAAGGCGTGAGTATCCTGGGAGTCTGTCTAAAGTATTCTTCACGCACATTCATAAACAATAAAGCAGTATTTCACCTGATTATAAAACACTGTCAGATTATACAAGCCTTGAAAATATGACCCCCCTCAACATGAGCAGTGTTTTAGTTTATGTGTCTGGTTGTTGTGAACTTTAGACCACATTTGAATTTTATTTCAACATTCTTGTTCAGAACATGTACAAAAAAATGACAAAATACCAATATCTCATCATACATTTTAACTAAACAAGTTTTACCTTTCTCTTTTAATTGTATTTAAACATGTATTTATATTGCCTTATGAGCCTTTTACATGTTGTTTTGATGCCTTTAACGTAAAGTACTTTGAATTGCCTTGTCAAAATGTGCTATACAAATAAACTTTCCTGCCATGCCTTGGCTAATATGCATTTCTCAAAAATATGGAGTGATGTCTTGGGGTTTCCAAGGTTCTCCATAGTGCATTTTTGTTGTCGTTCTTGAAGAGACCATAGTATTAGTGCATGTTTTTATCTATATTACGGTTGCGAATTGTAGCACTTTCCTTAGTCAATCATTGGTAACATAAACAATCAGTTAAGCGATTAATGCCTACAAAAAAACAAAAAACAATTCTATACGTAACAATAGAAAATGTCTTTTTAATTCCTCGATCAAAGCTTTATTTCCGCAGTTTCTTTTTTTACTTGTATGTGTGAGTCATTATTGTGAGTTTGTGTTTGTGTTGTGTGTTCAGTTACAGGAAACTGGCTCTGAAATGGCATCCAGACAAAAACCCAGACAACAAGGAGGAGGCAGAGAAAAAGTTCAAAGAACTGTCTGAGGCCTATGAAGTCCTGTCTGACAGTAAGTCTGGACAGTGTGTATGTCTATATATATTTGTGTGTGTGAGTATGTGGTTGTGTGTGTGTTGGGCCATATGAGATAACTGGCGGTTGATCTGTATTGATGCTGTGAGTTATGGATCTGAATCTCTGTGTGATGATGTCAAACTCCTCAGAGAGAAACTTCATTCATTGAATCCTTAAATCTGATACTCTTATTTAAATTTAATCTGTAAGAAAAAAAGCTATAAATGTTTTGTTGTCTTTAGGTTTTTATTCCATCACTAAACTGTGCTCTGCTCTGTTCTTCTACTACAGAGAGTAAGCGTGATGCATATGACAGATTTGGAAATGACAGAATGCCACACACAGGTAAATAAAAACCCACTGCAATGTCATACTGAGATATTATTGCACCCAATATAGTAATAATAATGAAATCATGAATGGTGGCAACTTCTAATGGCTAAATTTTACGATTGATAGTGTGTTTTAAGGTTTTTTTTTTCTCACCCTTTTTCTCTTTTCCCTATTTTTCCCCCATCCTTTTCTCATCCCTCCCGCTCCTCTGCACCTTCCATTTCACTCACCTTTCCCCCATTCTGGCCCCTGATATGTTTTCCTCCACCCACTCTTTCTCTTGTGTGGTTGCTCTCCGCCCATCTTAACCCAATGTCTTAATTTCTTAGGTACCTCAGCTCAGACTTTTCTTCAGACTTCCCAGGATTCACCTTCACATTCCGCAGCCCAGATGAGGTGTTCAGAGAGTTTTTTGGTGGCCAAGATCCCTTTGCTAGCTTCTTTGGTAAGTCATACACAATATATATGGGGATGTATGAGTTTGATACAAAGGTAGTCCAGGGTGGAGAATATGTGGGGCATGCACAGCTGTACACAGTTAGGGCATGCACCTATACTTAAGTGACAAAAAAATATCAATTTCGCTTTTTGCCTAGCAACTTCAGGGCAGACAAAGAAACTGGAGAGAAAAGGGACAAAAGGACACAGGGCCTGACACTGAAATAAAATCAGAAATTGTCCATAAATATATTCATATAAAACAGGAAGCACTAAAATCCAATAAAAAGAGATCTATCCTGTTTGTCCAGTGTAGTAATACAATTGATCTGGAGTTACTGGGTCACATGACATTAAAGCTATTGAAAAAAACTGGAATCATTTTCTATTCAAATATTTATGTAAAAATACATGATTACACATTAGCAATCAAAATAAATGTTTGATTGTTATTTTTTAATCATAGGTGTCACTGATATGGGCAAGTCGGCATTAAGATATTGAAAATAACATTTGGTTTTGTGTCATTTAACCATAATTTATTGACAGCTGTAGTTACTATGTGTCAACACAGAGTCTCTTCAAAACAATTACAACATCAGGCCACTGATGCACCATTTAGGTGGGTTGTACTCAGGCAATTAGGAGGTCCAATGTCCAAGTGAGATCTACGTTTTTAGTTGATTTATTCTTAAGTCAAAAGGAAACATGTTCATCATGCTGCCTTCCTCTTTGCTCTGCTAAAAAAAAAAACATATTCCTTCATGGTGCTATGACCTGACATTGACACACCTACAACCTTTATCCCTATGTGCCTAATCTGGTGCTTAGTGCCCCTAGTGCCTTCAACAACAAACAACAAAAACAAATAAATGCAAAAATAACAAATAATAATCAAACTAATGAAATAGCTCTAAGTGAACTGTCAGGAGTTCATGCAGCTTTTCATGATTCTAAATTATTTGTCAAAATTATCTGTCAAGTACCAGATACTGAAGTTCAATATCCAGTCTTATTTACTGTGACCTAAGTTAAAGCAATATTCCACCATTACATGATAACCCACTCAGTAGGTACTCACCACCTATGCCGAGTGATGATGGGTGAAGATCTTCAGTTCACAAAACAATCCTGGAGTTTCAGCAGAAAACAGGGTTGCAGCCTCATCCAGTACAATGGCAGTGAATGGAGACCACGGATAAAACGTTAAAAAAAGAACACAAAACAAACACAAAATGTCTCCATCCTGCTTGTGTGGTGTAATCCAAGTGTCCGCGAGCCGCGACATTAAAATTAACCGCAAAAGACGCCATTTACGCCATGTTTTTAGCTGAAATGTCAACTGTAGCATGTAGCCGTTAGGATGTAAACATGGCGTTGATCTCGCGAGACTTTGTTTTGTGTTCTTTTTTTAACGTTTTATCCGTGGTCTCCATTCACTGCCATTGTACTGGATGAGGCTGCTACTCTGTTTTCTGCTGAAACTCCAGGATTGTTTTGTGAACTGAAGATCTTCACCATCATCACATCGGCATAGGGGTGAGTACCCTACTGAGTGGGTTATCATGTAATGGTGGAATATCGCTTTAACTTAGCTTTCATTATAAACACACATTTAGAAAGAAATTGGAAAATGTGTCATTCCCCTGTTGCATCCACACTCAGGTGAGGCATAATGTGCCAGCAGAGCAGTTGCTGATGAAAGGCATAGTAGTTTTGGCATAAAAAAAGCCTTTAGCCCCAGTTTTTTTGTCAAGTTTCAACAAAGGTGGCGACCAGAAGTACAAAGCTGGCCTGCCTTTGAGTTAGATAGGCAGGGAAAACCCTGTATAATCGAAGTAACTGGTGCTTTGTCATTTGTCATTTTTGTCATTTCTGAATTATTATTTTATTATTATTATTTTTGATAAATGCCCCCTGACACCTGTTTACTGACTGACTTTGGGAGCCCACTTTTCCTGCTTGGGGAAAACCTCCCTTTTTCTATTCTGTCACTTGGAGCAATGATTAATTACACACAAAAACTACACATGAGACCTTAAAACAGAAGATTGTTTGATAAAAGTCTAACCTCTTAGTTACTGACATTATAAAAACCTTTTGTAATATTGCATTGCACCTAACAGTCAGTAATTAAGTGATTATGAGAGTCTCTTTTTCTTTCTCTCTAGATGACTTCTCATCCTTTGGAGGCTCGTCGTCTCGCCTCGGCCCCAGTCGGTTCTTTTCTTTTCCTTCAGCGGGAGGTAAACAGTTAAATACTTTATGAGGAAAGTTGCGTTGTGAATACAGTATATCCTGCGCAGTGTTAAAAGCACTGGCCCAGTTCTGTTGTTTTAGCAGTATACACAACATAAACAGCAGCAGAGAGGGCAGCTAAAAAGCTGATAGATGGTAGTTCACTGAAATATGAGGGAGGTGTGTTTTTAAATTTGTCTACATTTTTGTTCAAGAGATAGAAGGTCACCAGACTTAATGGTTCATAGAAAATAAAAACATAACCACTCAAAAGTTTAACATATAATTTTTTTAAATTAGTGCAGAATGTCTCTCCATGTAGTCATATCAGCATCACTCATGCTTCAAACTACTCCAAACTACTAACTCACTGATGAAACACATATAATCATATTTAATAGATTTTGTGGACAAAACACAATTATCATTATTTTCTCATACTGGGCCGGCTCGCTGTGCATTTCTACCCACTTAAATTCACACTTTATGTCTGGCAGTAACGCAGGAGTGGTGGGAGACTGATGCTCTGTAATAACACATTCACATTAATCTCTCTGTTGTGTCCTATCTTTTCCTCTTCTTTCCTTTCCTGTCCTTCAGTTGATTTCACCTCTTTCTCCTCTTCCTTGGGTGGTCTGGATGGGATGGACAGCATGGGTGGAGGGATGAGCAACTTCAAATCAGTTTCTACCTCCACTCGCATTGTAAATGGCAAACGCACCACCACCAAGAAGTATGTAACGCCATCCTTAGAAAACTTACTCAACCTGGGAAACAGTAGTGAAACTAGGAACTAACTAACATTAACACTGGTGTGCAGCTCCACACACTGTATTTTCTGATCTGGAAAGTATTTTTACATTTCTATTTTGTTATCTTGTGTAGGATGTGATGGCATTTTACATGCTAATGTTATATAACTGCCAACTGGAAGATACAACAAGAGTTAATCTGTGTGACAAACTGATTTTCTTCCTCTGTGTTTTGAATTTTATTTGAATGCAACTGAATTTGAAACTTTTTCTTTTCTAGGGTTATATTTTGCTTTCTGTTATTTATTCATTTTAGCTACACACTATTATTTATTTTAAGTACAAAGTACAGTGATAGAGCATCATTATATCCCTTAAAAATAGTGCTACTTTTCTATAAACTTAAATTAGTGGCACTTACTTTACTGTAACCAAAAATCACATGGATATTTAATGAATTTCTTACAGGGTGACTTTTACATGATAAAGTCTGCATTTATGCTTGATAAGACACAATGAAACATAGACAAAAACAATGATGGACGTGTTTTATTCTACCATTTATCTGTGTATCTGTCTTGCCTACAGGATAAAGGAGAACGGGCAGGAAAGAATAGAGATTGAGGAGGATGGCGTGTTGAAGAAAGTCCTTATTAATGGTAAGTCCACACACTTATCTCTTAAGTTTCTTCAAACTAGTTTTGTTAACAAAAGTTGTTGAGAAACTGTTTCAGTCAATTTTAGTGCTTTAACAAAAGAAGTACTAATATAAGTACAGTATATATAAATCTTAGCAAACTTGGCAAATATCTTAAACTGAATCCCACAAATTCACCTAAACTGGCGCCACATGCAAAATAAGAGTAGTAGATCAGATCACAGCGAGTTTTCCTCATTACTCGTGCAACTTTGACTGTAGGTAATTTTGGCAACATCAGTTGTTATTGGCCTTAATTGTGTTTATTCACCCAGACCAACCAGCGGTAAGCTAATGTGCAACTAGCTCATTAGCTTACCGCACCAGCCGTGTGTGTGTGTGAGTGCGTGCGTGTGTGCGTCACCAGATTCTGTCTTTTATGTCTTTCCTTCATTCAACCCTTCTTCTCTGTACATTCCCTGAGTAATGTTGAAGTAGATTTCTCCTTCAGTCAGCGGTCGACATGTACAGACTAGTAAACAGTCTGCTGCTCACTGCCGCAAACAGGTTGAAAAGCGAGACTTTAGATAAATCTGATTTTCAATCCCAAAAACTGTGAGCTCTCCTCGCACCAGTAAATGAGTCAGTGACTCCTCCTTGCCTCCCTGCTGCAGACAGACAGACTGAGAAACAAATGTAAAGATAAATCCACTTTATAATCCCCCTAAAACTGGTAAAACAACCTCAGAGCTCCCCTCCCGTCCAGTGAACATCAGAACAGAGTCTGGTGTGACTCCAGTATTTACTCCTCCAGAAGCTCCACTCTGCCCTTGACACTTTTCTCCTTAGCGCCCCAGTGTTCAGCAGCTGTCTGTCGGCTCTGTCCGTCCCCTCGGCCCAGTCCTCAACTCAGCAAAAGCCCCGAGACACATTTTAATTTTTTCCCTCAAATTGAATATTTTGAACTCACGCAAACATACAAATTTTGTGTCTTTGCATAAACTTTTTAATCTACTGGCACAAAAAATTTGCTTCAGATTCTAATTGAACACACCATAACTATAGTTATTGTATGTTGCTGTTGCAAATACCCAACTGTGTTGTTGTGTGTTGTTCCCAGGTGTAGAGGATGAAATGGCCCTCGCGCTGGAGCTGAGCCGACGAGAGGGACAGCCCGGCCACTCGCCTCAGAAGCCACAAATCCAGCACAGATTGCCTGCCGAGCCAGACAGATCCCGCCTCAGCCAGGCCACGCGTCGCTCATTTAGCTCCGCCCCCTTCTTCAACTATGAGGCTTCAACAGGCAGCGAGGATGACGAAGACGACGAAGACCTGCAGATGGCTTTGGCATGCAGCCTGTCAGAAATGGAAGCCCAGCAGAGAGCAGCTGTTACCGACTTCATATCAGGTGCTGGGGGTGTGGGCAGAGCCATGAGGGACAAAGCTGGTGGCCGTAAAGGAGGTGGGGTTAAGATTATAAACGTGAATGTGGCTGGTGGTGAAAAGATTGTTGCAGGGGAGAAAGATGACAAGGGGCAGTTTAAAATGGGCTCAGGGGCAGGAAAGGTAACCAGTGAGCCAGGCTCCTCTTCTGAGTCACCCACGACTTCCAGCAGTACCCCACAAAGCAGTGAAGAAGAGTTTGGGCCTGGCATAAAAACTAGTGATGGCGGTGTGAAAAAGAAAAAGAAGTGTGGGTGTATGGTGTGCTAATGCAGCGTATGTGTGTGCGTGTATTTGGGATGCCTTATTCTTTTTACTTACCTCAGTGTTGTGCCTACAGCCAGACTCTAATGTAATGTGATTGCCAGACTCTTAATTTGAGACAGTGCCTCAACTGATCACAAGGCTTTCGTGCAGTCTTAACACCTCTAAAAGAGACAGGAGTCAACTTTGACAGGGTTTGTGGTGTATTTCTGTTTAATTTGCCATTGCAGCTAAAAGTTAAGCTTGTGCGTGGCAATACACAGGATTGTTTCTGAATGTTGGTAGCAATCTAAATCCCGGTACACTGTGAAAACAAAAACGTTGAGAAAACTCAACACTTTTGAACCCTAACAAAAAGTTTTACCAACTAACTTTTTTCCTTTAGATAGGCTTGAATCTCTAGAACCCCCAAAAAATGTATTTAAAAACTTGTTGAGAAGTGAAAGTGTATAATTGTTAATAATGTAATCATTTCAGTCGCAGCTATTTAATTTTTAAAGCAACCAAATTATGACAAATCACATTCACAGCTAACTGTGAACAGTTTTTAAAAAGAGCAATATGTAGCAATTGCATGTGCAAAAATGAGTATTACAGTCCAAATAGCAAGTTGGAGCCACAGGCTGCAAATTAAATAGGTTGAAATCCTGTTAAATATATGATCAGTGGTTGAGGCAAGTTGTTCCCCTCTGGCCCCTCATCCCAAGACATGGCAGAGACAGGCAGCCTGTCTCTCAACAAAAAGATTATAAGTCAGCAAAAGTTTATGAAGTTTATTTCAAAAGTTTCAAAGGGTTTGAGTTTGATTCAGAGCTCAAAAATCTAAATGTCTAGTGAAGGTAGTTGCATGGAAGTGATGAGTTTTCTCTGTTTTTTGTTCTTTTTACAGTGTATGGGCAGAGTGTTTGTGGACATGTGTGTGTGTTTGTGTGTGTGTGTGTGTGTGTCTGTGTCTCTGTGTGTTTGTGTGTGGGTCAGTTGAGACCCTGCCATAGAATTTTCTCATTCCGACTCTCAGTCAAAGGGAATGTATCAGAACTGTGTCACAAACAATAGATCAAAATCTAAAGTAGGCCACAGAACTTTCTCTGGTGATTTTCACCGTGACATAAAAACTAGTTTGATCAAAAAAGACCCCTGTTTACTGGTCGGCTGACACTACTTTCTAGAGTATGTATAGTAAAAAATTAGTTGAAGCACACACTTTGTAAATTGAAATACCTTGTAAATATGTGCAGGCTTCCAAGTCACAATCATTCAGATCAGTAGCCCAGCGTTTACACTGTTGCAAAGCTGCAATAGTAAGGGCACGTGTATCCCACGCAGCAGCCTCCGGGGCTGATAAATGAAGCAAATATGTAAGTGCCAAAAACTGCGACTGCAACTGCAACTTTATAGCAGAAATAAACATGTTTACAGCCTGGTACAAAGAACGTTTTTGGTCTCTATCGCTATTCACCCGTTCAACTGTATAGGAGTGAATTTTTATTTACATCACCTGTTTAAACTAAATTAAGGCTGAAGTTACGCTTAAGCACTTTCAGTGACAGGTGGTTACCGTCACAGATGGCTAGCCTTCTAGGTAGCTGCTTAAATCGGTCCGCCTCAGCTCCACCTCCTTGCCCATTTTTGGGTTAACCGGGAACTAGCGTCTGGACTGCCAAGATGGTGACGGCCAGAGCACGCTGTCCATATTTTATATATAATTTATGATATATCATTAAATGCGAGTAAACATCTTGGCCTTAATGCATGTTGTTATTGAAATATCCAGCTTTATGAAGTTGAAACATAAAGCACAGTGTAGAATGTGTACAGAATTGTGGCTAAACCGAAATTACAGTTAATCATAAATCTTTTATATTTTGACCCTTTTGGTGCCTTTGCATAGTTTGACTACTTTACTGTGTTTCTTTTGCGTACATTAAGACTTCAAATGTGCCAAGTCAGACAAACAAACGTATTTCAAGCAAAGTAAATATATTTTAGTCGCAGGTTTAATGGTGCGTTTCAGGTTGGACACCAGCTTTCCAGCTTTTTTGTCCAATAGAGGAACAAGTTTAACATTAGTGAGTGTTGGGAGTGTCATCAGGTGTTTTGCAGCGTGAGAGTGATTGAATTTAACTGCGTTGTGATGGTTGTGCGAATGTTTAAAAATGTGGAGCTTCGTTGCCAAATCAGTGCAATGCCTCCTCTGTAGTTTTTGTGCTGCTGTGGTGCTTTGGGGTGACAGTTTTACGTTTGTTTTTTAATCCGTCCGCCTATGTGAGCAGTGCATGTGCATCGTGGAGCCTCTTGCTTTTACTGCAGCGACACTTCCTCTAGAGAGTTGGCCTTTCCGTGTGACGCGTTCCCTTTTGGTTCTCAGCAACCTGAGAACCGAAAATGATCTGTTGATTGTCATTTCAACATCATACCAACAACATGACAGCTCTCGCTAGATTTTTAATGTAAATATCTGTAGAATAAATCGGGTGCAGGGCAAAACTTATCTCCAAACTCAGTGTAGAAAGACAGGGCTGGTTGTAGCAATAGCAGTTCAGCGAGGTAGTCATCACGCACAGGGATATGCAGACAGCGTGGCTGGGATGTAAGATACGATTCAAGTTGAAGTTCTAGTGCTGAAAATGTTTAGAATCGTAATATAATCATTACTTCTAACACACTGGACTATACTTTTTTAGTTGTAGATGACAAGATATGATTACAATTTTTATTTTAATTTCACAATTCCTTCACAGTGGTGGTAATCTCCTTGCTGTGGTGGTGCACCACTACAAAATGAAAACAGAGGGAATGCTGCAATGCTCGGTTTATTTCCCCTTGGGCTGGTTGAAACTGGCAGGATAGGGCAGCACTTCCCTTCTATCAGCATCTGTTGATTAAGTGCCCCTGAGCAAAACACTAAACCCCACCTGTCCCACTTCAGCTGCTTAGTGTGCACAGTTACACTGACTGTTGTACACTGACAGGGCAACTCCATTAATGCCATTAATAGTTAAAATAAGAACTAAATCTCTGCCAAAATGACAGACATATATTGCCTTGAGAATAAACCTAAATAGTTTGTGTTTTTGTTCCAAATTTTGGTGTTATATTTTTGCAGTTTATAGTCATTCATTAATCTGTTTTAGCTACTGCTGTTTTTTTTTTTTTGTCACATTACAACATAAAACCACAACAATATACATGTTGGCACATACATGCTCACCTTTGCACCAGAGCAAGACATACTTTCAAATTAACAGTGCAGCAAAAGGTTTTAGGAAGTGTGAAGAAAAACAGAGCAGTCACTGTCACGACTGCTGGAAAACTATTCAGCTTGTCTGCTGGAGGTGTAGCTGTGCTATGTGGACAGAGAGAGAGAGGAGAAAAGAATTTAATGAAATCCAAACTGTAATTAAAATTAAAAAATGTGTCTGATTATCAGGCCAACTCATCCCTGTGAGCTACACTACAAAAAACACAGAAACACACACACACTTGGAATATAAATAACTGTTTTAAATGTGATTGTTCCTTTGTCTGTGAAATAAGGCTGAAAGTAACACAAAGTTCTGTTGATGCCAAAACACCAAGGTTTTAAAAATACTGACATGTTTTTTTTTTTTACTGCTGTTCAAAGACATGCCTGTCTTACTGTAATAAACACCTTATACAGGCAGTGTCCCTTTGCCTTCACTGCTTTTACTCTGCTCTCAGAGCACAATATGTTTATTTGGTTGGCATTATTTATAATATTTTGCTTGATTTATTTTACATTGCATGAGTTTTGATTTCACTTTAAAAGATAACTATCATCAAAAGCAAAAACTAAGCAGAATTGTGAGAACAAATCATCAGTTTAAACCAGTTCACCTAATTTTGACTCTTGAATTTTGAATCATTTGATGTTGCCAAACTGTTCTTGCCTGTAGGGAGGAAATGAGAGAAAAAGAGGCAAATGTATAAATATATATCCCCCTGTATGATTTGTAATACTTTGAACTACCATGTCTTTTTGTTATTTTTATTTTCAAATTGTTAAAAGGGAAATAACAAATAAAGACTGACCTGAAGAGGAGTTGGAATATTTGATTTTTCTTTCAGAATATGGCAGTAATAGTAATATGCATTTTTCTACTAACTATCACTGATTTCCTGTTTTGCTAATACTACATTTACTACTACAACAAATAGTGATACATTATTAATATTAAGAGGAAAAATGAAATTAACTTTTATTCAGTCTGAATGTTTCTTCTGGCTCTGCCCGTCTGGATCCATAAAATATAACAGATTTAGACCAGCCTCTTAAAAAATTTTCATTTTAACACTATGATGTTTTATTTCACTCAGTCTGTTGTCCAAACCATTGTATCACTATTTACTTACTCAAGCTCTTTCCATACTGACCAATTACACTCCTTCAAAAGCTGAATATTGATTATTACAAGCTATCTGATCATCTCACCTCTCTGCTCATTTCTGCATCTCCAGCTCTTCCCTATAGCTTTTTTCACTAGTTTTTATTTTTATCTTGTTTCTAATTTTTGTTTTCATTTCAGTTTAGTTTCAGTTAGTTTCCAGAGCAGATTTGCTTGTTTAGTTTTAGTTCAGTTTTTAGTAGTTTCAGTGTTAGTTTTAGTTTGAAAATATTATATATAATATGGAGGGTATTTGTCAGGGGTAATATTTATGAAGTTTGGACCATGTATTAGAATACAAACACAACATTTTGTGAAGGCAGCTGACTCACTGTTGTGTAAACATCCCAGTCTCAATAAACAGATGCACCAATGCTTTCCCATTCTTGTGTTAAAAAACCAGACATGTTCTGTATAGTTTCATTTTAGTTCTAATTTTTATTATTTAAGCACACTATCATTTCAGTTAGTTTTTGTTTTTTTCCAAAGTCTAGTTTTGATTTTATTTCAGTTAACTGAAATGTTTTTTCACACCCAGTTGTAGTTTTTAGTTTAGTTTTAGTTAACTATGATAACCTTGGTCTCAGTTTGCACACAGTGCAGTATTTAATGTGTGTTTTGTTTTGTCATTTAAATTTTCCTAAGAAAGAAGCAATGAATTATTATTAAAATACACCACCAAACTTGTCAAAGACAAAGACAGCTCAGTGGACATTCAGGCCCGTTTGTGCAGGCTGCTGTTATTAAGAGCTATCTTGCACCAATCAGAACAAATTCAGAATAGTCACAGAATATGAGTCTTTTTTCTGTCGCGATGTTTTTTCCTTTTGTTCATCAGCTAACGATGTGCCGACCTCAGCTTTTAACAACTCTCATGCACTGTCATGCTAAGAGCTTATTTTCTGTTAATTGTGATATCAGAAAAATAGAGGATTATTTTAAAAATTCATAATGTGAAAAACACATTATTGCACTACGTTACTGAGACTTAAAATTTTTTTTTCTTACACTTCCTGCTTCCTGTTTCAGACTCAGACTTCGAGGCCTTCACAAGCTAACCTGATTGGCTCACGCTGCTCTGTGCCCTAGCCCCGCCCTGAGGTAAAGAACCAGTGTGAACCTGAAGCACCCTGAACGTTGTGCAGTCACTCCTCCTCCTGCCCCGAAAACCCCGTTTAGACTAGATTGGGTGATGAAGTAAAAATCTTATTTAAGACAAGTGATGCCTGTAGTTTTTGTATTCCTGGTAAAGTGTAACATGTCCTTGTACATCTATTCTTACAGGTCAAAGGTCAATTCCCCCATGATGCACTTTTCTCTCTCTGCCCACCACGGCTCCTACCTGCTGAAAGACACTTAAAACAAACGATACAGACGTGTATTTTATATGTATGTGTGTGTGAGTGTGTGTGTACATGCTGTGGCTCCTTGTGGAGTGAAAGACTGGAAAAGACTTTGTATTATGAAACTGAAGGAAACAGTTCTAATCATCTCTGCATTAACTGGCAATGTTTCAGCTGGATTTTAATTTGACTGATGCCTGCAAAGTGGAAAAACTGATGAATAAGGCAAATAAAAAAAAAATGCTTTGAAACATAAAAAAGCAGAGAAAATAAAGCATTTCCTGCTGACTGCTCTGTGTCAGTTGGTGGTAAATTATCTTTGCATGAGGGTTAAAGGGACAATCCAACCAGGTGTAGTTCAGTTGAAAGAAACTGCTTCATGAAACTGCTCACAACAAGGTCTTTGGCTTATCTTGAGTAACTCATTCATGACTTTTGAAGGGAAACATTGCTGTTAAAGTTTCTTTTGACAGTTTTAAAACTATTTAGATTGAAGAAGAGCACTACAGGCCAGGGGGGAAACATGTATTTTTGATTTTAGGGTGAACTTCCCCTTTAATATCAAATAATTGAAGATAAAATGCATAAAAGGAATTGTGGTTGAATAAATCTACATGACAATATTATATGTTTCAGGCTGTTCCACCCTTGTGCTGCAGGGGGCGCTGTTTGACCACCACTTAAAGTGCTATTGACAATTAATGCACTATTGATACATTTTGAACGATAGATGAATTTAAAATAAATAGAAAACTACAAACCGCAATTCCAAAATAGTTGAGACGTTATGTAAAATATAAATAAAAACAGAATGCAATGATTTGCAAATAATTTTGGATTTGTATTCAATTGAGTACAGTACAAAGATGAGATATTTAATGTTCAAACTGATTTATGATTTTTATAAAATAAAAAAACGCACACACTAAAATAAGCAATTGAGGCTTTTGGTTTTGTTTTTTGCTGCATCACGTCACAAATTTATTCAGGTCAAGTCAAAAATACATTTTTATAGATATTTTCTATCTGTCTGCTACATGAAATAAACACAATCATCAGGGTGAATTATTTACATGAATCACAAGGCCATACACTGAGTCAGACGATAAAAGAACCCAAACGAGGTTACTCTGTGTGCAGAAAGAGAAAGAGGAGGCGATGTGTACTTTGTGGTCAATGTACAACATCTGTTTTTTAAAAAAAAACCCAAAAAAACCCAAAGGGACCAGTGCTGAAAGCAAACAATCATGTTGTCAAGGCAAAAGACGAGCCTCACAAATAAAAATTTGCTGGAAATCAACACACACGAAACAGGAGCACACAGTATTCTGGTGGACACGGGAACACCACACTCAGAGGAGTTAAAATGGACTGAAGGGACTTAACATGATTTTCAAATTAGTCCACTAAAATTCAACAGAACAGCCGAACAAACCCTCAGTTTTTTTGGTAAATTGTCATGTCCAGTAAAGGGGTTGATGAGGCGAAATAGAATCAGATGGCAGTCAGATCGGTAAACGATGTCACATTTCAGTATTAAGTCATTACAGCCACCGGCAGAGGTGTCTCCTGTCCTGTCAGGCAAAAGTTAACACGCAAATTTCATCTGGGCTCACACAGGCACAGTGTATGCAACTTTGTACATTTTGTGGTTTACATCTGATGGCCTCATTTCTGTCTTCTGACCCTTTTTAAGTCCTGTCCATTGGTCAACTTTCTTTTTTCCTGTTGCCTGTCCTCTAATATGCTATGTGCTAGGCTCGTCTATGCCGAAAAGAAAATCCCATTTTGAGGATGGTTAAAGGATGTTGCTGGGGGACCATATCGTCACATCTTAAATTAGCTACTGTTAGCAAAATGCTGACTAGCTAGGTGGCTGATGATTCATGTAGATTAGCTAGCTAGATGGCTAGCATTTTGCTAACATGAGTTACCAAATGTAAGTAGCTGGCCGATGATTTATTTAGATTATCTAGCTAGTTAGCTTGTATTTGGCTAACATTAGTTATCAGATGTATTTAGCTAGCTCGGAGGTGCAGAACCCACAACCCTTTGAGAAAAAGGTCAAACAGTGGCTGTATAAAATCTCCAAATAAGGTCATGGACATTTTTTAATACATTATAACTGGGTTTAAAAAATACGCATGTAGATATGTATATAATTATGTCTCCATGTTGTTGTGGCGACGACAGTTTGATGGAACATTGAGGACCACGATGGAAATAAGCCCCGAACTATTGTGTTCACAGCATCATATACACTGGTATTTCTTTTTACTATTGCATTTGATCCTTTGTCAAATAAACTAAATTAACGACTGATGTAAATTAATTAGCTAGTTAGCTAGCGTTCTGCTAACGTTATCAGATGTAACTTGCTGTGTTTACATTTTCCCAGGGAAAATTTGAGTCATATGTTAGCTGGTTAAAAAGAAGCAGGAGAAGATTTCTATTTGGATCTTTTTTTTTTTTTTTGACACTACATTTTTGTGGTTATTAACTGTGGAAACACGACTAGCTTACTCAAGATGTGACTATATGTCACTGTTACAGGTCTCCCAGCAACATCTGTTAACTAACTTGAAAATCTGGTTTTATTTTCAACATAGACGAGCCCAGCGTGTAGGAAACAGGAAAGGAGAAAGCTGACCGCGGTTCCAAAAACGGGCGGGGCTTAAGACGGCCAATTCGGTGGAAACTTCAGAGAGCAAAGACAGAGATCAAATTTGTGCCATAGTGGTGAAAAAAATTGATCTTCTGTCTATATTTACACCCTGCCAAAAATCATTTAATGCACTTTTCATGAACTTAAGTCCAAAAAAGTTGTGAAACCCAGAGAATGAGTACATGGTGAAATACTGCATGCTGAAAACAAGAGCAGAAACTGCTCCAGGTGTGGTAGAGCAAATTCTTATTTACAGGGATGGATGGCCAGACATACATGACTGCATCGTCCTCATGAGTATTTATTCCTGTGTGCCTGTGCATGTCCTGACTTTTGTCCTCAGCTGCTGCCGCTCACTGTGGCAGGGCTTTTAAGATGGCGTTCACCTCCTCGGCTACTGCTGTCAGCGCAAACTCGAACTGGTCCTGATCAGGGGGAGCAGGAGAGGGAGAGAGAGGGAACGGAAGAGGTGTGGTTGGAGACAGGACAGAGGAAGACAGTTGGTTCATGATGGACAGAACAGCTTAAAAGTGCTCAAATGATGCAAACACACAGATCAGTGGTACCTTGGTGCGAACCAAGCCGGGTCTCTGGTCTCTGATGTGCTCCAGTGAAGCTGCAATGTCGATCTCCTTCACTCCTAAACAACAACAACAACAGGAGCAGGAAGAGCATCACTATCACAGTTTGTAAGGCTTTCTGCTACCATGCCCATGTTGGAGATATAAATTACACGCTGAATATTCAATGTAAGCTGATTTTAGGATGTCTAAACCACAGAAAAGTTCATTAAAACGCGTGGAAGCTGCTAAAAACTCACAGAGAAGGACCTCGTCCGCAGGACAGGGCTTGATATTTTGGAAAACTACATTTAATTAGATGGTGAAGATCGGTATGAGCTGATTCTGTCACCTTGGATTGACTGGACTACCTTGTTTTTCCACCAAGCCCATTGACAGCAGAAGACCTTGAAAAGGTCTAGAAGCCTACAACCAGATGGTGTGTGGATGTTGAGACAGGCTCATCAATTATGGGTATTGTGAAAGACAAGGTCGTGATCAACTGGTCTTTGCATTTTGAACATTTGGATATTTAAGATTTAAGGTCTAATAACCTATGAATCAAAATGCAGATCAGTCATAAAGATATAAACTCTCTTAAAATGTCCCCATTAAGCCGATTTATTAAAATCAATTGATGAGAAACTAGTTTATTGTTCTTGCACACATATACTTGGTTGATCAGGAGCAGTTGTGAGTTTGTTTGAGTGGAGTTCAGTAACTCTAACATGGCTGACCTCCGATCAATGATGTGCTGTACCCTCTGCATTTTCTTTGAGAGGTTTTGAGTTTGTTTCCTCTGCTCTGATATTTTTCTATTAAATGTTAACATTTATCAGGGACGCTGAGAAGCTGCTACTCATTAAATCATTGTACCTAGAGGAAAATCTCTCCATGCAAGAGTCTTGCAAGCAGTAATGTAGTCAAAAGAGCAGAATTCAGGACGACATGTATTATCACAAGTGGTGCAAGAAAAGTCATGTTTTATCGCCAAAATTTAATCAAAGTATCAACAGTGAAAATGATAATTTAGAAGCTAAAGTTATGTGTTTGGTAACACAGTAAAATAAAACTGTTTGTATTTTGGCATTTTATTTTATATATTTGATATTTAAACTACTTTATGGGACGGCTCACATAAATGATACATGATTTTATGCAGAGTTTAGTGTGGAAATAATAATTCAGTGTCACATAAGCAGAATTATTTGTGACTACATTGTGACTCCAGCTCCCTCTGCTGTTCACAGCAGGTAACACATCAGTGACACTGAGCTCATAGGAACAACTTAAAAATGTTCCGTTGTCATTTTGCTCGTCTCACCCTGTGGCTGAGTTGCACCAAGAAGGATTCATTTTTAAACCCAGTGGAATCATAGTTTAACTTTAAATTATAGTGCACCAAACTTTTAAACTAGATTCAAATTCAGAAAATTTAATTTAAACCACTCTTTAAACCTCAGTTTAGTTTTTTTTTTTACTCCAAACCTAGATTAAATTTAGCTCTGTTACACTACACTGTGATCCAATATTAACTTTTAACTTGCACTTGAGGAGGTTTAACTTTAACTTTTAAAATGTCTTCCTTTTTAAGATGATTTGAGCAAAATGATGACGGTTCTTCAGGAAAAAAGTTAAGGGACAAACTCAACTCAATTGAGTTTAATAATGTGTCTCTTCTTTTCTTTCATTCCAACTGATCTGATAAAACAGTTGCTGCCAGGCAGTCTTGTCTGTCTTTTTATGTTCTGTAATTTGGCCATATTTCTCCATTATCCCAGCAAACAAGTTTTTTTTTCTCACAGGAGTAATTAGAGCTTCTCTGCTGAGCCATCATGAGCAGGTTATCTGAGTTAAATACCAGCTAATATAAGGTTTTGTTGAGGATTAAAGAGGACGCGAAAGTTAATGGTTTCTTCTGTATTTTACACTTACCAGGTCTTGGCAGCCCTTGCGTATGATTTTTAATTTATTCAAATTTGGGCAAGCAAGCATCTCCATATCAATTAAACTCTATTTAATGTTGTTTACGGTCTGTGTGTGTGTGTGTGTGTGTGTATGACTCACCCTTGGCCATGCGGTTCAGCACCATGTCAATGAGGATGTACGTGCCAGTCCTGCCAGTGCCGTCACTGTGGGAATGACACAGATAAAAAAAAGGAAACAGTGAAGTGATTCTTAAGTGTTTTTCACCTCAATCTGCTTTTTGAACACTAATCAGTCAATATTGATCATGCTGTTTGCTTATGGATTTTGCTGTCTCACAGTGATCTGACACTCATTTTCAGTCAGTAGATTTTGTACATTATTAACAATAATAATAATAATAATAATTATTATTATTATTATTATTGTTAGTAGTAGTAGTAGTAGTGATAGTAGTAGCAGTAGGATATTTTTGTTTATTGGGGTAAAAGGTCAAAGGGTACAAATCATCGTACATTATACACTCTTTTTAAAAGCAAATGAAGCAAACAAAAGTCTGTGTGTAGCAGAGAATTGGGGGAGTTACAATACAACTGATGCACTTTTACCTGAAATCTGATCTATATGGGCTAATAAAGTCAATCCTGTCCTTTTAAACATGCATCAAACATGTTGGTCTTAAGTCTCAAAGCAAATCATATTTTTTTTAAATTACAAAATCGTCATACACCACATTAAACCAGTCCAGCATTACTCTAAACACGTATGCTTCAGAAAAGCCAAGTACAAACTGACCTAAAAACAAAAGCCAATCTTAATTTTTCAAAGCTGTTTCTATTCTGTCTTATCTCTAATAGTCTTTTACTTTTTTTTTATAACTATATAAACATTTTGAAATTATTCAAACTCAAGTGGACGGTGGGGCAACTTTATAGTTGCGGTGTGGACGACCTTTGTTTTAAATATTTTTACTATGAGAAACTGTATCATCATACTGCACATGACATCAAGATAAACAGGTTTCCTTTTTCTTTTTAAAGCAAGTAAACACTGTAAACAATACCAGTGAGATGTTTAAGAGAAAACATCACCGTCACATCACAGGATGAACAGAGCGAAGCAGTCTAATAAGGTTTCTTCTGTTGAGTCACATTTATCACACTGTGAGTGAGATTTCTGGAAATATTTTGTGTAATTTTGTCTTTGAATAATGCAGTGCAAACATGCAAATATGAAACAGCGTTGTGCATTAACCCAACAGATGAGTATAGATCCCAGATATCCTCTGATAACTTTTTGTCCAATTCTGCTTCCCATTCTGCTCACTCGAATCATCTTTCAGTAGCATCAACAAAACACACAGTAATGATTTGCTCCCACAGACCCTCAACCTCTCCAGCAGGCCATCTGCCTCACCCTGGACTGTTAAAGTGCTACTGCTATAAAGCATCTGACCATATTTTTTCCAATTAAACTCTCTCTAAGACAATCGGCCTCATGCAAGAACCACGATTACAGTATACACAGGTTTGTTCTTATTATGTCAACATCATTGTGTTTGACTGCATTTCAAATCAAGCCTATCATCATTAATTTAATGATGTATTATTACCTACTCTCAGGTGTATTGGTCGTATATGTTCACATGCAGGTTTATGAGGCCCTGTCCTCTTGCTGAAGTCATTAATCACCTTGCTGTGGTGAGATGTTCATTTTTCTTTGAAGCAATTTTCACATCGAGACATTTCTTCTTTATTTCAGTGACAGTCCAAGCCTCAGGTAACACGGCATTAACAGCACTTGTTTGTCCTTTTTATTTGTCTTAGTAGGTCCCTTAATTCCACTGCTGACACTGTTAAAACTACAGATTTTCCTTTATGGATACAGTTTCCCACTTTTCTTTTATGGAAGCTGTATTCACCCTGCTTAGCTCTTGAAGGCCCTTGTATAGTTTAGAAATAGTTCTGGGACGTGGTCTGCTCTGTGAGCCAAAATAAAAAACAGTCGCGTTTTTACCTGCAGTGAACGATGATCGGGCAGGAACGACCTCTGTAGCATTTATTCACCTTCCTGAAAAGCAGGAACAAGGGAGAGCAGAGAAAGAAAGAGAAACAAGGAACAGAAAAAGAGGCTTTAATGTAAATTATTTATGACAAACTTTGTAATCGCAACTAACCTTGTTCACATATTGAATGAATAAACATTAATTACTTGTTTTCAGTAATCATGACTATTAATATCTCTTATGCAGGTTCAGGAACTTGTCGGTTGAGCCACAGACGATATATTAAACAGGTGGAAATCTTATTTAATATACAGTCTATGGTTGAAGCGAGTTGTTTTCCCCCCTGCCCCCTCCTCCCCAGACTCGAGGACGCTCAGGCAGGCTGCAGGAACACTGCAGGAGTGCAAGACACGCTCAACATTGTAAACTGACAATAACAAGCAAGGACGAGTCCTCGACTATAAGTTGATCAGCTGTTCATAACTGTTAATTGTCCATCAATGTAAAGTTAAGCCTGTTATCCTCAAAATAAAAGCTCACTGCTCTGAAAATACAGACTCTGGAGTTTCAGTTAAGTGGCTGCCTGCCTCCTTGCCAACCAAACTCCATTCACATTTTGCTCGATTTAACCTTTACAAACATCTACTCCTACGAGATTATTAATGATTTCTTACAACTCATAAACAGACACTTACTATTCAGCAAACATTCTGCATTAAAGGGGGGAAACTGCAGCTTTTGCACTGTTGTCAGAGTAGCGAGTATTTCAACTTAGTATGTTTTCTTGATCTCTGATGACATATCATGGGCATTTTATAATTTATTACAGTAAATATGTATTTCTCCTTTAAAGTAAAGGCAATGAGAAGAAGCAGAAAGTGACCCAGGTGGGAAGAATAAAGGATGCAAAGACATTTATAATGACAGATGGACACAGTAAGATTAGGAATGGGGCTGAAGGAAGGGCAGGTTGAAATAGAGACTGCATGAGGTTCGTGGAGGACTGTGAGATGGTAAAACAGGAAAGAAGAGGTGAAGAGGAAGCCACAGATTCACTGTCCCTCTTGCAGTAGCCAGTCACACCTGCCAATGCTCATTTTTGTGACTATGCAACTGGAGCCAGAGTACTAGCTGCAAACCACAAAAATGACACTGGGAGATGTTAAAATACAAACCTATCAACCTGCACACTGGAGGAGAGGGAGAGAGAGAAAGCTCGGATGATGGACAGGGTGTGAAATGTTACAGCGTGGGGGGTCGTGTTTGACTTCACAACGTGCAGAATGACAAGGAGGAGAGGAAACGGAGAAAAAATATGGATGTGATGAAGGTGATCTGGATGATTCACACCCACTGACGCGCTAGGATAGCAGTGAGTCACCAACTGCGACGTTACACACACTGCTTCCTAACCACCTGTTTGCTCCACTCTGTGTTTAGTTATTTAAAACAACCTGTTGAAACCAAGAGCGCGTGTGTGGGACAGTCTGCGCGCGTGTTTGTGTGGTTTCGTACCTGCGGAAGTCGAGCAGCGGCCGCGTGGAGGTGGGGATGCCGTCAGCCGGCCAGCTCAGCAGGTGGAACTGCGTCAGGGTTCTGGTCTCCTGCGTCTGGACGTTCTTCAGGTAGAAGCTGCGCACCAGGAAGTCCTTACACCAGATGTGCTCTGACACCAGGTTCACCTGATCGACGCAGAGAGACAGACGGGCAGAGAGAGAGGGACAGGTGGAGGACATGGACAAAAGGGTAAAAAAAAAAAAAGTGATTTAATTGTCAAGAAGGAGCCTGCATGAGGGACTTTGTAACCTCCAAAAATTTTAATAATGATGCTTTTCACATTTGTATCTGCACAGTCTTTGCTATGTATGAACATGTACTTAATCAACAGCCTGGTTAACTCTATGTTGCAGGGTTTGTGGAGTTCATGACCATTTTATTAGCCTGTAATTGCATCTTTTAATATTTCATCAAGATCAACATAATGAGTGTTGTATTTCATTGATGTTTATTGTCTCTTGCTGCTCTGCATGTCTGCATGTAACAAACGACAGGTTGTAGTCAGCACTGCTTAGCTGTGTGTTGTTGCCTTGTGTGGCTTGCACGGTTATTTATTTTATTAAATTTAAAATGGTTTTGATTTGATTGATTTTTATTTTATTTAGCGCATATTGGAAACATAAACAAAGGCAGACTAAAAGCCTACAGGGCTTATCATGGGGCTCCCCCAGTTATAAAATGAAGCAAATCAAAATCCAATTACAGTAAGTCCCTTTTTTTATAGCATAGGTCTCACACATAGAGGTAATGTGAAAAGAAAACAGAAAAAATGAAAAAAATTAAGAAAAAAAAAAAACAATAAAACAATATATACAGCCACACAAAAAAACATACCAAAATACACAAATATCTCAAAAAACACAAACCTTAACTAATGCCAGTTCTAGGATTTTCTAATAAAGTGTTTTTCAGATGCCTTTTAAACATTGACAAGAACTGACTTGGGGGCTCATTTACAACATTACACAATGTGGGTCCTGGCTGAGACGTGTTTTAGCACGAGGAATGTGAAAATAACTAGACTGTTGTCTAGTTTTATAGGAATTACGATTTGAATTAAAATGAAAGTAATTCCTCTGGTGTTTGATGTTCCTCTGTAATTGTTATTGTACTGACGTTCTGCTGGTTCTTGTTGCTCTGCAGGACCTGTGTTCTGTCTTTAATGGCATCCTCGTATTGTCTTTGTTCTCATTTTATAGGTTTTGAAACATGTTGCCCAAGAACTGCAGTTGAAAATTAGCCAGCTTAATGTTTGCTGTTCTTTAAATAAAATAATGAAATAAATGACATGAAATATCACATTACACAATAACACCAATTATTAGGGATGTAACAGCATATTGAATTTCACATGATCACAATAGAAAATGTCTTGATACTGAATGGGAACTCACTGAATTGTGATGATATCAATCGTGACAGTACATGGTTAATTGTTTTATTTGATTATTTTATTTTATCAAAGGGCTGCTACCAACTGCTGCAATACTTTTGTTTTGCAGTTGCAGTGCTTTTTATTATATTAGAAGGAAGGAAAGCAGAGGGACTTTAAGTTAATAGAAAAAAAATAGTTTTATATGAACAAAAAATGCTGTACACATCAGATTTATTATTCAATAAAGGTTGCTTTTTCAGGTCTTGATTTTTTTTTTTTTTTAAATATCATGATAAATATTGGATTGTGGACTTTTTATCATGGTATTATCCTACCTTGAGTTTTTGGTATTGTTACTATGAAAGTTTATTACATTTGCTTGAGAAAAAAATTTATGAGGTAATTTTTCATATAAAATAAATCAGCTTAAGGTTAGGAAACAGAGAACTTTTTTTTTTTAATGAAAGTGAATGCAATAAACTTCTGTATGTTATATCCCTCCAATTATGCCAAAATAATTTAGTCTGCATGTCTAAAAAGCAACTAGAAAGGGAAAGGCACAGAGCACAACTGATCAATTTACAGCTTTAATAGTGCAAACAGACTAATGTTTCTACACCACTGTGTGTTTATCAGTCATTGACTGACTCTGCACTATTAAAGCCGTAAATTGATCAGTTGTGCTCCAGCCCTTTCTGTGCTTTTGAGTTTGATGTCCTCAAACTGAGAAGTGCCTGATTTCAGCTACATTTTTTGCTGAAAGATGATTTTTTTTTACAACTAGAAGGGGATTGTAGCATATAGAGGACATATGTTGTACAAATTTCTTTTTGTTTGTTTGAAAGAAGGAAAGAAGGAAAGAAATAAGTATGTAATCTTGGTTTAACACCACACAGAGACGTACCATCATTGTGTTGTAACACCGTATTGTATATTAAAAGCAGTGGAGATGCATTCATAGCCAGCTCTGATGTAACTGTGAAGCTTCCTGACACAAGTCCACAAAGGCCTTGAGGTTCTGCGTCAGATCACAGCGAATGAGGTAAATGACGTGGGTGATCAGGCGATAATGCAGATGAAAGAAAGCTGAGCCAAATTTTTATGTGGCCATAATTATGTCTCTGTGGAAAAATGTGGAGATGCACAAGGAAAATTAGAGCCACATAAAAAGATAATTGTAAGAAAACCAACAATTCACATGACAATGACATTTAAATTCACTGCTTTGGGAATTGTTTGGTTTAGAACTCATAATAGCTGCACAATAGCTCCTTGCAGGATGTTTGTCTCTTGTTGTACTCAACCAGCTGCTATTTTTGTCGTTGATACAGTCTTTTTATATATTACAGTGGTTTCTTTTACAGCTGATCTTTTGTAACCAAACTACTTCTACAATACTGAAGTCGCTCCACTTTTTGGAACAAACTCCTCCACCGTAGAGCCTGAAGCAATGTTACTTTATTGTGAACAATATTATTGTGAACGAAATGGTAACGCACACCCCTATTTGCGCCCACCGTAGGTTCTCCTACATGCTTGGAAGAGGAGAGTGAGAGGTGTTTGCAATCTGCCAGCTCACCTCAACATGCCACAAAATCCTACGCACTGGTCCTTTAAGTCAGAATTATGATTCATCACCAAACTTCTGAGTTGAATTTCAGAGATCTGACTTTATTCTCTGAACTCTGAACTAATCTTGGATTAATCTGACTTTTTTATTATTATTCTTATATAACCCTTCCCCTTCTTTTTGAACAAAACCATCACAACAAGTGTAACACAGGGAAGCTGTACCTATTACACTAAACTGAATGTTTGTTACTAGAAAAACATCATAAAACACACACACACGGTGCCATATGTGACATTAAAGTTTATGAGTTGGAACAGGAAATTAACCTCGTAGATGTGGTAGAGTGATGAGCCCTCATCAGGCCAGTACCGCTCGCACTGTTTCTCTCCGTCTTCCACCAGAGCTGTCATCATCACGATCACCGTGCAGCCGTTCTCCCACACCATCTGTGGGATGGAGGAAACACACATGGATGTGTAAACCCGCATGTGCACACACACGTGATTGTCACGTTTAAAAAAAAAAAATCTGTGACATGTAACACATGTAACAAGACAGATTTCCTGAAGATGGACTGACTGATCCTTCGGCCTACATTGTTTTAATTTTGCACTGAAGAGCAAGTGACACCACTCCCACTACACTGGGAGTTAAGACAGAAGAATAAAGAGAAAAACAAAAAGAGGAAAGCTTGAACTCACCTGCCAGAAATCAGCCACAGTGTGAGCGAGTGGTCCTTGTGTGGCGATATAAGCTGGCTGGCGAGGGTCGTGGTCAAACTAAGGGTTAGGGAAAGAAAGATGGAAGCAACATGGTTATAAAGCAAAGTAAAGTAACATGGTTATAAATATATGAGACAATAGCTTAAAAGTTCACAGTATTTTCAATCATTCTTTGGCTTCTACAAAGGAAAACACTGACAAGATTAACAGATGAATGCAGAAGAAAGCTAACTGTCGTATTAATAACTGTGCTGTATGCATGTCCAGCACATTAAAATAGCTGCAGTATTCACAGTTCACAAATTTTCTTTATTTTGTAACAAAGTCTTTCTAACAACATATCTCAGAAAGTCTTGAACCTTTGAAAATGTGACAAATAAACAACATCAGAGTGAAAAACTTTAAGAAATGTGATTTATTTATCCCAAACTCCAGAGATTATCTAATGTCATCATTGAACTGTGCAACACAGCTGTATTATAATGATAATTAAGGCTTATTTTTTTAATTCATTGATAGTGTGATAAGTATATGTGTAAGTCATTGTGGTAGTGATGGTTTGTGTTCATCATTATAATGGTGCTGATGTGTATTTATGCCACTGTTATTATAGTGATAATGTACTATAGTATCATTTGTGTATTACTGTCCCTAACACTTTGGGGATATTGTTCATTAGACATTCATGCCAATAAAGCAAATAAAATTGAACTGCATTAAACTGAGTCAAATTGAAATGAATAAACCTGAACTGAATCAAACTGAACTGCATTAAACTGCAGTTAACTGAACAGCGCTGAAATGACATTAATTGCATTGAATTGCAATGAACTGCACTGAACTGACTCTTCTTCCTGAATCAGGCAAAATCACCATGTAACAGCGCAGTAGTTATAAATATCATCACATACTCTAAATGTTTTGAATAGTTTGAAGGACCCTTACAATGATGCTGGCGTTGATGTAGTCCTGTTTATTGGGGTTTACTTCAGACTTCAGCTTCACCCGAGAGTGATCATCTGTGAAAGCAAACAGGAGTCAACACTGAGTCACTGCACTTCATATGCAGTCCTAGTTTAGTAAAAATGATTGACACTGGTGTGGTGCTGCGCCTGCATATGTGAGTGTTGGATTAATGATTGATATGTACATGACATCTTGACACAGACAGACAGAAATGATCAGACAGCGACAGAGTGACTGATGAACTAACAGGGGAGGGATTCAGCGTGTCTGTTCTTGTCCATGTTGTTCGGGCTTTGAGCCACAGCTACAGAACTGGGATCAGCCTGGTAGGAGCACAAAGCTTCCCACTCCTTCTGAAGGCGGTCCTTATTACGCAGGTGATCCTCCATGTATGCCTGACGGAGACATGACATGCAAATAAAATATAAATACACATATAAAAAGGTTAATATCTGCTGAAAAAAATGGGATTTGCTACACCAGGACGTATATTTTCTCACCAGTATCATGTGACCGGTAGAGATGTCCATGTTGGACTGGGCTGGCTCTTCGCTCCAGGACGGAGTGGAGCTGTGGGTGGAGGACGGGCTGTGCTGGGGGCCATCGCTGAACTGGGAGGAGACGCTGCTGACTCGCGACGTGTCCGTACCCCGTCGACCGCCAGCACCTGTGGCTATGGCGCCCCCCGTCATGCTCCCACCTCCCACACAGTCCTGGCGGCACAGAGAGGATTTGGACGCCATGTGCTGCCGACATAACTCCTGAATGGAAAGTAAAGAGATAGAGAGGTAGAGAGGTAAAAAAAAAAAAATCTAATTAACTGATAAAAGGGCATTAATATCAATATTGATTAACTTTTGTAGAGCTGTAACCACTGTTTAGAATTGATGACTATTTGGTGATGATTGGATTAATCTGATTGTTTCAACATCAGTATGGGCATGTTATGCTTATTGCATGTGATAAACATTTTAAAAATAATGGTTAGGTTTCACAAAAAAAAAATAAATTTTTAAACCTGATTAAATCATGTTTTAACTTTAGATTGACTTACACCAAAATTTACACTAGATTAAATTTAATTCTGTTCCACCAGAACTTTAAAATCTAATTTAAAATGCCTGTTTTTTTTTAAAATATTTTATTATTTGGCCATATTGCTCCGTTAATTAAGCAAACAAGTTTTTCTCAAAGGAGGAGAAATAAGAGCTTCTCTGCAGATCCAGCATGAGTGGGCTAACAAGGCTAACTGACTTTTTAGGTAGCTAACAAACAATGTAATGTTGTTGTTTTTTTAGCTAACGAGAAAATAATGTAATGTTTTGTTAACTTTTTAAATTTTTTAGCTAGCTACCAAACAATGTCCCAACAGCACTCAAATTTATTTATTTATTTTAATTCAGGTAAGCAAGCATCTCCACATTGATTCATCTCTTTTTAATTTAAGTTTACATCAATCCCTGTCAATATGTATAACCTGCACTCATTCATCTGCCTGATCTCAAAGACATTTTTTCATTATATGTGCTCTGCATAACACATTTAAATGCACTCATTTATTGCCTTTTGACCATAAATATGTGTGGTTTCTTGAACTTACAATCTGTTATACCATTCAGACATTGAGACCAAAGTAAAAACAAAAAAACAAACAATGCAAACCTCAGGGAAATTTTCTCACTCCTGAATCCCCCCATGCTGCCTCACCTGGTAGTCAAAGTGTGTTTCTGCTCCTCCCTCTGGGCCCAGGCCAAGCTTGCCATTGGCCACTTGCTGACTGTAGTGCCTGAGACAAGCTACGGCCATGGCCAATACCAGCATGCCTCCTACGACTGCCATGGAAACAAGGATGATGACTGTCCCACTGGAGCCCTCGGAAACCCTGGTTACCTGAGGGAGACCCCGTGCATCCGTCCTCTGGGGAAAAAAGACATCATAAAGAGTGGTGTGTAAGATATGGGCAGGGGAGACGGAAGACAAAGAAAACACATTATTATCTCACGTCTCTCCATTTGTTGACACGCATGCCCCGCCCTGAGAGTAGTCACGCCCCAAACTAAGCTACCCCGGGGGAATCTGCTCTCACCGCTGGAATTCAAAGGTCACTCATTTCATTTTGACAAGACATTTGTTCCTACCTAACTGTGCATGACAGCAAGGTGTGCTCAGTTAGAGTTTGATGTTGAGTTTTAAAGACAGAGTTCTGAGAGGTCAAGGTAGTGTGAAGCAAAGAAGCCATTGCAAAGACAGCAGAGGTCCCATAAAGATCAGTGGACCGTGGTCCAGGACATGCAGCACATCCATTCTGTTTGTCACAGCGTGTCGTTCCAGCTCTTCTTCATCCAGTTTTCTATCTTTCAGTTTTCACGGTGCTGTCAAATTCAACAGAATTCAACATAAAAGTCTTGCAAATTTAATCTACAGTCCTGTTTTTCACATGCAAACACACACACACAGACTGAAGCATCACACTCCTGTTCACTCCACGTCACTCCAAAGAAAAAAAAATACAGCTTCACCGACAAAGTAAACAAACCTACCAGACTTGACACAATATTTTTTAGATTTCTTAATCAAGAGCTGCAAATAAGCAGGATTTTGATCTGTTCTAAAAAGGACCAACAGAAGAGCTGTCCCATCTACAAAACTGCCCTCATCTTCAATCATATGACCACTTTGTGAAACCTGAAACTGCTACAGCATCAACACCAATTACAAAGCCAAAGAAATTGGCTGCTAATTTATAATTGGTTTGGAGAAAATCACTAGAAACCACTGAATGATGCATCAGTTTAGTATTTGTGTGTTAAGGCCTGCTGGCAGAAATAATGACTTCACATATTCTTCAAAGGCAGAATTGGTGAGATTTGTCCGAGCTGTTCATAAACGCACCTCAAAAAAGATTTATTTATTTATGATTTTGTCTCAGTGGCAGAGTGTTTTTGGTTGGTAAAGTGTCTCGAGGAAACAGCAAAATAATGAGAAAATAAGGAAATACATGCACACCACACACGTCTAGTTGGTCATAAGTGATAATTGAAAGAGAGAAGGCTATCATGCTGTTTGTTGTTTCTGTTATCCTTGGCATCACTTTTTTTTTTTCCAATGGTAACTTTTAGGGATGCAACGATACCAAAAAAGTCAACAGTAAGATTTTTATTGTGATATTAAAAGACAAAGAGAAATGATGACTTGAAAAAATGAATGAATTAAATAATAAACTTGATATTTGAAGGTTTTTGTTCATATAAAATTTGTTTTTCCTTTTAAATTAGAGCGCTTCCACTTTTCCTCTGTAATAAAATGAAATAAAAGTAGCCAGCCATGACCGTGCAAAAAACTGGCATGAATTTTCTTTGACAATGAATGTTTGAATTATGTATGTAAAGTTGCAAAACAAAAACAGTGCAGCAGTCCAGTAGCAGTCCTTTTATAAAATAAAATAAAAAAAAACAATTAATATACCGTATAAAATTCTGGTAGATATCATCACAGTCCGGTCTGCTATTGAGACATTTTTTTATTGTAAAAATCAAAACATTGAATATTACGTAGTACCTTTATATGGTGAAGTTATAATGGCTTTAGTATCATCACTGTTTAAACTTATCTTTACCCTTTTCTTGACGTGAAGATTTACCCTCTCAGTCATTTATTCATGATGTTTTTCTATTTGATATTTTTTCTTTTCTTCTTCTCTTTCCTTCAATTTTCCTTTTTTTATTTTATCCTTTTTGTATTTTTTAAGTTTACAAATCATGGGTTATATTTCTATATTTAAACTAACAGAATTAATTGGAAGAAATGTGAATTTCTGAATGAATAAACCAGAATTGGCGAGCATTACAAGTGAGAAATATTGGTGATTTCTCTCATCTTGAAGATCACCAGCACACACACACACACACACACACACACTGAATTCAATCGGTGTGTTATTCTGATATTCAGTCTAAACGATCATTAATCCATTAAGCATAAAATTTGCGATGCAGGCGATGGTCCTGAGGGCAGGAATCAGGCTGTTTGTGTGAACAGAAAATAATGAGGTTAATGACACTTGTGACTGTTGCCATAGCACCTGGGATCTGGGAGCCACAGCAGGAGGAGGGGGGTGGTGGTGACGATGATGGCAGAGACAAAGCACCATGGCAACTGGTGAAATACTGGTTGTTATGAAGTGTCGGCTTGCTGATTCGTTCTGGCCACTTGCCCTCCAGGTGGCACACACGCACAAGGGTTTACACACACAGACTAACACCCACACACACACACACAATATTACAGCACCACAAAGTGTAGAGATGGAAAACGAGATTTACAGCTGAGACAGATGTACTGACTTTATCTCTGCTGAATCACACACAGTGCAGAACAGTTCTTGTGCCCATAAAGCCACTTTTCTTACAAAAAGCTGAGCTGATTTTCAGCATCAACACCTTCTTTTAATGGTATTTGATCCTTAAGCCAGCGAGGAAATAATAATGCACTGACTAATTCTGGTATTGAGATAAATACGAGTGGGAGTTTCAATCTTCACTTCTAAACAGCCACACCTGCAGATGAAAATTTATCTGACATAACTCAGGCAGAAAACATCTTTATGGACGAGGTAATAATAAAGTGTTAATATGTTTTCCCAGAAGTTATGGCAACTAGCGACCAACTAGGAAACACAATTACCATGAATAAAGTATTTTTCTGAGTGTGAACACTATTAGAAACATTTGGGATAATTTTTAAGTAATAAGTACACAACTAAACAAAATATTTAAGATCAGCCTAGCATTGAAATGCTGAAATATCACATATTAGAGCTTTAACAGTCAAAAACTTTCATTTGGCATATCAAAATAACATCAAATTATCAGATTCATACACTAAGGCTTTGGCAGTAATGTTTACATTGACGTTGTCAGCATGCATCATTTTACACTTTATGATAAGACTCCCTTTTGCCAGTTATAAATGTTAGTAACTCATTAGTAAGATTTATTAATAGTAAGCGGCAACTGGATCTTCCCACATGGATGTATGAAAACTATGTTATAACTTGTTTATAACTGTTTATTAATGATTTATAAGGGCGTTTACAGCCAAATTTCTAACCTAATTACAAACCACTTATAAATCAAATTATAAGGGTAGTCTTATTAAGTGGTATCCATTTATATTAGTCCTTGTAATATACTGTATATTTTATCTGTATAACCTTTTATTTGCATGTTCCCAGTCCACATCTCTAGGTGTACAGATATGGACTTTTGATTTTATCTTCATGTATATTTTGCTTGCCTTTGTTTATATTTTCTCTTGACTTTTATTTCCATATTTGTCTATTTTTATTTATTAAATTTTTGTTATCCTGCACACAGGTAAGGAGTTGCTAAATGGATTATCACTAAGCACAATGGCAATAAAGGTCTATTTTATTCTATACAGAATCAACCACAAAAGAGGCGGATCCAAAGAAAAGCACAGTTAAGAGGTGTTGTGGCCACAATGTGAAAACAAGACTCCAGGAGATCCATGAATGACTGGATTCAAAATGAAAATGTTAAAGAATACAGAGCGATGATTATATCTCTGTTGCCTTGACGACTGCTCCATACGTTACAGACAGGAGAGGGTTAGAAAGGAAATTTTTCCACAGAGGCTTTTTTTTTTTGTATGTGCAGATCTCGTACCTCTCCCACACCAGTCTGGACAATCTTCAGGCCTGTCTCCGACTCCAGGAAGTTCTTCTCAGACACTGTTGGTGTGAAAAAAAAAAGACAAACATTTTATCACTGGATGTGAGAAAAAAAAAAAAAGCAAGTATTTCAGGAAAAAAAACCTGCGAGAGAGACTGTGCACTTCGCCCACATACTTTTTCCCCTCGTGCTTGTGTGTATGCGTGAGTAGGTAGGTGGGTGTTAGTGTGTCTGTGTGTCTTCGAGCCTCACCAGCTTTAGCAGCCACCTCTGCAGCCGTCATGTTGTGTTCATTCTGGCGGATACGGAACGTCAGCGCAGGACCCACCACGCTGACAACACAAAGCCACAGACACACACGCATTGTTCAGAGTAAGATTGTAAAAATTTACAACTCTTTCACACACTCACACACACATAGCGGTGGTGTTACCTGATGTTGATAAAGCTGCTGGTTGTCAGGTGGATCTTATCAGCCAGCAGCTCCAACAGCTTCACTCCATCGTACAAACTGAGAGGGCTGAGAGAGAAAAAAACATCATTATCCTCCTTGTAAACACCATGTTTAATAAATGTCTTATTTGCTGCTCTTTACCGCTAATTAATTCGGCATTTAGTGATTTCCTGACAGCCTCTGGCATGATGGTATTTGTTCTGCAAGCCCAGAGAGAAGTAGGTTTCCTGAGAATAATTATTGGCTCCACAGAAAGAGACATGCTTCTAATGTTCAAACTTTTTTTTCGTAAATAAACACTCATTCTGAATTTGGTGCTTGCAGCACACTCCAAAATAGTAGGGGCAGGGGCGACAAATGACTTATGGAAAAACACCTGTTTGGAACATTCAACAGGTAAACAGATGACTGGGTAACAGGTGATCGTCCACCACAACAGGGTCCAAAGTCATTAGCTAGACTCTTAGATTTAGTGGCTCCTTGATGGTGGAACGAACTACCAAACCACGTTCGATCTGCAGAGTCCCTCTCAGTCTTTAACAGAAGACAGAAGACTAAGCTCTTTCATGAACACCTTTGCACTTGATTTAGTCCAAAGGTCTATATATATTTAAAAAATCTTCTTATTTTCACCTTACCATCATTTTATGCTCTCTTTGCACACCACCACTGGTACTATAGGAACCTACATCCAATCAGATTTGAACTTTGCTTCATGGCACTTGCTTGTGTTGTTCTTTCCTGACTAGATCCTTGCTTGTGTTGTATCAGTTCGCAGATGTACATCACTTTGAATAAAAGCATCTGCTAAATGAAATTGTAAGATTGTAAGATTGTAAGTATCATGACTGAGTATTAAAGGGGCATCCTTGAAAGGGTCAGCCAAGGATGGGGTGAGGTTCACCACTTTGTGGAAAACCGTGTGGCCAAATTGTCCAACAGTTTAATAAAACTGCAGGAATTTAGGGATTTCACCATCTTCAATCCATAATATCATTAAAATATTCAGAGAATCCAGAGAAATCTCTGCACATAGAACACTGAACACCCTCAGGTGGCACTGCATTAAAAACTATATTAAAAACCCACGTAATTGTATAAAGGATACTATATGGGTTCAGGAACAGATCAGAAAACAGTTGTCTGTAAACACAGTTTGTTGCTGCATCTGCAAATACAAGTTAAGACTCCACCATGCAAAGCGAAAGCCATAAATCAACAACAACCAGAAATGCTGCAGACTTCTCTGAGCTCATCTGAAATGGACTGAGGCAAAGTGGAAAAATGTGACGGGTCCACATTTCAGATTGTTTTCAGAAATCATGGACATCGTGACCGCCAGGCTCAAGAGGAAAAGGACCATCCAGATTGTTTCCAGTGCTAACTTAAAAGCATCTGTGATGGGATGAAGGCGTGTTAGTGTCCATAGCATCATAGTTAACTATCAAATCTGTGAAGGCCCCGTTTATGTTGAAAAGTACACACAGGTTTTGGAGCAACATATGCTGCATCCAGACGACATCTTTTTCAGAGGCATCCCTGCTTATTTTAGCAAAACAATGACACATTCAAGACACGTGGGACAACTTTTTGGGAATTGGGATTGTAATAAAAAGAAGAACTGGAAGCTGAATTTGACTGAGTGCTGACCTTTGGTTGGTGACAATGTACCCATACTCCTCCTTGGCTCCTGTACCCTCTACCAGGGGCGGCCCTTGCTCTCTTAAGCCTTGTCCGGCTGCAGCAGGAGCGGCTTGCGGAGGCTGGGAGGCAGAATGGGGGGGACTGGCGCTCTTGGCCGGAGGCGTTGCTGCTACTGAGGGCAAGGAGGGGGCAGGAGGGGCATCAGGGGGACCCAGGACAGGGGCAGGCTTCTCTGGTTTATGGGACACACTATCTGTTTTCAACAGCTGCATCTGCACGGAGAATGATAGAAGACTTGTCAGTGATAGAAAAGTGTATGCCTGCATCTTGTGAATGCTACAGACGATGGATTCTGACGTACCTCTTTGAGTGTGATGAGGTCTTTCTCATTAGGATCTGCATTAAGAGAGGCAAACCAATGTTTTTAAACAAATATTACATTCAGCTTCAACATAAGTAGTTTCTTTCCATCTACTTCAGTGTCAGTTTTCACGATGTTCTATTTAGCTATTTAGGATATTGCAAATTTGGATCTTCAGCTCCTTTTTTCAACTTTATATGTGCAACATCTTTGTTGAATTAAAATATAAACTTTTTTAAAAATTTAAACCCCTATCCTTCACACATATAATGTAGATGTTGTAGTTTTATATTGTAGCTTCATAATCCCACGTTTATGTGTAAAACAAGGGAAAGGGGACTCAGACAAATGTCTGCCTTACATTATACTTGAAAAAAGCATGTATCAGTACCTGGGTTTGGTTTGGTTTGATCTAACATTCTGCACAGATCGCAGGTAATAAGTGAAAGATTGTACCTGTTTTTTCTTGGGCCTGCAGCAGCTGCAGAATGAGAGCCAGCTTGTAGAGCTGCTCTTGACTGAGCTCTCTGGGGTCGACTCCGTACCTCTGCAGGACTCCTGACATCCTCTGGAGCAGACCATCTAACACAGGACAGCAAGGCTACCATTAACTGTGCACTTTCTAATGTAGAAATTGGATGGATGTTCTGAATATATAAGTACACCCACACTATATATATATTTAAACATTTATTTAGATCTGTTGTAAAGAAATGATGAGGTATCATTTGACGTTTAAGTTCACTTTCCTCACCATTTCCATTCCCAGAAACAGTGCTGAAGTCCTGAGAAACTTTTTTATTCTGCAACGGCTGTTGTTGTCTACCAGCAGTACCGAGTCTTTCGTCTATGGTGTAGTCTTCCACATAGTCCACTGGTATCTCCAGTTCGAAGTCCTCATAATAAGGCAGACCTGGTCATATCATAATAGGTATTGATACTGAAGAGAGGGGTTAAGTCATAATGTATCTAACTCCTTGCAAAAAGCATCTTTGACAACATTTTCCTGTATGACACTTTCCATTAGCATCTTTCAGAATATTTTTTTTCTTAATTTGGACATTCTTAAAATCCTGTTTACCTGCAGGAGCCATGGAAGCAGGTCCTCTGTGGCGATAAGAAGGCTGCGCAGACGCCAAGTAGAGAGACAGGGCTTCCTGTAGCAGCTGCCTGTCACGCTCTCGCTCTCTCTGATTGGCCTGGGACCTTGAAGAGGGACGGACGTAACCTCCTCCTGCACCGATGAGCGATCTCTCGACTTCGTCTTGGTATCTATGCTGGAATTAGGAGAGATATTATGCTGATTTAGAACTGCATGAGTGCTAATGTTATATGAGTTGGATTTTATTTAGCTTGTTTTTGGTTCCTGGCAGAACCTTTTCATAAAGTTTTCATCTGAAACTTTCTCAGGGCCCTTTTCCATCAAATTAGTTCTGGTTCTTGAACTGGCTCAGTTTGATGTCCTAGTGAACCTAGTGAACCAGATGTGTTTCCATCGGTTTTGAGCAGAAGCATGGTGGAAAAGGCCTAGCAGAGGGTTCTACCCAGAACCCAACGTCGAGGACTATACCCAGAACCCTCTGTGAGAGGTTTTACCCACAACCCTCTATGAGATGTTCTAAAGAGAGCCCTTCTTTGGTCCACCCAGGACCTCTCCATGGGGGTTCTATCCTGAACATTTCCCACCCTCTGAGGGTGCTAACAAGAACCCACCAAGAGGGGTCAACCAAGAACCCCTTTGTGTTCCAAGAGTTTAATCTTGAACCCACCCACGGGACTCTACTGGGAATCGTTTTATGTTAGGGTTCACCTTTAACCCTCTTGTCTTTGGGGGTTCTATGAAGAACCATATTGTATTCTACAGATGGGGAAAAAATTATTGAACCCCATATATTGTGACCATCCACCATTTTGACAATCTATGTTTCAACTGCCGATGTTTAAATTGACAAAGAAATTAAATAATTTATTGTGAGCACAAAATTATTTCAAATATCTCAACTATGGCAGAACACAAGTAAAATGAATTGATTCCAGATACGTCTACATTTAAAAATACAATTTGAAAACATGGCTAAACATTTGAATATCTGAGGGTGAGGATCAGTCCCTGAAAAACTCTTCCTTCCAAAAAAAGTTCTTCTGATGAGAAGTGTTCTTAATGGAACCTTTAGTCTTACAAAGAACCCTTGACGAATCCTCTCTTCAAGAAAGGGTTCTTCAGAAGCAAATGGTTTTGGGTAGCAGCTCAGCCCTTCAGGAAGAAAACCTTTTGGATGCCTTATTTCTAACAGTGTAGCTGACACACACCTGCTTTTGGATGATGAAGAGTGTGTGTGTGTGTGTGTGTACCTGGTGGTATGTGTATGGGTCCATGGAGGCTGTCTGCATGCGCAGTGGAGACTGAGGAGGTTCAACAATCATGTAGTCCACATAGCTGCCACCAGGAGGTGTGGACCCCATCTTTGGACTGTGGTGGTGGGGGATGTGCTGTTTGGACCTGGCAACCCAGAGAGAAACAAAGAGAGGATTAGGACGGATGAAAGAACAGGTCCAAAGGGACATACGTGGTGACTCAGGGTGAAATGAACGGTTGGATCTGAGTCTGTCATTTGACTCATTTGTTTATGTGTATAAATATCAGTGTGACTGGAGGATACTTACTGAGATGAATGAGAAGAGGAGGAAGAGGAGTTTGGCTTGGCGAGTTGAGTGGTATGGGGCACTCTCTTCAGCTCCTTTGATAAAATGTACTGTGTGATGTCATCTTGCCAGGAAAGACCTGCACATACACAAACACACACACACACACACACACAGCAATTAAAGAAAAGCCACAGAAGCTTGAGAGTGAGAGTGCAAAGACAGAGGCGTGTAAGAGGCAGAGCGACTAATCAATACCGTTTCTTATAGGAGCTGTGTTAAAGTGCTCTTATTATGAATGGATTTCTGTGTTCACAAAGTGTCTAAAAGGTCAGCATGGTGGTTTCTAGTTACATACATGACCAAAGGGACCTCAATGTAACTACATGGGTACTCGACTTCACGGTCAGCGCAGTAATTTATCAGTGTTTTAGCCATGCTAGCAGAACTGCTCGAGGGACGGCAATGTCGCTCGGCCTACCACATCAGTCCAGACTGAGATATCTCAAAAACAATAGACCTCACAGCAGCCATATATCATAGCAGCCAATAGCCAAGTAGCGCTGAGTGCTGCTGTAACGTTAACAAGCAACATGTGGTGATGTTTCTGTCGTCTGTTGCGTCCACGCCGGAGGGCAACTATGGTCAACAGACAGCTCAGGGCGCCAAAATGAGGCACCGAAATCTGCGTCGTGATTTGGTTCAGTACGTACACAATTCTGCGACTCACTGCAAAGGCTCTGCAGCACTAAATGTAACAGGACCTTAATTAGTATCAGTGATAACACCTGTGTTTAATGTAGTTTTTCATATCATGGCTGCTGTGGAAAAAGGTCTAGTAGATTGATTGCCATGAATTTTTTTAGAGACCATAACAGCCACAGATGATCAATCATAATAACTTTGGTGATCCCCTGACGTTTCCTTTTGTGTCACCATCTGGATAAACAAATCATTTGTCCAATAATTTGGTTTATAACTATGATATAACTTCAAAACACTCCCATCAGCATAAGCATGGCTGTAAACTCTAAATATTTTATTTTCCATCTCTTTAACTTTAATTACACGGCCACAGACTGACATTTAAATTCAAGGTAAAGGCTCTGCAAGGTTGTATTAATGTAATTTATTTAAAAAAAAAAACAAAAAAAACAATTCAATTAACTCAACCTATTACTTTAATAATGGTTATTTTTAAGTAATGTGGTATTCACTCTTCCAGTTTGAGCTTTGTAAAGAAATACAAGTGATGATTTGTATCAATTTATTATCTCACCTTGTACCATGAGGTGTTTGAGGACCTCCTGCATCCTCTTCAGAACCGGAACTGACACCTGGTACTTGACCTGATCCTGCTTGGAGCTGCGACACTGACCAAACAGCCCGTCTGGAATGAACACACACACACGCACACACGCACACCCATTAGACACACAGACTCATTAGATTTCTCTGTAAGTGACTCTGGGCACAAAGTCCAGCGCAGTTTGGGGGACAAACTGCACACAGACAGACACAGCAGGTATAAGTAATAAAATTAATGGTGGCTGAATTCCATTTAGCTGCTTCAGTTTCAGGGCCATGGTATCAGGGTTGTAGCCAAGATTTTAGAAATACTGAGGTCATAAATCCTAGCTCCACTGAGGTTTGAGTTTTTTCTAGCTGACTCTTTATAAAGTCACCAGGTCAGATGTCAGTTAAACTTCTGGTCTCCTGTCCCCATGTGCTCCTGCGGCTCATTTTGTTTTGGTGACATCCTGTCGTAATTTCTGGTCACTGGTCTGAAAGTCCAAACCATCCAAAAATGTTTTCACGACAAACAATCCGCGCAATGGTTTCAGTTCGATCCAGACCGAGACCGCCTCTTTTTGGCCGGACGAAAATCTGCCTTTTTGATCCAGACCGTGGAGGTTTCACACCTGTAAATCTGGTCCGGATCAAACTGAAAAGTCTGACAGTCCGGACCAAACGAGGCTGGTGTGAAAACGCCCAGAGACTTTGGTGGTTTCTACACCCAACAAAATGCTGTGTTCAATACAAAGTTAGAAAGAGGTGCTGGACAGTTTTTGGCGTAAAAAATAAAAAATCCATTGAACCTTATTTCTTTGAAAATAAAATTGCTAACACAGTTTCAAGGAAGCTGCATGGAACTGTTGAAAGGATACATTGGCCTGATATGTCTTTAAATTAAATAATACATAATATTCCCTTTAAAATAAGAGATAAAATAATGTAAATGTATATATTATTGCAATAAAATAAAAAGAAGAGGTATTTCTCATTACTGATCAGAGAATTATAGTGATTAGTGAGGTGTCACTGAAACAATTTGGCAATAATCACTGGACACGCAGCTCTTTATTTGTGCTTCATGTCCTGATACATGAGGGTGCAGCATTAGAGAGGAAAATAAATTAGGAAATCCTGTCATTACAAAATCTTTGGCAGCACAAATACCCTGACAAGACTCATACACGCACACACACATATTTTTATTTTGGAAATTAGCAATGACGTTTAGCAATTTGTTACTTTAATTTAATTTATAGACTTTTTTCACTGTAACCATGAAATGTACAATATAATTTAATAGCCATTAAATTATAGGGCAAACACAGGTCTTACCAATCATAATAATGATGGTCCCATTTCATTTAACTTTAAAAATCCTTTCCAGTGAGCCAACATGCACACTGCAGTGCAGCACCCTGACTGAAACAAACCTTGACTCGTATCAGTGGTAACGCCTGTGTTTACCATGCTATTTCATGTCAAAATGGCTGCTGTGAAAAAGGTGTATTGTGCACGATGCCTCGCTGTCACACTGTCAAGGTTTACTAAGACACTTACATAGAACTGAGCCATTGTTAACATTATTAGCAACATCTGTGCTTTTCTACGATGAATCGAAATGTCTGCTGTGAAAAAGGCTTACACAAAACACAGAATAAGGCATCAATTGATTCTTTTCTTTGATTTTTAGCTAAATCTGTGTTCATTTTATCACAGATATTTCAATTAAGCTGCCCTTGAGGTACAGTGCACGTTATAATACCCATAATTCTCGTGGTAGCCCACACCCGACTGGCCCACAACAGTGAGTCATAGTTTTGAAGTGCAGCCCACACATGTGTACTGCTTGTCACACTCCTTTTGATGAGGTTCTGCCATCGTCACTTTGTGGGCTTTAAAAAACTTTCCTTTGAAATAGTTGCTAACCTGCAGGCAGCTCATGGCAACAGACACAATAATAGCATGAGTTCAGTATAATTTTAAATGAACTGTTTTTATAACATCGACGACGTGTGTTTGATCATATATGGACCAGTTCTGTACGTTAGGTCAGTCTGAGCCCACATAGTTTCATGCATCCACTCTTCAGACAGAAACAAGCTGGTGCTTCACTCTGCACACACTCAGAAATGAGGGTTCCACGAGGGTTCTTCCTGAAGGGCTGAGGTTCTACTGAGAACCATCTGCTTGTCAAGAACCCTTTTTTGAGGAAAGGGGTCGTTAAGGGTCCTTCGTAATCAAGAGAAGAAAGAGTTCTCCAAGGATAGTTGAGATCCTTGAAGAACTCTTTCGTAAAAGATTCTTTGTACCATAATATAAAAGGGTTCTTGGTAGAACTCCCTGAATATGTTCTAGATAAAACCCTTGGAATATAAAAGGGTTCTGAGTAGAAGCCCCTAGGTGGGTTCTAGATGAAACTCTTGATATATAAAAGAGTTCTTGGTAGAACCCCCTGGGTGGGTCCTTGATAAAACTCTTGGAACATAAAAGTCTTACTGGTAGAGCCTTCGAGTGGGTTCTAGATAAAACTCTTGCAATATAAAAGCCTTACTGGTAGAACCCTTGGAATATAAAAGGGTTCTGGGGGCACCCCCTTACTACGTTCTGTATAAAATGTTGGAATAGGAAAGGGTTCACAGTAGAACCCCCCTAAGTGAGTTCTAGATAAAACTGACAATATAAAATGGTTCTGGGAGAACCCCCTGAGTAGGTTCTATATAAAACCCTTGCAATATCAAAAGGGTTCTCAGTAAAATCCTCTGGGTGGGTTCTAGAGCCCCCCAGATAGGGCTCTGGGTGGAACCATTACATCATAGAAGGGTTCTCTGTAGAACCTCTCGTAGGAGGTTCTGGGTGGAACCTTTCACAGATGGTTCTAGGTATCACCCTTTATGCTGGATTCTAGGTCGAACCCTCTGAAAGGGTTCCAAGTGGAACTTTTATCATATGTTCCACCAGGAATCAAAGAGTTCTCCTATGGGGACAAGCCAGAGAACCCTTCATGGTTCTAGTTAGCACCTTTATTTCTAAGAGTGTAAACTTCACTACATTAGCACTTGTTGCTGTAGAACTCCATCACTGATTTCAGGTCTGTAAGTGTTCATCCCTTCAGCATCAGACAGAAAAGATTCAGGAGAAATGCAGGTTAAACACGTCAGTCTGATGCTGAGAATCTGAAACTTCACATCACAGACTTACTGCCAGACGCCAAAACACATCAATAAAGCCCGTCTTTCCACCGTGAAATATCTAAAACTGACAATATATCTAAAGAAAAAGATTGTCAGACTGCGATGTGATGGGAATGAAGATACAGCAGAGCAGAATACGTATTATGTGGCGCACTGATGAGTCACCACAGTCTTTCACCACACCGGCTAAATCTCTCACAACCCAACCTGCCACAGTGAAACGGTGAACAGTTAACAGTTTACTGAGGATTAATGTGTTTGTACAGCCACAGATGCTATAGGAAACAGTTCAGCTTACTTTTTACCACTTGACGTGAGAAGTAGACATGCATGACTCATATGTTTTGCAGTTAATTTCTCCAGTGGGCGCATGTACAATCAGGAAATGAGTTGGTGTTTTCACCAAGTCGATCCTGATAAGAGATAAAGAACACTGAATAGAAATACAGCAGAGATTCAGTCAAAATAATCAGTTTGATTCAAGCCAAACATTTGCTGGTTCCAGCTGCTTAAATGAAAGCATCTGCTGCTTTTCTTTGTCATTATGACAGAAAATGAAGAGTCTTGGGGTTTTTGCATGTTAGTTGGACAAAAGAAGCAATCTGAAGATGTCACTTTAGGCTCTGGGAAACTGTGATGAGCATTTTTCATAATTTTTGGACATTTTATAGACTAAATATTAGATTGAAGGAGCAATATGTAGCAGTTGGGTAAGCAAAAAAAGCTAAAAAGCTGAGCTTCTTATTCTGAAAACAGAAACCCACTGCTCTGAAGAGTTCGAGTTCAACGACTGCCTGTCTTTTGCCGGCCAGACCCCATTAACATATTGCTCAATTTAACCTTTAACTTCTACTCCTTCCAAGAGATTTATAATGATTTCTTATGACTCATAAACAGGCTCTTACTCATTCAGTGAATGTTCAGCATTAATTTGAACTCTAATTTATGTAACTCTGGTAAACAAAAACTGTTATTCTGGCCTGGAGTACAAATATCAAAGTTATCAGAGAAGCGAGTATCTTAACTTAACATGTTTCCTCAATCTCTGATGATACATCATGGTCACTATATGATAAATTACAGCAAATATATTACAGATTTCTCCTTTAATCAATTAATCACCAACTACTTTGATCATTGATTAACTGTTTTGAGTGTTTTTTGTCAAAATTCTCTGATTTCAGCCTCTCAAATGTTAATATTTTCTGGTTTCTTTACTCCTCTGTGACAGTAAACTAAATATCTTTGGGTTGTGGACAAAACACGACATTTGAGGACGTTATCATGGGCATAATGAAAATAATTGTTCATTGCAGCCGTAATACAGATACAAACTTGCGCATCTTTCACCTGCTGAAAACACAGAAAGAGACACAGACATATTTCCACGTAATCAAATCAAATTACTGATGATGATGTGATGTTACACAGGATATTGTATTGCTCTGACTGAGATGATAGAGAAGACTGATACAGTAGCTCGTATTCCTGGTGGTGAACTGACTGATGACAGAGAGAGAGAGGAGCCACATGAGGAGGAGGACTGTAAGATGAATGGAGAGAAGACGGCAAACTGCACGGCTTGATTGGATTGGGACTATTTCTAGAGCTGGAGTTATTTCTGTAGGTATCATTCTGGTGCAGAGGGAACCTACAGCAGTATTCGGCGTTACGCAGGGGAAGCTTTTAAATGTACAGAAAAAATCCTGCCATGTTTTGCTCAAAGTGCATGAAAAAATGCTCCAAATAAATGACAGTCAAATTAATTGTGACAAGCATTAGTGCTACACTCTATCATCATCTATCGTAAGCAAAAGTTACGCAGAAATGTGCATTTCATACTATAAGCATAAATTTGCTATTAATTCTGTCCCTGGTGGAAGCACTTTATATTCACGCTCTCAAATGATACAAAGCATTTAGAATAAACTGTAGTTGCAGTTATTACATGCAGTAAAACATCTTATCTGTCAATTCTTGCACCAAGTTAAGTTAATAAGTCAGTTAATTTGAAAGCAAAGAATTTCAAAGAAAGATGTGTTACGGGCCTTATAATGTTTATTCATTTTATCTGATAAATTAATGTTTGTTTCATTTTGCAAAAGTGGCCCCAAGGCAAAACAAACTGAGTGTCCCTGGTGTAAGCCCTCAGAAGAAAAGTGTGTGTATTCACAAGAGAGTCATGCCGGCTAAACTAGGGACATGCATAAATGGTAAACTGATTTCCATTGCTACCGTAAACAACCTCCCTAAACATCTTTCCATGTCTTGTAATAGTTTTCATCCCCAGGATTAAAAATGAAATCTAACGTAATGTTAATGACATTAATGTCCAGGCCAAATAATCATCCAGTGGCTCATACATCGTACCCCTACGGGTTTAAGCACAATCTCGCTCACGTGTTTCAAGTATCACACTAAAATCTGCATGTGTTGCTATGTCCAATGAACCCTTCCTAAGACCCACCCCCTTTTTTTGCTGTGTGCTCCAATAATAGTTGAGCAATGCTATGCTATGTGCTACAAGTTGAAGATGGCTAAAGGAAGTTGTTGGGGAACCTGTGAAATCACATTACATTTAAAGTTAGCTAATGTTAGCAAAAATGCAAGCTAACTAGCAAGCCAATCTACGTCAATCTTGCATTTTGCTAACGAAAGGAAACTTAAAGGGTACGTGTGTCGTTTTTAGTGGTATCTAGTGGTGAAATAACAGATTGCAACCAACTCGCCTGCCAAGCACATAGGAGAAACTACACCTGGCTCTGTAGCTAAAACTGCTCATATGGTAACAAAAACGCAACAACACTTATTTTTAAGTGATTATAGTGTTATATTCCATTCCTACCAAGAGATCCTCCTAAATTTTATACACTTAACCTTTAAAATGTGACCCTTTATAACACTTTTACAGGAAAAGAGGAAAGCTGACCAAGATATCAAGTTTGCACAACTGTTATTGGAGCACAGAGAGGAATGGGGTGGGGTTTAGACACCTTTCCTAGCAGACTGTCCTGATGCCTGTAGTACATTGACCCGGAATGTCCTCAAGGAGCAGATGGTTGACACAGTCAGGGTGCTACACACGCATAGCTCAGGCAACAATATATGACCTTGTTCTGTTTACTGTAAAAGACTCTACGAGCTTAGAGGAGAGATGTCTGCACCAACAACATCAACATGGACACACGCAGGTCAAACAATCAGAGTCCGATTGACCCAACACAGCACAGAAAACAAGCCCAAAACAGCAACCCCAACTTCTGATTGTCTTTCATGAGAACAGAGGAGCAACAACAACCTGCAAAACCTGCAATCTGCCTGGTACAGGGCCAGCCACACATCCAGTCACGGACACAAATAAACAACTGCTGAGAGAAGATGCTCTCAGATGCATTCCACACGGCGGCACACAGGACTCGATCGATCTTCCCTATCCACAGTGGCAGGCAGCAGCCCGGCAGAAAGAAAAGGAATTTAACTAGAAGAAATCTTTAAGTCTGGAAATCCACAGCAGAGATAGAAGACTGTGCTGTGCAGTGCAGTGCAGTGAGCGGACATCATTAGACATTTAGACATTTTATTCCTCAGAGGACGACTGCGGATGCACCACTGCCTTGTGAGAAACCTTCCAGAGTGCTATGAAATAAGCTGGTATCTCTGCCATTAGGGCACAGAAATTACACTTTACTTTGCTGATTCAAACAGTTCTTTTGAGTTAAATTCAACGATTCATAGTTGCATCATATATTGTTTTAAGTTTTTAAAGGTGCAGTGAGTGATTTTGGAGAAAGACAGCTGATTTGGATTGGTGGCTTGAAGATAGTCTCATTCCAGGTCATGAAATACTTAAGTTTTGGGAATGAAGCTCAACAATCAACTATCTTACCGACTGGGATTAGATTTTCTAAAGCCTGAAAACAGAGCAAAGCAGAGAAGCAGAAGTCTAGTTCTTTCTCCAACCATTTGAATTACATTAAAGGCTATTATGGAACATTTGCCCAAAACTAAACTGCTTACCCCAGCTTAAGGCTACGCCAGAAGGTGTATTCCTTCTGTTTTTTTCAGAGGCTGTCTGCCTCCTGTGCTGGATCAGTCTCTACATCACTTAATAGAGAGAGACAAAACTGACACACATGTCCCACACATGAACAGATTGGGTGCAAGGCAGTTTTCTTTCGCTCTTTTCACATCTCCCTGTATCCATTCATCCCTCCCTTAACTCCCTCCCTCGCTGAACGAGGGGGAAAATCACAGATTGCCTTCAGAAAATAGCTGTTTTCTTCTCTTCAAACTCTTCTGCAAACTCCATGCAGAAAGACAGGGCTTTCAGCAGCCACCTAGCGGCAGAAACACAGCCACAGCGTGTGCGAGCCGCAGCAGTTCAGCGATGGTGCGGTCACTGCTCAAGTGTGCAGCATGAACGAGCCGTTAGCCTCAGTACATGGGGTGCATGCTCTACAAACTGGGGTATCAGGGTGCCCCTGAAAGCATTGATGCATTAAGCTTTGTTCAACTGGATGACAGCTAGTGCTGTCGAAAGTATCAGTTGATCAAAACATATCAATTCTGAATATTCTGAATATATGGTTTTAATACTCATTTAATACTATTTTTCACAGTGTCGATACACCAGTATGAGCTTTGTGCTTTCTCCTCTCTCTGACAGCGAGTTGACACCACACTTTACTTAGTTTCTAAGATTAGTTAATTAAATTAAGCCTCTTTATATTTATCTTTTTATGAAGATCCAAAATTCTATGCCCTTGGGTTTTGTCAAGTTTTCCCTGTGGTATGAAAAATGTCAGTATTTTTCAAAGTATTTCATCAAAGTTAGAAATTCCAGTATCATGACAAGATTATACGACACTGAACACAGATGTAACTCTTATGGATGAGATGGTGTTTTCCTCAGTTAATGAACAGAGTCTGAATGTTTCCTATTGATTTTACTGTTGCTCCTCGTTGCCTAATGCAAAAACCTCTGCAACCTCTTACGTAATCTTAATTCAACAGTTATTCTTAATGTGTTAGTCATCGGGAGACCTGTGTGAGTCTGTGGCGACTGTGGTGGTGATGCTCTGTGTGGACTTATATGTGAACTTATATTTTCCTCCCGCAAGCTTAGAAATTATGGTCAGTTAGTGTTTGTTGATGTCTAAAAAACACGCAGATTTACACAGTTTACAGCTGTTTTGCATTGTAGGTTCAGGGTCAGAGAAATCAGAGAGACAGACAGAGAGAGAAAAGGGGCTAATTTCAAGCAATCAGACTAAAAAACCTTTGAGGACAGCACATTGTTCTCCCGTGTTCTCTCCTCAGACCCACAGAGGAGCATTAATTTTAGCCCCGCATGTGCTCCTGAGCTGCAAGCACGCTGATCCATTTTGTATTCTGTCCTGTGGCTGAGCGTGTGCGTAAGTGCAATTTCCACAGAGATGTGCGTAAGTGTGTGTCAGTGACTCATCGCTGTATTAGCACAACAACTGTGGGGGTGTCGACCTCACCGTGATGTCAGTGTTGCCATGGAGACAGTGGGGAGGAGGAGGGGCTTAGATAAAGACGAGGAAAGGGAGAGGGGCAGGTGACGGAGGGAGACAGACACATGGGGGCTGAAGGAGGAAAAATCCTTGACTTGTGTTTGTGTAGTCTCACACACACTCTTTGCGTCGGCATGCTTACAGTGAATAAAGTGTGTGTGTGTGTGTGTGTGTGTGTGTGTGTGTACTGTACGTGTGTGTGTGTCCAGCTGCAGGGTTAATAATTTAATATGCTGTAGAGAGACAGAAAGGATTAAAAAAAAGTAGTCTGTCTTAAAAGTTTAATGTTCAGAGTGTTTGTGTGTTTCTCTGCAAAACAAGCACCCAAAACTGCATATAGCTGTTAAAATTTTAACCTGGAACATGTTTATTTTTTTAAATTTTTCACTATTCTTATACAAAATGTCCCTAATAACAATTAATCGGTTAATACATCATGACTTAACAATAACTGGTTAATTATTTTGAGTCGTTTTTAAGGGAAAAAAATCCAAAATCTGTTTTTAGCTTCTCAAAAAATAGGGTATTTTGTGATTTTCTCTACTCAATGAAAAATTTAGACATTGACCTTAGATGTGATTGCATTCATGACATTTTAGCAAATTTTGCAGAGCAGCTAGCAAGGTCTGCTATGTTAGCTTTGACTCCTAGCATCTAATATACATCAGTTAAACAGTATAAATTTATTTTTTAAATATAGTTCAAAATAAACAGTTACTACACTGCTTGGTAAGGACACAGTAAATAAAAATAAAATAAAATAAAGAGGATATTTGCCCATTTTCTTGATCTTGAGGGTCACCTAAGTGGGTGTCAGCCATGTGCTCGCTTGCTGACTCGTGTTTCCACTGAAATTAGAAATGTTTGACTTTGAAAGAAAAAACTTTTGCTATAGAATTTGTTTAACGTTGCATTAAGGACATTAAATAGTCTAATATCAGACTGAATTATCACCTCGTTACATCAGTTGAGTGGGCAGAGTCAAAGGTATACGGCACAGGTGCATTTAAATGAAACAAGCCTACAAATTATGACTAAATGCAAAGTGTAAATTAATATTTATATGAAACATTTCATTTGAAATGTTTGAAAGTCATATTGTAATTGAATTAACTTATTTTACGTATGTGAACACTGAGACCACAGTTGTGGGACATAAACAAAAGTGGTATTTGGACCCATAAAATGCTTCATAAATATTATTAAATCACATCATTAAGTATTTTTATGTCAATATGTTTGAAAACACTGTGTACATATTTATAAAAATCATCAATTTCACTGCTGCAACTTAAAAATGCCCGTAGTTGCAGTAACACCCGTGTGTTGTACTCACCGTCTGAGCAGAACTGATCCCTCGTGCACAGTTTTCTCTCAAACAGGCAACCTGAGGTAGAAAAGACAAAGAGAGGACAAACAGGTACTCAGAGTACAATCTTTCAAGGTAATTTCCATGGCAACAACTGCTTTAAATCACATTTAGAGGGTTGAAATGAGAACACAACAAAGTGAGCTTAACCCTGGCTTACTCATTCTAATTAGCTTCAAATGTACCGCACAGTGGTAAACAAAAAACACATTTAAACACATCCTTCATCCTGGCTTTTATATTCAAATCCCACCATTGTCAAATCCAACCTACACTTACACTTATCGTTTAAAAAGATAATTTTAAAAGCACCTCAAACCAAGTGGTGTCATTTGTTGGCATAAAATCTGAAACATCAGAAAACATTGAAACACAAATTATCTAGTTTTCATTTGGACAATTTTGCTGCATGGCAAGAGTGGATATTTAAGGCCATGGTTGGTCTGGACAGTAAACATGTCCCAGCTGGAGATAAAACGGCAGGGGAGGGGGTCGCTCGTGGTGCGGGGTTACTTCTTCTCATCACTATAAAGTCTGCACCAAGTGTGTTCTCCTTGTTTTTCCTTCTGTGTTGTCGTGAAGTTTCAGAATGACGAGACACAGTGTTCCCATAAGCACAGTAAAACCTGTCAGTCACCGGCGCACGATGTGAGAGGAGGCACTGCTGCCAGAGGAGAGCTGACTAAGATTACAGCATGGGAATAAATTAAAAAATAATAGATTTGTGCAGAGGTAACAAAAGTACACACATTCTGTACTCGAGTACAGATACTGTACTTGTGGAAAGGTCTTCTTTGTCTTATGTCCTTTATGTTGTTTTTTGCCACGTTACATCTTGTTTGTCAAGTTATGTCTTTTCGTCTAGTTAAGTCTTTTTCATCTTGTTACATTTTTTTCGTCTTGTTATGTCTTTTATGTCTTGTTTTGTCTTTTTTGTCTTGTTACATCGTTTTTCGTCTTAGGTCTTTTGTTTTACATAATTTTCATCATCTAATTGACATGCTATGCAATGATGGATGCACAAAGAAATAATCATTTCTATGCGTTATTGCCCCATCCTCTTAGGTTGAAATCAGTTTTGATGTTGGGAGGGCAGCGTGCAACGACACAAATAATCGATATTTTCGTTCAAATGCTTTTAAACTAAAGTAACAAGGATATTGTAAGTAAGTAGTAGATTGTACATATATTTGCGTTCAAATGTAGGGAGTAAAAGTAAGAAGTTGCCCAAAAAATAAATACTCAAGTAAAGTGCAGATACCTGAAAAACCTACTTAAGTACAGTGACAAAGTATTTATACTTAGTTACTTCCCACCACTGGATTTCTGTATATTTCTCACTCTCCCACTAATGGTATGATTGATGCTTGTCGCTTAATTCATATATTTAATATCTGTGCAGTAAAAAGAGACCTGTGGCTAAAGGTAGGCACTGGAACAAACAACACTGAGGCATAATTGGAGGGTGGAGATGCAGTCTTTCAAAATTTAAAAGCACATTGTTTGCATCAATAATCAGCACTGGTGCTTCGTCAAAATACTGAATCTCACTAACTGCTACTGACTAGACACTGGCAGAAAACAGAGGTTATATTTAAATCTTTTGATCAAAATTATTGCGAGGGAAAATTCAGTAATCCTCGGATCCGTCCTGACACAGTTCTACACCCTTGCTGCATAGATAACGTCAACAAGTATTACAGGCTGAATCATGGCTCCCTAATAGTTAAAAGTGGGTGTGTGAGATCAGTAACACCTGATAGTGTCATTGCTTGCTCAGTTTATATTGCACTACTGGGTATAAAAATATCAGTTTTTCACATGTTCTGTAAGTGGAAGATAAACACACACATAGGGCAACAATTTACTGAGTATGATTAGTCAATAATTAGCTTTATCAGCCACTGTCAGTAATCAAAACACATGTTACACCATTAATCAAACCAATAACTAACAACAATCAACGTCAGACAACCTTACCATCTTTTAGCAGTTACCTTGTGTTTCTTTAGTTGTGACAAAAATGTTCAAAAATATACATATTAGGAGCTTGAATTAAGCTAAACCTCCCTGTGCTCTCCAGGGGAAATATTACACCAAACTCCCTTTAAAAAAATATAGTATTAACAACTTCTTGCATATCTGTAAAAACATATAATTCTAGAAACAAAAAATAAAATGTGTAATAAGTTGACAGTATTCTTGTCAATTCGGCATCTATACATCCATGAAGATAAACTTAAGTTCATTACAAATGTACATTTTAGACCTCAACTTGCAACCAGTGGTCAGCTGCGCTGTTTTACTGCGTGTTAGAAATAAGCATTTTCTCTCTAAAGTTCTTGCTGGTTGGTGATTTAGATTCACACGACTTCAACGCCAACTCGTAACACAGTTCATTCACCATCTAATCATGTGTGTACAGATGATTAGATTGCTAACAGTGGGGGTGCAACGCCTCCATTTGCTCCAATGCTCAGGCACCTCTTTCACATACCTTTGATAAGGATGACTGAAGATAACACGTTGACCTAAATTTTACACATGTGAAATACTGATTCACTAGAGAGAAAAGTCAAAAAAATGTTAATTGACAACAGCAAATACAGTGTTGTCATTAGTATTTTTGTCATTCCTTTGTATTTCATTTTTAGCTCTTCCGCTGCTTCTTATTTTAGGGCGGTGAGTAAGACCTTTGGGGGATGGCGATGTGGGAAGGAGCAGGTGGCTGGTGATAGATAGTGAATGTAACACAGCTGAATATGCATGGATTATTCTGTCAGTCTGCCTCTCGCGCGCACAGCTCGTTTCTCTGTTTTTTTCTGTTTGTATATACAAACAAACAAAAATGAGTGTATAAATGATATGAAATCTGTGTGTGAGTAAATGACAGATAAATCCAAAATCAAATGCAAAAGATGGCAAGTGAGAAGCTGGTTGGTTGGATCTATGAAGTGAATGAAACAAGATTGAAGTGACGCAGTATCTACCACTGGTTTCGGTGACTCACCTCTACTTTCACTGAAGAAAAACACACACACACACACACCAAAGAGTGCAAGTGTGTATCATCTATGTCTTTGCTGACTTCTCAAACTTTTATCAATCAAACCTGAGAGTATATCTAAATGACTAATGGATTTTTTTTTTTCCTGATTCAGTATTCAGGAATCCATTTATCTTACTTCATTCTATCTTATCTTAGGTTAGGAAATCCTAAATATTCAATGCTTATCAACTTTTATGTCTGTTACCTAGTAACTGACTCCACTTTTCACATATTGATTGAACTAAACAACTTTGTAACATACTGAAACATACATTTACACAACATGGAGCTACAGGCACTTCATTTTAAGACAGATGAACTGAGGTTTTGGTAACATCTATAGAGAAATCAACACTAGTTTGGGAGATAAGAGAAACACAATGGGCTAAGATAGCAGTCTCCACTTTGTTTATTGTGCAAAAGGCATTAAAAGAGCAGCCATACAGATTAAACAAGTAAGCTAACACCAGTGGTGGCTACTGTTAGCTAACACTACTATTAGCTACTGCTAGCTCACTCTACTATTAGCCACTGTTAGAAAACACTACCGTTAACTACTGTTAGCAAACACTACATTAGTTACTGTTGGTGAAAACTACCATTAGCTATTGTGAAGCAAGCATACACTATCATTAGTTAGCCTACTGTTAGCCATACACTTAACTTACATTTAGCTGATGTGTTAGCAATCATTACCATTGGTTAGCCTACTGTTAGCCAACACTACTATTAGCTAATGTTTGCAATAACTACCATTAGCTAATGTTAGCAGTCATTATTATTGGTTAGCCTACTGTTAGTGAACACTATACCACTCACTACTTTTAGTGAACACCACCATTAGCTAGCGTTACAGTAGTTCACACTACTGTTAGCGAACACTACTGTTAGCTAGTTAGTATTTTCACTACTACTGCAGGTGGAAAGATTAACAACTTAACAGTTTTCCTAAAATTAGGAGAGTTTAGGAAGTTAGACATTTCCTTAATCTTAAATTAGGATAGAAACATTGATTTAGGAACTGTTCGTCTCTCAGGGCTACAGGGCTACAATACCAAACAGTCAAGGTAGCACCTCTAAGTTAGGAAAATTCAATAGGCTCTCCAGTCTATCTGATCTATGAAGGGTTAAGTGAAACTTGTGTGTCGCTAAAACAAGCTCCAGCAAAAACACACGGATATTATTGCTCGGGGGCTTGTGGAGGAACCGACATACACATCATCACAATGTTGCCGAGACATTGTGTTTACATGCCAGTCCAAGTCTTCCAACACTGATTGGTTGTCTAGTGAAAGGCATCTGGTATTGTTGGGCAAACATTAGCAGCATGGAGCTAAAACAAAGAAACAAATGGCAAAATCATTTATTTTTAGTTTGTTTTGCAGGGTTTAAAAATTGTTTCCATTTCTGGATCTTGTTTTAATCTTGTACTCTCTGATTTGGTAATAAAAAGTCAGCAGGAACGTTCAGATGTTCTGCTCTCAAGGTGAAACTGCCAAATGACAAAAAAATAAATAAGTGGCTTAATAGTTCACATCCTGCAAAGGCGAACAGTTGGACTGGTACACTCTTAGAAATAAAAGTGCTAACAAGAACCTTAAAGGGTTCCTTGGCTTGTCCCCATAAGAGGACCCTTAGTTATAACATTTTACAGAGTTTCCACTTGGAACTCTTTCTGAGAGTTCTACCTAGAACATAAAGGGTTATAAGAATCATCTATGGAGGTTTCACCAGAGCTCCCTGTGAGAGGTTCTACAGAGAACCCTCTATGGTGCAATGGTTCCACCCAGGTTCTATCCAGAACTTTTCCACCTTCAGAAAGAACCAAAAAAGAAAGCTTCTATGGAGAACCTTTTTATATTCCAAGGGTTTTCTCGAGAACATACTCAGGGGGTTCTACTGAAAACCTTTTTATATTCCAATGGTTTTGTTTAAAACACAGTCAGGGGGTTCTACTGAGAACATTTATAATATTCCAAGAGTTTTATCTAGAGTCCACCCAGGGGGTTCTACCAAGAACCTTTATACTTTTCCAAGGATTTTATCTGGAATGCTCTAAACCTTTACATATTTCAAGGGTTTTATCTAGACCACAGTCTGGGGGTTCTACCTAGAACCTTGTTATATTCCAAGGGTTTTACATAGAATATACTCAGGGGGTTCAACTGAGAATCATTTTATATTATGGTACAAAAATACTCTTCATTAAAGGATTTCAATAATCCTTGAAGAACTCTTTCTTCTAAAAAGGGTTCTTTGGATGAAAAGGCTTCTTAATGGAACCCTTACTCTTACAAATAACCTCACTTTTGGAACCCCTATTCTTCAAATAATGATTCTTCAGAAGTAAATGGTTCCGGGTAGAACCTCAGCCCTTCAGGAAGAACCCTTTTGGAACACTTATTTCTAAGAGTGTAGCGACAGCAACAACAATAATTAGTTTTTATATGAACAATTATCGTTATTGAAAATGAAAAAATGTGTACCCTGGTGTGGTAAAACAGCACAAAGGTTCTAATAAATCTAATAACATTGGTTAAGGGAGACCTGACCTATCACACAGTGTTTGTCATAGCAACAGGACATCCTTCCCTTGGGAGACGGCTGGCTGCGGAGACGTCAGCTTTAACATGGACATAATCATGTGTGTGAGGGGATGGACAGTCAGACATAAGACGGCGACGGACGGACGGACGGACGGAACGGACGGACGATAATCAAATGAGCAGATGGATGGATGGATGTGTGGAAGAACAGCGAAGGAAACGAAGAGGCGTGAATGGATAAATGGACAAAGGGAAGCAACAGTGGTCACTGGTTTCTCTCCGTGGTGCTGAAATCTCACACACGAGCAGAATGGCTTCCCACTGAGCTGTCAGTTGCTCATGTTGGGATTTTTTAAAATGCTACTGTAATTTCTCACACATTCTCCCAAACATGTATGATTCTTAAAGGCAAACTGTACAGAAACACCGGCATTGTAGGTTCAATTTAGCTTGTTTTTATAGGTTTTTTTTTGAAAAATTGCGAATATATTATGATTTTATAGTGTTTAAAATAACAATATGGCAACACAGCAGACATATTTTGAGGCTTATTTGAAAAAATTATGAAAAATATTTGCATCCCTTGCTATCACAATTTACTTTAGGTTCTAAAAATAACCCATAATCAATTGTTTCTAAGCTCTTTAATGCATCACATTTGGGTGATTGCACTTACATGATAACACTGAAGTAATCAAGCATATGAAATACGCCTCACATAATTCGGATGATTTAATATATACAGGGTGCAGGGGAGATAATGGGGGGGTGGCCACCCTTCTGACAGAACAACATCGTGCTTGCTTGTTTTTCTTGGAGAAAACCTGAGGGAGGTAATGACATTTGGCCTTTCTCGCCTGAGATCACAGTCTGAATTACCCCTCAGATTCTCTCTATACTTCACAAATCTCTACCTACACACCAAACAGACTTTTTTTTATGCTTGTCTGCAAAAAAAAAAAAAAACAGGATAGAAGTCTAAATAGATGATACAACAATTCACTTGTTGCATCTTTTCATCAGTTACTAATTATGTTCAAAACAACAATCTACAAAAGGAAAATTCACTCAGAAATCTTCAGCAATAATCAATATGAAATAGTCAAACCAAAACTAGCTGCTGCCATTGTCAGTGCTATTAACCAAAGAGCTGCTAGTTCTAATGATGCTGCCAATTCTGCTGCTGAGAGAGGCATCAAGAACAGTTTTAAAACTAGGAAACTATTCGATTTATTTTATTTTATTTTATTTTTTTCAGTATAGAAGATGTGTAACTCACAGTATAGGTCTGATTAAATGCAGTATTTTCTGTTTAATCAGTTTTTGGCATCTTATTAAAATTTAACAACTTTTTTGTGTCCTCATTCATATGTTATTGCTTCATTTGTTTTATGTCAAAACATAATCCTGCTGTCTACTTTTTATCTACTTTTCCTACTCCATTCTTAATTTAAAAATAAAAACTCTTTAATAAAACCATGATGCCAATAATAGCAATAGCAAGGAGTGTCGGATGCATGATATGGGTCATAATTCCCCAAAATGCTCTACAAGAAAAACACTACGTAGACTCAGCTTTTATCTGCCCTATCACTCCTTGCACAAAGACTTTATATTACATTGTTTTTTTATATTGTTTATATCACCTATTAATCCGTTGATTAGTCTCTCAATTAACCAGTTATAGTTGTTTGGTCTATAAAATATCAGAAAATTCTGAAAAATGTCGATCAGTGTTGAAACATGTTGATCGGTGTTTCCCAAAGCCCAAGATGAGTCGAAAAATGTCTTGTTTTGCCCACAAGCCAAAGATATTCAGTTTACTGTCACGGAGGAGTAACGAAACCAGAAAATATTCACATTTAAGAAGCTGAAATCAAAGAATTCTACTTTTATATAAAAAACAAATACCCAAACCGATAAATATTTAACTGTTAATTCAATAACCAATTGATAATCAATTAACCAATTAATCGTTGCACTCTATTAGTATATTAAATCTACGGACATGACTTTCTTGTCTATTATTTTGTTTTTACATGTCATTTTACCTAATTGTATGTCTACTTTTTATCTACTTTTCCTGCTCCATTCTTAATTTAAAAATAAAACTCTTAATAAAACCATGGTGCCAATAACAGCATAAGGAGTGTTGGTGGTGTGATTTTCCTTAAAATGCTCTACAAGAAAAGAAATATAGGCTCACACTCTCTCGATTCAGTTGTTATCTGTCTTATCACTCTGTTGCATCCTCCATCTCTCCTCCGCCTCAGTTTAATCTCATTAGACTCCACATTCATCCACCACACGGAGCTCGTCTCTCTGTGACAAGTCATTCACAGTTCAGTTTCACTTTATTTTAGGAGAATGTCACATACTGATCAATAAATCCAGATATCCCTGCATGTACAGTTTCTGCTGGAGTGTTAGAGGAGGATGATGAAGATGCCACAGGGGATAAAGTATCATACAGCCAGATGAGATCACCGTAAAGTCATTAATAGCTACTGAGACACACCGTGTACCTGTGGGAATATCACAGGAACATAAACGTGATTTAAGGTTAAGGGCCGTGCCATCATCATCAGTATCATCTCCATCATCATCATCATCATCATCTTACCGTATTTGTCTGAGAGTCCTGGTTGGCACAGCACGGTTTAAAAGGAGCAGAGCTCGCCATGGCTTCTTGAGGTGTTGCATGATCCTCTGATGCCTCTGAGCAGCAGCAGCACAGCAGCAGCGGAGGACGTGCAGACAGAAACAGATGCGGAGCCACCCCCCCCCCCTCTTTTTTTTTTGCTTTGGTCTTTGCTCTCTTTTAAATCCCCATCATGTTGAGACGAGCCGCAGCCACGGTCGACAGCTCACATTGCACCCGAAGAGCCCATGTGACGGAGAAATACAAATAAAACGGGCTGATAAAAACTAATTCCTCCTCACGGCGAGAAAAGGCGGGGCGAGCGGCGGGGTGATGAAGAGGAGGAGGAGGAGAAGAAGAGGAGGAGGAGGAGGAGGAGGGACAGGCGGCTGCTGTGGACATGCAACGTACTATTGACTCACGACTGCACAAGTGCGGAAATAACGTACAATGTGAAGAATAACGTACAATGTGAAGACAGGGGGAGCTCTCTGAAATAGAGGGTATCGATCCGCAGCTACGTCACCAGGGCTTGAAGGGGAGGGGGTGGGGGGGATTACTTTTATATCCACAGACGTCATGCTTTCATCACGATTTATAAATGTGCATGCAGGCACACGAAACGTGACAAATGCAGCGTTTTTATCCCTGCCAACAGCCTGCAGGTGTGCTCAGGTGTGTAAATACAAGTCAGTAAACACTCTGGTGTCAACCTTATTTCATTTCTGCAGCTTGATGTTTTGTTTACTTGATGCACAGTCTAACATCAGGCGAGCAGATTTCTGTAATGAAAACCATATACATTACCATATGTTATTATAACATACAATGTTATTACGTATGAAATTAGAAGGGGACAATTCCGGTTTACTGTCACCATGGTAACTGTAGTAAACAGTGGTGGAAAGAGCAGCGGAAGTAGTTCTTCTTGTCATTTTTTTCTTATGTGAAGGCCACATTATGAGCTATCACTGTTTGGTTCTTAAAATTTGCAAATTAGTACACGGATTAAAAAAAAAATATATATATATACATGTATAGGCTATACATACATACACACACACACAAACAAGTTTATTCATTACATATTTTAAAAAGCTAAATGCTTCACACAATAGGTCACCGAGGAGGTCACATGATTTCCTGTCAACTTACTTTTATTGGTGTATTCTCCATGTATGATAAATTTTATGTAAACATTACAGCATTCTAAAGAATTGGTGACTTTTTAAAGACTTACTGAATTGACTTCATATCCTTAATTTAAAAAAATGTATGAAGCCTTTAGAGTCAATTGACATTTAAAATATTTAATGAATAAACTGTATATTTTTTTGAATCCATGTGCTAATTTTTTTAAATTGCCAATTTTAAGAATGAAATAGTGATTACGCTGAATACAGTCTTCACACGGGAAAGAACGACAAGAACAACTTCACTTACAACTTACAATTTGCACACACATTTTTTGCAATGATCCCCCAAAAGTGGTAAACACTTGTGAAAGATATATAACGGAAGCAGGATATTTTACAGTTTAAAAATAAACTTTATCGTCCAAAATGACATCAGGGCACTGAAACAGTAATATTTCACTGGTATTCTTAATAATAAAAAATAACTATTAACAAAAAAAAACATAACATGTATACATTAAACCTGGATTAAGAAAATGGAGTAAATATACATAAAATGCTGCCTATAAAGTCACAAATAAAAACAATCTGAAAATATTAACAAAAGTATAAATTCTCTGATTTCAGCTTCTCAAATGTGAATATTTTCTGGTTTCTTGACTCTGCTACAACAATATACAGAATATTTTTGGGTTGTGGACAAATCAAGACATTTGAGGACGTCACCTTGGGCTTTGGGACACAGTGATCAATATTTTAAACAATTTGCTGACATTTTCCGGACCAAGCAATTAATGGATTAATCAAGGAAATGATCAACTGATTAATCGATAATGAAAATAATCAGTAGTTGCAGCCCAAGTTGCTGCAAGTTCATTGGGTGTTCTATAGACGTATAGAATGAGCCTGTTACAGTATAAAATCAAAATAAATGTTTGTCACACAGATGTCATCATAGATACAATGATAATATTATACGTACACTGCAACAAGAATGCTGTAAAATTTTCAGTAACTTACTGGCAGCAATTAGCTGGTAAGTTGCTGTAAATACATTTCACAGTATGATTACTGCAAATCTAATTGCAGTACCACAGTACTGAAAATGCTAAGACAGTAATAAGCACAGCACTGTAATTGTTATTATAGTAATCAAGTACTGTAACTGTTATTACAGTAATAATTGTTAATCTGGGAGTTATGTTATAATCTTGGTCTTCTAACTTCAATCGTGAGTTCTTTATATTATTTTTTATCTCGGTGTTCCTTTTACTTAATCCTAACAATTTCAATTTTATTGTTGTTGTTTATTTGGATTTTGTCATTGTTTGTTTGTTTCTGTTGTTTTAATGTTGATATGTGAAGCACTTTGGCCTGCATGTTCGTATGAAAGGTGCTATATAAATAAAGCTGAGTTGAGTTGAGTTAATCAGTATGCTGCATGTTTTAATCACAACAGTAATTCACCTACTGTAAAAGGCATTACTGGATTAATTCTAATACTATAAATCAATAACTAGAATAATTACATACTGTAAAATGAAGACACTTTTTTAATCACAAAATTAAATTTTATTCATTGATTGATTGAACTTTAAATATATATTTTAAACATTTTAAAGTGTTATTATTATTCAGAGTTCAAATTAATGCTGAATGTTTTCTGAATGAGTAAGTGTCTGTGAGTCATGCAGCTATGTATACTCTGATTATGGACACTTCTTTCTGTCAAAACAGTATGTTTTTTCCCCAAGTTTTCCACTGGTAGCAGAGATGTTTGAGCATGTTAACTCAGCCTCCATATTTCATTCATTTAATCAGCTTCTTGAAAAGCTTAGGGATATTTGTGCATATCCAAAAACACGTTGAAATCAAATCTGTGAAACAATGTTTGAAAGTAGGTGTGTTTCCCGCTTCAATCACAAATGTGAATGTGAAATAGCTTGGTCACTTTTAAGGGCGTGACCAAGCCATCTGGCCACACCCATAAACAAAACTCATATCATATGTTCTGGCCTAAACTACTACTGAACTTGTGAAGTTTCAGGCAGATTTGGCCAAGAAAACTGAAGTTAATGCAACTTCCTGTGTTTTGGCAAAACTTCAACGTTCGCCACGCTGTCATTGTAACGCCATTTGATGATACGTCAAGATCTTCACAAAATAGCATTACTAAGGTCTTAATGCCTTTCTGAACCAGATTTGAGTTGGATATGGTTAACCTGCTTGGAGGAGCACATCAAAGTCTAAAACATGTCATTTCCTGTTGCGTGTTCAGGGCGGGACTATTATCAAACATGAAATTTGGCGCAGATCAGATCATTTATGATAAAATTCTAGCGCTTCTGTGTTTCATGGTGAGAAAAAAAAAAAATGCACACCATGCCATGGCCAGGCCCACCCCCAAAAACGTTGCGGCGAAGGTCGGTCGCCCAGTGACTTGACTTGGATTTAGTTTTCACTCTTTCATTTAACTCATTAAAATCTCATTTAATGTTCAAACATCCTATTTAATGTTTTCCCATCTGTAGATCATTTATATGTCTGTACCTATTCTTGTTGTAACCAAAATGAGTCATAATTATCAAAGACAACATAATATGAAGATAATACAATCACAGTGTATATAATCAAAATTACACAATAATCTGTACATCATCTGCATGTTTCTCTTTTGGAATGCACCTTGCATTTTGTATATTAATCAAATCACACAACTTACATTGCTTGTAATTTAATAGAATTAATTAATGTAATTTTTGTTTTGTCTTTCTCATTGTCTGTTTACCTGACATGCTTGGCACAGGTATTCACCCAACAAAAATGGCAGCACTGTAACAAGCAGAAGCAACCTCACATAGTACATTTTATTGAAAGCAGAATTTCCATTATGAAGACAATGACATGACTTTTTGAAAATTCTTTATTTGATAATTATGACTGGTAACATTTATTACAATGAGAATGTTTATTATATAAAAAATAAATATATCAATAATTAAATTAATATTATTCAATGAAATTAAAAATTACTAGATTTTATTAATTAAGTACACAAATTTTAAATGGAAACATTAATTGAATAAATAGAAGATAAGAGATTTTTATGAAGAAATTACACATAGCTGAGGGCATTTGCTGCAGCATGAATGCCAAATGAACATCTGATGACTTTTGCTGAGTAAAGGACAACAGAAGGTTTGATCATTTTGTCAGTTTGTGTATTTTCTTTTTGTCCATGAAGCATTTAATGCACTTTGATAGCTGTAACATGAAATACCAAGAACTAGGTTAGTGTATATTAAGAGAAACCTTTTATTTACCCCCACTGCCTGAGGGAAATGATCAGCAGCATTAGGACAAGTAGCACAGAGAGTTCCAACGACGCATGGTCTAAGTGGTTGGTGCTATTAAGTGAATATTGAAAAGATTATTGTGTAATATCAACATATATAATATATATTATCATAATGCATATTTCATAAAATAATCACTCTCGAGACGTTCCACAGCTTGTCAGCTTAAAAAGAAAAAGAAGTGGTACAGTATATTCCTGTGCAGCATCTGAAGACTCTTCTAGAGCCCAGACACAGAATTCAGCTGAGGAACAGGGATTTACACAAACAAAGGCATTTGTTCTTGTGACTATTAATCAGTTTTAACCCTCAAACAGCACTGAGCATTGAAAACAGCTGATTGAGGGTTAAGACTTGACTCTACATTTGTGCAGCGCGGTGGTTAGCAATGTCCCCTCACAGCAAAAATTTCTGCATGGAGTTGACATGTTCTCTACATGCTGACGTGGATTTTTTCTGGGACCTCTGGTTTCCCCACCCTCAAAAAAAAGGAAAAAAAATTGCATATACTCACGTACACACACCCAGCTGTCCGTGGGGAGGGAATCTCTTTTTGAATTGCCTTTCCCGAGGTTTCTTCCCATGTGTCTTCAGAAGTCTTCATGAGGAGTTTCTCCTTGTCTTCTTAGAGAGCTTGGGGCTGGACACCTCTTCCTGAGCTGGACCTGCAAGACACATTTAAACACCATCAGCCACACAAATCATCATCACTTCTGGACATCAAAAATACAATAAATAAATAAACTAAAATAATGTCATGTTTGTTGGTCATTTATCGAGAATTTAAAGTTGCATTGTTGTCACATTTAATATTAAATGGTTTGTTTGATGAATAAATCAGGGGACGAGCAGTGACAGTCAGTTGTGCTGATCTCAGATCTCAAAGATGCTCGTCAGCACATGGTCAGTTACAGTTCTGAACAGTCCTGTACACAGATAAATGTTAAAGGATCTGCCAGAACACCACAGAAAGGTTGCTCAATTTCAGAAAACAGTGATTTGGTTGTGGCGTTTCTTAAATTTACATCCCAATTTTCAAAATTTGAATACATGTACTTCAAAATGATGGGACCTTACACTGCTTTAGTAGTGACATGAAAATGTGGGACATGATTTTAAAGCAAATATAAAATAGATGTATGTGTTGCTGAAATATAATGGTTACAGTTTGGGAAAGCTACCTCCCAAATGAAAGTACACCATAAATCAGCAAATAGGTAATTCCCAGTAACTGAGTGGTGACCCGCAGGGAGGTCACAGGAGATTTTATTTGGATCATCAAATACATTAAAGACTATGGAAGAATTTCTGCAAATTTAAGATTTATATTTGCAGTACACCTTTTAAAAAGAATTTCAAAGTGTGCATGTTGTTTTACTGATGACAGGAAAAAAAAGAGCCTGTTAATTCTGCCTAAATTCACTTATTTTGACTTGTTTATCTAGGAGGCTAAAGTGCCCAATATTGTCACTCAGCCTAAATGCATTTATTCCTGATTTAAAGTGTTTACAAACTTAATATTATTTCAAGAACACGTGTCAAGATAATGTAAGATGATCTGGAAATGACAGGAAAACTGGTCAGGAACATTCATGTATGCACAAATGAACTCTTCCAAAGATTTACTGATGAAGCCTATTGTGGATTGGGTCGTGATGGTTTGACATTTTTAAAAAGTGGGTCCTCAGATTCAAAGTTTGGGAAACACTGTGATGTAAGAGATCCTGCGGGGCCCTGCATCATCCTGTCTGATTTATTTCACAATAACCACCTGTTCACTGTACATTATCCTGCTTGTTACATGGTTATGTACCAACAGAACTCAAAACTTTGACACAAAATATTAATTTCAAAATGATTTAAGCAATGATTTTATTGCTTCTCCAGAGTCTATGATCATAACTGTGTCCATAGCAACAGTCTGTTTTTCATAAATAGCAACGGTCGACTATACAGAAATAACAGACCTTAAAATGTTGTAACTGGCCAATCAGAATTAAGTTATTAACAAAGCCATGTCATAAAAATGATCAACAATACAATAACAATATCATATAAAAACTATCCTATTATGTTATACCAACAGAATTCATAACAAATATCCTAATTCACACTGCTACAAGAATACTGTAAAATTTATAGTAAATTACTGGCAGCAATTAGTCTTAATCAGAATATGCTCCATTCAGAATACCAAAACAATTAGATGAATGAAAAACACGAAAGGCCTGAGGAAAAATATGTATTTTTTTCATTTTGGGGTGAACATTCCCTTTAAATGTATAGCTCAGATTTTTTAAAGTGGGGTTGTATGAGGTACCTATCCTGTCAATATGTGCTCTGACTATGTCCTGATTGTCATGTAGGATGTGTTCAGGGTGAGACTCTCATCAAACATGTCAACTTTGGTGGTCATTACATCATGAATCCAAAGTTATAGCAATTTTGCGTTTCATGGCGAGTCATCAAAACTTGACATCCTGCCGCAGCCATACCGATCAACCCTGACCAAATCTTTTAATAACTTTTGATCACAAGGTAGCCTACATGGCAGAAACTGATTTTAAAGTCAGTCAGATTTCTGGAGGAATTCGTTTAAAATATGACGCATATACAACACCAAAATTGACCACGAAATTCAAAATGGCTGACTTCCTGTTGGGTTTAGCCAAGAGACTCCCGTCGACCAAACTCATATCCGAAGTTCAGACCTGGACTATTATTGAACATGTGAAGTTTCAGGCAGATTCAAACAAGTAAACATAAGTTAATGCAACTTCCTGTGTTTTGGCAAAACATCGACCTTCACCATGCCGTCACCTGTCATGTTTGACGATACATATTGTGATTGATCTTCACAATAGAGCATCAGCACATCATAGTCTGAAACATGTCATTTCCTGTTGCCAATAGGTGGCACTATAACCGTTGCAAAACATTGTATATGTGTTCAGGGCGGGACTGTTATCAAACATGTGAAGTTTGGTGCAGATCAGATCATTTATACTAAAGTTAGAGCAACTTCCTGTTTGACGGCGAGACATCAAAATTCTATGCCATGCCACTGCCACGCCCCCTCAGAAGGCGAAGGTCGGGCGCCCGTCAGACGCCTGGTGTGGTGTGGTGTTGTGTGTTGTGTGTTTGTGTGTTGTGTGTGTTGTGTTGTCCTGCTTCAATTATACTCAAAAATAAATCAAATGTTGCTCACATGGGAGCTTCACATTGCTTTAAATTTTATAGACACATTTTCATCCTTTATATTTAATTACAAATGATTTCTTTCACTGATAACATCTGATTTAATGTTTCATTAAATCATTTAATACTTTCCTATTTGTATCTACTTTACATATATACTTTTTGTAACCAACAGTCACAATTTTCAAAGACAACATTATGAATATATTATAACAGTTTGTATATAATCAACATTACATGATAACCTGTAAATAATCTGCACGTTGATCTCTTTCAGAAGGCACCTTGTAAATTAATCAAGTCACACAACTTACATGGATTGTATTTCAATACAATAAGTTTTAAAATGTTTCAGCTGGTTTCTCTCAATGTTTTGTTTGTCTGCTTACCTGACTCACTTGACACAGGTGAACATTCAAATAAACATGGCAGCACTGTAACAAGCAGCAACATCCAATTTATATCTCTTCTTCTATAGAGAAAGTACAATTGCTTCTATGAGGACAAGGACATGTGACATTTTAAAAATGCTTTATTTTTCAGAAAGATTAACCAACAATATGCATCATCAAGACAGAAATAATGGACACACACCCAATGATACAAAGCAGTTACACTGATGTAATGATGTGGTAAAAGTCAGCAGGTTCTACTCTCAGGACAGGAAACAAACACCTTCTGTACGTCCCCCAAAGGACTGAACTTAGCATTCTTGGTTAAGTTAAATTCTGGGTCAGTTACCATGGTAACTGATGCCAGCATGAAAAATTTACATGACTAAAATAAAGTACTGAATGAAACAAAAACTGATACATTTCAAAACTTAGTCTCTTGACATGTATGTAAATAAATATTTGATTAATTTACAAGATGTACAGTGTCATTCCTAAAGAAAACATGCAGATTTACAGATTATCATGTAATGTTGATTATTTACAGTCTATATATTTATATTATGTCATCTTTGATAATTATGACTGGTAACATTTATTCCAGTGACAGACAAAGACAGAATGTTAGGTAAACATTTTATGTAAATATTATATTATTTTGTTGTTATGTCATTGAAGCACTTTGTTCTCAGTTCTTCATGTTATATAAGTCGTAAATAAAAGTTAGTGTATATTAAGAGGAACCTTTTAATTGACCCCTGCTGCCCCGAGGGCAAATGTCCAGCAACAATAAAGTAGAGTTTACTGAAAAATGAAAATTCAGTCATTATCTGTTCACCCTCATGCTGATTGAGGGTTGGGGTTTGTTTTGTTAGTCCACAAAACACTGCTGGAGTTTCACCAGAAAACAGTGTTGTAGAATGTCCCCAAACAATCTAAGTGAATGGTGACCAGTTTTCAAACAGGGGAAAAAAAAAATAAATAAATAAATAAAATTCATACTGCTCATCTGGTGTAATATAAGTTTCCTGAAGTCCCAACATGCTGTTGCATTTTCACACCACACACACAGTTTTTTAGTCAACTTGGCATGCAGGGCTTTATGGGACTTTGATTACACTAGACACCCAGTATGGAGGCATTTCATATTTTTATTCTGTTGGTTTTTTACATTTGAAAACTGGTCACCATCACTTCAGCTGGGAGATTCTGCAACACTGTTTTCCTGTCAAACTCCAGCAGTGTTTTGAGGAGTAAAAAAACTAAACCTGACCTTCAATCGACATGAGGGCAAAGTAGATAATGACTGAAATTGAATTTTCATTTTTGGGGAACTATCCCTTTAGAACATATTAAGTCAGTGGTGGTTAAGAACTGAAAATAAAATCACAGGGAAGCTATAATGTGTAATGTGTAACTATTCAAGTAAAATTCAAAAGTCAAGCAACATACATAAATTCAAGCCAATAGTGCAGAACAGTCTAAAGTTAAATGATAGCGAGTAAAGTTGCAGCATACACACACACACACAAATATACTATCTTTGAACAGCAACACACATTCTTTGATACCTCAAAAATGGTTAGGAGAAGTAAAGAAAGCATATTTTACTTTGTCCCCAAGCTTTAACTAGTATTTTTAGTAACTATGATTTAAAAATGCAAATAGAACAAAACACATGTATATAATAAACCTGAATTGAGGAATAAGGATTCGACTATACACAGAATGCATTTGAAGGTTTGAAGATAATACCAACCACAATAATGGTAATTATTTTCAGAGATGTTTAATAACCCTGTGATTCATAGTATTAAAACCAGCCTACCTGTGACAGCTGCTGAAAAGAGAAACAGCAGAGTCGGGCTGTTTAAGTCGGTGACGACAGTCTGCAGCACAGATCCACTGAAAGAATAGAAAATGTAGGTTAGTAGACTGAAAGAATATAAGAAAACATGTCTAAAAAAGATCAACGTGGGTAAATACATTTCTAATTGTGGGAAAAACTCTGTTGAATGAGGCCTCATCTGTGAAAAGATGTTAAGATCATGTTAGTTTGAGTAGGTGTCATTCATTACTTCCACCCCTGCTCAACATTTTGCAAAAATCACCATCAGTGTTTCTCCTGTCCTGGTCCTCAGGGCTCACTGCCCTCCATGTTTTAGATGTTTCCCTGCTCCAACACACCTGATTCAAATGATCAGCTCGTCATGAAGCCCCTGCAGAAGCCTGATAAGGAGCTGATCAGGGAAACATCTAAAACATGTGAAGCCCTGAGGACCAAGATAGGAGAAACACCGACTATGATGCACTGATTGTCAACAAAATATTTCACCATCGTTTTTAATGGTGCCAGTCAGAGTTCATCTCACAATTTGAAATTTTAAAAGTCATTCCCCCACATGGACGCATGAATACACTCCGTCATAAACCCACTTTACAACAGCACACAAATAATCACAGCAAATAATCAGGGTGACGAAGCAGCACAAGGTAGTTCAGTATAAACCAGTGTGTGGACGGGACAAAGAAAAAAACACATTTAACAAGAGAGACAGAAGAGAAAAGAGAGAAAGTCATTTCAGGAAAGTCCAAAATAAATATTTCCTGAAACTCTTCAGAGTTCAACATAAAACCACAACTTTTCAGGTCTTCAGCAATAAACTCAGAACTCTGTTCACTTTGTTCAGTTCAGTATCTCAAATTTTGGCCCGAGTAATACCTCTTCACCAAAACAAATCAAATTAGGATCTGTGGTTCAGTTTCGTTTTTACCCCAAAGAGTAAATCAACTGCAACAATGTTAATGAAGCATCTCTGGACAGGTTTCATGTTGTGTAGTGTTTTTCTCCTGCTAACATGTTAGTCTAATGCAGCCAAAATCAGAACTACGGACATGAAACTCACATATAGAACCGGAGACACCATCGAAAAGAATATCTCTGAAATGAGTCCATTTTTAACCAAACCAGATTAATTACCCAACAACCCTAACCGGGTGTTTTCTGTCCGTAAACCTACAATATTTATTAAACCAATGCGCTGTCACATTTAAACTAAAAAGGTGCACAATGAAGAAACAAATGCACAAATCTCGCGAGAGTTACACAAATCAAGGGTTCCTTTCTAGACTTGACAATAGTTCAGTTTAGTTCACGAACAAACAGAAAATCAAACACCAAGAGTTTCTGAAAGAAAAAAATAAACTTCAAAAAGGCGGAAATGAAGACCTGGTTTTCACCAACTCACCTGCTGTGAAGAGAGATTATTGATCGCTGGTTCCGGAGATATTTGGTCTTTTCGGAGGACTCACTTGGTGTTTTCCCACGCTGTCGTCACACACCATCACTTCCTTTGACCTCCATTATGAAGGCGGAGACACGGGCCGACTCCTCGAAAACGGTCAGCGATTGGCTGTCGGGATGGACAGGTGACAGGGGCGTGGTGTTACCAAGACAACGACGCGGTTTGACGTGAGTTTTTCGTGTTGTTCCGTCGAGTTTGGAGTTAACGAGCGAACGATGTGTTTATTTTTGTTCAGTGAAGACAATTGAACAGAAGGTGAGGTTATTATTAAGGAAAGTGAGAAACTATTTTTTTGTCACAGTGAGGGTAGTATATATTACATACATGTTGTTCATCTTAGAAAATATTTGTGAATTCAATTCTATATCCTGTCTGATTATAACTTTATTCTGTCAGTATAAATTTTAGTTAGATAATCAATTTAATCACTTATATTGATATTTTATTAATATTGTTATTAATATAATAATAATAACATGATATTAATAATAATAATATATGAATGAGATGGGAATAAGAAGAAGAAAAAAAAGAATGAAAACAATTAAATAAAAAAAGCTGTCAGAGTATTGATAGAGAATCAGGTTTATAATATAAAGATAAAATCCTGATGATACCCACCCAGCTGGTGGATTCATTCTGACTATGAGCCAATCACAGTTCAGATCCTTCACTATAAGCCTTATTTAACTGTTGTTGTTTTGTGATTACTTGGTGCTCACTCACAAAAATGTGAAGGATTGTTTCAAGATGCTAATTTTGCTTAATAAATATTGTAATGATGATGTGTTATAATTATGTGAAGTGCATTGTTTTTAGTGAAATAACATCACATTTTATTTGGAGAGGAACCTCAAACCCCACTACATTAAAATCTGTCTTGTTTAACTTGCTTGCATTTGAGGACATGATCTTGGATTTTGATCAACATTGTCTGACATATCATGGACCAAACAACTAATCGATTAATTGAGAAAATAACCGACCAATTAATCGATAATGAAAATAATCTTCCTAAAAACACTACAGTATATTAGGCTAAATGATTTCATATTTCATATTGAGGAAATAAAAAAGTAACGGGAAATAATCAAGTTACATTACTTTAGTATTGTGATACTTGGATTAGGTTACTGACTACGTTTTTTTAACAGGTAATTATTAACTGCATTGGAATACATTTTTAAAGTAACCCTCCCAGCCCTGCTCATATTGTCATAATAACAATTTCTATCTTTAACAGTAAAGTATCCATTTACTTTTTCAGTGTTAAAAACCAATGAAAGTTTGGTCTGATTTAAATTCCCATGTCTTCAATAGCACTGACTGAAGTGTAACCATGGTAACCTAAATACACATGTTCCTTGTGAAGCCATTTTAACAGAACTGTTTGTTTGTTTGCAGATTTACCATTAGCTGTTATCACTATGATCACACGCCCTGCAGGACGAGTTGCTTGTACTTGAGTTTCATTCATTGATATTAGTGGCATTTTACCTTGTTGGACTATTAGTGCATTGTGATTCAGTGCAACTTGATATATTTAAGTGTCAGCACAATTATCATTTAAGTACACTGCAATCTGATTTCTTATAATGTGACACAATAGTTATCAATTTGAGCTTAAAGCGATATTTCCACCCCAGAATAATAGTCCACTCAGTATGTACTCACCTCTTGCCGATGTGAGGATGGATGAAGATCTTCAGCTCACAAAACAATCCTGGAGTTTCAGCAGAAAACAGGGTTGCAGCCAATGGCAGTGAATGGAGACCACAGATAAAATGTAAAAAAAAAAGAACACAAAACAAACACAAATGTCTCCATCCTGCTCATGTGGTGTAATCCAAGTGTCCGCGAGCCGCAACATTAAAATTTATCCACAAAAGACGCCATTTACACCATGTTTTTAGCTGAAATGTCAACTGTAGCCTCCCAGGTAGCATGTAAACTTTGTATATCTCTTAATGGATGCACGTGTGAAAATATATAATATATATTATTTGACGTAACATTAGCACGTTTTTCCTTTTTAACTACTTGGTGTATAGACGGATCTGGCAACTGCTTAGTTTTTTCCGCCATTTTGCGGCGCTGCCACTACTGCGGTGGCACGTCGTGTCCGTCACTATCGGTGGCTGCTGTTGTGTTTAGAGGGTAACCCCATAGTTACGAGATTCTTGCAAGATTTTCTAAGGTTTTGGTTGAAATGTTCACTCTCACAAGATTTTGCAGGTCTGGGGTTTCCATCTAGACACCTGCTCACAGTAACAGCATGGAAAATTGGACTGATGACCTTAAACAGCGGCCCTCTTAGGATGGTGATTTTAGTGTTATTCACTTTTCAGATGGTAGTTAGTTGTTAGTTGCGACAAAAGCCAGATATGGATAATGGAGAAGAGAAGAAATGGACAACCACCACAACATTTAAATAATATAGTTAAGTAAGTAATATATATTTAAAAATATATATGAATTCTAATTTTTCATCAGGTATTCAAGATTTTTGTAAATATTTTTGATCCACTGTGACACACCGTGGTCCTCTACACTCAGTGAATCTCTGTAGAGTCTCTGGTCTCCGACCGCTGCACTCTTCATGAAGTAAAGCTTTGTGTATTTTGCAATCCATTTTTTTTCCAAAGTTGAAGTTTGACATGACTGTTGGAGCAGCCATGCTGCACAGCTTGCTTGAAATTGCTGACAAAAGTAACATTACATAAAAAGTGTGAAAGTAGAAAATCGTGAACTTCTTATGACGACTTGCATTGATCTGTGCTCGTAATGTAGGGAGACGCCACCGCAGCAATGGCGGCTTGTTAACTACACATTTTTTACAATTGGAGAATGAAGAATCACTTCAGGCCTACAATAATGATAAACAAAAATAAAATGTTTTTTAAAAGAACCATTATTAGTTTCCATGTCATTTTTGTCAGAGCCAAAAGAAGAGCTGCAGGTTGCTGACCCTTGAACTGGCCAATCAAGGCAGCCGTAGACCAGCAACTCCTGTGTGCTGTTTTAGCCAATGGAAAGAGCAATATTTGATTTATATAATTGCAGCTTCCTGCACTGTGAAAACATAGATACATCAGCACCATGTTTACATGCTACATGGGAGGCTACAGTTGACATTTCAGCTAAAAACATGGTGTAAATGGCGTCTTTTGTGGTTAAATATTAATGTCGCGGCTAACTGACACTTGGATTACACCACATGAGCAGGATGGAGACATTTTGTGTTTGTTTTGTGTTCTTTTTTTTTTACATTTTATCCGTGATCTCCATTCACTGCCATTGGCTGCAACCCTGTTTTCTGCTGAAACTCCAGGATTGTTTTGTGAACTGAAGATCTTCATCCATCCTCACATCGGCATAGGGGTGAGTACATATGAGTGGATTATTATTCAGCGGTGGAATACACTTTAAAGGAGAAAAATCTACAGTGATGCATTCAAGTGTGCATAGTGAACATGGTGGAAGATTTAGCAGCTAAAAAGACAGATATTTAATTTAGGAGATCGAGCTAGAAGGAGAGAGAATGTTGGACTTATTCTTCAGGTGGACACACACTCCAACTGACTGTCCTCTGTATTTGCTGAATATTTAAATAAGGAAATATCCACTAACACATTCACCATAAACAACATGTGAGTTATATTTAAAGCTGTTCCACTGCCCTCAAGTGGACAAAAATAGTTATTACTGTTCTCACTAAGTTACCCCACTGAAAGTGCCAAGGAGTTCAAGCTCAAGTGTGAAACTGTCAGGCCCACAGAGGAGATTGTAAACTACATTTTGTACATAAAATGTAAATTAAAATATGCGTGACATAACACAGACATGAACTCTTTCCTGAGTCACAACATATAAATTATAAACTGATCCTTAACTGCTGTATGAACTGCTCTCTGAGTGCAGTTTATCAGAGTACCACAGATGTGTTGGAAACTCTATCAAGCTATATGAAAAGGTGCAACAGGGAAAAATGCAGTTACATAAATCAAATATCCCTCTTTCCAAAGCCACAAGACTCCCTTGGCAAAATTTTACCTCACAGAACACAGTATTTGTTGATCTGTATAACAGTTTTTCTTTTTTAAAAACTGGGCCTCTTTTTGAGTGTCTAAAATACATTTTGCTGCTGACTCTGTCCACAGCATCTCAGTTTCGACGCACTCCAGTTTTTAAAACCTCTAGTTCAATTATATGCTTTGACTGACCTCACCAAACATTTTCAGCAGTCTGAAAACATAATTTTACAATCTGGAAAAAAATATTCACATTAATAGATGACTAAAGTTTAATTTTTAATTGTTTAATGTACTTAAATTAAGTCATAGTAAAAAGTAAATGTTGTCCTGAGGTGACACTGCACCATTATGGATTCCCACCGTGACATTAGTCACATTGTGTATTTAGGTTTATATACCGTTGAACCAATATAAGATTGGGTGTGTAATGCATTGATAAATAGTTTATTTTAACTTATAAGCAGTGAGTCAAATATGGCAGCAACACAACAAATGGTTGCAACATACTGTATGTCAACCTTCAAACACTGAAAAATACCTCACAACTCATGTTTTGAAGAAAGTTATGATAGTTTGGTTTGATATTTGCTGATGTAAAGTTTGCTAAAATATGCCTCACATTCATTCCTATAGGCTGTGTGGTACAATGCTGTTATCGTCCAGCAAAAAAAGAACTCATGGAAAGAGTTATATTAAATCTTTTTCAATTTTAAAGATTTTTTTTTCTTGACAGCAAAAAAATCTTATCTTTTTTTTCTAACCAAGTGGCATCATAATTTGAACCATGGAGGATTAAATAACTGATGCACTGACATTTCAAACAGCTGCATCTGTACAATTAGCTTGTATGTTTCAGCACATAAAGTCAATTTTCAGTTAATTTTCTGCCACCTGATTGAATGTGCATAATGGTTTAAGTTTAGACAACATTGTTCACAGTCTTTTCCACCACACCATGCCATCTCTATCTATCGCTCTAAATGTTTTTGTGGTTTTTAAAATCATGCAGCTATCATTACAATCAATCTACTAAAGTGGAAAAATCATGATTGTGCAGCATGAGAAATTGAATGAAAGACCTCAAATAAACAGTTAAAAGCTGTTTATCACTTAACAATGGAAAAATGCTTCCTCTAAAACCCAGAAAATAAATTATTATTTGTACATTTGGTCACATCTGTGTGTGAGATTCATTAAATATTTTGAAAACATTTTTGGAATTTTGTTTAAAAAACACCTGAATGTGACAACAAAATGGCAAAAATTGTACATTGTTTAAATAATTTCAGCACAGTCATTATAAGGAAGTGTTTCTACACAGGATAGGGAAGTAAAATATATAAATATATTTCTCTGAATAATGTTTGAGAATTTGTAAAACTTTCCTGGCCAGAATTGACCAGTTGAACAATGACCCTCATAGTGAATTTTAAATGGGATAAATTTCAAACTGGTGAAGCAACTGAATGTTTCCCATTAGTATTATAATAATTTTTATTTGCACTGACATTTCAAACAGGTTTTACTTCTATGTCTAATTAACTGTTGTACTTTTAAATGTTTTTATTTCAGATCGCTGACAGAGTTTGTCTTTATTGTAAAATGCTATATGACCTTAATTATTTGTATTTGGGTGAGGCACAGGAGGCTCAGTGGAAAGATGCACACTGACACTGACAAATCTGTTTGTTTGTTTGAATATTGTGAGACTTTCTAACAATGAAGCCAACTTTGAAGCAAGGGAGTCCACAGGGTTAGTTGATAAAAATGAGTTTTGCAAAAATATGTTAGCTGAACACCCCTGACCCCTGTATTTTGGGTAACTTAAATGTTTTTATACATGAAAAAAACAAATATTGTTGCAAAGAAACAAAGTTTTCTTTGTATTTTCTACACAAGTGAAAATCATGAGACAGTGTATCTGCAGAACCTCAGGCTGTGTTCAGTATTCACAGCTCTGACAGCAAATGATGAGAGAGATAAACAGAAATTTAAATATTTAACATTTTTATTGAATCTCTTATTTTTAAGTTTATTTTTTTTTGCATTTGCATTAATGGACAGAACAGCCAGACAGTAGACAGGAAACGGGGCGGAGAGACACGCAGCAAGGGGCCGAAGGCGGGAGTTGAACCAGCAGCCGCTGCAGAGGACTAACAGCCTCCATACATGGGTCAGACGCTCTACCAACTGAGCTAAATGTCCGCCCCTGAATCTCTTAATTTTTTAATGAATCTCTTAATACATATATTTAATTAAGAAGTGCAACGCAACTCTAATTTTTGAAGAACGTGGGACAAAACCAGAGCCCTGGAGAAAAACCCACTATAATCCATTTTGAAGGAAGAAACTACAATTCTTCCTTCAAGATGAATTAAACTTTTCTTTTTTAATGTGATGTATCATTTAGTTCAGTGTTTCTCAATCCTGGTCCTCAGGGACCACCTGCCCTGCATGTTTTAGATGTTTCCCTGCTCCAACACACCTGATTCAAATGATCAGGTCATTATCAGGCTTCTGTGGAGGTTTGAAGCAATGCAACGCAACTCTAATTTTTGAAGAATGTGGGACAAAACCAGAGCACCGGGAGGAAAAACCCACTATTTTCTTTTTTTATGTGATGTATCATTTAGCTCTGAAATGCTAATGTCTGGGGTCCTTTAAAATTTATTTTAAAGGATGCTATTGCTATTGCTATTACTTACAAACTTAAACATTACGTCTGTGCCTGAAGGGCAGTGAGATGGCTTCGCCCACAGCAGCAAAGAACCTACAGATGATGTTGGGTTGTTTTGGTTTCGTGTGGTAATCTTTGATACTGGAGACAATACATTTGACGATTTCTGGATCTTCCAATTTCATTGAAACCATCATCATATCTGCTTTGCCCCATTCCTTACGAAGGTCTTTATAAACGGTATTGCTCAGGTCCTCCAAGTTTTTGGGGTCGATTTTTAAATCTGCGTCCTTGAGTTTAGCCCATGTGTTATCAAACAAACGCTGAATCATGTCGTCTGCTCTTCCGATGGTCCAGTTGACCTTTGCTTTCTTGAAAATCCGGGAAATCAGCTTCTCCATGACTACGCTGATAGTCATTTTGTTTTTTTCGCCCTGTTCTGTTGCCTTCTTTTCAGCAGCCGCTGCTGCAATTTTTGTGGTAAGGTCTTCAAAAGAACCCAGGATGATGGTGATGGTGTTGCTGCTTGTGACTGAATGTTGGTTAAAGCGTGTGTCACCCTTTGACTGTGGCTGCTGGCCATAGTGTTAAGCCACCAGCCCATCAGTGCCAGGAAACACCACACCTTCATCTGTATTTCACTGTGCAAGTTTTCATATGCGCTCCTTTTCATTGATTGTGGGATAATCTCGGGCGTCATTCCATCTGTCATGTGCTCGTACAAGAGATCAGTGAGTTGTTTTGTGGATACAAGCTGTCTAGCACAGAACATATCCGATTTTTCCTGCGTTTTTCTGCACTCTGGCAGAAGCAGAGATTCAGCGCTCTCTATGACTGACTGCAATGACTCTTCGCTTTGATCTTTGGATTTAAGCTTGAATTTGGTCTTCAGCTGTGCCTCCATGCGACGGACCAATGTGGTGACAACGCACTTTGAAAAAAAACGTCTTGATCTTGTCCCCACATTTTGAAGGCAGATTCTGTTTTGGCTCAACTGCCTCAATTTCCTCAGCAATGTCCTCTGTGAAAGAGACAACCTTTAAAGAGGTTTCTCGTCGCAGCGATGCGTAGTCAGTGTCTGAAACGTCTTCCAAAAGAGGTTCTGTGATTGTATCTAACTCATTCATAATTATTTCTTGGACAGACTGTGTCGATCTCACAGAGCTGGCCTTTGACGAGGCCCTTTCTGGGGTTCCTGGTTTTATTGCACTGTCTGGTGACTGACTGCCTGTCTGTGATTTGACTGTTGCGACAGACTGACGGCCACTACCTGATTTTGGTGTTACTCTGGTGACGACTGCCTGTCTCTGATTTGACTGTTGCGACAGACTGACGGCCACTACCTGATTTTGGTGTTACGTCTGGTGACTGACTGCCTGTCTCTGATTTGACTGTTGCGACAGACTGACGGCCACTACCTGATTTCGGTGTTATGTCTGGTGACTGACTGCCTGTCTCTGATTTGACTGTTGCGACAGACTGACGGCCACTACCTGATTTCTGTGTTATGTCTGGTGACTGACTGCCTGTCTCTGATTTGACTGTTGCGACAGACTGACGGCCACTACCTGATTTTTGTGTTATGTCTGGTGACTGACTGCCTGTCTCTGATTTGACTGTTGCGACAGACTGACGGCCACTACCTGATTTTTGTGTTATGTCTGGTGACTGACTGCCTGTCTCTGATTTGACTGTTGCGACAGACTGACGGCCACTACCTGATTTTTGTGTTACTGTCTGGTGACTGACTGCCTGTCTCTGATTTGACTGTTGCGACAGACTGACGGCCACTACCTGATTTTGTGTTATTGTGACTGACGCCTCTCTGATGACTGTTGCGACAGACTGACGCCATACTGATCGTGTACTCTGTGACGACTGCTGCTCTGATTTGACTGTTGCGACAGACTGACGGCCACTACCTGATTTTGGTGTTTTGTCTGATGACTGACAGCTGGTCTGTGATTTGAGTGATATGTTTGCTGTGTCTACAGACTCTTCATTCTCCAACATTGGCTCCTCAGACCTTTGTCTACAGCGCAGCGCATGCACAAGGTCTGAATGTTGGACATGCATGATTTTAACATTTTGCTGGCCACATTTATCATAGCATTGAGTCTGCGGGGTTGAGGTACGTATCCAAATGTTACAGCCTCCTTAATGGGCGTGGTGGAGCGAGCAACATTGAGACTCTCTGCGATCTCTGTGGACATTAAGTCCACCAATTTTTCGGAGCTGGCGCACTCGAGTGGCTCCATAATGTTCAAAGCCTCTGCAAAACTCTCAGAGAGAGTGTCGCCGAAAAGAGACTCAACCTGCTCTTTGGAGACGACTCTTTGTACCCGAACACCCTCCAAAAAAGCATTTGTCATGTATCCTATGATGTCGAGTAACAGGTCTGCCACCAACAGTTTAGTAGAATCGTCGGGGGTTCCTGTTTTGAGTAATTTAGCCTGTTCCGGTGTTAATCTTTCAAAAAATATCTCAATCATTGGGCGGAAACTGTTCACTCCAACCTCCGGTGTCTTCTGTCTTTGTGAAGTTGTTGCTGTTTCCATGGCGACGGTGTTATTTGTACGATGCAGCGTCTCGAAACTTTCCGTTTTAATTTCTTCTGAAAGATGTTTACGGCTCATATGCCTCGCTGCTTGGTTGGTGTGTTAAAGCTTTTGATTTCTCCACACTGGTCTGTTAGATTATCACAAATGTTCACTTGAGTTTCCACGCGAGAATAAGAGAATGTTTTCTTACTGCTCCGGTTGATTAATAATGCAGGAGAGGCGGCTGAATCCACCCAGGTAGTGAGCTCGGCCGTGACGTATCACAGGCACTCTTGGGCGTGACGTCACACATGAAAGGATACTTTCGCTAAGCCCCGCCCACCGGACTTTGCTCGCGTTTTTTTTTTGAATTTCTTTATTAGTTAAATAAATTGTGGACAAACAATCATGCCAGTTCAAATGACATTAATTGAGAGAAATCAATCATAAATCATAAATAAATAAATAAATAAATAAAATTCTTTACTCTGAACATCTCTGAGTAAACATAGGCAACTGACATGCTTTTCTTATTAGTTACAAATTCAACAGCCATAAACTTCACTTTGAAATAAGTTAAGTACAGGGTTTGAATTATGGCTTTTAGCTTTTGAATATGGATCAAGAGGTTAATGACAGTACATAAGTTGTCCTTACATTCAAAACAAGTCTTTCCCCTCAAATGTTAAGCACATGTGTTGTTTTGCATATAAATTCTCATGGTCTTTCTAGAACCTAATACAATACAAGCAACCATAAAATAAGAGACTTATAGTTTCTTGTTCAGTTTTGCAGAAAGCCCAATGAAATTAGGCCACACTTTGTCAAGTTAATATATGTAATATTAATTCCAGACAGTCAAACTTAGCTATGTTGAATCATAGAAGCAAACACAGGATTTTAATTATTTTTCTTATTTTTTTAATTAGCAGGAGGCTGTATACCATTTTCAGGTTCAGTTGAATAACCTGCTGAGCATTGATTTTTGTTCTGAATTACCACCACTAGATGTCAGCACATCACCCCTGATCACAGCTTTAATCTTCTGATCTTTTCTCAGACTTCATATCTTACTGCAATAAATTGTGATTTTGATCTGAGGGTCGCAAACAGTAAGAACCTGTCAATAAGTAATATATTTAACAAAACCTGTTCAATCAAAATAATGTTCAAAATCTCATTTTATATATCCTGAACTACAAATAAATTATTAACAGAGCTGCAACTATTATTTTCATTATCAGTTAATGTGTGAATGATCTGTCTTTTGGTTTATGCAACAGTACTTAAAGAAATGCAGAGAATAATATCCTGGAAACCCCAAGTTTATATCTGCAAATGAACTGTTTTGTCTGATCAACACTCAAAAATCAAATATATTCAGTTTATTATCTTAAAGAGACAAACCTTCATTTTGAAATATCAAAATAAAAACTAGAACGACTGCCTCACATTTGTGTGCCTCTGCCAACCGATCAGCTAACATCAACATCCCCCCCATGTTGTTTGCAGTTGACTTTTTTGTCTCAAATATTCCACCAGATTTTAGTTAAAGTAAGTCATAGTAAAACAGTGATTAGTAAAACTGCACTGTGGATATAGGATAATGGTTGTTGCACATTGACTGTAAGCATTTATTACAAGGCTTTGTTAGATACTCTTCTATTCTAATTGGTCAGTCACAGCATTCTTAAGTCTTATTTTTGTATAACAGACTGTTGCTATGAAGTGCAGGCTGTTCACCTGTACCTTATCCCTTAGTGAACCACTTCCACATACAAAACAGAGACACTCGTATCCCTTACGGCACAATATTTATTCAACAATATACAGATTAATTTCTCTCTACATCTCAGACTGATCTTCAGTTTTGTATATTTATCTTGCTTCTTTCACCTTTGTACATTTTTTATTTACAAGATTTAAAATAAGTCTTTCTCTCCATTTATACAACATCAATAGTACAGTGTTATCACATGGTCCAGCAGCTTCCCTCGAAGCATCTATATGAGATTCATCGTTGATAATCTGTTTATATTTCATACACCAACTGACGTCTTTGAGCCACAGAGCAGCAGACTGACAGACGGGCTCAAACATGCACCAGAAGTCCAGGTGTGGCTTTTCTCTCCTGTCAGTGAGGGCAGTCGGATGACAAAATGGAGATAGTCCTCTTGTATCACCCTCATGAGAGAGGTCCTTCGCTCTGCAGCACCACAACAGGGTGTTTCAACAGAATCACTGAATGGGGACGCTGTTGAGGACTTTAAAAAAACACAAACAGCTTAAATGCATCTGCCCCATCCCACCCGACAAGGACCAATGAAAGCCAGTAAAAAGAAAAAAAGGGGGAAAAATGTTGCATAGAATCAATTCTGACTTCAAGAACAGAAATTTTGGTGCTGCCATTTTTTAAATGTGGCTTTTTGATAATAAACTCCTGAGACCTTCCAAACCCCTTAACTTTTTTTTCTTTTTGGTTTTGAAAAGAAAATATAATAAATAGCTCTACCCTTAGACTTTTAACAAAAAATACATTGTGTTGGATGTGACATCACATAGAAGTACTACTTTAAAGAGACTAAAACCCTGCATTGAGTGTATACGCATTTGCATATCTATATATATCATTTCAATAACTATCTTGAGGAGAGAGGTGGATGGATTAAAGTGCATTATACTGTATGAAAACAAAGCCCACAGTTATCACATGCAGGACGGGAAATGAACTTTGGCCAGGACAATTTTAACCATTTTTTAATCACTTAAATTAGACTTTTTTTTTTAAAATGTCACCGGACCTTATGTGGATATTTATAAGCTTATTATTCAGATACAAATTCCAGCCCCATTCACTGGCTGGTGTTCATTTCCCACCCTGATCACATGCAAAAAAAAATGTTTGAAATGTTTTAAGGCTAAAGCGCACACAGGACTCACTCGGGACCAGGAGCAGCAGCGGCTGTGGAGGGGTTTTTTTGCCCAGCATGGTGGGAGAGCATGAGCGTGTGGGATTTTCACTGCAGACTGAACTGACTTTTATATACATTTATCATTCATCCTCGTTTTTAAACAAGCACGTGAGCAAGACGTGGAAAATGTATTACAACAGCTGACATTACCCCAGAGAGTAAATTACCACCCCAACAAAGTTAATGAGAGATCTCTGCCCGGGTTTAGGTTGTTTGGTTCAGGTCCCCCCACACACACACAGAGTAAAACCTAAAACATCTCAAATAAATTAATCATGTATCTCTCAAAGCAAAATCTCAGAAATTGTCACAATGAACTCCAGGTGCCAGTTTGTCTTTGAGTTCACAGGACAAACGGGCCTTATCAGAATCAATCCCCACAAAAAAACAGACACAAGTTTTAACACACAAAACCCCTGGGTAATTTCACAATTCGTTCAGACATCGTCACGTGACTTTTACCTCCATTTTTAAAGGAAGAAATATGGGCTGACTTCTCAAACACCAGTGAGTGATTGGTCATGGGGATGGACAGGTGACAGGGGGTGGGGTTAATTAATTAAAATTAATTAATAAATCAATTTCCCAGGGACAGTGACTAGTAATAAACATTGCAATGTAGAATATACCAATAAAATAAAATAAAATAAAATAAAATAAATAATATAAATGGACTACAATTGCAAAAACATTAGCGTCCGCTGTTCACTCTGCGTGGGAAGAAAACTTTTTTCTACAGCGAAAAATTCCACCTCAAATCTGAGCAAGCACCGAGCAAGCCGGCACAGGAGTGTGAAACTCACTGAGAAACCCCGGATCCCCCCACCGGGCGAACCTCCAAGAGCCCCTCTCCTGCTAAACAGGTGAAAACAGACTTAAGAGCAGTGTTGGTCAAGTTACTTGGAAATAGTAATTAGTTACTGATTACTGATTACTTCTCCAAGAAAGTTATATGCTGTAATATGCAGAAATATAAGTTAACAGCTTTATTTTATTAAAATATGGTGGGATGTGCAGAAAATAGGTTTAAATGTTCAACAGTTTTCTTCAAGTCAGAGACTCTTGCATTTAATTTAATTTTATATGATGGAATATGCAGAAAGAATAGAATTAGGCTGAAAGGTCTACTGCTTTATAGTGTATTCAGGTTGTGCATCATGTTTTTGTAAAGTAATAAAGTAACTAATTACTTTTGAAAATAAGTAATCAGTAAAGTAACTGGATTACTTTCTTGGAGAAGTAATCAGTAATCACTAATTACTATTTCCAAGTAACTTGACCAACACTGGACATGACATTAAAAACACACCACGATCTCGACAGTTTACGCAGTGCATGGTATGTCAACAGTCAGATCGGTATGGCCCCATCCGTCTGACTGATCATCGGAGCATCGGGGCAACACAACACGAAGAAGAGCGTCTCACACCACGGAGGTCACGTTTTTTCCTGTCATGTGCGGAGGTGTCCTCTTGCGGAGATCCGCCATGTTGTCTGCAGGTACGTCCCTCTCGAAAATCTGTACTCAGGTGCTAAAATATTACTCAATTACGAGTAAAAGTACTGGTGTTAGAAATGTACTTTTGTACTTTTTTTCCTAATTTTAAGTCCAAGTTTAATTTTTCTTATTCAACAAATGGCTCTGCTGGACAAAACAGTGTCAAAATACAGTATAAGTATCCACAAATACATTTTTAATTGGTTAAATTCTTAACGATAATGGTTAGTCATTTTGTTTTGTTTTCCATCCATATGTCATTGTTTTCATTGACCTGTTTGTGATGAGCTAATCTGATTGGCTACTGAAATGCAGACAAAAGGCCTGGATATTAATTCAACTTGTACTCAGTACTCAACCTGAGTTTAAAAGTAACCAAGTAGATTACATCTTGTAAAGCAAACTTCAGTACGAGTAAAAGTACAAGCTTGAAAATCCACTCATAAAAGTACAAAACTACTTAATAAGAGTCATTTGAGTATTTGTAATTAGTTACTTACACCCCTAGTAATAAATTACAGGCTAACTGATAAACTCAGGATCTAACTACAGCTGCAGTGATTAATCAATTATAAATCAAAAATTAGATTAATTAGCAAATATTTTGATCAATCATGTAATCAGTTTGAGTAATTTTTTAAAAGAAAAAAACTCAACATTCTCTAATTCAAGCTTCTTAAAAGTGAATATTTTCAAACAAGCAAACAAGGCTCGAGTGGAGTCGTCTTTGTGCAGCAGGCAGAAGCAGTTAGGCTGTCTCTGACTTATTTTATTTCTTTATACAAAAAGCTGTTCAGTTAGAATGATTATTATTATTATGAAAGGAATGCAATTACAATTTCAAGTAGTTTCAAGCACTTTTATCTAAAACCCAATCACTTTTCAAACCTTGAAAACATTACATTTGAATTCAAGTGTTTTCCATGACATCCAGCACCTTGTTTTAATCAAGAAGAACATTACCATTGTTCATTCCTGTTTATTCCTATTAGCTGTCCTCTTGCTCCCTCTTGTGTCCATGAAAACCAAACTGGTCAGAAATACTGCTGCAACAGGCAGCAGCCACTCCTGCAAATTCTCAGCTTTCTTTGAATCAACATTCATAATTACATTTGTCTGACGTAACCTCAATTTAAAATAATCTCACAGATTTTTTTTTACAGCTTAGTGAAGAATCACATAAACCAAGGCTGTTCAACTTCAGTAGCAAGTGGGCCAAATAGGAAAATCACTGGAGGTACGTGGGCCACACAGATATACTTTGTCCATTCATGGCTACAGATGACTAGGCCTGCAACTAACAGTTATTTTCATTATCGATCTGTTGATCATTTTCTGAATTAACTGATTAATTGTTTGGTCCATAAGATGTCAGAAAATGGTGGAAAATGTTGATAACTGTTTTGTCCACAACCGGAAATTATTCATTTTATTGTCATAGATTACTAAAATACAAAAAAATATACATATTCACTGAGTTTTTCTTTTAAAAATTACTCAAAATTATAATTTGATACCATCCCCTCTCCTTAGACTACCACGCTGTGTAGCCTGCTGTATATCCATTGATAAAATACTCAATAATAAATAAAAATGTCTGTGTATTTACAGGCTGAGTGGAAAGTCTTGTTTGACAGAGACGTATAGAGATTTAATGGCATTACAATAGATGCACAATAGATACTGATAATAGGAAGTGGAAAACAATGTCCAAACTCTTCATGGTCTAAGATATCCCAGGTATTTCTCCAGTTTTGCATATTTATACAGTTTAATTTTAAGGTATCCTAGCACATTCAAACATGATCTTTTGTTCAGGAAAATTTGGACAGTTCATCCCAAAATCAAAAATACATGATACATAATCTCACCCATAGTACTATTTATCTATCAGTATTACTTTGGTGTGAGGTTAGGAATTTTGGAGATATCAGCTGTAGAATTTTTGCCTTTGGATATAATGGAAGTAGATGTAAATAGCGGTAAAAAAGTAAATTTAAAGAAGTAAAAAAAAAAGTAAATAATAAGTTAATCTTGATATGAGTAGGTGCCATGATGCACTACTTTTTGGCCAGGGTGAAAAGAAAGTAGGTCCTACATGAAACTTTCCCCTAGGACAAGACATTTTTGCGGGGATTAACTTTTTTCAGCGTCAGTAAAAGCTTGAGAAACGGGACAGATTCCTTCCAGGATGGAGAGACATGCAACAGGTGTTGTGGCAGACAAACATAATAAAATCACAGTATGGAGTATGGAAATTTTTTTTTAGTCTGCATTCATTCTCTGGATTCAACACTGCTGTCATGGATGGTACTTTATGATGTAACAGGTGAAGAAGTCTATGGCCCCACCCCCAACCACATGCTTACAGCACGCCATCCTCAAGAATATAGGACTAAAAATACTACTATTATAATAGAAACATCGCTGAACTCATAAAACAAATGAAAAATACAATTTGAAACAAAACCTGTGTTATGTCAGCTCTGGAGTAATGTTTTCCATGCTGTTTCCCTGTGGCACTGTAAACTTATTAATTAAAACTTCTTAAAACTTACTCATTTAAAGCTATGAGGATCCAGGAACTTTCACATTTTGATGATGAGGTAGTGTTTCTATTGTAATAACCTCAAACTGTAACGTCAAAAATTTAAAAAAACTACTCACTGAAACTTTGCCTGGAAAACTGTAAACACATGCTCATTGCTTTAACAATAACTTTTACAGAAATTCTTGATAAGCAATTTTTTTTTTTGGGGGGGGGGGGGGGGGGGGGGGGGGGGGGGCACCTGAAAAATTGATCAGGCTGCTGTGGGCCAGACACAAATGTGATGCAAGGTCCTAAAAATGGCTGAATCTCTAATAATGAAAGAGTCAGAAGTGTTCTATAGAGGGCGCACTGGCACATGGATGCCTGTTGGTCTGGTCACCCTTTCTGAATTAACATGTATCATCACGTTAATGTGTCAGCATCCAAACCTTCAAGTGATATAGTATGCAATGAATGACAGATACAGGTTGCAACAAAGCAGCAACAGTAGAAGAAGAACAGCTAAAACAACGGCAGCAACACAGCATTGAGTGAACACAATTACAGTTTAATATAAAAGATACAGTTAAGTATTATTACCAGTGAACACAGCACTGGCGTCTTTCAGAATGAAAGCCCAATAACAGTTTAAGTAAAGATAAGTGAGTAAAGTAGGTGAGAAAAATTTTATTGATTTGCAGAACTTGCAGGCCACAGGGAACTTTCTAGTGGGCATGATAACTTGTGTAGGTCATACAGAGGCATCAGTCATAAACTGACCCTCTTTCATGACCAGTTAAAAACTCGTGTAGTAGCTTTAATGTTACCTGCCCATGTTTAAAGCTTGCTACCAAACTAAGCTAGCAGCCAAGAAGCTGCAGCTGCCAAAAACAGTCAAAAGAAAGATGGAGGAGAGGTCCAATACAGGATATTTGCTTGTTTTGTTTCATAACTAGTTTAAGTTTCAAGTTTCAAGACATTTATTTGTCCCATGGCAATTGGTTGTCCGCAGTAGCAATAAGAACAAAACAACACACAACAAACAACGATAATAACAAGAAAAGACACAGATAAAAAAAAGTCAAGAACGCATACTTAAAAAGTGTGGAGTAAAGGTAATGATGGTGCTACCTGTACTGTACCGAGTTGAGCAGTGAGATGGCAGAGGGTATAAAGGAGAATTTGTAACGGTTTGTTTCTGACTATTGGTTGTCTGAGACGGGAACCGGAGGGTAGAAACTTAAATTCTGAATGCAGGGGGTGAGTGCTGTCGGACATGATGGATTTTGCCTTCTTTGACAGCTGGTTATTGTACAGATCTGAAAGGGTTTGTTGCTGAGTACCAATGATTTTACTGCTGACTTTTGTTATCCTGGTTAATGAGTTTTTCTGTTTCAGATTGAGGGATGCAAACCAGCAGATAAATGAAAAGGTGAAAACAGACTCAATCAAAGATTTGTAAAACACTGTCATGAGAGATCTGTCGACCTGGAACTTAGCTAGCTTCCTCAGACAAAACAGACGCTGCTGGCTTTTCTTGATGAGCATGTTAGTGTTGTTGTCAAATGTCAATTTATCATCAATTATAATACCCAAGTATTTGTAAGAGTCGACAGTTTCAACAGCTTTACCATTTACTATAGTGTTTACAGGTGCAGGATGATGGCGTCTAAAATCAATGCACATGTCCTTGGTTTTTGTGACATTTAGCTCTAAAAAGGCTTCATTGCACCATTCTAAAAAATAACTTAAAACCGGACCATGGGATGTTTCAGTGTCATCTAACAGGCTCACTATAACTGCGTCATCTGCAAATTTAACAATGTGATGATTGTCAAATTTACTGCGGCAGTCATTTGTGTACATGATGTATAGGAGAGGGGAGAGAACACAGCCTTGTGGAGATCCAGTAGATGTTCTTGATAGTGTGGACGTGTGCTCGTTGACTCTAACTCTCTGAGACCTGTCAGTGAGAAAGTCCAAAATCCAACCCACAATGTTACAGTCCAGGTTAAAATGTTCTATGAGCTTTTCTACCAGCAGGTGCGGTTGAACAGCGTTAAACGCCGAAGAAAAGTCCACAAATAACAGGAGAAAGGAGAAATCTGTAATATATTTACTATAATAAAGAATAAATTGATTTATTACAATTGTTACATATTGCTCCTTTACAAACTCCTTGTAGTGGCTACTGTATAAGCAAATTAACAGATGTACAGACTGGCCAATGGAAGACCAGATTCTTGGCTTTGGCCCCTGATATTCAGACAGTGATCCTCTCCTTGGCATACTGTAGGCAGCATCCAATAAATGTCTCAAAATGTCATGAGATTAGTGCTGCTACAGCTAGTGCACTGAATGTTAAGTTGTGCATTGTCCTCTCATGAAACAGCGCTCATTTTACTGACAGAAGTCTGTGGCAACTGGACTGTGTCAAAACCAGGAAGTAACCTTTCTACCAGGCGTGACTCATGAATTACACGGTCTGATTTGATGCCCGCTGCTCGCTATATCAAGCACATTGTGTTGTCGCCGGCTTTTGATATCATATCTCTCCTTAGATAGACCTAAAATAGATCTGGAACAAGTTTCCAGTAAAAGATGCCCATAAAGTTGCTCTGGTTTCCACGTTACACTGTTGCACGCAATCACATAGATACGCTCACATGCTGCCCGTGTATATCTCTCTTTCTTCCTCTCTCCTTCACTCTCATCCTTTCGTCCTTGTGCCACTCTTGTGTGACAGCTTACTCAACTCGTTGGCATGTGTGTATGCGTGTTTGGTTGGTTGCCGGGCAACCTGCATTCAGTGTTCATGAAGTATGAAACCAGCTGAACACCCCTAACCTATACACGCTATTTATGTTGCATTAAAACATTAGAGGATTTTCACCATCTTTAACTCTGGTTTATCTCACTATAGCGATCATACTGTCAGTATTATCACATTTTATAGATCTGCCTGATCTAAGATGCAGTAAGTCTGTGACTGCATTAAATATGTTTATTAGCCGTAACATGGATTTATATAGAGGTGCCTTTGTAAAGTTTTTTGTCCAATGAAAACACAGACTTTACGTCTCTATGTCTTCGTTTCTCATGTTTGGGGGTTTAAAAAAGGATCCACACTGCTTGGCTCCAGACTGCCCCAGCATGCCACAAGCCAGAGGCCCCCCACCCTACTCAACCCCACCGCAAAGTCCCCACTGCGGGACACAGTGGATGATTAAAGAAGACAGAAAAGATTGACCTCATTTCCCACAGTTATGTCTCGATAAATTTTAGTAAAAGTTAAGATAAAAATGATGTATAAATCTCACCCCTTTTTTTTTGCTAACAGTTGAGCAAGTTTGGTACCTGCCAGAACCTTGTTCAACTTTCACCTCTCCCGTTTCCTGACCTCGGATATGCTACAGGCTCCTCTGTGTTGAAAAGAAATCCAGATTTTGAAGGTTTAGTTAAAAGATGTAGCTGGAGCAGACATTTGCTCACATTAGCTGACTCAAGATGGGAATGTGTTGCTTTTACAGGTTCCCCAGCAACGTCTTTTAACCATTTTATTTTATTTTTTTCAACATAAATGAGCTGAAGCCTAAAGGGAACAGGAGCGGAGAAACTTGACAGAGGTTCCAAGCTTGCTCAACTGTTATTTGAGGGGCAGGACTTAAGAGTGGTTAGTTGGATTAAGTCATCCAGACTTAATTCAGTCAGGATGAGTGGGCTTCAAAATCACTTGTCTCATACAGTATGTTCTCTGACTCATTTATTCTGTCATGTTTTTTAAGAATCCAGGCAAAGCCATCACATATAGACACATAGATCTGTAGTGTAATAATAACAATAACTGTAACATAATTTGACTAATTAGGCCTAATCTTTTCTAATGCTAAATTTGGGAAAGCAATGCTAATATTTATATGAAATGGATAATATTATCATGTATATTACATGTCACGTATGACCCCCAGAACAATCATTTGACACAAAATCTTTGATTTAAAAATAGTTTTATGGATTTAAAAATAATTTTACTGCTATGACCTGAACTGTAATGGTCTGTTGTTCGTAGCAACAGTCTGTTATACATAGCAATGGTTTGCAATACAGAAATAACAGACCTTAGAACTGACCAATCAGAACTGAGTATTTAACAAAGCCATGTAATAAATTACAATATTGCATCCTATTGCCAAAAATAGGTTTGGCTGCAATGTACTGTTGATGTTCTCAGACTTGGTGTGTGTGTCTGTGTGTTAACTGTTTCCCCAGCCGTGATAGGATCTGGATGCTAATTTAAGAGCATTTTTTCTAGGCTACAGGTCAGGTATTGCCTCTGTGTCCGCTGGGGTTGTTAGGCAACTCGTAGGTAGCTCATTTTCTGTCCTGTGCTCATGATGTGGTCTTTAGCTGGGAAACTCCAGGCTGACTGCTCCAGTCTAATCAGCAGATGACGCCGTCAAGTCACATCATGCTCATATCAGGTCATTTCACATCATCCGTGGGAGTGAAAAGCCCCCACATCATTTTTAGTGCATAAGTGCGGCCAGGTGGGGAATCGTGTGGAGTAACAGGTTTAGCATCTGACTCTAAAACTCATACCTGAAACATTTAGAAGTCATCATTGTTAGTCGAGTGTCGGCATCCCACTTTTTTCAAGTCCCTGTAAGGGCTAATGTGCAGGAAATAATTGAAAAAAAGAAAAAAAAAAATCCCCAAACCAAAACCCACCAAACAACGCAATGGTGTGTTCTTCTTAGCAAAAGTCTGTTATACAGAAAATAATTTTAGAATTCTGTAATTGACCAATCAGAATTGAGTATTTACCAAAGACACGTCATAAGGTAATTTAACAAACCACAGGACTTGTGTTTGCAAATGTCAACATTAGCGTATGATGGGTGTTAAAGTTTTTCTGCCCAAGTCTATTCAGGGATCTCTGGCAAAGGAACAAGCGAAGTCATGGTCCTGGAACGGAGCCTGGCAGGTCCTGGATTCTCAGAGCCACAAAGGACAAATGAGGATACATCAGTTATAATAAATTGCTTTGGGGTGTTATTATAAAGTTAGTAAGGTTTACTTCAAAAGATGTATTCGAGGCAAAACAAGTCTAGTTTTTTGTATTATGGAAGTGGTTTTACAGTGTTACAAAAGGCAGCATTGGCTTATGACAGGAAAGGGAACTCAGGTAAGCAGGTATGGAGTGCCTGTTTTGTTTTCTTTGAAGATGAAAGAGAACTGAACAAAGGACAAGAGATGAAATGGAATGAAAATTTCATATCATGAAATAATCATCTAGTATCTCATTTTGATCATGGTTATCGGTATCATCATGGGACTGTTACAATGTGCTGAAATGTTCAGAAGGTGCAGTAGATATACACTGAAACAATTTCACTTAGTTTTCTACCGAAAACCTCTCAATAATTTGATATTGCATCATGTCCCCTGCAAAGTCAATGTTTTCATTGATGATTAACAAGCTCATATTGCATACTTTGCCTTCATATTCTGTTTTTCTCCTCTGGGCCTGTTAACCTATAATAATCAGAAATGTTGTCAAGTTCTTCAAGCATGGTTGAAGTTAGTGCTTCATCCAGCAAATAATCTTTTATCTCAAAAAAAAAATGCAGTTCATGTTAAGAAAGTGAAGATTCCATGGAATCGTTTGCAAAATCCAGATTGGACAACATACAACAGATCAAACGTGGCTATAACATTAATTGCAACAAATTGATTTATTTTAATTGATAATATAATGAATTTAAATAAACAAACATATGTTTATATACCTAAATAATACTGTATATAATTTAAAGGAGAAATCTGTAATATATTTGCTGTTAACAAAAGACCACAATATGTCCTCAAGGAAACATGTTAAGTTAAAATGCATGCTTCTCTGAAAACCATGTCCCTTTGAAATTTCTATTCCAGGCTGGAATAACTGTTTTCGTTTGCCTATTTCACATTAATTAGAGTTCAAAGTAATGCCAAATGTTTGTTGAATGAGTAAGTGTCTGTATGAGTTGTAAGAAATCATTAATAATCTTTTATAACAGTTAAATTGAGCAATATGTTAATGAAGTCTGGCAGGCTGAAGACCGGCAGTAGCTGATTTCCAACTCTAGAGTGTGAATTTTTGGAGCAGTGGGCTTTTGTTTTCAGCATGACAGACTTAGCTTTACATCGACAGACAACAGACAGTTATGAACAGCTGATCAACCTACAGTGGAGGATTCATTCTCGCTTAGTATTGTCAATTTACAATGTTGCATGCATCCTGCACTCCTGCAGTGTTCCTGCAGCATTCCTGAATCTGGAATTGGAGCCACAGACTGTATATTAAACAGGATTCAGTCTATTTAATACACAGTTTGTGGCTCCAATTCGCTACTTGGACTGCTGTACTCATTTCTGGATGTGCAATTTCTACATACTACCCCATTTAAAGGAAAATATTTACAAAGAGACAGTTTCTTGAGATGACTGAACACACAAGTGCAGTGAAAGTCAGACTTGCCAGTGAAACTCTGAGACAGTGTGTTCAACAATGGCTTCTCCTGACTCTCTGGAAACACACACAGATTGTTTTATGTGATACACAACAGGGCAAAGAAAGGAACTTGCGAGAGACAGAAACTGATTCTACAATCCCTTGAGTAATACTTTGCAGTTGTGCATAGACACCAATGTACGTTAAATGTTATTTTCATATGATATTTGATATCAGGGTTTGATTCAGCAGTTATATTTGTCAGGCATGTCAGTAAAAGCAGCACCGTTATTCTTATTTTTATTGACTGTGTCGGGCTCTGCCTTCAGTCCCATGATCCTTTGGGAAAGTGTCTGGATAACAGAGTTCAAACGGGAACTCTAAAAATAGAGCTGACACCACTAGCAGCTGACACACACACACACACACACACACACACACACACGCTCTGTGAAATGCACAATAAATGCACGACCACACACAAACCTACCCCCACCGCCCACCCCCCCACCCGACACCCCCTCCCCCAACTATACACCCAGACCTACATGCACACACATGGACACTCATTCAAATGCATATGTCTCTTTAAATTAAGCACCGCATCTTCAGGATAAACACAAATGATTTGCTCAAGTTACTGCAAATCATTTTCATCTCACACTGATGTGTCTTCACCACAGTTTGCAGAGAGCAAACTTGCATCATCTCATGCTCGGTCACGTCTTTTCATTAACTGTGCATTCAGTTGTGCTGCCTCTCAGTCTGAATAACCTTTTTGCATTCACTCTAACAACTTGACAAAAGCTTAAGTGTCTGTATGTAGAGGTGTGTGTGTGTGTGTGTGTGTGTGTACGACAGAGTTTGGCTTCTCCTAAACTCTGGACTGACTTATTAACTTAGTAACTTATTTAAAGCTCCTTGACTGTAATTCTGGAATTTCCCATTACATTTGAATGCTTCAGTGGCAGAAAACAGAGTCATTCTTGGGTCACAAAATCAATTTGCAGAGATCTTTACACTCAGAGTGGATGCTGAAAGTGTTGACATGATGTGGGAGGCATCCCATGTTGCTTTGGTGGTCATAGGTCATGGATCTGTTTTTTAGATAGTCTGAGACTGGAGAAGACAGAAGTATGAAAACACAGCAATTAAAACCTCTACACACCAGTGTTTAGGACTGGAGGGGTAGGTGATATGATCTAAAATTCATATCACTGTATATTTTTTTGATTTTTGTGGTTATATCACAGTAGTAACAGAAACAAACTGGTTTCATATGAGGCTTAGCGTTCACACAATTTCTCTTGACTGTCCTTCAATATTACAACATTATTCCAACATTGTCCCAGCCTGTGGGAGCTTCTGCCACCAGCTTTGCATGCGCCCTGTGCATGAGCGATCAAATGTACCATGCTGCTGTTTGCTGCCATGTTTAAAAGCTCAGATAAAATTCCCAAATTTCCCAAAACACCGGGTGAGATAATAAACAAAATACCTGCGTATAATGATTGCCATTCAACAATAGGAGGGTTGAAGACAGACAACCAAAATCTCCTGCAGAATCTCATCTGAAATCTCACACCAAGTGAGTGGGAGCTTTTTGAGATCTTTGCTTTTTAACTTTTGAGCGATCAAAGACTTATTTGGCAGCATGCACTGTGCTAGCCGTCTGCTGCGTCACAGCAGCCACTGAACGTGAACAGAAGACGCTGTCTCAGCTTAACAGAATGACTTTGAAAACATCAAAAGACTTGCCTTAACAAAGTTTGCTTGTTTATACACTGAAGAATTGTAAAATATCACTTCCATGAGGCTGTTCAGACAGATACTGACAGATCACAGGCTGAACTTGGCATTTCATCCTCACCAATTCATATTTGTACATAGGGTTTTGAGATATCGTGCAATACCAAGGATAGCTCCACCCAGCTTTAACCTGATACGAGGTGCAAGACCTTTAAACATATAATGTGGTGAGGAAGTCATCAAATGTTATGCCTCCATTCAGCTCTCAGAGGAATGTTTAGCATCTTCATCATCATTATTATCACCATTACCACCAACACGTTCACACACAGGAGGTCCTATGACACAGGGCAGGGCAGAGATGCCTCTCGAGTCTGGGCTGGCTTTCAGCCACAGCCGTCTGTGTCTGACGATGTCTGTTATAGACCAACAGCATTCATTCAAATACTTCCACGCATACAAGCACACACAACTTGTAGTACTTTACTGCTGTAGACCTTTTCTTACACACATTTATTTTCTGGAGGTTTGCAATAACTGTACAGCCTGCTTAACCTGAACCCTGAACCTGAACCTGAACTAAGTTTTTAATATTAACATGGAATCAAACATGTAGCATGACTGAAAGGGATGCACGAGATCTACGTTGGCGCGGTCCTGCTGCGACTCGGGCTTCCTCGTGCTCCACCTGGTGGAACAATAAAGTATACCTTACCTTACCTTACCTTATGTAGACATGAACCCTCTGAGAGTTATCATCCACCTCTCCAACTCTATGGATCCTTTTAGCTTAATTTTAGCTAACTGGTTTCTATTATGGCCCACATATTTCCTATTAGGGCTGAATCAATTTCCAAACAACCAAAGAAGTCCAAATTCACCCTTCATAAGTTTTGCCCCTTTTTGCTCTGTTTTCCAATAACAGTTGATCAAGCTTGGTACCGAGTGAAACCTCGGTCAACATCCTCCTCTCCTGTTTCCTGCTCATCTATGTTGAAAAGAAACCAAAATTTGAAGATGGTTTCCAGGGGACTAGTAGCTAACGGTTGACCTTGCTATATTGGCTAGGTAGTTTTTATCTAACATTGGCTAACTTAGATGTGACTATGTGTCACTTTTACATGTCCCCCAGCATAATTTTTTAACCATCTTCAAAAATTGGTTAGCACTGGTAACAATCTGGACGGTCCTATTCATCTTTGGCACATTTTTGGATGATGTTGATACTGTATATGGCTTTTGCTTTGCGTGGTAGAACCGTAACTTGCATTTGTAGATGCAGCGCCATTTACCAATAACGGATTTCAAAAGTGTTTCCATGGCCATGTATTATCCTTTATACAATTATGTGGGTTTTTAATGCAGTTTTAGTGCAGTGCTGTCTGAGGGGTCAAAGATCACAGCCATTCAGAGTTGGTTTTCAGCCATGCCCCTTTCAGTTTTCTCTGCATTTTCTGAATCTTTTAATGATATCATGGATTGTAGATGATGAAATCCCTAGACTCTTTGCAGTTTTGTGTCGAGAAACATTGTTCTTAAACTCTTGGACTATCTACCCACACAGTTTTTGTGAGTAGTGAACCTCTCCTCATCCATGCTTGTACACAATAATGATACTATCACCTGTTACCAATTAACCTGTTTAACTGTAAAATATTCCATCTTTTTTGAGCAATCTGCAGCTTTCCCAGTCTTTTATTGCCTGTATCTCAGCTTTTTTGTAATGTGTTGCAGGCATCAAATTCAGAATGCAGACTTCACAGATTTGTACACCCACTCATGGTGTGTGTGAGTCCAGTGGCGAGTTTATGACTGACCTTCCTGGCAGCAGCTCTATCAGTCAAACCGTACTGCTCCTCATATAACCAAGGGTAAATACATAACTCTGTTGTAACCCTATAGCTACTGGCAGGGTAGTCAATCAAACATTATATAAGATAAATGCTATTGTGCAGCATCAAGACACTGTCAAAACTTTTATGTGATTTGCATTCAGGTTTTGAAAAGTGGAAATCACCATGCATCCATAAAAGTGAGGCTGTATATCTCAACAACAGAAGGAGTGGGTGCTTTTATGATCCTGATTCTTTAGCACTGTTAAACTTGCATATGTGGAATAATGGTATGTCATTGCTACTTCAAGTGAAGCTATTTAAAACAGACTTAAAACGGGATGTGATCTATTTTGGGCTATCGACATATAGACTGTAGCTCCCCAGTGGATACTTGTCCCTCTGATAGTGTTTATGTAACAAGCGTATCTTTTCTCTATAACAACGCAGAGGCTGACAGACTCACTTACACACTCACTCAATCATGCATCTGTCCAAGAACGCACACACACACACACACACACACATATGCACAGAAGGCCACCGCCCTTTCCAGCAGTTGAAACCAGACCCTTCGACAGCTGAATCGAGGGCTGGCAACAGGCACGACATGTGGAGAGGAATGAGAAGAGGGTCTGGAGAAAAGATGAGTGGCTGGAGAGGGGGAAGAGATAATAATGGTTGACATATCAAGATAGTGCAATTAAGTGATTTACAAAAATGTTATCTAAGCAGGCTAATATTAACTTTTCCTTAAAACCGTGGGCTTTCCTTTGAATGGCAATTATTTATACAAAGTGTTGTTGATACAAATGAATTCAAGTTTAATTTGCCAAGACAACAAATATAGGTTATAAGGGCTGTCAAAAGTATCAATACTTCAGTGCTTTTTCAGTACCGCATGTTTAAAACATTACAATACTAACATTTGACACTATCAAAAGAACCTATAAAGAGAACTGCTCATTCAAATTTAGTCTTCATTTTTGTGCCTGAAATTTGGCTTGCAGCTGCAAAATCAGACAGTGTTCAGTGACTAATTATCCCATGTTGCACGCCTGGGACCTTGTGCTGTGGTATCGGCGTATCAAAGTTTAAAATTCCGGTATCATGGTAATCCTAGTTCTTAAGCTATAAATTTCAGAGGCAAACTAAACAACCAAAAAGAAGATGTCACATTACTAAAAGTCATCCAAGGATTCAGATCACAGTGACAAGTACTAATGTTAAGTACTCTGTTTAAAGCAGCCATGTGAGTCTGTTTTTAAGAGTTGCCCTGTTTTTTAAAACTGCCCATAAAGTTTCTAGAAACTCAGAAGTAATTTACAGTCTTATGATGAATTACATGAAAGTAATCTGCAGGCGTGAAAGAAGATTTTCTGCTAATATATGTAATTTTGTTCTGTTGGGTAGAGAATTCTTTGCTCAAGTAAAAGTACAATTACTCCCTTTTTTTAACCTTTATTTATTCAGTTAGGGATCACTGAGAGCGATACTGTCTTTTGCAGGAACGCCCTGATCACATTCACACAGTTACACATTCACACCTGGAGGCTGCTCAGTGCAGTATCACGGTCTTATCTAAGCAGACTGGGGTAACAGCGGTTGGGGTTAAGGGTCTTGCTCAAGGGCACCTCAGTGGTATAAATGAGGGAGGGGCTAGCTCTCTCTTTCACTGTCTCCGCCCACATTTATCCTGCTGGTTGAGGGACTGAACTGGTAGCCCTCTGGTCCCAAGCCCTATAAAAATGTCTCAAGTAAAAGTGAAAATCACCATTGGTAAATTTACTTAAAGGCATAATATGCAGCATTTTCCCTAAAAAATAATATATAGACTCTTATAAACATAATTCCTTTCAATCATCATTTATGACCAGTGTGCAATTTGTAAAGAAAAAAAACAGAAGGAAGGACAGTATGAATACACTTTTCAATTGTTATAACGTAGCCATAGGCATATCTTGACTTTGTCTGTACTTTATTCAGCACAAACAATGCTACATTCACTTTTGATAGCTCACTATCATCAGTAATAAACTAGCTATTATTGCTTATAGCAACAGTCTACTGGACAGTGGCAGGGACAATTATGAAACTGGAACTGGACAAGTGTGAGAGTTCAATCCAGTCGCAACTTGTTTCACACAGGAGGATCCATGAGGTGTTTTTAAAACATCTGGTATGTCTCACTGACTCGCACCATCTATTGGTGGGCACAGGAAATGCATTTTATTAATTCAATCTGACCAGACGCAGGGAACACAAATCTCCACTGAGGATGAAAAATGAATGACCACAGGGGGGATATCAAAAGCAGAGAGGGGGAAATCCCCCCACCAGTAATGCTCACCCAGTTTATGACCCATTAGAAGTGTGTGGTGGTGTCTTTATCTGCAGAGATGCTGCCCTCTGTCTGTATTTCCTTATTTTCTCATTATTTTGCTATAATCAGGACACTCGGGACCAACCCACAATGTTGCTGTTTGACATCTTGGTACCTTCCTGGTGCATTTAAGAACAGCTCAGACAAAATGCTACACAAAGAAGTACATAACTAACATAACCTAACTACATTTTCCCCTACAGTATGTGCAACCTGCTTCAATGTGCTTGTGGAGGTTAGATGAGGAGTTTTTAATCTCCAAAAAACAAACAACAAACAAAAAAAAACTTCATCATGTAACTGTCTTTTTTTAGATTTTGGTATATAAAGTGTGCCCGGTGTGCCCAAGAATAGCTAGCTGGAGGTTGCCTCTTGTTCTGGGTTTTGCTCTGTCATCATTGCATCGTGCTCAAAAGACAGGTGGTTCTTTCAGGCAGCTGCAACTTGTAGAGGTGCTCTTCCGTGTTTTCCCCCTGCAACAGTCAGTCCCCACATTTAGAGCAGACTACTTGTAATGAAGGTATTAATGGCAAATGTGAATAAGTAAAAAGTAAAATACTGGACTCAAAAATATGCCTGAGTAATCAGTATAAGTTCAGTTTTAAAACAGGAACATAAAAAGTACTTGTTCCTTTAAAAAAAAACAACACTTTTTTCCTTGTGTGTTATTTGTAACCCCTGCCAATCTTAACCAATAGGGAAATCTTCCAAACTGAGTCCATCCTGAACTTTGTTCAGGCCCCACCTGGATTTAAAATGGTGACAAAGTGATCAATTAAAGGAAAATGTGGGTGAGGTACAGTGAAGGGGTGGAGTGGGAGGTTAATGGGGGCACAGACGGGGTGAATGGAGACAGAAGGAGGACGCAGAGGAGGGGTTGGGGTAGGAGTGGGTGTGGCGGATCTACAAATAGCTCCGCTCAGTGTCTGGCATCTCTTCACTTCGTTTCTCTCCCAGTTGCCCAGTGGGACAGTTGGGTCTCAGCACCTCAAGCGACTCCGTCCAAACCACAAGCCAACCGAACAGTAACTAACCATGAGCAAGTCCTACGCCTCTTCTGCTCAGAGCGCCTCCTCGTACCGTCGCACCTTCGGCTCCGGCATCGGCTCATCCCCAATGTCCTCCCTCTTCTCTTCTGGCGGAGGTGGCCGCAGCTCGCTTCAAGCCACATGAGCTCCAGAGTCTATGAAGTCAAGAGCAGCGGCCTCCCCTCCTTCTCCAGCTACCGGGTGTCCTCTGGTGCTGGTGGAGCAGGGTATGGCTCCTCTTCAGCCATGCGCACGTTCTCCGGAGAGAAACTCGACTTCAACCTGGCCGATGCCATGAACCAGGACTTCCTCAACACAAGGACCAATGAGAAGGCTGAGCTCCAGCACCTCAACGACCGTTTCGCCAGCTACATCGAGAAGGTGCGTTTCCTGGAGCAGCAGAATGCGGCGCTGACGGTGGAGATTGAGAAGCTGAGGGGCCGCGAGGGGCCCGGCCGCGTGGCTGAGATGTATGAGGAGGAAATGAGGGAGCTGAGGAGGCAAATCGAGGCCCTGACCAACCAGCGTGCCCGGGTGGAGGTGGAGAGAGACAACCTGGCTGATGACCTGCAGAAACTTAAGCTCAGGTAGGTTAGAGGATGACGAATGAATGAATGGACTGATCTCTGCAGATGAATGATGAAAAAGTGTGGAATTAAGATGCTGTGGTTGATTATTTTTAAGAAAAAGAGTTTTTCTTCTAAACACATTATACATGTTAGAAAATAGCTGCTGAAAACATGTGAAAAGACTGAAAACTATGTAGTACTGAATCTGAAACATGGCTCGGTGACGTGCTGGAGCCGTGGTCTCCCAACACTATACAAGCCTCACATACCAAGACACAAACGACATCGCCTACCCCACCCCTTACCCTCCCTCATGGTCAAATGTACCCTCAGTAACTCTCTCAGTCCTAATCAGCAGTTTACTTCAGCTTACTTCAGTTCCAACAACCCGACACAGAAGAAAAAAAAAACCATCCTGTCACTGTCCTCTAGCTCTGGTGGCTCAAACATGTCTGTACATGTCCAGTAAAGCTGCTAACAGAGCGTCCATGGTGTTTGACACTGAGACAGCGGACTGGACACACCCCCAGCATTTCAGTGCAGAGAAAACTGCTTAGTTTTTTCATGATTTTGAGACAGAATATTATACACTTAGCGATTTGCTAATCATTCAAATTTGGCTGGTTCGTTTCTGTGGTGTGATAAACTCAGAACATACATTTATTGTTGCTTTACACAAACTTTAACTGTGAGTTCGTAGAAAACAAAAGGACTTTGGCCAAGAGGCTGAATAGTTTAGACATGGCACTCCTTTGATTGGGTAGTACAACTGCTGTATCAGGGCTTCTCAACCTTTTTGGCTTTAGACCCTTTGAAATAAAGCAATTTCTACTTGTAAACCCCTATTGCAGGTTTAATATGACTATGCAAGACCAAAGTGGGATGTTCCCAACTCATAAAGCTAAAATACCAGAGAAATTACTTTAAAAAAGCCCCTTAACCCCCAAGGTTGACAACTGCTTGTTTAGATACCAGGAAAACAGGGTTGCTGCACATTACAGGAAGATAGAAAATAGTAAGCAATTGTACACAGAAGAGGGAAAGTGGTAGTTTTGTTAGTTAATACAATGATGCACTGCTTTCCTGAGGGTGTCTCTTTTCTTTTGGAGAAAAGAGAAACAGCAAAGTAACAAAGGAGAGATTCGAGGATAGCTACACTTCAATGAGTGTTACGGTCCGCCAGCTTTTGACAAAGGTGTTTTATAATTTATTCACAAGAGACATAAGACAGGAAAATGGAGACAGACAGAGACAGACAGACGAACAGACTTGCAGGCTCATAGGATTTAAGTCGAAGCAGACAGATAGAGTTTCAGCCAGACAGAAAGAGAAGCAGACAGACGGAAATGGACAGATGAACACACAGCCTGTTTGTGGATTCATGGCAGGAGTAAAACTAAGAATTTTTTTTTTTAAAACCCGACAGTCCTCCAAATACACATCGCATGTGTGTGTCTGTCTACGTGAGAGAGAGAGCTGTGATGTGAATGTATTTCATAATAGTCTATTTGTAGCTACTAGGTCAGTTCTTTGAATTTAGACTTTCTGTCACAGCAACAGCAAGCAACATCACTTAAATTTAAGTGTATAGAGAAACACACACACACTCACAGACACACACACACATTCACTTCTCACTTTCTTTCCATCAGCCCTTTTTAAATTGTTGCCTGCAGCACTGAGTGAAGCTTGCCAAAGCACCTGCTGCTCCCACTGAGATCAAAAATACACACAGAGACCGCCTGCCTGCCAACAGTTACAATGCATGAATGCAGACACACACACACACACCACACACACACACACACACACCACACACACATAAACACCTATAGAATGTCTGCAGACTTTACAGATAACATCATTATATACTGTAAAAACATAGTTATCTTAGAAAAACTTGTTTTCCCGCAAGGCACCTGCTGTACCTGCAAAACACAGATAGTGAATAATGACACGTATTTACCACACACACAATAGATATAGCACATATTAAAATATTTGAAAATGTGTTCTGTAGAAGCCTTATGGAGCAAATTAAGTATGTTCAATATCTTGTATGGTATAGAGTTCACAGGAGCAAAGTACCGTCTAACTGTGCCACACAGTATGCGGCACAGTTGGATGGCTGATTCACACCTGTTAAAAGCCTGCTTTTCATGGAACATTTGCAAAGGACACAGGGTTCTTTTCAAAATTGGGCGTGACACATTCAGTGAAGGTCTGGGATCCTCCATCAGGAAATTCTGAGCATCAACAACTTAATTTCCTGCATTTTAATGAATTTTCTGAAACAATTTGTTCCTGTTCTGCATTAATTTATATGGAAGTGTCTGTAGCAGTGTGAAGGAAAAAATAAAATTCAGGTGACTAGTGATAAAATATAATGGAATATAATGCAGTAAGATTCTCAGGCATTCTGTATTTTCTTAAAATACTTATTCTCTGTAAACTTACATGTAACATTTATTATTTAATTGACTATAAAGATGAAATTCAAATTTAAATGTCCCAGGTTTTCAACAAATCACATGTCTTTGGACAGCTGCTTTGTAGCTAATGCTAAATTAGCTTCTTTGCTGCCAGCGTAGTTAGCTAGCAAGCTTTAATTATGGGCAGGCAACATTAAGATTAGTTGACAAACTAACAACAACAGTTCTAAAAGAAAATCAAAAAAAAAAGAAAAATGTCCCTATGTCGAACCTCCTCCTTCTTTCCACATCCGCCCCCAAAATCTACGCCTATGCCTGAATACTGTATCATTCAACTATGCAAAATTCACACGCAACAGAACACACTTTAGAATAAGCAGAACTTAATATCCATTGACTTTAGACACCTTTGCATTTTGCAAACAGTATATGCATACCTTACATGCATGCATTTTTTCTAGATTTGCCATTTGTTCTGGGTGCATAGTGAAATGCTAATTTTGGAAACAGCACCAGCCGAGGGCAGACCTCTGTTCTTTTCTCACTGTTACCCTTCTGACTCTGACAGCAGCTGCAGCACAGCTTTAGCACGCAAACAGCAAGTGCACAAAGTGCGCTTATGTGTGTGGATACAAATAAAAGTTAGACTATGATGTGTCATTGTCTAGTCAGTTCTATTCTTATAAATTTACCAGAGCCCCAAAAAGAGCTGGGAGCAGAGGGCTGAAGGAATGAGAGGTGGTGACTAGTTTATCAGTCAAGTAATTGGTCCCTGAGGAAGAAGCCATGCTCTCAAACACAGTAGTTGTGTTCGTATTCATTTGTGTTTCAACTTTCCCTTTGCTCTTCCTCCTCTTTTTCTGTCGTTCTCTGCAGACTGCAGGAGGAGATTCACCAGAAGGAAGAGGCTGAGAACAACCTTTCTGCTTTCAGAGCCGTATGTCTTTCTATTTCCATAAAATCACACCTTTATATCTCAATCCTCAGACATTTTATCCTCAAAGCCTGAAGTAGAAATGAAACACACCGACCTTGCACAATTTTCCCTCTCGTCTCTCACATCAACAACTTTCTTGCTCTCAATTTCTTGCTGTCCCTTCACCTTTTTACCATTTCTGTGTCTGTGTTTGTGTCCAGGATGTCGACAATGCCACTCTGGCCAGGCTGGACCTGGAGAGACGCATTGAGAGTCTGCAAGAGGAGATTGCTTTCCTCAAGAAGATCCACGAAGAGGTCTGTTGACTGTCTATAAATTCTGTCTGCAATCAGGCCACCACACCTACAGTCTAGGTACTATGTATGTCAGTAGGGTGGTGTGTAGTGTATCATATAACAGCTGTGTGAAGTTATACTGTAATATTAGATATATGTGAGCCTCTGTAGGCACGCAGCTCTTCAGGATCCAGTGTTTCACACTTAAACACATGTTAAAATATATTTATTATGCACATTTACACACTCTCACACAAATATTTACTCTTTATCCCTGTACAAAATTTAATGATTTTTGCATAAATCTCTTATCCAAAGCAAATGCAATGAGCGCAACAGACACATTTGTGCACATTCACCCACGGACATCAAAGGACATACCGAGACACACACTCAGACACATGTCAGCGCAGTTCCTGTCATTTTGTCTTCTCTGCCTCAACTTCGACCTCTCAGAAATGCTGAACTGCTGATTGGTTGAAGAGAGCGTGTCAGCTGTTGTGCGTGTCAGAATGTGTGTGTGTGTGTGGAGGGAGAAAGAGTGTGTGTGCATGTGAACAGATGCTAGGCTATTTATATCTTCTGGTTAGAGCAGAAGACAGCTGAGTGGGCCCAAAGCTTACCAGTTTGAAACTTGCAGTTTCACCATGTTAAACCAGCCTGGCGCTATTCTGGATTTCTAATAATATTGTAATAGAACCAGACCAATATATTTGTCAGCACATATTATTGGACTGACAGTCCTGCCCCATTTTTATTTATTTATTAGTTTCATAGGCAGTATTTTATGAATATTTCTTCCATTCACTTTTTTTTTGTAGTTTATTTATTTATTTATTTATAGTATAGTTATTTATGGTTTAAAATTATTGAAAATTCCCGTGAAAGTTTACTGTTTCAGTGCCCTGATGTCATTTTGGATTAAATATATTTAGTAAATGAAGGATATCAGACGATATATTGTTTATATTAGACGATATGTTGCCATCAGCCACAAAAATCCAATATCTGTCGGGCTTTATATTTTAATAATGTTGCTTCGATTTACCACTTGGCAAATTTGTGGTTTGACATTTTATAATACTTCCATATTAGTATGTAAATTTCATTGATGTACCTGCCATGCCCTGCCTTTTTAGTGCTTTTTGTTTGAGCTCTTCCCTGTCCTTAGCTTCAGTATCGAGTCAGACAGGTTTTAGATGGAGAAGTTTTGCTCCCTTTGTCTTTATGCTTCCCTCAAAATCATTACTTTCTTCTTTAAAAACATTCCTGACTCCACGATATGATATGATACAATATGAAACGATACGATACAACGTTCAAGAGATTACACAACAGATTAAACATACAATACACATATCACACCTTCCACAAATGTACAAAAACACAACAAACAGTCAAAACAAATATACAGTGTCTGTCACATTATCTCCTTTGGATTTAGATCTCAATTAGCTTCTCACTGATTTTGGTTTATCAACTGGATAGACTGATGTATAAATATGCCCGGATGATAAAACAGACGATAGACACGTTATCAATAACAATAAGAAAATAGTTTGATAAAATGTTTGATAGTTTCACTTAAATGCACTGAATGCAACCTGCCATGAAAGCACAAAACGACTACGCCCCGGCTCATAAACAGCCAATTTCATCCCTTGGTGCAACAAGTGACGCGCAAACAGCCAATCTGTGTTGTTTGGTTGCCTCATCAACACGTGAAAAGCAACATAGAGTTACATGTGAGTCAACAAACAGAGTGACACGCGAGACAACGGCGTGCAAAATGAGCACAGAAGAAAAAGGACGGCTCGTCGGTGTGATAGTGTTTTGGAAGTGAGACAACAGATATCAGAAGTCCAGCGGCTCAGACGTACGGAGAGAGCTCAGAGTAGAAGCGCTGCTCCTTCGTTGGAAAGCGCTGCTGGAGAGCAGGATGTCATGCTTGGCCTGCTGCCTCCACAACCCGACCGCGAATATGAGATGGTGTCAGAACACCGTTGTGTGTAAACTGCAGGAATAGTTTCCAATCTAACACCAGTGATACAGCAAACTTATTTCATCACCTTAGCCACTTGACAGCCTGTTGTCTTTAAGTGGTTCTGTGGTCATAAATGTGATATTTTGTTGTTGTTCCTCTTCAAAATGTTAATTCGTCATCCTCCTGTCACCTTGCAGGAGATCCATGAGCTGCAGAGCCAGATGCACGACACTCAGGTGCAGGTCCAGATGGACATGTCCAAGCCTGACCTGACTGCTGCTCTGAGGGACATCCGCCTGCAGTACGAGGGCATCGCCGCCAAGAACATCGCAGAGGCTGAAGAGTGGTACAAGTCTAAGGTAAGACAGGAGCGCACACACACAGACACACATATGTACACCATTCAGACACACAGAGATGGCCTCCTCCTAAAACCTCCTCCTGTCTCTCCTCAGGTGTCTGATCTGAACCAGGCTGTGAACAAGAACAACGATGCACTGCGTCAGGCAAAGCAGGAGAGCATGGAGTACAGACACCAGATCCAGTCCTACACCTGCGAGATCGACTCACTCAAGGGCACCGTGAGTATTAATGACTGCAGCATCCACTTACTTGGCACCACACTGAGACCTCAAAACAGGGAGGATTTCAAAACCAAAGTGGGGGAAAATTTGAGTTTCAGAGTGACTTTTAAAGAATGAAAATAACAAAATAATAAGAACACATTTTTTGGCAAACAGGTGACCTATAGCTGACATTTATTACCTGGAAAACTCAATGTGACAAGAGCATTTAGCTTCACCTAGTCCAGTTTTTCTCTCCAGAACAATAACAGGTTTTCTTTGGGAGCCAAAGTTCTGCAGCGCCCTCTGTTAATGACATCCTTAATGACAATGACTCCACTCAAACTGGTGGAAATGCAGGCTGGTTTACTGGATGGCACCAGGGTTCCAAGGAGCTTAATGTAATTTGGTGGAAGGAGTCCTGAGAGGATTCTACAGAGAACTTTTCATATTCCAAGGGTTTTATATAGAACCACTCATGGGGTTCTACCTAGAGCCCGTTTTTATTATGGTACAAAAAAACAATGATGAAACCTTGATGAAGATGAGTTCTTTGAGAATGTCAACAATGCTGGAAGAATTCTTTCTTCTAAAAAGCATTCTGAAATAGTCTTAGCAAAAGGTTGTGGGGAGAACCTCAGCCCTTCAGGAGGAACCCTTTTGGAACCCTTATTTCTAAGAGTGTACCGTGGGTGTCTTTTCTTTATTTCTTAATAAGCATACTCTTTCTGTTGCTTTCATTCTGTTTTGGTCCCACTTTTAACGTAATGCCTCCGTTCCCTGTAGAACGAGTCTCTGCTGCGCCAGATGAGAGACATGGAGGACCGCATGGGCCGCGAGTCTGCTGGTTACCAGGATACTATCGCACGGCTGGAGGCAGACATCGCTAAGATGAAGGTATTTATCTTCAGTCCATGAACCTCCACTGGGAACACAGTCTGTGTTCAGGATTTTATAGTTTTATTCCACATAGTCTTTGGTCCTTTTACTGTGTTTTTTCCAGCTGATTCGGTTTATTTGAGCAGACAGTGAAACGTTTCATGTATCTATTTAAAGGATGATATGGCTCGTCACCTGAGGGAGTACCAGGACCTCCTCAATGTGAAGATGGCCCTTGATATTGAAATCGCCACCTACCGCAAGCTGCTGGAGGGAGAGGAGAGCAGGTGTGTGCTTTAGATTCACATTATCTGCCCTAAGGCTGTCATAACGCGACATCTTTTATTTATGTGTCTGTATTTCCTCTTATTTCCAGCTTGTAATGCTGAATTTTGTGTTTCTCCCTTTTGCAGGATCACCACTGCTGGGCCTGTCCATTCTGCTTTTTCCTCCATTGGATTCAGAGGTAGCAGAAACAGCACACAATCTTCTCCTCACATATAAACACCCACGAAACCCATTTTACATTCCAGATGAGTCAATGGGGGGATAAAAACAACTAATTATAGCTTGTGCCTGTATATGGTAGGCGCTATTCTGAGGGCATTACATGTTGCGGCATGTACCTGCTGTTACACCTTCTTACCACTGTGTGGCGATATATGACACGTCAAAAACCTTCATGGCTCTCTGATTCTCTGGAGCAATCATGAGCAAGCCACACATCAATAATCACACTACTTAGCCCATTCACTTGATGTATTAACAGCACAAACGTGCAATTAATCTCTGCCAGCACCTTCCCTCCTTGCTCCACTTTGCGGCTGCTTGAGTGACAACAATGAGCAGTAATTAAAGATGATGTATTAGGTACAGCCACGATTCATTAGAGCCATTGATTTTGAACAGGAGTTTGGATATTACACCTTTAAGTGGCAGTCACACCAGCTCCACAGACTGTTTCATGGCTGCCCCCTCCCTGAATGTGCAAGAAATGCCACAACGCTGCTCAAAGCTAATAAGACCGGGTTGGACCAACAAGGATTCATTTTTAAACCTGATTAAATCATGGTTTAACTTTCAGAATGTGTTTTTAAGAACTTAAAATTAAGAAAGATAAACTTTGAACCTTTTTATTCCAAACCTAACTGTAATTTCAATTCTCTTGCCACCAAAACTTTAAACTAATTTAAACTGCGATTCACTGTTAACTTTAACTTACACTTGAGGGGGTTTAATGTTTAAAATAGCTGCATTTTTGAGATGGATTGAGGAAAACGTCCTTGAAGAAAGTTAAGGGACAAACTCAACCCAGCTGAGTTTAATGATTCCCTGCAGAGCCATCCTGTATGAGCTAACTGGGCAAACTTACTCTTTAGCTAACTAGAAAACGGTGTAATATTTTGTTAACTTACTTTTTAGTTAGCTAGCAAACAATATAGCATTTTTGTTTTTTAACTTTTTAGCTGTCTAGCCAACAATCTAATGTTTTGTTAAGGCTGTTACATTTTCCCTCCCCTCTTTTATAGTTACTAGGTTGCGACACTACTTGATTAATCATTTATTTCTTTTAATTTGGGTAAGCAAGCATCTAAATATTGATGACAGCCTATTTAATGTTGGTTTACATCAATAAGCCTGGATTTACTAAATGGAGATTGGCTTTTAATTGTGCAGCAGAGCTTGGCTTAATTTTAAATCTGGATTTACTCATTTTAAAACTAGTTTTGCTAAATTTAAAACTTATCTGAGCTCATTGTTTGAGTTTATGAGACAGAGTAAGAATTGTGTGAATGTATTCTTACAGAGACCAGTCCTGAGTCTCAGCATCAGCGCTCCTCAGAGGTTCACTCCAAGAAGACTGTTCTCATCAAGACCATCGAGACCCGCGATGGAGAGGTTTGTGAACGCACATGAACACACACACACACTGATATAAACACAGTGTATTTATTATAGCTATTAAAGAGATAACATTAACTATTCTCCAACTGAATCATGTTGATTTATTATATTCTTATCCAGATGAAGTATTCAATGAGCCAGGGCGCTAGTGCCCAGTCTGTAAGTCTGGGTCCAATATACCACTTAGCTTTTACCATGTTCACTGCAGGCTGACGCAAACTACAAGATTTAATGAGAAAATTCCACTTGTAGGTTTGATAAATTTTTCTCACACCTTTTTATTTCCAGCAATATATGAAGCAATATTTAAATCTTAGCTGCAAAAACATCTCTGATGCCTGAAATCTTGTAGTTTGCGAAGACCCTGTGTAGAACCGTAGAAGGCTCCGCACCGGCTTCACTGTTCCCTCCCTGCACAGCACTTCACTCCAAACACTACCGGCTTCACTGTTGATAGAAAATACTCTCACCACGTATTAAATGCAACACTCTGCGCTCCTTTACATAGATAATGAATATGTGTTTTTTCTGTCTTCATAACAAGTTTCTCTTCTCTCCTCCGCAGGTTGTCAGCGAGTCCACACAGCACCAGCAAGACATCATGTAAACCGGAGGCGGCAACCTTTGAGAAACTATATATAATAATAAATTAATAAAAAAAATAGTACAAAAATCTACATTTTCCTACCACTGCTATGACAATTTATAAGCTCAGCCTATTTTTAGAAACAGGTTGTTGACCATTTCAGCTGATTTAAGAGGAAACACAAAATTATACAAATGAATGCAACCAGTATCTTTAGACAATGTACTGTATACAAGATAGATGCAGTATGGAGGCACAGTGCATTGCCTTTAGCCTGGTTTTAAATAAAGGTCATTCCAGGAATTATACTTTATTTGTATGACTTTCCTTCTCTCGAAAACTCCTGAATTTGTCATGTACTCTGGCGAGAGTAGAGTATCAAACGAGCAGCAAGGCTTTGTGTAGCTGTACTGGCCCACAGTATCCACGGGGAAAGTCTGCACGACAGATCAATGGGCCTAAAACACCGGGGTCAATATTGTGATGCACATATTCCAAGTCTTTCTGTGCAAATGTACAAGTACTTGATCGAGAAGGGCTTTTGTTTGTGTAACTGATTCAAGGAAAGTGAGATGTTGGTCTTCGGTTTGAGAAACGTCAGAAACGCAAACATCTAATGAAAAAGGAACTCAGTCATGTTTGAAGTTTGAGCTGAATAGCATGTGCTGGGTGTTTGATTGTATGACTATGGGTGACCATGTTATGCTTCACAGTGCCAAGAATCTCAAATAAAGACATTTGTTATCACCATTTGTCACCTTAGAGTCAGTCGTTTGTCATGGTTTTGAAATGAAAAGAAAATCTTTGTTTTTTGCTTTTTTGTATGCTTTTTAAGGGACGGTTTAATCCAAAAAGTACATATTTTTTTCTCTGGTTTGTAAGTACCACTTAGCAATCTAAATTGTTTTGGTGTAGTTGCATAATTTTGTAGATGTCGGCTGTAGAGATGTCTGCTTCTCCTGAATATAATGGAACTCAATGGCACTCAGCTTGTAGTGCTCAAAGTACCAAAAAAAAAAAAAAAAAAAAAAAAAAAGCATTTGAAAATTCTCTTTCCAGTGATCATGACCCATTTGCTGAATATAATCCACATACCTTGTTGTGAGCAGTTTCATGAAGGAACTACTTTCTTTCTATGGTAAGATAACTAACTAAAGATAACTGTAACTACTTTCTTCCTGCAGTAGAAACTACTGGAACAAGTAGTTCCTACATGAAAGTGCTCACAACAAGGTCTGTGAACAAGCAGTTTCATTTAGGAACTGTTTTCTCTCTGCGGTAAAATCTCCTGCAACTACTTTCTGAACTGAATGCAGTTGAATCTACTGGGGCTACTTTCTTCTACCAGAAAGAAGGCAAAGTAAACTTTGAACCAGGAAGAAAGTAATTCCTACATGAAACTGCTCACAACAAGGTCTGTGGATGAGCAGTTTCATGAAGGAACTATTTTTCTGTATAAAAAACCTGTAACTACTCTCTTCCTGCAGTAGAATCTACTGGAACTAGTTAAAGTACCTACATGAAAGTGCTCAAAACAATGTCTGTGAATGAGCAGTTTCATCTAGAAACTAATTTCTGTCTATAGTAAAATCTCCTGGAACTACTTTCTTAATGCAGTAGAATCTACTGGAGCTACTTTCTTTCTACCAGAAAGAAAGCAAAAGAAAGTAGTTCCTATATGAAACTGCTCACAATGAAGTCTGTGGCTTAGAAGTTTCATGAAGGAACTACTTTCTTTCTATGATAAAATCTCCCGTAACTACTTTCTTCCTGCAGTAGAATCTACTGGAACTACTTTCTTTCTACCAGCTCCTAAATGATTGAGCAATTTCATTTAACAACTGATTTCTGACTGCGGTAAAATGTCCTGGAACTACTTTCTGAATGCAGTAGAATCTACTGGAGCTACTTTCTTTCGACCAGAAAGAGAGCAATGTAAACTTTCTACCAGAAAGAAAGTAGTTCCTACATGAAACTGTTCACAACAAGGTTTGTGGATGAGCACTTTCATGTAGGAACTACTTTCTTTCTATGGTAGAATCTCCACGAGCTACTTTCTTGCTGAAATAGAATGTACTGGAACTACTTTCTTTCTAGTAGAAAGAAAGACGTTCCTACATGAAACTGCTTACATCAGGGTCTGTGGATGAGCAGTTTCATGTAGGAACTACTTTCTTGCTACGTTAGAATCTCCTGGAACTAATTTCTCCCTGAAGTATAATCCACTGGATCTACTTTCTTTCTACTAGTGGCCATGTGCCATCTAGTCCCATTATATTGGAGAGAAGGCAGACATCTCTACAGACAATATCTCCAAAACTCTGTAATCGCCCCAAAACGATCTAGGATGGATAAATAGCGCTACAGGCCAGAAGGAAAATATATATTTTTGATTTGGGGTTAAACTGTGCCTTTAAGCTCTAGTCATTAGCAGTCTTCAGATGGTGTACATGCCTTTGCATTGGTCTTTTTATGAACTGTTTCCACCCACTGCATTCATCATCTGATGCGTTAGCTTTCTAAAATGATACTAGCTTCTCCAGCCAAGCGTGGCTGTCTTCTGTTAGCATTTAATTCGTTCTTATAAAGAAAATAGGAGCTGCGGCCCCGTTGAAATTATCAGTAGCAGCGCTGGTCTTTGTGCAGGGAAAAGTGAACAATGGCTTGTTAATGAGCTGGCTTCGCTCCTGCTTTGTTTCCACAAGAAAGCAGATTAGCAACAGCAACAAAAATTATATAGACTGTGCAGTTTGTGTCTGAAGTCACTGGACTGAAAATGTCAGCAGAGATAAAAAATGAAAAAAAAAGTGGGGGTGGAGGAGGAGAGAGAAAAGAAAGACAGTGAAAGCAAACGAGAGAGTGAGACCGTGAGGCTGGTTCAAGGAGAAAACAAGAAAAAGAGAGGCCACAAATATAATGAAAAGGATATTTAGAGACACAGAGACAAAGAAACAAGAGGCAGATTCAGCCAGAGATAATTAGGCAGAATAAAGAAAGAAGCACAGAGAGAATCGAAGTGAGAGGAAGTCGTTTCAGGGCTTTGCCAGGAATTAGTGGAGCAATGTTGATCGGAACTTTCTGTCTCCATCACTGTTTCTTCGCAACTGCTGTCAACCCCAACTGCTGTCAACGCCAACCGCTGTCAACGCCAACCGCTTCCCAATCATTACAGGTCAATAAAAGAGGGCAGCATGTGTTCTATTTCCTTCAGATGAAGTCAGTTTAACTATGTGACCTCCTCTCTGTCAGCTGCTGGAAGAACATGTTGTAGGCATCCGGGTGTAAAAATAATTTTAATTGTTACATGCAGCTCCCTGTTTGTGCTGCTTAGAGCTGTTTTTGTAGAAAACGCTTCTGATATCCTCATTAGATTTGTATTTGACACTCAGCGTGCAAGTTATACCATTTGTTGTTACATAACTGCTGCGCTGCTGTTTGTTATTAAGCTGTGATGCAAATGTAGCCTGAAACTTACTGTCAGACCACATCAGTGCACTCGTGAAGTGTTTGTGGAAGAGAAACATTATGATGATGAACTCCCAACAGTCAACCAGATGCTTTGTTTTTCATGTATTATGTTTCAAACTCATGTGTCCTTTAGTTTGGCTGCAGAGCAGTAGGGAGTATTGCATGAATAAGGAAAAACCTTTATAGCCTCATGGATACTGTTGTTTTGAGGCAGATACTGATTATATTATGAGGAAATTTAAAAACTCTGATAAGATGTTGGCCAATAGTATATATTCCTAACATACAGTTATATAACATTACATAAACAATCTTGATAGAGATGCCTTTAGGGCTGCCCCAGACTTAAGATTTTCTTAGTCAACTAGAAGTCATTAGTTCAAGCCATTAGTCCACTAGCTGTTGCATGTTCATGATATTAATTTGATTGTTTAAATATATATTTTTGGAGCACAAAGTGAGCTGCTTGTTAAACGCTAACAGTGAAAGCACTAATGACCCTGAATGTGTCCTAACAACCAGCCACATGACGGAATATTTTGTTAATTTATTTCAGCACAGTGTAACCTCACACACACGTTCAAAAGGATGGAATAAATAACTTCACAAAAACAAATACTCAGAGGCTTACCAACATGATGGATGATGTATAATTACTAATTAACTTGCTACACATTCACTCCTCAACTGCTTTACGCCTCCTGTCCCCGCCTGAACCGACCGTGTCTTTGTAGTCCCTGGAGTCAGGGTCCTGGTCAGACCCACTATAAATCATCTTGGTAATGTATTTCAGTGGTATTTCTCCATCCATCACCACACCACAGTTAGCAGCAGTGTGCTGGTGGCTTCTGTGGCTGCTGGACCTGTTAATTTGCCTGCTCGTCCGGCCCTGGTTCTGGTGCTCATTATGGTGACATTCTGCACCACCATTCACTGCTCAGTCTCCCCCTGCCCCAGGCCTGAAAACTCCTCCCAGCGGTCCAGTGTTCACAGGATCTTACATCAGGAAAAATATGTATGGTAGTCAATGGCGAGAGACAAGTAAGATTTTGATCCTGTTTGTCATATGATGTTTGTCAATTTTAAGATAATTTTACAAGTCACAGTTTGTTGTAAAACTGTTGAAGTATCAGACTGTGGAGATACGCAATTAGAAAGAGACAACAGCCAACGGTCGTGTTAGTGTCATGACTTTCTCCCTCCAAAAGTTTAGCTGCTGAAGCTACAATGCCTGTGTGTTTTTGTACTAGGATGAAGTCACAGGTGCAACTTGTCTTTTTCGTTCTTCATCTTTCCGGCTGATAAAAGGACAAAGGAAAAGTAGTTACGATCAAAGTAGTTGCGAGCTAAACTGTGATGGCAGGATAGTAAGCGGAGGTAAAATGAAGAGACTAAAAATAAATGCTTCAGAAAACACTCAAACGGAACTATTACAAAGAGGAGTGCAGATCAGGAGGAGATTATTTGAAGCTGCTGTGTTGAAAATGATGTGGACGACAGTGAACTTGTGCTAGTGGCTAATTAAGAAGCGCCGGCGAGGTTTCCACAGCACCTGCTACCAACAAATTGCACAAAACAGTCAGGTGGTATTTGGAGAGCTCAATATTTTCTGAGGTGGCGCACGGTATAAAAAGTGTGAGGAACACTGTATAAGTTAACAGTACATATTTATAACATGAACACATAATAAACAGCTTGATAGATATTCTTTAAAAAACTGTGACCAACATACATATTCAGCCGTACATTTTACAGTTGAAAAATAAGCTGATCAAAGCTCTCTGGTAGACAAACTATGGTGACACTGTTTCTCTGGCATTAATGCGCCGTAATTTTTGGTTAAAACTGTGTAGAAGTGGAAAAAAACAATATATAGTACCTACCTACCTGTATGTGTGTGTGTGTGAGGCTGTGCTTTTGAATATTTGGTATTTGTACTCATGAGAGCACCTCTGAATACACAAATGACTGTGAAGAAACAGCAGAGACAACAGGACAATTAGATTGTAGACTCACAATGTTTATCATATTTTAGGTCCATATAAATTCATGCTCAATAATAATAATCATGATAATAATAATAATAATAATAATAATAATAACCAGGCGATTTGCACAATTTTAAACAGGGTGGTATGAAAATGAATTGCTTGAGAAGCAATTATTGAATTACTGATGTCAAGGCTCAGTTTGTTCGCTGATTTTCAACATCACATGTTGAAACGCGGCAGGATAAGAAAGATGAAAGTGCATCCACCACCCGGCCAAATCAAACCCACTGGTGGTAACACAATATAAAACATTTCTACTCCATTAGAAAACAATCAGCTGGATAAATTACATAAGCGGTCATGGTGTAAACATGAAAATGAAAAGGAAACATTCGTACATTTAAAAATTATTTACAGTTCAATATCTACATGTGTTTCCCCAACATATATTCAGCAGTGATGGGCAGTAAAAGAAAATAATAAAAACAAATAAAAATACTAATAAAAATAATTGACAATTCAGCAATAATAATAATCCAGTTTTGTCCCAGAATTAGGGGCGAATGTTTTGAATTCTCATTTCGTTCATTTTTGTCTTTTCAAAATGTAAAGACAGTGAGTGCACTACAGTAAAAACCACAAAAGAAGACAAAAAAACAGGACTGAAGTTTAAGCAAAACCCCGAATAACACTTGAACAGCCACTACTGCAAAACATGACTGGAGTAACACTGATACAGCAGAACAAAAGGTGACTTAGCGTACAAGCATGTCGAGAGGAGGGAAATGATTTAAATGCCTTTTCAAAGCCCTTTACCTGGACAGTGTAAACAGAGAAAGGAGGAGAAGAAGAGAAGAGGAGAGAAAGACAGCAAGAATCCTTTAGTTGGACATCATCAATGTGGTCAAATAGGCTTCAGTTGGTCCTCACGAGATTCACTAAAAATATGTTTCTTAATTAATGAAACAATTAGATTATGATCCTTTTCTGTTGATATGGAAACACGCTTCAGATTGACGTCCCTCTGCACCCCGGGACCGATGAACTTAACCGGAAATCTGAGGTTTTCACATGACAACAGTGATACACCGACACTTTGGAAACAGTTACACAAGGATCCTCATGCAGTAATGGGTTAAGGTGAAAATGATTGGTCCTCCAGCGCCAAGCACATCCCATCCCAACAGATATTAAGTGTTTAAGTACAGTACTGAGGAATGTTTTTATTTATCTAAACCTAAGAAAGTAAAAATCTTCAAAATATTACAAAAAAAAAACAAAAAAACAAACCCACAACCAAAGTGGCTAAAATGTGTTTTGCTGTTGAATTTCAGCACTTTTCTTCACTTTTGTATATTTTGGTCTTTTATCCGTGACTCTTTACAGTCTCAGAGGGAACTAGAGCTCGACCGATATTATTGTACGATATTGTCTCATCACATTATATATATTGTCTATATCAGTATCGACATGTATATTGTCTGATAGGTGCTGATATGAAAACATTTTTATTTTATTTTTTACAGAAGATTAGGCCTTGTGCAAGAACATTTTCATATTCTTATCTTAACTTTTCCTTACTTTTTTTTGTACTGTGGGTTCGTACGAACATGGAACGTCAGATTCAGCAAACGTTTGTAACTTCAATGCTCCATAAATACCATATAAGGCTACGCTTCCTTCCCCTACATGTCAGGAAATGTTCACTCATGAAAAATTTTAAATACGAGAGAATTCGTGAATGTGACCAGTTCTCCTAAATCACTCATTTTAGCTTTATAGGCAGCATTTTATGTATATTATGTATCCCTTCCCTTTTTTTAATTCAAGTTTATTTTGTGCTATTTATGTTTTAGTTATTTATAATTATTAAAATCATCAATCATTAATAAGAAAGTTGACTTTTTCAGTGCCCTGTTCTCACTTTAAACAATCAAGTTTATTGTTAAAATGTATCCTGCCTCCATTAAGTGTTTGATAACCACATTTGAGGGGTCGCTGCAAAAAATACATGTTTATGTTTGACTTACACATACATTCTATATTCTGTATAAAGAATATGAGCTGATATATTGATGTCAGAATTTTTTTTGACTCCCTACTTATTTAAATTTAGCATCAGCCGGGCTCTGGTGGGGACTGTAACATGGGTAGTGTTGGTGTGTATTGTGGTAAACTACAGTATCTCAATTCAAAAAAGATTAAAATAAAACAAAAATAGTTCCTTTGTGCTAAAAATACTTCCTACACAAATCTAACTCCTTCACCTCTGGGGATGTTCAGTACAACAATATCAATAGCACATTTGAATTTAAAAGCAAATCACACGCAAATGCATGTACACACAAACATACAGTATGCACACATTAACAGTAAGTCTAGAAAAAAAAGGTCCAGTAGTAAACATTAGAGGGCGCCATTTGCAAATCCATCTTTCCATCATGTCTCATCATCATTTACAGAAGATTATCTTCATTTCAAGCCTCCTCCTTTTTATCATTTCACACTTCATCCAAACTAAAATATTCACATTTTTAAACCAGTTTATTGTTCAAAAAAATGGGGGGGGATACAGTATGTTTTACATACATGACAATGAGTCCCCCTCTCCTTTGCCAATGTTTGGTACAATCCATCACTTGCCACAGGGCTCACATGTCCACTCACACACACAAACACACTATATTTAACATGTTCACTGTCATGTTTTGTCCCCTCCGAACTCTCAAACAGATTTCAACAGTCAAATTCCAGTACGACCAGTATCAGACAGCAGTTTTATCATCTTAACAGCATATTCAGACAGCTAACGAATTCTGCAAAGGTAGGTTGTTTTTGGGATAAGAGGAGGAGAAGCACATTACGTACAGTAGCTTACAAAAATGTTTTAAATTCACTACAAAGAAGAGGAAGGAAGATGGATGCGTCTCCTGCTCGGGTCAGTGGTTAAAACGATTGAGGGCAGAGGGAAGTGTGATGAGATGTAAAGCACATTCCTCCTGGAAAATGACAGCAGTGTAGGCAATGATACGTGGAGTGTTCATGGGTGGAAATAAGATAAAAACTGTCTTCGGTCTGCACCCCTAATATCAGTCCCTGTTCTGCATTTCGAAGCGGAAGAAGACTTGTGCTGCCATGTCTGGATTCACAGGCTGTCAGTGAAGATAACAGGTTGACTTCATGAACACCTCGCTTCACACGCTGTGACCTTTTCAACGCAGAGAGTGATGAAGAAGAGCTGCCTTTCTGTCTCAGTCTTGTTTTTCTATCATTTTCCTCTGAGCGTTTCCTCCTTTAATTGCCCTCGCAGCCCAGATGCTGCCGAGGGTTTACTGAAGGTAGCACTACCTTGACTCCGCGAAAGCCGTGTGATGCATTTTTATCTGAAATGTTGCAGCCCTCCTGTGCAGAAATTAGTGTTTTGATTGCTTCCTCACCGCAATCCCATCGGCAACGACTTGTTATGGCTTGAAGCAGCCAAAATAAACTTTAAATCAAATGTTCTGAGATACTTGAATTAACTCCTCGGCAGACAGGTCCATTTTCCACAGTGACAGAGGAGGTTTGAAGTCAAATACAGCGTGTGATGACTCACGATGTCTGACATTTGACCACATCGCCTTCAACAGCAATCAGTTCTCACTCCCAAACATAAAAATGAGGCTCTGCTCTTGTGTCTTGACATTCAAAGAGAACAGAACAGGACCAAAATGGCCAAATAAATAAGAGCTCTGAGAGGTCTGAGGGGAGAGAACCAGTGCGGGACCACCGTCGGGACATACTGAGTTCCTGTTGGGTTAATAGGCAGTTGATTAGGTTGGCACGGTAAGGTTAGGTTTTCTATCCCGAAGAGGTTTGAAGTAGTGATTGTGTGTTTGTTGCTTTGATGTGCGCGTGTGCATTTGGCTGTCTCAGATGCGAACTGGGGGTCCGCTGGGGGCCGTGAGGGGCACTTGGGAGCCGCAGTCGTAGTCGAGTTCGCCCATCCGGGAGCGGCTCATCATTCGACTGTGGGAGTACGCTCGTCTGTCTGTTTGCCGGTCCCTGAAACTCCTGATGTAGCTCTGTGGACACACAGATGAGACAGTGTTAGAGCAAGAATATAGCGTACAATCTTAACGAGACTTACCCTCCCAAAGAAACAAAATCATTCAAGCCTTTCTAGGAGAAGATTACTGTAGAACAGGCAGGAGAATATGTTACTGCATGCCACAAACCAAGAAATATTTAAATGTAAGGTTTATTATTCTTTTATTTTATTTTATTTCACTTTTATTATTTACTATTTACTTTATATTACATCGTTTATATTGTGCATAATGTAAGTTTTTGCTTTTGCAACATGTTTGATCTAAAACGTCATCCCAATAAAGCTGATTACGTCGAAATCCAGGTGATAGAACAGTGGTCGCCAAAGCTTACACTCATGTGCAACCATTGTTAGAGGGACAGTTCACCTCAAAATCGAAACAACATATTTTTACACTGTTAGAAGTAAAGGTGCTAACTAGAACCATAACGGGTTCTTTGGCATGTCCCCAAACGGGAACCCTTTTTGGTTTCTGGTAGAAGTTAAGGTTCCACATGAAACACTTTCAGCAAGTTCTACCCAGAATCTCACATAAAGGTTTAAGGCTAAGAGCGTCATATGGTGCACATTGTGTACCGCCCATAACACTTCTCTTGAATATAATAGAAATAGATGGCACTCAGCTTGTGGTGCTTGAAACACAAACACACAAAAAAATAAATTTAAATAATTCAACAACAGTGTTTCTTTCCAGAAATGATGACCTGGTTAATTGAGATAATCCACAGACCTTGTTGTGAGAAGTTTCATTAAGGAGCCACTGTCTCTCTATGGTAGAACTGACTGACTCTTCTGGTACAGTTCTTTCTTTCTTTCCTTCTTTCTTTCTCTCTACTAGAAAGAACATTTTGGGAATTACTGGCTTTCTTGCCAAGAGTTGGATAAGATGGTCAATATCATTCTTATATCTGGCTGATCAATATGAAACTGGAGCCAGGATGGTTAGCCTAATGTAGCAGAAACACTGAAAAAAAGAGGGAAACAGCTGGTATGGCTCTGTTCAAAGTTTCAGTAAAGTTTCCAACAGCTCTAAAGTGACATTAATTTGTTTTTGTGTGCAAAAAAAAAAAAAAAAAAAAAAAGAAGTATAAAAATTAAAATTTGTAGTTTTATCAGGGGTTATGTGCTGCACTTTTTCTTGGCAGGGAGCAGTGAATTCCTGAAGTCTCCACTGGTTGCCGGGCAACTTAACTGAGACAACCAGACATCAGGAAGTTGCTGTTCCTTGCCAATAAGTAGTCCCACACATACACCCTGGTAAAACATTGGTAGGTGGATTTTGTTACCATTATACAGAGCCAGGTTAGTTTTTTTCCAGTCCTCACGCTAAAATAAGCTAACTGGCTGCTGGCAACAATTTCATTATGAAAATGAAGACGAGAGTGGTATCAATCTTCTCATCTAATTCTTGGGAAAGAAAGTGAAACAGCAGAATAAAATAGTGAAGTACAGACTATCAAAGTAAAACACAGAATATGACCAAAGAAACTGATTCAAAGGGATAGTTCGGATTATTTGAAGTGGGGCTGTATGAGGTCCTTATCCATAGTCGATGTATTACCTACATAGATGGCGGTCGGCACATCCCCGGTTTAGAGAAGCAGCAGGAGTACCAGTGTAGGACACTGAGCAATGAACTGCTGTGGACAGGGTCAGCAGCAAAGTGTATTTTAGCCACCTAAAAAAACCCCACCTGAAAGAATCAATATCAGTTTAAACGGATGCTGTATTTAGAATATTTTAACTGCTTTACTTTGCGGTCAAACAGCCTTTTCTGACAGGAAACCACCATTAAAATAAGGCAGTATCGCTCTCTCCAAAGCAACCAGACTCTGTTAGTTTGTTTTCTGTTACTTGTTGTGTGGCTTTGGTGTTTTAAAAGTTAAGTTCAGATTCACTGAAGTCACACAATAACACAAACAAACTTCCAGACTGAGACAGTGATAGACCAGCAACTCCCGTGTTCTGCGAGGCAAAATTATTGTTATGTCCAAAGAAACTGATTGAAGAAGAGAGTGCAATATTTGGCTTATATGATGATGACTTCTCATCAGAAAAGGCTGTCTGACAGCAAGGTAAAACCTGTGAAAATAATCTTAATACAGCATACACTTCAACTGATAATGACTTTATTATATGGGCCTTTTGTTTGGTGGCTAAAATCCATTTTGCTGCAGACCATGCTCACAGCAGTTCATTGCTTAGCCTACGTTAATGATAATTTATGTTAATTAACGTCAGATAAACTAATTATTAATATTTTATTAATGTATAAAGCAGGTTAACTGTTGCCTCTAAGATGTTACGAAGCTGCCTGCCACCAGCTGGGGCAGCAGCTCTGGCAGGTGACAGACCCCCTGATATCCTGTAAAACCAGCAGTGTTTTTGAACTGGAAAATGAAAATAAGGCTGTATGTAGGTTGTGTCAGAACAAACTGGCATGTAAAAACTCAACCAGACCAACACGTAACCTGTGAGGAGACTACGCTGCTGGGGCTAGCATTGCTAACATTAGCCACAATATGTGGCAGCTAATGTTACAATGTCATATATGATACTGTTTACCTGCAGACACTGTGATCCTGCTTGGTCTAAAAGAGTTGTTATCATGCTTTGTGGGATAATGTGTAATGTTCATAATGCACGGTGCAAGGTGCCACACATATCACATTTAAAATATGATTTTGTTATTGAAGAATGTGATTAACAGCTGCAAATAGCTTTTAGTACAGGAAGTGCTTTGTCAGACGGCGTTTAACCTTACTGATTCATAAATTTAGCTAAATTCGGACTGTTTTCTGAGTGTTTTCTTACTTTTAGACTAATCAACTACTCTACATTAAAATTTCCATTTAGTTAACAAGGAAATTAGTCACCAGGAACAACCACACTGTATATACACCCAGTATTTCAAAAGGTGTTTCAGAGGAAAGTCACATATTTTCATGTGTTTTAAGTAAATCAGCACGTAACATAAAAACATTGGAAATATTACTAGAAAGCTTTTTATTATTTCTTGAAATACTTTTTGAAAGCATGAGATTTTGACCTATAGAATCTCAGCTTCATTCCATCTTAAGAATAAGGAGGCTATACTGCATCTTACCGGGGACAGCACGTCTCCATCGAAGCGTCTTTTAGGATTAGCCTTGCGGTGGTAGCCGGGTTCAGTCTGGGGAGGGGGGACTTTAGGCGGCTGAGAGCTCTGGGCTTGGTGATGAGGGTGGGATGCGGCCGGGTGGTGGTACTGCTGGTGGTGGTGGTGATGGGTGTGGGCTTTCTGCTTGTGGCTGGTCTTCTGGTTCTGTCTTTTTTTCTTCTTCTTGTTCTCCTTCTCCTTTTTCAGCCTCTCTTCCCGCTGCCGGATCCGCATGAGCTGGACCCTCCGCTGCTGTCGACTCAAAACCACTGGAGACGATAAAGACCACAGGTGTGATAATGTGTGGAAAGAAAGAAAGAGAAAGAGGGAGTAATAAATAATCACAAGGGAGTGAAAGGATGATAAAGACAGAACAATGCAGATTTTATATAAACTGCACATTTTAAAATATGATTAAATCATGGTTTAACTTTAAATTATGTTGTACCAAACTTTTAAATTAGTTTAAATAAATAAAAAAAAAATTACATTTAAACCACAGTTTAATCTTTACTATAACCCTAGATTTATTCAGTATTAACTTTAAACGCACATGTGGTTTAACTTTTAAAATAGCTGCCTTTTAGGGATGGGTTTAGCAAACTTGAAGTTCTCTGAAGAAAATAAAGGGACAGACTTGATTCAATTAAATTTAATAATGTGTCTCTTTGTTCTTTCACTTCAGTTGATAATTTGGCCAACAAGTGTTTCTTAAAGGAGAAATTCTGCAATAATTCAATTCTAAATTAACTCTTTAGCTAGCTAGGCAATGTAATATAACATTTAATTCACTTTTTAGCTGACTAGCAAACAATATCACGCTTTGTTAGCCTTTTAACCAGTTAGCAATCAATGTAATGTGTTTGGTTGCTTTTTACTTTTATAGCCAGCTAGCAAACAATATAACTCTTTAAAAAAAAAAGTTTTAGCTAGCTAGGAAATCATGTCACATTAGTTAACTTTTTAGCTAGCTACCAATCAATGTAATGTGTTTGGGTTGTTTCTCTTTTTACTTTTTTAGTTAGCTAACAAACATTTTATGAAAGAAAACAGAGCAACCAAAAGTTAACGGTTCACCCCCTCTTTTAGACTTACTGGATTCTGACAACACTCAAATGTATTTATTTATTTATTTGTGTGTTTTTTAAATTGGGTAAGCGAGCACCTCTACACTGATTAAGCTCTATTTAACTGGTTTACATCACTAAACTTGGATTTACTAAATTGAGATCAGATTTTAATTGTGCAACATAGCTCTTAATTTAATTTATTCATTTTACTTTTGAGTGGAACTAATCTTACATTAAATTAATATTTATTGGTGCAACCCAGTCTAAGTCAAGAGGAAAGGACACATTCAAAACCACAAGAGAAATAAGAGAAACCCTCAATCAGATGGGGCTTTTTGGAATATTTTAATTAGCTTTTAATTCCAATGGTGAAGGACCTCTAGGGGGTTCTTCTAAGTACAGGTTAAAAAAGAAAATGATAGAAAAAAAAAACACTGATGTCCATTTCATCATTTCCTTCACTCTGTTCAGTCCGTTGGCAGACAGATAATTTTCCTTGCAGCATGTACTCATACTGAGCTGCTCAGTCTCCTGACATATTGTGAGTGGGTGAGAGTGTTCGTGTTATTTCCACACCCTTCTCCAGAAAAAGGATGTCCAAACTCCATCCTGTCTCACTGTCCATTTTCGGGCACATGTGTCTGTAAAGCGTTTTGTGTCAGGGATCTGTTTCATGTTCATTATGTGCGGTCAAAATGTTTCCACAAGCACAACGACCCCGCTGAACTTTATGAAGACAAGATGTACTGTATGCGTCATAGTTACCATGTGCGTGCGTGCGTGTGTGTGGGTGTGGAAGTGTTATGAGGTCTATTGTTGTTTCTTTGTGCAGGCGGACAGCTAACGAGGCACCATCTGCCAGGGAAACTGCTTAATGATACCCCCCTTTTCTTTTCCTCTGCTCACCCCACCTCCGGCCCCTCTGGATACAACCTATGTGTGTGTGTGTGTGTGTGTGTGTGTGTGTGTGTGTGTGCGTGTCTGTCTGTGCCATTATATGCCTATCTTTGTGAGGACCACTCAGCTTTAGACCTTGGGAGTGAGGACATTTTCCTAAAAAGGCTATTTGAGAAACCTATAGAAATAAGGTTCCAAAATGGTTCTCTCTGAAGGGTCTACCCAGAATCATTTGCTTCTGAAGAACCTTTCTTTGAAGGGTTCATCAAGGGTTCTTTGTAAGACTAAGGGTTCCATTAAGGGTTTCAAAGAATCCCTGAAATCCTTGAAGAACTCTGTCATTAAGGGTTAAATGAGGGTTCTTTGCACCATAATATAAAAGGGTTTTCAGTAGAACCCCCAGGGGTGCATTCTAGATGAAACCCTTGAAATATAAAAGGGTTCTTGGTAGAAACCCTTGGGTGGGTTCTTGTTAGTACTCTTAGAAGGCGGAAAGCTTCTGGATAGAACCCTGTAGGCCTTTTCCACCAACATGGAACTGGCCCCATTCCAGTTCAAGCAGCTAATTCTGAATTTTCCACCAAAAATAAACTGGGTCAGAACCTGAGAAGTCGGTTCCCAGCTGGAACCAAACAATAGCAGGTTTACTTGGGAACGTCCTTGATAACAATAATTCCAGTCAAAACTGGTGGAAATGTGGCCTGATTCACTAATGAGCACCAAGGTTTCCAAGGATTGAACAGAACCGTTTCAAGAACCAGAGCAAAGTTGGTGGAAAAGGGCCCTATGTTGCGTTCCAGATGGGAACCAACTTTTCAGGTTCTGTACCACCTTGTTTTTGGTGGAAATGGTCAGAAAGATTCAAAATTAGGTGCTTAAACTGGAGAGGAGACGGTTCCATGTAGGTGGAAAAGACCTATCAGGGCCCTCTGGAAGGCAATTTAGGGCCTTTTTGCACCAAACTAGCTTTGGTTCTTGAACTGGTTCTGTTCAGTATTCTTGGGACCTTGGTGTTATCTAGTGAAACAGCCCATATTTCTACCAGTTCAGAGAGGAACCATCGTAATCAAGGATGTCATCAACAGAGAGCGCTCCACAATGCACAACTACCTGTAGGTTATGACACGCCCACTTTGGTTCTCAAGGTAAACCTGCTATTTTTCGGTTCTAGATGGGAACCAACTTTTTAGGTTCTGTTTGTTTTTGGTGGAAATGTCAGAAAGGTTTAAAATTAGGTGCTTGAACCAGAACGGGGCCGGTTCCACGTTGGTGGAAAAAGGTCCTAAAAGGTTTTACCAGGAAAACCCTTCATCACTCTTCACACTTATTTCTATGTACAAATGTGGTTGTGAGGGTGGTTGGTGTTGTGTGTTGGGGGTTGGTGGTTTGTGGGAGTATACTTATTGTTGTGGACACAATCTGTTACCACTTGAAGACTTGAGTCAGTAGGTAAGGTAGTTAGATAAGCAGGTAGATTAGTTAGGCAGAGACTTGTGATGGTAGGGTCAGATAGTCTCAGAATGATGTAAGTTATGTATGTCCGAAGTGATGAAACACAGTGTGTGTTTTGTGTGTGTGTGGTTTTCAATCATTGTCCACACATGGAGGCAAAAAAAAGGAACATGTGGAAGCTAATTCATTCATGCCTGTGCCCTGCACGCTATTCAATCAGCTGACAGACAGATGATTTTCCTTACTGCTCCACTCCGGTGCCCTGCTTACCCATTGTGCCCCAGTTTATTCCCCTCCCCTGCCCCTGCCCCTGCCCTTCCCCCAGCACACCTGCCCTATCCTTTCCCCCTTCCTCCTCCCTCTGTAAATACAGTGCTTCACAACATGAGGGATGTTTTCAGCAGTTACAGAAAAAGGTTTTATAAATAACATTTAAGATTGCATGCTGCCAGGGTCATTTCAAAGTTGTTTCTATATGATAATGACCTTCACTGACCTGGCTCTTATCGCAAAGCAGCAGGAACTGCAGTAACATTTATAGTTCTCTTGCTAGAGCTTCCCCCGCATTGTGTCCTTCATTTATATTCCCATTTTTATTCCCAATCACAGGCTGTATCTAAGGCAACAGGCATAGAACACACTCAACACACACGCAGGAGATACCGAAATGTAAAAATGATGTTTTCTTTGATTTTTTATTTTTATTTTTATTACTATTCTTTGTTACTTCAGAATTATTATTTTCCTTTTGTTTGTTTCTTTTTTTTTTTTTATCATGGAATCCCATTTCCACCCATAAAAGAAAAAAAATCTAGAAGTCATAAATATTAATAAGTCAATTATGAGATAAATTGCATTATAGAAAAAAACTGACTTCTTATATTTTCTTTATCCTTAATTGACTTTTTATTCATAATCTGATTTTATTCTAAATCAATTTTCACATAATGCGACTTTTTTTTAAATCTAATATTTATGCAATTTTAACTCAAAATTCTGACTATTTAGTATAATTATAGCATTTCATCTAATTACTTTTTTGGAACTTTTATTTCATATTATAACTTTTATCTCATAATTATCACGTATCTCATTATGACTTTTTATCTCTATTAGACTTTTATCTCTTTATTTATGACTTTATATTCTTTATTAGAATTATGAGATCTCAAGTCATAATTCTGACATTTTATCTCATTATTATGGCTTTTATCTCGTAATTACGGCTCACAATATTTTTCTTTTACTGGTAGCCATATGATGAGGAATAAAGGCTCTTTGTACTTCAACAAAGCAGTGTGTCTTGCACGTTTGGAGAATTGATTCCCTTTCTTATAGTCAGTTTTTAGCCTGTCTGTGCTTCCTTCATGTCTCTATTCCTTTCTAGGTCTTCTTCCCCCCCACACTCAGTTGCACAGTTTTCTAAATAGCACTAAAAAGCTTCTTCTATCTCTTTGCCCACACCCTCTGACTGGAAGCCATGGCAGCCGGCTGTTTAATCCCATTATTTGAGGCCATGTGTGACTTCTTCTAAGACACTACTCTGTATGTCATACGCCAGAAAAGATCAAATGTAAGAGTCTATGTGTGTGTGCATACAAATGAATGAGATGTGTGTGTTTCAGTTTTTCTGCAATCAGTGTTTGAGTGAGAGACTGTGCTGCAGAATATATCTGTCTCTGCTCGTTTGTGTGTATGATGTATGTGTGTGTGTGTGTGTGTGTGTGTGTGTGTGTAATTGTGCCATCTGTGTTGTGGTTTGCTTTCAAAAGGGCTGTTTTTGTCAACACACTCTGCTGACAACGCTAATGTTGGCTATTCAGACTATCACACACACACCACACACACACACACACCACACTCTTCCCTGCCCTCATAATGGTTATAATTCTAAAGCTGCTCATAAAAGTGCCTATTTAATACAATTATTATAGATTAGTGAGTCTTGATAAAACAGTACCAGCTTGTTGTGGCCTTTATGAGATCGATCCTGAAACAAGCCTCATCATCATTCTGTGCACTTGACCTGCTTACTGAATATCCAAGATCACACAAAAAATTAATTTGTTTGTCTTGAAGTAACACTTAATTTGAAAGGGTCTGCATAAGACTGTCATGACACTGCCATAAGCTTGTCATGACACCTGTCATGAGTACTTTTTATAAATGTTCATAATTGTTGCCATGAAGTGTCATTCAGTCAGTTAGGTCATTTTTAATGCAACGTTGACATTGTGTTATGGCAACATTATGACATTAACCAAGACAAAAATGTCTTTCTTATGACAAGCTGACATTAACTAAGACAAAATTTCTTTGTTATGGCAACGTGACATTAACCACGACAAAAATGTCTTTGTTATGGCAACTTGACGTTTATCAATCCTATGTCTTTGTTATAACAACTGGACATTAACACGACATAAATGTTTTTGTTATGATGCGACATTAATCAAACCAATAATGACTGTGTTACGACAACCTGACATTAACCAAGACAATAATGTCTGTGGTATGACAACTTGACATTAACCAGGACAGCATCAGGTGTCACTGTCTTTGTTATGACAACTTGACATTAAACAGACAAAAACATCTTTGTTATGACAACTTAAAATTAACCAAGACAACATAACTTGTCAGTGCCTTTTATGAGAACTTGACATTTATCAAGACAATAACGTCTGTTTTAAGACAATCTGACATTAACCAAGAAAGTGTAACATGTCACTGTCTGTGTTGTGTCAACTTGACATTAATTAAGCCGATAATGCCTGTTTTATGACAACTTGATGTTATCAAACTGTTACTGAAACTCTTTAGCTTTATGTGTCGACATGACATTATACTGTCACATGTGGTTGCTAAGACATTGGCTGTCATGAGACCATTGTGTGTTATGACCTCAAGTAAAGTGGTACATTTTGGACTTGTCATACAGATGTCATGAAGTTTTATTACACCATCAAATGCTTTTGTAACGGTGTCATGAATAATTTCCTTTACCTCAACTAAAGTTGTACCATTTGTCATAAAGATGTCATTAATGTTAATAGGCTAGTCTGAGACATTATTGGCTTGATTAATGTCAAATTGTGATAACAAAGGCATCTCAAACAATGTTAACTCTGCATTATAAATGACATAATTGACTGAATGAGTCTTAATGACAACAGTCATAGACATTCATAAAGACTCTTTCGTGTTACGACAGTCTCATAGCAGTCTTATGAACATCACTTCAAACAAAGTGTTACAAAGTTGCACATTTATTTCATGAAACCGGGTTGAACGCATCCTTGATTATTAAACATCCCAGTCGTTTTACATAGTCTCTGTCATGGGTGATATTGGTGGTAAATACTGTAATGTGACATTTTAGCTGTTCCGTAAAACATGTTTAAAAGTTCATCCTTCTCACTGAACTAAACCATAAATTGAGGCTGCAGAACAGAACTTTTCCAAGAGGTCTGCACCAGCCTCGCCTGAAGCTTGTAGCTGTGGCCTACATTAGATCGGACAGGGAAGCACCGCCTCTCTTGAAATCAGCTGTTTCTCAGCATATCCATCGTGTGTTCACAAGTTCCAGGTTGGGGCAGAAGCCCTGTCTGACTGACTGATTTCAGCAACTAAATTTAGATAAAAGCAGTTTACTTATTATTCATAAAATGTGTGTTTGTACATTTTCATGCATTCAAGAGTGTTTTTATTAAAATCCTTCACCGAGGACGAGATCAAAGTCTTCGGTGCAGGTTTTCTGTCTCTGTCCTTCAGCCTCAGACATTCTCAACACCTCCAGGGCCTGAATTTTTATGCAGCTTTTCCAAACCTGTCATTCCCATTGTGCAAAAAAAAAAAAAAAAAAAAAAAAATGTCCCTGGTGTGTTCCAACCTTTCAGTATCATCTGACCTCCACACCCACCTGCAAAACTCTGCTCTGCAGTAGTCCCTTAGCCATTGTTCCCTGCTACATTGCCTGTACCTACGTGCCTGTAACCTGTTTCTGCCCCCGTTTCTGTAAAGATGCAACCTGTTGCATGATTCTCATCCACCTTTGACCTCTGTTGGTTTTGTTTACATGTTTGGACTGACTTCACATTGCTAGTTAAGCCTGTTTTTGTAACATGAAGTTTCCTTATTCAACCTGCTGTCTACAAGCGTCTGCATTTGAATCCTCTGACCTGCTGCCAGTACATGAACTGTGACTACATATTTTTACATAATATCAAATTACCAATGCAAAAGAGGCAGTCAACAGCTGAAAAACTAACAGTTTTATTTATGTGCATGTTTTTCAACAGGGGAAAGGTTGACAAAGGAAAGTGTTAACTATAAAATCAGTGTTGCTGTTCTTTTGCTTCCGTATTATTGGTGTTCATAGATTACAGTGCACGTCCAAGATGTTGTGCTTTTCTGGTTGTAGAAACACTTGTGCACTTGTGTTTTGTACGTGCTCCCTGAGCAGTTTAAAAGTCATGTTTCATTTTAATATACCTGAAACAAATGGTTGTCATATTCTCCATATTTTCTTCCGACTAAAATGTCTTGAAGTGCTCAGTATATTGATAGCATGTGGCACCATTTCTTAGTAATAAAGCTGTTCACGTTTTCACCTACCTCTTGCTGCCAAGAAGCAAAATCAACAAATATGGTGCTCCAACCACAACAATATTTGTGTCCTAAAGCCCCATTAGCACAGGACCCACGGGACCTTCAGTAATTTGCAATTATTGTGAACATTGCCTGTGATCATCGCCTGTGCAAATCTGTCATGTGTGTAATTTCTAAAGTAAAAATTCAACTGCAAATTACAGACCATATTTCCTCAAGCACAGAGGTCTTGTGGTAATATTAGTCCTGTGCAAATTGGCATCTCTGTGATTTGGATTAGTTTGTTTAATGTTTTTTTCGTCTATAGATAACCATAACTGTATAATAGCACAATACCTTATCTGTAAAGCACATTTGCACGAAAATGAGAAAGATTCTATTACATGTGCAGTTTTATTACTTATCTGAAGATGCTTGTTTTACAGTTTATGTTATTTTCCTGGCAATTATGTATGAAAATGAACAAAAAGTAGTGCAAGTGCTGCCACAAAGCAGCCGTCATTAGATCTAAATGAGGTGCAAATGTGCATTTATGCGTTTAACACAGGCAGGAACTTGGTAAAACAACTTTAAACTATATTATTAATGTGGCTGCTGAAGAACAGATGCTCTGCTTCTGAAACACTGATGTTACACAGACCCTTAACATCATGCCCGCTGGATATTGTCAGTCAATTCAAGTAAAACACAGACTTCATTTATCTGAAAGGAAATTTCTACATCACATGAGGTCCCCTGCTAATAGTGGCCCAGTGTGAATACAGCTTAAGTTAGCTTTTGAATCTGGTAAAGGGAGTCTGGTTGTGTGTGTGAAACAGCAGCATCACTCACCCTCTGTGTGAGAAAATCCCTCTGCGGTGACTTTCCATTGGATCAGCACTCCGAGGAAGGCCAAGACCGGCCACACCCCCAGGATGACCCAAGTAAACCAGCACACTGGCTTCTTTGGGCCACCTGCAAAGAATACACTTACAATTTTAGTTGAATAATTTCATTTTGATAAAGTGCTAAACCACTGATCCACGCAAGATAACTGATTTCTTCCTAAATGATCACACTTCTGCCAGTTTCCCAAAACCTATTTAAAGTTCCTGGAGTTATTCTTGCACAACAAAGCACATTACACAATAAAATACTAATGAGAATGTTAAAAATCCAACGGTTTGGTTGCAAAATGGGAACCCTGAAGATGAGAGCGTTTCAAACGGGTGATAAACCACAATTGCTCCAGCAGGACCTCCCAGTGTCTACATGCAGAAGTCTGATTTAGTCCAACAAAACTCGGCAAAGAAATGCGAAAGAGCGCATTTCTGAAGACAGCTCCTCATCCATTCTCAGAAAAAAAACAAGTGAAGGTCTGATAGGTATGTTAAAAATTTGATAATGAGTGAGAATTGGATTAACTTTGGCACTACAAATCTGCAAATCAGATGCAGACAGCAACAAATTGAATGAAAGACCAAAGTAAATGATTTGAGAACTGTTTCATGAGGAAGAAAATGATGCAAATAATGTGCTGGGGCGTTGTTGTTGTCACCATATCACAAATCACCAAGATCAAATGAGGGAATAGATGAAATGTACAGGAATAATTTATGGCAATATTGGATTAAAAGGGCTTTTGCATTAGTGTGATGATGAACCCCGGCTTGTCACCTGTTAGCTCAAAAACAGACATTCCTATCTGTGTATTTTATCTACAAATGGATTTCCAATTGAGTTTGTAGGAAATTGACTCTATTAATAAACATGACAACATAAAATTGCATACACTCTAATTGAAGATTTTATCCATATTATCCACCATCAACTCTGTCTGTGTTTCCCTCATCAACACACATATCAAATTCACTTCCTGTTCCAGGATAAACACCCTGATCAACTACTGGCCCACTCCTTTATCTCAAATCCAACCTGCAGGTACACCCCTGATCTCCTGCCAGTGTTTTACAGAGAGCTCTCCAAGGTTAACTGTCTAAAATCGTGGTGTTAAGCACTCTATAAAGTGGCCAATATCACAGATTTTATTGGCCCAACTGTCTGTATATCTCTCACTCTCTCCTTTACGTAAACACGCATATGAAAATCGCTTATTAAGGCAACCAGCTCGATAATGCAACCCAGGGACACAGTGATGATGCACAGACATGATCACCCTCGAAGATATAAAACACTCACACAGAGAAAAAACATGCCTCAAGGTGAAAATAAATAAATTAAATGCATTTGCATAATAGCAGACGATCGCACAGACGAGCCTACCCGGAGCCTCTCGTAGACGTAGTGAACCAGGGCGAACAGCTCTATAAAGTAATCCACGGTGACGTGATGATGGCAGAGCCGAACGTGGCGGTGGAGAAGGTGACAAAGCAGCGCTGCCACTGAAGAGTGAGGACAGCGAATAACGTCCCAGAGCCCAGGAGGATACCCAGAGGAACCCAGACGGTTCTCGGGTGGTAGAACTCTTCCATAACCTTCAAGACAGAAAGGTGGAAGGGTTAATTTTACTTTGGCAGGTAGTTGTTTTTTTTTTTTAATGAGAGTTTTTATTGTTTGTGTGTTTGTGTGTACAAAGTCAGATTGATTTGAATGGAATCCAAAACGGCAGTAAAATAAATCCACACATGGTGAACATTAACATGCAAAGCCACCATTGCTTATTTCTCACCATCTTATTTCAAAATAGAGCAGGGCTCAATAATAAGGCTTGCCTGGGGCAAGTAAAATGCCAGGTCGGCTTGGTGAATCTGGCAAGTCGCTTGACATGATCAAGCTAGTGCTAAAAAAAAAAGACTTAAGCTATTAAACTACTTTGATAATCGATTAATTAAAAGTAATTTTTCATGCAAAAATACAGAGCTTCCCTCTATAATGTGGATATTTCCTGATTTTCCTTCTTTATTATCATATAAATCTGAAAATCTTTTGATTTTAGACTGACGAAACAAGACATTTAAAGGGGCAGTTCACCTCAAAATAATAATACATATTTTTCCCCTGGACCTGTGGGCCTATTTATCCATTTTTTGGAGATATCAGCTGTAGAGATGTCTGCCCTCTCTCCAGTATTAAGGGACTAAATGACACTCGGCTTGTGGTGCTTAAAGCACCGAAAAAATACATTTGAAAAATTCAAAATCAGTGTCTGATTCCAAAAATTATAACCCGGTTATTAAAGATAATCGACAGACCTTGTTTTGAGCAGTTTCATGTTTCAGGAACTACTTTTGTTCTAGTAGAAAAGAAAGCAGATCCGGTAGATTCTAAAGTCTTTACGGCACAAAAAAAATACTTTATTCGTAAAGCACATTTTGCACAGATCTTTTACATGTGCAGTTATATTATTTATCTTAAGTGCCTGTTCTAAAGTCTATACTTTTGTCCTTGAGATTGTGTACGCAAATGAACGTAAATGTAATTAGTGCAGAACCAAATGTGTCTGCTCACCACCAGTGAAGCCACTCCAACCAGCAGGCCGAGCAGCAGGCCCACCATAAACAGCCCCACACTGCGAACCAACATGGTCACCAGGCCACACAGGGTCCCGATGCCCAGGCCGATGCCCACTGACGCCTCTACGCTCAGCTGAGTGTCCATCACTCTCTCCTTGTAGCACAGCATGAAGATGACCACAGAGCCGAACATCAGGCCTGTGAGGAACAATACGGCCTTGAAGCATCGATAGCCTGGAGGGGAGATGGAAACAGGTCACAGTGAGGCTACCACAAGCATACAAACATGTACACCATGCACTGCTGCCAGAGTGAACAGTCTGTGAGATCAAAATCTAATTTATTACACATGGACAACACGGAACCAGCAAGACAGGCAGTGAATGCATGAGAAACATTCTTGGTAGCCTGTGATAGAGAGGGGAGAGACGTCCTGTTTTTGACTATAGCACATATATACACTCAAAAGCACACGGTACACACAAACAAATACATTTAATGGCCAGAAAAGTAGTATTTGTCAGTTTCTGTTGGTTTCTGCCGGAAGGATGTCAAATAGGACATTTTGCGTGGGTCAAGTGTCCTGAGCACAGCAAAATAATGAGAAAATAAGGTACAGGCAGACACCTCTGGTGGGTCGTGACTCGTGGGTGATGATTGAGAGGATTATTTTTGTGTGAATCTATGCAATCTATTTTTTTAAGGAAAAGCCTGCATAGTTTGGCTTTATGTTTTATTCACACTGTTCTTGTGGCACAATAGTTCTGCGAAACATTAATTTGTAAGGCACAAACAATCTAAACAAACAGAATAATAAAACAATAAGGCTCTCGCTTGAAATGGATGCTCTTGTCTGCGTGTCCTTACTCGACAAATGACTCTGCCAAACAAAACAATGTTGCTGCAAGTACTACAACTTCTGGAATAAAAGGCAGACCAGACCAAACTGTGAGAGAACCTGCGTTGTCGGTTAATACATTTTTAATCAGCTAAATTTTTTCAGATGATTAATCAACTAATGTTTAATCATCCCAACTTTTGACTAATGTATTGGGATCGATACAACCAAAACAAATGCCATGCTGAATAAACCAACACCATCATTCACTGCAAAAAAAAATATATATCAAGATCAGTTTACAACATCAACAACAAAGCCAGTGTGATGACAGAGAGAATATGTGGTTGGAAGCCATTTTCTAACGAGACCCATGTTTAAAGAGTTCCACGTTGGGGCCATAAAGTGATAATGAACTAATGGTTTCATTCATTTCACTAAAACATTCAGTTGTTTAATATGAATTTAAAAACAAAAGACACCCTTTGGGCTGTTAAACTATTTGGCTCACTTTTACCATTATCCATCATAACTTGCTTTTTCTTTCTATGTAGTTCTTAACAGAATCTGGAACGTCCCTTCACTCGCTGGAAATGCCTGCAGAGCAAAATTCAGTTGGCTGAAAACTTATTACTATTTAAGTCTGCACTTAATTGATGATTGTACAACTGTAGCAACCCCATAATTGTTCTGACAAATTTGCTTGTAATGATATATGAAGGGATAGTTTGGATATTTGAAGCGGGGTTGCATGAGGTAATTATTAATAATCAGTGTATTACTTAAAGTAGAAGTTGGAGGGCACACCCTGGTTTGGAGAAGCAGAGCATGGACACTATGAGCAATGTACTGCTGTGGACGGGGTCAGCAACAAAATGTGTTTCAGCCACTTAAAAAAGGGCCATAAAAATAAAATCAATATTAGTTCAAGTGTACCTGAAATTTAGAATATTTTAACAGCTTTACTTGGCTGTCAGACAGCATTTTCTGGCGGGGAGCTGCTGTTACGTCTCTTCATACCAAACAAACTCCACAGGTGAAATCAATAATTTTAACTTGCAGAAGAGGGATTGCTTTGTCTTATTATGGGACTTTGATGTTTTAAAAAGTTAGTTCAGATTCACCAAAGTCACGCAATAACACAAACAAACTGTCAGATCGAAGCAGTGGCAGAGCTCTGTGTGAAGTAAAATTACTGATTGAAACTATGGAGGTTAGTTGGTTTGGAGAGAGAGATATCTGGGTCATGTAAGGGTGGTTTTCAGCAAAGTAAACAGTGAAAATATCCTAAATATAATGCACACTTGACGGATACTGATTTTTTAGGTGGACTTTTTTTTAAGTGGCTAAAATACCTGTTTGTTGCTGAGCCTGTCCACAGCAGGACATTGCTTAGCTTCCAAGCTGGTGCTCCTCTCTGCTTCTCCAAACTAGGGGTGTGTCAAATGACATCTCCTGTAGGTAATACACTGACTATACAACCCCACATCAAATCAATCATAAAGTATCCCTTTAATAAGTTATTTTTGACCCATCATTCAACTATTAGTTGAAACTAAAAAATACATAGACATAAATCAGGCCATATTACACAGCAGTGATTTCTGATTTAACATTTTTCATGCAGTTTTCTCACTTTAGCTGCTTTGCTTGAGGTTCCACAAGAAGTTCTTTAAAATAAATGTGTGTTATCACATTGAAATAGAGATTATAACGTATTACAGGGAGGATGCATGATAATGAACAGTGAAACAATAAACAGCCATGTTCCTGTGCATCCATTTCTTTATTGGAAGATGATGGGAAGAGCAGATAAACTTTCTCTATAAACCTTTATGAAAGTGCTTTAAAAATATGATAATCATCGTATTACAAAAGGTCATCCACATTTATTAGTCATCAGGCCTGCTGAATGAGACAGCTGCTCTCCTACTTTTTTTTTCTTCCCATTGTGCGCTCCCTCCTGTCCTTGGGTTTCTCTTTTTTTTTCTCTCCCTCACCAATTTATTTCAGTTTTAATGTGCTTTACTCCAGTGAAAACATGGGAGAAAAGATGCCAAAGCATTAAAAAAAACTCAAATCACCAACAGTTAGAGTCTCCTTGGCCTTTGCTTCTGTGTTTATTAATGTTTGCGTCTGCCTTTATTTCTTGCTCTACATCTCCTTCTTTCTCTGTCTGACTGGATTCTGTCTCGAGGGGAACCAACATGAGATTGTTATCTTTGTGTAATCAGGCATCGCGCAGCTGAGCCGAACAATACTCCTCCTCTCATCCAACCCACCGTCCACGCTCCTCCCTCGTGACTACACCTCATTTATGTGCATTTTCTTAGACATCATTCAGCCACTGTATTTTTCTTCTGTAATGCCCGAATGACATGAATAACTGGAGCATTTCCAAAGCGTCTACAACGACCCAGGTTTCCTGCAGATTTTCAATCCCATACTGTGATTCCACACTTTTCCGAGCTCAAATTTCAAGACTCCTCTGTAGGTTTTTTTAGACCATATTTAACAGTGGAATGAATTAACATGTATGTTACATTCTGACTATGTATTCTATTATATTTTTTTAAATAAATGTCAGAAGATTGTAACTAGGTACTGTAGCTCAAACAAATCAATAACTCCAAACCCAGACAAGTTCAGTGCAAAGCATTTTATTAAAATAGTGCAATGCTGCTCAGTGTTTATCATGTATATTTAAATGACGAGAAAGAGAAGGCATGCTCATGTTCAACGGACCAGGAAACGAGAAAAGAGAAGTAAAGTCCATTTGCCTCATTAGCTGTTAGATGGAGAAAATCATTAAACATACCTGTAAACACTGTTTAATAAATAACTATAAATAAAGTCAAATAATAATAAATCGTAAATATCTCATTAAACTAACCAATTTCACCTTTACTTGTATTATTTTCCACTAACATACTGAATGAAAATTATATGATTATTGTTCCCGCCCGTATTTTTTTGGTCTATTTTATGAATTAGAGGCGAAAACGATGAGGGAAACAACAACAAATGCAGCCATAAAGGTTTGGTTTCCTTATGCAGAAAACATCAGTTTACTTTTCTGATATCTACATAAATGCATACCTCATAAATGTGCAGACAAGCTTCATATTTGGTTATTTGTGATGCAAATATATTGCTGCATCTGCTTTCAAACTAATCTGCATGAGAAAAAAAAACAGAAAAACTTTCCTCCTATGAAATTCTGAATTTTACATTTTAGAAAATAAACTAGGGGCAACAGTTTGGAAACACATATGTTTCCATACTTATCCAGACCTGGAAACTACAAAAATCAAATTCCATACTTTTCCTGCGTAGGAGCCCCGCCCACCTGAACATTTGTTCGGTCAGCAGCCGTCACAAATCCCCAGCACTGCTCTTCCATATCACATAGTCTCCATCAATCAATGAATCTTCTGGTCCACTTTTCTCTGACCCATCCTTTTCCCCCCACCATTGTTCCACCGCTCCACTCTTCTGCTTATCCCTCCCACTCCCCCTTTTGTTCCTCATTGCTTCCCTTACTTTTCCTCCAGCCATCAAACCCTCCGTCCCATCTGTTCACTCTGGCTTATTCAGCTGTGTCTCCCTCCCTTCCACTCTCTTTTCCTCTGCCTCATCCATCTTGCTCCTATAACATCACTCATCATTTCTGCTACAACTTTGTTGTTTTTCTGGGTCAAACAAATGACAGCTAACCTTTTCTTCTCAACCCCCCTCGGGACTGAACCACATTCTACAGGCATCTATCAGCAGGGAGAATCAATTTTCCTGCTGAAAACCAGCGGGAATGTGTTTTTTCCTCAAATTATTCAAATGTGACTGTGGGGTTTCTCAGAAACATCAACAATATGCATTGTGTCTCATTTGCGGAACAGTGATTGTGTTTGCTTATAGAGCAAGATCTGGCAGCGAGGGTGAAAATGTGCCACTTTATCTTCTCCGTTTCTGAGAGTGTGCTGTCAAACAAAGAGACAAACAGACAACAGATGGTGAAGGACTGAGCAGCTTAAGTATCTGAAGTGAAATGATGCTGTTTGCTTTGTTAGGTGATGCTTTCCTGATATTTTTTGGAAACATGTATGAGAAACATTTTTAATTATTCTGATTCTATGAATTTAATTTTATGTCAGCTACAGACTTTCAGAGCTGGGGGTTATCACACCAAGGCTGATAATAAAATCTGAGCTGAAGCGAAAAAGCCTTCCTTGAATTTACTTTGGCTTCCGCTCAAGGCTTAAGCCGTTCCACTAACACAATTTAGTCTGCTCTAGTCAACACTAACTCAAGCCAGGTTTAAACAAGCCTGCATTGTGAGCGTGCACGGAGAACATAAGCTGCCCAGAACAGCTGATTGCCTAAAGAGTGTAGTATGTCACAAAAAGAAAGGAAAAGGAGAGTGGTTTTCTTCCCAGCAGGGAAAAAAACCCTGCAGCTCGAACTGTATGACAAATCTAAAGGGTTCATCATGAAAGAAAGGTCAATACTGCTGCAGTTAACAAGACGAGGGACATATGTTTTAAAGAGGCAATTTGTGCACTGCCCTAAGCTATATTAGGAGGATGTAAAGTGTTGTATGCTTTTCCTCGACCACTGAAATACTGGACGGAGACTGCTATCATGATTGGACGACAGATCGTCCTCAGGAAGTGGAAGAAACCTTGAGAACCTCCTCTTCAGGAATGGGTGACTGAGTTTGGGCAAAGCAGCTGCATATGAAAGGATGTTGTGTAGGATGCAGGACAGAACAGAGAAATATCACCTGAAGTGGGGCAGGTTTTGACAATATGATGGGCATGTGGTTTTATTGTCATTTATTTATTTATTTTTATTTTTATCAGTTTTTTCTTCCCTCTCTTCTTTTCCCATTCTGTCAGTATACATGTTCCTGATAGGTTCCTTACAGAATTTTATTCATCATGCTTGGTCACGTCTCTCGTTGGTTAATAATGTGTGTCTTATATTCATGATTTGTGAGCCGCTCTATTGACAGGTTGACCCCTCATGGTTACGGGTGGGATGTTTTTGTTTTGTTGTTGTAACAGAGTGTATTATGTAATCAGGTGATATGTTTGACTGGATTATTATAAAATAAAAACCGTAAATCCTAAAAAAAAGCAAACAGAAACAAAGTGAGGGACATGAAAAATAGCTCACTTGGTGGAGTGTCTGCTAAAGAACTGAGACTCAGCAGCGGCACAGGTTCGGTTCCGACCCGAGGCCGACCTACGTGTCGTCCCCTTTCTCTCAGTCCACCTTTTTTCTGTCTATCTTTGGCTGTTTTATGTGGCAAAAAAGGCAAATGGCCACGGAAATCATTTAAAAAAATGGTATACAAGCCTACTTATTGTTTAATTTGTATTTGTTAATAAAGGTCTGCATTCTACAAATTCTATACAACTATATACAGGACTTAGGTGCAGGAAATTAATCAATAAGTATAGATATTACCAACTACATAAACAGCTACTCTTGTTTGTGTTTTCTCTTTCACAGGACGTCCATTTGATTTACAAGCGTCTTCTGCTCATTGGCACTGAAAGTGGACAGAGTACAGAAAAAAAAGGTCATAGTTTGGACCCTTATTTATTGTTTTTTGTCTTCAGAGCTTAAACAAAATGAGTGAATGAATAAATAACTTCAAAACAACACTTTTCCCCCCCCTTAAAATATAAATGTTGCTTTTAAATTAAAGGGTTCACTCCATGTCAAATAACATAATAATATTGTTGGCTTTTGTAAAACTTGTAATTTTCTTTTTTTTAAAAATAAATATGTTCTTTGGGACTAAAGTAAACACACAAATTCATGCTTGGTCACACATATAAAGGCCTAAACTTGTGTTTCCACATAAAGAGTGAGCAATAGAGTGCAAAAAGACACTTGAGGGAAGGAACTGTCTTTTGAGGTTCTGTTTCTGCCTGTTAGAAATTCTTTGACACGCTGCTACAGTAAATTCAGCCTGACAGTAAACCTGCCACAGAGCGGGCTAGTTCAGCGGTATCAGTTACCATGGTTACTGAGCAGGGATTCCTATAAGTCACAGTCATGGAACAGATCTGTCACTTAAATTAGAGAAACTTATCAAAATAAACCAGGCTTTTCCTTTATTCATGTTGATGGAATACCCCCTGATCTTAAGTGAGCAGATACAGAAAACATTAACGTGCTAACCTGATAACATTTATCTTGCTAAACCCAGTGACTCCAGTGTGCATGTTAGCTAGCAAAGTAAAGCTGAAGCTCATGAAGTGGATTTAAAGTGGGATACAACATGGTCTTTTGTCTGGCACCAGCCGGAGGGCAAACATGACATTTTCTTCCATGCTTGTGGTGAGGATCTAAGAATAACAATGTTCTCTACATTTGTTATCCACCCAACAATTTAGTTTCAGGGCTGCAGCGATGGTCTTGTTGGCACACTGTCAACTTTGTAAAATAAAGTTGTTCCGTAACCTGTTTGTAATGCAGGGACTGATGCCGCTGATGGTTTACCAGGACATATACAGTGAATGTTAATGCCCTCTGTATGCTTCAGTGAATCCCTCCATGTCTATTTGTATGCAACACAACTGCTCTGAGCCTCAACGTGCATCAATATTCATCCAAAAACAGCGTGGCTGCTTTCCCAAAATTTAAAGTCTATATATTTTCCATACAGCACAATTCTGTATTTTTATTACATGAAACATTACCCCGTTCATTTCCTTGCATGTTTTTTTTTTTTCTCTAGCGTTGTATTGTTGTGAAGGATGTTGTTTTTAAGGGATGAATTTTAGTTTACACACGAGCAGTGGCAGAGCAACTGACTGATCACAAGACAATATATACAAGATTAAAATTCAGTGCATTGTTTGTTTAACAGTGGACTCTGACTGTGCGATTGTGTCTTGCACTGAAATTGAATCGCACATTTCTACCTGCTTCTGTGAGATCATTTATAACTCATATGGCTCTAATGTGCACAGTACGTTGTGCATCAAAATGTTCAAGAAGGATTATATGAGTCAGTTCTCTAATAGTGTTTAGGTAACACTTTATGGTAAAGGTACATCATTTATTATGAATTCATGCATGAAAAAGCATGAGATTAATCATGTAGTACTTCATCAGCTGTTGGGAACATACAAAAATGAACAGTATCTCATGCATTACTTCATGCAAGAACAATGCATTAATTAATACAACAACTAAGGTATTTTCTGAGCTACTAATAATGTTATCGAATACATTTTACACATTACACATGATATTTTTCTGCAAAATACAATATATATCTCGATAAACACATTTTCTCTACAATAATAAACTGTAAATTCTCACATAATCCAAACATTAGGGCTATATATGAACAAAATTAAGTGTATATATAAGTAATATCATCAGAATGATATAATATAATATTAGGGCTGCCCCTAGTCAACTAAATTGTTAATTTGTGAGAGGAGTCAGCTGCGCCTCGCTGTCAGGCCCAGGCGACTGTTGCAACACAGACACTTTCTCTTGTAACACTGTTTGGGCTGCAACTAATGATTATTTTCACCATCTATTAATTGGTCGATTATTTTCTCAATTAATTGATTAATAGTTTTCTGTTTAGAAATGCCAGAAAATGGTGAAAAACGTTGATCGGTGTTTCCAAGAGCCCAAGATGACATCCTCACTTCACTAACAACCCAATGATATTAAGCTTAAAATCAGAGAAAAGTAAAGAACACAAAAAATTGACTTTTTTTTCTTAAAAAATTACTCAATCTGATTACTCTATTATCAAAATAGTTGGTGATTAATTTAATAATAGATTAATCATTGATTAATCGTTGCAGCTCTAAACACTGCGCAATGCGGCGAACTGTTCTGTAGCTGTCACTGGCTACTTAGCTCAGTTAGTGGTCCTATTAAACCAGAACGCAGCCTCCGAGACCGATGGAGGCAAATTTGATGACCAGGAATACAGTAATGTTACCATGGTGATGGACAGGACTCTGACTCCAGTGATAAGGAAAACACAACAACTGATCAGGCAGACCAACAACTGCTAGTTGACTCGGAAAATCTTTAGTCAGAGGCAATATAATCGATCTTTTGACCAAACACCTCAGTATCAATATCTATTATTATTGTAACAATATTATAGGGAGAACTATGACATAATGTGGCTATAACAAGTAAATGGACAAAGGGGTATAATAGAACAGCTGTAACAGTCTGGTGATGCAGTCTTTAAAACCAGGAAAGGACAACACTTAGGCCATATAACAATTACAAAATCTAAGTCTTATATCACAATATTGATATTATATTGATACATTGCCCAGCCCTGACAGAAGGGCCACAAACATGATGAAGTTCTGAAGAATCAATGCAGTGTTTCCCAATCCTGGTCCTCAGCCCCCCTGCCCTGCATGTTTTAGATGTTTCCCTGCTCCAACACACCTGATTCAGATGATCAGGTTGTTATCAGGCTTCTGTAGAGGCTTGATGTTGAGCTGATCATCTGAATCAGGTGTGCTGGAGCAGGGAAACACCTAGAACATGCAGAGCAGGGGGGCCTGAGGACCAGGATTGGGAAACACTGGCTTAGTTCATCATGATTACGACACTTGGAATTCAAGAGAACACACTGCTGTGAACATGAACATCCTTAATAATTCAGACATTGTGATGACTGAAATACCCTTGGTGTTGCATTAATTAATGTATTGTTCATGCATGAAGTAATGCATGAGATATTATTAATTCTTGTACATTCCTGATAGTTCATAAAGTACATGAATTCATGCTTCTTCATGCATGAAGTCATGTATGAATTTATAATAACTTATGTGCACCTTTCTATAAAGTGTTCACATTACTGGGTAACATATCCTGGTGGTGAAATAGTTACTGAAGCACACCATGGAACTGGAAGAGAGTTCAAGTCTCTCTTTACCGTCTGGAAAATGCAAAAATAACATAAAAAATGTTTGCAGGCATCAGATCTTGTGTATCTGCATTCCTACATTCCTCGCAAATAAAAAACATCATTAATTCACACCACAGCCACAGCACACAAAAAAAATTCTGCAGATAAATAATTACACAAATTCACCGTAAGCCAACCAAAGGCAGTACACTGAAATTAATTGCTCCTTTGTACAAAAATACATGAATGCAATGTCATTATTTGAGCTCTTGGATGTGATTTTGCTTTTTCCTATTGAAGTGTAAATAAAATTTTTAATCCATCATATTTGTAGCAACAACAACAGCTCTAATGTAAAAAGCCTGTAACCATTACAGCGGATCTCTCTCTCTCTAATTATTTATTGATTAGACATTCCTGTAATTACTTTACATCCAAACTCATTAGGATGAGCCCTTAATACTTACGATGCAATCAAACGCAGACACGCACTGGGACTCTGTAAGGACTGTCTTAACATATGAACGGACTCATGCATACAGCGTGAGTCTGGGTGTTTGAAGGCACAGATGAATTAAAAAAATATATGAATACAACAGGGGGTCCACACCCAGTTAGGCCTGGTATTTGATTTAAATCTGTGCTTCTTTTTCAGCAGTGCTGCAGCAACATTTAGTTGAAAGAAACGGGAACATATCTTTGAATAAGCAGCAGAAGATAACATGCTTTTTTTTCTTTAAAAGACAGCAGGAAGTCCAGTCTTATTAGAATCAGTCCAAAGATGACAGCAGTTTGGGATGGGGTGCAGGGGTAATGGAGACTCAAGTACAGACCACGACTTTAACCACGGTGTAGTCCGACTCGCTCACAAAGTATAGTTATAATACCACCACAGTAGCTTTAGTCTGTAGGAATGAGATTTCAATATTGATCCACACGGCCAGAAACAGGAGAGACACTGTGTGCTGCTCTTAAATCAATAATATCATACACCAGCAGAGCAGAATGAACTAGAAGCAACAGAAAAATGCTCAAAAGTACAAATTCCAGGGCTCTTTAGCTACATGTTTTAGCATTTTCCAATTCTCTACTTGCACAACGCAGTGCCACGTAAAGCCTATCCATTATACCAGCTGCATGCATGTTTACTTCCTGTCAGAATTGATATTGAATATTTGAAATGCTGTTACTGTGTTACCAGCTGCACTTACTTGTTCTTTCTTCTCTCCGACAGCGAGTTGACACACATCGCTGCAGAGCTCCTGTCTCATCTCACTTACTCACAGTGCTGTTTTCTTCTTGTCACTCGTCTCATTTCCTATATCCATTGTCATGTTTTAGCTTTGATATTTATCTTTTAATAAAAATATAAAATTCTATGCACTCAGTGTTGAGTCAGCTTTTCCCTGTGGTATCAAAATTGGTATTGAATATTCAATAAGTATGGTACTGAAATGAAAAATTCCAGTATATGGTGACAACACTACTTTCTGTCAATGCTACTTGAGCCTGACTAATTAGTTGACCCATTTAACAGAACATATTGCAAATTGTTTTTATGTGTTAGTATTATAAGCAGCATTTTATGTATATTTGATCCTTTTTCTTAATTCAGGTTTAATATATACATTCATTTTTCTCTATCTGTGTTTTTTTTAAATTATTTGTGTCCTTAGTTATTAATAATTATTAAAAACCCTGGTGGAAGTTTACAGTTTCAGTTCCCTGATATCATTTTGAACAATTATGTTCATGGTTAAATTGTAAAAATATCCTGCTTCCATTACATATTTTTAAAATTTTCTTTGTCACACCCACTTTTAAGAGATCACCGGAAAAAATGCATGTCTATGCATGTATTCTATATCAACCAATTTATTGATTTGAATTTTTTCAATCCCTAATATCAGTATCAGCCCCAAAAATCCAGTTTAGGTTGGGCCCTAATAGTAATGTTAAGTTAGTTAAGTTAGTTAGTTAAGTTAGTATGGGAGGTTGCTGCACCTTTCTTGATTGGGTGCAGTAATTTCTTCTCGTCTCCACTGGTTGCCTGGCAACCCAACAATGACAACAAGACTCCAGGACATGCCGTTTTTACTCTTGCATGACAAACAGATACAACATGTTAATTAGTGCGCTTTAGCTGTGTTGGTTGGTCTGAATTAGTTTTCTTTGCATAGAAGCAGGGCGGGCTGTTTCCCCTGGTTTCCAACAAGCTGCTGGGGGAGCTTTATATGTAAAGGCATACAGTGGAGGATTTTCACAAAAGAAATGTGTGGTGGTATCTGTATCTGCAGAGACCCTGTCCTCTGGCTGTATTTTCTTGATTTTCTGTGCTTGGGAGCTTTCGGGATGTCTGTTTGGCAGTCGTGTGCGGCCCCCAGCCAATACAGCACCCAGTTTTTACTTCCAAGTGTACTTGTGAACACTTTAATTGTTGTTTTACTATTACATCATAGATAAAAATTGTCATTAACATCTATACCGTTGCTCTTATCTATAAATTAATTTGCGTTTGTTGTGGCCCTAGAATGTGACTGGTTCAGCTGTCCCCAAATTCTGAAATTATACTAGAACAGAGAAGAAGCTGTTTCAAGCTTTCTATGAAATCACATTTTTCATTGATCCCATTTAATGCATGAGAACATTTAAGGCAGATTTTAGTGGGTACCAGCCGAGCTCTAAGAAGCAAAGGTTTGACTACATCATCACTTACCAAAGAAGCAGTAGATGATTCCAAAGAGGCAGCACATGGAGCAGACCACTGAGGGAACGATCTCATATCTCCTCTCAATCTCCTGGTCACACTTCAGCCCCACCTCACCCAAACCCAGCAGCGCGCTGGTGGACGTCATGTTGACTGAAGTGAAGGGGTTGGTGGTGGTGGTGGTGGGGTGATGTTTAGGAGGGCCGGGGTGAGGGGTGGAGGGGATGTGTAGGGATGACTGGATCAGAGGGCCTCACCCATTGAAACATGCGTACCTGCAAACAGGAAACATGGAAACAAAGAGCGAGAGAGCGATTATTGATTGCTCATTTTAAGTACACAGCTGTGAGTGCTGACAGAGCAGTAAGCATCCATTACAATGTTGAAAAAACAGCACAGCACAGCCACTCCAAGAACTACTTCTGCCGATGAAAGGACTGCACTGAGAATAAAAAAAATGCAATTCAGCTGCGTGATTCACTGGGATATACATTATAGAGGTAGCAGCAACAAATTGTTGCCAACAGTCGGAAAGTATTTGACTGGTAGCAGAAGATTTTCAGCGCACACATAGCAGTTGCCATGGAAAAACAGCAGAATTCATTTGCATGAATTTGCATGTTGTGTGAAATTGTGGCACAAGTGCAAGACTGTTTGAGAGTCTTCTATTTGTGCAGCAAAGCTTAAGTTTTTCCACAAGGATTAAGAAAAACTCTTTAAACATTTGATCTCTACTTACTCCTGATCTACTGCTGCTCTAATTGCTCACTTGAAATAATAATACTTGAGCAAATTACTCACTCACTGCTGTTGTATTGTCAAGCTGGAAGGCTGCTGTGTTAAACTTTATATGGTACAAAGTTGTGCTGCAGCATTGTGTAGTATTTCATTAATGTTCTGATTTAACACTCATCACGAATAGAAATACCAGTACTAGAATATTACGATAGTTAAGGTAGAAAGGATGTCTGTGGTTAAAAGATGCTGCAGGGCCTGTAAAAGCTACATATACATGTATAGTATAGTCATGTTGGCTAATGCAGGGGTCAGCAGCCTCTCTAATGGTTCCCTGTGGCTTTGACAAAAAAATGACATGGTTTTTCACATTTTATTTAAATGTTTTACTTTTTTTTCATTTATCATTGTTGTAGGGCCTAAAGTCGTCTTAAATTCTGCAATTTTAAAAATGTGCAGCACACAGGAAAAAAAAAAGTTTTAAAATTTCATCAACTATTAGCCTACGTCTATAGCTCGGTGCCTTTTCCTCTAAAATTCGCCCATGGATAGTCTTGAGTCTCCCGAGACTAGCTATGAATGCAAAATCCAAAAAAGGTAAAGTCTCTGAAGAAAATAGCGAATTTAGTAGTTGCTGTTCTGGATTTGGGGCCAAAAATGGCTCTTTTGAGAGTAATGATGCAGAACACTGAGCTTGTGTTAGCAAAAGCCTAGCTTACAAGCTAGCTAATCTACATCAATCGCCAGCTGGCTAGTTACATCTGATAGGCGTTTCTAGAAGGGAACCCTTGATTTGCGAAACTCTAATGTTTTCGAATGTGACAACGCTGTGGTTAAGATCTGCTTAGTTTTAGGGACAAAAAACACTTGGTTAGAGGAACCTTTTGCAGGTCTGGGTTTCCCGTCTAAACATGACCTCCTCTGATAGCTAATTTAAGCTAAATAATAGCTAACTAAGTTAATCAATCGTTAGCAAGCAAAGTTCGCTAGTGTTTTGCTAACATTAGTTAAGTGACCGTATATAAGTTGTAACACTGGGTTTATGTTCATGTTTATGTGTGTGGTTTTCCACATTCCACCAGTGTGTGTCCACTGTAGTGGAGAACTGGTTGAGAAGTAGTCTGGGGAGGTAAAAAGAAGTGGTTATCTGTGTTAACTGTTACATTACACGCCAGTTTGTCTGTGTCTGGAGGCCGTGTTAACAGAGAAGTAGCCAGTGTGAAGTACAAGTTCAGTGAGCCAGCTGGTTAGTCCACCCTGTTTTTGTTGTTTTACTGGTGACATCTCAACCTCAGGTTAGCTGTTGCTGCAGCAAGAGAATAAATCTGGGCCTCTTCATCTTTCTTCCTCCAATGCTTCCTCCAAATATTATGCATATATTGCTTTTACAGATCCTCCACCATCTTTTAACCATCTTCAAAATTTGGTTTTCTTTTCAACATAGATGAGCTGAGCACAGAGCATATCTATGTAGCCGACAGGAAACAGGAGAGGAGAAAGTTGACCGAGGTTCCACCAGGTACCAAATTTGAGTGAAAAGAGGCAGGAAGGGTCAGTATAGCAGTTACAATGTAAAAGAGATAACTACCGGAATGTGTGCTTTTAGGCTTAAGCAATGGAACAGCCTATTTTGGCTTTTAGGACGGCAGGAAAAAATCCTTGAGACAGAGATCTATGAGTCCAATATGCAGGAGAAACCTTGCACCAGATGAACGAAAGAACTTTCCTCCATCTGCGATGCAAAACTTATGAGACCGGAGCAGCTGCACCAGAGACACATCATCCATAACGTGTAGAATGAAGCAAAAAAACTGGACGGCAGTGTGTTAATGAAACACGAAAACAATCGACATGCCTTCATTAACCTAATCCAACATACAATATTAATGCATGGTCATACCAGTAATTCTATGTGATTACTTACTGTATTAATTAAACTCTGCTGGCTAGATTTAATTGACTTTAATTTGTAAATGTTGCAATAGGGCAAATGAAACACCCAGAGCAATTCATTTTTGTATCCAGTGTGTAACATATTTTTTAGTGTTTCATCTAATGAGATGTTCTGTAGAGATACTGTTAGATATTGACAACTTTGTTCTTAATTGATCTCCTTGTGTCCTTTGGGTCGCCAAAAGGCACAAGGAGATCAATTAGGAGTGTGGCGTCCGCTGCTGACACACTGCTCGGCGATTCCAATCTTTTACTTTCTTCTTAGAGGATGAAAATGTGCCCGGGGCTTCCACTTTGGTCCTTTTTCTGGTAGTATCGGTGCCATCAGCTAATAAAAGTGATCAAAGTCTGCTGTCTTTGACATTTTTATTGTGACCATAGTTGAGGGCAAATTCAGTCACATTACACTAACTTTGTTTTAGTGAGGAGAAACAGCATTAGAGCAAATTCTAAAGGCATTTTTTTAAGTAAATTGTGCACAAAAATGCATGTAGTTACAGTGTAATGTGTGTGATTCAAGGATCATAGACTCATACTGTCAACTACACACCTACACACGGCTCCACAATTATTCAGGCTCCAAATCCCGAATGGTTCAATTCATTCCAGTTGAGACACAAATTAAGACCCACTAAGCGTATAACTCACTGAACGGTGGATACCTTTAAGAGGAAGCAGCTTCCAAGAGGCGTAAATGGCAGCATCTTACTCTGCATCATCATTATTTCATGAAACAAGTACTACACCACATCTTCTATGCAGTCGTCACGGTTGCTCTCCATCTCCATCATGACATCTCTTGCTAAGGCTAAGTGATTCATAAAGAGGGATGTGTGCACAGCCTTCGCACAAATCTTTCCTTTTCGCAGTTTCCATTAGCCACGTGTGACTCCAAGTGTCATCTGTAAAGACTTGTTCTCATCTGCTTTACTCAAAACGCATCCGCGCTGTCTCTCTGGTGAAGCCTCAGACTCCGGAAGGAACATAAAACCTTGAAAGTGAAGCTTTACTGATGTAAAAATTGTGCTGCATTTAATTTGCACTTCAAGTGACTTTATACAAAAATGCACTGACTGTAGAGATGTCAAGATACCAGAAATATACGTAGTAGTCAATACCAACACCAGTGAATTTCTATGAATCTCAATATGATGTCGCTATCTTACACGTGTAATATTGTTCCACCGTCTTTTCTTCTTATTTTGGCATTTAACAGCCGACTACAGCACTTGTAGGTGTAATGTTGTTCTGTCAGGTCAGGATGAATTGCATCTCTAGTACATCGATACTGTAAAAAAAAAAAAAAAAACAAACTATTTTGGCACAATCGAAGTACACTTCTTGTGACATCCCAACTGACTGTTCTGCAACCTCTGACTGCTGCATCGCTTTAAGGAACTGACACTGGAGACTCAAACAATAATACTGTTTAGTATATTGGCCTAAGTACAGCAATAATACAGACTAAACAGTTCAGATTGCGGTCACCCCCCCCCCACGCCCATCCTCCGATCATCTGTGAGCTCACCCTCCTGTAATAAACAGCTGCACCCTGTATTGGCAACCCGACACGTGGAAAACGAATGTTTGCAGATTGACGCGCACACAGGAATGCTGGAATTTCAAACACACGTATGAGACTACATATCAGATAGACAAACCAGTCTTCAGAGTGGTGCACGAACACCTCACTGCCCCAGCTGTAGCTCAAACCATGTAAGCTGACATTGATGCTTACAGAAAACGAGTACAATGCCCACCATCATGGGATCAAACACCCAGAGAGTCATCAGGAGGAAACCGTCATTGGCACATTCACAAACCAACCTACTGCTCAAAAAAAAAAAGATACAGTGTTTTCGGAAACAGCTGCATAGTGGGGAACGTATACAAGAACCTGTCAGACATACAAATCCCACCTGTAAAAAGTCGAACAGGTAAGACTTATAAGGAAAATCCTGTGAAAGTACTTTACAGAACTTACAAGGAGCAGTAGAAAGCATCTTGATGAGAAAACATCACAAAATCACAAAAGGATATGATAATAAAGTACCCAACAGTAGAGCTGGGCGATACGGACAAAATCAAATATTTACACACAATACACAAATCTGACGTTGTCACAATATTGTAGGGTAGGCACTATTGGTGCTTTTTACAAACTACTAACACAATGAGATTTTTGATAATAATACCATCAGTAATATGTAGAGCTGCAATGATTAACTATTAAATTAATTGCCCTCTTTTATGATAATCGATTCATTGGTTTGAGAATTTTTTTGATCTCTCTGTTTCAAGGTTCTTAAATGTGAATACTTTCTGGTTTCTTCATTCTTCTATGACAGAAAACAGAATATCTTTGGGTTGTGGACAAAATACGACATTTGAGGATGTCATCTCAGGCTTTGGGAAACACTGATCAACAATTTTTTAACCATTTTCTGACATTTTATAAAGCAAACAGCTCATCAACTAATTGAGAAAATAATCTACAGATTTATTTACAGTTAAAGTAATTGTTAGTTGCAGCCCCAGTAATGACTAAATGGGTAAAATCAAATAATAGAACAACTAGAACAGTCTGACTAAACTCCTTTACATCTTGTAATACTACTACCCTGGCCTTTTTCCATTCTAGTTACAGAACACACTCAAAAGCTGCTGTTCCTTTACAGCCTCTGGGTTGCACACTGCATATTAAATTTTAAGTTCTGTTGCTCTGGATCCATTACTTTTGTCTGGTTCAGGTCACTGCACTTGTTATGTCAGAGTACAGATGACGAACTCACAAACGCTCTATCTGTCTCCTGTGACTATTCTTACCACACGCACACACACACACTCGCTGGCCTGATTGAACAGGTGAGGTAAGCCGTTGTCACTATGTATTGACTCAGTATGTGATGATGCACTGTGGCAAACATACACACATGCACACACAAGAGCAGCCAAGGAGGTTTTTTTTTTTTAATAATACAACACCTCTGGAGTCCTGTACCATCAAACTCAAAATTGATTTTTTGTCAGCGTGACATGTTGTGTGCTTTGGAGGAAACAAAACTACACAGGAGTGAGATTCAAGAGTAAATCATAACATGATAGAGTCTAGTTCTAGACCAGCATTTTGCAATGAAATTACATAGATTTTTTTGCTAAGATTAGAAACAAAGGCTTTACAGATGTCATGATCAGATAAAGAGAAGGTAATTCTGAATGCAGTAACCTTCATTTTGTAGGTAGCTAGAGTAGGAGGAAAGGAAGAATGAAAAAAAACATCTTTGCACTCACACTGAGGGAGAACATTAACAATTATTCACGCTTTAGTCAAGGTCTCGTGGCATTCATTCACATAAAACATCTATAAGACAATAAAGGAAGTGATGAAAGAGAAGTGAAATTAAAAAGTCTATTGTACACTGAAAAAATGTAATGGCAAAACTAACAACTGACATTCAGCGAGCTATAATATGAATGGGTATCTGCATCTAATCACTAGAATGTCTCAATAGCTAGGTGCTCAAAGTGTCCACGTTTCATCAAGACATCTAAATGTCAGCTGCTCTGTTTAATTGCTTTTTAAGCCGCAGCTGCTGCACCTTTCATCTGATCCGTCAGGTCTGCAACACCCACCTGAGTCTGGGCCTCCCTGTCACTGCTAATATGGAATTAATAGCATTAACATAGATTAAGATGAACTATAAGCTAGTATTCAACATTTTAATGACACTATGTAAACAATGATCCCTGTGGGAAGAGTCGGGAGTGCATGACTGGAGCTAAACACGGGCTGATTAGCATTAATAAAGGGTGTTCGAATGTGGCAGTCTTCAGTCGCAAGCATGTTAGCTACATAATGGGTACTATACAGCCACGTCAAGTCTAGCGCTAACACCTGAGAAGATAAAATGTGATGCTATGTCGAAGTTGAATCCTGAGATTTTCCTAGAGAAGGAAACTACCAATTGAGCAGGTACTTATTGACAGGAGAAACTCAGCTCACTGAGCGATCCCCCCACGCATCACATCTTCCTGCTGCCCTGCACATTTCTGATTCCATGACAACTGATTTTCATTATAAGTTACTGCAGGTAAGGACAAATGGTAAAACTTCTACTTAATGGCTGGGGTGAGCAAAGTCGAGGGAAAGCTTCTGGAAACAACTTTTTACAGCATATATTAGAAACTAGAGAGCATTGAGAGGGTGCGTACCTCTGCCAAGGCTACAGAATCACCCGCACAATTTAGATATTTAGTCGGAGACCTCTCAGTCGACTGATATTCTTTCTTCAAACAGGCAGGTTTTTTTTTTCAGTGCGCTTTTCAGTCCCCAGATGTAGCAACTTTTTCTCTGTTAAAGTTAAAATCGTTCCACTATGTGAAGTCGCTCTGTCTGTTCGTTGAAGACGTCTGTGACGTGCACAGGCAGCTACAGGCCCAGACCCACGGGACTGATAAACAACCGTGATATTTAAAAATGAAATATTCATGTCATGTTAATAATACAATATGATGACATCATGTCACTAATCCAGGGCATCTTAAACATACTTTGCTCTTAAATAATTAATTTCTTTTCCAGTTCTTGCTTTGTGTTCCTCCCCAAACACAGGCACCTTCTCCATTAGTGTATTTGTACTTTTCTTCTTACGACTCATAAACAGACACTATCATATTCAGTGAACATTCAGCATTAATTTGAACTCTACTTAATGTGAAACAGGCAAACAATAATACAAGTTACTATCAGATTAGAAATGTTATAGGCAAACACAGTGGCAGTAGTGTTTATTGTCAGAGAAGTGAGTATTTCACTTTTACATTTCCTTAACGTCTGATGACATATCATGTTCATTTTATGATTTATTACATTAAATATATTACAGATTTCTCTATTAACCTACTTTTGGGTCAACATTTAAAATAAATAAAGTGATATACAGTCATGGATTGCCTCTGCCAGATTTTTGTTTCATTCTGTTAAGTGCAGGTGCTCAGTGGAAAATCCCCAAGTTGACAAACCTTTAAAAAATTCTGGATATGCACCTGCAACGAGATCTGCAATTTCACACAAAAACAGACACAAAAAACTGCGTCTGTTTGCATTCTGTGCAGAGCTTGTCAAAAATCTGAAAAGCAATTGGAAGGACTCCAATTCATAATTGCCCTGTCTTGGAAAGGCAGACTCCAATGGTGAAACAGATTGTGAAGGCTGCAGCTTAGTTACACCGCAGGCACCTGACTCAGGAGGAAGATCCAACTGAGAACTCATGACAAGGGACGCCACAGCACTGCCAAGAAGAATACATAAAGATAAAGTGAAAATCTGCTCAAAGGATCTGGTCTCTAAAGCGGCCTCTGTTTTCTTATTTCTTTCTCTCTTTTTTTTTTTTTTTGTTACAATAAATATTCAATCGAGACATCTCGAGTGATGGAGGACTTTTCCACACTTCTTGAGGCATTATAGGAGTATTAACTGTTAGTTCCGCAGTGATTTGCCACAAATCTGATAAAGAAAAACTGGAAAACTTGACCAGGTGTGGAGAAATGCCTGGAGGAGAAGATTATTACTGCAATTTCTTTGTTTTTGTGTCTTGTTTTTTATACGTTCCTTGCATCCAAAATGATAGAGGCAGACAAAAATGAATGTCTGTGTAACACAAAGTCATTTTTCTCTAACAAAAGAAAAAGACTCATTGCAAACAAACAAAAAGGCTAACTGATGCTGCCACTTGAATACCACGCTATTCCCTTGTGTCCCCAGCACTGCCCCAATGTTTATTTCTACGTTATCAGCTCAACTTAAATCATCCTCTTTACACCACTTGACTCTTAAAGCTGAATGCCGATTTTGTCGGTCCACATTCTGTGCAGACATGACCTCTGTTATATCCACAGTGATATGGCATGATTAGAAAATAACCCACCATTAAGGTCAGAACAAGGAAGAGGGGAAAAAACTACATATTAGGCAACAATGTCACGTCCAGTCTGTTGCTATAACAACCCGCAGCGTTACAAGGACCCTGCAAATGAAAAAGGGGGGTGCTCGTCTCCATGGGAATGTGCATGTTACGAGCCAATGTGCGATGGTTTCTTTGAGGCCCCTGGCAGCAAACGGTCCCGACCTTTGACCCTATTCAGCTAGTGCCTCTTTATAATTCACCAACACAAGCTGAACTGATGTACTCAGTGTATTATGGCCAAGACCAGTCCCATCCCTGACGTCTGAAAGGGAGAGTTCACCCCAAAATCACACATTTTTCTCCTGGCCTGTAGTGCTATTTATCCATCAAGATTTTTTTCTGTGAGTCGCACAGTTTTGAACGAGATGTCTGCCTTCTCTCCAGTATAATGGAACTAAATGGCACTCAGCTTGTGGGACTCAAAGCACCAAAAAAACACATTTAAAAAAATTCAAAACCAGTGTCTCTTTCCAAAAATCATGACCAAGTTATTCAAGATAATCCACATACCTTGTGAGCAGTTTCATATAAGAACTACTTTCTTTCTGCAGTACAATCTACAGGAACTACTTTCTTTTCTACTAGAGAGAAATCTATTCCGACATGAAACTGCTCACAGTGAGGTCTGTGGATTATCTTGAGTAAACAGGTCATGATTTTTGGAAAGAGATGTACTTTTGGGCATTTAGAGCACCACAAGCCACAAAGCCATTTAGTCCCATTATACTGGAGAGAAGGTAGACATCTCTGCGGTCGATATCTCCATAACTCTGCAACTCACACCAAAACAATTAAGATGGATGTATAGCACTACACCAGGGGAAAAATATGCCATTTTGATTTTGGGGTGAAGTGTCCCTTTAAGCATATTTTTGTGATGTTTGTCTGCAGTGATTTAAAAAAAAAAAACCCTCACTGTTTGACAGTGATGCTGACACAAGACAATTCAAATATCTTGGACTAAACCATCACAATGATGGCAAAAACCATTTGCCCAAAAGCTTGGAGATGGATCAAAATATAAAGTCTAACCGACAGTGAGGTTTAGTTCTAAAAAAAAAAAGATTCTAACCTTAATGTGGAATATCTTCATTTTCACTCTCACCAGTAACAACTTACAGTGAGATTTTGTCTCAGACGTGCTGTGTGTGCTCATTTCTGCATGTGTGAGTCATGCTGATGAGCGATTCAAAAAGCAGCCAAAATCTTGATGGGATGATAGAAGTGTGCACAAGTGGAGGGCAGGTCTGTATTACTGTTGGTTTTTCTGTGTGATAGACAGCAGTAATAAATCTAAAGGTCACTGTCGGTGCAAAAAACATTATTTGCTTCATTGTGGCATTATGTTCACACAGAAACTGAAATACTGATCTATAAATACACCTATGGAGCAGCGTTGCCACACATGACAAGTCAAGAATACAGCCTCTGATTGGTTGGTAAGTCACAAACGCAGCCTCTGATTGGTCTGAACACTCAACCGAGGGCATCACGGGATTGCCAGCAGACAACTAACAACAACAACTGTTTTCAAGACAGAAAAATGGATAAATAATCACAGAGGAAATTTGGTGTTTGGTTTATCATCGTGGATTTATTTCACCACATCCTAAAAAAAGACATTGCAGGTCAAGACTGGATTACAAAGCCGCTGAAATGAATGAAACGACTGCACCGGAGGCACACTGGCCCAAAAATAAGGTGTCGCCGTAAAGTGCCAATCCACAGGTATGTGTAGCCTTCTCACCGTGATGGCAAAAAAAAAATCCAGCCCTACTGCGATGATTTTGACTGATACTGCAATTGGGATATGCTTTGCAATATTAGAGGTAATGATCAAGTTCAAATCATTGTTCTTATTTTGATTGAAAAACATGTTAAAATGATGATGGTGTGATTTTTTGCAGGAATCTGTACCACATGAAGATGTTTTCTTAAAGTCTGTAGAATCTGATTTGTGGGAAACGACATCTCTGCCTCACAACATTCATTTATTTAAAAGTTTTTTAAACGGCAGAAATCCATGTTGCGATTTCAATAAAGTATCAATTAATTGTGCAGCCCTAGTATTGGTATCGGAACAACCCTAATTAAAGCTTAAAATTCTGCTTAATTAAAGGCATGACCACTTTGAGTAACAGGTGAGTACCGTCACAGATGGCTAGCCGACAGGTAGCTGCTTCATTCATCCACAAACTCTTGCACATTTTTGGTTCAGCCAGTAGACAGGCACGGCCAAGATGGCGATGGCCAGAGCCACCACACTGCGAGCCTCAAAATGTCTCTTCAGAAACCTGTGAAGCTCAATCCACTATTTATTTTTCACACTGCGTCAAATAACCTGAAAAGATTTCATTTTCCATCGGCTCCACTCAAAAGATTTTTTTGCGTAAACTCTGCAGTGAAACCAAGATCAAAACGCTGTTTCGCAGACTCACTTTTTTCCTTCCTGCTCACAAACGGGGAGCACTGAATCACACCACAGCGCCTCTGACACAAATCACAGTTCACATGATGATTTGCTCAGCCATATCCTTGCTCGCATGCCTCTGTCAGCCCGACAGGCCAATAATGTTAGGTTACATATCAAAACCAGTGGCAGCGTAATAACCTTTCTGCGTGTTGATGTGCTCTCTGTGGGAGTTTTGCTTCTGTTCTTCTCTCCTCCAGATGAGTAGACAGTCGGAGGTCACAGATCAAATCTGAACACGGCTGCTGCTGTAATAAGGCTTTTATGATGTGTTCTGCTGTTTGCCTGCTCTGGCCTCAAAACTGTTATTTGCCATTCACAGTGTGACTTCACATTCACCTCTGTGAGTGTGCTGACTGTTACAAACCTGTGATCTTTGATTTTTATCTATTGTAGCAACTGATATAAATAACTGACAAGAAAAACTGCTGCTGTGCCTGAATGACTGTCACTAAGTATCAGACCTAAAAATAAGGGTTCCAAAAGGGTTCTCCCTGAGGGGCTGAGGTCCCACCAAGAGCCACTTGCTTCTGAAGAGCCTTTTTGGAAGAGAGGGTTTGTCAAGGGTTCTTTGTAAGGGTTTAAAGGGTTCCCTTAAGAAACGTTTTCAACCAAAGAACCCTTTTTGAAAGAAAGAGTTCCTCAAGGATTGTTGAAATCCTTGAAGAACTCTTCTGTCAAGAGTAAATTGAACCCCCTTAACTGGATAAGGGTTCTATAGGTTCTACATAAAACCCTTGGAATATAAAGGAACGGGTGGGGGAGAGGTTCTTCCCGAAAGGCTGAGGTTCCACCCAGAACCATTTCTCAAAGGTTCTTTGGATGAAAAGGGAAACCTTTTGTCTTACAAAGAACCCATTTTTGGAAGAAAGAGTTCTTCATGGATTGTTGAAATCCTTGAAGAACTCTTTTGTCAAGAGTAAGGGAACTCGCTGGGCAGATTCTATACAAAGCCCTTGAAATAAAAAAAGGTTCTTAGTAGAACCCCCTGAGTGAGTGGGAAACAAAAGGGTTCCTACTGAAAGGTTGAGGTTCTACCCAGAACCATTTGCTTCTTAATAACCCTTCTTTGAAGAAAGGGTTTCTCAAGAGTTCTTTGGATGAAAAGGGTTACAAAGAACCCATTTTTGGAAGAAAGAGTTCTTCAAGATCGTTGAAATCCTTGAAGAACTCTTTTGTCAAGAAGTCTTTGTAACAAAAGATAAAAGTGGTCTTGGTAGACAGAACCCCCTGGATGGATTCTACATGGGTGGAACCACTCAACCATAGAAGGGTTCTCCGTAAAACCTCTCATAGGGGGCTCTGGGTGAAACTCTGTAAAAGGATTCCAAATGGAACCTTTATAAAAGATTTTTTTCTCCTGTGGGAACAAACCGAAGAACCCTTTCTAGTTCTAGTTAGCACCTTTATTTCTAAGAGTGTATAAATACTTGTTTCTGCACTTGCACACTAGATTAACACAATCATTTGAAATGCAAACTGAAAAAATATGAAGTAAATATCAGACTGTGTTCTGCAGAAACTCAGGGGAACGTGGAGAGAAGTCTTCTCCGCCTTTGCTGTGAAGTGTGTGTGTGTGTGTGTGTGTGTGTGTGTGTGTGTTTCGCACGTTTAAAGCTTTTCCACCCCAAACATGCTGAGAGATAAATTATATTTTCTAATCTTCTATTGATATGTGCAAACTGACAGGGAGGAAAAAAAAACACATGAAGGGTTTTGAAAGTGTTTGTGGCTGTGTGTGTCTCTAGGTGTGTGTATGTGTGTCAGCATGAATATTTCAGAGGCCCCACGCTGAGTGGTGGCGACAGAGCATCACCGAACGAGGACACACAGCTCTCCAGGGTGGGGACTGGAAGGGTTGGACAGAGAGGAGAGGAGGAAGAGAGGGACACCGAAAGAAAGAAAGAAGGAAAGAAAGAAAGAAAGGCACAGAGAAGAAAAACAGTGGAAGATCAGCAGGAATGTTTGGTCACAAAGACGTTTCACAAACACAAAAACAGGAAGAAACTCCACATAATGAGAAAGTCTCTGTGGGTTAGGACAATATGACTGTGATCCTCGTCCTCTTTTCAGAAGTGTGTTGTGTGAGGGAACAACAAAGTTAAAAATGAATCTTCAAAGAGTCTGACTTCAGGAAAAAACAAAACGAAAAAAAAAAAAAAAAAAAAAATCAAAAGAAGTATTTTTTATCTCCTGGCAGCTTGACGTCAGCTTCCTGCCTTTTCAAGGTTTGCGAGGCAAGATGACATCCTCGACAAAACCAAACCTCAGGTTAACTTTAGCTGCTGACAACACAACAGAAGTGATGGTCAGTTAAAGCTCTGGAAGGTAAGGTATGGCCGACATATTTTATTGTTAGGACTGTAGACTTAGGTCAGTTATATTGCTGATTAATTGATTGAATAAATTGATTGAATTGATTAAAAGGTGATGTCCTAAAATGTCCTGTTTTGTCCACAACCCAAAGAAATTCAGTTTACTGTCAGACAGGAGAAAACATTCACCTATAAGAAGCTAGAATTAGACAATTTTGACTTTTTTCTTAAAATAATACTCAAACAGATTGATCGCTTATTGTAATAGTTGGCAATTAATTTAATAATTGATTAATAATCGATTAATCATTGCAGCTCAGTGAGGCCTTTTCACATCAGGACCAAGCTTGATTTTCACTTATGACATGTACACATATGACCAAATCAAACTGCATGTTGTTGACGACACATTCAAAACATCCAACATGGCGGATCTCTTCTTTCACACGCTTCACCAAATTCCTTTTATATGATAAAAGTAGGGGGAAAAATACAGAGACAACAAATTCAAAGGCAACGTGTGGAGAGGAGAAGCAAATGAGCTTCAGTATGATGAAAAAACTTCCAACTGGACTACTCTCCTGTCCTGTCAGAGTAGACAGGGCTGCACAATTAACTGCAATATTACTGAAAATGCATTGTGGCAAAGTGCAATATCCAAATCGCAGAACAATTTTTTGATAAAGGAAAAATGTGTCACAAAACAGTATTATGAAGCACTGCTGCAGAGAAGCAGGGGCCTAAAAATCTTGTTCTTCAGATGTCAGAAAACATGTTTGAGACAGACTGCAACAAATGTCACATCATCACAATTTTTTTTTCGTGAAAATGAAAACTCAGATGCAAAAATCATCATTCCCATTAATCGTATCAGATATCATAATGGCAATTTCTGTCACAATAACTGCAATGTGACTTTTTTGTGCAGGTGAACATCAATGGTAAATCTCTCAACTTATTGTTATTAAAATTCAATGTTTTAAACTAGAAAAGGTGGAGAAAGAATCAATCAATTCTCGTTTAACAATTCCTGAATCAATTTTTTGATTGCTGAATTGATTTTTTTATATATATAATTAACTTGTACTTAGTCTGTTAGCTCGACGCTAACATATAATGGAATTCCCATTGATGAGCTAACAGAAATTAGCACTGCGGTAATATCATTACCAGTTTACTTCATCTGCTTGACATAAAACAACATGTGTGCTCATACTTTCAGGCAGATATTTCCTCTGATTGGAAACAAACTAATAGCTACTGATTTCACGTTGTTACCTCTGGCTTCAACACCTCACACTGACCAGCTACAGCAACCTCAAAGGATCAAAACTCAAACTTCTATTAATTTTGGCCTGACATATTATTTTATTTATTATTTTTCTATGGCTCCAGCTTGATGAGTAGGAACTTTTATGCAGTATAGCAATGATGCTGCTAAAATAAAACTCAAAGACTGACAGACCTGACATGGAAGTATCTGTCATGATATACAGTGTTGAGAAGAGTATGATTCAACTTTTTCACATGATCTAGTGTTGAAAAAAGCAAACAAAAATCACAATAAAGCATAATATCAAATCCAAACACTTGGAGAATCACACCTCACATCCGGAGATAAATCTACCATCCCTGCCCTAATACCTGAATGTGATTTGTACTAAGCTCAAATACGAGTATAATACAAAATTAATCAAAAATCTGGGCGCACAGATTGGTTTTAGTTTCATTTGTCCGGGGTGTTTCTGGGGTATTTCTCTCAGAGATTTCCGCCTCAACTCCAACACAATGTTTGTGAATTGAATTGTCAACAGCAGTGTGCCTTTCCAGAAACATCGGTGTCATTACTCCGGATAATAAACAGGACCTTTGCTCGGAGCAGTTTTCAGTTGAAATCCTTTCCACTGAAGAAACAGTCCACAGAAAACTCTTGACAGCATGCATGTTCTGTGGATCGTCCAGAAAAAAGGAACAGCTTCTGAACAGTGCTGTTGTTGTTGCTGCTGAATTTTTCAAATGTAGTTTTTCAATGCTCTGAGCAACACAAACAAAAAAAAACTACCACTAGTGTATCTTTGTAAGCTGAAATCTTGGATATCTTAAAGCCTCTGGATATCTGGCTTTAAATAATAAAAATATGATATTGTAGAACACCTGGTTCAAAAAACAGGTAATTCAGCTACAAGATAAAATTTGTGTTTTTGTCAAAGGAGCACAAGCAGCGGCGTCGGTTCCCCATCGGAAAAGGATGCTGTAAAAACTTCTAAATATAGCATAAACTTGAACTGATGTTGATTCCTGCGAGGTTAAATTACTGTTTGTGTCAAAGGAGTCTGGAGCAATATAACAGCTTCAGCTCCCTGTTGTTGAGTTGGCTCAGAGTCAGACTGAACCAGCGGAAGCACACAAGTTTTGTTGCACGACATTGTAGCAGCTGAAATGGACTTTTTAATGATTGGTTTGTAGAATTTATTGCATAATTTACGTGATAAATGACCAAGCTCAAGCATTCACTTATACAGGAAAGTAAACAAAAACTTTAATGACAATATTTTGAATTTGGATTTAAACTAATTCCTAACACTATTTAGACGCTTACTATCATTAATCTGAGACCTGAACTGCATGGTTGTGATATGAGGTTCAAGAGGCTTTAAAACTCAGATGACTACAACCAAAACTACCTGCATGGCCACAAGGAGTAAATGCAGAAAATAAATTCTCTCTATATAAATACATATCTATCAATATATATGTCTTTTATATTTTATACATCCTCTATTAGGGTTTAAATGGACAACTGTCTCTCCTAATTCTGGTATGAAGTGGTGATATTGATTTTTAAATGCACCTAAGTGTACTTAGCTCATCAGATTATTGGACTGAATATTAGATCATGGCTGTAACTATAATGTCGTAATTCTTGAATCAGACGACTTGTGTGACGATACAGTACAATACAATACAACCTCCGGAGGGGAGTTCACTGGGTTAGAGTTCAGTAGGCTAAAAGCAGGTTGAAGGTTTAGCCCCGTTAGTCTGAGGTGAAATGTTTCAGAGGTAAACCTTGTTAATGCCACTAAAGCTATTACTGAGATATCAGGCCTTTTACCCTGGTGAGGTTAATAAGATCCAACAGACACGATCACTGGATAGCAGAAAGAGCCACGTTTTCTCCTATTAAGTGCATCCATATGGCTTTTTTTTTTTTTTTTACAGTAGACACATTTATATTTAGGTGTTAGCAAACTTTATTCCACCACTTTGATCCAGTTTTGCACAGACGTTCCTAAAGAAAGAATCCTAACAACTTTGGTGATCCTGTGACTTTTAAAATTAACTCAACAAATGTTGGATGAATGACATGAAATTTGGTTCAGACAGTCATGATGGTTTATAAGAACTTTGATCCTCTACTGTAACTCAGAGGTTTTCAAAGTGGGAGGCGGGCCTCTCCAGGTGGCCTCCAAACAGTTTCAGGGGAGGCTCAGCGAAAAAATATTCCATTTGTTATCAAAAGAAGATCACACAGAATAGCCTAAATGTTTTACAACTTTCCCAAAGTCAGAAACTGTAGTCAAACAGCAATATTTCTATCTTGGTCTGTATTGATTCAATTACTGAGCCTCTTTTGGGTTCAAATAACATCATTTTTAATATTTTTTTTCTAAGCGTTATCTGAGGGGAGGTCCACAGTCTCAGACTTTGAAAACCCCTGCTCTAACTTTTCAACTAATGTCATTATGGATCAAAATTTACAGTTTGGTTTATGGACAAATACCTGCATGTATACTGACACTGCCATCAACCTCAGTTGTGCTTTGTGTTTGGTGCTAATTAGAAAACGTTAGCATGCCAGCGCCGCTGCTACGTACACGCACATCACGCGATATGCATGGAGAAACAAGTGCCGGAGGGGGCAGCAAAACAGCCTCTCGCAGCTGTGATGCACCTTGCGATGTTTTTAAACATTTTTTGCAGTGTAATTGTGGGAGCAACAAAAGACTTTGTGAATTTATTTTTGCATAATTCATTAAAAATCAAAGGCAGGTTGTTCCAGGAAGAATAAAATCACACTCTTTTCAGAAGGGCACCTGGGGGGTATTCAACAAAAAAGAAAAGCTCACACTCAGTCAAAACAGCAAGAACAAAATCATAAAATATAAAGGTGCGCAAAGCACTGATAAATATCAATAACAATGGCAATCATTGTGTGCTTTTTAGCACCTGTGACAAAATGAAAAATAAAAACACAAAAAATAGTAAATAATACATCATAGTGTCAGTTCTTTGAGACGTACATGTATGACATTTGCACTAAAGGCTGCTATGATTGGAGGAACTCACAGGAAGCAACAATGATGGTCAATTTGCGGTAAAGTTGCAGTGATTGGAAAAATTGCAAGGCGTTGCAGAATTAATGGGGGTCGGTTTGAATTGGTTTGAATGATGTGTGATCCATAGACTGGAACTATCAGTCTTTGCACTGTCTGATTCACGTTTCTAAGTCAGACCATTTCTACAAATCTATATCAGACTTCCTTGATGTCTGTTCGGCTTTTAATGTCCGAATCTGTCTGACTGTTCACGGGCTCCTTCTACTGTGCCGACTGTAAGACGCCCACTTATATCCCAGTAAGATTTGGGATGTTGATTCTGAACAAAGAGACAGTGAGACAGTCTGGTCTGGTTAGTATCTGTCTGCACGTTCGCTCATCTGTTCTGTTTCCAGTTTAAAGAAACAGAGAGGGACAGTTTGCATGTGACAAATGAGTAACAGTGTTGCTGATGTCATAGTTACTAACAGGATGACTGTGTTTCCATCTAGCCCATCTGTCACTGGGGAGACTACTACTGTGTGTGTCTGTGTGTGTGTGTGTTTGTGTGTTGTGAGAGGAGGGTGTTGTCGGGAAAGCAGAAAGAGACTTAGAGAGTTTGAATCTGCTTAAAATTCAAGACAGACCTGACATCAAAGAAATATAGCAAAACAGTCCTATCTAGCATCTGTTCTCAAGCATTATGCTGCAGAATAAAGACACTGAGGGATTAATTCACAGTACAATTACTGTTATTCTACAGGCCATTGAGATATAACATAAAATTATCTCAGTTCTACCATTTTATCCAAGAGGACAGTGGTCTTTATCTCAATAATAATCTTGGGAGTGATGTGATAATGTGTGGCACTATAAGTGCAGCATTTTAAGAAGAGAACAGCAGTCTACTGTGAACTGCGAACTTTGCTATATACAGAGAGATGATTCTCACTGTGATAATGGGTATGACTGCGAGTATTTAGCACTGTTTCTTACAGTGTTTACCAATGTGTGTTTATGCTTACACAAGAATCATTCAAGCTGTGTAAGACATAAAGTTTTCCATTAAGAGTTAAAAAAAGAATTGAACTATTTCGATAATCAAATCAATCACTTGTTTAAATAATATTTCACGCAAAAAAGGCAGAAAATGCTGTTTTCAGCTTCTCAGTTATGGGGAATCCCCACTTTTCTCTATGATTTTCATATTAAACTGAATATCTTTGGATTTTGAACTGACAAAACAAGATATTTAAAGTCATCACCTTGGATTTTGAAAAAGTGGGATGGACAATTTTCAGTATTTTTGCAGCCCTACATTAACCTGATCATTAACTTAAGTCTTTGTTATAATTTGCTGACTGCTAATAAATAGAATTAGCACAGGGGCAAGTAAAAATTGACTTTTGGAAAGTAGATTTATGACCCACTTGTCCCACCGGGCAAGTGGAGAAAAATATTATCGCTGAACCCTGTACACCCAGGAAATAATTCTGTGGTGCATTATTTTAAATTTGTGTCATGTTGAAACGGAAGCAACAACATGATGATAATGGTCGACATAGTTAACAGTGAGTCAGTCATTATGCAGGATCCAGACACTAGGCGACACAAAGTGAATCACCCTGAAGATATTCGTTCCTCAAAAATTCCCCACTCACTGTACATTATCCTGCTTATTACACAAAAAAGACACAAAATATTAATCTAAAAGTGATTTTAGTGGTTTAACATTATTTTATTTCTCCTCCACAGTCCATGATATCATGATGACCACCATAGCAACGGTCTGTTTCTCAGAAAACAGACCTTAGAATGCTATAATTGACCAATCAGAATTGAGTATTTAACAAAGCCATGTAATGACTTCACATAAAAATTTCAACATTTGGGAAACACTGTCCATCAGCGTTGATTGTGTTTGAGCATGAAGCATCATAGATGCAAAAATAAAAACAAAGATAATCATGATTCCTTCTTAGCCAGACTGTGCAGATACACTGAACTAGCTCTCTTTTCAGTTGGCATAGTAACCAGAAAGGCATAGATGGCCTTTGCTTTCATTGGAGATGCCTCCACTGTTGCAATTTTGATCAACTGACTGCTGAAAACCACTTGCTGAAAACTACTGTTTGGATCCGAAAAACAACTAGACCAGCAACTCTTTTGTTCTACAAGGTAAAATTACTGCTATTGTCAAAAGAGTCTGGTGGCTTTGAAGAGACTATAATTTAGATGGATATACAGGCTTCAGTTCCCTGTCAGAAAGTATAAATATTCCATACACTTCAGCTGATATTGATTGATTTTTTTTTAGCTGGACAAAATATATTTTACTGTTGACCCTGTCCATAGCAGTACACTGCAGTTGTCTCTCTTAGCACTCTCTTTATACCCTGTGAAATCTTCAATCATTCATCACAGCATCCTTGTCATAATTGTTATTTTGTTTTGCAAGTTCAACATTGCCCTTGCCTCTCCTTCCTACTGTTTCCAAATCAATTTCCCCTCTGCCTATTTCCTTATTTTTTTGTTTAACAATGTCTCGATCACATCGAACACAAAGTCCAATGTTTCACTAAGCATAGACAAAATGAGAACGGCAGTAAAGACATCACTTACAGATCTCAGACAGCTCGGATTAGTGTCTCACCTCCTCCACTCTAGTGCTCAACACCGGAGCCCCCCAGGGCTGTGTGCTCAGCCCCCTCCTGTTCACGCCGTACAACCATGACTGCAGCCCCCGACATGGAGAAAACTCTGTTGTGAAGTTTGCAGATGACACCACCATCACTGGCTGGATTTCAAACAACTATGAGACTTCATATATCAGAAGAAAATCAATAATCTTGCAGAGAGGTGCACAGAAAACAACCTACTGCTCAATATCAGCAAAACCAAGAAGTTGATTTTCAGAGAAGGGAGGCAAAGATGCACACCCCTGTCTACATCAGTGGGAATCAAGATCACAGAAAACCTGTCATGAAAATCACACATCTCCACCCTGGTAAAGAAATGGCTGTATTTCTTAAGGAAACTTTAGAAGGTGAAATTCCTGTGCCAAGACTGTCTTAACTTTAACAGAGGTGCAATAGAAAATTTCCTGACTGGAAACATCACAAACTGGCTCAGGACAGGAGGACTCTACAGCAGGTGCTTAAAACCACCCACAACATCATTTGTACCCTTCTACCGAGCATCATCGGGGAGGTGAGGCGCCTGCGCCCAGTCACAGCCTGTTCACCCTGCTGCCATCAGGCAGGAGATGCAGAGGTATTGGCTGCCGCACCACCAGCCTGAAGAGCAGCGTCTTCCCTCAGGCTGAGACTGCTTAATACATCCTCAGCACTCCTCCATACAAATTAGTTTATTCTGTATTTATCTCTTCAGCAAATTCCAAGCAATCAGTCGAGAGAAAACTGCATCAAAATCTCTTTAAACAACCTTGTTGCAAATGAAAAATAAATCGTTTTGTATCCTTGTACATATGTAAATGAACTATAATCTTCACAAAATACACTTGCTTTGATAAAAAAAACAAAAAACATTGACATTGGTAGATAACCAAATGCAGGAAATGTGAATACTGTGTTCGTAAACATGCATTCAAGGCCATTTCAATGCCAAAAGCAGTTTAAATGTCTTGCAGTGCTTGCAGTCTTTAATTCATCATTTCCTTATCTGCATCCAGATAAGCTCTCTAAGTTATCTGACCAGTCTGTCTTGCATGCATTTAATTTGGCTTTTCTGTGTCTGTAAAATAAAATAAAACTTAAGGACTCTCACAGTGAAATAGCCTTGGCCGGGGTCATTTAGTTGCCCGGGTCATTAGTTTTAAAAGCAGGAGGGTGATTTGTATGGGAGCTATTAAGTTTCTCCTCACACTCTCCCACTCTCCCTTTGAGCTACAAGTCCATTGAGATGTCTGAGTGACCTACGGACCTCTCACACACCCGCCCACACACACGCACATACAGAAACACAAAACGCAAAGGGAGAAAAGTATGTTCACGGACATATTCTAGCCATAACCTCATCTCTAGCCGATCCATTTATTCATTCATTTTGCAAATTACTCATAAAGAGCAGCAGCACATTGTGGAGGTGAGAGGGACCTGCTTTGCTGTGCATGAATCTCAAGTGTATCTTCAAGTGTTATATGTGTACCAAGGGTGGCCTTGGAGCACTTTAACTCGAGTAATCTGAGGAGTGTATGTGTGTTTGTGTGTGTCCGTATGTTGGTGGCCTCAGCATTGATCCCCTTCTAAGCCTTGGTCATTGCTTGTGGCCTGAAGGTGAGGTGACAGGGGAGTAAAGAGGCTTTCATCAGATTACAGCTCATTCGCTGTCTTTCGCTGTCTCTCTTTCCAGCATCATTTATCTCACTGCTGGCTCCTTCCCTCTCCTCCTCAATGCTAGACCTACTTTAAGCCACAGCGGTAAAATTTGTCCTCAGTCACACATGGATCCATGTCTCTTTCCAAAATGCCCCCACCCCCTTCCAACGAGCTGAGAGCTGCTGTTCAGAACTGTGATTGTGCATCAAAATGCATGAAACAAAGAACTTTCAGAGCAACAGCTTTTCACAGGCATTTATGTATATAATGTCTCTCATTCAGGCAGCTGAGGTCAATCTATTTGATGCACGGCGGAAAAAGATCTGCCATTTCTTTCAAAACCATTATGCCTCCATTTCCTACATATTTATGTTTGTTTTTGCTTTTAGTGAGCAGTAAAGGAAAAAAAGCAAGCCATCATTTTCTTTCAGATGGTATGATGTTATTAAACAGTCTCGATTTAATACTTATGCATCTGTGTGACCTACATAAACAAACATGACCAACAGCGTGAGGATCGGTTATTTCTATAGTTATTCTTGATGCCTGCCACGGGTCAGCATGCAGATCAGAAGAGCAGTGAGAAGTATATCAGCCAGTTAAAAAGAAGCAGGAGAGTTTTCTTTATTGCATTTTAATTCTGATGTTATATTTTGTGGTTATTACAGTGGAAACACAACTGCTTTTGTCCACAGGGGATCCAAAATCATATTAAAGATCCTTGTAATAGCTTTAAGCAAAAGTGGCAATTCTACAAAATATAATTAAATGTAATCACAATCAAAAACAGATGCATTATCAGTAAAATGTAGTCTAATTGACAAAGGTAAAAGAACACGAGGAATAACAACCACCAATATGATTTTCTTCTATACTATTGGATTATTATGAATCAAGCATTAGCATGTAAACACATGTTAAAGCTCAATTTCTTTTAACTTCATACACTGTTGGGTAGCTTTATGAACTGTATAAAACTTCATTATATTTTATATGCTCATAGTGTGAGGGATAGTTTACAGTGAGCGGCTCATTATGGTGAAATAAAGCCCAGCATGGTGATGCATGGCAGGGTTGGGTGATCGGACGAATACATCAGCTATCGGGGATGGACTGAGTCTGCTGCCATTTCTTGGGAGTGATTTTTTTGTCATTTTATTTTGCTAATTTAATGGTCTGCAGGGTGAGAGTCGCTGTTCTTATTGCACTCTAATTCAGCAGCAGAGCACACACCCACTCAGTCAGACGAGGAGTGCGCTGAGCTGAGGTGAGGAATGAGAGGAAAACAGCCTGTAGAGCCAGACTATTTTCTAACTCGGTGAATTAAGGATTTATTTCGACCGAACCGGAGTTGGTGACTGTAGCAAGAGTGGAAAAACTGACCAAGTTTGGTTTTGGTGAGTTTTACATGAATGAAATGTGTTTTTAAGGGACAAACTTGGATTCAGAGGGTGTACAGTTGCATCTTTCTGTTTGATAAGGGAAATAAGTGTGAGACTGTTACCTTACAAGACATAGTGAATGTGTACGATGAGTATGTAATGTAGTGAACCTGCCGCTCGCACACATGTCCCAGCTTAGACATAGGGGGTAGGAGGAGAGGTGGAAGGATCAGCAATGCAGCGGTTGATGGGCCGATACTGGCTGTTCAGAAAATGTTATCATATTGCCCAACTTTAATGCAGTTGTGAGGGCTTATTTTGCAATTATGACCCACAACTGTACATTTTCCTGCTTATTACAGAGCTACTTACCAAAAAAACCCCAATAATTTGACATGAAATATTGATTTAAAAATGACTTTATTGATTTAAAGATTTTATTTATTGCTTCAGAAAAGTCCTTCAGAATCTACGATCAGAAAAGCGTTCAGACCAATGGCCTGTTATTCAGAAATAATAGACTGTAGAATGTCATAATTGACCACAGCCATGTAATAAAAGTTCTTAAAACCACAATCTGCAAAGTGACATCTAACCACAGCTCTTAAATAAATATATTGGTGCAAAAAGGACAATATTTGCCTCTAAACTGCAATATTCATGTACATAAGAATTGTACCTAACTTTGTCTCATGTGTTTTTTTTCCATGCCTTGTTTTGTTTCATTGTGGAAGATTTGAGTAATGGGGAATGAGAATTATGTATGTATATTCCTCATGTTGTTGGCAAAAATTATAATAAACAAAAAAAAACTGAGTGCACAAGTTGAGCAAATATACTTGGTTCCTTCCCACCAGTGACAAACACACAGTACATTTTGTCTGTGATGTGTGAAAACAGCGAACAGTGAATGCACTTGCACACACACACACACACACAACACACACACACACACACACACACACACACACACACACAGAGTTTCTCTGTATAAATCTTTGGCTTCTATCTTTCAGTGTTTCTGTTAGTCGTGCAGCTCACAGCTCCGTCTCTCTGTAGACCCGTCCTGAATTACTGCATTCAATTGTTGCTCTGTTGGCTCCATTTGCTCTATTTGTTTGTTGATATTTGCCTGCATTATACACACAGTATTAGTACATATTACAAATGGGGAAAGTCCAATGACCTCACAGATTCCTTGACCAGATTTAAGTTAAATATTAGCCACAGTTCTCATGAGAATGAGCCAGTATTTCCTACTTCAAAAAGTCCTTCAGTCATCAACACATACAGTTCATGCACACACATTTTTCAGATATTCCTTCTACTACATAAATGTCGGCAGATGTGACAGATGTGTCTGCTTGCACAGTATGGAGAGACTCTTTCAGATACAAGCCAACATTACAGCCAAGCACACACACACACACACATGTGCGTCACATTGCCGGAGGGCTCTTACACGCTGTGAGTCAGATCCGGTTGTTTCTGACGCTGTCCTCATTACACTGACGGTGTCCTGACCACCATACATTTAGCGCATAGAGAGCTCAAATCGTTAAATAGACATACAGAGAGCCTATTTGTGAGCTGCTGCACAACAAACAGTTATACATCTGAATCAGTCAGACATGTGTGTGTGTGTGTGTGTGTGGGTGTTTGTGTGGTGTGTTTGTGTGTGTGCATGTGGATACGCCAGTGGGAAGGACAGCACTGGTGTGTATTAATGGGATTAGGATTGACTTTACCCTTTCTCTCCCCTCTTCTCTCACACTCACCCGTTCTCTTCGACCCGTTCTCTTTGATCGCGTCTCTTCTTTTCTCCACCCTCACCGCTGTTCTCCAAGTCTATTTCCGTCATTTTGGGTTTATTTGTTTGTTTTCATCTCAGTCCACACTTTTCATAAATCATAACCCTGCACCCTCTACATTTTTCCTCCTGCACTCTTTGAAATAAGGGTTCCTCCTGAAGGGCTGAGGTTCTACCCAGAACCATTTGCTCCTGACGAATCCTTTTTTTGGAATGAAAGGGTTTTTTTATAAGACTAAGGGTTCCATTAAGAAACCCTTTCATCCAAAGAACCTTTTTTTTGGCACAAAGAGTTCTTCAAGGATTGTTGAAATCCTTACAGAACTCTTTCGTCAGGGGTTCTTTGTACCATGAAAGAATTCTCATTAGAACCTCCTGGGTGGGTTCTGGCTAAAACTCTTGGAATATAAAATGTTCCCAGCAAAACCCCTAAGTGTTTTCTAGTTAACACCTTTGTAATAAAAGAAGGTTCCCGTAGAACCCGTGGAGTGTGTTCTAGATAAAATCCTTGGAATAAAAAAGGTTCTTGTAGAACCGCAGAGTTTGTTCTAGATAAACCCTTGGAATAAAAAAGGCCTTCCCACAGAGTGTGTTCTAGATGAAACCCTTGGAATAAAAAAAGCTTCCCACAGAGTGTGTTCTAGATAAAACCCTTGGAATAAAAAAAGGCTCCTGTAGAACCTGTGGAGTGTGTTCTAGATAAAATCCTTGGAATAAAAAAGGTTCTTGTAGAACTCGCAGAGTGTGTTCTAGATAAGACCTTGGAATAAAAAAAGGTCCCCGCGGAGTGTGTTCTAGATAAAACCCTTGGAATATAAAAGTTCATCAGTAGAACCCTCTTGTTGGGTTCAAGATGAAACACTTGGGATATAAAAATGGTTCTGGTAGAGCCCTGCGGTGGGTTCTCAATAAAACTCTTGGAACTTTCTCTGTGGGTTCTAGATAAAACACAGTGAAAATAAAAATGGATGGAACCATTACACCATAGAAGGGTTCTCTGTAGAACCTCTCATAGGGAATTCTGGGTGAAGCCTTTCCCAGATGGTTCCAAGTAAAAGCCCTCCATGTTGGGTTCTGGGTAGAACTTTCTGAAACATTTCCAAGCGGATCCTTTGTAAAAGGTTCTGCCAGGAACTGAAATGTATTCTCCTATGGGGACAAGTCAAAGAACCCTTTCTGGTTCTAGTTAGCACCTTTATTTCTATGAGTGTACCTTCTCTCTTCTCACTTGTGTATTTATTGCTCTAATAACTCTGTATTTCCTCTCTCGGTCCGTCCTCACTCGTTCTTTGTCCGCCCTCTCCGTCTTCCTCTCTAATATAGAACAAAAACAGTGAGGCCTGTTGCAGACGAGCTCTGTCAGACAGAGAACCCCCTGTAGACGTTTTGTGCTCAGTCTTCAATCCGACTACACTTACATAACCCGTCGTCAAAGCAGTGCGCAGTGAGCGCGTAGGAACAGAGGCACTTCATGAATTGTATGAATGAAAGTCTCTCTGGTACCCAACCTCACATCAACACTGAGATCTATTAAAGCCATCTATCTTAATATGGATTAAAACGCTGGATAGGGAGGCCATTTTTTTTACAATTACTTGAAACAATATTTGTGACGCGAGAGACAAAAATCTCTGTGTGTTCGCCTTAACTAGGCTGTTTTCTCCCAAGTACTTAAATGAAGTGGAATGATACTTTGGCGAGGTTCAGATAAAAAATGAAGATATTGTTTTTATGGCTGTTCAAATCCTTACCCTCACCAGAGTCTTTCACACTTTTGGAGAAAGGTGAAATGCCATAAGGAGACAGAATTTTTGACTTCAGGCCAGACTTCTCATCAACTCTGAGCCTGTCACTTTGGCCGAAGTCCTAAGTCCTAAGGATTGCTTGGCTCTTGGTTATGGTTACATAACTGTCAGCACAGCATCATGTGGGGGCTGTATAATATTAAGGATTATATATATTAATAGACTTTTTAAAGGAGAAATACACATTATATTTACTGTGCTAAATCATAAAATAACCATGACATGTCACAAGAGATTAAGGAAACATGATAAGTTGAAATACTGTCTACATCCAGCATGCTCTCCTTTGTTTGCTGTTTCATGCTAATTAGAGTTAAAAAAGACCTTGTTTCAACCATAGCTCGTATATTAAAAGGCGATTCAACCGATTTAATATGACATTCATGGCTCAGATTCACTATTTGGACTGCAATGCTCATGTTTTAGCACTATGAACTTAAATACTTCTCCTTTTAAAGTGTGGGATTGAATCTCAGTGCCTGGTTCGCTGTTCACTTTCTCGCCATTATGCCATTTAACAACCTTAATGGCGGCAGCAAACAAGAGGATGCAGGCCAACTGTCTTACATTAAATGACCAGAAAACAGACATTTTATTAGTTGGTCCACAGACAAAAACAGAGCTAGTTCTCTCAGGTTAAATCTGATGTCACAAGCCTGAGACTTAAATTTTAAATCCCACACAAATAAGATGACCAAAGCGGGTTTCTTTCATTTAAGAAATGTTCCAAAGGTAAGGCCATTCCTATCCCAACAAGATGCATGTATTTATTTCTGGTGGATTAGATTAATGTGATGCTCTTTTCACTGGTCTGCCTAAACAATCCATTGATAAAGTAATTCAGAACTCTTCCTCCAGGGTGAGAAAGAGAAAGCATATCAGCCCATGTTTTAGCTCACCTGCACTGACTCCCGTTATCCTTTAAAATTGATTTTAAAGTTCTAATACTTGTTTACAAGGTTCTTAATGGTTTGGGACCAGCCACCCTTGACAATTTGTCGTTGTTTTATAATCCCTCACGGCCTCTTAGAGCCTCTGCTGACAGTTTTTTTTAACTGCAAACTGTCTCACAAATAAGAATATTAGCAGTTCAGCCTTTATTAACTGTCCATCGAAACTATAGAATACTCTACACAAGGCTATAAGAGATGTAAGCTCCGTTTGCCTTTAACTAACTGCTGCTCTTATATTTAAAATATTTTGTTTTATGTCTTGATTTGTTTAAATTTTATCCTTTACGTGGCTTTTTGTTCTTAGCATACCTGTTCTTGTTTTTTGCTGTCTCTTTTTAGAGGTTATTCATTTGATTGCTTGGTTTTATCACACACTGGGTTTTACCTGGATGTTTATGAGATAAAGGCGGCAAAGGCTGGAGAACACGCGGGGCATGCATGGCAAACACAGTGCGCTTAAGTGACACAATCACGATTTGAGAGACGAAAGAGTCCAAACTGAGATGGAACAAAAAGATTTTAAAAAAATGCAAAGATTGTGACCAATAACACTGTTTATTTTGGTATAGGTATTAACATAAAAACACTCAGTTGTAGCCTGTGTAATCTGTCTGTGCACCTTTCACTCTCCTGGTTCTACTTTCTAATAAAAGACAAGAATGATGAAGGAAAAGAACTTTCCAATGCAACCAGTGAGCAGGCACCAACTGGTGGGTCAAATCATGCTGAATTTTGATTAAAAAATATATTAATAAAAAAACAAACACACACAAAAAAAAGCACTAAAATCCAATAAAAAGAGGCATGTCTTATTTGTCACAGTAGGCAGCAGGCTTAATAATGTTTGTTTGTTTGGGTCGGGGTCACAAGCTATTGAAAAAAAACCCATTTTTTTCCTCCAATGTTTATGTAAAATAAACTATTTTCAACAAAGGTGGCAGCCAATAATACAAAGGTAGCCCACCTTTGAGTAAGTCAGGCAGGAAAAAACCCTGGCACTGTATTTTCACTTGCCTGTTTTTATTTATTCTCTTGTCTCTTTATTTTAATTATTCAATAAACTATATTTGTTTAACACCTTTCATACGGGGGTGTAACTCAAAGTGCTTTACAATAAAGTAAAGTTTATTATTATCTTATCTAAAACACGGATCTAACCGTTCATTACATGACACTGAGATTTAAATGTGATATTAAAGAGCTGTCACTATTCAAACATGGAGAAATGAGAACAACACCTGTTATACCACTGGGCATATTAGAAAAAATGTGGTCTGACTGGTAAATTGCCAGCTGAATCATTTAAACATGATCTGAAATTGGTAAACACTAAGATGAATATTAATTTGTCCCTGAAAGCAACATGTTTAAAGTCACATTTATCTGATAAATGAAAATATAATAGAGATCTGTTATTTGCTGAACAGTTCATTAAGCTTTTAATTTCCTAAAACCAAGACCGCATCTTCAAAGTTCAGCGCAGGAAATGAATCACAAACTGAAGGAGAGCCTTATTAAAAGATTTAATAGCTCTACAAAGTAAGAGACTCTGTTGGTTAACCCCAGTGCACTGTTCAAGGCATCACACAGCCGAACAAAAGCTCTGCCAGTAACGAGCTGCACAGCGGTTCCTTAGCACGTCCTCCCATGGCGTCTTTTTCTCAGCATCCTCTTTTCAAATACTGCACAACCCTCACATGCATCATTATATCTCAAGAGACCTCCATCTCAGGGACGTAATTTTACTTTTTTTTCCTACTAGGCCTTGCCTGGTCATTTTTCATGCTCGGAAAAGGCCAAAGGATTCATTATAATCTGTAATTGTAAAGGAGATCAGGAGCACGCAACAGCCAAATAACAGTGTAATCATACTCTCAATTTTATGCTCCTTGCATCGCCAGCTCTTGTATTTCACTATTATATTTCCTGTAATATCAAAGTAGGATGTATAGTATGTAATTATGCATAATTATTCTCTTTTGTTGGTTTGTGTGAATCCTCCTGGCAGCACAGAGACAGCTGTGCACACATGCCCTCACGTACAGCACCAAGCACATTATTAGTACCAAAAAATATGAGGAATGAAGCAGAAAACTACCCTGTTTTTATGTTGAATGGTTTAGTTTTGATCCATTTCCGAATAATGTTATCTTAAGCTGCAGAAGTTGGTGAGAGCGCACACAAGTTCAGGCTATGTCATTTTTCAGAACAGTACTAGCATGTGGTACAAAGACAACATTTGCATGTTTGACAAAGGGAATAAAAGTAAAATGCCTGCACACTTAGCTCAGCAGGCTTGCTGCCTATAATTACTTCTTCTTTGCTCTGGCAAACTACTAATTATGAAGATGTTTCATGTGCTATTACTGTGCCCGAAGAAGAGAGGAGGTGGAGAGAAATCCAGTGAGAGAAAGAAAATATTTTCCCTCTTTTTCTTTCAGTGTTTTGTTTTGTATAAGCTCCTATTTAGGGCTGCAAAGATGATGATGATTTCATGGTGGACTAATCTGTTGATTATTTTCTTGATTAATCCTTTAGTTCTTTCGTCTGTAAATGGTTAGAAAATGGTGAAAAATGTCAATCAGTGTTTCCCAAAGTGCAAGATGATGAGTGTCTTGTTTTGTCCACAACCCAAAGATATTCAGTTTACTGCCATAGAGGAGTGAAGAAACCAGAATCAGAGATTTTCTTCTTTATTTTTCTTTAAAAATTACTCAAACCGGTGAATCATTTATCAAAATAGTTGGCAATTAATTTCATAATCAAAATAGATTAATAAATTAATCACAGCAGCTTTATTCCTATTCAGTTTAAATGCAGCTAAATGTAAATGTAACTATTAATACACATGTTTAAAAACAATACAATTCTATCATTTAACAGCAGCAAAAGTATGTAATCTATTAAAGAAAAAAAAAATGCCCAACTTTGTTTCAGTTTTCTTTTTGCCGAGTCTCCAGTATCATTTTTTATAGTAGTATTGGGACTGGGCAATGGTTTTAAAGACAGCATTACAGTAAATTGATGTAATTTTCTGAACTGCCAGACTGTAGCTGTTCTGTTATTTGAAACAGGGGCCAGTGCCAGTGAGTTTTGACCCCCATGGTGGTGAAGTGGCGAGGTGGAACAATAATATAACACATACAACAAATAATGTGGGGTTTTTTTTTCCGGGAAAATCAGAAATGAAAATGTTTGTGCAGTATTTTTGACATTTAATCCGCTAACAAGTCCAATCAGCCACCAGGTTTTATTGTGAAAGCCTACGATAAATTACGACGTACGCCATTAGTTTTTGATAGCCACAAGGCTTGTGGTCACTATGGAAACACGTCGACAGCTGCAGGAGCACGGGCACTGTGCCAGCTGAGAACACAAGTGAGTGACAAGTAAGTGACTGTGTGTTTAAACATGGCTGCGGGTCGGGTCGCAGGACTAAGGGCAGATGCGGATCTGACTTGAAAATAAGCGCATCCATTCTGGTACTCAGCCTTGCGGATGCAGGTTTGCAAAACTAGACCCGTGCAGCACTCTGAAACAAGTACTGTTACTGAAACAAGTACCAAACAATGTATTTTATGTTGTTTTTTGTTCGCTATTACTACACGGGTCAAATGTGCCACTCTGACAGAACAGCTGGCCCCTCGGGCTCAGTCTCAGTACTCAATACCTTTTAGGTATTGATTGAAATATCCCACTACCAAATAGCATTGAAAACGTTTCCAGTCATATGTTATCTTCATTCAATCCATTCTCTACCCAGATCTAGAAAAGCATGACTATTTGTATGATTTTCCTCGCAGCCAGTAACCACAAAGACTCTTAATGCAACACGTGATTGGCCCATTACCACAGCTACAGCTAGCAGCTACTAGCTGCCCTCACTCACAAAGCTGAACCAGAACCAAATCATTACCCGCATTATTAACAAGTCAAATCCGCACCTGCATGAAACTGAAAGTCCTGTGTCCCATCCAGGACCTCAGTCCACTAAGGCTGGCGGCGAGTACAGTGTGGCAAGTTTAATGAGAAATAGAGGTGGTAACAACCGCCATATATCACATTTCAATATAATAAGTGATATGGAGTTCAAGTCAAGCAATATTGTCTTTAAAGACAACGCTACAGGAAAAGCGAGTGTCAGCTCCTTGTGCCAGTTTTTTCTTTCTTTTCTTCTCCATTTCTGTCTCTTCTGCCATGTTCCATACTTTGAAATTGTTGTTTTCTTCAAATAGATTGAAAGAAATGTTAAAATCAGCCCTCACCCCGTTGTAATTTATACTGTGACTAACCACTTGGTTGTAAAAGGGACAAGAGTTATTCCTTGTCATGACAACAGTATTTGCTTTTGAGTGTAAAACTTTCACCAAAAAAATCTGTCTTTTATTTCATATTGTGGGCAAATGACCGTGGTACAAGCGGGATAATCAACTTGAAGGTGTGCGTTAAACAGTTTGCTGTCACTCCGCTTTGCGTTGATGGTTCTTTGCCTCCACTCCGTGCTGTCAAACCGTTTAATGCCCACCTACTCATTGATTATCCATTACATAGCAGAGTGTTACTATGTATAACAGAACGTTGCTATGAAGAACAGAACGTTGCTATGGAAGCAGTTTTGATCATAGGCTCCGGAGGAACAATAAAATCATTTTTACATTAATACTGTGTGTCAAATTACTGATTTTTTTGTAAGTAACTGTGTAATAAGTGGTATAATGTACTTCAAGGTGATTCAGTACCGCTCTGCTTCGTGTCAGGATCCTGCATCACCCTGGTTTATTTTAATGACCTGCTCACTCTACCTGTTACACAGCGTTTTCGTGAGTACTCGGCCCAGTGCAGAACTTTTACAGAAGTAACTAAAAAAAGGTATCGAATGAAGTACTCGATGGGTACTGGCATCACTTTAAAGGGATAGTTCACTCAAAAATGAAAATTCAGTCATTATTTACTCACCCTCAGGTTGGGTTTAGTTTTTTTAGCCACAAAACACTGCTGGAGTTTCACAGGAAAACAGAGTTGCACGATCTCCGAACAATTGAAGTGAATGGTGACCAGTTTTAAAACATAAAAAACAACAGAAAAAAATGCCTCTACACTGCTTGTCTGGTGTAGTCCAAGTCTTCTAAAGCCCCGACTTGCCAAGTTGACTTAATTTACACCATGTTTTTGGTCTGAATTTTCACTGTAAATGCTTGCCTTGGAGCCAAATTCACGTTTGCATGCAGACTGTCTGAACTGTGTGTGTGTGTGTGGCGTGACAGTCTGCATGAGCAAGTGAACAGCATGTCAGGGCTTTAGGAGACCTGGATTACACCAGACGAGCAGTATGGATGCATTTTATGTTTTGTTTTGTTTTTTCTGGTTGTTTTTAACGTTTGAAAAATGGTCACCATTCAGTTCAATTGTTTGGGGGGGATTCTGCAACCCTGTTTTCCTGTGAAACTCCAGCAGTGTTTTGTTTAAAGGGACTGGTATATGTACTGGTATTGCTTTTTTTTTTAAACCCAGCCCTATTGGTCCCCCAAGTAAAACTGGTCTAGAACCGCCACTGCTAACATGTAGATGTGCTGTTTGAAGCTGGTTGACAGACACACAGACAGACAGATGTGGCTGGGATGTGGATGCACGTGACTTTCCGCGACTGCAAATCAATTTGCCTCCCATGTTTACACGCTGTCCAACCCAATTATGCACGCTGGTATCAAATTCAGAGTTTAGTCCTTTAAATTTTTAATTCCCTCATATCATGAAGGATTCATCTGGCTGTCACTGATATGAGACCGCTAAGAGCTCTCGGAGTGCCGCGTCTCGGAGCACCAAATGTGCCGTTAGGCAACGGTTTGACAACAATAGAGGGGGAAAACAATAGCAGAGCTGAGGTAGTAGCCCCTCCATGTGTCTCATTTTCAAAGGCAGTTACAGTGACGGGCACACGGCATAATTAGCTTTTGGAAACCATTTTTTTTTTTTTTTTTTTTACACGAGGAAATTTGGGCTCTTTTTGGGTGGAGATAACCAGACAAAACGTTACACTTTATAGTCTTTGTCTGTGGCACACAAGCAGACAATTAAATAACAATGTAGCGCTGTGCGAACATGACAGGTGAACAAAGAGAACTCACTCACCTCAGAAATGCAACATATTATTTTCTCTTTATCATTCCTGCGTCCGAAAACAGATTTTTTTTTTTTAAAAAATAGATGAAAAAAAAAAAAAAAAAGAGAATCTCCACTTGTCTGCTCGGTCAGCTTGAAAAACCCAACTTCATGGTCCCAAACCTGCGAGCAACTCCAGAAAAAAAGAGAAAACCCTGAAGCTGAGGATGAAACAACTCCTCTTTCTTTCCTCTGCTCCTCCACTCTTGGCTTCAATTTCTCACTTGCCTCTCGGTGTCCAGCAGCAGACAGACGCGCTGTTGTTGTAGCCAGCAGCACCTCATGTAATATTGAACACCGATAATGGAGCAGTGCGACGGGGAGATGGAAACGCTTCTCTTGCGGTTTTTATTCCATGTTTACATCATGCAACCTTTTATATCCCCCCTTTTTTTTTCCCCCGAACGAGCAGTAGTCTTATGCGCGCTTCCCTTGGTGCTCTCCTCCTCTGTCTCGTTCACTCACTGTGGATAACGGGTTAAACCATTCCCGCAGCGCCAGAGGGGGGTGGAGAAGAGGAGCTTTTCATGTGTGGATGTATGGGAACGAATGAGCTTGGTGACTCGTGGCCAAATGTTGTTGTTGTCGGGGATAAAGAGACGGGGAGAGGAGGTGGAGGAGGAGGAGGAGGAAGAGAGGATCGAGGGGAAGGGAGAAAGTGAGTGAGGAAGAGGGAAAGAAGAAACAGAGGGGGTGATGGACGGTGAGGATGCAAAGGAGGCGTGTTTGAGGCTTATAATCCACATGTGTCACCAGAATGTATTGCACGTGTGAGAAGCGATTAAAGAAATAATTTTAAGGGGTAAATTCAAAATAACTTAATTAACACGTATTTAGTGCAGAAAGAGCAGGATTTGCCCGAGCTGTTCCCAAACGCAACAATTCCCCTTCACATAAAACCACTTAAGCTAAGGTCCCTTTAAATTTCATGTAAGGATGTTTTAAGGGAAAAACAGTTGCATAAAATCATCCTAAGGATTTCCTTAAGGCGATTAAAGGGAAAACCCTTTAGACTTGGTTGGACCAACAAGGATGAATTTAATGTTTTTTTTTTTTTTCATTAATACTTATCAGAGTTTAGTAAAACTAGGTTTAAAATTAGTTAATCCAGACTTAAAATTAAGCCGAGCTCTGTTGCAAAATTTAAAATTAATCTCTGTTTTAGTAAAGCCAAGTTTATTTGTGTAAATCAAAATAGAAGTAATAGAGTTTGATCAGTATGGAGATCCTTGCTTACCCAAATAAAATGAATTAATTTAATAAATAAATAAAGTCGTGTTGGACCCCGGTAAGTATAAAAGAGGGGGACACTGTGAACTTTCAGCTGATCTGTATTCTTTAACAAAATGTTGCATTGTTTGTGTGGTAGCTTGCCAATAAGTAGGAAAAAAGTAATATTGTTTGCTAGCTAGCTAAAAAGTTAACAACACTTTACATTGTTGCTAGCTAGCTAAATAGTTGGTTAGCCTAATTAGTCTACTCATGATGGCTCAGTAGAGAATAATATTGTTCAATCCATCTTAAAAAGGCAGCTATTTCAAAAGTTAAACCTCATCAAGTGTAAGTTTAAAGTTAGTACTGAATCACAGTTTAAATAGGAGTTTAAAGTCCTGGTGCAAAAGAATTAAATTTAATCTTGATTTGGAATAAAAAACTAAACTGAGGTTTAAAATGAATCTTTCTTAATTTTAAGCTTTTGTTGCAACATAATTTAAAGTTGAACCATAATTTAATCAGGTTTGAAAATGTTACCTAGTTGGTGCAACCCAGCTTTAATCTCTAATGCTCTTAGTCCCTTAGGTTTTGCTAGAAGATCCTTAGCTATCACTTCCCTCAGAAAATTTTGGGGGACCCATACCTGTCCCTTAAAAGTGCAATAATCTGCGGAGCATCAGACAACACTAAGACCTATTTTTCGGGACAGAGAAAACCCACTGGACACTATGATTGATCCTAGCAACTTGTTGGAGAGTATAGATTTGACGTTAGCACTAGCAACTGTGTAGCAAGCCAAACATTAATATAACTGTCCCATACATTAAAGTCAACATTGTTGTCCCCTTTCTTCCTGTCACAGTAATATTTTCATATTTCTTCATCACTTCATCTATGGTTTGTTTCACGACAAGATTTTTCACACTGATTTTGTCAGTTACTTCTTACATCTTCTGCGTAGCTAACTTAAATTTACTTTGGATTATGTGCTTGTTCTTTTCTATGTTGTCCATTCTGGAGAAGCTAACACAGGCTAACTAATGAGTTAGTTAAACTAGCTAACAACTGGCAAAAATGCTGTCTGGTATCATTACAGAAGAAGAATGAGTGAAGCGTTACCCTGGTAACTGGAACGTTCGTGTGCTGTATTATGACAGTAACTGCTGTAAAGACAAGGAGAAAACCTGAAAGGTTTTATGCAGCGCTCCTAAGTGAAACCCTTAGTTTAGAGAAATGTTTTGCTAAGTCTGAAATTTGGGGTGGTTTAAATATAGTTGATTATTGTGTGTGTCACTCTTAGGATGTCAATTACTGACGTTTTTGTGTTGCTAAACCATCCCAAGCACAGCAAAATAATGAGAAATACAGTCATTTTGTTTAGAAAATATTGCATATTTTGCCTTTAAACAAGTTTCTTTTTTTATTTACAACAACACGAAAACACACAAACAATCAATTAACTGCACATTTAAATCAAATTTAAATGACAAATTCATATGAAGCACACACGTGTAAGCTAGAGACAGTAAAAGAAAATATAAACATGAATAAATTAATTCTTGTTTGTTGTTTTGGCAGATTATAATGTTCTGAAAACTGTATAATCACCCCCCTCCTCCACACACTAAACCATTTTACTTCTCACATGCAAGAAGGCTTTCTGTTAAGCACGCTCTCATACTAGATTACGCAACAGAGATATAATTACATCCAGTGTAATGGTGGGAGGGGGGAAAAAAACATAAGTACTGGCTTCGTCTTTTGAGGGCTGAATTGATGTGCTGCTTGTTATGTTACTTCCCTCAGCACCAATAGACTGTTACAGTTCAGGACCTTGGAGAGCTCTCAGCCAGCAGCAGCCACCTGTATCAATAAAGAGCTGCTGATTTATTTCTGTCATAAAATACTACAGCAAAATTATTTTAAGGGTATTGTAGGGGTTGTTTTACACCAGGAGCAGGGAATTTATAAAATAAAATAAAAATAAAATAAAATAGCAAACTTGTGGACATGTTGTTATGAATCCATTACTTACATCAGTCAGAACAGCTTGATCTGTGTGATTCCCCCTCTAAACATCTGCAGAGTCTCATTCCTCAGCCAGACTTTTGTATAATGTCTGGCTGAGGACCATAATGTATTTTACTGTTATCAAATAAAGATAACAGTAAAATAATTTACTCATAACTCTGAGGATACTGTTTGTATGTGGGTGTAATGTGGATCAATAGCACCATCTCCTGGAGACCAATGACACTCCCTATGGTGAGGAACCTAAACATTATTTGAACCTGATGAAAGCCTGCTGTAGCCAATAATGACAAAATATAGTTATCCTGACACAATGACAGGGTACAAGAAGTAGAAACATTAGAAAAAACGGTTCCAAAAGGGTTGTTCCTGAAGGGATTTTTTGAGAGGGTTTATAAGACAGGTTCCATTAAGGACTCTTTTCATCCAAAGAAAACCTTATTTCGAAGAGAGAGTTCTTCAAGATTATTGAAATCATGGGTGGTAAAATACGCTTTCTCAATTTAAACAGTGGTAATTGTATCATAGATTGATCAACTGGTTGATGACTACAATAAACAATCTATGGGATTCAATATTTTTTTGCCACATTCATAAAATGTGGCAAATGTGTTCTTTGTAGAACCCCTGGAAGTTGAGATGGTTATAGGTGAAACTCTTATAAAATGTATTTTTAAATCCCCCTGGGTGTGTTCTAGATGAAACCCTTGGAATATAAAAGGGTTCTTGATAAAACCTAGTGGGCTGGCTCCTGGAGGGAAGGTTCTGGAAAGAACCCTCAGAGAGGTTTCTGGTTAGAACCATTAAACTCAATCTATATTTTTTGCCTTATCTGTAGAATATGGGAATATGTTCTTTGCAGAAAACACGAAAGACAAGAGCGTTACAGCTGAAAGCCTTATAAAAATACTTTTGGATCCCCTGAGTGGGTTTGAGAAGAAACCCTTGGGATATAAAAGGGTTCTCAATAGAACACCCTGGGTGGGTTCCAAATAAAACTCCTTGAAATATAAAAGGGTTGTTGGTAAAAAACCCTTTTGGTGGGTTCTTGTTAGCATCCTCAGAAGGTGTAAAGGTTCTGGATAGAGCCTCCTGGAGAGAGGGGTCTGGGTGGAACCATTATGCCATTGAAGGGGTCTCGGAGGAAGCTTTCAAAGATGGTCCCAGGTATAATCCCAGCCATACATTTATAAAAGTTCTGCCAGAAAACATAAAGGGTTCTTCTACAGGTACAAGCCAAAGAACCCTTCATGGTTCTAGTTAAGCGCTTTTATTTTTATGAGTGGGCTTTGACATTTTACGATTGGCGGCTCATTTTAAAGATTTAGGGCTTTCTATTGGCAGAAACAGAATATAATAAAATATGTTTCATGAGTGTGTAATCACCTGAAAATAAGAATCGTTGTGTTTTCATTACTGTAGAAAACTGTTTACATTGAGGCTACAGAGGGAACGGGTTCTCCTCCATGGAGACAGTGGCACAGACCGGACAAAACAAACACTGGCTCTAGTTAGGGCCTTTTGTGTATTTTGCACATTTTGTGGCCACTGGTTTCTCCTTCACTCTTGGAAGGGGAGGGTGCTCGGTCCTCTGCAGCAGCTACTGGTTCGATTCCAGCCTGCGGCCCTTGGCTGCATATCATCCCCTCACTCTCTATTCCCATTCCTGTCTGCTTGTCAGCAGTCCCTAAAGACAAAAAGCCCAAATAAACTTTTAAAAAAATCATTAGTGTCTTTGCTGGTGCCTACTAGTTGTTTATTCCTTGAGCTGCTGAGCTGCTCTTCAGTGATACTCTGTCATAATGACCTGCGGGTTTCATGGCACTTCACGTTATGTAATATTATCAGAGTGAGACAGATGGCTCTTGGAAGCATTAATGCACGATGGCCTGGCTTTTTCTTAACATTGTTTTTTTTGGTTACTTATGAATGGCAGGTTTTTTACTATATTTACCACGAATTTGAGACATTTTTACGTTTATGAGCTCTCGACCAAGGATCTGAGGCCAAATTTATGGTAAAAATTGAGATTACAAAAGATCAACAATGAGTATTTTTAAATATGCAGAATTTTCTTCCAAAAACAGAACATTTTGTTCATGTTGTAGCTTTACCCCGTTGATTCACAGTCTCCTGTGTTGCACAGTTTTCCTGTGCGGACGCGCAGCAGCATCTGTGCCTTTAAGAGCATCTCTGACAGCATCCTCCTCCTGTCACGGACGCGCACACAGCAGCTCAATATTTGAGAATACAGCTTAGCTTTCTGCACACACATCTTCCTAAAGACACACCATAACATCACATAATTACATTTATCACCTTTATTTCTCCACTGGACATTGATGAATTTGCCTCAACGGTCGCCGTAGCGGTCCATCCGATCGTTATTGCTTTTATTTCCTTCCTCCCCGCATCCAAAGACTGATCTACGCTACAAGATGGCTGAGTTGAACCTGGGGAAGGGGCTGACTGCAGGGAAAGTGGCCAGCAACGTTCAGAAAAAGCTGACGAGAGCCCAAGAAAAGGTAAGAGCTGCTCGGTGAACATGTGGATGTGAGTGTGAGGGATGAATATTCAGGCCTACAAGCCGCGGAGCAGCAGCACCACTGCCGCATCCTCCGTCCAGGCGCAGTGTCGCATCACGACATCATAATAATACTGTGGGCAGGGATGGATGCTGTGTTTGGGGACGGGGATGGATGTCCACTTCAAATGCATCGCCCCTGTAGTCAATGTCACACAGCGGGCACGTTCATATTGCAGTGAGATATACTGTTAATATCATCTCTCATAATGAAGCCCATGACTGATGTGTTTCTGCCATTTTAAATCAACATCTGTGTGTCCAAGTGAGTGTTTCTCACATAAATGGTGACTGCAGAGACACCCTCTTGCATTTTACTGTGATAGTAATTAGCACCTATGCTGCAATATGTATAGGTGGTAGATATGAGGCCTAGTCTATGCGTCCATGCTCCTGCGTTGTGCATCGAATAAATGACAGGGGGCGCTATTTGGCTATCATAATTCATCGTGTTTCCCTGTAGGGTTTAAATGACAGGCAGACAGAAAACAGATACCCTGTAAACCCAGTGAGCATTATTTATATGTGAATGTCACTGCACTGACAACATGCATGAGTTTATATGGAAATCATCAGTAGCCTATATAATTATATTACACACATGTATTTATGTACAATCAGTTTGGCTTATGTTATTTATGTCATTAGATAACATTTTTAGCAGTGAATGCAAGGAATCTTATTTGATTCTGAACCTTAGAAGAAAGCGAGCGATCAAGGCAAGAAAACAGGTGAATGTTCACATGTGCAGTGAACTTGAGGGCAGTGGTTTCCAAACTGTGGTCTGAGGACCTCCAGGGGTCTGTGGCACTCTGCTGTGAAGTTTTCAGATTCATGCATTTAAAGCTACTACAAGGAATTTATAACTAGTTAAGAAACAGTGTTAGTTTAATACTAATGCCTCTATATGAGCTAGATTAACAAACACGACCATCCACGAGAAGATCGGCGATATCAGTGTAGTTATTCTTGATGCCTCACACCGGGTCAGTTCCTAAAAATCAAATGAAACAAGCCTGCGTTTACATTTTTCTCAGGCAAAGTCACAGTAAGTAGTACATTAGCCACTTAAAATGAAGCAGGAGGAAATTCTCATTGTCATAGTTTTATTTTTGATGTTATATTTAGTCGTTATGGCGGTGGAGACACTACTGCTTTTGTCCACAGGGACCTCCACAATCAAACAAATGTGTAAGTTCCTTGTAGTGGCTTTATCATGAGTAAAAGAAGTATATATTTGTTTCCCCAAAGGCTTCATAGTTCAACAGATAATTGTTAAATCTAAAATAGCTAAGAGACTATGTTCTTATCTAACAATCTTTAAATCTTCCACCAACTAGTCAAGCATGTGACACACACACGCCACCCATTAATGGTGTAAACTGGCTCTCTCTATGTTGGTATTCTGTGTCGACGTGGTGCAAATATTTTGAATATATATGTAATATCTTTCTAATATATTTTTCTCGTGTAGTCTTCCACAGAACTAAGTAGAGTTGCCAAAAAAAAAATTGTGTTACAAAAATGAGGCGGTCCTTGGTCTTGTAATAGGTCCTTGGCTGTGAAAAAATTGAGAACCACCGCTTTAGGAAATATGTCCTGTCCTGAGGGGAATCAGTTGCTAACTTTGTCCTTGGTTTTGTCACTGATGTTATCATTTGTTTGACCGACAGGTTCTTCAGAAGCTTGGCAAAGCCGATGAGACCAAAGATGTTGCCTTTGAGGAGGGAGTGATCAACTTCAACAAACAATACGTGAGTACAGTCCAGTGTATGGCACCGTGTTGCATGGCTGAGAGATTTTTTTTTTACAGTAATAAATTTTTCTGTTGAGCAGTTATTGCATAACAGTACAGCTTAAAACAAAACATAGCTCACCAGGTTTTTTGGTCAGATCATAGGAAAGCATGATATGGTAAAAGATATTGCGATTGCGATATGATTCACACTTAGTGGGAATGATCATTTCTGCAGGAAGAAAGTGTGGCTCCATGTGCATTTCTTTTTATTTTGATGTCCAAAAAATTATCACTTTATCATCACTGAAGAAAACGATTAAAATCACGATGGTGCGACATTTAGTTGGGGTCTGTACCAAACAAACATGTCTTCACACATTTTCCCTCATCAGAAAATATCAGCTCTGTGACTTGGATATTGCACTCGGCCTTATTGTGAGTTCGAGAGAGTTTACACTGGCTCAAATTGGCTGGCATTTGCTGGACATTTACTGTCTCACAAAGCTTGTAACACCTCTGTACGTGTCAGCTCAGATTGCCCTTTTTTTGTGTTCTGAGCCTCATGTTCTGTGCTTCACCCCCAGGCTGAAGGCAGCAAACTGCAAAGGGACCTGAGGGCATACCTGGAGGCAGTGAAAGGTGTCACACACACAGGCTCACACAGATTCACATTGCTGTATACACAAATACACACACACACACAATTTGCATGCACCAATCTATCATACATGTAGACACACAATCATGCGTGTACCTTAACCTGCAAGTAACGTTCCCCTAATGCAGAATATGTGTTTGTCCTCAGCCATGCACGAGTCCTCCAAGAACGTGCAGGCGTGTTTGGCTGACATGTACGAGCCGGAGTGGTACGGCAAGAACGAAGTGGATTCCATTGTGGAGGTCAGAAACACTTGAGTGAATGTGTTTAAAATGAATGTGTGAGAGTGTGATGACAAGCTGCTTTCCATATGTCAAAACCACTTCATTTTATTGTATATTAGTTGATTGGGTGTGTGTTTGGCTCCTGATTAGCTTATGCGTCACAGCAGCTATTTTTCCTCGGGTAGGCACAGCTGTGTGGGATTGTGTTCTGTGCATTTTCTGCTGTTCCTCTTGACAGCAAAATTATACGTTAGCGTGTCTTGTGAGGCTCGTTAAATTTCCTACGACTTCATTAAGTTTATTCTTGAAGTGACTTTTAGATTAATGGTTCTTATCTGACTAAACAACTGGCTGCAACACGCTGGCTTCAATAAAATACTGCTATCAGTTAAAAGGGGTTTCAGTTTATTTTTACACAGAACTCAAGCCAAGATGTAGCAGCGGAGCTACTGGAATTAACTCTGAAGTGATGGAGAAACTCCATCCAGGAACTCCATACTATTGCAATAAAACACGCCGTCTTATTTAATCTCTGACACTGTGTGATTTTGTGTGATCCTGTTACGTTCATCCACGCTGCAGGACTGTGATGTGCTGTGGACCGACTACCACCAAAAGTTGGTCGATCATGCTCTCATCTCCATGGATACCTACCTGGGCCAGTTCCCTGATATTAAGGTAAGCTGTGAGGTCATAGAGACATGCTGCAGTGACAGCCACATCATACTGTTTTAAGAGCACAACTTTCAGCTGGATGACTGGATAAAGAATATATGCAGGGGACTGGAGGATTTTCATGGATTTATCTTTTACATTTTTGCACAGATGGGTGAATGGCGATTCCTGTGAAATACATCTTATTTTCCAGATTCTACCTAACTACTTGTTTAACTTACTTTTATGTTTTGTTTTACCTCAGATGCAGAGGTTCACAGATTTTGTACAGCCACCGAGTAACGTGCTTAATCAAATAGTTATCACGCAGCCGTCCATACAGGTTGCGAAGGCATTTCAGTGTTTTTCCCTAAATTATTTCATCACAAACTACTTAAAGTGACTTGTTTTATTACTATACAAGATGTGTCCCCAGTGTCACATTTATGAGTTGGTGTTAAAAATGGTGACACAAAGGGCTTCACAGGGCATTTAAACTTCAGCTCTTCGGTCACATTTTTAAGGGGCTCAATGCGCTTGAAGCCTCATGAAACTTGGCACACTCATGAGTCTGGTTAAAATTTCTTCTGATGCAGGCTGAGGTGATGGCTGTGGCTAAATGGCTTGACCACGCGGCCTTAACAGCAGCACCTTGAGCACATTTCACCTACATTAAGTGGTCATTTCTGGCATAAAAATTGTGTATATTAAGTTTGTATGAATTGTGATTTTAGCTAACATGTGCAGTTCTAATTTTGGCAACCTCTGAGCAGACAAAGCCTTCTATGGTGGGCCTGGACCCTCGGGAAGAAACCAGTGAACAAGGGGATGTGAAACACATTAAAACATAGGGGATGTTCAGTATAGTCACTGTTTATTTTTATGCTAATCGTTGGTATACAGTTATTGGCATGCACCTCGATGCCTGTCTGGACTGTGATGATAGTTATGATGGCGCTACAAATCTAAGACTATTGATGTTTTTGTCTGATGTGCTTTTAATATACGTTTAACGTGTCTTTATGTTTTTTGCTGTAGCACAAATTGTCACTTAAAAGGCATTAAAGTTTTCAAAGTCTATGATTTGTTCGCAAAGGAAAATAAGTTTATGTTTGAATGAAAACTGAGTAATTCCCTGCAGGTGGATAAACTGAATAACATAAAAGTTGTTCTCCTCTTTTCTTTTGTTCAGGCACGTATTGCTAAGAGGGACAGGAAGCTGGTTGATTATGACAGCGCCAGGCACAACTATGCCACCACACACAAGACTAAGAAAAAGGATGGAGGCATTAAAATCACCAAGGTAAAACAAAAACACAGTATTTGTTGCATTGCTGTAACATTCATCAAATTTGACAGCCTTTAACAAATGAACTGTGTCTCTGCATCTGTCTTCCAGCCGTCCTCCTTGTTGGAAAGAGCCACTCCAGGCTGGGCTCAGGGGATCTTGTCTGCACACAATGTTGCCCAGAGCAGTCTGTCCAGGAGCCAGGTACACGATAGTCTTACTGCACTTCTTGCAAGGTCTGCTGACTGTGAAGCAATGATAAGGGGTGTCCTGAGAGCCCAGCAGCCAAAGACACATGAGATGTGACAGGGAGGGCGTCAGTTTGAATTTGTTTTTGCATGTCATTGCGCTCTTTTTGTGCCTGTGTTGCCTGTCACTTTGTATATCTAATGGAGGCAAAATGAAAATGACAAGACAAGTGTAGCCAAACCATGTTGAAGCATGTAATTTATCAACCAAACGTCAAACACACACCCCTAACGCTTTGATGCCGATACATCGTGTGTGTGTGTTTCAGGCCGAGGAAGAGTTGGAGAGAGCCCAGAAGGTGTTTGAGGAGATTAATATTGACTTGCAAGAGGAGTTACCTTCACTCTGGAACAGGTGTGTATGTGTGCGTGAAACTGATTTTCCCGTTGATGGATGGGTGCTATAATTAGTTTTCGCTTCCATCTGTGCCGCATTTACCCTCGCAGGATATTAAACAAAGTTAGGCCAATAATGCAGTCAATACTGTCTTTTTCTCTCTTTTCTCTCTGCTTTCCAGTCGTGTTGGGTTTTACGTCAGCACCTTCCAGAGTTTGGCTGGTTTTGAGGAGAAGTTTCACAAGGAAATGAGCCGGGTAAGACTTGTGTACAGACCTCCATTAAAGTGATAGTTTGGATTATTTGATATGGGGTTGTATGAGGTACTTATACTCAGTGTAGTGGCTACAATAGATGGTGGTCGGCAACCCAATTGAGCTAAATAATGTACTGTTTGTACTAGGGTCAGCAGTGAAAATGTCAGTTTAACTGCACACTGTATGTAGAATATTTTCACAGCTTTGTTTTGCCATCAAACAGCTTTTTCTAGCAAGAAACTGTCATTATATAAGCCAATTATTGTTCTCTCTTGCTCAACCAGACACCACTGGTGAAATCACGAATTTTTATCTTGCAGAACATGAGAGGTACTCGTCTCCGTCTTCCTGTTTCTTTTCCTGTTTGTTTGTGTTATTGAGTGACTTTGCTGAATCCAAATTAAGTAGCACAGTAACACAAACTAACAGAATGAATGAAACAGTTGTAGACCAGAAACTGCTGTATTCTGCAAAGTAAAATAGCTGATTTCACCTATGGAGTTTGGTTGGTTTAAAGAGAGCGATATTTGCTTATATCATGGCAGTTTCCTGTCAGAAAAGAATTGTCACGGCAAAGAAAAGCAGGTGAAAACATCCTAAATATAGTGTACACTTAAAATCAGTCGATTTTTTTTAGGCGGCCTTTACTGTAGGTAGTACACTGACTATTGAGAAATACCTCTACAACTCAACTTCAAATAATCTGAACTATTCCTTAAATGCTGAATTTAGATAAAGACCAGACAAAACAAATTGACAGAGTAGATCAGATAACCGTTGATGGAAAATGTCAACAATGCCAGTTTTGATTACATCAGCGAGGGCTGCAACTAAATCAAAAAATGTCAACTTGCTGCCCTTTAGCGCTGTTTTTGAAACCCAATAAAAGTCTGTTTGGGTTCATTTCTTATTTTTTCCCCTCTGTAAAACAAAAGTAGGACATGAGTTTTTAACTACAATGAGATTATCCTCTGTACTTACTGCCTTAGCTTGAGAGTTGTAAATACTGTCTCTCTGAATTTGAACACACAGTGCATGAAGAACACGAAATACGAAGTAATGATTGTGCCAGAACAGTTTAGGATCAGGATGATTCATCAGTGGAAACAGATAAAGATGGTCTGTTGTTAAAATCAAGGTTTTAGGTGAATGATGTAACCCTGCTGGTGTTGGGTATAATAATATCTAAAACCCCGTCTTTCCCCCTCTGCAGTTGGATCAGGATTTGTATGACGTCCTGGAGAAATTGGAGCGAACAGACACAAGCAGGTTAGTGAGCAATGATTCATTATGTAAACTGTCTCAAAGCGAGACTTTCTGCTCCGGAGAGCCTTATTAAAGCCTGTGTAGCTTATTAGTCATTTGACTATTCAAGAATAAGTTTGAATGCATATTATTTTAATATCAAAGATTTTGATTGTGATTAGAGTGAATTATCAAGATATCTTTCAGCCAAGACGCATCAATTGAAATAATGAGCAGTATAAATAGGTGACAGTGATTAAAGGGATAATTAGGATTATGTGAAGTGGGGTTGTATGAGGTTCTTATTGATAGTTAGTGTTTTGCCCATAGTAAATGCCGGTTAATGTCCCCAGTTTGAAGAAGCAGAGAGGAGTACCAGCTAAGCTATAAATATATTTTGCCGCTGACCCTGCTGTTGACAGGGTCAGCGGCACTGAGCCACTTAAAAACAGCCCATTTAAAAAAAATCAATATCAGTTTAAGTGTACATTATATTTATATTTTGCCATAGACAGCCTTTTGTTATGAGACACTGCCGTTATCATGAGCAAAATATCACTTTATCTTGCTCGACCAAACTCCATTGGCAAAATCAACTATTTTACTCTGCAGAACACATGAGTTTCTGGTCTACTGCTGCCTTGATATGTTAGTGTGTTTGCATTGTTGTGCGACTTTGGTGAGCCCAAACTGAACCTTGTAAAACACCAAAGTCACACAGTAACACAAACCAGTCGATCAAGGTAGCATTTGATCAGCAACGTCTGTCTGTAAAATTCCTTATTTTGACAATGGAGTTTGGTTGGTTTGGAGAGAGTGATATTTGGCTTGTATATGTAGTGAAAATATTTTAAATGTAGCAAACGGTTAAACTGATGTTGATTTTTTAAAGTGATTTTTTTAGGGGCTCACTGCTGACGCTGTCCAGAGCAATACATTGATTAGCTTCTTACACTGGTACTCCTGCTGCTTCTCCAAACTCAGGCTGTGCCGATCACCTTCCACTGTAGCAATGCACTGACAATGGATAATTACGTTGTACAGCCCTACATCAAATAATCTGAACTATGCCTTTACTTTCCACTCAGTTGAAAAACAGTAATCTCAGGTTTTAGGTTTTCTAAAAAAATCCTCTAGCCTACCTGAACACAGCTTTTTGTGTGAAATCCTGGAAGCGCTGAGCCCCATCGATCACTCACTGTGATTGGTCATTTTAGTCGCTATGTTGTATGTGTATGGCTCCTTCTAGACTTGTGAAAAAAAAAAAATCAGAAATGTTTGCAAATATTTGAGCCCATGAGAGCACATAATTCATGTCTGATGAAAGCAGAGTGCTGCATCAGAAGGGGCGAGGTTATTTTGAACAAACTCATTTATTTTCCCCTTTAGTGAGTTTGCTGTAAGCCAAGCAGTAAAAGTCTCAAAACTTTTTTTTTAAATTATTTAAATTTGTAAGGCCACAGATGTTATTAACCTTCACAAAAGCAGCATCTTTCACTGCCATCACAACATGTAGTATCTTTAGATTGACTACAGACATGCCATGTATGACGGTGTATTTTGCATCATACATTTCTTAATGTACACCACTGACCATACTTGCTACACTCACATATCATATATTGTTTGATTCAGCACAGTCAGGCCTTCCCAGCAAACCCTGTCGGGTGTCTTTGGGACTATTTTGGCCAAAGCTGCCTAAAATTAAATGAATAAATTCATCATAGAACTTCATTTCTGCTTACTGTGCTTTTGTTTGTATTACTGTATTTCCTTAATGCATCAAGATATTCACATTCTGTTTGTTAAACATGTAGAGGAACCTCTTGCCCACTGTCACACCAAATCTGGGCTCAATCAGAGCTTGCATTATGAAATTATATGAGTTTAGGTGTATCGTCTTCCATTCAGCCTGGTTTATTTTGCACTTCTTTTATATATGCGGTGTCACAGTATCTGTCAATTTATTGACTTTTGCAGAAAAATATTTATTATATGATAAGAATTCATTTTATATGCAGGAAACCTTAGAGACAAAGTTGAATAAAACATTATTGTGCTTTTCTACCTCTGGTAGGGGTATCTATTTTAGTACCTTCCAACAAATTAAGAAGTGGTCTACTCAGTGCTTTATGTATTCAGAAAGCTCCAGAAATACTTTTAAAGGGGCAGTTCACCCTAAAAAAAAAAACAAAAAAACCCCCATATTCTTTATTCTTCCTCTTACGTGCAGTTCTAGTTATCCATCTAAATTGTTTTGGTGTGAGTTGCAGAGGTTTGGAGATACTGGCCATTGAGATGTCTGCCTTCTCTCCAATATAACAGGACTAGATGGCACACAGCTTGTGGTGCTCAAAGGACCAAAACATAAATTTGAAAAACTCTACAGCAGCAGTGTCTCCAGAAATCATGACCCGGTCACTTTAGATAATCCGCAGACCTTTTTGTGAGCAGTTGCATGTACAAACTACTTTTGTCTAAGTTCGATTTGATTCTACTGGAGAAAGAAAGCAGTTCCTACATGCAACTGCTCACAACAAGGTGTTCGGATTATCGGGTCTCAGCAACTCACACCAAAAAAATCTAGATGGATGAACAGCACTACAAGCGAGATGAAAAATATGTATTTTGATATCGGGGTGAACTGTCCCTTTAATTATTAATTATTATTTAATTATTATAACAGCTAAGAAAGTTCCTGTGGCATCTGGAATACTCTTGAAGGATAAATGGTGGAGAGATGCACATGAGAGTTTTGTGATCCTGACATATCCATCTGGTTATTTCAGATTTGCTGACTTAACTTCCTGATCTTTCTATTTCTTCTGTATCTGAAAAATATGAAACTCTGGGTTAAACACCACATATCAAAAACATTTTAAGCTACAGAAATAGTCAAACAAACATGCATTAACCTGGAGCCAACCCTGAACCCCCCTCCTTACAGAAAGACAGGTAAAAGCGGCGCCTCATCGTCAGGAACAAATAGGAGGTAACCAGCAGCAACTGTGGTAACCATGGTGACACAACTCTTGTCTGTCTGTCCAACTGACGTGTCTGTCCAGCTATCTGTCTGTCAGTCAGTCTGCAGCCTTGGGAGGTCTAAGGGAGAAGTAGTGCTTGGTTGTGCAAGTGAATTCGTAGACTCACTGATCGGAGAGTTGAGCGCCCAGAGCTGCAGATATATAAGAGCTGAGCAAACCTGTATGTTTAACGCTGCACCAGGCAACACTGTTACATAACAGTACAGCCCAAATCATGAGGTACGCAGCATCTCATCTCCTACCAGCTGAGACTTGATGAATAACATTAACTGATAAAGTGTTTGCCTAGAATATGCCAGTTTTCAGTTTGAAGCAGGAAGTGTATTTTCCATGTTAGATCTTTTAAAACTTGTCCCTCTAGTATCTTCTTGTAAACACACAGTCAGCGTGCAGGGTTAGACTTGGCTGGATGAGTAATCCACTACGAGGTCACAGGGGATAAATGAGTTGGCCCCTTTCAACACCCCAGTTACTCCCCTTCTCTGCATAATTTGTTCAGTTTTTCTGCAGTTGCTGTGTGGTGACTGTACTAAACAAATTAATTTAGACATATGCAACACAGAAGCGCAAAGTAGATATGGTAAGGGTCTTAAATCTGGGTCAAGCCAAAGCCTCAAGATCGGATAAGCAGGACCCACCTTAGGGCCCTTGTTATGTCAGTTGATTGCGCTAATGCTGCATTTTCCAGACAAATAACAAACATTTTAACAAATAACTGCTGACGCACAGTTAGCCTGGAGCTTCTGGGACACCAGTTGACCCCTCCCAAGTCCCACCCCTTTTGGAACCTCAGTCGATTTTCTGCTTCTCTTTTCTTTTTTATTTAAGATTATGTTTCTTTATTTTGATAGCGACAGCTGAAGATATGACAGGAAAGGGGGCAGAGAGAGGGGATGACATGCAGCATATGGGACGCCGACCAGAGTCAAACTGGCGGCTGCTGCAGGGGACTAATAGCCTCAGTACATGAGGTGCATGCTCTGCCAACTGAGCTACAGGAGCGCCCCAAGGCTTGCCAATGTTGAATAGAAAAAAAGATTTTGAAGAAGGTTAAAACATGTTGCTGGGGGACTCTGTAAAAGTGACATATATATAGCCACATCTTAAATTAGCTAATGTTAACAAAACAATAGCTAACTAGCTAGGTAATCCACACCAATTGTTGGCTATCAGCTAGTGTTTTATGATTTGTGATTTTTTTCCAGGATTGTGAAGGCATAAAATGCCCTATTCTGCTTCTGATTGGCTTACCCGATGTTCTTACTCTACCCTGTCCAGTCACACACCTCATGCCTAAACCTACCATAAACCTACCCAACCCAAACGACCAAAACCAATGAAGACTTCGCCATCCTGGGGTCAAAAAAGGCATTCAGGAAAAGAGAAAGTTGGACGAGGTTCCGCCGGGTGTCAAGCTTGCTCAACTGTTGGAGCGCAGAGCAAAAAGGGATGGGACTTAGCAAGTCAATCGTCCACTTTCATGTCTTCCTTGAGTTTTTAAAGAGTTACTTCTTACACATACAAAATTGCCCGGTCCAGCAATAAGTTACAGGTTTTCAGCCCTTAAAATATCTGAAGATCTTTGGCTGCTTTTGAATGCCTCTATCACTGCTCGCTTGTTAGGATTTACTAGAGGCACAGATGAAGCCTGCTTGCATGGGATAGAGGGAGGAAGAGAAGAGGAATGGAAGGAAGAGAGGCTCACTTTTCTTGCATGACAGCTCTTGCAATGACAACCTCCGCTTGGACTCTTGTAGAGCATGCCTTGTAACTTGTGGTAGCTTTTAGCTGCTCTTCTTTAACCTTTGCTGGATCTTTCTCCCACATGGTTTGCCATCTGTGTTACTTTCTCTGTAATGGGTCTGTGTTGTCTCTTTTTGCCCTCCATCTCTCCTTCTCTCATTCACTCAGTGGAAAAGAAGCATCTAACCACACTCTCAGGCCAGGAGGACCACCGCCAATCCCCAAATCTCCATCCAAGGTACACACACACACACACACACACACACACACACACACTAAGGCTGTCTCTTTTTTCAGAGGTGTATTATGTTGTGTCACTGAATTATATCACCATGTAGGTATGACTAATAACATAATGATGGCTGCATTTCATGTGATTACACTGGAAAAATAAACTATTAGTTTTAACATAAAAAAGTGTCTGGGCTGCCTAAAAATTTAAGTTCATTGAGTTGTGAAGAACAAGTTGAGGTTATTTTGTCATGATTTAAAATAAATAAATGTTTGCCGTCAAATAAACTCGATTAATTCAGATATTAAGTTAAACCAAAAACTCTTGAGTCTGTTATAAAGTTTGTACATGAGTTAGTTTCTTAGTTAACAACAAAGACCAAAGTTTATTTCCATGTGTAATATTTTATATTTTATTTTATTATATTTAGTTTATTATTATATGATATAGACAACTTCTGTGAAATGTCAGAAAAGTCTAAAATTCAAAGATATTAAGTTTAATATAATAATAAACAAAGAAAACTGTTAAACCTTCATATTTTAGAGGCTGAAAACAGCATTTTCTGCCATTTTTGCTTAAAAAATACCAGTGTCTAGTATTAAAAATAGTTTACAGTTTAATTCTTGCAGGCAGTTGTTATTGTTGAGTCCTGAATCCAGTATCATAAATGTTCCATGAAATTCCAGTATGATTTTTTACAGTGTAGTACAGTTGTCTGTCTTTGTTCAAATATTTTTTGCCTGTTTTCATTCTAATATAATGCTGTCATCTAATAAGATGATAGTACATATGAAACTTTTTAATTTTGAAAAACAACTCCAAATTAAAAAGTTTTCCAAACTGCAGATGAAAAAAAGTAATTCTCATATTAATTCTTTGTGCAAAATTCAACCACAGAACACAGAATTAAAATCCAGAGCCGTATTTCTCTCTCTCTGTCACAGCTAAAGCCAGCAGTGCCTCCTCCACCTAAGGTGACCCCGTCTAAGGAGTTGAAAACAGAGAACATCATCAACCTGTTTGATGCTGCAGCCACTCCTGATATCAGCGTCACCTCCCCTACAGAGGTTAGTGAGCAGCTGCTGTCGACAAACAGCTGCAGCCCTTTAACTTTCCACTCTTCTGCACAGGTCAACTTCTATTCTATTCTATTCTATTCTATTCTATTCTATTCTATTCTATTCTATTCATTCTATTCTATTCCTCTTTTTTTCTGTCCTGTTCCTTTCCTTCTCTGTTGCGCCCAGTCAGCCAATGAGCCCTCCTATCCCTGTTGTTATCAGTTTGCCAGTCCTGCAGTGAGCAGCCTGTTGGACATGGACCTGGACTCTTTCAGTGCAGCAACCAAAGCGCCCGCGGTCACACAGGTGGATGATTCATGGCATGAACATATAGATCGTAGAGACCCTCCACTGCAAGAAATGCCAAGCTTCACAAGAGATTTTATATTTGATTCAGAAAGGTTTTAATGTCATTTCACGATATTTAAGTCCAAGAGAACGTCACCATCAGTTTATAATGTCTGATGTATCCAGATGACAGTGCAGTTGTTAGACTTTTAATATATAGAAACAAACTTGGTAAAATAAATGCCAGAAATTTTAAGTTTAATTAACTTGAATAAATAAAACTTACAGTGATTTTTACAGTGTAATTTAATCAATTATGTTTATCCTGCTATGACAAGCCAAAATGTTTGCTGAGGAAAAATCAATTTATTTTGTGTGAATATTTTCAGAAGTCTGGATGCAAATTGAAATCCCTTGATAAGCTTGGCATAGTTTGAGGTGTTACCTGCTCTGCTTCTTTCCAACTTACCAAACGAGAGGCGGATGATGGCATGATGATCTGTAGAAACCTGCTTCTAGTGACTCCACTTCTTCCTGCTTCGGCACTGTCCACAGATCACTCATGGCATGAACTGTAGACTGAAGCCCTGCTCTGCTCTGACTTCTTTCTCTTCAGAACTGCACAGCAGAATGCAGTTTAGACACTGGATTTAGCCAACATGAGTCGTACTTACTTTATCTGAGCGCACAGTTTAGTATCCTGAAAGTTGCTCACATTACTTGGAAGGTGAGATAAAATAAGTACGTGACTCATTCAGAATGTTTTCAGCTGCTGTTTGATCCAGGTCTGCTACCCAGTGCAGCATTCCAATACCTGACAGTTGTGAATGGCATGTAGCCTACTGTATGCCTTGGTCCAGTTAATACTGTAGGTACCAGAGCCATTATTATTATTTTTTTATATATATTTTTTTATTTTTACACAACCACATAACAATACAAGACAGTACAAGATTCACTAACAAGACCGCATCATATGTTCAGCATGAAAGTGTTTTATTTGGAACTGCAAAGGGAATCAGGAAGAATGGGATGTCTGGATCGAGTAGATGAGGGATGATAGGGGTCGAGGGGAAGGGAGGTTAGCTGCTGGGCTGAGCAGCTGGTAACCTGAGGGTCAAGACTCAGATGGGGGAAATGTCTCGGCCAGCTCCAGCATTGTCCCCCTTGGTTCCTATGGAAGAAAGAGAGAAGTGCGAGATAATGGCTCATAACAGAAATATGCACAGGTGATTGGAATGAGGAGGTGTGGATGTCTGATTAGCAGGACGCAGGTGGTTGGATTTGTGGGAGATACAGGTGTTTTGAATTAGCGAAGCAGGTGATAGTGATCGGCTGAGGGTGGTGTGGTCTAGTTCCTGAACTTCAGTTTTAAACTACATAAACTGAAAAATGGGAAATTAAGGGGGTAGTAGATTTCGCCCCCCACATAAGGTCAGTTTCTAGTGTCACAGGAAGCCTGTGGACTTACTGATTATTAGTGATATTTAAACCTACACTTAGTGTGATTTCAAGACTCCATGATGACTGGTGACATGGTGCCTGCAGCACATTTCAAAAAAGATGGGACAGAGGCAACAAAAAATTGTGGAATGCTTAAAAAACACCTTGTTTGGAACATACAGGTTAATTGCAGGTGAGAGTATCATGATTAGGTATGAAAGGGACATCTTCATAAGGTTGTTCATAAGCATGGATGGGATGAAGTTCCCCACTTTGTGAAAAACTACGTGACCAACAGTTTAAGAACGTTTCTCAACAGATTAATTTCAAGGAATTTAGGGAGGCCCATGGCATCATGGGTAACTGTCACATCTGTGAAGGCCTCATTGATGCTCAAAGGTACATACAGGTTTTGGAGCAACATATGCGCAGAGATGCCCCGACAATACGGGTAGATTGAAAACTTTGAAAAATCTAAGTAATTATTATTTCATATCGCAAAATACTTTTAAAAAAATCTGCCAGTCGTCCTCACTTGCCTCAGTGCAAAAGTCTAAGGCTGCCCCCTGATAGTCAAAGACTCAAATCATTAGTCTGAGACTTTTTTTCCTTTGTCAGTCAGTGTGCATTACAGTGACAGGATAAAACCAAAAGATGCTCACAAAAATGCACAGGGAGAACATTTCAGTGAAAAGGTAAGGGAAATCAGTTTCTGTTTTTATATTAGCCTGCACACTGATTCAAAAAATCCTTGTGGCAACATGCGTTGGTGGTTAATTGGTGAGACAGGATGAAACAAGTGATTGGTTTCAGCTTTTGTTTGTGAGCTGTGTCATTGTATACAGTGCAGTGCAACAGCATGGCAGGCTATAAACCTGATGCACTGAGTCTCAAAATCACCACAAACCACAAAACTAACTGCAGGAGCATGGAGGGCAGGTGATGCTGGACAGCTGCTGCAACGTTACTGCAGCCCGTGGGCTGCATACCTGAACTAACACTTTTACTTTCTCTGACTGTGTGAAAATCTGATGTTTTCACATCATAGATTAGTCTCACTGGTATAACATACTCCTGTAGGCAGATATAAAAGTTTAGTGTGGCGCACTGAACTGGAAAAAAGAACAAATCGTCAAATATTCATATTATACGGCCAAATCTAATTCAACTGAAGAAATTCTTAGGGTCACTTGTTTCAAGATACTTTGATACAAGACAAATTTTGCATTGTTAAGTGGGATTTTGTGGATTCTGAAAGAAAACGATTGAAATCAGCTCTGGAGACTGGAGATTGCAAAATTAAAGCTGGGGTAGGCAGTTTATTTTTGGTGTAACTGGGCAAAAGTTCCATAGTAACCTTTAAGCTTAATGTGATTCAAGTGGTCTGAGACTAAGAAACTAGACTTATGCTCCTTCTCTTGGCTCTGTTTACAGGCTTTAGCAAATCTACCCCATGAGGGGAGACTTTGGCCAGTTACAGGTCATGAAATAGTTGATTGTTGAGTCTCATTCCCAAAACAGCAAGTAAAGAGGCAAGTGTTTGACAACCTGGGAATGAGACTCAGCAATCTATAAAACTAAGAATAAACTATATTCCTCCAGAATTACTTACTCCACTTTAAAAAAAAAGAAATTAAAGTGAACTTCATTTGCAGTTGTCCTCCATTCCACTCACTCTGTGGGTGACTAACGTGTTCAATAAAAATATGCCAGTGGCCACCTCTTCAGACTTACATCACTCAGTACTTCTGACTTCACCTCGTGTTGCCTGTACTCTTGTTCTGCTGGAGATCTACTGCTGTGGGCTTGTGGGTTTAGAGCATGGGGCCTGCCACTTGAAATTTCTTACTGAATGCACCGGGCATAAACAAGAGCTTTGTAGAGAGTTTGGTCTGTCTGCTCACTCAGTTGCTTCCTCTGTTTTCCACAGCCTGCAAACTGGGACTCATGGGTAAGCATATCACCCTCATGTTAATATATTTGTTTTAATTTGCAAAAATATATAAATAGCATTATGATCATCATCTTCATCAGCATATTCTTATTTGTATTCATGGTAACCAACAATTCATCTGTCATTGTTTACATTTACTACTTACGCAGCCATTATACAAGCCCCACTCACACTATGTTTGAAAGTCCTGCAGGATGCATGCTGGGCTTGCTGTGTATGGACTTCTATAATGGCCGTCTCTGTTTATAAACTATCTCTTTCATTTGTCCGTCCCAAATCTGTTTGTGCTTTGTCTTTGTGTCTGCAGTGCTTGATGTGGTAACACTAAACACTGAAGAGATTGTTCTACAGCACAAATAGAACTTGGGAATGAGTGTGGGTCAATTCAGTTTCAAATGGACATTTTACACAGTTAGGTGTATTGAATCAATATAAATGGTGTCTGATGTGCAGTTCTCTCTCTCTCAGTCTTTTTTGCAATATATTTGTGGAATGTACAATATGATATAGACCCTTTTCGGGTGTGGACGTCATGATTATATCACGGTATTTAGCTGAAGGCAAAATGAAGGCAAACACAGAGAAGTGGGCCACATAATCCAGCTAAAATGTCACATTTCTATGTTGTTGGGTGCCAAAATCAAAGTAGTAATGACTCAAATTTGAAGTTTTATTGCACCCCAGCTGCCACTGCCTGTCCAAAAAAACACAAACAAACAAACAAACAAAAAGAAACCCAGAAGACAACTATTGTTAAACGTGAAAAGACGAAAGCTGGGAGATGTGTGTGATCTGTGGCAAAATAAAAAAAATGAAACTCACAAAATGTCAAGATTAGAAATATTCTCAATCCTGTTTTCAATATGAAGCAAAAGAATACAACAGGGCACCTTTTGAATTCCAGTTTCTCTCTTTTACTGAACTAAGACAGGCTTTAATTGCCTTGTTAACTCTGCTAAGCACACTTTATTTAGACCTGACAGACAGAAACAAAATAAAACTCACCAAAACTGTCTTTTCCAGTCTTTCCACAGTTCCAGCAATCACCAACTCTGGTTTGGTCAAAATAAATCCTTAATTCACCGTGTCAGATGTTAAAATAGGCTGTCTCTGCAGGATGTTTTCCTCTCACTTGTCCTCCTGGTTCAGTGCAACGTACTCCGGCCAAGTGCACTGTCCAGAGCTGGAGCAGCGCCTGCCACTCTGCAGACCATTAAATTAGCAAAATAAAATAACAAAAATTGCCCAAACAACTGGTAATGGTCGATATATTCATCCAATCCCCCAGCTCTATGGCAATTATAACACTTGTCCTGGAATGTGAGATATGTGCATATTCAGAGGAGCTCGTATTTTCTTCAGCCATTGTTAAGAAACAAGCCAACAAAACTTGCTAGCTAGTGTTAGCTACTAATATGGTTACAGAATAGTTTTGCCTCCACCTAAATCTCTCCCACAAAAAAATTATAATGTATACCTTTGACATAAATAAAAGATGGATGACCGTCTCTACTTCCTCCCACTGTACGAAACTGAAGCCAAAATATCCTAGATACAACCACTGCCATCTTGCACTGGTGATGCCATAGTCTGCGCAGTATTGGCCAGAGTTGGAGTTGTGCTTCGAGTTCCTGCCCATACAACGATGAGCAGAGCTCAGCTGTCAATTGTGGCATGAAATTTTGATGTTTTAGTTTGACCCATGTCCCACTTACGAACATTGGGGAGGCAGGATTTATGCCCTGTACTGCAGCCAGCCACTAGGGGGCGAAGAAGATGCTTTGGCTTCACTTTTAGAGGTCTTTCATGTTGTCCTTTTTTATATATACAGTCTATGATGTTTACCAACAGAAAAGGGGTCAAAACAGCACATTTCAGATCCAAAAACTTATAAAGGATTGCTCGTAAGACACCACTAAAATCCACAAAAGGTACCAAATGCAGACACTCTTGTAGCATGAATTTAATTATTAATATAAATTAAAAATCACATCTGTGTGAAATGATTTGAAACTGAATTAACCTCCTTTCTTTCTGTTTCCTCTTGTCTCCCTGTATGTTCACATGTTGCACTGACAGAACATGTAGTCTTTACATGCTAGCTACATGCTCCATGTGACACACAGGGAACAGTTTTGTTCTTAAAGTTGAGTGACGTTGCTCATGTTTTCAGTGGATTGCTTCATAGACATGAGACTGTAGCGACTTAGTGGGCAACTTCACAAGGCCTTGCTTGCAACTTGGCATTCTGACCATTAACTAACCCCTTTGTTCATCCCTGTCACTGTAAGAGAGATGTGTCACAACAATCATACAGTTCTGCTGTATTAGAGCTTGAGGCAAAGCAGCGATAGCTCAGAAAGGAACGACACCTCTACTCTTACAAAGCTTCCTTCCTCTTTCTCCATCTGAACATAGCCGTGGGAATAGAAACCATGCTTGCAAGCTACACACAGAAGATCCAACATCTATTTTCTGATGGGAAAAGGCTGACAGTTTTTGCGTTTCTGCCTTCCGCTGCCACCCTTCCTTATCTTCATCTGTCTTTTGTTTTACTCTGAACCTTCTCTGTAAAGGTTTACCCTTCTACATCAATCTTCTTGGGTCTCATGATGATGATGATGATGATGTTGATGATGGTGATGATGATGACTTGCTGACATCTGCCGCTGAATTCCTCACATTGATGTCCATAGCCTTTGTCATGGCCCCGGCTGTCTCTGCTCATATGTTGCAAAACTGCTCAGTTTTCCCTAAAATTTGATATTAAGTTTGACCTAAAAATATTTTGTGCCAACTCCCCAAATCCCCCAAAAGGCCATTTTCATGGCTTTCTAGGTTTTAGCCCTTTTATTTATCGGGCTTTTTTTTTTTTTTTACATCACTGCCAACCATTTTCAAATGGCTGTAAAGCTGAATTTTGGCACAGGGGTGCTTTGAGTGAAATGACCCTAACCCTAACCCTAACCCTAATGCCATGCTAACATGCTTACAGTGACAATGCTAACACGCCGATGATCAGCGGGTATAATATTTACTTTGCTTACTGTCTTGGTTTCGTGTAATGGCCTGCTAATTTTTGATAATTGGCACAAAATTAGGACCAAAGTAGGAAAGGGAATGTAATATTACAGATACTAGATCAGAAACTTAAGTACAATATTGACATGATGATGGTCTGCAAAATTGCTTCTGAGCGTGCTGAAGGTCTGTACCAATTTCCAATGCAATCCATCCAGTAGTGACTGAGATATTTTAGTCTGGACCAAAGTGTCGGTTAGGGCTGCCCCTGACAAAAGATTTTATCACTCGACTAATAGTCGTCAGTTCAAGCCGTTGACATAAACATAGATGGACGCCACTTCCTGCAATGGTACAAAACTGAAGCCAAAATATCCCAGTTTGCACAATAGTGATCAGTGTTTGAACCATGCTTTCAAGTTCCCACCCGCACAGCAGGCTGTCTCAATCACAAGCAGAGCTCAGCTGTCAATCATGGCACAAAGCCGTGTTTTTCTAGCATCAAATAACTAATTGAAACCAAACTGATCTGAAAAATGAAGACTTGAACAAACAGCATGATAAGAACTACCTAAAATGTCAGAGAATATATTTTGGAAAAGTTTATCCGATGTGTACTTTGATGTTCTAGTCTGGCTCTCTGTTAACACTGGGGAGGCAGAATTTATGACCTATACCGCAGCCGGCCACCAGGGGGTGATCAAGATGCTTTGGCTTCAGTTTTGGAGAGCTCCCATGTTGTCCATTTCTATATGCAGTCTCTAGTTCAAGCCATCAGTCGACTAGTCGTTGAACGTTTCTGATATTAATTTAATTATTTAAATATATATTTTTGGGGCATGAAGCAAGCCGCCTGTTAAATGCTAACGGTAAAAGCAGTAATGATTCTGAATCTGTCCAAACAACCAGCAAGAAGACAGAAGATTTTATTAATTTATTTCAAGACAGTATAATATTGCACAAGACTCTGTCAAAACAAGGGAATAAATAACTTCCAGCTTCAGAAAAAAACAGTACTTAAAGACTTATCAACACAACGGATGATGTATACTTGCATATTACAAACTCGCTCCTCGTGTCTTTCGTGTCCCTACCTGAGCCGCTGTAATTTAAATACTGTCCGTTGTCAGTCTCAGAGGATGTGTCCCAGTCTAACAGGACTACTAACTGAGCTTATTAGCCAATGGCAGCTGCAGCAGTTAATGGTGTCATGAGGCACAGCTCCTGAATGGATTTTTTTTCCTGCGACTAATAAATGAAAACTTGGTTGACTAAGACTCAGTTTAGTTGACTGTGCAGCCCAAGTGTCCGACCGACTACCGTCTGCCCGCCTGACCACTAGAGTCATACGGCTTGTGTGGCTAAAAATATAGTAGTCAGTCTAACATAAAGCATATAAACTTTTTAGTTAATATATAATACAACTCTTTTGCACCCCTTTAGTGCCTCTTTGATATCCTGATTGATTTCCTAATCCCTTGTGCATCAAAAAGATTTTTACTTTGCTCCTTAGCCCACCGTTTTACACTGGCCGTATTCTTCTGGTGCTGCTTATTCCCAAACCTTTCCTCTTTTACTCTTAAATATTCCTTTACCTTGCTTTTCTGTCCCTTCAAATTTCCTCAACTATTTGATTTATGAATCCCTTATAACCCCCATAAGGTGAAATATCTCTTATGACCTCTCATTCATTGAAACCTGACCCTTGCCCCTCAGCCTGAGGACAGTGGTGCCCAGGAAGAGGAGCCCGAGGAGCACTATGACCCTGTGGCTGCTGCTACAGAGGCCTGGGGGGATGACGGCTCGCAGCCTGTTCGCTATGACCCCATAGCAGCTGCCACAGAGGGCTGGGGGGATGACGGAACCCTACCAGTTCGCTATAACCCTGTGGCTGCGGCTCAGGAGGAAGGGGGGGATGATGAGAGCCAGCAGGTTCATTGCGATCCTGTGGCTGAAGCCCAGGAGGGCTGGGGCGATGATGGGAGCCAGCCGGTCACAGACGTGCCCGCCACAGAGGATGAAACACCTGCAGCTGAGGCTCCAGCTGAGGCCGCTGAGGAAGAGGCCACACAAGCTGCTGCTACGTTGGATGATGAAGAGGGTCAGGTAACCAAGGAGAGAAAAAAAAAATGGAGGAATGCATCTGGACAAAATGGTGGATGCATTGACTTCTGAGGAGGTTTGAGCATGAGGTGCTGGAAAGAAACAGATGATAGAGAGAAACATTGTGAATGAAAGGTGATAAGATGGAGAAATCTTGAGATGAAAAGATTTAGGATGCATCTGGACCAGCAGCATGGATGCATCAAGTGTGACACAGAGGGAAAGTTGGAAATTAATTGCTGAGGGAAAGAGAAGAGTATAGACATCTGCTACACACAATTAATCCCAGTCACTGCTAATCACAAATTCACGCACATAGTATGCTGTGCAAAAGCTTTACCTTTATGGCAACTGTGCATTAATAACCAAGCTTACTGTCTATTCAACACACTTGCTTGTATTAGCCATAACTCTGCTGTTTAGGCTGTGCAGCTTGTCTTTTTGTCTGTCTTTGTCACGTCTGTCTGTTCTTCTTTCTTTCATTCTTTCCACAGCCCTATTCAAGCCTTTTATCTGTCTCATTCTCTAACCTCTGTTATTCTTCTGTTTCTGTCAGGGTGAGTCTGCAGCAGCAGCAGCTGCAGCACCCGTGGAGGAAGCAGCAACAGAGGAGGTGAGTACAAGAGGAACAACTGTAACGTGCAATAAGTGTTTGAATGTGTGTTTTATTGTAAAATTACAGATATTAATATGATGTAATATTGTTTCCAAAACAATTGCCAGTGAAGTAGTAAAACTAAAAACAGAAAGGCCTAACATTTAAAGTTCAAATGAAGCCAAAATCAATGTTTAAAGGTTTTTATCACACGTGTGTTGTGCTATACGTCACCTAAAACCCAGCATCTGGCCCAGCAATGACAAAAAAATTAGCATCCAGTCTCGCTTATGATGCCACCAGAGCATCGATGTAAAGGACTAGACATTCATGCACAAGAGTCTTTCTGAGTGCCAAGCCTCACTGTAAAAAAAATATAGAAACTATTCCAGCTGTTTCCAGTACAACAGAACTTGAGTCAAGTATCCTTTTTCTTTGGTAGAGGTGGCAGATTATCACACGCTTTAAGATGAAGATGTTTTTCAGTGTGCACTTCATGTTAGTAAATGGAAATCTTTTTTCTGTAGACACCTGCAGTAGCGCCAGAACCAACAGTAGAAGCATCAGAGTCTACAGACATGCCACCTGGCTTCCAGTTCAAGGTAAAACAGAATACAGAATTTAATAAAGCTCAATAACGCTGAGCATCTGTTTGGCCCAAATACATCTTATATATGTGGGGATAAATGATGTTATTATTTATTTGATAAAGGTCCAAGTGATGCACGATTATGCTGCCAATGACACAGATGAACTGGAGATGAAGGCCGGTGATGTGGTGCTAGTAATCACCTTTGAAAACCCTGACGAACAGGTATGCACACACCAACACACACACACACACACACCACACACACACACATGATGAGGGGAATGTGACTTTATTCCATGTCTCTGTGTTTAGGATGAGGGCTGGCTGATGGGAATCAAGCAGGAGACTGGCACCAGAACAAAGAAAATTCCACTAAAGGAGTATTCCCTGAAAACTTCACCCAAAGGCTGTGAAAGAGGGGACAGGACGTCATTCCAGCTTCCTTCTTTATGTCTCTCTTCCTCTTGCCTCAATCCTTCCTTCCCTCTCTTGCCCTGATTCTATATCTTTACTAGGACTTTGGCCATAGAAGCAGAGCTGTCACAGCCCTGGTGGAAATCATGCATTTCTAAGGTCTGCCACACTGTGCTAAAAGTGGATCTCGGCATTTCTGTGGATTTCTGCCAACATTTACGGATTACAGAGGCAGCCATTTCACAGGTCCCACTCTTTGCTGCACTTTTGTTGCTGCTCCACACCGGAGGAATTGATTAGAAAATCCCCATCAGACAGGACAGATGCAGGGACGAGGTCCTCTGCAATGGCTACCACTGCAATTGCATTATGATGTTTTATTCTTAGTCATGTCTCATCATAAAGTCTCCACCACCATAACAGAGAAAATGTCTATTGAGATGTGCGTTTGTTCATCTGATACTGAGAGACTGGGAACATTGTAAAATCACAGACATATGTACGTAGACGACGTATTGACGGCTTCAGCCTGTATGTTAGCATCGCTGCCATATTGGACCGAGACTGGCCTGCAAACAAGTAGAAGTAAATGAGGGATCTTCTGTTTTTCTGCATAAAAGCCGAGATAATGTTTAGATTTCTCCTTCGATTTCAATGTAGAAGGGAAAAAAGGTTTTCTATCATATTGTTGCGTTGTCCACCCATCTGTCCCATTCTCGTGAACAGAATATCTCAACAACACCTTGAATTTCTATAAATTTGGCACAAAAGTCCACCTGGACTCAAGGATGAACAGATTAGATTTTGGTGATCAAAGATCAAGGTCACTGTGACCTCATGTCTGTTCCATTCTTGTGCACGCGCTATCTTGGGAACACTTGGAGGGAATTTCTTCAAAATTTGATTTGAATTGATTAGATTTTGGTGGTCAGATGTTTACAAAGAGACTTTACAAAAACACATTTTTGGCCATACCACGAGAAATCATATGTGAATTATGACAAAGGTCAACTTCACTGTGACAACATATGTTTAGCTCTTTATCTGGTGATCAATGTCATCAATATCATCCATCCATTGTCTGCAACCACTTATCCTTGATGGGTCGCAGGGGGCTGGACCCTATCGCAGCTGACAATTGGACAAGTTCATTGCAGGACTGACACATAGCGACAAACAACCACTCATGCTCACATATGGGCAATTTGGAGTTATTAACCTATTAACCTATTATGCTGCATGTCTTTGGACTGTGGCAGGATGCCGGAGTACCTGGACAGAACCCTTGCGGACATGAGGAGAACAGGCAAACTCCGCACAGAAAGGTCCTGCCCGCAAACTCCCCAGCCCCCCAGGAGATTCGAACTCAGAACCTTCTTGCTGTGAGGCGACAGTGCTAACCACTGCACCACCATGCCGCCACTAATCAGTCAGTATCAATGTAGTCATAAAAAATAAACTTAATACCTTATATTAAATTCCTACAAAGTATTTACCACATATATTATACGAGTCTGGACATTTGGATAAACACGACACAAGTTTTTTTCTAACTTACTCCATGTAGATCATGAGCCCTTGAATATAAACACAGCTCATTGAAATCAGTTGAGAAATTTAAAAGTTATGGTGCTTTTTATCCAGCAAAAATCACAGTCCCACCATTTACCTGTATTTGTTTTCATGGCAGCGATGTTGATGTGTAGTCAAAAGATCAACGCGGCGTCTACGTATGTCGAGGTGTAAAATCATTCAGACAATGCCAAGTGTAGCAGAGGATCCCTTACACACATATAAACCCTAAAAAAGCTGGTTTATAAAAGGGGCGGGGGATGTGATTACTAAAACCAGACTGTCAGGAAAGTTTAAAAAAAAAAAACAATGTTTACAAACATTCACCCCTCATAGCAGCACACTGAAAAAGTAGAACCAACTCCTAGTCGGCAGCTTCACCCCAGTTAAAGGATCTTTGAACACACAGAAGCCTAACTAGTCAAACAGCACATACAGAGTGACGAATAAACAAAACAAAATTAGCAATCACATCAACAACTGGGCTTGAATTGATCCATTCACTAATGTTGCTGAGGCAGATCTTCATCTTCATGCGTTGTTGAAACAAATACTTTAGCCACATGTGTAGCCATCCAGTGTCATTTCTTCCTCGGTCGTGCAGGTTTGTTTTAGTCACCGGCGCCCGTTTGGTCATTTTTTTGGGTGACTGACTGCAGTTCTGACCATGCACAGGTGGAGGTGGAGCATAGCAGAGGGTGTGTCAGTGAAGATGAGGCATTGCTGTTTTGGTGCCAGTATTTGTATTTGCTATTGACTGATCTTCAAATCACTCTAATTAGTCCTGCTGCTGCTGACACAACGCCTGTCAGACACATGCAGCCCATCTTCTATTCTGACTTTTTATTATTTACTTGTGAAACATGGGCCCTTGGTTGTTGTATTCGTTTAAATTCAGTGGTGGTTTTAGTAGTATGAACCAGTTGATAAAATCCAAATAAATGCATATGCAGTTAACCAGTCATCTGACACCAACCCAGTTAAAGAATTCAAAACAAAACTGTCACACTTAATTTTTCCCCAGTTTCATTGTAAGTAGGTTGTAATTAGCTAGTAATATGTTTGAAATTTCTATGAAATTACCCCAAATTAAGTTCCCAACTAGTTCCAGACTTCTGCTGAGCAGGCGACTAAATGGAAGTGAGTTGTTGCAGCTTAATTTTCAGTGAGTTTTTGCCTAACTTCTGCAGGCCAGAAAATTAAATTGCAACAGCTCTCTTCAATTTAGTGGCCTAATCAGCACAGGTTAGATAGAAAGTAGTTGTAAATTAATGTGGCGTGATCAGCAGAAGTTAGGCAGACACTAGCTGGAAATTAAGCTGGCACGATGAACCAAAGTTAGACAGAAAGTTTGGACTAGTTAGTTTGGACTAAGCTAGCATTGTAAATTAAGCTGTAACAATTTAGGCACATGTTATGCAAAAGTTGCATATATGGTAAGCGATTAAAACTGCTTTCCTGTGTCAATGTAAATATTATCACTACATGATTTGATCTCTGGAAAATAGATGGAAATTTTGGGGTAAATGTCAGGGTCATTTTTGGGTAATTGCATAGACATTTCAAGTATGTTACCTGCTAATTACTGCCTACTTACCATGAAATTGGGGATCTTGAAAATAAAGTGTTCCCAACTCCTAAAAATCAGAGAAATACTTGAGGTCTTTTAGTCCTATAGAGTAGAAAAACAAGACTGTTTTCATTTTTTGACGGTCCTGTTTTTTTTTGTTCCTTGTTGTTTAAATGTATGAAGTAGTGTGGTGTGGGCATGTGAAAAAATCTTTTCAAGGATTTTTTTTTTTTCTTTTCTTTTTCCACAAGGGATTTCAAATATGCATTACCCAGGCTCGCTAAAAAAAGCTAGCCGACAAACTACGACGATGAGACGCTGCTACTGGTAGTATAATAGTTAGGCAGATATGGTTACACCCTAATGTTAATCAAATATATAATAACTGAGCCAGCCTCATTCGTTTTTAAAAAAATAAATGTGCCGAAAACAATTCCTTCCGTTTGCATAGAGACGACTTAACTCAAATGCAGATGATTCAGAATATGCACCAGAGCAACTTCTTTTATTTTTGTATGCTGCCAAGCAATGATTACATATAGCCTAATGTAACTATGTCAACATAATTGCCAACTTAGGATGTTATGGAGTGTTTTGTACTTCTGTCAGGTTTACTGCTCTCAACATAACTGCTTACTGTAGGTAGTTCAGACTATCTCACGTTCATTCAGCCACTGACTCAAAAGAGATTCACGTTTCTCATGATGTTACTAACATGTAATAAGTGTGAGAGAATCTGAGTGCGATTGTATGTGTGTGTGTGTGTGTGTGTGTGTGTGTTTATGGGTTGTTTGGAAACATAAATTCTTTATCTATAGGCTATTGTTATTGGACGATATCACCACCACCTACCAGGGGACGAGGTCGTTTGTTTCACAGTTTTTCCGACTGGACAAAGACAACTCAAAGCGTATTTGGGTCTTTTTCCACTGGCTGGTATTATGGTTCCAGGTGTTATTGTGCATTTGTTGTGTATAAGTGTAATTTTGCCAAGCTGTGATGACAGATACATATTCTATAAAGACATTCATATCTGTATGTGAGTTACTGTGAGCATGCTGAATTCCCATGTGTTGTTGTGTGAACACCCTTAATTTAAGACAATGATACTTGGGTCACTTTTGAGGCAATTTTTTTATTTATTTTGTTCATCTTAGTGAGAGGGGTGGTGACAGTTAAATACTGTCTGTTTTTTTTTTTTTTTTTCCATTATTCCCTCTCAAATCAGTCCTGATTATAATTGCTGGTTGCCCATCAGCCTTGCCTCAAAATGTTGCCGGGGTATCGTGGTCCAAACAGAGTTAAACATTATTACGAGGAGACGGGACGCATAGAGAAACATTTCGCAACGCCAGACTCGGGTGGACAAATTTTTGTAATGGTTTTCAGTATTTTAAACCACTTGAGATGTGCATGAGTTTTTCATGTGTATTTAAAAAGCCTCACACGTGAGAGCATCACCTGCACATTTAGGTAAACCGATCACTTTCATATTTTTATTTTTGAATATATTTCACCTGCGTCTGGTTCTCTATGTGTCTGCGTGGATCAGTCTCCTGCGATGAGATATGGGATACAACAAAAAGGTTTTTCCTGTACCTAACTGACCAATAATAATAAAGATTACTTAGAATCTCCTTTTGTTTATTGATCTTTTATTCTTCTTGTGTGCAGCTGCTTGATTTGACAGACAAGGGAAAACTGCAGCTTTCTTTCTGATCTCTATTTTAGATCATTCATCTTGTGAACAAACCAATTACAAAACAATTAGAAGTCATTTAAGTCAGTCAGTCAGGCCTGTTTTTTAACACTTCCATCATCTGGATAAAATGATAAACAGTAAAAAAGACTGGTTTAATTTAATCTAAGATTAGCTCTAATTAGAGTTTTGCAAATTTTGGTTTAAAATGAGTAAATTCAGTTTTAAAATTGAGCGTAGCTCTGTTGCACCCTAAAAACAATATCCTTTTTAGTAAATCCAAGTTTATTGATGTAAATTAAATATTTTAAAAAAATATCTGTAAAACATCTTTCTTTTCCCAAAGTGCCAACAGACAATGCAAAACAACTATGTATGGAGTTTAATCAATATGATGATGCTTCCTTCCCCAAATTAAAATAAATAAATAAATACATTTGTGAGCAGTCAGCACCTATTAAGTATAAAAGAGGCGGGAACTGTCAACTTTGGGCTGCTCTGTATTCCTAGCTAGCTAAAAAGTTAATGTTATGTTTTTTTTTGCCAGCAAGCAAAACCTTACATTGTTTGCTAGCTTGCTAAAAAGTTAGTTAGCCTACTCATGATGGCTCAGCAGAGAAGCTCTAATTTCTCCTTTGAGAAAAACTTGTTGGCAATACTAATGGAGCAATATGGCCAAATAATAGAAGATTAAGAAAAAGGACAACAGCACAGTAAAGAAAAAAAAGGCAGCAACTGGCAGACTGTTTTCATAGACCAACTGGAGTGAAAGAAAGAAGAGATGCATCATTAAACTCAGTTCAGTTGAGTTTGTCCTTTAACTTTCTTTGAGGAACTTGATCATTTTGCTTTAAAAAGTGTAAATTTAAAGTTAATGCTGGATTACAATAAAAATTTAAAGTTTTGGTCCAACAAAATTTAATTTAAACTAGGTTTAGAGTAAAAACTAAACTGAGGCTTAAATATGATCGTTTTTAATTAAATCTATTTTTAAAGTTTGGTGCAATATAATTTGAAGTTGAATCATGATTTAACTGTGGTTAAAAATGTATCCTTACTGGTGCAACCTAGCCTAAGAAAAACTAAAGTGTCTTGCCCTGTGTGCTGAATTCTGTGGATTTTGCTCTCTTGATGTCTCCTCTGCAAGTACTGAAGCACCCAGCAGGGTGTGCTGCGTTCAAGGACTAACTCCCCATCCTGGAAAAAAGAAAAAACTTTCAAGCATCATGAGGAGAACAGAGGAGCGTTGCTGTGTGCTGCTGTCCGTGGTACTGAAACCAACCAGCAGCCCACCCTGTAACCGCAGCCGTTCATGCTGAATTCACATTGTTCCAGCTGCTGTGATGTGTCACCGTTTACAGCCATCACTCCCTTGTGTCTGTTCATGCATCAACATGTTAACAGGTGATTATCAGCACATGTTCGAAAACTAGTTGTTTTCCCTGATTAAGCATGATGTAGATTAAAGGGACTTAATTACACAGAGGAAACAGCGATTCTTAGTACTTCAGTGATTAAAATATGATCGTTTGTTGTTACCAAATAAAGCACAATGTAGGTTTGGTTTACAGCAACTTTATGTTTCAAATACAAATGGTATACACAGAGTTGCCGAAAATAATAATAGTTTACATTATTTTCTAAAAATAGATCTTTAAATAGTCTCTCCAACAATAGCTTAATATACACATGTGACAAATCTTTTAGCAGGCATGTAGAATATCGCTTTTGACTTCCTAGATTCTTGCGATGTTTGAGTCTTCACAAAGCATACTGTGTGTCAACTAGAAGGACGTTGCAAACTACAATATGAACGACATGTTTATCCATATTCATTCAGCCAACTATCACATCTGCTTCCCGTAGTGTTAAAAACAAAATGTCTGTACCTCTGCCAAAGCTAGGTGTTAGGTCTCGGGTGACAGATGGAATACAAAAAAGACCATGCAAAGGAGAGCTATCGCTATTCGAGATTAAAGAGATTTACTATGTTATTTATGCATAGCTTTTGCTTAATACAGTAGTTGAATACAGCCTGAGTTTTGTGTATGCCTTAACTAGATACAACTGACCTGAAGATTGAAAAACATTGAAAAAAAACATGTCACAAATTAAAACCTTTCAAATAAAATAACTAATAAAAACATGAAGATGTATAAATGAACCATATGTATCAGTTTGAGACAATCAAAGCAGATGACATGGAAGAACAGACTGACATATATCCCTGCGCACCTATCCTGCATCAGAACTTCACGTTTCATGTTGTAAAATTGAAGTATACACGCAATTACAGTGTCCGTTATCATTCCCTGCCAATAGTTTTACAACAAAGCCCTTTTCAGATGTGAAGCTGTGATGCAACACTAGCAAACTGCTACAATGCATTCAAAGAATACACAGATCTTCATCCCCCATTGTCCAGTTAAATATTATTTTGCAAATTAATTCAAATATATATTATAGGCTCTAAAAAGAAGGCTAAAGAATCAGTGGATTTACTGCAGTGATGATTGTGGCGGTAAAACGCTTAAAGTTTTTAAAGTCTTTCATCCCTTCTTAACATCACTCAACTGTATAAATACCAAATGTATGTACAGAGCTTCAAATCACACCTTTGTTTAGTCCTCCTTCCCTTTCTTTCCTGTTCCCTTCGTTCACCGAAGGCGTCACAAAAGTAGTCCTTGCATGTTTAAATTTGTGAGCGCCGGGGTGATCTCAAGATGCAGAAATGCTGATAGATTACAGTAAATACAGTACAAAGGAATGATGAACCTGATTGTCTTCTTACCTCACTACCTACTTTTTTAGTTTTAATTTAAATGACTATTTTGAATCACAGTCCCTGATTTTGATCTCTCAGGTGCTATAATAGTAACTTTAAAACACTGACATACATGTTCAACTCTTAATTTGAATAGGAAAGATATTTATGTCAGTATTTCTGTTGGCATTCAAGTTTAAAATTTTCTGCCATAAGTCAGTCTTTGCAGTTTGCTTCCTCTTCAGGGATGGGTTACACCAACTGGTCCTAACTGCTAAGCTGGTCTTTGTTAAGACCAGTCTTTGGAATGGACTTTACAACGGTTGCACCGACCAAACTTAAGCCAAGTCTTAACCTACGCCCAGTCTTAGCGATGTGCACTCATGTGAATGAAATCTCCTGCTGCTTTGCTAATTTTGCAGCTAATCATTTCTAATTTCAAAGGAAAAGAAAAGGCAGTTTGATGAACATCGAAATATGAAAATTAATAGAACTGTACAGCACAAGAAGAAGCTGACTGTCATAGATGAGGCCATAAATGATTGTTCAGCATTGGACATCCTTCGCTCATAAAAAGATATATGGAAAAAGTAGGAAGACCTCCTGAGAAAGGCAAAGAAATGTCCTATATTTTGACTTTACGGTTGCTGCTGACTGGGCGAAAGATTTACACTTGACGAGAAGAAGCTTGAGTCTAGATGGTGCAACCAGTGTAAATGAAATATAGATAAATGGACAGCATGAGAGCTCCCCAAAAGTGAAGCCAAAACATCTCAATCGCCCCCTGGTGGCTGGTTGCATTATAGGTCATAAAACCTGCCTCCTCTATGTTAACAGATAGGACCTTGGCTAAACTAAAACACGTCAAATAAATGTTTCCCAAAGTTGGTTTCTGTCATTTTAGGTAGTTGTCATCACGCTGATGATTAATTAGTTATTTGATGCTATAAAAAGGGGGTTTCATGTCATGATTGACAGCTGAGCTCCAATGCCGGTCATAACTGTGCAGACTCTGGCTCCAAAGGATGTCACCATTGCTCATATCTGTGATATTTTGGCTTCAGTTTTGTACACAAGGACAAAGTGGAGCCGTGGTGTCCATCTTTATTTATGTCAATGGGTCAGACATCGAATGCCAAGTTATGAACTACTTAGCTTAAGACCAGGCCTAAGCCCTGTTGGTGCAGTAATTGCTGAAATTGAGAAATACCAGTATAAAACGATAAGTATAAAATGAATCTTCTCAGTCTCCTCCCTTTGTCTTTCTCACAATTGTACATGTGCTTAAAAAAGGAGATTGTTGACATACAACAAATACAGGCAACATTTCCACTATAAAATTAATTGTCTTTGGTGGTCCCTCAGTCTGTGCTTTGGTGCTCCTGAATACAGGTAAGTGAATGAAGTCATCAGTGTGAAACATGTCTCTGTGGCTCCTATCTGTGTCCCTGCTCCATCCCCCAGGGTGGAAGTGTCCAGAGTCCAGCAGCATTTGCCCCAGCCTCTGTAAAAGCCCGGGGTACCAGTGCAGGCCGTCAGTCTGCGGTTCTGAAGGTCCCATCAGGCTGTAGAAGAACCTCAGCGGGGCCAGGACCCAGTGGGCCAAATGGTGATTGTCCACAGCTGCATAGCAGGATGCCAGCATGCCGTTCACCACTATGGACCCATGCTGGGTTAGTGGAGCGAACAACCCGGTGCTCCTCTGCTCTTCCACAAAGGTCACGACTGAAAGCGTCGCCTGTGAGCCCACTTTCCCTTGTGATGAAAGTACGCACTGTCCTGGTTGGACCTCACTGGCAAAAACTGTCCTCAGACCTGCTCTCCGGCTAGGCCTGGAGCCCAGAAGTGTCTCTTCAGTCGTCTCTCCCCACTCACTCAGTCCCCCTGTGCAGTCTGTGACGAAGATCAGGTGAGCAGCTGTGAGGGTAATATTTAGTCCTGTGTTGGTGCCAATCACGTAGAAGATCTTGGTGACGTTGGGCTGGCGGTCCAGAAAGGATAAGACCGGGCTGTAGAGAAGGGGGCCGCGACCGTCTGTTGTTGAAGAAGCCAGGACGCGGTCGCCAGGGTGAAGGTCACGCATCTGTTTAGTAGCCCCACCGTCGAGGATAACCTGAGCATCGCCAGGGAAACAACCACCGGTTTTGGCTGCTACTGAATGTTCTGAAGGGATAAAAGAAAGACAAATCAGATTATTGGATTTCATTTAATTTTGTCAGTTTTTGCATTATTTTTTGGCGATGATACAAGGATGAGGAGTCAAAACATAAAGAGAGAGTAATAATTTGAATTCCTCTTAGGAGTGGAGTAACAGCGCAGCAGAACTTCGACATCTACAGTGGCTGCATGATCACTGAGTGATCTATAAAACAAGTGAGACTTTGACACCGACTCAAGGACAACTTTATCTCAGTGGATCAGTGGTGGATTGTATATGTATATAATTTGACTCTGGCTCTTGTCCTAATTCTTAATCCTCATTCCCACATACAGAAAGACACTCCAGGTAAACACTAGTTTTCACTTTGAATTATTTTAGTGATTTCTGACTGCTTTCCCCATCACTTCTCATGTATGAAAAAACAAGTAACTTTCAGCAGGTGTCATGGCTCTCTACGCAGCCTGCAATACTAAGGCAGATTAATCTGACTTGAAGGACTAGTGTGTGGGATTTATTGGCATCCAGCCATGAGCTTGCAAATTGCAGAAACCTACGCTGACCCACCTACACTGACTCTCCAAGCATGCAGGTCAGGGGTCTGCAACCTTTACTATCAAAAGAGCCTTTTGGGCCAAAAAACAGTCTGTCTGGAGCCACAAATATTAAATTCTACATTTTCCTCCAACACTTTTCCTTTTGTGGATTTGACAGTTATAGCTAGCCAAGGGAGCGCTCCATAGAGATGCATTTTAGTTGGCAAAATATAAAAACTTTTTTATTTTTAAATATATATTTTTTAAACTGTTTTCACTTTCTCAGTGCCCTGATGTAATTTTGGACAAAAAGGTTATTGTTAAACTGTAAAACAGCCTGCCTCCATTACCGATCTTTGTCACAAGTGTTTGATAAGAACATTTGAGAACTCACTGAAATATTGGCCAATATATCAATATTAGAAATTATGTCTGCCTGATATTGTTACTGGCATCAGCCCCAGAAATCCAGTACCGGTCAGGCCCCAGTTCACCAGTAGAAACTTGGCGGTGCAACATGGCAATTTCCGTTGAAGAGGACTATTGCCCTCTGTAGATAAAAGCGACTCATTCGTAAGGAACAAAAACACAACAGTTCTTATTTTCAGGTGATTTTACACTAATGAAAACATACTTATGAACATTATACTCCATTTCTGCCAATAAATCCCTCTAAATCTTACACACTGGACCTTTAAATCCATTATACTGTTTCCAAGAGGAATAGTGTTTTTTTCTGAGGCTTGTCAGATGCTTGGTGGGGTCACAGGAATGTGTTTGAAAAAAATAATGATTGGCAAATTGGCAAAAGAGCTACTTTTATTATTATAATGTTATTTAAGGAGACAGTTCCCTTCACTTTGCTGTAGCACGTACTGTATGTCTAGTTTGCAACTCTACTTCATTTGATAAATCCACTTTGGCGTGGTGACATCAGTATGAAACGAGTAATACAACATTATTATAAAAGCCTGCTACAGTCATTCATTCAGACTGCCTACAATGCCACATGATCACTTGATCTTGTTGGGAGGTATCTGTGTAAAAAGTGTCCCTTTAAGACACAGTGAGACGAGTGTGGCAAGAAGAGGTAGTCAGCAGGAGCTAATGGATAACCAGCTGATTGTATCACTGCAGTCAGAGCACGGCCCGGGGTCAGAGAGACAGGAAAGCACACAGTCACTCAGACTTGGATCTAGATACTGTTTGGATTACAGCAGAGTTTGTGTTTTAAACTGAGTCACATGGTTCCACACAAGGAGAGAGCACTGGCACATTGTAATGAGCTTGATTCCTAACAATGAATCCTTCTATTTTGTAAGAAAGCGAGTGGAATGACCTTAAAGAAACTGGAAAGGCAATTACAGGAATGAATGGAACTGAATATTTACTAGTACTGCTGAAGGCAAAATCGGTGAGAAATAACAAAATCATCAGCATAAATGTGTGTGTGTGTGTGTGTGTGTGTGTGCGTGTGTGTGCCTGTGTCTGTGTGTGTGTGGGGGGGAGGCTTGTCTTAAAGCAGTCTTAAGGCAGCCAAATATTTGTCCAAGGTGTGTGTGTCTGTAAGCCTGAGGGCTGCAGAAAAGGAGGGCTGTGACCGGGAGGTGATAAGACTTAGATAAGAGATCTGAGAGAAACCTACTGAAGGAAAAGCAACAGCAAAACAAAGAGAGAGTTAATCATCTCACAGCCTACTAACCTCGACAGGCCGCTGCTAGAATGCAGCTTGGCATCGAATAACTGGTGGTACCAGACGTGGGTAAATGGATTTCTAAAACGTATCAAAAGTCAGAATAGCTGGAGGTGGAATGCAGAAGCAAAAGTTATTGTTTGCGTAAGGACCGTATCTGATTTGAGTTTCATACTGAGTGTGTTTGAGTAATGTAACTTAATATTAACAATGAAACTGAACTGGGAAAAAAATGAAACAGGCAGCATGATTTCTTGGCGTATGCTGCTTTCTTGTCGTCTAATTCTACTAAAATGGGAAGACACAATTCCTCCATGTCATCAGCAGTGGATCAGGAATATTTTAGATTTTATGAGGCTAGAAAAAAATTAAGCACACACTGCAAGTTTCATCTGGCAACCATTTCTGAGATATGTAGAAGAGGAGATAGAATTACATGAGAACCCCCAGTGAAAATGTGATTATAGGATAATGATACTGGCTAAATACCCGCTCTATGTAGGACTCTTCAATTTAATCTACTGTTTTTTCCCTCTTTTTTTATACTGTGAGCTCCAATGATCATTGATGCACTTGGTCTGTTCTTGTTGCATTTTATTTAATTATCTTATATATTAAGTTAGTTACTTGTTTTGCAGTGAAGGCACATGATTCTGTGTGTTTTTGTACATTTATTACACAGAAAGCAATAAACAAAGTTTAAAAAAAAAAGAAAAGAAACATACACTAAACGTGTTAAACTGATCAGTGAGGTATTGTGATCTTTCACTTAAGTAAAAGCACTGATACCACACTGTGAAAATACTGCACTACAAGTAAAAGCCCTGCACGCAAACACACTCAGGCAGAACAGACTGAGGATCGCTTTTCGATTGATAACGCAGTTCGCAGGTTTTTTGATTGGAAGTCCACAAAAACACAATGACTAGTGGTTACACTGAATTCTCCATCTTTTTTCTCTGCTCTGTCTGTGTGAGAGCTGCAGAAAGAGATATACACACAGACACACACACACAGGAAGAGCAGACTGAGGATCATTTTACACACATGGACACACGCAGGCAGAGCAGACTGAGGATCGCTTGGGCTGTATTCACGCAAACATCTGGCATTGTGCAGAGGTGTGGGCGTTTTTATTTGTGCTTCAGAACATAACCACTGTAAAACAATCAGAAAGTAACATTTTATTCTCAGTGCTCACTCTCCTTTGGATTAATATTACTGTTGCATCAGTGTGTATGTTGCTACTGCTGTACATGTTTAAGGTTGAGCCTATTTTAACGACTTTAGTGTCGCTGTCCTATGAGAACCACGTATCTCTGTAAAGTCAACTTTTCATGAGCTCAGAAAGACACCTCTGATTTCAGATTTGTGATAAAACATTTTCCAGCTAATCCAAGAGGGTTTTGAAGAGTTTATTGAGCTTAAGAAGTAGGAGAATTTGCTCAACCCATAAAGGAACACTTCATCCTTCATTATTATCACGAACAAAACCATATCTGGACATACATGGTTTTCACTGGACATGAAGGGTTTGGAAAATTGTGATCACAGAACTAACTGGGGTAAAAGGTACATAATTTACCTCCGAGATGTAGAGGAGAAGAAGTATTAAGTTACATAAAATGGAAATAAGTAAATAATAGTAAAGTACAAGTATCTCAAATCTGTACTAAAGTACATGAGTATATGTACTTGGTTACTTTCCACCTTGGCTGATTATTAAATTATCTTTATTTTATCCAGTGGACATCAATGCAATATTAGCAGTTGCACTGTCCATAGTCTACATCCAGGTCGAAAATTATATTTTAAGCTCTAAACATTGTACAGTAAAGAGGGAGGGATCCCTCACCAAAGAGGGATCACTTTATGTTGAGATCTGACCACGACTGAATCAGCAAAGAGCACAGGTGCACACCCTGCTTTGATTGGCTCCCAATAGGCTATACACACAAACACACACACACACACACACACACAAACACACACACGGACTGATGACAGTGGCACTGAAAGGGAAGGTAAACCATTAGTGAAACACCAACAAAGGGTCTGCATGGCATCAGCCTCATTAGTGATAATGACAGCTGGCCACAAACACAAAAAACACACAAACACACTGACACACTCTGTCGCTCCCAGCCATCTCTTACCTGACTTGACGCTACAGTGGATGTGGGCTTTGGACTCGTAGTAGACCCAGTCGAATCCAGCCTCTACGGCCAAACGCGCCAACATGGCATACTTATTTCTGTCCCTATGAGAAAGAATAAAAAGATATAAATAACTCAGAAGAAGACACTTACTTTTTAATTTCATGATTAATTTGGCCACACACTCGAACTTGAATTTGATCATTTCGAATCCAATTTTGAGTCAGCAAAAACAAACAGCTATTTTGCCGATTAATCGGTGGACTCATCACATTACTGACAAGTTACTTACTAGCTGGCTTGTTAACTGTTTTAACTGACAGACTGTAAGCAGTTTACATGTTGTCAGGCCTATCTACAGTGCACCACATAATGCACTCTAGTCAGTCCCCCCAGGATTTCCTGGGCTTTCTGGGGAGGATTATTGCAGCCTAAAATGCCTGATTTCATGACAGCTTTTCTAAAAAAATGATGCATCTTGCAATGTTTTTAGGCATTTTTTTTACAATGAAATTGATAATTGTATAATAATTAATTAAAAAATTAAAGCCAGTTTGTTCTACAGAGAAAAAAAATGCCAAAATGGGTCAGAGTTACAAGAAATACACAAAATACACTATATTTGTAAATGAAGATGTGCTCCTGGGGCGTATTCAACCAGGAAACAAAATCTTTTTGGAGCTCAAACTCAGTCAAAACAGCAAACACAAAAATATAAAATATAAAAGTGCAGAGAGCATTGATAAATGTCAATAACAATGACAAACATTGTGTTCTTTACAGTACCCATGACAAAATGAAAAAATATATAAAAACATGAAAAAATTATAAATAATAAAACACAGAGTTGGTTCATCAAAGTGTACGTGTATATGATGCTTGCATGAGGGACTGCTATGATTGGTGGAAGTCATGGGAACGTACGATAATTGGTCAAAGTTGCAGAAAAGTGATTGACCAAAATTGCAGAGGTCATTCAGAACTGGTTGAATTTGTATTAACCGTTGTGATAGCAACATCTCAACATCGCCTACATACCTGTCTGAGGTGGTGATGTCGACAGCCCGTCCCTCATAGTGCAGCGAGTCCTCTGAATGATGACCGTCCTCGTCCCAGCCCTCCGTCACTCTCAGCTTAACACCGGGCCACATATTCATCACAGAGATGGCCAGAGAGTTCAGCTTGTCTTTACAACGCTAAAGAGAGGGAAAAGGAGGGCAGGCTGTTAGAAACAAACAGTACAAAGACAAAATGAAGTTGTTCTTGTAAAGCTGAGAGAGGAGCTGGAGATAGAGACGGATCAACTGAGGGAAAAGACGGAGAAGAGTTGGGTGGGATGAGTCTTAAAGTCATGTGATCACCAAAGAGATACCCAAGTTCAGAAAAAAAAAAAAAACACATATATGGGCAATGTGTATGGGCAGTGTGGTGTGTGTGTGTGTGTGTGGGGACAGACAGTCAGAGACACCAGTGTCATCACATTAAGGTGGAGACAGGGAAAGTGGGAAAAAAGGAGGGTGACAAAAAGAGAAACTCCGTAGTATCCCAGACAGACAAATTGAAGGAGAGAGTAACTAAAAAGTAGGGCTACAAGTAACATTTATTTTCATTGTCTCGATTAATCGATTAGTTGTTTGGTCTATAAAATGTGAAAATGTGAAAAAGGTGAAAAGTGTTTCCCAAAGCCTAAGACAATGTCCTCAAATGTCTCGTTATGTCCACCACCCAAAGATATTCAGTTTACTGTCACAGAGGACTAAAGAAATCAACAAAATATTCATATTTAAGAGGCGGGAATCAGAGAATTTTGACTTAAGATAATAAATTTAATAGTTTAGAACTAATCAATTAATTGTTGGTGCTCGACTAAAAAGCAAAAACATACTCATCAGCTACTAAGGCAGAAGTGTTGAGGGCACGTCTCAACTAACACAGACTCAAAAACACACAAAGGAATGTGGATAATAACTCTATTAAAATTGTGTCATGTGAATTGTGTCAGGTGAACGGTCAAAGTACACGCACACAACCATGTGCGCCTGCTTGGGATGATTTAGCAGTTTTCCACAGACTTGCATAAGGCTTGAGGTCAAGACGCCTCTCAGCAGTGGCGATCTGTCTGCTCAGATTTATTGGATCTGATTTGAAACAATGCATTTTTAATGTCACTGAATGAACTGGTGGATGAATAAATGAATTCTTGCAAAATTAAGGTATGAGTCTTGAATATCTCCCCATTTATAAAGAGTGACCAGAGATTTGGCTCTCAGGAGCCACTGCTCCACTTGTTACAATGACAGTGAGAGGTGCCTTCTTGTGGGTCAAATTAACATGAAAACTGTGATATGAAACGAAGGTTAAGATTACTTTATTGGTTAGTTAAAATGTTTCCTGCACAGTCCACAATGAGCAGTTTTTACACACTCCCATACGTCTAGCCCAGTGGTTTTCAACAGGGGGTTCTTGAGTGGGTTTTAAGGGGTCCCCAGCAAAAGGAGGGATTGAATATTTTATCACATCTTTTGGAAACTGGAGCAACAAGGGAAGAAACAGTATTGGTCATTTTGATTGATTTATAGTTAGATCATTTATTTACTATGAAGGCTTTACATAAAATTAAAATAAAAAATACTCTTTTGCATCTACTGTGGGGGTCCTTAAGATGAAAAAGTTTGGGAATCACTGATCTGGCTTGTAAATGGAAAACTGTACAGACTGACAAAGATTTAGCAAAGAATTGGTTTGTGGGGCTGAAAATTACATCACAGCATTACGGTACAATTACTTACTTTGGATAAGGGTATTATGTGCAACATATTACAAAATAATAATAATAATAATAATAATAATAATATGTATACTTATAATATATAAGCCCTTTCAAACATCACTTATGACCCAGTAGAAGTATGTGGTGGTGGCTGTATCTGCAAAGACTCTGCCCTCTGATTGTATTTCCTGATTTTTTCTCATTATTTTGCCGTGCCAGGGACATTTCACCAACCCAAAACGTTGGAACTTCACGTCCTGATGCGTTCAAGAACAGCTTGCACAAATCCAGCTGACTCTGCCTTTAAAAGAAGAAGCTGTTCAAAGACCTGGGAGCAGCTGGAGAAACTGTTTTTACTCAACCTGGATAACTGCACTAAAATAAAGAAACTGACTGAATATCTATACAGGATTAGACTATCACATAAAAATAAATATAAATAACTGTCAAAACTCCTTAGGTATTGAAATGTGGTATTGAATGACAAGGCATTGCACTGAAGCCATAAAATAACACACAGCTCCATTGGTTTCAGAGTACAAGCAGTACTTAAAGGCAGATCATAGGTATGTCAGGTATCAAAATCCAGAGGTGAAACGAAGGGCTGAGAGTCGATGAAATCAATCATTTTGGTTTAAACATTCAACTGACAGCAAACATTCAGCTGACAATATTGGATCCAACAGTGAAGTCTGAAGTGATTCAGTTCATTCAGCTACGTGGAATAGCTTTTAAAACCAAATAAGACATTTTAAATTCAGTTTTTATCACTATCAAGATCAAATATCATGATATTTTTGACAAAATACCTTGATATTTATTGATATTGTGAGTGGTTACTATGGGTGCTTTCACAAAATATTACCACAATGAGATTTCTGATCAATAATCATCAGCAATGTGAGTAAAGGCAGATAATAGAAGAGCTGGGACAGTCTTGTTCAGAAAAGGTGAAAAGTTCAGAAAATTACATAATTTTACTTTGATGCAGCCTTCAAAACCAGGAAAAGGTAACATTTATGTCATATCATGATACAATGATACCCAAAATATAACACCATGTGTAGTATTATATCAGGATATCTGTATAATATCGATAAATTGCCTAGCTCTAGATCAGGTGTCAAGCAGCAGCACTCAGGCGCAATCATCCGTCTTTGCGCATCTGTGCCAGATGTTTCCTTGCACTCCTTCCTTACCTGGGTCATGAGCCTGTCTGCTCCCGTGTCCTCCTCATCCTTGAAGATAATATCTGTGTTATAATTGGGCGTCAGTTCTTTAAAGCGCTCGGAGTTGCGCGTTATTTTGCCCTCGGGTCTCCCGCTGGCTCCCAGGGTCTTCTCGGCCACGTTGGGGCTGAACTGCTTGTAGGCGAGCGGGATGAGCTTCTTCGGGAGCCGCCTCTTGCCGTACCCCCTCCCCGGCCCGCAGCCCTCCGAGGCAGGTGCGAGGAGGAGGACCAAGGCACACAGAGAGGCGGTGAGGAGGAGGAAGGAGATCCGCATCGCCCCGGGGGGAGGGAGGACTCTCCCGGGGGAGAGAGATGTCTTCAGTACCTCCCCGGTTCAGTTCCACACTCCATCGTCCGTAACTGTCGCAACATCACGTCCGAAAAAGTGGGAGAAAAGACGCTCAGCAGCACCTCGGCTGCACCGGGCACCATGAGGACGCCACAAAGTTTTGAGTTGCGCCAAAAGAAATAGAGCCAAATAGAGAAAGTTCGCTCCCTCCGCCGCACAGAATCAACAGTCAGTGTGCTGCAGGCTGTAAAGTCCGTGAATTTAAACAAACAGGTTCAAAGTCGACAGAGTTAAAGAGAGAGAGTGGTTACTGATATCCAAGTTGCAGTGTTGTGGTTTCTCTCCCTCTCTGTCTTTTGCTCTGTATGGGAAACTGTCACAACATCAGCCACTGTCGCCTGCTGCCTCTCTGGATTCAAAGCTTCTCCTCTCCCCATATGCGGCCGGCGTGCAACAAGCTGCAGCTTTCCAGTTGAATTGAAGGGATTTTGAGTGATCCAAAACGATCTGTTGCCACTTCAGACCGCACCCTGCCAGTCCTGCCCTCCTCTCCCTGCTCTCTCCCTCTGTCCCTACTCTGCCACCCACCCCGCCCCTCCTGGGGACATGCAGGGCGCACTGGAGAGTCCTGTCCACACTCTGCTGGCAGGCAGCAAACACAAGCTTTGCCCTTTATTGCCGCTGCTGCCACTTCACATTTCCAGTTGTTGTCTTTGTCTGTCTGTGCCCTTGACAGCTCTGTGAGCTGACAGCCCTGTTTTTTTTTTCTTTTAGACTGTAAACAACAGCCAATCACAATCAATTAAACCAATCAATTTCCTGGTGTTTGCAGCCACTGGTGTTTTTTTTTTTTTTTTTTGCTGGCTGCATTCCAATAATAAGATCAAGGGTCATTGGGTGACTGCCTGGACAGTGTTTGGTTTACTGACTGGGTAATGGGGTAATTTACTAGCTGTGAGACGGACTGATTGCCTGGATGTTTGGCAGGTGGACTGACTGACTGACAAAATCTTTGATTGGCCTGAATGACTGCTAATTTACAAAAGTGCCAATGAGTCTAGACAATTGTCCTAATTAATCTGCAAGATTAAAGGGATAGTTTGGATTTTTTGAAGCGGGGTTGTCTTACATACTGCACACTGAGGTGCTGTCCACTTCCATAATCAATTGGGCTGAACACAAAGAGTGCACACCGGTGTGAAGCGCTGTGTCCATCCTATTTTTTCTACATTCCACAAGTGAATCTGGCATGAAAACACACAGATAATCTACTATAAATGATAAAAAAAATTATATATTATATATGATATCAATGATCTGATTCTGATAAATGATGAAATATGCATCCCACGATTTCCAACTCTTCTCATTTCTCTCCTCTCTCCGTGCTGTTCCCCTGGAGTTTCAATTCCCCTGATTTTTTCCTCCACACGATGAAATATAACAATCTCCCCACCCACTACATTTATCAGAAATAGTACCAGTGCTCTTGTGGTTTTATTTTTTTTTTTAATTATGTCCACATATTTGTCAGTTTAATCTACACAGATGAGAGAGATGAGAGGAGCAAACTGGCAGAAGGAAAGGAGTGAGGAAGGGTCTGCTTTTTATTCAGAAACATAAAAAGCTGTAAAATGATGAGGTTTTTTATAAAGTTCAGCTCTATGTTTGATTAGAAAACAGCAGAGGAGCTGAAGAAATGCACCTCTGGTGTGTTCAGCAAGGCTGCTGCTCACTCCAGAATTGACATATTGCAGCACGTCGCGGCGCTTCAGCGTGCAGAGTGTTTCTGCCATGGTCTTTGGCTGCCTCGATCGGTTAGTTTGTTTGTGTTATTGTGTGACTTCTGCGAATCCAAACTAACTCTCTAAAACACCAAAGTCACAAAATAACACAAACAACTAACAGATCAAGGCAGCGGTTTACCAGCGATTCCTGTGTTTTGCAAGATAAAATTATGTTTTTGTCAAAGGAGTTTGGCTGGTTTAGAGACAGCAATATTTGGCTTGTATAATGGCAGTTCCCGTCAGGAAAAGCTGTATTTTTTTTTTATACTTTATCGGAAGAATGCAGGAATTAATATTGATTTATACTGATGTTCACACGTTCATACATAACAGCATTCTTACAATATTTATATACTTTATGGTGAGAGAGAAAAGATGCTATAGCGATAGTGATCATAATAATAAATTAAAGGAAATCATATGTCATAGGTATAATGCATAACACTCATGATATACATACACATACAAAACAGACAAACAGATAAAACAAAACAAGAAAAGGCTGAACTCTTCAAGGCTGAAACCTTCTATATTTAATTGTGATTCATGTGTTTAATCCATTCAAATATGCAACTTACTGATTTCTGATTCTGCAAATTATTCTTTCCATTTCTAAGACGTTATTAACATTTGACTCCCAGCCGTTAAATGAAGGCGGAGTGGGTTTTAACCAGTTTTTCGTTATCTGTATCCGAGCTGACAGTCTATGTATCCTGTATAGGTATCTATGTATTTCTGGTGTGAGTTCAGATGGTGGTACCCCTAGAAGACATACAATACATTTTGGTTCAAGTGTGTTTTTAATTGGGACATTTTTAATGATACAAGTTATAATTAGTTGCCAAAATGTTTATAGTAGTAGGCAGAAAAATAAAAATGTGCAAATGATTTACATTCTTTTTGCCACATCCTCTCCAGAAGTCTGGTTTGTTGGGTGCTGTAAATTGACTGTAATTTTGGTACGATGAACAATCTTCTTGTCATCAGACAGAGAAGGCTGTCTGACAGCAAAGTAAAGCAGTTAAACTATTCTAAATATAGCAAACTCTTAAACTGATACTGATTTTTTAAAGTGGCTAAAACATGTTTTGCTACTGACCCTGTCCACAGCAGTATATTACTTAGCTTCCTCCACCAGTACTCCTGCTGCTTCTCCAGGGTATCCACCGCCATGTACTGGAGGTAAAACACTGATTATGGATAAGTACCTCATATGACCCCACTTAAAAAAAATCTGAACTATCCCTTTAATAACTTTATGCCAGTTTCCTTAAATGGACAAATTACATCTTTAATTTAATAACTCTTGGCTGTCTAGATCCCTGGCTGCTGGTAGCATGGCTGACACACACATACACACATCTACATACACACACACTCACACTGTTTAACACCAGTAAACCAAACCCCTCCAAATTAGCTCTTCAAATATTTGCCAGCAGAAAATCAGTGGTCTCACCCCTGTTTCTCGGGGCAGGCTCCTTTGAATGAACTGAACTGTACAAGGCTGAGGGTTTCCACAATTTATGTTTTATTATTTGTGAGTGTAAACACCATAAAGTATTTTTGCTGCTCCGCCGCTTTTCATGTCTCTTGATGGAACAGAGAAAAGCAAAGAGAGAGATTCACACACAGTAAACAGCCATCTATAGCTGTGTTTACCTTTTAGCCAAAATAGAACATCAAGTGACACTTGTGTAAATTCATTAGACCTTTCCTAGTATGGAACATACAAGCCTGTTGAAAGAAATCAGAATTTGTCATATAGAGGTGTCAGTGTTTTACTAAACTTAAAGTAAAGTGGAAATGCTCTGATAATGAAGTATTGCCTCATTGTATTTAGTGACAAGGGGCTTAGGGGATGCTTGCAATTTTGTAGAGAAGTTTCACAGAAACCACAATTTAGCTTTCATCCATCGTTATAATTATTATGAAAAGTTCAGAGGGCATAGTCATCGACCAGCTTAAAAGTTGCCTTGGAGAGCTGTCAGCTACATCAATGGGTGGCAGTGCCGCAGTTGGTAGAAAATGTTGATCATGACAGGAATAATTTGACTTCTGAGGAAATATGCTTAACCTGGAGAGTTAGATGACAAGATTGATCTTTCCAAAAAGTATAAAGGGCCGTTCACACTAAGAATGATGACAATAGTTAGAGTATTTTAAAAATCTTTCTAAATCAAATGGATTGTGGTGTCCACACCACAACTATAACAAAAACAACAGTGGCGAACAATATTGCTGGAACCACTTTTATGTTTCATTTTACCTGAAACCAGCTGCCAAACAGCCTTTGGGCGCTGATGGGGCTGCTGAAGCTCGCCTGGTCCTGCAGATACAGCCATTTAGACATAACAGCGACGTTGATCTTCTGATCTAAGTCCGCAAGAAAGACATGAATATTTCCCAAAATATCAAACTATTTCTTTAATGGTTAGTGGTTCGACCTCTGGCTCCTCCTGCTCGTTCACAATGTGAGCCAGACACTGAACCCCAAACTGCTACCAATGAGCAGGCCAGCGCTTTGCACGGCAGCTCAACCACAGTCGGCATGTGGACATCAGAACATGTAAGGTATTGTGAGGTCTTAGTTTTTTCCAAGGTTATCTGCGCAACTTCATATCAAGCAAAACCACCCGGGTCATGCTGTCTTTTTGTACTTTCACCTGCTTCACTAAAGAGCAACAGCCATTCGAACCATGCAGCTCTTTCTTCTCCTCTGATGAAGTACTGAAAGTTACTTTGCACCAGTGTCAGGTTAAAGGTGTGCCATTTCAATTTGGAGACAAGTCTGCCTCATAATGCTTCATTTAGTGTTGCAGTTTCTACATGTGCACAAAGGTTGTGTGCATGCGTGAGCAGAAATCTATATGCAAATTTGTGTGTACCCACGTTTGCACAGGCATATGTTTTCCTGTAACTATCAACATTTTGTGGCTGTGCGTGAGTGTGTGTGTGTTCATCCTTCCTTTGAAGATCATAAATACGGGCGTGGCTCCAGGCAGGCCGGCTGCCTATTCAGCGTGGCTGTCGACAATGCTTCAGAAGTGGTCACATTCTCCCATCCATCCATCCATTCCTCCCTTCATCCGTCCGTCTTTTAGTTCCTCTTTGCCTCAAGAAAGGACACCATGGCCTTTCAAGCAGACAACAATCTGATCAGATCAAACACCCCCCCGCCACAAAAATCATCTCTCTCTGTTTTCATCAACCTGTCAGTTTCTCTGTCTTACACTTACTTCTCTCTGCACTGGATCACTGTAAGGTACGTGCTCAAACACACATGTGCAGGCCCACAGACACATGCAAAAAAACACATATCCAGCCATGTGTGTGCACTACACACTCACATGCTAACAGACACAACACACACACACACACACACACACACACACACATAGACCAGGCCAGCCGACAAGCCAACCAAGCATCAGGCCCTGGCTCATTGATGTTTGTTAAAGTTATTAATTTTCTCTGTGAAATAAGAGGCCACGGTGGCAGGACAGAAGGAGATGGGTGCCAGCCCCAGAATCTCTCTCTGCTTTCATCTCCTGGCACTGGGGCTCGATGAGTCCACAGCACAGGGCCTTTACATGGGCACCGGGGTTACCCACGCATACCCGGCGCCTTAACCAACAAAGGCTCTGAGTGGGGCAAAAGGAAGAAGACACAGATGAAAGGAAACGCTTAGAAGGAGATGAAGAGAAAGAGATGTGAGAAAGTATGATACAGAAAGATAATGAGAGAGGGTGAGAAAGTTGTACACGCTTAGAAATAAGGGTACAAACAGGTTCTTCCTGAAGCAATGAGGTTCTACCCAGAACCATTAGCTTCTAAAGCACCTTTTTTGAAGAAACATTTCTTCAAGGGTTCTTGGTATGACTAAGGGTTCCACTAAGAACCCTTTCATCCAAAGAACCCTTTTTGGAAGAAACAGTTCACCTCCTTGATGAACTATTTCATCAAAGGTTCTTGGTACCATAATAAAAAAGGGTTCTCAGTAGAACCCCCTAGATGGGTTCTAAATAAAACCTATTGGATATAAAAGGTTCTTGGCAGAAGTCCTTAGGTGGGTGCCAGATAAAAACCCTTGTATTAATATAAAAAGGTTTTTGGAAGAACCTCCTGGCTGGGCTCTAAATAATGCCCTTGGAATATAGAAAGGTCCTCTGCAGAACCCCCTGGCTGGGTTCTAGATAAAACCATTGGAATATAAAAGAGTTCTTGGTAGAAACTCCGGTGTGGGTTATAGATAGAACCCTTGGAATATAAAAGAGTTTGCGGTAGAACCCCCTGGATGGATTCTAAATGAAACCCTGAAAATATAAAAGGGTTCTCAGTAAAACCCCCTGAGTGGGTTCTAAATAAAACCATTGGAATATAAAAGGGTTCTTAGTCGAAACCCCATGGTGGGTTCTAGTTAAATTTAATTTAATTTTGTTAAAATTTATTTTAATTTTATCTAGTTAAATTGGAACATAAAAAGGTTTTCAATGGAACCCTCTGGGTAGATTCTTGTTAGCATCCTTACAAGGTGGAAAGATTGTGGATAGAACTGCCCAGAGAGGGTTCTGGGTGGAACAACTGTACTATACAAGGGTTCTCAGTAAAACTTCTTAAAGGGGGTTCTGTGTGGACCCTTTCACAGATGGTTCTAGGTATAATCCTTTATGCTGGATTCCAGGTTGAACTCTCTCTTCAAAGGGAAGCCTTTATAAAAAAGTTCCACTAGGAACCAAAAGGGTTCTCTTATGGGGACAAGCCAAAGAACCCTTCGTGGTTCTAGTTAGCGCCTTTATCTCTAAGAGTGTACAAAGGGATTGAGGAGCTGGGAAATGAGGGAGCAAGATGTGAATAAGACAGAGGAAGACGGGAGAGGGGTTGAATGAGTAACAGAGAGTGAATACATGGCACATTAGCTGGTAAACAAGTGAGTTTTGGTTGTTTTGCACTCAGTGGAAGCTAGCGTGTTTGTGGCTTGTGGTGATTCGCTGTAATGGGGGTTAAAGGACGTTATGCTCAAGGTAACAACAGCTGGTGGCTAAAACCACCATCCCTCTTCCTCCCTCTCCTCCTCCCTCTGTCCCTCCACACACTCGAGCGTCCAACCCCAGACCACAATAAACACCTAACACTGGGTCTTTATATACTGGGTTTCTAAGCATCAGAGTGGTTCTGTCTGAAGCCCTGTAAGCCTCAATCTTCCAAGACAAGTAGATAAAACTTCCTGGACGTGCTGGACTTAACTGCAGCCTTCACACGTTTCGACATACATTTTTGGTGCTACTTGGCCAGAGTGAGCAGTTTAGGAGTTAAGCCGGCGCTAACATGGCAGCCAGTGAAAACCACAATGACCAAATCTGTCTATCAATGGTTGAGAGAGGCACCAATAGGCTACAAGTCTTGCTAAAGGCCAGTTGAGTGCAGCGTGTTTGGTCAGAGAGCAGACAGAAGGAAAATAAAAGCAGGATGATATAAAAGTGGAGCACAGGCTAAATGTGTCTTGGAGTTAGCGGGCTAGGCTAGCCACCGCATGGCTAAAGCAAACAAAGAGCTGCCCAGGGGACTGAAGTACTGCTGTGCTCTGACACTAAACACATATGCTTGGTCGTACACAAGCACGCAGGTAGCCGCAGCCATAGGTCATCAAACACACACACACACACACACACATACACAAATGGAGTATACAGTAACATATGCAGCATTTAGTTAAGCATTAATGCATGAGTACAAAATATTACAAGCTAACAGTCTTATGCAATCACACACACTTATATGTGCACAGACACACACTTCTTCTCAGAATATTACAATGAATACAATCAATGCTAGAAAACTTAATACTATAGAATCAAAAAGGTTTTCAGTAGTTTTAGTTTTTAGTATGGTTTATGGTTTATTGTTAAAGTAATTGGGACTGTTGTTTGTTTGCTTTGAAAAGAAGATTAAGAGAAATTAATTTTGATTACTATTACTGAGTACTGACCCCAGCGTAAGAGTCTGAATGCAACTGGAACTGGGGAAATTAAACTTCTACCTCTTGTTGAACTTCCTTATAATTGACCCTAGCTAAGTCCCGCCCTTTTTGGTCTGTGCTCTGTAACGGTTTAGCAAACTTGGTACCTCGGTCAATTTTTTCTTTTCCTGTAAAAGAGGCATAAAGCTTTATATCTTAAGTTAGCTAATGTTAGCAAAATACAAGCTAATTGTCCAGCCAATGTTAGCAAAACTCTTGCTGACTAGCTACCTAATGATTGATGCAGATCAGCTAGCTAGTTAGCTAGCATTTAACTAACATGAGCTAATTTAAAGGGCCAGTGTGTAAAATTTTGTGGGGATTTATTTGCAGAATATGGCAGAAATTGAATATAATATTTATGTTTTCATTAGTCTAAAATCACCTGAAAATAAAAATCATTGTGTTTTCATTATGGTAGAATGAACTCCTTCATATCTGTAGTGGGCGTGGGTCCACTTCCATGGAGTCCGTGTTGAACTGCCATGTTTCTATAGTAGCTCAAAATGGACAAACCAAACAATGATCTATATGGACTTTTGTGTTTTGGTTTTTCTATACGCTTGGGAGGGGAGAGTGAGAAGAAGTGTTTGCAATCTGCAAGCTCACCAGTAGATGCCACAAAATCCTACACACTGGTCCTTTAATATGTAAGGATATGTGTCTTTTACAGTAGAGGCTGACATTTCTTTGGTAATCACGTGGGATGGGAGTTAATTTCACAATTCATCATGGGACTGGGACAGAACAGGAGAAAAAGTCAGTTATTAACATAAGGTCATTTTTTATAATAAAAATGTGTGTAATGTGTGGACTGTGGATTGGTGTGAACGTGATGGGACTGGAATAATTATTCATAATTAAACTATTTATTTATTTTAACTCCATTTGAATTATTAGAGTTAATATTTTCAAAGTCAGGGAGTGGTATTTAGGAAGGATAAATACAGAAGTCCCTTTTCGGAAAAGTACGAACGGTAGTTTTTGGTGAAAGATGAATCATTTTTTGTTTGTGGTTGAATTGTGCCACACATTACATATATGATGTTTGTCAATTTCAAAGATAATTTTACATGTCAAGAAAGTTGCAATTTGTGGTAGGTTTGTTGTAGTTTAGTCTTGTTTTGTGTGAAGCTGCTCAGTGAAATACATCTCTTGTCTCGCACAATAGACACCACTCCTGGTCCATTTATCAACCAGGAAGTGAAAGAATGAGCAATAATAATTGGTGCTTGTGTGACTCCATCCCAGTACGAAAGCACACAGACATCGTAGCATCGTAATGTTCGCTTGGAGGGAGAAAGTCATGACGTCACTTACACAATCGTTGGGTGTGTAGTCTTTCTAATTACGTATCATCACATCTTATGCTTCAGCAGTTTTACAACAAACAGCGACTTTCTTGTCTTGTAAAATTATCTTTTAAATGTGTAAACATCACATGTGTAATTCATGGTACAATTCAAGCGGGAACAAAAGATTATTTGTCCCTTGCCATTGACAACCGTTCATATTTTTCCGAAGTAAGGTCCCATAGTGGTCCACCGGAAGGGGTGGGACTTTACCTCTCTTGAGTGGCATATTATTAATTACATGTTGATAGTTCCTTATAAAGACTAGTCTTAAAATAAGACTTGAGGGCTGAGTGAGATTCAAAACACTGGAGACTTGCTTGAAGATTGTTGACGAAGACTTGAGTCAAATTTGTATGAAGTGTCCTAATAACAAGTCCAGTAGCTGGGTAATGCCAACAATAATGCAGCCAGTGCTCCTGCTGTACTCTCTCCATGTCAAATGAGGGATTTTTCCTCCTCCCTCTCTCCATCCCTCTCTCTCTCTCCTGAGTGTGTGCCACATCTGTGGGCTCTGTGGTGATGTTTCTCTGCTCAGAATGGATTCACCAGCTCAAAAACGTCCTTATTATATTTATATTTTACTACACCACTAGAAAACCATGCCAGCTGGGCTGCAGAACTTTGGGCAGAAAGAGGGAGAGAAAGCACAAGGGGAGGAGGGCAAGTGAGAAACAGAGAGAGAGAGAGAGGAAAGAAGGAATGAAAGATGGGAGAAAAATGAGAGAGGCAAACAACAAGAAAAATGGAGAGGAGGATAGAGAAAGACAGACAGGTGAATTATAAAAAGGGAAGAACAAAGTAAAGTGAAGTAAAGATGAAGAAAGAATGAGATGGGTGGAAGAGTGCAAGTGAGGCAGAGAAGTGGATAGAGGGAGGTTGAGTGGGCACCCTGAAATAGGCTGTGACAATATGATTACCCTGGGTGCTCAAAGGTAAACACAGAAATGGGCTAACGAAGAGATACTCTTACACACACACTGTACACAGTCCATGTGCGCACACGTACACATGCATACATGCAGACATGTTGACCGAAATCAGAGAAAAACAACAGTGACCTCTGATGAGTGGAGCCGGAGGAAGGACAGAGGAGGGACAGAGGAGGGACGTGGCTTTGAAAGAACACAGGGAGGGACACAGAGGGGGAGAGCTGATGAGAGATGAGGAAGGGAGAAAGTCCACAGATGAGGAGAGAGGAGGTCAGGGGAGGGTAAGCAGGATGAAAGTAAGATTTGGTTGAATGGAGGGAGAGGATGTAAACACAGTGGGAAGGTGTGAAGAAAGTAAGAGAAAGTACAAAGTCAGGAGGGGAAGTGAGGAAGGATGTCACTATCTCTCTGTTGAAGTCTGAGCAAAATCTCTGATCCCCATTCATGTTTTCATTAGCGATAGAATCAGTAGGATTTGTCCAAGCTGGTCGTAAATGCACCAGAAGGATGTCAGGATGTCAAATGGCGATGTTTTGGGTTGGTCCCAAGCTTCCCGAGCAGAGCAGAATGATGAGAAAATAAGGAAATACAGGCCAGGGTCTCTGCCGATACAGATAGAGCCACCACCAAACACTTCTAGTGGGTCATAAGTGATGATTGAAAGGGATTGTGCTGCAATGTTGTGATGTAATTTTCTATTAATTAAAATGGATTTTATAAAATTGGTATAGAAAAAAGTATAGTTTCTGAACCGGCATCGAAGCCAAAGTATTGGACGCAGAGCCAGTATTGAAAGCCAGCCCCACAAACCGGACCTTATTTTGCTAAATCTTTGTCAATCTGTACAATTCTCCATTTACAGGCTAGATCAGGGATTCCCAAACCTTTTCATATCAAGGACCCCCACAATAGATGCACAATAGATCAGGTTATGTTTATATGAGTAAAATGTTGCTTATTATGCCTTTAATTCACAATATATTAATTTGGTAGACGTGTCTGTGATGATTCTCAGTCATCCAGGTCTTGGTATTTGCTAGGTGCTATCTTAGGCAACTGGACTTCGCTTGAGGTTCTTGAAGACTTTTCACCTCTCATTCAAGAGGCTTCTTCAGTACTAGAACTGAACTAAAGAAGCCTGTTGGATGAGTTCTTAAGTTCTAGAACTGAATAAGCCTGTTGCATGAGAGGTGAAACATCTTCAAGAACCTCAAACAAAGTCTGGTTGCCTACGAGAACTCCTAGCGAATTTGGTAGATGCCAAAACATCTTACATCAAATGCATTCAGTCTCCAAAGAACTGTGAGCTAGTTGTCAACAAAGATACGCATTCCCCCCAAACAACAGCTAAGGGTGGGTTCACTCCAGCCTTATTTAGTGCGGTTCGACTGAGTTTGTGTGAATGGTGGACTCAAACTCTGGTGCAGACCAAACAAACACTCGCTAGTCCACCTTGACCGCTGTCAAGTGACCAAGGAGAAAGTTGACCAAAGTACCAGCTGTTTCTGGAGGCATTATGTTTTTGGGTTGTCTGTAACTCCGTAAGAATGCTTTGATGGAATTTCTTTAAACTTGGTACAAAAGTCCACTTGGACTCAAGGATGAACTGATTCGATTTTGGTGGTCAAAGATCAAGGCCGTTGGGACCTCACAAAACATGTTTTTGCCCTGAATTTGAGAATTTATACACTAATTTTGACAAAATTTCACAGAAATATTTAACATCATGGGTGTCATCAATATAGCAGGTGTAGGGGAAGTCATGTGAGTGTAATAGAAAAGCAAGTGTCCAGCCCTGCCATGATGTACATGCACAGAACATAGGGTGCAAAGTACCGAAGGGGGACACCAAGACAGCCTCTCACAGCTCAGCCTACTGCATTAATAAAATCTATGGGGATATCCATGTCCTAAACTGACATTACTCTACCTCAGAGACTGTAGCAGGCTCAGTTTTAAAGCTAGAGAGTAGATACTGGTATCATATGAAACTAAAAGACCTAATCCATTGGTACTAACCATGTTATGTTAGCTTGTCAGGAATTAATGCTCCAAAGTTAGGCTAAATTAAAGTTAAAGAAGTCAAACATGGTCTCTTTAACAGACATGCACACATGCTAAGTTTTGAGCAAACACCATGCAGATTTTGCATGCAATATAAATGTATTATTTCCACCTATTCTAAAAATGTCACTTGAACATTTCTGCATACTGGAGTCCCTAAACAGTATTGAAATTGCATGAATTTTGTTTGACTGAAAAGCTGAGATTCTTGTGGATTCATTGAGCCCAATTTTATCACCTGTGATTATGTTAGTCCCCGCAGTAGCCATTTAATTGAAATGAGAACAATTTATGAATTTATTAAACATGATCTCACTGTATTAAATTACTTATTGTGACCTCTAGGGTAATCACAGCCTCAAGAAACTTCACAACCACAAATTAGAGACCTGGGGCAATCAGAGGATGGATGTCTTTCCTAGGCATATTGACAAAAAGGGGGGTTCCTGAGAAATTCCCATAACAGAACAGTCAAAAGCTTTTGATACCAAATCACAGCATGAATTTTTATACGGTGGTATAATGGAGTATTTTGGGAATGGGATTTTTGACAATTTTTAATGTTTTTTATGATTTTGCACCAAATTGGTGTAATAAACGTTATCGACCCAAAAATTGCAGCAACAACTCATAATGTTCTAAAACTTTAAACGCCATGTGTCACCTGGAAGGAGCGACTCACCAGGTAAGATGCAAACACAGAGAACGCAGAGCCTGAGACACTCAACCCCTCAAGGATGGAGAGGGTGATCTGTAATCATAATTGTATACAATGTTGTGAGTCTGTTCTGCACACACAACATCTATGCATGTCTGTTCAACCTGGGAGAGGGATCCCTCCTCTTTTACTCCTCCTGAGGTTTCTTCCATTTTTCTCCTGTAAAAGGGATTATTTATGGGGGAGTTTTTCCTCATTCTGTTGTATGCTGCACAGATTATAAAGCCCCTTGAGGCAAATCAGGATTTGTGATATTGGGCTATAACACTGACTTGATCTGACTTGACTCAGTTATCATTGTCAGACGCAGCAGACAGATCCAGGAGGATGAGGATAGAGGAGAATGAGCTTTCTCTACCAGTGTGCAGCACTGCTATCACCACAAAGCAGGTTATCTCAGGAAGGTGACCTGCCTTGAATCCAGACCGCTGACGGTCTAGTTGGTTTCCCACTTTCCTCAATTACTCTGTCGGTAATCCAATCCAAATAAGGCAAACAATTGAGTTAGATTAGCCACCACTCCTCTTGTCTACCCACAAAGGAACCACAAACTAATCAGCAACCCCATTAGCTGCCCCAGTGGCACACGGCCTCCAGCTGCTGATGCCAATGCAACACGCATCAAGGACTCAGAACCAGAGTGGTGATGGTCAGAAGAATCATGTAGCTCATAATTACATCCAATCTGTAGACAATCTCTGTAAATGTATCTCTGCTGACTCAAATGTCATGACCATTCAGCGGATAATAATCCCACAGAGTCTCCGGACAGAATTTGAACATCTGTTGCCATCAGCATGTTATTCTGGGGAGAAAACACATCTGCAGTGGTTTCCTTTGAAGAGACATTTAAGTTTTGTTTGCAACTCTTAATGCCCTGTCTGCAACTTGAGAAGACATTGCAAAGCTCGATGGGATCTTACTTAGCACAGGGTCATGCATGAGTAGTGGGACAGGAATAGTTTTAAATAAATCCAACCCATCTAAATCTAGCCTATTTAATCATCTGCACTGGAAGGATTCATTTGCAAAAACATATTTATTTACCTTCCTAAATTATATGTTTTTGGTGCACTCGAGGAATATCAATCAAACAGGAGTTGGGTTGTTTTTATTAGGATATCTCAATTTTCTTTTTTAAGTGTCATAAATCTTATTTTTTCATTTTGAACTCAGGGGAACAGCTAAGGGAACATCTTGTTTTTATTAATTTTAAGAATGGTGTTTATGTGATTTTACAAATGAACTCGTCATTCAGAACGATGGATCTTTTGCTAATTTAGCGATAGACCTAAAACAAAACCTGCCCGCACTGCCTGTTGCACAGAAAGGTGTTTATAGAAATCTACATCAGATTCACTTTCCCATGGGGCTAATAGTTACCAGAGTGGAACAGCTACTACTGAGGAAGGAAATTGGAACACTGGAACAATTTTATTGCAGGGTTAATCGAGATTCCTATCAAAAGGAAGTGATACTGACTACTCCCAATAAAACTAAGACTACAATAGCCACAGTGTTTAGTGTGAGTGTGGGTTTTTTGTACGACAGCACATTGCTACACACCTAATAAAGTTGCTATTTAGAGATTAATATTACATAATAACTGAAGAGTTTCCATTAATATTTTTATATCCTTGCAGAAATCATGCGATGGGTTGTGTGTGTGTGTGAGTGTGTGTGTGTGTGTGACAACATTCGGGCTGGAGCTACTGTCCACAGCGAATTTCAAACACTACTGGACCCATCAGCCTAATGTTTGTGCATATTCATGACTGTATGCTAAAGGACCTTCAATTAATTATGTAAAAACTTGAAAACCCCTTTTTTTATGGCCACATTCATTAAGTTTTTGGGTCATCCGTCCGTCCACCCACCCCATACTTGGGAATGCAATATCTCAAAAACGTCTTCTTCAAACTTGGTTCAAATGAAGTGATTTGATTTTGGTGGTCAAAGGTCAAGGTCACTGTGACCTCATGGCTGTCCCATTGTCACGAATGTGATATCTCAGGAAGGCTCGGAGGAAATTTCTTCAAATTTGGCATAAACATCCACTTGGACACGAGGACGAACTGGTTGGATTTTGCTGCTGAAAGTTCAAAGGCCAAAATAACTTTGACCTCACAAAACATTTTTTGGCCATAACTCAAGATTTCAGACGCTAATTATGACAAAATTTCCAACAAATGTCTAATAGAATAAAATGATGAGGTGATGGCATCTTATAGGCGGAAGGTCAAAGGTCAACTTCATTGTGACATCATAATGTTCTGAAAAACACTTCTAGCTCTTTAACAGTCCTCATACTCCTCTGTAAAAATAATCTCTGAGTGCACATCTATGACTGCATGCTCAAGGACCCTGAAAAACCTATATAAAACTTATATATAACCTATCCTGACCCTGACTCCTCATTCCTCTTAACCGGCTTGCAGGGGCCGCAAGTCATCAACAACTGCTGGGCTAACCTATTAGCAGTGTTTGGTTACTAGTCACTAGTAACTAGATACATTTAATTAAATCTGTCAGTTGCTGACAAAATTGTGTAATTAAATTACAGTTACTGATCAAAATGTTGGCCATAACAAAGGGGTTACAACCAAATGATATTTTCAGAGATCTGAACTCTACTGATTGACCTCATCTAGTTGTCGATCAGCAATGGCCCTTTTCTGCAGCCATTTGATCATAATACCCTTCCTTTGTTATCTGGGCTCGGTTGATAAATTCACTTAAATTTTCAGGCATCACAGTCAAGTAAGATGACAATTCTCCTGCAGTTATGAAAAAAGTGTAACATAAACTGACACTTGATGTCCATACAGACAAAGTTTTTGGTTCACTTGTTGCTCGCTTTGCAGAGAAGCTGTTTATTTAAACAAGTCTGGATGGAACTGTGGGAACGATTTTTTTCTCATTTCGCACAACTTTCACACAAAAAAACATCCTCATTCATAAATCAGACTCATGCTTGCAGAGCTTGTGTGCAACTATCAATTACAAAATTTCAGCTTGAGGAAGTGTGAAGGAAAAAAAAAAGACTGATTGAGGGGTAAAGACAGAGAGAAGCTGTCAGTGAGAGACAGAGTATGTGACAAAGACAAAAGCACAAAAAGAGACAGTGTATGGTAGAATAAAAGGAATAAAAACAAGAAGAGATAGGGAAGAAAAAGGGAGGAAAAAAAGACACTGGAAGAATCAGTGTTGATACCAGTGGAGCAGAGAGCAGGAAAGAAAGAATGAAGATAAAGAAAGCAAGAAAGTGAAAAAAGAAAGAGGGCGAGAAAGAGCAAAAGAGGGAGATGGATGGCTATGAAGACTGGTACTGATCAGTAGCTCTTTCTGTGATGCGGCTTCCAGCTTCCAGCCCACCGATTGGTCAGCTGCCTAACTCGGAACATGCGTTCCCACAATCCCTCAGCACCACTTCAATCCCACCACACTGGTTCACCACTCTGCGGCTCAAAACAGTGCCTGCTGGCATGGGCAACATATCAATAAATTCATTACGCATTTATACTTAAATATTTATACTGCAGCAGTGTGTTTTGCACAGGGATGGTATTTATAGTGTGTGTGTATGTGTGCGTATGTGTTTGTGTGTGTCTGTGTACTCATATTTATAGCACGGTGTCACATCGTAGCTCTGTGCTGCGGTGAGACAGCTGTCTGGGGTGGGGGCGGGGGGGCGTTGGCCTTTGGGCAGGGTGGAGGGGGGGGTTTAGTAACAGAGAACAAGTGGAAAGACTGAAGGACAGGCATTTAACAGAGACGTATAGGAGATGAGGAAAGAGGAAATCCAGTTGATGCACTGAGAGAAAGATGAGAAACAGAAATGGTCGAGAACAGAGGGGGGGTGGCACTCATTTTTCAATGAAAAATGAAACAAAAAAATAAAAAATAACAATCCATATTGCTGCTACTACAAAACAGAGAGCTCAAAATGAAGAAACACAAAAGGGGAAATAAACTTAAAAATTAAATATTCTTTTATTGGCACCAACAGTCCCACCCAGAGACTCACTTGTGCAAAGAGAGAGAGAAATATTTATTCTGAGGAAAACAGAAACTAGGGAAATTACATGGTGTTTTATTGTTCAACTGTTTATTGAATGAAGACATTCCCATTCAGAGGCCCTTTTAGATACTTTGCTATTGTTCACATGGTTACAATGGTTTTTATAAAGTCCATTCAAAACAGGAGCAAGAGGCTACGTGCCATGTAGAACATGGCAATGAGGGTGAAAAGGCCACAGAAACATTAGCAAGGGAAGAGAAATATGTAATATATTAACTGTACTAGATCATAAAATGACCATGATATGACATTAGAGATTAAGGAAACATGCTAAGTTAAATTACCCGCTTCTCAGACTTTGAAATTTCCATTCCTGTGCAGAACATCTGTTTTTGTTTGGGCCTGTGTGATTAAGCTCCATTATTCACTTTATGGAGCTAAAATTAATGTTGAATTGAGTTAAATGTTTGCTGAAGTGTCTGTTTATGAGTCATAAGAAAGGATTAATAATCTTTTAGAAGGAGTGGATGTTTATGGCTGTTAAATTGGAGCCAAATGTTAATGGAGTCTGGCAGGCAGTGAGACAGAAAGTCACTGAACTCAGACTCTCGGTGTGTGTATTTTCAGAGCAGTGGACTTTTTTAACAGATTTGACAGCAGAAATTTGTCAGAGTTAGCTATAAAAAATCCACATGAGCTGGTTAGGTTTATAATTTGCAAACAGCTGATCATCTTACAGTGTAGGACTTGTTGTCTCTTGTCATTGTCTACAGTATAATGTTGTGCTCGTCTTACGTTCCTGTTGGTTCAGTGCCCCTCAGTCTGAAGAGTGAATTTAAAAAGTGAATTTAATGATGACACACTGCGGGCACATTAGTTAAAGAAGAACTGCATATGAAACTTTTTTTGTTCTGTTCACATAACTATATTCTTTTGGGTGTATGTTAATATAGGTGAGTTTTTCAAACAGTAAAAGTTGTGTGCAGTTGCATACAAAAACCCGTTTTGAGTCTCCATGTGTCCTTGTGTCCTCCTTTGTGTCCTATTCTATATTTGTTCACTTATGCACCACCAGTACTAACACGTTCTGCTGTGGCCAAAGTGTCCTGACAGTTGTCACCATGTTAATCTGTCTCTGTTTCCATAAGAAAATAAAAACTTTAATTTGATTCTAGATTGTTCCCAGCAAAGACAAGAAAGATGTGCAGATCATGTTTATATTGAGCCAGTCCACAACCGTATGACTGTCTGCATGACGTGTGCATCAGGTTCAATACCTGGACTTCAGACCATGACCCCTCTTGGACGATGACAAGCAGTTCAATGTCTGAATATCTGGCTTGGAGATTTGTAGACGCCTGTGGATGTGCAAGAACCGTGCAAGAAATCAACTTGTGGTTAATGAAATATTATTGCCAACATTGGACATTGACAACACGTCATAAACAGACATCATGACAACTTTCATTCAAGCTTCTTATGACAGTGGTTCCCAAACTCAGGGGCAGTTCCCCCTGGGGGGTGGGCATAGAACAACTGCAGGGGGGGCCTGGATGACCAGGTGGAAAATATAGAGTGTAAGAGGGTTAAATTAATATGATTTATGTAGGAGAAATAAACAAAGGTTTGCTGATGCTGTTGTACTGACCTTTATTTCACTAAAATTCAACTTGAATCTTTTTTTAATCAGTTGCTTCGTCAGTTATTGTTAATGATTGATAATAATCGTGGACTAAGGGGGGCCCCAGACTTTTTATGGGATGTCTTTTCAGCGTACAATCAGATGTTTGAAAGATGTCTTTTAGAGTTATCTTTGCTCAGTTGGTTCCTTCTGCCCTCGTCTTATCTGTTCATTTGAGAAACAACATTGAAAATTAAATTTCAGCCTAATTCTTGTTTAGGACAACTGGTCATAAAATGTCTCTGGGTCTCCCACCAGTTTTTATCTAAAGTTGAGTTTCTTCATAGTGGTCACTGGGAGAGTACATCTATGTTCCCCTGATCAGTGTCCTCTTAATAAGACACGTTAAGAAGACGTTTCAAAGGGTTTTATGTTCTCACCACCAGTTTCCTTGGTCAGTGTGTTGAAATCACCCACCTACAGCTAAATACTTCACACAGTGGCTGTACCATTCAAACTGCATTTGGAAAGTCCATCTCCCTTTGTTCTTTTGTAATTTGAACTCAGAAGTTAGTGCCTTACCAATTTCTTACAGTGTTATTTTATATGAAGAGACACACATGCCTGGGAACATAGGACCATAGGGAGCACTGGGATGAGCCCGTCCTGTAGGGACTTGATGGAGGTCAAATCTCAGTACTTTATAAGACCTGACTAACCTGTGTCAGTAGTACAGAGCAACAAAAGGTACCAAGAGTCTGAACTGAATTCTGGTCAGGTCTGCCATGTCTCAAAACTTTTAAGCAAATCAGAAATGATTACATTTAATATACAGCTCCAAAAGCCTGAATCCACTTTGGGATGGGACAATGATTAGATCAAAGGTGTAACACTCGTTCTTTCAAGGTGTTACATCAAACAATCAAAGAGTTCTTGTTCCGGCTAACCTTGAAAAGTCCCCCACGCTTTTGTTTGATTTACATATCAATACCTTCACACTTTATTACCTCATCTCACCTTCAACTCCAACTTCGCAACAAAAGACAGACACATTTTCTCCATATGACGCAGATTAGTTTTGTTATTACGGTCAATCCACTGGAGGCACAAATGTAAGGTACTTCACTGCAGTGAGGTAAATGAACCAAGAAGGGTACAACCTGAGTGTGAAAGTTGTTTGATCCATGCAGAGCTTGTTATGTAGACCTAACATATGGAAGCTGTAACACACCAGTTTTCATCATGACTTCAGCTGTTGCTGTACAAACTGGGGGCACTTTCTCTACTGAGAGTGCCACTTTAACCAAACTCTTCACGTGTGTCAGAGAAGAAGCCGTAGACGCAGACGTATGAATGAATTTACTGACGGGAGATTGTTGGGATCAGCTGCATGTGTTGACTTGTTAACTGCGTGCATGCTGCATGTTTACTCAGTCAGCCAGCAGTAAAGGACTGGAACATACACGACTTATGTGTGTAGAGGTGCTGAAAACATCTGATGGATTTCCCTCATATATGCATGTGTATGTGTAGGATACAGAGGAGAGTGTTATCCTCTGATTTCCATCATACTTTGAGTTCAGGCAACACCACCGATGATAAACTCTGCTCAAACGTGGGCTGAGCTTCTAGTTAAAAGTTCTGTCCACTGCTGAACTTTATGATATTTTCCCCTGTTCAGTCATCATTTTCTGTCTGTATGTGTGTGTGCATTTATAAATGAATATTTGAAATGTGTGTTAGTTGACAGAGGGGAGAAGTAACAAAGTACGAGTTACTGCACTTAAGTAGAGTAGAGTTTTTCTGACAACTTTTTACTTTTACTCCCTATCTTAACACAAAAATCTGTATTTTGTACTCCTTACATTTTCCAAACAGGCTTGGTACTTTACTTTTAATGCATTTGAGGGGAATTATTGATTTTTTTTATTTTGCATCATTGTACACTGCTTTCCCAACATCAAGACCAATTTCAACCTAAATGAATGAGACAATATTGCATAGAAAAAATGAATCCTTGGTGTATCCATCAGTGCATATCATGCACAAAAGACGTAACAAGACAGACTGTGACTCAATGCCTCCTGTTAACAACTCTAATGAACTCCAGTTTAACAGTGTAAACTAGACTTGACTCTACTAGCCTCTACTAGACAGTACTAGACAACACTAGACAAAACTAGACAATATTAGACAATATTACCGCATACCCAGTGCGTATCATGCACAAAAGGCGTAACAAGACGAATCAGACAAGACAGGGAGACTTGACCGTGGACTTTTATACTTTGAGTACAGAATAGAAGTTGAATCAGCACTTTATTTTGAATAAAAATATACAACAATTGAGTCTAAAATCGCAGAGACGCCAAGGGGACCAAAAGTTGTAAAACACGGGGTAAAAATAGATATTTGAATCTTGTAAAAGTTTACAAAAAAGTTTATACAGGTTTTGTTCATACATTCAGAAAAAGAAAACATGTACATCTCTGAAAAGTTTGACTTTTTGTTAATGAATTTTGATTTGTGCATATTAGATTTGGTCAAACTGATAAGAAAATTTAGGCAGGACTGCAAACAGAGTTTCAGTGAATCCAAACTATACATTTTTCGAAAGTAATACAAAGCGAGGGAGGATATGATCAGTAATAAATGGTGACAGTTTACGCCACAGTTGTTTTGTAAGTGGACAAGACCAAAATAAATGCACCAGCATTTCTCTAAATTCTCCACAAAAGGTGCAAAGTTTCTGTAAGCATTGATTAGTTGGATAAAACCCATGAAGCATCTTGAAGGATATCTCTTTGACTTTGTTGAAAACAACCAAACGCTCCAACAAATGTGGACCAGTATGATAAGGCAGAGGGCGTACTTGTGATAGCTTCTTGAAAAAGTCGATGGATTGCCTCATTTTTATTCTTAGTTTGCTATGAAGAACAAGTTAAGTTGAATCAGTACTTCTTCTTTTACCAGTGTCTTTTTTATACAAGTATCTATATTTCTCCTTGAGTGAAGAATGTGTGCACTTTTGCCACCTCTGTTAGTCGGTGTTGTGTCGGTTTAGAGTTCATACATGTACTACTCCCTCCGCTTCCGTTCAAAAACATGTTTGTTAGTGTGTTACACACATAGAGAGGCCTCACTGAAAATAACACCCCAGTCAACGTCTTCATTTGACTTCATTCACCATCAACAGCCTCATTTTACCTTACCATAATTATACCTCAACCAGCTTCCATTCCCCAGCAACAACAGCTGCACTCCATCAAACATCTCAGCATTAACATTACAGTGTCAATGAGCAAAACATCCATCACGGAATTAATTAACACATCAGCATCATATTTGATTTTCATGGTGCTGACACCTGGAAATGATACATTTCCTTGTGTTTTAATGTTACTTTAAATAGCGAACAAGACTGAGTTTATAGCAGCATAAATATAGCATAGTTCTAAGAAACCTTGGGAACCCTACTTTTGGTCCAATTTTTGTCTGATCAGACAAAGTTCAGTCACAGCACTTCAATGTGCTCAGCCAAACACGGCAGTGACCCAAAAAGGGAGAAAGAAATTAGCATAGCTGCTGCAGCAAACCGCAAAGCCTCCTAGTTCATGTCCAGTAGCATGAACTTTTAATGTTTCCCACTTTAACTTCAAACAGAAACGCCCTCCCAATGTAGCCTGCAGAAATAATGATTTAGATTCATTTTGTCAACTTTTGAATGAAAGTTTTGTCAATACAACTCCTTTAAAAATGTCAGAAAACAAGGGTGTAAACCCATCACTTTCCAGGGTTTAAATCAATCATGAATACACCAAGACGGATAAGAAACTGACACACACACAAATCACACAATAAAACAGAACCCCAATTCCAGAAGAATTGAGATGCTGTGTAAACAAAAACAGAATGCAAATCATTGTTTTTGTAAATTTACACTTATTCTGAAATTGATACTCGCAAGATGTTCCAATAAAGCTTGTACAGGGGCATGTTAACCAACACACAATAAGCACTGGGGACACTAACTGTTAAAGTTTTGACAGTGAAACTCTTTCCCATTCTTGCTTGATATATGACTTTAGGTGCTCAACAGTTCAGGATCTCCGTTGTTGTATTTTGTACTTCATAATGCACCACACATTTTCAGTGGGAGACACGTCAGGTCAGCCGAGTACGTGAACCTTTTTACTTCAAAGTCAAATTGTTCTAACACATGCAGAATGTGTCTTTGCATTGTTTTGCTGAAATACGCTGGAACGTCTCTTAAAAAGATGTCTGGATGGCAGCATATGTTGCTCCAAAACCTGCATATGTCTTTCTGCATTACTGGGGCCTTCACAGATGTGACAGTTCGCCAAGTCATGGGAACTAAGACACCCCCATACCATCACAGATGCTGGCTTTTGCAGGGTAGAGTCTTAACTTGCATTTGTATATACAGCTACAAACTGTGCTTTTCCAAAGTGTTCCCGAGCCCATGTAGTAATATCTTTAATAGATTCATGTTGGTTTTTGATGCATTGCTGCCTGAGGGTCAAAGGTCACAGGCATGCAATGTTGGCTTTCATCCTTGCCCCTTACATGCAGAGATTTCTCTGGATTCTCTGAATCTTTTAATGATTTTATGGATTGTAGATGGTGAAATCCCTAAATTCTTTGCAGTTTTGTCTTGAGAAATGATCACAAAGTGGTGAACCCTACCTCATCCATACTTGCGAATGACTGACCCTTTGTAGGATGGCCCTTTTTTACCCATTGTCATGATAAAACCTGTTACCACTTAACCAGTTTACTTGTTTAACGTTCAAAGCATATTTTTTTTTAGCATTTCACAAGTTTCCCAGTCTTTTGTCGCCCCTGTCCCAACTTTTTTGAAACATGTTGCAGGCATCATATTCAGAAAGAATGTATGTTTCAAATAAAAGCAGTCGGTTCAGATATTAGATAGCCTGTCTTTGTACTGTATTTAATTTAATAAAGGTGGAAAAAGGATTTGCAAATCTTTGCATCCTGTATTTATTTGCATTTTACACAGCGTCCCAACTTTTCTGGAATTGGGGTTGTACATGTAAGGCATGTAATTTAGTGCATAACTTTCATGCAATGCACATGTACGATTTGTGAAGATTTGGCTCAGGTCAGCACACTGACCTGGATGAGAGGGCAGCAGTTTTTAGATGTGTGAGAGCGAACGCAGAGTGAGATGATGTGAGAGTAAGAGAGGTTAAAAGAGAGACAGAAACAGGGAGACAGCGACGGACAGACCGAAAAATTAGGGGCTCTACTGACCAGAAACTGCTCTGACTCAGACAAAGTCAACATCTTTGCTGACATCACTGACCATCAGCTCCATCATTTCAACTTTAAATGCTTTGATGGCCCAAACAACCTTCATTTGTCTGAACCCACAAGGGTTTTACTACTGCCAGTGAGACAGGGGTAGCCCTGTAGCACTGTAAAAGAAATGCCATAGCAGGTTTATGCTATAACCACGCACATTAAGGATTATAAGCCAAATGACTTCTCTGCACTGCAAAATTCTTGTTTCCAGATGTAAATATTTACCAAAATAAATCATGAGTTTGGTATCTCTAAAAGAGGAAAATAACATTTGCCAAATGTGTCATTTTTGCAGAGGCTGCCTGCTTGTAGAGTGGCGTTCTCAATAAGAGGACTGTAGTGTGGGGATGAGAGAGGTAGACAACTGACCACAGGCGTCCTGCAGGCTCCAGTCAAATATACACCGACTTAATTAACACTCATAAAACCCCTTAACAAGGCTAACAATGTGATCCATGATAGGTTTTGTATATAATCTAACACTATATGGGGAGAAGTAATTATGTATGGGCCTACAGATGTACAGATACGTGTTTTTTCTGATAGCAGTTGGGTGGAAAAACATGGAACATGGAGGCAGGTTCAGTAATACAGGAGCCCAGAGGCCACAGTAACTTGGGGCAGTTTTTTACACGATTCCTCCAATCAGAAACAAGCTCCATTGATGACACTTAGTCTGCACATGCTCAGCAGGATTCTCTTTCTGCCTGTGGAAAAGAGGCAGGATTATTTCAGCTTGGCAGAATTTTTTTGACAAAAAAATGATATTGAGGTATGAAAGTTACTTCTGTCTAAAGTTTAGATGACTGAGAATTTAAACTTACATCAATTTTATCTCAAGGTTATTGCTTAAAAATTAACATTTACAAATTATGTTAATTTAGATGTTTGTACACTGTAAAAAGCTGAGAAAACTCAACATTTCAAGGCATCTCATTTGAATTGATTTTTCAGTTTTGATCCCAAGTGAAACTCTCGGGTTTTGAAAAGGTTTTACCAACTAATAAAAATGTTGTGAGATAATTCAACAACCGTGAGTCTTTGAGTTTTGGAAACCCCCCAAAAATTTGTATGTCAAAGGATTTTATTAAAGTCACTGAAGTGAAAGTGAATAATGTTTATTAATTTAATATTTTCAGTCACAACCATTTAATTTTCAAACACCAGAATACTGACAAGTCAGGTTAACAGCTCATCGTGAACTATTTTTAATTTTTACATTTTACAATTTTTACTTTTTTTTTTTTTACATTAAAGTTTATATAAAGAAGAAAAGTGAATTATTGGTTGACAGTGGTTATAGTCTTGACCTAATCAGTGAAAATATGTCAATTGTATTATAAATTAGTGCACATATAAACAACAAGTGTTTTTCAAGTAGTCTGTGAGTTCTGAAGGAAAATGTAAAAAATGTTACAATTGCTCCTGGCCTCCCCTACTAAAATAGAGCAGTATTTTAATGATAAAACAGACAAGTCCTTTTGATTGATAAATGGAAAGAATTTGGAGATAATGAGCCACAAAAAGTCAACACAGTCGACTGTTATATCTAAATCGATGGGAAACAATAAAATATGCCAACAAGAAACATTTTAACTAATGGAAGCTGATCCCTATACTACACTCAACAGAGGCCTGGAGGACTAAAATTAATTAGACTTTAATGATATTAACGTTTTAATCCCATCACATGTAGTAGAAGGAGAATGAAGAAGGGTAAAATTGAGTTTAGGGTTCTGTTTTTTTGCATTGGGGGGGAAAGGCAGGCAAGGGGAAAAGAGGGGGGTCGGGGTTTCAAACCAGCAGCTTCTAATCCTGACACGCTGCCTGTGCCAATTATAAGGGCTTTAAACACGGCCGGTGGGAGGAAAAAACATGACCAGGGAGACCAGACTAGCGCCGGGGCGTATTTAGCAACATACAGGCAGACTGTAATTACATATATGGCCAACAGAGAGATTTAATGACTTTTTCCTCCTTCCACTGATTGACAAGGCAGAAGGTGGGGGTGGGGGGGTAGTGGATAGAGATGGCAATAAGAAGAGCAAGAGAGTCTCACTGTTTCCTTTGAGCAAAAATAACATTTCTGGAGTTTCGTTAAATATGGTTTATTACTTTGACATGAAGTCACTGTAATATTTGATCGATCAGTCTGCCAGAGAGGATTAAACAGATTTTGTTATGAGTGGATGTTGTGATTTTTTTTTTATTTTTTATTTTTTTTTCCAAATTTCATTGCCAAATATTAAAATAGTCGGTGCTTAACATTTTTTTTGCTGTTGGAAGTTCATTCTTGACCCTGCCAATAGCATGTTTGCTCTTCAACTCAAAGGTCAACTTACTAGCAGAGCTTTCAACCACAGCTTTCAGTCTTCATCACCTGAGCAAACTCCATCGGGGAATCGAGCTGGATCAAGTGTCATCCTGTGACTGGACTGATATGCAGAACATTGATGACATGATAGCAACTCCTGTCTTGATTCAAAAATTTGTGGTGAATCCCTAAGTACTACAATTTGTTCAGACATGATTGATTTTCCAGATGTGGGTCACCTGATGACACCTGCCAGCTCCTTTCACTAAAGAAGACCATGTGATGTGGTCGAAACGCTATAAATCAGCCTTTGAGTTGATGTTATTCTGTCAGACATGCTGACTTTCAGCTTTGATGATGTTACATCAGCATCATCTGAACTTTGTAGAAAATCAGACAGTTTGACAAGTTACACAAGTTCTGCCACTGTGCCACATTACCCCTTCAACTAAACTTCAACTATCGAGCAAAACTGGGAAAGAATTTCACTTTCAAAACTTCAACAATTAGTGTCCTCAGTTCCCAAACGCTCACCGTCCAAACTTTTTAGGTGCGTGTTACAGGCATCGAATTCAGGTGGAAAAGTATTTGCAAATCATTGCATTCTTTTACTGACCCATCTATACCGACAGACCACTGATGAAGACCATGTGATGAGGGCAAAAGCTGGTAAATCAACTTGTGAGTTGACATATATTTTGTTTGACAGTGTTTACATCATCATCAGCTGAGCCATGTAGAAAATCTGACAGTTGGACAAGTTACACATGTAAATTTAAACACACAGAACGTGCAACAAAAGTTGTCAAATAGTTGTTGAGTCCCTTCACTCAAAACTGCAATGTCAACATCATGGAGCCCTGCAGGAAACTCAGGGGATCAGCAAAGTCATTTAAATACACTGTCTGAGAACCATGAATTATTTATATTAAAGTGATGAGGATTAATTCTATGTGAAACCTCAATATCCATGTGAAATTTCATGACAATCCATTCAACAGATGTTGAATCATTCTGCTAAATAATGTGAACTTCATGGTGATGTTTGCAGGAGAAGTCAGAAGAAATTCAGTAGATTTAACCCTCTGGGGACCATGGAATGTCTTTAAAATTTCATGACAATCAAGCTAATAGTTATAGAAATATTTCATCTGGATCAAATGGGTGGACAGATCTATACTGACAGACCAGTATTGCCCTTTCAAAAAACTGTCAAATGATGAGGAAAAACAGCTGTATGATGCCCCTTTGTTTACAACAATTCCACAACAGTTGAGGTGAACCTGGCCTGATCTGTATTAACAATTTGCATTGGTTTCACTGTGGTAACAATCAGTTTCTCAGAGAGATAATCACCAGGTGATCTCTGAAAAAGAACACGGTTGTTTAACAGCACTTGAAGTTATTTCCAGAATCTGTAAAGACTCTTCTAACCGATAAACTTTTCCATCCACTGCACAATAAAAAGGATTTTAACCCATTTCCCAAGTTGCAATTGTGTTTCCTCGGTAACCAGCCAGTTGACATTTTGTTTGGATGAGGAAACAGAGTTGCAATTTAGGAAACAAATTTTAAATCTTTTTTTATTGTGCAATGGCTTATCATATAATTATCATATCAACTGTCTGTGTTTCTCAGAAATATCTGACAAAAAAACAGACTTCTGATTGTATTTGGTTTGATAAAACAATTCAACTAAATGTGTAAACTCCAGATAATAAATCTAAGTTATCCCTATTTTTCTGGTAGAAACGATGTCTGAAGATTTCTTAATCATTTGAGACCCACAGAAACACTATGTTTTCATATGTTGTTTGTCGATAGCGTGCTGCTCTTGTTTACTCCCTTGCGAGCATCTTACATCATTACGACCGCAGCAACATAATAATAGCGTGCACTGCAGACACACACACACAAACAGACATCACACACACACACACACGCACACACACACACCTCATCTCATCCTTTCATCGCACACCACATTCACACTTCCCGTAAAAGCCCTGGCTTCTTAAAATGATGGCTCGGAACCCAAGATGGGTCGCAGCCCTACTTCCGGTGGGTTGCCACATGATAAAGAGCCCTCATATTGTTTAATGAGGCTGCTGCATCCCGGGCTGTATTTCTTCTTTTGGCTTAAAAGGCAGAGGATGTGACAGAAGTTGCCATAAACATCCCTTTTATTGGTGATAGATCTTTCCAACCTCCCGCCTTTCCCCTGTTCATCAAAAAGTTCTAGTCCCCACCTTTAATTTGTTCCTTCGAATCTCTGTAATCTTTCTCTCATTAGAAACGACCACAACCCGTAACCATGGAGATGACTGCATCATTGTTCATTACACCTGGTAGCGTGTTATAGGACTGCACACGCTACAATTTTGAGTAAGTTTCTCAAAATGTATTTAAATTTGTCAGCATATTGTTCAGACAGGGACCGAGGTTTAGTCAGGCAGGTTTTAAGTTCGTCATTCAGCATTTTTTGGTAAACCAACCAAATAATATTTCATCTGGTAACATTTACCGTTTCAAAGAAGCTCTGTTTCTGAATCACTGGTGACTCAGCCCATGACAATCCCACTTGTTCCTGCTGTGAATAAGTGATAAGTAGATCAAATAGATCATGAGACAGCAGTATACTAACAATACAGTCAAAAGAACAAAAACTAAATGGAACACGTTACCACATAGAAATGGGTGAATTTTAGAGCTTTGTGCTGTATGATGAATACATATTTGAATGGACAACCAATTTTGCTTCACCGAATAAAACACATCACATAGGCACTAATTATTAATTTAACTTGCTTTATTTTCAATACAAACATTGCAGTGTGTCTTTAAGCATTGCTTATATAATTGCGATAATTTCATATGTTCCATTATTCCTGAAAAGATTTATTTGCCCATTCTCACTTTCCTGCTTCTAAGCGGTTTCTGTATTAATTTATGTGACTATTAATGCTTCATCTTTCTAAACAGGTTTGGGATTTTGCCTCCTGCATATAAATGGAGGTCTTTGTTATTGTTTTAGAGCAGCTCAGCAATTTCACTGCTCAAAGATTCAAACGTGTCTTGAGGGGCAAATAAAATGGAATACACAGCGCTTGTGATGAAGTGAAATCAATTTCTTTGCTTTAATATATATTAATATCCTATAAACTTTTAGATTTTTTATTTAGCGCTTCTGCTAAAAACAGCCCAAACAGTCATTCTTCTTCACTGCATCAGTTCCCAACACTTTGAGATTTTAAAGTGTTCTAAACAGATGAAGCTTGGTGTATCTGTAAGTCTTCACATCATTGCATTCTGCACTACAGTTCAATACAAACTGATATGATCACATTTTAATCCCCCTACATCATCGACTTCATCAAGAACCATGCAGCTAGTAATGACATTTGCCAGTACTGATCACGTGTGTTTGCTAATTGCGCTTTCCTTCTGTTGTATTTTTAGTGTCATTCTGTAAACTAGCTGATCATATTTTGACTACATGCAAATTTATACCAAACACCAATGCAGGTTTCCTCAAGCCACCATGAGGAACAAAGTACAATTCACAATGAGCATGTTGCTGGACCCAACAGAACATGTTGATTCACTTGCATTTAGCCCAAAGACTGTGATTAGGTTAATTGTTCCCCACAGTTTAAAGGTGCATTTCATTTGGCCTGTAGTGCTATTTATCCACAGATTGTTCTAGTGTGAGTGGCAGAGTTTTGGAAATATTGATATTATCTGTAATACAGTATAATGTGACTAAATGTTGTACCTTCCTACACTTTTCACTAGATATCCTTATATTAATGACCAAACCATCGTACCTTTAAAACTGTCTTTTAAGACAACAATGTTGAATATTTTTCTCACTATCTGTAAACTTGAACAGGATGCCAGGGTAGTGTCCTACATGCACATACTCACACACACACGCACGCACACACACACACATCACACACATACTTACATACATCTTGCTCCCAGCAGATGTTTCGTCCACCGCTGCCTTCCCAGAAACCCACAAGTGAGCGTATTTTCCCGCCGCAGGGTCGGGGAGCAAAACCACTGAAGAAGACCGCTGCACCCCAACATAAAACAAAACACCAGAGGGAAAAAAAATGTACAGAAAACCTTTCAAAAAGGAAAGGAAGGGAAAAAAGCAAAGGATTTTCTAATCCATCCTTTATTGAGGTGGCTGGTTTTCGGCAGCGCAACCTTTTTTATGTGTGAGAAGGCTGGCCTGTAATTTGGGTAGCCACGACGACCAGAGGGACTTGTAATAAAACGAGACTCTATTCTGGGATGCTCTGTAATAATGGACGCCACCATCCACTCCTCTTGTTAGAGATGGAAGGATGGATGGAGGGATGGAGATGGATGGATGGACAGATGGATGGCAGCATCACATGAGGACGGACTGAAAGACGGATGGACAGTGGATGGACGTGGAGGAATAGGTCAAACTAAAAGCAAAAACCTGAATCAATAGCCAGATAGAGTCTTCAGACAGAAATTTAAAGACCGACTGGATGGACAGATGATTGGACAGATGGATAGGTGGCTTGATCGATAAACAGACTACCTAATTAAATCACTTTCAGGCTCCTCCTCAAACACGCGAACCTACCTGTCATGATCAATACCTGGCAGGACTTCTGAGTGTCCACACTGCCCTTCAACACTGTTACAAGTCCCTGTGGTTGCCTTTCTGCATTCAGACACCTCTCTATAATCTCCACGCCATGTTAACAGTCACCCATTATGCAAAGGCCATAATTAGGAAATCACATTGGCATATACATCCTGTCATTAGAAGTGTCTATTGCTATTGCATTGTAATTACATTTTAGTAGGTTGTTATTACACCATTTAGAAGCTGTCCGTCTTACCTCAATCTCCTCCTTAATTGGTTATGCTGGTCTGTCCCGCCCCCCCGGCTCCGCCCACCTCTTTGACGGAACATTCCAGTGGTCTAAGCATTTTAAGCTGGAGAGTATTACAACTGAGTCTAATATGCCACAGAATGAAAGAAATGAAGGAGGAGGAGGAGGAAAAAAAAGTGGGCAGAGCGAGAGGGAGAATTTGGTGAAAGACAGAACTTGGGAAGAGGGGTAAAAGAGAAAAAAAAGGGGGGGACAGAGAAGAAATGAAAGAGGGAAAAAAGGGTGAAAAACACAGTTTTCTTGTTGCATGACAGATTCCCTCCCAGCCAACCAAGGCTTGTCCTTTAATACCCAGAAGCCTTCATGTGGCTTCTCAACGATTGCACATGGGGCAAAGCTGACCACATCGCTGCCACGCTGCTTATTATACTGCATTGCTCACACTCTGCATGTGTGTTTGCATGTGTGTGTGTGTGTGAGACTGAGTGCCCGTATACAGTAAAATGCGTACACATGCAAGTGTGCGAGCTTGTTGGACAGCAGCATCAGTCATGCAGAGAAGCGTTCAATGAGACTCGCATGTCTTAATTTGTCAACACCCTGGTGATGGATGGGAGAGAGAGAACCGAAATTTTACGGGAAAGAAAGAAAAGACACAAGTGGAGAAAATCATTTTCAGTGTTAAAAGCTTGTAAAAATTAAAAAGATATATGATCTGCTCTCTGTCTCAGTTTGAGATGGGTAACTACCAGCACTGTGTTGACATAGTCCTCTAATTTACATATCACAGACTTGCAATGCTACTATAAGGGGTAGAAATATGAAAAGCTTCAAATATTAATATGAAATCTAATTAGCTAAAATGAGGTCAGATTGTGTAAGGCTAAACTACAATTCTAAACTCAATGAGTGGTACTTAGATAATAAAAACATTAAAGCTGGGTTGTGCCAACAAGGATTAAATAAACCCGATTAAATCATAACTTTAATCTTGTTGCATCAATCTTTTAAACTAGTTTAAAATTAAGAAATATTGCATTTAAACCTCCCTTTAAACCCCTTTTAAAGTATTTTACTCTGAACCTACATTAAATTTAATGTAGGTTAACTCTAATTTAAAACTCTACTTCAAAATGTGAACCAGGATATAACACTTGAGGAGGTTCAACATTTAAAATACTTGCCATTTTGATATGGATTGAGCAAAATAATCAAGTTCCTTGAATAAAGTAATGGGACAAACTCAACATAGATGAGTTTTTTGATGCGTCTCTTCTTTCTTTCACTCCAAATTCAGACAAAAAGTTTTTCATCATGAGTAGGCTAACAGGACTAACTAACTTTTTAGCTAGCTAGCATACTAAACTGAGATTAGTTTTTAGTTGTGCAACAGAGCTCTGCTTAATTTTAAATCTGGATTTACTCATTTTAAAGTTTTGATAAACTCTAATTAGAACTAATCTCAGATTTGTTTGTGCAACCCAGTCTAAGAAATGTTAAAATAGAGGTAACTTAAACAATATCATTTCAAAGGTGTGTTTTAATTGTAGGTAATCCAAGTGCAGAAGACCTTCAGCAAGCATAGTGGTTGGAAAATGGTGATGGACATTCTCATAACAAGGTAAAAAAAAAAAAGAATGATAACACAGAACCAATGAGCCTTCACTTCATCCTCATGCATCTACTACAGGCTCACCCACACAAATACAGGCCCACTGGACACACTGCATATGTTTTCCACCACTGTCAAAGGCAAGAATAGATGGATGAATGAGAGGAAAATGAAGGATGGAGACTATGACATGAAGCAAAACATGTGCTCCTTTCTACTGACCGCAAGGGACTTCCTCTTTATGACCTTCGTGACCAGCCTTGTATACAGCACGCACACAGATACACACAAACACGCACACAAAGTCCAACTTCATAAAACTTCCTCTGAATGTGACGTCTGATTTTTAAAAAATCAGATGTTTGAATGTATCTAAAGCAATTATTACATTATTTAAAATAAAAAAAAACATTTGAATCCTAAAAACAAAAAACAAAAACAAACAAATAAACAAAAAAAAAAACCAAAACAAACAAACATAACTTTACATGGTAGGTTGCAAGGAGAAGAGATGAATAGATTTGTCTAGTTTTGACATTTGACCCTGAAAACTGACCCCTGAGACATGCAAAGACAGAAATGTGCTAATCAACATTACATGCCTTTGTTAAATACAGTTCTGATTAGTCATTACAGCATTTCAAGGTCTGTTGTTCCTGTATAGCCGACTGTTGCTATGAGTAACAGACCATTGCTGTGGACACAGTTCTGATCATAAACTCTGGAGGAACAATATTATAATTTTTAAATCCATAAAATCATTTTAAAATGATTATTTTGTGTTTTTTGGACGTGGGGTGGGGGTGGGGTGGGGATAAACCATGTAATAAGCAGAATAATGCGTGAGCAGGTCATTATTGCAAAATTAACCTTGATGGGGTGATGCAAGACCCTAACACGCTCACGCAATATGACCTGCTATGCACATTGTCCCTTACATAATGAGAACTGGAACCAAATAAAGACAAATATTTTATGCATTTTTTTCTTTTTCTAACATTAAATTTAAAAATTACTTGGAGTAAACTAAAACAAACACCCTACAGTGCACTTACTTGTATAATGTTAGTTATATGCACTAATACTGCAGTACTTGTACATATCCCGCCTCTGGAAAAGCATATGAACAGTAATGCCAGCCATGGGACATGGACCACATACGTTTATACACAGCAATGTTAATTTAACACATTGATACACATTAATAAACATTCATGTTGATAGTGCAATAGTCTGACAACCTGTCCGATACTACAATGGATCTTGCTTCTGAATTGTATCAAGCCCTCAACAACAAATTATAGCAGACCTTTTTGAGAGGACATTTTGACCTGTCACAGCAGGAAAGGTTTATTAAAGTCCTGAATATGCTGGCTTAGTGTCACCATCACTGTCACATTACTGGGACACTTGAATAGAACTGTGCCATTGTTAATTTTATTACTTATTCGATGGCTCCATTTAGTTATAGCAACACCTGAGCTTGTCCTGCATTGACGAGTCAAAATGTCTTCTGTGAAAGAGACCTGTTACATTCGTTCAGCCTCATATTGCAGTATGCCCGACCTCACCATGTAGCACTGTGCATACTGATTCTGACAGTCATACTGATGCACCACAGGTTGTTCAACATTATTAGATGTTTGCTACCCTCTGCTGTCCAACAGTCAAACTTCAGCAGAGAGATTGACCATTTTCTCCAGCTAATAAATCTATGAAGTTAATAAGTGCACTGTAAATCATTTTAAACTGATCCAAACTTAAAAATATAAAGTCTCCTGCTTCCTTAAAAATGTCAGTCAACCAAACCTGGGTTGAACAACTGGTTCAATCAAAATCGTCTAATGAGTTTTGAAAATGTAAAACCAATTTAGTTAAGTTCAGTGAACTTGAGAAAACATTCACGTTTAATAAGCACAAGATACTAGGTTGAATCAACTAAATGTATGGGGTTAAGGAATTAATTGGTACTAACCTTTATCATGATTAGCACTGTTTTCACTTTTATGAAACACGCATGATTTGTCTTAAAATTTAAGACACAGCAAGTTTCCACACTTTTTCAAACTACAAAACAGAGAGGTCTGAACATTGCATGCTGGGAAGTCTGCTAATATGATCAATTCCATATTAGCATACAATTTATGCCAGAAAAGTCTTTAGTATGTCCCAAAACGTAGCATGTCAAATGCAGTATGCCAAAAATACCGGGATACTGCTTCTGGCCACATTTTGCAGGATGCAGTCCAGCAGGCTTTTCTGGTTATTCTGACCTACAATCCTTTGTGATGGTGTTTGAGCAAAGGGTCAAAGTTCAAGGTGCAATGTTATGAGGAAGTGGTATCCCAATTGTATGCATACTGCAGGCAACAGTACGTACTCTGTAAGTGCAGCTGCAGTATGTACTGAAGGAAAAAAGAATGCAATTTGGAATGGAGTTACAAGTTTCTTTAAATGATTAATTTAAAGTAGCAATATGTGGCAAATGCAAAAGTCCAGCTGGTCAATCAGCTGTTTATAACTGTCAATTATCTGTCAGTGTGAAACTCAGCCGATTGTTCTGAAAACAAAAGCCCACTGCTCTGAAAATACACACTCTGGATTTTGAGTTAAGTGTCTCACTGCCTCCCAGACTCCATTAACATATTGTTCAATTGATCCATCATAACCATCAACTCCTTCTAAAAGATTATTGATGAGTCCTTATGACCTTTAAACAGAAACTCACTCATCCAGCAAACATTCTGCATTAATTTGAACTCTAATTAACTTGAAACGGACAAACTAAAACAGTTATTCCAGCCTGGAATATAAATTTCAAAGGATGACACCACAGCTGCAGTGTTGATGTCGGAGTCATCATCTCTGATGACATAATGTGGTCATTTTATGATTTATTCCACTAAATATATTTTACAGATTTCTACTTTAATGAGTTTGGTGAACTCACATTGATTTTAAATGCTTCAAGTCAGAACAACTCTTGTTTATAAGTTCTGAAGTGGTTTGAAAATAACTAGAAATTTTAAATTGATTTAACTCAGTGGTATTAAAACGTATATATTTACATTAAAATAACAATAAAAGATTAGTAGATTCCATTCATTTACAGTGTGAGATCACTGAAGTGAACTGAAAGATTTTTCTACACAAAAGGCTGAAAAAAACATGTTAAAAAGCACAGCTACATATGTGAAAATAATTTGTTTTATTTATTGTTACTTGCTATTTTTGAAATTGCCTTTTTTGGAATTTTTGTTGTTGTTGTTTTTGTTTCTAGGCAACCAGTTTACAGACATTTTTGGTAAATAAATATTTTAAAAAAATGTTAAAGATTATACAGAGAATCCATGTTAGCCATAATAGTCCGATTGAGCCATCATTGTTACATGGACATAAGCAAACACACAAATGTGTCTGTGCATATCACACAAAGCGGTGTTTTTTGTATGCACATTTGCATGTCTCTCTCCCTATCGCTCTCTCTCTTTCTCACACATACACACATACACACGCACACACACTCACACACACACACACACACACACACACACACACACACACACCACACACACATATCCTGGTGAGGGAGATAAAGGGAAAGGGAAAAGGGAATATTAATATTTTAATATCCATTGTAGACAATGATGATGCTAGGAAACAGGCAGCAAAAGAAACGGGCAGAAAAGATGGAGGAACGCACACTGTATGTAATACAGTTGTTCTTCACTTAAGGTGAATTGCTCAGCAGAGATCCATTACAAGTTATAAAAGTACTCAAATTTGCATTTAATGCAACAGTTTCCTTAAAAAAACAAACAAACAAACAAAAAACAATGTAAGACCAATATGAACATAATCCGTTTCAGTCATCATTTATGACACACTGTCTTGATGGCTGTTCTGCAGAGATGCTGCCTACTGACTGTATTTCTCATTATTTTGCTGTGTTCGGGACGCTTTACCAACCGAAAACGTCTGTATGTGACGTCCTGGGAATGAGACTCAGCAATTAACTGTTTTTCTGCAGCGATTTACGAACAGCTCAGACAAATCCCACTGATTCAACCTGTAAGGTAGTATTCAGAATTTTATTCAGAATTATTCCTGTTTGTCTCCAGTAATTTTTAAAAGACTGTCATGACTCAGTGTATAATACAAACATACCCATCTGAATTATAGTCACTCAGCAATTTTAGGTCAGAACTTCCAAATATAGACAAGACAGGAAAAAACACACACACGCTCAAACATACACAGCCTGTATATTATAGAAGCTTCATGCTCAGGAACGTTTGTCAGAGGACTCTAAAAAGCTGTCAAATGGACGATTACAGTCAGCCAAATAAGGCTAGAGGTGTGTGTGTGTGCTGTGTGTGTGTGTGTGTGTGTGTGTGTGTGTGCGTGCCCGTGTGTGCGGACAGGAAGTGGTGGTGGCTGGTTTGAGGTCAGTGGCAGGAAAGAATGGTAACTATGCTGTTGCTGTGACTACGGCTGGTCACAGCGCAGGCTTTGGGTTTCCTGACACGCTGCAGCCCTGAAACCGCATCCCACCACCACTCCATCCATTCATTCATCCATCCATCCATCCATCCAACCATTCATCCAACCATTCATCCATCCATCCATCCGTCAGTCCATCCATACCTGCTGAGCCTGTGTCATTCAGTTATTCTGTTAATTCATCTCACCTTCATACCTTTTCTCCCCTGCTTTGCCTCTCTTTCTCTGTTTCATCCACCCTCCGTCCCACAACACCCCAACACCCCTCTCCATGCCCAGTGGCATCTATATAAAATGCTTCCTTACTAAATGCTGCTCCACCCTTCTCTTTAAACATTAAACGCTGCACAACAGCGTGACCACAGGAACTAAAAGGCCGTGTTTCTGTGCTGTTTACTAGCCTGAGGCAAACCGCATCCCTCTCATTCACATCTGGGCCCACAACCATCTACAACCAATGAGAGGGGGGACCAAATGATATCACCGCAGTGAGGCAATTCATCACTTATGACACATTCTTAAGCACCAATGACAAACAGTCATAAGCATTAGAATTTGTTGTTTTTATGATTATTATTTATAATTTATGGCACATTGTACAATACTTTTTAAAACCCTCATAATTGACATTTTGAAGTGTATCTCACAGCACGTTCAATCAAGCATCGCTTTATAATAACTGTTAAGGCTGGTGACTGTCAACTTAAGTATCATACTGTCTCCTGTTCAGTCTTGCCAGATTGTTTTGATGTTTTCCAGCCCTATAATTGCTCAAACTCTGCCCAAATCAATAAAAAAGCCCAAATATAATCTATAATAAACAATACAAGCAACAATAGCAACAGTATTGTATATACATAACAATTTTCCAAGATGCTAAATTAAAAAACAATTAAAGTGTTCACAAGTGCTAGAATGCAAACAATAGGCAGCAATGCAACTATAAAACTCACATCTCCTCACAGCAGATGTGATGTATTGATGTATTTAAAAACCATGGTAAACGATTGCAAACCATCTCCACTTGCCTAAGCGCATTTTATTCTGCACAATGCAACTCAAAACAGCCCAACTGGCCCTTCCAGTCTGGCAACACATTCATTCAGTAGGGAGCTCGTGCCCACTTGAGATTCTGCAAACTGAATCAATTGATAATGGGCATTTCATAATACTTGAGGGTCATTATTTTTGCCAAAATGCTAAAAGATAATCGATCAAACAATGTGAACAAAAGGATGGGCTCTGGGTGCAAAATGGGAATAAACAAATCCCAAACCCAAATCCCACCAGTAGATGTCAGCCTTGCCAAAGAAAGGCATCAAAGGAAGCTGCAATGATGTCAGAGGAGGGTAACGGGTGCACCAATTCAGCACAGATGTCTGAATGGAAACTTTCAGAAACCTACAGTTGAACTGCCTCAAATGTGCACCAGTTTGAACCACCATCATGTTGATTAATCTCATGCATTTTCTACCTGTACATTAACATGAGGTAATTAGAAGGGACGTACAAACGATGTTTAATGCAATTAAGTTGTGCTTCTAACCAGATTTTTTCTCTGTGGTATTAGGTGATGAACGGTTAAATCATTCATCTGAGTATTTTGTTAGAGAAATTGTTTATTTTTAAACCTGCCGTTGTGGATCCCATTAATACCGATCAATTTAAAATGTTGATCAAATGTTACTTTATTCTGGAGGAATTTATTGCAAAAAGCAATGATGACATTAAAAAAAAAAACAGGAATAAATTGGGAAGGATTTTTGAGTCAATCTATTTTCATTGAAATAGCCACTTCTCTAAAATTTGTAATAACTCATGAACGCCATGAGATGTCAACGTGAAAATCAAGATGTGACATATTAAAACACATTGTTTCACCACTACGGGGCACCACAAATGTGAAAAGTTAATATCTTGTAATTGGTTGTGTGGATTTATACGAAAATCATTTTGCACGATCTTGAGTGATGACTCAGTCAAGGCACGAATTTAGGTAATAATTGATTAAAGTGGACGGGACTTATTATAACAAATCTAAATTCAGAGACATTTCACAATCTTAGATTCTAAAAATTAGCCGTATGTTCTACAGAGCTTAAATTACTTCAGCATATCTGCTGAATTGTGACAAAAGTGTGCGTCACTAGATCCTCTGGTCATTTCAGAAGTCTATCACTCTATATTTTTATAAATATGAAAAATCAATTAACTTATCTCCACAAGTCTTCATTCAAATGGGACCAAAATCAACACATACAGTCTCTATATGGTCAATATCAAGTGTTTCAAATGGTGTTCAGATCAGTCAAACAGTGAGTCTGAAGTGATATTAAATATCTTGTGGTAATTCGTATGCTCAACATTTTCTTTTTTGCACAATATTTGATGAAACATCACCAAAATATTTTACAAAACCCCTGAAACCAGCAGAAAGATGAGCGATTTTTTTCCCCCCAAGAACTTTACCACCAACATTTTGACTTCAGTAAGGGTTTTAAGTTTAAACAGATGTTCCAGATGTCCCAGTTTTGCATATCTGATGCCATTATCTCAACTTATAAGACGGTGTGTAGAAAACACGTCTCTACAGTGGTGCAGTCTGCAAATCACCTTCTCTGTGGATCCAAAGGTCAAGAGCTTGAATCTCCGTGTGACTGAGTAACTCTGTCAACAATGTGACAACCTCTGTGCGTTGTGTGTCTTATCAGTGCTTGTTTCTTACAAGCATCAAAATTCTTGCAATCTGACCCCATTCATTGCGGCTATGGTTTTATTTTATTTCATTTTATATTACTATAACTATTGCCATAGATGATGGTGACAGTCTGTTTTTTAGTCTTGTGGATAGTAATATTTGTGTATTTGTTCTTATTTTATTCATTTTTTTTATTCGTCCAGTCATTTTTTTCAAATTTTCAGATTCACTCATTCAAATCATCATGATATAAAATATTTATTATCTGTTAGTTTATTTATCATATCATTTTTATTATTCATTTATTTTATTGTAAATTATTTTTAAATGATCAGAATCCACATTTTTTTTTAAAGTCTGGATCAAATATGATATGATCATTGATCCCTGTCCTCAGCCGAGCCGCGCATGCGCAGATCAGAGGAAACGGTCTCCGCTCTGCCAGCTCAGCTGACAGCAGCAGCAGCACCTCGGCAGCAGCACAGATGATGATGGCAGACTCTGGGAGTAGCGAAGAAGTAGCTGTGATCGGTAACACCGATATCACCTCAGCGGAATCCGAAAACAACATCATAAACACGGTCGTGCTCTTTGTTATTCCTTTGACAGACACGTTGGGAGTTTTAAAAAAGCTGCTTTCGACGGTGAAAACTTTCCCAAACAGGCCCAAAGTTAATGTCATGTTAGCAAAGGTGGAGTTAGTGTCACACAGCGTTTAACAAACTGGACCTGTTTTTAAGCACTTTAACCGTCTTTAAAGCCAAATTTAGTCTTTTGCGCTGCAAGGTGACGGTAAAGTTACAAAGTTAGCTCACGTTGTTTTTGCTAAAGTTTCGAAGCTACTTTTGTAAACTTTACTCCTGATGTTAGCTTGCTAGCTAGCAAGTCTAAACGCTGATCTGAGAGTTTAGCTCCTTTAAATCTCTCTGCTTTGTATCCTGCAAGTCCAGTCTTTATTACTGTGGCTGCTAGTGAGAAAGGGCTGTTTATGATCATGCTGCATAAGCAACTACTTTCTCAGCAGTAAGTTGGTAGTACTACTGTCTTGTCTTGTGACCTGCATACCCCTGTCATAACCCTGTGTCATAACCCTGTGCAAAGAAGCACAGTGTTACAGGATCTTCAACAGCAAAACAGCTGCCTGTCCCTCAGTGTTCATCTGGTGGCATGACTGTCTGTCTGTTTAGAATACATTAGAATATAATACAACATTATTGTCAACCAGAGAGGAACACACTCTAACCCTGCACTCACCTGTCTGCTCACCTGATGTCATTTTGTCTGCTGCTCCATCTGATTTTTTTGTCACATATGTTTTACTCACCCTTTTATTAATTGCTTTTTTTTCCCCCCGCGTCATCTTTTCTGTGCAGATGGTGGAGAGAGGGACAGCTCTGTTGAGAAAAATGGAGATAAGTGTGGCGGAGGCAGAGAAAAGAACAGGGAAGAACACGGTCAACATGCAGGAAACCTACACAGTCTACCTCATAGAAATACGGTAGGTCAGAAACTGGAACATCTAGTTTTCTGCTGCCATTTAATGACCTTTTGTTGTTTTTGAATAATGTTCTGCTACTTTGTACATAAACAAATAAACAATTATCAGTTTCTTCACCCTGATTGTTGCATTAGTGTTACAGTAGGGATGAAACGGTTTGAAAATTTCACGTCACGATACTGACCAAAATTATTATGGTTAAAATTAATATCGCAGTATTGTTGAAATGTGCTGAAAATGTTCAAAAAGTCCTGACACGTACTGAAATCATCACCAACTTTTGTATTGAAAACATCCCAACAGCTGGAACATGGCAAATGTGCTTTGCAATGTCAGTGTTTTCACTGATGCAAAAGAAATCCAGGTCGCGTGGTGCACCTACATCTGGGAGACTATTGTTAACATAAGTTAACTTAAATTCGAATTAGAGATAACACTAATTGTCAGGAATTTTAGTACGGTTATTGTGAAAATGATTATTGTTTCACAGCTAGGCAAGAAGAGTTGAGTGGGACTACTTATACTGTACAAAGTGTGGGAATCTTTTGTCACATCACAATTTGATTTGAATTGTTTCTGATTCAGTGGGCTACGATGCAATTATGAAACAATTATGGATCCATCTTGATGCATCAAAATTTTAAGCTGTTAAACCAGGGGGTGCCGTTGCATTGTGTCCATCTGTAGTTGTTCATGCTCGGCTCCCCTCACCACAAATCAAGAAGAAGCCTAGTTTAAAATGTAAACCTGTTACGTTTCACCATCCAATTGGTTCAGCTGTCATGAATGTACAGTCTGGTCTTACAAGACTGTTAGAGGTGATAATAATCTTGAGAACTGGGTCTTTCAAGAGGAATCGCAACGCATTAAGAATTGATTATTTACCCCACATTGATACAGTACACACACCTCATCAATATTAAACGCCGACAAGACATGTTTTCTGGATCTTTTAAAGGATAATCACAATGCCTGACAAGATTATTTTCTCATTCCCTGTCACCTAAAAGATTAGATTTGTTGCTCAACATGTGTCTAGAGTTGCTTTGAACAACAACAGTTGCTTTCATGTCTTAACCCTTCTATGATAACACCTAAAAATACTGTTTATTCCTGTTTGTCTCTGTCCAGGCCAGCTGAAACTGTCCCAGAGGGGGGTACGCCTGCCGCACCCGACACTTTGTGGAGACGCTACAGTGAGTTTGAGCTGCTCAGAACGTACCTCCTGGTCACCTACCCCTACATCATAATCCCTCCACTGCCAGAGAGAAAAGGGTAAGTGACACAGAGGTGGAAGAAGAAATAAAATTAAAGGCCCCGTGTGTAAGATTTATGGGGACTTACTGTCAGAATTGGCTGAAATCTAATGTTATATTCATAAATATGTTTTCATTAGTGTATAATCACCTAAAAATAAGAATTTCTGTGTTTTTGTTAGCTTAGAATGAGCCATTGTGATCTAAAGAGGGAGCTGGTCCTCTTTTCTCAGAGACCACCATGTTGAACTGCTTGTTTCTGGAGTAGCCTTGAAAGGACAAACCAAACAAAAACACTAGATACGGCCTTTTGCAATTTGTGCGAGTTTCATGGCCATTGTCAGTTCTGCTGCACGCTTGGAACAGGAGGGAAGACAGGGTGCTTGCAATCTGCAAGCTCGCCACTAGATGCTACTAAGTCCTACACGCTGGTCCGTAAATAAAATAAGATTAATTATATGTATGGATGTTTGTGATTATACTACTTCATCTGTAGTTGGTTGGTTGGTTAACAACATACGTTCAGTCATTCTTAGTTTGTTCTCAGTTTCCTTCTGGTATAGATGTTAAACACCTTGTCTTTTTTCCCCCTTTACTCCCTGGATTTTGCCTCTCTTAGGCGGAGTTTGTGTGGCACAAGCTGTCAGCAGACAACCTCGACCCAGACTTTGTTGAGCGGCGGAGAGTCGGCCTGGAAAACTTCTTGCTGCGTGTTGCATCACATCCTGTCCTTTCCAACGACAAAATCTTCTTCCTCTTTCTGACAGAGGTCAGCACTCAAGCTTGTTCAACATAATGTCCTATTAAGTCTTCTGCCGTGCATATGCTGATAAGCTCTCACAGTCCAGCAGGGATTTCAGACTGACAGCACTATGGCAAAACAATGCAAGAAGCTGCGCTGGTGGGAGGATATACACAAAGAAATATGAAAGGGCACATCTTGTTAGATGGTATATCATGCTGCAGTGGAAAAAACAGTGGCTGAACCGGTTTTTAGTAGGAGCCCTCTGCAGTGACACCCCTGCCGTATCAACATAGTGATCTGGCTGATATGAATGACCGAGCCTTTAATTTTTTTGCCACTGTTCCATCACATGTACTCATACCAGGTAGGATACATCCTACCACATAATTCTAATTTTCTGTTTATCTATTAGTATGAAGATGACAATAACTGCTGCACTGGTTCAGTTTCTCAAGTTGAAAAATGCTTTCGTGCAGTGTCTTGTCATTTGAGACACCTTTAAACTGAACTTCTGGATTTCTATTTCTTCATCTCCCCGTAGCCTTTAGCAACGAGCTCAGTCCAGCGCTGCCTCTAGTAGCATTTTGTTCCAGTTCAATTGTTGTCTGGAAAGCCCCATTTTTACACAGTGAGTTTGATAATCCTGTCTGTCATGTGTCTGTCATCTGTCCTCAGGAAAAGGGATGGAGGAGGCGGTTTTGGAGACAGGCTTCCAAGACAAGGTATACAGTTTGTTCACACTTCACACTTAGGTTTGATACAGGGTGCCAACACAGTATGGAATTAGATTTAAGTAATTTCAGGTCAGGATAAGTATGGAAAAAAGGAAAGACAGTATGGAAAAATATTTGTGTTTCCACTATTGCCTCCATTTTGTTTTCTAAAAATAATAAATTCAGAATTTCTAAAAATAAATTGATTTTTATAAGCAGAGTGAGTGAGAGTGAGCGTTACAAATAACCAAATATTAAGCTTGTCTGAAAATTGTATGAGTTATGCAGTGATGTGATTATCAGAGAAGTAAACCATATCTTTCTGGTGCATTCATTGTCATTTTCATGGACACTGTGAATAAACAAGGCTGCACAAACACAGCGAAAATGAAATTATTTACCTAATTTACAAAATCTGAAGGGAATAATAATATATTTATTCAAAAATAATGATACAAATGAGGAGAAAGGGAAATTATACAAGTCTAAGCAGCACCAGTTAGTTTACTTCCTGTTTAGGCAAAGATGTTTAACATTAGAACGTTGTCCAACTTTCTGCGTAGAAGTGCGTAACTGCGAGACTGAATGACCACAATGTGTAAATGCAAGTTCTTCGAGGGCTTGATATAAAACTGGTTGGTTCAGGATTCCAAACATGAAAAGAAAGGAGGTACGAATCTTTGTATAAAATTGTTGGACATCTCCGTAATCTTCTGGCAATTATTTGGCAACATGCTATCAGAATGTAACCACATGGTAACAGTTGGAATTTAAAAAAAAATTTAAAAATTGCATAATAAACATTGAGCCGTTTGTTCTTAGATGTCAAATATGTAAAAATCTACAGAGAAGTCTGGAAAAGTGTAGAAATTTGAAATTAAAAATGTGCAGGAACTTGTTGATAGTACTTTGTCTTATCTATTTTACAAACATCCATCAAGTTTCTCTTGCTGAATCGTATGACTGAGAATTTTGGTTTTTAACTAACATCTATTTCTTCATCATTTCTCCTGTATTCAAATAAAACCCTTTTAATGTGTATAACTCTCTTCCCTACCAGGTTGACTCCAGACTAAAGTCTCTGAGTGCCATGTTCAGAGTCAAGAATCCTGACAAGTAGGTGTGAAACAGACAGCTGGGTTTTACCCCCAAAATTAGGTTTACTTTTTATTGGTTTGCCAATGAATCATTTCTCTAGGATCAATGCAAAGCAGGAGATTATTAGCAGATTACTGTAGTAGTTTTTAAAGAGTAGACTGGATTAAAGATGAATGACCCTAGAGGCAAAACTGGTAGTAAGAGGTATGATAATTGTTTGAGTTGTGATCCATTTATTGTGCTCTGTAGGCGATTCACAGCACTGAAACAATACAGTGATGAACTGAACACCGTCATCTCTCAGTTACTCAGGGTGCGGGCGGTAAGTGGCATGTGCACTCACACACACACACCTGTATTTAACAGACTGCTTAGGTTTGGCCAGCGGTTTACATTTTTTGCATATTGTTTTGTGTACACATACACATCCGTATTTCACTGGCATTTAGTCTGTTGACTCTGCATCAGGCTGTACACTGATGTATTGATTCTAATTGTGAATTTCAACTCTTGCAAGGCTTTTGTGTTAAATGAAAGAAATTTGAGTCAGTGTTTGCACCAAAAATATGAACTGAAGTGTTTTAAAAGAAAGAAAACTGAGCTCATAATGTCTGATTTGATTGTCTTTATTCTAGAGAGTAGCAGACAGACTTTACGGAGTTTACAAGGTCCACGGTAACTACGGCAGAGTCTTTAGGTAAGAAACAATGTTGTTCTGTTGTTATATTTCTGCATTAATATAATCATAGATTGGGCCTAAAAGATGGCACTAGATTTTAATAAAATAAAGCATGACGCTACTTTTGATCTACACAATTGCTTATAGAAATATGTAAGCCATATCATATTTTATTGATCACACATATTTTTTTTCTTTATGCTTTTTATTTCCATATTTTTGGCATAAAGAAACAGAGGTACACTTCTGTATGTAGAGTACATATAGATGCAGTCAGTATCGAAGGGGCTTCTGTCTTTACAATTCTCTTTTTTTCTGCATCATTTTTGACCTGTGGTAGGGAAATTGGATACTTGGCCAATAACATGATGAGTGTGATGATGAAAGATCGCAATTTTTAAAGCTTTTAGAGGAGTTTTGCATTGAAAAATAATGCTGTACACATTTATGCACAAATAATAGCGCACAAAGCACCATTTTGTCTTTTGATGAGAAATGCTTTACGTACTGATTGAAGACAGAGTTGTAGAACTCCTGAATTGACCTGAATTGTTGTGTCTCCAGTGAATGGAGCGCTATAGAAAAAGAGATGGGAGATGGATTACAGAGTGCTGGACACCATATGGACACGTAAGTAGTTGATTAAAACTTGTGTACCCTTTAGATTACACTTAAATGCGTTTACTAATGTAGTAATACACCAGTCATTAAACTTCTAACTCAAACACATTGACATGCATAAGGATTTTTTTGCATGATTTGCTTTGTGTGTGCATGTGCTCAGGTATGCTGCATCAATAGATGACATTCTGGAGGAAGAGGAGCACTATGCAGACCAGCTGAAAGAATACCTTTTCTACACTGACGCTGTCAGGTAAGTGTTTTTGTGCATTTTCAAAGTGAGACACATATCTTTATCAGGCCAAACAGGAAACTGTCATGCAGTGTCAGTGAATTTAGCTAATGTTCCTACTAGAAATGACAGACCATCAGAATAGATTGCAGGTTGGTGCTCAGTTTCTTCACGGCTTTTGAGGCCAGCACACTTTGTTACCACTCGGTTTGAAGAACTCTCACCATCTGTGTTGACGTGGGATTGACATTAAAACATCAGACATAAGTATATTAATCCTGCCGGAGTGTTCTTGATTAGCTGACTCATATTCAAACAGAAACATCAAACATTTGGCACAGACAGCTTCTCAAATGTGAGAATTTGTTTCTTTTCACACAAAACAAGACATCTGATGATGTCTCAGTGTTCCATAAGATGTTGCGGTGGAAATTTTCCAGTTCTCTCATGTTTTATAGATCAAACAATTAATTGATTAGGCATAAAAATAATCTGCAGATTAACTGATCATGAAAATAATTATTTGTGCAGCCAGCTGCTGTGAATATGTATGCATCATATTTGCCACCTCCTTATTTAGGGCATTAGGTCATTGTTGATTAGTTTTGTTGCAATTTCATTATGAAAATGGATCTAAATGAGCTTTCAGTTTCAAGAATTGAACCAGTGATTCTCCCAGTATTTGTTTTTCTCTCCACCCCTGTCTACTTTTGGCATCTGACATGTGTTTGAAGAAAAAAAGCAACACTTTAAAGATGACACAGCATAGCTTACCGGCTGTTATATCACACTTGATACCATTTAGACTCTGTTTAAAGAAGATCTTGAAAATAGAAATGGTTGTCAGGGCATAAAACTAATGATCTGTTGATCTTTACGAATCAAGACTCGATAGTCTTAATGGCAAAGCTGGCAGTGCAAAAAAGAAAAATCGAAAAATAAAATCCAATCATGGATTCTGAGATGTGTGATACCCCTAATGTTGATGTCTGACAAAGGTAATGTGAGTTGTTGCAGACATAAAACCCTTTTTTTTTTGTGAGCTTCCCTCAGGTGGGTTTTTCAGTTGCTCATTAAAAAGCTACAAGACTCACTTATCGTGCTTCTTCCTCTTGTTGCTATCATCCTGTATCTTTAAGCAAAACAAAGCGGCAGTGGCAATGCAAATGCTTCTTTGCATATTTAAACTATCACCCTCCAGCAGAGCACATAATGGAGACCTGTAGTTGTCAATAAACACTGATGTTAAGGCTCATTGACTAGATGGAGATCAGCAGTGTTGTACTCTAATATAAGTGGTGATGGAGGTGTGATTTCTGACATTTCAGGATGCAACAATTCAATAGGACAGGTTTAAATAGGTTAGGTTTAAATTTTAATCAGGTTTTTTTTAAAAAATAAGTCAATTTATCTGTGTGTGTGTGTTCGCGTGTGTGTTAATTTAGGTCAGTATGTAGGAAACACGAGTTGATCCAGTATGAGTTGGAGATGGCAGCTCAGGACCTCGCCTATAAGAAACAACAGAAAGAAGAGCTGGTTTCTGGGGTAATTCACTGCCACTCACACACTGGCTTATCATTTCTCCCTGTCTCCAACACACGTCTCACATTTCTCCTGGGCAAACACACAAGTGCTAAACACACACTCCCTGTGTCAAGTCAGTTGTCAAAATTGTCTAGCACTTTTCATTAATCAACAGACTTTGGCGTGTATTCAAAGCATTTTTGTGGTCGAATTTGTTGAAAAACATCACTTAATTTGAGCATGTCTCTCTGTTTGTCAATCTGTCTGTTTATGCGTATGTGTGTGTGTGTGCGTGCAGACAGTGCGCGTCTTTTCTCTGAAGGGGATGACCAGTAAACTGTTCGGCCAGGAGAGTCAGGAGCAGAGGGAGAGCAGGTTGGCAGCCTTGGATCAAAGTATCCAGGAGGGAGAAGAAATAGTCAAGGAGAAGAACAGAGAGTGCCAGTAAGCTCAACACCAATGAATCAATCCTTAATTTGGATAATAACTGATGATAATTGGATAATGACTTTGGAACATAGATGTTGCAACTGTTGAAATAGGATTATCAGTAACTCTCCCCAGATTTACAACTTGGAAATGTGTGCAAGCAGCCAGTTTGCTGCTTTAAGTACGCTGCATATGTTTGCCACATTCAGTAAATAAATAAACAAAATAAACTCACAAATGTCATGAAGGAAAAATTCTTCCACCTATTTTCCTTATTAAATGCAGGGCTTGACATTTAACTCGCCCGACAGTCAAACATACTCGTCTGAAATGGAAAATGTTGGCCTATTAAGAAATCAGCAGGGATTTAGACAGTTATATTATACTTACCTCAGTCAGGTTTAGAATGCAGACCTTTTATTTGTAGTGGAGTATTTTCACAGTAGGGTTGGTTTTAGTAGTTTTGCACTAAAAGTAAAAGTAATGGACCTCAATTCTTCCACCTCTGGTGAGCAAACCCGTTACTTAACTACACCTGTGTGTTACTGGCTGAGGCTTCCCCTTTAAGAAAGGTTGGCTTGTGATCAGCCTTCGTCTAGTCTAGTGGTTTTGTTGTCACTTTTTCCTCGTGCGTGAGGAGTAGTTACATCACTTTAGTCATCCATAAAGAATGTAGATAAGCTCAGGCCTCAATACTGAAGGGCTGTGTGTTGTGTTTTCTGCCTCAGAAAAGAAATAAAAAGTCCCTGTTTATGTGACGTTACTACGGCATCTGCTTGTACTCTTTACAGCAGAGTTGGTCCAGATTGTAAACTAGCTCTGAGTCAGGCTAAAGGGAATTAAAATAGACTAAAACTAGACATTTCAGACCTGCAGAGCTGGAAGACGCAGGGATCAGATGATTGATTGATTGATTGATTGATTGGCCAAAAAAATAGCAATGACTTGTAGCCGCCATCACCTAGTTTTGACTATAGTAGAGCTGACAGCTCTGCAGCAGCAATAAATGAAATGTTATAACAGAAACTGTGGCCAGAATGTAAATGGCTGGAGGAACATTATAGGCCAAAAACAAGAGATTAGAGCTGCCATTTATTTTTTACTTGCCCAATCAGACAACTGTATGAGGTATTCTACTATCCCGACTACAGAGTTAACTTGCCTCGGGCATGCGTTAATGTTGAGTCCTGAAATGGAAAAATTCTTAGACCTATTTCTTATTAAATGAAAAACAACCAATCACCTTCTTGATCCAAGTCCCTCTCTTTGACTGAACTAAGATGAGCTTAATTGACTTGTTAACTCATCCTAAAATCCAAATTTGACAGAAAATCAAAGTAAAACTCACCCACACCATCTTGGTTAGTCTTTCCACTGTTCCAGCAATCACCAGTTCTGGTTCTGTCGACATAAATCCTAAATTCACAGTGAAGGATGTGAAAATATTCTGTCTGAACAGGCTGTTTTCCTCCCACTTGTTCTTCGGCTCAGTTGGTGCGTGATGTGCCACTAGAGTCTGTCCCTGTCTGAACAGCAGCTCTCCCTCGTTCTTTGGAGGCAGAACATCAAATTAGCAAAATAAAATGACAGAAGTTTCCATCCCTGAAAGAACAACCAGTGATGGAGTTGTGGCAGATAGCCAATATAGTTGTCCAACCCTACCTGACTTCTTTTTCCAGATACTAAGTGGTGGATGAAGTTACTCCCTTAAAGTTAGAGGCATTGCTCAGGTAGCCCAGAGTCAAAATCAGGTCTGTGTGATTAAAAAGACATCAGCAATATTATCCAGTCAATTTGAATACAAAAAAGAACCTGTAACTCTAAAGAAAAGCAGAAACTGCCATAATACTGTACATAACTGGGGAACAAGTTAGCTACCACATTGTGTATTCATGCCTGCTCGTCCACAAAAATGACACTTGTCCTTGTTTGTCTTTGTGTCCTCAGGGACTTTGTGCGAACAGCTTGGGAAGATATTGAGCGTTTTAAGGAGCAGAAGGATAAAGATTTGCGTGAAGCACTAATCAGCTACGCCATTATGCAGATCAGCATGTGTAAGAAGGTATGGAGTTCTGTTTTTTTTTTTTCTTTTCCACAGTGTGTGTGTTTGTACTTCCCTGATTACATTTTTGTCAGCAGTTTCATTTTTTTTCTAAAACAAATTGTCCTGTTTTTGTTGCCTTTCTCTCAAAATTGCTCCTGTTCTCTGTCACTCCTTCGCTCTCTCAGGGAATCCAGGTGTGGTCCAACGCCAAAGAGTGTTTCAACAAAATGTGAGCCACTTTCCAGCCAATCGCTCTCCTGCACCAAAACAGTAGTCGATCAGATTGTTCAGAGTGGGATGATCGGCCCGTCTTTAAACTGCGGTTTTATGGAGACGGCCATGGGAGCCCAAATACTGCCTTCACTTGTTCGCTATGCTGAATCAAAGCTACTTAGAATGATTCTCTCTTCTTTCCTCTCTCTGTCTCTCTCACACACAAACAAACACACACATACACACACTTATGTACGAGAAACTTCCAAGTCAGAGTCATTTAGTGGATCCACATCTTTTAAATCCAAGTGTCTTAACTGTAATATTCTCTTGGCATTCTGCTGATGTGACTTTCACACTGCAGATGATCCAGATTTTCAATGCTTTTTCCACATTTGTTGCACAGCTGACAGCATGTCCAAGAGGAAAATCCTGCACTGATAATGGATGCTAGCTGCACAGTGCGAATAGCTGTGCAGTGCATTTTGGTTGTTACCCTCCTGAATTATCTCTCACCCTGAAAAGAAGGAAAATTTAGTCTTGAGAAGCTGAACATTTCAGTCAGTAGTTCATTTGACTCTTTTCAAGAGTTGCTTGCCTTAGAGAATCTGAAACAAAGTATGTTTTGAGATTTTCAATGTTTTACTTTCAGAGATTCCACTTACTAGGGCTGCCCCTGACTTGAGAGTTTCCAAGTCAGCTTGTATTTGTCAGTTCCCACATTAGTCAACATGTTGTCAGATGTTTATGATATGAATATAATAATTTAAATATATATTTTTGGGGCATCTTGAACATCTTCACGCCTGCCCTGTCCCCGCCTGAACCTGCCGTGTCTTCATCGCCTCCAGAGTCCTGCTCAGAGTTGCCGTACATCGCCTTGGTAACGTAACTGTGTTTCCTAAACTGGCCTCTGTCGGGTTTTGAGGCTGTAACCCAGTCTACTAATAGGACAGCTAACTGAGCTAACTGGCTAATGGCAGCTACAGCACAGTCCAGTCTTTTTTTGTCCTGTTACTACTGACTAACGAAACAACTTAATGAAAACGTGGTTGACCAAGATTCTTCTCACCGACTAAAGCAGTGGTTCACAAACTTTTTTCTGGCATGCCAAAAAAAAGTTAATGCCTTTCCACCACACAATTATTGCCAATCATTTTAGTGAAGTAAAGGTCAGCATGATAGTATCAGCAGATTCTTGCTTGTTTATACCCCCTACATGAATCATATTCATTTAACTTTGTTTCAGTCTATATTTTACCCCTGGTCATTTCACTCACGACCCTGCAGTGGCTCTACGCACCCCCAGTTTGGGAACCACTGGACTAACCAGTAAGCTGACTATTAGGGGCAGCCCTACTACTTACATACAGGGATTTCACACTAAACTGTCCGGTGATAATATTTTATTTGTCTCTTTGTAAAAGCATCGATAGACAATGTCCCATGGCCTCCCAAATGTTGCAGAACTGTGCATTCATTTAAATAAAAGAGCAGAAGTTACGGAATCAGCCTGAGAATTGTTGCAAGGAATTAGCTATAATCAATTGAATTAGCTGAAGAGCCTAGTTAATAGAAACACCAGGTGATCAATCAGACACAGAAAATCAGATTGTAAGGCAAAGGGAACATGGACCACACTCTAGGAAGCCACTGCACGTGCACATTTCCTTTTATTCTCTTTCATATTTCTCATATTTCATACACTTCATGCTGAAGTTCGTCTCTTGTTACTGATCAGCCGACCAAAGTGCTTTATGACCATGCACGTGTAGCACAGGTCACGTGTGGGGGAGCACAGGTGAGGGATTTACAAGCTGGGGTAGTTTTGTTAACTGATATAGATTTTTTTTTTTTTTTTTTTTTTTTTTTTGGTTTGTGCCAAAATCAAAGAGCCATGAGGAAGATTCAGTCGTGATGGCCTTACACAGCTGTGGTCATGGTAGAGCCTTTTTTTTCTTTCCTTCTTGTCTTTCATGGAGGCTTTTTGGAGGACTGCAACACGGTGCTCCCACAAACTACCTGATGTACCAAGCGCGACCATATGTGTTGTTAAAAGCAACACGTGCAGATCCATAATTGAGGCTTTTCTTTGCTCTCAAGCTTTATAACCTTAATACAAACATTGTTTTTTTAAACAACAGGAGAGGCATTAAAAAAAACAACAAAAAAAAAAACGCTGTTTGACCCTCTCTGCTCTCTGTCGATGTGCCTCACCCGTTTCTCTGATTGTGAATGAATGCACTAAATAATCAGTCTGAGTTCAAAGAATGCCTCAGGTCAATGTTTACGAAAAATACTCACCAAACTTTTAACCACAGACATGTTAGATCCTCAAAATCTGGCTCAGTACATATTCTGTACATGCACAATACACGTGCGACGATCGCTTCCTTTATGAAATCCGTCTAAGGAGGAAAAATTGATGCAAACTGAACATGATAAGTAAAAGTGTAAAAATTTCCCTCCAGCAAACCTTCCCTTTTCAGAATAAATATAATCAGTTTGCTGGAATAATCCCAAATTGAGGCTTTATCTATGTTTTTATAATTAATGTGTTAAATGATAAATTGTTTTTATGTTTATGTAATCATTGTGCCAAGACACTAATAAACATTTCTTGTTTTTTTTTACTTTTTTCATTGCATTTTTTTTTTTTTACAGCATGTACAAAGGAGTCAGAGTTTATACTGAAAACCAGGAAGATGTGTGACACTGTTCTCATTTCACACCATGTTTACAGATTACTAAACCGGGGTATTAGATGACATTTTCTGTTACATGGCATTTTGTTTGTCTTTGTGGCTAAAACATAAAAGAAACAGGCTTTTAATGAGCACACTGAAAAGGTCACACTGGTGTGAGTCATCTGTGTCAAGTTAACACACAGCCGTACCCTTATGCAAAAATGTTCTTTATTTCCATGACACCTGTGACGATGGTGTATGAAAATCAGAGGGGTGTGTCTGTGTGTTTACACGCATGTAATGGCGGGGAATTGATGCCAGTCTAGTCCCTTGATGCATGAATTATCAAATTACACAGGAATAATTATTATCACAAACCCAAATTCCAACACAAATTGGGATGCTGTGTAAAACAGAAATAATGCATTGATTTGAAAATACTTTTCAAACTATATTTAATTGAATACTGTACAAAGACAATATATTTGTTTTTAATATATATAAGTAACATTCATTCATTATCCATAACCACTTACTCTTGAAGGGTTGTGGGGGAGGGGGGTCCTGTCTCAGCTGACACTGGGCAAGGGGCGGTGTACGCACTGAATAGGTCACCAGTTCATCACAGGGCGTCATAAAATATACACTCATTCTGAATTTGATGCCTGCAGCATGTTCCAAAAAAGTTGAGACAGGGGCACGTTTCCCACTGTTATATATCACTTGTTCTTTAAACAACACTCAGAAAGCGTTTGGGAACTGAAGTTGAAGTTCTGAAAGTGAAATTCTTCCCAGTTCTTGCTTGATATACGACTGCGAGGGCTCAGCAGTGTGTGGTGTCTCTTGTTGTATTTTGCGCTTCATAATCGTCTGGACTGCAGGCAGGTCAGTCTGGTATCTGAACTCTTTTACTATGAAACCACAGTGGTGCAGCACAGGCACAATGTGCCTTGGCATTTTCTTGTTGAAATAAGCAGGTCTGGATGGCAGCATAGCTCCAGAATCTGTATGTACCTTTCAGCATTAATGGTGCCTTCGCAGGTGTGACAGTTACCCATGATGCCATGGACACTAAGACAGCCAATCACAGATGCTGGCTTTTGAACCACAGCACACTTTCCCACTTCTGTCAGTCCATCTCAGATGAGCTCAGGCCTCAGAGAAGTCAGCGATGCTTCTGGATTTTGTTGATATGTGGCTTTCACTTTGCATGGTAGAGTGTTCTTGAGCCCATGTAGCATCTTTTATACAATTATTATTATTTTTCATGCAGGGCTGCCTTTGAGGGGTCAAAGGTCACAGGCATTCAGTGTTGGTTTTGGCCTTTCCTCCTATGTGCAGAGATTTCTCGTCATTCTCTGAATCTTTTAATGATATTGTGGATTGAAGGTGGTAAAATCCCTAAATTCCTTACAATTGTGTTTCAAACAGGTGTTTTTGGGGGATTCCACAACTTTTCCAATCTTTCGTTGCTCCCAACTTTTTTGAAATGTGCTGCAGACATCAAATTCAGAATGAGTGTATATTTACTTAAAACAATAAAGTTAATCAGTTTGAACATTAAATATATTGTCTTTGTACTGTGCTCAATTGTAAACAAGTCAAAAAAGCATTTGCAAATTGCATTCTGTCTTTATTCATGTTTTAAACAGCGTCTCAACCTTCTTTGGATTTGGGGTTTGAATTATTGCCTTGGCCGCTTTCTTAAAACAGTAATAATAAGTTAGTTATTCTGTGGTGGCCACATGTATCAACTGTTTAACGTCTGATTTTTCTCAAACTACAGGCATCGTTTTATAATTATGAAAAATGTTTTAAGTGACATAGTGGAAAGAATTAACATCTTTTCAAATAAGGACTTTAATTTAAGGTTCTATTGAATAAAAGGGTTCTTTGATGCATGATGTTCGCCAGGCTGTTTTATTTTCAACCGCAGGAGAAATAAATCATAGGTTATTAAGAACAACTTAGCTAAACATGTGTCTGTATTAATTTATAATGCACAATATGAAGTAAAAAACGCAGTTATGAATTTAATTATATAGAAATACAGGGAAAACCTAAGGAAATTCATCCTCTGGCAGTTTGTATGCAAGAGATTTTTTCCTTATCAGCCATTTTGATATGAAATAGTAGGGTGAGGTGAGCACAGGTGTTACCAATGATACTAATTAAGGACAGAGTCAGGGTGCTGTTATTGTGCACGTTGGCTTCTCTGCTGGACCTTAATCAGCACCATTGCTTACACCTGTGTTTATCCTGCTATTTCATATCAACATGGCTGCCGTGAAAAAGGTCTGTTATCCTGCACTGTCACAAACCGCCTCGAACCTTTGATGTGTAGGTAGGCGGGACTTGAACGCCTCATATGTAACAGACTGGTTATAAAGGCGTAAACTATGAAATTATGAATGAATGGCGCCACCTGCTGGTCGGCGCCAGTAAAAAACCATTTCAATTTGGCTGCGCAGGGGCGATTTAACAAAGTGGTGAGGAGGAAAAGGAGACGAGTCTGAGCACTGAGGAAAAGAAAAATGCTCTCTCTTTTCAGATCCACCTACTGGTTGGTTTGCATGAGGTCATGTGTGGTTGTACTCAAATGGAAACCTGACATTAATTTAACATTAAAAACAGGCCAAAGCCTTAAATTTTCCAAATCCAGTAATTCAGTGTACCCGTCATAAACCTGATATTTTAATAAATCCAAGCAAACCACTGGCTTATTAGACTGTAAGGAAGGAGTACAGAGCACTTAAATCGTAGCAAAATTAGAACTTTGAATGGAAATGTTTTATGGGCAGAAAAACGCTGATGAGAGATCAGTTTTTAATCTGAAGTTATTGAGTGGATCTTATCAATACTCGACCACAGTTACCTTCAGCTTAGCGCAATTTGAAGTTAAAGCTACTACAAATTTTTTTTTAACTGGCTATGAAACCGTTTCAGTGTAATACTGACACCTCTACATGAACTACATAAACAAATGAAACCATCATGGAGAAGGCTGACTTTATTTATTATAGCCTAATTCTCACATGCCTGCCGCCGGGTCTGGTTCTCCGTGAAATCAGGTTAAGCAAGCACGTGTTTACATTACACAACCAGGCAGAGTTATAGTGAGAAGTATGTTAAGATAAGATAAGTAATTCCAAAGGAAATTCTTGTGTCAGATCGTAAACAATAACAACAATAGAGCATGAAATACACATATAAAGTGCATACAACAAACAGCACCTGATAGAATAACAACAGAAGTAAGATAAGTCCACAGGTAAGCTACAATGTAAAAAGTAGTATTGGCAGTTACACTGAGAAGTAATAAAACGTTATATTTCACTAGATAATGAATGTAAAAATAGCAGATATTAAAAGTAATGTACATGATAATAATGAAAAATAATATTGCACATGATATTACAACATGACATTAAACGTAATATAAACATAATAATGCGCATTATAATTTAAAAAATAATATTGCACATGATAATGACAAAAGTCATACTGAATATAGTATTGGTATTGTTGTTCATTCTCTAGTATTTTTTTTTTCTTTCTCATTGAAACAGATGCCGTTGCTCTCCGTATATGACGACTTGAATGAAAAAATATGACTCATAAGGAGTTTCTGCATAATTAACCTTTTTGATAAAGACGAGTGCCAATCCAAATTGAAGGGAAGAGTCATAGAATCGGAATGGCGCTGATAGAAACTGCTGATTAGTGGGGGGAGTAATGCCTTCACAGCCCTGCTGCTGTATTTGGGAGAAGAGACCCGCCCACCTTAATAAAGACTGGACCTACTCTCTTCCAATCCAGACAAAAGGAGAGGACGACAGAGACGCGGCGGTGGCGCGCACTGACTCGAGCATCTGAGCACCTTGGAGACGATTTGATCCGACGCGCAAGAACGCACCGGCGGCACACCGACGCACACGCCCCTCCAGATCCACCTGAAACCCACCCGAGCCGGCTAATTGTCCTGTCTGAAGGCCGAGGAGAGGGAGGCTGAGCCCCGGTTCAATCGCAGCCAGAACACCGTGTTCCCATGATGTCATACCTGTGGATTCTGCTATTAGGAAGCCTGCTGGCTGCAAGCGCCAAGGCAGAAGGTAATGATTTATTTTCCAATTAATTCAGCCCAGGCTTCAGCTGCATGCAGGATCGTTTTTCTTTCTTTGCATGCTCATCAGATATCTACCAATCTGCCTATCTATCAGTCTGCCCGTCTCTGTGTGTCTGTCTGTTGGTCATCTTCATCTCCCTGTCTGCATTTTTCCCTCATTCATGTCCCTCTGGCTCTCACCTATCCTTCTCTCCTTCTGTCTCCTCTCTCCTCTCTCTCTGCCAGGCTGCCTAATTACTCACCCATATGTGTCTGTGTCTGTGGTTGTCTGTGTGTGTGAGTGAGTCTCTTTTGCCAGCCTGTCTGCCTCCCTGTCGGCATGTCAATTCAATTCACCTTTAGCTGCTTGTTTTAATCTGTTCTGATCGAATGAATAAAAGCAGCTCATCTGTGCTGTGATTGCTCATGCCTCTGCAGCCTCAGACAATATCAGTGAAAAAGGTGTGTCATGTAATGTGCCCATATCTTTTTGGACATGTGTTTTTTGGCCCACAGGGGTGTGGTGGACCTATTGTCCTTACATAAGTCCTTCTTTCTCCCTTTCATCCCTCTTTCCTCCTTTTTATCTGCCTATTTCACCCCTGTGGCTTTCTAGATCTCCCATCTTCCTTTTTTTTCTCTCTTCATAGCTTCAGTCTTCATTATGTGCTCTCTCATCTTCCTCTTCCTCCTTCTTCTTCTTCAGCTGGCCCATGGGCCCCTGCCCTTCCCCGCGGCGCATGCAATGATTTCAGATTGTTCAAACGCGCAATAAAACTCAGAGGGAGAGAAAGGAGGCATTGAGGAAAAAGATGGAGGGAAAGTAGAGGAGAAGTTGGGCGAACATAAAAGAAATGTTTGAAGCCGATTGAGAGGGAAAATGGAGAGATATACAAGGAAGGATAGCCTCATCATCATTATGCAAACAACATTTCAGTTGAACGTTGGTGCGTTTGTGTGGATGTGATCTGGGGTAATCTCACTCTACCGGTTCACTTTTTATTACCATACGAGAGCGGAAACACCCACACAAAAACACACTCACCCACCACATTCTCTTCTTTTTCCCACACACACTTTTGCTCTTAATCACTGAACTTCAACCTCACTGAAACCAAATGGTTGCTGGTGCACTTTGGTGCAGGAAACCTAAGCAAGTGTGTTTGCATTACGCATATACACCTGGGGCCTCATTTATAAAATGAACTTATGATCAGTTTTGAGTTTAAGCATGACTTAAGCAGAAAACCACATATTATTTATAGAACGTCATTTTGTCGTGGAAAAAATCTTATCTCAAAGCAAAGTCCGAACTTGACTTAGGTGGTTTTCCTGCTGGTTATGTTGGGGTATTGCAGTTTGGGATGCATATTTGCCCAACCCTGCAGTGGACTTCGCATTAGCTTAATGAACAATGCGATTGGAATTATCAGTTAAAAGTAGGGCTGGGTACCAATCAGGGCTTAACAGTAGACTTGCCCATATGGCCGACGCAAATAAAATGCCTTGTCAGCCAAGTAAATGTGGTAACTCGCTTGCCCGACTGGGCAAATGGTAAAAAAGAATTAAACTACTTTCATAATCAATTAATCAGTAAAGAAATTTTTCATGCAAAATGCCAGAAAAATGCTGTCTTCAGCCTCTCAAATATAGAAATTTCAAGCTTTCTACATTTATTATCGTATTAAATTGAATATCTTTGGGGTTTTAGACTAACAAAACAAGACATTTAAAGACGTCACAATTTGTAAAAATTGACTTAAGAGGAAACTGTTGGAATATCTGCACAGTTTTTGACTCCATAAAAAAGTTAAATAACTGTCAAAACTCCATATGTATTGAAATTTAGTATCGAATGACAAAACATTCTTCGATACTCAGTGGTATTGAAGTAATGAAGTTCGGTGCTCAGCCCTAATTAAAAGTCCCAAGCCTCGTGTTTGTCTTTGTCTGACAACCAACTGTTCAGTCCACCAAATAAAACGTGTTGCACTTCAGTTTCCTCTCGCATCGCCACGATCTTGTCCAGAGGTTTGCTTTTCTCTTTTGATCCGTGGCTATTCCTGATGAAACCCTCATCTGTGCTTCATTATATAAGTGGAAATCTCTGATTCATAAGGCAGGTGCCATCAATTTTAAGTTAATTTGAGATTTATAGATCACGGGGTGTTGAGTTACAAACTTTCCTCTCAACCTGCGAAAACAAGTTTTTTTATGTTCAGTTTTTTTAATGAATCAAACTTGTCAGAAATGATCTTTACAAAATGGACTTATGATCAAGTTTGTTCTGATGTATGACTTAAGCAGAAAAACAAGTATAAGTAGTTATTTGTAAAACTTTACTTAGACGTGCAAGTGATCTTATCTCGAAGCAAAGTCTACGCTTGACTTAAGTGGTTTTCCTGCTGGTTATGTTGGGGTTTTGCAGCCTTGTGGTGAACTTTGCATTAGGTTTATGAACAATGTGAGAATAATGATCAAGTAAAGATGTGAGGAATTAATAGCGGCACACTCCCAAGCAATGTTTTTGTTTTTGTTTGTCAATCTATTGCTTAGTTCACTGAATGATGCATATTGTCTGGCTTCAATCTCTTTTACCATCGCTGTGATCTGGTCTTCCAAAAAGTTTGCTTTTCTCTTTTGGTCCAAAGTTTTTTCCTGACTAAACCTCCATCTGTGCTTCATTATAGAACGGGAAGTCACTGATTTTTTTTTTTTTTTATAAGGCAGGTGTCGTCAGTTTTAAGCTAAAGATTCTACAAGGAACTTTCATATTTGGTTGATTTTTGGAGGCCCTTGTGGACAAAAGCGGTAGTGTTTCCTCCACCATAACCACAAAACATAATGTCAAAATTAAAATCATGTAAATAATAATCTCCTCCTGCTAATTTTTCAAGTGGCTAATATAAAACTTACTGTGACTTTGCCTGGTGAAATGTAAACGGGGGCTTGTTTCAAGGACAATCTTTGGCAGGTTCTTGCCGACAGTCTTCTCGTGGATGGTCTAATTTGCTTATGAAGGTCATATAGAGGCATCTGTAATAAATTGAGACTGTTTCTCAAACAGTCTAAAACCTCTTTGTAGTAGCCATAATGTGAGATCCATAGATCACAGTTGCTTAAGTTAAAATTTTTATTCTCAGAACCTGCGTAAGCAAAGTTTTTTTTACGCTCAGTACCTTTTATCTTTCAAACTGTCGGAAATGATCTTAAGACTAAGTTCACATCTAAGAACATTTTTTTATAAATGAGTTCACTTCATGGTTCCACAGAAAAAAGATGAGGTGTTGGGTCAATCGCATGTGTGCTCATCATATACGTTGTGTGTGAGCTATAGGAGTGAAGGATATAGGGAGTGTCCCGGTAACTAGATCCAGCTCCAGCTGTAGACAACACCCAACACACACACACAACTAGTATCAGCGCCTTCCTCTCCCCGAGGGCCCTCAGCATCTGTGTGTGTGCGTGCGTGCGTGCCTGCGTGCTGCGTGCGTGAAAGTGTGTAGGTGGGTGTCGGCTATAAGTTTAAGGTACAGAACATGTGGGAGTATGAGAGTATGATTCATTAATGTGAGTGTGTGTGTGTAAGTCATGTGTGTGTCTTAGAGGCAGATGAAAGCAAGAAAGAGCAGTGTGATGTGTGTGCAGGCTTGTCTGTGTTTACACCTTCAACTACCAACACATAAATCACTCTTTTGTTGGATAAGTGAAACACACACACAACACACAAATGTGCACACACACACACACACACACACACACAACACACACACACACACCACACACACACTGTCTTCCCCCTTTTCCTCTCTGCTCCCATGGGGGCTGTTTTAAGGTGTGCATGATTGGAGTAAACAAAGCACTTTCTGTCCTACAAACACACAATAGAACCATACCTGACAGAACAATGTGTCGTAGAGGTGCTGCTGTATCACCTGACACACACAGTTTCTGGTGTACTGTTACGGGGAAAGGCTTGGTTACCGGTGACACGCACATGCATGCACTCGCATTATTACTCATTCAACTGGCGATCTCACGGCAGGAACTGAAAATGACGTTCATCTCCTTTTGGCTGTGGTAGCACATCTCACGCTGTAATGTAATGTGGACTGAGCAGGTCTGGGATGTTACATAACTTAGAGTGCAGTGAATTTACTTCTTTGTCTTTTCTAATTTACTAAAACAAAATAATTTTTTTTTTGTCCTACGACGTAGTGGTATCAGGTGGCAAGGTAAACAGTTCTATCATATGACATCCTTTGGATCATCAGCAGACATCAAGCGCCATTACAGTCCTGAAACTTCCATGAAGTGTGTGAAACATGATATATGTAATAATTCAAGTGCAGCTTTCATGCTGTATTGGCTGTTGTCATAGTAGCTCAGCAACATGATGTAACTTGCTGAAAGTGCTACCTTATTTAACACAAAATTGGCTCATTAAAAAAAGCACAAATCGTCTTAAGGGTATCTATCCCATGTGTTTAAATGATTTACTATGTATGTTCAAGTGATTTCAAAGCTCTGTTTGCTCAAACATAATGATCAGGGAATTGGAAAGTAATGTTCATTAAAGGCTGTTTTTAATTTCAGCAGAAAAGTGACAAACATTTCCCTGTTAAAGATTAAAGCTACTCTCTGGATACTTCATTCAATAGGAGGTGAAGATCATGTAGAGCTGCAGCGATATTATCAATTAGTCAACTGAAAGAAAATTAGTTGCAGTGTACTTGATAATCGCTTAATCTCTTCAGTCATTGTTTAAGATAAATGTCAAACATTTGATAGTTTGAGCTTCTTAAATGTGAGGATTTGCTCCTTGACTTTGTCATTTCTGACAGTAAATAAAGAGGTTTTGGACTGTTGGTGGAACAAAAGAAGCTCTGGGAAATCGTGATGAGCATTTCACAATTTTTTGACATCATGGTTTCATGATTAATTGAGCAGAAGATTAGCCAATACTGAAAATATAGTTGTTAGTTGCAGCTCTAATGTGATGCTTAGCAAAACTTTCACACCTTACTTTTTGACATAGATATGTGTCCTATCACACTATGAAGACATTTTCTCTTCATTACTCTTCACTTTAATTGTTTAGCATATAAAATGTCAAAAAATGGTGAAAAAATGCTCATCAAAATTTCCCAGAGCCCAAAGTGACATCTTCAAATGGCTTCTTTTGTCCAACCAACAGTCCAAAAGCCAAAAACTGTTCTTTTACTGTAATAAATAATAAAGAAAAGCTGCAAATTCTTACACTTAAGAAGCTGCAGCCAGGAAATGTTTTGACATTTGATGCAAGTCAATTATCAAAATAGTTGGTGGTTAACTGTCTTTTGATGAATCGACTAATCGTTGCAGCTCTGTTTGAGAATATGCTTGTCTACTGTTTTCTGACCCATACACACACCAACTGAAATGCTAAAGCTAAGATGTAAAAGAATAGTTTTACGTTTTGGGAAATGTGCTCATTTGCTCCCTTTCTGAGAGTTAGATGACAGGATTGACACCACTCTCAGCTTAGCACAAAGACTGGGAAAAAGCGGGAAATAGCTCGGTTTGTGCAAAAGTCAGAAAATCCACCTCCCTGCACCCGTAAAGCTCACAGGTTATATCAGATTTTTTAAATTCATACAGTAACCAAAGTGATGACAACTTGTGGTTTTACAGGAGGTTATGTTCAGGACTATTTCTTGGCCAGGACCAATAACTTTCAGGAATTCATGCTGACAGCAGACTACAGGAAGTCGCCATGCCTGGCTATGGTGACCAGATGTCCCGGTTTGTCCGGGATTGTCCCAGTTTCAAGCTGGTTGTCCTGATCACAACAAATATCTGTAAAACACAAAAAAATCCCACTATTCAACATTCACTACACTTTGTCCTGGTTTTCGCCACAATTAAAATAATAATGAGTGACTTGTTTATCCTGTTCTGTCTCACTAATTAGTACCTAACCAAATAGAAAACATCAGCACTGCACCAAGCATCAGAATTCAAAACTGATTTGTCTGCAGGTACACACTCGCCCTCAAAAAGAGATTTTAAACTCAAGGAACATCCTGGTTAAATAAAAGTTAAATAAATAAACGCTGGTCAATTAATCAATGGGACGTTGTCAAAGGTGTTGCTCACCTCTGAGTCACAGGCTAACGTGATAGGCTCTTTCTGACCGAACCTGTTTGTATGTTAACCGTTAGCTGTCATGTCAAAGAGAAAGTTTGTCTTCCCTGAAGATCTGGAGGCTTAACTTACTCCTTCCCTCATAAAACACCCTGCAACAAAAAAAAAAAAACATCTCTAGTAACCCCTCAAATGAGACATAACATGTTTTTCTACTTAGTTTTTATTGAAGGACAGAATCAATTCATACAGTCTGCATTATACAATAAGAAATATTTTTCCTTCCACTTTACTTTTCAACGACAAAGAGGCCACCCATCCTCTGCCGCCCTGCTTTGAATGTCTGAAGGTACAAGGTCAACACATTATAACATTGGTTTCATCTGAAAAAATAAAGCAAAGCAGAAAGTGGAGAAGGTCTTGTAATTAAATTATGTTCATCTTTGCTGCTTTCTGTCTGTTGTTCTGTTATGAGTTAAATGGTAGTAGTATTGATTGAAATGATCAGATAAAAAAGACTGAGGAGATAGCAATAAAAACAAATAATACAATGAAAGAAAAGTAATGCTAATAATAGTAGACATGATGGAAGATAGGGAGAAAAAGGACAAAGAAGCTGACAGTCGACCTGATGTAAAATGTAGCTCAAAGATTAAAAGTAAAATCTGATATGTTATATTTTTAAGTACATTGGGTAGAGATATAACATTTTAATTAGAGAGCTTTAGAGGTGCTTATAGGCGGATTTTGTTACCTTTGAACAGAGCCAGGCTAACTTCTTCCCCCTGATTTCAGTCTTTATGCTAAGCTAAGCTAACTGGCTCCTGGCTTTACCTTCATATTTACCAAACAGACATGAGAGATGATATTAGAGCTGCAATGATTTATTGATTAATTGATTGTTAATCAATTATTAGATTAATTGCCATCTATTTTGATAGATGATGAATTGATTTAAGTCATTTCTTAAGAAAAAAAAGGTCAAAATATTCTGATTCCCTCTTCTTAAGTGTGAATGTTTTCTGGTTTCTTTGCTCCTCTCTGACAGTAAACTGAATATCTTTGAGCTGAGGACAAAACAAGACGTTTTAGGACGCCATCTTGAGCTTTGGCAAACACTGGTCAACATTTTATGGACCAAACAACTAACTGACTAGTGGAGAAAATGATCAACAGATCGATTGCCAATGAAAATAATCACTACATGAAAGACTTGGAAAAATGGGTCCAAACATTTGCTCCACATGTTTGGTTAGCTCAGCTAAGCACAGAGACTGAAAACAGCGGGAAACAAATTGATTGTGGCAGGATTAATTAACCCATTAATCGAGAAAATAATTGAAAGATTAATCGACAGTGAAAATGATCGTTAGTTGCAGCCCCAAGTGGTAATCTTCTTAAACTGTCATCAAGGAAGCAATTTTGCGAAATGTTTTAACTGTTGATCTAATGAAATAACTTTTCCGGGTTGCTGCTTCTATCAAATGATTCTTATTAAAGACTGAAAGATAGCTAAACTGAGTGGCCGCTTTATTAGGTACAACTATACAGTACAATGTAATCCAATACAACAGCTCAGTTGTACATTCGACCTTTACAAAGATAATATTGTTCATGTCGATTAACACCGGGAGAAATACAGTAAGTTTAACTGTATGTTTCTGTGGCAGAGCTGTTGTACTGGATAGCATTAGATTGTACAGATGTTGTTAATAAAGTAGCCTGGGAGTGTATTTATTGATCCATCAAGCCACTGGACTAGTTTTTAAAAGAACACAGTGTAACCGTCAGTATGATGCTTTCCCACATGTGTAAACTGGTTTGACTTAAGAGTTTTTCTCTGGGGAGCTTTTTGCCGTTTTAACACTGCACATGCTGTACAGCCTCATACAATAGCGTGCAGCCATGTCAGAGAGGCGCAGATGACTCATCAGCCTCAAGGGAGAGCAGTGGCAGAGAAACAAAGGAGAGTTAAGAGTTTGGGAGAGAGGAACGATAGAGGGGAGGGGGGGAGACGAGACTTAAAGAAGGGAAGGAGGCAACAATTTGTCTCACTGCTGCACTAACACAAAACAGGACAGCTCTTTCTCAAAGTGTGAGAGTGAGTGTGAGCTTGAACTTTACGTGTGTGTGAACATGTGGTTGTTTGTATGTTTGGACTAGAAGGGGAGGAGAAGGTGTCTTTACGAGCTTGTATACGCATGCACGTGTGTGTGCATGTGCGTGCACGTGTGTGTTGGAGGGTGGGGGGATGTATGGGGGTGTGTTTGTAGCGGAGGTAGTTACAGGCGGAAGTGGCAAACTGATAGATGGGAACAGAATGTTCTATAGAGTGGCAAGAGAAAGAGAGACACAGAGTTTGTATGGGGGACTCTTTCCCTCTCTCTCTCTCTCTCACACACACACACACACACACACACACACACACACACACACACACACACACACACACACATACAAGTTACATGAGAGCCACATACCTCACACACACGTGCATGTAAGCACAGTGCCATGGAAAAATGTGCCCGCTCATTTCCACAGAAACACACACCCATAATTATCAGAGATCCTGACAAATTAACAATTAAATGTACGGCCCGATGGATACTGGACTTTTGGGGCCGATGCCGATATCAATACATGGGAGTAAAAAAATAAAAATATATCGATATATCGGATGATATTCACCATACAGAATATAGTATACAGATTATAGAATATAGGCCCATACATCAGGGAAAATATCGATACACCCAACCTTAAGTTTCGTGATACCGAATTGATTCTCAACACACAGTATTGTGATATTTTGATACATGCAAAGATTCATGGCAGTGTTTTTTTTTTTTTTTTTTGTGTTGTTTGAACTCCTGACCGAAAGATACCAGTGTCCTCACTATTCTGACTGCATAAAAAGTAAATTTTTAAACTCAGATTTTATGTATATGGGGTATGTTTCTTATATTCTGACAGTTTTCTTAAAATTTGACTTTAAAAAAGTAATAATCACCTTGCTTACAGTATCACAGTATGTCCCAATATATTGAATCGTAACCCCTGTATCATGATATGTATTGTATCCCTAGATTCTTGCCAGTACACAGCTGTAAATATACATAAACATACATTTTTTACCATAATGCCTCAAAAGTACTTTACACTTGCGACAAATATATGCAAAGAAGGCAGGATATTATACAGTTTAACTAACCGTATTGTCCAAAATGACTTAAGGGCAATGGAACAGTAAACTTTCACTGGTATTTTTGATATTTTTAAATAACTATGAATAAAAAAAAACACAAATAAAGGTAAATATATGTATATGTTAAACTTGAATTAAGAAAAAGGATCAAAATTCTGCCTGTAAAGTAGGGCTATAGTCAACTGACGAAAAACATGGTCAACTGAAATTCTACCTACAACTCAGCCAAATGATCAGTCGATGGGGAAAAAAAAACCTGCCTGTTATCTGTAGATCAACCACAGTTGACTGAGTGACTCTACCTGGTAGCCTAAATGGGTGCTAGTCAAAGTTATTCAAAATTCCTGTAGTTTGGCCATTTTTCACATGGAACTATATTGCTGTTATTTAGTTGCTTCAAACAAAGCTTAAAGTTCACGTAGTTTCTCTTGATTGTCCCTCAGTATTACAGCATTTAGTCCAACATCGCTCCAGCCTGTGGGAGCAGCCACGTCAGTAATGCCAAATTCAACAAGATAACCTACAAAATAAACTCTAAAACAAGGCAAAACTTGCAGTTTTAAAGTTTGAAATCCGGTCACAGTCAGCCGGTGTGGATCCATCATTGAGCTTGAGGTTACCGGGCTGACCCTCATTGATAAACCAGTCTGATGGAGTAAACGCCACAGACACATTCTTGGCTCAGGGCCGATGAAATGATTTGTGTTGGTACTTTGGCATGCTGTCACTTAGTTTGGAGCTGAGTAAATGTTCAGAAAATAGCCTGTCACTCAAATACTTCAGGTCTGCATTTGTCCGTCACCAGACAATAATGGATTAAGAAGCTTCCCTCTTTATTAAAGTAACACCAGCGACTGTCTGACAAATGAGAGTTTGAATGGACAAGAACATATCGACCAACCAATCAATCAACGAACCAATATCGGACAACGTAGGCCTATATCAGGACGATAATATCAGACGCCTGATTTTCGGTTGGGCGCTATGAATTCAACAAACGTTAACGTTGATATTGACGTTGTGTTGTTGATTTTAATGTCGTCATAAGAGAAGATGATTGTAAATAACCCACGCGCACACACAACACACCTGCTCACACATGTGCGCTCCTCTTTATGAGGCTCTGACTGTTGTTAGTAAAAATCAAACATCGCATTGAGGGCTCTGGTGATTAATGTTTGTCTTGGAAACAGGCTGCTGCAGTGACCAAAAAAAAAGAAAGCTTGTTTTTTTTTTTTTTATCGCCGTCAGTAACCGTGTGTTTGTGCGTGAGTGTCTGCATGTCTCATTCACGTTTCTGTGCACGTGGTGTGCGCTTTGGCAGATTTTTACTTTAACTCTCTACATTTAAACACAAATTTCTGTACTTTCTACTCTTTATAATTTCAAAACAGGGTCGTGTTTTTATATTTTTATTTTGCATCAGTACTCACTGCCTTCCCAACATCAAGACCAATTTTAACCTAAATGGATGGGAGAATAACACATAGAAAAGAGATTTCTTCTCAGACATGATAGACGTAACAAGACGAAACACGCAAAGGAGGTAGACTCGGCTACTTTATACATTTATACCTGAGTACATTTCAGAGTTTTTACTCCTGTAAGGTAAGTGAGTACTTCTGCTTTTTCCAGTCTTTTTTTTTTTACACCGTACTTCTGCTTGAGTAATGATTGTGTTGCCACCTCTTTGTGTGCACATGGATTTTGTTTTTGCTGTATGATTTTGTATTTGTGTGTGGGAAGGGAGTCAGGGTGTCACAGCACTGCTCGCCTCTGGAGAATTTACGGTGTGATGGAAATACTTCAGATGTGTTCGTGCCGCTCTCCCTCAAGGCTTCACTGACTCTGATACAATCTCACTTGGCAAACACAGCAATCCTTCCCTGGAAACTCGCTTGGCAATGAACAACTGCTAAAAAAGATGCAGACATATTTTCTTTGCAAGAGAATAGCCTGAGAAGTCTTCTTACTTTCTGGTATCAATTTCTTGTAGTGTTTTGGCCCTTCTCCTGCCTTCCTGTGTGTTTCTTTTCCACTTTTTTCAATCCGTTCTAATCACAGTTTTGCCAGAAAGAAGCGCAGCATCACTCATGCAGTAATTTCTATCTCTCAGTCAGTGGTTGGGACGTGTGTTTGCCCAGATGAGCCAGCATCAGGGCGCTGCTGAAATCAGCAGAGCAGAGAGCGATCAAGTCAGAGCACAGTTTGCTGCTTCAGCTTCTCGCATGCGGCGGGGGAATCTCGCAGCACCGGCTCAAACACACACAAAGAGCAGACCCTCATCTCGCACACAGAATGACAAAGACATGCTCTTTGTATTTTCTCATTAGTACGGAGTTGCAATGCCAGCGCTGAGGTCGGGACTTCATATGATGTCGAGGCAGGTCAGATGTGATCGATGCGTCTGTCATCCACTTGTGGCTGGAGCGTTTAAAACATCAGGCACCAATCAGATCAGGGTGTGGCTCTCTGTGTGTCGGTGGTGATAGTCATGTTGGAGAATGTGTTGAATCCACAACATCTTAACAACCATTCACACAGATGATTTTAATGGTTTTTAAATGAGAGCAGCTGGATTTAGGCATGAAGTTTTTAATTACCAATGGTTACACTAATCAATCCCAGTATTATGCTCCATTACTTCTATTTTAAGACGGGAATATTTCTGCTTTATTGGTCAGTATAGTCAATTTAAGGGATGCTGTGTTCAGAGTTGCAATGATTAATTGATTAATTGATTAGTTGTTTCATTTTTAAAAGCCAAGTAAATCATGAAAAATTTCGATCAGTGTTTTCTAAAGCCCTGCCATTGTTCTTTAAAGTAACTTTGTTTCTTCACACTTCTCTGTGTAGATGAGGTACCAGCGGCAGAGGCGGCAGCACCTACTGATGCCCCTGCGGCCCCCGAAGAAGATGCAGTGCCAGAGGTTGAAGGAGATCCTGCTGCTGAGGAGGAAACTGACAAATCAGACGAGGTGAAGAAAGGAAATATTCATTTTCCAAAATCAGCCTGTCTTTTCAACTCAGTAGACGCTGCCTGGCAAAGAAGTAGCTGTGTGAAAATGCTAATTTTGCAAGAACTTGTATTACTAAAATACACTGCCTGGCCAAAAAAAAAGTTGCCACCAAAAAAAAAAGGTCATACACTCTAATATTTCGTTGGGCCGCCTTTAGCTTTGATTACGGCACGCATTCGCTGTGGCATTGTTTCGATAAGCTTTTGCAATGTCACAAGATTTATTTCCATCCAGTGTTGCATTAATTTTTCACCAAGATCTTGCATTGATGATGGTAGAGTCTGACCGCTGTGCAAAGCCTTCTCCAGCACATCCCAAAGATTCTCAGTGGGGTTAAGGTCTGGACTCTGTGGTGGCCAATCAATGTGTGAAAATGATGTCTCATGCTCCCTGAACCACTCTTTCACAATTTGAGCCCCATGAATCCTGACATTGTCATCTTGGAATATGCCCGTGCCATCAGGGAAGAAAAAATCCATTGATGGAATAACCTGGTCATTCAGTATATTCAGGTAGTCAGCTGACCTCATTCTTTGAGCACATACTGTTGCTGAACCTAGACCTGACCAACTGCAGCAAACCCAGATCATAGCACTGCCCCCACAGGCTTGTACAGTAGGCACTAGGCATGATGGGTGCATCACTTCATCTGCCTCTCTTCCTACCCTGATGCGCCCATCACTCTGGAACAGGGTAAATCTGGACTCATCAGACCACATGACCTTCTTCCATTGCTCCAGAGTCCAATCTTTAGGCTCCCTAGCAAATTGAAGCCTTTTTTTCCGGTTAGCCTCACTGATTAGTGGTTTTCTTAAGACTACACAGCTGTTCAGTCCCAATTCCTTGAGTTCCCTTCACATTGTGCGTGTGGAAATGCTCTTACTTTCACTATTAAACATAGCCCTGAGTTCTACTGTTGTTTTTCTTCGATTTGATCTCACCAAACGTTTAAGTGATCGCCGATCACGATCATTCAGGATTTTTTTCTGGCCACATTTCTTCCTCGAAGACGATGGGTCCCCACTATCCTTCCAGTTTTTAATAATGTGCTGGACAATTCTTAACCCAATTTTAGTAGTTTCTGCAATCTCCTTAGATGTTTTCTCTGCTTGATGCATGCCAATGATTTGACCCTTCTCAAACAGACTAACATCTTTTCCACGACCACGGGATGTGTCTTTCGACATGGTTGTTTAGGAAATGAGAAGCAACTCATTGCACCAGTTGGGGTTAAATAACTTGTTGCCAGCTGAAAGATAATCGCCCATGCAGTAATTATCCAATAGGAGGCTCGTACCTATTTGCTTAGTTAAATCCAGGTGGCGACTTTTTTTTTGGCCGGGCAGTGTAGCTAAAAAGTGACATATCTGCAGTCCTGGATAATGTATGGGTGAATAAAGTAATCAAAAAGGTTATTCTCCACGTTTGTCTGTCCTCACTCTAAATTGACAAACTCTTATCTTGCATAGCCAAGAGCATAAATATAGAGGTTATGTCCTCTGAAAACAGCTGTACTGACACAATAAATACATATCTAAAAACAGTCAGAGCGCCTGTCCAGCTTTGCGCCATCTGAAGTATTCAGTGTTTCAGGGTAACAATGCCTCTGTGTGACCCTCATGTAGTGAAGCTCACTGAGGTCTGGATAAAATCTAGATCTAAATCCTCAGGCAGTCATTTGATAAGCTAAGATATATCAAATGGCTGAAATGGCTGTCTCATATTAGTTCTAGGTTTGGTATAGAATTTTTTTTTTTGTAGCACAATTTTATTGTCCCTAAACGTAACAGCTGTGTGTCCCTGAACTTTTCTAACTAACTTTTGTGCTTCCATGTCAGCAGAGCTCCAGGGTGCAAATCAGGTACAAGGAAGAGTTAGTTAATCACTAAATTAAAGTGATCTTAAAAGCCCCAGCCAACTCAGGGCCCTTTACTGCAACTGTTTAGGAGTTCATTTTTCTGGACATCATTATGTGAACATAATTTCAAGAGTTGCACTATGCCCCATGCTGAATACAGGAGATACCGCCAACGCCTGAGCCCGCTGCTGACCCTGATGCTGACAAACCTGCAGATGGAGACGCAGAGCCAGCCGGGGACGCAGAACCAGCCGGGGACGCAGAACCAGCCGGGGACGATGAGCCACGCCGCGGACACAGAGCCAGCCGGGGACACAGAACCAGCCGGGGACACAGAACCAGCCGGAGATGCAGAACCAGCTGAGGACACAGAGCCAACAGCTGCTGCTGACGGAGACGCAGAGGCAGTGACTCCTCCAGCAGAAGACACAGAGGATGACGCTGCTGCAACAGCAGGTGATTCAAATAAACAATTGTGTGCTTATTTCAAATTATTCTTATGCAAATAAAATACTGTAAATTTCCTAATTTTCCTGATATTTAGCAAATGACGATTATTTTGTTTTATTTGGTCTATATAATGTCAGAAAATGTCAGCGTTTCTCAAAGCCCAAGATGACGTCCTCAAATGTCTTGTTTTGCCCACAACCCAAGGATATTCAGTTTACTGTCATAAAGGAGGAAACAAACCAAAAAAATATTCACTTTTAAGAAACTGACTGACTTTGAGTTTGAACTTTGTGTGGGAATCAACAAGTAGAATTGAAATTTCTTAATGATTCCTGTGGAATCATAATTTTGGAATTGGTTCTCAGTGCGCAACCCTACTCGTACTAAAAGAAAAGTTTTGCAAATGAGGCCTTCTAAGTTATGCATTTGCAGGTATTATGTGTCCTTGCATTTACCATGTCAGTGTACCGAGGAGTGGAAAAATACTTTTTCAACTTCTCTGGTTTCATGTGCAACCTGCATTAAACAGTGCAGTAAAACAAGTCATCACAGGCCATGCCATAACACGTTGGATAAATGGATGATAAAAACCACTTCAGTGATATAATACTTGCCCTTTCACTCTCCTGCCCAGCGCCCGTAGATGTTCCAGAGGCTAAGGAGCCAGAAGCTGAGGAGCCGACAGATAAGGGAGAAGAGGAAAACTATCTCAAGCAACGATGCCGCACCTGGACCGGAGGAGGTCAGTAACAGTTTGAGCCAGCCTCAAGCAAACAGCATCTTATTCAAAGCTACTCTGACAAATGTAATCTAACGAACGTCCACATGTCTTTTTGCTATGTACTGTACTTTTAATAGAGTGGAGCTGATGACAAGACCACAACAACAGATCCAGCTGTAGAAGACAGTAAGGAGGAAGTTGCAGCTGTTGAAGCAGAACCAACAGAAAAAGCACCAGAGGATGTCCTTGCAGGTAAGAATAGAAATGTTTGGTCACATGTTTGCAGGCTCTTGTGCATGTACACACGCCACTGATTCACCTGTCATTCATGCAAGCAAGAATTTTGATGTTGGTTTTTATGTTTTTGTCTTAAAAATAGCCTTGAGACAGTGAATAAGAGCTTATAAAGTGCTACTGTACATGCTCGGGCTTTTTGGACAGTGTATAATGTGTAGGTATGAGTAGAAAAGCTGTAGAGAGAGCTGAACATGTCTATGAGCTCACGTTTGTGTGTCCTTTACGTGGGGAAACTGAACAAACTTGTTTGTAAAACCTTTGTTCTGTTACATTCTGTTGAAATTAACATGTCACATTGTGTCATGGTAACAACAGGCTTAAATCTCTCGTATGTTGTATTTATGTCAAAATCCAAAGACACTTGCAATTCTGTTTTGGTCATGGTGCATTCAGGTGCACCTTGTGAACTCTGAAATCTACATCGCTTTGCATGGCAAAGCAGGTGGGCATTGAAAGGGAGTTCATTGTGCATTCAAGTGCACTTTGTAAACTCAGGATCAACACATGACAACAACATGACATTTTCAATTTTTCTAATTTTCTTTTCTGCTACATAGGCCTACATCTGCCATTACTTTCTTGTTCTTTCACTACAGTTTTTAATAATTAGATGCTAAAATCATAACATTTCTGCATAGGCAGATTTTAAAAATTCTATTAAAAAAGGAACAAATTTTGTATTACATTTGGTGAAAAGTGCATATTACTTGTTTAGGACTCAATCACTGGTCTGCAGTGTTTTAACTCCACTTTTTAGTATCTTTTTAGTAGCTTGCTTGGAGCCTGGCCTGAGGTGATAAAAAAAAAGTACCAGCATACCTTTTGCCAATGGAAAACCAAAAAAAGAACAGTTTCTCAAGTTAGTTGAGTCGAGTTAAACTATATTGTACAGTGGAAATTAGGCTTTATATTAACAATTAAAGGAGAAATCTGTAATATATTTACTGTAATAAATCATAAAATGACCACAATATGTCATCAGAGATCAAAGAAACATGATAAGTTGAAATACTCACGTCTCTGACAACAACACTACTTCCACAGTGTCCTCCTTTGAAATTTCTAACTTGTTTTTCCCCCCATTTCAAGTTGATTAGAGTTCAAATTAATGCCGAATGTGTAAGTGTCTGTTTATGAGTTGTAAGAAGTCATTAATAATCTTTAAGAAGGTGTAGATGTTATAAACAGATAGTTATAAACAGCTGATCAACTTACAGTCGAGGACTCGTCCTCACTTATTATTGTCACATTACAATGTTGTGCTCGTCTTGCGCTTCTGCAGAGTTCCTGCAGCCTGACTGAGCTTCCTTGATTCTGGGGAAGACGGCGGGGGGGGGGGGGGACAACTCGCTTCAACCATAGACTGTATATTAAATAGGATTTCAATCCATTTAATATATGGTCTGTGGCTCCAACCTGCTATTTGGACTGCTGTACTCATTTCTGGACGGGCAGTTGTTAAATACACAATACACAAATTCTTTTTGAGATAAGAAAACACATTTTAAGCCTTTATAATTGTATTAAAGATCAAAGTAACAGATTAGTATTCCTCAGCTGCACTACTGTTGATAACTGTGCCACTGGCCTCCATTTTACAAAGTGGATTTCAGATGTTTTTCATCAAATCTCAATTCTGTTCTTTGTCTTTGCCAACAGTTGAGGATGTCAATGAACCGGAGTTGACTGCAGGTAAAAAGAATTCCTCCATTTTTATTCTTCTCTCCTCTGTCATTTGAACATAATTGCTTAGCCACAATTTATAAACCTCAACCATAGCTAAACAATTTACTAAGGTGCACCGCAAATAATTACTTATAAGTATGACTCATAAGCTCTTTTCATCATTCGAGAGCACATCAGGACAACAGATTTAAAACCAGTTAATTTCAGTTACTACAGTAACAGTGAAAACACAAAGGAGCTGACCTGTTTAATTGGTGCCTGGTGCCGGATGGAAATTTTGAAATGCTCTGAGTGGTTTGAAAATCACTGCACAGTATTAGCAGTCATGTTTGAAGAGAGGACTTTTGTGGCGCCACTCTGTGTGGATTGTTTGAGCTAAACTGACTGAATACTTACGTCGCGTATTTCCCTCAAACTCTGAACCTGCTACAATACTTCAGAACATATTAGATCTCCACTGTGTCATCATTTGACCACAGGAACACCTTTTACATAGTCATTTTGTGCTATCAGTCATGTGAAAAAATGTACATGTCCTGCTTTCATGAGCTATCATGTATCATTTTGCTGCACCTCCCTATTTTCTGGACAAATTAATGGAAAACAGATGTGCCTTTCTATCAGAACATACAAATCACGTAGGAAGGTTACGAGGTGGGATTCTGGCCCACACAGATTTACCTCCTAAATTAAGTGTGGTATGGTTTGAATAAAGAAACCTCCCAAATTACCTCAGTGTGATTTTATCACAATCAGAGTGTCACTTTATATTATTTAACTTTTCATGTAATGGTGTTCTCTTTTCCAAAATCTCTCCTTCCTCAAACTTTTTTTCTCTTTCCCTTTATGCTGATCAAATTTCAGCTTTTCCTGTCCTGAGTACATACTTCAAAATAGAGATGCTAACTGGAACCATAAAGGGTTTCTCCAGCTTGTCCCCACAGGAGAACACTTTTTAGTGCCTGGTAGAAGCGCTTCTAACCATTTCAGAGAGTTCCACCTAAAACCCAACATAAAGGGTTGCATGAACCTGTGAGAAGTTTCAACTGCCTATGAGCCCTTTCCAACCAAATTAGATCTGGTTCTTGAGCTGGTTTCATTCTAGTGAACCAAGCCGTGTATGCAAAAGTTTTAGTGGAACCAAGGAAGGCATCAATGCAGGGCGCTGCACAATGCACAATAATCCGTAAAATATGACATGCCCACTTTGGTTCCTAAGGAAAACCTACAAGTTTTTTTGTTCCAGCTGGGAACCAACTTTTCTGAGTCCAGATCAGTTTACTTTTGGTGGAAATGCTCAGAAAAGTTCAAAACTAGGTGCAGGAACCAGTACGGGCCGGTTCCATGTTGGTGGAAAAAGTCCATATGAAAGATTCTACATAGAATCCTTCTATGGCATAATGGTTCTGCCGAGAACACTCTCTGGGCCCTTTTCCACCAAAAAAGCTGTGGTTCCATTCTTGGAATCTTGGTACTATCTTGTGAACCTGGAGTATAACACACCTACTTTGGTTCTCAAGAAAAACCTGCCTTTTTCTTAGCCGGGAACCAACTTTTTAAAACTAGGTGCAGGAACCAGATGAGGGCTAGTTCCATGTTGGAAGAAAAGACCCTAGGAGGCCCTTTTTCCACCAAAAAAAAACTGTGGTTCTTGAGCTGGTTCCATTCAAGATTCTTGGAATCTTGGTACTATCTAGTGAACCTAGGGTTTGACACACCATGATGGGAACCAACTTTTCGAGTTCTGAACCAATTTATTTTTGGCGGAAAAGCTCAGAACAGCTCAAAATTAGGTGCCCAAGTCAGATCTGCTGGTTCCATTTGGTGGAAAAGGCCTACCTGAGGATTCTACACAGAACCTTTTCATATTCTAAGGGTGCTAACAAGCATCCACTCATGGGGGTATACTGAGAACCATTTTATATTCCATGAGATTTATCTAGAAGCCAGCCAGGGGGTTCTACCGAGAACCCCTTATTATGTTATGGTACAAAGAAAAAGATTTCAACAATCCTTGTAGAACTCTTTCTTCCAAAAAGGGATCTTTGGATTAAAAGGGTTTGTAATGAAACACGTAGTTTTCCAAAAAACCCTTGACAAACCCTTTCATCCAAAAAAATGGTTCCTCATAAGCAAATCGCCCTTGGTAGAACCTCCACCTATCAAGAGAAACCTTTCTGGAACCCTTATTTCTAAGAATGCAGTGTTGTTGTTTGTTTGTTGTTTATAGCTGGATATCCTTTCCTCTGTCCCTCAAGATTTTATGTTTGACTGGTCATTTGCTGCTCCAGTAGTGCCAGCAGCTCAGAAAGGAGGGTTACTGTTGGGTTTTGAGGACATGGTTGCTAAGGAAGGTCTGTTCCGGGTGATAACTGGCAGGGGAACATTTTCTCTCGTGATTTGAACAGGTAGAGAGTTGAGAAATGGAAAGCGGGATAGAGAAAGGGGAGGAAGGAAAAGTACCGGCACAGTGAGGTGTTAAAAAAACAAAAGGAAGGAGATAAAGGGAGAAGCAGAAGGTGGTGAGGTTAATGGGAAGGCCAGAGAAGTATAAAAGAAGAAAGTAGATAGGAATGAACACAGAAGAATGAGAGCATCGGACTAAAACTTGGCTCAAAATGTGGTTTCATTCATGTACTCGTCTGTGACAAATGGAGCTTTACAACACTTACTCACTATGATTTAGTGTCAGGAGGTGAAAGAATAGGTCACTGGATAATTGTGCCTGCAAGGCTCCATCAGCCTTAAAATAATTCTCCGATCTCACCTCGCCCTATCGAGAACCGTTTTGTGCTCTGACTCACACATGTTCTATAAGTCACTTGGGTTTTCCCCCCAGTGAATAGAGAGTCACATTAACATTTTGTTCCTGACAACACTAGCTCACGAGATCACTGTCACACCCTGCAGGCAGATAGCGTTAGTCTTATCGAGGACACCTCTGCGGGGCATTCACCCAGGGGCCATGAGGGAACATGAGGGAGTGAGGAGTGCTGCTTCCATGATGGTTCATATTATCATTAAATGGTTTAACATGGACTTGTGTAGTTATTATAGTGTGTTAGTGAAATGACATCTGGAAGATATCCCTTTCAGGTGGGACAGTGAAAGGAGAATTTCCTTCCAGGGACTGATATTGCATTTCTGTCACCAATGATATTTAATTATTTTTTCAGACACAGGATTTAACTTGGGAGATGCTCTGGAAGATCTTCCAGCGAACAGCCCATCAAAGCCAGGTAAGAGCAGGGGTTAATTTAAAAGAGTTATTGCAGATTTTATCATTGTAAACAATAACATAGAATAGAGGAAGTAAATGCATAAGAACCTTTGGGTACACAGTTTCCAATACAAACAGGGACTGATTAAGGGATTGTTTCAGTTTCATTTAAGTGGAATTGCAATATCTGTCCTTGCGACCACAATCTCATGGATGCCTTTTTTATCATTTTGTCTGCAGTTTGAAACTATGTGAAACAGTGAGATTAGCCATGATGACTTTTTATGGGAGAAGCACCATCTACTTTTGAGGCAATAATATTATGGCCTCTCTAACCTGGAGGGTTTAATTTTACTAAATACTCATGACCAGTGTGTTGGAGTCTTTATTTAGGAAACCTCTGCAGGGCATAGAGCGCTGCAGAAATGAGTGCTAAAACCTGGACATTAGTTAGCATATTAACACTTGCAGTTTCCTCCCATTGAAGTGGGTTTTGGTAATTTGCCTGAAATAATTTCTGTGGTCCACACACGCTTACGAGATTTTCACATTTTGTTCTCCGATATTAAATACATCAGTTAACACCCCACTCGTGAACTTTGAATATTTTAGGTGTTTTAAAAATGCCGGCTGCTAAATATGATTACATAGGTTGTTGGGGACTAGCACTAGCTTTTCACTTTTGTCGATTGTATTTACACTTCATCCATGATGGTTCTTATCATTAAATTGTTTAACATGGAACTGTGTAGTTATTATAGTGTCTTTGTGCGACCATGTTTTTGGTGAACATCTGGAACATATCCCTACTGGGTGGGACGTTGAAAAGGGAATTTCCCTCCAGGGAATGATATTGTATTTCTGTCACTAATGATATCTTTTTTTTTTTTTTTTTCAGATTCAGACTTAAATTTGGAAGATGCTCTAGGTGTTGCAGTGGACAACCCGTCACAGCCAGGAAAGAGCCGCAGTATGGATAATGGGGGTTAGTAACTACTTATGACAACTGACCCTTCCTAAGTCCCGCCCCTTTTTGCTCTGTGCTAGTAAATACCTAGCTAGCTAATATGAAAAAAATGTTAGTCAGCTGGTTAGCTAGGGTTTTGCTCTGTAGCAAAAATCTTGCTAACTAGCTAGCTAATCTACAATTGTGCGATAGGTAGTTAGCTAGTGTTCTCTAACATTAAGTAACTTAAGATGTGACTATATAGGCCTATATGCTGCTTTTACAGGTCCCACAGTTGTATTTTTTAAAGGTGGGGAATGTGATTCTAGAGAAAATTTATATTTGAACTAAACAGCCAAACAAACCCTCCCTTAGTGCTCCTTCTCCTTGTCCTGTGCACAGGCACAAACACGACCTGTCGCTGATCAGCTGGAATAGCGACAGAACGGGGAGGTAGAGGACTGCGAGGAGATATTCTCTGAATTTTACTTTTTTTTAAAAAGTGCATCGGATTAGAATAGCCTGCCCCACCTTTAACCTTCAAATTTTGGTTGCGTTTTCAACATAGATGAGCCTAGCGCATAGCTCAGTACAGGAAATGAAAAAGGAGAAATGTGACTGAGGTTTTGCTGGGTACGAAGCCTGCTCAACTGTTATTAGAGCACAGAGCAAATAAAGACTGGACTTCATCATTGTAAGCATTGTAATCTAAAATTTCCCCAAGTACATAGGGATGCATATAAGAAATTTTGGCTCCACAGTTAACAATACAAACATAGACTGATGAGGGGATAGTTCTGTTTTGGTGGAATGTTACTATCTGTCAGCATGACCACAATCTCATGGATGCCTTTTTTTATCACTCTGCACACAGGTTGAAACTCATTGGAACAGTGAGATTAGTCTTGTTTACCACAGTCACTGGATTTCTATGTTATCCCTTTATATGGAAAAAACACAAGACCTTCTCTAACACAGAGGGTTTAAAACTTTGTGCCTAAAGTTCGCCTAAACTAGCATGTTTTTTTTTTCCTCAAATACTTTGTCAAAGGCACACAAAAACCTAAACAGGAAGTAGATAAGTGGAAGTGATATAATCTTCTTTTGTAAATGCTAAAATTTTGTGAGTTTATAAATATGCAAATTACAACATGACTTAGTTAAGTTGTACTTCCCCTCTTATTCGAGCAAAGTAGCATTGTGCATTGAGCTACGATAAGCTAATCTCACCAACCAGCATTTTCTACCTTCTTGCAAAAAAGGTATTTGTACCTTTCTCCTGCGTTTGCCGTTGCCCTCTTTGTTGTAGCCGACATCAGGTCGTATTACTTAACATTAACACCGCCCTGCGAACAATGACATCAAATCATGAGGCAGCCATCTTTATGCACTCAGTGTACTCTGGCATCAAAACTACAAGTTTCACCTCAACTAATTGACTCGTAGCATGAGGCCACTTCAAAACAGTGACTCATACACTGTGCCTACAGACATTCTTTTGGTGGATCTCTGTACTGTGAGAATGCCATTCTAATTTAATGAGCTTTGTTCCCATGACAAGAAAGCCAATTGACTCATTTTACCTCCTGGGTTGAGAAAGTTTAATTACCAGCCACAAAGCCGCAAACTTGACAGCAGCACTTCAGCACTGATTTATCCGACGCAGCTTTGCTCAGCATTCACCCTTTATTCCCCGTTCGAAAGCCGATGCATGTAGGTAGGTGTAATCATTATAATCTAGTGAAAGGCGCCCTTCTTTAGCGCTCTGTCATTAGCGGCTTTGTCGAGTTGAAGCAGGTAGAGGGCAGCCATGATGTCACAGGCGTATACAGACAAGCAGCGCAGGAGGAGATAACAGAGTCATTTGCATATCGAATTAAAGATCAGAGAGAGGCAGACAGAGGGTGTGTTTCTCTCTCAGATATTTTATCTCTCTGATATTATAAACGCTTCTCCATATGCGCAGAAGGGACTTGTCATTGCTGAATTATGTATGTTTCCAGACTGGTTAGACTGAAACTCTAGACCTCATAATGCCTGTGAGGTATAAACTACCACAAAGAGGGTAATCTGGTTCTCCTCCCCTGCCCTCTGCTTTTTGCTTTACATGCATCATTAACGCATTCAAAGGATAAATCTGTAGTATATTGACTGTAATAAATCATAAAATTACTGTGATATGTAACCTAGGGCTGCATCTAGAGATTTTTTTCATAATTGATTTATCTGTCGGTCATTTTTGGTTCATAAAATGTCAGAAAATTGTGAAAAATATTGAGCACTGTTTCCCACAGCCCAAGTTGAAGTCCTCAAATGTCTTGTTTTGTCCACAACACGAAGTTATTCAGTTTACTGTCACAGAGGAATAAAGAAACCAGAAATATTCATATTTGAGAAGCTAAAATGAGAGAATTTGGACATTTTTTAATGAAAATATGTCTCAAAAACATGAATTGATTATCAGAATAGTAAGCGATTAATTTAATAGTCGACTTATATTCGATTAATCATTGCAGCTCTATCAGAGATCAAGGAATAATGTTGAAATACTCGCTTCTCTGGTCACAATGATGCATCCACGGTTTCCCCCTTTAAAATTTCTATTATGAGTCGGAATAACTGTTTTTTGCATTAATAGGAGTTCAAATTAATGCCGAATGATTAAGTGAATGAGTAAGTGTCTGTTTATGAGTTGTAAGAAATAATCTTGTAGAAGTCGTAGATGTTTATAACGCTTAAATTGAGCAATATGTTAATGGAGTTTGGCGGGCAATAAGACAGGCAGTCGCTTCACTGAAAGTGAAGTGAGTGTGTCTTTTCAGAGCAGTGGGCTTTTGTTTTCAGGATTGCTGGCTTACCATTACACTGACAGACAATTGACAGTCATAAATAACTGATCAGGTGTGATGTTGGGCTCCTGCAGCTGGGGGAAACAACTCACTTCAGCCATACGTCTTTTCTCTCCATGCTCCTTTATTCACTTGTCTCTCTTTCTTTCTCTCCTCAGCACATGCTGCTGGTGCCACAGGAGAAGGTAAGGCTTTTTTGTGTGTGCGTGTTCATGATCAAAATATGCATAATGGCAACAAAAATAATCACATCACGCCATCTTCAGTCCCAAATGCACAAATCCCAGTCAGATACAGTTGCAGCTTTGTAGCCACCACCGCAGTAGTAGGGCTTATGTGGCTCTGAAACCTGGTGAAACACACAGGATATTACTGGCATGCCACTGACAACAACAACAACAAAAAAAACAGGATCCAAGCCGTGGTGGAAAAAAATGCCTCCCCCCCTATTGTTTTAGTTCAAACAATGTTTCCAACTGTCCTTCTTCTTTCTGAGTTTTTTACGATGAATCCTCAAGTGTAGTCACGCTACATCTGTTTGAAGTGCTGCTGCTGAAGCTCTTCCGCGCTGGAAGTAACTGTTTCTGATTCTCAGCAGTAGAACAGTAGAATGACAGGTACATGTTAGTGCCTGTTTAAATAAACGGTTCCTCATGTCACATTTGGTATGTGACTCCTAGTGTCCATATGCAAACTACTTCTCTTTACCCTCATTCCAAACATGTTTTTAACTTACTGTAATTCATGGTGGATGATGCAGTTTCATGTCACTAACTGCATTTGTGTGCCCTTTGTTCTAAAAACAGCAGACAAACCTGAAGCCCAAGGTGAGTGATCCTTCTTCCCTCTTTTGTTTTGGACACATTAACCCACCCACCCAAACATAACTGCAGCATAAGCACTCCCCTATTTCCTTCTGTGAGGCTAAGAGCCGGAGGCAGGTGTGCTGTTGCTGCAGCTGCTGCATGACATTTTTCTAACTTGTTTCTTCTGCACTTGAACTTTCCTTTGAACTTGAATAAGTATCTTTGTATAATTTCATAAACGACAAGTTCAGGCAAATGGGGATGGGTGTACCTTTAAGTGACAATGAAAGGTTTAAGTCACCTGATCTAATATTTGTAATAACAGTGTTAAAAACTTGTCATGCATGTCATATGGAAGTGTGATAGGACTGAAAGTCAACAAACGTCTTTCCAGTTTTCAATTTTTTTCCACTGCATGTGTTCAGAGACCCAATGTGTAGGATTTAGTGGCATCTAACAATGAGTTTGCAGATTGCAGACACCTCGCCACACTCTCCCATTCCAACTGTGCAAGAGAAACATATTTTAGGGTACTGTTTACCTGTAACACAAGAAATGTTGTGACCAGGTGCCTGCCATTTTGGCTCTGGTTTCCAACGGGACTGCCAAAACTCAGTCAATATTGTGAAACTAGGCAGTGGTGATCGAATACGGATCAAGATTATATTACTACATTTCCTATTTCACACCTAAAATGTTTTGAGAAACCTATTTTAGTGTAACATTAGCTCTGGTACTAGAAATATTGTAACAAAGAAGCCGCCATTTTGGCTCTAGTTTCCAACAGAGACTCCTGAAATTTAAATAAAACTGTCAAACTAGGCATTGTTGATCAAATATGGATCAAGGTTATGTCAATGCATTGCTTATTTCTCACATAAAACGTTTTCAGAAACATATTTTTGTGTACTTCTTGGCTGTAATACAAGACATATTGTGACCAGGCAGCGGCCATTATGGCTTTGTTTTCCAATAGAGACTCAGATCAAACTGTCAATCTAGGCAGTGTTGATCAAATATGGCTCAGGATTCTGTTACTAAAATGTTTCCAGAAACACTTTGGTGCACCGTTTAGCTGTAATATGAGAAAGTTGCTCACTAACGTGCATTTCACAGCCGTCCCAGATAAACAGAGAAGCTTAGATAACAACAGATACACGGGGAGTGTGACGTCATTCTCTGCTCAGCACGCCATTACTCCGCTATATCTTTCCATAGTAGATAGCTGTTTGCTGACATCTAGTGAGGCTGAATGTTGCAGCAGTATATTGCAGCTTAAGTGTCTAAATTATGGATCAGTTCATCACATTGAACGGAACAAGAAAGATATAAGTAAGTAAGTGTATCTCATGATTCATTTACAGTAACATAAACAAGTGATAAACCTTGGTGTACTGACAAGCTGTGCCATCGAGATTTTCCTCTGAACTCTGACCTCACTGCCATGTACAGAAATGTGATAGGGGTTGTGGCTGCTGACCACATTCAGTTCCCATAGGTTTTTCTTTCCATTGTGCATCCTGTCCGTCAGTTTCTCTCTGTACGTGTGAAGCTATGTAAACCGTATGCGTGTGTGTGTGTGTTCATGGAACTTTTTTTTACACCAGATAAACTGGTGTGACCATGTTATGGTTTCTGCCCTTGTGCACTTGCATGTTCATACATGTGTGTACCCACCTTTACTTCCTTTTACTGACTCACTACATTCTCCCGTTTTATTCCGCTTAATTTCACTGACTCATTTGCTTTCTATAATAAATCTGGAATCACGCGACTTCTCTGACTCATGCCACTCCCTTGTTATTTTCCCAGATTTGAACTTTGTTTATCACTGGGTTTAATGCTCTCTTTCTTGCTTTCTTGTGCCCTCAAGTTGCTGACTCATCATTACACCCCAACATCCCTTCTCCCGTCCGTCATCTCTCTCCCTGTTATCACTTTAGCATATCCTGCCATTATTAGTCTGTGGTGACTGATGGCCCCTGCAGGGAAAACAGCCAAGTTATATAAATGAGAACAATGTGGAAAAACAACAATGTCAGACAATAGACCTTTTCTACAGCAGCCATTTTGACATGAAAAAGTAGAGTAAACACCGGTGTTACCAGTGATACTAATTAAGGTTTTGTCCCTTCAGGTCAAACAGAGTCAGGGTGCTGCTATTATGCATGTTGGCTGGAACAGGTCCTTAATTAGTATCATTGTTAACATCTGTGTTCACCCGACTATTTTGTATCAGTATGGCCGCCTTGAAAAAGGTCTGTCTAACAGTATACAGTCCATTCTGCCAGAGTTTTTTCTTATATTTTTAGCTACAGTTTTAATTTAGCCACTCTGCATTGCCTTGGTGGTCTAGTCTGTAGTCTTAACTTCACTACCTGCTTCAGTAATAAGGTGTATATATAGGTATGTGTAGGTTACTGTAAGTAAATCTGATTACTGTTGAGTTATTTGTTAATAACACTACAGCAATTGAAAGCAAATGCTTACATTTACACTACACTATAATTTACTGGTAATATAATACTAAAAATTTAAGTTCCAGGACTTTTACTTGTAATATTTTTAATGTACTTTGACCAGGTTTTCTCAATAATTTTCAAGGTCATTGTGACATTGTAAATTGTAAATTTGTATTTCTTGAGGGGACAGTTCACTACAAAGTCAAAAACACATATTTTCCCTGGTCTGTAGTGCTATTCATCCATCTAGATTTTTTTTTTTTATTTATTGTGTGTCACAAAGTTTTGGAGATGTCAGCCTTTAAGACTTAATGCCTCTCAGCCTGTGGTGCTCTAGGTGACCTAAAAATACATCTGAAAAATTCAAAACCAGCGTCTCTTCCCAAAAATCATGACCCGGTTACTCCATAGATCTTGTTGTGAGCAGTTTCATGTAGGAACTACAACAAGGTCTGGGGATTATCTTGAGCAACAGGGCTCACATGTTTTCTTTTGTGTGTGTGTGTGTGCATGTTATGTTGAGCACCACAAGCTGAGTGCCATTTAATGCCATTATACTTGAGAGAAGGCAGCATCTCTGCGGCTGATATCTCCAAAACTCTCACACCAAAAAAATCTAGATGGATAAATAGCTCTACAGGCCAGAGGCAAATGATGTGTTTTTGAGTCGGGTGTCGGGTGAACTGTCCCTTTAACAAGCTATTAGAGGTATTGCCATTTGCTATGACACACCATGAAAACTATTCAGATCAGTGTTGTCATAGTAACTGGATTTCAGGTGCAGACAGATCTATGCTGTCACTGTAGCTGCTTTCAGAGGTCTAAATTATAGGATAGGCAAGTGATGCGCCTCTCTTTTTCTCTGTCTTTCTCCCTCTCTCTCTCTCTCTCTCACACACACACACACACACATTATATATGCACCCTCAACCACCACACACACACACACACACACACACACACACACACACACACACACAGTATGTCATGTCATTGAGCCTCGCTGTTGAATTGCCATTCATTACTTCAACTGCAAAATGGCACCCAGTGGTGGCACTGCACATAACAATCTCTATAAGCAGGTGTTACACAGAGCAATCGCATTTGTATCATAAATCAGGCTCAACCTCATATGTTCAAATGGTATTTTCAAATGATATTGATAAAGCTCACTATGCATTTGCAGCTCTGATGCACGGTGTTAATGATCTTTTCCGTGTTTTTCCCGACAGAGGCGGCTCTGGCTCTATAGCAGCCATCCTGAGTACAGTCGGTGTGGCTATAGTGGGAGCAGTCACCGGATACTTCACCTATCAGAAGAAGAAACTGTGCTTCAGTAACAGACAGGGTGAGTAAACTCAAATATGTAAATTCTCCAACAATAACAAAAGATGTTGATGACATTGTGAACCGGTGTGGGATCATGAGAGTAGCTTCTGTCACAGTTAAGTAACCACCATATCAGATTATTTTTTTTCCAAAGACAGTGCCATTTAGTCCCGCCCAACTGTGCTGTGATTGTCTGCAACTACTGTGCTCTGATTGGCTGTGAGATTGTGATGGATGGATGAATGGATCAAACACAGAACTCTCACCCAGAGACTGGGATTTGTGTCCCATCTTATTATTTTGACAAAAAAAAAAACCAAAACACTTGGGTAGGTTGAGGAAAAACAGACCCTTTCACAACATTTGAAAGGCTTTCTGGTTATCAGAAGGACTTGTAGTTGAAGCAACGAGTACTAGCCAGTCACAGCACACACTTACAGCAACTACCAACTAGCTAGCAATGGCTAGCAGGAAGCATACTTTTACCTTGAATAAAATAGATTTCTCTGCCTTTGAACATTGTTGGAAACGTTTGGAATAATGTATGTAAACTCCTCAACAAAATATATAACATATCCAGCATTTTTAGACATTTTCAATGCAGAAATGATACATATTATAACTAAAACAAACCAAAAACAAGCTAAATTAAGATATTTCTAGTGTTTTTAGACATTTTAATGAAGAAATGTTACATATTATAGCTTGAATGAACGAAAGAAACTAAAAAACATGATACCTAACTGCTGTAAATAAGGCTTGATATTTGACTGGACTACAGCACTTATACCATAAATTCCTTTAGACCCTACTTTCACAAACAGTGATTCAAGTTTCAGTGACCTGCAAGCCAAGATTTTCTTGTTTTTTTTATTGCAATCTCAGCTGTGAAAGGGCGGGTCCATTATTTTTAGTTTTTTTTCTGAGGTTTTTAAATCAAATTACACATGTTTGAACATCAGAATGCTGCTCTCCCAAGCCTAAAACCTTTACTCATGTGACCTGACACTGGTTTCTGCATGATGCTGCTACATAAAACCCCTAGCATGAGGGAGAGGAGGGCATCAGGGCTGTAACCTACGTCATCGCTCTTTGCCAACAGCTGAGTGGGAGTTTCCATTTGGAAAAACCTGGAAAGGAACGTAGACTGAGTCGCCCCTTAATGAAGTTACCGGCATCTTTAGTAACACTTTGCTTTAGCCAGGATCAAGTGTAAGATGGGTGGGGTGGGTGTGTGTGTGTATTTTGGAGGTCAGCAGTCTTTCGTTGAGACATAGCAGACTCAGCTTTATCCCTTAGAAAGTGTTGTCAATTACACTCGGCTCGCACACACACATCCTGCATACCAATACTACCAATTCAGCAAAGTTTTCATTTACAGTCAACATGAACAATAGACCGTACGGCTGAAGCGATGCAGGCCAAGAGTCAGAGTCAGAATGCTGTGAATATTTATATTAATAGCTAGAATTTATCAATTTTCTACATTTGAATAAACATGACTCCTAGAAATACATTAATCTCATTCCCCCCGCAATGTCTAAGACGGGTCAGTCAGTTTTCATGAATATGAATGATTCTCGCTCAGCGGCAGAGTAAGGATTGTAAATGGCAACGTTATTAGCATGTATATAGCCTGGAGCTGCTCCACTGACAGCAACTGGGAAGCTGGGCTGCTCAGAAATGAGTAGTTTTGAACCAGAAAAACACATTTTCATGCTGGTGGTGATGATAATCAATTAGAGCCAAGAAACATTAGCATCCTCAGAAATTCCCTCTGGGTGGTTTTACTTTCATACTTAATTTAGGGTCAGTGAACTAAACGCTTGTAGAATCCAAACTGACATGTGCTGACTTGTCTTATTAATTTTCTGTGTTTTTGTGTCTGTCTAAATAGAAGCAGATCCAGAGGCTGCGCGCAAAGCTGATGCAGCAGAGGCTCAGGCAGATCCCCAGGGTACGACACAGACACGCACGCATAAATACACACAAAATGCATTTTAAAGGGATAGTTCGGATTATTTGAAGTGGGGTTGTGTGAGGAACTTATTGATAGTCAGTGTATTACCTACAGTAGATGATGGTCAGCACGTTTAGAGAAGAAGAGTTAAGCAATGTCCTGTGGTGGACAGGGTCAGCAACAAAATGTGTTGTCCACCTAGGAAAAAAACAACATCAGTTTAAGTGTGTGCTATATTTAGCAAGTTTTCACCACTTTGCTTTGTTGTCAGGCAGCCTTTTCTGATGGGAAACCACTGTTATAAAAGCTGAAACTCATTCTCTCCAACCAACCAAACTCCATAGGCGAAAGTATTAATTTTACCTCTCAAAACACAAGAGCTGCTGGTCTACCACTGCCTCAATCTGTTAGTTTGTTTGTGTTATTGTGTGACTTCTGTGAATCCGAACTGTCCTTTTTAAAACACAGAAGTCGCACAATAAAACAATCTAACTAACAAATCGAGGCAGCAGTAGACCAACAGCTCCCATATTCTGTGAGGTAAAATGACTTATTTCGACTATTGAATATTGTTGTTTGGGAGAGAGACATATTTGGCTTGTACTACAGTGGCTTCCGCCCAGAAAAGCCACTTCCTGTACAAAGCCCATCTACAAAAAAATCAATATTGGTTTAAGTGTACACTATATTTTGAATATTTTGACAGTTTTACTTTGCTTTCAGACAGTGTTTTCATACAGGAAATTGCCATAATTTAAGCCAAACATAGCTCTCTCCAAACAAACCAAACTCCACTGGCAAAATCACTAATTTTACCTCACATATCATGGGAGTTGCTAGTCCACTGCCGCCTCGATTTGTTAGTTTGTTTGTGTTATTGTGTGACTTCTGTGAATAGAAAACTGTCCTTTTAAAACACAGAGGTCACACAGTAAAACAAACTAACTGATTAAGGCAGCAATGGAACAGCTACTCCTGTGGTCAAAATTATTGATTTAGCCTATGGAGTTTGGTTGTCGTCAGAAAAGGCTAAATAAAGCAGAGAAAACATGCTAAATATAGCGTACATTTAAACTGATTCTTCTTATTAGGGTGGCTAAATTACATTTCGCTGCTGACTCTGCACATAGAAGTGCATTGCTTAGCTTCCATGCTGATGCTCCTCTGTGTTTCTCCAAACTGGGGGCGTGCCGACCAGCATCTACTGCTGCTAATATATTATCAACAAGTATCTCATGCAACCCGACATTAAATAATCTGAACTGTCACTTTAAGAATATATGAAAACACAGATCAAACACATCAAGTACTCTGACCTTTTTAAGTGTTTTTTTTTTCCTCTTTGCAGTCCTTAGCAACCTGTTGAACTCCTCCTAGACCAGCAATGATCACATGACTGCCTGGACCAACTACAGGCAAGCAAAGTGGCAATCTCACTGTTCGGCTCTATCATCAGTAGAGCTAAATTACTGTGAGGCCCCAGAGTAGGGCTGTGTGTGTTTCTGTCTGTCTGTTTGATTGTGTGTGTGTGTGTGTGTGTGTGTGTGTGTGTGTGTGTGTGTGTGTGTGTGTGTGTGTGTGTGTGTGTATGTTGGTCTGTGTGAGCCTGTGTGCGTGCTTGTTTGTCTGAGTGTGAGTGTGCATATGTGTGTTTGTTCTTGTATGTGGGGGGAAAATGAGGTAGATAGGAAAAAAGCAAGTAGATATATGTGAACCTTAGGGCTTTTATGATTGTTACAACATAGGAATTTATTAAAATGATTGGTCAAACTTTCTACTTTAAACCAAATCCAATAACTTTTTTTAAGAGTGGACATTAAAGAGATTAAATCTCAAATTAAATATGACCATGAGATGGCTAAATTATAATAGAACTACCTTTATTATTTTATTTGTATGGCTAATATCCAGCCCTAGAAATTTGGTGTGAATATAAACCAGTGACAGATATCGATGTTGTAGACATTTAACTTTGTAATTATATCATAAAAGTGGATTTTTTTTGCTAATTCTGTCATTTTTATTTGTTTGAGCCACCCATATGATTTGGAAAATCCACTGGCACTGTTAAGTAAACCATATTTGTCTTTTGCAATGTATAATTTCCTGCAGTACAAGTGCAGGGTAGACGGATAACAGGGGGCTTCAATAACTACCACTGTATATTCCTGGATTCTGGCTAGGAAAAATAGCACAGGATGATAATCCTAGGATTCTGGGGATGCTGTTACATGGTCCAATGTGTGTTCAGTGAACCTCTAATGTCACTGTACGTGCGCGTGTGTTTGTGTGTCTTTGTTTTTTTTTGATTGGTGAAGGGGCTTAGTTTTAAATCCTGTTGGGTGACTACCGTTTCTCCTCAGTCGGTTCAGTTAAAGTGAGTGACATTTCCAATTAAACAACAACAAAAAAAACTAAGTCTGTTCATTGCAAATTGATTAGAATTTATTTGACAGTATCGTCTCCCCACTTTTAAACATTTAAAGAATATTTGAATATTTTGATAATGTACTGAAGTGAGTTGAAGTGAAGTCTAGTCCAACCCTGTTCCTGACATGGACAAGTTGAGAAGAGGTCATGTAGAAATGTATTAGACATTGTTCTTCTGATGTAATATGTGTCAGTCTAGTTGTGATGCAGTAATTTCTCCTCTATAGTGCCTTTTACTGACACAGCCTGGCTTGACCAATCTGCAGACACACAGGGAAGAGAGCTACGACTGAGAAACAGGCAAAATAGTAGATGAATGTATCCATATATAGAATATTAGAGAGAAAATTGATGATGTGTGATCTTAATTGATTCAAAAATGATCATTTTCATCAGCTTGTGTATGTGAAACTTACATTATTGTACATAATTGTAACAGCTGCTGTATATGTGTCCACATTGGTCCAGTTTGCTGTTTTATTCCAGTACTTTTTTAACTAATTGCATTCCAGAGCCTCTGTTGATTAATTTCAGTGGTTGAAAAAAAAAAAACTCTCCTCAATGTGTGTCTCTTTAGTTGAGCAAGCCAGTCGCTGTCACAGTGTTTTTGTATCATTCATATTTCACTCACCTGTGATTTTTTATATGAATTTTACATCTAGCAGTGGTGCCTCAGAGCCGACACAGATAGTCTTTGGTCAACTTGTTCGCTGTGGTATTTTGTGATTATTATTATTGTGAAATGCCTCAGAAGCAGCGCTACAGCATTAAAAACAAAAAAAAAAAGGCCCAACAGTTGTTGTTTTTTTGCAGCTGTAGCACAAAAAAATCTTAACTTCTGAATGTCTTTTTGTTGCCTTGCAGTTTTGTACTTGCTCTGCTCCCTTTAAACTTTGAAATAGGGTTATAGAGGTTGCATAGTGCTGCAGTTCATGTAAACTGTGTTACTTGTAAAGCACCATATAGCTGCAATACAGGACAGAGACTGTTGCTAACAGCCTAGCCTCAAGATGAGAAATACTAATAGTCTGTGATGTCACGTAACGATTAATCCTACTGTATAAACTGTGGGCTGGATGCCGGGTCAAAGCTCTGTTTGAAATGCCTTCTCATCCTGTAACCTGTGATAGTTTCTGAACAACACACTGAACAAGTGGATAGAAATCTCTTTCTGAATCTGCTACAATGGCATGGAGGGATGATGCACAAAATACCCATTAAATACAAGTACAAGCTTTCAAATAAAGCCAGCGATGCCTTCAAGACAGAAAATCCTCCTTGTAATGCAGTACCCGCCCACTTTGTGCACCAATAAGTGCGACAGGAATCAACAAAAGCACTCGGCTGTTCTGCAGTGCACATTCAGAAACCTTCCTGGGACTGATGTGATGTAAAGGTGACTCAAACAACGTTAATCCCTAAAAACAGAACCTGAGAAGGCCTGCTGCTCATGTTTTGAGCATTAAGGTCCACATTTAGTCCCAAGCCAGTCAGATTCCTTGTGAACACAAACAATCGGAGCACAGCATCCAAACCAGAATGTAAAGCAAGGAAATCATAGACTTATTGGGTCCTGAAGTGCACTTCCCAGATAATGCTATAGGGCATCAATCATTGCGCTGACCAGTCCTGCCTTATGTCCCCTCTTGAATATTCCAGAGAGGAAAACAAATAACAATGTCAACATGAGAAAGAACAATTGAAACAAGCAGAGATGTTTTGCAGGTGATTTTAATAACACGATCTCTATGGGAGAAGCACTTTCCTATCCTGTATACATCTTGATTCATTAAACATATTTAGACAATTCATGTTTGATTTAGACAAGTGACTTTTCCTTTTTATTTAAATATTCTGTGTTTTTATTTTGTGTAGGAACTGTCTTCTTCTTTTTTGTCATCTGGCACTTGTTCTTCTGGAATTGTGTAAATAATGTTTGAGGAGTCAAATAAACCGTTTTCGTGGGAGTTGTTGTTTTATTTCTCTGTTAAATATCTTTGTCTGGTGTGGGTGCATGTATATTTTTGTGAGTTTTTTTAAATTTTATTTGGTAACACTTTATTTGAAAGGTGTTTGTAAGACTATTACACTGTTATAACCATGCCATGACGCTTGTTGTGACCATGAAGGTGTCTTAATGAATATTTATGATGGTTGTTATTAATTGCAATTAGCTTAATTATGTCATTTTTAATGCAAAGTTGACATTGTTTGAGATGTTTAGCTTTATCCTTCAACATTAAACTACTCTGCAGTAGGCCTGTATGATTGGTTTTGACATTGGCCGTCACTTATAAGAACATTATAAGTGTATCATGAATATTTCTTTTACCTCAATTAAAGTGTTACCATTTGAACTTGTCATGAAGATGTTTTTAAATGTTATAATGCCAGATTGAGTTGATTTTCTTGCAGGGTTTGGTTCCTAGCACCTGGGGGTTGAGTCAGCTAATTAGGCAGCTAGCTCCACAGCTAACCGAGCTAACTGGCTAATGCTAGCTACAGATAACGGCAGACAACAATTAGCCTACATTCGCAACAAGTAAACTAGCTAACTGCTATCTGTCTATCAGGTAACTAAGCTAAATCACCTTAGTACAGAACCCTGTTGTCAAAGTGGCCTTATTACATGTAATGACATCTCTATGACAAGTTCAAATAGTACCACTTTACTTGAGGTCAAGGCAATTATTCATGGCAACTTTACAAAAGCATTTGACAGTGTAATAAGACTTAATGACATCTTTATGACAAGTCCGAAATGTACCACTTTACTTGAGGTCAAGGGAAATATTCATGACACACTTAATAATGGTCTTATGATGGCTAATGTCAAAACAAACCACGTATGACAATTTTATGTAATGTTAAAACATAAAACTAAGCAGTTTGATTATGTCAAGTTGTCATAACAAAGATATTTTTGCAGGGTTAATGTCAAGTTGTCATAAGATATTACATTACATTGCATTGCATTACAAATAACATAAATGAGTGAATGACAACAGTCAAGCATTCATCAAGACTCCTTCATGGTTATGACAGTGTAATGACAGTCTTATGCACACCCCTTCAAATAAGGTGTTACAGTTTTTTGTTTTTTTTTACTGTAATATCACACGTTGAACCACCTAATTTAACTCATTCAAATGTCAACAAAACTTTGTCAGAGTAGGTCAACAGGACTACTTTATGCATCACTGAAGAAAGATATTCAAATACAGGTGTTTCTACAGTTTAGATACATAACGTAAAGTTTTTTCATTGATAGAAAAACACTGTTATGCAAAGTTTGTGCAGCTGATGGAGCCGTCTGTCTTGTCTCTCTCTCTCTCTCTCTCTCTCCCTCTCCTCTCTCTCTGTGACTTTATTAAGTGCCTGTGAGCTGTTGGAGAGTTAAGGACATTCGGTTTAAAAACAAACAGCCGTCATGAGACATGACTTGAAATGCTTGATATGTCAGGTATTTATAGAAGGGAACTCATAAATAGTTTTGAGCTTTGTGAATGATTCATGGTGACAGGTCCATAAAGATACACCTGAGGCCCTCAGAGGTAAAAAAAAAAAATGTGGGAACCTGTATCGGTTTTTCCTGCCAGACGTATACACCACACACACTCACATGATTTCTGTACAAGTGCGCACATTCATTTCATACCCAGCAGCCATTACACCCACACCGACAGAAAACCATCTAATTAAACTCAGCTCTCTGAGAGGCTTTGATGACTTGTGATTGACTCAGTAATGGAGTTGATTTGATTCCAAGTGAATCACACTAAATTATCTTTCATTGTTGAAACCAGACAACTCAGCTGTGTTGGTGTCTGTGGGAGGAGATTACTCATAAAGTAAACAGAAGAAAGAAGTATTCAAATCATTAAACATAAGTAAAATATCTATACCCCTGTGTATTGTGATACTCCTCAAGTGGTGCAGTCAAACAGAGGGTTTCCAGGGTGTGAAATTATTGTTTTACTGTTAATATGACAGCAGCAGTTTAATGTTGGAGCAGGTCCAAGCAGCCTCTTTGACAACCTATTGTCCCTGTACTGTCGGGCTGTGGTCCCCAACCTGAGGATCAGGGACCCCCACTGAGTCACAAGGTGAATCTGAAGGGTCAAGTCATAAAATGGTTAATAAAACAGGCTGTATCTAGAGCCAGTATTTACTTGTTCCTCTCGTTTTTCATTGCTCTCTACTCGTTTCCTCCTGGGGTTACAATTCTCCCTATTACCCCCGATTTCCAAATTTTCATAGCTTTCCGTTTCATTATCACACCCTGCTTCTGGCACTGTGTGGCGTGTAGAAGCCCGTCCTCCTCAGTGAGTGAGAGACAGAGAGAGAAGTGGAAGAGTACTACTGAGAAATACTCAACCAAATTTCAGACGTCCTTGAGATAAGAATTCCTGTTACTTACAGAAAAGAAGAGGGGAGAAGCACTTTTTTTTTAAGAGCAGCCGAGCTAACATACCCTTAGAACAGCCATTCCCAAACTTAAGAATGCCTTGGCCCAGTCTGAAAGCGGAAAATCTTATGCAGCCCACCCAAACTTTTTATCACAACTCTGATCAACACACAAGACTAATTGTCCCAGTGGTGAAATATAAAATACTTGCTGGTATTAATGTGGCAGCTAAACTAGGTCAGATAAATGAAGAATAACACACACTTTTAAATCCCATGGATTTGTTTGATGAATTACTTTTATAACTTGGTAATTTCAAACTTAGAAAAATAAATCTTTTTCATGACCTTTCAAGGCCCACCTGCAGGGCTTTACATCCCACCAGTGAGCCATGGCCCACACTTTGGGAATCACTGCCTCAGAAAAACATTTGTAAAATATTCATTTTCTGTGTTATTGTAATCACATTTGAAATTTCAGGGTAAATGCTTTGGTCCCATTGTGTTTTCCAGCTGATAAGTTTTTTTTTTGCCAAAAAATACATATATATGTATATTTATGTAATGTTTATTCCTTAAAAGTGACCAGAATGCATGAAACAAAGTCTATGAAATTGATTTTTTTTGTTTTTTTGATGGGAGGAAAACCCACACCCTGTGCCGTGGTTTCGAAATCCTCTCTATTTTTGAGGTTTCAAGGTTTGCGAATATGAGGACTTCCATGAAAGAGGACCCGCACCCTCTGCAGATATAAACCATCATGTCTGACAGCACTCACCCCCTGCATTCAGAATTTAAGTTTCTACCCTCCGGTTCCCATCTCAGACAACCAATGGTCAAAACAAACCGTTACAAATTCTCCTTTATACCCTCTGCCATCTCACTGCTCAACTCGGTACAGTACAGGTAGCACCATCATTACCTTTACTCCACACTTTTTAAGTATGCGTTCTTGACTTTTTTATCTTGTGTCTTATTCTTGTTATTATCATTGTTTGTTGTGTGTTGTTGTTGTTCTTGTTGCTACTGCAGGGACAACCAATTGCCCCATGGGGACAAATAAACGTCTTGAAACTTGAAACTTGAAAACGGCTCATTGTAAGGTTACGAAAACACAATGATTCTTATTTTTGAATATTTGAAAACATACTTATGAATATTCTATTCAATTTATGCCATATTCTGTCTATAAATCCCTGCAAATGAACAAAATTTCCCCTGGAGAAAAATAAAGTATTTCTGATTCTGAAAGCTGACACATTGGACCTTTAACTCGTCAGACAGGTTAAAATGACGCAATATGAAAATATGCTCGCAATTCACAGACAGCCTGTGATGAGGGGTCACAAATGTGGATTGCCTTGCAAATACAGGTGGACTCAGAGGAAGTACCCTTTGGTGCCCTCATGTTTGAAAAAAAAAAATGCTGCAAAATGTGGTGAAGTGTCCTCTAGGGGGCCTTCCACTGGACAAAATGCAATAAAGTAGCTGTGGTGGAAATTCTGAAGAGTGGTTCACTCAAACAATGAAGAAGAGTTCAGGAGTACATGATGACTTACACAGGAGTATTTAATGGAGCTCGATCGAGGAGAATTCAAGATTAGCAATACACATGAGGTGTTGTGACTGCCAACCCAATTCTGAAGGTTACTTCCTGGGGGGAGATATTTAACTATCTCCTGACATGCCCTGGAGTCTAGCTTACTACCATAGATGGACATAACTTATCCATCTATATGCGTGAACAAATTCTATTGGACAAAAGTTAAAAACAAGGAACTAAGCTTACCTTGTTACTCTAAATCATAGTGTTTGTCTCCCTTGGTCACGTACTGTGCTCTCCTTTAGAATGAGGAGACAGTCTGTCTACTAGATAGGCTACAACCTTGGATTGCCTAGGGTAGAGGATCTGGGTGATGTCAGCCTACTCTATCACCCTCCTCTCAGTGCAAGGAAGGCAAATTCCATAACAGAATCCCCCCTTTTTATCAATAGATAAACTCAAATTTGCCTTTCTTGTCAATATGTTTAGATACACAAGAGAACACCTTCAGAGTTGGGATGAGCAACATTTGAATCGATTTAAACAATAAGCAAGTAACACAACAAAACATAATCAAAATCAAAGTCATGGTTATCTAATATCAAGACCCATTTAACATACCTTAAAGTTGAAGGAAACGGTTCAAAATACTTTAAACAGTATATATAAGTATTAAGATATTATCAAGAAAATATAATGGATTTTTTACTTCTGTATAACAAAACAGTCTATGCAAACCTTAAACAGTGTCAGAATTAAATCATCACACAGAGAAAAATCGGATAGTACGGCACACACTTTGATTATACATAAAATATAACTACCACACTAGTTTTCAGGAACTTGGTAAAACATTCACCCCACCCCCCTTTGATTACATATGGCCTTTTTACATTTTACTTTTGTCATCAGTGTTTCCACTTTCATCAGAAAATGCATAAGGAAATTCCCACTCATTAAAATCACGACAATACATCACAGTAACATTGTCAGTGTCATATTTTACCACAGTCTGGGGGGCCTGAGTAATGGTTCTGGTAGATTTAAGAATGATCAACTTAAAAATAGAGACCAGGCATGAACTGAGGAGAATGAGAGGAAGAGGGAACACTACAAGGATTGTGAGGAACTTACATATACCTGATCCCCATGACCCAAACACATTGAATTAGCCTATTGGTCTGCAAATCCCAACACAGGAATTATGAATACACAAGGTCTGAGACCACAGTTCAACACCCCTGGCTTCACAGCTCAGGGTCAGCGTTATCCAAACCAGATTACATTTTACGTCTTCTCCATTCAGAGAGACAAGACAACGCCTTTCCGACCTCAGCCGCCATAGCAACACTATCAGGTTGTTTCCTTGTTTATCTGAAAGGAGAAGACAGCTGCATCTACTGTCTAGAAGAGAGACAGTACATCTGTTAAAAGTTAGTGTAGGTCTCTCAATGGCTCCAAGGCCTTAGCATGTTACCTAAAGATTGGAAAATTTCCTAACAATTATCCCCTCTTATTGATCATGAGATCAATACTATAATTCAGATTGTACAGAAAACATAATTTAACACACATTTAACATCAGTCTAAAATCAACATTCAGTTATAATCATTACTTATAATTTCACACAACAATTAAGGCAAATAAAATCCTAAAATCAGATGTAACCGTGAAAACAGATAAAATCATGAACTCCTCTATCACATGACCCATGATCTCCGCCTTCCAGCCAACAAGGGCAGAGACATACACATACATATTTGGTACCATGGTGCAGTAAAATACTCACCTCATTACCCAAAAACCATCAATTTCAATCTCAATTAAGACTTTAGTCATGCCACACTTTAATTGAGGCACAGACGAGTCTTCAACCCATTATGCTTTGCGCACAGTAGAGGGTCACCACCATGGAGAGGTTACTAGCACATACGATGCATGGTGATATGGAATCCATCATTGTTGATCTCTTCAGTTCACACAGTGGAGAGTCCCCACCATGTTTGTTCCTGAAATTCCTAATTTATACCCTGAATGGCAAAACAGGCACCATTTTGGGGAACCGTATCCCATCACAGACCCCTCTTGATAATTCTCCATCCTCAGTTAGATACATTTTTGTTGCATTCCTATATATTTATAAAATCAAGATTAATGACATCAGCTGAACTAATTAATAAAATCTCTAACTCTACCTAATGAAAGTGAATAATAGTAAGAATTCTGTAAACTTTGTAAACTAACATTTTGTAAATGCATTTTGTAGTTAGTGCACACACAATAAAGCTGGAATCATCAAAACAATAAACCATAAAATGAGAATAAAATCAAAGAGTTTATAACCACCCAGATAGTAGGTGATGTGCATCACCCAAGTCAAACTCTCGGGCAATTCACATCCCCCGCCATCCAGATTACAATACAAAAGAATTATTCAATTATTCATAGACAATATTGAAATAACTCAGGTTCCTCACATTAAGTTCAGTCACCGGAGATCAAAAAGTTAACATAGAAATACCAGATTGAACTTGTCTGTAAAAACAAACTGTGATGTTAATTGGAATTTTGAGCAGACTTTCGTTCATTAATACATCATCTTTGTATTTTAACTTTTTAATACAGCTTTTTAATCCCTATATTATGTGATGTAACACTGTGTGGAGACATCTAATCTAAAAGAATTTTTGAGAATGATTTGTTTTGCTAAAATATGCAATTCATCTGCTGCCCTTTTCAGAAAATATAAACTGTTATGAGTTTTAATGTGAATATATACCAGACTTGTGTGTTTATGTATAAATATGTACACCTAATTCATGACTTGCCAAACACTTTCCACAATTTTTAAAGTTTTCCTCAGACATTCATTCATATTATACAAAACACTCAAAGGACTTTTATTTTCCATATTTTCAGACTTTTCTGAATCAATACATGTTGAACTGCAGAGGAGAATCTCTTTTGAACAATCTACCTCAACCTCTACAATCTACATTAACATTGTTCAAAAAAACATCTGAAAAAGTCATTATTTAGCAAAACTTTGCAGCAATGTTAGATCTCACTGTTATGCGTCTCATCTCATAAACATTTACTTCTGTAAATCAGTTTCATATCACTACTTAGTCTTGAGACTTTGAAATATTACCATTATATAGAGGGGTATAACAATCATCTGCATTGTCGTTAAGTCTTGAACTCAGATTATTCCAATGGAACATTTCCTAATCAGCTTTGGTAAATGAAACTGGACTGAATGGATTCATGTTAGCATATTTTGACACAGCCAATAATTACTGAGATTACTATCACACACATAATCAACCATAAGACTAAGAATTAAATTTACTTTCGGCTCTACAGATCGTTAAACATCTTATCTTATCTTTAGTTGAATTTTACACAATTTAGATTTATAGCTTTAGCAATATCTCCTCTAAGTGAAGTTACTGATGTAAAGTAAACATGTCTTGAAAGGACTTAAGCTTCATCCAATTTACTTCTTAAAAAGTTTTACAGCTTTTTAACTCACCTTCCCCCTCTTGATAATTAGCACTCCACACTACAATCAGGGAAGAATTTCAGTTGCTGTACAGTAAAACACCATAAGTCTAGAGGTGTGGTTTGTGGTTAGGTGGATGCGAATTTCACCTTCATCCATCATGGCTCAATTAGCGCCGTCTCCACCCACCTCTTGTCATAGGTGGTTCATCAATATGAGCCTCTAGTGAAGGTCCAGGGACTTGTGACATAGCAATCATCTGAAACACATTGTTAGTGGGACACTCAAAAACAACAGTTCACAGCTCATTTTACTTGAGGCAGAGCTGCAGATGCTCCACCTTCAGTATTTTCTGACTCCATGTTAGCAACATAGTCACCTTATTTTTCATTTTAATGTGGAATTACCTTGCTGCCGAGCCCCGAAGGACCTTTGCTCCGTCCATTCGCTCAGTACAGCCTCTTCCACCTAGGAAACAAAGACACTCTTTCCAGAGTTTTGATTAGCGTGATTAGTACATAATAACCCTTCTTAAAAGGATGAACTGGTTCCTCCAATGATTTGGAAGCCTCTCCGAAAGCTGCAAATGATATCTTCTCAAAGTCTGTTAGTTTTTTCCCTTTTTTTCACATTATCAGTCATGAACTCATCCGTCCACAGCAAGGTAGTTTTGTGTTTGTTCAGTTATGAATATCAAATACTTATAGCCTTGACTGGGCATATGTATAAAATCTCTTTGAATATATTTACAAATGGACCTGATGGGGATTCAAAATGGTCATGTCTCATAGTGCTGTTTTGTTTTCACTGATTTGTTGGCATACCAAACAACTTTATATGAGTGTTTGTGAAACCTGTGTGATATCCGGTGCAAACCATTGTGAATGAATAACATCATTTCTCACCCCTCTTCCGACATATACTGGTCCATGTGCGACACATGCCAGTACATGTAGGAGAGCTTGAGGACAAACCAGTCGACCATCAGGGTCAAAAACCAGACTCCACATCAACTGCACAACCTTATCTCAACCAAAAACTACACTCCTTATCATAAGCATGATTTTATGTTATTACGATATCATTAACAGAGGCTAACGAAACTGAATTAACAGGCTATGTGGAAGTACATTGACGTAACATGGAGGAAGGGGAAGCTGCTGTTGTTTGGCTGCAAAATCAGCCATTGCATTTCCTTGTAAAACAGGATAATTTCTCTTAGTGTGAGCAGTACATTTCACAATTGCAAGTTGTGACGGTCGCAAAATAGCTTCTAGCAGGTCATTTACTAAAGCATGATGCTGCATCGGCCTGCCAGATGATAATACAAAACCTTTAATTTCCTATAAGTGTCCAAAATCATGAGCAACACCGAAAGCACATCCTGAGTTAGTGTAGATGGTGGCAACCTTATCAGTAGTGATAATACAGACCCTGGTGAGAGCGTACAGTTCTGTTGCTTGCTTTGAAGTTCCAGGAGGCAGGCCTTGTGCTTATATGAACTCCCAGTCATTTATTCCTGCGGAGCCAGCTAGGTGAACATCATCAGATCTGTCAAGAATCAAGTCGGTGTTAGGTATTGTTGTCTGCTGTAGGTCTGGCTTTTGTGATGTATACATATCCAGGGGTTGAAGTAACTAATTACAATGCTGAAGTTAGTTGTTTTTTTGTTTTTTTTTACTGCCATAAGTAGATTTTCAAGTCCGTATTCATTACACCATGTAATCTACCTAGTTACTTTCAAAATCATACTTGAATACTGAGTACAAGTTGAATTCATATCCAAACCTTGCATCTGTAATTTTGTAACCAATACAGTCATCTGATTGAAAACAGGCCAGTGAAAACCAGAACATATGGATGGAAAACTAAATTCTGCAGCGCACTGGTTTGCAGTAAGGGTGTTTATGATTAATTATTAATCAATTAATCGTCATTGAGAATTTTACCAATTAAGACTGTAACCATGAACATTAATCTATAGTCTAGAAATGGAAGTAACTGCATCTTACTTGACATTGTTTTGTCATATGGAGCCGTTTGATGAATAAGGAAACTAAAACTTAAAATGTAAAAAATGACAAAGATAAATTTTGTATCTTATACATTAGTAATTGTTAGCATTTTCAAGTATTGGTTAAAGAAAGCCAAAAATTTGCAACGCTACCTCAGAAAGTGACTGCGACCACTGAGCAAAACACACTTGAAGGTGGGAGAAATATAGACTGAAGATTTAGAGAAATAGAAGGCTCTTTTCCTGAATACCTCTATTGATAATATATTAAACATCAACAGTTAAAACCAACTAATACTCTGAGAGAGATTTGAGACAAGTACTTTGTACTTTTTACTTTGAATAATAATTAATTTAAATAATTTAATTTTTTTTTTTCCACACCTGTACTTTCATTTGTAATTGAATAATATTTTAGTAATGTAACAGTACTTGTACTTGAGTATGTATTTAAATACTCCTTACACCACTGCACATATAAATAGAAACAATACAATCATGTTCATATTCAAAATGTGTAATACTGCATCAGGAACATGCACAACACAGTCATGAGCCAGTCTATGCAGTGAATTATCAATCATAATGGCAACAGCGGCCACTGCTCTTAGACAACCCAGCATACAAAGGACTACAGGGGTGAGTCGAGACAAGTAGCACGACACAGGATGGCAATGAAACCCATGTTTTTGTATCAGGATGCCTGTAGCAAAGCCTTCTCTCACATGTACAAGCAGACGGAACGGCTGATGATAGTTTGGCACCCAGACGCTGGAGATCATGGTGAGAGCATGCTTTAAGTCCTGAAAGGCTTTGTGCATTGTTTCAGTCCACAGTACCTCTGAGGGAGCTGACTGCAGCGTGGCAGCTCACAAAACAGAGTCCATAGCAGCATACTTAAAAGTCCAACATCTGCAATTGTTCCCCATCCCCAAGAATGAGAGCATGTCCTTCTTAGTTCTGGGAGGAGGCATGTTGACCAGCAGTTTCACCCTTTCTGGTGACAGGAGAGACTGTCCATCCTTCAGGATGTGACCCATGTATGTGACTTCAGCCCAACAGAATTGCACTTTAGCCAGTGATGCTCTGTGTCCACACTCAGCCAACCTCTGTAGGAGCAAGACTGAATCAGTTTGACAAGCTCCTTCTGATGTAGAGGCAATCAAAAAATCATCTGCGTATTGCAGGAGTGTTGACCTCCCTGGCAGGTGGAGGTCATCCAGGTCTCCTTTGACCACCGCTGCGTACACCACCGGAGTCTCGACAAAGCCCTGCGGCAAACGCCACCATGTATACTGCCTGTCTTTGAACGTGAATGCAAACAGATACTGGCTATCTGGATGCAACAGTATATAGAAAAAACTGAATATAAATCAACGACTGTGTTGTGTATTGAGTTAAATGGTAAAAGGCTAAAACTGAATCAGTGTTTGCCACAACTGGAGCTGTTGGCACAACAATGTTGTTTATAGCTTACAAATCTTGCACAAACCATCATTCATTCAGATGATTATAAAACAAATGTGCTCTCTGGTAACTGAATGTTCTCACCTAATGATAACATACACAGTTCTTCACCCAAGTGTGTTATTGTTTGGGTTAGAGAGGCTGATACAGCTGCTCTCCATGCTTGGCATTGACCTGCCCTTCTTCCAAGATGTTTTGGTTCACTGCCGGGCATAACAGTTATAGTGATATGTGGAAATGAATATTTAAACTTATCAAATAATCCACGTGTGTCAGACAGTTAAATTGGAATCGTACACACTTGTGGACCAACAAACACACACTCTCAGTTTTCCAACCCCTCTTGAACGTTTAAGAAATCATTAGCCAGTACCTTGTATTGCTCCAAAGGGTTAAATGCTGCTTTACAATGACAGTTCACAGGCAAGGCCTCATAGCAGACATCAATGACACACACCTTAGTGACGTTTTTGCATTTTTCTGAATATTAGAAACTTTGAAGATAGAAGACATGTTAAAATCTGCCAAAGTCCAGCAATACAAACAATCAGCAGTGTATTTCAAAAACTTAAATGCTTGAGCTCCTTTATCATCAGGTAGGGTTAAAAAACAAACAATCAGCGGTACAATGAATAGTTCAGAATATCAGAAGGAGTGTTGCACATTTGTGCCTTCAACATTTATTATAGTTTGACGTGGTAATGGTTAACATTATTACCATTAACTGCAGCATTAGATCCTCAGAGGGATTAATGGAAAGTTGAATTGTGAACTGCACTGCTCAACACCCTCCTGTGATGCCTGCTGCATCATTTGTTTAGACGTGGAGGTGCATTTTTCAGTAGTGAAAACATAATTTCTATACAGTGCCATCAGTTTATTAATTGCTGTTTTCCAGTCTTTGGATTACCAATCTGTGACTGACAGTTTGCATACTCTCACAACTTGTGGTCTCAAATTTTGCAGGAATGTTTGAATGGCAAAGAGATAATTATGTTCCTGTTTTATTCCAGCATTGATATCCCACTCTTGTGTGAATCACTGGATAATTCAGGAACTGTTTGTTTTTGTTTTGTTTTTTTCAGTGCTTTAACACAGTTAACTACTTTTGTTAAGACATGAAACTGCCGTGCACATTTAGCTATGGCTGCTTTTGCTTCATTGTTTACTCAGACATTCAAAGGTTTGTCAGTCAGCCACTGACAAAGGAAAACAAACTAATTACAAAAAGCCACTGAGTATGATATGTGAATACTATTAGCTGTTGAACATCAGGCATCAGACTGTTGTACACATTACACACTTGATCCAACCACACCCAATACTAATCAGAACACAAGCCATTTCTCCCCTTTTTAAATGATCTATCATATGGCCACATGTCATCTGCCCATTCACACATAAGGGAAGAGAGTGGAAACAAAACAAAATTCTACCCTTTCTGCCTACCAATGATTCCCACAGGCCTTTGCAGCGAAAACAATTCCTTAAAATGTGACATGGGCTCTGCTGGTGGTGGGTGTGTGTGTATGAGTGTGTGTGGGTGCCTCTGTGTCTGGCTTATCAGTTAGATTTTTCTGTTCCTCATTTTCACTGGTGTCTTTCACTGTTTGACAGTCATTCTGTCTTTTAACTTTTGGTGAGTCAATTAGTGTATTTTTAAATTCACACCTACTACCTGCTTTGGACGGATTATTGCCCATTTTTTTCAACACTCAGTTCAATACATCAAACACATATACAGCACAGATAACAAACAACACATCCACAAATACTTCCGCGGCATCATGGGACTCCACACTCTTGTATTTTAGTTTGGTTTAGTGGTTGCAATTTGAGACTTTCAAGACTTAAAATTTCTTTATTTTGTGTACACAATTCGGCGCCTAGGCCTCTGAAGCAGTACTTAGCAGAGCCTTTCTGTTCCCACTGGTCATAGATGCACTCACCGGTATTGATTAACCGAAATAAGCCTATTTCATCTTACCCCGGAACGTCTTCCCAAGGGTTAATTTCACTGTGAGATTTTATCTACGACTGGCCCAGCCCTTAGCTGTCCCGGAACCAAACACTTGATATCAGTCTCGGATATACCAACCACAAATATTACTTCTAATTTTCATTTTTTTAAATAAAATGTCTGTTTTTATACATGTGTTGAACCACTTCTTGACTGTATCTTAATTTTGCTCTAGTTATAGCCAAATTCATTACGCATGAACTTTAGATTCCGTCAAACTCAAACATGGTAAGGCAAAAGAAATTAATCTTGCACTTACCAGTTTGTTGTTTTATTGGAATCCTGCCGACAACGCCATTTTGTGGTGGAAATTCTGAAGAGTGGTTCACTCAAACAATGAAGAAGAGTTCAGGAGTACATGATGACTTACACAGGAGTATTTAATGGAGCTCGATCGAGGAGAATTCAAGATTAGCAATACACATGAGGTGTTGTGACTGCCAACCCAATTCTGAAGGTTACTTCCTGGGGGGAGATATTTAACTATCTCCTGACATGCCCTGGAGTCTAGCTTACTACCATAGATAGACATAACTTATCCATCTATATGCGTGAACAAATTCTATTGGACAAAAGTTAAAAACAAGGAACTAAGCTTACCTTGTTACTCTAAATCATAGTGTTTGTCTCCCTTGGTCACGTACTGTGCTCTCCTTTAGAATGAGGAGACAGTCTGTCTACTAGATAGGCTACAACCTTGGATTGCCTAGGGTAGAGGATCTGGGTGATGTCAGCCTACTCTATCACCCTCCTCTCAGTGCAAGGAAGGCAAATTCCATAACAGTAGCTGTTGTACTTTAATGCATCACAGATTTAGGCATGCTGGGACCCCACTGCAAACAGCTGGGGCCCTTTTTATGTTATTTTTGCCCCTGTCCCTCAGTCAGCCTGAGTATACCACTGCTGTCAATAAAGGCTCACAAGGCAAGAAGTTTGCAAATCAGTGGTTTGAAGTGAATCAAAGATTAACACTCATCATGTTTTATAGCTTATATAAAGTTTGATTACAATGTTACTGGTGACTGCATCCATCAGTAAAATGTAGTGGATTAATTTCCCTTTAAAAAGTGGTGGAGAAGTAAAGTTGCACAAGATGGAAAGAACAAATTCATTAAAGCAGTGCTTAAGCAAAGTATTTGTAAAACACTGGGAAAAAATTCTTTGGTCTGAATCCAGCTATGTGAAAAACACCTCTCACCAGTAGCCTGTAAGTATGGATGATACACTGTACAATACAACAGCAGGACAACTGAAGAGTGCACGTTCAGAATACATCAATCAGCATCATCAGGAAAACTACTTAGGCAACAAACTAAAGGTTTTTGGTTTGTGAACCCAAAACAAAACACTGTCTTCTTGTGACCTCACATCTCAGGTTACGGCCTTCGTGTGGGTATGAGTTGACAACACTTCACTGTAAGATCAGTTTTTCCTTCTCAGGCTGCTTCATGTGAAGATTTTTAGGCACCTGCGGAGGTCAAAGTATGAAGCATCTCACAAGAAACCATCACCATAAGAGCACCACAAATGAGAAAATCAATCAAAACTTCCAACCCTATTTCTTTGCTGGTTGTTCCTACTTCCAAAAAATGTTATAAAAGTTAAAATATTCTGTTCTTCCTTTTGCTGGAGACCCCCTACAACCCACTACAGGACCTCTGTTGGTTCCCAGACCCCAGTTTGAAAACCACTACTTTATCCTATTATGTTCCAGATTGAATCATCTCTATATATGTGATATGTGTGCAACATGAATGGACTACAACTCTTATTTTGTTGTGCAACCCTGTGTTGTATGATGATAAATGAGTCACCTTGATAAAATATAGCTTTACCTGTGCGCATTTACTCCACACATTAAGGTAAATGTGGCAGTGCGCTGATAAGCCAGTCAGTACCGCAGCGTCAGGGGGGCGGACCTCATGACGGACGTGGAAATGTGTGAGATTCTTCCACACTCATGAATCAGTCATTGTGCAGGTATGAGGTGAGTCCATTTGCCTTTTTCACACAACAGCACGTGCAATATTTTATGGCTGAAATACCGTAAAAACGGCTGAATGCACAAAAAATTCTGAAAGAAAACGAAATGATGCCTTTGATAGCGACGGTTTTGCTTTCATGCATTGCAGACTGTGTTCACACTTTGCACTTTTGCTACAGTTAAAGCTCATGATTATGAACCTAAAAACTTTAATTTTTGTTTACTCAACACTGTGCACCACCTCCACTGCTTCCACATCAGACAATTAAACACAGAATTCAGAGTTTAGAGGAGATTAGTCAGTCCTGCTGGACTACTTCCTCAGTTCTTGCAGGGAAACTGAAAGTTCTTGGCAGTGTTCCACAGTGTTAAGTGATAAAGAACCAGTTTATATCCGTGTGTTTTGCTTGTGAGGAGGAACTGTCTGTCAAACCAGAGCAGATACTACAAGAGAAAAAAATGACTGACATATCTGCTGAGGATCAACTGTGATGGGATTGTTTCAAAGAGCAGTTAAGAGGTTGGACACAACTGTAGGCAAACTGGAAGTTCAAAATGATTTTAGATTTTTTTAGAAGCTGGAGCCAGAGAAAGTTTGATATTTTAATGAATGACACTGGATGGTGTAGAGGAGTGTGTGTGTGTGTGTGTGTGTGTGTGATTGCACATATTTGCACATACCAGTAATACTGCAGTACAGGCATTATATGATATGACCCTACACACACTGTTCTAGTCTCATAAATATGTCAGTATTGTATAAGTCAAGTAAAGTACAAGTACCTGAAATTCCTCATTACAGTACTTAGTTAAATGTACTCAAGTTACATTCCATCATTAGTAATTCATCCAAATTCATCATTTGACAAAATTGCATATTTATTTTTTTTTGAAGAGGGGCGTGATTGGTACTGGACTTTTGGGACAGATGCATGTAGTGGTATGATTTTCATTGCCTGGTTCGTTTGAAATCCCTGCAAACTCCTTTTTATCAGAGATAAAAGACAACTAAGGACACGTGGGAGCAAACTGCCAGGAGAACCTGAGGAGTTGTTTTTTACTGGAGTGACCATTGGACGAGTTTGATTTGAGGCATGCGGGGGGCATTTGGCAATTGCCAAAGAAGGTGTATCTAAGGTGTATATAATTATCCTGTCGACCTAAGTGACTAGAGTTGACTTTGGGTAAATGTCTTCTTAAAAAAACAGCTGACTAAGCAGATCAAACCTAAGAGTGGTAGATCTTCTTAAGGGCTCATGGCAGAAGGCCAAGAAATAGGGAAAACCAACACACTGTATGTTTGAATGTGAGGCGAAATGGTAAAAAATGGAGGAGACTCTCCAGAGTCTCCAAACCGATATTAAAAAAAATGTATTCGGCTTTGTTCTTCAGTCTGATCCCGGGATCGGCTTGAGTTTGTTGATTTTCTTGCACCAGGGAGATCAGTAAAACTCCTTATAACAGAAATTGCTCTTCCTCCAGTGATCTCTTCTTTGTTGTTGGATTGAACTTTGAATTACTTTTGATAAGTGATTTTTTCTAGCAGAGTTTAACAAGGTGTTGCGGCCTTGAACCAGACCACTCTGGCTTAACTTCAGAGACTTTTTGACACAACATGCAGATACTGGGGAGTAAAAGAAAATCAGATATTGATGATATTTGTTATACGTATTTTAATATTATATATACTAATAGACCAACACGGCTGTGCTAGGCCAATATCAGGCTGATAATATCAGCTGACCATTATATATTTGTCTAGCTCTTAAATAGTTTTTAATCTTTCACCCTTAGGTCCCCCCTGTTGGCACATCTTCTCTCCCTGCTCCTGGTAGCAGGAAGTGATGTCGCAGGGAATGAGGCGGGCAGGAAGCCCAACTTTGTCCTGATGATGGTGGACGACCTGGGCATCGGTGATATAGGATGCTACGGTAACGATACCATCAGGTCAGTCCTGACAAATATTTTACCGTTCTGTTTCTTCTCCTTTTGCTCACCTGTTGTATCCTCTCTGTTTCTGTCTTCATTATTGACGTCTTCTCAGCCTATTTATTACGTCACATCTATGGTTTTTCAATATCTGTTTCTCTTCCTACTCTGATGTGCTGCTTGGAAATGTTAGATGAATTAATTTCATTAACTCTATTTCTCCACTCTACCTGTTTACACTCACTCTGTCCCTGTAGGACTCCTAACATCGACAGACTTGCCTCTGAAGGTGTAAAGCTGAATCAGCACATTGCAGCTGCTCCTCTCTGCACCCCGAGTCGCGCCGCCTTCATGACAGGCCGCTACGCCATCCGCTCAGGTAACAGATAATCATAAACTTGTTCAACCAGTGCATTAGGAACATTCTGGTCACATTTATTCAGCAATGATTGAGGGGATGTTCCGTGTTTGTTTACCTGTTTATTTTTGCACACTGTTTGGATGTTGACCAGGAATGGGCAGCACAGGCCGTGTGCAGGTGCTGCTGTTCCTCGGGGGTTCAGGGGGGCTGCCACCCAGAGAGACCACCTTTGCAAAGAGGCTGCAGCAGCAAGGATACACCACCGGCCTAGTGGGTGAGATAACGTAATGGACTCATTTAATCACTGATCCTCATTGTGAAATTTCTCCTGACGCAGTGACCTTTCACCAGGCAGCAGAGATAACACAGTAGCAGAAGCAGCCAGGTGCATGTATATTAAATATAAAGTGTTGATCTCTCTGTACACAAAATCACAAAAGAGGCACCATCTTTTAAAACAATTAAAAAACAATTAAATCACTTTATTGTCAGAGCCTAGTCATGACCATAAAGCAAACAAATTGTGAAATGTTTTGGTGTCAAGCCTTTGTCAGGAAGTCAAACAGATCAAATGGAACAGAAGACACTTCTATAGTGGTGTTTCTCGATTTGATCTGTTTGACTACTTGACAAAGGCTTCATGCTGAAACTCATCAGTTTGTTTTATGGCCCAGTATGACCATGGTATGACAATTAGGGGTGTGACGATTCACTCATGTGTCTGATGCATCAGGCTTTAATGTGTAAGATGCAAGTGCAACAATTCAGACGGCCTGCAGTGGTCAAAAGCTGAACATGAATCGGTAAAAAAATGATGCAGCACTAGCATATCAGTGCATCTCATTAGGACGTGCATGTGTTCCTTTTTTGGCATCAAGGAACTGCCGCTGAACTTAACTCCACTTTACCACTTTTTTTCTATCCACCTGCCTCTTCCTGCACCGCTCTCACTGGACCCCTACTGCCTCACTCACACAAAACAAGCACTACCCCCTCCCTCTCCTGTCACTCCTCTTCATTTCCTCAAAACAGACAGTGAAAGAACTGATGTCGAACTGATGATTTCATAGCACGCAAGTAGGGTATAAGTTTGGGGTTTATAAGAAAGATGAGGAACACTGCTGCAAATCATTTATGCAAAACGTGTCGGACAGCAGAGTACAGACCTGCCATTCTCCCGGCCCATGGAGACATCATGTCAGTGAGAGAGGAGGTAACACGTAGCATCACTGCTCCTCCACACCCCACTTCCTCCACACAGTCAAATTCAATCAAATATGGAACAGAATTTCATAATATGTTACTGCAAAAATGCAGTTTAATTATTGTTCACAAATTCTTATTTAAGCCAGTGCCTCATTTACAAATGAGATTCCTAATAAGATGTTAACACCACTGCAGTGTCCCCTTCTCTCTGTCTGCCGTTACTGGAGTTGGTAAAACTATTAGGATTTCTTCTTGCAACTAATAGTACCCTACAAATATAGCATTAGTAGAATCAAAATGTAAAGATCCACACATTGCATCATATTGTGTTTGATCGCGACAGAGCTGAATCATCGTTGAACATGTATCGTATCAAATCGTCTGAGTCAGTGAGAGGCACACCCCTAATGAAAAGAAAGGCGTTTTAATTGTTTTAAATGAGAGTGCCTTGGGTTTTTTTTTTTTTTTTTTTTTTTGTTATTTGTATACAGTGTCCATATCCAAGGAGCCCTTCAAATAAACTCCCTCTGAGTTCCTCCAAAACATTTTGCTGGGTATTTCTGTGTTTGTTGGTCTTCTGCTTGTGTGTTTTAGAAAGGATGAGAAAACTTGAATCTTTTGCATATTGGCAGCACACAAAACCATGTGGTTTTGCATTTGGGCACACAGTTTTTTTTTGTTGTTTGTTTGTTTGTTTTTAGCAATTAACTAACACCAGTGTTCTACCTAACTTTTGCAAGAAGCCTTTAGAGCTACATCTGATTTTCTCAAGTTTCAGAAAATGCATGGAATCTCTAATCCATCTGGTGAAGTTAGTAGGTGCTTGTTCCTCAAGGAGAGAAGAATGAGATGTCTGGGACGTACATGCTATTACTACACGGGTTTTGCCTGTAAGGGAGGGATTTTCAGGCGTAAATCCAAAGAAAGGCTCATATGGGAGTGGGAGTGATGTTCTTTTTGAAACATTTCAGTATAGGTGTTGAAAATATTGGCCCAAAATGTGTCAAGTTTGGGACTGGACCACAGCATGTGTATGTAATCTGCTGGTTGACCTTTGTGGTGAGAGAATGGAGGGCCTACATCAGGGAGATTTTTCTCCAGTCCAATTTTGTGTTGTAGAGAAAAAGGTGTGGACTAAGTCAATGCAGTCTCCCACTGATCATCTGTCTGTCTCCTCGAGCCTCCTGACATCCTGTAGTGAGTGAGGAATGATATCTGCTCTGTTTTTTAGCACCTAAAGCTCCATCTGTGTGTCTCTGCAGGTAAGTGGCACTTGGGTGTGAACTGTGAACACAGAGGGGACCACTGCCACCATCCCAACCAGCATGGCTTTAGCTACTTCTACGGCCTGCCGTTCACTCTGTTCAATGACTGTGTGCCCGGAGAGGGGAGCGATGTCCTGGCAGACCTCCAGCACACACTCCGAAATCTCACCATGCTGCTTGGAGTTGGACTTTTCACACTGGTGAGGGTGGTTTTTGTGTCAGTTTAGCCTTTATTTTCCTCTCCTTGGAAATAGCATGACAGAAACATAAAGGTGCAGCTGAGAAAGCCACAAAGAGACACATAATAATAATAATAAGAAAAAGATGGCTGAGCTAGGAAACAAAAGCAAAAACAAAACCAAAACAAAGAGACAAGAGAAATACATTTGAGTTGCCTAAATAGAAGATGGAAAAAAAAAAAAAAGTGAAACAAAGAGTTGCTGTGCCATTCACCCTACAGCAAAATAACAAATGCGTAACCACTTAGACACGAGCTACAGGGTAGAAAAAAAGATTGGGAACAGAAGCTGCAATTGTGAAATTCACAGTCATGCCAGCCAGAAACCTGTTTTAGGGGAAGCAGAGTAATGTTGAAACTGAGGTAGAGCAAAGAAAAACGTTTTTGTTCTAAAGAAGAAAACTTAATGAGTGCAAAACAGCAAAGTGCCCGGCAGGAATAATTATTTAGAGGACGTTTTAACAAAGGACACAATGTACAGTTTGTTCTCTTGGTGGAAATAACTAACTTTGGTAATGGGATGTGGTATCATCTAGTGGCAAAATCATGGAATTGCATCAGAATCCAACTTCCAGACAGTAATATCAAAGTCTAGAGATGTTCATGATTAATCATTAATCGATTAATTCCCATTTAGAATTTAATCAATTAAAAATGTTCACAGGTTTTCTCACAGGAACTGTGCTGCATTTGATAATATTTTGTTTGGCGGCATCGTTTGTAAAATAAGACAGGTGGACAACTGATGCGAGCGAGACCCTTATTGTTTTATTATTCTGTTCGTTTAAATTGTTTGTACTTCATGAATTGTTTCACATAACTAATGTGGCGATATAATCGTTTAAATAAAACTTATCTTATTAAAGGAGCAATATGTAGCAATTGCACTTCCAAAGATGAGTACTGCAGTCCAAACAGTGTGTTGGAGCCATACAAGGTGTATTAAATAGGTGACTTCCTATTTAATATACAACCTATGGTTGAAGCGAGTTGGTTTTCCCCCCTGCCCACTCCACCCCAACTCCCAGACTCGAGGAAGCTCACATAGTCTGCAGGAGCACTGCAGGAGTGCAGGACAATCTCAAGATCGTAAATTGACAATAACAAGTGATTATGAGTCCTACGCTGTACGTTGATCAGCTGTTTATAACTGTCAGTTGTCTGTTAACGTAAAGTTAAGCATTAAGCCCACTGCTCTGAAATAACACTCTGGAGTTTGAGTTAAGTGACTGTCTGTCTCACTGCCTGCCAGACTCCATTAACATTTTGTTGAATTTAACAGTTAATAAACATAAACTCCCTCTACAAGATTATTAATGATTTCTTATGACTTACAAACAGACACTTACTCATTTGGCAAACATTCTGCATTAATTTGAACTCTAATTAATGTGAAACGAGTAAACTAAAACCGTTATTCTAGACAGGTATAAAAATTTTAAAGGACACCGTGGCTGTAGCGCTGTTGTCAGAGAAGCAAGTATTTCAACTGTTTCCTTAATCTCCGATGACATATCATGGCCTTTTTATGATTTATTACAGTAAATATAGTAGAGATTTCTCCTTGAATTTGTCATTTTGAATCAATTAATACATTGTTAACATTTTCAACTATGAGTTAAGGTAAATGCACAAAATTTGCATGAAGTGTCATGGTACCACAACATTACATGTCCCAGTACAGTGCAGCAGCCTTCAAATGAGTCCTGCAGTTAAAATGATAATGTTGAATATTGGTACGTTATCAGAGATACGTTAATTCAACACAAAATTTTAAGGTTTTGTGTTATGTTTGCTTGTATTATTATATAAAGTGTACATATGTTGCCCCTTACTAGTCAGAAATTGAGGTTTTATATCGCATGGCACAGTGGCCAGCCCCCTGGTCGGGCAGATACTGATAGCAGATAGATGATTTATAGGGAAAAGAAACAAACAAGAGACAACAAAGAGTCTGCTGTTGTTATAATGCTAACCTTTATTTCACTAAAATTAATTTGATCAGTTTTTATTAGTTGCTTCTCCAGTTTTTTCCCCAATTTGTTTTTTTAATTTTGAGTGTTAAAGGTCCAGTGTGTAAGGTTTATGTGGGTTTATTAGCAGAATATGGCCAAAATGGTATATAATATCCATGAGTATGTTTTCATTAGTGTATAATCAGGAAATAAGAAATTGTTGTGTTTTTGTTACCTTAGAATGTGGCATTTATATCTACAGAGGGCCTGGGTCCTCTTCCATGGCAGCCGCCATGATGCTCCCCATGTTTCTACAGCAGACCAGAGCAGACAAACCAAACACTGACTCTTAGATGCCACATAATCCTCCACACTGGTCCTTTAAGTAACTTCACTGAGTTTCTGATCCCGGACCCTTTAATTGGTGTGTGCATTAATTTTCAGGTGTGTGTCCGTGTGTGTGGCCTCCTTGATGTCAGCCTGTGGCTCCTGGTAGCACTTTTTTTTCTCACTGTCCTAGCAACCGCTGTGTGGTATGTGCCCTTTAAACTCATGCCCACCTGGAACTGCATCCTCATGAGGAACCAAGAAGTGATTCGAACAGCCAATGGCAGTGGAGACGCTGCCCCAGAGGTTGCTGGGAGAAGCACAGAATTTTATAAAGAGGTAGGAATGCAAAGGGAAAAAAAGTTTGTTATGTTTTTCTAGACCTTTCTTACACAACCACCTTAAAGCCTTCTGGGTAGCTTTTGCAGTCTGTTCAGAATAGCTTCATATTTTATGTACATCTGAGGTTTGATCACAAGTTGACGAGACTTGTTCTTACCACAGAGACCACAAAGACGGCATGTGTGAAACTGTACTTTTACTGTTATTTTCTCAGTCATCATATGCATGCAGCTGACTGATCCTCCCTCACTGTTTATCATTTTCAAATTCTATAGTGAGAAAATGGACTTCAGACTTTAAAAAAGCAATTTAAAAACAAAGTGATAGAGCTACAATGAGTTTCATCAACAAAGATCAGTTTAATTTAAGATTATTTCTAATCAGAGTTTAGCTAAATTAGGCCCAGATTTTAAATAAAGTAGAGCTCCGCTGCACGATTCAAAACCAACCTCTCTTTAGTAAATCCAACACCCATTTACACCTGGTATTAAAATGATTTGAGGAACCATTTATCCAGATTTTCATCTGGATTGTGGGTATACCCAACTTAGATCTGAACACAATGCAAGCCAGACAACCTCCAGATGTGGTCTGGCAGATTTGATCACATTCCAATCATGCAGCATTTACACCTTTTTTGTCCACATCTGGATAACATAGCCGGGTACAGATTGAATTTTAATAGCAGGTGTAAATGGGGTGTCAGTTTATTGATGTAAACTGAATCAATTTAATCAATCAACTGGTAATATTTAGCTACTATGTATTCTTTAACAAAACATTGCATTGTGTGCTAGCTTGCTAAAACTTTTAGAAAAAGTTATATTGGTTGTTAGCTAGCTAAAAGGTTTTTTGTTTGTTTGTTTTTAAATAATATTGTTTGCTAGCTAGCTAAAAAAAGAAAACATGTTACATCAATTGCTAGCTAGCCAAACAAGAAAAATGTTATGCTGTTTGCTTAGCTAGCTAAAAAGTTGGTTAGCGTACTGAGCCAACTGATGTTGGGTCAGCAGGATTCACTTTCTGAATCTAGTTCGCTAGATTTAAAGTTTGTTTCAACATATTAAATTAGAATATATATAAAATTAAAACCATGATTTAATCAGGTTTATAAAGTCATCCCTGTTGGTGTAACCCAGTCTTACACATTTATCTCACTGTCAACAAATTCCATAAAAAGATTTAAATCAATAATATGGATTATGGGTAAGGCAGCGCTAAATAACAAAAACAGTGTTGCCTATAGCCAACACCTGATAAAGCTTATTCTTCAGTGCCATACACTTCCACTGATGTCAAAAACAAACAATCACATCAACCAACAAACAAATCAATGAGCCTTATATTGACTTGTTTCTTCATGAGGATAAACATGGACAGTTTATTTCAAATCAATCCCACATATAACATTCGGATGCAGTAACTACTCAGTTGCACACCACATGAGTATTAATCTGTAGCTAAAAAAATCGGTAAACACCCTCCTCTCAGGAAATTACTTGAATTAAAAACAGTATTTTTAAATATGTATGTCATCAGTATAAACAAATGGGCTTTGGGCTGAGTGTCACGAACAGGGCAACAAAGTCTAATAGTAATCCATATCTGACATTAAACCAACATTAATGAATAATATTTAAACTAACACTCATGGCTGATGGGATTCTCCTCTTCAGGAATGTTGATCGCCCGTTCCTCCTCTTCTTTTCGTTGGCCCATATCCACACACCTCTCTTCAAAAACCCCGCCTTCACGGGCAAAAGTCAACATGGTCGCTACGGTGACAACCTAGAAGAAGTGGACTGGATGATCGGTGAGTGACAGCTGTGAAGTCAGCGTGCTGATGTTGGTGTGCATTGTTAAACATTCATTTTCTGGCCTAGTTTGAGAATGATTAGCTTGACTGGCTGTCGCTACCCAGTGAAACATTTTTCAAAGGTGCAAACATCCAGTCATCACTGTGGACCCTGTGTATAAATGGGTTGGGGGGATATCTCTCTTTCTGCTTTGATAGGTACAATGCAATTTAACATAGTTCCAATACTTTTATACCTATTTCTAATTTTCAGATCTTGTCCTAGTTGGGCCTGTACACGTAGGCCTACAGTTTATTGAAATATACAGCTTCAAACATCATAAAACCCCAAAATCACAATAGACATGGAAGTCACAATAAAATACATGTACCACAACACACATACTACAATACACTAATGATCTGACTTTTGAAAATTAGAGTCAGTTGAAATGTGGGACATTCGTCTCAATAAGATATTCAAGTGTTGCAGCAGATCCCTGAAACAAATTTTTTTTTTTGTCTTAAAAAGGACAATCCAGTCAGAATACCAACTCTTTTGATTGTCTAATCAAACTTTGACTTGAAATGAACAATTATTAACTGTTCACAATATAAATTATACTGAATTACATAAATAAATACAAAACACTTAAATTTACAAACAAATTTAAATAATAAATAAAACCTAATCCAACCACAGTAACTTAACTATGACGGTACTAATTACAGTAAAAATAAATTTTGAGCTGGTACCTTTGGTATTCTGCAAACTCCGGCTTCAAACTTCAACAGTTCTGTTGCAGAAACATGATATTTGCTAACCTGAGGAGAGGCTGTTTTTTGATAAAGTTTCTGGGTTGTACCTGCGTTATAGCCAGCCGAGCTAACATTAACAGCTCAGAGAAGCGGAGGATGCCGGAGGAGTCTAGAGGAGGTGGACCGCCCAACTCTTATTAGAGGGTGTTAACCTTCCTTTTTATATAAATTTCATTACCTAGAACAATCCTAAACGCTTGACTTAATCTCAGCATCGGCTCTGCAAGGTTCAGGATGATTTCCAGTCCAAATTAGAGCACATTTATAAAGAACAGCTGACCAAAGTGCTGTACAATAAAAAGCAGCAAAAATCATCAAGATAAGATAAGATCAACCTTTATTGGTTCCACAATGGCAAAGATGCAGTGTTACAGCAACAAAGTGGATAGCAAAAGTAGAAAGAAGCACCAATAATAATAAAAAAACAATAAATAAGTAAAGAGCAATATAAAGAGGCGATAAAAAAAAATAGGTACAATGTAAATGGGAGGAAATATAAAAATAGGAACAATATAAACATGAAAGACTGTAACAATATACAAGATGAATATATGTAAAATAAGAATATATAATTTACAGCATTGCACATAGATATGATATTGCACAGTTGTAATGAAAATACACCAGAGTGATATGTTGATATTGTACAGTCCATACACGTTTAAACACCACCATAAAATAATGCAATAAAAAGCTGTAAAAGGTCGGAGGTATGTTGCAGCTACTCAGTTCTCATACTCATACTCATACTCATTTCTAAGTAAACAATAAATCATTTGTAAGTAAACAATAAAATCAATCCTAAGTCAATCCTAAAACGTACAGTGAGCCAGTGAAGGGAGGCCAGTATGGGTAAATGAGTTCACACCTGCGTTTTCCTGTTAAAAGACAAGCTGCTGCATTCTGGACCATGAAAGGGAGGCGTGGCTGTCACTAACATGTCACTAACATAAAGTGCATTACAGTAGTCAAGTCTGGTTGTGATAAAAGCAGGTAAAACCTGTTAAATATTGCTAAAAAATAAAAATGACTTGACCTCAGCTGTAAAAAGATGGGAGTTTATCTCCTGGTTATAAACAGTGGTTGGCATTTTGAACAATTCTGGACCCAATAAATGTCCATTTTTATACATTTATTAAGAAATGTCAGTATTAACACCAGCAAAGATGCGTTTCATCACAGTTCATTAATATAATTTATTTTACTGCTCAAAAAACATGTTCAAAGGAGCAAAATGTAGCAGTTGTGTGTGCAAAAATGAATACTGCGGTCCAAATATCGAGTGAGAGTCATAGGCTGTATATTAAATGGTTGAAATCCTCTTTAATATACGATCTTTGAAGATAAATGCCTGTCTGCAGTTGTCTGTCAGTGTCAAGCTGAGCCTGTTATCCTGAATCAAAATCCCACTGCTCTGACATAAGACACTCAGGATGATGAGTAAAGTGGTTGCCTGTCTCACTGCCTGCTAAACTCCAATAACATTTTGTGCAATCTAACAGTTATAAACATCTACTCCTCCTACAAGATTATTAATGTTTTTTTTTTTTTGTTTGTTTTTTTTTTAAGACACTTATTCAGCAAAAAATCAGCATTAGTTTCAATGCTAATTATTGTAAACAGACATACAAAACAGATATTATGGTCTGGACTGAAAATGTGAAAGAGGGACACTGCAGGTGTAGCGTTAAAGTCCAGTGAAGTAAGTATTTCAGCTTAACATGTTTCCTTGATGTCTGATGACGTATCATGGTCATTTTATGATTTAGTACAGTAAATGTATTAAAGATTTCTCCTTTAATGTTTTCTAGGTAAAATGACGGAGACGGTGGACTCCCTCGGCCTAGCCAACAATACTCTGATGTACTTCACCTCAGACCACGGCGGACACCTAGAAGATTCTGATCCGGTAATCGGCCAGAAAGGAGGCTGGAACAGCATCTATAAAGGTAGACATCTCAGCTCACACTGATTTTTAATGACAGTTACTTTAATTGCAGTCTTTGATGTGATTATAGCAGACATCCACATTTGAAGTTTTAAAAAAAATCTATGAACAGTTTGCCAGAGTAAAAAACTGACAAAGTACTGATTCAACTTCATTACTCTAAAGTATTAAAGTAAAAAGCAGCCCTCTGAAGGACATTTCTTCTGGCTGTTTCTGTGCAAAGTTAATTTAACCTCACGTCATATTAATACAGTTTAAAGACTATTAAACCATTTTAATTTCAAGTAGGATTAAAAAATAATGATATAGAGACCTGTAAACCGTGTCCAACACAATGTCCCATTGACTGGAGTGAGACCAGACACTGGTTAAAAGGATAGTTCACCCCAAAATGAAAATTCAGTCATTATGCACTCATCCTCATGCCAATTGAAGGTCGGGTTTAGTTTTTTAGTTTACGAAACACTGCTGGAGTTTCACGGGAAAACAGTGTTGCAGAATTTCTAAAAACAATGGAAGCGAATGGTGACCAGTTTCAAAACAAAAAACATCTGGAAAAAAAAAAAAAACATAAAATGCCTCTATACTGCTCGTCTGGTGTAATCCAGGTCTCCTAAAGCCCAGACATGCCAAGTTGACTTTATAAAGTGTTATTTACACCATGTTTTTAGCCTGAATCTTCACTGTAGATCGTTTGCTTGGAGCCACGTTCATGTGCACATGCAGACCATCTGAAATGTAGTATGGAGGCATTTTACGATTTCTTTACAGTTGTTTTTTATGTTTGAAAACTGGTCACCATTCACTTCAGTTGTTTTGGAAATTCTGCAACGCTGTTTTCCTGTGAAACTCCAGCAGTGTTTCGTGGACTAACTAAATAAACCTGACCCTCAACTGGCATGAGGGTGACAAAATTTTCATTTTTGGGTGAAATATCCCTTTAAAGTGTGTAACCACTGTCATTCAGTGTAATAGTTTTGAAGAATAGTCTATAGCATAATTAAATTGCCATTATTCAACATATGATTACAAACATTTGTGTTGTGTAATCTCACATAATTTCTCACGTACAGGTGGGAAAGCTATGGGCGGCTGGGAGGGCGGGATCAGGGTGCCTGGTATTTTTCGCTGGCCTGGCAGACTGGCAGCTGGAAGAGTAGTGGATGAACCCACTAGCCTCATGGACCTTTATCCAACGCTGAAACATTTGGCTGAGGACGCACAACCGGACAGGTAAAAACTGGCTGAATGTGGGGGCTTTCATTCTATTGTGTGTCATCTCAGTCGCTGAGTCTCATTTGTCTCCCCCGAGTTTTATTCCTGGAAGGGTTGAAAAGCTTCTGTTATTTGTTGAATTCAATAGAGGATCAACCCATTGTTTAGAGTTCAAAAAGAGGAGAGGACAGACCATACAATTACTGTAAACTTGAGCATAATAATTTAATGTTCTGTTGCCAGATGATTACAGTGTGGATCCATAAGTATCTCATTATCTGCAAACAACCACAGCCTTTGTTTTGGAGGAGGCTGCAGTGTGAGCATTGATTTAGCCAATTTAGCAAGAACTGTAGGTAACAACTTATTACTTATTATTGATCCTGGCATAACAAGCTTGCGCTGCCAATATAATTAAATTTCTTAATACAGTATTTGTAATACGATAATTACAATGTGCGGCAGTTTATCACAGAACAAAAGGTCAATAGTCGAGAATCTCTTTCTGCATGTAGTGGTGTGGTAAAGCTCTATCCCTTGATTTTAAAGCAATTTGTGTCTCACCTCCACCCTTTTCCCTCCTTTTTTCCAGACATTTAGACGGCTATAACCTCATGCCACTGCTGGAAGGGAAGGCAGAGCGATCAGAGCATGAATTCATGTTCCACTACTGTGGAATCTACCTGAATGCAGTACGCTGGCACCCACCAGCAAGTAAGTTCACACCTATAGACACATAGATGCATTTCATCATCTAGCACAATGTTTTTGACTGCTATAAAGCCTGCTGTCATATATTTTGCAGTGAAAGCCTCCTGTGTTGATGGCAAGTCCAAATGCACTGAACTTTTAGATATTCTCAAATAGAATACCACAGAATAGAGCTTAAAGTGGCTATGTTTGCTTTTTGCGTTTTTACCTTTAGTGTGTTATATAAGTTTTTGTGCATGTAACAGGTCTGCAAAGTCACAAAGACCAAAGTTCATGCCAAAGAGAGCTGCTCACTCCTACAGAAAACATTCCTCCTGAACTGCATGAAACGCTTTGTTTGTAATCCAGCTTTTGTACTGGTACTTGGTGATATCAATACGTAACGTATTTGCATCAGGGTCACACAACACAAATGTGGGGGAGTGGCCATCGCCTGCCAAGGCACACTATAGACATATTATTAGTAGACAATGCATGTGGAGTAAGCTGAAGAAGAAAAAAACAACCTTTTATTCTTACTTCCTTTAAAGTGATATTCCACCGCAGAATAATAGTCCAGTCAATATGCACTCACCCCTATGCTGATGTGAGGATGGGTGAAGGTCTTCAGTTCGCAAAACAATCCTGGAGTTTCAGCAGAAAACAGGGTAGCAGCTAATGGCAGTGATTGGAGATCAAATGTAAATGTTTAAAAAAAAAAAAAAACACAAAACAAACAAAATGTCTCCATCCTGCTCGTGTGGTGTAATCCAAGTGTCTGTGAGCCGCGACATTAAAATTTAACCACAAAAGACGCCATTTACACCATGTTTTTAGCCGAAATGTCAACTGTAGCATGTAGCAGGTAGCATGTAAACATGGCGTCGATGTATCATGAGACTTCGTATATCTTACATATATCACGTGCATCCATTAAGAGATATACGAAGTCTCGCGATACATCGATGCCATGTTTACATGCTACTTGCTACATGCTACAGTTGACATTTCGTCTACAAACATGGTGTAAATGGCATCTTTTGTGGTTAAATTTTAATGTCGCGGCTCGCGGACACTTGGATTACACCACACGAGCAGGATGGAGACATTTTGTGTTTGTTTTGTGTTCTTTTTTTTTACATTTTATCCGTGGTCGCCATTCACTGCCATTAGCTGCAACCCTGTTTTCTGCTGAAACTCCAGGATTGTTTTGTGAGCTGAGGATCTTCACCCATCCTTACATCGGCATAGAGGTGAGTACATATTGACTGGACTATTATGCTGGGGTGGAATATCGCTTTAAGGTAGGGCACAGAGAGGCAAAGCACAGTGCTACAATCGCTACATCCTGCCTGATATACAAATGACTGAGCTACCTTTAGCTCTGGATTTAGCAAAGTTCATAAACTATATGATTCACAAATCTTAAAGCCCGACCTGACTCATAAGATTTGTGCATGTTGTTCAAATTGATGTGATATGATGTGATGTTGCACAAATGTTAAAATGATCACTCTCACGAGATCTTCCATGGGTCTGGCCCTTCAAGACTTGACCATCAGTCTCTCCCTCCTCTGCTTGTGTCACTTCCACACATGGTCTCTTCTGCTTGCATCGTCACATACAGCTATTATCTCATTGATTGCACTTTGAATGGTCAGCAGCAAACAAGGTCAAATTTCAAATAATTTGAACGCAGTGGTTAGTGGCAGATCCATCTATGAAGCAAATCTCTTTGCTTTTCGTTGAAGGTGTGACCCTGCTCTCTCAAAGTTCACCAAAGTTGAACTTGATGCAAAGAAAGGACGCAAATTCACAGTGATACCCCTTAATTTATGCATGTGTGACTGGGCCCTTATCCAGACCAGAGCTAAAACAAAGTGTTTCAGACAGGGTGAATACATGTCAGTGTTCATTTTGTCAACAAAAACACCGATGTCCATTTCATGACTGAATTGTTACAACAATGTAATTTAAAAAAATATTGACAAGACAAATTCAGACAAAATCTCCGTTCATTCTGCCCTGACGAATGAAGATGAGACAAAATAGTTTGCTCTGCTCGGGTGGACAACCTAATTAGATCACAGTAATCAGCATCTCAAAGCACTAATGAATCTCACTAAGTGTGTGCCTCATCTTCACCAGCGGGCTGTCAGGTGGAAAGAATAGACTAGAAATGAAAAGAAAAGGAGAAGAGACGACCTGTCTGTAGACACTTTTCACTTATATTCAAACTGAAAGTAAGACTGTCGTGTTGTTTCCAATTAAGACGAGTACCTAAAGATGTGAGAAAAAGACAAAAAACACAGCATCCTACCTGATGTCTCCCTTTTTCTTGCTTTTGTCAATGCTATGACAAATGCTTTGACATGCTTGCCAATCATGTGAATGTAACCAAGAAATCTGATAAAGGATTTCTATTGCTTAGCAGTTCCAATTCCAGTTTTGCTTGTCAATTCCAATCTTATTTAATCCTGAATCTGATTCTTGGTGTATTGTTTGATATTCATTTTAAAACACTGCAAAAAAACAGAGGATCCTACAGATTTTTTTTACAGATTTGGAAAGAGACGATGATAAAATGGTTGGGAAGGAAAGGGATATGTTCACTTTATGTTCACTTTTTTGTTACCTGATGTGTCTCTCCATCCAGGTGACTCCGTCTTCAAGGTGCACTTCTTCACTCCCAACTTTTCCCCCCCGGGAGCTGGTGGATGTTATGACACTAAAGTCTGTCTCTGTCATGGAGAACATGTGACGCACCACAACCCACCGTTGGTGTATGACATTTTCCTTGATCCCTCAGAGTCCCGCCCACTGACCTCTGATACTGAGCCGCGATACGCTGAAATCCTTGAGCAGACGGCCAAAGCTGTGGAGAGACACCGAAATACCCTCACACACAATCAGGCGCCTGACGACGCTCGTTCACAGCCCAACTCAGACGCACACGGCGTTCAAAGCCAGATGACATGGGACAAGATTCTGTGGAGACCCTGGCTGCAGCCCTGCTGTGGGACTTTTCCATTCTGCGGCTGCAAAGAGGACACAACACATATTTAAAAGAAAAAAATCCACTGGATGGTCTTATGAAGTTGAGTAAACCAGCTTGGGCTCGCTGAAGCTCCTCTGGAATCTACAGAAGGTTTTTCATATTTAATAAATAACATAATACTGTAATTTTTGTGTTTCAGGGTACATTCATGAGCTTTCATCCTTTTTAAGTGTTCAGAGCATTTCCAAAGATGTGACATGTAAAGGTTTACATAGATACTATGAAGCTACGTTCATACTGCAGACGAAAGTGGCCCAAATCTCAAGTCACACGGAATCTGATCTTTTCAAATCAGATTCAGACAACTTTCATATGTGGCCCTAAATCAGATACAAGTCTGATATTCTGTAATGCAACCCCAGTGTGAACAGTCATATCGGAATTCATGCAACTTTTACGTCACTCACACATCTGAAGCATCTTGAAAGTGGAGAGGCACTGACAGATGCAGTAACCCCTTGACAGCGTGACATTTTGGATGAAATCTCTTTCTGTGAAGCCAGTCACATCAATCCCACCACACCTGTCTCACTCTGCATCTACACACACATCCGTACAGAGGTAGCAGCCATTGCTTCACAAAAAGCTGTAATTAAAAAAAATTGTCTCTCTTTTCCTCATCCTCATTCTGCTCATGAATTGCACTGACTTCCACTGCATATCAACTTAAACTAGAGATGGGACTGAGCCAATCTAATATCAGTGTCAGGGGGCTGATGTCAGGCATTCATCAGGCATCGTACTCGCGACACCAATCCACATTCCTAATTAAAGTCTACAGCGTCAGGTGTTTACTTGCAACAGTGTGATTTGAAGGCTCAAGAGATCTTTTCACTTCTGCTCAGCATTTGCACGCAATACAAGAGTAACTTCTGCATTTAAAATTAAAATGCTACGATTATAGCTCGAGTGATGAAATGTACAAGACATGCATGACACTACAACCAATAACCAGCATATTCTGATCAAACACATTTCAAATGCACGACAAACACATTACAAACACTAACAAAAAAATAACCTTTGCATTTTGGAATTTAAAATAGCAAACTTGAACTCTATGCAATGCATTCTGGGGTAATTATGCAAATGAGGGCCATCTCTCAGGCCATCTGCAGCACATGTGAACTTCACAAACCGAAATAATACAGTGCCCCACAAAGGTTTAACACCACTACAAGTTACATTACACAAACTACACAAACTTTCCAGACTGAAATACAGTTTCAGCCTCATGTAATCTTACTACTACTACTGCTGCTACTACTACAAACAATAACAAGAAGAAGAAGAAGAATAAAAAGCATTGGTATCAAAACTGCAAAAAAGTGGATCGGTATATCTCTAAATGAAACCATAAACACTGACTTCAGTTGCCTCCATGTTTATTTTCATACGACAGCCTGTTGCATGTGAAGGCTTTGTTTCTGATCTTTTGAGGATGCGCGTCAGTTCAGTACTGTGATCAGTTCACACTGGAATCTGATATGGGCCACATTTAAAAGATGGTGTGAACAGCAAAACAAAATAGTAAGATCTGAGCAGTAAGTTAGAACTGAGCTCTAAGGCTTGCAGTGTGAACGTAGCCTTACACTCCTTCTGCAAGGAGGTGCAGGTGAAACTTGAAGAATTAATAGAACAGTTATCACCAGACTTCCCTCAGTTTTATCTTCTTGGTGGTAAAACACTTTTACCACAGGGTGTCACCAAAGCACAGTCTGGATTAATACCGACAGGTTTCATTATGGCAGCAAGACTTGTTTTGCAAACTTGGAAGAACACAAAACTCACTGAATGTGTTATGACTGAAAGAACAATACAAAAGTAAAATTTAAGCAAGTCAAAGATAATTTCTTCCTGTACATGAAGTGCTCACTGCATTAAAATGTGAGAAAATCAAAGGTGAATATTATCATGACTGAAACTAATGGACGTTTTAATGTGAGTGCATTGTAAAAATGTTTTGGGTGCTGTAATTATCTGATTTTGGTTTTGTTTTCTCTCCCATTTTTGGTGTGAATGTCTAGAAAAGCTGATTTGTATAATATTGATAATATAAGATGTAAGTCATTTAAATGTTCATTCATAAGTAACTAGGAAACACACAGTCCCTCCCATAGGTCTTTCTTTCTTTCAACAGCTAACAGCAAACACTCTCAGTACAGTTATAAATGAGTTACCTTTATAAGCTATCACTGAATAGCCAGCATTAGCATTTCTATTACTTTTTCCTTCTTTCTCACTTATGTTGTACTGAGGGCAGACTGGATGCTGCAGTGACTCACTGTCACCTCTTTAGGTACTAACCGTGCGTTCAGACCAAACGCGATGGAGGCGATGAAATCGCTCGCAACGCGAGTATCGCGTCGCTTGATCACAAATGTTCACATTTTGGATAATCGCTTCATCGCGCAATGACGCAACCCACCTCCCGCTATTTTCTTCACCTCCCGCTATTCTCTCGTCAACCATGGCTGAGATAACAACTGTTGCTGCTCTTTACTTGTTGTGGACGTCCGATTTGGATAGGAGACCCAAACGCCGCCGTGTCTGGGTGCATGATATCCTCCGAAGACGCACACAGCTGGGTGAATATCATCACCTCATCCAGGAGCTGCGTCTGGATGACGGCCGTTTCCAGCGGTACTTCAGGCTGACGCTGGCCCAGTTTGAGGACCTTTTGGCCCGTATCGGCGGGAGGATCTCCCGCCTGGATACCAACTACAGGCGCTCCATCCCAGCTGCAGAGCGCCTGTCCATCTGTCTCCGGTTAGTTGGTCATAATTTCTTTATGAAAATGAACGAAATACATAAAATAAATCCAATGCAACATGTGCTAAGTGTTTCTAATTAAAACAAACTTGAAAATGTTTTTTTCCCCCGGTCTTTATGCTTTGATTTTAGTATTCTCTGTTCTCAAAGCACTTTTCTGGAACATGAACAAACTACAATGACAAAATATATAGAAAAAAACCCCAAAATAATTAATAAGTATGAAAACAAAAGAAATGAATGACTCCTGTCTGTTCAAAAAGTATAAACCTGAGTCCTAGCCCCTCTAATTTCTTATCATAATAATTTTAATAGTTATTGATGTATTATATCTAAATTATGTAAGTCCCTATATGTATATATATATGTATACATGCAAATATATTGCTAATGTTTGTAATTTTTAATTTCATAGATTCCTATAGGAAAACAGTTAATATTATATCATTATTTTTGTGTTGCAGATATCTAGCCACAGGTGACTCATTTAGGACCATCGCAGACAGCTTCCGTGTTGGAGTCTCCACTGTCTCCACAATAGTGCAAGATGTGGTCAGTGCTATATGGGACAGCCTTGTGGATGACTTCATGCCTGTGCCCACAACAGAAGAGTGGAGATCCATTGCTGGGAGGTTTGAGGAGCGGTGGAACTTCCCTCTCTGCTGCGGTGCAGTGGATGGGAAGCATGTTGTGCTGAAGGCCCCAGCAAACTCGGGATCACAGTTCTACAACTACAAGGGAAATTATTCGATCGTTCTCTTGGCGGTTGTGGATGCTGAGTACCGGTTCCGGGTCATTGATGTCGGAGGCTATGGGAGGAGTAGTGATGGTGGCATTCTGGCCAACTCTGCCTTTGGCCAAGCCCTGAAATCTGGCACCCTCCATTTGCCTGCTGACCTGCCCCTACCAGGAGCGGAGCAACGCGGACCACAGCCACATGTTTTTGTTGCAGATGAGGCCTTTCCTTTGCGCAGAAACATGATGAGGCCATTCCCTGGGCGCCTTCTTCCCAGAGAGCGTCGCATTTTCAATTACCGTCTGTCCAGAGCACGCATGGTTGTTGAGAATGCCTTTGGAATCCTGGCGTCACAGTGGAGGATGTACCGGCGTGCTGTGGAGGTCCAGCCAGAAGTTGCAGAGAGATGTGTGAAGGCAACCTGTCTTCTCCACAACTTCCTGCGACAGACAACTCCAGCAGCTGCAGTGGCGGGGAGCGTCCCAGGTGGTGAAGTGGAACCTCTGCCAGGGCTGGGAAGACTTGCATCCAACAACGCAGCAAGAGAGGCCATCAGGGTGCGGGAGACCTTCACCTCCTACTTCACCAGTGAAGGAAAGGTCCCCTGGCAAGAAAGCATCTAGTGCACAAGCATCCCAAAACGGCTCTTTTAAGAGCCACCCAACATTCTAACAGAGTAGAAGTCCTGCAGTTGTTGTAATAAACTATGTTCTAATAACTAAAAAACCCTTTACTTTACCAATGCATGCCATATCTTCAATTTATGAGACAATAATTTTTTATATATATTTTATATATAAGAAGTTTATAATAAAATTTGAAATTAATTGAATGTTTTTTGACATCTGTACATCATCAACTACAAAAAGGAGGACAGAACAAAAAGAATGTAATTGAAATAATTTATTTAAAAAAAATATATTTTTTTAACAGTAAAAACAAACAAAAAAAACAGCCTGGTTCGTTCCCTGAAGAGGTTGTCAGCCACTTAGCTAATCAGCTACAGACTCCAAATTGAGGGTGTAAGTGCCCGCTTCATAAATTAGTTTATGAATTTGGAATTTTACAAATTCCTTTTGAGGTGTTGGCAACCTCTTCAGGGAAGGAAGCAGGCTGTTGAGGAATTGGGCATCCTCGCAGGCTGGTGGTGGAGCTGGAGGTGGGGCCTTCTCCCTGTCCAGGGAATGGATGAGGAGCTCCTCAATCCTCATCCTCCTGTCCTCGTCCCTCTCCCTGGCTCTCTTCCGGGACCTCCAGGCAACTGTAAATTGAAAAACATCACTAGTGAAAACACAAACATAGGAATCAAAAGTGTCAGGCAATCAAAAAGTATAAACATTATTCTGCTTATATAGGGATTAAATGGTTACCAGACTATCAACAGGGAAATATTACAGTATGAAACACAGTGGTACTAATGACAACAACATAACAGGAAGGACATCACATGTTTCCTCAGCGACAAAAACAATAGTGTTGCCCTGGTGACCGACTGACAGGCTGCAAGTTGTAGAGACGGTTTGAGAGAAGAGAGGGATGGATTTGATTTTATGTGGTGTGTAAGATGCTCTAAAAAAATAACAAAATATTCAAAATGTTGAATGAATTATTGTTTTGCTTATGTTATGTACATACTGTTTGATCTGCCTTGTGAGGGGCCAGCAGCAGGGCCTCCGGCAGCAGCAGAAGGGCCATCAGCAGGAGAGTCAGGAGTGGCAGGAGGAGCATCGCCATCATCTGAGGACTGATCTGTAGTTGTGACATACATAACTTACTGTATTTTTTATTTAAAAGATATGTGGATGATTTAGGTCATTGCAGTTTATGGCATATTGTTCAAGGTTTTCCTATACATTTCTCTGTTAAAATCACAATATGATTTTCAAGTGTCATAACGAATTTATAACATTTTATACTCTAAAATTAAACAGTGTCTTCTAATCCTCCAGAAAATACAGTGTTGAACATGTGTCATACTAGTAAGCCAACCTTGGTGTTCAGTCTCAACTGATGATGGCCCTGCTGCTGCTGCCTCATCTCTGTCGTGTCCCTCGTCAATCATACTTTCCTCTGCGGTCCCGTCTTCCTCGACCCCCCGAGCCATATTGCTGCTCGTTTCCCGAGGTGTTATGAAGGGGTCGAGGAAAGACAGGACCGCAGAGTACTTCCATCTCTTCCCTTGCCCTGCTGCTGACCCACTCCTTCTCTCTCCCTCCTTCTTCTTCTCCCTCAGGTATGTGTCCCGGAGGCTCTTCCACTTCCTCCGACATACCTCAACTGACAATGCATAAACAAATCAACAAGCTATAGTTAACTGTAATGACCTTTTAGTGCTGGGAAGGTGTATGCACCAGTATGCAGTAACGTAGACTGGCGGTCTGCTGTAATGTGAATTCATGCTAGTGCTAACCGTTGCTAACATGCTCCAGAGTCACATTTGATAGCTATAAACAAGCTAAATATTCACAACTTACCGTGAAGCCCTATCTCCTCGCTGACCTTCTGCCAGGCAGCATCTTTTTTGTTCCGGTCCCTGTAAAAGTAGGACGTAGTGTCATACAGCTCCGGGAGACCGCAGACAGCCACAATAAGTTTCTCCTCCATGATTTGAAATGAGCGCCTGGCGTAACTACGTCGGTGACGTGGTTGGAGGTCAACGCTGATTGGATGTCGCGGCACAGCGTCACGCGATGTCGCTTGAAAAGTTCAAATTTTTTAACTTCAAGCGACACACGCGATGACGCGATGGACGCGATGGACGCTTCATCGCTTCATCGCGTCGCGCTTATCGCCCGAATCGCGTCGCCCAAAGCAACATCGCGTGTCATCGCGCCATTTACATTGATTTTGAATAGAAACTTGTCGCGTTCATCGCTTCCATCGCGTTTGGTCTGAACGCACGGTAAGTGGTGTTATGTGACAGGATGGGCCGGGGCTAGCTGGTTGGCATGCTAACTTAAGTTGATATCTCTGCAACCTAATACATAGATGTCTTTGACATAACTTCAGAACCCTTATTTCTTCACAATCTGTTAATAATTTTAGTCATGTTTGTATGTTCAAACTGAAATTCTTACATATTGCTCCTTTAAATGACAAAAATAGATAAAATTTTTGATCTGCAGACTTTGTGCAAAAACTGTCCAACACCTGACTACTAGCATTTAGAAGCTTTTGTTTAATCTTTGCAACACAGCTGAAAAAAGCCAAAAAAGATGCATCATCTTCTGTTGTTTACATGTGTGTCATTCATTAAGGGAAGGATCTGTTCAGTTGAAGTGCTCATTTTTTTACAGTAAGCAACATGAAATTGATATTTAAAGTACATGATGCAATAGAAATGTTATTAAAAAAATCTAACTGCATTTTTGTCTCATCAACATAATTTAATCTTAGTTGTTTCCCCCTGAATTCTATGAGGCCGTTTTTTTTGTGTTTTAGTCATTCTGCTGACATCCAAGCTGATAGTGAGGTTATCAAGTCAAATGCGAAGTCGACTTTTTTTTGTGAATTCTGCCATATGTACAGGAGATATAGAGGATGACATTTCTCACAGACTCCAGGTGTAAACATACAGTACTCACAACAGCAACAACAGTTAAAACACTAGGACAGAAACAAGATACTAAAAAGGTTAAAAAAAGAAAAGTAAAAATACTAGAAAACTACAAAGAATTTATAAAATCCGTAATAATATGAACTGCAGTGGGTAATTATAGTGCAAATAAAATGAATAGTGCAAATACAGATGTAACAGATGCACAGGTAATATTTCATCCGCATGATGAGTAATTAATTATCAATTATCTAAATTAAGACGGGTGACATATTAAAGGAAATTTTAAATAAATGAGTAGAAAGACATAACGATAGCAGATGCTCTCACACAGGTGCACTGCTTGGCTCAGCTCCAGCACAAAGGTCTGCACTCTGTCATCTGGGGAAGCTTAACTTTGCTCGTCTTTGGTAGATAATTGTTACATTAGGTTCAGAGCAGAGAGTTGTCTCACCTTGTTATATTTTATTTAGCTACAGTTTATCAAATAATATATAATATATACGATTTTTTGCACAACCCTGAAACCACAAGGCCCAGAAAGCCCAGTTGATTCTGAGTTTGTATCAAGAATGCAAGACGGAAAGATCTAAGAGACTTTGAAACAGGGTTCATGGTTGGGGCACGGATGGCAGAAGCTTCCATAACAAAGACTGCTGAACTGTCAAGTGTTTCAACAGGAACAGTGCCTAAAATGACATCTGCATTTAGATCTATGGGGAAAGACAGCAGTGAATGGATTGGAAACTGTGGCCAGCAGTGCACATTTGAAAATGATGCTCATGCATTAGTGTGATATGTAAGGTAAAACAGAAGAGCAGCTCTTCCTCAGGTGACTGAGATTGCCACTGCAGGATGTGCTCAGTCTGTCGACGATTACATAGAGAGGGATATTATAGTGGAGCTGCAGTGCATAAATGCACCATTACAAAGATGAATGCACATTAAATCTTCAGAGTTCAGAGGTGCAAAAAGCATAGGCACTGGTCTACGGAGATGTGGAAAAAAGTCATGTGGTCAGATGAATCACCCTTCACTATATTCTCAAGTGAGTGCATGTGTGGAGAACAAGGTACAGGCGTAAAAGCTTGACCCTGACAGCGAGCAGATCCGGTGGCTCTGTTATGCTTTAGGGGGACTTTTGTTGGCATGGTTCATGTCCAGAAAATATTTACTTTTGAGAAGCGCGCAGTTGATAACTAATCAATGAATTAGCTAACTGTTGCAGCTATAGTGATGAAACCATTCTATCCTTATGAGAGTGGTCTCTTCCAAGATGACAATGTTCCCATCCACAGGACACAAGGAGTCACTGAATGGTTTTATGAGTATAAAAAATAATGTGAATCATGTAATATGGCCTTCGCAGTCGCTAGATCTAAATCTAACTGAACACCTATGGGAGATTTTGGACCAGATGATAGAGGGGAGGCACAGCTCAATATATCATGACAACTGTTTGTGATAAAAGCACCAAATTTGGCAGATGTGTTGACAGATACATGAGGAACAAATGTGGATATTGGGCCATCACAACTCACCCCGTTGAGCGGGGCAGCCATTTTCCAGCCGTTGGTCAAACGTTCCAAGTCCATTGGACCCACATGCAATAAAAGGTCTAATCTAGATCAGTATCCCTGAAAATCAACTAAAATACTCACAACTGATTTACCAAATAACTGGTCATGTCATTATAATTCAATTAGTCTAATACAGTGCTGAGAGGGAATATCTTTAGAAGAATGCTTCCATCCCTCCAAGGAGCTGTTAAAGCTGCTCTGATACTTAATGTTGATTTTTCCATCTGCCTTGTAACCTGCCTGTAGGTTAGTCAGTCTAACATTTCTGTGAAGTATGACTGAAAAGAGAGATAAATTCCTCTGAAGGTTCGTTTATACAGTGTGCCATTAGAGGGCAGAGTCAGACTGTGTTTGGATGAGAGCTGCTCTGAGTGTTTGTATCAAAGAGAGAGAGAGAGAGAGAGGGCAAGGGGGAGGAGGGGGAAGATTCAGCTCATTTCTGTCACTGTGAGCTCTTGTGCTCTGTGACACTAATGTATGCTTAAATATCAGAACTATACATATTTTCACAGCCAAACAGGTCCACAAAAGTAACTATGTAAAGCACATAACATTTCGGTTTTTGCTGTAACTAATGTAATATTGCATAAGTAGTGATAAGCTGGAGGTTAGAAAATCATTTCCCTTCTGAAAATTTGTTTGTTTTTAACTCTAGTGATCAGAAAAATAACTCTTTGTAATCATGTTTTTGATTTTTGCTGCTTCAGTTTCTTTCTTTCTTTCTTTCTTTCATATTCACATGGCAGCCATTTTTTTCTGACATCACACTCACGGTGGGAACCTCAAACATCTTACTGCTGTGTTCCAGGTTTTCAAGTCCTATTAAGGAATCTGACAAGTCGTTATCATTTCCTGGCTTCCCAACTGACCAGCAACCAAAAAGACAATGGATAGTGAAAATCTGGAAGTATATCCTGTGCGTTTTACTTTGAGGCTTAAATATATGTTCCCAAGATGTGTGTTTATATTTCAGAATTAATTTATGCCTTTCCTATTGTATTGGATAACACTTTCAAATGGTAATGGTTTCTATGAAGTGGTTAATGCTAATGTTAGCTGTTGTGTCATGGGTTACCAAATATGTTGTTTTAGTTTGAAATATGGCTCAGTGTCCCTCCAGCTTTTCACCATCTATTGTCTTTTCAGTTTGCTGATCAATCAGGATACAATTTGTCAGATACTTTTTCAATTTGCAACCTGAAACCAACTGACATTTGGGCATCCCACCCTGAGAGTGATGTCAGAGGAAAACCATGTGAATTCATCCAAATTGCTTTAGGAACAATTTAATACTTCTTGTTCTCAAAAAGGGAATTTTCTTTTCACTCACTACCCTTCAGGAATGTCAGCGCACAAGGTCAGCTGCAGCACAGCACTGGTCAAGGACACCGAGGCAGGGTGAACGTTGTCCATCAAGCCGTCCTGGTTTGACCACGAGGACGCCTCCGGCTCCACAGATCTTCAGCAATAAAAGACCTTAAAGACCGTGCGAGCTTCTCCATCATCAGTGTCATCATCATTGATTATCATCATCATCAACATTCACGCTGTCTCCCAGCAGCAGTGGCTGGCTGTCAAAACATCAAAGTTTGCTTCAGCAGCCTGTAATTGCTCTCCTTCCTTCCTTCCTTCCTTCCTCCTCTCGCTGTTTCCTCTTCCTCTATCTCCTCAAACTGCTTTCTTCATCTCCTCCTCCTCGTTGTCCTCCCTTCCTTCTCCTCCTCCTCCTGCTCTCCCTCCAGAAATGTCACTCGCAATCTTCAAGTGAGGAGGGGAATTTCATCATCATCATCATCAACACTGTAATCGTTGCCATCACGGCCGTAGTATTTACTTCTCTCCCTCCAGCAAGACCCGTACATCAAACACTCAGCAAGTTCATTACAGTGGGCACTCCATTATATCTCTAACAGTAAATCATGCAGTCGACCATACATAACGACATTTGGCTGTACATCAAAGTTAATGATGGCTGGTGGGATAGAATGTTACTGGCTGTACGTCATGTCACACGTAAGCATGTGCACACACGTAGTGCTCGTGCACACACATGCACACAGTAGATCATGTTGTTGTGAACAGATCGGAGGTTTTCTGTAAAGGTCAATGTTTCAGGAGCTGCCATAAAGCATTTTTACAACCTTCAGTTTGACACACATAAACACACATACAGCCTGAGAAGATAGGAAAACTGCGTGGCAGCTTAAACGCGCTGGAAATAGCTCTCCTGTATACCAACAGTAATCACTGAGGGGCTGCTGTTGCATTGTTTTTTTGATTTAGTTGTGGGTTTGTGCCTACAGTTTGAATGACGCCAAGAACAGAGGTCATTATAGACCCGAGAACGTTTTTAAAATTAGCATTGTCAGTCAGCTGTGGCAGAATATCTTTGTTGTGGAAAGTTTGTCACGGTAATTACTTTTCACTGCCATTTAAATTCATTGACAATGTCAAGCCTGGAATATGTTTGTTGTGCTCACTTTACTTGAAGTTTGAATTATTAAAAACATTCTGATACCAACCATTTAAATGTCAAAGACACACACGCACACATACCACCATAGTTCACCATAGATCAATTGTGCTGTTTCTGACTGACAGAAATTAAATGTTTCTTTTTGCCTTGTCTACTCTGATTACTTCATCTGAACTGCTGTGTCACACATTTCTGCATTAAAATGACTAAAAACACTAATATATTTTAAATAATTTGTTGACTGTAATTTCAATGTAACAGTGCCTACTAGCTCCTAGTTAGTCACTATAACTTTCTGGGGAAAAAAAAGTGAGGAAGTAGCCAACATGACTAAATGCAACATGAATAAAAATTTGATCCTAAGCCATGAGCAAGATTTCTGCATCAGATAGATTTTTTTTTTCAGCAATAGTGGTTGTTTAACAATGAAGACAACTCCCATAATCCCTACTTCAGAATGTTTTGTTTGAGATCAGAGCTACTGACACATCAAGTCAGGAACACAGCCTCTGATTGGTCAACACTCAACCCATGACATCATGGGATTGTCAGTCGATGGCTAACAACAACAACAGCAAGTGCTGTCAACACAGAAAAATGGATAAATAACCACAGAAGGGTGTTGGATTTATCATTATGGATTCATTTGACAAAGACATGCAGTTCAAGATTGAATTAAAAGCTTCTGAAAGGGATCCATTCACCCTGGAGCTGAAATCGTAAAGGTGCAACACTAGCATTAGCTTAACATTAGCCCTTCCTGCTATCTTACTTCAGGGCTCAGGTCCTTGCCTTTTTCAGCAGTTGGGAAACAACAGACAAGACTTTTCTTGGTCTTGAGAAGCTGCATCATTAATTAACTGACACGCTGTAAACTTACACTGTATGTTTACTGTCAGGTTGACAGCTTACTGCTGAGTTTAAGTTTCTGCTCCACAAGTTGCACCGTCACTCAGTCTGCTGCTCGCACTCTCCCTCACTTGCACACCACACACACATTATACGCTGCCCTATTCCTTAAAGAGCTAGTCTCATAACAGTATCCTTCAATAAAGTCCAATTAAGATATAATTATTTGTCCAGTCGTGGTAAACTGCCATACCACAGAAATATGCTACTTTCTCACCACAGTCAGAAAAATCCATACTGTCACAGTCAGAATCTACACCAGCCTATGATAAACCGCTAAAAGAAAGTTTAACATTTTGGGGAAATGCTTACTGACCTCTGTTTTTGATGTTAAATGAGAAGATTTGAGTCGACACTCATGTCTGTGTTTTAAGTGAGAATCTGGGTGTCAAACAATTAGCCTAGCTTAGCATAAAGACTGGTAGCAGGGGGAACAGCTAGCCTGGCTCTGTTCAAAGAAAAAAAAATTATACCAACATCTCTAAAACCCAGCAATTACCATCAAAAACATGTATGCTAGGTCAATTCTCCAGTTAGTTCCCCTGACCAAGGTGCTGGCTCAGAACTGGAGCTGGTCCCCTGTTACTGTACCATAACTGCCCACTGCTCCTTATAGGATGAGCTGACAGCATAAGTATACTCTGTAAGGCTGTTTAATCACTACGTAACACAACAGCAACCACCAAGCAAGCAAACCATACACTGAAAATGGCCAGTTAACCTAACGTACAAAAGTAAACAAGCTAGTAGCTGTTACCTTTTCCTTTGCAGGGATTTAGCCATTTTAATATCAGGGCTCACCTCCCTCTGTGCAAGTTTTCCACCAAAACAAGTTTACCCCGACACTATTTTGCAGGGTTGCCATTGCCGCATTCTGGGCCTAATGCTGCCCAAGACACATTTGATTGGTTTAAATAAATACAAAAAAGCCTATAGCAGCATGATAATATGCGGAGCCAGACTTTTCTCCAGCACTCCAGATCTGTGGAGGTCTTGCAAGACCTATGTGTTTACTGACCATAGGCAACCTGTCCTGCGCTGCTGTCCGCTCCTGCTACACAAAAGTCCATGGCAGTTGGATAAACTATTGTTCTTCAAGAGACAGAAGGCAATTGAAAGTTTGTTTGGATTTTAAAACTTAAAATACATCACAGTGAGCTTTAGAGAGAGCCAAGCTAACTGTTTTCAGTTTGAGCTACAGTAGGTTAATTGTTGGATTTACCTCCAGACATAACAACACACACCTCAGCTATCTTTCCAAAAAAGGACAAGTGTATTTCCCAAAATGATGGACTACAGCTATAATGTATCCTGTTGCTTTAATGCTCACTTATTATCTGTAGTTACCATAGACCTGATTTTGACAGAAATTAATTGTACGCTCACATACCTGAAGAATAAGATTTTTTTTTTTTGTTTCAATAACTGAAAATACTAAAATTGTGAAATATCCAGTTAAACTTACCTAGCAACGTCTCCTCCTCGAGTGCACATCCTGTGCCTAATTTATCCCCGGGACTGTCACTGTGAGAGGATGCACGAGATAATTGGAGACCTACAAACACAGTAGCTGTTGTCAGCTGTGGAAGTGTGGGAAGAAAAGAAAAAGAAAATCTATTTATAAACATGAAAATGAGGGCAGAGCCTCTGTGGCCATTCAGTGGCCATATTACTGCTCTGTTCGGCTGAGGTTTTGTTAAAACCGCAACTGACCTCTGTGGTAAAGCCATCACATGACATTACAATCTACAGTCCAACGTAGCGTGCACTCTTTGCCCTCTTATGCCTTTTATTATTTCCTCAAAATTAAAGCTAACGTTGTCTGCAGTGGGTTGAAATGCTCGGGGCTACATGACCAGGGAAATAAATAAAGAAAATACACAGCGCAATGTTGAAAAGTTGATGCATTAAGGAGGGGCTTCACAGAGGAAGGATTTCTGCAGAAGTCCACTACTCTTCTGACTTTCCTGCCCAACGAGTCCAAGAAGAGGACCAGTATTGCTCCATCAGTTGTAAACAACCCCAATTCCAAAACAGCTGGGGCACTGTGTAAAATGTAAATAAAAACAATGCAATGATTTGCAAAAACTTTTCAACTTGTATTTGATTGATACAGTACAAAGACAAAATATTAAATGTTCAAACTCTAGAATTTGAAGCCTGCAAATTGTTCCACAAAAGTTGGGACAGGAGCAATAAAAGACTGGGGAAGTTCAAAAAAACACCTGTTTGGAACATTTCACAAGCATTGCGATGGATGATGGCATCATCCATCAGCCCAACTCTACCATCTACAATCCATAATATCATTAAAAGATTCCGAGAATTGGAGAAATCTCTGCACGTGAGGGGAAAATGCCAAAAACCAACAATGATTGCCCGTGACCTTTGACACCTCACATGGCACTGCATTAAAAACTCAAGGATACTAGCCATATATAAACACCATCCAGAAATGCTGTCAACTTCTTGTCTGAGATGTACTGATGGGGAGTGGAAAAGTGTGCTGTAGGGTGAAGAGTCCACATTTCAAATTGATTTCAGAAAATCATGGACGTCATGTCCTCCAGGCTAAAGAAGAAAAGGATCATCCAGATTGTTACCAGCACTGACTTCAAAAGCATCTGTGATGATATGGGGGTGTTAGTGCCCGTGGCATCAAGGGCAACTGTCACACCTGTGAGGGCCCCATTAATGCTGAAAGGTAAATGCAGGATTTTGAGCAACATACTATGTTGCCATCCAGATGACATCATTTTCAGAGACGTCCCTGCTTATTTGAGCAAGACAATGTCAAGACATATTCTGCACGTGTTACAGGTAGTAGACCCGACCCTGACTGACTGTCCCTGCAGTTCAGACCTGTTTCTCAGTGAAAATGGTGGTGCATTATGAAGTACAAAATATTTCAACAGAGACCGCAGACCGTCGAGCACCTGACGTCAAGCAAGAATGGGACAGAATTTCACTTTCAGTTCCTAAACATATACTGAGTGTTGTGATGATGCATCAGAGGTAAACTTGCCCCTATCCCAGCTTTTTCGGAACATGCTGCAGGCGTCAAATCCTAAATGAGTTAATCATTTTTAACATTAACTATCTTGTCTAGTCTTTCTTGTCTTCAATTGAATATGGGTCAACAAGCTTTTGCAAATCACTACATTCCGTTTTTATTAGGATTTTACACAATGGCTCAACTTTTTTTTGGAATCGGGGTTGTATTTTCCCATCTGTGTTTATTTTTCTGCTTAATCTATCTTCTTATCAAAGGTGCTCTCACCTACCACAATAGATTGCTGTAGCAGAGCAGCAATTACACACACATTACAACTCTATTACATTAGGAAGCACAGAAAATGTGTGTGATGGAGAGGGAGCGTGAGTCTGTGTCAGGCTTGTCAATGAATGAGGCTTTTAGAAAGCGGGACGGAGGTGTTTATGCTGCTGTTAGTGCCAATTGGATTCGTGTGTGTGTGTGTATGTGTGCATGCAGTCTTTATGTGTAAGGAAACAGTGCAGAGAGGATAATACATTTGCATGTGCAGCTGCATGCTTATTTATATCATGAATATCAGCGCAGCCGAGGCAGATTTTTGTGTGTACGTATTAGTTTGTGAGATTATGTGTGTGCGCGTTTCCAGCAGCAGTGGGCCAAATCGTTACCGTGTGAGATAGGCTCCAGGGGATGAAATGTTGTCTCTGCTGGGGAACTTTCACTATGCACACACACAACACAAACACACGCAAACACGTACACTAACTCTAACTGGCTCTAAGCCTTTCTCAATCTCTGCATGTCTGTACAGTGCCCTTGTATCTAAATGTAGATCTCGTCCTGATCCCCAAGACCTGCAGGGGAGTTGTAATGCACCAGACCATGTTGTGTTTTTTGTGTATTTGTGTGTATAGTGTGGTGCTGTGTCTGTGGTTTAAGTATGTGTCATGTTGTGTACCATATGGTCAAAATTACCCCACACAGGGGACAGAGCTTGAGGCAGGGAACAGGGAATTTGGACCAGCATGTCTGCACAGATAGGTATACTGTGCACACATAATCAAACCACACAACTTAAACAACATGCACAAGTTCACCCACACTGTAAAAATTAACTATTTGTTTCAACGTAAAAAAAAGTTAGTGTCTGGGCGGCCTGAAAAGTTAAAGTTGACTGAATTTTGAAAGACAAGTTGAGGTATTTTTTTAATTATGAAATTGCTGAGTAAACTTGAAGTGAAAGTGAATAAGCATCAATACTAATCTAGGGAAGGAAGTTGCCTTGAAAATTTTTTCAACTTTTTTTTTTTACAGTGTAGTCAATATGTGTTGATCCAGCCATACTTGAGACAACATGTTCATTAAGCTTAAAACATTAAGTTGAACCAATAACTTTTCAGTCAGACTGATGAATGTTATAAACAATTGATTTCCTTTTACATTTTCTCAGTTAGAAAAGACAGTTCTTCATTTCACACAAAGCTGGAGCAATTTTGTTCCAGCACAAAGACAAAATGTGAAACTGACTGAATTCGATATTAACCTTCATTACGATTCCCGATGTTTTCATTATAACAACCATGACTTATTTTAACGTGTTAGAGATACACAGCAAGTTTTCATCATACATGTTTTCTTCAAACTATAAAAAAAGAAGGGTCTCAGAGGGGTTTTAACTCTTAAACAATGTATGCTAGGAAGTCTGCTAATATGCTGATCCTGTTTCTTTAGAAACACAATTTGATGAGTTGACTGAAGTCTACTGTACATTCATTCAACTCATCATTTTGAGTCAAAAAACTTAAAGTTTGAGTAAAAGTTATTTTCTGAACCTCTCAGAAGTTCTGAAGGGTTCTGAAAATAAACAGTGACACTAGAAATTTTAAGTTTAATTAACCTCAATCATACAGTACAAGGAAGAGACTAAATCCACATTAAAAAATACAGCTGCACTGTTCTGTTACATGGAGTTTTAACGTGGCTTTAAAATTTCCAAGGGGACTAAATTAATAAGATGTAGTGTACTCTGCAGATTATTCCACTTCAGGGGACCTAAATAGAAGAAGGCTTTCTTCTCCAGTTCAGCGGAAACCCCTGGAATCTGGTAAGAAAGCCACCTGAAGGAATGAAGCTTAAGACTACTGGAGGTCTGTGTCACAATGAAACATAGATACATCTAGTACAAGACAGCAAACTCATATATTATTAAAACATTACAGTATATACAGTGTATACAACAACAGTGTTCCCAAGAAGCAAATTCAGATGCAGGTGCAGTGATTAGAGTACTATCCTTTGTAAAGAGTTATTAAAGGTGGGTAACTGAATACAGGTGTGGAGTTTTAGCTTCTTTTGCAACAAGAAAATATTAGTTGATTCCACTAAATTCCTTTTTTTTTCTTTTTTTTACTGTGCACGCCCCCACGCACAGTTTTTCACTTACACAGATGTACCTAATAAGGCAAATAAACACTTTTAGTCATTACTACATCAAGCACACACATACACACAAATACACTTGTGTAAATTCTAAATCACAAACTGTAACACTACCCCCCTGCAAGCTTCTCTTTGGTGGCAGGAAGTGTTTAGCGAGGTGGGGTCTGATGAAAGAACAGATAGCTAAATAACCAGGCTAATGGGACAATTGTAGCCAGTCTCTCACACTCACACACACACACACACACGCAGGGACTGTACTTAATTCTCCTCCTGTCCTTATGCCACTGTAACTGACAGAATTTGGCTCCAAGACTCTCATCTGTTTTTCAGTTCAGCACTCGAGAGCAGCAGCTCTCAGGCTTTTTTGTTGCCGAGGCACGCTTTGATTCAGGGGCAAAAAAAAGAACAACTGCAGCAAAATGCTAAATTACTCCCGGTTAGTGGGACGCGTCAGAGCGGTGAGTGTAATTTAGCAGAATTACAGGTTTTCAAAGAGAGACCCACTCCAGCATCTGACACCTCGACCTACATACACAAACACACACACTGCAAGAGTCTATTTGAACTGTGCAGATGTCACAGTGATGTCAGTCAACATGTAGGATATGAGAGGCTTCCTGAACAGCACATGCATGGCCTGCATATGTTCACTTATCTTACTTAGTGGTTACAAAACCACTAAGTAGGACGCAGCAGTTCTCAGGGTTTGTATTTTATTGTTCTAGACTTTCTTTGAGGAGGCAAGCCCTTCAGTTTAGTCTGACATAAATTAGGTCAAAAAATACCACATGGCTGGTGGAACTCTCAGGATCACTGAGTGCGATCATCCTCTGTTTTTTAGGCACAAGTTTTGACATGAAAACCAAACCCCCTGTTTTTTTTTTTTTTTGTTGTTTTTTGTTTTTTTTTTAACACTAAGTAGCAATAATCACTATTGTTTGTTGGATCTGAGCTAAATCCACGTGATTTTCCATGTTTAAACTCGGAAAATGTGGCACAGCAAGGAAGGGAGAAGAACAAAATTCCTGACCAACTGCGTCACCTTGGCAATTCCACCTCAGGAAAAACATAAAGTAATACTTGGAAAGGTGTGACACTAATTATTATTATTAAGGGAACTCGGTTAACACTTAAGGCACATAACCTCACTTAAGGAAGACAGTAGATCTAATTATAGAAATTAAACAAAGAGGAGGAACTGGAAGTAGCTGCAGGAGGAAAAAAGCAAACCGATTATCATTTCAAAGTAATTTAATCTAAGAATCTATTAGTTGGTTCCTGAGCAATGCCTTCTTTCTATACCAATTTTATAAAATCCATTTCAAGAAAAAAGAAAATTACATTACACATTACAGTACAGTTACCTACTTCAAATGAGGAAACGGTTCAAATGCCTGGAGCATCTGGACAAACTGTTTTTACTCTGCTCACTTAGCTCACCATGATAACTGGACTAAAATGAAGAAGAAAAAAAAAAACCGATCTAATATTTATACAGTGGTGTGTCCCAAATCGCGTACTTCCCTCAGTGCACTGCAAAGCAGTGTACTGAGTTGCACAGTACGCAATTTTCGACAGGTTAGTACTGTCTCAAATCAAACACTGCTGTTGCGCACTTACCAGAAATGATGCAATAGCTTCTTCTTCTTCTACCTTTTAAAGTCTGATTTCAACTCGCCGTTTTAGCTCTGTCGCCGACACTTACATTTGTTTTTACATTTTTCTTATCAAAGTGAGCGTGTTTTGTTGATATTTTTTTTGTGTGTACGATGAGTGTCTATTCAAGATATTTACGCCGGTATCAACTCCGTAGACCTCTCATCCTCATCCTCCTTGCTGAAATGTACATATATATATATATATATAATATATATTTTTAACCTAATAAGCTATGCTTCAGTTAAACCATACGTTTTTAAATGTATTGTAACGTTATATTGTCTCTAAGGACTTTGGTTTTGCTAAATATAATCGTATAATAGTAGTAACGTACTTCCCCTACGTCACTAAGATGGCAGCCTTGATGTGGAAAGTGTCCAGCGATCCACACTCAATTTTCCGGCCGTTTGAGTGCGCCAATGCAGTGCGCATAGTGCACTAGATTTTCGCACACTGCTCAGTGTGCACGCACTTACGTACTCAAAATATTAAGTGTAAGTGCAGAAGTACGCGATTTGGGACACACCACAGGATTAAACTGTACAAAAATACAATTAATGGAATATTGATAGCACACAGTAGACTGCCTAAGCCGAAGAAGAAGAAGGAAACGACTGTGTGTGTGATGTTTGTGTTAGTGGGAAATAGTGTCAAAGTAAGGCCGGAGATACGTGAGCAGTTTAACGGCATGTTTGCGGTCACATATGTGTAAAAGCCCTGAAAAGGGGAGTAATGAGTGAATGATGCAGACACAAACTCTCCTCAGGCCATGAGTGTAGTGACTGATTTCGAAATAATAACAGGTATCAGTACAGTATCACAATATATACCATTGTCATACTGCATATAGGGATGCTCCTGGCGACTAATTTCCCTGTTGATTAAATGCAAAATGTAATTTAGACTAGTCGACTAATCTAACACTGAGAAAACAGTAAGAAAGCAGTTAAAATTGAGCAGAATTTGTTCATTTATAATGTTAAACACAGTCCAAAAAAATACTGTGCATATTAAGAGCCATTTGAAGCCATTAATCACAGTCAACAATCGCCAAATCGCACTTTAAATGCCGCTGAAATGTGTGCTATGCACGCTAAATGTGCAATACAAACCGTACACATTAACTTACAAAACATTACAACAACTCACTAAATGCTCCAACTTTAGACCGGGTAAAGAACCCGCAGCCGTTAGCTGCCAGTCTGCAACACAGTGTGGCTAACATTAGCAGTGCTAGCAGCAGCAGCAGAAGCAGCAGTTCCGCTTGCAGGTTTATGTCCGTATCTGTGCTTAATGTTGTCACATGTTGCTCCAGTAGAGTGATTATATATCAACTTATTATGTTACAGTCTACATTCGACATTATTTCCATTGCTAGATTAAAACACTGCCAAACCGCGCTGGTTTTACGAGCTGTCATCTGTCCGACTTGTGTTAGCATTTTCAACTCTGGATGGCAAGGTGAATAAAGCATAATAAACCTCAGTAATGACTTCAGTTAAACATATAATACACAAAATATACTCAGCTTAGTCAAATGATATACTGCAGCTTTAAACCATGCTCTAACAGCTGTCACAAACCGGGCTAGTTAGTGGCAAAAAGGGCAATAATACCTGACTGCAGCCCGCGCTGCCCCCGAAGCCGCAGCAAACCACGCCCCTTACACACCACGCCCCCCCAAACCACGCCTGCTGTTGGTACGGTGGCGTGCAGGCAAGCAATAAACCAGGAAGAAGAAGAAAAAGAGGAAGGCAATATGGGCAATTAGGAAGACGAAGAAGGCACAATTCATCAGTTAATGTAGGCAAGACGCGAGGTCAATGCCAGTTCAGGTGAGACACATTTATATTATTTCTAAATTAACACTTAATGTCAATAAATTAACACTTAATGTCATTTTAACTGTACATTCGCCAACCGACTGCAGATGCCAGCAGCAACTAGGTCGTTTACATTTTGGGAAGATATTGACATTTAATTCAACGTTAACGTTTTAGACATCTTTTGCTTGGCAGAAAGAGCATTAATTACTTTTTTTCAAATAAAAAACTATTTCTTCAAACTCAATACACTGAAAATGTCCGCGAGTAAACCCATTTTGTGTCGTCTTTTACATGTGTTAGGCTATATGAAAATCAGAGTAATGAGTGAGCAAGGGATGATAACAGAAGCAGTGGGGGAACACGGCACGTAGACTCAGAATATTTTTATTTTCATTTAACTCAACATATCAAACTTTTTTTTTTCTTTAGCAAAAATATATTCAAAAAATAGTTTCTGTGTGCTAATACCTATATGTACTGTTTGTACATTGTTTATGACAACCTCTCAGTGTGAATTTCCTGTTACTAATTGCTATTTTCTTCCATTTTGTCTCATCAGTGAGAAACAGCTGTTGGCTCATTACACGGCAAAAAACATGAGCAAGGAGGCACAAAAGAAAATAAAAAACTATGCTGAAAAACTACAAAGAGCTCTGGAGTCCGAGGACTTTTTGAAGAGGCTGTAGCTGGCTGGACATTAAATGCACCTGTGTAACCCTGTGTGGTACTTGTGGCAATAAAACAATAAAAGCTGTTGCTGGCTGTTTCATTTGTCAGATTTTTTTCTAAAATAAAACTTTTAAACTTTTGGCGTTTTTAAGGTACATATTTTAAAGATTGGTGTATGGTCATTTATTTTACTAGTCTTGTGAATTATATACTTAATTCAAAAATATTGTAGCCTACTTAGTTCTAAATAAATACATTTTATTTGTGTCAAAGGGCCATCGATCTTTTCTGTTAACCCATAAGAAATCATCACCTTTGAGTGATATTTATGGCATGTGATGTAGTAGGCCAAGCTGTGACACTGTGGCTCTTAGAAAAACGGCCGGTGTAAACAACCTATTTTAATTGAAATAACCGCTACTAATTATTATTTATTATTGTAAATATTAATTTTAATTCAAAATAACCTTGTGTACATTAGTCAAAAAAAAGAAAAGATGCATGCACCAGATTTAGCAGAAAGCTAATTTTCATTTGCAGTCCTATTTAATTACATTACTTTCTGTTTTTTTTTTTTTTTTTTTTAAATCAATTTATTGTTTCAAGCGCATTGTTTGCATTGGAAGGCATTTAATGTTGTGAATCAACCGTTAAAGTTGTTAAAATTGTTGCTTTATTTCCCTTCTGTTTACTTTCGACATGCTGTGGAACTCCACAGCCACCGTAGCGTCATGTGGGCGTGGTTTGTAGGGGCGTGGTTTGTAGGAGGCGTGGCTTGGCTCCGGGCTGCAGAGTCCACACATGATGTACCAAACAAAAATGTAATGTATTAGTAGATCATAGAAATGTAAATTAACTCAAGTAAACCATGGAAGTTGAAATTTAATCCAGCATTTAAGCAGGGCTAACACACAACAACGGTACATTTTCCCGCGGATACGGACCACCATGTAGACAACAGTGCAGTGCAGCTAGCATCGCCACAGATTAGCACACGTGGCTACTCGCTGTCAGCCAATTACCTAATTACTCACAATGCACGGACATACTGCGACACAAACACTCTCCCGAGCATGTCTACACGTTCAACTAACACTCAAGTAAACGACAAATCTTATCATGAGGGACACGTACCTGAAAAGGGGAGTAATGAGTGAACGATGCGCGGACACAAACTTTCCTCAGGTCGTGAGTGTAACGACTGAGAGAGCACGTGACGGCACCGCAAGGTAGCTCAACAGCATCACGCTCCCCCTGCTGTCTCCCTCTGGTAACTACAACTACTGCTGGCATTGCTGGAGTCAGAATGGCACAAAATGCTGTACTGAAACTGTCATAACAGGAGTAAATATTTTTAACCTTAAACTATGATATAAAATGGAGATGCTTATACTATTTCAGAGAATGAAAAAATACTCCATATGAGGCCAGTGATGTTAATCTATTGCTGGATATTCAATCCATCACGTATGCATGGCATTAATTTCTGAGGACACACAAAACCATCGCTCCAGATGGACGCAGGATACTCTGTGCTAAAGAGCAGCTAGAACAGGTCTGAGCGCCAACCTCAGGTGTTTTGCTTCTTTTACCTGTTGACCTGTAAGCAACACTGTGTCAGCCATCAGAAATGCTTCCTGCCTCTGCAACAGGTTATTAGAGGTTCACAGAGATGTCATTTTCTGTATATGTGTCTGTATCTCTTCAGCCAATAAAATTATCTGTCACGAAATGACGTTACTTCAGGAAATTTCCTATTTTATGGCCTAATATTCATTGCAGTGCAACTACCTTAAAACCATCACAGAGATTTAATATTGGTAATACTGTACTTTTCATCTCTCTCTCTTTATTCTAAATTAAACTAAGTTTTATAAACTGAACCCCACTACCACCGCCCCTTTAACTGGGGGATATTGAGCGAAAAGAAAGTGAAAAAATATGTTTTATACATCAAAAGATTTTGTTTTGCCTTGGAAATAGGAATCTTTTAAAGTAAAGATATAAAAGATATCTTTCAGTTGAGGGGAAAAATCTTAAATTGCAATGTTGGTTTGTCCATGTCTCTTGATATGTTAATCTTACTGCAGTTCACAGTAGATATGATAGATAGATAGATAGATAGATAGATAGATAGAAATAGTAAAGATAGATAGACAGATAGACAGGAGGGCTAATGATATATGTGGATTAAAACAAAACCGTGCACATTCAGGATGATAAAATATCAATATGGTGTTGATGATTATGCTGTATGTAATTTATCCAAAAAGAAAAGATCCGGTTAGTATTTTGCCCTTTACAGCTGAAACTGGATGATATGTCGGTCTAGAAGAAGTAAAAGCACATTTGTTCAGTGTGCGGTTTGGCAGATACTGTGCAATGCTCTGTTCAGAAATACAACATCATGTATTGATCTCATGCATATGGATGATGCACAAAGATGGAGTTGGCTGTTCACATGTAAAACCTTTAGATTAGTTAGTTGCCTGGAGAAAGTCTGGCAGATGAGGAAAAAGCTCTTTGTCATGATTAATTGTAAGTTTGTAATAGCTCTTTTGAGTGAACAGTTTATTTGACATTTTTATTTTAAAGTTGTTGGTTTTTTTTTTCCTTCTTTGTCTGAGAGTGGTGCTTTGTAATTAAGTGGTTTGTTTTGTTTACTTTTTTGCTCCTGCTATGTATTACCAGAAGATGTGTGTTTTGGTGCTGTCCTGGTGGCCAGACATTTGGCAACTAACAACTAATTAACTTATTCAATTGTTATCCTAAAAGCCCACTGTTCCAAAAATACACACTCTGATGTTGGAGTTCAGTAACTGCCTGCCACACTTCACTAACATATTGCTCAATTTAACTGTTATAAACTTCTTCTACAAGATTATTAATGATTTCTTACATTCGGCAAACATTTGGCATTAATTTTAACCCTAATTACTGTGAAACATGCAAACATTAACAGTTATTCCGGCCCAGAATGGCAGTTTCAAAGGAGAACACGCTAGCTGTAGTGTTGTCAGAGAAGCTGCTATTTCAACCTAGCATGTTTCCTTTATCTCTTATGACATATCATGGTCATATTATGATTTAGTACGTTAAAAATATTACAGATTTCTCCTTTAATATTGCTACAACAAAGGGAACAGCCGCACAATTCAACACAATAGGAAATTAAAAAACAGAAAACACATTGCTCATAGCAAAAGCGCCAAATTCCTCACCAGATGTTTGAAATATAGGCCTTCTGTGCCAACAATATGTTAATACAACTGAAACCAATTGGAAGCAATAGCAGATATTCCCTCAATAACTCATCATGACAGGGTCTAGGCTGGTGAAGAGCGAGGGATAAGACACAGAGCGGGAATGAATAATGGAGAAATGGTGCGATGGTCAGTGAAGGAGGGAGGGGGGGACGTGTGATGGAACGAATGATAGTGGGAACAGAGGACAGAGAGTGGAGGCATAGCAATAGGAGAAGTGCGTGAGGTGTGACCAACATGATACAGACTGGCTGATGACAAATTGAACCAAAACTGTCTCTTTTTTTTAACCTCATAGGGGGGTTACAGGAGAGAAAGAGAGCAGGATTATTCATGAAGAAGGAGAGCAGCTTTCTGCCATGGCCTTTCATGTAAGTGAAAGATTGACGGGAAGATGAACAGGTGGAGGAAGCGAGAAAAACACTTGTACGGTAATGACTGGGGAGGTAAATAGGAGGAGACAAGCTGAAGTACGGAGGAGAGAAGGGAAATAATTGCAAGAGGCTGATCCGAATCTTAAGGGTCTCACTCCTGGGGTAGAGGATGAAAAGTCAAAATGAAAAAGTACCATTGCAGCAGGGAGGGGGGATGTTTTGGATCCAAATGCAGAGAGATTTTTTTTTTTTTTTTGTGATCCTGTCCCACTAAAGGGAGGGAAGGCAGAAAGAGATCCCACAGCTAAAATAAAAACAACAGAAAGATACAGAAAAAAAGTATATGAACACCTCTGGTTTACAAACTCAACTACTGTATGTGTTTGCTTATAATTCTATTTCAGAGGATGCACAGATTCTGGAGGAGCAATACGATGATTTTTGAATCCATAAAATCATTTTTCTGTGTCAAATGATCTTTTTTTTGGTAGGTAACCCTGCAATAAGCAGGATAACCTCATAGCAGGGTTACAGGAGAGCTTTGTACATGATCTCTTACATATAATTGATAACTTAAGTTACTAGTGACTTTGCAGATTCAGATTAATAAAACAAAATAGAGTACAGCGGCAGTGAGACTTTTAACTACATGTATCACTGCTTTACAGGTGTTGTAATAACTTTACAATGACTAACAGGGAGAGACAGGACCAGAAGGAGACATCTTGTGCGGTGATGATTCAGGGCTTATTTACTGTGGGATCACTGTCACGCACTCTTTAATCTGACAAAGTACACAAAGTAAGATACAAGAACAGCAGTTTTAACAGCTTTTGACCTTGTAATCTGGGAAAATGCGCATACCTGTTACCATGGTTTAGAAACGATTTGCATGAATATATTGCATGGCTTATAAATATCAGTTATTAAGTTTGCTTCCTGAACAGATTTCAGGATCAGCAGAGGGATTTATTTATAGTTTGGCTTGTGAAATCATGCTTATATCACATACCTGCTGTCATAAAATCCTCGGGTTGGTTTGTTTGCTTTTAGACGATGAACAAACTGAATCAGGGTTTGTTTGGAAGTGGTCCGAGACCACCCTTTTTAAGCAGTCTCTGTGTGGTTGTTTGGCCCACAAAATTATAAACATCGACATTCAGTCTGCTATGAGTACTGAGCTGAATACAGTCTTGATGCAGCTTTATGGATCCACCTGGAGAAGTAAAGGAGAGCTCTACTGCGGTATCGTGCCAGCCTACACAGAATAGCTAGCGATCTAACGCTAGTGTGTAGTAAATTGTTTGTGTTGCTTGGCAACAGTGCAGTCCCAGTCCATTTGTAGAACTTTTCATGTTGGCGTAACCAAATGAATTATTAAATAAACAAACAAATCATCATCTGTTGTCACTTGTGACTGTTAACTAACAAATGGTGCTTGTAGAACTGTTGTATCAAAGTATGGCTGTGATTGTCTTCAGCACTCGGCCTGCAGCCTAGTGTGTACAACCGAATCACAGCTGTGCTGATATATGGTACAAAAGCATTCCCTCTTGTGTGATATTGATTTATTAAGATAAGGCAAGATTACCCAGCAGTATATAAAATTATCTCCACCTTTACCAGCTGAAAACATTAAAGTAATGTACACATTAATTCATCAATAACTAGAAGAGTGCAGTCAGCAGAGTGCTGATTCCTGCCCGGCAACAGATGGTGAAGCACCTACTGCAATGCCACTACAACTGCCAGATGCAACTAGCAGCAGTTCCGCCAACATTAACATGACCTCCTGTACGACTTCCCTAACTGAAACAAGATTTCAAACCGTGTTGGGTCATTAAAAAAAAGCTTTTCCAAAAATTGTGAATCACAAAGGTCCTTCCACATGTAATCATGAATGTGCACAAAAACATTAGGCTGATCTGTCCAGGAGTGTTTGAGATTAGCTTCGAACAAGATGCAGGTTTGTTGATCACACACGCACACGTTCACACACCCACGCACACACGGAAGTGATTGCATGATCCGCTGGCAGGGGTAGAAATTATAATCCAATAACACAGTGGTTCCCACAGTTTTTCTGGCATGCTTCCCCTTCAGAAGGATTCAAGCTGAACTTTAGTAAAACAAAGGTTACCATGATAACATCAGGAAACTCTTGTTTGTTTATTTCACTGACACAAATCATATTCACTTCACTTTGTTTCACTCTATTTTTCTCCCCTGGTTATCCACGCCTACCCTACAGTGACTCTGCGCCCCGCCAGGGGAGCCCGCCCCTCAGTTTGGGAACCACAGCAATAACATTATACAATACATCATTCTAAAATGGCCTTCTGCATAATGAATAGTTACTTTTAGTATTGCTGTAGTGTTGCTACATTTAAGTAAATAAAAGATCTGGGTTTGTCTCCCACCACTGATTTGGTCTGAGCCTTTTATTTTCAACAAAGGGAAATCTTAATGGTGCTGCATTCAGTAAAATACTTCAGACAATAGCTGTCAATTGGAGCAACTTTGTGGCAATAGTTTGAGGAAGACAGTGTGTGTTTCAATATTACAATGGCCATGTGCACACAGGGAGATATATGAAGAAGTGTTTTTTAAAATTTTGGTGTGGAGGACCTTGTCTGGCTCGACCTCACTTCTGCTCTCGTGGGTGAACGGGAACAAATTTCTGCAGCCAGATTCAAGGGTGTAATGTTTGGGTGTCCATGTAGTGTAGACGTGTGGGTCATTCTGTCTGCAGGAAATAAAAGCAGTGAGAGAAGGGATAGATAGATATTTGGAGAGGGACATCTCATCTTGAAGGAGAAAGAGAGATGACACGAGAGATTGAAGGAATAAGAAGGAGAGGCAGCGTTCTTGAGAGATGACTGAAGACTGATAGAAGTATTTGTCATCAGCGCAGAGACGAGAAGAGGAGAGTAAGACGAACCAAGGGATGAGACAGAGAGAGACAGAGCGAAGGAGGGAGGAGAGGGGACGTGAAGAGAGATGGAGAGGGGTTCAGAGGGCATAATAATGACAAAATGACAAGAGGATGATCGAAGCATGGGTCATGTTTACCCACAGGAGAGGCAGAGTGAGAAAGATGGCGGAGAGTCTGGAGGCGGAGAGGCGACAGCAGACTGAAGGGTCACTCTGTTTACGGGGAGAAGCAGAGATTGAGGGATATTGATGTGAGGAGGGAGGAGAGAGATGAGGACAGACAGCTCGGGATGGAGAGACGGCCCCTGGCACTGAAAAGAGAGAAAGGGATGACGAAGCGAAGGAGGGACAGGAATGATGAGAGCCCGAGAGGGGGGAAAACAGCTACAGAGGGAAGAGATGAAGGGAGGAAAAAGAAGAGTAGTTGAGGGAAGAAAACAGAGAGAGAGAAAATCCAACGAGAATATAGACTCTACTGCACAGAGGCTGTGCTTTGATGTTCTGGAAAAATGCAGGAGACATGAGGGGTCCGGTCTGCAGCAAATGTACTTTTTTTTCATCCAGATGAGGGAGTCTACAGGGATTGAAAGAAGAGGAGAAGCAGGAGCGATTTATCTCTATGGTAGAAGGGAGAAGTACAGACAGAAGGAGAGAGTTGGTTGCGAAGTTAGAGAAGCCTCTGTCCAGAGTTTAGAAAGAAAGATGAAAGCATCATCTGATATGGCCCTCAACTGGGAGAAGACCAAAAACAGAGAAACCTTCAGAAAAAGCCTTAGGAGAATCCAAAGGGATCTAACAAATTTTGGACAAACACATAATTGTACATATTCAGTTCAAATTACGGACAATTCTCCGGTGATCCAGCTCTTCCAGCTAACAGCTCCTTAGGTCCAGCAATTTGTATTTGTCCTCTGTGGGGGGCATGATACTGAGGCCTTTGTTTCAAACTCTGTGCATGTAGTTTATTTGAGTCCTAATGTTCTTTAAGAAGCACATTCTGGTGTGTCAAGTGATGTAACACACATGGGAATGTGGCCAACAGAGCAATTTTCTATTATTTCAAAATTACATGAATTTCAGCAAAGATGTTTTTTGGCAGTATGATCAGTTTTATAAAGATACATAGTTCTGGTCTTCATGAGGATGTTGTTCTTTATTGATGAGCGTCTATACTACACACTATATTATATGTTATATTAAGATTTTAGAAGTCTGTATGTTAGTTTTAAACTTTTTAACCAGTGTCCTTTGTGGGGGATGGCAGGGCTTACTTCTTCTCATTTTCAACCAAGAAATTCTCAAAACTTTCTGCACCATCCTGCATTTCTTTGATCTGGCTGCCACGAACAGCTGGATCCAGTGCAAGTCGACAGGGAGACCTGTGGAGGTTAGGTCACTGTGAGCTTCTTTCAAAAATGGTGCAGGAATGAATGATGCAGTGGGAAGATGTAGATGTGTGGAAGATGAACATGTGCCTCAAAGACTAAGAACTGCTGGCTAATGCATGACCATATTGTGTGCTTTGATTCATCTCCACAGTCAAGATTTACCCACTTAAGCAGAGTTTTGAATGAATTATAGTATTATTTTATCGTTTGTTAAAACGGCAAATGTTACAGTTTGTTCTGTGTTTATTTCCGATATTCATCAAATGAGAAAGAATGAAGTAGAAATGCAGAGCAAATGAATATTTATCATAACCAAACTGATGCATTGTAATGTGCTTTTTGTGAAAAATATTGACCCAGTGTCCACCACAAGGGACATGTTATATAATCCAAATAAATAACGTTTTTGAGAAACAAATTCTTAAATACTTAAATTATTCTTCCTGGTCCCAGGAGGCTGGAGAGAAGTCAGCTCTGCCAGCTGGTCATGAGGATCAGCTTTTCTAACAGTACACGGTGTTTGCAAAGTTGTTATATATATTATATATTTCTCCAAAGTTGAAGAAAAAGAAAAGTACAGCAACCGTAATAAAAAGTGAAGGTAAACTTAAACATTATTAAACTCCACAGGGACATCCACGTCCCCGGCTGACATTACTCAGTTCCAGAGGCTGTAGTGGGCTCAATTTTAAAGGTGGTGTGAGGACGCTGATATCATTGTCGGGAAAAGAGAGAAAAACTGGTATGGTAATATTCAAAGGGGTCCCTGGACCTCTTATCTCAAGATATCTGAAAGAAAATGTGGTCACCCTTTTACAGACATGCCCACTTTATGCTAATCTCATGCAGTTTTGTGCAAAAACTATGCAGTTGTTTCTGCACACTAGAGTCCCTAAACATTATTTAAATTGCATAAATTGAGTATGACTGGTAAGGCAAATTGTTTTCATGTGTGATGATGTTAGTGTCTATAGTGGCCATAGTGACCACTTTTTGGAACTTGACCTCACTGTATAAAATGACCTATTGTGACCTCGAGGATAATCACAGCCCTCACACCCACAAACTAGAGACCGAAGACATTCAGAAGATGAATGGTTTCCTACTTATATTAACAATAAGGGGGTATCTAAACACAAGTGCGAGCCATCCAATCACTAGTCTCGCATAGCCAGACTTTCTTCCACAGCACTCAACATTATCATTCTGCTATAGGGGAAAAAGCCCTGCCGTGTTTGTATTTCTTCAAACAAATCATAATCGTCTTTGCCAGAGCTAAGCTGAGGACGAAGTGACAGATTTCTCTGCAAAACAGTCCAGGGGGAACTTGTTTTGGTGGAACATTTGCACATGGGGAGGCAAGCTCTGGCATTAACATGTCTAAATCCCTGCAAAAAGAAAAAAGGGAACAGCTGCTAGCTTGTTTACATTTGTACCATTAGCAACCCAGGTGCTAATTTGCCATTTTCAGCGTGTAGGCCGCTAGCTCAGAGGTTATTGTTGTTTCCAGGGTGCTTTGAAAATGTTGACGGCAGATGCAGTGATGCCGACTGAAACCAAGCAACCAATGGCAGGCTTATACCCACAACGTGCATCTGGTGATTCAGACCCTCCATTCACTAAAAAAAACAACTCTTGCAGATGTCACCAAAATGTTTTTGATACCAAATGATGATTTTTTTGTGGTGTTCTTAAAGGTCTTCGTGTCTTAACCTGGTACCATTTTTATCATTTCTCAAGTGGTCAAAAAAATGTGCATCAAATCTGTGTAATAAATTATATCAACCCAAAAACTGATGCAACAAATGATGATTGAGCATGGAAACGGCCATCGTGTACTTTCTTAACAATATTCTAAGCATTTTTACGGCCTAAAACTTTCAAAATGTAAACAGGTGTCTAACCAAAACACAATAATTATCATGGATTCATGATTAGAAAAACTAGACGCACAGTGCTGGGCTGCATCTCAAATTAATCCTCAGGTTCCCAGCTTTCAGACGATGTTTACGGGAGTGTATGGTAGGGAGTGGAAGAGCACTGAAGAGAAAACAGCGGGTGGTAGATTATCTGAACACTATGAGCTAGGGAGGCTGAGAAACACATTACAGTCTGGCCACTGAGAGTGGTCGAGACACACAAACCTGGTGTCTTAGAGAAAACAGACAATTCAGACAGACTGTGTTGGTTCTGCCAACAACAAGACGTGCAGACAGAGAAACACTTCCTGTAACAGCGTAGCTTGTGTGGAGACAGAAGAACCAAGTTCTTTACCAAAATAAACCTTGAATACCAGAGTCTGAATGAAATGAAATGAAATTCTAACTTGGGTCAAAACTTTCATTGCAATGGAATCCACAAAATAAGTCAGAGCAGCTCACAACCTGAGGGAAAACATTTGTGATTTTTATCTAATCAGTATATACCTGAGTTTTTACCATCACCATCACATTAAATTGTCATTTTTGTTTGTTTCTTACATTTCACATCAGTATATTTACACTGTAAACATTGCACAACATGTTTTAGCAATGTTGCACTTAAAGGTAAGTATATTAAATAGGTTGAATCCCTTTTTAATATACGATCTACGGTCGAACCGAATCATTTCTCCTTCACCCTTCCTCCCCCGATTTGTGGAAGCTCAGGCAGATTGCAGGAACACTGCAGGAGTGCAAGACAAGTGCAAAAATGCAATTTAGCAAAAACAAGCTTGGATGAGTCCTACATTCTCTTTGTAGCTGTTTATATCTGTTGATTGTCTGTCAATGTAAAGCAAAGCCTGTTATCCTGAAAACAAAATGCTCTACACTGCTCTGACATTACACACTCTGGAGTTTGAGTTCAGTGACTGTCTGCCTTACTGCCAGACTCCGTTAATGTATTGCTCAATTAAACCGTTATAAACATCTACTCTTTCTAAAAGCTTATTGATGATTTCTTATGACTCATAAACAGACACTTAATCATTCAGCAAACAGTCGGCATTACTTTGAACTCTAAAATGAAATGAGCAAACTAAGACAGTTATTCTAGCCCGGAATAGAAACTTCAAAGGAGGACACGAAACGAGTGTTTCAGCATGTTTCCTTGATCTTTTGTGGCATCTCATGGTCATTTCATGATGAATTACAGTAAATATATTACAGATTTCTCCTTTAATTATGGTCATGCAAAAAAAGGGCAGATTAGAATTCAGAAGAGAAAATTAGAGAGGGAGACGAGGATGTGTCAGAGGGGTGACTTCTTGCCTGCGGAGAGAGAGTGATGGGCCGAGTGAGAAACACATGAGTGAGGGAGACGCCGGTGGAGAAAATGCTGAGTCACTCCGTTGGGAGGAAAATGGTGGTAATGAGCGAGTGTGAGGCAGCCAGGAGTGGGTGAGAATAGATAAAGGGGACGAAGGGCGGAGCGGAGGAAACAATGGAGCAAGAGAAAGAAAAATGGGAATGGAGAGAGAAAAGAGAAAGAGAATATAAGGGAGTGGTGGGACTGAGGTCATACTTAGCTATCATTAAACATAGGCTATGTAGGTCATCCCTCCTTTTCTCTCCAGATTTAAGCACACCTGTTTCTGACTGATAATGACAACATGTTGGAATGCGCCTCCAGTATGTGTCAGTGTGTGTGTGTGTGTGTTTTGTGGGGGTCTAACAAGTCCTCCAAAGTAAACAACAAAATAGGTCTCTTAGCCCCAGGCTTGTTGATTCCTGCTGGAGACGTAAATCTTTAAAAAGTGGACATAAATATATACTTTCAGTTTGAAAAAAAGGCTCAGTAGTTTTCCAGAACAGCTGAGCACTGTAGTTTCTAACAAATGTTAATCAAACAGATGAGATTAGCGCGAGCCGTGAAAATAAATAAATAAATAAATAAAATGAACACCCAAAATGTCAAGGAAGGAAATATTCTCATGCCCATTTTCATTATTAAACAGAAAAATACAGCAGATCACCTCCTGAATTTAAGTTTCTCTCTTTTACCAAACTAACATGAGCTTGCCGCCTGTCACTCTGCAGACCATTAAATTAGCAAAATAAAATGACAAAAATCGCCCAAAGAAAACAACCAGTAATAGACTCAGCCAATCGTCAATATAGTCGTCCAATTGCCCAACGCTATGGTAATAGTGGACAGATGGAAGGAAGCTGAAAAGGGGTTATAGCCCCCACCCCACAATTTTTTAATCAATCATTAACAATAATTGGGGAAATTACTCATAAAAGGATAAAGCTGTGAAATAAAGGTCAGCATGATAGCATCACCAAACTATTTTCCTGACCTAAACCATATTCATTCAACTTAATTTCACTCCTTATTTTTGCCCTGGTCATTCATGCCTCCCTTGCAGTGGCTCTAAGTCCCACCAGGGGGACCCACCCCACAGTTTGAGAGCCACTCGTCACATAGAAGTATGTAGTGCAATTGATGGGAACTACTCTCAGTTGCGTATCAATACACAGTATTTACAGCAGCAAGACGTTGCATGTTTGATCAACACAGCAAAACTAGAGTGTCCATGTTCATTACAATGAAGGAAGATGTCATTTCTGACATATCCTTTTACTAAATCCCCCCAGCACAGTCATGGGTTCGGACAGAGCCTTTCTGTGTAGAGTTTGCATGGGTCGTCGGTTGTCCTGGTGCTCCAGTTTCCCCCACCATCAAAAAACATGTATGGAAGGTCAGTTCTCCAGTCAGCACCTCATTGATACCCCCTGATCAAGGTAAAGGCCAGATCAGGCTTAGAACTGGAGTCGTTCCCTGGACGCTGCACTATAGCTGCCCACTGCTCCGAATGCTTGGATGAGTCAAATGAAAAGGCTGAATTTGACAGTACAACTCAGTATATGTGTATATGTCACAATAAAGTTGAGCTTTACTTTTGTATCTTACACACTGAGCCTGTACATTTAGTATTTTGTAGTGTATTTAGTTTTTTAACAGTGCAGTTCTATGGCACAGAGGAATAAGCTATATTGGTCTTTGACAACACAGACAATAGCTACTAGTGGGATCAATTCAGTGCTGCTTTTTTAAACTTTTAATGGGATTTGCTGACCATAGGTAAAATATAGAATATCCCCCAGCTATATCAGATAAAGACAGGCTGTGGATAAAAGTAGAACCACTTGCTCAGGGAAATATTGTGGTTATGCACAGCTTTATGTTTTATCTTTTACCCTGAGCTCATGTCTCTCTACCTTTTACCTTTTTACCTGACCATCACTGCATGTGTTTGTCCCTGAACTGCGTTTTTGACCAGTGGAAGTGGCTCTAATCCGGAGTAACTGATAGAAATGACAGGCTGAGTGCTGCAGGTATGAGCAGGAGAGTCAGTAAGTGCATGTGGGTGTGAGAGATATAATAAAAGACAGCAGAAGAAAGCATGCGTGTGTTTGAAAGAATGAAATAGAGAGGGCGTGTAGCTGAATAACGAGAGAAGAATCCACTATGGTCTTGTGTAGAGTTGACTGCAAACTAGCAGCTGTATCTTCACTGAATCACTCTCATGTTTTTTAATGCTGAAATGTATTGGGCAAAGAAACAATTCGCTGATATCCATGACTTTTCTTGGGCTTGTGTTCCACGTGTCAGCTTTGCTTCAGTGTGTTCCCCTCTTGGACATACGAATCCTTCTCTTGCCAATGTATGACAGACTTCTCCTCTCAAATAGGCTCTTTGTTAAATGAAGATACCATTATCAGAGCAATGGGCGTAAATGACTTCATCCATGTCAAAGTTACAGTCTTGTATTCATAGTGATAGTGTACCCCTAATCTGTCAAAATGACGGCAGCATGGAGAAATTTAAACCCTATAGTTGGGCACAAAAGGGTGGTGTCGCAGTGATCTGTCATCTTCATTTAAACCAGCTAAATTTCATCAGGGTGGAGTGTGGCAATGGTGCTCACTCATTTAGCGGTTAGTGACAACAAGAAAACTGATGCATCACACTGGAATTTTGGAGAAAAAGTTTCTGGCTCTGAGAAAATAACAATCAACCCCAAACACGCCATAAAACACTTGAAATGTTATTTAGTCTTGGACATCTGAAAGATCTCTGGAAAAAAACACGAGGAATAAAAAGATGCCAACGTGATCATTACAAAATATTCTCTCTCACTGCAAAAGGCAGTGCTTTGTCAAGTACGTTGGGTGGCTAATTTAAGTTAGCATGAAACATTATCAGCTGAAAGTCAAGTGTGAACTTACCGTGAGGTTGCCCATTGATTTGTGGAGGACCATTTTGAAGCCTTGAGTTTGGTATTATGACCGTTGCCATCTTACCGTAGATTTTTATGACAAGAAGTGACCGTATTTGGATGAGCTGGGGAGGATACACATTTCTACACCTCTATCATGATTGGATTTGACTGAGAACCTGAGGACAGGGACTTAAAAAGGTAGCCACGCCCTAAGGCATACCCTGCTTTAAGGTCTATTTTACTCTAAACTGGACGGCAATTTACTAAATCAACATCACGCTGCATTGCAGAAGATTTGAAGCTAGTTATGTAATGCTAAATAATTTAAATATATAGTGATTTGAAGAGTATAAACATATAAACTATGCTCTGTCTGTCTCTGGAAACCAGTTTCTCTCTTGGGTTAAAAGTCATAAACTCTTCAGTAACTTTTGTTTTTACAACCAACACATTGTGCATTAAATATACTTACTAAAGTAGCTACAACCATGAAGAGAATCTGAACTTAAAACCCCTCCACCACCAGACCGGACCTGGGATGTGACCCACTGAAAGGTTGAGAACAAATATGGTTCATCTTTACTTCTATTTATTACAGTGACATAGAGTTTATCTAAATCATCGGAAAAATTACTTTTTAGTTGAGTTTACTTTATTTGAAAAATATCAAAATGATAGGGTTTTCTGTATCATATACATGCAATAAAAATCAATTAAACTTGATCAAAAGAGAATCAACGTCCATGCATTTGATATAATGATAAAATAAGGTTCATAAACTTATTGTACTCTTCATATTTCCACCTCATCTTGCTTTGGCACGTAAAATGTGATCCTCTTAGATCTTGAAATCCAAGAAACAAGTCAAACAAATCTTTTCTTAGTCCAGTGATGGGGTATATATGAGATATATTTTCATTAAGAACATGTGTTAGTTGAATTATTTTTCTGGTGTGAAATAATCGTGATATTACGTGTAATTTGACTGGTTGTGGGAGAGACCTTTCAGTGATTGTGTGAGGTGCCTCTCCACCTCATTTATTGTCTTTTTTTCACCTCTTGTGAAGGCCCAGAATGACTCAATAAAGTTAGAGTATTTCAAAGTTTTAAGTTTATCTGTATCACCTGAGCACACAGTCCCTCTCCCTTTAGTGTCTCACACAAAATAATATGTATAAGGAAAATGCATAAATTGATTTCTTTTTATTTCGTGTTGCATTTTTCACCTGAAAGGAATTGACAGTCTTTGCAACAGCCCACAAGACTGAAGAAGATTTTTTTTTGCCATTGTTCAGTTGTCATAACAACAGATTGCAGAGACGGCCTGGGGAATATTTTGAACAACAGAGCTCTTTTCATTTGTGTTGCAACTAAGAAGTGTGACATAACTCAGAAAAAATCCATCATGCTCTTTCTCTTTCTCTTTCTCTCTGTAGGCATAATAGTATCTCATTATTACAATGGATGCATCAAACTCTGCATCACAATAACTTCTCCCAAATAAAGCCAAGCTGTTGAGCTACTTCTGGTTTCATGCGACCAGGATTTCTACTGTGAAGCAGATGAAGTGAGTGTTGGTGTTGGGAGTCGTGGTCAGAGGTTAAAGGGTGGATTCTGGTCATCAGCCAGATGACAAGACTGCTGTGTCACAGTAGATCCTAAGGCAAGAGTATACGTTTTGAATTTTCCCAACTTGAATGTTTAGGAACGCTTGATCTGTGCAGCATATTGAAGTCGGCAGCAGCCAGTGAATCTGAATCACTTTGGTAAGTAGAGTTGGCAGGCTGACTCCTCTGTTTGTCTGTCTGTCTAAATATGAGCCGAGCGCTTCAGGGATATTTCCTCTCCTCTCTCTTCCTCCTCCTCCTCCTCCTTCGTCTTTTTGGCTCTCACGGTTTTTATCCACTCTCTCATCCCTCTTCCTCTCTTTAACTTTCTTGTCTTTCTTACTTTCTTTCTTCTGTTCATTCATTTTAAGCTGGGGATTTTGAGCTTGTTTGTGACCCGATTTTTGAGCCACACAGCTCATTTTAGACGGATGACGATGTCAGAAATTTTGGTCGGCTGTTGTCAGGCTCTCACACAGATGAAGCAGAGCCTTGAGTCGATTCCTCAACATTAGTGCCTTTTTTCTCACCGTGCCTGCACAAAGTAGCAAAGAGAGCATCTGAAAGCGCCTCGGCGACACAATATGTCATCTGGACTGAACCAGCCATACTGTCCACTTCTTCTCAGCCACCTGCTAGTTCACTAACCAGTCCCTCCAGGATTTTGCAGGCTTTTGAGGATCTGGCGCTAAAGTGCCTGATTTCACAGCATCTTTTCTAAAGATTTGTGATGCTTATTGTGATGTTTTTAAGTCTGTTTTGCAATGAAATTGCAGAAGCATTTGAAAAAAAGTTTTGCTCAGTATAATTCATTAAAAGTCAAAGACAACTTGTTCCAGGGGAATAAAAAACACTCTGTGCGGAGTGCTCTAAGTAATCTTACCAAAAAGCCTCAGGATCACAAAAAAACAGTAAAAATACACAGGAATAGTAAATAAAACATTGAGTTGGGTCATTGAAACATACGTGTATAATGTTTGCACCAAGAACTGCTACGATTAATGGAACTTGCATGAAGCGATGATTGGTCAAACTTTGCCAAAAAGATGTTGTAACAGGACAAAATTGCACAGTTGTGCAGAATTCATAAGGACTGGTTGAATTTGTGTTGATTGTTGTGATCGCAACTTCCTGGAGGGACTGATTAAAAATATTGTAAAGCAACAATAAATGTGTGTTCTGAGTTTGTCTCACCACAGAAACGTGTTATTAATCACCCAGCCAAATTTGAATGATTAAAGAATCTCAAAGTATATAAAAAAATTAGATCTCAAAATGATGACGCAGTTTTCTCTGCTTTGAAATGCTGGGAGCATCTCTGCTCTGCTGCCTCAGTGTCAAACACCAGTACAACCCCATCTTGCAGCTTTAGTGGACATGTCCAGACTTGTTTGAGCCACCAGAGCCAGAGGACGGTGACAGGACGGTATTTTTTTCCTTCTGTGTCGGGTAATTGGAACTGAAGTGAGCTGAAGTGAACTGCTGAGCTGATTTGAACTGAGAACGTCACTGAAGGGACGTTCATAACTGACCATAGAGAGGTTGAGAGGAGGGGGGGCGTTATCTTTCATGTGCCGACTCGTTGGGCTCATATAGCATTGGAGGAACGATGGCTCCAGCACATCACCGAGCCTTGATTCAGGTCTGCTCAAAAAATCCTGAACGTAGAAATCAGTTTAACGGTCTAACTCCAGAATTCAGTACTACATAGTTCTCACATGTTTTTCAGTAACTATGTTCTAACATGAATAATGTGTTTAGAATAAAAACTCCACTGCCTCTTTTTTTGTTTAGAAGTTTTGGCACACAGGATGGCACTGATCATCAAAGCAGCACATTTTCTGCCTCAGAACTTTAAAACAAATCTTTATTGACGATTGTCAGTAACTAGAAAAGTCTGCATTAGCCAACCAGCCATTTTATTTTCTATTTTACTCGTTCAGCGTGAGCACTGCACTTAAATTGAGAACTTTGGCTTTACGTCGCAAATGATTTACTCATACAGTAGAGCTGCAATAAACCAACATTTTTAAAATCACTTTACAGCTTTAGTTTGTGCAGTAACCTTCCTTACATCGATTCTTCCTTTGTTCCATATTCTTCTCTCTGTCCTCTACCCTTTCTCACCTGTCCTTGATCTTTCTCGTCTATATGCATGTGATGCTCTAGCTAGCTTCTACGAGAGGCGCAGCTATTTGTGTGATGACCTGAAAAAGCATCATCACCATGACAGTCTTATTTGTAACATAATTCATATTTCCTGTAGTATAGGTTAGGGCAGTTATTTAGTTTGAATTTATGGAAAAGTTTAGCTCATGATTACAGTTTGGCAGCAAATCATATTCATGAGCTGAACCTTTCAGAGTACATATGGTTCATATCAGATTTGTATAAAATAATCTGAATTGAAGTTTTATTTATATAACTAAGGTTAGAGCTTACAGTGTATGCTGTGTCTGGAGCGAGGGAGATTCTGACAGTCACTTATCAGATTCAGTTGCACATCGTCAACATCACCCTCTGCCCTTTCACTGTGCTCACATGTTGGACACAAACATGTGGATCTTTCACACCCGACATCACACTGACTTCTGTACACATGCATAAACATCACACACACACACACACACACACACACACACCGCACACACATCACCCACCAGCGTAAGTTGAGTCAGAACCCCTCAGGTTTGCTGATTCAAAACCGTCTTCTGTTAAATCTCTGATGGCGTTGCCTGAACTCCCTGTAACCTGCCATGCACGTACACACACACACACACACACACACACACACACACACACACACTAGCACAGACACACACACAGCAGGGTCTTTGGCAAATGTTGATGAGCCCAGATTAATAACACTAGAAGTGAACGCTTTGACAAAAACATCAAAACCTTAAACTTTTGTAACCATGCCTTAAACAACGGTTCCAAAAGTACAAACACGGTTTCTGCTTTGCACTTTCTTTGCAAATCTACAACACACTTCTTGCAAAACACGACACACTCTTTTCTGACATTCAACATATCATATAAGAATGAAATGTCTTGCAACACTTCTATTCAAAATGCAAAGCACACCTAAAATTGGAAACACACACACACATGAAAACACTTACTCACTAATGCACCAATCAGTGTGAGTCTTAAAAGTAGACAAATAGACCTCAGTTAAGTTCACCGCTGCAAACGTGGAGGCACTGAGAGGGAGAGGAAGAGGAGGACTGAGAAGAGGATGAAGACAAGGACAAAGAAGAAGACCAGGCAATAGATGGAGACATATTTCAGATGACACTGGAACTGGTTCAAATCAGTCCAGACCAACCTGAGTCAGTACATGGTAGCATCCATGATACGTGCACGGGTAAGAGAACGGTTATGTGTTCAACTTCCTACTCTAGACTGTACCGTTAACCTGCATCACAGTACAATAAAATGTAGTCCAACAGTAGGTTTTTACTCCTCACATGATTTCAAGAGGTTTCAAGGCAGCGTCTGTTCAGCCATGAACAGGAGCCAGCCATTGTCAATATAATGTTTACAAACAACCCCCTTTTTTAACCATCGCACTGTAATTTTACTATATTTATTTTTGTTTCCACAAGTTTACAGTAACATACTATATTGATTATGGTACTGTAATCCTGCTTTTCCTTGTGTGGTTTATTTTTTTGATGTTGTAAGAACCTGTAATGGCAAAAAAAGGAGAAAATAAGCTGTATATATATATATATATATATATATATATATATATATATATATATACATATATATATTCAGAATCAGAATCAAATTGCTTTTATTGCCAAGTAGGTTTTCACTTACAATGAATTTGCTGCGGCAGGTTGGTGCATAACAACAAACATAGTGCTAAAAGTACAAATAAGATTAAGGCAAGTACTGTCGCCTAAGATAACATAAACAGAAAAATAGACAATACAATACAGGTTTTTACAATTGTTTAGGCATGGTTTTGAAAACAGGGAACATTTTGCCAAAACACTGCACACAATTTTGACAAAGCCACACACACACACACACACAGGTGGCAGAACACCTCAGATCTTTTTTCAAAATGAAACACTTAATTCAAAACGATACAATGATTTAAAAAAGAAAAGACAGAAAAAAGAAAAACTTTATCAACATATGGTACACACATGGTTCATACAATCTAACTGTGTCTGACACACTGCTGTGCTCAATCGAAAACACTTTGAATATCTCTATTTTTCTAATGATATAGTGTGGGTTTGATGTTTTCAGAGATATTGTTGGAGTAAATTACATGAATATATTGACCAAACACAACACATAGTGCTGCACACTGATGAAAATGATTGCGTCTCCACATCAGTCAATAAATCCAGGCATTTCCGAAAGTTGTATTTTGCACTGAAAATCAGAGCAGAACACATTCTGAAAAGAATTTATTGGGTTACATAAGCACAGCAAAAACATTTGTGGAGACAAAAAGGAAGTATAAATTACTAAAATCTTTGGGAGCATCTCTTCATCTGGCCATCAGGCTTCATTCACATGTAGACCAAAATACATGCAAAGTGTCACAGACAGTGTGCAGAAAATCGTTTCAAACACGAAAAAAACAAAAATATAAAAACAATATGTGAAAGTGTGACTGTTATTCCTGAAGCCTTTCTATTTTAATGTTCATTGAAATGTGAGTAGATGCACTGCACATGAACACTCTTTCACAGAGGCCTCTATAGGAAAATTTTAAATGTGCGCAAAGTACACGTTTTAGTTTTGTATGAAGAACATCAGTGTGTTGTTGCTGCTTTGACAGAGTCATTCAGACTGGTGCGTGTGAATCATTTTGTTGCAAAAATGCCATTTTGAAAAATGATTGTCGAGTTTTGACACAATGAACCAAATGCTGCACCAAATGTGTAAACAATGGATAAAACAACAAGCAAAAGTAATTAGTTACATCATGTTATAATAAGTTATAATGCCGGTGGCCTTGTTGCACTCCAAAGTTGAACTGCTGATCCAAAGATCTGTTAACACCCAGAACATTTTGGTTGTTAGCTTCCAGATGTCAGCTGTGGTGGAAACAAAGTAGCCAAACAAACTCAAAATGATGACAACGCATCCATGTGGAAAGCAGTCCTCTCTCACGCTCACTCATCCTCCAACCTTGGTTCGTTTTTTGGCTGCAGCTGACGTGACCTGACGTGACCTGTCGCACATACACAGCATACAAAGGTCAAAAAGTAACTCAGTTATTCAGATTACTTAGATTGGTGACTATAATGTCATTACTGTTATGGCAATTGTAATCTCTGACATACATGTTACTAGCTAAAGTAACTAATAGCTTGACTTTTCCTTTAGTGCCACCATGAGGACGATACATTTGATTTGTAGTGAAACGTCTTGATAAATCTCAGATGGACTTTAAGGTTCAATTGTATTAACTTTGGTTATACCTGAACTTTTCATCTCGGGCCATCAGGACAATATGTCCAATACTTTGGTTCATTAATAATGTAATATTACTATGACTATTACTACTACTAACAATAATAATAATAATTACATTTATGTACTGTAGTACCTTTCAAAACCATTGTCCTAACCAGTTAAACGGCCAAAAGATAAACTAATGGCTAAAAATACACATTAAAGAAACAACAAGCAACACAAAAAATCATTAAGAAACAGCCAGATGGTAAAACTGAGCCTTGAGAGACAACTTAAAAGAGGGCAGTGAATTTTCATGTCTAAGTTCTTAAGGTAAGCTATAACAAAGGGTTGAAGCCCTCCCCACAGCAGTCCTGTCACCCCTGGTCTTCAGCCTTGACTGTGAAATACCTAACAGGGCCTTATCAGAGGACCTCAGGCTACCACATACCTGCAAAACGTCTGCCTCCATCTGCTTCAGCTGCAGCCTACTCTGTGTTTAGTACTAATTAGTAAATGGGGAGCATGCTACCACACCAAACTAAGATGGTGACATTATAAACAATATACCTCACTAAACATTAGGCCCAGTTGCATAAAAAACATTTAGGCCAACGTTTCCCTAAGATGTCTATTTAAAAATTCCTTAGAAAAAGTAGTTGCATAAAACCACCACAAGGATTTCCTCAGGATGCTGTAAGAGAAAACCTTTTGTAACTTTTGTAAACCTGTTGTAACTTGCATTTAGAAAATTTTAGGGAACAGTCTCTTAAAAGTGAAATAATTTGTGAAACATGAGACAATGGCTTAATTTATGGTGACTGACGAGGAGGAGGAGATACCAGGACACATTTTTCAGGTCAGAGAAACCCCATCGGACACTCTGAGCAATGTGCAATTTAATAGAGAGTATAAAATTGACCATCAGTTAGCACGAGCAACTTCGTAGCTAGCTAGCCAAACAATAACATCATCCATCCATCCATCCATTTTCTGTAACCGCTTATCCGTGAGGGTCGCGGGTGGCTGGAGCCTATCCCAGCTGACATTGGGCGAGAGGTGGGGTACACCCTGGACAAGCCGCCAGTTCATCGCAGGGCCGACACATAGAGACAAACGACCACTCACTCTCACATTCACACCTACGGGCAATTTAGAGTCACCAATTAACCTGCTGCATGTCTTTGGACTGTGGGAGGAAGCCGGAGTACCCGGAGAGAACCCATGCGGACACGAGGAGAACATGCACACTCCACACAGAAAGGCCCTGCTGGCTCTGGGATTCGAACCCAGGACCTTCTTGCTGTGCGGTGGCAGCGCTAACCACTGCACCATCGTGCCGCCCACACAATAACATCAGTGCATCTAATATAATAATGTTATATTGTTTTATTAAACCTCACCAGTTTTTGTTGACTCCTGTTGATGTTTCTCCTTCCTAACTGTCAGAGTAATATTTTCCTATTTTTTCATCTCTTCATTTGCGGTTCATTTCACAGCAAGATTTCTCGCATTGATTCTATTAGTTAACATTAGCTTTCCTTTTAGAAGACAAAATTCTCATCCTCTGTCATTTTTGACTTTCTTTTTCTTTGTTTTCCTCAAACACAGGCTAACTAAGTGTGTTAGCTAAGCTTGCGATCAGTGACAATAAGGCTTTCTGGTGACATAAAAGAACTATGTGAGTGAGGCGTAACCTGCCACGAAACTGCCACGAAAACCCGGAAAAAATCGGACTAAACTCTTACACAAGGAAACAACCTAAGAGATTTTATGAGACGAGCCCAAATGAACTCCTTAATGTAAAGAAAGGACAAACTGAAGTTTTAGTTCACCCAAAAATGAAAATTCAGTCATTATCTATCACCCTCACGCCAATTAAAGGTCGGGTATAGTTTTTTTAGTCCATAAAACACTACTGGAGTTTCACAGACGCACATGCCTGCATAGACAGCTGCACTGAGTAAAATAGGAGCATTGTATGTGTTCTATTAGGTGCTTGTGAGACCACAACTAAAAAAAATGTAAGTGAAAACCTTCTGCGTAGAGACTGTGAGTTGTGTGTACTTACAGCTCACAGAGACGCTTGCATGGCTGTGGACTTTCAGTCTTGTTACACAATGAAGTATTTGCAGAGATTAGCTTACACAGTGTGTAGGACAGAGATGATCAGGTTCATAATCATCACGTCCTTCAGCTAAAATCTTACTAAATATGCACAACAGCTTGTATAGTGGATGACTTGGTCGCCATGGATACACAGGTCTCACAATCAACATGCAGCTCACAGTACAGAGGGCCACTTACAACATTCACAAAACCAGTAGTGGAATGCAAATTAAGTAAATTTACTGGCAGAATATGGCAGAAATAGAATATAATATTCATAAGTATGTTTTCATTGGTGTATCATTGCCTGGAAATAAGAATATTAAAGTGCTTTCTTTACATCAGAATGAGCCATTTATATTTACAAAGGGCACAAGTCCTCTTCCACGGACGCTGCCATGTTGCACCGTGAGTAGCCCCGAATGGACAAAGCAAACACTGGCTCTAGATACGGCCCTCTGCCTTTTGCACATGTTTTGCAGGCATCATAGTTTCTCCTACACACTTGGAAGTGTTTAGGAGTGTGAGAGAAGTTGTTTGTTATCTGCAAGCTCAGCATTTGATGCCTGTAAATCCTACACACTGGTCTTGTGCTTTACTTGAGTAGTTCCATTTTATATTACTTTGTACTTTTACTACACTACATCAAAGAGGGAAATAATGTACTTTTTACTCCACCACATTTGTTTCACAGCTTAAGTTACAAGTTACTTTGCTGATTAAGATTCATTTATATATGAAACATAAGACTGGTTTCTAAAACATCATGCATTATACCCCACAGTATAAAAAGTTGGGAAAAAATAACTGCTTCTTACATGCTTTTTACTATTACTTTTGATGTGTTAAGTACAGTTTCCTAATAAAACTTACATACATTTACTTAAGTAATATTTTGAATGTATGACTTTTACTTTGAGGCTAATAGAGGTATTGCTATTTTTACTTGAGTAAAACATCTCAATACTTCCTCCACCTTCCAAAACAAACTTTATGCACATGTGTTGCTGCTAAAATGCTGTTGTGAACATGTATTGCTTGTATTTGTGCTGCACAAATCATTTTAATTGGTTCTTGCTGGTGTCATTTCAGCTTTCATGTTTGCTCCAATTCTTATTGGCAAAATCATCTGCAAATGTTAAGTGGTTATCAAAGTTAACTGAAAACCGTTGTGAAGCCCGTTCCCTCCGAACATCTGAGTCAATCAATACGTCACGCCACACATGGGAACACAAGGTTCTGCAGTGTGACTTTGTAATGAGAACGCCACAGAGAGACTGGTCAACAACAAGCTGGGGCTTGCTCAAAGTGTCTGCAGTCTATGACCTGAGCTTTTATTATGTGTTCTGGTTTGGTGGCGTCAGTTTTTTTTTTTTTTTTTTTTTTTTTTTTTTTTTTGTGTTGTTGTGCCAGAGATTGAAATCATTCCTTTGCATGCAATCAGGAAAGGATTATATGGGTAACAACAGTTTGTTTTGATTTGGCATCAGATCATATAATAATAGACCCATAACATACTTGCAAGGATGACAAGGATCTTAGCTGCTGCTCTTCATGTCATTTTGCACTCATGCACATCTTCACAAGCGTGCTTATACCAGGAGTTCTGCAGGGCTTCATCACTTTTGTTGCGGACACAAACAAATAACTTGAAGCCTGGCAAGATGGATTCTTGTGAGATGTTGTGATCTTGTGAATCCAGCTGCTTCGCAAGGTAAAGCGGTGGTGGTGCTAATATTAATAATGGGTGTTGAGCAGCCGTTATAGGTGTCATGCAGCCAGATCCAGACTCTCTTGAGACAAATTACCTGTAGAAAGCCGAAGAACGGGAGATGAGAGAGACAAGAGAGCACAAAACTATGGGTGAAAGAAGATGTAATGGGATAATAGTGCATACAGATTGAGAGGTAGAGGAGAGGAGAGGAGCTCACTGCATCATGGGAGGTCCCCTAGCAATCTAGGCCTATAGCAGCATAACTAAGGGATGGTCCAGGGCTCACCTGAGCCAGCTCTGACTATAAGCTTTATCAAAGAGTTTTAAGTTTACTTTTAAATGTGGAGAGGGTGTCTGCTTCCCAAACCCAAACTGGGAGCTGATTCCACAAGAGAGGAGCTTGACAGCTGAAGGCTCTGGCTCCCATTCTACTTTTGGAGACTCTCACCAGTAACCCTTGTAGAAAGCGACTGATTGCATGACAACTAGTGGCACCGCACAAGTGACACAGAGTTGCTTTCTGTCACCAGTGCCAGAACTGTATTTCTGGGAACAACTCGGCCGTTCTGTATATGGATCAGCTCTTACTTTATGGGACCGATAAAGTGACCTGACTAGTCTGCAAACAGGTGAATTTGGTGCTCAAGGAATTAAAAAGCCATCATGTGCATCTCTTGGGCTACTTAAATTGACACTCAGTCATCAAAACTTTGAGAGCCCTGTCATACACAAACACAATCACACAACTTTTAATGCTTTTTTTAATAAAGTCAAGAAAATGTTTCTCACAAGTGGCCACTTACATATATATATATATTATTTCACTCTAATTAAAATTTTTGGCAAAGATAATCTCACTTGTGCTTCTGCTTTTTCAGCAATATGCACAGTGTGCAGACAGCAGACTGCAAGTCACGCTCTGGCTTCAGCTGCAAACAGTTATAAGCTGCCTTTAGTGTATTCTTATGTGCCATATTGATAAATAAGTCACTGCTTTTCTGCAAGTCACTGCAGAGGAGATTGTCAGCTCAGTGCCAGTGATGTTAAAGTATTGTAACATTTAAGTTAGAACAGACACAAGGGGATGAGGGTATATTTAGTATATCTGATGCTCTCTCTATAAGTCATTGTGCGGAGAGGAGATTTGCTTCAGTGACTTTAATATAAATGTAGACTGTGACAGAGACTAGGGAATAAGAAGACATCACCATAACTGGGGATTGATATTATCCTGCCTTTATTGTGAGTCTGAAATGGCTGTCTTTCCATTTCCTCTAGTTGATGCTTTTTCTGTTCTTTTTTTTTTCTTGTGTTTCTCTCCCTTTTATTCTGTCTCCCACCCTGCCTCCCACCCCCAAAAGAAGATAAAATTGAGATTACATTAGCAAGACCTCCTTTCTTGTCTCTCAGAGGAGGAGAGCATAATTACTGTGCCTGGGCCTTCGCCAGAGTCCCTCAGCCCTTATTGTGTTTTAAGAAACCTAATTTTCAGAGCTGCGCCGCCACACTTCAGTTAAAAAAAAAATGAAAATGGTAGAGTTGCGTTTTCAGAAAATCCTATAAAGTTAATGTATAGAAGGTATTATAGGATAAGTGTTTGACATGTTATAACAGCAGGAGTATATAAACATGTCCAACCATCTTTGGAAAAGCTCTCTGAATAAGTCCTGAAGTAGGGGAGAGCGGGGATGGTAGTAACACTTCCTGTTTGAGCATCAGTAACTCAGTGGTAGTTGGTGCTAGATCTCTCAAACTTTGGTACATGGTACTCATGTTATTCTGCTACAAATAAAACCCACTTGGACATCTAATAAAGAATCACAGATTATGTGAGTTAATGTATTGACATAAATAAAGATGGATGCCGCAGCTCCACGTCCTCCCACTGTACAAAACTGTGATAAGAACTGTGTCAAATGATAAGAACTGCCTAAAATGACAGAAACTATGGCCTAGTTTTTATTTATGACCTGTACTGCAGCCTGCCACCAGGGGGCTCCACCTTTGGGGAACTCTTATGTTGTCCATTTCTATGTATGTCAACGGTCAATGTCAAATACAAAGAGTTCTGCTGTTACAACCTATCTCACTACTGTGATGAGTTGTAACACTAGCTGGAGATATCTTTAACAATCAGAGGTAATTTGCTGATCCACACTATCCAATTTATGAAAAAAAAAGAAGAAAAAATAAATGGTTTTGAATAAAGTAAACAATTTAAAGTGATTAAAAACACTTTATGTGTGTGTTTATTGTATTTCTGGATGTGCATGTGTCACATAAGGGTTCAATCATTGTCACGGTTATGTCAAATAGAGATGGCTGCCCCCTGGGGTGCAAACTTTGCAAAGTGTCGCATGCGCACAATGCAGAAATTCTCATAATTTTAATGAACTGTAACAACTGTCCCCACCCAAAGCAGTCATTACATGGATATGGGCTGGCAGTCAGCATTAATACAAAGCATCAAATTAAACTAGAGAAACAACTGCTACTTAATGCTCTGAAAGTCAAACCATTGCATCTACATTACAATGAATGCTAGGAGAAAAATTAAACTTGATAAAAAATTTACTATCTTACCTGACAATCAGTTTTGGTAATAAAATCCACAACACTGCTCTGCATTGAGCTAAAAAAAGGACATTGGATTGTGCGATATTGACATGATGTCACTACAGCACTTTTCCGATTGGTCAAACTGACACTGTTAAAACAAATGTACCGTTATAACCAGGCCTGGAATCTCATCATTTTAACAGCAAGGCCACTTGGCCTTTGGTGTTGGCAGTTTTCTGAGGACACAAAAGCCAAATGCCAAGGCTGCAAAGCCATCAAATAAAACAACGTCCATGGAAGTAACGCAATGAATTTAATTTAATGGTTAAGGATTTTAATTGTATTCAACTGTCTCCTAATTTGTTAGCACTAAGCACAGAGACACTGGAGGTTAGTCAGAGGTCAGTCTATATATTGGTCATCATACTAACTAGGGTGCAATTAGTATCTCAAAATAATGACAAACTTTCTTGAAATTAAATAATAATGAGAAAGTTCATCATTATTTTGAGATATTAACTCATAATTTCAAGAAAGTTTCTCATGATTTACAGAATCTTTTCTTTTATCATCACATTTGCGATAATGGGCTTCCATAGAGAGCAATGCAGAGCAATGAAGAGGGGACGAGCACATATAACGCAGATCTAACTTTTAACAGAGACTCCAGTCTGCAGCGTAAAACCACAGAACTGTGGAGTATGATCAAAGAAAGTTTATATGACGTCGACACTTCTGTCCACATTCACACGCTCCCTTTCTTACACTTGTAATAAGCGCTCTCTCTGCTGCAAAGTCATCAAACTTAAACAGCCTGGTTTGCAGCGGTTCACACCAGGCTCGAAATGTAACCACCCACTGACTATAACTTGATGTTGACTAATGAGAATATCAGCAAAAGACATTGTTGTTTAAAAGCCCTATGAACAGGAAAGAGAGGCGGGGCATCAAGACCACAGTTTGGCCTTAATAACCACGGTCATTAAGGCCAAACTGAAGGGGCACAGCAAATTCCTGCCCTGGATACAACACTCCCTGGTCTCTCCTATAACTGTGACTATTTTTTTTTTAACCCTTTTTTAAAACGAGCTAAGACGTTTTCTTTGATTTCATGACACCTGGATGTCTGTTTCTGGGACAGTAAAACCACAAACACAGGCTCTGATACAAGCGTCCTGCCTCTCTGGGACTGTGTATTATTATGGCTTCCTGATACTAACCAGCTCTCTTTGTGTCATGGTGTCTTTTATTGCTCCCACACCGAGCTTTCTCTTTCATCTTTTATTATGGTTTCTTCTCCTCGTAGATATTCTTTTCTTAGTCTTCCTCTTATCTGTCTGTTTTTATCTCTGACTCTTTCCATCTCTCTCACGCTCTGTGTCTCACGCACACATGCACATAAAACACACTGGGTGCAGAAATATCCCCCCTAATGAGATACAACAATATCTAGAACCGGCTCACACACACCCAAACCCACAAACACACCATGCAGAGAGAGAGTATGAGACATGCCCTCAGAGTTCTGCAGCTTATGATAATGTCTGTCTCTTCCAATTAGGCACTTCTATCTCTGTAATGTTTTCCACACTCCTTGCACTCTTTCTCCCCTTTAGTCTGTCCCTTTTTCCTCTGTCGTCTCCCTCTCTTTACTCTTTCTCATTCATTGTTTCTCTCTTTAAGCCCCCCTATCAGCCTGTAACCTGTCTCTGACACAAAACAGATGTCTCTCCATCCCCTCCTTCCTCCCTCTCTATCTCTTCCTGCTCCTCTTTCACCTCGTCTTCACCTACCTTCAGTTCTCAGCGCTATAATTTCTGTCTCTGCCCTTTTCTTTTCTGTCCTTCAGTGTGATTACGTCTTTTCCTTGTCTCATAGTCTACATTCTCACATTTTTAATCTGTCTCCGGGATAACATCAGCAGCGTAATGATTTCCAGAGGACCGAGCGCTCAGACGAGTATTGTTTGACTCTCTTTGACAGCAACGTCATTCATGAACAAACACTCTCATTAATCAGTGCTGTTGGTTAAAGCCACTTGAAGTCTCTGTTGTAAGTGATTCTCCACTTAGTGATTGTCTTTATTCATCTTCCTGTTTTGTTTATTCAAATGTTGACTGATCAGACATCCACTTAACTTATAGATTAATTCACCCCTCTTTGCTGTGTCTTCTCTCCAGAGAGATGAGCACATACATCAGCTCCTTACAATATTCGCCCAACGACCATGCAACCATCTGTCCATATCCATAATCCGATCCATTCGGATGTCCCATCATCATTGTTTTCTGTTCAGGAATCCACTGACCAGCCTCCTCAGAGTCTAATAAATAAATCAGCTGTGTTGTTTGTTTGTTTCACATATAGCGAACTTACATCTGCCTATTTATTGCTTTGTTAATCCTCTCTGCTCTCGTGTGCTCATTCATGCGCTCCTTTATTCCCTCCGCTAATCTTTTCCATCCCAGATCACCTAGGGCGAGCTCACCTGCTCCAAAATAGAGAGTCTCATTATCTCTGCCACCTGATGAGTGTGATGCCCGTGTGTACACTGTAAAAAAAAAAATCATACAGGAATTCAAAGGAATCAACCGATCTTTTCTAATCAGCTTAACGTAAATATAAGTATATGCAAGTTTTATTTATTCAAGTTGATTAATCTGAAAATTTCCAGTATTAGTATTTATTTGTTCATAACTTTTAAACTTTTAAAGTTTTTCTTCTAAACACATACATGTTAGTTAGAAAACAGTTGTTGAAAACGTGAAAAGACTAAGAACTACTGTAGTAGAACTGCATTTTGGAGTTAGACCATCTGTGTTCAGGATTTTTTGTGGGTGAACCTCAAACATGTCTCGGTGACATGACATGAGTCATATGTCCTCTAACGCTATAAGCCCCAAGAACGCCTCCTTCTCCCTTAACGTCCCTAACAGTCAGTGACAAACGACTCTTAAATCAGCCCAGCAGTTCACTTCAGCTCACTTCAGTTCTGCCACCCATACCTGAAGAAAAAAAAACATCCTGTCACTGTCCTCTGGCTTCAGTGGCTCAAACATGTCTGGACATGCTAGAAGGAGTGTCCATGTTCAGCAGAGCAGACAGACCCTCAGCGTTTCAGAGCAGAGAAAACTGCAATGTTTTTCATGATTTTGAAACCTAGAGTCATTCAGATTTGATTCATTAATTTATGTCTCGAAACATGATCAGCTTGATTAAAATTGATTAAAACTCTCGCGATGTCTCTTTCCAGAAATCATGACCCGGTTATTTAAGATAATCCACATACCTTGTTGTTGTTAGAAGTTTCATGTAGGAACTACTGTCTTTCTGCTGGTCTACAGGAACTACTTTCTTTTATTGGAAATAAAGTTGTTCCTACATAACTGATTCTGGAAAGAGACATTGCTATTGAAATATTCAAATATTTTTTGTTTTGGTGGTTTAAGCACCACAGGCCATTATCATTTGATTACATTATAGTCGAGAGATATCAGACATCTCTACAGCCGATATCTCAAAAACTCTGCACCATTCACCGAAACAATCTGGATGGATAAATAGCACCACAGACCAGGGGGAAAATATGTATTTTTGCTTTTGGGGTGAACTGTCTCTTTATGATAAGACACGGCTGTTTGTTTTCACAACAATGGAAACACTGTGAACCATGATTCAGTATTGAATTCATTCCCTGATAAATTCACTGGGAGCAGTGTCACACATTATTGTCTGTGTACCAACACTGGAACAAAGTTGCTGCATCAAGAGCAGGATTGGGTAGTGACAGATAACATGGAAGCAAGATTAAGTAATCAGATTACTAAAAATAGTAACTGCAATCAGCCTAGATTACATTTGAATTTAGATTATTGCTACATTGTCAAGGATTAATTGATTGCATTTTTACGCCTTTAAAATAGGAAGATCCTCGATAAACAGTGATCTATTAACTCATAAAAAGCATGCATTTATTTGAATTGAAAATATTTTGAGATGTTAAGCTGCATCCATGTTTTTAGAATCAGATGCTATATTTTCATGGTTTGATTTTGAAGTAATCCAGAAGTGTTCATATTAGACTTTTGATATAATCCAACAGGCTACATTACTAAAGTTATGATGTAATTTGTATTCTGACTACATTTTAATGTAATCTGACCCGACCCTGAACAAGTTCTTTCTGTGAAATGAAAACTCACTCTTCAAACTGAGAAAATGTAAAAAAGGAAATCCGTTTGAAATTTGTTGTTCATCAGAGTGACTGAAGATTTGTTGCTTCAACTTAATATCTTAAGCTCATTGAACATTTTTTCTCAAGTACAACTGAATTAATATCAAGTTTATTTGACCAGAAACGCTTTTGTTTTGAATAATTGCAACATTACCTCAACTTGTCTTTTCAAATTTAGTCAACTTAAAATGTGAAGAAAGTTCAAACATAAACTTTTTTTAAATTAAAACAAATAGTTTATTTTAACAGTGTATGTGTGAGCAGTTGTTTGTATATTTGTTGTTATAGGGTTTTCGGGTGGGAATGGGCATGTGTGCAGAGTACATTGTGTGTGTTTGTATGTGCGCGTGTTCCTCCTGTCGTCCCAACAAGAGTGGTCACCTCACAGCTGCTCTACAATTTATGTCTATAATTACAGGGTACATGCGGAGGAAAATGTTGCTCTAAACCAAGAGTATTAAAACCACAGAAGTGTTTGTGTGTGTTTGTGCATATGTTTTTGCATCCTGGGTGTTGGGACGCATTTTCAAAATATGACACTTTCAATTTCTAAATCAGCAGTTCTTTAGCCGTGAATCAACCCAAAACTGTGCTGCAGGCTTGTTGCTGAGGTTTCTCTCACAACACGAGCGCATCAGTTTGTTTTAATGGGCTCTGGTCCCAGTGTCACACTGAATTTATTCAATCTGGTGAAAGTTTAAGGGTTTCTCTTCTAAATCACTGAGCGGTAACGACAATAGAAACTCTCCCCTCTGCAGTATTCCCAGGCACCCTTCCCTCCATAAATCCAACACTTCCCATCTGCCTCATTCGGTTAAGTTTATTACAGAGGAACTTTGTTGAGGTCTGTCAGTGGGCTGGGGTTTCCCGAATCCACCTCACCATGTGTCTTCATCGCCAATAAAAAAGGAAATTGTATTATTTTATACAAAACATGATAAACGGCCAAAAAATGCCACTCAAGCTGAACAGTCTGTGGTAAAAGATTTGGATGGCTTTTTTGTTTTCTTTGTGTTTTTTTTGTGTTTATCCAAACATCTGATGTTTTGGCCTATTGCGGTGAATTTGTCAGCAAGAAAACAATGAAGAATGTCCAATCAGATAAAAAAATTCAGCAAACATATCTCAGATGAAACTTTGGTAAAATTGTCTTTAAAGGGGCGTGTATAAGACTGTCATGACACTGTTAAAACCATGCCATTACACCTGTCATGAATGTAAAGGAGTCTTAATGAATGTTTATGCCTGTTGTTATGAGTGCCATTCAGTCAATTATGTAATTTTCAATGCTAAGTTGACATTGTTTGATATGTCTTTTTTATGACAACTTGACATTAACCATGACAGCATAACCTGTCAATGTCTTTGTTATGACAACTTCACATTATTAAACTTAAAGAAACAGTTTAGATTTATGTTTTGACACATTATTCTGTCATATGTGGTTGGTTTTGACACCTGCCATCATGAGACCATTATAAGCGTGTCATTAATATTTTCCTTGACCTCAAGCAGAGTGGTACATTTTGGCCAGCTACTTAGCAACAAGTAATTCGCCAAACTGGCTTTATGACATATAACGACATCTTTATGACACATCCAAATGGTACCACTTTAGTTGAGGTCGAGGAAATTATTCATGATGCTGTCATAAAAGTACTAGGCAATTTAATAAAACTTAATGACATCTTTATGATGCCCTATGACATCCAGTGTCAAAACCAACCACATGACAGTTTAATGTTGAGCTAAACAGTTTAAGTTGTCATAACAAAGACATTTCAATCAGTGCCAACTTCACAATAAAAATGACAAAAGTGACCAAATGGCACTTAACAACAACAGTTATAAACATTCAAAAAGACTCCTTCATGTTCAAAGGTGTACATAAGACTGTCATGTCATGGTTGTAACCATATTATGACAGTCTTATGCACACCCCTTCAAATACAGTATTACCAAAACCTTTTTCATTACATGTAAAGCTATAGAATATAATCGTTTGTATTTGTACTTTAATATCAAGAAAAAACACTTAGTGGAGTTAAAACCTCTCTTTTTTATTGGTGGAGGTTGAGAGATAATTTCTAACTATGTATAGCCATTTAAAGCCATTATCTCCTACCAGTAACCACACATAACTCCAAAAACTAATATTGACCAAATGGACAAATCTGCAAATGCAAAAAGTGGTGCTTTACGTTTCATGTTGCATACTGCAAGATCATTAGTATGATGTAATACAATACATTTTAAATAATAAATCATGAATAGTGCAGCTTTAGGACTTAAGCTCAACCACACTTTAAACAGCTAATGTTATCAGAAATACATCCATCATTTATATGCAATATCATCCAAATTACTGTCCAATAATACATTAGAAGACTCTGCAAGTGAATGGGTGTGATAGCACACAGTTTAATAAAAGTCTAAAAGTTCTCTGAGTTGGTCTTGTTTCCTTTGGAGGAAAATATTTTGCACTTTTATTTCTTTTTTATTTTTGTTTTCATCTTGAATTAGTGGACTTTGATGTTGGAAGACAATTAAATAATGTTGGTAACTTCTGAGTTGCTCTTTGGGGCAAAAACATCACACTTATGCTCGTATTACAGAATTAGTTTTGAGGGCTGAAAACAGTCTATAGCCCTCTGCTGAGCAGATGCATCATTATCTGTTAGCTCTCTGAGCTCCTTTGGTCAGGTTTGTATTTATCCATCAGCCTTTTGGGAGCCTGGATGGAGATAAAAAAGCAATAAAGCAATAATTAATTAAGAGAAAAAATTAAGCAAACCATTTCAAGTTTGGTGATTGAGTGATGCTAAGCTGCTGCCTTGGGATGTCTTACATTCAGACCTGGTATTACTTTGCATCCTTGGTGATCCCATCACAAGAGGACAGCTGTATGTGTGCTCATACCTGGCATTATAGTGCATCTCCACATGCATCCTGAGTGGTCACTTATGATTGGCTCTCACTTCCCCGCTCTATGTGCAAATACACACAATTGGTTGAATGTCCATTACTGCCCATTTGGAGATTTATTAGCTGCTTTTTTCAGTTCAGCGCCGCACTAAACTCCTTCATCAGCCTACATAAGCCTCATGTTTTACTTGCACTGTCAGCAGCCCAGCAGGAAAGAGGCTCCAGGATCTGCTTTGATTTTATAAATCAACTCTGATCAGGATGATGCACACTTTTACTTTTTCTGACTGTGTGTGAATCTCATGTTTTCACATCAGAGATGATGAAGAAAGGCATTAACGCCAGAGTCAGAGGGAGTAAAAATGTGCCTCTCGACGCTCCTCATAGCCTCTCTCCTGTCCTGTCTATCTGCCCTTCCCAGCAACACAAAAAGAAACAACATGTTTTGCATTTATTGCCAAATTTACAATAAGGCACAACTGATTAATGTCACAGCCATTTTATTTCCCTGCTCCCAGAATAAACACGTTTGCAAAATGCTCTGTTGTCTGTTGTCCCGCTAAGAATGTACAACATTTGCCGAATTTGCAAGAAGGTTCAAATTATTAACACTTAGTCATAGATAGCATTTCACAGAGTTTATATAGTTTCTCTTCACTCAACAACTCTGAAAATAGATCAATTCTTCAATGGAGTCTGGGGCCACTAGTGTGTTTGCAAACATCTGTTGCAGGAAAGAAGGAAAGAAGAGAGACCATATGTAATCTGCATTGCATTGAACCAAATAATGAACTTACAGGACGTCAGTTAAGTAGGTGGTCTTTCAGTGTGGCTCAGGGCACATTTGCATTCACCCTGCTGAAAGAATGTGGTCACATGCGAACCAGACCACCTCCGAATGTGTCCTGAGCGATCAGGTCTCAAATGCGTCCTGAGGGCATTCACACCTATACTTGTGATCGGATCACTCAGGACACATGCTAATACCAGGTCTGAGCGGGCCTTAGTCAAAAATATAGACACAGAGAACAAAGATCTAACAGCTGAAAGAACTCCTGTAGCTGTATATATCACAATAGAGTCCAAACACAGTATATCCTCTCATACTGGGTGCTTTGTTCACACCAGCTGTCTGACTCTCCCCAAAGAAAATTCATCTGTCATCCTGGGTTTAACTGTGACTTTTGTTCTCTGCACCTGAGCAGTGTTTGCAAGTGTTAGGGCAAAGTATTGCACAGTAACTGGGCCCCTGCGGGTGTGTGTGTGTGTTTGTGTGTGTGTCCTGCACTGATCCAGTTTCCAGTCCCAGTAAAAGTAGGCCAGCCAGTTAGCCCATGAGTCAGCCTTTTCTCCTGAGAAAGGCGACTCCCTGACATGACAGCATCATTAACAGCTGACCAACACACCCTACCAGGCGGGTGGACACTCACACATACAGATTTTTGTACTGACCTAGCACACGCGAGCACTATCACATATACAGTAGATGGACACACAAACACATACACTGTAAAACCACACAAACACACACACAGCTGACCCCGCTGCATGTGCCGTAACACACCCACGGTCCGCTCTCAGCAGTATTTTGTGATGGATACTGTAACCGTTTGTCTCCCCTGATGCAAAACCGTTCACAAATGCTGAGGTCATTGACTCTCAGCTGAGTTCAAATTAACGCTGAGCTGAACCGTGTTGAACTCAGTGATACGGAACTGAGCTTAGTTCTGCTTTTGACTGGATTAACTGTCAGTTTGGTAACATCTGCCGGACATGACTGACCAAAACACTGACCCATTACCCTTTAGGACAATGCGGTCACTTTTTATTTTACAGTGCACTCATAAGATGTACTTTGTATTGAATTAGACAAAAACTAGAACTAATATGTTCTTTATTAGTCAGTAAACAAACACAGCTATACCCTAATAGACACCATACGTGTAACACTACACTAACAAGATGTGATGAGACATTCTTTGTATCAAATTAGATAAAAACTAGAAATAATATGTAATTTGTTAGACAGCATTAGAGCTTTTTTTTTTTAGACTTTATTAGAGGGCAATTAGGGCCACATTACAACAGAACTGTACATCAAACTAAAGTGTATTATTTCCCACTATTAGACAGTTATTAGATTTTCTTAGGCCAGAGACATTTGTGTTTGTGTTTGCATATGGGTGGCTTTAACTTTTGAGGAAATGCACAACCATCACTCCAAATGGACGCAGGATACATGAGGCAACCATGATGCATATGCATGCATTGAGGTACGAATGTGACAGCATAGTTAAAAGAAAGAATATTTCTGGCCATGGAGGGTAATCTGGGACACTTTACAACAAAACTATACTGTAAACTAAAGTTTACAAAATGTAAAAATGAAATTGAAAATAATACACTTTAGTTTACAGTGCAGTTCTGTTGTAATGTGTCCTTAATTACCCTCTAATGAAGTCAAATAAAGGCTCAAATACTGTCTAATAAAGAATTAATTTTTGTCTAATTTGAAACAAAGTAAAGCTTATTACATTGTATTAGTGCACTGTAAAATAGTGTGACCAAAAATGCAACTGAAGCATCATCAGTAGAAAAACTAGGATACTGAATTAATACAGATACAGTGTCCAAGTTTCATGATAGTAGAATCAAGATATCAAACATAAGAAGCAGAGGCAAGCTCATCAAACATTTAACAATCTTTAGTGTGTTCTTAAAATGTATTAAATCACTCCTGGTTTTGCCTTCGTGTGAATTCAGTGGGATTGAGCTGAGTAGCACTGAGGATAAGTGGCCTCAGTTCTTGCTAAGCTGTTTATAGACAGATTATGGGCTGGGCTGGATGAATTATTCCTCAGCTGGATCCAGATAAATCCTGAACATGTCAGCGCACCCCAATTTCCATCTTTGTAATTTATGCCAGTGCTATTTCAAAAGTTTTTCAAAAGTTTTTGCTCTATTATTGAAGCATTTTTGAGACAACAGCAAAATTATTGCAAGAACAGTTAAAATAGGTCAAATATGCAACAAAGACACAGCCTATCTTTTCTCAGCATGTGAGCCGGTCTGTCTTCTTGAGGATTTTGTTTTGACTAAACAAAAACACTCCGCAAATTAAACTGGACTGAAACTATTTTTTAACCTTTTTGACCTTCCGAGAGCCGCTAATGGGTTTAAATGTGGGGTAGGCTGTTTATTTTTGGTGTCATCTGTTTAAAAATTATTTTTATTGAGCGTTGCTTCTCCAGAACTTATGTTCCCTTTTGTGGTGCCCCCGCAGCGAATTTCACTGAGGTACTGTGTACATTCAAGGTGAGCAGCTCTGCTATTTGCATTCATTCAAGTTATATTGAAGCCTGAAGCTAAAGCAGACAATAAAGGAGACTTTCAAAAGACTTTTAAAGGACTTTGAAGGACTTTAAACTTCTTTTCACAACAAGCGGCCGAAAAGGTATTTTTCAACTCGTATAATGTCTTTTTGTATCACATCAGCACTGAGCGTCACTTTGTATTTTGTTTTTATCACATTTTACCACATAACTTATTGGTGTGTTTTGTACTGTGTTCTTTCATAAATATAGTTCTCACGGCGTCAAGAAGGCGAGGATGTGTCATAGAAACAAGGCTGGCCCAAGCAATACACGCCTACAATAACCTTTAAGCATAATGTAATTCAAGTGGTCTGAGAGAAAACTGGACGTCTGCTCCTCTTCTTCATTTTGTTTTCTGGCTTTAGAAAATCTAGCCTGTGACGGAGATTTGGCCAATCACAGGCCAGTAAGATAGTTCCCGTGGGCATGAGACGCAACAATAAACCATCTTTGAGCCACAAACCAAGTGTCGGTCTTACTAATTTGCACAAAAATGCTTAAAAAAAAACCCAACCAACCCAACAAAACTGATTCTTTGGTATGTTTAATAGAATTTCCTGGAAGGTTCTCAATAAATGTTGATGATCAAAGCTGCACTCATGGGTGTACTTTAAATTTGTGTTCAATGATGCCATCAGGGCAAGGAAAAGATAACTTTATTAACCAGAGTGGACAGAGTGTTTTCTCGAGGTGGACTTCACTTGAAAGGCGACTTTTCACTGTTTTTGATTGAAACTGGATCTTATATTTTTGGAGAATTTATTTTATGTTTTCCTGTGATGATGATTGCTAACTGTAACTGTTAGTGCTGTTAGTGGGCAACAAACCGGCTCAGACATCCTGCCAGTGAATTATGTTCTTCGACAAAACAGCTCCAACGGAAATTACAGGCTGAAGTCTTTTATGGAGTCTCTGATGGTAAGTTACCTTTATTGTAGCTCAGCTAATGCCTAACTAGGGTAGCATTGTCTCTATTCCTTCCTATTCTGGACTCGTTCACTGGGAGCTCTCAGTCCAGCTTGAGCTGCATGCGCGGGTGGCGTGTCCCCTTACTGTAAGCTATTGGCTATGTGAGGCCAATCAGCTGCTGTTTTTACAGGAAAACATGCTGATTGCACTCACTCGTGTGTTTAAAATCAACTCTTCCTCCGGAATCGCTTACTGCACCTTTAAGCACTAGTGTAAACACAGTTTGTTGTGAGAGGTGGTTTAGCTGCGTGAAGTATGTGCGATGAGATGTGTTTTGAGTGTAGGCTGCTGACAGATGGTTTGTGTTGAGTCTTTCTTCTTTTTTTTTTCTTTAAAAACAGTTTTGAACAGCTGGTGAAAAAGCATTATTGTGAGCTCTATGCAGCCACAGAGAAATGGATGTGTGTGTGTGTGTATGTGATTGTATGTATATTGTTTGTCTTAGTATGCACATGTTTATTGCTCTGTGTGCTTAATATGTGCGTGCACATGTGGTTCATGTTGCATCTTGTCTTAAGCCTCATATTTTAACCATCTGTGTTCCCATTAAGTCACGTCTAGGCTATGAAATCTATATGACAACAGCTGAGTGAGGCCACGGTTACGAAATAGAAGTGGAGATTCAAATAAAACTGCCACAGTTAACCTCCTCCCACACACTCCAATTTAATTTCCCTTTCTCCATCAGCTCATTACAGCACAGATTGATCTTTACTAATATGCATCTAAGGAAAACAGTTATCCCGCTGTCTTGATAAATGAAAGGGAAAATGAGTCATATCTATAAACAAACCTATATCTGGGATGTGTTATTATAGACATTTCACTTTAATTTACACTAACAGATAGAAGGTGTAGATGGATTTTAACAGGATGTGCTCAAGTTGATGTAATGTAAAAAATAAACCGTTCATGTATCTGAAGCCATAGGGGGAGGATGTCATGTGCAAAGCAGTGCTTTCCCAAGTGCTTTCCCATGCAGGAATAATTTTCCAATTATTTCCAGTTATATAGTCATTATTACTGTGAAATGAAAGACTTCAGACCCTTTTAATATTTTCATATTGTAGAGCAGCAAAATTGAAAAAATACATTGGAAAACACACTCATGATGGGCAAACCTAATGAGGCGTCAAGGCAAAATGTCTTTTTCACTCTAAAGTGTATTGTTGTTCTAAGGCAACATTAAAGATATGAAAGTAATGAAGCCGTCTGAGGCCTCACAGTGGGCGGTGGAGTACTTTCACGGTATAAATTACATCAGTGAACTTGGGTAATACAATGATTACGTTACTCATTACAATTTTAGCGGATAATCAGTTGCAGAGTACGTTTTGAACTAATTCTTCCACCTGGGTGCATGTGGTTCACAGCAGAGTATAATGGAGTTCCTCTCCTGCCTCCAGTTAAAGGAGTTTCACAAAAAGTTGCACTGTCTGTTTTCTATTTAAGCACCCAGAGAATGAAAAATCAGCGCACAGTAAACCAGATGACAAACTGTTGTCTGTCTTTTCACTGTGAAACAAACATGAAAGCTGGGTGGACCGTGACATGTGTCTTGTTGATGTGCCAGAATCAGCTGGCATGACTAATCTGTGATGACACCACTGATGTGAATATGTAAAATGTGAGCAGATGTAGCAACAATGTGTGTTTTGTATTACAAAGTGCAGTTGAGTTTCCAGGTAGGATTCATTAATAATGTCTCTGAAGGGATTTGTTTGTCCTTTTCATGTGTGATTTTGCTTTTCCAGTGCTCCATTGTATTCTAACATTATTCAACATAACCATTAATCCTGACAGTGACAATGCTGGTGCATTGTGGCTGGATAATTCAAAAGCTTTTATAACTTCAGATCACCAACAGTTATTGTTGTTGATTTATTTTTGGCAGATGCTATTTCCCCCCAATTTGGAATAGGCAACGTGCCTATTTAGCCAGTGTGGCTATTTACACTCATGCATATATAGCCTAGCATGGCAGAGACAAGCACCCAGGTGTCCATAGCCAACAATGCTACTTGCATCTCATTACAGAAACAAACCATGATCTTTCCCCAAACTTAACCAAGTAGTTTTGTTGTCCAAAATTAACCACACACGCTAGCTGAATTGCTTCTGTGTACTTATTCGTACCCAGTACAAATAGATACTCCGTTTATTTTTTCACACAATGTTTTAAGTTATTGATTAAAAATTGTGCTAAATTTTGACTGTTTTCTGTTTTCTTACTTTTAATCTAATCAACTTTTCTAAGTTAAATTTTCCATTTAATCAACAGGGAGATTAGTTGTCAGGAACATCCCAGTTTTTGTAATGTGGTCTTGTTGCTCCAGGAGGTGATGTATAGTCAATTCATAGTTTTCATGTTATGTCATGTCCGTATGGGAATGCCCCCATGGAGGGCAAAACAATGCTATCTTCTGCTGCCCGCCAGCTTACGAACTGAATGGACTCTGTTGTTTTGCCAAAACGCCGGATAGTTGTTGTGTGATTTGATGCACTAACCGACGTGGAGACAAGCATGGGCTGTGTTTCTACAGAATCCTGTCCGACAAAGACAACCCAGTAAGGAGGAGACTGTGGATTTGTGCCACTACACGCAGGGGAGGGCAAACAACGGCAGCCGAGAAAGTACACACATGTTTGCAGCGAACACTTCATCAAAGTTTTGATTAGATTTACATCATGAGATATTATGTTTACCTGACAAAATTATACTACCTTGTCGTTACTGCCCTACAACGCTGACCCGAAACTAACTAAAACTCATGGGTTAATGTTAGATAATTAATGTTAGTTAATTACTACTCACCTTTGCTTTGACTATGCAGAATTTCTTGTCCCTCTCCTTATAAACAGCATCATTATTATTGACCCATCCAGATAGAAAATTCATATAAGTGACTGTACTTTTGTACGCTTTCATTCTGGTGGCAGTGTAAGGTTAGGGATTCTCCAGAAGATAGATGTAAACATCGGCAAAGTGGAGGTCTTGCAGGGACTTGGTGGTTTTCAGTGACTCAGATATGGCAGCGGCTACTGTATATGGATCGCAAGTGCCCAAAATTTATAGTTTGTTTTCATATCTTTGTTTTTCTTTCACTGAGAGGTGATCCAAATCTTCGTGGCTTGAAACAGAAGGAAATTTTAGCAGCTTGTGTTACTTCTTTACAGAGAGTCCGGTGTGAGCGGCCACGTTGGTCCATTGTTTTGCCCTCCAGGTCACTGCACATGTCACGTGACTGAAAACTATGAGTATGACATGAGTGATGAGAGCACAATACTTACTACTATAGTTGTGGCAGTTGCTACATACGTAGTTGCAGCCAGTCCATTCCAACCAATTTACTCATTCTGCAATCCCTTTATATCAAGAGCTGAAGTGAAAGTGACATACATAGATGCAAAATAGAATGGAATGCTCTTTATTAGTTAGTTACATGCTTGTAAGTTTTTCAATTGCACAAAAATAAAGAAAGGATTAGCAATAATTTATATTGCTGGGAGGGATCACAAGCATGGAACCATAAAATCAGTGTGCCACAATGGATGGGAACGCTCCAACACTATAAAACAGATAATTCAAAACATGATCAGCCTTCACAGAGAACAACTGGCCTCATGAAAAGTCGAGCACCGAACAGAACTCTATTGTTGCTCCTCTGTGCTGTATTTCCCACTACATATCCAAACCAAACTTAACTGCACAAATGAACGGGTGGTCCATGGCAATGATTTAATTAGCACTGCTTTTCGATCTGTGAACAGCTTCACATCAATAAGCTCAAGTCCTGCAATGTATGATTTTTTACTTTGTTTGCTTTTTAACATTTCAGTAACTTAACAACTATTATGCAGCCCAGAACTATCGACTGAAGCTAAGGACCAGGGCCATTTGGGTGTCCTAAACTTAATTGCTTTGTGTTAATTGCGTCGCATTAGCACAAACTGAGCATGTCTGTAAAGGGGAGACTTGTGGGTACACATAGAACCCATTTTCTTTCAGATATCTTGAGGTGAGAAATCAAGGGACCTCTTTGAAAATGGCCATATCAATTTTGACCTCGCCAAAAATAACTTATAACTTTGGAACGATTTTTAGGCCCCTTCCTGCATATTCCAACCTTGAGACCTCAAAAATAGGGAGGATTTTGAAACCAAAGTAGGGGTTTGAGGCAGTCTCTGCTGGAGTAGCCTGGTGTTTTTTAAAGAATGAATAATAAGTAATCACATTTTTTCTGCCAACAGATGCCTGCAGATGACTTGTAAATGACTTGTGAATACCAATTATTATCTGGAAAACTCAATGTAATCCCAGCATTTAGCCTTAACAGGTAGTCCAAATTTACAACAACATAAAAAATGACTTTTTAAATGTCTTTATAAGAGTATATTAATTAGGCTGCTCTTAGACAAAACGTGCCCATTTCCTGTAAAACTTATAAAAAAAGAGTTTTAACAAATAAGGAGCTTATAGGCCTTCTTGACAAGCTAGTATAACATGGATGGTACCACTGGATGCTTCAGGTTATCTAGTGCCTTCACTCTTCTTCCTTCAACTAAAAAAATGGAGAATTCCCACTATCATTATTACTCGAAATCGCAGACTATAAAATTTCTTATGGTATTGAAATGAACATTAATTGTGCCTCATAGCGAAATGCAAAACAGAGATTTAGAAAAGGGAGCAGCTGGAAAAGTGAAAACAGTCTAAAAGTTGTGGTTGACAGTTTGCATGACATGACATCTCTGCTGACAGATCAGAAAACATTCAGTAATAAATCCCTTTTTAAAATGAAGCATTTTTACCAAATATTTCTGATGTTTTGGGACTGACAGCTCCACAGCGGCAGTTTCCGTGACATCTACCATTGTACACCCTGTATCATTTCCCATGGCTGGCATTTTCTTTCATACTAATGGTCAAAATAGTGCTCCATCACAGCGCACTGCTCAGACATATAATGTATAATTTAAGTATTTGGTGGACTCTGAATACACACTGTAATAAACAGCACTCAGGCAGGTGTGAGCAGCACAGGGTGGTGTGTGGAGCTGCTCTGCAGGCTGCTGTTAGTTTTATTGCATTTCCCAGAGAGAGGAATATGATGTCATCAACATGTGTCTCATCTACAGTTAAGACCCTATTTCCTGGTTTGACAGCTGAGCTGAGGATAAAGAGTTTCTGTTCTCATAATATACTCAAGAAAAAGTATCCTTCCTCGCTCCTGCACGCCCACTAGGTGTTTTCATTTCTCACTCTGACTCGATACACACACACATACTGTCTGAGCTGTATTTCTGAACACAACTGTGCTTTAGCTCTTGACATTTCACAAACACAACGCTTTCAATTCTTTTCCATTTTTATTTATAAAATGAAGCCGTTGAAAATATAGCAAGCATTCATCGTGACTAGTGAGACATCAAACATACATAATAATATTTAATAATTTCTCCCTTTATGACAAAACACTGGCATCTTACAACAGAGTCTTTACAAGACAAATAATTTAAGGACAAAAGGAAAACATCAAAGAAGAGAGTAAACATGATAACTATGAGGTGCTGGCTGTGTGCACAAGCTTAGGGCGCGCTCTTGAACCACACAAACATTTATACAATCTTTAATATCAAAATAATCACAAAGATCTCTAGCGTATCTCATTCTGCTCCAGTAATACTGTGAGAATGTGAGATACAGTCGACGGTGGAAGAACAATATTTATCAAGGTTAAGACGAACGGGTTTAAAAAGTCCTGGGGAAGCTGGTGTTTGGGTGGATCACAATACTGAAGCCCTCTATCATCACGTCTGCTACATATTCAATGTAACAAGTAGGCAGCACAAAGCAAATAAGGCTGCAAATTTAATTTACTATTTGCTACATATGCAACACAATGACAAAAATACAACCTTTTTGTAATATGTAGTTTATAAATAAAAAAAATGCAAAATGCAAAAAGTATTTAAATAGATAATAAGGTAAATATCAAGTTGGAATTTTCAATCCAAATGGTATTTTTATGAATGAAGTCCCAATTTGCAACATTTGAAGACGAACGTGGCTGCAGACAGCTGTGAAGAACAAACAGCCTCTGAGTTGTGTCCATAATATTCAGTGACCCAGTCAGTAAAATACTGTGTTATACTGTAGTTCAGTGTTAGTGGATGAATGCATTAAGTAATTGAAGCAATCAGCCTAGTAAAGCATGCTTAAAAGCAGGTGTAAAAATGTTCCGTGAGCATAAACATGGAAGAATGATCATATAATCCTTCCCTTGAAGTGAAAGCTTTGGAGTGAGATATTAATTTTTGTCCAGACCAAAATGTTAAAACCAGGCAGGGAAGCCAAAACCAGTTGCAAAAACATCTTGCAGTTAGCTTCTTTTTCCCCTTGTAACAGTCCACAGGTACAGATGTGAGCATTTACATCTGTGCAGTGATATTAAAGGGATAGTGCAGATTGGTTCTTATCAGCAGTCTGTGTATTGCCTGCAGAGAGAAGTACCAGCATGGAAGCTAAGCAATGTACCGCTTGGCACGGGGTCAGCAACAAAAGGTATTTTAGCCACTTAAAAAAGTGAAAAAAGTTAAAAAAATACATCAGTTTAAGTGCACACTATATTTAGAATATTTACATCTCTTTAACTTAGCCATCAGACAGCCTTTTCTGATGATAAACCACAATTATATAGGCCAAATATCGCTCTCTCCAAAACCAAACAAACTCCATTGGTGAAATCAGTAATTTTACTTTGTAGAACATGGGAGTTGCTGGAATATCACTGCCTCAATCTGCTAGTTCGTTGTATTATTATGTGACTTGGGTGAATCCGAACTATCCATTTACAACACTGAAATCACAAAATAATGCAAACAAAGTAACATACTGAGACAACAGTAGGCCAGCAACTCCCGTGTCCTGCAAAGTAAAATGACTGATTTCGCCTATGGAGTTTGGTTTGTTTGGAAAGAGCGATATTTGGCTTATATAACAGCGGGTTCCCATCAGAAAAGGCTTTTGATGGCAAGGTAGAGCAGTGAAAACATCCTAAAAATAGTTTACACTTCAACTGATATTGATTTTTTTTTTTGGTGGACCTTTTTTTAAGTGGCTAAAATAGATTTTGTTGCCTGACTCTGTCCACAGTAGTACATTGCTTGGCTTAAATGCTGGTACTTCTCTCTGCTTCTCCTGACTTGGGGCATCGCCGACTGCCATCTATTGTAGGTAATACACTATTGACAAGTACCTCTTATAAGCTAACTTAAATTTATCCAAACAATCCCTTTATATATGCTATGCTTTTTTATTTGACTTCTGAGGTCATCACTGCAAATTAGGTTTTAGGCCGATGAGACAGACAACAAGGCACAACAGGTTAAAAATTTTCCACTGGCTATATAACACAACCATCCTTAAACACATATTGTTTGTTAATCAGAGAAAAATGCATGAGACTGTGTCTGCAGTGAATCTTGCCACTGTTGATGTAAAAACTTTACAGTATTGAAAACAAAGTCACCAATTAAAAATACATACATGAGACATGAGATCGTATACCTGCATATTAGTAGTGTCTTTTCTGAGATTCAACAGTATCTCCTGCACGGAGCCTTGCAGTTCCTTGGGCATGTCGGACACGTAGTGTTATCAGCAGAGGAGTTCATTCACCAGTGCAGAAGACTGGTGGAGTCTCTGTTTTCCTGCTGCATGTTTGTGTGTGTGTGTGCGTGTGTGTGTGGGTGTGTGTGTGTGTGTGTGTGTTTGCTTCACCCTGTTATATAACATGCAGGTAGGTCGCCTTGGTGTCCACTCCTATTACATTTTTGGCGGTGCATCTGTAAAATCCTGTATCCCTACTTGTCGGGTTCTGTATCACCAAGGAACCCTGAGGACTAAGGTAGCGGTTGCCATAGATACGAGCCTGACCCATCACCCTCAGCTGCGTCAGGTCTGGTGTTTCCCAGGTAACCGTCGCCCGCGGTGTTGCTATGGTCAGACACGGCAGCTCCACAGCAACTCCGGGGCGCGTGTAGGTCACAGGTGAGGGGCCTGTTGTGATGCGTGGCGGGTAGGCGATGACGATGACGGGAACGCTGACAACTGAAACTGAAGAGGAGTCAGGACTGGTGGCTCTGCAGGTGTAGGTGCCGCGGTCGAACACTAAGGCCTGTTGCACTGTTAGTGTTCCATCCTGTTGGACGATGTACCGGCCGGAGTCGCCACTCTCACCCCGGGACAGGACCTTGCCGCTGGGCAGGGTCCATGAGAGAGTGCCCTGGGTGTATCCGTTGGTTTGAGGAGCAGGGCAAGGCAGGCGAAAGGTCTCTCCATTAATTATGCTCACCAGTGGAGCTGTTCTGGTGCTCACTGCTGGCTCACTTGAGTGGGGCGGTGCGCCTACTGGACGAGGTGTGGCAGGTAATGTCGGGCCTTTGGATAGAGGCTTTTGAGTAACTGGGATTCTTGGCAACACTGGCCTGGAGCTTAATGACTGAGCTGAATCCAATGAGGCCCCAGAGCGAGGCACCTCAATTAATCCAGCACTTTCCGGTCTTTCCACAATCGGTCCCCTTTGTGAAGACCTGGCCTCCTCCGGCAGCTCAGAGACCTCCAGCTCCACCTGTATCCTCGTCTCTCCCCTATCACCTCTAACCACGCACACCAAGGTTCCTCCATCACTCATGCGCACGCCTCGCAGCTCCAAGGAGCCGTTTCGGTGCACAGTGAGCCGGCTGCCGTAGTAAGGAGCTGGCAGCACACCGTTACCAGGCAGGAGCCAGGACAGACGAGGGGGAGGGGAGCCTTGGGAGAGGCACGGCAAAAGAACAGTTTGGCCTTTCACTGCCCGCTGCTTCACTGTTGTTAACACACCCACAACTGTGTTAGTAGAGTTTTTATTACCTGTAGCTGTACCAGTACTACCACTATTCCTACTGTTAGCATTGGTTACTCCTACATCACTACTCCTAGTGAACCCACTTCCCCTGAGAGTGCCTGTACCACCTCCATTATTAGACACACTGCTGCTAAAAACTCCAACATTTCTAGAAATACCACTTAACCTAGTGCTAGCGTCATTACTAGCCTTTCCTGCAATTACCTCATTATTATTAGCCCCAGGATTCCTTTCTGTGCTGTGAATGTTACCTAAACTATTACTACTACTCACAATACCAGGTCCATTTCTATTTATTCCAGTGTTATCTGTATTAACACCTGTATTCCTTCCCACCCCGACGTTGACTGCACTGCTGCCGAGTTGAGTTGTAATTCCACTCACAGGCCTGTTAAATCCATTTTGACTGTCACTCCTGAGGGCAGGATTAAAGCCACTGGTTGCTGTGTTAATGCCAGTGTTTGGTACAATGTTTTTTATCTTAGCACTATTATCACTATAGCCATTATTATTGCTACTGATCTTGCTTGTGACACCACTGGTATATCCATACTGGTTTGTCCCTGCGTTATTAATGTTGTCCCCTGATCTACCGCTGTGACCACTGCTCGTACTCCAATCTCTTCCTCCCACCTGGTGATTCAGTCCATAGTAAGGAGGCTCCACCTCCAGGCCGACCACCATGCTCCTCCCCCCTACAGAGTTGCTCGCCCGGCACGTATAGTTTCCCGCGTCGATCTTTTGAGCCTGGCGCACCTCCAGAGTTCCATCCGAAACCACCACGACCCGCTCAGAATACAGTCCGGATCCAGTAGTTCGTGGTATGACACGCTGTGCCGGGGAAAACCACGTCACTGACGGGGGAGGATCTCCTGTGGCCTGACAGCGAATTGTGGCGGTTGTTCCCTGACGTACTTTGATGACATGGTAGTTTCTGTCATCATTGAAGGCTGGTGGAGATGACATCATGACCTTTACTTTGACCTTAAAAAAGTGAATTTGAAGGAAGGAATTAATGACTGCTTGACTTTATTATTAATTAACAAATAGATGAAAAGTTTTCTCCAGGATTAAATGTGGAAACACTTTATTTGAAGGAAAGACATTACAACTGATCTGTGTGTGTGTGTGTGTGTGTGTGTGTGTGGGCTGTGTGGTGTGTGCAGCCTGTGTGTGTGAGCATCCGAGTGATTTTATACCTTTATGCATATGACAATATCCAATTTAATGCTTATCTAGGGAAGTCCTCTTGTCAAGCCCCTTGAGGGTTTTTAGGACCTCCTTGCATGTTTCCCTTTGTTTTTCTTTTCTTTTTAAAAAAGAAGTTCTTATATCAGTGATTGTCAATTTTTATGGTATTTGTAATGTTGACTTTTTAACATGTGCTAACTAAACAAAACAAAACAAACAAAACAAAAACAAAACAAACTGTCATAACTATGCTATGACACCTGTCACTAATATAAAGGAGTTTTATGAATGTTTATGACTGTTGTCATTAAGTCTTCCTTGGCCAATTATTTTATTCTTATTTCATGGTTGACATTGTTTGAAATGTCTTTGTTATGACAACTTGATATTAATCAAGCCAGTAATATCTTTATGTCAACTTGGCATTAACCAAGATAAAAATGTCTTTGTTATGTCAACTTGACAGTAATCCAGACAAAAATTACAAGCTGACATTAACCAAGACAAAAACGTCATTGTTATGACAAGTTCACATTAACAGAGCAATGTCTTTGTTATGACAAGTTGACATTAACCAAGTGAAAAATGTCTTTGTCATGACAACTTGACATTATCAAATGTGGTTGGGTTTGACTCTGGCCATCATAAGACCATTATAAGAGTGTCATGAATATTTTCTTTGACCTTGATTTTGGCCTTGACATAAAGATGTCATCTACCTCAGCAACAAGTAAACTAGGTTTACATCAGTTAACTGTAGATCACCGTCGTACTGTACTCGGCCTTATAACATTTAATGACCTCTTTATGGCAAGTCCAAACATTTCACTTGAGGTCAAGGGAATTATTCATGATGCTCTTAAGAAATATTTGACACTGTAATAAAGCTTAATGACATCTTCATGACAAGTCCAAAATGTACCACTTTACTTAAGGTCAAGGAAAATATTCATGTCATGCTTATAATGGTCTTATGACCGCTACTGAAAGCAACCACATATAACAGAATGACATAATGTTAAAATGTCAAGATAACCAGTTTCTTTAAGTTTGGTAATGTCAATTTGTCATAACAAAGACATCTCAAACTATTTCAACTTTGCATTAAAAATGACATAACTGGCCAAATGACATGTCATGTCATGCCATGTCATGTTTATGACGGTCATAAACATTCACAAAGGCTCCTTCATGTTCCTGACAGGTGTTGTGACATGGTTATGAAGGTGTAATGACAGTCTTATCCGTCAAATAAAGTGTTACTGAAATGGTTTTCTTACCTTCATGGTGTCTTGACCTCCTTGATTCTCAGCATAACACGTGTACTCTCCTTCTTCTCCCATACCCACTGCTGGAACCAGTAACGTCCCATTGTCAAACACAGTCAGCCTCCGTGACCGCCCTCCTCTTTCATCCCCCTGCAACACGCTGTTCACCATGGTTCCATCTGGTAGGCTCCAACGGACAGCTGGGTCAGGCAGTCCCGATGCCTGGCAGTCCACCTGCAGGGAACAGGATCATTACTGCGATCATTTACAACTTTTTGTGGCTTTTATTTTGATGAAAGCTAAGCTGCTGCTGCCACTGCTAAGAAACCACACATTTATATGCATTCAAAATAATATCATTTTAAACTCATAAATGTTTAAGTGTAATTTAAAATGAAGGGCAACAAATTCCCACAATAATACTGTGGCCTCTTTTTTTGCATTTCACCCTGCTTGACATTCTTTTTCATTGGGAGCTGTTAAATATTCATGTGCGAAGTACTATCCCCTGAAGGCCTCTGTTGATGATTCATCACAGGCTGACCTGACAGGTCTTTCTTTTCTTTTTGGTCAAAAAAATATGAAGCACATTTTGATCAAAAAAACAACCAAAGAAACAGCTTGAAGCTGTAGAAATTTTTGGCACCACACCCAGCGATAGAAGTCACCCAACACATATCACTGCCTGAACAAAAGATAAGACTAAAAACTGAAGAGTGGAGTTGTATGGGATGAAATGTTTTAAGTTTTAGGGAAGAACACACCTGCACATCAGATGAATGGATTGATTAAAAAGACCAGCTGGCATCACCTTCCTAAGTCACACCCCTTTTTGCTCCGTGTTCCATTAACACTTGAGCAAGCTTGGTAACCCGGTGGAACCTCAGTCAACTTTCTCCTTCCCTGTTCCCTGTAGCTTACTTAGATATGTGATGCTTGGCTCATTTAAGAAAGCCAAATTTTTAAGATGGCTAAAAGATGTTGCTGGGGGGAATTGAAATAGTCACATTTTAAAGGTCCAGTGTGTAAAATTGAGGGACGTTTATTGATAGAATAAAGCAGAAATGGAATATGATAATCATAACTATGTTTTCATTAGTGTATGATCACCTGAAAATAAGTGTTTTTGTTCCCTGTAGCCCAGAACAGACAACCCAAATACTGGCTCAAGATGCAGCCTTTCACATTTTGGGTGAGTTTCGCAGCCACTGTAGGTTCTCCTACATACTTGGAAGGGTAAAGTGAGAGGAGGTGTATGCAATCTGCAGGCTCACCACTAGGTGCCACTAAATCCTACACACAGGTCCTTTAAGTTAGCTAATGTCAGCAAAACATTCAATTGAAACATGAAAACAAAACATTTCATAGTGAATGTTAGCAAAGCACTTACTAACTAGCTAGCTAATCTATGGCAATTGTTAGCTACCTTGTTATATCCTAAAGCTGATAGCTACATCTGATGTTTGCAAAGCGCTAGCTTACTATCTAGTTAATTTACATCAGTTAGCAAGCTAGTTAGCTAGCTAATTAGCTAGCATTTTGCTAACAGAGATGTGATTATACTGTATGCCGCTTTTACAAGTCAGTCAGAAATATATTTTAACCATCTTAAAACTTTTTCTTTTCACCATAGACGAGACTAACACATAGCATATCCAAGTACAGGAAGCAATATTTTTTCCCAGGATGGCAAAGGCATAACCCACCCTACTCTGCTTCCGATTGGCTTGAGCATAAAACATTGCTCATCCAGTCACAGAGAACAAACCTTCTTAACATCAAACGCTTCAAGGCCACACAGAATCTATCTAATTTTGCTGCTACTCTTACAGTACAGCAGCCGCTGTCTTCTAAACACACATACTTCTACATACTGTTAAAATCTTCAAAAATAAAAACAAAAAAAAACACTTATTTCTGTGCAGTAAGTAAATAAAATGCATCTCAGCGAGCTATCATAACACTGTAACCAAGGCTTGAGCCTCACAATACCATTGTCTGTCCAACATTATCTTAGCTAGGCTTGTTTTAACTTTTTACAATTAGCTAACATTAGCAGGCCAGCTACTCAATCCTGACCTCCAAAATCACCAGTGACTGATCTGTTGTTCTACCACACGTCACACAAAATAATAATAAACACTAAATAAACCCTTAACAGTTTTGGTATGAATAATCTTAACTATGATTGAAAGTAGGGCTCACTGAGCTCAAATTTAGATGTTGCTTGATAACAGCGTTGTTCACTATGACTGGATGAACAACGTTTCACAATTATGACGTTCTACTAAGCTTGTTCAAGTGTAATTGGAACACAGAACAAAAAGGGGCGGGACTTAGGAAGGGTCACTTGCTGTTTGACCCTGTTGCTGCTGGCATATTTTCAGAAATGGTATTAATATGCGCTGTCCCTGTTAAATAAAGTAATAAACTATAACTAAACTATCGGGAGCTAAGCAGACATGAGAACGGAAATATGATTCCTCATAACTCACCTTCAGAGGTTTGCCAAACAACACCATCTGACTGAGAGGCTGCTTGGGCTCGATTTTGGCAGGTTTAGTGGTGACAGAGACACGGAGGAGGCGGTAATCATCTGCAACCTTGTTGCGTGCGATACAGAGGTAGTCTCCAGCATCCTTCTCTGTTACTGCCTGGACTGACAGGGTGCCATTAGGATGCACCCTCAGACGTCGATCAAAACTGAAATTAAAAACGCAGACATACACACAATTAAATAGTTTCACTAAAAGATGCAATTATACAACCAGTAAAATTTAAGTGCTCTCTCACTCTTGAGAATTAGGACAAATCATGTCCTTCCATAAGAAACCATGAAAAAAATTATTACTACTATCACTCTAATTCCACTTTTTTAGATGAAATCTTTATATATATATATACATATATATATATACATAATCTAGAGAATCTTGTGGTTTGCTTTTACATTTTCAAACTACTGAAAATGTTATTAAAAGCCTTTGAAATCTAAAACTAACAATATCTGCTGATGAGGTGTATAAATGTGCTATTACAATCATCTTTCATCTTTCAATCATTGTTTTAAAATATGTTTTTAATGAAAATGTTGTTACAAGTTCCCATCAACTGTGTCAGATTTTTACAAAAACATGATTTAATCAGGCATAAATAGGTTTAGCTGTACCCTAATCTCCTCTGTCTCACTTCCTGGTTTTAAAAAGGTGCGAATACTGCTCAAGCACTGGTAAGCTTTCTACTTTTCAAAAAAAAAAATTTAAAAAATCATTAAATAATATTGCTATCAGATGTGTCTCAACCATAACATGTCAACTCTGAAGTCTTTCTAAATCAAGAATAAATAAATATTATGGTTTAAAAATTTGTGATTTGATTTGCATTAAGAGAACTCTTCGCAACTTTAATTAATAAAATAGCTACTCAGCACAAATATACTGTGAAACTTAAAAAAAAAGGAATCATTCTGCCACCTCCATAAGACGTCAACTCCTTCAGATATTCCAACTTTAAGGAGTTGACATCTATGGGGACGGAGGTGGCATAACTCTCAGTTGTCTTTAATAATTGAATAATGTGTTTGAAACTTTTTTTTTCAATTTAATAAATAAATAATAAATAGTGCCCCACTTGGGGTCACCCCGCGCAAAAAGTCAGTTGTCTGTCAACTTCATTATAGAGAAGTCATAGCCTTTTTTTTCTATTATATTCATTAAATATATGTTAATAAGTTCTTGGTGTTATAAATCAAATTCTATGTTGTTTATCACAAGACAAATTACATTATTAACATAAAAGTGGGCACCATTATAATTATGTTTAGTTGCGACAACTGTTAAACATTTCTTATATGTTTTATATTGAATGAAGTTGACAAAATTCAGTAGTACTTGTCCCCAGAAATTGCTATTTACTAAAAAATTAATTCACTACGAGGTTTGTCCCAGTTCTTGAGAACGAGCGCTCTTTTTTCTCACACATCCCCTGTACCTGAAGTGCCTATCCACCAGTTTCCTGTTGGGGGTCCTCCAAATGATGATGGGTGATGGGTTGCCAGTTACAGAGCAGTGGAGATGCAAGACCCCCCCATAGTGGACAGAAGTGATGGGGGGTGACGTAGACACGATACGGGCTTTACTGAAGGGGGAGACAGGCAAGGGATGCAGAACAGCCGAGGCTCTGCTTTTGTCAGAGGCGGGAGAAGGTGTAACTCTGGTGTTGTTGACAATGCCGGGCGAGACTTTGGTGTTATTTGTAGGCCATCTGGACGGCGGGGAGGGAGAGGAGGGTTTGTTGAAGTTGGTCAAGTGTGTGGGGGAGGCAGTGACTGTTCTATTGATCTTAGGAGGTGCGTTGGTGGAACTGGGCTGGTGAGGGTAAGAAGATGAGCGAGAGGAGCTAGGGGTGAGCGGCAAGGTTCTGGCTCTATCAAAGGGCGATGGAGGGGAGAGAGGGGAGAGTCTAGGCGGGTTTAATGGGTTTGACGGCTGGCTGGGGACGGACGAAGGTCTGTCTTTATGAGGTGAAGATAAAAGAGGTGGTTTTTCAGTAGCAACTGCTTTTGCCCCTTCATTTGCTCCTTCCTTTCTTCTTTCTCCCTCTGCTCCTTCAATTTCGACCCTCACTATTCTCTTATCGGCTCCAACAGCATTACTTGCCGAGCACTCGTAATTCCCTGAGTCCTTAGGCCCAACTTTTCGAATATGCAGCGTCCCATTGGGCAAGACAAAAAGGTTCCCATGGAGAAACTGGGATGGACGAACTAGAGTCCCATCTGGGATTCGCCAACGCAGAGTTGGTGGTGGAGCGCCTCGGGCAGAGCAGTGAGCATAAACAGGCCTCCCTGGAGACAAGAACAGGTGTTGGTCCCTGGGTTGCTGTATCACCGGGGGCAACGAGGACACGTGTACACGCACAGAGGCACTGGCAGCACCTGCTGAGTTGGAGGCCACACAGCGATACACTCCTCTGTCACTCGGTAAAGTCACTGAGATGTGGAGGGTTCCGTTTGTGTCCATAGCGATGCGACTGGTGGACGGGGCTTCGGAGGTCAGGACAGAACGGTCAGGGAGAACCCACGAGAGCAGAGGGGTGGGCACGCCGTCCGCCTGGCACTCCAAGTGTACCGCTCCACCCTGATGAATGGTGGCTTCTCTGTAGCTGGCCAGTTGCATCCGAGGGGGGCGGGTCCACACTTCCAGGGTGGTTAGTAATCTATCATGGAAAAGAAAACCACACATACTCAATATAGAAACACAAGCACAGTTCAAGCATTTCAAATATACATTTAAAATATAAACAAACCATAAATGTCACGCCTGAAGGCATACAGACACAAAACAGGAATCCTGACAGAAAACATAGGCTTGAATAACCCATTTTGGTGTCACTGTACAATAAGACTACCCATAAAAATGATTTATAAATGGTTTATAATTAGATTATAGGTTGTAAACACTTTGTAAACAAGGGCGTTTCCAGACTTTGTTTTGATCGGGGTGGCCCAAGGGTGGCACTGATTTATGCAGGGGTGGCATGAAGTACGTGTGTGTGTGTGTGTGTGTGTGTGTGCGCATAAGCAAAGAATTAATTTACTATTTCTCATAACTACTTTATTAACCTTACAGTGTCATACATTCTTGTGTTCAAAAAGTATTTAACAGAAATTGTTCTATCTATAACAGCACAACAGAATGTTACAAATGTAATATAAAGCTTCCATAGTTCCATATCCTCAAAAAGAAATTGTACCTTTTACCTCTAAATTCATCCTCAAGATTCCACCATGACAAATAGTTTTATTTTTTATGTTTCATAATTTAGAATGTTTATGTATTATTTATTATTTACGTACACATTTGCAGTAAGATTTCATTTTTTGTGTATAGTTTTTGTTTTTGTGAGCAGCACAAAGAGAACAACAGCTATGTTTCTACAACCCTGTGTTGTAAAATTATCAATAAATTAAATTATTCTTCTAAAAAATTAAAAGCAGGCTACTTACAAAAGAAAACAATGCATATTTGGTTCAAAATAAGGTCCCTCCTCTCACTGGACAGGCAGCCAATCATACTTGAAGATAACGACCAGTCATATTTCAGGGATGGCAAGTGTCCAACCCATACGATCACCCTATCGGTCAGTCATCATGCTCCTTCAGTCCTCCCCCTTCCGAGTGGATCAATGACTCAAAACAGTGGCTGGACAGTGCTTATATTGAATTACCAGGGTTTTTTTTTACGCTGTCTGTAAATAACAGACCCTGTTAAAGACAAATGTTTGATCCAAACTAGGCTGAGAGTTAGTAGAGCTGACAGTCTGCAACACTGTACTGCAGCGTTATGCTAATGCTAATGTTAGCTATCCATCAATAGTAAATGTCACCAGCATCATTTAGCTGTTTACCACACTTATTCACGTATCTTATGTGCCTCAAATCTCAACTATCAATACGGTTGATTCCAGTTTCTTATTCTGCATAATTTTAATGACTGAAGCTAATTCATATTTATTGTCATCAAACAGCGAGTAAGACTGCTGCCAAAATAAACAATTACTGTTCTCTGGAGGCTCATACATTCTCACTCACTCCTTTATGGATCCCTTTCCTTTCCAAGAACGATGGAGAACAAGAGATCGTGATGGATTTGTATGATTACTGAATTTACAACCTGCTCACAGCAGCTTTTCAACACTATCTTCCCTCTCTCAGTATATGAAACCGTGATCTTTCCCCCAAAAGGGAACGCTGCCCTGACGACTAAGGCTTGATAACTTATTAAAAAATATATGATGAGGATGACAGGTATAAATGCTGCTCATGGAGAAGACAATGTAAGCTAATGAGATCTGGGGCATAACAGTATGGATAATGTGTTGTAATAGTTTATTAATGAATTATACAGTGTTTACAACCTAATTAATAACCTAATTTTAAACCATTTATAAATCATTTATAAAGACAGTCTTATTGTAAATGATTTTAGGCTGCTTAAAATGTTAATGACATAGGCATGTAATTGTGTTTGCACATGAAAATATCAACACAATATACATAATATCAATGCAACATACATAAACACACAGTCTGCCTTTGGCCTGCGTAACAAATACTGAAAATATTGTGTTCATTGGTCCTTATAACTGAATAGTGTGTATTAATATTCATATCTGATATCAATAGTCTCACCTGTCACGACCCAGAAAGCTCTGTGCACTGCAGATGTATGTTCCTCTGTCCTGCAGCTGAACATTTTGGATAACAAGGGTGCCATTTGGCAAGACCTCAAAACGCTGAGCCCTGGAGTGGATTGACATCACTGCTCCTGAGAGAGAAAAACAGTGAGACAGACAGAGAGACAGAGAGACAGACAGACAGTGAGGAGGCAGAGTGGGGAAAACAGAGACAAATTGGGAAGGAAAGTTAGAGAGTGAGTAAGAGACGGGGGAAAGGAGGATCAGGAACATGCAGAGTGCCACAGCGTGAAGTAAAGTCAGTGATGCAGTGCATAAAATTTTCCATTACTTTCTTGCAATATGTCTTTCCCACATGGTAAGCAAGAGAAAAGTCCATTGTGTGCATGCCAGTGCGTAATACTGGGTGTTTATTGCTTATTTCATCAATATAAAATGTGTTCATATCCTCTCAGTTACAGTACATACTAAAGCTGAGATTGAGTTCAAATCTGTGACCTCAGTAAGTTAAATACAAACCTTTGTTTATTCTTTAAATGTACAGTCTGTAGTTTTTAACCATAAAAATTACAGCTATATTCATATACATATATATATATAAATCTGACTTCTGGATGAAAATAAGCACTTCTATGTTCCCAGCACAATTAAAAGTTATAGGCCAGGATCCTGCTCCAGAGAGCAGGTTTACTGAGTAATCTGGAAAACTTTGCTAAGTTTTTGCATCAGACCAGGAACCAGATGTGACAGACCTCCAGGTAAATATTTAAAGAGGTACTGCACATGTAAACATGTTTTTTTTTTTTCCTGTCCTATAAACCAAATTACAGTATATTACTGTACTGTGATGAAACACATCAACACTGGTCTTAATATTGACATTTCTTAATAAATTTGTAAGAACAAACGGTATTTTGTGGGTTGAAAATGGCTCAAAATGCACATGTTGCACATGCACACAAGTTTACATTATTTTTTTGCTAACCCTCATCCTGAGCTGCTAGCATTAGCTTGGCTACAACACAGGTACAACACAGAAACTTTTTTCACAAAGTTCCACCAATGACTGTTAAAACTCCAGCAGACTCTCTGTTTCCAACTCCTCTCTCAAACCCTTGCCACTTTTTAGCATTTTTCAAAAATTATGCCGTGGGTGGAGTTCAGCTCAGACCTGAGGTGCAGTTATATTTTAACATAAATGTAAACTGAAATTTAAATGAAACCCTGATTTGTAGATTCATGCATTTAAGGGTGTTTTGAATATATGTGCATTTGGGTGTATGAAGTAAATGTGCGCATATCTGCTGCACTGTGTGTACCTGTGGAGACCTTGGTCCATGTGATGGAGGGTTTCGGCTCTCCTTGAGCCTCGCAAGACAGCCTGGCAGTGCTCTCTGCTGGGAACGACACTGTTCTTATGTGAGGGTCTGCAATCCTCGGTCTGGATCTTACAACTGGAGCCTAAGAAAAAGATGTAGAAAACCAATTTTAACAGCAAATAAAGTGATGAATAATACAATTACTAGAGGATATCTGCAAGCATGGCTCCACTAATGAAAGTTCTTCAACTTGCACGGCTTCAGGATTGTGTTGTTTTCTGAGTTTTAATTTTTCAATGAAATAGCATGTGATTGGAGGACTTGCAAGTGAGCAACAACTAAATATTTAAATAATGAGAACTGTCTAATAGCAGAAATACCAAATCTACATTATCACCACCATGTAATCAACGGATCATTTGGCCAAGTGTTATCTGTATAACAGTTTTCAAGGAAAAACAACAACAAATGAAACCACCAAACAGATTAATCAACACTTAGTGGAGGTAAGAATAAAGACCATTATTAAAGACCATGAATACTGAAAGTTTGTTTAAAAAGTTAAAAACAGCGGTACTGGCATTAAAGGCAAACTTGGGGAATTTTCAAGTCTGTCAAGTCCAATCAGTGCTGAAGGCAAATTTAATTGATTGAAACAATAAATTCCTCAGTTTGTGCTATAATGGCCAATAAAACTGAGTTTTCATACTAACAGAGCTGTGCAGCAGTGCCTACATGTACCAGGGTGCCATGCAGGACTGCATCTAACTCTGTCACCCATTTTGCTGTGTTATCACCAACCTTGCCTATAGCTATTACTCTGCTGGCCACAACATACTGTAGGTGACAAAAATACTCATCTAGCATGCCCCCTGACTGCACAGATTCAGTCCAAGCTGAAATAGTCTATAGTTCTCCCTGCATCCAGTGACATCACTGGATAACTACAGATCAGAACTACAGATTTTGCAGAAAAAGTATGATGTTTTCTTGGTCAACATAGCACACATTGATGAATTTATGGCTTCATTTGACTACATTTACCATCAACCATCAGACATCCGCATGAAAAGTGCCAGAGCTATCCTTTAATATGCAAACTCTACAGTAAAAGATTTTGGAAAAAGTTAGTAATTATTATAATAATTCCTCAGAATATAGTAAGTATATTGGAATAGGATCATACATTCAAAGTGGCATCACTGTGATACCAGATTTAGACTCATTTGTGGTCGACCCAGTGGGTTGATCAGCTGAGGCTTGCCAACAGAGCTCTAGAAATTAATTAACAATTGATTATTTTAAATCCCTTGGGATTAGGCTCTCAAATCGCATAATGTTGTTGATTATGGACCATATGTTTTCCATCTCCTCTTTCTATCTGGAAAACCATGAAATTGAAGAATTGCCATAAACATCCCTTAGGTTTAATAGCAGGTCATGTGGATACAGATTAGACTATTTTCAGGTCTATTGTGCATTTCTGCTAAGCTTTTTGCCCAAGGGCTTGCACAATCGGGGGTGTGTGTGTGTGTGTGTGTGTGTGTGTGTGTGTGTGTGTGTGTGTGTGTGTGTGTGGTGTGTGTGTGTGTGTGTGTGTGTGTCTGTGTTGTTATTTTCTGGGCCAGCACTCACTTAGAAAATAAATGTTAATCTGAGTTCCATTTAGCTGACAACAAAGAAAAATAGCTTTATATATATGAACTGCAAACTACATTTAAGAAGGCACTTAAAGAAATGACTAATGGAATGAATGAATGAAAGCAAGGAGCAGAAAAATAGGGAAACATTTAATAAATTAGCAATTAAATTAACAAATAAAGAACAAATTATGGTCCTAGCTTGGCTCTTAATCTTGTCGTAATGTATGTACTTGCTTTATTTTGGGTGGAAGTATCCACAAAATAGCAACACTATGTTATTTGAATCGATTTGAACTCACCCCAGGGGCGGCCGGGAGCGGAGGGGAGGGGGGCCGGTGTGGTCTGCTGCTGTGTGAATCAGGAATAGAATTAGCTCCAGGGTTCTTCCAGTCGGTAGGGGGTCGACTCTGGTGGGGAGCCCCAGAAACAGGCCTCCCTCTGGGGTCAGCTTGGCTGACGCTCGGCCTCCCTCTGGATGACGCTGTGGTACTTGTTGGCGTTGTCGTTGTGGTAGTAGTGGGAGGTGTACTGGGTGTAGTGGTTGGAGAAGTTTTGGGTGAGGTTGTAATCGTAGTACTAGTGGTAGGAGTAGTAGTTTTAGCTGCAGCAGCAGCAGTAGTAGTAGTAGTGGTAGTAGTGGTGGTGGTAGTAGTAGGAGGAAGAGTAGTTGTAGTAGTTGTAGTAGTTGTGGTGGGGTTAGGAGTTGTGGGAATAGCTTTGAATGAAATTGTAGTACTAGTAGCAGTAGTAGTAGTAGTAGTAGTAGTAGGAGGCCTAGTTGAAGTAGCAGTAGTAGTAGTAGTAGTAGGAGGCCTAGTTGAAGTAGTAGTAGTAGTAGTAGTGGGAGCAGTAGATGTGACAATAGGAGTTGTGGTAGTAGTAGTAGTAGTTGTAGTACTTGTGGTAGTGCTAGATGTTGGAATAATGGTAGTTGTAGTCGATGTGATGGGACTTGTAGTCGTAGGAGTAATTGTAGTTGTTGTGGGAAGTGCATCCTCTCTAACTGTAGTAGTAGTAGATGTACTTGTAGTAGAATGAGTGCTCTTGAGAGTAGTGGAAGGGGTTGTTGTGATTTTTGCAGTAGCAGTGTCAGTTGTAGCTGGGACTGTGGAGGAAGGAGTGGGTGAGACGGAGGTGGAGGACACATATGGCACACCCAACAAATTCCTCTCCAGCTCTTCACTGTGTTTGCTTGAGGGTCTATCAACATGTTTGCCTGAGGCTGTGTGTGTTTTTGTGTGTGTCTGTATGCCATGTGTAGGCGTCCCCGCGTCTGTGTCTGGCAAATGTGCCCGTGCGATCGAAGTATGAGACTGAGTGGGTGCTGGTGTCGGTGTGTTGAAGAGAGTGGACTCTGCGGCGTCTGAGTGAGTCATCGTGTCTGTATGGGTTTTTGTGTGAGAGGTGGATAATGAGGTGAGAGACGAGGGGGAGGGAGTCGATGAGGGGGAGGCATATTTTGAAGTGGAGAAACCGAGAGGGTTAGAGACAGAGGGAGATAGAGGATTCAGCGCCACACCAGTCCTAATATGGTCACTCCTTGTTGACAAAATAGCTGGAGACGTGGTTGTCGACACCGGCAACAACATATCAATCTGATCTGTAGTGTCAGGTGTCGCAGTTTGCGACTTTGGGTTCGTAGGGTCAGGGAGGGGTTGGGGTGGCGTCAAAGGTCGCCCCCTGGGCCTGTTGATGATTCGTCTTCGCTGTCCGATCCTCCTGCGAGAGTTCCAAGGACTTTGAGGCCGGGAGTTTGGAACCAAATTAGGGAAGAGTCCCTGCCGGGGGGTCTGAGGCCTGATTCTAGTCGGGTTGGGCTTTGCTTCTCCCTCATCTCCTTCATTTGGCGCTGGGATGATTTCATTTGTTCCTGAGATTGGCTTAGATGTGACCAGTTCTTGAAGTGTTTCTGGGTTTGTTACTGTCTCTGTGTGTGGACCTGCTTTCTCTGTCTGTACGTGTGTCTCTGTCTCGTTCTCCGTATCTGTCGGTGTTTCTGTTGATCTCGCCGTCTCCTTTGTTATCTCAGTGTCTGTTTGAGTGTCTGTTTTAGTCTCTGTTTCTGTGAGAACAGGGTAAACAGGCTGTAGGCCTTCCTCTTGTAGATCGGCGTCATCAACAGACGACCCTTCTGTTTCGGCTTCCACCCCTTCTCCATCAGCTCTACCTCTCTCTGTATCATCACCTCCCTCATATCTTCCTGTGTCTCCACCTTTGCCTCTTCCTGCAGGTTCAGATGTGGGCTTTCCTGCCTCAACGGGTTGGCTGTTGTTAGTCTGAGCAGCCTTTTGTCGTATCTTAGCCAGGATGTCAGCCCATTTCTGAGGGTCTATCCTTTGTTTGTTCATGGTGACTCTGTGTCTGTTCTCAAAACGGTTTCTTCTCTGATTGGTGGATGATACAGACCCACCTCCTCTTCTCAGGAGGCCTTCTCTCATAGGCCCACGTCTTCTGGGTTTTCCAACTTCATGAAGTCTCTTTGGGAAAGGCTGGGGAGGTCTTGATCGCCTTGTATTTCCAATAAAAGCTCTCTCTCCTTCTCCGTCTTCTTCTTCTTCTCCATCCCCCGACCCTTCCTCAAATTTATGCAGCAAAGGAGCTCGTATCTTGGTTGACCGGCCAGCAGCTGACTGCGGCCCTCTGGGATAAGAAGTTCTGAGAGGGCTGGGACGTCGTGACTTTAATTCCAGTTGCACTGACAGAGAGTCGCTACCATACTGGTTGGCTGCAATGCAGCGGTAATGGCCAGCATCCCTCTGAGATGGATTAGGTAGAGATAGACTCCCGTTTGATTGTATAGTGAGCCCACCTGATACAGCTACTCCCCGTCGCACTATGTTTCCATCTGGTAACAGCCAACTCATATGGGGTTCTGGTGAACCAGACGCCTTGCAGGACAGACTGATGGGCTCCCCAACTGTTCCAGTGATAGGAGGTCCCACTTGCTCTCCTGAAGGCGGAACAGAGGACTCCTCCACTGTCAGGCGGAGGGGTAGAACATCCACATCCCTTCCTGCCTGAGCTATGCAATAATAGATCCCAGCATCTGAGAATTGCACTTTGTGTAGAAGCAAACCAGAGTTTGAGGCCTGTAGCTTACCATCTAGGCTGTTTGAAGGGGAGTTAAGCTTGGATCCATCTGGGAGAATCCAATATACTTCGGGGTTACCAGAACTTAGAAGAGTGCAGGGAAGCTCCACATTACTCCCTGCTGTTGCAGCCAGTGCTGTGGTGGTGTGACTAGCTGAAATCAGCACCCATGGGTGAGAAGCAGGGGAGGGATGAGAAGTGGGATCAGGATGTGCAGAAACTCTCGTTGAGTATATGAGTTGAACTTTAAGTCCGTTAGACTGTGCTCTGTTTAGCTGGATGCTTACAGCAGGCTGTAGCAACCATTGAGGTCTGGCTTTAACAGAAGCCCTGACTCCAGTGTGATAATATCCATCTGTCTCTATTGTCTGCCTGTAGCGGTAAGCCAATGCTGGAGCTTTACTCAGCATGAGCTCCCTCTCCAGACGAACCGCAGTCTCACTGTAGTAAGCTAAGATCCTCCACAGCGTCTCATAGCTCTCTCTATCCACAGGGCACTCCAGGGAGAGCGACAGAGAGAGGGGGAGAGGAGAAGAGGAGGACAGGGAGAGGTCCGGAGGAGGAGCGATATCCTGGGAAGAGTGTGTGATGTTGCAAATCAGATCGACACTGTTCCCTTGTTGGTCAGACAGACCCAGAGAGGCTGAGCCTAAAGGCTCTCTGAAGGATTCACTTGATTGGATTTCACTAATTTCTGTCTCCAAAGGCGTGTCTCTTCCTGGGGACGGGATGACGGGTGAGGTGCACAATAGGTCAATCTGATCAAGCAAGTCATGCCCTTCAAGGGAATCAGGCGAGCCGCATTTTGGACACTGAGGGCCACTGGGACATTTTATTAAGCCTAATTGAAAAATAGAGACAGAGAAAATGATGTCACAAAAGGCAGCCATAGCAACTATACAAACATATTAGTGCACGTTCCAGCTATCTGCACATATTAGTGGTGTCATATATTAGTCATGCCACCTCTTCTTAAGCATTCATTACCCTTAATATCTCTTACTAATTAGGTATGGTTACTTCATCTACTCATAAATCAGATATACGTATCACTCCATTATTACACAGTGATCATTGGCCTATATTTCAACTGCCTGCACACATCAATGCTGTCATCATGGATTAGTCATGGCAGGTTAAGTCTGGCATATCAATGAGACACATTTCACGGCCCGGCCTTCTTTCACATCTCAATAACAGCCACAAAGGCAGACTGGAAGAGATACAGAAGATGTGGGGAAACGGAGAAAAGTGTGTGATGAAAAGCAGGTGGAGAGATGTCAGAGGTATAAAGATAACAAAACCAGATGTATTGAAAAATACATTTATCCCATCTTTCTATCATCTGGCTGGATATGACTTAATATATTACAGTTCTTAGACTGGTTATAGAGTGCAATTATCAACAACTGAGTCTTCTGTTTCTCAATACATTCCCAGTCTTTCTTCTCCCCCATATCTCCTCATCTATTTCGTCTCCTTAAGTCACTCAGCCACCACATTTTTATATCTCTGACTCTGGCTCAAAAACACATGTGCATGTGGAAGACAAAACAACAAGTAAAAACAATTAATATTTCAGACATGACTGTCACCTGGATGAGCCAGACTCCAAGTGAGAAACCAGTTCATCCTGCAGTCACAGCTCCATGGATTGGCCTGCAGAACTAGAGTCTCCAGCAGAGGTGCTGTCGCTAACATCTCTCTTGGCAGAGTGGTCAGACTGTTGTTGGACAGGTCCAAGTGTCTACAGGAGGGAAAACAGAGTAAAAAAAAAGAGGAACAGATTGAGATGAAGAGGAGGAGGGTGAGTGCAGAGGGTGAATCAAAGTCATAGAGGAATGGAAGGATGGATGAAAGAGTGAGAGTGGGAAGATAGAGGTGACAGGTTAGGGGTAAAGAAAGTCATCCATCATTTTTATCATTTCCATCATTGTCTTCATGTTCAAACCCAAGTTACTGCTCAGTCTGCACTATTAATACATGGGGATCAGAAAAAGGGAAAAGAGACAGTGGTATAGCTTTAACGTTAGAAGTTTATTTGTCTAAATACCAAGAGTGGGAGTATTACTTTTTTCATCAGCCAATTGGCTTTCTTTGAGGAGTCAACTACAGGGCAACTTTTTGTGTCTAAGTGACTAATGGGGACAAACGTTTTAGAAATTGGTCCAGTGTTGAGGGAGATCACTGCAGCCGGCACAAGATAAACTGAGCTACAACGCAGAAGAGCATTTTTGTAAGTGTCCGAAAATATTATGGACAGGATCATTACAGAGAGAGACCTTCTGTTAAAGAGAAAGATATCAGCACAACAGGTGATTAATTGCTCTCGCCAAACTAACCACGCTCCCTTTGCAAAACTGTAATTTTAACATTGTCGTCATCATTTTCATTCAGTCTCAACAGAAACAAACAAAAAAAAAAACCTCACCAAAAACATCTTGGCCTGTATTTCCACTATTTCAGCAATCACAAACTCTGGTTGTTTGGTCAACATAAACCCTTTTTTTGACAGATGTGAAAATATTTTCTTTCCCGCTGCTTCTTTAATGCACGATCTCCCAATATTTTCACATCTGATCCTGTGAATCACAGAGGAATAACAGACTTTCAGAGGTACAAATTAAATCTATATACTTTGTTAGTGTACTTAAGTAGTTTTCAGGTATTTGAACTTTACTTGAAAATTTATTTTTTACATTTTTCTTTTACTCCCTGCATTTATTTTCTCACAAATATCTGTACTTTCTACTCCTTACATTGTCTAAACAGGCTTGTTGCTTTAGCTTTCAGGCATTTGAGGTGAATTACTGATTATCTTTTTTTTTTTTTGCATCACTGTACAACATCAAGATTGATTTCAATCTAAATGGATGGGACCATAAAACATGGAAAAGACAATTCTTTGCCTTTGCTTTATCGATCAGTGCATATCATGCATGACAGATGAAACATGATGAAAATGAGAGAAGGAGACTCAACCGCGAACAAAAGGTGAGGTTCACTTAGCTTTACACGGAAACAGCCAGTAGAAATGTCCTTCAGAGGGGTACTTTATACTTTTATTCTTTGAATACATTCCAGTGCCTGTACTTTTTTGCTTTAACTTGAGTAAAAGAGTTGAATCAGTGCCTCTACTTTTACCAGTCTTTTTTTGAGTGTGTGTACTTTTGCCACTTCTGCAGACTTTACAGACAACAGAATCTTAACATTCCTTGCTGCCCTCACTGTAGTGAAGAAGTCGGCTTCAGGGCTACTGTATATATATGCTGACTGTTAAAACTAAACTTGTCTTAACTTCCCCAACTATGATTATTACATTATGTGCTTTAAGTGTTAAAGCTCACCTGAGTGTAGAGAAGTAATATGTATTCAGCAGGGACAGTGTGCACAGTGTGTGAGGGTGCAGCTGATGCAGCCTGTTCCCTTGCAGACGAAGCAGCCTGAGGCTAGGCAGCTGGAGCAGGGCCCGGGGGTGGATGTGCTGGAGGAGGTTGTGATCCAAGTACAGACGCAGCAGTGAGGTCAGGCCAGAGAAGGTCAGAGATGAAGAGATCTCTCTCAGCTTGTTATAGCTCAGCTTTAATATCTGTAGGGGTGGAGGAAATGAGAGGGGCGGATAAAAGGAGGATTAGAAGGGCAATTAAACACAACCAACCAGCAATTCCAAAAAAGTTAGGACATTGTGTAAAACATAACTAAAAACAGTATACCATGATTTGCATTTGCATGATTTCAACTTGTATTTGGTTAGATACAGTACAAAGACAATGTATTTAATGATCAAAATGATAAACTTCATTGTTTTTTGTAAATATACACTCTTTCTGAATTTGACACCTGCAACATATTTCAAAAAAGTTGGGACATGAGCAACAAAAGACTGGAAAAGTTGTGTAATGTTTAAAAACACATGTTTGGAACAGTCAACAGGTAAATTGGTAACAGGTGACAGAATAATAATTAAAGGGGCATCCTTGAAAGGCTCGGTCATTCACGAGCAAAGATGGGATGACGTTCGCCACTTTGTGAGAACTGCGTGGGCAAATAGTCCAACAGCTTAAGAACAATGTTTCTAAACACAAAACTGAAGTAATTTAGGGATTTCACCATCTACAACAGATAAAATCATTAAAAGATTCAGAGAATCCAGAGAAATCTCTGCACATAAGAGGCAAGGCCAAAAACCAACATTGAATGCCGGTGACCTTTGACTTATCAGGCGGCACTGTGTTAAAAACTGCGTTAAAAAACACAATTAAAGGATATAAAGGATACTATATGGGCTCAGGAACACTTTGGAAAACTGTTGTCAGTAAACACAGTTTGTTTCTGCATCTACAAATGCAAGTTACGACTTCTCCATGCAAACCCAAAGCCATATATTAATAACATCCAGAAACTCCGAGAGGGACTGACGCAAAGTGGAAAAGTGTGTTGTGGTCTAATGAGTCCATATTTCAAACTGTTTTCAGAAATCATGGACACTGTGTCCTCCAAGCTAAAGAGGAAAAGGACTATACAGGTTGTTATCAATGCTAACTTCAACAGTCAGCATCTATGATGGTATGGGGGTGTGTTCGTGCCCATGGCATCATGGGAAACCGTCCACATCTGTGTAGGCCCCATTAATGCTGAAAGGTACATACAGGTTTTGGAGCAAGTTTGGAGGTTTTGGAGACATCCCTGCTTGACAATGCAAAGACACATTCTGCATGAGTTACAACAGCGTGGCTTCGTAGAGTTCAGGTACTAGACTGACCTGCCTGCAGTCCAGACCTGTCTCCAGTTGAAAATGTGTGGTGCATTATGAGGTGCAAAATACAACAACAGAAACCCCAGACTGCCGAGCTTTGCAAACTTCAACAATTAGTGTCCTCAGTTCCCAAACGCTTACTGGGTGTTGTTAAAAGAAAAGGTGATGCATCACAGTGGTAAGCATGCTCCCGTCCAAACCTTTATGGAACGTGTTGCAAGCATTAAATTAAGAATGAGTGTATATCTTAAAAAATAATACAGTATGAACATTAAATATCTTGACTTTGTAATTAATTGAATGTTTGAATGTTTTTGCAAATCATTGCATTCTGTTTTTATTTACATTTTACACAACGTCCCAACTTTTTTGGAATTGGGGTTGAAATAGATATCAAGGCTGATGCAGAAACCACGTCTACAATATGCTCACATCTATCACTGAATACCAGATGCTTGTATATGCTTATGACAAATGACATGAGGGGACTTGAAATGAGGATGAGGAGTTGTATGAAAAACTCTGTTACCAAAACAACTGGAAGCTGCAGCTCTGTGTAAAAATATGAGGAAATACTTCCAGCAGCAAACAATCTCACATGCAAAAATTCAGAGAATAGCCCAGAGCGCATAACCAGATGATGCATTCATGCTGTGAGTTTATTGGGTCAAAGCGGTGAAAACTAAAGGGATATTCTTGCACTGGGGGTCTTCCTCAACTTTCAAATATGAAACTTAGCCCTTTATCCTCAACAGAAGGCTCTCGGGGATCTAACGCTATTCTAGTCATGTGTGGATGGAGAAGCCACCAAATTTTAAGAAGGCACCATGAAAACCAGGTTGTGGACTTGCGTTTCTCTGAGGCTTATGATAAAGCTGCTCTCCAGGGAGGCTACTTAGCTGGAAAAGTTCCAGCTGCTGACAGATCTAACACGTGAAGATGTCAGCACATGGAAATATGGATCCCATTATCACCACAATGGCAAATATATCAGCATCTGCCTGCGAGATGAAGGGAACAATTGCTTGTTGAGTAATATCACTTCCCCACGGACTGCTAACTCTGCCCTTAGGTTGCTGCTAAAATGTCCAGCGTGTTTCCTGTCACTGAGCGGGGAGAAGAATGATGGCACATAAATTATGCATTAGTTGAACAGAAATTAGAAAAATGTGCTGAAAATGTGAGCAGAATCATGACAGCTGTCATATTAATTTACATACTGGTCTCACAGATCAAACGAATGATGGATCCATTTGTTTTTAACACTGTGACTGTAAGATTTAGGCACATTTGTCAATGTAGCTCCTCTCTAAACTGTTTCAAACCCCTCTGACAAATATAATCTATCTTAATAATCCCTGCATCACTCATGTTGTTAAAAACTCAAATCTGTTCTGTCAAACAGTTTAAGCATATTCATCTCTCATAGGTATGGAGCTATGCAGACTGTAAACTATAAGTCCTACACGTGTAGAAAGTTTAAGTGCTGAGCTGTCTGCAACAAAGTATTTGAAATAGTGCAGGAGCCCCTGGATGATCCACCCTGTGTGAGGCTGGAGGGGGGAAAAAAGTAAAGTGTGTGGAGGTTTGATTTTCACATCTGTGTCCTGCAAAACCCCTCTTCTCGAATGAGTCAAAGGTTAAGTATGTGAGGAAACACTAGTTTATTGTCCCCATTAACAGCCATGTGATTTATAACAGCATCAATAGTTTGGTTTGGCAAAGGAAGGTTCAGGACAATTTCGGTGGAATTCCCTCTTTCCTTTCATTTAGTGTAATATTCATCTTAGAGCCAGACAGATAAACTCTACAACAGTCAGCCTGATATCGGCCTATAAACATCATTAGTGGTCAATAAAGACAGAACATAAGTCAGATTTTTTAAAATGTATAATTTCTTACTTTTTGTTTTATTGTTTGTTTTATTTTGTATATCTTAAACCAATCTTCTGTCTATAATTTAAATGTTTTATCATGAGTAGCGACTCACTGTTGTATCTTATCTTGTATCTTAAAGTGGCCATATTATGATAATATTTAAGCTCATACTTTTATTTTGAAAAAAAAAAAAGGTTTTTTTTTTCTCTTACTGGCCACAGCTGCAGCACCCCTATTCCCCCTCTGTCTGAAACTGTTTTAAGCTCCTGGCTATTTTAGACCCCAATCCCATTCCAGAGTCCCCTCCAGAATAGCTGCACAATTTGCAAATGTGTTACATAGTGATGTCACCAAGTAACAGAACAAAGGTTGGATTATAGAGGAGACATTTCTGGCAGATTAGGAGTGTTTTCTGACATTGACTTTGGTCTTTGTGAGTTTGCAGACCTGTTACATGCACAAAAAGCATTATAACACATCCAATGAAAGGTAAAGCCCACAAAGCATAATATGGCCACTTTAAAGATACCAGTCAAAGTTCATTGTTTCAGTGCCCTGATGTCATTTTGAAATTTATAATGAAGAACATCAGGTGATATATCAATATCAAACATTTTTTTACTCCCTAAAGTCAGCCCCAAAGAGTATCGGTCGGGATGAAGTTCCTGGGTTCAATGCATGCTGCTGTTGCTTTTCTTCCTCTTTACCTGTAGTGATTTCATATCTCTGAACACTCCATCTGGGAGATGGTGAAGTTCATTGCTGTGGAGCATCAGAAGCTCCACCTTCTTTAGCCCAGCCAGAGAGCTGTCATGGATCCTGTTGATGCTGTTGAACCTATAAAAGCACAGAAACTGCAGTCACATCAATAAGTCAACAAATATTAGTTTCCATTTGAGCTCAGGACTTAACTGTAGTTTTACACATGGTTTCAAACTATAAGGGTGGATTTGCAAGGACAAATCGTATAATTAAGCAATGCATAACTAATGCACGACTTGATGAGGATTTAATGCAGCAGTTAATGAGGATGTATCATGAAATCCTGTAGGTTACCACTAACAAATGATCAAGTCACTATGGCTTTATGTTATCAGTTCATGCTTAATGGATCATCAGTTCAGGAATGTTAATTCACAGTTACTTCATACATTAATTGATGTACATCAAGTTAGCTGGAGGTCAAAAGTTTATTTATGTAACTGATCAGTGGTGGACTGGCTGTCTGAGGGGCAGTGGTGAAAAAAATGGACCATCAGCTGTGTGCAGTGGGGCACCAGGACATTGAAAGTCATGATGCATGAGCCACTTTGAAGGGCATTTTTATCACTTTTTGTCCACTAGAGGGACACTCTACGGGGCACTTTATCATGTTTTGTCCACTGGATGGACAACCTACAGGGTACTGTATCATGTTTTGTCTTCTGAGGGCACTCTATAGGGCACTTTATCACATTTTGTCTATTGAAAAAAGCACTCTAGAGGGGACTTCATCGTGTTCTGTCTACTGAAAAGTCCTCTAGTGGGCACTTTATCATATTTTTTCCACTGGAAGGGCAGCCTGGGGCACTTCACCACATTGTATCCACTGGATGGGCTCTCTAAAAGGCATTTTGCCTAATTCTCTCCACTAAAAGCCTCAGACCCTTAGAGGGCATTTTGTCATGTCATCTAGGACATTGGCTTCCCTATAGAGGGCACTTCATCACTTTTTTATTCACTGGAAGGGCACCCTATGGGCATTTTATCATGTTTTAGCCACCTGAAGGCCACTCTAGAGGGCATTTTGTCATGTTGTCTTTGACACTGGGACACTCTAAAGGGAAACTGTCATTTTTCTACCATAGGAGCATCCAAGACAGTACTTTTGTGGTGTTTTTTGAACACGGGGGCACTTGAGTTCACCAGTGTACTGTATTTATGTTTATTATATAAATGTTTGCATCTGACAACAAACAAAAAAACAACATGAGAACAGGTGCTGTTCTGCTTTCAGAGAGGCAAACACATGGATCTGAAATAAAGTTTTATGTAACTGGAATTCAGCTAATTTGATCACTATCAATTAGTGCAGTGTGAATTAATATTCCTGATGATTATTAAGTGTCAAGGATCACACAAAGTGACTTTGTGGATGGTGAGAAACAGGATTTCATGATACACCCTCAATAATGAATGCATTAAGTCATGGATTAGTCAAGCATTACTTAATTATATGATTTGTACCCTTATTATAAAGTGTTACAAGAAAATCACTTCAGCTTAGAATCGTAAATTTTGTGTTTCATGCACTCCCTTACCCTAAGTTTATGCGGCGTGTGTGTGCAGGCAGGCCAGGAGGGATGGTGAGCAGGGAACGAAAGGTACAGTGGACTTCACTGGCCTGGTAACAGTTACAGGTCCTGGGACAGGCCTGGGCAATCAAGGGCCACACAAGTGTGAGCACCAGGAGAGTGAGCAGTGCCACCGGCGCACACACACTCCGATACATCTTCACCCCGCAGGAGGAGAAGCTACACTGTGATTATCACTGGCAGGGAGAGAAAAAGGAAGTCAAGACTGATGGAGAGCAGCAGAGTGCACCACAGTGCCATGTCCCAAAATCTAGATCCACACACACACACATGCACACACACACAGAAGTCAAGTCAATTTTATTCATACAGCCCTAAAACACAAATCTGACTCAAGGGGATCTGCAATCTGTACAACACATGACACTCTTTATCCGCAGACCCACACTAGAGTCACACAGCCACACTGCACCTGTCTCAAACTAAACGCACCTTTGGGCTATTTTTCCTGTAAGTTCACTGAATGTATGAACATGAATTAAATACACAAATCAATGCTCATGTCAAAAAGCAGAGGAGAATTCAACAATAAATGGACAATAAAGAAGGAGAGATGTAAAAGTAAACCTCACATAAACTCTCCTGCTCTCTCTCTCTTTCTGTCTCTGTCTGTCTCATCTAATCTCGCACAAGCGCACAAATACTTAAGTCATTCAAATTCAAACCAACTGTGGAGCGAAAGCTGCGAGGCTTTTCTACATGAAGTTGAAATTAAAGTAAATTACACACTGCATCGAGAAGCTTCAAAGACAAATATTATTATAATGCATAGTCATGGTGTATAAGAACATACCTTGAGATTCTTTGGTCCGGATGAGTGAGTTATTTCACGGAGTCATTCATTTTGCCCATCAAAAGCTCACTTTGATCCAACTGCACGGCTCGAATATAATTTGATATGCAGTTGAACCAGTTCATTCACCCATAAACTCCGAGATTGTTGAATTAAGAAGAAGATCCAAAAAAAAAAAAAAAAAAAAAAAAAAAGTTGTCACATCAGATGTCACTCAAGAGAGTGAAGAGGAAAAACGTGAAAAGCAGTGAGACTTGTATCAACTCGGCACATTAGTAACATCCAACAGGTCCTCTTGTGCGTCCAGCGGAGAGAAAAGTAGCGCTGGAAGCGGCAGGCGGGCTGTTTGCAAACGCGTCTGGCGCTGCGTGAATGTGCGTGTGCGTGGATGACAGTGGATGTGTGTGGGGTGTGTGTGTGTTTGAGCTCAGGAAAAGGGACTGGACTGGAGTGAACTTTGAGTGACGCTTTCAGGCAGAGGGGTTTGTCCAAGCAAGGAGGGGCTTTCTGGAAACACAGAGGTAACTGCGCTTCATGCTGCTCCTCTCAAAATCCTTACGCACTGCATGTAGGCCACAGAGGAGGACGTATTCATGATGAGCTGCAGCTCCTTTTACACCATCTGTCATAATGCTGTAGAGCTCCTCTCATACATTATCCGCTATATATATTGCAATATATTTTTCAACTTTTTATTGCATTTGATGGAAGTTGCAGCAGGGCCTTAGCAAGGATTTTTTTTTTTTTTTTTGGGGTGGGGTGGGGTGGGGGGGGTGGGTGTGTGGTGTGTGTGGGGGGGGGGGGGGGTGTTAGTCTATTCCACCAGTTTTCCACCCCACCAACCTGGCCATGAAATGAATCTTTCTGATTATATGAGTTTATCATAATTTCAAGGACCAATATGTAACAATTGTGAATACAAAAATGAGTATTACAGCCCAAATAGCAATTTAGAGCCCTGGACAGTATATTAAATTGGTTGACTTGAGGGAGGCTGCAGGAAAACTGCAGGAACTGACAATAATAAGACTTTGAGTGCTCCACTGTGAGTTGATCAGCTGTTTATAACTGTCAATTGTCTGTCAAAATCATGTTATCCAGAAACAAAGGCCCACTGCTCTGAAAACACACACTCTGGAGTCTGAGTTCAGTGACGCCTGCCAGACTCCATCAACATAATGTCAATATAAATAAAAACCTGCTACCTCTACAAGATTATTAATGATTATTCAAGGATTCATAACATATTTCCTTTATCTCTGATGGCACAGTATGGTCATTTTATGATCCGTTACAAAAAATATATTTCAGAAGTCTCCTTTAAATATAGTATGCAGGATTTGCGTGTGTCTGTTTGTAAACGCACCATAGAGTCTTATTCCCAGGTCGTCAAATTCCGATGCTTTGGGTTGGTAAAGTGTCCCGAACAGAGCAAAACAATGAGAAAACAAGAAAATACAAGTTGAGAAGGGTCTCTGCAGATACAGACACCACCATGACCCTTGTGGGTCATAAGTGATGATTGAGAGGGAATTTTTATATGACTCCAAACTTTTAGAGGAAAGTCCTGCATAAATAACATTAACTGTTCCATTTCATAAATTATGCAGAGGTGGAAATGAACAGTGAGGTGGGAAGTAAGAACAAATACTCAGTTTCTTTACTTCAATATTTATTTTTCTGGCCAGTTTTTACTTTTACTCCCTACACTTTAACACAAATATCAATACTTTCTATTTTTACAAACAGGCTCATTGCCTTAGTTTTAATGCATTTGAGGGGAAATACTGATTATTCTTATTTTGCATCACAGCGTGATATGCATCATCAGTGCATATCACACACGACAGACGTAACAAGACGAAACAGACAAGAGCAAGAGACTTGACCCCAGAGAAAAGTCAGGTTCAGTTCGCTTTGCACAGAAACATCCGGTAGAAATGTCCTTCAGAGGGCTACTTGGAGAACATTTCAGAGGCTGTACTTTTTCACTTTTACTTGAGTGAAGTAGTCTTTTTACACAAGTATCTGTACTTCTACTTTAGTAAAGAATGTGTGTACTTTTGCCACCTCTGAGTTTGTGTAAACTTTATATTATCTAAACACTGTTCTGGTGGCTTTTCCACACTGCCAGGATAAAAAAATCTACACTTAATTGAGTATTAAAAACAGCCTATTTAAAGATTTTTAGTCTTAAACACATCCGATTCAGCCTCATGCCACCCTCCTCAGGTCGTTAAAACCCCTAAATTCCCAGAATAACACAGAGGACACGACCTCTGTGTCATCAGTGGTTGCTATACAGTCCTAGGTTGCAGCTTTTTTTTTTTTTTTTTTTTTTGCTTGCATTCTGTTTACAGGGTTTGCCGAGGACTAACAAGTTTTTGTATTGCTTTACAGAAGTGTGTTGTTAGGGGCTGCAGCCATCTCCATTCCACAACCATTTGACCTCATTCAGTTTAAGGGACAGCAGGACAATGAAGCCCAGACTGAACAAATAGTGGACTTTGTGTTCAGTAGATTCATCCAGTATTTAGATCCATCCAGTACATTCCTCCTGAAATGTGGGTTAGGGCAGCTAAATAAGGGATTGCCCTCTCTTCCGTGCGATCTCAGATTCTCAGACACCCCATAATGATCACACCTCCTTCTGAGAGACTTAAGTGAACAAAAATAGACTGATGCTCCTCAGCTGTTGTCTCCTGTAAGCACAGTAACCCCCCACATACACCATCCTTTAAGGGCCTGCCTTTGTATGTTTGTGTGTGAGTGTGTAACATTGGTTTGTTTGCACAGGAGTTTTTAAAGGGGTAGTTTAGATTTTTTGAAGTGGGGTTGTACGAGTTACTTACCCATAGTCTGTGTATTACCTACAGTAGATGGAGTTTGGCACACCCCAGTTTGGAAAAGCAGAGTCCCACTTTAGGAATCTAAGCAACTGCGGTGGACAGGGTCAGGAACAAAAGGTAAAAAAGTCCATCTAAAACAAAACTAGATCAGTTTAAGTGTACGCTATATTTAGAATATTTTCAATGCTTTACCTTGCTGTCAGACAGCCCTTTCTGACAAGAAACCGCCCTTATATAAGCCAAATATCACTCTCTCCAAACCACCAAACTCCATAGGCAAAATCAGTGATTTCACCTTGCAGAACACAGGAGTTTAAGGTCTGCCGCTGCCTTGATCTGTTAGTTTGTTTGGGTTATTGTGTGACTTCAGTGTTTTAAAAGGATAGTTCAGATTCACTGAAGTCACTTAATACAAACAAACTAACAGATCGAGGCAGCGACAGAGGAGCAACTCCAGTATCCTGCAAGGTAAAATTACTGATTTCATCTATGGAGTTTGGTTGGTTTGGAGAGAACAGTATTTGGCTTATATAACAGTGGATTTCCTCTCAGAAAAGGCTGTCTGACAGCAAGGTAAAGCAGTAAAAATATTCTAAATTTAGCATACACTTAAGCTGATATTGATTGTTTTAGGTGGAACTTTTCCTGCTGACCCTGTCCACAGCAGTTACTGTGGCCCTCTCTTCTTCTCCTAACTGGGGACATGCCAGCTGACATCCACTGTAGGTAACACACTGACTATGGGTAAGTACCTCATACAACCCCACATCAAACAATCTGAACTATCCCTTTAAAATTCCCATTTGGTCTCATTTACAGGACAATCTCAGTTCGAGTCTATTCATAAATGAGCTGACTGTCCCAGTAAAAATGAAAGCATTTTTCAGACTCACCTCGGGGGGCAGCAGTGCTCGAGAGCAGCAGCAGCAGATGTGAGAATAGGGTCACTACTGAGGAGCGCCGTTCTGATTTCTCACATCAGCTGCCTGAATAATGGATTGTAAAATTAATCTTAAATGACTGTTTATCCCCCCAGCTTGACGGTCGACAAGTGAACATCTGTAAATATCTTTGAAGAAGTCATTTGATGCTTCACGAATCACCAGAAAATTTCTCTCTGATGATTTTCAACACTTGACCCACCACCCTGTAACCCCTGTTTCTGCAGGCGATGTTGGTCTGTCGAGGGCTTAATAGTTCTCATGCAGCACTGATTCCCTGTAGCTGTGATATGGCTGTGAAAAGCATTAGGCCCAGTCCCAACTCACTTCATTACGATACTCATCACTGTATTGGAATGTATCGGTCCATAATAAATGAATCACTGCCTGTCTGAATGGACGGAAAGAACCAATGAAGACAAAATGTAACGGCTCTTCGTAGTAGGTGAATGAATGAACAGTGATGGAAGCAGTATTCAGATCCTTTCCTTCAGTAAAAGTACTAATACTACTATGTGAAAATACCCAACTACAGGTTAGTGCATTCAAAACCTCACTTAAAGGTCCATTGTGTAAGATTTAGAGGGTTTAGAGGGCAGAATATGGAAGAAATGGAATCAAATATTTATAAGTATGCTTTCATTAGCGATATATAACGGATTGTTGTGTTTTTGTTACCTTAGAACGAGCTGTTTAATCTACAGAGTCCTCCTCTGTGGCAGTTACCATACTGCACTCCCATGTTTCTGGAATGGACAAACCAAACACTGACAGTCAACAGAGATGATGAGAGACTAATTAACAAGGTTGAGAACCTTTTAAATGATCCACAGCACGCTTTTTAGAGGAATATCCTCAAAAAGGATGAGCTTTGGAAGGATAACAGGGAGCTGTTGGGAGTTACAAGTAAGTAAACCATCTCCCAGTTAGATAAAAACGAGGCTGACGTAATGGAGACATCTGTTATAAATCATAAAATGACCATGATATGTCATCAGAGATTAAGGAAACACGCTAATTTGAAAATATTGCCTTCTCTGACAACAGTGCTACAGCCGTGGTGTCCTCCTCTGAAATTTTTATTCCAGTCAGTAACTTGTGTTATTGTTTAATGCTGAGTGAATGCAGAAATAGTAAGTGTCTGAGTAGGTCATGGAAATAATTAATAATCTTGTAGAAGAAGTAGGTTTTTAGAACCGTTAAATTGAGCAATATGCTAATGGAGTCTGACAGGCAGACCCTGAACTCAAACTCCAGAGTGTGTATTTTCAGAGCAGCGGGCTTTTGTTTTCAGGATAATGACTCATTGTCGTTTGTTATCGGCAAATTGCAATGTTGCATGCAACGTGTGCTTCTGCAGCGCTCCTGCAGCCTGCCTGAGCTTCCTCGAGTCTGAAGAGGATGCTGCAACCATAGGCTGTATATTAAATAGGATTTCAACCTATTTAATATTCAGTCTATGGCTCCAACTTGCTATTTGGACTGCAGTACTCGATTTTGGATGCACTGTTGTTAACTTATGTCAGAAAATGACGTTAGTTAATAAATAAATAACTCTGACACTTGACTTACTCATCTGCAGAGGCAGAAATCACAAGTGGCTCTGCTGCAACATCACTCGTAGTATGTCAGGTCAATTTCTCACCCTCTATCTGCTCGCGGTCAGTCACTTGCTGTATGTCAAGAAGTGGTGTAACGTGAGGTGTTAGCATCACCACTAGTTTCCACTAAATCTTAAACACTGTTCCTTTAAGTGAAATTGTTTATTTAGCTTAACAAGTACGAGAGTTTTCTGAACCAATAGGAACACTTGATCCTCCAGTTTATCGGAGAAAATTATAAATCACCAAATTTGCACATACATGATTTTCACCAAACAGGCAGGGCATAGAAAACTGCCATCTGAAAAGTAACAAGTAACTAAAGCTGTTGGATAAAACTATAGTGGAGTAAAAAGTGCAATATTTCCCTGAGATGTAGTAGTGTACTCAAGTAAAGTCAAGCATCTTGAATTTGTAGCATACTTGAGTAAATGGACTTTCAGTTTAAGGTCTCTGTGACTTTCCAATCAGGCTCTCTCTCTGATATTTCAAAAAGTACACTGGTCATCAGTGCTCTCTGTCTTTTTCTCTCTGGCGTTTGGTGTTATCTAGGTCAACTAATGCAGTGCTGAGTCATGAATTCGGGAAGTAAACAGCTCAGTGCCAAGATGAGACCAGCTTGCTGATACATAATTTCAAATCATGTGCATTATGTATTCTTTTTGATCTGGCTTTGATGTGTGAATAAACTATTTGAAAGTCCTGGCTAAAAAAAATTTATTGCATTCTATTAACTTACATTCGTCTCCCAGCCGTGGCCTTCGCATTATTAAACTTGACTTCAGCTTGATTCTTTCTTTACTGATTTAACTCTTTTCTGTAATTATAGTCCATTTTGCATTGGTTCTTCATATTGGAGGGAGAGAAAGGAAGGCGCAAGGCACAGAGGTCATTAAAACGTGATTATTTTGTCATCAATATCTTATATATCTTGGAGTTCACATGGTGTGCCCTGCAAAATTAAAAAATAATAAAATCAAATAAAAATAATCATTGCAAATGTACCCTTGCGAGCCCCCTTCTTTGTCAAGGCCACTCAAAAAAGTGAAAACACGAATAGAGGGATCAAAAAGGGCAGGAAGCCAGGAGCTATCCTTAGAGGAACCGAGACCTTCAATTACGTTCCTCATGACCTCTGGGCTCTGAGCAGGTTGAGGCTGTGGGCTCGTAAAGCGCTGGTTAAAGGCAAGAACAGGTTGTCCAGCACAGACCAAGTTCTCTCAGTGAAATCGGCATTCTTGAATGGTCACTTTCCCGCCAGTGGAAATGCAAGATGGAGATATCAAATGTTGATTGCTGTCATTGCATTTGTTTGATAGGTGGCACAGGAAACATGGTATATTGTACTCTAAACTCTTAGTGGAAGTTTTTGTCCAGATTACTGTGTGCTTTCATTCATTTTTTAATTGAACTATCTCAGTGTGTCGGAACATATGTTGCAAATACATAATGGCACCTGAATTAACACTTGTAACAACACATTATAATGAGCGCACTCAGTAAAGTGCAGATCTTTGCCAGGCAACTCGAAAAGAACATTTGGGTGTAACCCCTTTGTAATCACCAACATTTAACTGTAACAGTAACGAATTACAATTACATTTATTTCATAATTTAATTACATGTAACTTGATAGATATATGTGGTTACTCTCCTGCTCAGCTAGTATTCCATCAGACATTTGTGTGAAATTTTGTCTTACTTGAGTATGAATTCTTGAGTTATGGCAAAATAAAATATTTTGTGAGGTCACTGTGACCTTTGACCTTTGACCACCAAAATCTAGTCCCAAGTGCAAGTGGATGTTTGCACCAAATTGAAGAAATTCCCTCCAAGTGTTCTTGAGATACCATGCGCACCAGAGTAGGATGGGTGTGAGGTTACAGTCCCCTTTAAACACCAAAATCTAATCGGTTCATCCTTGAATTCACTGGTCATTTGTACCAGTTAAAATTAAACTTTGTACAAGTTTGAAGCAATTCCCTGAGATATCGTGTTCACAAGAACGGGATGATCCCCCCCAAAAAATGCACCACAGCTGTCCCTGCATGGAGCCATAAAAAAAGAAAGAAAAAAAATTCTCAATCACAGAGGTTCTTCACAAACAGGCAAGCGATTGCACAACCCCCTTCCCCATATGTTTTACCAACAATATCCATTCTTGCAATACAATGTCCGATCAACTCAGTTAGGTAAAGCATGTTTATTATGTTTAGACATTTAAAACAACTGGGTAAGATAAAGAGAGATCATGGTGTTCAAATATTTAAAAAGTCAAGCATGAACCACAGCATGTTTACTTCATTAAAATTTAACTTGAAACCACAATCTTTCCTTACACATTGTATGTTTCCATGCAACAATTATGCTCCAAAGGAATGATTTTAAACGTTGATAATATTGCATAAATTAATGGCTTACTCTTTCAATAACCTTTTAAGATTCATGGTTTTAATGACAGTAAATCCCCCTGAAGTCTGACTTTGAAGAAGATGTGTTCTCTTGGAGCCTGAGGGCACACTGGGCACCGGGACCAGGGACCTTAAGTCTATTATTGATTCGAGGCTCCGACACTCCATGGGGTCAAGGCTTGTCTGGTCAGTTTGAGAGCCTGGAGCTTATAGCATCCAAGTGGGCAGCTATGGCAGGGATCCACTGGGCTGATGGTTGCATGCACTCTAGGACTTTTTTTTTTTTACAATGTGTTAATTTTATTCTCTCTCTCTCTCTCTCTCTCACTGAAATATTTAAGATGGCTGGCTGTGTGGTCATAGCCTCATTGTAGCAATTACGCTAACCACTATCTTGGCCACTTATGCCCTATTCTGTGCTGATTCTTGGGGGGCAATATATAGAGAGATAATAATTACAATACAAAACCACATACAGTACACTAGCTGCATATATATGAGTAGAAAATTGCCATCAGGATTCACAACAGAATACAGTTTTCATGGGTACTCAGTTGTGTCTGGACACTGGCAAACACATGTTCAGTCTTCACTCTGTACTGCAGCCATACAAGGAGTTACAGATGTGGTCACTGCGTGGTCTGGGGGTTACCGTGGACTCTGCTGTGAGATGGACAGACAGAATTTGTGGTGAACAATAAGCCCCACCCTCCTTAGTAACTGTTGCTATGCCTATCAAGCTTTCCACACATGCAGTTTCCAGTGATAACTGTGGCAGATTCAATATTGAAATTGGCAGCAATCTTTGAAACACTGGGCCTTCGATTCCACAGAGAAGTAAACAAAAGCAGCTTCTCATTTCTAGCTGATGGCTGCGGATTTTGTCGGCTAAAATGATGACTCTGAAGAGAGCCGGGATAAGAGCTAAGCTAACCCGGCTTATACCTACCTAAGAGAGCGAGCATGAGAGAGATGTGTCAGCGGCGGCCCACTTTGATTCTGCACCAGCCCACATCATCCTCCTCAAACCCCCCCACATAACAAATCATACTTCAATCCCTGGGAATAAGTTACTGCAGGTAGTACACTAGTTAACTGTGCATGCTAACATTTGCAGCATACATTAGAGCAGAAGAAGACAAAGTTTAATCCATGCGTCAACATTGTGTGTGCTTGTGTTTTAGATTTTTGTAAGACACCCACCCTCCAAACTCATGAGACACAGAGTATTGCTCTTCCTAGAGCCCCATGTACACTGCTTCAACATCCAGAGAAATGCAAAGCTTGACAGGCCTGCAGCGCCTAGTTATGGTTTCTATTCTGGACAGTTGCTGTTCTGAGGAAGGACTGAGTGAACGGTCAGCTCTGTGGAAAAACAACAAGTTTTTGATAGATCCTGTGGAGAAATGTGTACTATATGTGATGACATGTTATGTTATGATGTGTTGCATTCAGGGTACTAGACATAGCCCATATGTGGATAGATAAAATCACAGGTATACGTGTATGTTGACTTGGACAAGATATGCTGAATAAAACTAAGCACTGAGATAATCTGCTTTAACAGCAACAATCTCCAATGCAAATCAGCTTATTTTTAGGTTTGCCGAATCTCATGCTGTGTGGATCCTAATGGAATCCAATAGAATTCAATATTATAAATATTTGCTGGCAGGGCTGAGTCTAGTAGAAGACGAGTGTGAGGTGAGCTTTCAAAAAGAAACAAACCAGCTACACATCAGTTGTATTACATTACACAAACAAGAATTACATATGACAGCCCAATGACAGGTGCGCTATTACCCATAACCCTGGAACTAACGCAATGAACTAGAGTTGCAATGATAAGTCACTTGATCAATTAGTCAATCAAAGTAAAGTTAGCTTCCTTAGCTATTTTGATAATCAGTCAATTATTTTTCAGGCAAATGTTTCAGTGGTTCCACCTTTTTAAAAGTAAAGATTTGTTGCTTTTCTTTATCTTTTATGATAGCAAATGAAGAGTTTTTGGGTTTTGGACTGTTGGTTGGACAAAAGAGGCGATTTGAAGACATCTATATGAGGATTTTTCACTTTTTTTTCCACGTTATAAACAATTAATTGAGTAATCATGAAACTAGTCAGCAGATTAATCAACAGTGATGATAACTGTTAGTTGCAGCCACACGATAAACCATCCTCTGTTGTAATCGTACATGCTAGCTGGCAGGGTGGCTCAGCAGTTAGAACATTTTACAACCAGAAAATTAAAGAGTGCAAAAATACATCCCACAGAAGTGCCATTTAGCATGACTGTGAAGCTCTAGATTTAGTATCTGTAGGACTAATAATAAGAATTATCACAATGGTGTATTTGTGTATGGCAGTTATTTGCGTCATTACCTAGAAATTAAGTTTTAAGTAACAGCCGTCAAAATTTTGTCTGAAAGCTTGAAGGAGGGTTCACCGAAGACCTGCGTTTGTGTTTTCTTGAATGATATACAGCTTGTTTGAGTGAATCTCACACACAGATAGCAGAGAAATGGTCATAACTCTGAGCCTCTGAGCTTTTGACCCGCAGGCCAGGGGAGACAGAGGAGGAAAAAGACTGAGCGGTTTAAGAAAATGGAGGGGAGAAGGTTAAGAGGGGGTCCATCACTGAGCTGGAGGTCTATTATCTGCAGATGGAGCCATTATCTTATTCCCGGAGGGCAACAGTAAATTGCCGCCGCAATACCGCTCCACCCTCAGAAAAGTATTCAAGAATTTTGCAAAAATAACAGAAAACATAAGGTAAGATCTGACAACAAGTTGTTGTTAGGTTTTTGTTATGATTGCCCTGTTCACTTGTAATATTTGGCCAAAAATGAAAGAGTTACAAGATGAATTCCCTCTGGGACCACCCATACTGAGAAAAAACAATCAGAGCGCTGTTGTTGTGGATAAGCAAAGAATGTCTTTAAAATGTGATAAATTTGACTTCAGGCTCTCAAAAGTCATTGTGGTTGTGGTTGTGTCTTCATGTCCTTGGAGCTTTCTTACTTCAGGGAGAACAGAGGGGTCACTGACAGAGACAAATCAAGAAGAGGAGAGAGGAAGTGGACAGGGTTTTAAAGCATTTTCAAGGTGAATTTTCAAGCTTATTCAATTAAGAAATGGTTTAAAATAATCAGACGGTTCCGTGCTTCATCACAGTGGATTATTTTGTTCTTTTATTTGGAACTGAAATAGGAACAAAAACAACTGCCTCACTGCCTTCAAGGGTCTAAAGTCTATGGGGAGTAAGTCAGACAAAGAAAAAAAGCTTTCTTTTTCTTACTCTGTGCAGATCATAAACCCTTGAATGTAACACGGCCCATTGAAATCATCATAATGCATTTTATTCAGAGAAAAACAAAGGCGGCTGTTTTGTTCACAGGTCAGTCTTGTCTGTCCAATATGGTGGTAATGAAATAGCTCTGGATTTCAAAATAAAGGATTAGAAAGTAATAAGTAAAATCGCAGCGTATATATTTAACATTAAAAATGACATAAAATGATTTAACAAAACACAGATAACAAACACCATATGCAAAGACCCCCTGAACATTTTCTGGAGCATCCATAGCAACGGTCTATTCTTCATAGCGACCGTCTGTGATACATTGCAACAGTCTGTTATGCAGAAATAACAGACCTTAGAATGCTGTAATTGACCAATCAGAATTGAGTATTTGACAGCTGGTTTAACGTTTGCTACATTTTTAGTGTGTGACTGACATTACTGTTAAAATTATGAGCTATATGATCTAAAGGTGAAGTTAGCTGTTACATCCACATATGAACACGCTATAAATCGTCATACATTACTAGCACTAGCAGATTCTATCAGTCTCAGTCCCTCTCAGAAATTGAATGATTTAGCCTGTGAGTTTGCCAGCTAAACAATCTTATCGCTAACTTCAGTGTAACGTTACTGCTTATCCTTTATGGGCTAAAAAGCACAGACTCTCCCATGGTGAAAAGCTGTACGTCCTTTTTACAGACTTAACAGGAGGCTGTCTGAAGATTTGGACCATGATTTGTATTTTTTTGTTTTCAAGCCATTTTATTGAAACAGCAACCTCCCATCATAAGCAAGGCTCAAGCAGAATCATCTTTGTGTGGAAGGCAAAACCAATTAGGCTGTCTTTGGCTTACTTTGTTTTTATCTTAAAAGTGAGCTATTCAGTCAGACAGCAATTATTATGACAGTGAATGCAATTACAATTTCAAGCAGTTTCAAGCACTTTATCCAAAATCAAATCACTTTTCAAATCTTGAAAATATTACATTAAAATTCAAGTGTTTGGAAGGATTTGCAACACCTGTACGAACCCTGTATGGCACATTAATCAAACAACACGGCACCCAATTTTATGCGGCCCGAAAGAGCTTGCAAAGAAAATAATTTACACAATACAATTCTATGCTGCAGCACAGTGTTTGTAAACTACATGTCCCAGAATGCATCCCAATTATGTTATCCATTCGCTGTAATACACAGTTTGAATTTGAAACCTTACTTGCAGGCTACACATCTAATTGTTCAAATAAATTGTGTAATAGTTGTACACATTAATGTCTGTTAATTGAATAACTGACGTTATTTCCCTCTCTGCTTTCAGACCATGTTATAAATAATCAAGCTTGTAACTAAAACCAATAATAATCAAATGCAAATGCAACTATGTAATATGAAAACAAGCAGATCCATTTCTGTTTTCTCACTTTTACAACCAGCGCTCTGAGTGCAGTTTGATACCCCTGCTCTATAGATGTGACAATGGAGATAAAAAGGAAAGAGATGCAAGGCGATAGAGGCAGACTCAGTCCAGGCCTGGCTACAGTAAAAGAAGGAGCAAGCTGATGAAGAGCAGAGACAGAGGGGGGGGTGGGGTCTGAGGCGGGGTGACAAGGGTTAAGGAAGTCATAAGGAGTGTGGTGAAGTTGGGGTGGGGGGCTGCTGTGTGGTGATCCTGGAGGCATGACGTCTGGTGGCCTGCGGTCCTTTACATATGCGCCTCATAACAGGGGCTTTAAATCAGCATGAAACACCAACACACACACAAAATGTCAATAACAAAAGCTCAGGTGGGACATTCCTCCTCTTTTCCCCATCACAGCTCTCCTCTTTTACCCCGTCACCCCTCTGGTTTTCTGTTTTTGTCGCTCTTCTCCTCTTGTTTCTGTGCCGACAGCTCATTAGCAGGGTTACACATGATTTCATTATACTGACAGACACAAACAACATAAATAACTTAATACTGTGTTAACTTGCTCTAATTAGACCCATGAATTACTCAGGGCCACTATATCAAAGATGATTTAACGCCACAAATCAGCTATAGCAGAACACAAGTAAAAAAAAAAACAATTAAGAGGGTTCTACATTCAGAAATACCATTTGAATCATGGGTAAGCATGTGCATATTTGAGGGTGAAGATCTGTTAACACTGATTGACAATCCTTTAAGAACTCTTCGTTATAAAAAAAGGTTCTTCTTAGTCTTAAAAAGAACCCTTGATAGACCCTTTCTTAGGTTATTCAGAAGCAAATGCTTCTGTATAGAACCTCAGCCTCTCATGTGCAACTATGCAAAAAGTATCAACCAGTCATGTAATCATCTGTTATATGATGGAGATTTCTCCATTAGCCCAACAGACTATTAAATCTGCAAATCAAAATTTAATGTCTTTTCCAGTTTCTTTAAATGTTCATTCATGTTTTTATAAAAGTGTCTAATGGGATTTGTCAGAATTAGCAGATATAAATCCTCCGTAATTATTGGATTGGTCATGCTGCCTTAAAATAATGATTTGACATCTTGCTTTCTGGCTGTTAGTTAGACGATAAGATAAACCTAATAGGGTAGACTAGGGACGGTTGCAACAAGTCTTATTCCTCCGATCAGAAACACGCTACAGTGAGGATATCCAGACTGCACAGGCTCAGTTAGAGCTTCTTCCCACCACAAAGATAAAAAACACATTCAAAATCTGCTGCTGCATTTATAGAAAAAACGAGGTATGAAGGTAACTGTTCATGAGCTGTACTTTTGTCAAACAGTCCTGACCTTTTCTAATGAATTAATCAAAACTTAATTGGTTTGAATCCTTGTCTTGTCTAAGTGACGTGTTCGGCATGTCCAGGTCAGTATGTCTAGCATGCACATCGTGTTCTGTCATGGCTGATAGAGTGAGATAAAGTAACAGACCACACAATATTTTTCAACATAAACTAGTTCTCATAGGGTACATAAAAGGATAGTTTACTCAAATACAAATATACATGTTGCAAATTGTTCCATTCCTCCAAAACTCAGCAACTGTCATTGGATAAATATTACTAAATTAAAAAATAAATAATGCTATAATATTATTGTAAAATGATGCATATTTTCAGAATAATCAATATATGCAAATTGAGACAAAAAGCAAAGGTTATTAGTCAGATTTAATGTATTTTTCATTTGTTGCAACTGTCCCCGGTGTTGGGGTCAGTTGCAACATCTGACTTCTCCCTTTCAAATAAATATTGTGAATGATATGTCATATGTAAACAAATAAGTTAAATATCGCCGCTGTCGGTCTAATTGAATGCTGCTTAGTCGAAATTAGTCGCACTTTTTAATACTTTTACCCGTTTTTAATACTTTACAATGTTTGTAAAACCCACAGACAGACATAAAAGGTGACCAATAACACTGATTTATGAAAAGAAAAGAAAAATGTAAAATATGGGGATACAACATGTGCGTCCAACAGCAACAAAGGTTTGGTTGGTGTAGTCCAAATAGTCTCAGAGTTATGGAGAGAAATGCAAGAAGTGTTGCAGTCGTGCCCAGTCTCCCCTACCGCTTTCTTTTCTGTGTGGTAAATCTGAATCTACCAGCATCTGATCAGCTTAGCTTAGCATAAAGACTTGAGACAGGAAGTTATAGCTGATCTTACCAGTTAATTAAGTAAATGATTAATTAATTAATTAATTAATTAATTATTAAGATGGGTAATTGTTTCCCCTAACTTCCGGTCTTTGTGTGAAGCTAAGCTAACCAGCTGCTAGCGATGGCATCATATTGAATGGAAAGATAGGAGACTGGTGTTGATCTCCTCATCTGTTAATCTTCAGGGATTGTAACACCCAGTCCTACTAATGAATAACTTTGGCAAAACACTGAATAAGTGTTTTTCCCAAAATGGTGAACTATTTCTCTAAAGAACTGTTAGTTCATTTATGCTACTGTATGATTGCAAGTTTGTGTCTTCAGAGGCCCTTTTCACTCTGACAAAAAAAAAAAAAAGAAAGAAAAGAAAAGAAAGAAAGCTTTTCAGGCGATCCTGAGCGTCTTGTTTTTGACATAAAAATGAACAATGACCCTAAAAAACCCAACAACATTGGACTCATTGTCAGCACAAGTGTTTCTTCATAAGAGACAAAAACATTCTCAGGGGCCTTTTTCTCCTTTTTCTGCTGTGACCCTCACAGACAACTAAGCACAGCAGTACTTTTTAATTGAATCTGGATCCCAGGGTGAGACAACAAATTTCCCCAGTTTGCCTTGAAACAGTTGATGAACCCCCGCTCTAAACAAACAAAGGCTAAAGCGAGTCTTTTTAATGATCTCATACTTTGTAGCGACTCTATCTCGGCTGTAGCTATTTAGACAGTCATTTACTCCCAATTGGTGCAGTTCGGCGTTCAGGTCCATAAAGTCCATTCACACGGAGGTGTGAGTAAGCTGTTGTGCTAACTAGCTCATACACAGAGGTTTTCTCGGCTCCCTCAAGTCCCTCGGGCCTTGTTTCTCATGGTACTCATAGCCTGCAGCTAAACTCAAAATGCAAGATTCCTTGAACTAATTTAGCTCGAAAGTTGACATTCAAGACTTGGGAAAAACATCTGAGAAAAAAATGTAGCACAGAAATGTCACTTTGAGTATAATTGGCACTGGCATTGCATAATTGGGCCTAATCTGGTTCAAATAAAAAAAAAAAAAATAGTGCAGATTTGTGTTGCCTTGTCTTTTTCACTGTTCAACATGGAATTATTATTTTGCTCCATAAAAGTAAAATGTCTCATTTTTAATTGCTGGAAAAGGAGAGATGTGATACTTTGTAGACGCTGTGAGGAAAATACTGTTTTCTGTTCTGACGTCTCTCCGGTGGAGCAGAGTGTTCAGAGCTCCACAAGAATATGACCACAAAGACGTGTTTGCTAACTAACTAAAGCCTGCATATAGGACACAGAATGGGCTGTCACCAGGCTTGAGAAGTAAAAGAATATATATAACAGAGTTACATAATTGGGGTACAAAAAAGGTTCAACACTTCACAAGTCACTTTGTTCCCAAGTGAAACCAGCTAATCTTACAGTTGTCAATTTATTATCATGACCTCTAGAGAAAAATGCTTATACTGGGTGGAAATTTCACAGTTTTTTTTTTTTTTTTTTTTTAATTTTTAAACGTACAATATTCAAGTTCTACCACTAGAGGTCTCTAACACACATTAAAATAGTAAGAAAAGATGTAGTTCGATAACGTTGTGAAGTAGCGTGGCATCATGGGAGTTATTATAGCTGATGAAAATATTAAACAACTCAAGTTTTCACATTACATTTAGTCACATTTGCGTATCATCCCGTGTGTTCCCAGGAGTTAGGGCAGCTAGCTAGCAACGGCTAGCAGGAAACACACCACTACTATTAACAAATTCTGGATTTATTGGTTTTGAACACTGTTGAAAACATTTTGGATACTGTAATTACTCAACTTAACAAACTATTTAACACATATCTGGTGTTTTATACATTTTATAGCTTTAAATCAGAAAAGAGGATCAACATCACGGTACAGTGCAAGTTCTGCACTGTGAGGAGCTGTGAAAATACTGTCATCATCCAAGAATTTAACATCTAACATAAAGAAATATTTACAGGTAAAACTAAGTGCTAATATTAGCTACACAGACCAACTACAAATATTACGCTACACAGACTGCCTGCTAATGTTAGAAATTCAGTTAGCTTGCAACCTGTCAATACTGCTACTACTACTGAAAAATATTTGGGGCTTGTAGGTGGGGATGCTGGTGACCGAGATGGTGTGTGAGTAAAAACACAAGCCCCAGAATAAGTTTATGGCAGTTAACTTTGAGTTTGAGTGTGAAGTGTGAATAGCACACTTAACAAAGAACATTTAAATGCACATCATTGCCACTATTAATCTGAATGTGCATTCACGGATAACAAAAGAGGGAATAGATGAGCAAGTAATAAACTTTACATCAAACATAAAACATTATATCAGGCTAAACAATCTCAATATTTGGTATTGAGGTAATCCAAAAGTAATGGAAAGTAATCAAATCACTTTAATATTTTGCTCTATCACTTTAATATTGTGATGACTACATTTTTAGCAGTTCATTGTTAAAGAAACCCCTCCAACCCTGCTTGTCACCATACCGACATATTCGGGATGTTTTATTTTGGGGTCTTTGAAGGGGACAAGATTAAAACCTTGTAAACTCTGTCTCAAAAGCCACAGGTCATAGCTTGTCCAACAAAGAGAATCTGCCTTGAAACAGAAACACAATTTAAGGTTGAGTGGCAAACAGCTATCTTAAATAGGAAAGAAATGGCATTTCACAGCTTGCCACAGTAATTTAGATGGTTTACCCAAGAGTGCTAAAAGTGGCGGCCAGCTGACCAGCACAGAGAAAGGATTTGGATAGACCCGGCTAGGTTATATACGAGCACAGTGTCTCAGAGCTGTCCCATTGTGTTACGTGACAGGCACGGACAGCTGGGACAGAAAGAAAACAACATAAATAACATAATAATGGAATATAAGATTAATCACTTCAGGGGGCTTACACTGTCAGGCTGGGATGACACCTCCTCTGGAGAAGGACGGGGACTCTACTTTGAACTTAGACTCTGCAAAGGACCGGTTTCTCAGTGTCAGTGGTTTTATGAAAATAACTGGTCTTGCCACCAGTTCACGCGTGCACACAAACACACACAACCAACAGTGAGAACTGGCACTCACTCTGACACAGGCTGAAAGGTTTTTCCTGCTGGGACACACTTTCTTTCTTTTCTTCTTTTCTCACACATGGACCCAGAAATGGACCCACGCCCACGTCGGCACTCGCAGACATGGACAAAGGCACCGGAGCAGACACATTTTCTGCCCGCAGGTCAGACAGACAGAATCTGTAATTATCTCAGCGGAATACTCTGACTTTTGCATTGAACCGTCACACAAGAATCTAGACCTTCTTATGTAATGGCCAGTCTTGCTCAGAAACGTGTTGAAAACGCTAATTAAACTCATTTCTGGGTGTCGCACAGATGTAGCTCACCTATTAGTCTCCTGACAAGTTTTATTGCATAATACAAGGCCGGCATTGCCGTCGCTGCACTACAGTATTTATTCTGCACTTGTAAAGAGGCTAATGAGATGCCACGCTGAGAAACAACATGATTCTGCTCCATGGTTTGGTGTTCATTCAGCCTCATCGTTAGAATACGATCCAGCAGACTGATGTATGCATGTATTTCTCTTATTTTTTCAAACAATCCAGGCAATTATATGGTGGTAGTGGTAGACATGTATGTCACATATTAAAGGAACTTGCTGATTTTTAAAAAAAATAACTTTTATCACTCATATTCGCGCTTGTTATAGCCAGTATTGTAACCAGGTTTGAAGATGGATTGAAGTGCAAAATTGCACAGTTCATTCACAGACTCTGTATGACAAGACGGACCCCCTGTCTCGACCGCAAGTCATCAGAAACACTTTGATTATTATCAGTTAAGCTGTCTGCACCAGCTCCGTGTGAGTCACATCCCAGTTGCTGTAAACGCAAGTTTAAAAAGGCACTGGAAATGTATTTTTATTCACGTTTTGTAACCAAGGCAGAGCAGATCAACTCACTCTGCTCCAGTTTAATCCCACAGACTTTCCCGTGGACCAAAGCAGTGAAGCGATCAACTGCCATCCCACAAGCTGTGGCACAAACATGGCTAAAAAAAAAAAAAAAAAAATCATGTTTTTCATAAACTGAAAATTTAACTAAGTTTGGAGGAGACACGTCAAGGTGGTTTGACTTTGCTCTTCTAGTTCAGTTCACGTTGAGAGTTTGTAAACAATTAATTTGCTTGAATTGCTGCGAGGGCATTTCTGCCATTAGGGAGCTGGAGAAGTCAACAATTCTGTTCTGGTAGAAATATGATCCTTCATCCCCCTACAAGAGCTTGTCCTTTGAATTAGCTCTAAGTGTGACTGAGATGAAGGAAGCTGATTAAACTCACTGTGGTGGAAATACTATCCTTCATACACTTCAAGAGCTTGTATTTCTAATTAGTTCAGACGATAAGTTGGTCATCTATCATTCTGGCGGGCGCTGCACTTTGGCTAAGTTCAGGGGAGGGAAGTGACTCACCCTGGGAGAAAGTTATTAACTTTGCTAGCATGATCGACACGTGATCAAACTACTACACTACCGATATATACACACAAGACTGTAGGTGTGTCTGCACATAATGTTCTTGACTTCTAATGCACTTCTTGTTAGTTAGTTTAGACACAACTGTCGGCCATTAAAGCAGCTGCAAACAATATTTTTATAGTAACAGTTAATCAAATAACTATGTTTCTGTGAAAGGTTTCACTTGATTGACTCCCAGAAAGTTATTTCTTGACTTTGCAGTTCTCTTGGTTTTCATCAGTGCTGTTTCCAGCTAGGCAGCTCTTTTCAGTGAAAACGCTAGCTAAAGAGCCAAAAAAGATTCTACTCAGGAGCTGGGGGAAACCAAAAAAGAGACATAAAAGGAAAGAAGAAAATTAAATATTGGACATCGACGAATCAATGCTAAATGTTATCAACTCTTATGTGTCATGTTTGTGATGAAAGCTTGTTTCCACTGCCCCTAAGTGGTCAAAAAAGTCAGTGAATACAGGTTAAAAGGTCCAGTGTGTAGGGTTTAGTGGCATGTAGTGGTGAGCTTGCAGATCGCAAGCACTTTGCCTCACGCTACCCTTGCAAACATGCAGGAGAAACTATGGTAGCCATGAAATTTACAGAGCCAGTGTTTGGTTTGTCTGCTCTGGATTTCCTAGGAACATGGCGGTGCAACTCCATCGAAGAGGACATGCTTATATTATTTTACATTTTTGCTATATTCTACAAATAAATCCCTGTAAATCTCACACACTGGACCTTTATGTTTTAAGGACCTACAGGAGATTTTATTCTGTCTGGTGGTTGTTTCCTGCATGAAAATGCTTTCTGGCGATGTTTTCTTGTTTTTCCAAAACAAGAATTTTAATTTCACACTTGGGTCCTGGGTAGAAAAGGTGCGTTATGGGCAGGTGTTGTTTGATCATTTTGAAATTTGTGTTTCTCTCTACAACTTCAAAAATGTTGTCTGGATGTGTTGTCTCATCAGACAGCCTCAAAGATATGACACTACAAGTTACGGTGTCACAATTTCAATATTAAAACGAAACTTGAGCTTTCAGTTTCACTAATCAAAAGAAAAGGCAGAATCAGTGATTTTTTTTCTCTCCACCTCCTACTTGTGGTGTCCAAAATAAAAACAAGACTTCAAATTGACTCATTGATTTAGAGAATCGTGACACCCCGATTTTACAAGGTCAGTATCAGAGCTCGGTAATTTTATTGTCACTAATAAAATGCAATTAACTTCTGTTAAAATACAAAATAGACCATTTAAGCCTGTCAGACACAAGTGATCAAAAAAATAAGAAATAAAATAAAGCACAGATATACATAACAAATTCAGTCCGCATGTGTCCACAAGATAGTGAACATGCACACTTCTCTGGAGCCACAAAACCAAACACAGATTCTTTCCAGCCACATTGTTAACCAGCAAGTTTGCCAACAGAGCAGCTCTGGTCTGGAAATATTCTGTCGGAGTATCCTGGAAGGACTCAGTGACAAGCATGTGAATATGTGGCTTTTAAAGGTTTAAACATGACATCATCCCAGGGGACCTGGAGATAAAAAGAGAAGACCTAAACAGACTTTTTACGGCCAAGATAAAGTCCTGGGAATCATCATTTCTACCTTTAAAGTTGATGATAAACATTTTAAAATTGGAAAAAAAAAAAAAAAAAAGATCCAACTGTAATGACCCCAGTGGCAAAATAAATTATTGCAGCAGCGGAGAACAGGACTCATTTGAGACTGTGACATGCAATTTTGGCTTCAGAGGAAAGTATTCAATTGAGAGTTTTTTAAATAGAAAAAGTCAAGCCCACTTTTTATTATTGCTCCTATCTTATTACAATTTTAATTATAGATTCTCTCTTAGGGTGACTGTGAAACATCTGTCCAGGGACCACATTTGAAAAATAGCCTCTCGTCACATTTGCATTAAAGTTGATCACTCTGCTCTCTGTTGTGCTCTTTTTAATAAGCTGGTAATAAGGACAGAATATAGAGAATACAAAATGTAATTACAGAAAACAAGCAAACAAATAAATAAACAAACAACACAGATTCTATGACAGATGTACAGGTAGTTCTGCAAGTGAGATTGTGCAGTTAGAACCACAGAGTCTTCATTAAATTGGCTCCCTGCCTTAATAACAGACGTTACTCCCTGTCCTGAGGAGAATAATACATATTCTGAATGATGACAGTCCAACAGTAGCATGATGTGTTACTGCCATTAGACCTCGCCTAAATCCCTGTGCCCTCTTTCTTTCCTTTTACTCCACCCAGTATCTCATTCCTCGTCTCTTCGCCTCTCTGCTGCACAGTTTTCACTACAGTTAAGACATAAAGACAGCGCACGTGTGTGTGTGTGTGTGTGTGTGTGTGTGTGTGTGTGTGCGTGTGTGTGTGTGTGTGCCCTTGTCGTTGTGTCTCAGCCCGTCTCCAGATGTCAGGGGGCAGGAGGGCTGCAGATGGTCGTCATTCCCCTCTGACAGCGACAGGAAGGGAGAGATTGAGAGAGAGAGAGAAGCAAGAGAAAGAGAGAGGGAGAGAAATGGAGCATGTGAGGAACAGCAGGGACAGAGAGAAAAAGAAAGAGAGGGAAAGAGAGCGATAAAAGACAGTGAAGAGGCTCCTTTCGTCCCAACAGTGGCAGTATTGCTAACACTCCACTGTGCTTGAGGGGACGTTCTGTACAGGGAAACCAATGGACTGAAAACACATCACAAATTTGTTCCTGACACTTGTAACCGTGCTTCAGAAAGCAGAACTTAGATTTCTGCTTTACTCAAACTCCACTCACTATATTTCACGTGAAGTCGGTTTTAGAAGGTCTTAAAGGAGCAATACGTAGCAATTGCACGTCCAAAAATGAGTCCCGCTGTCCAAACAGTGAGTTGGAACCATAGACTGTATATTAAATAGTTTGAATTTAATATCTATGGTTGAAGCGAGTTGTGTCTGCCCGCCCCCTCCTCCTGAGGGGAAGCTCAGGCAGGCTACAGGAACACTGCAAGAATGCAAGACAAGCACAACATCATACTTTGACAATAGCAGACGACAGTGAGAACTACACTGTAAGCTGGTCAGCTGTTTATAACTGTCAATTGTCTGTCAATATAAAGTTAAACCCATTATCCTGAAAACAAAAGCCACTGCTCTGAAAATACACACTCACACACTCTTACTGCCTGCTAGACGCCACTAAAATATTGCTCAATTTAATTTTTATAAACATCGACTCCTTCTAAAAGATTATTAATGATTTCTTATGACTAATAAACAGTCACTTACTCATTCAGCAAACATTCAGCATTAATTTGAACTCTAATTAACCTGAAACAGACAAATTAAAACGGTTATTCCCGCCTGAAATAGAAATCTCAAAGAGGACACCTTGGCTTTAGCTTTGAAATGTTTTTCAAGAGAGAGATTTGGATCAAATGTAACACAGAGATAAGTCTGGATGCAAAGTAAAAGTATTGGATAGATTAGGATTTGTGTCACGCGACGTGTGCCTGTGGTATTTGGCTTTTCATCATAAAGATGGTGGGCCATCAAAAAAGGAATGTTAAGCTGGATTCAGAAACAGAAAATCTGTTTTTCAACCCTATATGACCCATATGGTATGGAATATTTCCCTCTATGAAAAGAAAAAAACGTATTAGATTTATGCAGCAATCAATTTTGCTAAATATTCTTCTTTGATGATGTAAAATAGGCTCTAAACCATTTTTTTTCATATGTACACAGACAAATACCTACAGCTATCTAGCTATCATTCTTTCTTTAAAATGATGCTCATGCATGTACAAGTAGGGAACGTGATGATCCTGTATATGTGCAAATGAATCTTTCTAAATAGGAGAAATGTCCTTGAGCGCTGATGAAGAAAAAATGTCTCTGTAGCAGACAGAAAGGTTTAATAAATGAGTAAATTACCATACAGAATATTCTTTGATGTGACTTTTGGTGTACGGAGAGAAGGAGGGACAGAGGAATGTTGGATTAGGCAGAAAGAGGAAAGAGAGGAATGGAAAGATGAAGAGAAGGTTAATGAGGAGTCTGACGCCTCAGGGAACCTTTCCCTGGCTCCAGACATACATACAAATGCACACATACACACACACACGCGCACCTAAACACCATGGTAAAACCATTGTAAAAGCTGTTAACCTACAGCTAAGCTTATCAACAGGCCAACAACACAGGAAGGCTGCCTCATTAACACACTTAAATATACTCACAACACAGTAACAAGACAACAGGCACTTTTGTAAAATGAGAACAAGCCTACAAGCAAAACATGACAAGGCAACGGCGCCTCTATGACATAGAAAGCAATCATGCACATGAAAAGCAATTCTCAAAGCCCACTGCCTGAATGAAACTTCATAAATAAAGAAGAGGTTACACTTTGAGGTGCTGCTGGTTTGGCTTACAGCACTTTTTTAACACACTTGGAACCAGTGCCGTGTTTGGTTGAGCTGAAGAACAATTTATTTTTACTACAAACTACAAAAAGTCATACTTTTACCCTCTGAATTGGGTACATTTGAAAACACTGCTCTCAAATTGTTGCATGAATGAAAAGACGGCACTTCCTCAAAATGAGGACGTATGACGTGAAGTGGTGAAGTGTTTTTCTACTGTTCTGAGAGGTGGCCAAAAAGAGCTCCATGCTCCATATGTTGTGCATATGTGGCGTCAAATTGTTGAATGTGTTTCATTTATTTGTAGGAGGGTTTTAAAACATAATGAGGGTTTATGTGTTGAGGTTGTGAATATCTTCACTTAGCCCACTTCTGCTTTTAGCCCTGCTAGTGCTCTCAGGATGGCAACACTGGTTGGTGGTCCAACAGTTCACCACTTTGGTCCAGACTGAAATATCACAACTAACATTTCTGTTGTCATTAAATTTTGCAGTAATATCCACGGTCCCCTGAGGATAAATCATAATGACTTTGATGATCCCTCTGACTTTTTGTCCGCTGCCACTATGTGGTTGACATCTTCATTTTGAATGAAATGTCTTGGCAACTACTGGATTGATTGCGATCTTTTTTTTTTTAGAATATTTTTCTTACTTTATTTTAAATCTGACAGGTGAAGTAAAGACAGGAAAGGGGGAGAGAGAGAAAGGGAACAACATGCAGCAAAGGGCCGCAGGCGGGAGTCAAACCATGGCCACTGCAGAAGACGCACAGCCTCAGTAAACAGGGCAAAAGTTCTACTGAGCCACCACACCACCAATTGCAATCAAATTTTGTAAAAAAAAAAAAAAATCAAAACTCAAAAGTAACTGTTTATAACTATTCAGATTACTGTGATTAAGTGTTTTTTTGGGGGGGTACTTTTTTTCTAGTCTGTAATTATACACATACTTGAGTATGCATTACACTACGTAATCTAATTGGTTACTATTAAAATCCTAACTGAGTACTGAATAGCCCCACAATTTGAATCAATATCCAAACCATCTTTCATCTTCATTTTATAGCCAATAAGGGTATCTGATCACAAAATGGCCAGTGAAAACCCTGACATATGGACGAAAAAATAAAACACTGCAGCAGGCACATGTTTGGAGAGGTGACTGTGACCACTGACCTGAACAGAGGAAGAGTTTATGTTTACTTGAAGTTTGAAATGTGCATAATTACTGCTATTAATCTAAATATGCATTCAAAGGAAGTGATATCTGAAGAAACAATTAATAAATCTAATCATAAAACATTATACTTGGCTAAACAATCTGATCATTTAGTATTGAGGTAATCCAAAAGTAACTAAAAGTGATAAAGTTAGATTACATTAACACTGTGATACTTGAATTAAGATAGTGACCACACAGGTAATCAGTAATTGCATCAGAATAGATTTTTAGAATAGTATTAAGAGAAAAAGCATGCATTTGTTTATTTATTTAGTCCATAATGGAGACATAATTTTCCCAGAAAAATCGTGTTCAGTGGCAGACAGATTTGCACAGTAAAAGCAAAGCTTATAGGGAAGCAGTCTTAACGTGGATGGTGTCATTATTCTGCAGCCATTGCACTGTGTTATCAACATTTACTTCATAATGATAAGTTAAAGCAAAAAAAGTTGTCTATTTCCACTTTAAACGATTATTGTGTCTTGTCCATTTGCTCCACCTTCAAATATGGCCTCATGGCCTCAGGCTTCTAATCTGTTTTCTTACGTAAATTGCAGTGCGTCTAGCTCTCTGTAATTATTGCATGTCAGTCTGGGAGGCAAACTTTTAGACAAAGATTTGGTGTAAAATTATGTGGATCTTTCCAGCACATAAACAGCACTTTATTCATATTCGTGTGGAAATGCTCGGTCTTACTCAGAATCCTGCCCCACAGCCTCTGCTAAGTGACCTCATTTTTCGACCTGACTGTTTTTGTCAGACATCTCACAGTCGTAATATAACAAAGAGCATACCTGAAGAAGTGAAGACGGAGAATCACTGCTTTGTAGTTCAACCTTGCAAATTTAATTTTTCATCAGCTCTATTTAAACGCCCTGCCTGCGGTCCCAGGACCTTTGATCATCACTGATTGTCTCCACCTTTCTGTCCTCTGCTCTTTCTTGCAAGCTTAAATAATGAGTGCTTTGCTGGAAGTCTGCATTCGAAGGCAGAGTGTGAAGTGAGTGTGTGTCAAATGTCAATGGGCACAGTGGATGTGTGTTGTGGGTGTGTGTGTGTGTGTTTTGGTGGAGGGCACGTTCTGTAATCTTTGACCAGCTGGAGTGAAGAGAGGAGTGTTTCAGCATTGTGGTGTGAAGTGATCGATGCAACACACACAGACACGCAATCCTTCATGCTGCACAGTCTCTGAATGACCTCTACGCCAAAACAAGAAGCAAACAGACTCACAAAGTAAATACAGAGGTTGATGAGGTGTAGAAATGGTAATATAAAACCAAATCATCCAAACCAGTGCTTCTCAGTGTTTTTGGTGCTGCGGAGGCAGAGTTTGGCAAAACAAAGAAATTCCACAGCTGAGGGCACAAATAAATCTTTTCTGGAACAAGAACCAGCAAATTCAGTGTACTTGGCTTAAATCCTTTCACAGTGAGTGAAAAACATTGAAAATGCTGCCATTAAAGGGATAGTTTGAATTGTTTGATAGTCAGTGTATTACCTATAGTTGATGCTGGTTGGCACGCCCCCAGTGTGGAGAAGCAGAGAGAAGTACAAGCATGGAAGAGAAGCAACACACTGCTGTGGACAGAATCGGCAACCTTTTACCTTGCAGAACACAGAAGTTTCTGGTCTCCCACTGGCTCGATCAGTTATTTTGTTTGTGTTATTGTTTGACTTCTGTGTTTTAAAAAGGATTGTTCAGAGCCACCCAGTCACAAAATAACACTAACTAACTAACAGATTGAGCCAGCCGTAGACCAGCAACTCTCATTTTCTGCAAAGTAAAATGTCTAATTCCACCCGTGGAGTTTGGTTGGTTTGGAGGGACTGATATTTGACTTTTATAACAGCAGTTTCACCTCAGAAAAGGCTGTCTGATGGCAAAGTAAAGCGGTGAAAATATTCTAAATATAGTATATACATCTTAAAACGACAATATGTATAACATTTCAGCAATAAAATATCTAAAGCCAACATATGTTATATATTTTGTTGAGTTGTGGACTTATATTGTCCCAAATGTTCCAACACAGAATTCTTCAAGATAATGACCTCTGGGAAAACACAGGGTATGTTGGATATGTCAGAGAGTGAGGAAGAAAGTTGGTGAAAGTTGAACATGAACATGATTTCTGCCTGAGTCGCGTCAGATAGATTTTCATTGGCTATGGTGGTTGTCTTACAATGAAGACTAAAACTCCCATGATCCCACGCTACTTCACAACATCATCAAATTTTTTGTTATTGTTTTAAAGTGACAGAGACTCCTTGTGGCAGAACGTACATGTTATGCTTTAAACTGTACACAACATTGCTACTCATCTACTGTAAATAATACACTGACTATGGATGAGTACCTCATAAAACCCCACATCGAATAATCGGAACTATCCCTTTAAATCCTGTTCAAGTGAGGGAATTTTTTTTTTGGTGGGATATTTATTTTAACAAAAGTCACAAGGGACAGCTGAGCATGCACGACTGGCAAGACAACAGTGAATCGCTGATCTAGAGAAAACATTTAAATTCAATTTGAGTTCAGTTCAACATTATTATATTCCTCTGGGCTAAAGATAATAACCAGCGTCCAGGCAGGGTGCTTCAGACAACAATCAGACAACCAGCCAGAGAAGAGAAGAAGAACAAGAGAGACAGATCATAGGTGAAAAACACAGCAGAGGTCCATTGATACATCCATAATCAGAGCTCAGAGAAGCGTCTCAGACCATTTTTGAAGGGCTTCTGTTGCTCTGTGGTATTCTGGATAGGGTGATATGCTGTTTGAAATCATCAAATGTGACAGGGGATTTTGCAGCCAGAGCCCACAGCAATCCTGAGATCGTCTGATGCTGGCAAGCCATTGAGAGGGAAGTGGATTTGGACGACGTGCAGAGAGAATGACCAGGAACTGGAAGAAGGGCACGGAAAGAGGTTTAGTGGGGAAAGAGAGCATGATAGAGAGTTGAAAGGATGGGGTGCTTAAAGAGAGGGATGAAAAGTAAGGTCGTTGTAATTCTTTAGAGGGATTAGTGCTATCTTCTGCAGGGTTTTGGACATTTACACATGGTTCAGCACACACACACACACACACACACACACACGCTTAAATACATGCAGCCCTATGAGCACACACACACATGCAGGATTATCCTTATCCACTAATAATCACATCCCATCTGATGCTCTGTTCATGACTTCTGGCAACATACATACTGTCTGACTGTGTCTATGTGTGTGTGTGTCTGTGTGTGCAGGGCAGTGCACATGTGTCTGCTGTGAGATAAAACAGTCTAATCCTAAAGGAATGAAACATCTTCTCTCTTTCATCCCTCCACCCCTCTTTCTTTTTTCGCAACATTAAAGGACAATGTAATGCTCCCCGAGTCTAGTAAGAGGGAGGGGAGGAAACGTAGGAAAAAAATGGAGATAAAGGGTAACTGAGATGAAGAGATTAAGAATGAAGAGAGAGGAGATTTAGAAAGGAAAAAATGTCACTTCCAGGTTATAACTTGTCTCTCTTTTTGCCTTCATTTCTTTTTTTCATCTTTATCCCTATCATTTTGTACAAGATTTACAATACAATAAAATAAGAAATGAAAACACATGGTTTGCACATTACTACACTATACTACACCTTTTATTATATTGATATGAAATAGGCACGTGTTACCATGATGCTAATTAAGGTCCTGTTTCATTTAAGTAAGGCTTTCACTGTGCAATTTTAGAAATTAGATTTCACAAAAATGGACAGTTGAGGTCGCAGTGACCTTGAACTTTGAGTTTTGACCTCCAAAATCTAATCAGGTCATCCTTGAGTGCAAGTGGCGATTTGTGCCAAGATGAGAAAAGAAGAAATCTCATTCACAAGAATGGGACAGACGAACGAATGGACAGGAGGATGGACAACACGAAAACGTAATGCCTCTGGCTACCACTGTTGTCGGCATGGAGGCATAAAAAGAGAGGCACTGGCGTGTATGGTCTTGCAGATGGCTAGTAAGACTGGACAGTGTGAGAAATTTTGAGGTAAGCAGGCTACATTTTACTGACCTTATTTTTCCATCCACATGACGCATTGTGTCATCGTGCCATAGAAATTTCAGATGCTCTGTTTGCCACTTTGTGCAGCTGCAGTGAGAAAAAAAAGGCACTGACGCTGGGGAATTGACTCATGGTCCTGAACGTCCAACAACCGATCAGGACCAGTTGATCGCCCTGTACACTGCATGGCAAACAACTCCCAATGAAGCTGAAATTCGGTCCGACTCTAAAATGAGTCATGTGGCTCGAACACCTGGTCAGAAACAGGCTTATATCATACAGTGTGTGCCCAGCAACATGCACAATGGCAGCACCCTGACAGAACCTTAATTATTACCATTGGTAAAGCCTGCGTTTACCCTAATACTTAATATCAATATGGCTGCTGTGAAAAAGGTATATTAGCAAGAAAACAAATTATAACAACCAGATCATTAAAGAGACAGACAATAATAGAAGCAGGACGTTCATTCAGGCAGAAGCGCTGCCCTTGCATTAGCTGATTAGATTCAGCTGTTTCATTCATGCTTCACAGTCACTGGCTCATTCACAGCAGATGTAACTAGTAACATCCAATCATATGCATGCAGGTACGAAGCTCATCCATTATAACCTGACACTTCATATCACTCTGCTGATACGGTCATGAAACGCTGTTTACCGCTCCGTGGCTTCTTCTGCCACCCAAACTCTCTCATCATGCTCTCATTATGTTTTTGTTTTTTTTTTTTTTTATTGGATTTCCATGTATTTGAAGTGGGCTTCCCAGCAAACTTCTCATTGCTGATCTAATTATAAAACCATTTACTATGAATTACTGTCTTTATGCAAATGTCTCTATCTGAAAATACTGAAATATTCAGGGGTTAAATTGAGCCACACGGCCTGTGCTCTTCTATGTCAGGGGGATGCTTAATTTTGCAAGTGTCTTCAAAAAATTGTACATTTTCACATGTTTTCTCAGACTAAATAATTCAGACAATGACTTAAACATGTTTTTATTGTAGCTGTAAAGAATATAGGCCTAAGTGAGGCAATGTAAGAACCTTTTCGCAGGGTTTCCTATTTTTCTGTTAATGGGAATCTTTAAAAGTTACCTTGCAGATCAGTGACCTCAGTCAGAGTAATAGGTGAATGGTGAGGTAGCAAGAAAAACTGACATGTTTAGTAATGGATATTCTGCTTAAACAATGTTCAAACAATTTAATTTACCATCTGTCACATGACATAATTTATATTTAGCTGTCTATGGCGCACACATGCACCCATGGCAACCCAGCCCATTCTCATTCCCAACTCTTTTTTTTCACCACCTCTTGGTGACCCATACAAATGCGCAAGTTACCCATTAGCAGCTGAAAGAGACACACCAGGCTTTCAAGTGACTTCAGTATAAACCCATCCTCAGCTGTATGAGACACACTGCGCTTTCAACACAGCATAAAAGGACGGAGTAAGTACGCACAATAAGATAAGGATAGATAAGATAAGATAAGATAAGATAAGATATGATAAGATAAGATACCTTTATTAATCCTAAAGAAAATTCTTGATGTGGAGCAACTCTGACGCACTGGAACCACAAACTTTGTAGAAAAGTTGCAAGGTAGATAATGTTACGTGCATCACATGACTTTTGTCTTCAGTCACACGTGACTTTCGTTATGACTTTCGTCTTGCAAGTCATTTCAGTGATGTCAGATGACGTATGTAACACAGGCCTAATTATTGGAAACCCAGATATGATCTTATCCAAACCGGTTGATTCCACCAAGCACGGCACGGCTGTGCCAGGGTTCTGATCCGTCCTCTGCATGGCTGCAAGCCCCACCTGCAGCGTTTCAGAAGCATTTCAGCAGCAGAGCATTTTGCCCGCTTGATTATGTTCACTTGTGGAGATTTTGTTGATTAGGGCCTCTTTCTTTGCCCTTTGTGCTTCTACCATGGATGAGCAGGGTACGTGGTTAAATAGTTTCTTTTCTGCCTGTCTTTATGATTGTGAGTCTGCACGGGGTCTTTTATTTTGAAAAATAACTGGATTCTTCCTGCCTTTTCTGTGTCAGACTTCCTGCCTGTCAGATCTGCTCTGTGCTAATTGACGCAGCATCCATCAAAAATAGACGCATATCTGAGGCAGAGTGGAGCGGAGAGCCACTTCTGGGACGCACCGAGCTGCTGTTGGTGGAGTCACAAGCAATGTGTAGAATGCCTTCGATCAGCTCCGGCTGATGTGGCACAGCGGTAACGCGACGCAGCTGTACCTCGTGGACTTTAGCCATAAAGGTACTCATGTAGTTTTTGTGGCCAAACCCACCATAATAGCAACCAGTTCACAATGTTAACCATGTGATAAAAGAGGCTTTCTGGCAGCATCTCATACAGACAATAAAGGGTACCTGTAATGGCCACTGAGGGGTGGTGACAAAATATCGGTGTCTAACAAGTTAGGATGAGAATGGGTTGGGCAACCATTACACCACATAACAAATACCAATTCAACCTCTGAAAACATGATAAGATGAGGTACTGTTTAACAGTTGGCTGTATTGGTAATGGTGTGAACCACAGAGGAAAGTAATTTAAAAACATCAAAAAAGATTTGTCAGATTTCTGAAAGAGCTGAATGTATTCTTAATGTGGTGTTCCGGTGGTTTTCTCTCAGGCTCTGACACGCTGTCATGTTTTGCTTCTTCTAATTTTCCAAAAGCAAATGTTGAATTTTGTTTTGGTCTGGGTGTGTGCTGTAATGCCCTGAATTTTAGTTTTAATTTGGCAAAGACTTGTTTTGTATGTCTTGTCTCTGTCTCTTGGCAGAAGTGACACGGTCTGTTTTCTCAGGGTTTCCAGGGTTTTCTGTGTCCACCAGTCTCAATGCCCAGGCTGCTAATGTCTTTCTCAATTTCCGGTCGTTTCTGGTGCCCAGATAATCTGCCCCATGGTATTGCCTGATAATTTTCAAATAGCACTGAAGTTTTTGTCATAGATGTCCAGTGGCTGGTGTACTTTTAGTTGGTTTTGTCCAGGTTGTGTAAAGGCTGAGGCTGGGTACCACTCTGTCTCCATCTTTCCCTATAGAAAGTTGTGATAACATGTGTATCCAGTTACTGCATAGATTTTACAATCGGAGAGAAACAGCCGAACACTAAATGAAAGGCAGAGTAAACCCAGAAACCTCCATAAAATACACAAGCGTGCAAATACACACACACGTATAGATAATGAGAGTGTGCACTTGTAAGACACAGACACACACACACGTACTGTTTCAAGCACCCACTGTATGTATACAGAGGCCTTCACAAGACAGACGTCCGGGCTGCTGATGTGTTCGAAATGAAGAGGAAATGCCGCAAACAGGAAATTCTGCAGGATTTCCCACAGATCTCCTCTCTCTTTATGTGGTGGATAGCTGGTAGCTCAGACTTGGCCGCAAACATGTAAATAGACAGAGAGAAGCTGTTTTGTTGGAGGAACACAGGATCTGAATCAGACTTGTGCTGACGATTATTTGGTTGTTTTTTTTTTAAGAACAAAATTGAAGAAATTCCTTGTTCAAAACAATGCTGTTCTTGATCTGCGGATTCATCACAAATTAAAGAACCACCAGAATATGAACAAAACATGTAATTATAGCAACAATAATCACATTTCCTCATAAAATGTCAGAGCTACCCCACTTCAGAGCCATACATCATGTTGTGAAAGAGATTTACAGAGCCACTGAAAACTGCTGAGTTTCTGAAATGACTTGCGTTAATAGCTACAGGAGTTAAGCTGTGTCAACATGCAACAAATAAGGTTTTATTGACAAGTGTATTGACAACAAAGTCCAGTTGGATCCCTCAATATACAAACTTAATCCCTTCATGTTTGACAAAATTCAGGTATTTACTTTAGTTTCTCTCCTCATTCTACCTCCATCATAATGAATGAGGATCTAAATTTCTACCTTTAAATCCACCACATAGCTAGATGTGCCTTACAGGATGCTGGTCTTGGTCTTGAGACTGGTCTCATCTCAGAATCTGATTTTTTTTTAAAGTTTCTTGTTATATGATTACATATTATGAGGGTGCGAAAGCATGCACTACACCTTAAGTTTAACATTTCGCATCTTCAGTTGAAATCTGAATAACAAATCTCCAGCACAAGATGGCAGGTAAGGTGCAGGGGCTGCACGTCTCCATGCACACCTTCTGTTTTGATTCACGGTTGTGCAGCAGATACAAAAGGGCAGGGTGAAGGTGATTACAGATGAGCGGGTGTGGTAATTAAATACTCTCTCAGGCAGTCACATCACAAGCCTCACAGCTCCGAAAACAGCTGTGCCAGTCACAGTTAAATATGATACTAACAGCTCAGCAAAAATGAAAGTTGATGAGCCCTGGTAATTGGATGCCTCATTCATAAAAAAGTAGAGCATGTAGTTATAACCAACCAGTGTGGTGTGTGTAGAGGTCTGTAGTTATACTGTAGTTATACTGTAGCAGCCTGGTGTTGTTTCCAGGCGATTTAGTGACATGAACAGAATTGGTGGTCACGCATAATGACACAGCGCTGCACTTCTCAGAGACTGTGATTTATCAGCATATCTCTTTTTACCAGTATGAGCATCTTCCCCTTTTGTTTCTTTTGTGATACGCCACTACAGAAATAGTAAAATTGATGCTGTCTCCACCAGACTGCATGGAACTTAACAAGGAAAAGTATGAGCTTGAACCTAAGGCAATATCGCGGCAATGTTAAATTTAAAATTTTGTCTCCCTATGCAAATGTTCCGCCAAAACAAGTTACCTCTGACAATATTTTGCAAAGGCACCATTTGCATACTGGGCTTCGTGCCGACCAACATGATTGTGATTCATTTAGAAATAACAAGCCATTTTTTTTCCTTATTCCAGAATGACAATGAGTTCAGCCAGACTACTCACCAATTCTGGCACGGTGACTAACTAAGCTGTTTTCTCCTGCTACTGTGTACTAAGCTAAGCTAACCAGATGTAGCTTCATATTTACTGTTCAAGTATGAGAAAGATATCAATCCTCTCATCTAACCCCCCCATGAGAGTTGACATTTAAAAACATATTCCATGCCCTGTTCAAGGATAAGAAGAATGAGAATAAGGATATTGAGAGAATTCACCACCTAATTTCAAGGTTTTTTTTATGGTTCTGATAATGGGTAAGTGCACACTCAAGCTGAAATGTTTGGACGAGACCACAGAGGCTATTCCTGATTAAAAAGGTTGTACGTTGCCTGCACCAGCTCAACAAATGACTACATGTAAGACAGGTACAAAAACATGTTTCCTCTCGTCCCTGATGAGACACTATGGGTGGCCGGTGGATTTTGGACCCTCTGCCTTAGCGGTGTGTTTGTGCCAAATCCAAGAGGTGACCCAAAGAGATTAATTAAACCAAATACATCTGAGTAATCTTCAACAGATTTTGCTCTTGGTTTTATGAGATCATCAAAGCTCTGCGTCCACTGACTCACAGTCTCCTGTCCCTCTGATAAAGAGCACACTTCCCTCCAATCTGTTCTCAAAGAATGACCTTTGAGAAGGCAGCGGAAAACTCCCCGTGGCGAGAGCATGTTTAGATCTCGCTAATGCCTCTGATAGGAACGTCCACTCTGACAAACAAGCAGCAGATACACGACCAGATCATCAAAAGCCTCTTGATTACTTTTAGTGTGGACTTAGGAAGGGATCTTTAAAAATGCTGCTGCTAAAACTTCATGATTCTAATTTGAAATCCTGTATCACTTTGGTTCTGAGCCACAAAACAGTTGGTTTCACAAACATTAGAAACCTCAAAGGAACAATGAACGCCCATAGTAAATGTGATTGATGTGGATTTTTGGAGACTGAGCAGAGAGAAGGAGAGAAATGGGGAAAAACGGTAAACATAAATAAACATTAACAGCTTCTTGCTGATTAAATAAACATTAAACACACATGAAACATTCATCAACAAGTGAACAGGGGAGATTTCCAGCTGCAGAGTGAGTTTAAGCTGCTTTCCGCCTGTTGTCTGAAAGAAAACCAGGGGATCATCAATCCTGGTGACACACACACACGCACGTACACACTTAGGCCGAGGTCCCAGGATGGTAAAATCATTGAAAATGTAAGGGCTTCTCTCTATCTAAATCCATGTTGCTATGACAACCGCCAAGGGGAGGATGAGTAGAATACTCGACTTTGTGGTTACGTAACCAACATCAGTCACTCAACCTGTCAAGAGTCTGACCGGCTTTCATTTGCCACCATGTAGGGATCAGAAGATAAAATCTGCTCTCCTGCAGAGTAAAGATGTGACACAGATCTGATAATCTCTTGCCCTCTTAAATTGGAGGAAACCACTTTGTGCTTGCGGAGACGGCCAGAGACAGATGAGATCTGCGCCGCAAAAAGTCCGACGATGGACATGAAGTCTGTTGCTGCCACTGTGAGTAAAATGTTTCAAAACATACCCAAACCCATTTTTACTAAAGCACGCTTATCCAAAATTTGTTGAAGCGCTTTGTTGAAATTTTTAAAACTTTGTCATACAGCACTAGCAGGAATTGAGGGAAACTGGAGAGTTAATTTGACCAATTAGAAAAGCGCTGCAGTGATGTCATCAATACTGTACACTCTCATTTCCTTTTTTAGCTCACAGGAAGTTGCATGTTTCATCGTGTATCTTATGAACATTTTTCCATATTTTTTTTAAATCAAGATTGTATTTCCCTGTATTGTCGATACTGTACAGTGATTTGATTTACATGCTACCTTCAAGCCCACATGCTAAAACTGTTAGTTATATAATGGCAGTTGTAACAATTTATTAAAGTTTGGATTAAGTCAAAATCGATGTTTAAATGTTTTTACCAGATATATACTGTGCAATTCATCACTGGACCAATGATGACAAAAAAGTATTTTTGTAGATATTTCTGGTATTTTTAATGGTATTTCAGAGCTTTCCAGGAAAACTATTAGAATTTATTAGACTCATCCCGTACTCAGAGACATACACTAAATTTCTGTCCACTGAAACGCTTACACGTTATAACTTTATTCAGTAATTTGGGTGAAACTAGATCATATTTTATGGAGAAAATATTTTAATTTTTTCCATCTGATGTCCTCCACCTGCCCAGCTTCAACTCTCAGTGATTTAATTGTTTTGTGATGGACAAATAATGCTAACTTTAGCGGCTCACTTCTTGCTTAAGATAACGACTGTTATCTGCCATTAGCAGGTCAATGGACTCAGCAGTGAACACGGCGAACAGGGAACGCAGCAATGCAGTTGTTTACTAAGTTTCCTGATGGAAAGTTAGCTTTACTTCTTGCTAAAGTAACTAAGCCAAGCTACTGCTGTATCTTAGTTAGCTGTGACTTGGCATCAGGCTGCTGGAAGCAAAACTCAGCAAGAAAACCAGCTCAGTAGTGAAGCCTTTTCCCTGTTGTCTGTAGGTCTTGGAGACTGTTCTCCTCCTGGTGCAGCTCTGTTCACTCTGAGCTCTCAGTCCAGGAAGAGTCAGCTGATATGACTATTCTCCTTCCTACAACTATGGACTACTTGCTGCATGGTGGGTGGCGTAACCACACTCGGCTACTGGCTACTGTAAATGCTAATCAATATCTGCAACAGTTCCTCCCCGGCTGTTTGCACTCTGCTAGCTGTTTCATGGGAACTTTAAAATGAGGAGAATTTCTGCTTTGTGTGCATGCAAATCTTTAACTCAAGGCAGGAAGAAGTGTAGGTCAATGGGGCCATTGTCATTTCTCGGCCCACAAAGTCTGAAGCCCAGGAACAGTCATCTACATTTGCCACAACTGTGACGGCGATTGAACCCTTAATTGTTCGCTTTATTATAACTGTTAATTCCTTATTGTTCAATAAAGTTCTTTCATTAATTGGATAGCGTGGATCTTCAATCAGCAAATTATCTCTCATTGTTCTCCAGCTAGTGTTACAGCTCACCCCTGTAGTGGGGGTAGGTTGTAACAATGGAACTCTTTGTATTTGACAATAAATCACAATAATCTGTGAATGTGTAGACAACCAAGTGAGTTTTATTTTTGTGGTAGACAAACATCAGTAGCGTGTATCGAAGTTTGAGACATCTACAGTAGCACGAACAACCACTGATGTTCAAAAAAATATGTTGCGACTGTCTCCGGTCTCCCCGTACTGAAAGTGTTAGTGTGTGAAGTCACACCTCTCTGACGTACACAGCTCTTGTTCTGTATGAATGAGTCCAGTGTTCGGCTGTTTGTCCATAGCTGCTGGTAGCAATAACACTGATCACTGATCCCCAGGTACCAATAGACCATTCCCTGGCCTGAAAACACACACACACCCACGCACACACATGCACACACACACACACACACACACACACACACTGTGTATATGTGTGATTATATAAGCTCAAACATAGAGGTAACTAATATTGAAGCACACACCCAGAAAAACACAAAATTATAATCAAGAAACACATATACTGACTCCACCTCCCTTGCCAACACACACACGCATGCACACACCGACACACACAAACACACACACGTGCACTCACCGACACACACAAACACACACACACAGACACACAGACTGAGGTTCAGGCATTACTATAAACATCCCCTCTGGCCTCTGTTTGACCACCTACAGAATAATAATCACTGACACACGGAAACACTTTCAGACAGAAAGAGCCAGGTACTATCCACACACACACACACACAAACATGTATCTAAACAGAGCAAACATACAAATGCACATATGCAAACACTTTTGTGTACAAAGACTCGTCACACATACAGATCTTTCTGGATTTTTGCATACAAGATATGCGCATACCAACACACACAAACCGTACTGCTTGAAGGGATAGTTTGGATTTTTTGAAATGGGGTTGTATGAGGTACTTGTCCGTCGTCAGTGTAGTAGATGCTGGTTGGCACAAACCCAGAAACTAAGCAACGTACAGCTGTGGACAGGGTCATGCAACAAAAGGCATTTTAACCACTTAAAAAAGGTCCATCTAAAAAAAATGAAATCTCTTTAAGTGTATGCTATATTTAGAATAATTTCACCATTTCACTTTGCTGTCAGTCAGCCTTTTTTGATGGGAAACAGCTATTATACAAGCCAAATATTCCTCTCTCCAAGCCAACCAAACTCCATTGGTGAAATCAGTCATTTTACCTAGAAGAACAAGAGAGTTGTTGGTCTACTGCTGCATCAATCTGTCAGTTTTTTTTGTGTCATTGTGTGACTTTGGTGAACTGGAACTGTTCTTTTTTAAAACACAGAAGTCACACAATGAAACAAACAAACGAGCACTGGAAAGCAGCAACTCTGGTGTTCTGCGAGGTAAAATGATTGATTTTTCCAATGGAGTCTGGTTATTTTGGTGAGAGCGATGTTTGGCTTATATAACAGCCATCCCATCGTCATTTCTGTGCCTCTCTGCTTCTTCAAAGTCGGGGCACACCGATCGGTATCTACTGTAGGTAATACACTGACAATCAAGAGGTACCTCATACAACCCCACTTCAAATAAGCCGAACTATCCCTTTAATCCAGTCTGTTTGCTTTCTCCTAGTCTGGCATGGTTTGGTTTGGTTTTGTTGTGTCTTTTGTCTCCAAAGAACAAGTACATGCAGTCCAGAGAAAAGCCAAACCTCAATCTCTTGAATAAAGTACCATGAAAAATCATTAATCTATGTTCCTTTAATTCACTGCCAGTGTTGACAGTGTTTTGGGTTAGCCACTGATTAAGTATTAAGAGTAGATTAGGCACATATTCTACCCTATGGTTTCCTTTTGGATAAATATTTTACCTAAAAAAAAACAACCAAAATAAAATAACAAATAAAGAACAAGCAGACAATTTCACTGGACACGCCCTGTGCCATGTGTTAGTGAGTACAGTCTTGTGTGTGTGTTGGACTCCACGGTGTTCTGGAGTGACGCCTGAGCTGCAGGGAGAGACAGAGCCAAGTATCCAGTTCACATTAACACCCTGGCCCCCTTCAACACACACACATGCCCGGGTGCGTCCGCAGACTGATGCCAAATCCTGAATTTAATTAATATTTCTCCTCTTGCTCTCCCTCTGTGTTGCTTTTTAATTTGTGTAAGAGGGTAAAGGTTCCATGCAGTTTAATTTGTGGGTTGAAATAATTAAAGGAAAAAAACTCTCATGAGGAACTACTGTCTAAAGCCAAAATCTGATCCAATGCGCACTTCCTTGGCACACCGAATTCAGGCCAGAGCAAACTGGCCCAATTTATTTTGAATGATCAGTAAAGCTCGCAACAAAATATGGTTGAACTATGATACCGGTCTAGTGATGGCCTTAAGTGAATCGGTGAATCCTTCGGATTTCTCTGGAGTATGTGCATGTCAACATACACACGTACCCTGCAGAGACAGATTGAGGTTCAATCAGGTGAGTAGGCAGATTGACTGACAGAAGGTCAGGGAGTCAGACAGATGACGAGTCAGACAGAGAGACAGGAAGAGTTTACTTCCACCTCTCCTATGGCATCACCTTTCACTCCAGACACCTGACCTTTGACCTGAAGCGCCAGTATACTGATGTGGAGGAAGTCCATCACACATTAGGAGGTGTCCAGGTCAAAGATGTTCATATTTCATGCGACAGCAGATGAAAATCTGGAGAAGGGAGATATTATGAGCCATTTTCGAATATATGAAAAAGCTTTATGTTTCTTTTTCATTATTGGTAGAAGAAAACCATAACATCCTGCACATTTTTTAGAGTTATGATGTTTGAGTCTGAGCCATTTACTTTTTTCATTGGATGCACCTGCAAAAATATTACTTGTAATGTTAAACTTTGTTTGTATGGTGCTTTTGCAAAGCCAACACTTTAATACTAAAACCAGGAACTACCACAACACTAAAATGTAATAAAACCAATAAAACAGATGTCACAACAACATTAAACAAAGGTAAAATTAATGTTGCATTAAAAATAATGAAATGAATTGCATAAAAAATATGTCTCATGTAGTATTTCTCTGCTCTGCAGGTGCACACAGTGGTTTCTGAAGCAAAAGGTTCATTATGACAAAAGCTTGCAGGACCAAGGGCTGAGCAACGTGCATGCCTCAAAAGTGCTTTCAAGAATCTGGCTGCAGTTCCACTGTGAACAAGGTGTGGTGTTTGGCTGGGTGGAACAGAGAGCAGAGACAGCGGCTGCCTCTGAAAACTACTAACAGAGTATCTAAGGGCAGGAGACTGGGTGGACAACCTCTATAGATGTTAATATACAGTATGTACTAGATACAATATGCAAAGAGGGTGCACATTTCGTCCAAAGAGAGCTGCTCATCTGGCACATAAGCCAAAAAAAAAAGTTTTCTAGCTTCCAGGTTTATTTCCTGGTTATACAACCCACTAAATATGAAGAGTAGTGTTCCCCCCCTTGTCCCCTATCTGCAAGTTCCCGCTTGGCCCATAGACTTGACATTGTGATGACGTCACAGATTTTTAAATAGTTTTTTTTCAGCTCTTTTACAAATATAAAAACTCCATGGATCAAAAAATTATCATAGAAAGAGTCACAGCTGACCTTGTTTGAGGTGTCCTGTTAACAGTTTTACAGGTGTCACTTCTTATAGTGGTGGCCTGTGGGGAAAATGCTTTTTGGGCCAGTGTGGAATTTTTTTGCTGCAATACTGCGAGTGGCCACTGGGAAAAATTGGAAGCAATGCTGAGCAGCAAAGTTCTGTCTAGTCCCATTGTAAGCCTATGTGGGAGACTCTTGGTGCACAGCTATAACCTGCAAGCCAAGGGTCATGTGACTGGTCAGTAGGCTAGTTTTTGCTAGCTTGTTAGTCTAGCATACCTTTCTCCACACATTATCGTTCAGTTATATATAGGGTGAGAAAAGCACTCACACTTAAGGCAGTGCTAAACCCAGGATGCAGCTGCAGTAGTCCTACAAAATAGTGTTGGAAGGGAACTTGTTTTGGTGGAATATTTGCACATTAGGAGGAGAGTGCTGTCATGTTTCTACAGTATTCCAGAATGGAAAAACCAAACACTGGCCCTAAAAACAGCATGTTACATTTTTCATGAGTTTCGCAGCTCCTGTAGGTTCTCAGACATGCCTGTAACGAGTGGGAGAGACGAGGTGTTTGCAATCTGCAAGCTCACTCCTAGATTCCACAAAATCCTGCACACTGAGTTGTAATAATTTTTGGCTATGAACACAACACTGACACAGTATAATCACCTTATATCACCTAAATGCTAACATTAACATTAATTTGTAGACATGTTTCTGGAATGTAAATCAACATATTTAATTTTCTTCTCTCCTTTTAGCTCCTTTTTTGGTCTCCACCAGCTCCTGAAGGGAATGTTTGGCTCACGCTGTGGACCTCAGGTGGAAAATCAGCACTGCTGGTTGAGCTGGCTGTGCCCTGGGAAGAAAGACTGGAAGCAGCCCATGAAAGGAAGAGGGCAAAATATGCTGACCTGGTCACGGAGAGCCGGGAGAGCGGATGGAACATGAGGATCTACCCGGTGGAAGCAGGAGCTAGATTCTTTGTTGGAGACTCAATGACACAGCTGCTAAAAGACCTGGGGCTACGGGGAGCCAGACTGCACAAGACAACCAGGGAGGTATCGGAGGAGGCAGAGAAAGCAAGCTTTTGGCTCTGGCTGAGAAGGCGCGACAAGGCATGGGGAGCAAGCAGCTCCTGAAGAAGGGTAGCTGCAGGGAGTGTCAGGGAGAGGTCCTTGTTCACTGCCCCGCCACCAGGAGATGAACTGGGCTAAGGGGCAAAACATCTATGAGTGGTGGTCCCCACCTGATGACCCTGCAGTTAACAAGTGGGCACCGGTGGATGTGCAGCAGGCCTAGAGCCTCGCAGGATGAACACCTACCTGTTCAGATTAAATAGCTCCGAAATGCTCCAATATCTTAATCAGCTTGCTAGTATTTTGATGCAAATACGTCTGTACTTTTACTTAAATTAGAAAAAATAATAATTCAGGACTTATAGTATATCGCTTATGAATAGTCGCACCAACGTAACTCATAGTTAATCAGATTTTGAAAACCACATTCAGGATCCCTTCAAAGCTCTGTTCAGTTTCTGTATTAAAGTTCAGTTAACACAATTTTCTTCCCTCAAACCACAAACTTCATTTTCAACCCTCAGTTTCTCCTGAAACTTGTCCTTTGTACCATTTCTTCCAAATAAAAACTTATCAATCCTCCAGTCAGTGTAGTTTATTAGATATCACAGTGACCTTCACTCCTCATATTACTGTTCTCATTCCTAAATTGCATCTTCAACAATGGTTATTCCCTCTCAGTTACATCTTTTCTCTGGTCCTGAAGGACTGAGTGCTGGAGGAAACCATCTGTAGAAAAGTTGATGTACAATAAACCAGGCCAAGGCTACGGTCACAGTGATTCCATAAATCATAAGTCAAGGAGTTGACACAAGGATGAAAATAAAAACTGGTCCTGCGGTGCCACAGAAGCAGTGAAACACGAGGATTCTGGTGTATGATAGAGGCATCCGTTTGTAATTACTTTAAACCGATGTCAATAAAGTTTACAAGCATAATTCTACACAGCTTAATCTTTGATGTTACTATAAGTTATTGATCCCTTATATAACTTATTCCTGTGGCATTGAGAGCAGTTTATGGAGGAGGAGGAGGAAAAGCCGGTGTCTGTGAAATGCATTACTGTGATTACAGGTGGGTTATCATTTTGGATTCTAAGTGTGTGTGTGTGTGTGTGTGTGTGTGTGTTTGTTTCCAAAAGCTATTTTTTTGTCTCTTCAAGCTAAAATATTGCAGTTTCATTTTTCCTGACAGAGCAGATTGCAACTTTAGGTTTAAATTCTGCAAAGCTGAAGATGAAACTCAGATGAAAGATGGTTATTCTAAGCAGGCCATTGATTCCAGTAAGAGACAAACCCTCCCTGCAGAGAGTGTTGTTTGTCTAAGTGTTTCTGCAGCCAGCGGATATCAAACCACCCATGAGTCTGAAAGCATAGTTACATACAAAAGGAGACAACTGTTTTCTATGTCTGAGAAGTAAAATACCGGAGTTACATGATGCTCTTTGGCTGAAGGAAGAGCTACATTCCCAGACTCATGACTATTCCATTGCTGCGATGATTGCACGCACACATACGCACAAAAAAAAAAGATTATGTAAAACATATTTTTTTCAGTCAACATTAACCTGAAACATGCCGACTTTCATGCAAACACACACACACATGCACACACACACGTACTGTTGCAGACATGCATGCAGCACACACAGGAGCATAGTTGGGGATTTATTGGTAACAGAGGTAGTAGTTTGAGGGGCACTTTGAGAGTCACTAATGTCAGAGGTAAAACTAAAAACATGGCCTCTGGTTAAAAAAAAAAAGAGAGAGAGAGAGAACGCCCCCAGACTGGATGACACACACAGACACACACACACACGTATGCAACCCAGAGTTACACTCTCACAAACACACTTTCTTGCTAACACACACCTGTTTGGCGTCCACGGCCTTGTCTCTGCCGGCCTTGACACACCTGCACTGACACACTCTGTCTGCTCAGAAAGAACTTTAAGTGGGAATCCATCAGGTTTGGCAGCATGTGTCTATGTGTATGTGTTTGTGCGTGTGTGTGTGTGGGTGGGTGGGTGGGGGTGGGGTATGACTTAAAGGGGCAGTTCATGCCAAATTTAAAAATGTTTTTCCTCTCGACTTCCGTGCTATTTACCAATCTAGATGGAGTTGTCGGCCATAGAGAGGTCTGCCTCCTTTCAAATATAATGGAACTAGATGGCACTCGGCTTATGGTGATCAAATTCCAAAGAAAAAAAAAAAAAAAAAGCCAAATGCAATGTTTTCTCCAGAAATCATAACCCAGGTACTCAAAATAATCCACAGACCTTGTGAGCAGTTTCGGGTAGGAACTTTTCTCTCTACAGTAGTTCCTGCATGAAATTACTCACAGCAATGTCTGTCACCAGACCAGAGTTCCATTTTTTTCCATTTTTTTTTTTTTTTTTGGTGCTTTGAGCAAAACAAGTTGAGTGCCATTTACTTCCAGAGAAGGCGGACATCGCTACAGCCAATATCTCCAAATATCTGTGACTCACACCAAAACTATCTGAATGGATAAATAGGCCAGGACAGTGGAAAATTTTTGATTTTCTGAAATGGTTCAGCAGTCCTGTGTCCAAAAACAAGTTAAAATCTACCAGAAATGGAAGGATAGAGTTTGTGCACAAGAATTAGCAGCACATGAACTGGACAAAATTTAGAAAAATGAAATAAAGACTCCAATAATGTATGTATTGACCAACCTTCTGATCTGGAAGACGTGTCTGGTGAGTCGAGTCTGCCATGACAGTGAAAGAGAAACAGACAGGGAGGACACCGACAGAGGCGAGGGGGAGATGTCGGGGTTGACACTGAAATGTCTCATCAATATCGTGGACGTGCCAGAGACGGATAACTTCAGACTATGAATCTTCAGACACAGAGCGGAGGGCTTTAAGGTCCTCACCAACCAGAGCTGCAAAAGGTAAGACACGATCATTTATGTGTTTTATTTAGTTTGGTGTTATTTCAGACACAAAGTTGAGGTATTCAAGTCCCAGTTCTCCTCCTTCCTTTGGGTTAGAATCTGTGTAAAGCAACAATAAACATGTTTGTCACAACAGAAACATTTGATTAACCACCCAGTCAAATTTGAATCAATGAGAAAATCCCTAAGTGTATAAAATTAGGTCTCAAAATCATGAAATAATGAGCAGTTTTCTCTGTTCTGAAAAGCTGGGGGTGTGTCCGCTCATTGTTCGTGATTTGGTTCATGGAGTTTATACTGTTTAGTGTTGGGGGACCATGGCTCTGTTGTGTCACCAAGCCCTAAGTCCAAGTCCGCCCAAAAAACCCTGACAGTTTGACGGTCTAACTCCTCAGTTCAGTACTACATACTTCTCAGCGTTTTCAGCAACTGTGCTCTAGCATTCAAACTGTGCTGAGAGGAAAAACATTGAATTTCCTTTGCACAGACTTTAAGGTTATTATTATTTTTCATATATAATGGAAGATGCCATATGGGAGTGAGAAAAAGACAAAAATGTAAACATAAAATCAATGTTTTGCTTGAAAATGACTGTCTTTCACAAAAATGCATTTTCAGCTTGTTTTTCTTATTTTCATTTTTTTTTAAATAAAAATCCAGTAACATTCAAGTGTTGATAAAAAATGAATGAAAGAATAAAATGTTTTCTTGTATATAAAAGCCAAAGCTCTGTTCTTTCTGTTGTTATATCCACTGTTTACATATTTATAGAACAAAATATTTCTGGAGGTCTTGAAAGATCAGTGAATACGATCAAAATGCTGGTGGTGGCTGGAAACATAAAAAATAATACTCTTATTTTTGGGAACATACTTCAGACTCAAGACTGAGTAATTGGAGGCGGATGGTGGGATTGCGGACAAAAGTTGTGTCCCTGGTTGGAAAAAAGCAGATTTTGGGGTCAGTGGTTAAGGTTAGGGTTAGGTCAAGGTTAGGGGTTTGGTATGTACTGGTTATGGGAAGGGTTAGTTCAGGCAATGACTATTTAATTTTGCCAAAAATTATATAATAAACATGTGTCTGTCTGTGAGAGAGAGCAAAAAACATACAAAGACCGAAAAGAGATGAAATAAGATAACCGAGGAGGGAAGTTGTTTGAAGTGAATTTGGGTTTGTGAATTTATAAAACGATTGGCCATGGGGAGATGGCCTCTGCTGTGCAAGGGTGAAACAATCTGCCTCCTCTGAGAGAAACACACAAGTGGATTTGTTGTTGGGCAAACTGCAGATATTGAACTCCAGCAGACTGTTTATACAGCACAGATCTGAGCTTTCAACGAGTTCTACAAAAGAAGCTATTAGCTCTGTTCAATACTGAGAGACAGACGGACAGACGGAGAGAGAGACAGCGAGACAGGCCGACATTCCTTCCGAGCAAACCTGGACAGGGACAGATGCGCATTCAAAGCTGAAAATACTGTTTCTGTGAGAGCGTCTGGTTAAAGAGAGAGAGGGGAGGGGCTGAGGTGAAGGGGAAGCGGGAGCAACCAGGCAATAAAGCAGGCGAGCCAGACAGAAAGAATGGAGGAGAAGAAAAGAACAAAACAGTCACAGGCAGCGAGGAAGGCGGCAAGATGGGAGATGAAAAATTGCCATTCTCCTAGTGTACTGTGGTAGAGGTAACAGGAGGAGGTGAAAGGGGTGGGGGTGGGAGGTTACCTTAACATCAAAGGAGAGGGTTAATATGAGTTTGACCTCTGCAGGAGAGGACAACAGGCTTTGACCCCTGACATCTGTAAAGATACAGTTACCACCAGACATCTTTAATAAACACACAGAGTGGGACAAACACTGAGAAAGTGGTTTTCTACTTATATTTGTCATATTTTCATAGTTTTCTGTGCCTGGTTGCGTTAAACCACTTAGGTTTCCCTTAAATTTTCGTCTAAGGATGCCTCAGGAAAAATATATTCACATAAAATCACCATGAGGATTTCCTTAGGATGTTGTAAGGGAAAACCTTTGTCCTTAAGTGTTCCCGTATGCGCTGCTAGAATATCGTTAGGAACCCAAGAAACCCATACCAGGCTCTTAAAATTGAAATAATTTGTGGAACATAATTCAATGGCTGAATTTATGGTGATGGAAGAGAAGGTTTAGATACCAAGACACATTTTTCACTGGACGCTATGAGTGATGCGCAACTTGATAGAGAGTATAAAGAGGCGGAGCCACGCCCCTTCCAGTGTGCCCCATGGAAACTAACTTCAGAAAAAATACGAAAGGTGGTCTGTAGCGAGAGACAAATAAATTTTTGCCCTGCTTACACTACTGTGGGTGTAGGAAACAGAATCAGACAGTGTTTCTGAAGTTTGAAGTGCACAAAATTATGCTTGGGTATATCCAACCAGCACTGACAAAAGTACACATACCTTTTTCTCCCCAGGTCTGGCTGGTTTTGTGCAGTCAGATATAAAGTCTTGTTCATTTTGTATTTTATAGATCATAATTGTTTAATCCCTGTTTTTCTGGATCCCAATAAACACGCAGACTTCAGCCAGGTTTTAACTGGTCGAAGTGCAAAGTCTGTGGCGCAAGTGGTTTTTACTCCAATGCGCCAAGCACAAGATAGCAAACGTGCTGAGCCACGCCTTCGTTTTGCCTTCATGTTTAGACTCTTGCCCACGGCTGCACAGACCAGGCACAAGTGCATTTGCTATCTTGCATACATGGCAAAAATGGCACTTGTGCCGCTGTAAGACAGCAAAAACCACCTGCGCCAGCAGCGCAAGGGCTTTGTGCCGGGTGTAAGATAGGGTCATTGTGTTTGTCAATTTAAAACGTAACTTGCAATTTGTTACAGGAGTCGTGGTTTAGTTTAGTTTTGTGTGAAATCGCTCAGTGAATTACATCTCTCATCTCGCACAATATACGTCATCAACACCAACTTTGCTGTCTCTTGTAACATTATTTTACCTCAAGTGTTTTATCCAGCGACTCCTGGGCCTTTTATCAGAGAAAGTACAAGCAAGACCTGCATTTTTCCTCGATCTCTGATGGTCATTTTATGATTTATTACAGTAAATATATTACAGATTTCTCCTTTAAGGTGCTTTATGCAAGCAGACACTGGTCTTTTTTTCTTCCTGTTCTGCATGGCTTACTTTGTATCTTTATCTCTCCTCTGTCTCATCCAAACACATATATCCACTCGGCTTATACAGTAAATAAAATAAAAGCTAGTCGGCTTTGTATTTTTTACCTTGAAACACACTCATACAAAGTCACAGACAAACATCCGTGGGTGTGTATGATGAATACGATTTAAATATTGCAGAGGTGTTTGAGAATGACTCCACTACACGATAATACACTTGTCTCCTCTGCCGAAATCACAAAGTGGAGCCACACTAGAGACAAGTGTCACCTTCTCTCTAATTGAGAAACTGCAGCTTCGCCCTGTTTGTTCACATTATTAGTATTCTGGTGCTCAGTGTGTGTGTGCACCAGTAGGAAGTCATATCAGCATAACCATCAAAACTGAAGAGCAGAATACAAAATTGCTCCTAACAGCGTCAACAAAGCTGCACTCACCAACGGTGGCTGAAGCTGCAGGAAAAACATTTTTCTCATTTCCTAAAGTCACCAAGAAGACAATATTAAAGTCTGAGAACTGAACAGTTTACTGACATAGTGTTTCAATTTCTGGATAATTAAGTTCCCCAGATTCAACCTTTTTCCGCTGTTTGGAGCAGCCAAAAATGCTAAATTGCATCAGGAAACACCGGTTGTATCTGATTAGTCTAAACAAATTATGTCCTTTTTTTATTTTCAAACCATGCTCGACCTTAAAAGGCTAACTTAAGTATATTTCAACTTATGACCATATTTTCCAATGTTTTTGTCTCTGAGTAACTAATGTAGACAACAACTTTAGACACTGGTCTTATTGTTCTAAACAAATTATGTCCTGTATCCACCAAGAAGCAGATAAGTAAGTCTGAGAAGTGAACAGTTTAAATAGGGCATATCATACAATGTATTACAAATCGTCTGCACTGTGAAGTCAGATCTCACAATCTTTCTGCTCACACTGTACGATCCGATTGTTAAGCTGTGACCTGAGTGCTCATACTGCTGCCTTGTTCTTTTTGCCATCCTGTGTGCCGAAACTTTTATGGAGCACATTTTCCATCCAAGTGATGCATCGTCTCACCATGGCAATTTCAGTCGCTCTCTTTGCCACTTCAGACCAGTGCAGTGAGAAAAGAGGTGCTGACACTGGGGCTGTGGGACCAGCTAATATAGGGTGCTAGGGCACTGCCCTTATCTAGCGAGGAAGCTGGATTCTTGAGATTATGTGAGAATCCATCTTGCTAGGCTTCATGTTATTCACTTGTATGCCCACCAAAAGTGGTGCAGCCAGTCAGCATCCTCGGAGGGACTACTGGCAGCTTTGGACGTGGCTTTAGGTGTGAGGACAGCGAGAAGCATCAATGGAAGAGACTTGTCTCAAACAAACAATGAAAAGGTTAGCCTAGATACTGCTGATAGCATCAGTTATGTTAGAACTGTAGGGTATTTCTTTATTGAAAGAAGAGCAAAGAACAAAACTGAAGGTCTTATAGAAAAGATGTTTTTGCTCTTCTCCCAACTGGTTTTGGCAAAGTTTGATCTGATTGGTTGAAGTTAGTCCATTAGACGTGAACACAGATGGTTCATCCAATCGCCTGTCAAGTGCTTTTAAAGTGCCTGCCTTTCTCCAAGCAGTTTCTGCATGGTTTACACACTACCAACCACTGTGTGGCAGCAGAGAGTGAGTGACACATCTCACTTTTAATGGCCAGAATGATTTATTGGGTTGGAGGAGTATTACCAATCAGACAGTGAGAGTAATTTAGCAGCTAAAATGGAGACAGAAAATTTAGTCAAGTCACTAAAAATAACATTTTTGAGAGGAGAACATTATAAGAGAAGCTTAAAGTCAAAGAGCCTGGACTTGTTCAGCCTGACATCATAATTTAATCAATCAATCAAACAATCAGAGGACGATAATGTACTCTCTGTGAAGAACGTAGTGGCGAGATCTCAGCAGCAGCTGGGCTTGAAACACTGCACACTGGGACCAGATGACCTTCAGAGGGTAAAGAGGTGAGTTGGTGCTAGAAGTACTCAGATCCTTTACTTCAGTAAAAGTACGAACGCCACACTGTGGAAATACCCCACTAAAAGTAAAAGCCCTGCATTTAAAACCTTACTTCAGTAAAACTATGAGAGCATTACAGCTAAATGAAAGTATGAAAAGTCAAAGTAGTCATTGTGTAGTGAAAAGCTGTTGTGGAGTAAATTGAGGAATTGACTCATGGCTCTGCTTCAACTGTGTGAGCACCTGACAAAAGCAACCAACATTTCTGAGATGTCAGAAATTCATCTGAATGTCCAACGTTTGTTCAGGAGTAGTTGATTAGTCCTTGTTCTCCTCTGTCCACTGCATAGCAAATGATGAAGCTGAAATTCGGTCTAAAGTCTTCCATCATATGCCCGGCTTTACTGACATTGTGTCTCAATTTGTGGATAAGTTCACCAGATTCAAACTTTTGTTGTCTTTTGGAGCTGCCAAAAATGCAAAACTACACAATTGTCATTGAGCAAGACCGCTTCAACCATTAGCCATGAAACAGGCTGCAAGGTAATCCTTATGCCTGCAAAATACATCCACTAACAATGCTTCTTTTTGCCACTGACAGACTCAGATTGTTGTTTAAGTGTTTGACTATATTATGCAAAGGATTACTCCAGAGATAGACCTTGTTGTTCAAGAGTCTTTCTACTCTTCCAGCAATCACCAACTTTGGTTTGGTCGAAATAAACCCTATTCACCACATTAGATGTGAAATTATTCTGGCTCTACATGCCGTTTCTTTACACTGATTCTCTGATGTTCGACGGCCCTCTCACCCCTCTAAGTGATATTTTCAGTTCCAGGTTAATTCCTTCATTTAGATATCTTACACACACACAAAGCTAAATACTTTTTGGCCATCTCTAGTATGTAATACTTTCTGCATTTATAACCCCATTTATAACATTTATAACCCCACCTCAAATGTTCCTTACCTGCATGTCATCCATCTCATCATCTTTCAAGATTTCGTTCTTCTGATGGATTTGAGCTGGCTCTTTCTTTAAATAGATCACAACGCTTTGTACCAAGGCGAGCCTCCTAAATTTGTGCCAAAAATGTTCAATCAAAATTTTCATTTATAATCATCAATACATCCTCCCTTATTCTTGACCATGAAAGAGTCAGAAAACATTACAACATGACCTGTATTTGGTTAAATATGGCAGGTAATCAATGGTCAAATTTTTACTTTACAAATTATAGACATGGCAGATTGGCACAGGATTAAGATCACAGAATTATTTCAAATTACTTTACATTCTCAGGTAATACTATTGCTGTGCAAATAGGGGCTTATGTCTGCTTTATATTTTCATTGTAAAGCACTTTGTGATGTTCTACTCTTGAAAAGTGTCATATAAATAAAAGTGTTAACTTAATGCAGGTACAGAAACTGAACCTGTTTTAAGTTTTTGGGCCCTTTTGTAGACAAGTCTGTGATCAGACAGCTCCTGGTGTGAACCCTGTCAGGCATACAAGGCCCCAAGTACAAGCAGCTGAGGGCTATTTGCTTATTTTTACCAAGAAAACTTTGCACATCTCAAGGTCAAGTGGGAATCCTGTTCAGTAATAATCAGCTTTATCTAAGAACACACTCAGAGTGCAGAGAATATTGAGAGAATTTGCGTACACACTCTCACATACACAAACACACTTCCAGGTAGTTATCTGTCCCTCCCAGCTGTGAGCCTTTAACCTTACAGTTACATCACAGCTCAGAGAGACACCTGGGTGTACTTTACATAACACACACACACACACATACATGCACCACACCCATGCACGCTCAACCAGAGAAACACACACAAGCATGCACTGGCACATACTCACAAAAAAAGGACGGATTTTGTGTACGCAGCTTCACGCACATACACAACAATGTAGGTGCCTGTGCTCAGGTCTGGAGCAGGACAGATAAAATTAGGAATACATGAGTCTCAGTGGACCGTGGCTGTGCATCTGTCGAGTGAATCAGCACACAGACAGTACAGTACCTGGCTCGCTGGCTAAGTGATTCTGTTTGTCTCATCTGTCTCTACATGACCTGACTGAATAAGCAGAGCCATTTGTCTAAAAGAGTCGTGTCAGTGAAACCTCTGAGGCCACAGCAGCTTCACGTCCTGGATGGATAATGAGCGAATGCTGTTAGAGGAGGTGACGAAAACAGCTCTGGTGAGTAAGAGGTGAGTAACAGCACTGCAAGAGGAGGAAAATGGTTTAATTCCAGGTAGTTAAAACAATTTTTTTTAGGACATATTTAAAGGCAGATGTACAACTTTCACATGATAGCAAACATAAAATCATTGCAACACTAAAACTATGAGACTGAAGAGATCCATTGAGTGTGAGCTAGATGTTCTAGTTACTGTAATGTCCAGAAGTACAGCTGACAACCTAATTGATTTATATGAAGGCAGATTAGATTATACTGAGCAGCTTTAAAGTGATATTCCACCGCTGAGTAATAGTCCACTCAATATGTACTCACCTCTATGCGATGTGAAGATGGGTGAGGATCTTCAGTTCACAAAACAATCCTGGAGTTTCAGCAGAAAACAGGGTTGCAGCTAATGGCAGTGATTGGAGACCAAATGTAAATGTAAAAAAAAAAGAACACAAAACAAACACAAAATGTCTCCATCCTGCTTGTGTGGTGTAATCCAAGTGTCCATGAGCCGCGACATTAAAATTTAACCACAAAAGACGCCATTTACGCCATGTTTTTAGCTGAAATGTCAACTGTAGCATGTAGCAGGTAGCATGTAAACATGGTCTCGATCTCGCGAGATTTCGTATATCTCTTGATGGACGCATGTGTGAAATATTTTTTTTACATTTACATTTGGTCTCCATTCACTGCCATTAGCTGGAACCCTGTTTTCTGCTGAAACTCCAGGATTGTTTTGTGAACTGAAGATCTTCACCCATCTTCACATCGGCATAGAGGTGAGTACATATTGAGTGGACTATTACTCATCGCCAATATGTTTCCCCCACTTTTTGAGATGTAATGTTTTAGTGACATTACAGCAACATCATTATATACATACATAATATTATATATGTCATGCACAAATGATGTGTCCATATTAACTTACCACAAGTTGCATTTTGTACATCTGAAAGATAGCAATGAACTTATATTACAGGAAGTTAAAATGAAGCAAGGAAAAAGAGAGGAGTGAGAGACAAAAAATAGACGAACGAAGTGCCTTCAGTTCAGTTGTAAACATTTCGCCAGGGGTAGCTCGCCACGATACATCCTATGGTTAACTATATGTCCTGTCATGTTAGCGGGATAATAGTATTAATAATGTTATAAAATACATCTTTCAAGTGCCAGGCTACCAGTACATACTGCCATGGGTGTTACTTGGATGCGCTGGTGGCGCAGATGGTATTACAATCTTACACCAGCACAGTTGGCATTTTTGTCACGTCTGAAAGATAGCCAATGAACTTGCGCATAGTCCGTGTGGCCATGGGCAGGAAGGTTGAAAAATGAAGGCAAGGGGGAAAGGAAGAGGAGAGAGGAGATGAGGAGAAAAAGGCGACGGAGAGCGGGCAGCTGCAAAGCTGCACTTCAATCCGGCTCAGGTGGGGTCCAGCCAGATTGACATGCAGCTTCACGGCCTCACTGGGGGGTCAGCTCGCCTCTCCTCTTGACTGCACCGTCCCTCTCCCCGCTCCTCACTCACCTCCCCAGCTCCTGCCCACTGGCTCCTTCTTCAGGACCTTCAGCCGGCGGAGCTGCTAATAATGATAATGATAATAATGAATTATAAAATACATTCATTTCAAGGTGCTTCAGTGTAAAACATAACCAGTTACAAATCTGCATGGGTGATGTATTGTATTACTTTTGCAGGTGTTAATGTAAATAATAACTATTTACACATCAAGCTGCTTTGGAGGCATGCTGCCATCTCCATATATGGCCACATTCTTGTACTTTCACTTCTTGCACTCCAGCACACCTGCTTCTTAAAGGTTATGAAAGCATACCTTCTGATTGGCTTATTGTATGTTCTGCCTAAAACACCCCCATGAATCAATCAAGGCACAGCTGATAGGTGTATTCTGCTGGGTGCTGCTGGCACAAGGGGTGGAACAGGGCAGGATAAGCCTACGCTCCTGGCGCGAGATGGAAAAGGTGGATTCGGACATGCTTCGAAGAAATTAAATCCATTGCACCTTGTGCTTACAGCTTTCACTTTAGATCAATGTATAATAGGGCTCACTGTGTTTGTAGGGTTTGGGCTGTCCTGCTTTTGAAATGTCTTTATCTGATTGTGCCAACAGTCTGTGAGATTTCAGCAACCTTGTAAGTTTATTGCAGCCACACTGTGCAACATGGATCTCATAAAGGTGGGTACAACATCAGTTTTACTGTATGTAGACTATGAGGATCACACCTACTGACTCATAATCTATGACACAAGTTTATATACAAGAAAAAGTCTTTAGTGTGCGTCATCAGCATGCTTGATAAATTTGCACTGCTATAGTGGTAAACATGAAGCCAAGCAAGAATTGAGCCCTTGCAATTGTGGTATTTATATGTATGGAAAAAATATCCAAAAATATAGGGAGAAAGAGAATGTGGACCAGGCTGTGGCAAGGGAAAAGAGGCTGACTTGGTACACCAGTTTTGCAAAGAGACCTTGAGTCTTCTGATACCATCTGCCTTTGTCCACCAACACACACTACATTCCTATTGGTTGGTTAGTAAATATAAATCGTAGCAGCAGTCACATGATTAACAGGGTTATCCTAAATGTCTTACATCGTCAGACTTTTGTCCCAGGCTATCTTTAGTTGCAAAACCATGACAAAGGCTGCCCTTGAACATCTCTCACAGTGCAACGTAGACCACCGTTTTTGAGCCACAACCGAAGATATCACCACGTTTCTTTCATGTTGGTCATTTTTCACCTGGGGCAGTCCAGGATTGCACAGTATATCCATGGCTTCAGCTAGGGACTGATGTGGCATTGTTCAGCCAGACAGGAACTGGCACAAGCCAGTGATTTTTTTGTACAGTGCACAGTACACAGGGTATGAAGACAAGGCTGCAGGTGCTCTGTAGCTGTTCTAATTGTGAAAGAAAAGAACAGAAAAACAACAATTATACACCGTCAGACACCGATTTGATGGTTTGAGCTGTATTTTGGTAAACAATCACGTAGAAAATGCTGGTAGCAGCTACCAAGAAAACAACTGGCTGTAAAATTGATATATACAGACAACCTACAGCGCAGGTTTTGTCTGTGCTCTGAATGTTTTAAATGCAGGAAGTAATCTGGTAACCAGCGGACAATGATTTCCAAAATACCACCTCAGTTCAGTGTGGCCGCTGTGCTTAAGAGAAACAATCGAGCACCAAGGTGAGATTTAAGACAGTAGTCTGTGTCATCATGCTGCATGGTGTCCTGTAAAGTCAGGACAGTGAAGCTTACTACGTATCCCTTTTGGGGGTGGGCAGATCGATCCACAAAGTATCAACATGAATAGATCTGAGTATCAATATAAGGATCCAAAAAATAGATCCATCACATGTTAGATGACATCCTGGGTACATGAACATTCTTTTTGGTGCTGCAATATTTGCACCTCTTCTGCTGTTTTAGGCGTGTTCATAGTGATCAGCATTAAAAACTTTATTGTGTTTAATCAAGCATGTAATTAAAGCTACTACAAAGAGGTTTATCTGGCTATGAAACAGCCTCAATTTAATACCGATGCCTCTATATGACCTACATAAGCAACAAAACCATCCCAACAATATCATCCGTTTCTATTTAGTTATTCTTAATGCCTGCCACTGAGTCAAATTCTCCTTGAAATCAAAAGAAACAAGCCTTTTTAAGTAAGTAAGTTTACATTTCCTGGGCAAAGTCACAATAAGCAGTGTGTTACCCAGTCAAAAGGGAGGAGATTTTTTTCTAAAATTTTATTTTTGCCATCACGACTGTGGAAACACTCCCGCTTTTGTCCACAGGGGCCTCCAAAATCAACAAAATACATTCCTTCTAGTTTTTGTTGTTGTTGTTGTTTTTAACAAAGAATGATTCTATTTAAAAATCCAAAGCAAACAAGGCACAAACTATCATATTATGAGGCCGGAACAGACCTATTGGCCATGCTAACTCTCACCCAAACACCAGCAGTGAGGCTGACACAACAAGGAAGAGCACACACGACACAGCATTTACGGTAAAAAATGCAGGAACCCTGAACACGCACGCATCCCGTGGCTGAGGCAGCAAAAAAAAAAAAAAAAAAAAAAGCAATACATGGCAACAACAATGAGATGTGTTCTACATTAATTCACTACAGCCAGTAATTCAGCTCATTTTAATGTAGCAAACATGCTGAAAAATTAATAAATGAGGCCCAGTGGGGATATGGAGATGTGCTGCGTTCTTAAACAAACACGAGCAGCCAGACAAATATACAGCGCAGTGGGCTTCAGTGTGACAGGAGGTCACATTGCAACACCAATTAGGCTGGTTTCTGGGCTATTTTGGGGGGCGACATTGTGGCTTAAAGGAGCAGCATGAGAACTTGTGACCGAAAGTAAACAGAAATTAGTTTAGTTTTCTGGCTCCAAAGGAACGACGAGAGCAGCCGCAGGGTGTGAGGTGATCAGATTTTATCTTCACACAGTCGCAGTTCACACCCTCGTAATGGGCCTTCTGTGCGTGTGCGTTTTGGTAAGAGAGTTTTTGCAGCGAGGAAAGTCAATGCTGAAAAGCCAAACTTCCTTCCTGTCTGAGCGATATCGCAGGCCAACAATAACACACTTGCACACACATCACTCTATTCTCATCTGTGCATTGCGCTCGCTCCCTACTTGAGGGGAGTTCGCACACACACACACACACACACACACACACACACACACAGCAGACAGGGACGGTTCATGTTAATGGTACACACCCACACAAACACACTCAGTCCTGTTGAGCAGCAGGAATGCCTGGGAATGGTACACTGTCTCCTCCATCCCTCCTTAGGAAAAGAAAGAATAGCGGGGAACAGTATTTTATATCTCAGTGCTTGCTTTGGATACTGAACTCTGTATTTTTAAGGGTACCAGTCAAATTACGTTGGGTACTACAGAGTGCCGATTCATGTTAAATCAATCGGTGTCAAATTCTGATAACTGGGAGTGCATCTGGGTGAAAGAGTAACCTGTTGATTCCACTAGGCACCATGGTTTTGTCTGTTTTTATGATGGCAAGTCTGCAAGGGGTCTTTTTTTTTTTTTTTTTTTTTAAAGTCTTTTATTTTGAAATTGGTGCTGCTGGTGGAATCGCAAGCATTGTGTAGAATGGCTCTGGCAGTTGTGCTGTAGCCGTAACGTGGCACAGCCATGGTTGGTGGAATCAAGCCATAATAGAGAGAGTAGAGAAAGAAATGTTACCACTGCAGCTTGTTCAACTCACAGTGGGTCCGGGCAGTAGCGAGCTCAAAGTGGTGACAGGTGTGATTACACTTGCTGCAGACAGCATTCATTATATCTGTAATGTGAAGGTGAGGGCAACTAATCTAACCAAATACAAAATATATCTAAAAGCTGAAGAGTGTACCGTGTTTGTTAGCCGTAAAGTTAAGTCCCCCACAGCAGCTTCAGCTAACATTAGCACACCTGCAGCCAGCGACTAAACAGTTTAAATTAACCCTCCATGGACAACAAAACTTTACGTGAGGCATGACAACTTCATCATCTTCGGGAAATTAATTAGCTTGTTGAACAAGTTGTTGGATACAACTGTTTTTTTTTTTTTTCCATATATGTCTAAAATTCCTTACCAGCATGATATTTAGTGCACTAAAAGGATGGGTGAGATTTATTAGTATGTCCAAAACTGTGGTATGAAACCAGTATTCATGAATTGCATATAATTAATGACAAAATATTACAGCATGCAAGAACCGTGGTAGTGACGACAATATTTCTAATACTCAAGGCTTGGCTTTTACATTGTTCATCTAAATGTTGTTGCTGGCATTATACTGTAGCTAACCTGCTGCTAACTTGTCTTGTCTGTGTCCGCTTGTTGGTCAGCTGACCTGCTTTGCATGGGTATGTATGAAATACCTATTTTATTTATGTCTGCTCTCCTTTGTGGCTCTGTATGTCTGCACGTAACAAAGGACTGATGTGGTCAGTACTGCTTGTATGGCTATTTGGGCTAAAGTTATGTTTGTTGTTGTTGTGTAATTGGTATTATACTGATGTGCTACTGGTTCTTGTTGCTCTGCATGGCCTGTCTTCTGCTTAATATTCTTGTTTTGGTTCTGTTTTTGTCTTTTTGGCGTCCTGGTGTCTTCGTTCTGTAAATTTCATTATTTTATAGGTTTCAAAACATCTTGCCAAAGGACTTCAGTTGAAAACTAACCAGCTGTCTAACACTTGCACATTTACAGAAATGTTAATGTGTGTTGTCCTTCTGTATAAAATAAATGAAATGAAACAACATAACTGGCAGAATATTACATGTGCTTCCTCCGAGACACAAACAACAACCTAAAAAGCCCTGGTGATCGACTGACAGAGAGGGATTTTTATTTCATGTGGTGTTTAAAATAAACATAAATAACAAAATGTTTGTCGCAAAATAAGCAACAATGTTGAAATTGAGAAGACTGCACTTATTTTTTACAATGGAAATGACATTTTTGTTATTGTGGAGAGAGTAAAGACAAAAAACAGGTACAGTTAGGTAGCCGTACTGAATTCTGGTAGCGTATCATTTCAAAATGTGAATGGTACCCAATCCTGCTCAGCGGAGAGTCTGTTAACATTTTGCAGCAACACTTGTAAGCTGCAGTAAGAGGTATGAAAATGTTTTGAAAATTTTATTATTATTATTAGCAGTAGCAGTTGTAATCATTCCAATAATTTTCTCTCCAGTAGATATCTCACCAGCAGATATAACTGCTTCACAAAACATGTATTTTGTGCTATTCTGCAAAAATCGATTTGATCTTTGATGCGCCACTGGAGGCGTATTACACACAAAGCAGAGGAGGTCATGGCTCACTAACGTGCACAGCATTACCAAAATATGTGACATGATTCTCAATGCAAGGGTGAACAAGCTGAACAAGAAAATAACCTCCTTGTCCTCTATGGATCAACGCCCCTGTGATCCCATCATTATTGTGCTCCAAAATAAACAAAAGAAGTAGATTAGGGTTTTAACAAGTGAAACTTTGCCCTTAACTCTCTCCTCACGGCGTTCAGTGCTGCTCATAATTTATCAGGAACAATGCTGACCTCAGCTGGACCAACTGCGTTACTGCTGTTGTTTACGCTCCTGTATGGAAAGCAGCAGGCATCAGAGAAGGCTGAATTATGTAGCAATTCTCCCACTGAGAGAAGTCTGACAGGGCACACAATCAGAGAGACAGACAGACAGACAGAAAGATAAAAGAGGGGTTAGACAGGCGAGACAGACAGCAAACAGAGAGACAGATAGATGTAGCTGATGGACAAACAGGTACTGCTCCGCGATGGCAATGTAGAGGTGAGAGGGAGACAGATGGTCAACAGACAGAAAGCAAGTGAGACAGACAAGCAATAAACAGACTAAAGCATCCCACGCTTAATTAATTAGAGAGCGAAAACACTGCGGGGCTCTCGGCTGCCTGAGAGACAGTTAGGCGTGTAACACCCCCACAACAACACACCACCCACACTCAAAAACCCAGACACGTGCAGAAACAGGCATGTACACACAGACACACACGACAAAAGAACCTCGTATCACCTCTTTTTCACGGCTTTTTAGATGAGGAGAGAGCGAAGAAAACAGGGATGGAAAGAGCAAGGAGGGAAGTAAATGAGTTGGAGGGGGGAGACAGCAGTGTGAGAGAGGAGGAGGAGGAAGAGGGGGAGGAGGGGGGGATGGGGAAGGGAGACAAAAATTGGAAGCAGGAGAGAAGCGGAGAGGAGAAAGGGAGGCACGAAGCAGAGATGGAGTGAAGATCAGACAAGAGGAGATGAGGCCAGATGAGGTAGAGATGGATGTGAAGAGAGGAGGAGAGAAATGGAGTGTGAGATGAAAAAGAGAGAGAAGAGGAGGAGGAGGAGGAGGGCAGATTAGATGGGAGAAGGAGAGCCAAAAAATAAGAGTAGTAAAGTGCAGTGGAGAGGAGTGGAACGAGAGAGGCGAGAAAAAAAGAGGAGAGGAAGAGAGACCGGAGACGCTGTGACCTCACATGCTCGGCTGCAATGACGCTTTGAAGATCATCTCAAGGTTGTTAGATAAGAGGGAACCCATCCAGACAGTGGGAGAGGAGGAGGAGGAGGAGGAGGCAGAGGAGGGGGTGACGAAGGAATGAGGGGGGGTTGCGATAGTGAGAGGACCAACAGGAAGAAAACAGAGAACATTTATTTTAAAAAAGCAAAAGGAGAGGAGGAAAAAGGGAGGGGGAAAGGAAGCGTGAAGAGATAAGAGGAGGATAGTGTAATAGTGGAAGAGGAAAAGAGTGATGAAGGCCACAGAGAAAATGATTCAGTGACTCAAACTGCTATGAGGCATGCAGTAGCGTGTGTGTGTGTCTTGTGTGTTTGTGGTGCGTGCAGATTCATGCATTGAAGCAAGCATGGGTGAACATGTGCGCAGTATCGGCATGCATGCAAGAAGACAGTGTTCAAGCATGTATTTGCATGTGTTGTGTTGTGTGTGTGTGTGTGTGTGTGTGTTGTTGTGTGTGTGTCTTGACAGCAGTGATTAAGTACAATGAACCTGCCAAGCCAGTAAACAACCAAGCAGGCTGTGTCCCATTCCTTAATGAGCTCCCCTTATCTGTCACCCTCCTCTCCTCTCCTCCTTCCATGCATCCTTTTATTTGCTCTCCTTTACATTATCTCATTCACTCCTCCTCTCCGTGTCCCATTATCATTCATCAGGCATCCTGCACTCACACTCCTCTTTCGATATTTCCTTGCTCGACTACTTTTTTTTTTTTTTTTTAGTGTTATCTCCCTCCCGCCCTCCCTCCCTACTCGTTCCCTCGATTCCCCTAGAAAGAAAAAAGCAAGAGGAGTTGACATTGTCACGGTCTCTCACACTGTGTGATGCAACACTAAGCAGGGATAATTTGTTCAAATCAGGAGGCAAAAGTATCTTGTTAATGTAAATGTTAGCGATACGAGCAGTGTGGCTCCAGGAGTGGAAATATTAGTCTGTCGGTTGACTACTTTGGATGGATTGCCATGTAATTTTGGACAGACATTCAGGGTCTCTTCAGGATCAAAGATAATAACCTTAAGTCATGTTTCCACTGCAGGAATTCACCCCAGGAACTAGGATCATTTGAAGGAACTCTGTAGAGGTCTAAATTAAGCTGCGGTGACATTATTTTACCTGTAGACATATACACATAGATGCCTCATTAACCGCTTTGGCTTGTTGCTGCTTCACATCAACGTTGCCGGCATATTGGACAGGGCAAAACTGACCTTTGAACAAATATATTTAGATGGGGGAGCAGCAATTTTTCTGCATAAAAAAAACACTATAATGTTTACATTTCTCAACCTATTTCAATGAGTCATGTTACAGTCAAGGGTTTATGAGTTTATGATGTAGGCTACATGCAGTAAGAAAAAAAGTTTTTTTTTTTCTAGCTTATTCCACATGGATCATGAAACCTTGAATATAAAATGACTCATTATAATCGGTTGAGACATTTAAACGTCACAGTGCTTTTTAGCCAAACCCCAAAAAAAAAAAAAAAAGACGTTACATGTATTTGTTTACAGCTCAGTCTTGCCCTGTCCAATATGGTGGTGATGCTGAATCCAAAGGCCAACATATGATTTTACACCCCAAAATATACTTTCCAAAAGTACAGGAACTTTGCGGGTAGGGCATGCAGTGCTGAAAATCTCTGATTGGTCAAGTACTCACAGCATTTTATTTTAGCCACAATTAATAATATAATATTAATAATAATATTAAATCCATTTGCTTACTTTAAGTCTATCATTTCTGGCATTTTGGATCTGTTTTGCTACTACTGCTCGTCACGTGCAAAACAGCGAATCAAGATCAACAGCAGCACAGCTTGAATCTCCTCCATGCTAACTATTGTTGCAGTGTTGCACAAATAAGGATGCCTGTTCATTGCTTTATATGGCATCATCATTGTTGTTCAAGTGCAAAAAATAACAGTTTTTCAAGTCTGCAGAGTAATTTGCCAAATCTACAGGGGTCTTAAGACCATGATGGAAAGGCAGACAACAGTGGGCTGAAGGAACCATTTAGTTCCATGAAAAGTAGTTCCTGCAACTAAAAGTTTTGAGTACTTTTGTCCAGCACCACCAGTGTGTCAAAACTGTAATTTGTCCAATACTTTGTCTTATGCAAGTGCCTGCAAAACTAATGACATTCCCACTTCAAGACTTTGTGTTCAATTAATGTTAGTACGCTAACACACTAAACTAAGTTAACAAACATAGTAAACATTACACCTGTTAAACATTAGCATGATAGCATTGTCATCATAGTAAGCATATTAGCATACTGATGTTAGCATTTTATCTCCAAGCCTCACTGTGCCTAAAGAGAGCCTCAGAGAGGTGCTAGCATGGTAATAGACTCTTGTTTAATCCTTTGGAGCTCTACGTAGGCCACTGTTGGTACCATTGTTTCAAGTTATTTTTATCATTCATTAAGTGTTTTATATCCCCAAAAAGAGCACAACCTCTGCTATTTATTGATGTCACTCAGCACAGCACCTCATTCTCTCCTTCAAAGCATGTAGGTGGAAAAATGCAAGACTGTAGCTAGAGTCAGTGTTTGGTTTGTCCCTTCTGCACTGTTGTAAAAACATGGCCATGCAACAAGGTGGCATCCACGGAAGAAGATTCACACCCTCATTCAGTCTAAGGTGATGAAAACACAAATTCCTGAATGAAAACATTTTGAATATTATATTCCATTTCGGCCACATTCTGCCAATAAACCCTCCCTAAATCTTACACACTGTAACTTTGAAACACCGTTTAACCAAGTGGATAAAACATCTTGTTCAGAATGTGTCGTGACTCCCCGCTTTGTTTGTCCTTCAAGCTAATTTCACTGACATGAAGGCTACAGTGTGAAACAGGCAAATTGTCCAATAGTTATTGTCTCAGAAAATGAACATGGCTCAGGGACCGTTTGCGGCATATCACATGCAGGACAGTGACCTTCTCCACCGCAGATTTGCATTTGGATAAAAACCAGTATTAAAACACTTAAGTGTGGAATTTATATCCCTGACAGGTATTAAATTATCCAGCCCTCAAACACTAAATGCCTGAGATTCAGCAGTTATCAAACAGCCTGATATTACCTTGAAATCGTCTCCAGATGCTTCGCATTCAGTTTTAAATATTAGTCAGGTATCTGTGAAAATGTTCCAATTCCCACCATCTGGACGCTTGTCAGTACACACATTTCTGGGCTTCTCCGCCTCTATCGTTTAAGAGTTAAATAAAATAAATCCTGCTGAAACAACCTCAATCAAATTATCACCAATCAAGAAAGAGCCAAGATACAAAATGTAAGATGTTCAATTAAGCTGTGCTTCTGTGACCAGGTGACTTCTGATTCAGTAAAAGCATTCCCTCATGGGTTGTGGTTCTAAATATGTCTAACTGAAGTAATGATACAGTGACTTTTTTAATTCTGGGCAACTGGCTTCCCAGGTCGCTCTCGCACATGTTGACGGCAAACAAAAAAACACCTGGTCATGACTTGAACTCATGCTTTTAAATGTGTTGCCCGCCATAAATCAAATTAACTGCACTTATATCTAGTTAATGGGATTAGAGGCGGGGACACAGTGTAGGAGACATCAATCTGGCCTGGAAGTCAGCCATGAATTTGGTTCTTTCACATCTCACAGGGTCTCCTTGGCCAGCTGGCAGGGGCTGCCGGTTCCATGATGATTTATTGTAATATCTTCCTATTTTGCTGCAGTGGCGACTTCAGTAATTGCACAACATATGCACCATAGACAGAGCTGAAGATAATCCATATAGAATTCTTTTTCCATTGCTTTTGAGAAACTTAAAGGAATTGTTTGACATTTTGGGGGATATTCACTTTCTTGCTCAGAGTTAGAGGAGAAGATCGGGTACCGCTCACAGTCTATATGTTAAATATGAAGCTGCATGCAGTGGCTGTTATTACTTTGCCTATTTCTTGTTTGAAGTGGTTTTAGAAACATAATTTAGCGACTGTTTAGCTGTGAAACGAGAAAGATCATGACCAGGTCGTGTCTAGAAGGGAGCCCTAGATTTGCAAAACTCTTTGCAAGATTTGAACTCATTGTTTCTTCATTGTGCACATTGTGCAAAGAAATTATGTTTTATAATGTAACAATGCTGTAGTTAAAATATGGGGTAGGTACAGGGACAAAAAAAAAAACACCTTTCGCAGTTAGGTTTAGACAGGGGGGTGACTTAGAGAGTGCTAGAAGCAATGTTTTGAGCTTAGTTCTGGGGGAGGAAGAAACATCAGAGTATCATCTATAAAATTTCACCAAGATGGTGTCAACTCAGGAAAATGGATGCACTCTTCCTGGGTATTCCCCATGGAGGAAATTAAGAGTTTCTTCCTCATGACAGCATTAATTCCTCTTGAGGATACACCATGAACATTGTGTTATCGCCATAGTTACAAATTTAGGGATATTCCGCTGTCTGGCTTTTCTTGAAAGCAAATCAGCATCCACCAGATGATTACTGTGTGTGTTGGATGCTAAACGCTGTCGAAAATTAAGATAGGCATGTAATATGGCATGGCAGAATGCTCTGGTTTGCTTGTAACAAGTAATAAGAATGCTTTTTGTTGGGAATTTCTGATTGACTGCTGTTTGTGATCAATAATAAGACCTAATTAAATGAAGAAGGAGGTTAAATCCATTCAGCCGACTCACAAAGACTGCAGGCCTGTCCAGTGTTTCACCGGAAAAGTTTTTGGGAGGATTAATCCAAAAATATTGGAGCACACGGAATGAGGCAAAAAAAAAAAAGATTTTAGTCTTTCAAGAATGAAAAACTTTCCATTTCCTGTGCTCCAGTGTTTTTGGATAAATCCTCCAAAATGAATCAAACTAATTAAAGTCTGAATGTCAAATTTCTTACTGTCGTATTTGTTTAAACACTCTAAACAATTTCTGGCTTTTTTGCTCACTGGGAAAGTGATGATAATGATATTCCATCTGTCCAGTTAAATCAAATCTGCTGTTTGGCATTCAATGGCATACTTTGTCAATGATATAACACGGAATAATCAACATTAATATTCAGATCGCGAGCATACAGGCCAGCATTATTTCAGACAAACTGCTGCCCAATTAAGTCACAGTATGTCACCCACCAGCTTTTGTCGGTGCTGCACATGCTCTGGTTTAAAAAAAAAACAAGATGGTAACCCCACCATAATGCCAGATATAAAGCTTCAAACAGTAGTTCACGGTCACGGTGGCTTTGTCCACTAATGTGATATACTATGGGGGGAAACGGCTCAGCTAACAGGCTGCCAACTCCACCTTCATATTTCTGTGCAGACAGGAGCTCGGTGTCAATCTTCCTATCTAACTCTGAGCCAGTTAAGAGTATTTCCCAAAATTTTGAACTATCCCCTCAATCCTCAGCAAGGTCTTTCTTCTTGTCTTAATACTTTACCCTTCGTCTGTGTTTTATCACCAAGTAATAAGCTCTTTTAAGCAATAAAAAAAAGTCTCCCTCTGCCCACCAGCACCTCTAAAGGTTCAGTAATTAACATGTTTTATCAAAATATGCTAAACCATAGTGTGAAAATGACAGGATGTGGGTTTTTTTTTACAGGGAATATGGGCTGAGACACTGCTGCTCCCAGCAACCACACATTTTCATCTCTGCATAAATGAGATATAACACGTTAATTGGTGAGCTTTAAAGATGCTGGTAAGTGGATTTTGTTACCTTTGGACAGAGCCAGGCAAGCTACTTTACTGCTGCCTCCAGTCTTTATGCTAAGCTAAGCAGACGGTCTCCTGGGTAAAGCTTCATATTCAGCACACAGACATCAGATGTGTTTCTCGGCAAGAAAGCAAATAAGCGAATCTCCCAAAATGTCAAACTATTTCTTTGAAATAGTATAAACAGGATCAGCATAAATTCTCCGCTTTGTTAGAAATCTGACTTTTTAATAACCAAATTACCAAGTTAAAACAAATGAAAGCACAAAGGAGACCACTAGCTCACTTATTTGTTCATAACTTGGCAAATTCTGAGGTAAGGAATCACTTTATATGCTAAAACAAAGGATGCAATTAGCAAAGCCTCACACGTCCCCTCTAAAGTTCTATGAACACTAACATCGATGTTCTTAAGTAAGACATACAAGACATTTAAAATGCTCATAAATTGTAAAATACTGATATTTTTATTTTCAAAAATGCAGCAGAAATGTTTTATGCTTGACACAATCCAGCCATCCGCTGAGTCAATAAACCCATATGAAAAAAATATTCAGTCAATCAAACACATCCGTTTAAATGTTATTTTTTTTTTATATATCATTTTTGTAAAAGTTCTTTGCTTGCCATCCACAAAATGTCTTCGGCTTTCATTTTTCATGTATTCTGTTGACAATTAACTAAAATCTCTCATGAAGAAGTTACTTAGGATGAGAGGAGGTTAAATAGGCCTCACTGTGACAAAGCTGCATGTAGTCGCACAGATGAGGCTGGGAGGGGGACGGGGTTGGGGGGGGGGCAGGTTTGGGTAAGGAAAGGAGCAGGAAAAGAGGATAAAAGAGAAAAGTTTAGATTAGGGCCTTCGGTTGAGTTACTAGTTAGGATCAAAGTCTGGGAGTTTGGGGTTGTTTAATCTTTACAGTAGCAACCAGATTGATAGAGTTTGACAATTTGTCATGTTTTCGTGGCAGCCATTACAGAACCACATCTCTGCCGCATGAATTGTCCATAGAATTGGCTGAATCTGAGTTAATGAATGCTGCGAATCTTATTATGATGACACATAGCAGTAACCACCACCGCCCTCGAGCGCTCGCTGTGAAGTCAGCAGGAAAACCTCCAATTTCTCTCTGAGATAAAGTCAATCATTATTTCCACAAGATGTCGGGTTAGGGTTTTAATCATTAATTTCACATCTTCAAAAGCATGTCTTTGTGGGAATTTGAAACGATATTCCTCCACTAAGAGGATATTAAGGCTTAAAAGGCGGCATGTTTGGAGGTGTGTTTGCCATCAATGTCAAGCCAAACTATCACACAAATGATGTGATCATCCCTCCTCAGCTACACTCAGATCTCCACCTAATTAATCAAATTTGGATCCAAATAACTGACAACATGGTGGCAGGTAGTGAACCAGACTGCAGGTTTGTAAATGGGGGTGGCTGATCCATGTTTTTCTACAGACTAAGGAGAGATTTTAAGCTTCAAAAATTGACCCTTCGCTCAGCCCTTCCTCCAAACAGCAACTGTCCAATCATAAATCCCTTTCATATATGCACTGCAACTCTGCAATTATCTAGAAACTACCCAGAAGAGCAGTGTGTGTGAACACAAATGTGATTTAACAGACGTAACCCTGCCAGCTCCCTTGCCCTAAGTACAGGTGAGCTGCATGTGTGAATACAGCAGCTCAGTGTCCGGAGCGAGCGAGAGGACGTGTTGCTGACTGTGTGGTGTGCAGCTGCTCACAGACTATCTGCCAATCAATATCAGCCCACACAGAGAATATTTTTGAGCTCACATTTTAATGTCTTTCTTCATCATTTGTTATGTAAAAACAGCAAACTACAGTCAGAAAAGCAGCGCACCACAAAGTGTCTCTCCTGATACGCAGCACTTATTTTTTCCCAGGATGGCAAAAAACATGTCCTGCCTTATTCTGACATTCCTTTGCTATCCTGGGAAAAAAAAAATAAAAACTTATTGTGACCAAGTCGGCACACTGGAGTCAGCCAATCACCACATCGGACATGCGGACAGTCTCCTAATGCATGCTGCATGTGTGAAAGGACACATTTGGACGATGTCCGGACCTGATTCTCAGGACATAATTTGGAGTGCATATGTGAAAACAGCTATAGATTAGCAACCGTAACTAGGCACCGCAGGCCTGTCAAGCTTTGCATTTCTGTACATGTTGGGGCTCAAACATAAATGTAATACACAAACCTAGATAGAGCATTGTTGCTCAGCCTTGCTTCCAATTTTCCCCAGTGGCCACTTGCAGTACTGCAGCATAAAATTCCCTTCAGGCCCATAAGCCACCATTTTAAAGACACGTCTGTCAAACTGGCCACTGAAGGATTGAAGGATTGTGAAACTAACCAAAAGCCAGGAAAAGTGACAATTTGTGTAAGTCTGTTGGCAAAGCGCAAACTCACAGGCGGGGCCATGTGAAACACAACTGCACATATTCAGTAGGCCGCATACCTCAGAAGTAAAGCTAGAAAACTTAATTTGAATTTGAGCCAGGTGAGCAATTCTCATTGAACTGAATGGACGCCATTTTTGCATTCTGCAGCTAGTTCATTATATTACATCTATAAGAAGAGTGATATTCTGTGTCTCATAAGTTTGGAGGGTGGCATCTTTTTTGTAGTCTATCCAAAGTGTAAAACGCAAGAGCAAACATGTGGAGTTGATTAAACTTTGTTATTATCTGCTCTAATGTACGTTGCAAATGTTAGCATGTCTGGCTTACTACGTCTGGCCAAACTTGTGTTAGATACCAATGCATTTACCAAACTCATGGCTTATTCCCAGGAGTTACATCATAATTTATTATGCAGGGGTGTAGAGGAGGAGGATGTGGGCTGGTGCAGAATCCAAGTTGGCTAATGATAAGTCTCTCTCACGTCACGTCTCTCTCTGGCTCACTCTCTTAGGTCTAAGACGGGTTAATTTAGCTCTTATCCAGGCTGCCTTCCTGGGGCAATTATGGTCTGGCTGGTCTGGCTGAGTGACCGTCTAAGGTCTGCTGCTCTTAATCTAATCCGTGTGCCACTTTTTCCCACATTAATGAGTGTATTTCTGTCGTCTTTCACTGTCTGACCAACATTTGCTGGGATGTAGCTTTAGCGTCAGTCTTTTAGCACTGATGTTATATTACGTACGCAGCAGTTACAGTAACTTAACTCATGTAAATATCTAAAATGTACATGTGAAGGTCACATGGAAACATTGAAAAGTGAACTGAACACTGACTTTTGAGCTGACTCAAGGAGTTTCAGTATTAACGTTAGCTTACATTAGCTTGCTAAACTTATGACATTTGCTAGAAAGAATTTTATCCGACAACCCATAGCTGTCAGCTAGAAATTAGAAGCTGCTTTTGTATACTTATCTGTGAAATCTAAGCCAATTTTGACATTAAATCTGCCAGTTAGCTCATCGATGTAAACTGCATGTGTAGCGCGAGAATGGAAAGTTTGACAGACATAGCAACATTAACTAAGGACGGCAGGACTCAGCGAGGGTCAATTGTTCATTTTCAGAGAAAGATATTGATTGAATTAAATGTGATCAAATTCTTTTGATCAGTGCCTTTGAGAGGGTCAAGGTTTCAGTCAGAATTAGGTAGTTCAAGCAGGGGCTCCTAAATACTGGGGCCCCTGGTACGGTGTGAAACAAAGTTCTGATGAATACGAAAAAGCATTCTTGACTTTTTGGGACACGCTGTGACTCGGGACCCCCTGAATCATCACCACCTGTCTGTCTGCGGAGTCATTAATTAAGGTCGGGTCTATTTGGAAATTATAGATAATGCCTTTAAGAAGAATTTTAGGAACGGGGGGGGGGGGGGACAGGAAGGGGTTAGGGTCAAAGGGTTAAGGGTCATGGTTTTTGGCTGGTGCTCAATCATCAAACCAATATTGCATTATCTACACAGTACTAGCTTGTCATCCGATGGTCAAACAAATAGACAGGATGGAGTGAAAAATGTCCTATACTTCAACTACTAAACAAGTATCTAGATGTTTACATAGTTAAGAATTATTGAAATGACTGTGCATAGCAAATATAGCCTTTAAATAAAGGTACTGTGTACATACTACAGTGGGTGAGATAGAAAGACAACCAGCCTTGCTTCAGGACATCTATACAATAATATAGTAATATCTGAAATGAAAGCAATAATGTGGTTAAATAAGTCATGTTTTAATGCAAGAGCAGGTAAATGCTATAAATCATAATATATCATCTGTATCTTCCCATTCTATTTACAAGAGTTTAACACATAGCTGGTTAGAGTGATTCTTCAGTAGGTCTGACAACACTTCAGAGGCCCCTTTCTTCTTCTTCTGAAGCTAATTTATGTCTCTTGGCACACTTTTCCATTCCTGTGTTTTCCATATCACTCTATCTCACTTTGTCTCTCTCGCTCTCACAGCTGTTAAATCCCTCTCAATGAAATCTTAATCTCTTTCCCACCATCTGACAAACTTTTCCTTCAGCTAATGTTGTGTTTTTTTTAATCCCCCTCTTCCTCTCTGTCTGTTTTTACATCCATCTCTCGCTGAAATTTGTTATTTTTCTCCTCAGCTTAGTTTGATCCTTGGCAGATAGGGCCTTTGATCTTTTAAATGGAAAAAATGCTACATTCACATTTCACAGGTTGTTCAAGTTGACATCAGCAGCAGTCTGTGTGTGTGGTACTTCTTAGCTCAGTTCTGCATCTACATCTGCTCTGCTCAGTCCCAGCACTGCTTCACACTGTGCAGCACAGGTACAGTAGGAGATGTAAACTGATCCATAACTGACCCTTTTTGCCACAGCAGCACTCCTCCTCTTCCTTCCTCCTCGGGTGTAGAAAAAGCAGAAGGTTTAATATCCAAAGCAGGTTTTTTTTTAGACATTTGATGGATGTCTTGGCTTGTCTTGTTCCAGGTTATGAGCAAACGATGCATAGAACTGCATCTCCCAGGATCCAGTTTGTCTTCAGTTCCCCGACATGCAACACACAGCTGTCTGTCTTTTCATCCTGTTACTGAAAATGTCTCTCTGCCACTCCGTCTGTAACAATCCTGCAGGGTAATTAGTAGAGGTATTTAAGTCTTTTGTTTTATGTATCTGTATGTGTGTCTGTATGTGTGTGTGTGTGTGTGTTGGTGTGTGTGTGTGTGTGTGTGTATGTGTTCTAAGTATCTTGCTGCGGTTATACACGCGTGGTGGAGTGTGTGTGTGCGTGGAGATGTGTGTGTGTGGCAAGTGTGTATTACTATATGGGCTATGGTGTGTGTATCCTTGGTGCGGATGCCCCATCCTCATCCCCACCACCGATCCAGGCGTCATGGGGGTCATCGGCGTCGCCGGGGTAACAGGGTGCGACCCGGGCGTCACGGGCAGCGACCCCGGGGTCAGAGAGGTCATGAGGGGGACGTCGTCAGGCGAGCGGCGCAAGGTGAGGGTGTAGTCGGGCGGGCAGGTGAGGCGCACGGTGTCCAGCGTGCTGTAGATGTCCTGGGTGTCCAAGCCGTCCAGGGCATCCAGCGTGTCCAGAGTGTGATGGTGGTGAGCGTTGTTCCTCTCGTCCGCTGATGCCGCATCACACTCCAGCTGCTTCACCTAAAAGGTTGGATGGGTGGATGAGAGGAAGGGTAGAGGAGAGGATGATAAGGAAAGAAAGAAAGTGAAAATCAGGCTCATCACCAAATAATTAAATTGAGGGCTGCATCCAGGGATGGGCAGATCGATTCTGCAGGACAGACACATCTGTAATCAATTCCTTTAAAAAACTATTGATGATAACATTATACAGACACAAAGTATGGGTGGCTGCATCACTTCCAAATGTTGTCAGCACTTTGTGTATCATGTTTGTGCCTAATGTCAGTTCTAGACCAGTTTTAAAAGCTGGGGGCAGTTATTTTGTCAGAGGGGTACATTTGAGCCGGGTAGTAACTGTACACAAAGAAAAAACTCACAAAAAATAACATAAAATGCCATGATTGGTATTTGTTTCAGTAACATGGTGTTAGCGCCATGAAGGGGGGGACAAAGGGTGTCCAAACTCAGTCTTACAGGGGCACTGGCCCCTGTTGCCCCCACCCTAGAACCGCTCCAGTTTGTGCCAATAAACAGCCGTGACATTTTTATTTAGCTGGTCAATATCACATGACTGTGGAAACTTATGAGACATGAAAACCAAGTGCAAAGCCATGGATTTTCATTCATTCATTTTCACATCCAACTTGTGACAGAAAAACAGGAAGCAGACGTTACATGTTGTGGTGCTATTTCTCGCCTGTACAAATACAACGAGACGCAATATTTGTGACTACAAAGTGTCACACAGCAGCGACATGACTGACCTCGCTGCCACTACGTATTTTTACCATCAGTTACTATCAATTACCCTATTAATCAATGAATCCTTACTATCTTATAACATAAAATCTCAAAATTTCCTAACCCGAGGTGACATTTCAGTCGCATGTTTTGTCCAACCAACAGTCTAAACCCCAAAAATGTAACAGTGAAAATCCAAATTTTAGCATGTAGGCTTAAAAAATGACTAGAACAATTATCTCTTAGCTCGTTTCTGTTTTACTGTCTGTTGACTGACTAATCGAGTCGATGTATCGCAAGATGTTATCTCTTAATGGATGCACGTGTGAAAATATCACGAGACTTCGTATATCTCGAAGATATACGAAGTCTCGTGATACATCAACACCATGTTTACATGCTACCTGGAGGCTATAGTTGACATTTCGGCTAAAAACATGGTGTAAATGGCGTCTTTTGTGGTTAAATTTTTAAGGATAAGTTCGGTTTTTTGACACCTGGACCTTATTGTTAGGATTAAATATGCTCGTAGACTCACCCAGACAATTTTAGTGGAGCTCGGAGCCGTTTTCGAGCAATTTAGATCCAGCCGACGGCGTTTATTCTCATGCCATAGTAAGCGGACAGGGCCAGAAATCGAAGCCCCTAAATTAGACATTATCTGCTGCGAAACTCGCTCATTTCACCTACATGTTATAAATGAATGGCCAGTGTTATCACCATGTCAGCTCAACTTCGTTGTTATGGTCATCCGGGACTTTACAAGGATGGGTAACTTTTGGTGACGTCATAGACGTGCGCCGCAGGAACGCAGCTGAGAAGAGACGCTGTTGTTGCTAGGCTACACGGCAACACGGCTATTTCTGTGCAGCATGGCGGAATATTTATCCGATGTAGAAGTGTCTGACGACGACTTTGAGTATAATGGATGCCCGTATCGTTTTGAGCCAGAATACACCGACGAGGAGCTATTTGAAAGGAGGATGCAGAGGGAAAGAGCCGAACAGCTGGCCAGAGAACGAGCAACCACTGCACGTCCACGAATGGGGGCTAACTGGTGGTGTTGTTGTGGACACTGCATGAGTTTCGCAGCAGATAATGTCTAATTTAGGGGCTTCGATTTCTGGCCCCGTCCGCTACTATGGCATGAGAAAAAACGCCGTCGGATGGATCTAAATTGCTCGAAAACGGCTCCGAGCTCCACCAAAATTGTCTGGGTGAGTCTACGAGCGTATTTAATCCTAACAATAAGGTCCAGGTGTCAAAAAACCGAACTTATCCTTTAATGTCGCGGCTCGCGGACACGAGCCACACGAGCAGGATGGAGACATTTTGTGTTTGTTTTGTGTTCTTTTTTTTAACGTTTTATCCGTGGTCACAATTCACTGCCATTGTACTGGATTTGGCTGCAACCCTGTTTTCTGCTGAACTCCAGGATTGTTTTGTGAACTGAAGATCTTCACCCATCTTCACATCAGCATAGGGTTGAGTACATATTGAGTATCTAGGGGTGGAATATCGCTTTAATGTGTTTCACTGTTATGCATTTCATGAGACAAAACACTTCACAAGTAAACAACTTCTAGTTCATTGTGTTTCTATTTAAATGCCATCTCCCAGAGTTCATCTGAAATCATCACATATTCACAACATGACGTCCGCTAAAAACTGATATATAATAATACGTAATTGCCGTCCAGCCTGATATGTAATGACAACTATTTCAACTCACATTGTGTCTGAAAATTACGCACAGTAAAATTCTAAAGGGCAAAAACTGGCAACCTCTCTATTTGTGTGTTAGTGTTATTGGCACTTCATACCTCCCTGTGAGCTTTAATCTCACCTTGAAGAGCTATAAAATCACCACCATAACACATTAAAATGAGCAAAATCATGTACTAAGAGTCTAAATTGTTGGGGTAAGTTGAGGGTTTACTCCAGTCACATTTGTTTTAGTGCCTGAGATCAGCCGGAGCTACAAACCAAACACATCACTGCTATTTGTCCTCATCAACCACGTCTGACTGGGTTAGACTGATTTTTATGTCAGCCTCTGATAGGCTGTTATGTTTTTTTTTTCCTGCTCAGAATTATGTCTAACTCAAGATTACAATACATGACAATCATGCAAATACAAAAACACCACGCTTGACTTTTGCTTGTCACACCAGATCTACGACTGCTGTGCAAAATAACAGAAGACACCGCATGAAAAGAAATGCCATTTAAAATAAATATAACACAATTACAAAAGCAGATGCTATGTGGAGCTAAATTACTGTAGTTCAATTGCCAATTAACAGGATTTGTCAGCTATAAAAAAGAGACCTGACATTTAGCACTCAGTGTGGGAGATTTCAGCGCAACCAACAGAGCGCAAAAGAGGCCAAATAGTCAGCGGATGAATTGGAGGCAATTGGAAGCAATTCAGGCAATTGGACACAGCTCACACATGCATATGCATCAAAACACACTCAGGGATACACACACACACACGCACACAAGTAGACACACTCTCACACTGATAATGTCTGCTGATGACAGGGTGTGTTCTGCAGAAGTGCTCTACTGGCAGCTTTTCCACTGGCAAGAAAGGCTTTCAGTCAGACACTCACACACTCACACATGACCTCAACTGGCTTTATGTTACTTTAACTTATAATAATACGTGCCATTATTAACAATAAGCATATTTATTGTCAATATAAATTAAATTGATGGGGCTACAGAAGTACACAGACACTACATACATAGGGTTCAGTTATGGTAAATTGATAGTTAAAACTAGAAGCAGATGATTATTATGACTGATTTTTTTTCCCTTTATTTCTCATGCAGATTACAATCTAATTGGCATTTGTTGATTTATCAGGGTGATATGAATATAAAGCGATGAAATAGACAGGTTTGCTATTTGCTGTAGACAGTACAGCACTATATATAAAATATAGCGCACTGTAGTTTCATTGCTGCATCGCGTTGGCTCGTTTTTGGCAGTTTGTCATAAGCTTCAAGGAGACAACATTTTTCATTGAGAGTAAATTACTTTCTTTTTCTTGCCATAATTTCAATGTGCATGCAGCACAAGCTACTGTAGTTTTATTTTTTTTTTATTTTTTTTCCATATGTTGTCATGTATGAAGAGGCCCACAATGAACACAGAAAGCAAACTATACTTGCTTACTACAATTGATTTATTTAAACAGCATTTGTATAGGAATGATCCTGACCAGGGCACCCATAATCACTGTAAGCGGTTTCCATTGTGTTTAACAATATTCAGTATTTGTTATTGATTGCCAAATGATTTGTAAACCTTTAAGAAATCATTACATACAGAGATAGAGCAGAAAAGTCTAGCAGAAAGTCTACCTGGATGTTGCATATTTTTTATTGCTAACTTGACAGGAGACCTGCACTTGCAAAAATGACACTAGATCAGTTTTCAAAGTCTGAAACTCTGGGCCTCCACTCAGACAAAGCTTGGAAAAAAGTGCCTCCACTTTGTTTACTTAGACTCAGCAACTGAACCATGATAGCCTAATATTGTCGTTTGCCATAAAATACAGGCAGTTATTAATTTCTGACACTGTAAAAGTGTGAAAAAAAGATTCCCCATACTTTATCTCTGTATCTCTTAAACCAAATCACACACACTTAGGGTAGTCTGTGTGATCGGCGTTTGATAACTAATGTATTGCTACTTTTTGCACAGTCTGTATAATGTATATTTTGGACAATGTGTATAACATGGATATTTGATACTCTAGATTAATTGTGAATGAATTGTAATTGTAATAATTGTACATAGTGTTCCTCAGTTACTTTATTTATGTTCTTTTCTCTTTATCTCCCCTGACATCTTTATTTATGTCTCTTGAACTTCTATATTTTTATATCTGTACTTTTATACTTTATAACTGCTTTATTATTATTTTATCTCTTTTCCGTTATTCTTTACATGTGTGTTTCCTTGTTTAATGGCAGTCGGAGTGGAAGGCAAAGGAAGAATTTCATTGTACAGGGAAACATATTTTAACTGTGGATATGATGATAAACGCTTTGACTTGAATAATTAACATAATATTTTTTCACATGCATTCACTGAGCCTTCCCTGAAATTGTTTGGAGCCCCCCTGAGGAGGCCCACTGCCCATTTTGAAAACCTCTGCGCTAGAGGGGTACCTGCAGCATCAAGTTTGAAGCATGGGGCCACTAACCACTGACACATGCACAATAGAAATACAAAAAAACAACTGACTCACCTGTAACGACATCAGCCCCTCCCCTTGCAGGTGGGCGGCAACATCCGCAGGTGTGATGTCTCGTCTTGGGGGAGGAAGAGGACGTGGTCGACGATGCTCCAGGCGCCTCTTGTCTTTCTTGTACAGTAGAGCGGCAAACGCCAGGATGTTAAGAAACAGTAGTGACGCCCCCACTGCAATCGTCACTGACAGTTCAGTTGAGTAGTCCTCATTAGGAACGCGGACCCCATTTTCCCCTCCACCTTGGCCTAACGCGGGCTCTGGCGGCTGCAGGGTACCCGCTTGTGACCCCGGATGACGTGTACTGCTGGGCGGCCAACCTTTGGCCAGACGTTTGGTGTAGGAATAAGGAGTGTCATCCTGTGGAGAGGGACTATGCGTGAAGGAGGAGACCGATTGGAGGAGTTCATTGACATGATGCAGGTGAGGGACGAGCTGGAGCCAGAAGGAGATTTTGGTGGCGCGGTAGTGGTCTCTGACACGCGGCTTCAGCCCAATGTGGAGGTACAGCTGCTCTTTAGGGGTGTACTTAGACCAGGCCACCTCTTCAAAACGGTTCGGTTTCGTGTGGATGAACTTGGTGTCTTGAGGAACTGGCTGGTTTGGGTCGCTGGAAAGAGAGAAACACAATGAGTTACTTATTTATAACTAGATGTGGTTATGTAAGTTTTTTTTCTATAATTTAAGGATAACAATAAGAAGGCATCCATCATCTGTAATCATATACAAAAAGATACACAGAAGAAGAACAAAGGAATATAACAAAAAAATTAAGTACCTGTCAGCAGTTCTGAGAATCTTGACAGATGAAAATTGAAAAGAAATAACCAACATAACAGTGCAACCAAACAGCTGAGACGTTCAACAAAGGATTAAAATAACCACAATGAAATGAGAATATAGGATTTTTACTCACATATTTACATTCATGGATCATATTTAAAGGCATAATCTGGAACATTGTCCTCAAAAAATAAAGTATAGTCTCATAATACCTTTTAATCATCACTTATGACCCTCTAGAAGAGTGTGGTTGGTGGCTCTATCTGCAGAGACCCTGTCCTCTGCCTTTATTTTCTCATTATTTTGCTGTGCGCTTTACCAACCCAAACATTGGTATTTGAGGTCCTGGGAATGAGACTCAGCAATAAACTTTCTGGTGTGTTCACAAACAGCTCGGACAAATCTTAGCGACGCTCCTTCCCAATTTAATTCTGATACCTAAACTATGCGCAGAGTACTGATCCAATAACGGTTTGTTATAAAATATATATATTATATTTTTTAACAGCTGTGTGCTACTAACCTTGTATGGATGTGAGAGGAAGTGTTGTGCAAGTTCACCCTCCATCACAGAAATTAAAATGAACTAGTTCAAATTTGTACTATTTGAACTAAGTTCACAGTCCCAAAACTAAACTAGTTCATGTTCATTTTTTTCATGTTTTTTTTATTTTTTATTTAAATATTAAACAGAACCTCCTCCTAACTGGGGCACTAGAGTCTCTGTAATGACACCACACTAAATGGTGCACGATACTCATGTTTATTGTATTAATTTAAATGGGCGGGATAACCTGAACACCTCTGAGGAGGTCTCGGAGGAGTGAGCCTCGACTGGATTAATTACTGGTAATTACTCACTTCGAGCACTGCAGAGAGAGGGTCCATCCTCAACAATTACTTTTATCTTGTATATCATGTCACAGTGGGCAGATAAAAGGTACTCTTATCGGAGGATAGTCATTTTTTTTATAAGTTTTAATGTGGAATTATTCTATGACAACTGTGGTTTCCTCGCCTTCTGGCAGATCATTTTAATTTCAATTTAATAAACTGGCTCTCTGGAAGCTTTTTTTTTTGCTACTGGCAGATTATTTTATCTCATTGCACCTTTTTTTTTTAAATTGACTGAATGGGGATGGAGAAAGAGAGAAGATTTATCAAACAGTGGCCAGTCGTTCATTCTTCTTTCAGGACAATACATTGGCTTCCCTTAAGGACTTTTTCAAGAGCAGGGGTTCTCTAACTTTCTCTGCGCTGGAGGGGTACCTACAGCGGCATAGTTTGAAGCATGGGGCCACTGATCAAACACTTTTTACAGAGAACCTGCGTGCACCCTTTGCTAAAATGATTCTGCAGCGCTGCTTCCATGATTGTATGTAAAGTCCTGTCTCGTTCTCATTAGACATCAACATCAAATACCAACATACTGTTGAAATTTCCAACTAGGAACTCGGAAATTCCGAATTCCCAGTTTAAAGATGAAGGATATAGAGGGGATGAGCATATAACGTGGAGCTACCTGTCTGTGTCTCACTGTAACAGAGACTCCAGTCTGCAGTGTGGCCCAGGTCATACACTTCATGCTGAATGATCAAACAAGTTTTTAGGCTATATGACATCAACATTTCTGTAAATATTCATTTTACGTGCTCTCTCTCTCACAGATACTATCTCTCTCTGCTGCGAGTCTGCATCACACTTTTTTTGTTGCTTTTTACCAGTTCACAATGCTCACATTCATTAGTTGCAAACTAGCTTCACTGTTAAGCAAAATGATGATCAAAATAATGATGATAATTGCTATTATTGTTGTAAGGCTTGGCTCAGTTTAAACCCTTTGTAAAACAAAACAAAACAAAAATAAACAGAGAATGAATGCCATAGGACATGATTTTACCATCTTGGGGGAGGAAATGGCATACGGGACGCTGCTGGGAAGTACCTGGGTCCAGTTTCAGTTTTGGGGTTAATAAATTATGTATTGGATTGGATGCTTGCTGATACTGATGACAGCATTTTGGGCCATATCAGAGGCATTTTCTGGTATTGGCATCAGTATCAAAACAACCCTAGATTCTGGTGCAGTGACTGAGTGTTCCACCATGTCTGCTGCACACATTCATTAGAAGTATAAAAACCAATGTTTCATGCTTTTCAGTTTTTCAAATGTCAGAGACTCCTAAGAGAGCAGCTTGAAGACTTTTTCTCAGCTGGCGACCGTCCTCTGAGGAGTGTGAGTTTCTCTCATGCTGGCCAACAGTTTCACCAGCTCTGGCACACATCCTCTAAATCAATATCAAAGTAACGTTAGACAAACCAGTGACAAAAAAAAAAAAAAAAAAAAAAAAAAAGAAAATATTTCTACAAAGAAAAACAAGTTTTATTTTCCCTGTAAACATAGCTCAAAGGTGATTTAGTTACAGATTTTTGTCCACTTTATATGCCTCTTACAAACCATTTCAGTCAATGCACAGTCCAAACAGTTTGTGCATATTTGCCCCTCTAACAAACATAAAACTGTCTGATACCTTCAGTCAAGATGAGTGTGTGTGTGTGTGTTACGTGCACACGCAGAGAAAATCTCCTGAAGAATCACCTCTCTGACACATACAGACAGACAGGCATTTATTTGTTGATTTACCGGCTTATTTGTGTCGGCAGGGAAAATGACGTAAATGAAACGGCAGCACATCTTCACAGACTTGCCAGTTACACGGTATGTGCTCACTTGTCAATCAACACCTTATGAACAGCACACAAAGGCAGCCGGCGTAAAAGACCTACCGGCAAACACCACACACACACACACACAGGCTGAGGATTTATGCGCCCACACAGAGGCTTACAAAATATACATCAGGGAGCATCATATCCTCCCGGTTAAATTGAGCTGTCGCAGAGTTCCATCACCATCTGAGGCACTCGCAGCCGAGCGAAACATTTCTTCACAGAAAGTTTCCCCACTGATAATTGAAGTGCACACTGAAATCTTCTCATGCCTCTTTGGTGATTTTGCACCGTTTGCTGCGGTGGTAATGGCAACACAGACTGCGAGCTGGAAACTGCTAAGTTGATGTGTTACAGACATTTTATTTAATGCCAAAGCCAAATTATGTGAGAGCACTGTCCTAATTCGACATGTTGTGAGATAGCGAGGCTCTGTGGTGATTTAGATCAAGGTCTAGACTGCAGATGTCTCTGTAAATCTGAGGAGGTCTCGGAGGAGTGAGCCTCGATTGGATTAATTACTGGTAATTACTCACTTCGAGCACTGCAGAGAGAGGGTCCATCCTCAACAATTACTTTTATCTTGTATATCATGTCACAGTGGGCAGATAAAAGGTACTCTTATCAGTGTGAATAGTCACTTTTTTTAAGTTTTAATGAGGATTTTTTTTCTACAACAACTGTAGTTTTCTGAGCTTCTGGCAGATCATTTTAATTGCAGTTTAATAAATTGGATCTCTGGAAGCTTTTTTACCAACTGGCAGATAATTTTACCTTGAATAAGCAATCGCACTTTATTTTGCATTACACTTACAAGCCGTACTTTGTATCAAATCAGACAAAAACTAGAAATTATATGTTCTTTATTAGTATTAGACTCTTTGTTTCTTCATTAGACCCTTATTAGACTTTCTTTGAGGGTAATTAGGGACACATTACAATAGAACTGCACTGTAAACAAAAGTACATTATTTTCCACCGTAAGACAATTATTAGACTTTATTATCGGGTAATTATCAGAGACATATTAAAACAGAACTGTGCTGCAAACTAAAGTGTATTATTTTCCACTGCAACACAATTATTAGACTTTCTTGGAGGGTAATTAAGGACACACTGCAGCTGAACTGTACTGTAACACTAAAGTGCATTTCCCACTGTTAAACCCTTATTATACTTCATTAGAGGGTAATTAGGGACACATTACAATAGAACTGTACTGTAAACAAGTGTATATTTCCACTGCAACACATTATTAGACTTTCTTGGAGGTAATTAAGGACACATTGCAGCTGAACTGTACTGTAAACTAAAGTACATTATTTCCCACTGTTAAACCCTTATTATACTTCATTAGAGGGTAATTAGCGGCAAAACGCAATAGAACTGTACTGTAAACTAAAGTGAAATCGCATATCTGCTACTTCCCCTTTTAAAAACAATATGTGAACCAGATCTATCACGTAAAGGCCAAAATGATGGTGGCAGAGAAATATTGTTTGACTGCGCAGTAGGCAGATAATGTGACTGTGATATGTGATTTCACTTTAGTTTACAGTACGGCTCTGTTGTAATTTTAAGGTCTAATAAAGGTGTAATAAAGGGTCTAATACTGTCTAATAATAAAGAATCTTTTTGTCTAATTTGATACAAAGCACAGCTTGTAATGTCTAATTAATGTACTGTTAGGTGTGTCTGATCAGAGTATTACTGTCTAATAAAGAACATATTATTTCTTTTTGTCCAATTTAATAAGAAGCAGCTTGTTACACTGAATTTGTGTACTGTAAAATAAAGTACAACTGAATAAGCTTCATAGCTCATTGCACCTGTTTTGACCATAAATGACCGAATGAGGATGCAGAAAGAGAGATGATTCATCAATCAGAGGGCCAATCGCTCATTCCTCTTTTAGGACATTACCTTGGCTTCCCTCAAGGACGTTTTCAAGAGCAGTGGTTCCTGAGCTTTCTCAGCCAAGGTCCAAAGAAGAAAAGCCTTGTCAAGATTTTGACATGACGGAGAACCTGTGCGCTCCCTCCGCCAAAATGAGTCTGCAGTGCTGCTTTCATGATTGTATCTAAAGTAGTGTCTAGTTCTCGTCAGACATCAGAGACCTTCTGAAGGAAAAGACATTATAATACCATATCCTTTGTCTGTCAGCTCATTATTTCTGTTGCTCTTAAACTCCAGTGTTTTCCTCCAATGCATCATAAAATCTTGGCTTCACTCAGTTTCAATTTCTCTTCCAAATGAAACCTAATATTTCTGAAAACTTTTATTCTGTGCTATTAAAAAGTTCCTTATCTTGCTTGAAAAAACTTGACAGAGAGATAGATTCAGGCTGATTTGTCTCCTGCACAGCTTGGCACCAATACATTTTTTCCAAATCTGTATTAAACACATGCAAAATAGTTACACATGAACATCATTTGTAGGAAATACATTTGTTCGCCCCAAAATCAAAACCACATATTCTTCCTTTTACCTGCAGTGCTATTTACAGATCTAAATTGTTTTGGTGAGAGCTGCAGAATTTTGGAGATATCAGCCATAGAGATGTTTGCCTTCTCTCAAATAAAACGGGACAAGATGGCACTGAGCTCGTGATGCTCGAAGCGGCAAAAAATCTATTTGAAAAATGCAACACCAGTGTCTCTTTCCAGAAATCATGACCTGCTTACTCAAGATAATCCACAGACCTTATGAGCAGTTCCATGTAGGAACTGCTTTCTTTCTACTAGAAAGAAAGAAATAAAGCAGTTCCATGCAGTTGAGTTTTTTAAAACATAATTTTTTGGTGCTTTGAGTGCCATCTCGTCCCATTACACTGGAGACATCTCTACTGCTGATATCTCCAAATACTGGCAACTCACACCAAAACAATTTAGACAAGTAAATAGCCCTACAGGTAATAGGAAAGATCGTATTTTTCATGCCGGGGTGAACTGTCCCTTTAATGATCAAATACCCTCCCTGTTATTCTGTTTGTTTGACAGAAAAAATGGGGAAGAAGATCAGCGGTTCATCCCCGCCTCCCTCAAGTGTGCATGTTGAAGAATCCTTGCAAGACACTGAACACCAAATTGTTACCAAAGGCATAGCCATCAGTGTGTGAAATGTGTGTGGATGAGTTTGTTTCTCACGAGCAGTGTATGAGTGTGTGTGTAAGTGGGTGAATGTGACACAATTTACCATTTGATTGTCCTCTCTCTGCGTGAAACCCGCCAGATAGTTACATTTCATGCCCAAGTTCAGCATCAGTCGGTCCAACTAATTAAACATGAAGTATAAATGTCTCAAGCACTTGCTGTTTTTCTTGATGACACCATAGACTTGAGTCTTGGCTGTCTTATTTCGAGCTTGGAGGAGGTTTGTTTCTGCAAAATCAAGAACGAGCTGTACACAGTTACAGCAACAACAAGCTGTGTTGCCAAAACCGCGTCTCTGCAGAGAATCTAAGGATGAAGAACGACCGATTTCCCACGGACTGCTGTGCATTTTCTTTTACATTTTTAAATGTGATTAAATGGCCTGGCTTTCATTCCCAATCATGACGCATTCTCTACTTGTGGGATGGGATTATATATTAATAGCAGAAATTAGAAACGGATTTCTGCGTCTAAGAAGGCAAAAATAAAGAGAATTGAATCTTGCTGGAGCTCTGCTTTGTTTCATCTTGTTTTTTCTGATTTTCTTTATATAGTATAGCCAGGCAAAAGAGAAAAACAAACAGTTCTCAGTGGGATTTTCCAGATGAAATCAGCGTCTCACATCAGTGTGCATCTTAATAGCTCACCCTGTCTTGGCAAAGTTGGTCCAGTAAGTCATGACTACAGCGCTCAGCATCACGTCGTTCTTGGAGAAGTTACAGTTGAACAGATCAGTGGGTCCCACCATGGGCACGCCGAACACGTAGGGCACCTACACACACCACACACCACACACACACACACACACTTTAGAATAGCTTACTGTTGAGGCCAACAGATTACATTTATTCTCTTGACAGTTACCGGAACCATAACTGAATCATGTCAGACTCCCAGTGAAGAGAGAAGCTGATTCATGTGTAACAGCAGTGAACCTAAACTCAGGTCACTAAATTCGTCTTCAGTTTGACAAGTCATTCCCAATCATCCGGACTGAAATCCACCCCCACAAATACCAACTGCAAATGTATATACACACACACACATTTAGTGTGCTGAGTGTGATACATTTACCTTTACATAAAATCAAGGATATACTACTTTCTTAGTAAATAACCCCAAAAAGAGATTACTGTGATAAACTAGAAGCATCATAGCAGTATATATACATGCAAAATAAGACAGTTTTAAAATAAGATCTGCAGAAAACAAAAAGAACATTTCAAATTCTTCATGCTGTGGAGGATCGCCCGATTCGACTTCTTCAGCGCTTTGAACTCAATATAAAACAGCACTTCAAGGATAATCTAAACCAAGAGCTCCTGACTTATTGTATCAATATCTCTAAGATCTTTGAAACATTAGTCACCCACATCTTTTGCCTCGATCTGTTTAAGACTTCAGTACCAAAGCTGATAGACCTTTTGTGAAAATTCATATCATATTCACTCCTCTCCCAGATATCTAATATCATTTCTTCTGCAACAAAAGTGTTTCTGTTTTCATCGGCTGATCATTTTCGTCATAGTTTTTGTCAACAACCTTTTTTCACAGATGAAAACAAGGTAACTAAATAAAAACTAATTTATAATCACAAAACTATGACAAAATCTACTCGCACTTTTGTCAAGTAACATTAACAAGACAAAGATGTTCCATTCAAGGGTCATGTTTAAAAAAATAAAAGGTTTTAATAGAGCTGTCCCAAAAACATTTTTTCCTTCCTGAAAATGCATTAATTCCTTAATTAAATGCATTAATGCATTAATAATTGTGAACACACTTAAATCTTTATGTTCTTCAAGCTAAAGCGTTCACTAAACTTGAAACACAATACAAGCTAAAAGAAACCACTGCTGTCCTGAATGACCCAGAGTTCCTAAAAAATAAAAGATTGATTGATACGTCAAAGATAATAACCATAAAACTGTCCTACAATTGAAACAATTATGCAACAAAAAGAAGAATGCACTTTTTAAAGAAATGTAGTCTGCTTAACGTTAGATATCTGTCAGGAGAAAGGAGCAGAAATATAGTTTGCTTCATGTTAATGTTAATAACAGGTCAATATATGTTTCCTCCAGGAGTATATAATGAGTTTGGAAATTCTAGAGAGATGTTAAAATAATTCATTACACTTTAACTAAATCTGTTAGATTTTAGCTGACTAAATATACTTTAGATTTAGTCAGCTAAAATCTGATGATGTTTGGTCAAATAAAACTAGACTAAAATTAAAACACTTCAGATGACTAAATTATGACTCAAACTAAGCAGCATTTTTATTAAAAAAATCTTTTACTAAAACAAAATCTAAACGTGCTATGAAAATAAAGTGCGTACAAACACTTCTTTTCCTACAGCTGTCACCAGTTTTATCTTGGTGAAACAATGCATCATTGTGACATCATCTCACCTCATCACCGTGGGCGGAGTCAGCCCAGGGCGGCGTGGCGTCACTCTGGCAGTGGTGGTAAAAGGAGTAGAAGTAGGTGGGGGATCCATACTGAGCGTGGAGGTCAGCTGTGGCGATCGCTGGCGCCACCCATTGGTGGTCTGTGAACAGCGCCACCAGAGTCTTCCGCCGGGTTTCTGCGTTGTCACGGTCGGCCCAGTCCGTGTACATGAACCTTTAATGTATCCCTTTAAAATTAGCCAGTTACTCATCCCAAAAACTTCAATTCTCCTGAATTCTTCAGTGGGATATTTACTGACGTATTTTGTGTTGTAGAACAAATGTGAAGATGTATTGAGCCTGTGTTAACCACAGACCTTATTTCAGACATCTAACCAAAAACCCATTCAAAAAAACCCACTGATTTTGAGACAAAGGGACCAGAAGTGCTAATATGCTAAATCATTTCCAGGTTTTAAGACTCATTCCTGCAGCACTCTATAGTTTGTTAGTCTTTTTGGGAAATATGCTAATTTGCTTTCTTGCCAAGAGTTACACCAGAAGACTGACACCACGCTAATGTCTGTACACTAAATCTAAAAATACCACCAGCAGAGGGTTAGCTTAACTTAGAGTAAATACAGCAAACAGCGGGATACAACAAGCCTAGTTATTAAAATTCACCCACCAGCATCATTAAAACTCACTAATTAATTAATCAATCATCACATTTTACAGGAAGTAATGTGCTCTGCTTCTTGGCGAGCCTCTGCTGCCGGCTGCCTGGCAATTTCACCATGAAGATTTGAGGATGTAACTACTTTTGCCCAAGAAATAGTCCAGCACGTAACCACAAAGCCTCAAACTGTCATTATATTTTATTGTTCAATTTTACATTTTTTTTTGTTTGGACCAATTAAAGAAATGACTTAACATTAATTAGTCATTTTAGAGGTGTTGGAATTTGTTACCTTCGGAGAAAGCCAGGCTAGCTGTTGCTCTCCATTTCCAGTCTTAAGCCAAGCTAAGCTAAACATCTTCTGACTGTAGCTACATGCAGTCAGTGTGTAAGACTTGGCATCTGGCGGTGAGCTTGCAGATTGCAAAGACCTGGTCTCAGTCTCCCCCAAGTATGCAGGAGAAACTACAGTGGCTGCAAAACTTGTTTGGTCGTTCTAAGGTAACAAAAACACTATTCTCATTTTCAGGTGATTATACGCTAATGAAAATATTCTACATACGAATTAGGGACATTAATGATTAATTATTAATCAATTCTGATTAGAATTAAAAATATATATAAATAAATCATTGTAATTGATAGTCTAGAATGGCAATATTTGCTCCTCATTTGACAGAACACAAACTTAAAAAGAGAAAAAAATGTGTGTTTTGTAGCTCATTAATTGTTAATGAATAATCAGTTGCCAGTGTTTTTGTCAGTTAAGGAAAATGCACAAAATTCGCAGCCCTATTATGAATAATATATTCAATTTCTGCCAATAGCCAATAACACAGAGACATGAGAGTGGTATGAATGTTCTTATCTAATCCTCAGCAACAAAACGAATAAGTAAATTTCCCAAAATGTCAAACAACTCCTTAAATACATTCAGACATTTACAGGGTCACTCACCTTATGCTCTCTCTCAGTGTGTCTCGGCCCTCTGGGTATCCATACAAACTGTCCACAAAGTCTGACACAGCAAAGTCGAAGTCTTCAGCCGTGACACCGTCCTCTGAGTCCACAATGCCCTCCACAAACTTCACGCCCTCGCCCTGATTAACCCCCAGCATCACGTCGTAGTTCAGAAACTCTCCCTGCTCCATCAGAATCTGGGGGTCATCTGGTATAACATCACCATCAATCACCGGGGCAAAAGCCGTGTGATATTTGGCCGGCGTTACGTTCTGCTCCACGAGTTCGCGGTAACTCCGGCCCTGGAGGCAGGCGACCAGTTGGGTGCTGTCGTCGATGCCGCAGCCCACCCTCTCACCGAGCTGCCGGGCGTACTTGCTGGGCTGGTAGTTAACAGCCCAACTGGCTAAAGCACTCCCACTCTGGATGATGGCTCTGTGGAACAGGTCTGAGACACACATGAACACACACACACGCATCAGTACCAATATGCATGTATAAAGTATGCAAACTGAGGCACACATGCGCCCACGCAGGCATGCATTAATGTACAAACATATGGTTGCACACTTGGAGGGTTACACAACACATTTGCACACATAAACAGATGCAGATCAAGAATTCCCAGCGCAAGAATACAGTGAACTCATGGACATGCATTATTCAACAGGATGACAGGTTCAAGTAGAGCACCAGGTTTAAGTAGCTAAGGGTTAAAAAATTTTAAATAATACAGCTCTGAGCTATATGAGTCACTGGCAGGCTGTATTATTCAGGAGGCTCATTCAGGCGTTTATACCAGTAAATGAAAAGTCCACCGGAGACCTTGAAAACTTTCATCACGCTAAATGTTAAAGTTTTAACAGTATCCACCAACTTACTAACAGAGATTTTAAAATATATATATCGTATTGGTACAAATTCGAATACTTGCTCATTAAATGTATTTAGATAAAATACTAAATACTGATATGGAAAATGTACAATAAAGAGTCATTTACAAACAAAAATGATTTTATGACATTTTAGGTAGCCTCAGCATGGGTCTGACCTCAACCCCCCTGCACTGAAAAGATGAGCGCTGCTAATTTCCCACATCATAGATGTGAAGTAGCCACTCAGGAAGTCTTGGGAGGTTGGAGGAGGCTGCAAATTCAGGGGTGAATGCTGAGTGATTTCAGCCTGTCCTCACCAGAAAAATGGTCATATAGGTCCTTTGTGCAAGCAGCTTATTTACATTTTCTGTCAGGCAGCTCCCCTTTATTTGTCTGTAGTAATTATGAGGGGAGGGTCAAACACAGGAATTTCACCCAGGAGACCGGGGTCTGTGTCCCATGTGAAAACAAAAGGCTTATTTGTATTTTGTAAGGGACCTTACAAATGAAACATAACACACTAATAAAGTTTTTACACCAAAATTAGAGTTTTTAAATGTAGATAAACTCACTAAAAACAAGTGATTCACTCTTTTTCCATCGCCAGTAGACAGGTTTCCTTTCCATTTTTGTTTCTGATGTGAAGTGGACTTTCAATTAATGTACCACCAAGCTCTGCTAACCAGCCATCAGAGGTGTCAATCTGCCTTCACTCTCTGTGTATTTTAAATCTGCCCACATCTGTGCTGCTTGAAGTTACCCTGAATAAAACACACGGCAGGGTTTTTGTCCACGCAGATACTTCCTTACCCTCAGAGTAATGAGACAATGTGAGCAGACTGACGCAGGAGGCTCCAGCCCCGGATCCAAACACGGTGACCCTGTTCGGGTCTCCTCCGAAGGCTGCGATGTTCTCCTTCACCCAGCGCAGAGCCTGGATCTGATCCAGCAGGCCGTAGTTCCCTTTTGCTGCCTGGTCACCGGTACTGAGAAATCCTACAGGCAGTCAGAAAGAGAAATGGTAGAACTTAATACAATGCTCTGAGGAGAACTGAGCAAACAATGTAAAAATAATGAGTCGATCGAAAGGAGGTTTTCCTGCTGACTTTTTGAAAATGGAACCTCCTCATCTTACAATGTACAAACACACAGGAGCACACAGGGAGGTGATTGGTTGGACATGCCCACATCATGGCATCCCTGCTGTTAAGATTAATTAAGGATGCGTCTTGTTTATTATACATTAAAGAGAGAACTAATGAAAAATGATCTTGCTCTCCTACAAAACCTCGAAAATGGGATCAAGTCAACGAGGTACATCCATATTCATGTAAGTGAAAATCAACTTACACCCACCCACACACACACACTCACACACACACACACACGGACACATGCAGTTACAAACACATCCCTTATTCCCTTTACTGCTGACGTTGTTAAGTAAACACAAAGGATCCTAATGGCTCACTCCACTACAGTATATCTCATTACTGCAGAAGCTAATTTCTATGAACCTCAAGCCAGCCCTGAACATATAAGAGTATAATGAGCAAGAAAGGCGGCGTTGTTAAAATAATACATTTCATCACTTGCACAGAAATTTCTCTTGCGCAAAATGGACTTTATATAAGGAAATTATATTAATAACAGTTTCAGTTTCACTTCATATACTGTGCTTCCATGGTAAGACTTGGGTGACTGCCTCAATGTATTTAATACTTCACATTTCCATAAATACATGCCCCAATTCTAGCAGCTTACAGTAAGATTAGCAAGAAATATGCACGTATGGGCTCACCTCGCGCATCCAATTTATGATGACAATGATGATGAAGAGGAGGAAGGAGACGAAGAAGAAGACACTTCTACCCGACATGATGGATGATGATGGTGGCAGAGGTGATGATGATGGTGATGGTGATGGTGATGACCGTGTTCGAGGTGGTGTAAACACACAATGGAGATGAAGACAAAAAAGAAGCATGTGGGTTTGGCTTCGTTTAGCTCGATGTGGTGGTGATTACAGCTGCAGCAACTAGTTTCATCCCCCAAGGTCAGAATTAAATAGTCGTGCCGCCCACCAAGCAGATGCAGATTTATGCCGTCTTATAAAATCAATACCTAATGAAAGCCCTGAAAGCCTTGAAAGCGTCTTTAAAAAAAAAAAAAAAACGAAATCAATACTTTTTTAGTTGAATGTTTTAACCTTATAACATGCGTTCTACTCTACTCCAGACTATTTTCAAAAATATTCTCTGTTTAATTAAAGGAGAACCCAAAAGTGGCCTTTCCTCTGGAAGAAAAGCATCTCTTATACACTGCAAACATGTTTTTGTGTACACAGAGCTACAAAATGTTCTTGAACTGCATAAAAACGAGAGAAAACAAAGTAAGTGCACTAAATAGATTTATAGAGAAAGAGCTGCCAAATGCCATAAGAATTTATCCTTTTGCTTACTTTTGCTCTCTTATTTTGACTGGCAGATCAATACTGTATACATAAACAGTAACGGTAACAAGTTACACAAACATTTGAGCAGTGATCAGGGAGCAAATAAGGACAGAATGATGAACTAACTGCTAGTGAACCATTAGTTAATGAGTAACTAATCAAATTTTACAGAGTTGCTAATGATTAGTTAATGATGAAACAGGTTCATAAGGTGATGAGGGACTACTCAAGTACAAGTACTGTTGCATTGCTAAAATATTACTCAATTACAAGTAAAAATACTGGTGTTAGAAATATACTTAAGTAAAAGTACAAAGTATTTGTCTCAAAAACTACTCAGAGTATTAGTTACTCTTAAGCGTTGATGTCACCGTCACCTCTCCAAACTAGATTTGCAAATTTTGTGCGTTTTCCTGAACCAATAGTTGAAAACGCTGATAACTTATTAATCATTAATAATTTAGAAGATACAAAACACATCTTTCTCCTTATTTTCATTTTTTCTTTTGTCTTTTTTTCATTTTAAGTCAAGTTTAAGTTCAACAAATGGCTCCACTAGACAAAACAATGTCAAATGAGATGCTGTTACTGCCATGACTATTGATTAAATATCAATCAATACATTCCTAATTGGTTAAATTCTTAAAGGCAATTAACTCAGTAAATACTATATATTATATATATTATATATCACTCTTTACTTTAGGGGACAAAAAACGGTAAGTAATTATAAGGTAATCAGGACTACTCACTAACTAAGTATTATGTATCACTTTTCTTTAGGGGACACAAAAAGCATAAATAATCATAAGCTAATGAGGGACGACTTAGTAACGCATCACTTTATGTTAGGGGACCCAAGAAGAGTAAGTAATGTTTAAGTAATTAGTAATTAAGAAGTTACCAGTTACCAGTTTTGTGCCATTCACCAGCAGGTTCAGAGTTAATCAGGCACCATTTATTATGAAAGTGGTCACTATGATCAATTCATGAACTAATCATTCCCTAATGATTAATCATTAATATAGGATTTGCCAGTCTGTTTTTGAGCAAATCATCATTGGAAATTATAAGGGAAGCACTTATTAATGATTCATCAATTAGAAAGTGGCTCCTTACTCATTTTCTTTAATTGTTACCTGCTCAAAAATTGAGGGTGAACTAGCAGTTAGTTTCTCATTCGTTCCCCACATGCTCAAAGTGTTACCACATATAATATATGCATCTATATCCATGTACAAAAGCCTTACTCAAATACATTTATTTCTTTTAGCTTTTTTTTAAAAAAAATCTTTCATCTTTTTTCAAGCCTACATAATCAAGTAGATTAAAGTGATGGCAGTGATGGCATGTAGGCTAAATCATTTTTTTTTTACACTGCTGAATAGGCCAAATCAGATAACTAATTATGAAACATACTGTATGTTTTATTAACCTGCTGGCACATTTTAATTAATTTCCACACATGAATTATTAAATAGTGGGCAACTCCTAATGAGAGCGACGGCATGATTTAACCCAGCCAGTGGAATGATATGCAGCTCAAGCATCTGACTTAATTACATATGAAGGTATGCTGTGTTCAAGTTACTCAGTACTCATGGCCTGTGCCTTTAAAGTGCTCTTTTAACCCTCCTGTTGCCCTGCTCTGTCATTGTGATATTTATAATTATGGCCACTAAATGCCGAGATTCTAAGATATTCTATTTATTCAGGCTGTGAGCTTTGCATAGCTGTCTAAAATTAGAAAAAAAAAAACCACAGGGAATCAGATTTTCCCTGTTCAGAGAGCAATGAGTCAGAGAGTCATGGAGGTAAAAAGGATCAGATTTGAGTCAATGCTAGTAGTGGAAAAAATTGGCTTCAGGGGGTTTATTTCCACTAGGGACACCCATACTGAACATGTTTTCACTCAAAAAAAAAAAAATAAAAACAAAAAGGCACTCTGTAAAAACAGCTCACAAATGGTTGTCACATTTTGTAGCTCAATGAAGGATTTAACAATCCATATGGTGAATATAATTTAATGTGGGGAAACGCTATGCAAATGTTAATCTTAAAAGGAATGGCATTTACAAAGTGTACATAACATCGCTGCTTGAAAAGCATAGTTCAGATTATTTGATATGGGGGTTGTTTGAGATATTTATCTATAGTCAGTGTTTTATCTACAGTAGATGCTGGTCAACAAAGCCCCCAGTGAGGAGAAACGAAGAGGAGGACCAACATGGAAGCAAAACAATGAACTGCTGTGGACAGGGTCAGCCATAAAGGGCATTTCAGCCACTTACAAAAGGTCCACCTAGAAAAATCGATATCAGTTTAAGTGTACGCTATATTTAGAATATTTTCCCAGCTTTACTTTGCCGTTAGACAGCCTTTCCTGATGGGAAACCACAGTTATATAAGCCAAATATGGCTGTCTCCAAACCAACCAAACTCCATCAGGCAGATCATTAATTTTACCTCGATGAACGCTGAAGGCACCGGTCTTTCGCTGCCTCAATCTGTTAGTTTGTTTGAGTTATTGTGCGACTTCAGTGAAGCCAAACCATCCTTTTAAAACAGCAAGGTTTCATGATAACACAAACTAACTAACAGATCGAGGCAGCAGAGGACCAGCAGCTCCCATGTTCTGCAAGGTAAAATTACTGATCTCACCTGTGGAGTTTGGTTTATTTTGGAGAGAGCGACATTCGGCTTGTATAACAGCACAGTCCTGTCAGAAAAGACGGTCTGGCGGCAAAGTAAAGTGATGAAAATATTCTAAATATAAAGTACACTTAAACTGATTTTTCTTTTTTTGAGGTGGCTAAAATACTTTTTGTTGCTGACCCTGTCCACAGTAGTACATTTTTAGCTTAGCTTAGTCCTCTCTGCTTCTCCAAACTGAGGCCGTGTCGACCACCATCTACTTAGCTAATGCACTGACTATCCCACTTCAAATAATCCATACTATCTCTTTAAATTTTATAGCTCTGGCACTAGTAAATGCACATCACACAATAAAAATCTGACAATCCATAGCAACAGAAAACTAAAGCTGAAAGAACAACACTGAGTGAGATTTTCACTCTTTTGTTCAGACAGTGATTGTTCACTGTTATAGTCTAAACTTGCATCTCATCCCACACCACCTTCTCTTTTCTTCTTCAGTTTTTACGTAACCAAATGGATCCAACTATTCTTTTTCACCATCTTCTTTATCCATTTATTGCCCTTTAGTCTAGCCCCCCAATGTAAAGCAAATTACTATACAGTAGGTGTGTGATACTGCAGTGATATTATCAGAACACCCAGAGCACCTTGGCAGTAATTGCACTGCTTTTGCTCTAGCTGAAAGGGTGGAGAAGCACAAAAACAGCCATTTTAAAACATGGATTGCTCCATTACAGATTACAGTCCTACGTACGTCTAACAGGCATCCAAGACGTGCATCTAACAGTATATTCATAGGCTTCTGTATTGCAGAATAACTCAATGGGATGAAAAGTGACTGGAATATTGAATCCAGGTTGAGGACACGGGGGGTTTATTTCGGAACACAGCTACACCCATATTACCATAAAGTACCGAAGTGTTGTGCAAATTACATACGATAGAGAAGATATATTATTTTACCCAGCACTCCGAGGCGATAGTTGAGGGTGATGACAATGACGTTGCCGTAGCTTGCCAGCACGCTGCCATCCATCATGTTACCCGTGCCTTCTGTGTACGAGCCCCCATGGACGTAGACCATCACCGGCCGCTGACCCCCCTCCTCATGGATGTCTGGGAAAGAGAACAAAAAACATAGATTAAATTAGATTAGATAGATAGATAGATAGATAGATAGATAGAGCACCTGATGGTCTATCTTTTTGGTGCATGAGTTTCTGCACAGATCCACCCACCTTCCTTCTGCCTCTGTGTGTGTGTGTGTGTGTTGTGTGTTGACGTGTGACTGCCCACCTGTCCATTTGTATGTATCTCAGCCTTCAATCACTCCGAGGGTTTATACATACAAAGCCAGAATAAAAAGTCTGTTGCTCCCTTTGCTTTCCTATGCATCATATCTCCCTGCCTTCATTTCTCGGTGGGTGGATATAAATTGAGGCTGTGGGAGTGTTCACGCTTGCCAGCTGCGTGTGTATTTGTGTGTGTAGGGTCACATGCATGTGTATGAACCAATATGTATGCATGAGCGAGTCTGTGTCCTTCCCACTTTCCTCCACAAGTAAAGGCGTAAACCCCTTGGCGACTGACGCAGGTGTCTGCATATTAAGTGTTAGTTCGACCAGCGGCGTGCACAAGGGGGGGACTAGTTGGGGTGGGGGTGGGGGGGTCCACTTCAGCAAAAAAAAACTTATTTGTTTATTTACCAAGGGTATGTCTGTGCCCTGACAGGACACTTCCATGTTTTAATCATTTGTCACAGTCAGAATGCCCTCGAAATCATCTTGTGGTCACCTCTATTTAGGGCCCAACTGATACTGGATTTTGATACCGATATTTAAGAGTAAAAATATACACATTTTGATATATATCAACACAAGGTTTTTGCAGTGATCAGTCAAGAGTGGTTAACACTTGTGACAAAGATATGTAATGTAGGTACGATATTTTACAGTTTAATAATAAACGTAATTGTCCAAAATTATATTAAAGCACTGAAACAGTAAACTTTCACCTGTAGGACTTGTTCCTAAATGCATCAGGATATAAAATATCAACGTTTTGGGTTGATGAAACGTCCCAAGCACAGCAAAACAACAAGATAAAATAAGGAATTACAGGCAGAGTGCAGAGTCTGTGCATATACAGCCACCAGCACACACTTCTAGTGGGTCATGAGTTATGATTGGGATTATGTAAAATTAGTCTTTACATTGTTTTCTTAAGGAAAATGTTGCAGATTATACCTTTAAATAATTATTAATAACTATACATAAAAAACACACAAATAGAGCTAAATATATGTTTAGTCTAAATGAAGGAAAAAGGATCAAATATAAAATGCTACCTATAAAGTTAACAAATAAAAACTGCATTTGCATTATGATCTCTTTAAAAAGAAGTTTTCGTATTGGTGCATATCGGAGAACATGTATCAATACCGTTATAGACCGATATATATCTGTGAAAGGCCAATACTGAGCTGATAATATAGGTCAACCAATATATCTGTCGGGTTCTACATGTAAGTGTCTCTCTGGTTAACCAGTGCCACTAACATTTAAGTTACTGTGTAACATCCTGGTCACAGGTAACATCTACAAAAACCAGGCTTCTCATGATGATATACAAAGAGCAATTAAAATTTTAGGCAGGAAGCCAATAATATCACATAATTTCCATGTTGTTGAGAAATTAAATATGTTGAGTTTTGATCATTTTATTACATTTTCTGATCTTAATTTATCTACAGATGCCTCCATAATCAGGTTCTTCAGGTGCTCAGTGACCTTGTGACTCTACTCAGAGCTTCAGGCTCAAGGTGCCTTAAGGTAAATCCTTATTTGGACAAATATTCTTTGCCCACAGAAGTGAAACTGGATCCTGATTTAGATTATTTTAAACTCAAACTGAAACCGTCTCTATAGAGGGATCAGTCATGGAGTCATGAATAATCTAGTGGTTCTTGTTTTATGGTGTAATAGTTTGTCTTGTATTGTTCTCTCTGTATTTTCTTCTTGAGTCCTGAGTTTTCTGTTCTTAATGTGCATATTCATTGTTGAGTGTGTATTTTGTGCTGTCTCTTGTGTATTTGTCATTGAGTTTGATGTATTTTAAAAGCCCAGCTTGGGACAGGCATTGCAAATTAGGTTAGGCTATAGATGCTGTGGTCTGTGGCATTGGTTAAATGCTACAAACTTGTCCCTATACAAATAAATTGGAGGTGTGACAATTCCAATATTAAATCTACAAAATCGATCAAAATTAGCTTGGAATCTCAATAATTTAAATCAAGGGCAGAATCGACAATTCTCCCAGTATCTTTAGCTGTGACAAGCAGCTCTATAGGTTGTTCCTCCGGTCAATCGGTCCACAAAAATTCCCCACCTTTTGGTGGCCCCAGTTTTCGCTGAAGGAGGCTGATAATGTGGCACATGTAGGTGCGTGTTTGTGTTCATGCCAACTGATGAAAAGTGGGCATGGCAGTGGGCGTGGCCTGTAACAAAAAGGTGCATAACTTCTAAATGGATTCATGCGCTATGGCCAGGCATATGAACTGTTTGTCGAAGACTTTTGTGAGAGGTATTATTGGACTCAGCAGAGTTCATTTTTCACTGAGGAGGATTTGCTTCACCCGCTTATAACCACGTCCCCTTTCATAACTCATTAACAGTTTTATCATAGACACTTATGGGAGGCATGACTGGACTCAGCAGAGTTTCTTTTTCCATTCACATGACTTAATCCCATTTGTTATTCTTCAGTCACAGCAGTCAAGGGTTATGCGTGCATGTGAACGCATGCACACGTGGATGCAGGCACATACAAACATCACAATAGTTGGGTGCAGCTATTAGAAATTTACACTTGTTTTTCTCTCCACCAAATCCTACTTGTGGCATCTGCTGCGTGCCTAAAACACTTCAAACTTTTTGGACAAAGATGACTATCTTTTTGAAGAAAAATTTTAAATGACAGTTGTTAGAGCATAAAACCAATGATCTGTTGATCTACAAATCAAGACTGGATAGTCTAACAATGGCAAAGCTGTCAGTACAAAAAAAGATTTTTAAATAAAAAAAAAAACAAATTGAACAGAGTCAAATTAAATTATGGATTTGGAGAATCATGACGCCCCTAAAATAAACATTAAATAAATAAATAAATAAGCATGTAAATCTTATTCTAACCCTGCACAGAGAGAGTCTGTGCACACTTCAGGTTCACTCACCTTCCTCAGTGGGCACGTAAATATTGAGGTAGAGACAATCTTCACTCTGATGAGTGAGGTACGTCGCCGCTATATCCAGGTTGGCCGTGAGCCAGGATGGCATCATATCTCCCAGCATGCTCCTCTCATCCAGCGACTGCGGGCACACGGGAGCAAACTGTGTCACATTTCGTATTCCTGGCCAGGGTAAAGGGGGCTCGGGCGGCTGGAAGCGCCGGTCCCCTGTGGGAGGCCTCGCGTACGGTACACCCAGGTACTGGATGACAGGCCCCAGGAGGTCGGAGGGCAGCGGCGTCAGGATGCCACGGATGCGGCCCTGCACCGTGGAGATGACGGGCACAGTCTGCTGCGCCGATGAGGAGTCCAGGTAGAGAGAAAGGGAGAGGCAGAGGGAGAGGAGGAGGGACGGAAACCCGGAAGGGAGAGGAGATGAGGGAGAAGGAGTTCTCTTGGTCCTCAGCTCGGACATGGTAGTGTGTGTTCAGGGGGTCGCTGGGAGGCGAGGGATGGGAGGGGGAGGTGGAGGAAGGGACTGGGGGAGGGTTACGGCTGTGTTGACCCTTCAGAGGTATCCAACACTCACACACAGCTGCTGCTCAGCTTGGCCCATAGCACACACACAACACACAGTCCTGGCTCTCGCAAACAACCTTCTCCTCTCGTGTGTGTGTGTGTGTGTGTGTGTGTGTTTGGTCCTGTGTGTGAGTCAGTGCCTCTGAGTGTGTGGTGACTCAGTCCGAGAGTCCCTTGAATACGTGTCTGTCTGTGTGTGTATGTATGTGTGGAAGTGTTTAAGCGAGTGTGTATGTCCTGGACTGGCGATTTGAGCATGTGTGCGTGCATGTGTGTGTGTGTGTGTGTGTGTGTGTGTGTGTGTGTGTATGTGTGTGTATGTGTGAGTCTCTCCTTATGTAAACAGTAGCATCACTGTTCCTCTGTCACTCTCTCCTTCCGGTCACCCCCATAACAAGCCCAAAGTGCCTCCTGGAAAAGAGAAAGACAGAGGCAGGCAGAGAAATGGAAAGAGGAGAGGCGGAGATGGATTTAATTAGTCTTCATTAGAATAATCACAGTGTAAAATAAATAAAATGTCCACACACACGCACTCAAACACACACGCACAACAGGCTTACACATCACATCAGAAGAATAGGCTGTGCCACCTCGCTGCTGTTCACGTTAAAAATAGATACGAGAGCGATAGATAGGGCAAACGAGATGTTGTCCGCTCAGCTTAACTCGGTGTCAGGGCTGCTGTGTCGCACAGGAACGGCTTGTGTGTGTGTGTGTGTGTGTGTGTGTGTGTGTGTGTGTGTGTGTGTGTGTGTGTATCCGGTATGAACTGCAGACATATGTCACATCCTCACTACACACTGTTTCACAGATCACAGGACCCGGTTAAGGAAAGGGGGGTGGAGAGTCACGTCATACGCTTAATTAAGCCCTGAACACACCGTGGGGCTCCTGACCTGCATGTAGCATAAGGTAGGAAGCCTGTGACACACACACACACACACACACACACTAGGGCTGAACCTAACATTTCTTTTCATTGTCGATTAATCCGGCGATTATATTCTTAATGAATCAATTAGTTGTTTGGTCCATAATATATCAGAAAATGATGGAAAACGTCAATCGATGTTTCCCAAAGCCCAAGGTGACATCCTCAAATGTCTCACTGTCTTACTTACTTAATATTTTACTTGCCCCTGTACAATTGTTTTATTTATTGACATTTATCAGATAACAGCAAAGACTAGAGTTAATTGTCATGTTTAATTTGGGGCTGCAATGTCCACTAAATGTCAGAAAATATTGAAAAATGTCCATCCTTGTTTTTCAAAATCCAAGGTGGAGTCATTAAATGTCTCTTTTGTCAGACCAGAACTCAAAGATATTCAGTTTAATGCTATTTGACTCAATGTTTCCAAAAGCCCAAGATGATGTCCTCAAAAGTCTCATTTTGTCCACAACCCAAGGATAGTCCATTTATTGTTACAGACAGTAAAGACATTTAAGATGCTGGAATCAGGGAATTTTGCCTTTTTTAATAAAAAATGACTCAAATCAATTAATCGGTTATCAAAATAGTTTGCGATTAACTTAATAATCAATTTTGATTAGTCAATTAGTAGATGCATGAAAAATGTCAATCCATGTTTCCCAAATCCCAAGGTGACGTCCGCAAATGTCTTGTTTTGTCCACAACCCAAAGATAGTTTACTGTCATAAAGGGTTAAACAAATAATAAAAGATATCCTCTTTAAAGAAAGACATTTTTTAATTTAAAAAAAAGACTCAAAATGATTAATCAGTATCAAAGTACTTGGTGATTAATTTATTGTTCAATTCCTAATTGATCAATTAAATAGTTGTTTGGTCTTTAAAATGTCTGAAAATGTTAAAAGTCTTGATCAGTGTTCCCCAAAGTCCAAGATGACATCCTCAAATGTCTTGTTTTGTCCACAACGACAAAAAAGGGTGAATTCCTGCACACAATTATCGCCTCTGCATTGATTTATTAAAAAAAACGGCAGACTCAGTCCTCTCTTGAGACTTTGTGCTTAAATACAGCCCATGATTGTATGATAGTCCACAGTTGTGTTGGAGGTGTGTCTGTAGTCACATGTAACACTCTAATTTAAGATCCTCAACTAGTCAAGATATTGAGCATTCACAAACCTCTAATAACACTAAGTAGAAAAAACGGTGATTAATTTATTATTGATTCATAATTGATTAGTCAATTCGTTGACATTTTATAGACTAAACAGGCCCATAAAATGTCAAAAAAAAAATATGGTGAAAAATGTGGATCAGTGTTTCCCAAAGCTTGAGGTGATGTCCTCATATGTCTTGTTTTGTCCACAACCCAAAGATATTCAGTGATAGAGGACAAAAGAAACCAGAAAATAGTAACATTTAAGTCGCTGGAATGAGAGAATTAATCCATAATCAAAATGTTTGGCAATTCATTTAATTTAATGACTGATTCATCGATTAATAGTTGCGGCTCTAGTTTACTGTCATAGAGGAGTAAAGAAACCAGAAAATATTCACATCTGAGAAGCTGAAATCAGAGAACTTTGACTTGTTTTTCTTAAGCCGATTAATCGATCATCGTAGTTGGTGATTAATTTAATAAGCGATTCATAATCGATTAATTGTTGCAGCTCTAACACACACACACTTTGTTGCATGCACACTTTCTTTATGCTTCCCAATAACTGACACACACACACACACACACACACACAGGTCTCTCTCTCCTCTAAAGATGCCCACCACACACATTTCTTGATCTCTACGTGCTCACACACACTCTTTCTCTCTCTCTCTCTCTCTCTCTCTCCACACACACACACCACCACACACACACACACAGCTGCTCCCCAGCCGACACTGCTATCTCTCTCTGAGGGGCCTCAGGGCAGAATATTAACACATACACACACATACACATCCTCACACACACACACGGCGCGCGTGCACCGAGGGAGCAACATCAATTTCCGCACACGCACGCGCACGTCCACTCCACACTATGAGCAGCAGCAGCGGTGAAGATATGAGAGTGTAAAAATGATCAGTACTATCGCTCCTCCCCATGTTAGACTGTATTGGTGTCGGCTGTCCAAGGTGCTAGTTAACATTCCAGTGGTGATCACACACACGCTGATGAATAACGCTCCATTTATCAAGGCAAACCCGCCGCCTGCCTGCCACCCTCCCCTTCTGTATTTTTACACAGAAAGAACAGACAAAAAAAAAAGCTGGGCTGCATTCATATTAAAAAAAACACCAAAGAGGAAGAAGAGAAGAAAACAAAAAAAATAAATAAAAGCAAATGTGGTGGTGAGGGGGGGGGAAATAACCTCGCTTGTGAGGGTGTTTAAATCTCTATCGCCAATGAAGCTGACTACGGCAAAACACACACGCACACACACTCAAATGCAAAAGCCTCAACCTGCATCCTCGCTGCAGTAAGGAAAAAAAAAAAAATCACCAAATGACAAAATGTAGGATGTACCGTTACCCAGCCGGGGTGAGAGGTGTGAAATCCCGCGGACCATGTTCCCGTTCGCGTCCACCGCAATATTCGCCTCGTGTTTTCGCTGCTGCAGCTTATCCGACGTGCCCGGGATGGGATATTGGGAGATATTCCTCTGCTGCTGCTGCCGCTGCTGCTGCTGCTGCTGGTTGGTGGTGGCGATGGCACGTCTCCTGGGTGAGAATAACCCCCCCCCAAAAAAAGAAAGAAAGAAAGAAGAAGAAGAAGACAAAAACAACCCTCAAGCTTTCAGCCCGAGAAAAAAGGTGGAAACCAAAAAGGAAAAAAAAAGACGTTTTGGATGTAGTAGAAATTTTTTCTCCAAGGAAGCGCAAGGCCCAGGACGTTCAAATGATCAATCTCCCTCTCTCTCCCCTCTGTTCCTTTCTTTCTCCTCCCTCCCCCATCTCTTTCTCTCTCTCTCTCTCTCGCTCTCTCTCTTCCTCTCTCTCTCTCTCTCGCAGCTTCTCTCTCCCTCTCTCCCTGTGTCTCTTTCTCTCCCTAGATGCGATTGGACAGTGTGGCAGGCAGCCGCTACTGATCCAATGATACGCACCTAGCTCCGTGAGGAAGCACAGACTGGAGAGAAGAACAGGGGAGAATGGAGAAGGGGAGAAGAGAAGAGAGGAGAGGAGAGGAGCGACCTGTGCAGGGAAACTCACACCTTCACACACACGCGCGCACACACACAGAAGTGCATACACAAAGCACAGTGGTGCATAAACACATATGGCTCCACACATGTACACACCTGTAGAAGGTCCCATTACATGTGAAAAAAAAAACATATGCACACATGGTGCACTTGGAGGGTGCCTGGTGCCTGCATGTTCTACACCATAAATGTGCCAGCTTGGATGCACCCATGGTAGATAAAACATGATAAAGTGCCCTCTATGGTGCCCTTCCATTAGGCAAAACTTCATCTTTAGGGTGTCCTCCCACTGGGCAAAATATGGTGAAGCGCCCTTTAAAGTGCCCTTCCAGTGGACAAAACGTAGTGAAGTGCCCCCCTGGGTGCTCTTGCCCTGGGTAAAATGTGGTAACGTACCCTCTAGGGTGCCTTTCCAGTGGGCAAAATGTGGTAAGGTGCCCTTCCATTGTAGGGTGTTGTTCAATAGGGCAAAATGTGGTGCTCTCTGGGGTGTCCTTTACGTGGACAAAACATGGTGAAGACCCCTCTAGGGTGCTCTTCCACTGGACAACACATTGAAATGTGGTGAAGTGCCATGTAGGGTGTCCTTAAAGTGGACAAAACGTGGTGAAGTACCTCCCTCCACTGGACAAAATGTGATGTGCCCTCTAGGGTGCACTTTCAGTGGACAAAATTTCAAAATGTAGTGAAGTGCCCTTCTAGTGGACAAAATGTGATGCACTGCCCTCTAGCGTGCCCTTCCAATGGAGAAAATATTAAGCGGTGCCATCTCGGCAGACCTACATGACAGAAAGTTAGTCGGCCTCTAAATGGTTAAGCTGCCTGTGTGATTTTAGGACAGAGGTGTAGTAGCCAGTGTACTAAAAAATAAATAAAACAATGTAATCTGATCCAGAGATTGAAACTGTTTCACCATAAATACATCACAACTATCAGCACGCTGGTGTCACACCGCATCCAGCTGGTGGCCTTTTTATTTTTTTTTTGCCCCTGCCCCTCAGATACCCTAAATGCACCACTGTGCACAGAGAAAAAAAAAAACAACACACATGCTCACACAAGCCTGTAGCCAACACATGCCTGGATACACCTGCACACTCAGTCACACATACACACTCGCACCTTAACGCGTTCGCAAATGGTGCTGGAGTACACAGTGACCTCTTCAGGACCAGAAGAGATTCTGTTGCCATTCAGCTCTGCCCGTGAACAGCTTTCTCCCCTAGGCGCTGCATGTGTGTGTGTGTGTGTGTGTGTGTGTGAGTATATGGTAATGCAGTGGGTCTGCAGTCGCTACTAACTGTGTTTGGGAACACTCCTCACGTCAGCACAGCCTGCCGCAGCAGCATTCAGAACTTTCTATTCCTCTCCTCAACAATCTTCCGTCCACCCATCCATCTCTTTGTCTGCCTGCCTGTCTGCCTCTGTGTCTGCCCATGCACTTGTTTGCTTAATTCCACCGTGTTGCCCTCTACTTATGTCTCCTGAGTCCTCCCTCTCTCTTCTTTCCCCTGCTTTTTTTTTTTTAAGAAAAGGTATCTTTTTAATAAGGCAAAATATAACTTGCAATTTGTGGAAAGGCTTTGTTTGTGCAGAGGTGATTAGGAAGGATGACATTGACTTATAGTCTAAGCTTTACAAAGCCATAGGGCCCCTATAACAGCAAAAGCCCCGTCACTCATTCTTTTTAACGGAGACTGCAAAAAAAAAAAAAAAAAAAAAAGCCCTGCATGGCTATCTAAGGCCGTGTTCAGGCTCAGATTGGATTAAAAGGTTACAAGCTGTAGCTAGAGGTTAGGCCGGTACAGCCCAAAGAAGTTATCGATAAAATCCGAGGAATAACTCTGAGACTGCCGAGCTGTGAATGTAAGGGTGTAAAAAATGAGCTGCAGTCATTTGCACACATCTGGAAACATATCACATCTTGTCAGTTTGTTGGAAATATTACCCAGCTGAAGTTAACAAGATGATTCAGGAGAGTTGCTCAAAGGTCAAGCTGAGATAAAAGAAGATACCAAAAGTCTATTAGTTGAATACAGGAACAAAACAGACTTCTGAGTAACAACAAGGTGCAAGCAACAAAGCAATACTTCAGTAACATTTACAGAAAGTTTATTTGCCGTTGCGGTGTTTACCAGTGTGAGCGGACATGAACCTGGAGCCAAGCTGTTTGCGAGCAAGCTGTCAGATTTGAACAGATAATATCTGGATCTATTACAGTGAGATGTGGAGTCTTTGTACTTGGATGTTGGAATCCTAGAGCCTAGTCGGGGTTTCTACCTACCTCTTAAAGGACATTTTTCCTCACCTCTGTGTCTTAGTTCTTGCTCTTAGTGGGATTTGTTGAGTCTCTGTAAATAATATTATAAAGAGTAAGGTCTAGAGCCTCTCTATATGAAAAATGCCCGAGATAACTTCTGTTATGCTTTGGCACTATATAAATAAAACTGACTTGACTTTAGGAGACATGGTGTGCCCTGTGTTTGTCATCACTCTATTTTTTCTCTGTCCTTTTCCTGCCATATCCAAAGAAAGAATGAAATAGATAAAATCATGAGCAAGAGACAACAGACATCGCTTGACAATAATGTACTATGTGAAACATTAATGTCATACATTTGCAAAAAGAAAATATGTTTTCTTACATAATAAGGCACGTTTAGATTTGATTATAATGCCGTATTCTTTAGTAAGTAAAATACTATTGGTGTTTATCAACAATTTAAAGCCAAAAAAACAGTCTTGGTAAGGTTTTGGGCCATGACAAGCCTCCAGAGCAGCTTGAACTCTCATGAAGAGGTGGACACCATTCTTCCAAAACATATTTCCTCATTTAGTGTTTTGATGATTGAGGTGGAGAAACACTGTCATAAAATTTTCCATTTCTCAGTTTTACGATTTTTCTTCATAGTTATTAATATTTCACAGCATAAAACATGAGGTAGGCCTTTGTATGTACTGGCTTACCAGTGGTCTGGGGCACTCTTAAATTTTATTCTTACCTAAGAACAAACAGGAAATAGTATTGATGAATGCCACAAAAGTTCTTAAATTGTTCAAACAAACAATTTGAGGTCAAATCTGCACTGCGAACAATTCATGCATGTGCCATAATGTTTCCCTAACTTTAAAAAAGTACTTTTAAAACCAAAATAATAAGCTTTCCTTAAACTTAACCAAGTTGTTTTGTGCCTAAACATGTCACATCATGAAACAGTGATTTGTAACGATTTTAGATGGCACAGACAAAAGATGTTGCCCTGCTCATGGGGGCGTCAGATTAGAAAACGTTCAAAATGGAGAAGAGCTCACCTGAGCTTTGTGCCTTCTGCCACAACAGCCCTGAACATACTGCCTCACTGAAACTGGTGTGAGCTGGGATGTATGATTGTGGACATGGAGATTAGCAGGGTTTCTGCAGGTCCTTAGAAACCATCTAAAATAACCCGATCTTAAGGTCTGAAAGGACCAGTGTGTGGGCTTTAGTGGGATCTAATGGTAAGCTTGCAAATTGCAAACACCTCAGCTCACCCTCCCTTTCCAAGCATGTAGGAAAACGTACAGTATGGTAGTCAGGAAACTTGTGAAAGGTCATATATAGAGCCAGTGTTTGGTTTGTCTCTTCTGGGCTGCTGTAGAAACATGGCGGTGCAAGATGGCGGCCTCCATGGAAGAGGACCCACTTGCTCTGTAGATATACACTTCCTGGCCAAAAAAACCTGGACTTTAATAAGCAAATAGGTAAGAGCCTTATAATAATATAATTACTACAGTGATTAATATGTTCCAGCTGGAAACAAGTTATTTAACCCTAAGTGATGCAGTGAGTCATTTCTTAAACAACCATGTCAGAGGACATATCCCGTGGTCGTGGAAAAAATGTTACTCTGTTTCAGAACAGTCAAATTATTGGCCCGCATCAAGCAAAGAAAACAACTAAGGAGATTGATGAAACTACTAAAATTGGGTTAAGAACTGTCCAACACATTATTAAAACCTGGAGGGATAGATTTGAACCATCATCTTCAAGGAAGAAATGTGGTCGGAAAAAAATCTTCAATGATCGTGACTGGAGGTCACTTAAACATTTGGTGAGATCAAATCGCAAAAAATCAAAAGTAGAACACACAGCTGTGTTTAATAGTGAAAGTAAGAGCAACTCAAGGGATTGGGACTAAACAGCTGAGTAGCCTTAAGAAAACCACTTATCAGTGAGGATAATTGGGAAAAAAGGGCTTCAGTTTGCTAGGGAGCATAAAGACTGAACTCTGGATCAATGGGAAAAGGTCATGTGGTCTGATTAGTCCAGATTTACCCTGTTCCAGAGTGATGGGGGCATCAGGGTAAAAAGAGAGGCGGATGAAGTGATGCACCCATCATGCCTAGTGCCTACTGTACAAGCCTGTGGGGGCAATGTTATGATCTGGGGTTGCTTTATTTGCTCAGGTCGAGGTTCAGCAACATTATATGCCCAAAAAATGAGGTCAGCTGACTACCTGAATATACTGAATGAGCAGGTTTTTACATCAATGGATTTTTTTCTTCCCTGATGATGTGGGCATATTCCAAGACGACGATGTCAGGATTCATGGGGCTCAAATTGTGAAAGACTGGTTCAGGGAGCATGAGGCATCATTTTCACACATGGATTGGCCACCACAGAGTCCAGACCTGAACCCCATTAAGAATCTTTGGGATGCGCTGGAGAAAACTTCATGCAGCGAAGATCTTGACGAAAAATTAATGCAACTCTGGACAGAAATAAATGTTGTGATAAGTTTATCAAAATGATGCCACGGCAAATGCATGCAGTAATCAAACCTAAGGCAGTCCAGCGAAATATTAGTGTGTGACTATTTTTGGCCAGGCTGTGTAAATGTCACGTGGTTATATGCTGATGATACATACTTGTGAATATTATATTACATTTTTGCCATATTCTGCAAGTAAATCCCCTGGACCTTTAAAATATCTTAAATATGATTCGGCGGGTCTTAAAATATTAACTGAATTATGAAGTTAACGTTACTTTTATGAAGTTGTATTTAACATAAGTCTTACTTTTGTGTTTCTGTAACAACCACAAAATGAAACCAACATTAAATCAATAACCACTAATGCAAACTATGCCACTGTGGTTGTGAAAAAGGTCTTAAATTTCATTCATAATGATCTTAAAAGGTCTTTAAAAGTCTTCAGTGTAACTTGTTGAAATCTGCAGAAACCCTGTTTTAGGTATTGTCTATATCTGTCTGTTTCTGTTTTGTACTGGCTGCGAAAACAAATCTCCATCAGGGACAATAAATCTAAATCTAATCTAATTTGGAGGATTTGTTGTTTAATGAGGGATTTATGCACTGCAACCCTCCTATAATAGTCTCTCTATGTAGCTGTCAGCAGACTGTTGTTGCTGACACAAACTGATCACGTCCTTCATTGACATTCATAGTCACATAAGGAAGAGTTTATCTTCTCTTTCCCTACATGCCGCACTAATGCACAAGCATCAGGGTCATTGAACGTGTGCTTTCAACCAAAGTTTCCAAACCTATTTACTGATATCTTTTCTGTAGTATTGTTCCTACTGGAACGTTAAAACTACCCGGTCTTTGTGACTGAAGCTCCTGCCATCCATGTCCTCATAATGAACCCTCTTTCAAAGTCTTTTAGAGCTTTTCCTTTTGTCAATTGGGCCTGCTTAGCATTTTTATACATGTCGCAGAGCATAATAGAAGGTTAAGTGCTTAATTGTATCATTCAGTACACCTGTATGAAAGCATCCGCATCAGTTATATTTCTCTGCTAAGTTATTCAGGTTTTTTCTCTAATTAACTGAGGTATATAAAACTTAATAATGGAACTCTGTGGCATTGAATAGATTGGTAGCAAAGGGGAATAAAGAACTTGAAATACCATTACTTTACAAGCATGAACCGCACCTTCCATTTAATTGCCCCTTTATGAAGATTGCAAACTGCTTAAGTGGTGTGTCGGACAATTAGTTCAGTATTTTCTGCCGTTTTAAGTGCTTTCACCATGGCAAAGGCTATGCATCTAGATGATGTGGCCGGTAGCTATTTCAAACTTTGTTACTTTTCTCTTTTAAACTGTTATTTTTTCAGCTTTATTGCTGAAACATGTATCACCTGCGACAGAAATGCACTTGTAGGCGCTGGAAAAGAAAACATTGGGTTTGGATTAAATAGCAGAGGACCCTGAGAGGATCAACAAATGCAGTCGGCATCTTTCAAACATACAGTCAGATCAGCTGGACACACCACCACAGAATGACTGGGGACAAGAGCCATGCTACAGCTGGGGCTAAACGGTCAGTTTACCCCAAAATCAAAATTTGGCCTGTACTGCTATTTATCCATCTAGATTTTTTTTTTTTTTTTGTCGCAGAGGTTGGGAGATATCGGCCATACAGGTAGACAAGTCTGCATTCATTCCAGTATAATATGACCAAATGGCGCTAAGATTGTGCTGCTCAAACCAGAAATTCGGACCCGGTTACTCAAGATCATCCCCAGACCTTGTTGTGAGCAGTTTCATGTAGGAACTACTTTCTTTCTGCAACTGAATCTACCAGAACTACTTTAGAATCTACCAGAATTTCTTTCTTTTCCACTGGAGAGACAGTAGTTCCTACATGAAACTGCTCACAACAAAGTCTCTTTTTGAAAAGAGACACTAGTTTTGAATTTTTCAAATGTATTTTGTGCCATTTACTCCAATTATATTTGAGAGAAGGCAGACACCTCTACAGCCAATATCATCAAAACTCACGCCAAAATAGTATAGATGAAGGAAAAATATGTATTTTTGATTTGGGGAAATACTGCTTCTTTAAGGCTGCTCCTGGCTAATGTTAGTCAGGAATATTAAATGAAGGGGAGGAGGAATTTGTGTTTTACATCAATGATGCTTGATGTTCAAAGTCGCAATCAAAATCCTGAATTTCCCTCCAGGGATAAATAAAGGTTTATCTTATCTTATCTAAAGTTGATGGACAGTGGTTCCCAGATGTTGATTTTTTTTTTTCTGTGAAGATGTCGACCATATTATCATCACCATCTTGTTGCTGTTGTTTACATTCGACCTGACACAAAAAATGCACTACAGGCTGATTTTGAATTATTTGGGTTTGTACATGTATTTTAATTTTGTTTCATATGTTATTACATTCTGAATTTATTTAATTATGTGAATGTTGCATTTTGTGTGTACCATGAAGGAAATACAATTCTAATTTCATTGTACAACCTTGACGGTGTCTCAATGTGCATACTTGTGTACTTACACTTCCTGATTTGAGTGCATAAGTGCGTTCACATTGACATTTACAGCAAAACGAAGCCCTCAAAAGGGACAAAAATTTGAGTGTGGAATGCTGTACATTTCTCACCCTCAACGGTTGCCATCTTGTGTACATAGCAAAAGAGGCGGGGCTACCAAACTTATTAACATGGCCGCCCACGCAGCTGTATTTTTATCAACAAGTTCTGCTATACTGTTGTCAGACTGAAACCACCAGTATGTTTTCATGTTTAACTTTGTAAAGATCTGGTACCACAAATTAAAAATAAATCAACATATTGGTGCATTTTCAGCCAGTAGGAGGAGGGAGGGACGGGCTGTCATTGACGGAGATTATAGTGTATTTTTAACCTGCCAAGAAACACAGGGCAAACAAAAGCAAAGAAAATCAAAAGGATATTCATTTTGAATGAAGTGATATTGAACACAAATTAATAAACAAGCCAGTAGATGTTTTGTCGGGTGGTAAGAAAGCTCCACTCTGCTTCAGTTCGCCCATGATGAAGATACTACACTAATATAAGAATACAGATCCCACTTCTTAATATACTTTTGTTGTTGGACATAATTAAGTCCATCTTGTCAATACATTTTAGCACTATTTAATTAAGGGGCGTAGCAGAGGTAAGAGTGTATGAAATGCAGCTGAGAGTTTACTCATCTATTTTAAATCAACTGCATCAATCAATGAAGGAAACAAGTATTGCTGCACTGTATTTACCACTGCACCCCTGGTTTAGTTATTCCAGTATAATATGTTATTATGCTCAATTTAAGAATTTATTTTTATGAATTTATCTACAGTCATTTGAAAATCAGGGAAGTCTAATGGTAATTGTGGCTGCAGCCCTGCCAGTAGTGCAGTGAGTCAAAATCAAAGTGTATCTTTAGAAACTGATGATCACAAAAAATTGTCTTTGTGTGACATTACAGTTAGGGGTGAGGTCTCCAGTGTGCTTACTCTTTGGGTTAATAAACAACTTTTAATTTATCCAAAAAATTGACAAGATGACCCAAAGTGAGCTGAGATAACACAAATCAGACACAAAACACTCCATGTGACGCAGTAAGGCAAAGCCCCCAGGTGAAATGTCAAGATTTTAAGGAGCACCAGCTCAAATCTTACCGTGTACTCCCAGTTTAAGTGCCTAAAACAACTGAGCAGATTAAATCTCTCACAAACTGCTCCCCTCCTTTTTTACTTGGTGCCGTTACGTCTACACCAGAGGGGCATCTGAATGATCCAAGTGCCCTCTGGTCAGCTCAAGTGCCTCTAAAAAAGCCCCTCTGGTTAGCCCGGTTGCCCAACAAGTGGCCCCCCGGTCACTCTCTGGGCCTCTCTGGTCATCTCAAGTGCCCCTACGCTTGGTCCGAATGCCACTGTTGCTTAGCTCAAGCGTTTCTTTTGTGTGACATTAGGGCAAAAATTAACCCTTAACCTGCACACAGGAGAGGTGGCCCCTTCTTCATTTTCACCATTGCCTAAAAGAAATCAGTGACTGGAAGCTGAGCTTGTCTGTGCAGGCAATATTTAATGCAATAGCTTATTTGTTGTGTCCGTATTTCTCTGTTTGCCTCTTCAGACCTCATCAGTCTAAAACTGTTTTTCTACAAGTATCCTCCTTTATGGTGCTTTTTCTAAACCATTTAGTTTCATCTGTTAAACACACACACACACACGCACAATTTGTGTTTGTCACAAGGCTGTCCAGGTTTAGGGTTTTTTTGAGCATTACACAATGCATCTATTTGTCCATTCATCCATCTTATTAAATTAATGTCGGTTCCTCTCTTCATCCCTTAGTCCAGATTAGTCCACCATTCATTCATCTCCCATCCCTCCAGCTTTTCTGTCTCTCCTCCAACACATTTGCTCTGCTCGTCTATTAAATTATCTCTCCGTCTCTCAGCAGCCCAACTCTCTCTCGGTTCACCCATCCCTCCCACAGCTCCCGCTCTCTCTTAAAATATTCATTGATGTCTTAAACACTTTTTCTGTCTCTTTGACACACACCACCTAGCCTTAACTCTTTCATGGCTCTGTGCAGCCCTCGCACACTAGATAACACCACACAAGTGTTAGACACTCTAGCAAGGACTTCTTGTTATTTACATTAATTTGCATATACTGTATACCCATTATTCCTCATTTGAGCCTTGGAAAATCCTTTCTAATTTGATGTTTTGTAGTAATATATAATATTTTGTAATAAACTATATGTAATATTGGCCTGGGCGATAAAACTATCAATATTTTCACTTAAATGCACTGAATGCAACTGCCATGAAAGCACATAATGAATACACCCTGGCTCATCATTTCTGCTGCAATTTTATCATCTTCACTGCTTACACCATTTGGAGTACACAAGTCACGACCTACATGATCAATAATTATCAGTATCAACTGATAAGAAATCTCAAATTTAGTCAGCTAAATCGCCCAGCCCTAATGTCACATATTTAACAGCCCTATCTAGAGTCATAGCATTCTGCTACTTTGGTGACAATGTGGTCATTTTCTGCTGAAACTGATACTGGCACCATAACTGGTGTTTGTTTTGAGTTGTTTTAAAAACTGTGAAGCAAAATCATAAATACAAGTGCATGTTTGTAATACTGAAATCCCATTAGAACCTGATCAAAACTGTGCAAGAGGAAAAAGCAGAAAATGCTGGAAATGGTCATATAATAATCTGAAAAATAATGCAAAATAAATCACTGGCTGAGCCTGAGAATGCACAGTTACAAAATGGATGGAATGACACGGAGACATTCATATTGTAAGAGGAAATTACCACACAGTACTGCATTATGAGACATCTTAAAGGTAGGCAGGAGAGAGAACAGGACATAATCTAATGGTCCATTTCAGACTAGCAGACCTATGCTCTCTCTCTCTCTCTCTCTCTCTCTCTCTGTCTCTGTCTCAAGTACCTATAAACAGACGCCCACATGCAGGTGCCTGTTTATTTACAAGAGCAGGATATCAAAACATGTTGGATATTTATAGCTATAAGAGTGCAGTCAGTACAGTGCAGATCTCCACCAGGTAACCCCAAAAGAATATTTGGATGTAACCCATTTGTAATCACCAACATTTGATTGATTTTGTGGCCAAAGAAAGTCCCTCCATGTGTCCCTGAGATATGCCATTCACAATAGCCGGGGTGGACATGAGGTCACAGTGACCCGCGACCTTTAACCACCAAAATGTGATGAGTTCATTCTTTAGTCCATGTGAGCAGTTTGAAGAAATTCCCTTTAGGTGTTTCTGAGACATGACGTGAAAACATAAAGCTTCTGGACACGGCTGTGATGTGGAACCAAAGGAATAAACGTTTTCAAAAATTGTGGCTCACAGAGGAGTGATTCAAAATTTTGATTGATTCAAAAATAGGCAGATGGGTCCAGTAGTGTGAGAGATTAGCTGCGGATAAGCCGCAGGTCCGTTGATCACACAGACACGCAAGCAATCGCATGATCCCCTCCAGGCTCGAAAATACATTTTCTTTTGTCATTTGACTACTTAAACCTGTTGCACATCTCTTTAAACCACATGCTAAATCTATCCAGAATGTGTATGTGGCATATTACCATTATAAAAGCTGATGGTCACTGAAAAAACTTTTTTTTATTGCTGTCTACTGTGTACAAAAATGCAAACACACAAATACAACAGAATATATTCATGAACCCATCTTCATTAGAGTCATTCCCTCTTGCTCAGACAACATAGTTAAAATAAAAACAAGTGCTCCACCTTTGCTGCACCCTCTTGACATGAGATCTCATTTAAGTCACAAGCGTTCCAATTAAATTTCAGTCAACCTGCATAATGCTGTCTCAGAGCCTCTCTCCTCCTGTCTGTCTCCCTGACCGTGGGTTACTGGTGTAGCCATGCTTTAAGAAGTATTTTTATCCCTCCCATCATATTATATGGCTGGGCAGTCAAATCAAGTCAATTTTATTTATAAAGCACTTGTCACAAAGTGCTTTGTCAAAAGGAACTTTGCTTCAAAGAAAACAAAGGACACACAAACAGATATTAAAACATGAAGGCCAATAAAAGACAAGACCAAGAACTCACACGAACATCAGAGTTGTATGCACACAAGTGTGCCTGTCAGCATGTGTGTGATAACACATTAAAGCAAACAGTCTTCAAGAGACATGCCAGACTAACGCAGACCACGAGAGAGCAGCCGGAGAGGAAATAATGGCTGGTCTTCATGTAGGAAGCTTTTACTGCTTAATGGGCGTGTAGTCTGGAGCAAAGTCTGACACGTTGTCTGAGATGATGAAATGGGTGGACTGACATGGAGACCTTCATATTGTAAGAGGAAATTACTGCACAGTACTGCATTATAAGACATCTAAAAGGTATATGACAGCAGACGAGGGGAGAGAACAGAACAGAATGCATTTGTCCATTTCAGGCTGGATGTTGTAGCAGACTTTGCATTCACTCTTTTTCTCGCTCAAGTACTAATAAACAGACAGACGCCCACATGCATGTAACCTGTTCAGTCACAAGTGCAGGATGACAACATGTAGCTAAGAAATTATCTGATATAAAACCCTTAAAGAGTGCATCACATTGGGTTATTTAAAATCTGTGAACTGGGTGATCAGATGTGATGGATCAAGCCCCACCATCTTGAACAGGAATGACAGCTCTGGTTTTATCAGTCGTTTAAAGTAACAGTTTTGTGAATCTACTGAGATCACACACTTCAGAGGATGTGGACGTTACACAGGTGAGGATGAGTATTGATTGACTCACTGCACCAAGGTGCATATACGTGCAGAGGCTGTGAGGAAATTGACATGTCTGGGCCATACTTGTGTGGTGTGAAAATAAAAGCCCTATAATTGGCTATTCACTGTGAACTGGTTTGGAGCAGCTTCTTCCCTCAGGTTTGTTTTATATATATTCTATGAATAAATAAAGACAGGTCAGCACACCAGTATAGCAGTTTTTTGTTTTGTAAGTCGGGCAACCAGCAGAGTGTGAGGGGCTCGGACATCCAGAAGAAGAAGCTCGGAGTAGACCAGCTGCTGGGAAAGCTTCGGGATCTCCCAGGAGAAGCTGGAAAATGTTGCAGGGGAAGAGGGATGCCCAGGATACTCTGGTTAGCCTTCTGCTACCATGACCTGGCCCTGAATAAGCAGAAGAAAATGAATAGATGGATGGATGGATGGATGGACAGACAACCAGGTTACTTTCAAGTATTTGATACTAGCCCTAACCTAGAATGTGTCAAAGGCTGAAAACTGGACTGATTTTCAAGAGAAATGTCCAGGAGGAAGGTTAACTTACCAAAATGCAGGCTGACAGTTAGCATATCTCTCGGACCAGGCCTCCCCTTAGTACTGGTCTTTGCTCCCATAAGCAGCGAGCTCCATCTTGTTTCTTCAGTTCAGTTCAGGTTGGTGTTGGATGGATCCCAAAATAAAAGAGCTGGTTTTCAGATAAAACTCTTTGAGCTGGAAGGTGATGAAGTTGTAGTGTTGCCTCAGCTGAGCTTTCCAAAAGCTGGCATCTCAGTACTCAGTCATTCAGCCACCACACGCTCTACACACACCGGAAGCTCTTATCATCTCTCAGTGAAAATCAGTCCAAAGGGTTTGGGGAACAGGAAAAAAGAGGAACTATAACTGCCCTATCACAGCAACAGCATGAACACTACTGTGTGTAAACTGCAGGAATACAGTCCTGACAGATGTATCATTGTTATTTTTATCACCTCATTTGTTTCCACCCTTTGGAGTGCAAAACATGTCATCGGTTACAACCTACGCAATCAATAATTATAAGAAATCTCACTATCTTGATACATTTTTTCAGTTACATCATCCAGCCCTAATGTCACAAACATAACAGCCCTGTCAATAGTCATAATATTCATATATCATTTTCTACTGAAACACTGTTACTGCCAACATGGCCAGTGTTTGATTCAAGTTATTTCCAAATCTGTGAAGCAAAATCATAAGTCACCATCCAGCCATGGTGTCTTGGTGTTTTGTTTGTCCAGCTACTGTCAAAACATGGTGGTGCAACATGGAGGCTCTTTCTATGGTAATGAAAACAGAACAATTCTTATTTTTCAGGTGATTATACACTTATAAAAATATACTTATGAATATTATACCACTTTTCTGTAATATTCTGCCGATAGATCCATGTAAATTTCATACACTGGACCATTAAATTAACCACCAAGCCAAATTTGAACGATTAAAAAAATCAAGTATATAAACGTAGGTTTTATGAAAAAAAACATGAAAAAGCAGTTTTCTCTGCTCTGAATGCAGGGGGCATGTGCACGCCGCTGTCTCAAGAGTCAAATATAACTATGATCTGACAAATGGACGCTCCTTCTTGTAGCTTTACTGGACTTGTACAGACATACATGTTTAAGCCACCAGACCCCGAGGACAGTGACCTACCTGAGAATCAGCCGCGTTCCTCTCAATCAGCAACAGGATGGTAGTTTTTTTCTTTGGTGCTGGGTTGTTGGACCCGATGTGAGCCGTAATTACTGGCTGATTTGGACTTTGAACCTCTCTTCTCATCACTTGAACTGCTAATGCTAAATACTAATGTGCTCTAGCTTATATAGTGTCAGAGGACTTATGGCTCCAGTGCATCATTGAGCTATGATTTTAGGTCCACTCGAAAAACAATCCTGAACACAGAAACAATTTAAAGGGTGACTACAGTCGTTTTGGGGTTTTTGAGGATTTTATGTAATTTTGTAGCTTTGGAGTAGTGTTCTTCATGTGTACAAAGACAAACATTCAAATTTTGGTTGAAGGAGCATCATGTAAAATATGGCCAACTGTCAAAGTTAACTCTGAACAGACATGGGGCAGCGAATTACCAGAGTAACCGCTAACTGCTGCTCACTACGCTGTGTTTACGTTTACACTGCGGGAAAGTTACCTGGACTCAGCAGCCTCTGAGTGAATATGACCCAACCAGGAACAAACACAGTCTTCGAGACTGAAAGGGACCTTGTGCTTGGGAACAGGGAATAGAATAGAATACTGTACAGAGCTGATTTACAACGGCTCCGATCAGGACTCCGAGAACGATGAGGACAGCATGGTGGGGACAGGATAGGGGTGAAGCGGAGAAGAATTGGGCATCAGAGAGGCAGCAGGCAGTCACAGTATTTTCACATCTACACGGTGGATTAAGGATTTGTTTTCAACCAAACCGGGGCTGGTGATTGTTGAACAGCGTAGAGACTAACAAAGACTTTTTAACGAGTTTTATTTTGTTTCTGTTGAGTTTGAAGTGTGCTTTACGGACAAGCTTGTCTTTGTTTGGTAAAAGAGACTTGAATTCTTGAATTCAAAAATTTTAATTCAAAAGGTGTACGGTTTATTACGGACAACTGGTGCATGAATATTTTCTTTCTTGACATTTTTGTGAGTTAATTTTTTTTTTAGAACTATAAAAGTTAAGAGCTATATCTCCCAGCTGACACTATAAGAGGATCGGACACCTTTTGTGTGTGGGGAGAGGAGGGGAGCAGAAGGGAGCAGAAGGGAGCAGAAGGGAGCGGAGGAAGGGCATCGGCGCTGTAACCTATGTCACAGCTTTTTCTAATGGCTGAGTGGGCGTTTCCATTGGAAAAACCCAGAAAAGAACGGCAATGCGGGCAATCTTAAGTCTCCACGATTCATAGTTCACAGTCTTATAATAGTATATAATAGTAATGGAGAGTCCCATGAGACAGCAATGAGGAATGAGGAGGAAAGGAGAAGAAACAGGCACAAAGAAAAAGCATGAGGTGGAAGAACATTAAGAAACAAGAAAGAGAGAAAAAGCAGGGTGGGAAAACAATAAGGTATAGTAGAGAGAGATGTTCTATCAATCGTTTAAAGTAACAGTTTTGTGAAACTGCTGAGATCACACACTTCAGGGGATATGGATATTACACAGGTGAGGATGAGTATTGATTGACTCACTGCAGCAAGGTGTACACACATACAGAGGCTGTGAGGAAATTGACATGTCTGGGCCATACTTGTGTGGTGTGAAAATAAAAGCCCTATAATTGGCCATCCTCTGTGGACCGGTTTGGGCAGAGGTTAGAGCGAATAAGAAGCACCAGGCAACTATGAGGAAATTGATGTTTGGGGACCTACAGAGACAAGAATACCTTTTTTTTTTTTTTTTTTTTTTCATTTCAACATGAGACAAGATAAAGACAGAAGGAGGATACAAAACATCCTGACTGGAAACATCATAAATTGGTGTGGGATGTGCACAGCTCAGGACAGGAGGACTCTGCAGCGATTTAATAAAGAGGTATTGCACACTCAAACATGTTTTCAGAGCTGTAAACTAAATTATCTTACTGTACTGTGATGAAACGCATCAATGCTGGTGCTAATATTGACATTTCTTAATAAATTTAGAAAAACTGCTTTTTGTAGGTTGAATATTGCTCAGAACTATTTTAAATAATCATCCTCATGGTGTGTTCCCATAGAAAGCAAATCAAATTTTTCACCCAACAAAATACAACAGTTAATGTAGAGATGCGAATAACCATGAAATTTGTGTCATTTGTGCCGGTGATGAGAATGATGCGATGCAAACAGGCAAAACTTTACAAAAAACTTTTTTTTTTTATATGACTCTCCAATTTAAATTCTATGTAAATATATTAATTAAAGGGATAGTTCACTCAAAAATGAAAGTTCAGTCATTGTCTACTCAACCTCATGCCGACTGAAGGTCAGGTTTAGTTTTTTAGTTCCCAAAACACTGCTGGAGTTTCACAGGAAAACAGTTTTGCAGACTCTCCCAAACAATGAAAGTGAATGGTGACCAGTTTTCAAACATAAAAAACTGACTAAAAAAACACCATTTACACCATGTTTTTAAGCCTGAATCTTCATGTAAATCCTTAGCTTAGAGCCACATTCACAGGTGCATTCACACTGTCTGAACTGGGTGTGTGTGGTTTGACGGCATGCAAACAGCATGTCAGGACTTTAAGAGACTTGGTTTATACCAGGCATGCAGTATGGAGGTATTTTATGCTTTTATTCTGTTGTTTTTGTTTACATTTGAAAACTGGTCACCATTCACTTCCACAAATTAGTAGATATAGTAGATAATGACTGAATTTTCATTTTGGGGGGAACTATCCCTTTAAGGGTGTGGACTCTTTGAATGACAGGTGAGTAATGTCTCAAATGGCTAGCCGCAAGGTAGTCTCAGCTCCGCTCAGGCTCCTACCTCTTGGCCCATTTTTAGATTAGCCGGGAGTTGGTCGAATCAGGCATTGCACAGATGGCAACAGCCAAAGCCTCCATACTGTGATCCTCAAAACCGCTCTTCAGAAATCTATGGGTGACATCACAGACCCTTTGTCCATTAATTACTTACTGTCTATGATGCCTGTGCAGTAGAACTTGGCCTGAAACGATGAGCCTGAAAAGACCCAAGCCCGATCAAAATTCTGTCCGAACCCAACCAAAACCCATCCTTCATTAGCTATATTTCAGCCTGAACCCAATTACAGCCCGACATTTTTCTTAACAAGCTTCCCTCTATGTACCAAACAATAAGAGTTGGCAGTGACAGGGATAATACATGGGGTAACTTTGAACTGGCAACGACAAAATTGGGAGAGATGATGAGAGAGAAAAAAGAAAAAAAAAAGAAAAATCATTACTACTACTACAACGAATAATAATAATAATACAGCCCAAATCCAATGTAAGTCCATGAAATATGTGAGATGTTGGCCCAACCCGACCCAAACCCGTCAGGTCCTGTTGGGTTTGGGCACATATCTCAAGTTCTACTGTGCAGAAAGCAAAGGATACTAAAATACAATACCCACCCCAGCCACAGCCTGTTCACCCTGCTGCTGTCTGGCAAGAGATACAGAAGTATTCGCTGTTATCTCATCAGACTGCAGAGCAGCTTCTTCCCTCAGGCTGAGAGACTCATTAATTCAACCTCGCTCCACCATGAAAAATCGCTTTTTAAATTATTTTTCTATGACTTATTATTTATTCAACCATTCTGCTGAATATAATTTTAACACTTTTTGTGTGCAGCAAAAAAGGGAACTATAATTTATTTGTTATACATATACTAAACTCTCTGTCTCTTAGTAATCTTGTTTGTTCTTAACCCTGTTTTAACTAATTATTATCTTCTTCCACTGTTTATTGTCTTTAACTTAAATTTATGTTAAGACAGAGTAAGATAAGATAAGATTAGGAGTATTCACATTAAAAAACAATGCCTAATAGATTAACAATAGAAGGAAGATAAAGTAAGATAACTTAAGCAAAAAGTAAATTAAAATAGAAAAAGTAGTGTTGACAGTGACATTGAAAGTAATTTTGGCAGTGATACTGAAAACTAATAAAAGGTATACTGCACCTAACAATGAACGTAATATTGCACACGCTATTAAACATAATATTGTGAAAGACAATAATATTAAAAAGTAATATTGCTAGAGTAAAATTGTGTTAGAGATCTATTATCTATCTATCTATCTATCTATCTATCTATCTATCTATGTCTTTATCTTCATCATTTTTGCTGTCCCATAATGAGTTTATTGATTATGATGATTGCTTGACTAATTGACTGACTGACCGTAACACATTCACTAAATTACTGCATGAGTGTTAGTACAGCAACCTATATCATTTTTTTTCATGTTATATTTGTACCTCATCATAACCGAATGGTAGTTTTGCTTTTGTCTCAGAGAAGTGCTGCCCATGTAAATCCACAGTGCCTGAAATTGATGTCCATGTATCGCAGCCCTAAAGGGGCTTCCTGCTGTCATCTCACATCGAAAAGAAAAAGAAGCCCTCATCGCTCAGGGACCTGAGCCTCTCTGTTTCAAAATATGTATGTGTGAAGCTCCAGTTCATCCAACGAGAACACGAGATTGAAGCAGCGAGTGCAGTGGGAGAGGGTTGTGTTCACACATACATGTGTCTCCCTCTTTATCTGTGTCAGGAGATTTATAGCTGAGGGTACCTCTGAGCTACAAATAGCCACCACTCTGGCCCCTGAATTGATATGGCAGCTGTTCAATCAAGACACCTATGGGCACCGCTAGGCGACAAAGCCTGCTGGAGTGCGGTGAAATCCTGCTGCTTAAGTTGAAGATCCCTCCATTCTCTTCTGATCGTCTCAGTCATCTCTCCGTCAGCTTTGTGTTATGACTGTGCTTCAATTCCCAGTGCAGAAAACACTGCATCAACTCCAATTTGTCAAATCGATATGAATTTATGCAGAAGCTGCACACCTCCTGTTGTGTTTACTTAAACAGTCTTCAAACAGAATCACTGTCATAATTCTGATTGTTGTTGGGAGAAAGACTTCATCAGTATGACTGTTTAGTGTTTCTCAGCCGGAAGGAGGCCCCCTCCTGAGGTTTCGTGAATGTCACAAAATTATTTACCCGCACACCAAGCATACTGGATTTTTGCAGATTTCCAATATTTTCCAACTCATTTTGGCCAACTGCTGATGCCGATATATGCACATATTTTTTTCCCTCCTAATTGCAGAGGACATTGTGTCTCTCCTGTTGTGGAATTAACATATTATTATGCCTTCTCTTGACCCACTGGCAGATGCAGACATAAATACTACATAAATAATACAATGCTTTTCAAAATGCGCACATTCACCAGGCAAAAAAGAAAACAGCTGCTGAAAGTTTTTTTTCCACCGGTGCCTGTTTTTCTTTGTTCTTCACAAATTTGTCGGGATGTTCAGCATGATCGCTCTGAAGAGGGGCAGTTTAATTCATAGTGTTTAAGGAATGTGATTTGGCTCGGCTTCGCATGACCGACTCGGAGCAGTCATTGCAAATAGCAACTTTGTTCCCCATTTTGGACACTTCAAAAAAGCCTCCACACTGCAGACATACTCATGGCATTTGCACATAAATAAAGCATCATCTTATCAACCTGTCATATCGAAAGAAATGCTCATTTCGGGCCAATAATGATATTTGATTTTTAAAGTTATATGTAACATTTATGCATTAAAATGTCAAAAATTGCTAGCCATATGTTATATATTTTGTAAAAGTCTGCATAAAGGAAAAAGGTTCTTCCTCACATTATATTACATATATTACTTTAAAGACCATTAAACTGTTGTTCATGAATTTCTGCCCTCAGGATTTTGTACCATCCTGTCACTGTCCTCTGGCTCTGGTGGCTCAAACATGCCTGGACATGTCCAATAAAACTGCTAGATGAAGTGTCCATTCTTTGAGCCATCCATCCACTCCACCCACTCCATGTATGGACTTTCCTTGTCTTGATACTACGTGAAAAGCTTGGGACGACCAGTGGGTTTACATTGAAGTCACTTGAGAAGCCTGGTGCAGCCGTACCATTCACACCTGTATGAGTAACCAAGGGGCATTTACAAATCGCCAGGGCTGGTACTTATATTATCCCCAGTGAATTCAAAAATGTTCAAACACAGACAAATACATAATTTATTCAAAGTAACAGTGTTTCCTGTAAGCCGTGGCTAGCTAGTTGCCAGCTGCAATAAGTTCTGGGAAAACAAGAAATACATTGGATACATCGGAGAGTGAGAAAGGAAGTTGGCAAACATGACTAAACGTAACGTGAATAAAACTTTAATACATTACCCCGCCCATGAGCATGATTTCTGCCTAGGTCATGCCAAATAGGCTGTTATCAGATTTTTAATGGTGATACTGAACATCAGGTTTGCGTTCAGGACCTCTCTAGAGAGCTGAACCTAAATGACTGATACTGCTGGTAGTTGACCTCAGTTTAATGTATTCTTTTGTGTGTGTGTGTGTGGTGTGTGTGTGTGTGTGTTTGTGTTTTGTGTGTGTGTGCACACGTGATTGTGTGTAAACCAACCTTGATGCTACAAGCATGTTCTCAGCAAAGCTAATACTGAAGTAAAAGAGGTTGAGGGGCCTTTTTTGTCCAATAGTTGATGATCTCCAATGAGGCCTAACTTCCCTTCCACCACACACACACACACACACACACACGCCACACAAACATACTTGTTAAGGAACACAACAGCACAGACCCAAGTGAACACATGATTCCATAGAAACCAGAGTTAAAATATGCAATATGTATGTGCATTTAATGTACGAAATGGCTTTTTGCATGTTGCATGTTCTGCTCTTCTTGCAAATGTGGAGGAAAGAAAGCTCATCCCTGTAGTCATGCCCAGAAGTGATGTTCACAGTCATATGACACAAACAAAACTCTAAAAATAAAAATGCATGGAACTGTACCCTGAGATGGTGTCATTTTGAAAGATTATCGATGCTGCAGTTCACCAAATCTATACTGGCAAACATTTACTTTAATGAAAACTTACACTTGCTTGAAAATGACATTTTAGAAATATTCCACCACTTTTTCTACAATTCACTTGATCCTTTCATCTCTTGCCCAGTGTGAAAGAAAGTAGCTGCTAAGAAAATAAAGAAAATGATGGCAAAACATTGCTCACACGAGTTTTACGTGGAGTGTAAAATGTTCGCCGTAATTGACTGATAAATGCAATTTTTAGATGTTCTGCACATTATCCATCAGGCTGTATCAAGTGAGGCCAAATGGATTTCCACCGGCGTGGCTGTTTAATTGAACTGCTATTCTGGCCGTTTACTCATTTCCCTCATAAATGAAGTCAAAGACCCACGTGAACGATGACCTGAGAGGGAGCAGCGCTTGATGGCAATTTTCTAGAAACATTGCCTTTAACAGGCTGATAAGCCAAACTGGAGAGATGCCGTCATCCTTCCACACATGGATTATTATAATGGAAATTAGATTTTTTTTTAACAGTGAGAAGGAGATGAAATGTAATTTAAAGATCTATAAACTGTTAACAGCTGTTTTATTATACATTCTGACAAACAGGAGGGATGTCTGAAACCGTTACTGTCAAATTTTTGGTGGAGTCTCAATTCAGAGTGTACCTCTCAAACGTATTAATGTCAGTTGAACATGTCAAACATACACATACGAAATTCACTCAGTGGCCTTTTTCCTCTAATGTCATGCTCAGGGTGGGAAGCTCAAATGATGTGCTGCTGTGTTCCAGGTTGTGTTGTAAACATAGAGAATCAGCAGCTGAAAAGACAATGAATTGTGAAAATCTGGAAGGACATCGGGTCATATTTCGAGCCATTTTATAGTGTTACGCATATCTGAGACACATTTCTCTTCACCCGACCTCAGATATGATCTGATTAAATCTGTAACTTTATATGACATTATGCTCACTGGAGTGTAGAGTTAATGCATATTACATCCAACACAAAAGCGTCAGTATGATAAAGAAAAATATAAGATCCAACTGGTATTTTGTTTTAATCTAACATACCAGTAACTTTGTTTTGATCTGCTTAGCTGACTTACTTGGACAAGAGACAACAAGACAGTTAACATCACATTGTGAGCTTGATTGCATCCAGTGGATTTTACTTTCATGCTTAACATTAATTAGATGTGTCCAAGATGTGAGCGTGACATTTGAGGGAAAATGGCCGCTGTGTGAATATGGTGAATGACAGCAGGGGGACAAGAAGTTTGGCAATTGATATTGAAGATAATTAGGGTTATACTGAGTCATTGTTATCATTTCATCTCTTCCCAATTAGTCAGCGATTGAAAAGACAATTGATAGTGAAAATCTGGAGGGATATTTCAAGCTAAGACAACATATTTGATAACCTATTAGTGACAGTGAGACAGCAGCTTAACATTAGCGTTCAACCAGTTCCTAGCTCACATTGCGGTTTTATAGTTTTACGCAATAGGATAGGGAAGGTATAAATCAATTCTCAAATATCAAGACACATCTTGGACACATTTATTTAAGCACTGAATTAGAACCAACTGGATATTATCAAGCTTGAAATGTAGACTAACGATAACATTAACTGTCTTACTGTTTCTTCACCTGATCTCAGTTTTAGCTTGAAATATGACCCAATGCCGCTCCAGATTTTCCATTCCTGATCACTCTGGAAGAGATAAACTTGACTTGCAACCTGGAACACAGCAATACAACATTTGAGCTTCCCACCCTGAGTGTGACGTCAGGCGAAAATGGCTGCTATGTGAGTACGGTGATTGACAGCAGGGGACAAAGATGATTGGCAATTTATATAGAAGATAATTAGATCTGTATTGAGTCAAAGTTCATTTTTACCTTTGGGCTTTTGAACAAAGGAACCTTTTATCATTTTGGGGGAATAAAATGCATCACTTTGGCACCAGACGTGTGACTGTGACTCCTTTACAATACAGTCATTTATTACATGGCTTTATTAAGTACTTGATTCTGATTGGCCAATTACAGCATTCTGTTATTTCTGTATAGCAGGTTGTTGCTATGGGCACAGTTCTGATCATAAACATAAAACATAAAATATTTTTTAAATTAATATTTTGTGTTCAATTACTGATTTTATTTGGTAAGTAGCCATGAAATAAGCGGGATAATGTACAGTGCGGAAACCGTTAGTAACAACAACAGCTCCTTTTGTTGATGTTGGTGCAGTACAGCCCACAGCTGAATGCATGAAGTCCAGCTGAACTGTAAAGTGGCACACTGGAAAATGCAGGAAAATTACAAACAGGGGGAAAGTAAATAAAACCATGTAGACACACTGAACAGCCCAGACTGATGCAACCTGTCAGTGCAAGTCTAAATAACAAGGAAACTAAAATTAAAACTCTCAGTGGCATTGTGTTTGACGTTTTCACATGCTTGTGGTAACCTAGCAACCGTACCGAAGAGGAACCGTAATAAGCAGCATAGGTAGGGTCAGAAATATTTGTGTTTTTGTGATTATTTATCTTTGTTTTTCATATGAAAATGTACTCAGTGGTGTAATGTAGCTTTGGCAATAATATATCATCTACATTCAAGCCAATTAAGCATCTTTAAATTAAACTGAACTGAGAGAGAGAGAGTGAGAGAGAGACTTAAGTGTGCTCACTTGACAAACAAAGACGAGGAAATGCAGAAGAGGATGTCAGATAAAAAGCAGAGGAGATTTCCTGTTGGTACTGTATGTGCTGCACCACACTGAGTCCATTTGCCATAGATTGTTTGTCAGTTGGCTAATAAGCAAAACACTTCAGGGGCAAAGAAGGTCGATAACTGCCTCTATGGTAAAGCACTCTTTCCACAAATATAGATAAGAGCTCTCAAATTCTCTTTACTTGTGAAAACAGCCGCTGACTAAAATTTAGTCTCATATCAGAGAAACTGACATATTTATACACGCATCCCAATTCTAACTGAGGTGGATTTTGGAGATGTTTTGGCTACAGCGAAGACTTTGGTCTATCCTACTGTATTATGCATGAATATGATAAAATATGAACAGATTCCCCATGAATTTCCAGCAGCAATGAGACACAAGGACAATTTTGTATCTCCAAGTTTGCACCCAATGAAAATGTCTGCATCAAAACCTCTTTTGATGCATACTAATGCAATACTTTTCTGACCGGTGACCGTGAGTTTGCATCCAGGAAAACAAATATGGGTCAGTGTTGTCGAACAACAAGCATTCAAAAGTGTCAAACACTGGGTAACAACAGGAGACAAGCTAACCGACAGCCCCTTGTATTCTCAAAGTCAAACATGTCCTGCAGTAAAACAGGAAAATAACCAAAACAATGACACATCAGACTTCCTGTCCTCTCTGTAATACAGCACAGTGTTTTTGGAAACAGTTGCAAACTGAAAAGGCATTTTAAGAGACATAAAAACAAACACAGGACTGGCTCTCTGTGTGAAAGCCGACCTCACTTTCCAGAACCATATAAACAATGTAGATAAAACCGGATTTTATCATTTGAGAAAAGTCAGGAGCTTTTTATCCCAGGATGACACTGAAAAACTCATGCATGGTTTTATTTCCAGTCGGCTAACCAGACACACACTCATATATATACACATACATATTCATAACCCAATATCACCCTGCCACTACTCCAGAACGCAGCTGCTAGAGCTTTAACTAGAAAAAGGAAATGTGACTTTTGACTCCAGCATTTTTATGCATCTGTTCTCGTGGCTGCAACTTCCATGGCTCACTCTCTGTGCAGCACATTGTGTGTCCGCCTGGAATGAAATCTGGTATATAAATAAAGTTTTGCTTGCTTGCTTGCTTAAACTGTGGCATACTCCAATAAAAAACAATAATATGTGCCTCATATCCTGAGTTTTGATACAGTATATACTTAAATAAATGCGATGCACGATGCGTGTCATAAGAGTAAGTAATAGTAAAAATGACAAAAGCTGCATATTCCACCTCATATGTCTGATATTAAATGACAGATTAGTGTCTCAGCAGCACTCAGTTACCTTCTGATAAGGGCTGTAATATCCACCTACCTAAGCAACTAAAACGAGAGGCATAATGTAATAAATAGCCTGTTTCATTTCTGAGGCTGGTGAAGGTGGAATCCATTTAGTTGGAGTGGAGTAGGAGGCAAAGTCATGTGAGCCATGAACTCCACAACTGCCTCAGCCACTCAATGAAGTTGCAGATCTAATCTATTTTGCATGGAAGCCATAATTAATGCATGCGGCAGCAGGCAAAAACATACATTTCTTGGCTGTCTTGCTATGTCAGGGTACAGTGAGTTAACTTTAAAAGAGCTGTCATGTATAAAAATGTGTACAAGTACAGTCAGAGGTAAAAGTCTTGGGACAGCAGCAGAGTGAAAATGTTTGTTGCTGTTGGTGAAAGTGAGTCAGCGTTTAACACCTTGCATGAATAAAATGTGCTAAGTGCAGTCCGTTGAGAAAAGCAGCAGGATTGTGAAGAAATATTTGTCATTTCTGCTGCACAGAGAAAACATTTCAGTACCTTTTTCCATCAACTGTGTTCTCGCAACGTACTGTACAAGGATAAAATGTATGCAGTGTTCAGTGTTGTATATCAAATTACAACAAAGCTTTTCAGACAGCCTGCAACAAGACACTGAAGACAGTTATGGGAGCTTTTTGGTGCATACCTATAAAAGATTAAGATGTGACCTTTCCTGACTACATATCAAAGAGCTCTCACAAGAGTCATCCAGTTCACATTTAAATACCTGAAATGAATAGAACGTGTTAAAGGTGCAGTCAGAGATTCTGGAGAAAGATGGATGATTTTTCAGTCTCATTCCCAGGTCGTCAAATCCCGATGTTTTGGAAATTATACGTGACAATCAATCTTCCTACTGGCTTGCGATTGGCCAAAGTCTCCTGTCGTGGGCTCGATTTTCTAAAGTCTGAAAACAGAGACAAGAGAAGGAGCAGAAGTCTAGTTTTCTCTCAGATCACTTTTATCACATTATGCTCAAAAGTAATTCTGGAACTTTTTCTCAAAGACCAAAAATAAAGTGCCAACCTCAGCTTTAGGTTCAAATAATTTATGGGCCCAGACAGGACAGGAAATGATACGATATGATATGATACAATGGGATGGGATGGGACAGAAAGGAACAAAATAGAATAGGATAGGATAGTTAGGATAGGATGGGATGGAATGGGAGACAGGATAGGAATGTATTAGACTTGTTAGGATGGATAGGATGGTATGGGACAGGATAGAAAAGGATAGGTTAAGGGAGGATAAGAGAGGATGGGATGGGACGAGGCAGGACAGAGTAGGATAGGACACAATGAAATAGGACAGGATTCAAAGAGATAGGATAGGATAGGACAGGACAGAAGAGGACAGGACAGGATAAGATAGAATAAGACAGGACTGGATTGGACAGGATGAGATATGATAGGACAGGACAGGACAGGACAGGACAGGACAGGATAGGATAGGATAGGACAGGATAGGATAGGATAGGATAGGATACAGGACAAGATGGGATTGGACAGGATAGGACTGGTTAAGCAAGGATAGGATCGGACAGAACAGGACATGAAGGATGGGACATAGTAGGATGGGTTAAGATAGGATAGTACGAGGTAGAATAGGATAGAACGATATGATAGGACAGGATAGGAATGGATAGAATAGCTCAAGATAAGGTAGGATGGGATGGGACAGAACAGGACAGGATGCAATAGTTAGGATAGGGTAGGATAGGACAAAATGGGATGGGATGAGACAGGATAAGTTAAGATGGGAAGGGTTAAGAGGGATGGGATGAGACAGACAGGACGGGGCAGGACAGGATAGGATATACTTATATGATATAAAGCTCAAATAATGCTTCACTGCATGTAGGGCCTATATATGTATGTGTGTATGATGTATGACGTGTGTTATTAATTATGTGCTGAATTTTCTAAATGATGGTGTGTTGAATGTTTTTAATGTGAACTCTTGCAAGATTTGCCAGTGAGTTAAAAGAGGTTAAAATAAATCAAATCAAATACAAATAGCCAGCGTGTAAAGCCAGTCGCCCGTGTTTTGCCTTAATTCTGTTCACCTGTCTCCTTCCTCTGTTACCTTTTGTTTTGATTAGTTTTCAAGAAGTCAATTTAGTTTGACCTTAATTATGTGTCATTTTATTTCACCTTTTATTTTATTTGTGTAATTGGATTTTATTTTTAAGTATGGCGGCCATAACCAGGAAATCTGGCTTCACTAGGCGGATGTAAGTTTGGCTCATTACCTTAGTCATCTCATCCCCACTGTTTCTCTCATCTTTCTTATTTCTCCCTGATGTATAATCTCTAATAAAGCCGAGGTGCAAAGAAATAACCCTCAACTCTCCCTCTACCCATCTTTCCTTTAACTTTCCACAATTTCATTATTGCAATTGAAAGAAAACTTTAGAAAATGAAAGCTATGAATACACTGTCATTATATCATTTTTCCTGCTGAGATCTAAGAAATGGAAAAAAAACAACCACAATAAAATCAATGCAATAAAAAAAGAAGATGCTTTTTACCATCACTGTGATGGGCGACTGATGAATGCCAAAAATCAAGAGTTCATAATTGAAGATTATACTAGTTTATCCAGGGATAGAACTTGTGATCTCTCAGTAAGCCAGGGAGACCACTCAACTAACCATACTTTACAGCCCTGTGGCAAGTATGAATATTTGATCAGCCAGTTGCAGATTTCAATATTTGATTAGCCTGTTGCAGGTAGATAAGATGTGAAACCTGGATATTTTCATCTCCATGTGCCTTTTACATAGATATCTAAGAAACACTAATTAATGGAGGTGTCCATCAGGTTATATATTGGCTCCTGTGAGTATTTTATGAGCCAACAACCAATCAGAACAGATTACCAGCCCATATATTCTAGTCGTGGGAGGGAACCACACACACAGGTTTGCTGTCAAAGCACTGACATGAAACGGCAGCTGCTCATATGTTCTGCTGCTGTGCAAGTTGTTCCAAGTTGAGCACATGCATGCCCACACACATACAAAGCCAACACTACTCTACCCTGATGCTTCTGTTGTATACGTCAGCAAGACCAATGAACAAGTGACGAGCAAAACACACACACACACACAGCTGCACCGCTCAACCTCGTTGTGTCATGACCTTACATTATTTTGCGACTGTGACACACTCTTGATATTTTCACTGTGAGCCCTAACAGGGCGATGAACTGGAACGCTCATGACTCTGTAATACACACATCTCAACCGTTGGATCAGGGGCTTAGGTGTGAGCACTGGACCGAAACCTCCCATACCTATGACATACACATATGCACACATAAACAAACACATACACACATAAACACACTATTGTGTGGCTGCAGTTAGGCTATAGGATGAACGTTAATGTGATATCCAGAAGGATTTAAAGTTCCTATGAGGTCAAAATTGATGTTTTAGTGTTTTTTTTTTATCACATATGTATTGCACTATATGTCACCTGTAGGTCAGTATCTAACCCAACAATGACAAAAAAAGTCATTTTGTAGATATTCTCTGGTATTTTAATGGCATTTCAGAGTTTGTCTTTTCCTGGAAGATGATTAAAAAATGTTCACTCATCCTGCACTTGGGGTTGCACACTACATTTGCATCCAGTGAAACACTTTCTGCAGTGGAGCATGGAAGGAGAATAGAGAGGCGCAGTCCCTCCCCTTCTGCTGTCCCCCATGGGACAGAAAGTATGGGCAGTAGTCAATGGCGAAGCAGGGCCGTCACAGAGGGGATGAGAGGCCCTGCGTTAATGTCATGTGCGAGGCCCTGCTCACATACATGCACATGGATCGCAGACACATGCATATATTCTAGTTCTACTGCATAACTGCACGCGTAATCCCTGTGCAATACATTTTTATCCAGATATAATACGAGCAAAGTTGCAGCAGCACAGCTTGTGATTTCTTCCACTGCAGATGAGGAAGTGAAGTGTCTATTTATTCATAAATAACATAATTTTCTCCAGTTAGTCTTGTTTCTGTCTAATTACAGGGCAGTTTATGTACTTGTAACTCCCACCAGCTCCCTGTATTCTTTCCAAACCTCATCCTTTTTGAGGATATTCCCATAAAAGGCTGCTGTGGATCATATAAAAGGTGCCCCTTCTTAACCTTGTAAATTAGTCTCTTGATCTCGCTGTTGACTGCTTTGATGAAGGGAAAGAGAAACTTCAAAGACGTCAGCGTCAATTTTGATCAGATAAAATATGCTCCAGATCAAGCAAGTGTGTAAAACTTTGCTAAAATAGAACCAGGGCAAGTGTGTTTTCAAACAAGCAGCACATCGCTCAGCCTGTCCGCTGATGTGTGGAGCACATTAAGACATCTGCATTTGAAAAAACTAAAGCAAACAGCTATTTGCTCGCTCGTTCACATCACTGTCAGTTAGGAAGGTCCACTGTCACAATAAGGTAGTCCATTATGATGTTCTGGGCTGGGGTGTATTTACTTGTCATCCCGTTTGCATCAAGCGCGAGGCCCTATAGAAGAGTGAGGCCCTGTGCAGGCGCACATTTCGCACAGTCCATGCAACAATTCTGATGGCAATAGACAAATAATTCTTTGATCCAGTTTGACCTGTGCTGCAAATTACACATTTGATGTTTGTCAATTTAAAGGATAATTTTACAAGTCAAGAAAGTCGCACTTTGGCACAGGTTAGTTTTGTGTGAAACCAGTCGGTGAACTACACATCTCACACAATATATGTCATTAACACCAACATCGCTGTCCCTTGTGATCTTACCTGATGTGTTTTAACCAGTGACTCCTGGTCCTTTTATCAGCTGAGAGGAAAAAGAATGAACAAGAACCATTGCTTGTGTGACTACATCCTGGTACAAAAACTCACAGGCATCGAAACTTCAGCGGTTAATGTTAGTTTGTGGAGACAGAAAGTCATGACGCACTTATGCAGCCATTGGGTGTGTAGTCTTTCTAATTACATACCTTTCCAGTGTTATACCTCAACAGTTTTACAACAAACTGCAACTTTCTTGACAAACATCATATGCGTAATTCCTGGCACAATTCAAAACATTATTTGTCTCTTGCTGCTGATTAAACATTCATATTTTCTGAGGTACAGTCCTATGCTGGTCCATTAGAAAGAAGAGGGACGCCTCTCTATACATCCGTTCTCCAGAACAGATTGGAGTATTTCTTGGGGCTGGTCCTCACGGTACAAAAACACAACTTTTACTGATTTGGGAGAAACTGGATCATATAGTATGGAGAAAATATTTTCTGGTTTTCCCTCTAATTTCCCCTGGCTGCTCAGCTTCAGCTCTCTGTGATTTAATTATAGACTTTCCTGATGGACAGATAGCTTTATCTGTTGCTAGAGTAGCTACCTGTGACTGTTATCTGCCATTAGCAGACAGCTGAATCGGCTCAGCAGCCGCACACAGAACACACCCGATCACCAGAATGAACACAGCCTCTGAGACAAACAGGGAATACAGTACCAAGGTCATTTAAGGCAGGAGTTCTCAACCTTTTGCAACTGGAGGCCCAATCTGATTGTTAAAAAGTTTCCAAGGACCACCTTACCAATAAATGAGGGGGAAAAAATAACATGACAAAAAAAAAAAATTGATAAAACTAAACTGGGCTGGGACGGAATTTCACCACATTCGACACACTGTGCTTTTGGGTCAGCATCTCAAAACAGTAAAACTAAAATCACAGTGCCCTGTGAGGCAGCTGCATTCGTGACATAGCACCATAATCAGGCAAGATTACGTGAGAGTAGTTCCTGCGGTGGAAACAGTATTGCCAAATTTTCAGTCTTGCATAGCCAGGCCTCTCTTCACAGCAGTCAGTGCCAGAGAAAAGTCTGACTCTGTGCATACACATTCACCCTCAAGTGTGCTTTTTATATGATTTGCTTTTATAGTTTGCTCTTGTATCATGTTGTGTTATAGGGGAAAAAATGCCTTGCCATGTTTGCATTTCTTTAACCTAATCACAAACATCTTGGGTGGTGCTAAGCCCAGGATGCAGAAACGATGCTGCTGCAAAATAGTGTCAAGGTTGACCTTGTTTTGGTGAACAATTGCATGTCAGGAGGTGAGCTCTGGCATTAAAATACTACATCACTGCAAAAGAAAAGTTAATAGCTGTTAGCTTGTTTGCATTTGTACCATTAGTGTCCCAGGAGCTAATTTGCTGTTTTCAGCATGTAGGTTGCAGCTTGGAGATTGTTTGTGTTTTCCGGGGATTTTGAAAACGTAGGTAGCAGATGCTGCAATGCCACTTGTAACAAACGAAACAATAGCAGACTTATACCCGTGTATCCGGCGAGTCAGACTATCAAATTTCCATGTCCAACCCTATTCACATCCCATAGATGGTGCTTTAAGTCCCATTAGTGGTTGAGAATGGCTGATTTGCCAAAGTCTCCTGGTAGGGAAATAGCTTCACTTTTGCAAAGTGATTTAGATAACCACTAATTGCCATTAGCTGGGTTAACGGTGACTCAGCACTAGAACCCAGCAAGAAAACCACTCTGGTACTGTAGCCTTTTCCCTGTCTTCAAACTGGCCTCTAGTCTGTTTTGGTCCTCGTCCAGTCTGTGTTCACTAGGAGATCTCAGTCTAGGAAGAGCCAGCTAATATGACCACACTCCTCCCATCATCCATGGAGCGCTTTAAGGGGCGTAGTGCACAATCAGCATTATTGGCTACTGTAAACGCCAATCAATGTCTGCGACAAGTCCCATGGGAACTGAAGGCATTACCTAATGTCAGAAATTTAATTCATTAAGGTTATTACATATTTTAGGGAATGTACGCGAAGAAAACAAAATTTTGCTGCCCACCATCAGTTAAATGTGTGTTACAGCTGAGGCTTTACTGAGTCTCACCTTTGATGTTTGAACACATGCTACGTTAATCAGTGTAGACACAAGAGGAACTTTCCTTCCCTGCAGCTAATACACACACACACACACACACACACACACACATATTAACCTTGATCTACCTTGATCGCTGTGGACGTCATCATGGATTCTCCCTTTATTCCTGTGACAAACAACACACACACACGCACACATGCACACACACACAGAGACTACCTCCGCTCTCATTCTCAAGCAATGGACTGGAACTAACATACACATTCCTGCGGCTGTCACACACACACACACACAAGCACAGAGGGAGAGAGACAAAGAGGACACGTGCACAAAAACATGCGCACACAACCTTGCTGCTGTGTTTGTTGAACGCACAAACACACAACCTTACACACGCACTCTGATGTCTGACTCACACAAACACACACGCTCTCTCCCTATAGAAATGAATCACTTGGACTCTATGCAGCCAGACACACACCACACACATCACCACACAACACACACACACACACACCACACTGCACCGTAGTACCTTGATGTTCTCATCATTCACACCAACACGTGCTACAGTCAGGAAGCATCCGTCTCTGCGGCTGACTTCATAGGTCAACCCTGCGACAGCGGCCAGCGTCCCCTCTGCCCCCGTGGGTGGAGTTCAATGACCCACGTCAGCAAAGATGACTAGAAGCCACATTTTAGACACTCCTTTCGTATACTTGAGGTTTGAGGACATTCAGATGAAAACATTGCCTCTGCTACACAGCAAGGTAACCTCATGCCTTGATGTCACTGTTTTCTCTCTCTCTCTGTCAGTAGCTCTGCAAGACTTCTTAATTGCAGGTGAGTGACTTTGCAAAATACTTTGCAAAAAAAATAGATGACACACATTCCTTATTTCCCCACCCACCTGCTGACACCACCTGTCCTATATCCACCTCTTTATTTCCTTTTCACCTCCTACCAATCAGGTTGAATGGCAAGCAAATTATCTGTCACTCAGGGGTGTGTCTAGACTTTTTTGGGTGGGGTGGGGCACTGACTTGCAGGGGTGGCATGATGTATGTGCATGCTCATGTGCACGCACACATGTCGAAATAGCATTAATTTACAATTTCCCATATCTACTGAAAAAGATAAATAGTCCCACCAATCACAGAACAACAGAGTAGCACCATACACATATAACATATACAAAAAGAAGTTCTAACTGCACTTAGATCTTACATCTCAGGCTGTGAGACTCCTTTATTAATCATCAGCACTCCACCATGAAAAAAAGTTTTCATTTTGTGATTCATTATTTATTCACCAATTTGCTGTATAAACATTTTTGTGTGCTTTTTGTTTTTGTGAGTAGCATAAAGGGGACTACACCTAAAAACTCATTATACAATCCTGTGCTGTAAAATGATCAATAGATTAAATTAACTTTGGAAAAAAAAAATCAAAAGCAGGCTACATACATCAGACAACAGTTGGTTGAAGTTAAGGTCCCACCTTTCACTGCACAGATAGCCAGTCATACTTATTATACTTACTCTTATTGATTCTTTATTTCCTTTACATTAATATTGAGAGAAGCAGAGGACTTTGAAATTTTGAAAACAAAAAAATCATCAGAATGCAGAAATGAAGTCTGACTTTCAAATCACATTGGGAAAGACCAACAGAAAACCCCAGGCACTGGTCCACTGAGTCTTGCATAGTCAGACCTCCACGTGCTGGAGAAACGTCCGGCTATTATCACTCTGTTATAGAGGTTACAAATATGGCTTGTTTGTATTTTTTAAACCATTCCTAAATGTCTAAGCACGAGGGGTGCTGCCCCTATAGCTCAGTTGGTAGAGTATGTGCTGAGGCTCTCAGTCCTCTGCAGCGGCTGCGGTTTGATTCCCGCCTGTAGCCCATTTGCTGCATGTCATCCCCTCCTCTCTCAAACCCGTTTCCTGTCATCCACTATCACAATAAAGGCAAAAAGCCCAAAAATGAATCTTAATTTAAAAAAAAAGAAGTCTAAGCACTAAGCTCAGGATGCAGCGATGGTGTCCTTGTAAAAGAGTGTCAGGAAGCAGCCTGTTCTGGTGGCTCATGATTTATGTTATTTGATTCCATATACACTCAACAGTTGAGCTAAGATTGCCTAATATTGCTGTTTGATGTAACTTCAGCCTACAACAAATATATAAAAATAGAAAAAAGTAACGCCTGAAAATGCCCCAATACCGTATTTCTCAACTCTGACAAACTTAAATGAACTTAACTGTAACTTGCACAATGTATTTCACCTGTGTATTGTAGATTTTTGTAATGTTACTTGCATGTCTCTGTTGGGACTATGGATGTAAATTTGAATTCTTGCTCAAATGTGATCTCTTTACATCCTGTATTTCATGCCGATGTTCATTAACTATACTGTTCCTTTCAAATAAACAAATAAATAAATAAAAAAAATAAACAACACCTCCCACACTCAACTCTCCTGATGCAGAAGAATCAGAGAATTACTTTGGATAAAAGCTTCAAATAAATAAGTGCAATGTAGTGCCCGTCGGTAATTTAACATAGATCTGCCGCTAATGGGTTATTTTTAGTCATTTTCTCAGAGAAGTCCTTTTTGAATAAAGGTCAGATGGGGAATCTTTTCTAAGGCAAATCACTTCTGTCTGGTATCTCAGACTAAAATGACAACATCCATCCTAAATGACTCATGCACTAGTTGAAAAGTCTCTCTGTAAATACAAAAAGATTGGCGGACAGGCAGTTGTATGGAAACGCACAGTTAATCTGATCCACACCCAGGTTGTCAGATATAGTGTCTCATAATTGCAACTGTTGTGCTGCAGTTGATCCTTCAAATATGCATTGTGATTTGAATATTAATCATGTATAAGGAGACTGTGTTTGAAGAATTTTTTCCTAACATTTTAATATTCTTAGTAAATTTGCAAACTTATACATATTTAAATTTTCAATCTGGGATGGAAAATGAAAAGAATATTCTGAAATTGCATTTTGACTTTCAAGTTTGCATTAATATTTTAAACGGGTTAACTTCACTCATCCATAAATTAACATCTATAGTTGCTCTTTCGCAGCCCCTTCATGAAATATTCATCATGTGTGGATGCAACACGTGTGTCCGCTAACGTGTAGACGCACATGCTCGCATACTATTGTTGCAGCAGACTCTCCTGCTTTCATACAGTTTTGGTTTGGTAGGACTCTGTCCCGTCAAGGACACTGACACACACACTTGAACTGAAATGTGCTCACACAGTTTTGACAGTACAATGAACCGACAAGTACAGTCAAAGTCACAACCTTTATTGTACTCACTGACCAGTACATGGACCCTCACAGTTACACACACAGCTCACTTGGTTCTGCAGGCAGCGCTCCAAATCCCTCCTCAGTAAAATTAGGCATCTTATTTTCTCTTTTGTTCTCAGTTCTCCCTCTCTTTTGTCTTCAGTCTCGTCAGCTTTTATCTCGTCGAGCCTCTCATTTCTCTCAAATCCTCTTTTCTCCTTTTCTCTTCACTGTCTCTGTTGTCTTCGTTAGTCTGCCTCACATTGTGGTGAAACAAGTTCCACTCTGATCCAGAACTCCACCACGGGCTGAATTCATCGGCTTATCCAGTGTGTGCGAGTGTGTGCGTGCGTGTGTGTGTGAAGTTGTGAGAAAACGAGTGTGTTGTGAAAATGGAAAGCAAGGGGGAGCTGAGAGGAAATTTGTGTACGTGACCTCCTTTCCTGGCTGCCTGACAGACTGGGTAGAGTGCTTGGATTGGGTGGTCGTTGCAAAGCACTCAGCCGTCCATCGACCGACAGCCATTGATCTGCAAAATCCAATGACTCACTAGCTGCTCTGTATGCACCCCACATATGAACACATGCAAATGTGACTGCTGTGTGTAAACAAGTGCACATGCGGACACTGACAGGAAGGTCTGTGACTGTAATTACTGCTAAATGTAATTACAGTGCACTAATAAAATGAGAATAATTGGTCCAGAATATATGAAAAGAGCTACTCTGTCAGAGGTTGCAGTTAATGCAGATTACTAACCCTAACCCTGCATAGTAATTAAGAAAGCAATATTGGAAACTGAGAGCGGAATCAAGATACTGGCTCTGCATTTGTAATTAAGACGTTTGTTGCTGTTGTTTTTGTCTTTAGGGACAGTAAGAAAATTATTAGGTGGAGAGGAGAAGACAGAAGAAAGTTTGCTTTTCATTTTTACTCAATGTTTTATTTATAATTTTGGTGGATTTGATGGATTTCTCCTGGCTGTAAAAAATTCCAATGAGAAGTAAGCACACCTTGAACTTTGTTTGGTCTTCTAGGCTGAGAAAGTGTCACTGACACATTCTTTTATATCATATAGGCTAAAAATGAATGCATGAGTCATTATTGATGCGTCATTATTATCTCTGCCAGGCGTGAGCCTGGAGGGAATCATTAGATTGCTTGCGTGTGTGTGTGTTTGTGCGTGCATGTGTGCGCGACCAGTGGACCTGGAGCTTGTCCACAGCTAATCTGGCATGCTACCGGACCAATCAGCCTGATTTTGTTTGTGCGCATTCATGACTGTATGCTGAAGGACATCTGTGATTCACAATTTATGAAAAACCTTTTTTTATGGCTCCACGCAGGCAACAGAAGTGGCCACAGGCTTTATGTTTTTGGGTCATCTCACTCTTGTGATTGTGATATCTCAAGAACGCTTTGAGGGAATTTCTTCAAAGTTGGCAAAAATGTTCACTTGGACTCAAAGATGAGCTGATTAGATTTTGTTGTTGTCATTTGTGTCAAGTCAAGTTTGAAGAAATTCCCTCAGTTTTCCTCCACTGAGTGCACTCTTCTGTTACCAAACTCTGATGTTCTTTACTTGACAAAACAGACTTTTTATATATAACTGAGGTCTTCTGCTAAATTCAGCATCATGTTTCACTCAGTAGAGTTCAGATTTAATAAATCAGCAGATAAAAATGTGTAAATGCGTTGTTAAGACAGACGAGCATTATTTGGGAAACATCACGTCTATTCACTTATGTGGAGCTAAGATTAATACCAAATTATGTTAAATGTTCGCCAAATGAAATAGTGTCTGTTAATGAGTTGTAACAAAACATAAATTATCTTTTTGAAGGATGCAGATGTTTACCATGAGCTCAGCTCCGTTTAATTAACAATATGTTAACGGAGAATGGCACTGCGCCCTGAATCCACAACAAACTGTGAGCTACACTGACACTACATTTAGTCTTAAAAGAGAATTAACATGCATGTTAGTCAGTTTACATAACTGATATTTACCTTGGTGGATAGTGAGGTGAGGTGTGTTTTCAGGTGTATTTTCAAACTGGCTGTGTTTTCTTTAATCCATCATGTGGCGCCGTCAGAGGGTACATGAAGGTCTTTTGACTTTTCCTTATCCCAAATTTATATTTTATTTCGGCCACACTGCATTCATTTGGTTTATTTACAGTAGAAGCTCTTTGTTCAAAATTAGAGAGTAGTTTTATTCTTCATTTTGTTATGTTTGCAATAAATATATTCTTTTGAGATCTTGGAGGGAGAGTACTGCAATGGGTATTGTGATGGGGAGGATCCAACAAAAATATTAATATCGAGGACCCTTAATTCACGATTCAACGCTCCTACCCATCCCTACATTTTTTGTAGGGTCCCTTACTTTTTTCTACAGAACTGTAATACAGTAGTACAAGTTTTTATTTTTGAAGTAAACCAACTAGCGCTTCAGACATGCATGCACAGCAAAAGAGTCCTGCATCAAAGCATGCATTCATCTACTAATATTTCATAATAACATTGTGAATATTATCTCATGTGTGGATTTGCATTCTCTGCTCATGCCCTTCGATGTCAACAACAGACTTTAAGAAAATGTTGACAAGAAAAACAGTTTACATGGTCTCTCTCCTAACTTGTTAGTGAAGAAATATGTGTATTATTTTTTAAAATGATCATACATCATCAGAGATTAAGTGGAACATGATAAGTTGAAATACTTGCTTCTCTGACAACGCTTGAGTTCAAATTAATACTGAATGTTTGTTGAATGAGTTACCGTGTGTTTATGAATCATAAGAAATCATCAATATTTTTTCAGAAGGAGTAAATATTTTTAATGGTTAAATTGAGCAAAATGTTAGTGCAGTCTGGCAGACAGTCACTGAACTCCAGCTCCAACAGAGTCTGTATTTTCAGAGCAGTGTGCTTTGCCTAGGTTCCAGTCTGGGGAGGAAAAGGTGAAGGGCAAACAACTCACTTCAACCACAGATCGAATATTAAAGATTCAGCCTGTTTAATATGTCATTTATGGCTCCACTTCAATATTTGGACTGCAGTCCTGAATTACAGTTACATATTTCTCCTTTAAATCTTAAAACCAAAAGAATCTGTGAAAGGCACTGAATTAAATCTTATCCATGTCTCAGCAGCAGAAGAAGTTTAAAGAATTTGTCATCACCATCAAAACAAGCCAACAAAACACTGAGACACTTCACTCATGAAAACTTTATAAGACACAATAACAGCTAAGGCATTCTCCCCCATATTTTTTGGTGTTTGTTTCATTTGAAGAGGAAATATATCCGTAATAACTGTTCGGCCCAAATCCCTTAATCCATGACTGTGGTAGTGATTGTATTTTCATGAGTGTATGCCACGGTGATTTGTATTTTCAACCCTGTGATGAAGACTAAAGCAGAAACTCTCACTCTGGAGTTTTTAACCTTTTTTATTCAGTCCAGAGAGCAAATCCACAGATTAAAAGCTTCTAAAGCTTTCTTCATGAAGTCTGCCCTGCAGGTTGTTCCTCTTCACTCGACATTAGAGCAAATCAGGAAACTTGTCAACTGAAAATAAAGTGTTTCTTGTGTCAAACCCCCTATACTCTACACTGTTCTGAGAGAATCTCTTAGAGCTTTACAATCGAGTGTTTTAAGGCCCTTTTTGTTGATGGAAAAGGTCCAAAATCGCTTGATTTAACTTTCTGACCTCCACAATAAAAGTGCAGTGGAAACGAAGAGGAAGTGCACCACTTGTAGGAGGATTTCATAACTACAGGTGATTTCAAGCCAGAAGGAAGAACATTTCCGAAAGAATGTTTCAATAATCCAAGCACAGAGGAAATGACCTGGTGTCATCAGCCCACTTCAAACACTAATATAAGAAATATATTTATCGTTATCAAACTTTATTTCACACAGGCGCACCTACAAACTGCCTACACACAAGCACACAGTTCTGCAAATCAATAAATTGTGGAGTCAGGTTGTGCTGAAGGCTTTCATCACGGATCTGAAAGCTGGTCGCTCACTGCTGAGCGGCGCACAACTGGGCCAATGTCATTTCACTTAACATTTATTCTGTGACCCCATTCACACCTGGCAGTGCAGTCTAATTTTAAACAGAGGAAACTAATGCACCGTGTCACACGGCACAAAAGCTACTTCACAAACTCCATGTGGATTACTTGCAAATCAAAGTTATTTCCCCTTTGATCGTGATGAATGGGGTGTGTGTCATGGTGACAGTTTGGAGCAGAGTGTGCTGACAGCTTAATGTTCCTAATGTCAACTATAATTTGGTGTTGTCTGATCAAAAATAATCAGTGCAGATCAGATAAGGACTTTGTAGAGGGCTTCAAATATAAAAGCATCCATAGGACAAAAAAAAAAAAAAGTAAATCAATACTTGGGTCCATCCTAAACCACAATTTAGCCAGAGTTCTGTTTATATGCTTCTCTATCTTGGTCGTTTGGAAAGACCTCCTTCCAAAAGATTAATACACATTTTGACTTTAAAACGAGCAGACACAGAGCTTGATATTCAGCCACACTGGTTCCTAACCTGAGGTCCCAACCCCCACTAGGGGTCACCAAATCTTCACAGGGGGTCACAAGGCCTTCATGATTAAAAAAAAAAACCTTTTTAAAAATATACAGTAGGCCTATATTTCTGCATTTCATTCAATTTCATGCCATAAGTGGAATAGTTATTTTTTCCATTCCAGATTATTATTTAAGATATAAACTTAAAATCACAGGATTATGGCACAGCGAAGACCTGACAAGCTCCAGTATATTCACAGAGCGTTCGCTTTCTGCTATAAACAGCCTCGTCCTGCATTAGAAAAGAACACATTTAAAACAACCAATGGAATCATGGGAGAAGAAAACACTTACATAATACAGAGAATTGTAAAAAGAAAAAAGTTCCTAAAAATATCAGTAAAGTTCATCTCTGATGTAACATTCACAGGAAATAATCTGCTCAAAATTCATCCATCGTTTTACACAAACCTTCCTGCAGGTATTTTTGTTCACTGTTTGGATTAAATGTACAGTTTATCAGTTGTTCTGTACAGTTGCATTGATTATAATATGGAATATCCATAAAATGTCACTTAGTCAGGGGTCATCAGTTTATTCAATGATTGAAAAGGATTCCTTTAAAGACATAATGTGCAACACTTTCCTAAAAAGCAATGTATAAACTCATATAATCATAATCCCATCAAAAATGTCTAAAAACAAAACTCCATCAGCTGCAGTCTTTCATCTTTTTTCTACACAAGCTCCCAAATGTTTTCCCACCATAAAATAATTACAAATTGTTTCACTTATCTTGAACTCCATTACATGGAACCAGAGGACAAATGATTTATATTAAGCAATGCCTCATTCATTTGCTACTCATTGTTTGGAAAATGTAATAATAGTAAAGCATGGATCGCAGATTTTTAAACTACGTTACCACTGGTGTTACTCAAGTACTCAAAGTTTTATCTTTATTTTATTATTTTTGTTACAATATCAATATGCTATGTAGTCACATTCATGCACATAGCATGCACATATGTCATCCATGATCAGTTATGAACTAAACTGTGATGTTGGTGAGCCACTGCTTACTGTGAGCACAGCATGGCCCTGGCTAACAACAGTCAGCTATAAATAATGTTCTTATCAGGAATAAACCTGCCTCCTGCATGAACCATCTGTGGCTGGATAGGGAAGGCCTGCGTTACTCTATTTTTATATGAACACAGCTAATATGTTAGCATCAGTTAACTTTTTGTTAAGGATTACATTCCCAATAGTCCCAGGGGGAAGAGAGGCCTACAAAGACATCAACAGGGCATCATGTAAGGATCACCTCACGTCCATATCAGTCTTGGTCCATCCCGTCCTCAAAGGGAATAAAAGTAATTATTGCCTTTGGGCATCAAGTGCACATATAAAGCTAGCATAAACCCACTAAAAAGTTAATTATAGAGAGAAAATCAGAAGGAAACAGCTAAAAAAGAACTAATGTCTAATATTTTGATGATGTAAAAAGTTTGAGAAACACGGAAACAGATAATTATAAATCGTAAAATATAAAAACCAAACTCAAATATAACAAAACAAAGCATGTTATTTTTTCCCAAAGTAATCCCAGAGATCTGGGGGTCTGCAACCTTTAATGTTAAGAGACGATTTTGGCCCAAAAGAAGAGAAAGTTTTGGAGCCACAGTTATTAAAATTTTATATTTTCCTCAGATTTTGGGGGGATCGGCATCCATGGCTAGTCTAGGGAGACTCCAGGCTAGCAACTGGTATAATTTAGGGGAAATGGGCAACAGACTATGGCGGTGACGGACAATGTAGTTGACGAAATATTAATTTCTTTCTTTTTTTTTTTTCTTTTTTTAAATTCAGTATAAGGGCTATACACAAAGTAAGAAACACTTTAGGCCTACTGCAATGATTAGTAAAAAATTAAATATTACTTGGAGAATCCAGAAGGAATCATTGCAGAGGGGCACAAGAGTCACATATGGCTCTGGAGCTGCTGGTTGCTGACTCCTGACTTAAACTAACTGAATGCTGATAACAAAGAAAGGACTACAAATTAAAATGCTTAAAAAAATAAATAAATAAAAAAGTCAGAGTCTGCTTATAAACTCTGACAATATGTAATATCTATTATTAGACCTGCAAATTAAAAATTTTACATAATAAACACTGCATGTCCCACCTAAGTTCAACTATACAACCATTTCCATGTCTCGCAGGCATTTAATGTATCTTGAGGAGCAGTAACACACAAATGAAGTGAACACAGCACAAAAGGACACAAGTATAGGCCTATACAGATCATTGCGGTTTTTAATAATCATCAACACAATTATGTACAAAGCAAGCGATGTCATACTCAAATGACAAAAAAAAAAAAAAAAAAACAAATCCTAAAATGCATTTTCTTCCTTTTTTTCTGTCATTAAAATAGCTAAAGATTATCTGAGGGAATTCAATTAACCAGTTCAACACTTTTGGTACGGAGTCAGTATAGTTACAGTTTGACAAAACCTTCACAGATTATCTTCCACAGTTAAACAGCCCTGGGCATGTGGGTGGTTGACAAAGAAGGATGGATCCAGAATCATTCCCCTCTCCAGTGAAAATAATACGAGTTGTGAGTGCAAGATTCCTTAAAAAACCAGAAAAGCCTCATCCCTGCCAGTTTCCACAAAAGCACCAATTTCGTCTTTGTTCTTCAGTTATCCAACGGGACAAAAACATGGATCCTGTTTAACCAGACCAAGCTCACACAGAAGACGTACCACGGGCCAGGGTAACAACAGTTACAACTAAAGCAGATGTTAAATATGTCAGTGGATAAAATGAAAAGGGTTGTTTTTTTCATTATGTGTGCAAGTGTTAGACATTCTGTTATTGATAACAATTCTCTCCTATACCATCTGAATACAACACTGGAAGATGTGTACATTTCATGTGGTTTTAGTTCTTCAGACAAAGAACTTGATTGTCTAATATACAAAAACCTTTAACAGTGTCACAGTTTGGGACTTACTAAACTTTCTTCACTCAACTCTAAAACCACTACAAGTCAATTATCATCCCACCTATGCAATAACATGAATGTGTTCTCCATGTGTGCCTCTAAAAAAAGCCAAAAATAGAAGTTATGCTTTAATAATATAAACAGCAACAGAAAGGCAAAAGTTATCATGTATTCAGTCACACAGTGAAATAGAAATGTTCTTCTAAACAAGTAATATTGTCCTCCATTTACAGTGTGAAGTTCTGGAGAAATTGCAATTTGACTCCTGTTTTATATCATGAAAACAAAAACTGTGATCTTAATCTGGGATTATAAGACGCTCGGCTCAGTTGGCAAGGTCCCAACATCTGGGATCTCCAGGACAGCCATAAATCCAATTCACAATTCCCTAATGGTTTTTATGCCTCTTACATTACATCATATATAAACACATAACACTGCATATAAGCATACTGGTGTTAAAACTGTGGCAGATGAAATGTCCACATAAATTTACAGGACACATGAAGTTAAAAAAAAAAAAAAAAAAACAACAACAACAAAGTCAAAGGCCCTGGTCATGCGCCTGGTATTAAAATGCATCCTGAGTGATCCAATTGCAAGTGGACAGCTCTGATCTCTCAGACCAGATTCAGAGGTGGTCCAGGCTGAATGTGACTACATTCTTTTAACTGCGTGAGCGTAAATATGTCCTGGGGCAAACTGAGAGACCGCCTACTTAAGTGACGTCCTCAAAGTACGTAATTTGGTTCAGTGAAATGCAAATTACGCATGGGCTCCCTTACCTGCAGCAGATGTTTGTCAAAACAACAGCGACCCCAAACTCCATTGAAAAAATTGCGCCATTTTGTGAGTTACTGATTGAGGAAGAACTTTACAAACTTTGTGAAACAAATTATTTGGAACCCTTGTCATTTCAGCCAATGATATAGTAAAGTTATTTCTTTCTTTGTGGGGAAAAAACCAACACATTTTGCTAACGTGTTTACTTTCATACAGAGCAGGGAAGTAAAACGAATATGGCAAATTCTTAATCTGTTGTGCCTTCTTATAAATACTGCATTAAATGCAAAACATTTTATTTTCCTCATAAAAAAAACATTGTGTTTCTGTGAACAGCAGACAGGAGAGGGCTCAGTCGCGGATGCACACTTTTACTTTCTGACTCTCTCTGACTAGGTCATTCTTTGTCATCTGTGATGTGAAAACATCAGATTTACACACAGTCAGAAAAATATAAGTGATCTGATCAGAGTTTATTTATAAAAATGCAGCGCCCAACAGAGCTCTCCTGCCAGGCTGCTGACAGCGCAGGTAAAACATGAGGCTCATTGTGGGTTGAAATAGGAGTTTAGTGTGGAGCTGAATTACAAAAACAAAAAAAAAAAAAGAACAAAAACAGCCAAATGGACAGTAATGGACATTCAACTGACAAAACAGCCTGCTTGTTTATTTGCATACAGAGCGGGGAAGTGAGATCCGATCACAAGTGGTCGCACAAAACGAATCTAGAGACGTACTGTAACGCCAGGTGTGAACTCACATACTCAGAGCTGTCCACTTGTGATCGGATCACCCAGGATACATGTTAATACCAGGTCTGAACCAGGTGAAAGATTAGCTTGGTGCAACTTAAAACAGAGAGGAAGAAAAATCACACCCAGGGCAGTACTAACTGAATTTAATTATGTTTTTGTGAATGGAGGTGATAATCTGTCTCAGTCAAAATTCTCCTTTTTGAGGCCAATATATTCAGTTATTCCCTTCCTTCAAAATAATCCGATCTGGCACCCTGTTCCGGGATTCACCGCATGTGAAAACAAATCACATGTGAGGATCTACCAAAACTTCGTCTGCATTATTATTAGTTTATAAAACCAGGGACTAGAGATAACCGAGGGAAATACAGCAGAACAAGGAAGCAATCTCCACTTAACACAATCCTTTAAGAAAGCATAAAAGTAAAACAAATTTAGAGAAACTAATCTTTTACAAAAACACTTGCGCCACTAGTTAGTTTGGTTTCTTTTCCTCTTAAGTCTTTACAACAGCGGCTGCTTAAATGAGCAGCGACACTGAGGAGTTGGTGGTGAAAGTCACTATATACACACACACACACAATTCACACACAGACGCACACACACTCACTATACAGTCATACAACTGTGCACACGTGTCAGTGTGTCCAGTTTTCTCAGTGGTATCACAGGTGACAGTCTGCCAGTCTCTCACTCTCTCTCACACAAACAGAAACAAACTGGGGAGCTGAGTGGGGTCGGTGCTCCTACATCGTGACTGTGACAACTAGGGTGGTCTTCTTCTTCTTCTTGTGGTTATGAGGCTCAGTCATCTGGCTGCCCAAGGGAACTGTGGGAAAGGTCCTCATGTAAAGTTTTTTTTTTTTTTTTTTTTTTTTTACATTTTCCTTAAGTCCTTGGAGGGGAGAAGCTGTGTGTAAAAAAAGAGAGAGAAAAAGTTAGTTTGCCTTCAAGATTGCACCTACTTTTTTGTATTAATTAGAGAAAAAAAAAGTCACCAGTTAATGCCTACTAGAGGCTGACATGTTTTGTGAATCCCTGTGGGTTACCAGCTAGGGGACTGGGACAGACAGGAAGAAACAGTCAGTGGTAGGGGGCGTGATGGGGAATTGAAATAAAAAAAAGATCAGTTTTTTATATATATAAATATGCTGTTCTAATATGAATGCACTATTTTCTTCATTTTGTGTGAACTGTGGGTTGACAGGAACGGGATGGGAGTCATTCTTCAGGAACTGGGACGCGACAAGAGTATTTCTGTGGGAGTGGGATGGGATAGAAGTGAAAATCCACTCCTGTGTCAACCTCTAAGAGAACAACATTAGGTTTCATTATGACTACGACTTGTCTACATAACATGCAGATGAATAATTCAGTGAGAGCACATTTGAAGCAAGAGATAATTGACTGAACAGTGATGGAACTGCCACAAAAATATGTGTCTCATTAAATAAGTCTGTCTGCTTAAACCTTGGCATGCGTAGGGCCAGTGTGGCAGATTTAGTGGCATCTAGTGGTGAGGCTGAAAATTGCAACCAACTGAACACCTCTTGCCTCAAATTTCTCTTCCAAGTGTGTAGGAGAAACTATCGCCTTTTTTCAGAGATTGTGCAATACTGAAGGCTCGTCTCTATGGTACCTATGTTTTGTTACACTAAGCCAAACAACTACAAAATCACCAGTGTGTGATTTTATACAGCATGCCAACATTGTGGAGTCAAAAGAGGGCGTGACAGAACTCGAACACTCCAGTCAACAAGTCATTCTGCTGCTCTGCTCTGCTGTTTTCTAATCACATGTCGAGCTGATAAGGTCATGAATATATAATGTTAAGCTATTTACGGGGTGTTGCTCCTTCTGCAAGCAATTAAGTTAAAAAGATCGCATCATGTGTTGATCTGTGGGGAGGGATTTCACTCCTGTCTGTGTGTGTCTGCTTAGTGCACGCATTATCCGCTTGTCTCGCTCTCTGCTTTAACACAGCTGACAAATATGTGTGATAAGTAATAATTTAGAAAACACAGAAAGTAGGGACCATGTAACTCAAGAGCATCCTGTCCTGACATCGATTCGGCTCCGTTACTTCCTTCTCTCGCAGATCAGAGGCAGAACGAAAATGCCCAACAGGCTGCAAAAAAGGGAGCTTGTGATGGCTGCAAAGCTTGCTTGCAAATGCAACCAGCTCTGTCTTGAGTCAGTGTTTGATTTGTCCATTATTGGCTACTGAAAAAATATGGTGGTGCGACATGGACAACTACAGGGAAAAGGACCTGCCCCCCTGTAGATATAAATGGTTCATTCTGTGGTTACGAATATGATTCTTATTTTCAGGTAATTATACACTAATGAAAACACTACTACATTCCTTGTATAGTCTGCCAATAAATCCTCCTAAATCTTACACAGTGGGCCTTTAATGAATGCAATTATCATAAAAATAACAATGACAAGTCTGAGCCATTGTATTGCTGGATGCTGTGGTGCAGTATTAATAAGGGCCTTTAAATAATTTTAGCAGTGAATCTTCGTGTCAGGTTATCAGGTAAAATGGCCAGCAGGCTGAAGAGTTGGTGTGGGTATTTAAACAGATGAAAATGTATGTGAAAATTGAACTGGGTGAAGAAAAACCCATCTCAAACAATGAAGGGGTTGATTGTATTTTAATGGGCCGCAGATAAATGACTTAATTAATCATAAATATAAATTAAGGACGTAGGGAAGAGGAATGGAATGCTAAGCCAAAGGGAAAAGCTATAAAAGAAAAGGAAGACTATTTCATATCAATAATTTAAAAAACCCAATGGCCACAACAGAAAGAAGTGAAATTAATAAAGCACTAATATAAAGACATGGGGGCAGACTGACAGAGAAATGAAAGAATAAGGATAGAAAAACTTACCATGAGGGCTTGGTGGTTTTAGCTTTCATCATCTGAGACATGAGGTTTGGCGATGGCCATCTCCTCCTTGCTATTCGCAATCATCTTACACTTCTACAAAAAAACACAGAGAAAAACAAATTACAGTTGAAAAACAGTTATTTTGAGTGAAAAACAACCAAATTACTCACTCTGTTACATTCATCATACAAACGTGCACACATATTGTACGATCAGTCCTCCAACCCCCTCATTTTTACCTCAGTAAGCTCCTTAATGGTGTGTATGTTAGCTTGCTGAGTGACCTTCCGCTTTGCTTCCTCGATGTGGTCCAGGTTAAGGGTTGGCGTTGGGGGCGCGAGGCACGGGGGAGGCTTGTTAGTGATGGTAGGAAGTGGGGCGAGGGGAGGCATGGCCGCCAGGGCACCCATGTTGGTCAAGGCAGCCGTCATAGTAGCTGCTGTCATACTCGCCATAGCTGCACTCATGGTGATGTTTGACATGCTGGGCATTCCTGGAATATTGGGTAACCCCATTGGACCCATGTTGGGCATATTCGGCATGTTGGGCATCCCCATGCCCATCGGGAGAGGTAAAGGTAGAGGTAGGGAGAGAGGGGCAGGAGATGGGGTGGGCAGAGGGAGCTGGAGGATCGCTTTTGGCCGAAGACTCTCGGGAATCGGCACCCCCGCCTTAGCACACATGGCAGCAGCATTAGCTTTGGCGATCTCCAGTAACTGGTCTTTATCTGAGGAACAAAGGGGTGAGGGAGAGACAGGCAAGATTAAGCAAATGAGCAGTGTAAAACAAAGTGCCAACTTTAGAAAAAACTACGACAAATCGTGTAAAAATGAAACCATGAATTAGAGCCTCTTTTTTTCAGTGAAATCAGATTCGGCTGTCCAATGCAAATATTCGACAATTCGTTCTTTTTTTGTTGTTGTTCAGCACGCCAAACTAAATTCCTATATTAGCCAGCATGAATATGTTTTATCAGTAGGACTCTTGCTTGAACGCCTTAAAGTTTAAGTCTGCCCTCCTTCAGTTCAAGTATAATATGAGTGCACTGTGGAGCTTCTCTCTCCTGCTGCAGCCATGTACAGTGTCATCTGCCGTGCAAAGTAAGCGTTCCGTTTCTATCACTCTTCTCTGCTTCTATTACAGTAACTCTTGTGGTTTGTGGAGATTTTGAAACTCAGTTTGTGAAGTTTAGAGCCTGTCATGTGTTACAAGAGCTGAAGTCGTTTCACCTTCTCTCATCAGTTAATCACCCATGCATGGTATTGCAAGAATTTTTTAAATAAACGTGCCAGCTACTATACATTATAATTCCTCTTATTCATAAATCCTCATTGAAATGTTATCTCTGGGCATTTTTGTTAGCTTCTGTTTCATCCTCTTATTATAATGCACGCTGACTGACAAGGGAAAAATCTGTCAGCTCAACTGTAAGAATCTCAATCAACTGAGTCTCTCCATCTAATGATTTGAATCTTTCAAGAGGCAGCCCCACCATTAATGATCATTAGATGTAACGTCATAAATGTACCATGTCAAGCCTGATCAGAACATCTTACCCAGTTCAGTGAGCCGTGGAGGAGTCTTGCTGGTGCTGCGTCGTGTCCGGGACCCTGAGCGGCGCTGTTTGCGGAGAATGAGAACTGGAGAATGGCTAGGTTCCCTTTTCCACCTGTCCCGTCTGTCAAACGAACGGCTGCGAAACGCTGGCCGCCTCCCTCGCCCTCTTGATCTAGACCTGCGCCTGCGATCAGAGGACCGAGACCTTGATCGCCTGCCTCTGTCTCCTGACCTGGACCTTTTCCTCCGGCCTGTGGAGCGGCTCTTGGATCGCTTGCTTCTGTCTGTGGACTTGGACCTCCTTCTCCCACGGCCGTTGGGTGAACGGGATCGCCTCTTGCGGGCTGGAGAGCGGGACTTGGACCGTCGGGTTCTGGTCCGCGACTTGGAGCATGATCGCTTACGCCGTCCAGGGGACCGCGATCTTCGCCGCCGGGCAGGACTCCGAGATTTAGACCGTCGCTTCTTCCTTTCTGATGGAGAGACAGAGTCTCTTTTCCTTACTGGAGACTTGGACCTGTGGAAAGGTCAGTGAAAGACTGATGAATAATAAAAACAAATACATAATATTGGCTAATAATACTAATACTACACCTACTGGGCGTGCAGCATTGGGTCTGGCAAATAAATGCCTTTCAAGTCCCCGTTTCATGGAGTGATTAATATTTAATACCCTTTAAGACCTTATTGTTATTTAATTCAAAGACATTTAGGTCCCAGAGAACAGACACACGGGACGGGCACATACAGTATAAACAACAAACCTTGACTGCTTCTTCCTTGATGTAGACTTGGATGTAGATCGTCGAGGCGATGAAGTTGAGCGTGAAAGTTTCCTGCGGTCCGTGGGTGAGCGTGACTTGGACCGCTGCTTCTTCTGCACTCCCGGAGATGCTGGACCTGAGGAGGTGAGGAGCCTGAGGAGGGTTTTAACGGGAGACTCTTTTTCTTCATCCGAGCCTTCCGAACAATCCGACCTTTCCGGGCTAGAGCCGGACTCTCTGGAGCCAGACCTGGACCTGGAAGCATCTCTTTCATTGGATGAGCTGGCACACTCCCTCTGTTCCTTGTCACTGTCAGGAGGAACAATCTGAGCTGAGGAGCTTCCAGCGTGTGGGCTGGAGGCAGTTACTGAGGGCACGGGTTTCCATGCACCTGCATGACACATATTAAATGACAAGACATTAAGACACATTAAGCGATTTGAAGGTAAAAGTAACATAACTTTCTGGGAATTAAGTGTTAATTGAGTCTATACTTTCATAACTGCATTCAATAAATGTTTACCACTTGTTACAAAGAGCAAGCAAGGTGATAACTAGCTATTCTGATTGCCTTAGAGGCCTGAGGAGTGGAGGGTTACTTGAATGTCATTTGACACAGAAATCTGATCATGAGTGAAGTGATATGAGTTTTAATATTGAAATTTTACACATTTAATTGATTCACAAATAATATTTCCCATTGTGTAGAGCAGTGATTCCAAATAAGTGTGAGAGGTCATGAAAAATAAACAAGTGAAAGCTTCAATTTTATAAGCATCAAATCACGTTAAAATATTTAGATTCATTTTAAAAAGTAATTAGATTTGATGAAACAAAGCCATGGGATTTAAATTATGGGTTCATCTTCATTTATCGGACCTGGTTTAACAGGTGTTACATTATATCACATTAAAACCAGAACGTATATTATATCTTGTCTTTGGTACGATTAATCTAGTGTGTTCATCATATTGGTGATTAAAGGTAGCCAGCAGAAGATTTTTTAAGATTTCAAATTAGGCCCTGGCACATTCCAAGTTTGGGAATGGCTGGTGTAGGAGTACTTTTGTTTTTTTGTAACAGAAGGCTGACATTCTTGTTTGCTGAGCAATTTTAGGAACAAAGTCAATCAGTTATTCAGGGCTCAACAACTTGCCTGACAGGTTGATTATTAATAATTAAAGTAATTTTTACACGCATAAATGGCAGAAAACAGTTTTTGGCCTGTCAAATATGTTTATTTCCTGCTTTTCTCTGTTTCATATCATGTTAATTTATACATCCTTGGTTATAGACTGCCAAAACAAAACAACTTCAGTCTTTGTTATTGGATAACTGCAAATAAATAAGCCAGTTTGTAGAGGGGCAAGTAAAAATTGGCTTCAAACAAGTGGATTAAAAAAAAAAAAAAAAAAAAAAACAGACACACACACACACATATTAAGGTTGAACCTTGGTTATTGTAGTTTACTTGAAAACAGCAATGAAAAAGCTCTGACCTGTTGCAACTGTAAGATCTCCACTTTCTCCAGCTGCCTTCCCTGCAGCTGGCTGCTCTGCCTTGGGAGAGGAAGACTTCTTCTCTTTGACAGGAGAAGAGGATGTGGATCTGGCTGGGGAGGAGCTCTCAGACCGTCCATCACTTGACTCAGACCTGGAACCGCAGAGACGGATTTAGACTTTGAACGTCTTCCACTCTTCCGAGGGGATTTGGATCTCCTCTTGCCAGGCAGTGGTGAGCGTGACTTCGACCAATGTCTTCGAGACAATGAGCGGGATTTGGAGCGCTTGCTAGACCTTGGTGGAGAACGATTTCTCCTGGCAGGGGATCGAGAGCGCCTTCTGACTGGTGATCGGGATTTAGACCTTCGTCGTGAGGGAGGGGTCCTGGATTTGGTCCGTTTGCGGGGACTCCTGGATCTGGAGCGACGGTTTCGCTTAAGGACTACAATGGAACGTGATCGAGTCCGCCTGCTCCTGCGGATCGACCGGGAGCGTGAGCGGCGGGATCTGGGGGGTGGTGACCGCCTACGTCGAGACAACGATCGACTCCTGGAGCGCCTGCCTCCTCGTCTCACAGGCGTCCGCGACCTGGAACGATGAGCAGGGCGTCTCGATCTAGAGTGGGATCGACGGGTTCTTGTGATGGAACGTGACCGCGAACGCCTGCTAGCTGCACCACCTCGTCTAGGTGAGCGGGTTCCTGGAGCGCCTCGTGCCTCCACGAGGCCGTGACTCTGACCTTCGACTCCTCCTTGGAGACCGAGATAGAGAGGGGGACCTGCGTCCACCACGTTTAGGGGATCGTGACACCTTTCTTTTAGGAGAGTGGGAACTCCTGCGCCGCTTTGGGGAAACAGATGATGAACTCCTCCGACGTTTAGGAGACTTGGACTTCTTTGGAGGCTTTGACACCTTCTTCTTGGGGGTAGGGGAACGAGAAGTGGACCGTGATTGACGGCTAGCTCTCTTGGGCGACTTTGGAGACGGGGAGAGTGACTTCCTCCTAGATTTAGGGGACTGCGAGCCGGAAAGAGAGCGGGACAGCTGCCGACTCTTTAGTGGAGTTGTAGAACGTTTTCCTTTTGAGGTTGACCTGGGGGTTCTTGAACGCTCTTTCATTGCTGCTGTTTGATCATCAGACTGCTGTTTACAGGGACTAGATGTTGGTGACATACTATGGCTTGACCCAGACCTCTTAATGTCAAGGCCCCTGGAAGGGGAAGGAGACCTAGACCTGGAGGAATCCCGGTCTTTGACCTTTGCCCTCTGAACTGAATTGGCCTGATCTTTCAGGCCTGGGTCATCTCTGGGTGTAGCACCTTCCTGTTTAGGGATGATGTCTGGGAGTTCCTGGGCGAGGCTGAACGCACCATCAGCATGACCACCCTCTGTCTTAACATTAACAGACGCTGTCTGTGTTATCTCGTCCTGGCATGCAGGGGGCGACCTCATATCCTGTTCGGATCCATTGGTGTTACCGCCCTTGCCTCCGGAGGGGGACACATCCATATCTAATATTTCCTCTTTCTTCACTCCGAGCAATTCGGGTTTCTGCGTGAGGATGGGAACTCCCTTCTCCTCCCCACGTTTGCTTTTTGGAACCAGTTTGGACACTGGTTCTTGTAGGTCAGATGCTGCAGCTGGAGAGTATTTGCCTTCACCAGCCCCTTTACCTCCTTCACCATCAGACTCAGAACCTGAAGCAGAGCTGCTTTCAGATGGGGAGCGAGATGGGGATTTCTTCTCCTGCTTTTCATCTTTCTTCCTCTTCTTTTTCTTCTTCTTGGAAGCGTGTCTTTTGTGTTTTTTGGATTTTGCATCACCCTCCGTGTCTGCACGATCTGAGAGGAGAATTGATGATTTTTTTTTTAAATCAAATGGGAATTAACCAATTTTCAAAGCAAATGTTTGCATGTCTGATGGTCTCGTACCTGTAATTACATCCTTTTTGCTCTCCTCCTTCAGCCCACCATGGTCTCCAGCTCCTGCAGCTGCTGCCAGTCTGGCACTACAAACACAAGGAAACACAAAGAAAAGGTGAAGGTGTTTGCAAAAATTTAATTTCCAGCAAAAACAAACCACAATTACCAGTACAAAACTTTGTTCAGGTAAGCATAAAAACCAATTAAGTGGGATTTGTCAATTTTCTCAGACTAATATCCCTAGTTAATACCATATTGTAGACCATTACATGCATGTCAAAATGTGGCTTGGTGCCTAGTGACTCTTAACACCTCCTATTACACACAACATTAACTTTTCTGTATGTAAATCAATCACCATAAAGCCTGCCAACAATCCAGTGAGATTTATCCCCTGCTTTTGTTGGATGAGAATGCAGAACAGACATTTTATAATGGTAGTTTGTGTTCAAAAACTGTGGCCACAGCCGAATAATATGAGCTCTGAACAGCTAAAGATATGAGATTTTGACTAAAAATAAAGTAGTAACACATTAAGACAAAGATGTGCTTACTATTACAGTTTGTTAGCTTACTTGAAATTTATTAAAAAATGATAGAATATATTTGTCAAGTCTGAGACAACAACACAGTCAGTTTACACAACATATTCTAATTTAAATTTCAGCTCTTCTGACCTGGCTCTGGTGGTCCTGACAGGTCTCGGCGGAGGTGTTGGCTCTACGTCAGACTCTGCACCAGATTCTGAACTGCTCTCCTTTTCCCCCTTCCTCCTCCTCTTCTTCTTCTTGCTCTTGTGTTTTCTGTGTTTCTTGTTTTTCTTGTGGGGTGGCTCATTCCCTTCCTTGGCATTCATGTCATCTTTCTCAGGTGCCTCATCCTCACCTGCACGGAGCAGCCAGTTTTTCAGATTACACAAGAATTTGGCAAATCCATTACATGTACAAACAGGAGAGCAAGTCATTTCTCGAGTTATTTGATTAGTCCATTCATTATCCATTATCATTATCCTCCTTGGAGCCTAGCCCAGCTTCAATTTACTGTGCACCATTCCCAGGAATGCTGTGTTAATTGTCCAAGGTACACAAAGAGTAAAGTGATGTATGGCTAAGGGACATCTGGCAGACATTGATTAAGTCTTTCATGATTTCTCCCAGTAATGTAAAGACATACCCACATCCAAGAGCATGTGCAGTGACATCTGTCTGAAATGAAGCCTTCTGGACAATAATGGACTTTTATGATAAAGAGGCTTAAATTAACATTTTAAAACACAAATTCTGGGAGAAAAAGCAGTTAAGTAAACTCAATCAAATTTATGCAACAACTTTTCTTTGTCATTTAATGACAGAGTTCTTGAGCTACCCATCTCACCTGAGGGAATGTCCACTGCACAGTCCATTGTGCGGTTGCCCCTGGTTTGTTAAAAGGCCCTTTTAATATCACTGGTGAGCCGCTCCCTCACTCAACCCTGCAAGAAAAAACAAAGGTATTGAAACTTAAGCAACAAAGAATGCAGCACTAACACAAGAACTATTATTATGTTTCATGACTTCCTAACCATGCTACAACCAAATATAAGTGACACCATCTTGTTTAACTAGGATGCACAATATGAATTATTGGCCCAGTAAAGGGAAGTTTATATTATAATTAGGGCTGCAACTAATGACTGTTTTCATCATCAAATGATCTGCAGATTTTTTTCTTGATTAACGGATTAGTTGTTTGGTCTGTAAAATGTCAGAAAATTGTGAACATGTTGATCACTCTTTTCCAAAGCCCAAGATGATGTCTCAAATGTCTTGTTTTGTCCACAACCCAAAGATATTCAGTTTACTGCCACAGAGGAGTAAAGAAACCACAAAATATTCACATTTGAGATGGTGAAGTCAGAGAATTTGGACTTTCTTTATTTGAAAAATTACTCAATGATGAATCGATTATCAAAATAGTTGATGATTAATTTAGCTGTTGATTAGTAACTGATGAATCGTTGCAGCTCTAAAGATGATATTATAGCCGATAATACAAAGCCAAATTTCTTTCATTGACTTAAGAATGCAGCATTCACACACTCTGACACTAAGTATGCACCTGAAAGTTAATTTGCAATGCAACAATAACCACAAAAAATGGTTATCAGTGTCATCTGAAACTTGTACTGACTAAAATCAGTATCGTGCATCATTATCAACAACCACTAATAGGGTTTTTCCACTGGTCTGGGTCTATCTGCTTTAGGTAATGCTCAGCCAAGCTGTGAAGAAATGCATTTCCTCTACAGTCTTAAAACAGTGGGTAGTCACACCGCTGTGGACCTGCTTGGTCATTGAAAAACCTATTAAAATGATTATAGTGTGATTTTTGCAGGGATCTGTACCAAACAATGATGCTGTCTTAAGTTTGTAGAATATGATGTGTAGGCCGGGTCAACTCTATATTTAATTCAAAATGGTATTTTAACACACATTTTGCCTTTAACAAATATTGCTCCATAGGTCAATTGCAATTTTGATAATTTCAATTAATTGTTCAGCCCTTGCATCAATACAACTAATCTGATAAAAAGATCAATAACAGCAACCACCAAGAATTCCACCCTCAACACTGTTGTTTACAGCAACACCAAGCAGAAACGTCGCTCAACGGAGAGAAACCCTCCACAGATGATCAAGGTAAGGCAAGTGTTTTACCACAAAACAGTTGAGTTGCAGCCCCATAATTTACTCGAACTGTGTATATGCCTAAATATAACCAACAGCAGCACAAACTACAGCCTCTGAAAATAACATGGAGCTGAACCAACAATACCTCTCTAAAACAGTGTGAGCAAAAGCTGAACATCATCCTTCCAGAGGGTAGGCTCTATCACAAATCTGCTGCAGCATATGGCCCTTCTGTTTCAAAACCAACAATACAAAACTAGAAAAGTCCCAAGAAGATCTACAAGCTCAGGAATGGAGCTGATCCATTTTGTGCTGACATGGGGCGCAGAAAAAAATAGGCCTATAGCATATATAATAAAAATTTATATTGAATAAAACTCGATATTATCAGTATTCTCCCTCTGTGCCCCATTGTGCCCCCAGCAAACTAGATCTCATTCCCCATTCCTTGACAGGTATTGTGATGAATATTGATATCAGAAGAACACCTTTTGGCCAGTGTGATATTTCATTTTTCCACCACATACTGTAGTTCAATCACAAGAACTTAACTCTTCTGGTGAACGACTTGACAGTTTGGTTGTCTAATAGAGACAGCTTGTCTCTGAACATACAATAATCCCAATGCTTTACAAAAACCTCCAGTATGTCTCAGCACATAGATTGAGATCTAACAAGATTTTACAGTCTGTAAACACATTTTTCAGTTAGTTTAGTTTTCAAGCAGTCAGGTGAACAATGGCATGTGTATGCAAACAGATCAGCTATCTTTAGGGAATAAGTACAAGCATCTAAAAATGCCACAGGGAAAATACCTGCCTTAACGCCAGTACTTGGCCAGACGTGTAGAAGACAACCGTGTTTATCAGCACTTAAAGGGATAGCTCACCCAAAAATTAAAATTCAGTCATTTTCTACTCACCTTCATGTCGACTGAAGGTCGGATTTTGTTTTTTAGTCCACAAAACACTGCTGGAGTTTCAGAGGAAAACAGAGTTGCAGAATCTCCCAAACCACGAAAGTGAATGGTGACCAGATTTAAAACAGAACAACAACAACAATAAATAAACAAATAAATAAAATGCCCCCATACTGCTTGTCTGATGGGTGTAATCCAAGTCTTCTACAGCCCAAACTTGCAAAGTTGACTTGAAAGACATCATTTACACCATGTGTTCAGCTTAAATCTGCACTGTAGATCCTTAAGTTGGAGCCACATTTATATGTGCATGCACACCATCTGAACTGGCTGTGTGTCGAGTGACGGTGTGGCATGTTGGGGCTTTAAGAGACCAGACAAGCAATATGGAGATTGGTTTTTTGTTTTGGGTCTTTTTTTCCATTTGAAAACTGGTCACCATACACTTAAATTGTTTTCCTGAGAAACTCCAGTAGTGATTTGTAGACTAAAAAAAAACTAAATTCAACCTTCAATCAGCGGAGGGCGAGTAGATTATGACAGACATTTCATTTTGGTGTGGACTATCCCTTTTAATACAGGAGCGCTGGTAGTTCAAAACAATGGTATAATCAACAAGGACACCAACAAGGAACAACCGGATCTCTTCTAAGCCAACAAAAGAAGCTTCCCTGTCGCGGGTCCCAGACTACAGTGAGGCTGGACGACTAATGCAAACACACAGATCGTAAATATCTAACTGTATAGGTTCGTCACCATATTATTTAAACATCAATAGGGTATTTCCTCCCACAACCTCATTTAACGCAAACTGAGATCTCTCAAAAACAACTAGTCGTAACAGCAGTCCTTTTATCGTTTATTGTTGTCTATTGTGTACAACATACAGCGTACAGGTTCTTTTTTTTATGAAGGCAAGTAAACCCCAGTGTTAACCAAACTTTGCACTTGACTGAAATAAGTAGTCGTTAATGAGTCAACATTAGCACAAGCACCATATATTCACACACAACATGTGCACTGGAGCCACAACCTCAGTTTACTCAAATCATGTACGTGCTTAATTTGCAGAAATGGTAAAACTTGCACGAAGCAATACTGCAAGCAGTGACTAAAATATACAATATAACAACACATCACACCTAGCGTAATGTTAGCTGGCTAGTTGAGCGCTTCGTGGCTAAAGCTAGCCATCAGAGGCACGGCTGCCAACATGTTATTTTAGATTTCAGGTTAATGTTAGCTAACATTAAGTTAGCCCCTCTGTGCCCAACACGTTATATCAGCGTTACATTAAATAAAATGCAATTATTCGCACGCAGGTCAAATCTTCATGGATAACAAAAGCAAAAAAAAAAAAAATTAAAAGTTTTAAGCACTCACGTTAGATAACGTTAATCACTGGCGGCCCTGACCCGCCGTATCTAGCGGTTCATTCACATATCACTGCAGCCAGCTAACAATAACTCAAGCTAATATAACAACTGTGATTTTGTTTTGTTTTTTATTAAACTGTTATTTATTGAAACGTAATTCATTTCGCACGCCCACCGGTTGAAAAATATATAACTGTAACTTTAGAGCCAAACATGCCGCCTGCACGGCGCGGCCTAAGCGGCGATCCACTGCCAGTTCGTTCAACAACTAGGACACTGCCGCTAGCCACGTTAGCATGCTCGCAGCTAGTTTGCTAGGGCATTTAGCTGCTAGTCGTTTCAACGAAGTAAGTTAACTCGCTGATCGCAGCTGTCGACTCTGTAGCACATAATTACCCGGTTTCCGTTCGGTGGCTGCAGTCCCCGCGTAGAAAATCCCGGATAGGTGCAGTCTTTAAATGTGTGGAATCAAACAATCGTTGAATATTGCTAACGTTAGCCAACTACCTGATCCGCCATGATGGAGAATGGTATCCCAACATGCCATGCTTCGCGGTTTGAATGGCGGCGTCATCGTCTCCTTGGCAACTGCAAGCTCCATGGTAGCAAACTGCAGAACCAACCGATGAACCAAGCTTCATTGTGCGGAACAAGATCAAATGACCCATCATCTCTTCTTGTTGTTGTTGTCTTTATGTGCTATATCAATTTATTATTTCAGGTTAGTGTATGATGGCCAAAATGGATCATTTTAATTTTATTTATTTAATTTTATTTTTCATTTTAATTCTGTATCGGAAAATACAGTTTTTACAAGCAAAAAACATCCAGGTAAAATACAGTTTAGGACTGAGCAAATATTGTCCAAATGAACATAGTACAAAAATAAAATCATTGTAGAAGACATTCAAAAAATAAAGTGCATAAAGTGTTTGATATAACATTTCCATGATTACTTCCTCTATTTTAATTTATTTTACAATACTTTGTATTAGTTTACTTATTTTACTTAACCTGTTTTAGTTTTATTGTTATTATTATTGTTATTATATTAAAGGTTGTTTTTTTGCATTTACTCCTTATGCATTTTACATGTATTACTATTGTTTTTATTGTTATATTACTGTAATTCTGGCACAAGAATTTCCTTTTTAATAAATCTTGTCTTGTCTTGTCTTTTTGATGCACCCAAATATTTTATACATAGTCTTCATGGTTTCCTGGTTTTTATACACTGTTTCAAAGAAACATTATTTTATTTAACTTTTTATTCTAGTTGAAATGACAATAATAGACGTAATCTTGAAGCTGTATATTATGTGACACGATCTTTAGTTTGCATTAATAAAATAAAAAAAAAATAACTTCCCTTTTTAAAAGTAGGTTTGTTTCTCCCTCTGACCACAAATTTTGCATGCATTTCTACCCCAGCCTTGCAAACTGTTGGCTAGTTGTTTTGTTAACAGCACAGAGAGGTTGTGTGTCACAAACTTCTGTAAAAAAAAAAAAAAAAAAAAACCTAACTGAGATGCATATTCTGAATTAGCTGTTTACATGTCCTAAAAATGTTCCTAGAACTAGAATAAATACCAATATATCCCACACGTCTAATTCAGAATATCAAAACTGGAATATGCTGTTTACGTGACCTTCATCAAATTCAGAATACAGCCATATTTTGAATATTAGTGGGAAAACTAGTGTGCATTTAAATGTAGCCATTGCCAAGCAGGCTGAAGTAAATGTGAAAATAAGAAAATGCAGGTAGAGAGCAGGGTCTTTGCAGACACCACTACACACTTCTAGTATGTCACAAGAGATGATTTAGAGGGATTGTGTTTATATGAGTCTATACATAGTTTTTTTCGTTTTTGTTTTGTTTTTTTGAAAAATGTTGCATAGTATGCCTTTAAATCTTCTCATCAGTTCATACAGTATTTGTGAGGCGCTAGCTTGTGCTTTTATTTTGAAAGATTCGTATCGGAAGTGTCCATGTTGTTGTAGCCGTACCTGACAGAGGGGGGAAAGAGTCAGTAACGTTAAAAAGTCTCAGTACCCAGTGGCATGTGTCTGCTTGGATAGTCATAATCAGTTAAAAAAAAACATGAAGAAGAGGTTTAACATCAACCTGGACGACTCTGCTTTCACTAAAGAAAGAACACCGGTCGGTATATTGGCAGAACTGACGCTGTCGCTCTACGGCGGCTAGGCTAGCAAGCTAGCTAGCTGCACAGCTGCGAGCTACTTTTCATATTCACTTTCTTTAAAATGTATTTCCAAATGAGCAACAAAAAGTTTTGGTCAGAACATGTTTTTAACCTGATTCATATAATAAGTATTCAGTGTGATTGTATTCCAGCCAAAGCCGCAGTTTCAGCCATCCAAAGGCGGACAGAGCACCTCAGCTGCACCTGAGCGCGTGCAGCAGCCTTATCCTACGCTGAATTCATCGTCCAGAGTGAAAACAACGCGAGAGAGCATCTCTCCAAACCGCTCAGGACCGAAGGTGCTGGAGTTACCAACCTGAAGCAAAGTGAGCCAGCTTCAGCGTCGTCTGCTCCAGCAGGAGGTCTGACAGCTCAGGACTGTGCTGTAAGGACTGAGAGGACAGGTGACTGGCACGGAGCAAAAAGAGGGGAACTGTCAAAGGTCGGATCCAAGCCTCAGCCTGGGTCCAAAACCAGTGGGGTCTGGAAGCAGCATTATAGTCAGTCCTCGGCAGGTATGCATCAAAACAGGGCTGCAAATAACGATTATTGTCGTTGTTGATTAATCTGTTGACTGTTTTCTCGACTAATTGGTTAGCTGTTGGGTCTATAAAAATGTCAGAAAATGGTGAAAAACAAACACGTTTAAAGGGCTAGTTCAGTCAAAAATGAAATATCAGTCATTATTTATTCACCCTCATGCTCATTAAAGGTCAGTTTTAGTTTAAGTTCACAAAACACTGCTGGAGTTTCACAAGAATATAATGTGGCAGAATCTTCCAAACGATGTAAGTGAATAGTGATCAGTTTTCAAACATTAAAAAAAAAATCAGATAAAATGCCTCCATATTACTTGTCAGGTGTATTCCAAGTCACTTAAAGCCCCGACATGCCAAGTTGACTTGAACTACATAGTTTACACCATGGTTTCAGCTATAATCTTCCCTATGTATCCTTAGTTTGGAGCCACGTTCACGTGCGTGTGCACACCATCTGAACTTGGTGTGTGTTGTGTGATGATGTATGCACGCAAGTGGACAGCATATTTAGGCGCTTTTAAGTATATATATATATACATATATATATAATTTTTTTTTTTCCCAGCATTTTTTGTGTTTGAAAACTGGTTACCATACACTTGCATTTTTTGGAGATTCTGCAACACTGTTTTCCTGTGAAACTCCAGCAGGGGTTTGTGGAGTAGCTAATGACTGAATTTTCATTTTTGGGCGAACTATCCCTTTAAGAAGCTGGAATCAAAGAATTTGGATTTTTCTTCCTTAAAGTAACTCATAACTGTTAATCAATTGCAAAAATAGCTTGTGATTCATTGAATAATTGATTAGTAATCAATTAATCACTGCAGTTCCATATCAAAATGCACATGGCTCTTGACTTATGACAACAGCAGGTGTAGATTTGTGCAGGAAATTACCAACACTCTCCATCCATACATCCATTCTGAGTCAGCACATTTTATTACCTCTCTCGAGTCACATTACATGGTAAATTAGTTTGCTGGTGCTACTCCCCATAGAGGCATCAGGCTCTAGAGTTGTTTCTTTATTAGCCTGGAAGCGTTTCACTGTTTTCAGACTTGTGTTGGTTTTGCACATGCGATATGATTCATGATTAGTGGAAATGGTCATTTGTGCATTACAATTTTCACACAGAAAACACCTATGAAATGAAACTTTGTCAGTGTCAATACCAAATAAACATGTTTTCTTATATCTGGAAGACAAGATTTGTAGGCTGGGACATCTCTGCAGTACGTCATTGTAATGCTGTTTTGTCACACATTTCTCCTTTATCAAAAAATTGCAGCTTCTGCGATATTGCGATTTTGATAAGATTTTGATTAACTGTGCAACCCTGACATATACTGTATATTTTTCTCCATTTCAGAGGGGAAATCCCATTCTGAAGTATGTGCGGAGTGTCCCGTGGGAGTTTGGAGAGGTTGTACCAGACTAGTCTTGGGCCAGACAACTTGTGCTCTCTTCCTCAGGTGAGTTTTTGTACCTCAAGAATATAGTATCTGTGTGTATATATGCGGGATAAAGAAGAGATGCTTGCTTAAGTACATAAAGCAGCAAAATATGTACTTATTTCATGCAGTTTTTCCCTTTGTCATACACAACTTCATTTTGATAAACACTGTGTTTTTTTTTTAAGTAATATTTGATCAGCCACAATAGTGATGCACAATGGTTATTCATGTTTTTTTGTCTCGTGTGTTTTATTTTGCTGTGATGGTGGTTGTTTGGACCTGGCTTTAAGTCTGAGGTATCACAATCTCAATCCGAACTACATCCACGACGTCTCAAGCTGCTTGGACAGACGTTCACCCTGCGAGTGTTACTGGTACAAGTAGATGTGGTAAGTAAAAAGTTGACCGTGACATTGTCAAGTTATATTAATTCAGTCAACGTAGTCTGAGTCACAACTGAAAGTGTAATGTTTTGCAAATGATTGTGGGGGGGTTTATAACTCCTGGAAGGTCATATTCTGGTTGTTGATACTGTTTTTTATCATTCTTGGCAGGTAGAGAAGAGCAGACCCAATCTATGAGACCATTATTAGATCCAAAGAAGATATAATTTAACTGATTGTTTTTTCTGTGAGAGAACCGTGACATTTGGATGCAGTTTTCTATTTACATTTTATTGCCCCTCACTTTGCTATTGAACACATTAGATTACATATGCAGGTATTTCACAACATGATTTAATTATTAATTAAAAACATCACAGTGACATGGTGGACTAGCACACATTATATTACGTTACATTTATTTAGCTGACACTTGATCCAAAGCAACTTACAATAAGTGCATTCCACTCTGTGTGTGTGGGGCAATAGTACTTTGTGCAGTTTTTAATTATAATTAATTGATACATTCTTGCATTTGAAAAACATATATTGAATGATGAATTAAACAAATAAATGAAATTAAAGTCCCTGGACATGTCTGTTTAGCTGTTAATACTAGTAGCAAAAACATAGGCTTTAAAGGACCAGTTTTTATAATTTAGTGGCATATAGGTGAGGTGAGCTTGCAGATTTTAAGCACCTGGTCTCACTTCTCTCCTTCCAAAGATGTAGGAGAAACTATGGTGGCCGCAAAATATGTGAAAAATATGAAAGTCTGAATCTAGAGCCAGTTTTACTTTCCGTTCTGGGCAACTATAGAGACATGGTGGTGTAACATGGCAGCCTCAGTGGAAGAGGACCCGTGCCCTCTGTAGATATAAATGGCTAATTCTAAGGTAACGAAAACACAGTAGTTCTCATTTTCAGGTGATTATACACTAATGAACACATACTTATGAATATTAGATTCTATTTCTGCCATATTCTGAAAATAGATCCCCGTAAATCTTACCTTTAAAGCAAATTAAAAACAAAAAGAGAGACACAAAATACCTCTACATTTTTGTACGCTGGCTAGTTAACTGTAACAGCTCTGAGGTAGATAATGTCCTTTTCTATTACAGAGGGTTGACAAAGATTAAAATGTTTAGCAACATTACATTTAACAAAGTAGAATGGCCTAGAGAAAACACTAAACTGTTACAGGGGAGCTGTAATGTAAGCTATCCATGCAGATCATTTAATTTGTCAAGTATATCTTGCCTCAGTTGAATTAGTTTCACCAACAGTGGGGTAATTGAAGGCTGAAGTGTGCAGCTGGAGGCAATTTTGATGGAAATTTAAATGCCAGAATTGACAAATACCAGATACTGTACGAAAAAGTCTCAGATCTGGCTAAAAAAAAAACAAACAAAAAAAAAACAGGACATCTCTATGTGCACCAAATGTATAGCCCCAAGTTCCATTTATGAATTATGAATTAATGTAGTTCTTCTCCCTGACATTGGTTTTTCATCACAGAAAGATCCTCATCATGCATTGAAGGAGCTGGCTCGCATCTGCATCATGGCTGACTGCACTCTCATCTTGGCTTGGAGGTAAGACCTGCTACAGGCTGCCAAGAAAGCTGAACAGTTTGTCACAGGACACAGACATAAAAAAAAGAGTGTTCTTGAAATCAGTTTTCAGTGTTTACTTCCTCGATCCTGGCCTTACCACCAAAAAACTGTATGATCAGAATATAAAGTCTGATACTTCAGTTTTTTGAATGAGTTAAATAATGCATCTTTGGATTTCTAGTGGTTAGATTGTGTCTTTTCATACTTGATGTATCTTTTTTAATAATAAACTATAAAATAAATAAATAGACATGGCTAATATTTTCTTTATGTTGATTTGTCAGTCCAGAGGAGGCAGGGCGTTACCTGGAAACATATAAATCATATGAAAAGAAACCAGCTGACGCACTGAAGGAGCAAGTTGAAAAAGACTATCTGTCAAAGGTGTGTAGATTCATATATATTAACATTTCTGCTCTTTTTATTTTGATAATGTTGCAATTTTAAAAATATGGAAGACATTTTCATGTGACTGTCTGAACATGATGCACGTAGAATGCAAGGTTCCTTCATCCAGTATGGAAAAGTGTGGGATCTGATTTGAGTAATTTCCAGAATAAAAATATAAAATACAGAATTTTCAAAAATGAATTGATCACCGAAGCACAGTATTTGTCACGCTCATAAAGTGTCACAAAGTAAGCAGATGGATCTTTTTGGCTAAAGGAAACTACACCTTTATGGCCGCAATCATCACAGTTTCTGTGGAGACGGTGAATAAACAAGGCTGCACACATCCCGTGAAAATTTAATTATTTAACTTTTTTCTACTTATCTTTGGTTTCTATTCATAAAAGAGCCAAAAAAATATGCGGGGGGAAAAAAAGAATCCCATATGATTTATTCATTGTGTTATGGGAGAATAATATGAGTATTGGTAGCACGGGTTTGTTCACTTCCTCTTTGGGCAGAGATGTTTGACAGTGGCAGGTTGTCCAACTTTCTACACAGGAGTGTGGACTGAACAGCCATAATGGGTTACATTGGTTTGGCCTTGTTGATGTTGTTTTTGTCTTGTTACATCTTTTACGCCGTTTTCATCTTGTTACTACATTAAGTGTAGATGTGTAAATAAGTAAAGTGTAGATACCTGAAAACTTCAGGGCTGGTTGACAGTCCCAAATATGTAGCCTGGCTGACTGAAGATGTTAACAGTTGGATTTTAAAACAATGCATTTACATAATAAACATCTCGCTATATTAACTTGATTGTAAAATATGGTCTGGAAATTTGATAGGCTGGAAAAGTATTTAATTTATGAAACAGAAAATGTGTAAGAACCCCTGAGAATGTATAGTATATATAAGTAGTATATATAAGTCTTTGAACAATGCAGTGCTGATTGGGATGTTTTGTTTTAAGGTCACAGATTGTCTGACTACTGTGAAGTCTATAAACAAGACAGATGCCATCACCTTGGTGTCCACTTTCTCTGTGAGTACCACTACACTGAAAATTCATCCTCAGATATGCACAGGCTGATTTGATGGTGTTCTCAGAATTAATCTTTTTAGTCAACTGCTAGGAAATGATTTTTATGTTTCTTTTTTTTTTTACAGTCTGTAGAAGGAATCATCAGTGCCTCTAAGGAAGAACTGGTTCTCTGTCCAGGCCTTGGACCACAGAAAGTGAGTAAAAATACAAGATGAACAATATGAACGTAGACGGTAGATGGATTGTTTCTTAAATGACCATGTTGACACTTTGTTTTTGCAGGCAAGGCGACTCTATGATGTGCTGCATAAGCCCTTCCTCAAGTCGAAGACAAAAGACGGCTGAAACCTCACACCAAGATTGTGTGTCATACCTCAGACTATAACTTTATAAAGCTGGTCATCGTGTTGAATGGGCTGCAAACTCATGAACACACTTCATAAGGCTGAATTAAATACTACGCTCTAAATCAAATGGGATAAGAAAGAAATGTGCAGACTGAGAATCAACAAGGGGTGTTTAAAAGTTGTGAACTCCTCAACTGATGGAGTTGCACACTGACTCTATGCTTTACTGAGTTATGGTGTTATATCTTTTGTTCATTGTTGAATATTTTTTTATGAAAATAAATATTTTTATACTGTTAATGTATGTAAATTTGTTATGGTTACTTTGTTGTCAACAAGAAATAACCCAGGGAGTGCTAAAATGCCTTTCTGATTCATAAAATCTGAATTTAATAAACATATATTTTTAGTATATGAAACTGGGAACATTGAGCTTAAGCTTTTTAGGTAGCGGTGGTAAGTAACTACATTTACTCAAGCACTGCACAGTTGAATTTTGAAAGATTAATATTGTACCCTTTACTGTACCTTTTACATTATGCATATTTGATAGGTGTAGTTAGTTACAGTTCCTATCTTTCTTTTTGTGACCATTTTTTTTTATTATTAATTCCTTTTTCATTCATCATGGAAGAAGCAATGAATATGACAGTAATATAACTGAACATTGCATCACATATCTATTTATTATATTACTACAGTATAAATTACAAATGACAAAACCTTCCAATCACAGTGATATGGAATAAAGTGAAGTAAAGAAAGAGAAAAGTAAGTGATTTTAATATACAGAAGAATAACTTAAATGCAGGAGAACCTCAAGAGAGCACTATAATGAACTATTACTTTACCCACACTTTTAACTGGTTACAAAAAAGCAGATTCTGGTTGAGGCCCTTTATTATGTTTCAGATGTTTATGAGTTAGCAGTTTCACCAAAGGGACATTTCACCTCCAAGCTTCTCACATGGTTTCATTTCATCATAGTTTCAATGTTTGAGGCCCAAAGAGGGCAAATTATCAAGTATTTCTCACACCCACACACACACACAAATCAAAGATTAGAGTAGTAGTATACTAGTAGTAGTAGTAGAAAAGTCCAGAGAATAAATCAATAATTGTCTGGCAGAACTTTTTCCTTGTTTTTTCATCTTTCCTTTCCTAATTACTGATTTGCTGTATCACACCTGATACATATATTCGAACATGTAGAGGAAAGTAGTAAGGTTACTCTAAGAAAGGAGTAATGTGAAAGCAGTAATCCTTTGTTCTTATACATGCTAAATATCACAAGCATGTGGTGCTGCCTTTAGGTGCTCCTTTGAGATAATGCTTTTTTTACTCAATAAGTCAGCTTGTCACAATTGTACTTTATGAGTGCTTTGAAATAAACCATAAATTAGTAACACAAGCACAGTTATCTGGATTATCATAATAACAAATATATTTTTAAAATTAGAAAGCATACAGAGTTAAAAGGTTCAAAAAAGTGGGACCATAAATCTCCCCCAAATCTTCAGGATATTTCCCAATTCAAAAAATAAATTATATCTACACTGTGATTACAGAGAGTACAGGAAACCATCAGTGTCTGTGAACTTAGCAACAAAACACTTAGTAGGGTATACTTTTATGTAAGATCTTGAAGTGTACATCCTTTGCTTTGTTCGAGATGCTATAGATACTTGGGTAAAAGCCAACCACTTCTTTAATTAATGTTCACAAGTTGAAACCTCCAAAAAACTTTCTAGTTAGAGTTTTATTCTTCTTTTGAAAGTTTGGTGGATATGATTATTGTTACACTTTTTTTTTTTAAGCGAAGAGGTATAACAAAGTACACGTTTAAAAAAAAACAACTTTGTACATGCCAGGGGGGTCCATAAATTAAGAGTCCAAATAAAAATAAATAAAAAGTTGAAATAAAGTGTACTTCTTTTAAAATATAGAAAATCTTTGTAGTTTTTTGTTGTTGTTGTTGTTCTTCACATATTCAGTTAAAGTGCCATATTGTTTCAGTTCAACAGCAAATGGATGAAAACAGTTTGTGATTTGTGAATGTGGACTTTACAAAGAATACTCAGAAGCTGAATGACATAGTTCATATCACTAGCCAACCCACTGAACACAAAAAACAGCACCACACCAAATACATTTACCTGGACATTAATACCCACTTTTATATTCATGACGTTTTGCATGTTTTTCCAAAATGAAATGAAACGGTCGTAGTGAAAAAAACAATGAAATATTGTTTCTCCACTTGAATTGCAAATAAACACAGGTAAGTCAACATTTAGCTTAAATCTTTCCGATACTTCCATAACAGGGTGAATTCAATGTGAAATCTTGAATGATGCTTCTTTCACTTTATTATTAGTGCAACATGAATTTAGAAAACAAAAACTAACACTGTAAATCTGCACTTCTATCCGTTAGTTTAGATATTTCCGACAGCACGTGAAGGCGCGGTAACTTAATTTGACGTCAAAACAGGAAGTGTTCGCGACATGTGACGCTCCGGCTGTTGACGCGTTGTAGTGGTGTTTTTTACCGCTAATTTTTCAGCGGCACGCAGTTTTTCTAAACTTACAGAGACGCCGCATTATCTCGTGAGAAGGTTTAATCCGTTTCTTGCAGGAAACTAAACGCAGACGAGTGAAAACAGCCGCCGTCAGACATGCAGACAGAGAAGAGGATGCAGGCTCTCCTGCAGAGTATGTTGCCCTGTCTAATTTCACTGGAAGTGGCAGCGACCAGGTTAGAGACCCGCACAGACGTCTGCACACTTTAAAGTTGGGTGGTTTGGTTGCATTCATACAGGATTTTAGGACAGCAGCATCTGATTTCTCTATGAGGTAGAGGAAGGACCCAGGTTATACAATCACAGCTGTTCATTTTTGATTTGTTTACATATTTTATGCCAATTTAACGTCAACATCTGCACATTTGATGTGTTTACATTAAAAAAAAAAAAAAAAAATTGCTTTACCAAACAGCACCAAGTATGTTTCTCCCTTTAATCAAAGCTTTTATTCACAGGAACATATTGCATTTTATGAAACATATAGACGTAAAGGCCTAAATACTTAATACATACTTGAATATTACATAACATGTGGAATATGCTTATAAAAATGATATAGTTATATTTCAGATATTTATTTGATCGATCAAATTCTTAACAACCGATTAATCGGTCATCGATTAATCGCTATCATCCCTAGTTCTTACATGGCATGCTCATTGCTTTGTTTGCAATAGTTGTGTCACTTTCATATTTATGCAATATGCATATTTGATTTGCTTACTTGAGGTTGTGCTCATTTGAACCTGCACTAGGAAAACTTCTCATGAAAAAAATGATCAGTGCCAAAGATTAGATCTCATTACTTGAGCATAGAGTGTGAAGAAATGTCTTTTTGGTTGCTGTTTTCATGTCTGCAATATGTACAATGTACAGTTAATCTTGTTTCTTTAATGTCAGTGCACTGTTCATTTAATATTTTCGTGCTTACATTAGGTGTTGTCCAATGGCTGTTACTATTTTAATGTCTATGCAAAGAATAAGTGCATAGTGCTGCTAACTTAATTTGTGGTTTTAAACACAAAAGTCTGATAATACCGATAACTGTTATCATTTTGATCACGATAAGCTCGACATGAACATTTCATCCTGTTAGTTGTAACTGTGCTATTTTTGTCCCACAGCTCAGTTTCAGCAGCGGGGACAGACTGCTCGTACACGCCAAGCCCTCATCAGAGTGGTGGTGGGCAGAGCTACATGAGGTCATAGGTTATGTTCCCGCCTGCTACCTCCGTCAGAGTGCTGCTGAGGAGGAGGAGGAAGAGGACACCTCCCTGGAGGACCCATGGCAAGATGAAGAATACTTTGGCAGTTATGGGACACTGGTTAGAAACCTAAGAGGATAACAGTGTTTTGCATGTCACGTCCTTATTATCTACAAGTTGCACATGAATTGAAAACATGACATAAGACTTTAGACTGACTTGCAGCCCTAAAGTCTAGCAGAAGTTCTTTTTTTTTTCTTTTTTTACACTAATTCTTAGTTATGTAAAGGAGCATCACAAGAGAAATGTATTAGAAAGTATTAGACATGTATTAAAATATTTGCACCTTGTCAACACAAAATACACATAACATACATATAGACACACTAGTACTGCAACTAGCAATTATTTTCATTGTTGATTAGTTGTTTGGGCTATAAAAAAATCTCAGAAGATGGTGAAAAATGTCTGTCAGTGTTTCCTGAAGCCCAAGATGACGTCCTCAAACTTCTTGATTTGTCCACAATCCAAAGATATTCAGTTCACTGTCATAAATAAGTAAAGAAACAAGAAAATATTCACATTTAAGAAGTTGGAATCAGAGAACTTTAACTGTTTTTCCTGGAAGAAACGTTCAAACCAGTTAATCGGTTATCAAAGTAGTTGGCAATTAATTTAATTAACTCACAATCCATTAATCGTTGAGCACGAATACACACGCATTAAGAGAATGTGTTTAACTCTGAGCCATATATGAAATAAAATACGTATTCTGAACATTTGAAATAACATACAACAAAAAACAAAAAATAAATAAAATATAAATAACAGTAAATATAAATTAGGCCTAATAAAATATAAAAAGAACAATAATAGGCCTAACCTGGGACGTAAAAATTGCTTGTCTAACGGAATGGTTTGTGTAAATGAATAATGATAGCTAAGAGTCTCATCATAAAGTAAATTCAGGCTGTGATGAAGCCTTTTGTTTTTTGTTTTTTTTTTTTCAAACATTTTATTTTCAGTTTGTATGTTAGTTTATAGATTAATGTTGCTCTCAAAAAGAATAGTACATAACACAGATACCAAAACCAGACAATTGTGCAATCAGACTAAATAAAAAAGTACAGGAAGACAAAAATATAAAAGGAAACAAACAGACAAAAACACAAACATCATCCTCCATATCATAAGATTTACTAAACATATGAACTTTTATCCTTTCGGGATCACTTGGATCCCCGAGTTTAATACTTTTAATATGATTTCAATAAAGTCTTTCCCAATAAAATATATAATGGGGCTCTAGACAGAGAAAAAAAAAAACATTCATGTCTTCTTGGAAAACATGTGTGAGTCTCTCCAGTGGGAAAATTTGTAAAATGTTATGAAGCCTTTTTTTTAATATCATGATAATTTAAATGAACAAATCTGAAAACTATTCACAGACCCCCTGGCAGAGTACCACAGAGAACCTCTGCTCTAGAGAACATCTTCTCTTTTGTCAAAGTGATATTATCCTTGCTATGTAATGCGGTCGCTATAAGGCTCTGTTCTTTGGAGGTGTGTTTGAAGACAATTTCAAAAAGCCTGCAGAAATTCTCTACATGAACAAGCAATCTTGAAAAATGAAAATCAAACCCAGAATAGATGCGTAAATTAAATGTAAAAGGCTGCTGCTCAGCTACTGACTTCCCTGAATGCACCACCTGGGAAGACACATCAAAAAAGGCTCTGCTGCGGTAAATTGTCATTTAGTTGTTAGTTGTTACCGTGGCAACAGCTACTCTTCCTGGGGGGAAAAAAAAATAAAGCTGTGATGGATTACCTCTCAGACAAGTTTTCAAGTGCCTGTGCAGTGAATGTGATCCTCTACTGAAATAAATTAAAAACAACAACTGCCTCCCTGGAAAGTGGGAAACTAAACAAAAAACGTGGAATGATTTAAAAAACAGTTTTCAGTTATTGTGAAGTTTCCGGAATTTTGAGTTCATTGCCAAAAACTAGAGGCTCCAAGTGTTTAGTATTAAATAAATAAAACATCAAATAAATACAGAAAAGCAATATAACCATGAAAATATCCATCTGTTTTTACTTCACAAAGACTATTTTATTTCATAACGCCACCTCTCAATCATTGTCAATAAAAGCAACATAATCATGTGATTGGTTGTTGCTTTGGACTGAATGAAAAGACAGCCAGTTGAGTTGAAAATTATTGAATTATTTCACAATTTAATGGTTGTACTTATTTCACAATGTCATCTTTATTTAATATATAACACTCCATAAAAGAACATTGAAAACTGTCAGTATCATCTTGATACAGCATGTGTCATGACATGCCATGTGTTGCACTTATACATTACTCTGCTTTTTTCTGTCATGCAGAGGCTTCACTTGGAGATGCTGTCAGATAAGAGCCGCACTGAGGCGTACCGGCAGGTTATTCTCAGCAACAGCGCTTTTCTGACGAATAAGGTGGTGATGGACCTCGGCTGTGGGACCGGCATCATCAGCCTGTTCTGCGCTCAGCTGGCACAGCCCTCTTTGGTAATGACAACAATATGTTACTCAAACACTGAGGCTCTTTTAATGCGAACACACCGGTTCCAATCCCATTTGAGCGATTTCCATATGTGAAGAGGAATTAAGCTGCATATCATTCCCCAAGTTAAATTTGAGCAAGTCATCTGTTGGCTTATTAAAATTTATTCATTGGTTTGAGGCATGTATTAAAGGAGCAATCTGTAGCAATTTCATGTGCAAAAACGAGTACTGCAGTTCAAATAGTGAGTTGGAGCCATAGATTGTATATTAAGTGGGTTGAAATCCTATTTAATATACAATCTATGGTAGAAGTGAGTTGTTTCCTCCTGCCCTCTCCTCCTAAGATTTGAGGAAGCTCAGGCAGGCTGCAGGAACCCTGCAGGAGCAAAAAGCATGACCATCTTTGTAAACTGACAATAACAAGGGGCGATGAGTCCCACACTGCAAGTTGATCGGCTGTTTATAACTGTTAATTGTCTGTCAATGTAAAGTTAAGTTCGTTATCCTGAAAACAAAAGCCCACTGCTCTGAAAATACACACTTCTGACTTTCAGTTAAGTCACTGCCTACCAGACTCCATTAAGATATTGCTTAATTTAAACCGTTATAAACATCTACTCTTTCGACAAGATTATTAGCGATTTCTTAGGACTCATAAACACTTACTCATTCTGCAACATTCTGCAAACATTTGACATTAATTTGAACTGTAATTAACATGAAATGGGCAAACAAAAACTGTTATTTCAGCCCAGAAAAGAAAGAAATTTCAAAGGAGGACACTGCAGCTGTAGTGTTGATGTCAGAGAAGCAAATATTTCAACTTAGCAAGTTTCCTTCATCTCTGATGACATAAATAAATAAATATGGTACAGATTTCTCCTTTAACTATGGCTGCACTTTGTGAATTTTTTGGGATGCTGATTACCTGCTTCTCATGGCTGATACCTAGGGTGACCAGGGGTCCCAGTTTATGTGGGACTGCAACCTGTGGGATGTGTGACTGTGGGGTGTGGGACTCCCTTGATTGGCTCTAGTTTTCAAAAGTGAAACAGCTGCAGGACAGGCATTTGCATGAATTAACTTTCAAATATTAATGAAAATGTGGGTGAGAATTTTTACCCAAAAATGTTAGATACTGATTGTAGTATGAGTAAATCACTCAAATGATTGCAAAAATCTCAGGAAAAATAACAGAAATGCATATGGTAAGTCAAAATAACTACTCAGTTTATTAACAGATGTACTGCACATCAAACATTAGTGTACTTATACTCCCATCTGCTGGACACAGAGTGTTGCCACATGGTGTAAACAGCATGCTGTATACAGTGTATGAGTTCATCTGTGGTGTTGTAGGTGTATGCTGTGGAGGCGAGCTCCATGGCAGAGTACACCAGACAGCTGGTGAAGCAGAACGGCTGCGAGGAGGTGGTAACGGTGCTGCAGGGACGAGCTGAGGAGATCGAGCTGCCTGAGCGGGTGGACGTCCTGGTGTCTGAGTGGATGGGCAACTGCCTGCTGGTAATGATGACATTGCCAATACTGTTACTAATAATACAAGTTGTTGCATATTATCACAGTTTTGTTTGATCCCATCATGCTCACCCACTCTCTGAATATAGCGCATCATGTTTCTGTCTCCCCGTCCTCTGGTCTAGTTTGAGTTCATGGTGGAGTCAGTTCTGCTGGCCAGGGACCGCTGGCTAAGGGAAGGGGGCGTGATGTGGCCCTCATCTGCGGCCCTCACACTGGTGCCGTGTCAGGCTGACAACTACTACGCAGAGAAAATGGCCTTCTGGGAGCGGCCCTATGGCCTGGACTTCACTCCTCTTCAGTAAGGGACATTAGTCAGCTGTTCTCAGTCAACATTGTCCTGTCACGCTTATATTTCTTTGTGTTCAAAACTAACAAGGTCACAATATACAGCATGGAAGCAAAGTAATGAACTGCTGTGGACAGGGTCAGCAACAAAAGGTATTTTAGCTATTTCAAAAAGGTTAAAAAGTGTAACCTATATTTAGAATATTTTCACTGCTTTACCTCACCATCAGACAGCCCTTTGTGATGAGAAACTGCCATTATAAAGGTCAAATATCTTCTTTTCCAAACCGACCAAACTCCATAGGTGAAATTGGTAATTTAATCTTGCAGAACACAGGAGTTGCTGGTCTACCACTCCTTTAAACTGTTAGTCTGCTTGTGTTACAGTATGACTTTGGTGTTTTAAAAGGGTAGTTTAGATTCACAGAAGTCACTAACACTAACAAACTAAGAGATCGAGACAGGAATGGAGAGTAGCAACTCCTGTGTTCTGCGAGGTAAAACTACTGATTTCGCCCATAAAGTTTGGTTGCTTTGAAGAGAGCAATATTTGGCTTATATAGCGTCACTCTCCCATCAGAAAAGGCTGTCTGACGGCAAAGTAAAGCCGTCAAAATATTACAAATATAGCGTACACTTACCCTGATATTGCTTTTTGTTTAAGTGGCTACAATCCCTTTTGTTACTGACCCCGTTTACAGCAGTATATTGCCTAGCTTCCATGCCGGTACTCCTGTCTGCTTCTTCAAACTGGGTGCACTCTGACCTGTCAAATCAGATATTATTATAGCCAACACTTAGTGGCTAACATACACCTATACTGAATTACAGCAATACAGCTGTGATAGGCAATACTGATAGATAATGTATCAGTCCAGATAATAAGCGTGCATCCCTTATCTTTAATAGTTTAATTCTAAAGATTTTTGATAACATATACGTATCAAAGACAGGAGAACTGCATCAGTGATTTAGTTAACCAAATCTAACACAAATTACTTAGCAATTTATTATCTACTAATCCATATTTATGCAGCCACTTGTGACCACTAGGAGCAGTTGTAACTAAATGCATGAACAGTTTTCATTATATAAACAGTTTACCAAAATTTCTGTTCCAACACAGAGTACATTACATACTGTAATGTTAATTTTAAGGCATACACTCAAAGAAACCCCATTGTATGTTTTATTATTTTTCTTTGTTATGTGTGCTTAAACTATATTTGTCCTTTACCTCTTGAGTCTTGCCAGATTTTATTTCTGGTAGCAGAATAATGCTTCGTCTCTGCAGGCCCTTGGCACAGCAAGAGTTTTTCACCAAACCCAAGTTCAGCCACCTCATTGAGCCTGACGACTGCCTCGCTGCTCCCTGCGATGTCATATGCTTGGATATGTACACTTTGCAAGTCAAAGACCTGGAGGTACTGGTTTCACAAGAAATTGCTCCATCCCTCACATATTGGCCAAGTTGGGCTCAGTGACCAGTAAAACTGCTCTGTTTCTTTTCCCAGGAAATCAAGGGTCAGTTTCATTTTTGTGTGGATAAGTCTGGTGTTTTCCATGGGTTCACCGCCTGGTTCACTGTTCATTTCGAGAGCCTGGAGACAGGAGGCGCAACAGTGGAGCTAAACACTGGACCTAACTCTGAGTAAAACACACAAAACGCTTACTCACTCTGTGCAGTTAGAATGACAGTTTACTCACTACCAACAGTGCTCCTGAGCTCTAAAGCATTTTTTTTTACAGCCAATAGACAATTCTAATAATCAAAATTAGTGAGTAGTGAGGAAATAAATACTTAATGACCAATGCAGTACATCTCTAAGGTCTAACAAAAGTCAAATACTGCAATGCATGACGATATTAAATAGACCTTTTTCTCTTCAGGCCGACACATTGGAAGCAGACTCTGTTCATGTTAGACAGGCCGGTCAGCGTGTATGCCGGAGACTCCATCAGCGGAACCATTGTCCTGCGCAGAAACCCTGTTTGGAGACGCCACATGACCGTCACCCTGCACTGGAACATAAACCGCAGCACAGAGGACACAGACAACTGCCAGGCAAACTTCACTTTATACTCTTTGTCTGAATGATTCATTGACTATATTCATTAGTGGTGGTAGATTATTTATCATCATTTATAGCATTAAGGTTGCATTTATGACTCTCATGCAATGTGATATAAATTAGCCTGCAGTTAGTCAAAATGACTACTCAGTTTATGAACAGATGTACCGCACATCAAACATTAGTGTACTTATACTCCCATCTGCTGGACAAAAAATGCTGCCACATGGTGTAACAGCATGCTGTATACAGTGTATGAGTTCATCCGTGGTGTTGTAGGTGTATGCTGTGGAGGCGAGCTCCATGGCAGAGTACACCAGACAGCTGGTGGAGAGTCCAAACGCAGCCTGTTTAGGGATAGTTCACATTATTTGATGTGGGGTTGTATGAGGCACTTAAAAAATCAATATCAGGTCAAGTGTACGCTATATTTAGAATACTTTCATTTCTTTACTTTCCCACCAGCCAGCCTTTTCTGATGGGAAACTGCTGTCATTGATACCAAATATTGCTCTCTTTCTCAAAAACCCAACAAATCTCCACAGGTGAAATCATTCATTTCACCTCACAGAGCACAGGAGTTGCCAGTCTGTCGCTGCCTCCTCTGTTAGTTTGTTTGTCATATTCTGAGACTTTGGTGAAGCCAAACTATCCTTTTAAAACACTGAAGTCACACAATAACACAAATAAATGGAACAGATTGAGGCAGCGACAGGCAGGCGACTCAGGTGTTGTTTGAGGTAAAATTAATGATTTCATCTATAGAGTTTGGTTGGTTTAGAGAGAGCAATATTTAGCATCTATGACAGCAGTTTCCCGTCAGAAAAGGCTATCTGGTGGCAAATTAAAGCAGTGAAAGTTATCTAAATATAGTTTACACTTAAACTGATATTGATTTGTTTTAAGTAGATGTTTTCTAATTGGCTGAATGAATCTGTGAGCGTGTAAACCAGCATACACTGACTATCAACAAGCACCTCATACAAACCCCACTTTTAATAATCTAAAACTATCCCTAAGCTTGTAAATTGTGTCCTTATTGTTGTCCTCTTGTTTTTGTCTTTCTGTCCATAGGCTGGGACAAAGACTTTCCCCATGTGGAGGTGACAGATTCTCCACCAGTGGTGAAGATCCAGAGAGAAACAGTTGAAAACATCTGTTGAGTTTAGGGTCAGTGAGGTATCAGCTGCAAGCTGCTGCCGACCTGGAATGAAGTGCAACTGTCATGTTATAAAGAGCATGACAGTTGAAGGAGGCTCATCTGGCAGGACATGTCGTCCAGTAGGGTTAAGCCTGATAACTACAAACCCAGGTGATGCAGCACAACATGAACCATGTCATAAGAGTCGATCGACTGAGAAGAAGTTACACGCTAAGAATGAACCGTGAAGCATGACTGACTATGTTTACATGCACAAAATATTCAGTTTTTTGCCCTTATTCTGAAATAGTAAAATATCCAGCTAGGATTAGCATAATACCAAATAATACCAAAAACTCACAGTACGATAACACTATATAAAAAAGTCCACAATATGATACTTATTGCAATTTTAAAACTCAAAGAAAAATGACTTCTCGAAAAAAAGTTCTTTGTTAATTAAATAATAATATAAAGATAAATATGATGTATACTGCATTTGTGTTTGTATAAAACTGTTTTTTCCTTTTAAAACCTCTGCTTTCCATTTTTAATAAAATATAATAAAAAGTAGGAGCCATGGCCTAGGCATGTGCAAAAAAAATTGTCATGATTTGTGTTTTGGCTATGAATATTGAATTACATACGTACAACTGCAAAACAAAAACGATGCCACAGTCCTAATCATTTTATAAAAACAACAAAAATTAATAAAATAAAATTATTAACCATGCAATATCACGTTAGATATCATCACAGTCTGGTACAGTATCTGCACATTTTCTTTTGCAATATCCAATATTTTGTTACATCCCTAATCCTACTAAGCTGTTTACATGACTAATGAACAGAAAAAAGTGGAACAGCTGGAGCTGTTTGAGCCATTTTGCTTCTTTGTATCAAAATAGTATGTTTTCAGACTTTTCCACTGGTGGCTCACTTGTCTGACCTTGCGAACACGGCCTCCCTCTTTCATTCGTTCAATCACCTTGAAAAGGTTGGGGTTGCAATATTTGTGCAAATTCAAAACCCTGCTGATATCCAATTCTTTCACATGTCCAAATAATTCTCCTAAAACCTCAATAATATCAGCATGTACCACAAGACCACAAGGCCTAATTCAGAATATCCAAACAGAATATGCTGTTTACGTGGCCAGAAAATTGTCACATTGTGAATAATAGTGGAAAATGAGCGTGCATGTAAACATAGTCATAACTTTGACTTAAATGCTTATTGCATCAGGTGCGAAAAGAGGCTTTAAAAGAAAAGTGTTGTCAATAACTGAAAAAAGACGTTTTTAACATACTTATTATCTCAAGGGGCAACAGAAGAAATTGTTCAGTCCTCCACATTATGTTTTTATTTTTGTTTATTTTTACTCTATGTGCATATTGTTTCACAATAGGCATCTCATTTACATTGATTGTAACTGGTACGAGTGCTACACATGCCAATAGGTTTGTATGGATTTAAGAAAACATTAACCATGAATTATAATGGTCAGACATATTCTTTCTTTTAAATATTCAAAGATTACAGTGAACCATGTATGTCAATGAAATGTTAATTAGCCGTTTCAGCTAAAATATGCCTTAAAAACAACATTGTAGTACTTAAAAAGATCACTCACAATAAAATTAATTAAATAACTGTACAATTAGTAAACTCATTGATATAAATCACAACGGTTTTTGGGAGTTATTCAACTACAAATTTGCTCTTTGTCCCTTTCTCTGATAATTTGTAAACATGTAACTTTTCATTTGTTCTGTTGGTAGCAGGTGAGATTCGAAAAACACAACACCATTGTCCTGTGTTTGTTATTAAAGGGACAGTTCACCCCAAAATCAAATGGCTTGTAGTGCTGTTTATCCATCTAGATTTTTTTGGAGTGAGTTGCAGAGTTTTGGAGATATCAGCTGTAGAGATGTCTGCCTTCATGACCCCGTTAGTCAAAGACAGGTTTCATAATGCTTGAAAACACTTGAATCTTAATGTATTCAAGGTTTGAAAAGTGCTTGTATTTTGGATATTTTGCTTGAAACTGCTTCTAACCTTCCTAATAAGTCGCTCTTCGACTGAATGATTTGCTTTTTGGATAAAGAAATAAAATAAGTCAGAGAGAGGGCCTAATTTTCTTTGGGGGATGCCAAGTCTACTTACAGACACGTGGGACATTTTTAAAAATTAAAACTTTATTGTGTTTTCCTTTAATGCATCACCCCTCTGTAGAATTCTATCACAAAACATATTTTTGGTTGTTTGTACACTGTAAAAAAAACTAACAGCGATAGATTTTTCAGGTTTGAGTACAAGTCAAATATTATTTATTGCAAAAATTGGTCACAGTGAGCTGTCATGATTTGGGTGCCTGAAAACTAAATGTTTTAATTGAAAATGATATTTAATGTTAGCCATTAGTCAGTTTCACTTCAATGAGTTTACTCAATAATTTAATTTATAATTTTATATAAAGAAGACACAAACATAAAAAAAAACACTAAACAGATTATTAGTTGATAAAACTTTTTCAAAACTTAAGAGTTTGAGCTCAAAACTCAAAAATCTATTGCAGTAAGTTGCCTTGAAATTTTGACTTGTCACAACTTTTTAATTTTTACAATGACCTAATTTAACGTGATAAAGGAGTTAAATTGGGCCTAATTATTTTGAGCATATATAAGTGTATATAAATATGTCATTAACCACAGCTCTATGGTGCTGGAACAGCTTGAAAATGCTCCTTGCTAATGCTGGAAAAGTGCTTGAATTTGACTTTGAAAAAGGTGTAGGAACCCTGTCAAGATAATCCACAGTCGTCACAGTTGTCTTTCTTTTTCGTAGACAGGAAGTAGTTCCTACATGAAACCGCTCACAACGAGATCTGATCTGATCTGCCGATATCTCCAAATCTCTGCAGATCTAGATTGATACATACCACTGCAGAAAAGGGGAAAAAATGATTTGGGGGTTAACTGTCCCTTTGAAAACAGATTTTTTTCAGTTGATGCACTCTTCATGGTCATGGCTCCGTTTTAGTCTTTGCCTTTGATCTGGACCGTGTGTTGACCTCTGAGGATAAAGGCTGAGTGGGTGAGGACTCAGAAGGTGAAGGAGGTCTGGAGAGCGGGACAAACAGCGGAGGTTTAACAACTTTGTCCTTCATCTCCTTGTTTTTCTCCTTTTTCTGCCTCAAGTGTTTATCACAGTGGTTGACAAACGTATCCAGCTTGACGAAGGTCTTGTTGCACACTTTGCAGTGATAAGGCCGCTGTCCTTTGTTGAGGCGTATGTGCAGCCTGATGTATGACGATCGGACGAAGGTGCGGCAGCAGACGCCACACTTGAGATCCTCAGAGATGCTTTGTGTCTTCTGGGGCTGGTTGGGTGCGGGTGCTGGGGATGGTTTGGTCTGCGCAGACGCCTCTTGAGCCTTGTGAGTGAGCAGGAGTGGCAAAGAGCGAAAACCCGCCCCACACTGCTCACACTTGTAAGGCCGCTCCCCTGTGTGGAGACGGACATGTGCCAGGAGCCCCGCCTTCTGCGTGAACGACTTGTCGCAGAAGGTGCACTTGAAGGGTTTCTCGCCCGTGTGGAGGCGACGGTGGGTCTTCAGATGTGAGGCGCGGCCGAAGGTCTTACCGCACTCTGGGCATTTAAATGGCCTGTCCCCGCTGTGGATTATCTTGTGTGCCATCAGGTGGGACGACTGATGGAAGTACTTGCCGCAGGTGCTGCATCTGAACTTCCTCTCCTTGTTGTGAGAGGCGAGGTGAAGGCTCAGGTGGGCGGAGGAGATGAAGGTTTTGCTGCACAGGCTGCAGCTGTGAGGATCCAGGCGGATGCGCCGGTGTGGACGACGACCATTAGGGAGGCTGCTGCTTGCTTGGCAGGATGGACATTTGGAAGGACTGTCTGCTTTCTGCGCGCTCTGCTGTTTAGGGGAGTCGGAGGTGTTGGCCGACTCAGGGTCCGAGTCAGGCTGTGGGAGGCTGAATGTGCATCCACAGTCTGAGCAGGTCCCAGACTGTTGGCCTTTATCACTGGTTTTATCCAGCATGGTGGTGTCTACAACCAGAAATGGCCGGGACGAGGTTTCATTCTTTGACACACCTGAAAGTGACAAACACACGTTTGTTAATGCTTCACGGTGGTGTAGCTGAGAATAGACATGCACTATAAGGACATCCATGTCATCAGCTTTAGTACCATTAAAATAAAGGCTTCATTACGGATCATCTTTATCTTTTTATGACTCATAGGGGAGACCAGGGGCAATTGCAACAGGGGCTAATGGGTAACACACTCGGTTACTTCAATCAGAAACAAGCTAGAGTGATGACACTTAGGTCCCAATCAGACAGAGCACTGTTTCAGCATTGAGAGGTTTATTTTTCCACTTGTTTTCTATGGGCAGGAAACGTTTTCTGCACTGGTAGTACAAACTGGGTGTCTCACGTTTTTACAGGAGCGCTGTGAATTAGTGTCAGTCACAGTTTTTTCTTATTGAAAGATGACGCCTCTGTAGTGGTGACAACAACAAAGTTTAGAGATGCTTAGAAATAATGATCAAGGAGGACAAATTACTGCTGGCTGTTGCTGGATACCTGGAGCTACATGATTTTACCAACCGTAGTTGAGAAAATTTTAACCAAGCAGCAGCCTGGAGTCAAATTAATGTGGTACCTGAGATTTCAGGGAAGTTGTTTTCATTCATTTACATAAACTTTACTAACAACTGGTAAGATATAGTTCATGATTTGTGTTGAGCTAACGTTAACTCCTTTTCAACATCTTCCTGGCAAGCTGCCTGTGATTTTTCCTTTTTCTGAAGGTTTCTCACAGATCAGTTTCCTGTGTTCATCTTTGTGTTTGGAAACAGCCTCTCACCCTCAATCAGAGCCAGAGCCCTCTGCCTGTCTACTTTTGGTCTGTGTTTAGATAGGTAATAAACCAGGAAGTTATCTACTTCAAGTTAACCAAAATATTAGGTTACAGATCTGAGTTTACACATTGAAATCAAGGACAGCTGATTTGCTAGCTGATTTCCAGTATTTTTCTTATGCTGTCTAAAGTTTAGAGGACTGCAGATTTTAACTGCATCAATTTTATCTCTGGGTTATTGGTTAAAAATGAACAAACTACGCTAATATCTGCAGGAGTTGTAACGCTGTTTTGCAGTAACCCCTAAGCCACATGGCCCAAAGTAGCTTGTTTGTCTGTGATGACACACTTTTCTGGCTAATTTAACTATATTTCACTTCATTTAAATGTAAAATTACTTTTAAATCAATTCAAATAATTAAAATTAAGTTGCCACAAGCACGGTTGCCAAGTCTTCTGCATAAATAAAAAGACTTTTGCCCTGGATGGATACAATGCCTTTAATCTTGAGTAACTCTGCTCTCCACCGACTGCAAACACTTGGTTAACACCTGATAAATGGGTTGACAGCCTCCGATTGGCTCTTAGTTTTGACAACAAACACCACATGTTGTAGAAATTCTTAACTGTATGTGTAATTGTAGCATTTTAACACTAGATATACTAGTCTTTTGTTGTGCATTGAATCTTTTAAAAGACATCTGTGTGTGGTTAATAATAACAAATGTCATACATCACTTATGAAAAATAGGAGTTACAAAGTGCTTTAAAGGACAGAAATTAAAAGAACAGAGGATCACAGAAGATAACTTCATCTTTAACTATCAGGGTGTGTTCAGACTTCCCACAGATGATGCAGCAGGATGTACTTATTTTAGTAATTTCCCGTATATTCTCTGAGGCTGCACAACAAAAGCCTAAAAACACTGCAACACTGCATTGCAACGTTTGAGACAAATTGTTGCAATAAAATCAGGCATGTCAGGTCACAACAATCCCAAAACAGCCGTTGCCTCTTCTTGAATTATATTCAATATTGCAGTCTTGTCCTTATTGTTAAAACTACAGTATCATTAATTAGTGCACGTTTCTCAAAAGATGACTTGTGTATTTCAAGCAGTCTCTTCGGTTGTGAAAGAAACTGTAATGTTACAACTGCCCCCGGTCTCCCCTTCTGTTTGTCAGTGCACGGTAGTAACAAAGATCATCTGATTGCGCGGGGCTGCAGAACTGAACAAACAAGACAGATCACATCGGACATGCAAATCTGAAAACCACAAATACACTAGTTTAGCAACCAATCAGCTGTAAATCACGGTACAGTTAGGCCTCGCTTCGCCCTGAACAATGAGGCGGAGGTAACTCGCGGGTGCATGCATGGTAATAACACACAAACTAAGATGTTACATACCGTGGACATTCTTGTAAAGTGAACGTGCGTGAATTGAAAGCAATTATGTTGCAATCGCTGTCGCACATCTCAACAACAGAGCCAGATAACAATGGAGTGATTGTTGGATCGTGTTTTCGTCTCCTGCCTTTTTCCTGCAAGAGGCTGCTCGGTTTGTGTGATTAAACTGGGCTGCAGCATCATCTAGCGAGTGGCGGAATAACTGTGATCGTGTCGGAGAGTCAGCAGTTTATAGGATGCGCAGAACCGATGAGGACAATACAACATTCAAACTAAGTTGAATGTGAATAATCCCTGATAAAGGTGCTTTGGTAATTCTAAGTTATAGCGATGTGTGTGCAGATGAATATGACAGGATCAAGATCTAATGGCCTCTAGAGCTGCGTTTTCGTGGTTGGACCGCTTTAATGGGCCATCTGAGGGCAGATACTCGTACAGGGAAATGACGCTTACTTCCTGTTTTCAGAACAGTTTCGTTTTACTGGGAATGACAGAAGAATTGAGCCTGGATTGGCTCCGATGTTGTGCATCTTAAAGTTTCATTTCATGCTAAAAGACACCCGAATTTTTGTTGAAAACGAAAGACACAAGCAAGAATGTGACTGGAAGCAACGTGTGGTGCTGTGGGTTGGACACCGGCAGCCTTTATAAACTGAAGAACTGATGCAACATCCAGAGTTCAACCTGAATCTGCAGAACAGATGAGACTCTTCAACAAACATGACTGAGGTACCAAGATTTATTATTATTATTATTATTATTATTATTATTATTATTTTATTATTATTATTATACATGCAAAAATGGACAACAGGCTGAGGTGAAATTCATTTGAATGCCAGATGAAATTGGAAATTAATTCATGAATTAAGTTTTTTTTTGTTTTTTAGGCAGAGCAAGTGCCTTTTTTTTAAACTCGTTTGTAAGAGGACAAAGTCATACAGAATACTTGTGAACATTATAGCTCTGAATCAATTTTATTTGCCAATACTGTGATGAAAGACATTAATAGTAGTGTTAATGTTAACATTTTTTACCAAATGCATTTAAAAAAAGTCTGCATTTCATGGGTTGAAAATTGGCCCAACACGCCACCTGCTGTTTTAAATCAGCTTTTAACCTTGCAAGGCCAGAACTGAGAGTAAACTATGGCACTTATTTTCATCAAAAAACACCCTGTAATCAGAGGTGGATGCAATTTTTAAAAAGTTTATTGTTCTTTAATTTAATTTCTCAATTTTATTTTTTTGTATTATTTCTTATACCTTATTCAGCATCAATTTATTTGTGTATTATGTCCTTTTGCACATTTCATCCTCCATTTATTTTTTTCGTCCATTTCCTGGTTTTGTGGTAGGCATTAGTTAACCCCAAACTGTGCAAAGCTGCGGCCAAACTGGTTTGCCAGAAAGGCAAACTGAATCTCTAACAATTGTAATTTTAGAACAGTAAGTTAGACAATCAGGATCACATTCAGACCATTCAGTTGTGAACATCAAGAGAAAAACTGATGTGGAACATCTTAGTCAATCCTCTGTTAAGAAAAGGGTACAATAAATTGTTCTGACTGATATTAGTGCTGCACCTGCTTACATGCCAGACTGCTGTACTGTGAAGAAAAAATGATGCTACTTCCATGAAACAGGCGACTCATAAAACTCGACAATCCTGCATGAACTAAAATATTTTTTAGTCTTAGAAATTCACAATATTAGGTTTGAAGAGTCCGCAGGCAATGACTTATGCAAACATCAATTTCGGCAGTGTGACTCAGCAAAATGATTTGGTTTCTATGTTCTCTTAGTTCTCTTGGTTTTCATCTGGTGTCGTGTGTGTAATAAAAGACTATAAATCAGTTAACATCTATAATCTGAATCCGACAATAAATGTCTGAACCGTGCACTTAGAGTTCATGTGGTCAAACATGCAGAGATTTAAATAAGAAAACAAGTACAAAGAAGAATAAAAACAGAATAAAATATACAAATCAATACAGAACATGTTCTCCCTATTCCTTTTTTGCATACTTTTCAGTCTTATGCTCATGAGCTTCTGTTTAGAAATAAAACTAAATCTTGATCTAAAAGTTAAAAGTATGAGTCTTGGACTACTAAAATGACAATAAAGCAGTCAGTACAGTACATACAGTATCTGATAATGTACAAAAATATGGAGTTTTTTAACATTAAGAGAAAATATCAGCTGTTCTAATGTATTTTTAGGAGTTTTATCCTGTTTGACATCCCCTGCAATTTTGTCTTAACTGACTGAGTTTGGTGTGGATAACAACAAGTTTGACTGCAATGATTTTGTCTCAATATTCTTCACTCTCTTACAGCATCCAACCCAGGAAGGATGAGTCTGAAGTCAAAGAAAAAGAATCGGTGAGTGGTATCTTTATCTGTTTTGACTTCCATTCCCTGACTGATGACGGGAAGAGGAAGGACACTCCTTGTTTTTGTTTACTTAGAGAGCACCAGAGGAACATGACATTTTGACCCAAGTTGTGCACTGAAGCAATATGAATAATAATGAAGTAATGTCATCTACAGTCTACATGTATGTCACATTAACCATCGGACCTAAATACTCTGTAAAATCTTTGAGGCACAGTATTATATATGTGTGTGTGTGTACATATATATATATATATATATTATATATATAATATATATATATATATATATATATATACATATGCTTGCTATATGTCAAATCAGATTTTATGGTGAGAGAAATGACACTTGCAGTAGTTTATGATTCAAAATGCATACACTTTTCTTGTCAAATTTGATATTAATTCAGTTGTACTTGAAAAAACATGTTCAATAAGTTTAAGATGTAAAGTTGAACTACCAACTTTTCAGTGACACTGATGAACATCACAAACAAATTTGTTTTCCTTTTACATTTTCTCAGTTAAAGAATCACTTCTTTATTTCACACAAATAACTTACAGCTGCAGATACACAACAATTTCCATCATATATGTTTTCTTCAATATATAAAAAGTAAGGTCTCAGGAGAGTTTAAACTCTGAAACAATGCATACTGGGAAGTTTGCCAATATGCTGATCATATTTTGGAAGAAACTTAATTTAATGAATTGATTGAACTTTGTACAGTACAATTATTCAACTCATCAACTCATTTCAGGCCAAGAGTTCAGTCAGAAAAACTCTGTTTTTAGGTTTTGAAAAGAAGTAGTAGAAATTTTAAGTATAATTAACTTGAATAAATTAAACTTTTATATTTATATTAAGTTAATGAGAAAAGATTAGTTGATTCCGCTAAATTCATGTATGATTTTTTTTTTTTTACAGTGTAATGAATGAAACCACCAACTAATAAGATAAAATAGGGTCAGTGGCGTTTTTGCATTAGAGGCCTGTGGGGCATGGCCCCACCAGAGGGCGCTGTTTTGCGGAAGATTATAGGCATTTCTACGTAGACACAGTAGCAACTCTGCTTTATCACCTTCATGAAATGTTCGCCATTTTTCATCATATGCTGAATGGAATTACTTCTCTGGAGATTTTTTTGTAGTGGAGTAGTGTGTGAATTTGTCTTTGTTCCCCAAGTTACTCGCCTGTTTTCACTCAGTGGGAAACAGCACAGTTTGTCCTGTTGTGGACTGGACAAACTGTTGCGCGCGCGCGTGCTCAGCGGGCACTTCACGGTCAGAGCCAATGAAACGTTCCCATTGGTTGATTTTACTGACACAGGGGCGTGCACCGTACGTTGTGTTCCTGTAATTTTGCTAACGAGGACTGAAGTTAATTTACAATACAGTACTGATGATGAATTATGTGGACTGATTAACTACTGTGCGATTTAGCACTTTACCCATTGAGCAAAAAATTTGAAATAAAATGCTTGGAACCATATCGATCGGATGACTTTATCATGTCTCAACATGTGTGTGTGTGTGTGTGTGTGTGTGTGTGTGTGTGTGTGTGTGTGTGTGTGTGTGTGTGTTGTGGTGTGTTGTGCGTGCGTGCGTGTGCGTTGCTTGTGGTGTGTGTGGGACCCGTCACCTCACGCAGGCTCTCTGAGGGAGCTGTTCTTTCTGTGGTGCTTAAATGGCTGTAGAATATTTTATGTGGCCGCCTCGTGCATTGACTATCATGTATTGGCTGTGCGCCATTCACGGCATGAATTTTGCATTGTTTCGATCTTGAGTAACTGGGGATGTCCTTCAGTGCTGTTAATATGAGGAGATATGTCTTAGATCTTAAGTGTATTACCTGCACTCTGATCCCCTCTCTCACTTGTGTGCAGCAGTATTTGATGTATTTGTTTTGTGAGTATGGTTCAGTATAATATATAGTATGTCTGGATAACATCTTCACATTTTCTTGTGTGAATATTGTGTGGCCCCACCAGAATTTTCAAACCAAAATCGCCACTGGACAGGGCTCATATTTATATACTTCTCATTTTGAATGAGCACAAGATCTGTATGTTGGTTTAGAAATACTTGGTCGTTAATACTTAATCAATACATTATTATTTGACTGAATTTTTATTTGACTGAATGACTTTAATTGCATGACTGATTAGAGATAATAGCAATACATGACTGGTTCATAACCACGTTTTAATAACCACTTACAAGGCCCAGGAGGACTCACTATGTGAATTTTAACTTTCTCTTTACTCCTGCTTTGTTTAGGACGTCCTTCGGGGCAACAGCACCGCCCTTCATAGACTACCTGAAAGATATTCTACGTCGGTATCCAGATGGTGGACAGATTTTAAAGGTTGGTACAATTCTCTGTCAAATACTGGTTATAATAATTACGTTACTTAAAAGTTCCTATTTTCCTAACTGATTTTATACACCTGTATTCTGGAAGTCTCTCTTTTTTTTGATGTGATCACCATGGTTGCTAAACATGTCAATGCTACTTATTTTTTTATCCTAAAAATGAGTAATTTCTTAGATTTAGAGAGATTTTAAGTGAGAATTATTAAAAGAAAAATAGTTAAAGCCTACTATTTGTTTTTGTCTTGCCAATAAAACAAAAAGTATGTGTGACGTGGATGGACACCCACCAAGAGTCCACAGATGAGCGATCGGTATCATCTGGTGCGTCAATGTATTGTGCATTGTCTTGTTAAACAATGTTAGCAAACAAATGAAGGTTGTGTCGGCTTAATGTTTCTCTGTTGGTTGTGTACTCTACAATATAAATAATGTTATTCTTTGATTTGACAGGTAGTGAGTCAGTCCTTAGTGTTGGATAAAAATAACATGTAAAGTTGCCACCAGGTTGTTGTGGAAGCTTGTTTAAGACTCGCTCATGGCTCAACAAAAATATTTCTAATATTAGGGTCACACAGAGGAATTTGGCAATTGTTTTCTTTTAATTTGCACAGTTTATGACAAATTGCTGTTTGTGTGACACTAACCTGGTTACCTTTTTTGCATTGGAACTGATTTTAATTAATGGTCAAACTCTTGCTGCTACATATTAAGTTTTAAAGTCCAGCTCGGGTCATCTTGTAAACAATATAAAAAGCTCTGCAAGAAGTAATGAATTGCGTCTGATATGTTTTTTTTTATTCAACATTATTTCAAGTTCCTTGTTAAAATGTCTTACATATAGCTCTACACCTTGCCTTCATTTAGTATTCAAGGATTCATGAGCATGCAATAATCTCCTCTCTCTCCATACATCCCAACCCACACCCCTACCCTTAAGTTTCTGCACCTGACTTCTCCTCTGTTTTGCAGTAATTAGCTACATCTGGCTTCTCCTGTGGGCTGGGCACCACTGCTAATTATATGTATAGTGTCTCCCCCTCGATCAGCAGATTGGTTCCTTACGTTTATGATTTCATATACCCAGCCTGACTGAGTCCATTTTTTTGAGACTGCCTTTTCTCACTGCTGTTTCAAAGCAAGAAATGCTCAGATGTGGAGTTTACTGCTTATTTCGCTCCTGATATATCTCTTATAATGAAAACACCACATGGACATATTAACAAGCTTAAAAACATTAATCATTGGTGGGTGTCTTTAATTGTTGATCAGTGTTGTGGCCTAATGTGTGAATTTAAAAAAGCTGTCTGGTTTCTTGGGGGGACACTGAACTGGATAAAATTGTGAATATACACCTTTTTTATCAGTTTCAAAACACATAAGTATCAATTGTGTTGTCAGATTTGACACAGTGGCAGCCATGCAGAGAAAAGAGGGTTTTAGCTTTGGTCTTCTATGATCTGTTAATGGTCATTGTTTTATTGGTCAACAGGAGCTGATTCAAAATGCAGATGATGCTGAAGCCACAGAGGTGGTTTTCATCCATGATGAGAGAAGCTATGGGACAGAGAGCCTTTGGACTAAAGAACTAGAAGAATACCAAGGTATGCAGGATAATCAGAGAATAGCAATGTTCTAGCCTAGTTATAAACATCTGTTGTAATGTATTTTTTGAAACGCTTTATTTGAAGGGGTGCATGTAAGACTCATAACATTGTCATAACCTTGTTGTAACACCTGTCATGAACATGAAGGAACCATGAACATGAAGGAGTCTTGTTTATGTTTAAACAAGACAAATTCGGTCAATTATGTAATTTTTAATGCAAAGCTGAAATTGTTTGAGGTGTCTTTGTTATGACAACTTGACATTAACCAAGACAACATAACCTGTCAGTGACATAACCTGACATTATGAAACTCTTAGCTTTAATTATTAATGTTACATTAAACTGTCATATGTGGGCGGACGTTTAGCTCAGTTGGTAGAGCGTCCAACCCATGTGTGGAGGCTGTTAGTCCTCTGCAGCGGCTGCTGGTTCGACTCCCGCCTGCGGCCCCTTGCTGTGTGTCATCCCCTCTCTCTGCCCCGTTTTCTGTCTGCTCTCCAGCTGTCCTGTCAAATAAAGACAAAAATGCCAAAAAAAAAAAAAAACAACAACAAAAAAACTGTCATGTGGTTGGTTCTGACACTGGCCCTCATGAGACCATTAAAAGTCATGAATATTTTCGTTGACCTCAAGTGAAGCGGTACATTTTGGACTTGGCAGAAAGATGTCATTAAATGTTATTGTCAGTTTGACAACAGAGCACAGTCTGCTGTTATTGGTTGCTAGTGTTAGCCAATTAGCTCAGTTAGCTGTGGAGCTAGCGGCCTAATTAGCTGATTCAATTCCAGGGTGCCAGGAGCCAAACTCGATAAGAAAACCAAATCAATTCTCTATTCCCTGTGGTCAAACTGGCCATTGTCGTGGTGGCTGTGTTCACTGGCCGTGCTCTCTGAGATATCCCAGTCTGTGTGGTCAATACTGTGCATATACAACTCTCAACAGAGGGAAGAAGATGGGAGAAGGAAGTGAAATGTCCCACTCAGAGCTACTTACATCATCAGCTCCAGAATAAAAGAATATATTAATTTAGAATGTTATTAAGACTATAAATAAATATCAGATATAATATCTTAGGCAAAATGCTCTATGTTAAGTATATTTGTGATTTTTTTTAATGTGCTTTAATCGAAAAGATAAATGAACATTTTGAGAGTCAGAACTGTTCTTTGTTTTTGTTGTCACAGTGATGTCAGTTAGATTTGGTTCAGAGGTATAGAATATTAAATCATCCATCTTTGCTCACTACATTTTAGTCTTTCTTATCCTCAGGTGTGCATAAACTATGGGTTATATAAACTTATTTTTAAAATACAAAAATGTGAAATTATCTTATCAGTATCAGCCATGAGAAACAGATAATTATTATTTATAAGCAGGTAATTATTATTTATTATTATCAGCATTGGCTGAAAAAAAATACATATCGTGCATCTCTAGTCACAACAAAGACATTATTGGTCTGATTAATGTCAAATTGTCATAGCAAAGACTTGATGACAACAGTCATAAGTATTCATAAAGACTCCCTTGTGTTCATGACAGGTGTCATGACATGGTTATGACAGTGTAATGACCTCCCTTTAAATAAAGTGTTACGGTAGTTTTTGTTAAAAATATAAAAAATTGAGGAAATAGGAGGTAGTCCAATGACACAGTTTGTTAGCTTACCCCACAACTTTTTGGAGTTTGTATGTTCTGGTTGTTTTCATGGGTTTCCTCCCCATAGTTCATCATGGCTGGATAAAGAGAACGTGCATATAAAATATATAAACATTTTTGTATCTTAGTTTTCCAAGTCTGACTCACCGGATGCACACTGTGGGTATAAGCCTGCCACCGGTTTGCTTGGTTTCAGGCGGCATTGCGGCATCCGCCATCTATGTTTTCAAAGACCTTAGGAAACAACAAGCTGCAGCCTACATGCTGAAAATGACAAATTAGCTCCTGCTATGCTAATGGTCCAAACAAAAACAAGCCAGCAGTGGTTATCTTTTCTTTTGGGGTAATTTGGTCGGTATAAGTTAGTTATTAGTTTATAGAAATGCAAACAAGGCAGGGTGTGTGTCCCCTGGCTCATTTTAATGTTTTTGCAAAGGTCCTGCTCTCTATGCCTACAACAATGCAGCGTTCACTGAGGAGGATTGGGAAGGAATTCAGAAGACAGGGAGGAGTGTCAAGCGCAATGACCCAAACAAAGTCGGGAGGTTTGGAATCGGCTTCAACTCTGTTTACCACATAACAGGTGAAACTATGTACACACATATATAGTCTCGGTTTAAGTTTTAGTCTTTTGAGAACATGTTTAGTAAATGAATGTGACAATATTTGATTGACTTTGTTCACAGATGTGCCGAGCATATTCAGTTCAGGGCACCTTGGCTTCCTGGACCCCCAAGAAAAAATATTTGGAGGAAGAGAGGCAGGTTTTCGGTGGGTTTTGGATGATCCAGAAGACCAAGAAGCTCTGATGACTGTGCACGATCAGTTCCAACCCTTTCGAGATATAGTTTCACTTGTAAGCAGACAAGAATGGTCAAAAGTCATCACAGAGGATCAGAAATTTGACGGGACAATTTTCAGATTCCCCTTGCGCAACAAGGCATCAGATATTTCAGATAACCTGTATGACTCCAATAGGGTGGTTGAGCTTTTTGATAGCTTCATCACGGATGCGGACTTGAGCCTCCTGTTCCTGAAAAAT